>JAMQGS010000005.1:6160833-8606666 GCA_028455905.1 Neoseiulus californicus | reverse complement strand
CGGCAGTATACTGCATGCGGGGAACACATCATATCAGTAGTGCGCAGACGCGCAGACATCAATAAAAGGCAGCGCAGGGAATTTCCTTGCGACTTTCGTTGTTTTTCGCTCTTTCTGAGTGTGTCTTCCACTCCCGGCTCTATTCCGCTTGTACCACGTCACTCAGGTCTAGTGTACTCTTCCAAACCTCTCAACAGGTTATGGGCCCAGAACCCACCTGGTGACTTGATCAAGCGTGATTGACTGAGCGTGACTGACTGAGGTTGAAGTGTCAAGAAGTGAGTAACAAGGGCCATGGACAAGTTGCAGGTGACAAAGTTCGACGGTCAGAAGGATTTCCCGGTGTGGAAGATTCAAGTGCAGGCTATCCTAGAGGCGAACAACTGGTTCGGAACGATAAGCGGTACGATGCCGAGGACGATGGGTCAGTCGTCGGTAGTGAATCCAGAGTGGACCAAGGCAGATTCGAAAGCAAAGGCACTGATTCTGAATTCCTTGGAAACGAAAGTCATCAGGATGATAATGAATCGGCATACGGCGCTGGATATGTGGTCCAGATTGAGTGCACTTTTCGAGCAGAAGTGTAGTGTGTCCGTCAACATGCTCTTGAAGGAGTTCCACGCATACAGAATGCAGGAAGGAGAGGAAATGGCGGATCATATCTCCCAAGTTGAAGGAATGGTTCAGCGACTCGCAGATTTGGATCAGATCATTCCAGAAGCCCAGATCATAGCAAAGCTTCTCGAGCTCCCAAGCTGCTACATACACTTGGTATCATCATGGGATGTTGTAGAAAACGAGAAGCAGACTGTGGAAAACCTTCTTCCTCGAATGCTCAAAGCGGAGAAATTGCTGGCGGCAAATAAAGCGTCAGCTTCTTCCAACAGAGGGAAAGACAAAGACTCTGTGGCGTTCTCGACAAGGCCAAAGTCGCACAGTGGTCAGCGGACAGGCTTCAAAGGTACCTGCTACCACTGTGGTAAAGTGGGCCACAAGCAGAACAGGTGCTACAAGCGCGAGCAGGATAAGAGAGGTGGAAAGTCTTCAAGGCAGAGCGGTTCGGCTCAAGGTGCTATGACTTCGGAACTGTCGAGAGAACAAAATGAGTGTCTCTTCAGTGTTCAGTCACCGGGTTCGCACAACGCAGGTTGGTTGGCTGATACAGGCGCCGGCAGACACATGTGTCGACGGAGAGACTGGTTCTGCGAATACCAAGAGTTGGCCGAGAAGCGTCCAATTCAATCTGCAAGTGGTCATATAATCTACGGGATCGGCATTGGCTCAATTCGAATCGAGAGCTCCGTGGAGGGGAGACTTGTCATAGCGAAGCTGACTAACGTTTTGCATGTTCCGCAAGTCCACCAGAATTTGATCTCGATCGGTCAGCTCACTGATCGTGGATTCGTGGCTCGATTTGCAAGTGATGGTCTGAGCATCGTTCGTGGCAATGAAGTTGTCGCCGTAGGTGTCCGAGAAAACGGAGGGAACCTATACCGTGTCAATTGTAGAGTGGTGGTCGACGATTGTGAAAAGGCAAACGTAGCTGCCAGTGAACCTCAGCCGTTAGACGTGTGGCATGAGCGCCTCGGGCATGCTAATTATCGAACCCTTGAGACGACGATTCGTCGTGGGGCTGTTTCCGGACTAGTTCTTCTTGGTGAAGTGAAAACGTCGGAAGCTGAGCGGTTTTGTGAAGCTTGTTGTCTCGGCAAGCAGTCTCGTCTCACCATTCTACCTTCAGCAACTCGAGCTGAAGCTTGTGCGGAGCTGGTACATTTCGACATCTGTGGGCCCATGTCTGTGGAGACCCCAAACGGGTGTCGCTGGCTTGCCGTTTTCGTCGACGATTTTAGTGGATACCTGTGGGTATACCCGATGAAGAAGAAGAGCGACATCTATGGAGCCGTTCAAGATGTACTGATTGAAGCATCCGCAGCGGGACACAAAGTGAAGAGGCTGAGGAGTGACAATGCGAAAGAGTTCAAGTCTGCTGAAATGGTGGAGCTTCTGAGGAAGCCTGAACACCTCGTTAAACAAGAGTTCTCCACTCCGTATGTTCCTGCGGAGAACGGACGAGTGGAACGGCAAAATCGTACCATCCTTGAGACTGCCAGATCCATGCTTAAGGCAGCGGAGCTACCAAAGATGCTCTGGGCTGAAGCCTCGGTCGCGGCCTGTCACATCAGGAATCGAATTCCGCTTGAAAGGTTGGACTGGAAGACGCCGTTCGAGTTATGGACTGGAAAGAAGCCGTCAGTTGGACACCTACGAATATGGGGAAGCGTCGGCTATACTTTCATTGAAGATCATGAGAGGGACAAACTGGACTCGAAGAGCGAGCGTAGAGTGCTCGTGGGTTACGACGAAAAGAAAAGATCGTACCGAATGTGGTTGCCGGGGACTAAGAACGTGAAGGTGTGTCGACACATTCGTTTCGTAGAGTCCGTTCCGAAGCGAGTCGCGTTGATTGACCCCTCGTTCGACGACAGTGGGAGCCAGGAGGATGTTTCTGCGCCAGAGACTCCATCTTCAGAGGATAAACCATCAAGAACGGCGCCGAGGGTGACTCGAGTGCCGCAGGTCGCGAGGCGGTTGTTTGCCGAACTAGATGCATCCACTTCCAAAAGTCCCCTTCCGAAGCGACAAGCTGCAGTTGATGCCAAGGCCAAGATACAGTCCTTTGTTCGCGATCTGAAGACAAGTGACAAGGAATGGCTCGAACAGATGGAGGACTGTGATGCGGTATAGTCGGCTGCACCGCTCCCGACGACGTTCAGAGAGGCGATGCAGTCTCCTGACGCAGAAAAGTGGGAGATTGCGGCGCAGAGCGAGTATGACTCCCTCATGTCGAACAAGACGTGGAGGCTCGTTGACCCTCCGCCTGGAGCAAGCGTCATTCCATGCAAGTGGGTCTTTCGCGTCAAGTATTTCCCGGATGGTACCGTCAATAAGTACAAGTGTAGACTAGTGGCTTTGGGTTGTTCCCAGCGTGCCGGAGTCAACTTCTTCGACACGTATGCGCCTGTCACGAATATGCTGTCCATCCGTTGTTTGCTTTCCATAGCTGCGGCAAATGATCTGGGAATCATGCAGTGTGACGTGACTACTGCATTCCTGTATGGATATCTGGAAGATGATGTGGAAATCTTCATGCGTCAACCAGACGGGTATGACGACGGCAGTGGGATAGTGTGCAAGCTGGAAAAGGCGTTGTACGGTCTGAGACAAGCACCGTTGCGGTGGAATCTGCGGATTTCTCAAGCTCTGGGTGAGTTGGGATTGCGTCCAACCCCTCAAGATCCGTGCGTCTTCGTCAGAGATTCCGATAATCTTCTGTTCGGCCTGTACGTCGACGACGGACTGTGCATTGCTCCGACAATGGAGATAATTGCAGATTTCATGGATTCTCTCCAGAGAACGTTCCAGATGACCAGAGGCGATGCGCGCTGTTTCATCGGACTCGAGATCGAGCGAGATCGTGTTCGGAAGACTTTGAAGATCCATCAACGAGGTTATCTGACGAAAGTCTTGGAAAGATTCTCGATGAGCACGTGCAATCCTGTCAGTACTCCTGCTGTAGTGGATCAGAAGCTGACACGAAACCTGGACGAGGAAGGAAAGCTGCTGGATGCTTATGATGCACTGTATCGAGAGCTCATCGGTTGCCTCCTGTACGCATCAATTGGCACGAGACCGGATATTGCATTCATCGTGAATCAGTTGTCTCAATTCCTTCAGTCATCGTCTCGTGAGCACTGGCTGTGTGCTAAGAGAGTGCTTCGGTATCTCAGAGGAACACTGGAGAGTGGTATCACCTACTCCGTGGGAGACACCAGAAATACGCTCACTGGTTACTCTGACGCGAGCTGGGCGTCATGCCCTGAGACGAGAAAGTCGGTCACAGGTGTTTGCCTCATGATGAACGGAGGAGCAATCGGCTGGAGATCAAGGAAGCAGACGGTTGTTACGGATTCTACGACGTATTCAGAATACGTGGCTGCTCATGCCTGCTGTAGAGATATCGTCTGGCTTAGAGGTCTTCTGGAAAGCCTGAAGTACAAGCAGGAATCCCCGACTGTTCTGTTCGTCGATAATCAGGCTGCTGAAGTTCTCATCACCAACCCGATAAGTCACGGAAGGAGCAAGCATATCGACATAAAGTTCCACTACGTGCGGGAACGCTTTCTACAAGGCGATATCACCATCCGTCATGTGGCTAGCGGTGAGCAGCTCGCAGATGGACTCACCAAGGCGCTCCCGCTTGATCAGTTCGAGAAGCTCAAGAAAGAAATCGGGATGTGAGAATCCGAGATGCGAAGTGTTCCCCGAGTGGGAGTGTTGAGAATCTAACGTAGATAGATATTGTCGGCAGTATACTGCATGCGGGGAACACATCATATCAGTAGTGCGCAGACGCGCAGACATCAATAAAAGGCAGCGCAGGGAATTTCCTTGCGACTTTCGTTGTTTTTCGCTCTTTCTGAGTGTGTCTTCCATTCCCGGCTCTATTCCGCTTGTACCACGTCACTCAGGTCTAGTGTACTCTTCCAAACCTCTCAACAGGGCAACACAACTCGCATGAAGCAGAGAGTCAATGCCACGATTTCGGCTCTTGAGGACAACTATCATAAGCTCCTAATGTTCGGTGAGCAAGGGAATTCATATGCCATTGGCTTTCCGCATATCAAGGTCGTTTTTCAAGCATTTCTCACTGCTGCACTGGCTCTTCTCGTTTGTTTCGGGTGCTTTTACGGAGCCCGGCAGTCAGAGTTCGGAAGCCGTGTATCTTCAATGAATTAGCTGAGAACCTGCGAGAATCCCCAATCCAGAATGACACAGACTCGAAATAACTAGAATCGCGGGTAAATCCGAGACAATCTTATTCTGGCCCGATGAAGAAACCTGATCACACTGCTGCGGCTGCCTGACCGTATATTCGTCGGGGACTGACAATGAATACTGTAACAGCGACCCGGCCATAATTCATCGGCGCACGTACCCATACCTCGAGCTCACTCGTAGTTCATGTTGCACTCCTCACGAGTTCGAAGAAAATGTTTGATCAAGACACAGCTCCTACGAGTCATCTCCACACCAGAAAGGACAGTCTTTGTGGAATAAATCGCAAAAATACTTGCTGTTGTTCTTCTCTTCGACAGGATCACATAGTCAACTCCGAAGTTTCTCCGCCATCTTGGTGCATTCGAGAGACTCCGATTCTTTTGACAGGAAAACGTCCATCTTAAGGCCACAGGTGCAGATTGCGTGTGCCTCGTCATCGTCATCCAGGCTGTGTCCCAAATCTTCCTGCAAAACACGCTGGGAGAAAGGAAAACGAGCGGTCGTCGCTGCGCGTGACCTCTGAGAGACCGTCCAGAGACGATCTTGTGTACTCCGTTTCTACTCTGATCAAGTTGACCGTCTTGAAATTCTGTTTTGATTGCAGCTCGGTCAACCAGTTTGAGGGCACATTGAAATCGGGATCGTGAATTTCCCTTCCCCTCCAGCAACAATTCCAGAATGGCACTGCAGAGAACATAGAATCCGCATAAAGTCATCAGAGGCAGCAGTTCACTGACTTCAGTGAGCCCAATCAGGGACTCCTCAGGGTCAGAACTCAGATATCTGCTCCAGTTTGTGTGATTTCCTCCGGAAGCTTGTTCTATTCTGTCCCCGACAGCGGCGTTCGTGTGAGCGGTCAAGGAAAAGTGCAATTGAAGAGCCGAATTCCAAAACGTCACATCTCCATTTTTTCCAAAATCGAGTTTCCTGAAGATTCTTGTAGCCATGAAAGGAGGCTACCTATCCACGTTCACGGATTTTGTCAGGAGACCCTTTTTCCTATTCTGGTTAGGGTTTGAAAATGAGGTCCTCATAGGAAACGTATGGAAGCCACAAGAGTTTTTCGCGTTTTTCCCGAGACGCTAAAAATGGAGATGTGACGTTTTGGAATTCGGCTCTTCAATTGCTGCGCTGTTCCATCCATTCCATGTTCCTTAATGACGGCACACCGTTCGCTCGCGTGTACTTTGATTTTTTTGAGGCTCTTCTCTTGACCGAGTGCCTCACGATTCGCTTCTTTTCTAATTCTCTCGTAGAGCCCTCTTACCCTAGACTGGATTGACGATTGCCGACTATTTGACTGCACGGGCATCCAGAGTCCGTATCGACAATACATCGGACCCGAGAGGAGTAGCCCTTCGGCTGGTCCCCAGGGCCGAATGCCAAGGCGAAGATCCAGTCGTTCGTTTGAAATCTGAAGACAAGTGGCAAGAAATGGCTCGAACAGATGGAGGACTGTGATCCGTAATGCAGTGTACTCGGCAAAACTGCTCCCGAATACGTTCAGAGAGTCGATGCAGTGGGAGATCGCTGCGCAGAGTGAGTTCCCTTGCGTCGAATAAGACGTGGAGGCTCGTTGACCCTCCACCTGGAGCAAGCGTCATTCCATGCGAGTGGGTCTTGCGAGTCAAGCATTCTCCTGATGGTACAGTCCACAAGTACAAGTGTAGGCTAGTGGCTTTGGGGTGCTCCCAACGTGCCGGAGTCAACTTCTTCGGAACTATGCGCCGGTCGCAAATATGCTTCACATCCGTTATCTGCTCTCTTTAGCTGCGGCGAACGATCTGGAAATCATGCAGTGTGACGTTACAACTGCATTCCTATACGGGCATCGGGAAGATGATGTGGAAATAAGCATGCGACAACCGGAGGGTTATGACGTTGGTAGTGGAAGAGCATGCTAGAGAAGGCGCTGTAAGGCCTGAGGCACGCGCGAATGCGGTGGAATCTGCGGATTTCTGAGGCTTCGGGTGAGTTGGGTCTAACTCCCCAAGATCCGTGTGTCTTCGTCAGAGATTCCGATAATCTGCTTTTCGGGCTGTATGTCGACGACGGACTATGCAATGACCCGAAAATGAAGATACTTCCAGATTTCATGGACTCCCTCCGGGGAACGATTCAGATGAGAGGAGCTTGTAACGGAGAAACGAGCGACCATTGTGGCTTACGGATTCAGTCCACGGAAGATCGCCTGTCTCAAAAAGGTTTCTGTGCATGGACAGAGCTGTCCTTGACAGAAGTGTGACGAGCGAGGAAACGTTTCGCATCAGAACGATTTGCCGGGATTATGATGACTTTGAAGCGCTGCTGGGGTTCATATCGCGGAATGTTCCCAGGGCTGTTTCTGGGTTTCTGGACGCCCCCGGCGAAAAGTTCCTGTGCATCCCCCTGCCGCGAGCTGTCTGGAAATTTGCGAGTTTTTGAAAACGCGGAGACCCCCAACAGCATTTTAAGGCACAAATATATTGGAAAAATCGATCAATCAATCAACATGTCTTCAGACGCGATTCACAGAGGCTTTCGATGAGCCCTGGGCCTTTCGGCGCCCCTGGCGACCGCATACGGCGGCGAACGGTAATCAATGTTCCAACATATATCGGGTGGTAAGTAAAACTAATCAGCGTACGCTGTTCCGGAGCAGATGCGTCACGTTTGGTCTCCCATAGAAGGAAGACCCGGAACGAGGTTCTCATCTGGGGCAACCCAAGGACAATCCAAGGTCGACAACATGTGAGACTTCCCCGGGTTCTCACGTGCGCGATGGCTAATGTTTGCGAAGTTATAGATCACACGGGTCTTCTCGGCGCTGCTCGTTCATTAGACCGCCCTGCTGAAGAGTTCGTCAACCACCGAGGAGCCGAGCAATTCTCGGGTGCTCATTGAGTAATTCTCTGGATGTTTGCCAACCCGATGGCTCACACTGATGAATTCAACAGCGACCTGGAGAACGATTCCCTGGAGAGAGTCTTTAAATCTATGTTTCTTCCCCCCAACGGAGTACTCGACGATACTCCTCATGCGCGACGACAAGATTCGCCCTTGTGGCTCCCGCTCCCGTCGATCGCACCCGGAACCCCCTCCTCTCCTGAGATCGGCACTGAATTTTCCCACATAGAGATAGACACAAAACTGACGTCGGCATTCGTTGAGAATCTTTTGTTCCGGGAGAATCAACAGAACGGGAGGCTGTGTTACCAGTCTTCATATCGTGACAGGTAGTACGGCCCGGAGTCCAAGAGAGAGAGATGAGCTCAAGGTGATTGCTTCGGTTCTCCTGGTAAGTCAGGCTCGGCTTTCAATTTTTTCACGAGCTCATGGCACGCTGATTGTGCAGTAATGGCTGACATTCAGCTGACGGCAACAGCACTCTGCGGCCCGAACGTCCCTTCAGATCATGATTCATTCCCCCCGATCATTCACGATCCGTTCATTATCAGTTCCTCCTGTGCTGTGGGACGATACATCAGAATCAAGCGAAAACGGGATGTGCGAGAGTGAATCACCCATAGAGACCCAAATCTTGCAAAGCAGTGAGCTCTCGCGAATGCCGATGCTAGCATCAATTGAGACGATCCTGTTTTTACCTGATTGAACCGCTTGCGACGATTCTGAGCGACTTCATTCTCCGGAGGTCGATGCAGAGAGTACAGTTTCTTCGCTGCTGAGCGTCAAGCAAGGAGTGGGATTCGCGATGTAGATTGAATCGATTCACTTGCCATGAACCGCGTGGCCTCGACGTTTCCTTTCAAGTAAAGTTACACCCTTGATTACCTATTGTTAGATGTGTGTTGTACTGTCTCCGCATTCAACGTTTGGTTGCGATTACCCTGAAGTAGCATTCTACTATCACAGACCTGACGTGTTCCGAAGAGTACAAGCACGATCTGCCGGTGCACTCTCAAGAAACGATGAGAGAATTCCACCTGTTACTGTTCTTGCTGCCCAGTGTGACATCGATTCTTCGGAACAACGAATTAGCCAAGAAAACCCAGGAGAAAATCCAGGAGATGTTCCTTATGTTTGCGGATTCCAACGCCCCTGTTCTCATCAACCTGAACTGCGACCTGGAAATAGACTTCGTAAAAAAACTCGTCGCTTCACAGGTTTCTCTTTCGACCGCAGCGGTTTACCAAATCTCGACATTGGAGAAACTGATGAAATATTCGAAAGTATTCTCAACGAGCAACAAACACGACCGATTCAACTTGGGACTCGTCTGTCACATAATGGAAAAACCACTAGCTCTCCCTAAGTTTCAGTTCGGCTGGGAGTTCGAGAATTTGCTTCCGAATATCCAAATTCCAGGCCATAGTTTCGCTCTTCTGTGGATCTCAGATCATGAATCATTTTCTGATCCCTATGAACGACAGTATGCGCCATTCACGCAACTGTTTGCCTCGTTCAACAGCTCTACCCACGAACTTAATCTTGAAGGAATTCCCCAACCGTTCGAATTGAAGGATCTGAAATTTGGGAGGGAGTCATTGCGTGAGTTCCGCGTCAAGAAAATATCAATCGAGCCTCTGTCGAATCTCAACACCTATGTCGAACTCTACGATCCTGAACACTCAAATACTTCAGTGTATGTCAAAATTTCGAATATGCCCGTAAACTACGGATCTCACAGGGGGACGAAAATGTATCGAACATCATCTGAACGTTCCTTCGTTGCTGTGGCCGTAGTGCCCCCCCGTTAGCAAGAGCAAGCAAGTCATTTCCTCGCTCCTGCGACTGCCTTTGTGGCTGTCGATAGGGGCTGCTGCTCTCGCAGCGACCCTAGTACTCCGGTACTTGGGAGAAGACTTCGCCGCTACTTTTCTCAACTTGGTATCATGCGTGATGTTCGTCATCAAGATCGACTTTCGGGCGAAGCCGAAGCAATTGTTTCTCATAGTGGGAACTTGGCTTCTACTCTTACAAGTGATTGGTATCTGTTTCCGAGGAGATATTGTCGCTAAGTTACAAAGTCTGCCGAGCAGTCGCCTAAAAAATATCGAGAGATGCGAACCTCTGGGGAAGGCATTTTCCAGATTCCGACATCCCGTGGGCATCTTCACCAGCGACGATCGCTTCCCCCACCTGGCAAGGCAGATCCCTCTGTTCCTCAAAGGAACGCCCATATGCAAAGACAGCCAACGCCCGAACTCCCGTCGTGAATGGCTGTTCAGGAACGTTCCTACGTATAAACTGGACATCAGTGACGCTATGACAACGAACTCATACCTGGATGCACCGCTTCTGAGCTCTTCGCGAGGAATCGCGACGAAGGCCTCGTCAAAGCATTCGTGGAAGTTCGGAGATCTGTTTGATCCGTATCGTTTGTGTTGCTTCCGGCTCGCGCAGCTGGGTCTCGCTCATTCGTTATACCAGCAACGATATGTACTCCTAACCATCCGGTTCGACAATCCCTGACTCGGAACACTACCGGAAAATGCTTCATACTAGATGATCTGCGGTCTCGAGCAGACCATGCAATCTACATGAGTGATTTCATCCCGACTCTGCACATCTGCGCGTTACCCCTGCTCATTAGCGTAGCCTGTTTCGTAGCAGAGGTGTCACGTTCGGTCTTCCATAGGAGGAAGGCGCGGAACAAGGTTCTCATCCAGGACTACCCCAGGAGAACCTAAAGACGACGATTGGGAATGCCCGTCTATATTCTTAATCGCTCGGAGGGTGCCCGTCAATTGGACACGGTCTTCAGGTGTGCATATGGAACCGTAGGTATCTTGGCGGAGACGCCGGGCACGTTCGGAGGAGGCTAGAAAGGCCATATCGGTGTCATTTCGAAGTGTGAGCCCTTGGCTGCAAAATCCAATCTCTCCCGAAGAAGGAGAGATTTGTAGCATCTGCCACTCGGCAATCTCGTCAGGAGTCTCAGAATTCCCGTGACCAGTACGGTCGATGTCTCGGAAACTGTGGAAATCGCTCAGAATTTTCGAAACGGTGTCATTTCCCGGTTTCTGGAGATACACAATCAGTAGCCAGCCTGGCCGTCGAATCGAGAGATCTCGTCGTATTTACCCACCGCTTTTTTCGGTGCCGTTCATTGGAGAATGCCTGTCTATTGGAGAAAGTCCGTCACTTAAAATAAAAACAGTCATCTCGGATTCATATGTTGTAGATATTCTCAGAGGAAGCCTGTGAGCGCGTGCCACGAGATTTCCGGGAGATCATCCGGATTTCCGAATCTGAAGGAGCGCTGCGACAGTCCTTTCAGAGGTGCTACAATATTTCCAGCGATCGAGTCCGATTGCGACCAACTTGGTCGTAGTCGGCAGGTGCCGGACAGGCATTCCGCCGCACAGGGATTCTGAGGAGCTAGTTGAACAAGAATCGGGCTGCAAAAAGGTAGGGGCCAATGCATAACTCATGGCTCGTGATGGAGCGCTCGGCAGAAGAACGCATTCTGCGTCGGTCGAAGGTTAGTCAACCTTATCTTTGGTAGTCACCACTGGCAGAAAGTTGGGGTACGTTCCCTCCCACGTGAAATCGAGGTGGGTAACAGTTCGAGGTGTCTCGAAGTCACTTGATGAGGAACAAAACACGGAATAAACCGTTTGAAGGCGTCAACTTCATTTTTCTTCTCACCTGATACCTGTTCTGCAGCTCCGCCGCAATCGCGGAAAACCTGATTTTGGGAGAAAGAGTCGCAAGGCAAAGGGTGGGGCTTGTATGCGGGGAACACATCGTATGGGCAGTGCTCAGGCGCGCAGTTTTTTCCAATAATTAGCAGCGCAGGTAATTCCGCTGCGCCCCTTCAAAGCGTGTCATCCATTGTAGCTCGAGGCGGCTTGTTTCCGACTTGTTGCCAATCTTAGGTTCGGGCGCAATAGAGTGCCGGGCTTCGCGAAGGTGTCCAGGTATGAGACGTACCGCTCGAGGTTGAAAAAAGCGGCTTGACTGTGAAGATGAGTTGCGATAAACACTTGTGCTCTATGTTCGGGACGAAATCGGAAACTACTTCATCCCGTATGGGTCTAACCAGGACTACATATATTACGCCAAGGGTCAGGGAGAGCCTTGAGGGGCCCTGGTGGAATGTTGAAGTCTGGTAGAGCCCTGGTTCACAACGAGAGGAAGCTGCTGTTGAACCTCCCTGGACCGTCTTTGAGTGAGGCCACCGGTGTCAAGAATGACAATTTTCATGCCGCCTCCGAATACTGACTCTTTCATTCGAAAAATAGAGGGTGGCTCTATCCTAATTTCGGTCTGTGTATGTCAATTGTCCAGGGTCTCTCCGGCTCATCGCAAGCGGCGTTCACGAGCTGAAAGACCTCAAGCGTCATCACCCGGCCGAGTTCTTGGGTAAGGCTTTGTGTCGTTCCGTTCCTCTTTGATGATCCTTTCTCAGAACAGCGAACTCGGGACTTGAGAAATTCCGCTGATTTGGCTCAACCTTGAGGTGCGTTGGAGTCATTCTTGCGGTTTTCAATTTCGGAGTCTCGTACTCACCACGCAGACTCACCGCTCGTTTATCTCGCTCGCCACGAACCCAATCCCCGGCGATCTTCCTCCCGACGCGCTGACATCCTAGGCTGCTAGCTTGCTAATCGACAACCCTGCCAGCGACCGGCTTCCAGAACAGAGAACATTGCAGAGCGACTAATGCGTGCAGGACTTGCCTGGGAATCATGTTTTAAACATGTACCACTTATGGACCCCTATCAGTTTCGACCGGGTTCGTAGCTAATCAGGTGGTCAGATACCCCTCACCAGTTATGGATCTTCTCCCGTATAACTGTTCAGATTCTCAGTTTTGGACCGCCCGCGCCCGCCTCATGCGCAGTCACGCGGCCCGTTGCACGAGACTTATTGTTAGTCGACATGTTAGACTCGCGTAGGCGCGTATACGGGGTTTTTCCCAGAATGGGGCTTATATATACTTTCCGTCAAGGAGGTACCCTTGTGAAATTCTCAGGGAATCGGTTCCGCCAGGAGATTGCGGTCCGCACCCCCTGATGTGTCCGAGCTTCGACGAAGCCCATCGCCGGAGTATACAATAGCCCAGTGGCGTAGCGATGAGGGGAGGTAATTTTTCCGTCCCATGATAATTCCCCATGTCGCGGTGTCCTGTGTATCCAATCGTCGCCCCCCCTAAATCGTCGCCCCCCCCCCCCTCCGAAAAAATCCTGGCTACGCAACTGCAATAGCTGAGCTCCAATAAATGCGATTCCGTGAAGGTCAATGTTATTCCTTGTGGGGAGTCGGTGGGAACGCTGTTTTGGAAAAGAGCCACTCCAAGCACTATCAAGATTCGGTTCCACAGTTGTCGCCACGGGTGTCCCTTTGATCATCTAAACTCGCTGCAATCGCATGGTTCGAACATCGTTGACGGATGACCGGGTCGTCCCTCTATGGATTTCGACGATCCGAACCGATCGCTTCTGTTCAAATTGATCAGCGCCCGAATCCCAGTTGCTCCGGAAAGTTTCAGATCTCAATCGGCCCCAGTCCAACTTGCCAATGAGCTCTGACGCTATTTGGCGGCGCGACGGGGAGTGGGCCACGGAAACTATCATGACATCTCTAGAGTGGTTCGCTGACCCTTCCTGACCGCGAAGCATTTATTGGCTAAAAACTTCTATATCTGCGACTTAACCAACAGCTGTCCGTCACCCGCAGTTGTTAAAAATATCAATACCCGCCCCGAACGATCTGCGTTCCCGTCGAATTGTGCTGGAACGGTTTATGACGGAAGCCCATTAATGAAGGTGATTCGATTCGATTTCAGCCCGTGCGCTGACGAGCAGGTGTGATATCGAGTTCAATTTGAAACCCACCGTATTTCTTCGGGGCTTTCCAAGTGTTCTCCAGTATATAAACTCTCCTTGATAGCCACAGACTCACAACAAGCCTCGAACTCGAATCAACATGAAATTCCTCATCCTCTTCTCGATTGTCTTCGTTGCCCTCGTCGGTTCTGTTGCCGCCCAAGGAGTCAACTCTCAAATCCAAGAACTTCTTGACAACCTTCTAAGTGAGTCGACACTAATTCTTCCCATCGAAAGTACTCAAGGTCACGATCTCCTATCGACTCGACGACCCTGCGGCACGTCCGCTGTCGACGGCAGTTAGAGTGTGCGATGGCTGTCCTCTAAACTCTTCTCATCCTCCACAGACAACGATGCCGGGAAGCAGCTCCAAGAGCGCCGTAAGTTACTCCATGCCTTTGATTTGATAGCTTCATGAGCTCAGATCTCTGGGTTGAGGTCCTGCCACGGGGTCTTTAGGGTCAATAAGCACAGCGATCAGAAAATCCAAGTTCACCCATCACATTCCAGTGCAACAGCTCGCGAAGGAAGTTGAAGCCCTCTTGTCCCAGCTTTCGAGTGGACGGCTAAACTTGGGAGGAAGGACCACCGTAGCTTCTTAGGGCACATCCAGACCTCCAACTCAGGATTCTAGCCGGATTGATACAACCGTCGACGGGAAACTGATGCAGTGTTCCATGTATTTCTATGATAAAGTACGAATTGAGTGATAGCATAACAAGCTTGTACTTCTTTCTAAACGATCAAGGTCGGCTCCCTTAAGCGATTCGAATATTACCCGCCTCTCGACTCCCAGCCCGGGTTCTGCAGAACCTTGCATGTTCAGGGAGTCTGAGATCGTTTCCTTGAGCTCGGATTCGGGTAGAAAAAGTATTTGCTCACCGAGAGATCTCTAGAGAACGAGAGCTTCCCGACGCAAAATCCACGGGGATTTCATCGGAAAGACGTTGAACCGTAGTCTGCCGAAGAGGCAACGGAAGAATTAAGTACGACTGGGAGAGCTGGTATGTCAGGTCGTTGTCGGATCGAATCTTTGACGCTCTGCTACGAACGCAGGGCTGTCATTTGTGAACTCGAATCGCTCGCTCTTGAAAATCATAGAGATGGACTATCGGCCCGTTCGCGCTCAGTTTCGATCTTTCCTTCCTCAACTTCTTGGGGAGGATGAGTTATTTTTCGATCGCTTATTTCCCATAGGGGGGACAGCAAGCCAGTCGGACCCGGATAATGATATAATAAGATAATAATAAGATCAAGCTGACCACACCGAAGGATTGTAACTCCCACTCCTGACTGGAAAAGCTCAATCAAAAGTTTTGGAGTCCTTCACCTCGTCGATTCGACAGACTATCGCACGGATAGGTATCCCACAATTCCAACCACGACGCGATCTCTAGTCGGGGATTCAGGAAGCGATTCTGCGGGTCTCCACCGAAGGTTCTCCGAAGGGTCTCCACACCGTTCGTCCTAATTCCCATAGCTTGAATCCCGTCCGTCCGAAAACCCTCACCCAAAGCTCAGCTCGGTCATACTCGCAGCTGTGTGCATACATCCTTTGATTTCACTGAGCGGGAACAGTTCTCGAATGGCGTTCAGAGTAGCCACTTCGAAATCGAGCTGAAAATTTCGTGGCGCGAACGATGCGCCAATTGATGCAGCGTGATTTCTTAGCATTTCGAACACACGGACATAGGTTTCTTTCTGCTTGTCCGGCAATAGAAAACGGGCGAACGGTATAATTTGGCCCCGGTAGAACCCGTGCAGGGTGTAGAGTTGCGTGGAAATGAGAGGAACTACTCTGAATACGACCGGTGCTTCACACAACCATATCATCATCTCGTTCGTGGAGAAACCGAGAATCCGGTTTGAGGAGCCAGCATCGAACAGGAGGAAATCCTCCCCGTCCCGAGTCTTCGTCCAAGCGTCTTCCAGAACTATATCTGATGGCGAACTTGGTGGGGTTGGCCTCACAACTGATCTTGCCCTTGACAACACCGTTAGGACCGAGTCAAATGTTGGTAATGAGGATCCGATTTGCTCCTCGTCGTGGTCGCTTCGTAGAATCCTCGCACTGGACACAGTAACGTCTGTGTAAGCCTCGGTCTGTTCGAATGAGCATTCCCATGGCCGGGTTAGCCCGGATGGGCTTTTTCGAGGGGATTCGAGCGACCGGTTTCTGGGGAAGAGGATTCGGGCGACAGGGATCCGGGCGTGCGGTGATTCACCCATAACGTAGTGGCCACTCTGGAACAACGATGTGGCAGACGATGGATACATAATGACGGCAGCAACCCTGGCGGCAAGAACGCGAGAACCCTGGCGGCAAGAACGAGAGTTGGAAAACAGTAAAACTCTGTGCAGGAACGCGGAAGCCCAACCAATTTGTTTCACAGGTTTTTTTTTATTGAGGTTTTCAGTTTTGTATGAGCACAGAGTACATGCACTAGGAGGTGTTACATCCGAAAGTCCAGATCGCAGACGTCCACTTCAGTGACAGTGGCATCCGTGAACAGCATCTCTGAGCTCCGCGCGGAACAACGTAAGCCACCTTGAGGTGCCGCGGCGCCCTTGGTTGCTGGATACTTGTGCTACCTGCAACGCTAGCTCGCTACACTGAGGCGCCGCGGCGTCCTTGATTGTAGCTACGCGCAGTGAAACAAATGAGCAGGGAAAGAACGTCTTGCTTTCTGTGCTAACATGAGAAGCTTTCTCAGTTCCGACATCCGACTCCAAAAAATGATTGGAACTTTATTGAATTTTATTTTCCCTCCGCACTTTTTTCGAACTAGGAACTATTGAATTTGAGAGCTGGTGATTTGCAATGAACATGGACATCTCCAAGACCGGAATCTGAAACCCTAGAATGTTCTCGGATTCTTTCTAGATCCTTCCGAAGAGCTTGAAAAACGGCAAAATCGTCGCTCAACACATATAACTTCCATTCACTTCTATTTCGCATCGAAGGTGCTGCATCTCGGTACTCGCAGCTTTCCGATAAAAGTAAGCATGAACTAGGTGATTTCTTGGAGCTGGCACTCTCACGGATATCTTGCTCCCCATTGCTTTTCATTGATAGTGATCTTCACACTGACGATTAGGATCGGCTGAATTCTCAGGTAGCGTTCCGTATCAAACTAGTCAGCTGTAGCGTTGAACTCTAGGAAACCGCGTCTCGTTGCGCTTTGTTTCTGCCGACGATGAGACAATCAAAGTTAGGGTGAACACACTGTTTCAACGGCGATGATCAACGGCGTTGATTCTCTCGTAGGCGTTGATCACCCTCACGTAGGTTGTTTCGGAATCATTCACTCAGAGGGACACTCAGATCATGGCCGGCCGATAGCTGGCCGACTCGGGGACTTCACGGGGCTGTTGCCCAACAATCCGTCCCATGGAGGCTGTCTGTCGCTGGTCGCTCACCCTCAATTTACATCGTTGGAAAGCTTCTTGGGCCTTGGCGGCCGGCGTCCTAGAACAGAATCGAACAGGGACTGCATCATCCGAATCCTTCCTGTAATGAATCGAGCGATTCTCCGAGAAATATGGTTCTCGTTATTGAGGGTCGCCAGTGAGATCGATGCCAAACACTCGCAACAGATCACGGTCAAGGTGAGTTCCAAACAGCCGATCAGGATCGGCTGAATTTTCGAAAAGCGTTCCATATCAAACCAGCCAGCTGTAGAGTTAAACTCGAAATAACCGGGTGTCAACGCCATAGCTTTTTGGGTTAGCTTGGCGAGGCCTTTTTTCTTACTAGAGGATTTTGAAGTGGTCTTCGGTCGTATCTGCACGCGATCTAAGAAAACAAGACCACCGCGGAAAAGTTGGTCGATGGTCGAACTAACTCTCGTCAAAACCAGAACAAGTTCCCCGTCGGAACGACCTCTAATGAGAGGATCGGATGTCACTTTTTGTAAGATGACGGATCCCAAGCTCATAGGATCGGTCCACCCGTTCGCTCGGACATCATAGATCTCTCGGCGTAGTGGTTTCTCAACAAGCATTCGCTGCCTACGATTCATATTGCACAGGCAAGTACCTCTTAAAAGAGCATCGTACACATGGAAAGAGAACGAACATGTTTTGTGCCCTCGACAGTCCAATATGTTACTGCAAACTCCGGGCTCTCTTGGATCGAGGAAAGCGGACATGATAACATTTGCGTAAATGTGTTGGAAAAGGAAACACAGCGACAGGAGCGATCCAAGTATAAAAAGGTCGGAATATCGCCGGACAGTGACTTCAAGTTCGACGACTGATACTAGACCCATTATTGCGTTGCTCAGAGTGTACCAGAAAGCTCTGAGCTTGAGCCAAGAAATAATTTTGACGATAGAAACCGCCATGAAGAGAAACGCAATCCAGACTTCTCGCGCGAAGGGCGCGAGAAAAGCGGAAACGTCAGGTTCATGGCGTCGGATCAGAGAGAAACACTCGAAGAAGTCCAGTTGTAACGTCGAGTAGCGAGTCATCAGGTGCCGAGAGAAAATATCACGTCCAGCATCGAGGTCCATGCCGAAACGAATTCTGAGGGTCGTGGAATTGCATTTCACCTCGAGATGAATAAAACTATAATATTTGACCAACATCAAGAATCGACTGTAAGAAATGGAGCCGATCGAGCACATTTGTTTGGTAGGCATACATGAATCCATCGAAGCGCTCTCGAGCCAGAAAACCATGTTATCGAAGTATCGGATGCAACCAAACCTCCGACTCCTATCGTGGCCCCAGAACAACGTGTTGACAAAAGCCATTTCGTGCGACTCAGAGTTCTGAGCCAAGACGATGTGTAGCAAACATCTATTTCGGAAGTGCTGGAATGGATCTGAATACGATGCATCCGCTGAATCGTGGGATTTCTCGAAGATGGATCTCGTTGATATGACAATAACTTCTAGGTTGCTCAGCAAAACTTCGAGATAGATAGGGAAGTATGGAACGGCCCACTTCGAGGCACTCGAGATGTATCCCGAGCGGGGCAACAGGAGTAAACTAGTGTTCGATCTCACAACAGCTTCTCGAAGAACGCAGTCTATACCCAGAATCAGTATTTGTGTCGGCAGAAACTTGCGTCGAAGAGCGTAATTCTCGGCCTCAACGATGACATTCGCTAGATCCAGTGCGTCGGGCGTTTCTGTCTTGAACTGTATGCTGGAAGCCGAGGGTAAACTGATTGCACACAATATTGACAGCAGCATAATTCTCCTCGAGAGTAGGCAGGGCATCGAGGAGAATCAGTTTTCCGAGTCCGACCCATGCGATGACTCCGAAATGTTCCTGTGAAGGGCTGACTCAGATTTCTCCAAAGAAGAATCTGTGGATACAAATTGAATGATCCCGGCCGAGTGATCATTTCCACACCGGGTTCTCGATACTAATATGAAGTAAGCTCATCTTGCTTACCCTCGCATCGATCCTCCGAGCAGGAGCAACCTGTGGGTCGACCGCCTCTTAAACCATGTAACTTCACTCCGGAGGTTCTTGTGTGAGAGGAAAGTTGATTCGACGATGGAAATGCTCCGAGAACAAACTGAGGACTGTAGTTCCGGTCCGGTCGCCTCTGCCTGTGAAAATCATCGATATGTTATCGCGTCATTGGGAACTGTGTTCCTCAAACCAGCAGTCAACCTCAGCTCTATCAGCTAGCGAAGCAAGATGAGTGTCAGTATTTCCAGTGTTGACTCCCGTACGAGGAACACACGAGGAATCCTTTTTTGGAAGCCCGATCTCAGCCGAGCTGACCTGTTCGTCAAGCATCGGCATGTGATCGAGCGGTTTACAACGGTTTCTAAGTTACGCAAACAAAAATCCTGAGAGCTCATGAATTTCGATGACTTACACAAGATGAGTATGCCTTTTCGGAGCAAATAGATGCGGAGAAACTGGAATGATAATCCAAGATTCAAAGTGCACACAGCATGCCAGGCATTTGATCTGACTCTGTTCGGGACTCGGTGCTGGGCATCACATCATTCAACATCTTCTTGTTCGTGCATGGTTGCTAACCCACTACGAAGAAGCACGCCGCATGAGCCGCAAGCGTTCTCAAGCGAACTCGAAGAACTTGAAATCGATATTTGAGTAGGATTGAGATTTGAGATCCACGAAATGGCACTCGGATGAACTCTCAACAATGTGTCACTTCAGGCAAGTTTAGGTTTTGGGACTCACTCGTTGGGGAACACCCACCGTCGCGCGGTCCGTAAGTGCAAAACGAGGGCGTTTTGATCGACCACGTCGCATGAAGGGTTCCGACCTGGACTCTTTTTCGCGCTGTAATCCGAGATCAACGAAGATAAGGAGAAAGATGGAGTAGATATAGAGAACCTCGACTCCTTATCGATCCTAGATATGAAGAGAGCAATCATCGTTAGCGCAAAGTAATGACATTGGCGAAGGAGGTTCGATGGAGCTCGTGTGATTCATAAATGACTACACTCTCGATATGTGTGTGGCAAACATTGTTGCTTGCCTTCGTCTTTTCCTGACGGTAGCGATAAGCTCAGCTAGTTGTGACAGAAGTTTCTTGATGCTCAAGCTCATTGAATCATACTTGCGGTCGAGTATGAGTCAGATGCGCCTGTCTGATCAGATGCGCCTGTCCTTTCAATAGAATGAACTATCGAATGGCATTGATATCGAAGAATCTGTTAACGCGCTCGCAACCCCAAGGGCCCGTAGGGTTCGATTCTGGAATAGTGCTCGTGACTTGAAGAGGAATGTGTACATGATGATATGATCCCGATGACCGGTAACCTGTTCCATTTTTAGACGTGAGGTACGTCTTACCGCAGGCCAGCCATGGATTTTGCCGGAAGTCAGGGTAACGGAAGTCAGTCCAGAGCAGTGGTTCTCGATGGCCAACTCCAAAGTGACCGATGATCTCGCGTGTGAGAGTCTCGTTGAGCCCCAGTCTCGGGAATGATAAGGTCCCTCTGACATCGGTCTGACCGCTAGGGGTCGACGGGTAGGGCGAGTTTGAGAACCACTGGTCTAGAGTCAGTCGAATGATAATCTGTGATATCTTCTCCCGACTCAGACTGGGTCCAGCTTCCCAAGCGAATTTCTTTGCGTTCAGTCGAACTTTGAGTTTCTGATTCCTTTTACAGTAATCCCAACTGTGCGCGCAAGTCTAGTTCCGGTCGAGAATGACCTATATCTACCGGGTGTCACTGGAACACCACAGGATCGAGCTGTTCTCCAGCTGTTGAGACATAAAAAAGTATCAAGAAAACTATGGATGGACATACGGCGTTTACTCAATCCTCCGGATAAACACACAGGTAGCAATAACAGTTTCGACCCGGGATTAGGACGCGTTCCTGAATGTTATGAAAGTTCTTCCCATTTCTGTCCGTCAACGCTAATGCGAAGTTCCAGCGAGGGCATAGCATTTTTGAAAAGGTCCCTCCACCGCCTGCAAAAAGTGCAGTATGAGGTTCCAATCTCTAACAAACCGGGAAAAAAAGATTCAAGATGTCGACCCATTGTACCGTATTTCTTCTAATTGAACGTCTATTGGAAGGTCTATGGGATTTTCCCCTTCGATTAGAAGAAATACGGTATGTGATAGGGATCTGCATCAGGAACCCAAGACGAATCGACAACGACTGAAACGCGGAGAGCTAGAAGAGGTATCTCAGGTCGTTGCCGGATCTTCAAGGGCTGTACGAAAATATCTTCCCAGAGGATCGAATCTCTATAGCTCTGCGTCGCACTCTGAGCTGTCATTTGAGAATTCGAATCAGCCGCTCGGAAAAATCATGGCCCCCGAGACCCTGGGAGAGATGAGGCTCGCTATTATTCGACCCTCCCTAATGGGGGGGACCGGAGGTCAATTCGGTCCGCGATGGACCAGTCACATCACATGCATCCAAAGACGGGGAACCAGTCCTTTCCATTACGAGAAGTAGCCAGCCCCGGATAAGGTGATAAGAGTCGGCGGGAGTTTCGCAGTTCCAGGGCCACCAAATGTCGCGCTTGACAGGAAGACTCTCCCACCATTCAACTTTCAGTTTCTCTCCATGTTCACCGATGCCCGATTCCGATTGAATGCAATCCCTGAAACAAGCGAAGGAAATCAACCTCGATATCAATAACGGTGTAAGTCCAATGGTCCGCAGAGGGGGAACACCTCGACGAAATCATAGACTCCAAATCTTCCAGTGGAACTGCCTTTCGGGCGAACATCGCTTCGCGGCCGCCGCCGACTGATTGTGAGTATCGACACAATTTCCGGAGCTCCGTGAATCTGACTGACATCTAGAGACAAAATGTTTCACCCATGGATCAGATCTTCGGTTGTGAAAGAGCTATCTTCAGGAACCAAAATTCGGCCTCAAGAAATCTGAGCATATCCCTCCAGCGTCTCTGTGAGGCGGCGCGAGATTTCTGCGACGGAATACTTCTGCTGCACGACTAGACAGCATTCTACTCCCTGCATGATCGAGCGGGCATTGGGAATTATGCCTGCATTCCTTGTAGATCATTGGGAACCTGTCTGCTGCCGAAACTCCTGCTGTGGGAAACATAATCAAGGTGCTCACACCGTTCGAAATGGCTATCCTCATCAACTGAGATCGAAAATCGACACTGTTTCATGCAGGAAAAAGGCCGTCTGCATCGCCCTCAGAGAACTCGCGGAGAAAGAAACTCCGTTAGCAACGAGTCTCTGAGCTCATATCGAGTGTGAATCCTCGGCCCCGGAAGCATCATTCCTGATTGTGAGCGCTTGCCGTGCCTTTGAATCCGCCGTAGTGTGCTGACCGAAATGCTCCCTAATCACTGATCGATTCGTCGAGAACCACGGCTCCCAAGAATCTCGGTTGTTCGCCTCCCTGAATGACTATCCACGTTGCGATTACGCATGGCTTCTCGTCATCCGTAGTCTTACGACGCATCCACTATGAAGTCCTCAAGGATATGGCAACTTGTGATTCGAAGACCGAGAGTGCCAGTTGGGCTCCACAGCGCTCAGGAACCTTCCTCCTAGGAATCCGTCAATGAAACGAACATGGTTCTACAGTTCCAAGCGTTTGCGTCCGGGGTAGAACAGGCAGCTCGCTGCATTCCTGACTGTTACGAATATTTTTGATCAAATCAATGGTTCCCATCGGAGGACCCAAATTCAGATTCGGGAGAGGAATAATCTCGAATCCCTCACGGTGCGAACGAAATCTGACACGCTTCTGCGCGCATGTATAATAGGCAATCGTACGAAATACCTAAACGGTGACCGGGGCTGTGAATTCCTAGCGGCTCGTGTAGTCCGCGAGTCTGTATGATATTCGCGAATCCTATGTCAAAAATGACATCAAGTTGGTTGACGGAGTGCCTGGAGCCTGACTAATTTTGTTCCGCGGGGATTTCATCTTTCCGCCTTCCGAACCTCATACATATAATCTAAACCTATAAAACAGAATGTGCTCCGGTTGTTATTTATGCACTCTTTTACTTGACGTTTCTTAAAGCTGAAACTTGCTGTAAAAGGACCATGGGGTCCCTAGGCACCTACTCGGACAACCAACGTTGTTAGCGCGGTCGTGCCTAAGGTGTGGGACCGAAAAACGGTTCGTGGGACTGGACTTCGTCGTTTTTCGTTGATAAGTACAATGGGGGGTTTGGGGTAGTCGTTTCCAAACTTGCTTCGAAAACGAAGTTACATCGAGGTTGTAGTGGTGGCACTTCCCGAGTGTATATATTCCGGGGAATCCCACTTGGGGTTGAATTACGACAGAGGGTCTATTCGGAGTGGAAGGTTTGGAACAGCGGTTCCTGAACTTTTTCCGTCCCGGGCCTCCTCTGGCCGTTGACGACCCCCCTTGGGCCCCTCTCATTCCCGAGGATTTCGAGATCAATCCTGATCAGAAGCTCAAAGTTGATTAGAGCCAGTCTAGCTATCGTTATCCGCTAGGATTTGGTTTATTGATGACGACTGCTGTGCTCTTGCTTCTAATTGTGAGCGAAAATTCGCTCGATACGCGGCTCTGGTTGGCTCAGGGACATGCGCGAGTCAGCTCCTGGATCCAACCGGCACCTGTAATCAGTCCATTGACAGCAATGTACTAAATCTTGGCGCCATGATATTCTCTTGCGATTCCCGAATCCTTCAATGGTATCCAATCTCGCTTCTCATATTCGGAAATGGCCTCTGGGCCCCCTTGGAATCAATCTCGGCCCCCACGTCAGGAACCTCTGTTCTAGAAGATGCCTCCAAAGGGACAGTCGATCGGAGTCTCGACGTCCGCAACGAAGAGAATGAGGACTCGCAGAGCATCGGGAACGGTGGAACCACGTGGGGAGAGATTAGAGGGTGATCGTGCGTTGAAATCTCGACCAACCGGAGAGCAGTGTATCGCACGAGAGGCGATGGATCGACGAGGATACGCAGCAGCGCGGGCGACTGAGTCTTTCGATCAGCGAATAACGAGATTGAGGTACAGAGGGAACGTATGACTTCGTGCACACGGTCAGTACACTTATCGTTGAAATTTGCCGCCCGTAATTACACTCCTGAGTATAAATATACGGTCCATCCGAGTATACTCGTAGGAGAGATGGATGTGATCTGTCAGTTTTGTCGCGCCTTCAAGTTCAGACACGAGGCTCCCGGTATGTGCTGTATGCGTGAACGAGTGCTATTGTCGAGGTTGGAATCGCCACCTGAGCCACTACTCTCATAGACTCTAGGGCTTACTAGGGAATCGAAACAATTCTCAGTAAACATCCGCAAGTACAATTCGTGTTTCCAAATGACATCTTTCGGGGCGACGGGAATCATCCGAGAGAAGTACATGCCGACGTTCAAAGTGCAGGGGCAGCTTTACCATGGTGTTGGGTCGCTATTACCACTGCCGAAGGTGAACATCAATTCCTTCAGATCTATTTCATGGATGGATCAGAAGAAGAGACGGACCAGCGTGTCCGATTCAATTCCAACACAGACCGAGGAATCGTAGCGAAATTACAGGCTTTCTTCCATGAGCACAACGAGTTCGTCTGTCATTTTAAGACCAGACACCACCAGATGCCAATCGACGATTATTTCGTGGTCATTAGAGCGGATGAGGTCCCACCGGGTGGGCATTAGAGATATTTCAACGTACAGATGGTCAACGAGGTGGCCTTAGTCATTAGGCTGGGAGGAGAATTCAACCGACGAGATATTGTGCTGCGTCTTCAGAGTGGTGGTCTACAGCGAGTCGTCTGAACCCATCAATCTTATGATGCTTTACAATATCCTTTAATGATTAAATGTTAATGTAGAATAGAAACTCATCGAACTGAATTCCTTTGAGGTTTCCTCCCCGGTTTGCGGATTTCTCATCCTGATGTTGAAGTGGTACCCGTGCTGACCCCGCTAGAAGATTGAACTTTAATCTTCTAGCGGGGTCAGCACGGGTACCACTTCAACATCAGGATGAGAAATCCGCAAACCGGGGAGTGATGATTCGGGGCGACAGGGACAACCATATTCTGAGTCCGTTTGCCGAATGTTGCCATTCGGTCCAATCCAAATCCACAAAATGAGACCACGTCAGTCTTCAAATCCACTACCCCAACATATCTTCGTTCCATCCATCGGTTGTCGGCGACACCCGGCTTTCCCTGTCAGTCGCGCAAAGCGCGACGGGCTTTGCTAGTGTCCCATAAACTTTTCCTACGCAGACTCGGTTTTTCATGTCCAGACCATCTGAATCAAATTCGCAATAAACATCTCCGTGTATCAGGCTCTCAATTTGCTTTATTGCATGGCTCGGCTTGTCGCTGAACCTCAATTCACATCGTTGGAAACTGTCTCGGGCCTCAGCGGCAACGATCGTCGCTCGGGCTCTGCCGTCGGCTCCCTAGAACTATATGGACTATATCCAACTATATGGACCGCGCAGAGTATCGAACTGTTATTGCTCGAGTTATCTCGGCGATGACGCGGATCCTCACCCTGCCCTTGATGAAACGAGCAATTCTCCGAGAAATATGATTCTCGTTATTTAGGCTCGCCAGTAAGATCGATGCCAAACATTCGCAACAGATCAGGGTCAGGATGAGTACCAAACTGCCGATAAGGATCGGCTGAATTTTCGAAAAGCGTTCCATATCGAACCAGTCAGCGGTAGCGTCAAACTCCAAGAAACCGCTTATTGTTTCCATATATTTTTGGGTTTGCTTGGCCAGGCCTTTTTTCCTCCTAGAGGATTTCAGGGTAGTCTTTTCCCGTATCTCTACGCGGTCCAGGGAAACAAGACCACCGCGGAAAAGTTGGTCGATAATCGAACTCACTCTCGTCAGAACCAGCAAAAGTGGCCCCTCGGAACGACCTCTAGTGGACGGATCGGATGCTAGTTTTTGTAAAGTAACGGATCTTAAGTTCAGGGGATCGGTCCATCCGTTTGCTCGGAAATCATAGTTTTCTCGGCGCAATGGTTTCCTGAAGAGCATTTCTTGTCCACGGTCCATATTGCACAAGCAAGTGCCTTCTGAGAGACTAACGACCACCTTGTGAGAGGAAGAACACATTGTGTGCCCTCGACAGTCCAATATGTTAGCGCAAACTCCGGGCTCTCTTGGATCGAGGAAAGCTGACATGATGAAATTGGCGTAAATGTGTTGGAAAAAGAAACACAGGGAGAGGAGCGATCCAAGTATGAAAAGGTCGGAATATCGCCGGACAGTTACTCTAAGTTCGACTACCGAAAGTAGACCCATCATTGAGTTGGCCAAAGTGTTCCAGAAAGCCCTGAGCTTGCGCCAAGAAATTATTTTGACTATAGAAATCGCCATGAGGAGAAACGCCATCCAGACTTCGCGCGCAAAGGGCGCTAGAAATGCAGAAACATCGGGGTCACGGCGTCGGATCAGAGAGAAACACACGAATGGGTCCAACTGTAACGTTGAGTAGCGAGTCATCAGGTGCCGAGAGAAAATATCATCTCCAGCCGGGAAGTCGATCCAGAAACGAGTTTTGACGGTCGTGGAATTGCATTTCAGCGTGAGTTGAAGGGAACTAATGAATCTGACCATTGCCAAAAATCGATTGTAAGAAATGGAGGCGACCGAGCACATTTGTTTGATAGGCATACAGGAATCCATCGGAACGCTCTCAAGCCAGAAAGCCATGTGATCGTAGTATCGAATGCAACCAAACCTCCGACTCGTATCGTAGTTCCAAAACAACGTGCTGACAAAAACCATATCCTGCAGTTCAGAGTTTCGGGCCAATACGATGTGTAACAAACATCTATGACGGAAGTGCTGGAATGGATCCAAATACGGTACATTTTTTGAATTGTGGGGAATCTCGAGGATGGATCTCGTTGAAATGATGATAACTTCCAGGTTGCTTAACAAAACTTCCAGATAGATGGGAACGTAAGGAACGGCCAACGTCGGATTGTACTCCGAGCGAGGCAACAGGAGTAAACTTGTGTTCAGTTTCACAACAGCTTCTCTCAGAACGCTGTCTATACCCAAAATCAGTATTTGCGTTGGCAATAACTTGCGTCGAAGAGCATAATACTCGGCCTCAACGATGACATTGACCAAATCCAGTGTGTCGGGCGTTTCTGTCCTGAACTGTATGCTGGAAGCCGAGGGTAAACTGATTCCCCACAAAATTGACAGCAGCATACTCCTCCTCAAGTGTAGGCTGGGCATCGAGAAAGTTCAGTTTTCCTCCTCGGACCCGTGCGGTGGTTTCCAGAAGCTCTCAGCAGGAGTTCGGCGGGAAGGGCTTTCTGCTTGCAATGTTTCTGGGTAGGGCTAATTCAGAAGTCTTTTTTGGGAAGAATCCGTGTGCCGAGCTCTACCTGGGCTCTAAACAAGCTAACGTACAGTTGCTGCCGGACAGTTTCTGCAAGACGGAGGGCCGTTCGTTTCGCTCGCTCGCGCCCGGAGAAGCTCAAGTCAGGTCAGGAGAGCTTCCTGCCATCGCCGCCTCTGTCATAGACCCCTGCAATACAGAATGGTTACGAAAATCGAACCCCTCATAGCCATCAGTTTAGAATTCAACATAATCATCAATGGATATTTCGGAAATCAATAGGAGTCCTCCTCCTGTGATTTTTTTTTTGACATCGTTGTCTATGGAGCTCACATTGTGACTGAATCAAGTTCCGGCTGAGTTCCGGAATTAAGCTCTCAAATTGGAACCTGGTCTAGCCCTCTCACCCAATAAAGAGCCAAATTCAGCCATGGGCAGACCTCCCGATGAGTGATCTTGACAAGAACTTCCCCCATCGGTAGTACTTTTCTGTTGTCAGTACATACTATTGTTAGCACTAGAGTGGGCGATGTCTGCAGTCGTGACGGGAGGAATTTCGGATGGGGAGCTTTGATTTCAATGGCAGTTTCTCTCAGATTGGAAACACGGATTGAATGATTCCGATCAAATGAACACCGCGCCCTTGATACTGTTAAGAGCCAAGTCCATGCTTACCTTCGCAACGATCTTCCGAGCAGGAGCAACCTGGAGGTCGACCGCCTCTCAGACCATACAACTGCTCTCCGAAGATTTTTGTGTCAGAGTACAATTGATTCGACCCAAGAGATGCGCCGAGGACAAACTGAGGACTCTGGTTGCGATCCGGTTTTCCTTGGCTGTAGAAATCCTAGAGATGTTATCGTGTTCAGAAACATAGAACGTGAAGTGTGAAAATTTCGGAATGGTTCCTATCCAGAAGGAATTCGACCGGAAGTCACTATGGTTACATTGTGGACTTTTACAAACTCATTCCGCTGAGTTATCCTTGAGTATTGTGCCCTCCAAATCTCCCTCAAACCATCAGCCAACCTCAGGGCCACTTGTCTCCTCTCAGAGGGCTTGACCCTGTTCGGATCGAATTGATTAGTGACGATTGGGGTAAAGGCGAGGGCCATGAGAAAGTTTCGGTGGCGGCATTTGGCAAGCTATTCCGACCCCCTGGACCCTTATGACGCATCACAATCAAACTCGGCAGCAGTCGGGTGCAATGGGAGTGAATATTCCGGGACAAGCTCCGGAGACAGGCGGATTCGAACTGCTCTCTGCTGGGTTCACCTGCTCGTCGAGCAAATAATCGAGCGGTTTACCACGATTTGAGAGCTACCCATTTGAAAATCCAAAGAGCATCTGACTTTCGATGACTCACACACGGTCAGTATGCCTCCTCAAGGCAAACAGAGACGGAGAAACCGGAATATCAATACACACTTCAGAGTACTCACAACATGTAACGAACTGTTCTGACTTTGTTCGGGACTCGTTGCTGGGCATCACATCATTCGACAACTCCTCGTTCATGCATGGTTGCTGATCCAGTACGAAGAAGCAGGCTGCATGAACAGCAAGCAAAGGCTATTTGAAGCGGACTTGAAAAACTCGCAGTCAATATTTGAGTAGGATAAGTGCTTTGCGATCGACGATATGACACACGGATGAAATCTAGAGCATGTTGTCACTGCGCACGGATTCAGCGTCCAGCACTCACTCGTGGAGGGACACGTACCGTCGCGCGGTCCGCGAGTCCTAAACGAGAAAGTTCCGATCTAGCGCGCCGCAGGAAGGGTTCCGAAGCTGGAATCCCTCTCGCGCTGTACTCCGAGATCATTAAACGAAATACGGACGTCGTATGGAGGACCTCGACCCTTTTTCGATCTCGGAGATGATGAGAGCAATCATCGTCAGTGATACGCTAACAAGATCTCCAGCGGCACACCTTCGGGCATTCGAGGACGGTCAGTCATCTCGTCAGCAAATCGAATCGGTGGCGCTATTTTCCGGACGTCTGGTTGTGATGTGATGTCCATTATTAGTTTGATATTCCGGAATAATAAGATCGTTGCCAACAGGCCGCACCACCGATCTGAGTTCCTGGGAAGAGAAAAGGTCCCCTTTAATTCGCTGACTCCCCGTACTAGTTACATCAACGGTGCTGGCCACACAACATGAGCCTGAATTCCTATCGCCGTAGTTCAAGTCGCGCCGCCGTAATCGGAACTCGTATGAATAAGGACTATACTCTTGCAGTTAATGCACACAGAGCTCTGATCTGACAAGCGATTCGTAATATTTCAGGAAATGCAGATCGAGTCGGGGGGAATTCCCTTCCGATTATGTCAGCCTTCAGAGAAAGAAGCTAGGGATCAGCACAGGAGCTATTCAAAAGTCTGGTTCCTGTCGTGAATGACCGATTTTTCGGGTCTCATCGTAACACTGCAAGATCGAGCGTTCCACACCTGTTGAGAGGCTACAAAGTATTAATAAAACTGTGGATAGACTTACGGCGATTTCGCAGACCTCTGGCAGAACACAGAGGGAGTAACAACCGGAGAGCAACTGATCTCGACCTGGGATTGGGAGCATTCCTGAATGTTATGCAAATCTGTCCGGCAACGCAGATGTGAGGCTCCGGGATTTGTGGAGAAGGGTCTGCATAATGAGGCCTTTGATGCCGACGGGAAGAAGGAATCTATGCAAAATTCGAGGGTTCCAGTGTAGCGCGTAGAATAAGATTGTATTCGGTGGGAGATGCGATGGTATGGATCGCAATGTTAGAACCAAACGTTCTTATCAACTACCCTGAAATCTAGCGTATGAGGGACTCCCGTCTTTGGAAAAACGTCCGGCGTATCAGAAACTTGTCGATTAAGGGACTTATCGTATGAGGAACTTATCGTATAACGATTCCGCAGCGCGGGATTCGACCGACTTCCGCCTACCGAATCATTCGTAGAAAAGAATGGGGCGCGTACAGTCGGAATCACTGCACAAGGAATCAGCTAATCAAAGTTCAGCAGAACGCTACGGAACACACTCAGAAAGCTGGACTCAGTCTGATGAGTCGGGGGGAGGAGATCACCGGCACCTCCGGAATCGGGGAGCCCTCATCATGTGCACGTCGTTGCTGGGTTTGGCTTTGAGAACGGCGCATTGGGCGACAGGAACTTCCATGAGATTTCTCTAAGCCAGTGGCGTATCTAGGGTAGGGGGGCAGGGGGGGCACTTGCCCCGGGCGCTAAACTGAAGGGATGCAACGTTCACGGGGGCGCAAAGTTGAGGGGGCGCGAAAAGTAAGCTGAAACCTATTTTAGCTGCAAAATTATCAGAGGCAGTGTTAGTACACTACCGTCTGGGGTTGCGCGAAAGCGCGCTTTTAACATTCGAATGAGAAGGTGATGATCTCGAACGTTTTGCGTGTGTGTTCACGGAACGACGGGCAGCGCTGCGGAAGTCATAAGCCGAATTTCGTTGTCTTCCATATTCCCGTTCCACCGTGGTTTTGTCATAGGTGGCTTCACAACCTGAGGGGCTGCCACTCGATAGAAATGGAAAGTACGATGATCGTCATACCACCGGCAATAGCATTTTTTCCGTATAACGCCGAAATTCGGTGACTTTCGATTGAATTTTTCAAGAACCAGATATTCCGCACCCAACGCGTGAGATATTCCGGATCAGGCTCTTAGTCCCGCCCAGATTGCTGGAGACCCTTTCCTCACACGCCCCTTCGACCCCGAACAAAACGGTTATTTATACGGATTTCTCAGATCTGACGGGGGGGGGGGGGGGTTATAAATCTTCATCAGTGACAATGTTGTCGGGAACAAACTGTCACAAGCCTCGAAATACAGATTCTCCCGTAAATCAGGAACCTTCCTGAGGAAACCGGAACGTTTTCCGTGCAACCTAAACGCCGTTTGAGCTCTTTACTTTGTTACAAAAAACGTTAACATGAATGACGAAGTACGAGCATTTTGTCCCCTAAACAGAGACGCTTTCGCGTCAAAAGGAATTCAATTTGTCTGGAAGAACAGAATCTTGTCTCGGAGAGGTCTGGGGCGCAAAGCAGAGGGGCGCTACTGAACTTCTGTGAAAATTCGTGATTGCAGTAGAAATTCGTATCGGTTCGTATCGGATCCCTGAATCGCGCCGAGAGTCAGTTGAGGCTTTCCTCACAATCAGTCGTTGCCGTATATATGATGTTCTGCCACATCATCGAGCACTGCGATTGAACTGAATGAAAAACTTTCTCAAGCAACCATTCCTTCCAGGCGGTAGAATGAGACGAGCTACGTAAACTTCTCGCAGCTCCAGTAGGGTGATGGGAGCGTTTACCCGAACCTCTACATTGCGCTGCAGACTCTGCTTCCCATAGCTATGTCCATGGGTAGTATAGAGGGATCGCTTAGCAAGCTGAATGTAATCACGACCGTGTTTTGGATTCGCTTTTTCTACTTCGTGCCCGTAGTGTACGTGATGATATTTTCTTACGCAGATATTGAGAGCCGGCGATTCGCGATGAGCATCGACTTGTATCAAGCTTTCAGTTTGCTTTATTAAATGGACTGGCGAAACTTTGGACTCGTTTGCTGGATCACTATCATAAGATTAACATCTACTGCTGTCGAGAATATCGCCGTCAGCCCTGCTCCCGTTCCACTCCGCCTCTAGCCGCAAAGACTTCCTGTGTAGCCAACCAATAGTCTATTATTTTCGGAATGACATTTAAAGGTTGCGGATCCTCACGCTCAGTATCTTAGGTGTTCTAATTGTTGGTGTGGAACACTCCAAGATCATTAGCTTCGGTCGAATCAGAGGCCTTGAAAGAAGTTCAGTCTATCGTTGTTTGTATTGGTGAGGTGATTCTCTAGTCGCTTCTTGAAAAGGGTCGTTGAGTTGGTGGTTCTTATGTCTTGTGGTAGGTAGTTTCATATTCTTGCCCCTTTCACATATGCAGAGTAGTTTCTTCCTGTCATTGTCCTTGTCGCTTCAATGTTCATGATGCGGTTGTCTTTCGCTCTTGTTGATCTTCTCACTCCTTGCAGATCGCAATTCAGGATCTTCGGACCTTGGTTTGTGATCTGTTGGTAAAGAAATGTGCTTGAACAGCATGTCAGCGTCAGGGGGGATTTCCGACGATGCCACAATCAAATCGGGTTCCGCCGTCCGCTTTCTAGACGAGTATCGAACCAGGATTGCTCGAGTTATCCTGGCGATTATCCGAATCCTCAATCAGCCTCTAATGAAACGAGTGATTCTCCGAGAAATATGGTTCTCGTTATTGAGGCTCGGCAGTAAGATCGATGCCAAACACTCGCCACAGATCACAGTTACGGTGAGTACCAAACAGCCAATCAGGATCGGCTGAAGTTTCGAAAAGCGTTCCATATCGAACCAGTCAGCTGTAACGTCGAATCCCAAGATGCCGCGTCCTTTTTCTGCCTTCATATCTTCGTTTAGCTTGGCCATGCCTTTTGTCAGTCTAAAGGGTTCCACGGAGGTCTCCTTCGGTAACTTCACGCGGTCCAAAGAAACAAGACCACCGCGGAAAAGTTGGTCGATAGTCGAACTCACTCTCGTCAAAACCAGCAGAAGTGCCCTGTCGGAACGACCTCTATAGAAAGGATCGTACGTTAGTTTCTGAAAGATGATGGATCTTGAGTCCAAGAGGTCGGTCGATACGTTTGTGACATCATAGATCTCTCGGCGTAGTGGTTTCCCGACGAGCATTCGTTGCCTACGGTTCATATTGCACAAGCAAAAGCCGTGTAGAAGATCAGAGAGCGCCCCGATAGGGGAACATAGTGTGTTCCCTCGACAGTCGTGTATATCACGGCAAACTCCAGGCTCCCTCGGATCGAGGAAAGCGGACATGATATAATTCGCGTAAATGTGGTGGAACAGGAAACACAGCGACAGGAGCGATCCCAGTATGAGAAGGTCGGAAAATCGCCGGATAGTTACTCTAAGTTCGACGACTGTCAACACACTAGTCATTGCGTTGCTCAGAGTGTTCCAGAAAGCTTTGAGCTTGAGCCAAGAAATTATTTTGACGATAGATATCGCCATGAAGAGAAACGCAATCCAGACTTCTCGCGCGAAGGGCGCGAGGAAAGCAGAAACATCGGGGTCGCGGCGTCGGATCAGAGAGAAACACTCGAAAAAGTTCATCTTTGACGTTGAGTAGCGAGTCATCAGGTGCTGCGAGAAAATATCATCGCCAGCCTTGAGGTCCATGCGGAAACGAACTTTGAGGGTCGTGGAGTTGCATTTCACCGTGAGATGAAGGAAACTAACATATTTTACCAATATCAAGAATCGATTATAAGAAATGGAGCGGATCGAGCACACTTGTTTGATAGGCATACAGGACTCCATCGGAATGCTTTCGAGCCAGAAAGCCATGTGATCGAAGTATCGGATGCAACCGAACCTCCGATTCTTGTCGTGGCCCCAAAACAACGTGCTGACAAAAGCCATTTTCTGCGACTCGGAGTTTTCAGCCAAAACGATGTGTAGCAGACATCTATGTCGGAAGTGCTGGAATGGATCTGAATACGGTGGATCTTTTGAATCGTGGGATTTCTCGAGGATGGATTTCGTTGAAATGACAATAACTTCCAGGTTGCTCAGCAAAACTTCGAGATAGATGGGAACGAAAGGAGTGGCCAATATCGGAGTGTGCTTCGAGCGAGGCAACAGGAGTAAACTAGTGTTCGGTTTCACAACAGCCTCTCTCAGAACGCTGTCTATGCCCAAAATCAGTATTTGCGTTGGCCGCAAGTTGCGTCGAAGAGCGTAATTCTCTGCCTCAACGAAGACATTCACCAGATCCAGTACGGCGGGCGTTTCTGGCCTGAACTGTATGCTGGAAGCCAAGGGTATACTGATTCCCCACAATATTGACAGCAGCATACTTCTCCTCAAGAGTAGGCTAGGCATCGGGGAAGTTCAGTTTTCCTGCTCCGGCCCGTGAGGTGACTTCCTGAGGCTCTCAGTAGGAGTTCGGCGTGGAGGACCCTCTGCTCGGGATGTTTCTGGGAAGGGCTGATTCAGATTTCTCAAAAGAAGAGTATAGCTAATAAGCGCCAATCATGCAGTACAGCTGCTGCGAGACAGTTGCTGCAAGGAGCAGGGTCGTTCGCTTCGCTCGCTCGCGCCCGGAAACCTTAGGTCAGGTCAGAAGAGCTTACTGCCACCGCTGCCTCTGCCATAGATCCCTGCAATACAGAATCGAATAAGAAAATTGAACCGCTTGATTTCAGTCTTAGATCGAACAGACGCTTCTATGGAGATTTCGGAAATCAACAGGGGCCCCCTTTCGTGATCGTTTAACATGGTCGTCTACGGATATCGCATTGAGACTCAATCAAGTTCCGGCTGAGCTCTGGGATCAGAACCTTGTCTACCCCTCTCACCCAAGAAGAGAGAAGACCCCTCTCACCCAACCGAATTCAATCAGACCACTATTGGTTGTGAAGTTCTTTCGATGAGGGATCGTGGATCACCATGCACAATTCATCGATGGCTAACATTTGAGATTCAAATTCATTTGGTCTGCTGGTCGTTTGAATCCTTTTCGAATCTCCAAATATCCGGTACGGGCACTGGAAGAGATTCCAATCGTCATCTTAAGGATGTGAAAATGTTGACATTTTTGGGACTCCCATGCCGGCATTAAGGGGGCAGAATGATTGTACTTCGTCATCTATGTAACGTTTTTGTGGTGAAAACTGTCGCCAGAAATCGATTCAGAACTCAGTCCGTACTCGATCGATTGACTCCGGGTTGGGTTTGGAGGACGTGAAATTCATGTCGGAAGCTTCCGTCAAATATCAGTGACCGAGCGATGGTTGAGAGACGCACACCAAACCGTTTTCCAACCCCCCGCATAAGAGCCGCAAATTCCCATGAATAACTGTTTTTCTTTGTCATTAGCGATCGATTCGAGGCGGGCAAAAAGGCATACAAAATCGTTGAAAAAGGCACTCAAAATAGTCAGTAAAGTCATGATAGGCTCGTCCCTGACGACTTTTTTGGACATATAATTCCAATTTCTCTTCCGATGTGAGAGCAAAGTTGGGCTCGAACGATATTCGAGTTCTTTGTGAGGGGTGATCGCCTTCGACGTGCTAAAAGCGTTGACAGACACTACACGGGCGCTATCCGGCGGGGCGCTCTTGCTAGAATTACGCGACTCTGGACTCGAGAGAAAACTCCGGGAGAACAGAATATTTGGCAGAATGAGTTCGGAGTCACCTTGGAAGAACGAAAACTCTTACAAGTGCCGAGAATCGCTAACGAAACTTGCAAGATAGGCACTCTAGGCCCTAAAAAAACAAAATAGGCAAAAGCAGTGAAAATTCTCTGATAAAAGCAGACATAGGCATTTATGGCAAAATGCCTGAACTTCTCAGCCTTAATTATAACATTTCAATCGATTGGTCTGCCTTCGGAAACTCGATTCCCGATGCGGCGCCAGGAGACCTATCTGAAGAGCGCACAGTGGGGTATTTTGGCCCGGGGTGATCAAAAATATTTCCCGGTCTAGAAGTGTGGATATTCCTTTTGTGCTTGGTACTACGAGTCTCTCCAAGGATTTTGTACGAATTGGAATTTCCAAAATCGTGATTTTTTCTTTTTTTTTTCGATTTTTCCGTTTTACCGATTTCAGAAAATTGCAAATTATTGATGAAAATCGAGCCAGGTATGGCTAATGTGGAAGCTGCTCTGTCGAAAAGATGTCCGCTATAAGCTCCCGTTCGATGCGCCATGCATCGTTCGCAAAAAAATGCCGTTTTCGAAAACCGGCCACAACATGGGAGTCCATGGGCGGACATGAAATCCGCCTGTAGAATCGAAACGGGGCAACATCGGACGGGGTCGTCCATGGCGCGAATGTAGGCCTGTCACCCAGCTACAAGATGCGATGCGCACGGAATCTTTAGAAATCCGCATAGGCGAAATATCGCAGAAACAAGTAAATAGCCAGCCCGTCAAGCGCTGATGCGTTCTGATACTGTCCGAAGTGCTCGCACCGGTGTTTCGCTGTCTCCAACATGCCAAGCGTTCCGCACGTTCGATCATAACAACCCCTTTGTGGAGTCTAACGGCATGGAGAGAAACAGTGCGTCGCCTTCTTTTGCTCGAGTTTCACCCCGGAGATGTACAGGCGGTCCCCGCTCAACGCTGTCGATTCATTGGCGGACAAGTGTCATAGGGATGTCAATAGAGTCAGAACCAGATCGATAGGATCTACCTGGACACGCGTCAGCTGCGAATCCAATCGGGAGGCAGCGCTCCATCCCAGCCCCGATGAATCGGCTATTTTCTTGTTTCTGCGATATTTCGCTCATGCGGATTTCTACAGATTCCGTGCGCGTCGCATCTTGTAGCTGGGTGACAGGCCTACATTCGCTCCATGGACGACCCCATCCGATGTTGCACCGTTTCGATTCTACAGGCAGATTTCATGTCCGCCCATAGACTCCCATGTTGTGGCCGGTTTTCGAAAACGGCATCTTTTGCGAACGATGCACGGGGCATCGAACGGGAGCTTATAGCGGACATCTTTTCGACAGAGCAGCTTCCACATTAGCCATTCCTGGCTCGATTTTCATCAATAATTTGCAATTTTCTGAAATCGGTGAAACGGAAAAATCGAAAAAAAAGAAAAAATCACGAATTTGGAAATTCCAATTCGTACAAAATCCTTGGAGAGACTCGTAGTACCAAGCACAAAAGGAATATACACACTTCTAGATCGGGAAATATTTTTGATCACCCCGGGCCGAAATACCCCACTGTGGAGCGCCTCGAGAATCTCAATTCCGATAAGGCGCCACAGTCAATAGTCATCCATTGAATGCAGCAAACGATGATATTCAATGAAGAGCAGTGCTTAGATATGGATATGGCTCCAGGACAACACCGCACCCCGGGAAGTCTCTCATATGATCAATCGCAGAGGAGCTCTCTTTTCCATCCATACATTACGGTGTGGGACGTGAAATACAATCCAATAATGCGAATAACGTGCGATCCACACCATACAGGATGGGCATGCCCGAGATTGGAAGGAATGACCGCCGCGGTGCAACGCCTCATCATGTACTTTACATGGCGATGAGAAAGGGTACAGCCGGATAGAGGGGTGTTCTGGGCCACGACTCCGATTCCAAAATTGGATGTGCTGGCAAGAAGCCCCCCTCATGGGGAGCACATAGACACACTCAGATCATCTGAATCGCCGCTCAAGTCCAAATGGCACGCGAAGAAGATCTAAGAAGAAGACGTACCCCCCGAAGAGAACCGGAATCTTAAAACGTCGATAGTGCGAAAACGAGATGAGCTAGAGAGTCGCGCTTTGTCGCATTGGAAAGCTGGCGAAAGAAGCTACAAAACCATGTGGCTGGAATCGCCCCGCCGCATTCGTTTCTATGCTTAAAAACGCAGAATCACCATCTTCCGCGACTTCCCGTCGGTGAACCCTCTCAACCACGATAAAACCACTCGAGGCGAATTTTCTCGACATCCTCGCTTCCCTACGAATGTGATCGCATCGATTCGGTTTGCAACTAGGTTGGTTATGAAAAGTATTTGAGGTTTTTCCACCGCAGACCCTCAATCTGCGGGCTATCAGCCTACAAGCATGCATTACCCATCGATCCCCCCAATGGAGAACCACCACCGCTCTCTTCATCGTTGTCGTCTTCCGAAGAGATGCTGATCAAGCGATGGCCGCCGCGGCCATTTTCGACCATAGAGTCCACAATAACTTGCTGCCGAGAATCGGAACGATGCTCCGGATCGCAGGCTACTTGAACAACCGCTTCGGGAAGCGTCTGATGTCCGACCAGAGTATGTTTGACGAAGTGGTGATGCGCATGAGAGAGATGAGCTAGATCCCCAAGTCTCTGGGAGATGAGATCAAAGCGAAGAGCTGGAACGCAGTCCGGCGACCGTGGATCGAAGTCAGCTCCAACTCGATTGATGACGCTTGAAAAGCGAGCTCAGTATCGCAGTATTGATCAGCATCTCTTCGGAAGACGACAACGATGAAGAGAGCGGTGGTGGTTCTCCATTGGGGGATCGATGGGTAATGCATGCTTGTAGGCTGATAGCCCGCAGATTGAGGGTCTGCGGCGGAAAAACCTCAAATACTTTTCATAACCAACCTAGTTGCAAACCGAATCGATGCGATCACATTCGTAGGGAAGCAAGGATGTCGAGAAAATTCGTCTCGAGTGGTTTTATCGTGGTTGAGAGGGTTTACCAACGGGAAGTCGCGGAAGATCGTGATTCTGCGTTTTTAAGCATAGAAACAAATGCGGCGGGGCAATTCCAGCGAAATGGTTTTGTAGCTTCTTTCGCCAGCTTTCTAATGCGCGACTCTCTAGCTCATCTCGTTTTCGCACAATCGACGTTTTAAGATTCCGGTTCTCTTCGGGGGTACGTCTTCTTCTTAGATCTTCTTCGCGTGCCATTTGGACGTGGCCCAGAACACCCCCCTATCCGGCTGTACCCTTTACGGTTCCGTGTGCGCGACGGGATACAGAACATGTAGCGCTGTTTGCGATCTACGGAGAATATTACTCGGGATATGGTTGAAAACTGCGAATTCGTTGAGCGGTTGATGGATATTAATCAGGCATTCCTGAACACCATCCCGAATCCAGTGTAGTACTGGGCTGGTCAAAAGAAAGACTTATTCGCAGTGCTCCGCAGTAAGAGTAAACAGGGGAAAATGTCCCCCAACACAACACCGGGTTTCTTTCGCAGACGTTTTCCCGCCAAACTAGGTACTCGCTAGTTCTCTCGGTACTGGAATCGCGGATTTTATTTTTGCTGTCAGTACTACCGAAGGCGATTCCTGCGCTCGTAACGGGAGGAATTCCGGACAGGAGACTGAGATTTGGACGGCAGCTTTTGACGGAGGATTCCGCTTTATGGTTCGCTTCGAGGTGACGGGGTTTCTTACGGCAGTGATGTGGTTTCGAACTGTTCCCTTTTCCCATATTTGTTTCTGTCTCTTCCGCGCGTTCTGCGTGGCGCGTCTTGACTTTCAAAGACGACGAAGTTATGCATTGATTGAAGAAGCTGTTCCTAGACGTGATTTCCCGTATTACGGATTACGGAAAAATTACCGTAATACGGTTTTACGGAAAATATTCTCGCGTCGATCGCCCTCGATCTCCTTGAAATACAGAGTTGAAACCACTCTCAAATTTTCCGTAGCATAGGTTACGGAGCTGCCCATGCGAAGAGAGAGCAAGTAATTGCCTGAAATTTTTTCTCTCTTGATTTCCTGCGCTCCTTGGGAAAATTGCCGTAATACGGGATTACGGAAAATAAATTGGAGTCAAAATACCTCGAGTTCTGCTCGATAAAGCTTTCTATGCGCTGATTGAATGCAAAACGTTCAACAATGACGCGGATCGGCGCGACACAATTCGAATTGTGGGAGTATTCGCCGTAACAAGGAATTACGGAAAATGGCCGAATCGATGATTCGAGGGTAATCCGCGGCGGAAACGCGTTGAGTGCGTTCTGAGTGCCGGCAGCGGCTTCTCAAGAGTGAGCGGTGTAGATGCAACCGGTCATTTGGTGCTTCTGAATCCATCTGTGATAAGCTAACTAGGTGACAAGGACTTTTCTTCTAGTCAGTGCACATGCAGGGTGGGAATATACTCGGTATGCCGCTATTCTCTCAGCTCATTTCACTTCTCAATCATCAATTCAGCCATTGACCGCGACTGCGAGCGTCTCTGACACACGTTCTGAAGTTTTCTCACGTCCAAGTCTCATTCCACTGTAGACCTAAATCCTTCATGAGTCCCCCATGTCAATCCGTACGGATGACCCAAAGGTCCGTTTCTAGGCAAAAGGAAGCGGGCTTGCGAATGGCCTTCCTACGGAATACAATCATCAATAAAAGTTTGGTGAAAACCATAATTTCGTTATCATTCTCGTCCTGAAGAAGTCAAATACCAGAGAATCGTGCTTCCTAACTGAGATGCGCACGGGAACCGTGTAGCTGGTATGGGATTCAGATCTCTGTGATCAGGGCCGGCGTGAAGAGGGCGACCTGGGCGGTCGCCCGGGACGCCGTCGGTCGGGCTGTCATCGGTACGGGAGGTGTGCGGTGATGACCGAAAAATTCTCACTCAGTCTAGAGAAGCCCCCGCCTCAGAAGGGCAGCTCGTCGCCTTCAAGTGCCACTGAGGACAAAAGAACAAGTCCAGCATGTGCGCCTGAGTGGCGAGGATGAGACAATTCTCCACCTTCAGCTTCCTGCTAACGGACGCGGACGATTTCGGACATCGAAAGATGCGCATTTCAGCACTGGCATGAATCTCTTGCGCGCCAGAGTACAACGGTCAAACTTGAAGCTGTCCTCGGCCATTTTCCAAGCTGATCGTCGAATCGTCGCGACCCGTTCTGAGCTTCCCACGAGCTGGTGACAATAGCTGACAGAAGGACTGAGTCTGATGTATTCCTGCTTTCGCTGCCGATGGAGCTCGCAAAATTTTACGCTGAAGGCCGAATCGTTTCCAATGACCAGTGGTTGTGCTAATCACGCTCTTGCTCGCGTCCAAGCGCTATACATCGTGTTCGGTGCCGGTGCACGGCGTCGAGTTGGTTTCGACCATGAATCACGCCAACCTACGGAGCCGCTCGAATTTTCTTCCCTCGGGGCGCCGTTCACGCTGGCGCCGGCCCTGTCTGTGATAGTTCAAACGGAAACGACGACGATACATTGCTGGCTGCGAAAACCTGTGTTCAAAGCTACTACTATATTTGTTGTTTGGTTAGATATACTTCTACGATGCTGATGGATTATCTTCTCTCTGTCATTTTCACACTTCTCAGTGGTGTTCCTGTTCACGAGAATTTCCGTAACTTCTATTACGGGAATCATACAAGAGATCGTCGTGAAGTGCCATCAACTTTTTTTCTCAGAATTGAGTGTTTCGGTATTTTCCGTAATGCCGTATTACGGAATACCTCTCCAGCGCGGTTTTTGGCGGGAATGAGGGTTTCGGGAGCAGCCAATCGTCTTCCGATTGATTGGAGAAAGTACGTAATTGGATTGCGGAAAACACGTGATCGATCTCAACTCGGAATCAAGAAAAATCGGGATAAATCCATACGAATAGTTTGTTTACCGTAAAACCGTATTACGGTAATTTTTCCGTAAGCCGTAATACGGGAAATCACGTCTAGCTGTTCCTGGTATACGTGTGTTCGTCTTGTGTTGTGTTTGGTGCACTGTGAAACTCTCATAGTTCTGATCCATATTTGCTATGGGGAAAGTATCGCACGGGTCTAGCGCATATTCCCGATCTGACCGCGGAATCCTCCGTTCTTGAATTCACTTTAGTGAATACCTGGGAGTTTTTCCAGATGGAATGTAGACGGATCGAATGATCCAGGCGAAGTGATTCTACCCCACACCGGCATCCTTGATACTGATATGAACCAAGTTCATGCTTACCTTCGCGTGGATCTTCCGATCAGGAGCAACCTGTGGGTCGACCGCCTCTCAGACCATGTAACTGCTCTCCGACGATTGTTGTGTGAGAGTACAATCAATCCGACCGTAGAGATGGGCCGAGGACAAACTGAGGACTCCAGTTCCGGTCCGGTTTCCTCTGCCTGTAGAAATCATCGATATGTTATCGTGTCCAGAAACATAAAACGTGAAGGGTGAGAATCTTAGAATGGTTTCTATCCAGAGGGAATTCGATCGAATGCTTCCATAGCTACATCAGAGATTTTGAAAATGCATTTCTCGGCCTTCTCATGCTGAGTTGACATTGGGAAGTGTTCTTGAAACCTTCCCCAAACCATCCACCAACCTCAGAGCCAGTTGTCTTCTCTTGAAAGACTTGATTCTGTTCGAATCTAAGCGAGCCGTGAGTATTAGGCTAAAGGCGAGGCTCATGAGAACGTTTCGGTAGCGGGATCTGGTAAGCTGTCTGATCCTTTGGACCTTTTGACGCATCACAAGGAAACTCGGCAAACAGGTGGGGGCCGCGGGAAAAAATATTCCGAGACCAGTTTCGGAGGCATGCGGATTTGGGGTTGACGAACTGATTGAAAGTTTGATTCCACATCAACGGGAATCGGGAGGCAGCTCTGTCAGCTAGCGGAGCAAGATGAATGTCAGTACCTCTGGAGCTGACTTCTGTACGACGCCATTAACGCACGAGAAATCCTCCGTCGAAAACCCGTTCTGGGCCGAGTCGATCTGTTTGTCAAGTTTCGGCGAATGCTCGAGCGGTTCACAGCGGTTCATAAGCTACGCAAATAAAAATCCAGTGAGCTCTTGAATGTCGATGACTTACACACGTTGAGTATGCCTGCTCGAGGCAAAAAGATACGGAGAAACCGGAATGTGAATCCAACATCCAAAGTGCACACAGCATGTGATGGATTTGTTCTGACTCTGTTCGGGACTCGTTGCTGAGCAATTCGACATCCGCTTGTTCATGCATAGATGCTAATCTAGTACGATGGAGCCCGCTGCATAAGCAGCAAGCAAAGGCGTTTCTAGGCGGACTCAAAAAATTCAGGATCGATATTTGAGTAGAATAACTGCTTCAAGATCAACGAAATGACGTACGGATGCATTCCTAACAAAATGTCACTGCAGACGAGTTCAGCTTTTGAGAGTCTTTCCTGGGGGGGACACGTATCGTCGCAGATCCGGGAATCCAAAACGAGAGACCCTTGATCGACCGCGTCACATCAAGAGTTCCGAAGCTGGAATCCTTCTCGCGCTGTACTGCCAGATCAACGAAGACAACGACAAAAATAAAGTTGATAGGGAGAGGCTCAACTGATTTTACAATACAAACGTTTATTTGTCATCCATAGGATACATAATATATACTCTGATATAAAGGCAACAAGAAATGTAACAAGGAGGGTGTTATGCCGTGGCGAGCTCCCATAGTGATCCAACGCCCACGCACTCTCTAGCGTGGTATCGGGTACATGTTTCACCGCATCGTCGACACAAGCACTGGCCGGTCACCTTGTGGTACAGTGAAACCTGTCTAATGGGACCACCTGCGGGGATCGTGGAAAGTGGTCCGATACTTCAGGTGGTCCGAATACGGAGGTGATGACTTCCATCGCGCGAAAATCTCTCCTCGAGCCTTCTCGATCCGACGAATGACGAGAGACAACCGGCGACAAATGCTTTGCAAGCTGAACACAGTTAATTCATTGTTGCTAGGGGTAGATTTTCAGAATCTCGATGTGTCAATGTGAGTCAGGAAAAAAATGAGTCCACCGTACTCTGTCGCATCGATGTCCGCTCATTCGATGTGTTGTATGTTTGAGTCTGTTATTCGCTCTTCGCCAAAGAACTAAGGGAATCTGCCGAACGCACAGCGGATGATAACTCGAACACTTTGAGCGTTTCAACTGCTCGCAACGCTTCCTGTGGATTTGGGAATACCATTGGCTCGTCGTCAGCTGACTCTTCTTCTTGCTCGTCGGGAGAATCTTCCGTCGCAGCCTGCCTCGCCAGAGCACACGAAACGTGTACGCAGTGTGGCGGGCTCATGCTGGGGCTGAATCGTCCTGAGCGTTTGTGCAATGAATTCCGTGGAGCGCGGAAGTCGCCTATCGGTCGCGAGCTGGAGTGCGAGTTCAGAGCGGTCCCTTTCAGGCGCGTATGCAGGATTTTTTCTGGGAGGGGGCTAATTTTTTTCAACAAGGGGGTACCCTTGTGAAATTTGCAGGAAATCAGTCCCTCGGTCGGAAATCTCAACTTAGATAGTATGAACTCAACAGGCCTGGGGGGGGGGGGGGGGGGGGCTAGAGCCTCACCAGCCTCAAGGTAGATACGCGCCTGGTCCCACTACACAGGTTTTGAGAAGCTTTGGTGCCGATGAGAGGTGGTCTTTGGTCTCGTTGCTCAGGTGGTCCCATTACACGTTCGGAATACATGGGCCTCTATGGCCGGAAAAATCGGTGCCTAGGCAAAGCGGTCCGATAGCTCAGGTGGTCTCAATAGACAGGTGGTCCTTAGCTCAGGTTTCACTGTATCCCTCAGTCATGCAAAGAATATGGTGGTATCCGTGAATAGCGAAACGGATAGTTGCATGTCTGTTCGCTTGACAGACATCTTTCCACGCGTCAGTCGTTACTGCCTCCGATGTAAATATGTCGGGGTCAACCTCGTTCATTTTGCACTCATATTCGGATATAAAATCATCAAAAGCTTGCGTTTTCGGCAGCCCGTATTCCCTACGTAGATCGTCTACAAAGAGAGGTGTCCCGGTCAAGATATACACAAGTCTATGTTCCGTTGATATGTGCGCCCCGATAACTCTTTTCAGAAATGCTGGCTTGACGCGGTCGATTCGAGCAAGGTTGTCTTTACTCAGCAGTTCCCATATCAACTGGATCCCGTATGACGCCGACGGTGCAACCTTCAGATCGAACAACGTGATCGCGGTTTTCAGTGAGAGATACCTCGGCTTCTCTATGCCTGCTGCCGCCACGAGCGCCTTTCTCACTCCTGTCCTGATGTGAGCCGCAAAGGCTCGCCCACATGGCGTGATTGTTAGGCCGAGATGAGTGAACTGGCTTGCATACTTAATTTCCTCCCCCTCCAGTCGGAGTGTATCGCCCAATGACAATCTCCCTCCACGGCGAAATTTCATTGCCTCCGTCTTCTTCTTGTTAATCTCTAGCCCAACTTCCTTGACATACAGTGACAATGTTGCGAGGCTCTGGTGAATATGAAATCTGCTCGTACCGAGGATAACTAAATCGTCCGCATAGATGATCACGTCAATGCTGGGATGTCGATTCTGAATTCGTCCCGGAAGGTCCGCTACCAGTAAGGAAAACAACAAAGCGGATAAATTGTCTCCCTGGGCGTATCTATCGGTTTGCACAACTCCTCCTCGGAGGGCTCCTCCATCGTCTATCGAGATCGGGTTTTCCTGCAGTATGTCCCTCAGATCCCCGAGGATTCTCTTTGGTATCCCGTGCTCGGCGAGCCCTTCCATGACAAGTCGCCTCGGCCCCGAGTCAAACGCAGATTTAAACTCAACAAACACTGCGTAAGGATATATTCCCTTGCGATCGATCGAGCCGTCAATTCTCTTCAGAAGAATCTCACATGCGGTCATCGTCGAGCGCTCTGCTCGAAAGCCGTGCTGCTCGTCTGGGATAGCACCTCTCTTCTCGAGAAACGGAGTGATCCGTCTTACCAAAAGCCCTGCCAGAACCTTATAGACGCAGCTCTTCTTGGCTATCCCTCTCCAAGAGGAGGGGTCGTCCAAGGCTCCTTCGCCCTTCGGTATAATCGATAGTACACATTCTCTCCAGGCTGTCGGTATTCTCCCCTCGTTCAGGCACTTGTTGAATAGCGATGTTCATCCGTCCACTGTCAGCTCCATCGCCTGTTTGAGGTGTTCATTTCTGATCGAATCCGGTCCTGGTGCCTTGTTCGACGGCAGCATCCGGATAGCGTTCGCAACCTCGTTGCTGTCGAAGTCTCTCGCCGTGTACTGCTGCCATAGCATATCCTGCTCGCTCCATGCTGCCTCGTAGCAGGAAACCTCCTGCGGTCTCGAGTCGCGCGATGCGAGAATTTTCTGGAAATGCTCAAGCAGGACTTCCGGTTCGATTGGGCATGCGGCTCTTGTCAGCCTGGATGCGCGCAGCCATACGTGCGGAGTCTTCAGTGCCTTCCATATGAGCTTCATTCCTCGTCTCCGAGCGTGCTCATCTTTCGCCTCTTTCAAGGTTCTCCTGTATTGTGTCTCTAGTTTCACGTATAACGGGAGCATTTCTGGCCTTATCTTTCGGAGCTGGTCGGCCTGGAATTGTAGTTTCCGTAGATAGCTGCATTGATCGTTCCACCGTGGCCTCTTTCTTGGGGGTTCTCTGGCGACAATGCAGGAGCGTATTGACTCCGTCATCACTGCATTGTGGTCATCGATGCTCTGCGGGTTTCTTCGGCCGACAGTCCCTGCCATCGCTATCACCTTCTCTGCATCGAGGTACTTCGAGACAGGAGCCTCTCCGGTCGGCGCACAGGACCTTCCGGTGACCATGATCTCCATGCCGACCGGCACGTGTTATTTCATGAGTCTTCCCTCGCGTAGTAGGTGGTTCAGCCCCAGATACAGTCGAATCCGCTTATAAGAGACTCCTCGGGGAATCGGTAATAGCCTCTTATATCCGGTTTTCTCTTGTAAACGGTTCTTATAACATGGGATCCTATGGAGCCGGGATCTGGAAAAAGTCTCTTATATCCGGTTTTCTCTTATATCCGGTTCTCTTATAAGCGGGTTCGACTGTAGTTCATTGTGGCGGGGGGTGCGCTTGTCGCGAAAATGTCAATGGTAGATCTTCCCATTGGTCCCTCGAATGTCGCTACATATACTCGGGTCTGTAAGCACCCAATAGCCAACATCCTTCAGCGTATCGAGTAGCGAGATAGTCTTCTCATCATTCTGTTTGTCAAGTCTTGCGTTCAAATCACCTGCCAATACCGTTGGCCGGTCTGTCTTCAGCATCTGGATGGCTCGAGTCAGCCGATCCGTCATGTCCGTTGATGTCTCAGTTGGCTTCACGTACATAGGCTCAACTCGATTCCGATCCCAGAGATGAAGAGAGCAATCATCGTGAGCGCTACGGCAAAAAGAGCCCCAGCAACATACATTTTAGTGTTCGAGGGCGGTCAGTCATCTCGTTAGTAGATTGATTCGGCGATGCTATTCTTCGCACGTCAGGTTGTGATTCGATGTCCTCTATCATTTGATCTCCTGGAATCATGAAAATAATAAAATCGTTTCCAATAGGCAGTGTTGAGGATAGAAGTTAGGCTTGCCAAAGGCTATAGAAACCGTTCGCAATAAACAACGAATATCAACTCTGATTCTTGGGTTGTTGCCGCTTGAAGCTGCTAGAATATCTTCACGAATTCTATCAGGCAGCACTCTTTACCTGAGTTCCTGGGGAGAGAGGAAGTTTCCCATAAATTCGATCTTCTCGGATTTGAAGGCTATCGTCAACCGAAGGATATAGAAAAGATTCGTGCTCAGAGCTCTTTCGAATCGCAGACAGCTGACTTCCAGGATGCCCTTTGTCACAATTGCAATGATTTTTGCGGCGAACGTCCTCTGTCATCCATCCGTTTCAGTGTGATATTCACAGAGAACACATTCATTGGCCTTGAACTGATGATCCGCTGCTGGTTCAGACTCCTCAAGGTCCATCGCGCTCGTATGAGCCGAAGTTCTCTCCTGTTGAGACCGCTGGGAACGCTCAGTGGATCTCGTTGAAATGACAAAAACTTCCAGGTTGCTCAGCGAAATTTTGACGACGACTTCAACGATGACATTCACTAGATGCAATGCGTCGGGCGTTTCAGTCCTGAATCGTATGCTTGAAGCAGAGCGGAAACTCATGAGGAAGAGTATTGACGGTAGCATCATTCCTTTCGAGAACAGACTCATTAGCATCGGGGTCGTTCAGTTCCCCCACTCTGATGCGATCAATGATGCGAAGCACACTGAATCTCAACTTTTCAGAGTTGCCTACTGGGACCGTCGTCGAGAACGCTGTCGTCGGAAAGTCTCCGGCCGAGAACAATTTTCGTTGAGTTCCAACAAAGGCCTTCAGGATCGGCGTGTGCAACAAAAGAAGCTTCTGGTTGTCGAGGGCATACACATAATGATTACACCTCATCGGAGCGAACGCATACGGAGAGACCGAAAGATAAATCCTAGATTTGTAGTGCTCGCAGCATGTCACATACTTGTTCTGACTCTGTTCGGAATCCTTGCTGGGCGATACAGCATTCGACATCTACTTGTTCTTGCATGTTTGCAAACCAAGTACGTACAAGCACGCTGCATAAGCGGCCAGCGTAAGCGTTATCGAGCGGACTAGGAAAATCCGGAATCGATGTTTGAGGGAGGAAGGTTATTATACACGGACTGTACACGAGTTGAGGTTTCAGGAGTTACTCGTAGAGGCACACGTATCTTCGCACAGTTCGTAGATACAATACGAGGGAGTTTCGATCGGCCCTGCGCGTCAAGGGTGCCAGAGCCGGAATGCTCGTCGCGCTGTATGTACTTCAAAGTTGTATTCGTTGTTGCTTCTGATACGTAGCAATTCACGAGGAAAACTTCGTCTATGTATCCGCATAGTGATCGAGCCTAGACCCCTGCCAAGAATTCGACGTCCAATCCCAAGTTCAAAATCACTACTGGAGACCGGAGGGATCTTCCGCCGAGGCCGCCGAGAATAAGAATGAAATGGACCCATTACCAGAACCGTTCGCTTGCCGAAAATGGTCCATGGAAACCTGAAAGAAGTCAACTTGATTCATGGATCTGGTAGATTCAGTTTCGGTGAATTCGACGCCGAGAGAAGTCTCGGGAACTCAGCAGGGACTATCAGACTCACGACCCGAGTCGACCAGAACTGTTCCCTGCAGACAACGATAACCTCTATTCGTATCCTTTCGACCACCAATTTTTGCAGAAGATGTCAGCAAATACCAACGTCAGAGCTGCCAATGACACGATACCTTACATGGAGCACTGAACATTCGATATCAACTTTTCAAAAACGTAAAGTGGGTATTCCAATGATTACCGAAGAGCAGGGCGCGAAAACGGCGCAATGAACCACATACTAGGGACATTCACAAGGCGGAGGAAAACGAAGTCTCGTATCGAGGGGAAGAGAGGAAAGGTGATCGGAATCATTGTGTGAAATCGGGATGAGCGTGTAGTAGTTGTGTGTCTTGGTGGTATTAGATTCATAAAGTGGACAGTTGTTTCGGTGGTGAGTCATCAGATCATACTGGGAGGAGACAGGAGTCCTCCAACTGATCAGGATCGGGGGCTAGGTAAGTATGGTTGGAACGAGATCCGGATTTCGGTGGTGTTCGACATCGGCTTCCGTGCCTCGGGGTACGGGAACTGATACTGAAGCCGATACGAAGCCAGCGCGACTCAATACGGAGTCAGTCCGAACCCACAAGGAGCGATACAGAGTTGGTACGCGTGACTACGAACCGATAAGGAACCAGGAGGAGTAGATATGAACCTACACGGAGCCAGTACGAGTAGATACGATCATCTCTCGACTTCGGGGTCTCCAATAGAAACTCCCTCGAGGTGGATAGTTGGAGTTGTTTTCCCAAGATGTAGATCCGGATTTTCTGTATGACGGAAAAAACTGAGGAATGTTCCCGCGAGAGAGACGAACATTCCCGATTCGGAGCGGCCAGCTCGTGTAGTATGATCGTACGATTTCAGCTATCCCTCACATTATGATACGAGGAATCGCTGGAAATTTTGCAGAATTCGGAAAATCTGCCGCCCCTGAAGAATCCGTGGCCCCAGGCCATGGTCCAGTGTTGCCCTAAATGTTAAGCAGTAAGGAACAGTTTGTCCCACGAAATCCTGCGTCACTTCAGTGAGTCGACTCAACCTAGAATCTTTCTCCCCTGTCAGAGTCTCAAGTCTCGCGAGTCTGATTGGAGTGGAATCTCGAACCTTCGGAGCATTGCTTCCTATGCTATGGACAGGTCAATGCTTCAGTTGATTCGTTGATTGCGGGGGGAATCGGCCCGCGCGGAAATCGACTGCGCTGGAATCGATCTGCGCTGAATTCACTCAAGACCCGTTTTCCGGGAAATTACCGCTGACAGGAAACATTGTGGAGCCCGCCTCCCCTAGATCTCGGATTCCATTGATATTCTCCAAATATGATGATCGCTCCTGCTTGCATCACCCCTCGGGTGTTAGCGAAGCCGCATTCCTGCGTCGAAAAAAACAATCCTCGTGGTAGATTAGGGATCTCCGGAATTCGCTTGCATGGACTCGGATGAACTGACTGCCCAGCTATTATCTCGCCGAGCGCGCCATATCGCACATCCCAGTCTTCTATGAATTGGTGGAGTATCATGGCTCAACCTGAGTCAGCAACTCCCCTCTTCATTGTGATTCATGGCTCAATAATTATCAGATATGGGACTCTTCGATTTGAACCGAATTTATGATTCATTATGAATGATATAATTATTTTGTAATTTTTATATAAGAATTATAACGGTCATACAGTGCGTGAATAGTCAGTTCTCCCGGGCATTCAATATACGCTACCGCATGTCGGTGGATTGACTTCGCCGAACTTGTTCAGCTGGTACATGCAAGCGGCCGTCAAAATGCTTGCATACCATACCAGCAAGACCGAACCGAACGCCCGCCTCATCTTCCACCGACAAGCGCAAGCTATTGCCGACACCAGAAGAATCTTAAAACGAACGCACACGCCAGCATATGAAAGCCAAGAGCGACCAGCACTTCGAAGATATTAGTTCCTAGAAGATAATTTATCGCCATGCCACCGGAGCCTTTGCGCACGACGATGACTGAAGAGAACACATCCGGCAGTGAGTTGAAGATGCACAGGATGGTCAAGCGCAGGACACTATCCTGAATATCCGATGTGAACCCAATGATGGCCAGCATCCAGACCAGCACGTATGAGCATGCTGCGATCAGGATGCAGGACATCACTATCCTCACAATGAAGTATCCCTGCCGATTGGGTGTACGGCAGTCGGGTACCAGCCAGGAGATGATATGGGAGAAAGGGCGCAGGATCACGGAGTCGGTTCCGGGTTTGTCCATGGGGGCTCCGGTTCCGACGTCTATGATCACTGCGTTGTTATCCTCGACGGCTGCGTCTTCTTTTTCCGGGGATCCTCTCGGGCGTCGGAAGCAAGACTCCGGTTTGGGACTAAAGATCATCGCGAGGACATGAACAACGTACATCAAGAGGCAGACGGCTGCCTCCGACCACTCGACCTTGTTGTCCATCAGGACCACGAGAACGATAATCATCGCCAGGAGGTAGATCACGGAGGACCGGAGAACTGGCCAAGCGTTCAGCCGCACAGTCCTCCCAGCAAAGAAAGCGGCAACGCCCATCACTCCCGCCGTCTTGAAGACCCCGGATGCCATGGTAGTTTAGAGTCTGAGATCTGACTCCGCCACGTTGATGGCGAGGAACGAAGAAATCAATGGCGTGATGGAACCGAAGGCCGCCATGACGGTGCCTCCCGCAATTTCGGGGTTCCATCCCAGCCTCTCGGTCAGGATTTCGAGGGCCGGGATGAATGATGATTCTTGTTTCAAGTCCGTTTTCCGCGAGGTTTGGTATTGTGATCGTTGATGGCGATTCGTTCTCTGCCTCGGTCACGGGTGACGCGCCGTTATCTTGTTGAAAACGGGATAATGATGGGAGAAGTACGATATATGGCTGGAACAGCTCAATATCACACCCCTTGAGGTCATTACCTCTACTCTCGTCACCGTGCGGTCGCGAATATTCTTCTCCCACCTGATTTCTCGTTTCCTCGTCCGATTCACGCGGAATTTTCCTTCTACGGAAAGGTCCCTTATCTGCAGGGCCGGATCTAGGATTTTGCCGCCCTGAGGCTGAGAAAAAAATTGCCGCCCTGAGGCTGAGAAAAAAATTGCCGCCCTGAGGCTGAGAAAAAAATTGCCGCCCTGAGGCTGAGAAAAAAATTGCCGCCCTGAGGCTGAAAAAAAAATTGCCGCCCCCATTTTTCAAAAAAAAGACATCGAGGCGAGAATAAGGAGATAGTCAGGTAGATGATGAGTTCGCTCATTGAAATGAGCAAATCATACTCAAAGTAAATCGAGTTTCAAAATTGGAGTGCATTTTCGATCGAGTACCCTAATTCGTACGCTGAAAAATGAGGCTTATTGGCTCCCGTGGGTTTTTTGAATCTTGGTCGAAACTTTTCATCACAGAACACTTGTATCATAGCCTCATCTTGGACCGAATCAGAATGAGGCGATGCAATCGCGGTTCACTCTGTATTCTCGATTTTTAATGGAATCATAGCCTCGAAAATTTGCCGCCCCTGAAAATTTGCCGCCTGAGGCTATAGCCTACTAAGCCTACGGGTAGATCCGGCCCTGCTTATCTGTGATGTTTCTTCTCAACCCGAGATTTTAGGGTAACACTCGCTCCCAATCATGACGCTTCGTCATTGATCTGCGTTGATCCTATGAGTATGTGACCGCTCGCTAGCTCCTTGAATTTGACAAAACTCTTCAACGTAGTTTATCCAAGAGGTATGTGTTAGTAAGTACTTCGACGTTCCCGCGCCTTCTCTGCTAGAGTGGACGTTCTGGCCGGAAAGGCCACCGTTGTGGAGAATAAACAAAACAACAGACACAGCAAGTGTCCCGAAGCGTGATGACAAGTGTCCTCCTTTAGTCCCAGAGTGGCTCCCAGTATTCCAATACCTAGTTCACTGCCACCGCAGCACAGCAAAAACTCTCAGTATGCAGGTACTATTTGAAAATTTGGTTTATTGTATCAGCAAAATCTCACTCATGTCAGCTCCGCTCACGTTTAGTGGTTCACTACTTCACCACGATATGTATGTAAACATGATAAGAATGTCGCTGTTTTCTCTGTATCATTCTACTGATTTTCTGGGAATTCTTGACCAGAAAAGAACATCTTCGTCTTGTTCCGCTCTCGTCCCTCAGCGTGAGAATTCGATCATCAACCACTCAATCCAGCCCGAGACCTGAGTTGCTGTCCCGTTCCAAACACTCAGGCTTAGATCGCTCCCGTCAACCCGAAGAGAGTGAACTCTCTTTCCCTCAAGAATTGAGCTTCCAAGGTGATTATCGAACAGAGAATCTCCGCGTGATCACGGCGATAATCCGATCTCGTCCCATGCACTCAAAGAAACGAACGAAGCGCCGAGGAATATGATTTCCTTGAGTTTCGGAATTGAGGCTCCTCAATGAGTTCGATGCGAAACACTCGAAACAGCTCACAGCTAAGGCGAGAATCAGACTGACGATCAGAATCGGTTTCATTTTGAGGAAGCGTTCCATATCGAACCAGTTGACTTCAGTGTCGGAGTCGAGAAAATTGCTTGATGGATCTTGATCTCCATTGATACGCAGTATTTCGCTCAGTGTCTTCCTAGGAGAGCTCCCGGAGTTCTTCCGCACTTTCTTCACGCGGTCCAACGAGACGAGACCACCGCGGAAGAGATCGTCGATGGTCGAACTGACTCTCGTCAAAACCAGCAGAAGTGCCCCGTCGGAACGACCTCGAATGAGAGGATCGACAGCTAGTTTCTGCAAAGTACCGACTCCTGTTGCTGCGCCGTTACCGCGCTTTGCGCGGGCATCATGGATTTCTCTGCGCATTGATCCTCCGAGTTGCAGCCGTTGTCTTCCGTCAATATCGCACAAACAATCGCCAGCTTGAAGGTGAACGAGCATAATAACGGGGGAAGCGCATGTCGCTATCCCTCGACAGTGCCATATTTGATTGCAGGCCCCCGGCTCCCTCGGATCGAGGAAAACGGACATTATATAATTTGCGTAAATGTGTTGGACGAGGAAACACTGCGACAGGAGCGATCCAAGGATGAATAGATGGGAATATCGCCGGACTGCTACTCTTAGCTCGACGACGGATATCAGACCCGTCATTGTGCTGCTCAGACAACTCCAGAAAGCTTTGAGCTTGAGCCAAGAAATTATCTTTATAATCAAAATCGACATGATGAGGAACAAGATCCAAACATCTTGTCCGAAGGGCACGAGGAAAGCGGAGACGTCGGGCTCACGGCGTCGGATGAAAGAGAAGCATTCGTAAGAATTCGGCTCAGATACTGCGTAACGTGTCTTCAAGTGCTGAGGAAAAATATCATCAGTAACCGGGAAGTTCATTGAAAAACGTGTTCTGAGTACGGTAACATTGCAACTCACCGTGAGATGGATGAAACTCTGATACAAGACCAACAATAAGACACGTTTGTAGAAAATGGAGCCGATCGAGCACAACTGTTTGGTATGTAGACAGGAATCCATTGTCGCGCTCTCGATCCAGAAAACCATGTGATCGAAGTGTCGGATGCAAGCAAATCTCCGACTCTTATCGTTTCCCCAAAACAACGTACTGACGAAAGCCATTTTTTGCGACTCGGAGGTTTCAGCTACAACTATGTGTAACAAACATCTATATCGGAAGTGCTGGAATGGATCCGTATACTTTCCATCATCTGAATCGAAGATGGAGCTCGCTGAAATCACGATAACTTCCAAGTTGCTCAGCAAAACCTCAAGATATATGGGAAGGAGGGTCACGCTCGACCTCGGAGTATACTCTGAGCGTGGCAACAAGAGTAGACTTGTGTTGAGTTTTACAATAGTTCCTTTCAGAATGCTATCTATGGCCACGATCAGTACTTTTGTCGGCAATAAGTTGCGGTGGAGGGCGTAATTCTCAGCCTCAACCAAGACATTCACTGGATCCAGCACAGCGGGCGTCTCCGTCCTGAGTTTTATGCTCGAAGCACATGGGAAACTGCTCATCAACAGTATTGACAGCAGCATCATGCTCCTCGAGAATTGGTCGAGCATCCTACTATTCAGTTGTTCGCACTCTCATCCGTTCGGTACCTGCTGAAGCTCCCCGGAAGTATTTAATCGGGAAGGGTTCACTGCTGGAAAGTTCCCTGGAAAGCGCTCTCTCTAGAGTTTCCTCTCTGAACGAAGATCCAGAATGACATTATTCTCGAGACCGGACATTCATGCATTCATCGAGTCATCCCGGCCAAATGATCAGCCTACACGTTGAGCTCCTCGATGTGTTGAGACCGATGTGACCGAAGCTCACGGTTACCCTCGTATCCATCTGCCGAGCAAGAAGAGAGTGTGGGTTTCTCGAAGACCATGTACCCATACTTCGAGGCTCCTCACATAAGAAGGACGGGCAGGATCGAGCAACCCATCCGACTCTTGGAGCTTTTTGATGCATCTTAGTGGAATATATCGAATATTCGGCTGCTACGGTACAGAATCTCCCGATGAGTTCAAAGAGATGCGAATCGTTGGTGGACGAACTCGCCCAAACTCGCGCGTACTGAGCGCGACTTCGAAAATACAAGTTTCCGCATGGAGAACCTCACGTATGGCGAACCTCGCTTCGAAGCAAACTTTCCATTCTGGATGGACTTTTTACTTACTCCAGGTTCTTCATGCTCAAGGTTCTGCTCACGGAAAGTTCGTCCTATACTGAGTGAGTCCTCCTGGTCCCCGGGATTCCTGAAGCGCGCGTGTTCATATTTGTTGAAAATGTTGAATGTGTGACGAAAATGGTGGGCACCCACGCGCTTGAAAACCTATTCGCCCGGAAACCGATTTGCCTGAACTTACCAATGCTCCACGAATGGAAGCTGAGGTATCAGGCTGATATACTTGGGTGTTCCGTAGTTGACACCTTCAGCCTGGCTCGTGTGTGCTGCGGTTGCCTTCTGCGCACCGGCGCCCTGAAAGGCGAGTAACACGCAGATTTCAAGGCAAGTCGTAGTGCCCAAGGCATTGAGGAGGGGCACGGGGACGTCGGAACGGACGCCTAGACATCAGGAGTGTTCGCTACAGTCTGGTTCCTGTCGGGAATGACCCATCCACCGGGTCTCGTTTGAGTGCTACAGGTAGGGTTGTTGAGAAGTGAGGAAATATCAGGAAAACTCTTGATAGACTTACGGCGATGGGAAGATCCTCCGAATGAACACAGCACGAGCAGCAATGGTTTCAATCCGGGACTGGGAGCGTTCCTGTATGCTATGCAGATTCTTTCCAACTCTGTTCGGCAACGCTGATGCCAAGCTCCGGGAAGGGCGTAGGATTCGTAGAGAGGGTTCCCTACCGCCGGAAAGAAGTGCATAATGAGGCCCTGACTTCCACGTACCGGAGAAAAAGATAGAGATCGAAAAGTAATTTGCATAATAGACAACGGAAGAATCAACAACGATCGTCAAGAAGCGTTCTGAAAGCGATCTGCCACGTTGTTGCCGGATCGAATCTGCAACGCTCTGCTCCACACGCAGGGCAGTCATTCGTATCTTTGCATCCCTCGCTCCCAAGAATCATTGATGATCGGCCTGTTCGTGATGAGCCTACATTCCTTCCTCCACTACTGGGGAGGGAAGAGGTCTGCTATCGTTTGCTCCCTTCCCATGGCCCGGCTGGCACCTCAGTCTATCATCGAGATGCCTCAACGAGAACAGTCACCGGATACAGTACGTCAGGCGTTTCTGTCCTGAACTGTATGCTGGATGCCGAGGCTAAATTGATTCCCCACAATATTGACGGCAGCAGCATTCTCCTCGAGAGTAGGCTGGGCATCGAGAAAAATCAGTTTTCCTGCTACGACCCGTGCGGTGACTTCCGGAGTTCGGCGGTAAGAACTTTCTGTTTGCGATGTTTCTGGCGGGGGCTAATTCAGATTTCTCCAAAGACGAATCAGTCTGCTGAGCTCTAGCTAAGCTCTAATCATACAACCGTACAGCTCCTGCGAGACAGTATCTGCAAGACGCGGGGTCGTTCGCTTCGCTCGCTCGCGCCCGGAGAAGCTCAGGTCAGGTCTGAAGAGCGTCCGGCTATCGCTGCTTTTGCCATAGATTCCTGCAATACAGAATGGAACAAGAAAATCGAACCCGTCATAGCCATTAGTGCAAAATTCAACATAGGCATCCATGGATATTTCGGAAATCAATAGGAGTCCCCCTTCTGTAATTGCTCAACATGGTCGTCTATGGAGCTCGCATTGTGATTGAATCAAGTTCCGGCTAAGCTCCGGAATGACGATCTCGAACTGTAACGTGGTCCATCTCTCTCACCCAAGATAGAACCAAATGCAATCGAATCACTACTGGTTGTGCAGACCTCCGGATGAACGGAACGAAGCTATCAAATTGGGACGTGGTCCATCTCTCTCATCCAAGATCAAACCAAATTCAGTCAGACCACTACTGGTTGTGCAGATTTCCCGATGAGTGATGATGCATCACCATGCTCAATCCATCGATGACCTACATTTGAGAGTCAGAGTCATTTAATTTGGTGATCGTTTGGATCCTTCTCAAATCTCCAAAGATCCGGTACAGGCACTAGAGGAGAATCCGATCCTCATCTGAAAGATGTGACCATATTGAGATTTCCGCGACTCCCCTTCGGGTAATCGACCTAAACTCACAGCGAACAAGAACGTCCCCCATCATGAGTACTTCTCTGTTGTCAGTACATACTATTGTTAGTTACTACGGTGGGCGATTTCTGCACTCGTGACGGGAGGAGTCTCGGACGGGGAGCTGAGATTTGAATGGCAGTATTTTTCAGATTGAATGTACGCGGATCGAATGATCCCGGCCACGTGATAAGACCCCAACCGGGTCCCTTGATAGTGATATGAAGCAAGTTTATGCTTACCTTCGCATCGATCTTCCGAGCAGGAGCAACCTGAGGGTCGACTACCTCTCAAACGATGTAACTGCAACTGTGTAGAGATGTGCCGAGGACAAACTGAGGAAAACTCATTTCTCAGCCTTCTGAGTTATCGTTGAGAGCTGTGCCCTCCAAATTTCCCTCAAACCATCAGCCAACCTCAGGGCTAGTTGTCTCCTCTCGTGAGTAGTGAAGATGGGGGTGAAGGCGAGTTCTTCCGATGACTCACACACGGTCAGTATGCCTTCTCAAGGCGAACAGAGACAGAGAAACCGGAATATCAATCCACAGTTCAGAGTGCTCACAGCATGTAACGGATTGTTCTGACTTTGTTTGGGACTCGTTGCTGGGCATCACATCATTCGACATCTACTTGTTCATGCATGGTTGCTGATCTAGTACGAAGAAGCACGCTGCATGAACAGCAAGCAAAGGCTATTTGAAGCGGACTTGAAAAATTCGCAGTCAATATTTGACTAGGATAAGTGCTTTGCGATCCACGATATGACACACGGATGAAATCTAGAGCATGCTATCACTGCGCACGGATTCAGGTTCCAGCTCTCACTCGTGGAGGGACACGTACCGTGTCGCGGTCCGTGAATCCTAAACGAGAGAGTTCCGATCGAGCGCGCCGCACCAAGTATTCCGAAGCTGGAATCATTGTCGCGCTGTACTCCGAGATCATTGAACGAAAGACGGACGTCGTATGAATAACCTCGACTCCTTTTCGATGTCAGAGATGATGAGAGCAATCATCGTGAGTGATACGGCAGAAAGATCTCTAGCAGCAGACATATGAGCATTCGAGGACGGTCAGTCATATCTTCAGCAGATCGAATCGGTGAAGCTGTATTTCGGACGTCAGGTTGTAATGCGATGTCCATGAATCGTTTGATCTTGTGGAATGATGAGATCGTTGCCAACAGGCCGCACTGCCAATCTGAGTTCGTGCAAAGAGAAGGGGTTCCCTAATGTTCACTGACCCCCCGTACCACATCAACGGTACTGGTCACACATCATAAGCCTGAGTTCCTATCGCCCTGGTCCCAGTCGCGCCGTCGTAAACGGAACTCGTATAAATGAGGATCATATGGTCGCAAATGATGCACACAACCATGATAATCTACATCTACAGGGTGCGCCAGGTCAGCCAAGTTTCTTGCACATGATTTCGCCACTAGGTTGCCAAGATGTGTTCCTTCGAAGCTCTTCATTTCGTTTGATAACTTCGTAGGAGGCGCTTCTTCTGGCGTTTAGTATCTGCGAAGAAGTCTGAGAATGCTGAGAATACTATGCAGCCCTCTCTTTATCCGTTCCCAGCAATAATCTTGTGATCCTTGCGAAAAAACAAAAGGCCTCCCCCGATCCGCTCTCGCCTCTCCACGCGAGGATTCCGCGAGAGTCAAACCCCTCGTCATTGATCAGTCCATTCCGCCAGAGATTCGAGTCGTGGATTCGTACCGGACTTTCTCGTATTGATCACTGCTGTCGAGTTAGAGTGGAGAGTTCGTTTCCGTCGAGAGTTCGGCTCCCAAGAGAATAACCGGACGACAACTGCCCGCCCAATGGGTTCAATAAACCACTTCGATATCAAGATTTCAAGGCTTGCGATTATTCTGCCACGCTCTCGTCCATATATTTGTTTGGAAGCCTATCCCGGCCGCGTAATGTGTCGCGACGAATTCCATGTTATTCTCCTCTCTTGGCCGTGTACCCTTCGACGACGTCTTCTCGGATTCAATATTTGTTCTAAATGAGCTTCTCCGAGAATGTCTCCTTTCCGATAAGATTGAGAGCGAGTGTGGAAGATGCGTTCGGAGGCAGTCCGAGGACGCGTTTGACGAATCTGTTCTTGATCTTGTCGATTCGTTCTGGGTTAGATAAGCTGAGAAAGGGCGAGATGGGATCCAGGCAGTAGGTTATCAGAGGCGCGATTTTGATCTTGAAGTTGTTCATGGCCTGCTTGCAATTTGCATCCAATAAATTGCCGATCACTGAGGTCGCCGCTGCCGCTTTGCGGCCCTGATCTCTATGTGACTCGTGAAGCTCAGTTTTTACGTCAGAGTCACGTCGAGGTAGGGGAAGCTGTGCACCAGCTCGAGTTCGATCCCGTTGCGCAGGATGCTCTCGTCGCAACGAGCGTAAGCGCCGCCGTTGCTGAAACGCATAATTTTGGTCTTTGGGGCGTTGATCTGGATTTTAGAGCCTTCACGCCATGTTGATGTTCTCCTGAGGTAGCTGCGCGGTCTAAATCGATTCTTTGCAAGGATGACCAAGTTGTCAGCGTAAAATGCGAATCTTGCTTCGGCGGCCCGGAGCCAGATACAGTACATATAGGCACGTACTGCCATCGGTCGTACCACGTTGAATACGCCGGTTCTCGTCCGGTCATCGAAGCTAAGCAACGTTGGGCTCGGTTAGTACTTGGGAGGGAGACCGCCTGGGAACACCGGGTGATGCTGTTTGGTCGATCTGCCTCTCACGTTTGACCAAGGGCTTTCCAATGTACCATGGATGGCACAGGAAATCACAGAAATCGTCAACGCCCTGCTGTAGACCTCAGGCACATGCTTCACAGAACAGGTAGAAGAAGGATGCTATAAAACGTTGGCTCCATGTACGATGAGGCTAGCGCCCCTTATCGGTTGTCGGTGGACACGGTCGTGAACCTTTCTTACCTGAACGCCCAGCCAAAGCTTTCGTGCGGCATTAAGCGACTGAGACCCCACCTGTCGAAGGGAAACCTCGAGTCCTTCGGAAGGTGTTTCTGTACATACTTGAAACGCGTCTCCAGAGTCCCAGCTCAAAGAACCGATTCCTGTACATCATGGCGAAGTTAGAGACCCCCTTGGCCGGACGAATGAGGGAAGCACTGCACGCTGACACCACCCCATCGTTCCTCGAATTTTACGAACAGTAGAAGGCCAAGCACAACGAAGCCTCGAGTCTCTTGAAGAATGATCCCATCCTACTCAAGGCAGAACAGTGGAGCGCGGCTCAGTTCCCGAAGAGACACCTCTTCACACGCTACATCATACACGGATACCATCATGTGTTGTGTAAAACAGAAGGTTGGCACACCTCAAGCGTTCACTGTACAGTAGTGCTCCGTTCAACGAACCTGATTCGTTCCACGGATCGGCTCGTTGTACAGGACGTTCGTTGAACGGGGCGCCAAAAAGTATTGATCGACAACGGAAAAAAGTTGCGAAGAACAAAACCGTCGATGCGAACTTAGAAATATTCAAGCAGAGGCGAATTCGGGAAAATGCCGCCCCAAGGCTGAACAAGATCGCCGCCCCCTATTCAGCAAAAACACGGGTCTGAGATCGATCACTTCTGGGAATAATTCAATCCCCCGAAATGTGAACGCTCGATTTGGGAAGCCTTATAGTTTTTTTTGTCTTCCTCCTCTGAATTCTGATGAACCCTCCCATGTCGCCAGGACCGCCGATCCGAATCGCTGACCCTAAAAGACATCGCTGCACTCCACAATGAGAGCGGTAGCCCACACGAGAGACATCAAGGAATGCTTGTAGGTCGACACTCAATCAGAAAATTTTCGGCACACCGTATTCTCCAATGAGACGGCACTTTCTAATGCAGGAGCAGTTTCTCGCAAACGGGCACCTACCGTTACTTGTGAATACAGACGAGCATGGCGTCCTTTCGTTGGATCGCACACCAAGGTAGCTTTCTCTCAAAAAGGGCATCTTTCGGGCACCGGGAATCAGACGGGCATGCTCATTGGTCAGAGAGTGCACGGTTTGTAGTGGACGCTCATTTGGGGATCAGCGCGGGACGCCAGCGGCGAGGGATGAGGAAGTACCTCATCTTTTACCGCCAGGGGGGAGGGGCAGGGGGCCATGGCCTACCAAAGAATTTGAGGTTCATACTATTACTTCCGTACGGTTTCGAGGCCAAAGATGTCGGGGTGAATGTTATTTTTGCAGACAATGGTTCAGATTGAAGAGCATTACGGACGCGATTGGGAAATGAAACCTTTCTCCAGCGAAAGCAGACACGACTTTGAGTTCCTCCCGACAGCGTCATCCGAGTTTCAACTTCTTTATGTGACCAACTCGAACTAGAGCTGCAATATTCTGCGACAACGCTCCGTTTGGAGATCACAAGTAACGACTCATTTTTCCTCCTTGCGAGAGAACTATCAGAGAGAAGCCATTGGAATGCACGTATCTCTGGAGCAGCCGAGGGAAGAAATTTGTGTGCGCCCCTGACCATCGCCCTGGAATATCTGCCGTCTTCGCTGATACTGACCTCTTGGAATCTGGAAAGACCTTATTGTTAGACATGAAAGATCAAACAGAGCAATCGCTGAATGCTCTCCCTGCATCTTGGGAACCATTGAGAATGGGTTGGGCAGCTAGATCAGATAGCGACAAAGACATTTCCAGCTTGATGGAAACAATAACAGCCAAAACAGTTCGTCAGCGACCATCCAGAGATGAAGGCCAATCAACTGCGCTTTCCTCCCAAATGAGAATAGGAGATAGAGGTTCTCCAAACCGACGATTCAGTTACTTATGAGCATGCGACAGATCGTGAAGTCCTTGACTCCGAAAAAACTCTTGAACACGGCTTATCCACATAGTATGCAAGTTCAAGTTTACAATTTAGTTTATTGGATGCAAAACCGAAATTCTAATACACAAAATCGCTCGCCATTGACGGTGCACCACTCACCACGATAGACATTCAAACATGATGAGAATTATGTTGTTTTCTTCGTCTCTTCTCACAACTTCTCTGAGAATTATTGGCGAGGACGAGGGAGCCCCCACTTGTTACGCTCTCGCCCTTCAGCGCAGTTGTTTGTTCGATTATCAAACTGTTCATTCAACCCAAGACCTGAGTCGTGATTCCGTTCCGGAAACTATCGGATAGATCTCCGAACGAGGGCTCCCCGCATGATCGCGGCCATGATCCAATTTCGTTCCAAGCACTCAGAGAAACGAGCGATTCCCCGAGACACACGGTTCTCATCATTAAGGCTCGCCAATAAGTTCGATGCATAACGCTCGCAACAGCTAACCGCTAGGATAAGGATCAGACTGAACATTAGGATCGGTTGTATTTTGAGAAAGCGTTCCATATCGAAGCTGTCGGCTGAATCGTCGAACTCGAGAAAATAGTTTCCCATATGTCGACGTCCATAGTCACGTTTAACTTTGTCCAGTTCCCTCCTAGTGGGACTATCGAAGTTTTTTCGCGAGGTTTTCAGGCGGTCCAACGAGACGAGACCAGCGCGAAAGAGACGATCGATAGTCGAACTAACTCTCGTCAAAACCAGCAAGAGAGCCCCGTTGGAACGTCTCTTAGTGAAAGGATCCAGTGCTACCTTTTGTAGTATACCGGGTCCCATTCTCACGCCGGTCCGCCGCTTCGCGCGGGCCTCATGGATTTCTTCGCGCATTGGTCTTCCGACACGTAGAAGATTTATCCGGTCCAAATCGCACAAACAAGTGCCATTTCTGAGCTGAGCGAGCATAACAATGAGGGAAGAACACGCCGTTGTCCCTCTACACATCCAGAGTTTGTCGCAAACCCCCGGCTCTCTTGGGTCGAGAAAAACGGACATGATGAAATTCGAGTAAATGCGTTGGACGAGAAAACATTGCGACAGAAGCGATCCAAGGATGAATAGATGGGAATATCGCCGGACGACTACTCTCAACTCGACGACTGATATCAGACCCATCATTGCGTCGCTGAGACTGTTCCAGAAAGCTCTGAGCCTGAGCCAAGAAATTATTTTGATCATCAAAATCATCATGACGAGAAACAAAATCCAAACATCTTGCGCGATAGGAACGAGGAAAGCAGAGATATCGGTCTCACGGCTTCGGATGAGAGAAAAACATTTGTAGAAGTCCGGTTGAGACACCGAGTAGCGAGTCATCAGATGCTGAGGGAAAATAGCGACATCCACCGGTAAGTCCATGGAGAAACGTATTTTGAGTATCGTCCCATTGCATCTCATCGTGAGACGGAGAAAACTCTGATACAAGATCAGCAATAAGACTCGTTTGTAAGAAATGGAGTCGATCGAGCACAACTGTTTGGCAGGCACACAGGATCCCATCGACGCGCTCTCGAGCCAAAAAAGCATGTGATCGAAGTGTCGGATGCAACCAAACCTCCGACTCCTATCGTAGCCCCAAAACAACGTATTGACGAAAGCCATTTTCCGCGACTCGGAGGTTTCAGCTACAACTATGTGTAACAAACATCTATGTCGGAAGTGCTGGAATGGATCCGTATAAACTTCATCTTTGGAATCAAAAATGGAGGTCGTCGAAATCACAATAACTTCCAAGTCGCTGAGCAAAACTTCAAGATAGATGGGGAGGAGGGTCGAGCCCGACCTCGGAGTATGCTCTGAGCGGGGCAACAGGAGGAGACTTGTGTTGAGCTTCACCACAGTTCTCATCAAAACGCTATCTATGGCCACGACCAGTACTTTTGTCGGCAATAAATTTCGGCGGAGAGCGTAATTCTCAGCCTCAACCAAGACATTCACTAGATCAAGCACAGCGGGCGTCTCAGTCCTGAATTTTATGCTCGAAGCAGATGGGAAACTGCTCATCAACAGTATCGGCAGCAGCATGATGCTCCTCAAGAGCAGCCTTGGCATCGAATAATCCAGTTATTCGCAATCTTATCCGTTCGGTGCCTTTCGGAAGGTTCCAGTATTAATCAAGCGCGGAGGGTCTACTGCTCAGAACGCCCCTCGAAAGGGGTCTGTTCAGATTCTTCTCTCCGAACGAAGATTCAGCATCAGCCGCCCCCGAGCTGACTCGGCCTTGACCCGTTCCTCTCCACCGACACGAGATGAGCTTCCATCGAACCAGTACATGTTGTGCAGTTCTCTCAATGAGCGTCCCTGAATCACCATCCTTGATTCATACACTAGTCATCTCTGAAAGTGAAAGTCATCTGGTTTGGCACCGACTTGAATTTTTACCTGCTCTTTCTTTCCACCGCGCTTGTGACGGCAGGAATCCCGCTTTTTCAGACGTCTCGGAGAACATGTTCTTACACTCGAGGCCCATATTCGACGATCTAGGATGATACCCTAAGACCTGGCGTGTACAGAACGTGTCAGATAAGGTACTTTTGCATCAGATCATCAGATCCTATGAGGTGGAATTTCCCCTTGAGCATGGAGCCTACGAGGGACGATGAGACCCTTATACGCCAGATTTTAGGGTAGGTATAGTAAATCTCGTTACAACGAACCTTCTGGGAGCCGGCAATTATGTTCGTTGCAACGTAATTACGGTGTACCGAGATTCTGCCACAAATGTCGATTCCCAAGCCGAATAAACAGAGCTAGTGATTTCCACAATGCGACGCATTCAAATGAGAGATGAGTGAGGTCAGAGTTCTCTCGCGGCGAGGAAGAACCGATATCGCGATCAGATCGCGGTCGAATAGTGTGAAATCTCGAGTATAAGAGAGATCGGTGAAGATTCGCGGAAATAGGAGGTGTCCCATAACTGGTACCTACACCCTGGATCGTTTTTGCAACGGTTGCACTTCAGACATCGTTGTCGCAAACTGCAAGTATCGCGAAGATTTCAAGACAGTTTGTAGCGCCTGAGGCTAATCGACACGAATCGGCGGCTGAACCAGTTGACGCGAACAGGGCTCTGATCTGACAAGCGATTCGTAATCTTTCATTAAATGCGGATCGAGTCGGGGGGGAAATTCCTTCCGATTATATCAGCCTTCAGAAAAAAAGTCTAGGAATCATCAGAGAAGCTAGTCAAAGATATGGTTCCTGTCGAGAATGACCGATTTACCGAATCTCTTTGGAAAACTGCGTGATCGAGTTGTTCTACTCGTGTTGGGACGCTACGAAGTATCAATAAAACTCTGGATAGACTTACGACAATTTCGCAAACCTCCGAAAGAACACCGAGGGAGCAACAACGATCTCGACCCGAGATTGAGAGCGTTCCTGAATGTTATGCGAGTCCTTCCAAGTTCCGGCAAGGCATATGCGAAGCTCCGAGATTTTTAGAGGAAGTTTTGCATAATGAGGCCCTGAATGCCGACGGAGCAGGGAAAGAAAAGGTTCGAAATGTCGACCCATTCTACCAGATATAACAGGGATCGGCAAGAAATTTGCATGAGAGACACCAGATGAATCGTCAACGACTGCCTCGGGGACGACTGGAAGAGGTCTGTCAGGTCGTTCCCGGATCGAATCCGTCACGTTCTGCTAAGCACGCAGGGCTGTCATTTGTGACCTCGCATCATTCGCTCCTAGGAATAATAAACGATCGGCCTGTTCGTGATGAGCTCTATTTTCCTTCCTCAACTCTTCGACCAGCTCACATTACATGCTTCAAAGATGGGGAACCAATCCTACATTTTCCAAAAATTATCCCCGGATGAGGTAGGAAGAGTCGCAGTGCCAGAGCCAAGAGATGTCGCGCTCGAGAGGGAGGTTCTCTCACCATCAAACTTCAATTTTCAGGATTTCGGGCAGCGTCTTCATCCGCCATCATTCTGTTGCCTCGATCGACTCCGTGCTGATGGTACTCCGGAGATTGAGTCTCATTCCGTGCGCAACGAAATGTAATAAATTCGAACGGCTCCGGGGGAAGCCTTGTCAAAGGAGGAGACGCTGCAAGTGTCAAGGGTGAATTCCGTGATACTCTTGAGCCCTGACCGTATTCGCTTTGACGGGTTTCAGATCCCCGTAATATTGCCTGATATTGCCTCAGCCAGCTGAATGTCGGTTGAACTGGTGGGATCTGCTGATCTTGGCCCAGATGACGTGGCGGTGGTTTTCGGCTGCCCAGAGGTAGCTCAGGAGCAGCTCACAGGGTTCCTCGGATGAGCTCAGTGAATAGTGCGATCCGTCACGGCCGTCGCAAACCGTTTGGGAACCTGAAACGGTTGGGAGAAACGAGAACATATTTCTCAGTTCTGTGCATCCTCTCGATCAGTCATGAGGGCGTTACACTGGGTCAATACGCCGAAAAGGATAGTCTTACATAATTGAACCAGCGATAGTTCCACTCTAGCACAGTGCCGTGGATGACAGACGCATCCGATGTTCCATACCGTTATATTCCATATTGAGAAGACGTTTCCAAGCTATGCATCAAACCTGACGGTCCTCTGCCCGGTCTGGGAAACTTCTCAGGAATGATTCGACACTCAGCCGGCAGCGCTGTTCGGAATCGGCGTTGGTTGTTCGCAGTATTTCCTCCGCGACTCGAGAGCTACTTTCATCAGCAGAAATTAATTACTGTGAATCACATTACTTTCTTTAATTACCTTTCAATTACTGCAGAGCACAAGTTGAAATCTCTAACTTTCAACTTCTGAGGCTTCCCGTTGGCGAGGAGAAGAAAATTTCAAGTCAATCGCACCAAAAAAAATAAGAAGTCATGTCTGACTACGATCCCATGAGTCTTTTGAACCCTTACCTCTCATCTTCAAAAAGCTCGGACCGAAGGTCTTATCATCACAAAAAGAGAGAAAACTTGTCGCTGAATGAGCAATTTCACGGGGGAGGGAAAACATCGAGTATTGAACGTTGAGGAATCTTTCCGCGAAACGAATCATCACTCGAAACGTGCCTGTGGCAACCGGCAATGCTACGCATGAACAATAGTGATTTGAGAAGTGATTGAAAATTGGAAATCCGCCAAATTATTCAGGAAAGAAATTGATTACTAATTACGAGATGCTCCCGAAAACAATTTATTTGACTCAACTACTAATTACTCTTGAAACCTAATTGGAAAGTAATTTGTAACTAAATCTCCAATTACCCCCCCATCCCTGCCCAGGAGATCATGGCGAGGAGATGACTTTGGACCACCGACTTTGCTACCCTATCGGAGCGTTCATGGAGCAATCGCTCCTTGGTGAAGCTTTGCGGAGACGTCGTGTCACTCCTGATCTGGCAATTACGCGTTGAAAGGAGAACGACCTGCTCGAAGCCATATTCTCCAACTTTTTCTTGGAGAACATTGCTGACGCCACGGCAATTCGTGACATTTTCAAGATCACCGTATCCGGTTTCACCTCAAACATTCGAAGACGACAGCCATCCTCTTGAAAGCGAATCACACATGAGGGTTGACAGAATCCAACGTCAAAACCGGGTACAAGCGTTCGCAACAGATAGCTGTGAGAGCAAAAATGAAGCTCGCGACGAATATTGGTAGAATTTTCCCAAACGCCTCCATATCAAACCAATCGCAGGAATTCACGAATTCGAGAAACGCGTCGGTTTTCAAGGGAGACTCTCGATTCAACTTGTACCACAACCCAAGAGCCGCGAGGATGTTCCGTTCGACGCGCTTGGATTTATTTCTAGGGTCCTCTGCTGTTCTGTCGAACGATGCAAACGATACGAGCCCAGTCTGATAGAGACGGTCAATGGTCTTGCTCACTCTCGTGCAGACCAGCGATAATGATCCTTGAAAGTAATTCCCCGTATTTGAGGGAGGTCTGAACACTCGCAAAAAAGTTGAGAGTATGACTGTCTCTGGATTCGAATCACTTCTGGCGTCGTATGTCTCTCGCCGTAGGGGTTTTCCGGCTAGAAATTGTTGGCCAGGTGTCATCCGGCAGGCGCAATATCCATCGGAAAGCTGCGCCGTCAATGTTTCAATTGTCGTACACGCCGTTGTTGCTGAACAGTCATGGATCTTCTTACATGTTTCAGGCACCCGTCGATCGAGAAAGGAGGACATGACAGAGTTTAGGTAGAACTGATTCATCAGAAAACACAAGAATAACAGCGATCCAAGCATGATCACATGAGAATATCGTACCCGTGGTGCGTTCCATGTGACCGCTGAAATCAGGCTCATCACTGCCATGGTGAAACATCGACAGAAGGGAACAACTTTCAACCACGAAATTATTCTCACCACAAAGAACAGTGTGAGGAGGAACAAAGCCCAAACCTCGACGTCAAAAGGTCCCAGAAGAGTCGAAGCGGTGAGATCGTGCACCCGGATATAAGCGAAACACTCGAGAGCGTCGGGTTGAGAAACTGCGTATCGATTCATCATGTACAGCTCAAGAGAGTTTACTGGCATGTCTGCATAGTGCTTCGTCCTGACCTCGGTTGAGTTACACGTCATTGCGATCAGCAGGAACCTTTGACGGAGAACCAATGAAACGTCTGTCTCGAATGACAATGAGTCTACCGAACATTCGATTCTCTTCGGCTTGCAGAGCTTCATTGAACTCCCGTCCGCCCAGAAAATCAAATGGTCAAAATATTGAACGCAGGCGAATCTTCGAGTTTCGTCTTTGTACCAATGCAACGTACTTACATAGGCGATTCTGTCCAGCTTGGATTTTTTGCCGAGAGCAATGTGAAGCAAACATCTGGATCGGAAATTTTGGAATGCATCCGGTGTGGCTCGCAGGCTAAACCCTCCGTAGATGGCGGTTGTTGAAATGACGATGACTTCCAGATTGCTGAGCAATACTTCTGGGTAGATGGGAACGGAATGGAGACGTGAGTCCGTCAGATACTTCGAATGAGACAGCAGAAGTAGACTGGCGTTCAACTTTACGCTCTCCGCCGCTAGTACGCCGCCGATTCCCAGAACGAGTATCTGTGTCGGTAAGTAATTCCGTGCCAGGGCGTAATTCTCCGCTTCGGTGAGAACATTCGCTAGGTTCAATTTCTTGGGGGCCTCCTCCCTCATAAGACCGAGGGTAGGAAGGTAGAGACCGAAGAATGTCGTTGAAATAAGCAACATATTCAACGCGAGCTCCCTGAGCAGCATCGCCGGGGGAAGTTCCCTCGTTTACCGTGAGCTGAGCTCACTTCTCGTGAATCTGTCCACGGGCGATGTCGACAACTGTTCCAGACTGCAGGTCCACTGGTATAGCATGAGCTTCTCGTAAGCCGCGGTAGGTATGACGAAAATCCACAGCAGAGCCCTAGTCTCCTGCAACGATGATTATTATGTTCCATGAAGGGAGCGAAAATAATGGGATCTAGAGCGGGATGATTCTAGAGCGCGACGTGGAAGGGAACGCAATATTCTTGAGAGCGAACAAGTAGTTCGAGCAAGGCAGTGCTCAGAGCGCATGAATACCGTAAATCTTCCAATTGAAGCCCCTCTCTAATAGAAGCCCATCTCCAATAGTAGCCCCCCCCGACGAAGCCGTTTCCAGAAATGGAATCTTTTTTCTTGCACCTTTCTAGTTCCCGTTTCCCTCCGCTCGCGTATTCCTCTAGATTTGAGAGCCCGAAATGAATGAAAACCATCTCCAATAGGGGCGCATCTCCAATAGAGGCCCTCCGTCGACGGCATTTGAAAAAATAGAAGCCCGGGCTTCTATTGGAAGATTTACGGTACTTGATGCGCGTCTAATTGAAAACACCGTCATTGGGAAATTGTCTCCAGAGCAATTACTGAACGTGGGTTTGTTCGATCCGCGTGAAATTTCTTTGGAGCTGCAATGTCATCCGACAATCCACCATACCTGCCGTTGCGATGCGTCACGAGAGCTGGGTTTATCCGTGACGGAGGAAACGTGGATGGATCGGATACACTCTCAAACCTCAGACGAGTCCGCACAGATGAAGTGGCTTCGGCGGCGCCCTCGGGCGGTCCACTACACGCACGACTCAGTGGAGTAGTTATTAGAATGCTGACTTGCTCTGCTACTTCAAATGATTCCTTCTGCTTCAGATATCGAACGCAATTTTCATAAAACCTAAGTGGAGTAGATGGCATGCGCCAGATAGATGCGCTGAAAGTGTTTGAAAAAGCCAGCCGTGTCCCTGGTGAGAAGAACAACGCCTTCTTTCTGATCGATGTTCGTTCATATCAGTCACTTGAATCGATTCCCTCGACTCCAAGCCTAAGGAAATCATCTCATCTGCGTCAATGAGTATTTCTCATGCTGTCGCTACGGAATCAACCGAGTTTCGGATTTGCTAGCTTACGACTGCCCTCTGAAGCCATCAGTCACGATCAGTCAGTGACTTGCCATCAATTGGAAGTTCATCGGACGGTGTGATTCGTCGAGCGAAGACGCACCTTTGGGCGCTCCGACTGATCAAACTGCTCGCAAGCGTGAGTATCCCGACCACGCTACTTCAGCAACATTTTAGGAGCAACATTTTTAGCCCTCTTCGAGCCGATTTTGAGTTACTGCATCGGTATCTGGGGCGGGGTTTATGACTCCGTCATGAACCAAGCCCCTATGGTGCAGAATTACGCAATAAGGGCGAGATTTTCAAGGAGGATGAGGAGGGACTCGGTCCGAGATTTGTACACCCAAGACAACATTCTACCAATCGACCAGCTCTGTTCTATCAGGCAGGCTACATCGGCTTCAAACATGTTGAGGGGAGGAGTACCTGAAGACATATCCATATTCCGTTTGTGAGGAAAGAATCCTGCCGCCAGGCACATCGCTGCCGACTCACCATCGCATGGCATCCTCTGCCGAGCGGAATTCAAGAACTCAGCTCTGAAGAGATGTTCAAGAGGGCTCTGCTGACCATGTACCTACACTCCGAGGCCCATATTCAACGACCTAGAATAATGGTACTATATACAATACATACAATGCCGACTACAGCAAGCATCCTTCTTGAGCGGAGGGGCCTTCAGCGCGGTCGGCACGGTTGAGCGACAAAGTCTCAGACGCCACTAGGTACGCGTCAAAGCGCTCCTTAAACTCAATCCAACCATCTGCGGTTTTCTTCCTCAGGGCAATGCTCGCCGCTAAATTGTCCAGAATCTTCGCCATGGCTCTTTCGTCTTTCTCACTTTGATTTCCCTGGCTTTCGGGGTTATATTATTGCCGTATTGCTCCCATGGTCAACTATACGTAGCATGTTCATGGGTTGGGAAACCCTCTGATTTGTTCGTCGAACGGGACGCTCAAGAAATCAAGATCGGAGGCAGGAAGATGTTGAATGTCATTTCATCAAGATTCTCGCCTCCGAGAACGGTGGAGACGTGTCTCCACTCTTTCGGAACAGAAAGACAATCGACGGTATCAAAACAGAAACATCCTTCATCGGAGTTGTCCTCAGGAGGGATGCACGAAAAAACTACAGGATCAACCGGAAGGGCACTGGTCTTCTTGCGGAGGACGGTTGGGAGACTCACGACTTGTAGAGTTGCATGATCGACGAGAGGTTACACCAGGAAGTCAGAGGAAATACGGCATAGTAGAGCCCGCTCGAACGAGACGAGTCAGGAGTAAGGAAGAAAAAAAACGCACGCAAGTTCAAAGGAGCCGGATGAGTCATCTGCAAGGTAGATTGCCTAGGGAGTTGAAATGCGCTGCATTGCACTATATTCCCGGCTACGATTACAGGTGACATCCGAGTGTGGTTTTTGAGAAAATGGACACAGAGTGTGGGTTCTGTCGAGCGCTGAGATCCAGGAAGTCGAGGGAGTCGAAACATGATCTGGAAAATACTCTTGACTATAACTCGTGTTTTCAAGTGACTTCTTTCGATGCGACCGGAATAGTTCGGTAGAATTTCATGCTACGTTTGAATGTGCAAGGGTGGATCTATCAACGCTCAGGCTCTCTTCTACCTTTGGGGGACGGAGAACAATAATTTTGTGAGTTTATTTCATGCGCTACACTGAACAAGAGGTAAACCAGCGTACCGATTCGAGTCGGGATCGAGAGTCTAACGATTTGGTTCGACTTTTCAAGACTGTACTTGAACATTTGCCAGTTGATCATCACGTTGTGGTCGTCAGACGCGACAGGACACCACCCGGCGACCATGAAAGACGATTCAATTCCCCGACAGTACCCTTTTTTGTTCCCCCGCTCTTGCAGTACCCTTTTTGTTCTGGACAGGACAAGTGGGATATGATTTCACTATCTGATGATAAACCCGCGATCAGGTAAAGGGACGAACGAGAAAGTTTGTGCACTGAACTACTACGCATATCGACTGATGAACCGAAGTGATGGGGCGATCATTTTCTAAGATGTCGGGGTTACTATGGACTTTCGAATCCCGCTAAAGCAGAGTCTGTTGGCTCGGAGATTCATGATCCGGGAGGGTCCTCATACGGAAGGTTTCCTGACACACGAGATTCACTTCACGCGAAGCTCCTCGTACGCAAGGTTCCTGATTCGTGAGGTTCCTCATGTGGAAAGTTCCTTCTCCGTGACGTTTCTTATCAGTACTCGCTCCAAATCATCACGCTTTTTCATTGATCTGCGTGGACCAGCTCGCTAGCCCCTTGACTTTGGCGAAACTCTTCAACATAGTTTGTCCAAAAGGTATGAAGGTACAATTTGAAAATTTGGTTTATTGTGTGGAACAGCAAAATCTCACTCAACTCCGCTTACTTCCGGCGGTTCATTACTTCGATACGGTAGCCATCCAATCATGATGACAATGTCGCTGTTCTCTCTGTACCGTTCTACTGATTTTCTGATCCAGCCCGAGACCTGAGTTGTGGTCCCGTAACAAACACTCAGGCTTAGATCGCATCTCGTCAGCTTAGGGAGGAGAGTGAACTCTCTCTCCTTTGAGAATCAAGCGAACGAGTCTCCTCAATGAGTTCGATGTGAAACACTCGCAACAGCTCACTGCTAAGATGAGAATCAGACTCACGATCAGAATCGGTTCTAGTTTAAGGAAGCGTTCCATATCGAACCAGTCGACTGTAGCGTCGGAGTCGAGGAAATCGCTTGATGGATCTTTGTCTCCGCTCATACGCCATATTTTGCTAAGTGTCTTCTTAGGAGAGCTCCTGGAGCTCTTCCGCACTTTCTTCACGTGGTCCAACGAAACGAGACCACCCCGGAAGAGATCGTCGATCCTCGAACTGACTCTTGTCAAAACCAACAGCAGCGCTCCGTCGGAACGACCTTCATTCAGAGGATCGAGTGCTAGCTTCTGTAAAGTACCGAATCCTGTTACTTCGGCGCTCCAACGCTTCGCACGAGCATCATGGATTTCTCTGCGCATCGATCCTCCGAGTTGCATCCGTTGTCTTCCGTCAATACCGCACAAACAATCGCCAGCTTGAAGGTGAGCGAGCATAAGAACGGGGGAAGCGCATGTCGCTACCCCTCGACAGTTCCATGATCGATTGCAGGTCCCCGGCTCCCTCGGATCGAGGAAAACGGACATGATATAGTTTGCATAAATGTGTTGGACAAGAAAACACTGCGACAGGAGCGATCCAAGGATGAATAGATGGGAATATCGCCGTACTGCTACTCTTAGCTCGACGACTGATATCAGACCCGTCATTATGTTGCTCAGAGTGCTCCAGAAAGCTTTGAGCTTGAGCCAAGAAATTATCTTTATAATCGAAATCGACATGATGAGGAACAGAACCCAAACATCTAGTCCGAAGGGCACGAGGAAAGCAGAGACATCGGGCAAACGGCGTCTATTGAAAGAGAAACATTCGAAAAAATCCGGCTCAGATACTGCGTAACGTGTCTTCAAGTGCTGAGGAAAGATCTCATCAGGCACCGGTAGATTCATTGAGAAACGTTTTCTGAGCACCGTAACATTGCATCTCACCGTGAGATGGATAAAACTCTGATAAAAGATCAAATATATTGGGACACGTTCGTAAGAAACGGAGCTGATCGAGCACAACTGTTTGGTAGGCAGACAGGAATCCATTGTCGCGCTCTCGATCCAAAAAACCATGTGATCGAAGTGTCGGATGCAGGCAAATTTTCGCCTCCTATCGTTGCCCCAAAACAACGTACTGACGTAAGCCATTCTCTGCGAATCGGAGCTTTCAGCTACAACTACGTGTAACAAACATCTATGTCGGAAGTGCTGGAATGGATCCGTAAACGTTCCATCATTTGAATCGAAGATGGAGCTTGTCGAAATCACGATAACTTCCAAGTTGCTCAGCAAAACCTCAAGATATACGGGAAGGAGGATCACGCCCGACCTCGGAGTATGCTCTGAGCGAGGCAACAGGAGTAGACTTGTGTTGAGTTTCACCACAGTGTCTATCAGAACGCTATCTATGGCCAGGATCAGTAGTTGTGTTGGCAACAAGTTACGGCGGAGGGCGTAATTCTCAGCCTCAACCAAGACATTCACCGCATCCAGCACCGCGGGCGTCTCCGTCCTGAATTTCATGCTCGAAGCAGCCACAAAACTTCTCATCAACAATATTGACAGCAGCATCATGCTCCTCGAGAATAGGTCGAGCATCGGACTATTCAGTTGTTCTCACTCTCATCAGTTCGATGCCTGTTCAAGCTCCCCGGGAATATTTCATCAGGGAGGGCTCTCCCTGGAGTTTCCTCTCTGAAGAAAGATCCAGAAGCATTCGCCGCTCGAGCTGACTCGGACCATTCTTCTTAACGGCGGCGGCGATCATACCAGCACTGGTCGTGCAGTCCTGTCGACGAGTGACCCTGAATCAGCATCCTCGGTTCATATCTGAAAGTCGAAGCAATCTAGTTTGGCAGCAGTCTGAATTCATCTGGTGTTGGCGAACATCCTTTTCAAGACTGGACATTCATGCGTTCATTTAATCATTCCGGCCAAATGATCGGCTACCTATTGAGTTTGATCTGTTGAGACCGATGTGACCGAAGCTCGTGGTTACCCTCGTATCGTTGGTTGACGAACTCGCCGAAGCTCGCGCGTACTGAGCGCGACTTCGGAAATACAAGTTTCCGCTTGAAGGACCTCACGTATAGCAGACCTCGCTTGGGAGCAAACTTTCCATCCTGAATAAAATTTTTCCTTACCCCCGGTTCTTAATGCTCGAGGTTCTCGTCATGGAAAGTTCGTCATATACAGGGTGCGGCACCAAAATTGTTCCGACTACAAACGCCCGTCAAATCCGCCTCCAAAAGCTTGAAGCGTCGAGATCTGCCAGAAGAAAAACCGCGAAAATCTGGGTTCGTCTATGGGACGCCCATAGTGAACGTCTGTCAAATCTGAACCAGATGAGATATCGAAGTTATGTTTGCGCGAATAGTTGCGTCTTGAGTTGCCATTCCGTTTGCAATCTGTCCGTTCCCGATAGCTCAAAGCCGTGGAATGGCAACTCAAGATGCAACTATTCGCGCACACAGAACTTCGATATCTCATCTGGTTCAGATTTGACAGACGTTCACTATGAGCGTCCCATAGACGAACCCAGATTTTCGCGGTTTTTCTTCTGGCAAATCTCGACGCTTCAAGCTTCTGGATGCGGACGAATCGCAAACGAAATGGCAATTCAAGAAGCCACTTTTCGCGCAAACAGAACTTCGATATCTCATCTGGTTCAGATTTGACAGACGTTTGTAATCGGAACATTTTTGGTGCCGCACCCTGTACCAAGTCCTCCGGTTACCCCGGGATTCCCAACGCGCACGTGCTCATATTTGTTGAAAATGTTGAATGTGTAACGGAAATACTGCGCATCAATGCGCTTGAAAACCTATTCGCCCGGAAACCAATTTGCCTGAACTTACCGATGCTCTACGAATGCAAGCTGGAATATCAAGCCGATATCCTTGGGTGTTCCATAGTTGGCACCTCTAGCCTGGCTCCTGTATGCTTCGGGTGCATTCTGGGCACCAACGCCGTGAAAGGCGAGTATCGCGCAAATTTCAGGGCAGGTCGTGGTGCCCAAGGCATCGAGGAGGGGCACGGGAACGTCGTGACGGACGCCTAGACATCAGGAGTGTTTGCAAGAGTCTGGTTCCTGTCGGGAATGACCCATCCACCGGGTCTCGTTTGAGTGCTACAGGATCGGGTTGTTGAGAAGTAAGGAAGTATCAAGAAAACTCTTGATAGACTTACAGCGATAGTGCGATCCTCCAAATGAACACAGCACGAGCAGCATTGGATTCGACCCGAAACTGGGAGCGTTTTTGTATGTCATGCGAATTCTCTCCAACTTTTTCCGGCAACGCTGAGGCAAAGCTTCGCGATTTCTGGAGAGATTCTGCATTCGTGACGAGGCTGTGAATTATGACGAAGCGGGGAAGAAAGATTCCAAACGACCCATTGTATATGATAGAGATCGGAAAGCTATCTGCATAAGAGACCCCAGAAGATCCGACAACGACTGCCACGGGTAGAGCTGAAAGAGATCTGTCATATCGTTGCCGGATCGAATCTGTAACGCTCTGCTGCAAACTCAGGGCAGTCGTTTGTCATCAACAATCGATCTAATGAGACCCATATGAGAGGGTGTCAGGAGGAGCTTTGAGTTTCAGGAGGGAGAGAATCTGGGTACGAGGTTTTTTAGCGCTGTAAATCGGTTCTCAGGGAGCTCGATGTCAATATATATATCGATGTCAGGTCGTTACTCGCACTCTCAGAGTTACGAACCATATGACAACCTTCCCCCGAATTCCTGCCCTCAGATGGCTGCGAGGATCGAGCGTTCCACTCTTCACTCCAGCGGTTACACGCAATACTCACCGCGAATGGAACGCGATTCTGGCCCCATTTTTCCTGCGAAAATTCTTCTCGCTCTGATCACGAAAGTTCCGGCGAATAGAAAGTACCCAATCACGACGAAGAGTCGGCGGTCGTGCCGACGTGTAGACCTGTCCAATTCAAGACATGGAATTCCCGTACTCGATCCCCGCCCGGGGTATTTGCATTCCCCAAGGGTCCGTCGACTAAAGCAATACCTAAAGGGTGGTCCCGGCGGCGCTGAATAAAATTGGCTTAGAGGTTCAACCAGCCGAAAATTATAATCACAACGAAGATGCCCAGAGCGTCACATCGAATTTCGGGTAAAACTCGCTGGGTCTCGCTGTCGATCGTCTATCAGTGACCCTGCGGATCACACGCGATGCTTCATATGAAGCTCGCCATGGGAAAAGTGCCTGAGTGACATTCTTTCGGAAACGATGATGATGTTCGATATTGAAGCGTGTCCGATCTGAGAACGCTTTTTCTGTCGTGTACGGCCGGCACTTGCGTCTCCCGGAGGCGGGGCTACCTTGCCGTTCCACGCACACGGCATGAGGCAATTCCTCGCGGACTCTCCTTTTGAATGGAATCTGCGAACCCTCGAGGTTTGCGAGTCTGCACCGACCTGCTTTTTCTTTGTTGGTCCCAGTCGTCGCACCGAGCTGATCTCTTCTTGTTCCACCTCCTGCACGGTGAACGCGGCCTGCGCTTGGTGTTGGCTGCATATATTGTCGGCGAACTTTGCGAGGTCTCGAAGTTCGAGGCTGTCCAGTGCGACTACTTGCTGACGCACGCTCGCGGGCAGTTTCTGGATGAAGTGGAACCGAAATGGGGGGGGGGCTTTTGAGCTTGTTCGCGTCCGGGCGGAACAGCCCGAGCATCCTGTCTAGGAGTCTCGTCGGCGAGTCATCGCCCATGGTGAGGCCTACGAGTGTTGCGAGCCGCTGGTGTTGGTTCACTTTGAACGAGTCCAGCACTCTCGCTTTGAATCCTTTGTACCTTGCTCCCGGTTCCGGAAGCTCATCGAAGAAATCAGCTACCCTTTCTTGTGAGTCCTGGTCGAGGGCCGTCAGTGCGTATTCGCACTTGGTCTGATCGTCTGTGATTTTTCGGAGGCTGAATTGCGCCTCGACTCCTGTAAACCATATGATCGGTTGTCTGGGCCAGAAGGGAGGTAGTTTGAGAGACACGGCGCTAACGTAGGCTGGTGCGGTGGGGGCTACCAGCGGCTCGTCGCACGCGTCCTCGAACTTGTCCATTCTGATGTCCGGGTCACTAGTGGAGCGTGTCGAGATCGGAGACGCTTGCCGTCCAGTCAGACACTATGAACTGAATGAATTTATTGACTTCGTTGTAACCATTCTGATAGCGAGCACGGAGGCTGGCGCCTCCCCGCTACATCTGGTTCCTGTCGAGAATGACCAATCTACCCGGTTCCATTGAAAGACTGCAGAATCGAGTAGTTCTATTCACGTGGAATCACTAGGAAGCATCAAGATAACTTTGGATAGACTTACGGTGAGTGCGCAAGCCTCCGGGAGATCACAGAGGGAACAGCAATGATTTCGACGCGGGATCGGGAGCGTTCCTGACAATTATTCTTTCCAACTCTGTCCGGAAACTCTGAGGCGAAGCTCCGGGATTTTCAGAGAGGGTTTTGCATAATGAGACTCTGGATTCCGACGAAGCGGGAAAAAGATTGAAATTGTCGACCCCTTGTATATGATACAGATCGGAAAGCAATTTGCATAAGAGACGGCAGAAGCATCGACAACGGCTGCCACAGGGAAAGCTAAAAGAGGTCTGTCAGGTCGTTGCCGGATCGAATCTGTAACGCTCTGCTCCGCACTCATGGCTGTCATTCTTAACCTCGTATCATTCGCTCTTATGAATCATAAACGATCGGCCTGTTCGTTATGAGCTGTGCTTTCCTCCCTCAACTCCTCAACCAGCTCACATCACGTGCATCCAGAGAGGAGGAACCAACCCTACCCATTTCGAAAATTATCCAGTCCCGGATGAGGTGAGAAGAGTCCGCGAGAGCATTGCAGTCCCAGAGCCAAGAGATGTCTCGTTCGACTCCGTGCCGATGGTACTCCGGAGATTGGGTATGATTCCGTGCGCAACGAAATATAATAAATCCGAGCGGCTCCGGGAGAAGTCTCGTCAGAGGAGGAGACACTGCAAGTGTCAGGGATGAGTTCCGTGATACTCTTGACCCCTGACCGTAATCACTTTGACCTAATATTGCATGAGCCAGATCAATGTCGGTTGCACTCGCAGGATCTGCTGATCTTGCCCCAGATGACATGGCGGTGGTTTTGGACTGCCCACGGGTAGCTCAGGACTCAGGAGCAGCTCACAGGGTCCCTCATATGAGCTCAGTGAAAGGTACGATCTGTCACGGCCGCCGCAAGCCGTTTGGGAACCTGAAACGATTGGGAGAAACAGGAACATGGGAATGCATTTTCCACATGGGCGTCAAGATGGAACAAACCAATGCACCTTTCGGGGATGGCATCGAAGCCATTCTAGTTTCGAAACCGCGACAACCTCCATGTGAGATGGTCTTAGGAGGGCCTTTGGGTTTCAGGAGGAAGAGAATGTGGATACGAGGTCTTTCAGCGCTAAAAATCGGTTTTCAGGGGGTTCCATTCGGGATGTGAAATCAATATCGATGGTTCTCTCTCTGGGAGCACGAATGATCCATCTCCGTAACCTCAAATCGGAGGATGTCGCTGCCATGAACTTGACGCATTTCCATGTTTTGACGGAAGGTACGTCTTAGCGGGCGCTAGCCATTGATTTTCTCCGGAAGCCTCAGTAACGGAAGTCAGTCAATACTCAGTCGAGTGAAAGGCCAAGATTTTTGCTGCCGACCCAAACTGACCCCGGCTTTTCAACCGTGTTTCGTACGTTACAGTCAAACTTCCGATTTTTCATTCCTTCTATAGTAATTTGGAGCGAACCCGCTCCGTTCTCTTCCATGAAAGACTCGGACGAAATCCCGCGTTTTGAAATCGATCCAGACGCCCATCTCGATGCAATGTATCCCTCATCGTTATCTTCCATATTTTGAATCATCCTTTATTGCGATTTGTCTCGTATTTCTGACTTCTCTCGATTTAGTATGGATGGACGAACAGCAGAAGTGGCATTGAGTGCCACTGAGAGAAGATACTTCGTGATTTGCGACGAAGGCATGTATTATTTTCACCAGCAACCCGAATAAATACACCATTCCGAGCTCTGAGTCGCCGTTTGCATCCGACACTGATCCATATCCTTGCATTAACCAGCGACCACAAACGTGCTCCACGCCCTACGCCAACCTCAAGGATTTTTGGATACATTCCGCGACGTACCTTACGTCAGAAAGTCTACGGTCTCTGACCGAAACGGCGCCGGTTTTTTTGCATCCTTCCTTGTCAAGAATCGGAGTGAATTTTAATCATCCCGGATCGGATTTTGCTGACTCGATATTTTAGATGTCCGGCGAACCCCGGTGTTTGAATTCAATCGCTCCTTGGTGGAGCTTCACGCAAACATCATGTTACTCCTGGTCTGGCAATTATGCTTTGAAAAGAGAACGACATGCTCGAAGCATATTCTCGAACTTTCTCTTCGAGAACATTGCTGACGGCACGGCATTTCGAGATATTTTCAAGATCACCGTATCCGGTTCAACCTCTAACATATGAAGACGACAGCCATCCTCTTGAAAGCGAATCCCACATGAGGGATGGCAAAACCCAACAACGGTGACAAGCGTTCACAACATATTGCTGTGAGAGCAAAAGTGAAGCTTGCGACGAATATTGGTAGAATTTTCTCAAACGCCTCTATATCGAACCAATCGCAGGGATGCGCGAATTCGAGAAACGCGTCGGTTTTCATGGTAGACTTGTACCACAACCCAAGGGCCGCGAGGGCGTTCCGTTGAACGCGCTTGGATTTATTTCTAGGGTCCTCTGCTCTTTTGTCAAACGGTGCAAACGATACGAGCCCAGTCTGATAGAGACGGTCAACGGTCTTGCTCACTCTCGTGCAGACCAGCAATAATGATCCTTGAAAGTGATCCCCCGTATTCGCGGGAGGTCTGAACACTCGCAAAAAAGTTGAGTATATGATTGTCTCTAGTTTCCGATCCGTTCTGGCGTCGTATATCTCTCGCCGTAGGGGCTTCCCGGCTAAAAACTGTTGAGCAGGTGTCAACAGGCAGGCACAAGATCCATTTGAAAGACGCTTCATCAATGTTCTGATTGCTGTACACTCCGTTGTTGCTGAACAGTCATAGATCTCCTTACAAGTTTCAGGCACCCGTCGATCGAGAAAGGAGGACATGACAGAGTTCAGGTAGATCTGATTCATCAGAAAACACAAGAATAACAGCGATCCAAGCATGATCACATGAGAATATCGTTCCCGTGGTGCGTTCCATGTGACCGCTGAAATCAGGCTCATCACTGCCGTGATGAAACATTGACAGAAGGTAACAACTTTCAACCACGAAATGATTTTCACCACAAAGATTAATGTGAGGAAAAATATAACCCAAACTTCGACGGCGAAAGGCCTCAAAAGAGTCGAAGCGGCGAGTTCGCGCCGCCGGATATAGGCGAAACACTCAAGAGCGTCGGGCTGAGAAACTGCGTATCGATTCATCATGTACAGCTCCGCAGAGCTTGGCCTGTCTTCAACGAACTTCGTCCTGACCTCGGTTGAGTTACACGTCATCGCGATCAGCAGGAACCTTATACGGAAAAGCAACATAACCTTTCTCTCGATTGACAATGAGTCTACCGGACATTGAATTCTCTTCGGCTTGCAGAGCTTCATTGAACTCCCGTCCGCCCAGAAAACCAAATGGTCAAAATATTGAACGCAGGCGAATCTCCGAGTTCCGTCTTTGTACCAATGCAACGTGCTTACATAGGCGATTCTGTCCAGCTTTGATTTTCCACCGAGAGCAATGTGAAGTAGACATCTGGATCGGAAATTTTGGAATGGATCCGGTGTTGCTCGCAGGGAAAAGCCTCCGTAGATGGCGGTTGTTGAAATGACGATGACTTCCAGATTGCTGAGCAATACTTCTAGGTAGATGGGAACGAACTGCACACCTGAGACCGGAAGATACTTCGAATGAGACAGCAGAAGTAGACTAGCATTCAACTTAACGCTCTCCGCCGCTAGTACGCCGCCAATCCCCAGAACGAGTATCTGTGTCGGTAAGTAATTTCGTGCCAGGGCGTAATTCTCCGCTTCGGTGAGAACATTCGCTAGGTTCAGTTCCTTGGGGGCCTCCTCCGTTATGAGCCCGAGAGTGGGAAGGCAGAGACCGAAGAACGTCGTTGAAATAAGCAACATATCCGACGCGAGCTCCCTGAGCAGCATTGCCGAGGAAAGTTTCCCCGTTTATCGCGAGCTGAGCTCAGTTCTCGTGACTCTGTCTACGGACGACGTCGATAACCGTTCCAGGCTGCAGCAGAGCCCTAATCTCCTGCAACGATGATTATTATGTTCCATGGATGGAGCGAAAATAATGGAATTTAGATCGGAATGATTCTAGAGCGCAACGTATTAGGGAACGCAATATTTCTGAGAGCAAACAAGTAGTTCGAGAAAGGCAGTGCTCACAGCGCATGAATACTTTATGCGCCTCCAATTGAAAACACCGCCATTGGGAAATTGTCTTCGGAGCAATTACTGAACGTAGGTTCGATCGATCCATGTGAAGTTTCTTTGGAGCTACAATATCATCTGACAATCCACCATACCTGCCGTTGCGATGCGTCACGAGAGCTGGGTTTTATCCGTAACGGAGGAAACGTGAATTGGTCGGATACACTCTCGAAACTCAGACGAGTCCGCACAGTAAAAGTGGCTTCGGCGGTGCCCTCGGGCGGTCCACTACACGCACACCTCAGTGGAGCAGTTAGTAGAATGCTGACTTGCTCTGCTACTTCAAATGATTCCTTCCGCTTCAGATGTCGAACGCAATTTTCATGAAACCTAAGTGGAGTAGATGGCATGCGCGAGATAGCTGAAAGTGTTTGAAAAAGCCAGCCGTGTCCCTAGTGAGAAGAACAACGCCTTCTTGCTGATGAGTATTCGTTCATATCAGTCACTCGAATCGATTCCCTCGGCTCCAAGCCTAAGAAAATCATTTCATCTGCGTCTGTCTGCATCTGTCTCATGCTGTCGCTACGACATCAACCGAGTTTTGGATTTGCAAGCTTATGACTACCCTCGGATATTACAGCCCATTTGTCCGAAAACCTATTCGCCTGAAAACCCGTCAGCCCGAAAACCTATCGGCCTGAAAACCCATTGGCCTGAAAATTTTGAGAGTACCCCCTACGCAAGCGAAGCTTCTATGCGCGGCGCTGATCCGGCAAGAAGGTAGTGATGGGTATCAATTTCTGGAGTTCGGAGGTTCGGGAATTCGGAGAATAGCGCCCTGTGCTGTCGTCCTCGAAAGTCACACCCTCGTGATATTGAACGATGACGATGTCACGCAGAAGCCGATTCGTCAAATTATTGAAAAACACCGAAGTTTGTGGCATTCCTAAGAAGAAGTCATATTCCGAACTCCGAACCTCCAGAGGTCGGAAATTATTTCAGGAGCGAAGCATGGAAGCTCTGCTTCCGCCAGCAAAGCTCTCGGAGAACTCAGGCCAACGGGTTTTCAGGCGACTAGGTTTCCAGGCTAACGGGCTTTCAGGCCAATGGGTTTTCAGGCGAATAGGTTCTCGGGCGAATGAGCGCACTCCCCCTCGGAAGCCATCAGTCACGATAAGTCAGTGACTTGCCATGAATTGGAAGTTTATCGGACGGTGTAATTAATCGGGCGAAGACGCACCCTCTGGCGCTCCGACGCTCGCAAGCGTTGGTGTCCCGACCACGCTACTTCAGCAACATTCTGAGGGGCCCTGATCGAGCCGAATTTGAGTTACTGCATCGGTATCTGGGGCGGGGTTTATGACTCCGTCATGAACAAAGGCCGTATAGTGCAGAATTACGCAATAAGGGCGATATTTTCAAGGAGTAGGATGGACTCGGTACGAGATCTGTACGCCCAACACAACCTTCTACCAATCGCCCAGCTCCGTTCTGTCAGGCAGGCTACATTGGGTTCAAAGATGTTGAGGGGAGGAGTACCTGAAGACATATCCATTCCGTTTGACCGAACGTAAGCCAGACGAACGCGCCAGGCTGGTAATCTGGCGGTTTTGTTGGTTAGGGAAGAATCCTGCCGCCAGGCACCTCGCTGTCGACTCACTATCGTATGGCATCCTCTGCAGAGCGAAATTCAAGAATTCAACTCTGAAGAGATGTTCGAGAGAGCTCTGCTGGAATGTGTGAAAGTGGAACTCCAATCCGCTTGCTCATAGCGGTACAATATACCAGGTCCTTCGGTATGAAACCGGATTTTTTTCGATGAAAACAAAAAATTCTCAAAAAAAAACAACGAGATATTTTTTCATCAAAGTACTTCCCCTCGTTAGCCACACACCTCGCACATCTTTCAGACAGCACTCAAATTCCTGATCGGTAGAAAACCGAATTTTTCGAGGCAAACCACTCAAATAGCCGATTTCGGGCTTCCTTGTCAGAACTGAGCTGCTGATTCCCCAGAGCGTGTCCGAGGGAGGCAATGAGATCATAATCGGAGGGAGCTAGATCCGGGGAGTATGCGGGGTGGGGTAGGAGTTCCCATCCGATGTCGTCCATGTAGTCCGGAGTCGCCGTCTTCGAGTGGGCTGGAGCATTGTCATGGAGCAAAATCAGCTTGTTGTGCTGATCTCGCCAGTGCGGTCGTTTTTCGTCAAGTGCTTGCTTCAAACGGATCAATTGTTGCTTGTAGCGCGATACACTAACCGTTCCACCACTTTTCAGCAGCTCAAAGTGCACGACGCCCTGTTCATGCCACCAGACACAGAGCATTCCCTTCTCTCGAACCGATTCAGTCGAACTGTTGAGGCTGATGCTTGACTGGGCTTCACCTACGGCTTTAAACGCCTGGGATTCTCGCAAAAGATCCGTTTCTCATCAGCCGTCACAATTCGATAGAGGAACGATTTCCGTTTGAGCCGGGCGAGCAGCAGATCGCAGGTGATCTTGCGGCACTTTTGCTGTCTCGACGACAGTTCGTATTGGATCCACTTCGACATCTCTTGGATCAGTCCCATCTTCTTCAATCTGTCGGAAACTGTCGACGGGGCATCCTGTAGCTGTATCCCGAGTTCTTCGAGCGTCTGAGCGTCATCACCGTCCAACAAAGCCTGCAGCTCACTGGCTTCAAGTTTCTGCGGAGGCCTCCCAAGGGGTTGATTGTCCAGTTAGAAATCTCCATTCCCAAATTTCTTAAACCACTCGAAGCACTGAGCTCGCCCTGGAGCATGGTCGCCGTAAGCTTCCACGAGCGTTTGGCGCGCCCAGGTCGCAATTTCCTTCAGCTTAAACAGGAAAAGCAAAGCTCCCCGCAAATGGGAGTAAATGGGCAAGAAATTCGACATATTCACCGGCTCAGAAAATTTGGAATTTTTTGGATATATCCCCAGCGTCTGCTAGAGCCGCTGCTCGAGGCGCCGCGCTGGCGAGTTGGCGACGAGGGGAGAGGAGGAAAAGGAGAGGACCGACCGGATCAAAACAAAACTCCCAACACTGCTACACCGACGCACGGTTTTCCCACATACTATCTAGATTTTCATTCGACGGGGTCGACAATCCAGACCCGAGAACTGACAGCGCCGGCACGAAGACTGGCGCACCCAGGCAACGCTAGCAGCGTTCCCATGCTGGTGCAAGCCATCGATGTGAAGTTTTCATTCGAGGGGATCGACAATCCAGACTCACGACAGCCCTGGGGCCTGCGCGAATCCCTCTGTAGCATTTGAGATTCGAGGTCCCGAGCGGCTTTCCCACGCGGGTGCGAGTCATCGAAGTGAGGGTTTCATTTGAAGGGATCAGCAATCCAGGCCGCGATAGCCTTGTCGCCTGCGCGAGTCCCTCTGTTGCGCTTGAATTCGCGCGCCGCCCGGCCTCTGCCTCGCCGCCAACACGACGGCGCGCCGCCGCTGCTTCTCCATCACTCAAGTCGGCGGGGGATATATCCAAATAGAACCGAAAATTTTGCGAGACTTTGGCGGTTCTCCTATGGTGATGATCTTTGCTTGCACGAGTGCCAAAGAACACAATGGCATCACCGGCGCGAATGTCTACTTCGGCGTCTGGCTGCAGCGCGCGCTTTTCGAAAAATCCGGTTTCATACCGAAGGACCTGGTATATTTTTCTTCTTTGAGCTTGCATTCTACTCTGCGCCCAATGATAATATTCCTTTAACCTAGGTACAGGGGAGAGTTTAAGCGCCGGAAGGCCGCAGCCCCGTCAATGAACCGAGATTCGAGCTGAACTGAGCGCTTCGTGAATTATTTGTTCCCAGTTGGGTTCCGAGAAATCTACTTCGACACGTGGGGGGGCTGATGTCAACTATCAGCATACGGTGAGGCGCGTCATCCAGGGCACTTGACAGATGGGGCCTTGGCAAGAAAAGTTCTGGAACCGCTGCTCTACAAGAATGAATGTATGCGAGACGATATCGGGCGGACAATGAAGTCTGCCCAGGTGATGATGCTCCGTCATTGATCTGCGACAGATCGCTCCTTACCTGACTTTGAGGAAACGCTTCAACAGAGCTCATCCACTTGGTAAGAGGTGCGACTTGTAGAGGGAAGTCTTGAAGGCGTTCTCGAGCTGTCGCCCCAACGTAGCCACCGCCTTCTCTTCCAGAGAGCCCCTGAAGTTTGTGCTTATTGAGCTCGCTGGAAGCTGATGTCATCCCGGCCAGTGCCACGGGGAGAGCTGAAAGAGGTCTATCAGGTCGTCGCCGGATAAGTTCCTGATAAGTCTCGTCAAACGAGGAGAGAACGCGTAACATGTTCTACAGAAGCGAAGGCAACGGGATTGGAGTTCGCCGAGGTTTGAATGAATTGGGAGTGTACTCGATTCTTTTCCGCCACGCGCGAAATTGCACTTCTTCTTAAGCAGCTTTGAAAGTTTGAAAGAAGCCTCCGGCGCGGATCTCGCATCGAGGAACCACGAACGTGGAACAAACCAATGCTTCGGGCAGAACATATCTTGGGAAAGCGCCCCTCCGGAGATGGGATCGAAGCCATTTTAGTTTCGATATCGCGAGATCCTCCGATCTGGGATGGTGTCAGGAGGGGCTCTTGGTCTGAGAAGGGAGGGAATGTGGGTACGAGGTTTTTCACAGTTGAAAATCGGTTTTCAGGGGGCCCCTCTTCGATTCTGGTGCACTCTCGGGATGTGGAATCAATCTCGATGTTAGGTCTTTATCTGCAATCTTGGAGTTGCAAACAATATGAACTCCCTTTCCCCGTATTCGGGCTCTCAGGCAGCGAGAATATAGCGCTTCTCTACACTCAAGCGCAGCGGTTCCTGAACTATTTCCGTCCCGGGCCCCCTCTGGCCGTTGACGACCTCCCTAGGGCCCCCTCATTTTCGAAGGTTTCGAGATAAATTTTGACCAGAAGCCCAAAGTTAATGAGAATCAATCTGGCTCACATGACGCGCCCAGGTTAAGTTTACTGATGATGACTGCAGTGTTCTTGCTTCCAGGCGACTATTCGTTCAATACGCGTCTCTGTTCGGCTCAGGAAAGAAGAAATGCGCAAGTCAGCTCCTGGATCCGAGCGGGACCAGCAGTCAGTCTTTATTGACAATGTACTGAACCCTGGCGCTACGATAAACTTGTTGAGGCCCCCGAATCCTTCGACGGTACAGTGAACGCCCGTTTGTATGCGTTTTCCGAAACCGTACGAAGCGGGGGTCTACCAGGAAACGGCAGAGCTCGCTCCCCGACTTTGTGTTCACAGTTCATGGGTCAACAGAGAGGCATTTTGGGCGATAATTTGAGTTTTTTTTGGATATCTGGAGTCCAGATTCTCGACCCAGTCTGCCCAATCAAGACTTCTCGGAGCCGGTCGCTTCTGCGCGTCCCGAAGTATCCCTGCAGGTCAGGAGTTCTGAAATTCTAGGTCCCGAAACTCCCGCAATCGACTCCAAAAAAGTCTCGATGGGGTCGAGCGGGTCCAGATTCATGGAGAGCTCTAAGCACCGCTTGAAATGATTCATAGTAGGTCCATGATCTGATCACGCAACATTTGGAAACGAATTTTCTCGTTTTCTGGCCGACCCCCGTTTCATGCGTCTCGCCTCTCATATTCGGGAATCGCCTCTGGGCCCCCCTAAGAATCAATCTCGGGCCCCCCTAGGGAGCCCGGGCCCCCACTTCGAGCGGTTCCACGCATTATTCACCGCGAATGGACCGCGATCCTGGCCCTCTTTTCCTACGGAAACTCCGCTCGCCCTGCTCACGGAAGTTACGGTAAGTAGTAGGGAGCCGATCACGACGGAGAAGCCCAGAGCGTTACATTTAATTTCTTAGAAAACTCGAATTCGGATCCCGCCGTCGATAGTCTGTCAGTAACCTCGCGGATCACTCGCGATGCTACATATTTGGGTGTGGTACATATGTCCTCGGAAGGACAGGAATCGTCAACCTCGGTAATCTCAGATCGGGGAATGTTGTTCCCATGAGCTTGATGCATTGCAAAAATGTGTCCGCGAAGAATGGCCGCGCCCAAATTTCGATAGGAATCTATGTTTCTGCTTCGTTTCTTGTCTCAGAACCGGAACGGGCTCCAACCCTCTCGATTTGAGTATTTAACTTCAACCAACTGGACGATATCAGAACCACGTGTACGATCGGCTTCACGAACTTTATTCAGAGAATCTTGGACAGGCGGAGCAAAGGAACCAAAGTCATACCCATGTGACAGCTAGAGCAGCAGTAATCAAGGTAAAGGTGCGGTCATTCCGAGCAGCGTCGGAAGGTACTTTGGAGAAAGCCAAGTTCTCGGCCAGGATTCTCTTACTGCGGGTCCTGGCTGTTCCTTGAAAAGCTATGCATCAAGCCTGACCGGCCTCTACCTTGTCTCGGAAACTTCTCAGTCATCATGCGACATTTTGCCGCGAGCCGCGGGAGTTCGCGACATTTTCAACATCACCGTATGCGGTCTCACCTCAAACGTTCGAAGACGACAGCCATCCTCTTGAAAGCGAAAGACACATGATGGTTGACAGAACCCGCGTACAAGCGTTCGCAACAGATAGCTGTGAGAGCAAAAATGAAGCTCGCGACGAATATTGGTAGAATTTTCCCAAACGCCTCCATATCGAACCAATCGCAGGAATTCAAGAATTCGAGAAACGCGTCGGGTTCCGAGAGAGACTCTCGACGCAACTTGTACATCGACCCAAGTGTCGTGAGGATGTTCCGTTGGATGCGCTCAGATAAATTTCTAGAGTCCTCTAATGTTTTGTCGAACGACGCAAACGATACGAGCCCTGTCTGATAGAGACGGTCAATGGTCTTGCTCACTCTCGTGAAGACCAGCGATAATGATCCTTGAAAGTAATTCCCCGGGTTCGAGGGAGGTCTGAACACTCGCAAAAAAGTTGATTGTATCTCTGGGTGCCAATTCTTTCTGGCGTCGTATATCTCTCGCCGTAAGGGCTTCCCGGATAAAAATTGTTGACCCGGTGTCATCTGGCAGGCACAAGATCCATCGGAAAGATGTTCCATCAATGTTTTGATTGTTGAACACTGTGTTGTTGCTGAACAGTCGTGAATCCTCTTACAAGTTTCAGGCACCCGTCGATCGAGAAAGGAGGACATCACAGAGTTCAGGTAGATCTGATTCATCAGGAAACACAAGAATAACAGCGATCCGAGCATGATCACATGAGAATATCGTAGCCGTGGTGCGTTCCATGTGACCGCTGAAATCAGGCTCATCACTACCGTGGTGAAACATTGATAGAAGGTAACAACTTTCAACCAGGAAATGATTTTCACCACAAAGAACAGTGTGAGGAAAAATAAAGCCCAAACTTCGACGTCGAAAGGTCTCAGAAGAGTCGAAGCGGTGAGTTCGTGCACCCGGATATAGGCGAAACACTCAAGAGCGTCGACTTGAGAAACTGCGTATCGATTCATCACGTACAGGTCCAAAAAGTTTGCTCGCCTTTCTTCAGAGAACTTCGTCCTAACCTCGGTCGAGTTACATGTCATTGCGATCAGCAGGAACCTTTGACGGAACAGCAGGGGAACGTCTCTCTCGAATGACAATGAGTCTACCGGACATTGAATTGTCTTCGGCTTGCAGAGCTTCATTGAGCTCCCGTCCGCCCAGAAAACGAGATCGTCAAAATATTGAACGCAGGCAAATCTCCGAGTTCCGTCTTTGTACCAATGCAACGTGCTTACATAGGCGATTCTGTCCAGCTTTGATTTTCCGCCGAGAGCAATGTGAAGTAAACATCTGAATCGGAAATTTTGGAATGCATCCGGTGTTGGTCGCAGGGAAAAGCCTCCGTAGATGCCGGTTGTTGAAATGACGATGACTTTCAGATTGCTGAGCAATACTTCTGGGTAGATGGGAACGGAACGGAGACGTGAGTCCGCCAAGTACTTCGAATGAGATAGCAGAAGTAGACTGGCATTCAACTTAACGCTCTCCGTCGCTAGTACGCCGCCAATTCCCAGAACGAGTATCTGTGTCGGTAAGTAATTTCGTGCCAGGGCGTAATTCTCCGCTTCCGTGAGAACATTCACTAGGTTTAGTTTCTTGGGGGCCTCCTCCCTTATGAGCCCGAGAGTGGGAAGGCAGAGACCGAAGAACGTCGTTGAAATGAGCAACATATCCGACGCGAGCTCCCTGAGCAGCTTCGCCAATCTGTCCGAAGAGCGCTATCGACAACCTTTTCAGGCTGCAGCTCCGATGTTATAATATGAGCTTCTGGTTAGTCACTGAGTGCATGCAAACATCCTCATCTCCTGCAATGATGATGACGTTTCATGAAGGAGGCGGAAATGATGGAATCTAGGGCGGTGTGGTTCTGGGGCGCAACGTTAAAGATAACATAATAATCTCGAAAGCGAGCAGGTAGCTCGAGCAAGGAATGAATGCTCAATGCTCGACCAATCGAAAATTTCACCGCCACACAGTCTTGCGAAATCCCGGAATTCAATAACTAATAATGGGCGGTCCGCCCCGGGCGCCACTCTTCCGGGGGCGGCATTCTGAGAGATTCAGCGAGAAAAATAGAGACTGGACGCCCCAATAAAAAATAATAATATCAATGATCGTGCTCCGAAGATGATTCCAGATATCTGATTCAAGAATGTTTTTTTTTTCGCGAGAATTTTCTCCCCGCAAAGTGTCGAGGAGCCTGAGATTTGAGCTCGAAGGGCGGCAAAATATGGAAGCCGCCCCGGGCGGCACTTCGGCACGGACCGCCCCTGGGTGTGATGCACGGAAGTCCCCACACCCTACACAGCTCTCGGAACCCCCGTCCAGCCAGTTTATCTACCTTCCAATTCGTGAAAACCCCCAATATAGCCTTCTTCCGTTGAAATGAGCGATAGAACTACTGATCAACAGACTGATGCTCTTTGCATCGATTTTGTAGACATCGTTCTTGAAATTAAGTGATTACAAACTCAAAAATTCGGATTTGCCGACCGCGGCCCCATCTTGGAATCGCCGCGACGGCCAACGTCGAATGAGTGGAAATTTTTTCAAGTTCGTTGTACCGGAAGAATTTTTCTGAGGTCGTCATACGGCCAAAAGATGCGTTTTTCGGCACAAATAGAAGAATCTTAGAAGGAAAGTTTAAGGAAATCGCTTAATTCGCTCAAAAAGTATCAAATTCCGAGATTTCGCAAGACTGCGCGCCATTAGGAAATTGTCTTCGGAGCAATTACTGAACGTAGGTTTGATCGACCCATGTAAAGTTTCTTTGGAGCTACGGTATCATCCGACAATCAACCATACTTGCCGATGCGATGCGTAACGAGAGCTGGGGTCTATCCGTAACGGAGGGGACGTGAATTGATCGGATATACTCTCAAACCTCAAACGAGTTCGCAAACTGGAACTGGCTCCGGCGGTGCCCGCGGGCGGTCCACTACGCGCACGACTCAGGTCAGTGGAGTAATTAGCAGAATGCCGAGATGCTCTGCTACTTCGAGAGACTTCTTTTGCTCCAGATATCGAACGCAATTTTCATAAAACCTAAGTGGAGGAGATGGCATGCGCTAGATAGCTGGAAGGAGCGATTCCGGGCTCCGTGCAGCTGTGTCCACGTATACGTGTACAGTACTGTCCCATATTTTATTGCAATAAAAGAGATATGAGTTGAATTGAGCTGATTGAATCGAAAGTGTTCGAAGAAGCCAGCCAACACAAGAGCCTCAAAAAATCATCCCATCTCCATCAATACGCACATCTCATGCTCTCGCTATGGAATAAACCGAGTTTGGGATTTGGCATCCATTCTGAGGGCTTCCGTCCGAAACCATAAACAACGATCGGTTACGTACGTTGCTCGTTACAACAAACACCGTTACAACGAATTTTCACTATAAACAACGAAAAATAACTTTTTGGCTGGCCGGTCTGCCATAAAGTCGAGTGTTAAAACACTCTCGATACAACGAATTTTCGATGCAGCGAACTGATTTGACGGTCCCGCAGGGTTCGCTGTGACGAGCTTTTATTGTAATACATCAGAGAGTGTGATTCGTCGGACGAATACGCACATTTTTGCCGCTACGATTTGACGAACCGCTCGCCAGCGTTGGTGCTCTGACCACGCAACTTCAGCATCATTTTAGGGGTATCTCGTAAGGTTGAACTGCAATCACGAAGGGGATACACGATATCCAGCGACAAAAATTGCTCTTCGATCTAATAGATCAACGGCTCGTGGACAGGGTTTCCCCGCACCTATTTGAAGTGTAGTTAATCCGTGTCGAGGGGATCACGATGACAACAAACCAGCGAAGCGATTCTACATATCTGCGTTCACTCGGTTTAGTTCTGCGAGGGATTGAACATGGGGATGTTGGGAAGTTCGACATTCGGGCGTCATAGCTGATGTCTTCGCTCGACCCAAGCTTACTCTTCTCCGGGTGATGCGAGCTCCAAAGTTACCGACGAGATACCTTCGTTTGCCTTCAGTTGAAATGGTTTTATTCGACGACGTGCAATCCCATCAAGGGCAGGATTCGCTACCCGAGGAATCAATTCATCCTACGAGGTGTCGAGATTACGAGTTGCGCTCGCGTCTCGGTTGACGAATCCGAATTTGTAGGGATTATGAGCATCTGGTTTTGTGGCGACCACGGTGAGCGCTACGGGCTTTGGCTAATCTCCAAAACCTACGGACGCTTTGGTTGACCTTGGCTAAAACTCACATAAGTTTCCCTGGTCCAGAGGATGGAAAGTTCACATCCTCCCAACCACCGTCCGCTTCGTTGGTGAGTGAATTCTTGTGCCATCTTGTGCTGAACTTATTCTGTTCCCTGTCGGGGGAGTTTTTACATGAACCGTCAGCGTATTGTAGATGAGTTTCCCATCATCACGGATCAAGATGATCGTCCTCCTCTTTTTGATCACCGTCTCTATCTCGGTGGCTGTCGATGCAACTCCGCTCAACGAGTTCATGGACGGAACTCTGTCGAAATTACCGCTACAGGTACGCTTATCCAATGGTAATGACTGCATGAGTGGGGTGGTTTGAAAAATTCCAGGAGGCGGGTTTGCCCGCTCAGCTCAAAATGGACTCGCTCTGCATGCGTTGAATTCTAGACTCGAGCCCCGGGGAATGTATTCCTCCGATCCAAAGATTTCGAATGGAAACAATGAGGTTTACTAGTGAGTTTCCCAATCAATCGATCGGCCGCGCCGAGGAAAGAGCTGATCGAAATTTCCCCTTTTTCCTCTCAGGCTCTGGTGGCTGACGCCGATCCCGCTAATATGCCTACGACGAATTTCTTGGTTAAGGGAGATGGTGAGTTATCCGTTCCGTTCGAAGTTCTCCTGCAAACGTTCCCGAGGGGAGAACTCGGTGCTCCCTGTTTCAGTGCCGACAAACTGTGGTCTAAATGGACAAATCTATCGATTCCGAATGCAAACTCCAAACTTTCAGGCTTCACGAAACGTGACCTTGTTGTCCACCTCATCAAAGGTTCAGTGTCTGGATCAAGTTCGATCAGGCGCGTCGGCAACTGTTCCTTCGACTACCACGGATCTGATCTGAGGCGCTCATGCTTACTATCCTTGGACACTCTTCGGGTTCTTTCGGATGCAAAAGTTCGCGTCACGATTCGCTCTGACAGGGTGGGTGAATTCAAACACTTCTCTTCTTCAGGTAGAGGTCGAGTACAAGCCCAGTGTATTACTATCATGTACTGTTATTTATTTCGTTGAGACGAAGACTAAGTGCGGTCGCGTGCCGTCGACCCCTCCCCACGAACATCTCGGCCATGAGAAGTATCCTCCCGACGGGGTTGCATCTGCACGTGCCTCCAGAGTTGACTTTGAGCTCTTGCTGCTGAATTCAGCGCTCACACGAGCCGTTCAACTCTATCTCTTTCTTAGAGAACGTACTTAACCAAGGACTAAACGAGAAAAAGAACGACTAATGCCTGCTAATTTTACAGGATAAGCCTGTCTTTGAGATGAGCCATACAGTCTCAACTTCCACTCGCTTCGAGAATAGCAGCTTCATCCTTCTCCAACTCATGAAAGATACTTACAACCGTCCTAACATAGAGACTCTCAAAATGTTCCCGAGAACAATGACATCTTCTGTGATCGACGAAGTACCCTTCCTTCTGAAATCCAGGTCTGGTATTCTTTCTTAAACAGTTGAATTCGCGATCGCAGGGGTTCTTCATCTTGGAGCCCCCGCCGAGCGTCAAAGCGACGTTGTCATGGCTAGGCGCCGCGAAGTGCTGCGACCAAGAAAGTTTGGGTACTCCTGCGCTACTGGTTGCAAGCTTTTATGGGCAAAGATTGCGAGAATCGGAATGGGAAGGTTCCTAAATAACTTCATTCCTCTCGTAGGTTGGACGATTTCGGCAAGAGATTGAACGACGTCGTCGCCAACCAGGTTTCTGCATTTGTCTCAGACAAACTGCGACGAATGCTCGAAAACTGCCTCCGAGGCAGCGTATTGCCCTAAGGGCCCTGACAGAGAGCGGATGAGAAGTTGAATCGGCTGATGATCGATCACTGACCGAGTTCCTCATGAATAAAATTCGAATCAGATTCCATATTTCCGTTGATGACATAGTAGTGACCGCAAAATTCAGCAAACTCATCTGGGTTTGCTAAGCGAGAAGACCTTTCCGCAGCGAAAATGGCGAAAACCTTTTATGAGGGGCAGCCAGCGGGCTACTTCAAAATTCAGCATATCAGGGTATTAAACGGAAATGATGAGCGTGAACTGCAGTTTATTCTTATATTATCATACACTGTGTATATCGGCAGCAAAAATGCCACGGAAACCGGTCTCTTGATCCTATACTAATCGGTGGAGTGATTATCATCGTCCGACGTCCCGGCTCTACTGACTCCGAGCATCGAGAAACCAGCAGCAGCCCCATTTGGAACGGTCGCCCGAGGGATTTTCCGACGAGCGCCCTGGTTCGCGGCAGTGGGAGAAGCCCAAGGACGCACAAAACCGTCATTAGGCTTCTTACTCTCAGCGACCTCTCCGCTGCCGGTTTGGAGCTGTTTGAGCTTCCCAATACATTTGTCAAACATCTGCTCAATCAGCCGAGTGGTTTCGACGGATTGTCTGTCAACTTCCTCGGCGACTTTCATGAGGTTCTTGAGACACGCCTCAGCTTGCTGCGTATAAGTCAACTCGGCGGAACCATTGGACTTGCTGTCCTTACCTGTGGGCTTCTTCTCGTCGCGGGAATTGTGAACGGCCTTCGATACTACTGGTCCTTCAAATCTTCGGTAATCGGGTAGCGGGATGAGTCCGGAAGGTTTCGGCTGCTCTTGGAGATTCGGGGCCCTGACTTTTGGCCTCACAGCGGGCCCTTGAAGGTCTTCTGTTCGAGCAGCCGGCTCCTTCTCTGGACCGCTCGCGAACACCCTTGTCTGGCTGAGGCTGTAGTTTAGTGAGATGATCGCAGGCTCAAGCAGATAGGATATTTCACAGGCCACCCTGAGATGGTCATCGGGAAGATAGGTGCGACTGTTCTTGAAGAGGTAGCCTCTATGCATGAAGCGGCTGTCGCCCCAACCGATGCCCTTGTTGAAGTTGTGAGGTTCAGCAGAGTTCATCTTCTCGACCAACTCCTGCCCGGAGCCTACGATGAAAAGCTTGAAAGCGGCGTAAACTTTGTTTGCTGATCGTAGACTTAGGTAGAGTGCTACGTAGTCTCGGTTTTCTCCGGGTGAGTTCGTTGGGTACAACTTGAGACGCCACTCAACTCCATCGCCGACTTGAGCATTGAAGAGAGGGCTCGTCACCATCGAGTCTTCCAAAAAGAAAGCGAAGTTTTTCACGGTCCAAATGTGCTTTAAGTTGACGACATTCTTCTTCGTTGAAGAAAATCCACCAGCCGATGGGACGTCCACGTTTGTCTCCTGACTTTTCATCGCCGTGAGGAAAATTCACGCGCCTTGATTCTCCAAAAGATTCAAGGTAGGACGCCCGAGCCCGCTGACGCAAGAGGATGACCTTGCGTTGCTCTGAGTTGAAGCGATTCTGGATCGTTTCGAGCTGCTGGAGGTTCGAACTCTGCGAGTGCAATGAGAACAGGAGCTCATCGAGCCGAATTTATGGCACCTTCGGAGCGTCTCGAGCGCCGAAGATTCCACGATCATCCCCGAGCGATTACCAGCGGTCAAACTGCAGACTTTATCCCGGCCTTAATCTCGAAAATCATTCCGCTGCTTCCCATTTGATGGCTCCGACAAACTCGAATCGATCTCTAATTTCTTCGAGAAACGAGCTCTCAGGATCGGATGATCGGCATAGAGTTGGGCGATCGAATCTAGATACGCTCGAGTTTCGCGCTTTCGCAAAACGAGAACGTCAGTCTGATCGTGCTCAGGAGCTGAAAAACATGAAGCGGTGCAGGATGCAGGTGACGCGGCGACCGATTTAACGGAGTCTGCTCTTCGAGTTCGTACCGTCGACGGTTGGACCAGGTGATTCTTAGTGTGCGTCTGTCTTGATCATTAGGTTGTTTGTTGTAGCGCGATCCTCTCTCGGTGAGAGATTCAGCGAAGGATCCCATGATCGTGACTTCTTCACATTACCCTGGACTGCAGCAGCCTCTGCGCCGCGCCTTACGGCACATACTGCACAAGTGTCACGATTCGAGAGAATTGGAGGCTTTCGAAGTTTTGCCTGGACATTAAGAACCGCGAGGATTCGAGTTGAGCGGTTTGAGTTGAGATCGTAGTTGACGGAAAACCTCTCCAGGTCAGTGCGAAAAGTTCTATATAACGAGGTTCATTGTATGATCTTGGCGTTCTTTCAGCTTACAGCCTGACCTGCTATTTCGTATTTCAAGGAGGTCTTCTTCGAGATTTGATCCCGCGGAATTCTACTCTCACTCAGTCAGTCGAAAACTCGAATACGGCGACGACCGCATTATCGTTTCCCATACTCAAAGACATTCGAAAACCTTTCGCGTACCTTCGATAATCTTCCACGCGATAATCTCTAACTTCTGAGGATTTTTTGATATTGTCGCATAATTCAACAAGAACCTCAATACCTGACACATGACTGTATGAATTCGCGCAGTTCATCCCCGTGGTACAGCTGGGGCGTCCGCGCACATTTTGAACGTTGATCCATGAATATCTTGATCTCCACGATCGCACCCGATTTCGACCATGAGTTTGAATCACGCTCGATACAAGAAAGAATCTGAAGATCGATGATCGCTCTCAGAGGTGTGTGCAGCAAGACGATAGTCTAAGGTCGAGGAACTCTGCATAGAGAAAGAACAAACAGCAATCATCAGGACGGGCACGCCCCGTTTGGATGCTGAGCCCGATGCCGCGCTGTTTGCGCAGGATCTCAGAGAAGCCCCGATCACCCCGCGATCCAGATCCCGCAACTTTTGTATCGGGGTGGATCGAGCCCGTTATTCGGGCCCGGGCCGACGGATGACTAGTCGGCTCAGTCAAGCTCAACTGACCGGAGGGGCGTCACAATATCGGGTAGCTTTCATATCGGCGAGTCATATCAGTTCCAGAGTGGAGAATTGAGGATAGGCTCGAACTCCCCTATGCTCCATCAGAACGAACTCGAAACCTCACCCGCTCAAGGGCTGTTTGCCGCGACGATTCTTGTTGATATCATATTCTTGAGTTCCGCCGCGCCTGGCCGGGTTACGCCAGGGTCGACCGTCGAATCGGAAAAATAAGCAGAACTCCGATCGAGATGCTGCTCGAGGAGAGTCTCAATGACTCGATGGACTTCGGCCGATAATGTGAAACAAACACTGACGACTTGCAGTCAGGCTCCCGCCCGCGAAAGGTAGGCAGATTGTGAATTCAATCCATGGGTATCATATCTGCGATGAGATTCTCCTTTCACATCTGAAATGTCTACCCCTCTGCTCATCCAATGTGCTACAGATTCGAGCTGTGGGAGGCGCTTCCCGTCGATCCGGTCAGATCTGTGTCGGAAATCTCTCATCAGAGATAGTTGAACGATGGTATTAAAACTATACGAGGATCAATATTTCTCAGTTCAATCTCATACAAAGTTCCTTGTTGGAATTCTAGCATTTGCGAGTCTCTGGTATCGACTGTATGTATTTCCATTCGGTCCGTCTTCTGTGGTCACAGCTCCATATACCATGCAAGGATGGTCCCGTTTCTCTGGAAACACTATCAAGAGTTGATCGCCAAGGATGCGGGAGTGATGATCGCATATCTCCCGTGACCCTCTTGTTCCCGTCATAATCTCTCTGGAGACTTGCGAAAGACCCCGAAGAGCCGCGGTGCGGTCGCCAAACGCAACAGTACCCCGGAAATGGGAATCGATGACATCGGGAGCTTGAGGGAAATTCCGATGATCAATCCTCGCACAGATATCTCTGGAAAACCCGATTTGAAGGGTCGATGAAGGGGCCGCTCAATCAGGAACATGCGGGCAGGATGCCATCTTGAAACACCGTTCCAGATGACGAGAGTCCTTCAAGTTATTGCTGGTAGGCTGAATCGGGATCCTGAGTCACGAGCCTCTGAAACACCGAGATCAGATGATACTCTGGAAAACTCTTTGCGATCTGTATCTGATTCCGATACAATACCAATCCACTTCAATCTACGAGATCGCTTGATAGTGTATCATAAGAGCTTTGAGGCTCCTAACAACAACTACCATTATCCCGCAGCGTACTTTCACAATCCCATAATCACCAGCTCGACAAATCTACATCAGCGATTGATATGTTCACGGAGCGACGTTGTATCGCGAGCCAATTTGGATATCGATCCAAAGAAATCCGGTGAAAAATCCTCTTTAGGAAATTCCCGGATCTATTACCGCCGTCTGTACAATATATTCGTATTCTATAATATTATGTGATGAGTATGCGTATTATGTATTATATATGTTATCATGAAAGATCATGTGTCCCCGCTTTCGGTGGCTCCCTAGTAGAATTTGAATCTTTGGATGACCATTGATCGCCGAACGGGTTCCTCCTCCGGCTGTCATCGATCTTATCGCGATGCTTTCGAAGATTTCCGCACGATCGGAACTTTCCCTCCGATGACGCGCTGTCTGGACTCTGCTAAGCAAGTTCTCCACGGGATCGGAAAGTTGCAAGAGGACCATGGGAAATATTCGCCGGGACCTCAGCTCAGATAGCCAGCGGGAAGGAGCTTGAAGCCTCGGAAAGGTGGAAGAAGCACGCAAGGACTGTACTTATGGCGGTTCCACAGGCAAACGAACTCAGTTCTCTCACATGAGATCCACAATTTATTCATAAGAACGCAGAATTCTAGTCAAATGAACAACTCGACACTTGTTACAAGTGCTGCTACAACGGCGACTGACGAAATTTCAAATTGAAAGAACAATAAATGATGAACCTGACGACACGCTACAAATATCACTCGATTCATCAAAGGTTGCGGGGCAATCTGCCTGGGCTGAGTCACTGTGGTTCCGATTGCAGGTGGCGCATGGCGCACACGAGCTGTCATTACCTACAACATTCGTCTTTCCGTCCTGTTCTGAACTGGAACTACATCCTGGGGATGGATCAGAGTTGTCGGGGCTTTCATCCAAGGGAAGATTTCGATTCATCTCGGTATCTTGGGTACCTCTAGGGAATCTTCGATCTTCCGTTGATTCTCGAGAAGGCTCAATCAAACAATCTCCCTCGTCGTCCGTTGGATGCTGCACCTTGTCTGCATCTTCCAACGCTTGGTCTGTCGAAGTATTCGTTCCACGGTTCATCATCTCGACGGTTTCCTCTATTTGTATGTTCCCGAGTGGCTGCGTCACTTCGTGAAGCTGATTAATCGTCTCGCCTGAAGTCGTTCGGACGCGAGTCGCAATCCGGACTGTGCGCTCATCGAGTTTCCCCAGCAAGGTCGCCATCTGCTCAGGAGATTCCGCTTCACCGGTGTAGATGAAGCGCAGCAAATCTGCGAGAGTGTCTTCGTCGATATCAGAAACTTCAACTCGCAAAGTTCTCCCCTCATCGAAGTTTCGCTCGAAGATGCTCCCTAAGATCGGAGAGCGAGCGGCAAGGATTGCTTTGTGAGCGCGAAACTCTTTTCCGTCAGCTGCGAGGATAACATCAGGGAAGCGTCGCGTCTCGAAGACTTCATTCAAGACTCCTGACATGGCTCGTTCGTGAAGTTTCGATTGAATTGGAGTCCTCTCTAGAGAATAGCTCACACCACCTGTCGAGTACGCTATCTCGCAGAACAAAGTGAGCTTGTTGCCAGGGAGCAAGTTGCGTTGATTCTTGAAAAGAACGTCCCGTCGAATGAGTTTCCTTCGGCCCCAGCCCGTGCCCAGCGTGAACTTCAGCGGCTTGAAGATCAGCAACTCTTCCATCGGCTCTTTTTCAGCAGGAAGCAGGGTGATTCGAAAGTTGGCAAGTACCTCACCTTTCCCGCAAGTTCGCAGACTCAGGAAAACCGATATGAAGTCCTTGCTATCTTCGTTCCAGCCATTTGGATACAGGAACACACACCACTGGATCCCGTCGTTCGCGCCGGAACTGAAAATCGGGCTCGAGACTGAGTCGCTGTCCAGGAAGAAACTGAAGTTTTCGATGGTCCACAAATGGGTGAACTCGACGACATCCTTCCGAGTCTTCGAAACACTGCTGTCGGGTGGAATATCTGCCCTCGTTTTGGGAGACGACATCGCTCGAAGCCACTTTTCCAGGATGACGGCTGTCCGGTCTCTTTGCAATATGATCAACGGCTCTCGACCACTGGGACAGCGAGATGGCAATGTAGAACCGCTGTTGAGGTGACAATGACGCACAAGAGCGATGAAAACAAGAGCAGTGTGCCCCAGTGAATGATAATATGGCGCTTCGAACGATATCGAGGGGGCGAGGGAGAAACGGTCGGTAGAGCCATGGAGCAACGGATCATATCTCCGAGAATGGTGGAGAAAGTTGACCTTTCCGTCACAAGTACGACGAGCGACGTTAAACTGACGAATCAGGGAATCGTCTTGCGAGTGACAAAGACATGAGCGAAGAATCCAACGCTGTCGAACCGGCAGCGAATGGAAGCATTTTTAGAATGTGTTTCCCGACATTGCGCGGGAACGCTCCGCCACCATCAAGAGAGAGAGAGAGAGTTCATGCTGACTGCACGTGTCGGCGACCCGGATTAGAGGGAACTTGGATGATATGAGCAAAGTTCCGATCGCAGATACTCCACAGCGTACTTCCACTCGTATTCATCGGGAAAGGCTTCCACTCTCTCTCTCACAAAGCATACCTGCCATGCTCGCTGCGAGGGGGGATACCTCAACTTTGAAGCGCCATTCACTTAGCATCAGTATTCAGATGCCTCCCAATAATTATAATTTCGGAATTCTTCGGATAAGGATCCGCAAGGCACGCTTTCATGTCTCGATCTTCTCTCTCGATCGAAGATCCTCTCAAGCGTGGTCTGTGCAGAGGAGGGCTTCCGCGTATTTTCGCAGATGATCGACTGCGACCTTCGCATCCAGTGACAAGATGATGCGAGAGATCAGCAGCAGCAATTGCGACCAAATATTCTGAAAATGTCCTCCCCGTGAAGTTCTTTCGAAGCTCATTGACAGCTTCACGGAAGAGAGCGAGTGTGAAACCTCTGGCTGTAACTAACAATTTAGCAACGAGGAAGGGAAGGCTCGAGCCGAAACTTCATAGAAACGCCATTCGTAAAAAACGTTCATTTATTATGAGATGATTCTTGACAAAATGAATGCTCATATCTATCCGTCTCTCCGTCTTGGAAGTATTCCCGTGGTGTTACGGCGTGGCGAGAGGTGTGGAGAGCACTCAGCGGCCCGAGCATGGAGCTGATCCAAAGTACCTTGCGTTCTCGTCGCCTTCGATCCAAATAATTCCAGTCCTGAGATTCCTTCGCAAATGGAGTCAGCGACGGCTGAAGCGGCTGCGAGGTAATCGTCGTGCAGTGTTATGTGGGCCACGTTCCCGAGGGAATTTTCCGAGAGAGCTAAACTTTGCTGGTTTTCGCCGCCCTGTGAGTCGGAGTCAATTTTTCGAGAATCGATTTCGCGAGCGTGGAGTTCTTCGCCCAACGCATGAGGAGCCTGCGATGCCACATCCGGTATCCATTGTTTTCCTCCGGAGCCGTGCGTCCTTCCGCTCGATCTTGTTGTCGTCCTACCGACTGTTCGGCGGTGTTTTGACTAGAAAGGTCAGACTTTTCCGCCAAGGCCGCGATTTCGCAACGCACGGTGAACTTGTCATTAGGTAGGCAGCCATTGCAGTTCTTCAACACATAGTTTCGTGGGATGAATTTCTTAAAGCCGCGACCCTTTCCCTTCAGGAACCGCACTGCACTCTCGTACCGCATGGTGTGAATCACTGTATGCCCGGCGTCCAGAATTGAAATTTTGTACGTAGCAGGAACACTGTCCGTTGAGCAAGAACTCAAAACCAGATAAATTGATATGAACTCTCTGCCGTCTTCGATCTCACCGCGAGGGCAGAGTTTGAGACGCCACTGGGTCGCATCGTGTGGCTTCGCGCTGAATAACGGACTTAGGATCACCTCGTTCTTCTCCTGGAAACTGAAGTGTTCGATCGTCCAAGAGTGGCTGAACTCGACGAGTTCACTTCGAGTTACTGACCAGCTGTGGGCTATGGAGGCCTTGGAGCGTGCTTCGTGAATCGACATCATCCGACGCAGTTGTTCATCCACTCAAACGTACACAGTTTCAGTGGAGTTAGCGGAAAACAAATCGAATGGATGTGTTCCTTTTCCGACTCGGGTTTTAGCTCTTCTCACCCACTGAAAATTCGGCCTTTTAGGTTAAGATGGTACTGCCGGCGCTTTCATGAGAGAATGAGGTTCGTCTGTTGCCAAAACAGGAGATCAATGTATCTTGGGAACTGCGTGTGCACACGTTGACGTGCACGCGAATGAGGGCAGGAACAGCGTGATCGGGCCATAGTCCCGCGTGACACATGACGATCTCCTTGCTTGCAATGGGAAAAGGTCAACTTCAGGCTACAGACTCCGTTCGAGGACACTAGATCATGAAAAAATCACTAGGGAACATTGACGAGTCTTCTCCGGTTCTCTAAACGGGCTCAGGTCGCTCGCCATATTATCACCTCAGTCACATGCTCGAAATCTTTCGCTTGGAACCACTGAGCATGGTCCAAGTGATGAGTGAAAATCCTCTGACTGAGAAGGCTGAGAAACTTGATGTTGTCGAGCAACAAAATCGGATATGGAATGCTTCAGAACAATCTCGGCGATTCAAAACATTCTTTGATGGCTGTGTGTTGATGAATTGCGCTAGAAACTGATAGAGGAGGCGATTTCTCAATTGCAGGCCACAATTTATTCTCGAAAACACCGATATGAAGTCTTTGCTATCTTCGTTCCAGCCTTTTGGGTACAGGAACACACACCACTGGATCCCGTCGTTCGTGCCGGAACTGAAAATTGGGCTCGAGACTGAGTCGCTGTCCAGGAAGAAACTGAAGTTTTCGATGGTCCACAAATGGGTGAACTCGACGACATCCTTCCGAGTCTTCGAAACACTGCTGTTGGGTGAAATATTTGCCTTCGTCTTGGGAGACGACATCGCTCGAAGCCACTTTTCCAGAATGACGGCTGTCCGGTCTCTTTGCAATATGATCAACGACTCTCGACCACTGGGACAGCGAGATGGCGATGTAGAACCGCTGTTGAGGTGACAATTACGCACAAGAGCGATGAAAACATGAGCAGTGCGCCTCAGTGAATGATAATATGGCGCTTCGAACGATTTCGAGGGGGCGAGGGAGAAGCGGTCGGTAGAGCCATGGACCAACGGATCATATCTCCGAGAATGGTGGAGAAAGTTGACCTTTCCGACACAAGTGGATACAGGTACGACGGGCAACGTTCAACTGACGAATCAGGGAATCGTCTTGCGAGCGACAAAGACATGAGCGAAGAATCCAACGCTGTCGAGCCGGCAATGAATGGAAGCATTTTTTAGAATGTGCGATCGCCGATGCTTCACAGCGTGTTTCCCATCGTATTCATCGGGAAAGGCTTCCACTCTCTCTCGTAAAGCATACCTGCCATGCTCGCTGCGAGGGGGATACCTCAACTTTGAAGCGCCATTCACATAGCATCAGTTTTCAGATGCCTCCAATAATTATAATCCCGATTTTATTGCTTCAGAATTATTTCCAGAGGTAAGATCATCAGGCAATGTATCGTCTCGCGGTTTTCTCACGTTTGCTGATGAGTCACAAATGCATCTCTGCCGTTTCAGAGGCGGGATTCCGCATCTACGCATCGCTCATCGTAATACAGACTGCAATGACGGTTTGATCGCGAGCTCTCAGTCCATCGAGACCCAGAATTTCGGGAGAGTTTCCCTCGTGTCCGCTGGTACCCGATCGTCGCACGGACTCTCTTCAGCGAGGAAACAATTTGAATCGGTTGTCCGCCCTCCGTTGGAGATATTTTTAATGCTCTATTCAGAACCAGATCGAGAATGCTTAACATCAGGATGCGGCGAAACTCCCGCAATCAGCCAACGATGGGAATTGTCACAGAAAGCCAGTGGATATCGCCATCAGACCTTTGGACGAGAGGTCCGAATGGGGATCAAATCCGTAATGACGGTGACGATCGTTTCGTTCTCCATGGACCTCATGCCAGAGCTACCGGAAAGTATCGTGATCCATTTGAGAGATCTTAAAATCTCAATCGGGACGGATGCCCAAACTGAGTAGGGATCGACGCTATATTCCCCATAGTTGCGGTGTGTGGATGGGCTTCAGCGACGAGAGACGGCGGATTCATGATTCTTTGCGGGTTGCCCTTTCTCGACCATCCCGGAATCGTAAACGGTAGCAAGCCTGGTAATCATCATAACCTCGGAAACGTGTGGAATATCGACGAGAAAGCTCTCTCACTGAGTGGATTTCCGGGTTCAGCCTCAGATAACGACCTCTGAATCCAGAATTCTTAGATCTCCGGAAACGGCAGCTGCATCGACGTTGCTTCTCTGCTCGTCCATTGATTCGAAACCCACGGAGTACTTCTATAATTCCGCAAGGTCACGGGTCAGAAGTAAAGGAATAAGGTCTTCGTTCCCATCGTCTGAGCCTTCTGGGTGCAGAGGGACACCGACGGTTTGAGCCCAACTATAGTTTCTTAAACGGTATCGAACGCCGTAGTGCCTGTAATGACTCCGAGATCAATCATGCCATCGATCCTTCAATCAGGAATCTCCTAGAAGATTCCGACGAATTTCGATGGGCTCAGCGCTCGTGAATACAGCGAATGAGCTGACCATCTGGTTGTAGTAAGTCGAATCACAAAAGTCGGTACGATAGCCGAATAGCTTGAGAGGTCTGCTCATCACGCACATCTTCTCTTGTGGATGAAGTATCAAAGTGTTCCTTATTCTCACGCCATGTTGACTCGTGGAACCACAATCTCAGAGGACAAGTCGTGGGTTCGAATCTTGTCCTCTTGCGTTGCAGAAACGGTTGCCATTGGACCGAGCTCTGTCTCAATTCAATCGGCTGTGACCGCAACCACGCCTTCTCGCCCGCCCCCTCTGGCCCTCTTTCTCGACCCCCGACCCGGTTCCCGGCGATGATCGAAAATAACGGGACGGAGAAGAACGAAGACAGCCTCGAGATGCGGAACTCTGTCCGATCGTCTGTGGTTTATGATCCACAAGGCACGCTTTCATATCTCGATCTTCGATGGGAGATCCTCTCAACCGTGGTCTGTGTAGAGGGAGGCTTCCGCGTATTTCTGCAGATGATCGACTGCGACCGTCGCATCCAGTGACAAGATGATGCAGGAGATCAGCAGCAGTCATTGCGACCAAATATTCTGGAAACGTCACTTACGTGTCCGTCCGTGTACGGGATGCACGTCGTACGGACAGCGTACGACAGACAGGGCCATGATAGCGCGAAACTGGATGCCACCAGCTGCGAAAACAACATCAGATCCGTTCGTGTGAAACTCATTAACAGCTTCACGAAAGAGAGCGAGTGTGAAACGTCTGGCTGGAACTGACAATTTAACTACGAGGAACGGAAGGCTCGAACCGAAACTTCACAGAAACGCCATTCGTAAAAACGTTCATTTATTATGAGATGATTCTTGATATGAATGAATGCTCATATCTATTCGTTTCTCCGTCTTGGAAGCGTTCCCGTGGTGTCACGGCGCGGCGAGAGATGTGGAGAGCACTCAGCGGCCCGAGCATGGAGTTGATCCAAAATACCTTGCGTTCTCGTCGCCTTCGATCCAAGGAATTCCATTCCTGAAATCTCTTGGCACATGTAGTCATCGACGGCTGAAGCGGCTGCGAGGTAATCGTCGTGCAGTGTTCGGTGGGCCACGTTCCCGAGGGAATTTCCTGAGAGAGCTCGACTTTGCTTGCCTTCGCCGCTCACTGAGTCAGAGCCAAATCTTCTAGAATCGATTCCGCGAGCGGGGAGCTCTTTTCCCAATGCATGGGGAGCCCGCCGGGCTGTCCCGGCATCAGCCTGCGATGCCACATCGGGTATACATTGTTTTCCGCCGTAAGTTCCTTCCGCTCGATCTTGTTGTCGTCCTACCGACTGTTCGGCGGTGTTTCGACTGGAAAGGTCAGACTTTTCCGCCAAGGCCGCGATTTCGCAAAGCACGGTGAACTTGTCGTTAGGTAGGCAGCCATTGCAGTTCTTCAACACATAGTTTCGTGGGATGAATTTCTTAAAGCCACGACCCTTTCCCTTCAGGAACCGCACAGGTTGCTCGTACAGCGTGGTGTGAATCACTGTATGCCCGGCGTCCAGAATGGAAATTTTGTACGTAGCAGGAACACTGTCCGTTGAGCAAGAACTCAAAGCCAGATAAATTGATATGAACTCTCTGCCGTCTTCGATCTCACCGCGAGGGTAGAGTTTGAGACACCACTGGGTCGCATCGTGTGGCTTCGCGCTGAATAAAGGACTTAGGATCACCTCGTTCTTCTCCTGGAAGCTGAAGTGTTCGATCGTCCAAGAGTGGCTGAACTCGACGAGTTCACTTCGAGTTACTGACCAGCTGTGGGCTATGGAGGCCTTGGAGCGTGCTTCGTGAATCGACATCATCCGAGCCGTTGTTCATCGACTCAAACGTACACAGTTTCAGTGGAGTTAGCGGAAAACAAATCGAATGGATGTGTTCCTTTTCCGACTCGGGTTTTAGCTCTTCTTACCCACTGAAAATTCGGCCTTTTAGGTTGAGATGGTACTCCCGGCGCTTTTATGGGAGAATTAGGTTCGTCTGTTGCCAAAACAGTAGAGCAATGTATCTTGGGAACTGAGTGTGCACACGTTGACGTGCACGCGAATGAGGGCTTGAACAGCGTGATCGGGCCATGGTCCCGCGTGACACATGACGACCTCGTTGCTTGCAATTGGGAAAAGGTCAACTTCAGGCTACAGACTCCGTTCGAGGACACTAGATCATGAAAGAATCACTAGGGAACAATGACGAGTCGTCTCCGGTTCTCTAAACGAACTCAAGTCGCTCGCTATATCACCTCGGTCACATGCACGAAATCTTTCGCTTGGAACCACTGAGCATGGTCCAAGTGATGAGTGAAAATCCTCTGTCTGAGAAGGCTGAGAAACTTGATGTTGTCGAGCAACAAAATCGGATATGGAATACTTCAGAACAATCTCGGCGATTCAAAACATTCTTTGATGGCTGTGTGTTGATGAATTGCGCTAGAAACTGATAGAGGAGGCGATTTCTCAATTGCAGGCCACAATTTATTCACGAAAACATGACTTCTTCGTCAGTTTCAGAAGAAAAAAGTCAGGATTGTACTCTGCTACTAGTGATAACCATGTTCGTAAGTTGAATAACAAACATGGTTGTCGCTGGTCGGAAGTCTGCAGAACACTAAGAAGTCTCGAAAAATCATTTGAATGGATCCAAAGCTACACATTGAATCTCACAGCCCAAGAGGATAAGAACAATAATTCAAAATAAGAACTATCGCGATGAGGGGATCAAGTTGATCCGCGCTGACAGTATTTGAAAGTCGTCAGCTACAAACTCCGAGATAGATTACAAGTATTTTCATCCGTCATTCAGAAATTTCGGCACATTCAGAACAAAACCTTTAAAACTAACGTGACACTTCTCCACAGCTCAAAACATCGTTGAAAATCATCAAATACATGACCTCATCCGATCCGAATACCTTCATGGACAATGCTGAGTCGTCCGCCAACGAGAACTTCGGATATCTGTGCATGTATATTTGGTACATGTCGACAATCCGTCAATCCTTGACCCACTTCCTCGACTCGAATCGACAATTTCTGTCGATACTGCGTTTCTCGATTATCGGCTCCGGCTAGTCTGAGCACTGGCGACTGGGCTCGGCAGTCGACCTTGCAACAGGATATGGGTGGTAGTTGAAGGCTGCCATGGGCTCTTGATCAATATTCGGCCGCCAAGCTCCGCTACTTCTTCCCCCGCTTATCTTGCGGCTGGGGCGAGGTTCAAGTTCATGGATCGGGGGCTGCCGAGATGCCGTGGCACTGTTACCATTGGAAATCATCTCGTTGAAATTCGATACGCGGGGTAGTTCGACGCTTCTCCTGCGATTCGGGTCACCGACCAGATCCAAGGGCGGTTGCGCGTACGCTTCAAGCGATGCCGGTGCGGACATGGAGTGTCCGGGAACGTACCCTGCGACCGCGGAAAATCGATCGCTCCGGATTTCGGGCCTCAAACGATGTTCTTGAAGGTTACGCAAGAAACTGTAATTTGTCGGGGGTTGTTCTGCCGAGCTCGTCGACTGAGTTCTGTCCAGGTTGGCGGGACCGGCCGTATTGGAGAGATTTGTCGGTGGTAATGATTCAGCTGATGAATTCGATTTTGTCCAACGGACGAACTCATCAGCTGCTGCTAGTTCATTGAGCATCTTACTGCAGGCGGTTGTTTGTGATCGGATGGATCGCTCGGTGTTCTCGATCAAACTTTCGGCATGCGCGAGCAGTAGTTTGTCCGCCGCGACGTCGAGCGGAAGATTCGCTGGATTCTCCTGCAAGCTCTTCATGGTGCTCACTGCTCGGAGCATGCCGTGCTTCAGGTTGGCAACCATATCCGTGAGCAACTGATTTTCTTTTTGAAGCACAGAAATGAGTTCTTTAGCCGAATCGAACGACGATTGGTACTCACGGAGGAAGGTTTTCGGAAACTGGTTTTCAGCCGCGTTGCCTTCGGTGGGCCAATACGAAGTCTTGTCTTCAGGGAACTGTGGCTCGTATCCGCAATCGCTAGCTGACGGTTGAGGGTCGGAAAATCTCGATATGCCAGTAAACTCCTTGCCGTTTCCATCCAAGTCATCTGATCGATCTCCTACAGATTGTGTGGTTTGATTAGAACTGTTTCGACCAAAAATGGCCATCGCCTCCGACAAAGTCGTCACTTCGCAGAACACTGTCAGCGTGTCTTCAGGGAGGCAACCTTCGCAATTCGTCAGCAAAAAGTCTCGGGAGATGAATTTGCAGAAACCCCAACCCTTTCCGCACTTGAACCTCAGAGCTTCATTGTTCTCCATCGTCTGGACTGCTTGCTTGCTGGCGTTCAGGATTGAAATCTTGTACTTGGCAGGCAATCCGCCCAGTTTGCTAGAGACCAAACTCAGGTAGATGGAAATGTAGTCCTTGCTTTCTTCGCTCTTGCCGTTCGGGAACACCTTGAAGCACCACTGTGCTTCGTCATCCGCGACGGCACTGAAGGGCGGACTGACGATGACCTTGTCCTTTTGGTAAAAGCTGAAGTTTTCGATCTTCCAGACATGGCTAAACTTCACAACTCTACTCTGGGTTACGGACCAACTGTCTGCGGCCAAGGTCTCGGCTTCTGATTCCGGGATCGACATCATGCTAAGCGGGCAGCACCACAACAATCAATGAACGGAACAAGGATATTTTCCGCTCGGGCCTTCTCGACGAGAACACAAGAGTCAACTTGAGATTCTTCTTCAGATCTCGCTCTGTTGTGCTCGGCTGGTACACGCGGCTACTGTTCATGGATCGATGGAGTCCGTCTGCTGCCTAAGCAGTGGAATCGTACGTTTCTGACGAGTTGCATCTGCAAGTAGTTGGGAAAACGCGCATTGGGAACAAAAATATCGTACTCACATCAGGCCACAGCGCCGCTTGGCACCATGGATGGAAACCGAGGCCTTCAGCTGAGGAACCTCATTGACTAAGGAATTTCGGGGATTTCGAATCTTCTGTTTGTGGCAGACGGTTCCGCCTGCCAAATGTAACGACGGTTTGCGGAAATTATCGAGCCTTCAGCGTTGCTCAAGGAAAGATTTCCACATCAAACAGAGCTGGAATCGCCGAGTCCAATGGATTGATGATAAGAGTGGAAACGTTGCCCGCAAAGGAGATCCAGGTCGAGATTAGAGCTTATGGGAATGCTCTCATCAATTTAATTGCGGTAGTCTGATTCTCCGTGATCGTCCCAATCCTTGGTTCGACGGGGAATCACGTAGGGAATTGAGAAATTCGTGTCACAACGACGAGTTCTGCCAACGAGACGTCAGGGGAGTATCACCAGCAGCACATATGGGCGAGTTAATATGGCTCTTTTAATTCAGGATTCGCAGGCAAAGCCATCGATCGCCGAAAACATGCGTGATGTTAGAATCACAGCGGCACCAGACTTCGATTCACCGCACATCAGTTGATCAGCCTCTTCGGCTATGTTGTATTGAAATTCCTAATGTTTCGTGTCTGAAGAAGGAAAATTCATTAGTATTCTCGTCTGTTTCCTTCGAGATTGTGGCCGCTTTCCTTGGGAGTCGCATATATGAGAACGCGAGCGTACGTCGAGACCTTTAAGATTTGAGACCAAGTTTTTCATACGCAAGAGTTCGCTGTCGAAAGCAATGAGATGGTCGTCCACAGGCGCTTCCGGGCAATCCTCAGAATTGACTTCAATCGATTACGTGAGGATACCACGGAGATTGTGGGTGTTTAACCGGCCTCAATATCTGTGCTCCTGCTGCTGCACAATTGAACGCAGATTCCCCAGCACCCCCCCGGGAAGAGCCCTCACGAAAAGCACGAGACTCGATCTTTGGATATTCATAGTGTATTCATCCCGCCACAAATAACTTCAAGAATGCAATCGCTTGAACAACTCTGTTTATCATATCGGTGATCAACATTATCATACGTCATATCTGATGATGGATTGAACGTACCACCATATCCACACGTGCCTAGCTTGACTCGGAACTGGGTTTCCACCCCCCGAACGCAGCATTTCCGGAGCAAGAGTCCAACAAAAGTCCCAGGTCGTCGAGACTCGTCTCAACATAGCAGCTCGAGCGAAATTCTGTCTGCCCGGACAAAACCGAACTGGAAACCTTGATCTCGATCTTTCCTACCTCAACGAGGCTTTGATTGTGCCGTTGAAGATGGGGAGCAATTCGCTTGGAAATGGCTTGCCTCCTGCGTACGTAAAGAATAGCTTGCGAAGTGCCAGGATGTAATCGGCCTCTCCGAACGCCGTTTCAGCAACACCCATCGTTGCGTCTCCCTCTAGCAGGCTTTTCAGACAATTCAGTTTCTGGCTGAAGGATACATCCTTCCGATCGTGAACTTCGCGCTTGAACTCCAACCACCACCCGTAGAACGCGGCTGCGTCACCATCGAATACATCCAGGTCGAGCATCGGAATATCTATCGACTCAAGATCTTCAGATGATGATGGACACATCAGCAGATCATCCGAACGATTCCCGCTGTTCCTCGATATCTGAGCCCTGTGACGATGAGCTGGATGAGTTGGTTTGGCGGTTTTCATCGGTTTCGAGGCTATGCTTGCGGAGTTTTTCAAGCCTTTCCTTTTGATATCGGAAGCGGCTGCTCGAACTCCATCCACTAGTTCCCTGAGCAGCTCAAGTTTTCCGTCGCGCTCTCCTGACGGTGGCTTGGACGGTTTCCGTCGCAGATCAATCGGACAGGCCGACGAGTTTCCTGCATCAGCTTCGTTGAACTTCATAGATCGAACGCGGCTAACGTTGTTGTGTTGCTCCATCATGTCGTTCATCATAGCCTTCTCAGCAGCGTACTGCTCCTCTAACCTGTGCATGTACATTTCGGTTTCTGTTATGAATGCTTCAACCTCGCTCAGGAGGTCACAACGCTCGCCGTCCTCGATTGAGTTCCCGGACCTCCTGGGACGTTCTCGTCTCAGCAAGCGCGTCCCATCGCCGCCCTTCGTGCTGTGAATTGTTCCGCTGTCTGTCGAAGCGACACTCCGACTCCCTGACCGTCCACCAGAGGACGGTCCGTTCTCCTGTCTGTCTCCCTGACGCGACGCTCGAGTTCTCATCAATGAATCCGGCTCTTGCGACCAAACTTTCACAGACTCATTCGCGGATTGTCTCATCGAGCTCCAGCCAGAGAGATTGAACGTCTTTACCAAGGCAGTAACTTCACAAAACACGGTGAGTTTGTCATCGGGGAGACAGTGCAGGCGATTCGATAGAACTGAGTCGCGTCGTATGAAAAATTCGGGGCCCCTACCTTGTCCTGGCTCGAAGAGTTGCGGACTACCGCTCAGAATTCTCCGCACAGCATTCTTCTCGGCATCCAGAATGGAAATTTCATAGCTGGCAGGGACTCCGGCTGTTTCGCATGGGGATAAACTCAACTGGACCGAGATATGGTCCGTGATCTCATCGTTCGCGCCATTCGGATAAAGTTTGAGACACCACTGGATCCCGCCTGTTCTTCCGGAACTGAACGGCGGACTTACGATGACCTTGTCCGTTTGATAGAAACTGAAGTTCTCGATGATCCAGACGTGGCTGAGCCGCACCAGATTACCTACAGTTCCAGACCAGCTGTCAGCCATGACCGGAGTTTTGACTCCTGTTGCTTGATTCGACATCACGAGCGACTCGACACCTGACGAACAATGACAGAATGGGCTTTTCCTGCAAAAGAACTTAGTGCTCGAGCTTTCTTTTTGGGTTTCTTTCTGAATGGCTTGAGAGTTGATTCCGGCCGTGCTCGATCGTTTCACAGGTCTCGAATCAGCAGCACCGTTCACTCTCGGTGAATTCGTGTCTGCAGGCAGGGACGTGCACGTGCGGAGGACGCGGAAGCATCTTCTGAAAACGGGTGACTCGAAAATGACGACTTCCAAAACGGAGGCACGGCTTTGGTTGAAAGTGTACATATATTTTATTCTCGATGAAAACATGAACTTCATTAAAACGTACAACCCATCCGACATCCAACAACAATTTTTCCGATATCCTTCCATGTCTTTCGGCCCACGATCTCAAGTTCTCGCCGTCTTGCACGGCCTACTTGGAGCTTTTCCTGGTTGTAAACACGCAACTATTGGTCATCCAGGGCCCCTCAGTCACGCCGATGCCGATTGGACGCAGCAAGAACGCAACCCCATCTTCGTCAATTTCAGGAACCGGTTTCTCGAGCGAAGACAATGCCGAGAGAATATCGTAGCTCGAGGATAATAAAATACTGCTGTAACCGTTTGTTGAGGATACGACATTAGCGCTCGTAAAACGGCTCTTTGGCTAAGAAACGCTGGGTTTCCGTGGCATACCACAATTCACAGTACACAGAGAGCTCGTCGTCGCGGAGCAGGTTGTACTCGGTCAGCTGATCTCGTCTTATGAGCTTCTTCGAGCCCCAATTCCCACCCTGGCTCAGTTTCACAGGCTCATCCATCGAATCCAGAACAACCGCCTCGCCTTGGGTTTTCATGATGGAGAACTTGTACTTGACAAGAACATCTCCTTTCTTAGAAGAGCGTAGACATAGAGCGAGTGAAATGTAGTCTTTGCTGTCCTCGTCGCAGCCTCTGGGACAGAGTCCAAGGCACCAAAAGATCTCATCGTCTGCGTCAGCGGTGAATGGCGGACTCAGAATGAACCCTTCGCTCAGGAAAAATGTGAAGTTGCGTATCGTCCATATGTGTTCGAGCTTGACGACATTCTTCTGAGTTGTGGAATAACTATCAGCGATGGCGACGGTTTTGAGAGACCTAACTTTCGCACGTTGATTTGACGTTGCAGCGGGAGCCAAGCTTGGGAGAGGAGCAGGAAGAACTCCACGAGGGAAGGGACGGAATTCGTAAGCGGGCCTTCCGAGATCTAGACCATTCCTCTTCATAAAATCTTTATCTGTAAATCCGTAACCGCGAACTAGGCACGGATCACTAACCGGCGAACACATGGGGATGCCGAGCAGCTAGCTATGTTTCTGAACCGAGTTTCGCCAACGGATGCGGATTCACAGACACTGATTTCAGGATCTTTCAGTGAAGCCTCTGGATTCTAGATCCCGTGCACGGCGACGCCGCCGTCTGTCTGTTGTGAAACAGACGGAACGTACCACAGTGAGAGCCGCAGCGTCTGCACGCAGAGTCACCGGCCTGGGAAACAAAACAAACGAGCCGCGACACCCGAAACCGACCGACGATGGAGTCTGGAACGACCTCGGATTTGACGAGGGAGAAACCACCGGTGTGGCGCAAGGAAGAATCGGAAAGATCAGATCAGCGGAGTCTGCAACAACTCCAAGATGTGCACTGAGAACGTTGCAAAATGAAGTATTCCGAAATCGTAAAGTCCCCGATGTCGATTATTTATCAATATTCACTGGGAGCCCTTCAACTCGGTCCCCAGGAGTAAAACTGTGAATGTTATGGCATCGTGAAGGATATGAGATTAGGAGCTATGCTTGATTGGCACGCGATTCCCAAGACTCGAGAATTGTGTGAAGAATGATGCTGAAGCCGGAGTCGAAACTGCAATTGAATATGAGCGAGATCTACCACGGCGCGATAGATGATGTTCTCGATTCTGAACGTCAAATCTATTGGCACCCGATAAGGTGGAACCATCAGGATGATTCTCATGTATGAGGGTACGGTTTCAGATAGGAGTAGATGAGTTGGTAACGCGAGCCGCTGCTGTGGCCTGCGCCAGAGACTGCGTACATGACGATCCCGTAACAAGAACCGCGAACATAATTCGTTCGTTCGTCGCGATGGTGGTCCTCGAACAAGAGCAGACCATCGTGTATTGACTCGTGAGGCTCACCAAGGCGATGATGCCTGGAGGTACACCCATTGGGATTACGAAAATAACGAAAAAAGGATTCCTTGCTTCCGTGGTGCCGATCGTTGCTCATCTTGCAGACAGGAAGTAGATTCGAGTAAAGAGCTCGTGTTCCGACCACGTTTTTCAAATGTCAATGAGTGAGAGCTGATCCTATTTACTCTTGTTGGTCGGTAAAGGTTTCGAATTGTTTCATCAGAGTTTTGCTTACAGGCTTCGGGAGAACGGCTACCAACGTAAGAGGAGATAGAAACAGGCAATGCCGAAAACTATGCATGGTGACTGCATAGAGGGTGATCGTGGAGATTCCCGAAGCTAGGATAAAGCTTCATTCATCGGCCAAGCGGGCAGATCGGGGACCTCGGGGACGACATCGTCATCACCTTTCTTGTCGAGAACCTCTCTTCCCTGACCGAAGGCTCCTTCATACGATCCTTTGATCATATCTTCCCTTGATTCTAGAGCCTTCATCACCTCCGCACACGGAATGTTAGTAGTGGTCACAGGCCTGTGTGGGATGAAATCATTTGCTTAAGGAGGCCTAGTTAAGGGAGGCCATCGGATATTTCAGTATGCGGCTGCTCAAGAAATGGCCCCGAAACACTGGAGGGAACGCGGTGTTCTCCGCTTACAGTATCTTCACGGCTCTCGGGCTCACTCTATTAGGGGCTGACGGTATGCTGCTCGAGCTGAAATTGTTGTCCCAGCTGAGATCGTTGCAATTATCGCCGCTCCATTGCGACTCCGTACGATAATGGTACTCCTGCTGATGACGGAAGGTGTTCGATGAATTCTCAGGCAAAACCCTTGACGACATGATGAATGCTCTCGGACTTGAAGCTCTTGACAAGGATCGACTTCGAATCGGGTTCGAAGACGACAAGGTCGCGGTGAGCACAGAGTTAGTGGTGCCGTCAGGCTCTCTTGGGAGGACTAAGGAGCGTAGGCGGTCTCCTCCTGTTTCCAGACCCCTCGCTCTCATGGCTTCTACCTATCTATGATTCATGCGTCATTCGAGGCCACGGAAGGATAGCTGATCACCTCCGTCATACTCATCAGCTAGCCAAGTTCTTGGAGCCCGAGGAAGAATCACGTTCTAGGGCCCGGGAGAAAGTGAGGCTCAAAATCATGCAGGCGGATCGCCTCTGCGTCGCGGAGCACCTCCGACTGTCTGAGGAGTACCAGCGATTCACGGGAGAGACTTTCGATGCAGACGTCCGACCCGTCGATTTCCGTGAGTAGAATGTTTCCATATTTGGCATGGGGATGCCCCTCGCTAGGGCGGCAAGTCAGTCAGGAATCATCCGATCTTCGATCCCTCGACGGAACATGCATCGTTAGAATATTTTACAAACGGATGTCGTTAGCCATCACTGTAGGGAAGAAGCTCATGATCATCTCTTGAAAATCCGAGGCACAGTCGATGCTCCAAGACTCCGGTTAGAGAGCTGTCTCAAGCGCGCGCAGGAATTGGCTGTGAAGAGGGTGATACGATTGCTGCAGCTCGTGATAAGGTTTATTTGATGCCTGAGATATGAGAGAACATTACAGAGGACAATCAGCTGCGGGAATCCGCGGATCCAAATCTTTGGTCGGGTTGAACGTCCAGAAACACGCTGATTCAGCTATGCACTCTGACCAGAAATTTCTATCCGCAGTTTTCCGCAGCTGGAACTTCTGTCAAAATATCCTACGAAGTCTCACGCATCAGAAAAACCTTGTCTCGACTTGTCGCATGCTGTAGCTCGCTTGCTAAAACTTTTGTCCTTCGCCGGCCCACTGTGCGGCCCAGCTGACGCCGTACATTAGGAATCTTCTGACCAGAAACGAGTTCTGGAAATCATGTCTTAGTAGACGGTTTGTAACTTCCAGGGACTCGGGCCAGAAGGCAGAATGGATCGGCTCGAGCGAGAGAATGTCCTACGAGTCATCGGAAGCGTTGTGTGCTGAGGTCGTCAAAGTTCCATATGGGGTTGGCGACGCTTTTGCAAGTCCGTTGTGTATGCTTTTCATCCTGCCCCACGAGTCACTGAAAAACTCATTCGAGAAATGGCTCTCGAGCGGGGACTACAGCTGGGCAAACATCATTTCGGCGATAAGGTGCGCGCGAACGAGAATTGTGGATCTGACGTTCCCCAAGTTCAAGATAGAGTCCGCGCCCGAACTTATTCCGATCCTCCAAGACCTAGGGATGGAGGCACCTTTCACGAACTCAGCAGTTTTCTGGAAGATGCTCGAGCCGGAGTCGAAAGTGAAATTGAAATTGAGCGAAGTCTGCCACGGGGCGATGGTTGGTGTCCTCGATTCTGAAAGTACGTCAAATCCATCGGGATCCGATACAGCGAAACGGACAGGATAATTCTCATGTTTGAGGATGTTATTTCAGATAGAAGTGGATGAGTTTGGAAAGCGAGCCGCTGCTGCGACCATCGCAAGAGTTATTCACATGCGGAAGAATCTCGGGGGGTGCGTCGTGAACACCAATCGTTCGTTCGTTGCGATAGTGATTCTCGAACAACAGCAGAGCATCGTGCCTTCGTTCACAGCCGTGGTCGAGAAAGTTCAGGCAGATGCTCAGCAGGACCTTGAGCGGCGTGTAAACCGAGAGAGAATACACCGAGTTTCGCTTGCCTAGCACATTGTGTAATGAACAACTCGTACTGAAATCTTAAGTCATCGCTCTACTGAAGAGAAGCATGCTATTTTTATTTAGAAAGAAACCTCAACCTGCCTAAAACAAATGCCAATGCACGACCAAATTACTTCTAATCTCCTTGAGTAAATACTAGGCTTTGCCTGACCCGGAGCTGGAACCCCCCTCAATGTACTGTGAAATGCAGGAAATATACTAATAAACAACGACCACTGTGTCATATCAAAAAAAAAAGTCTCGAGAGTTGACTCGTTCAGAATGATCGTATGTGGAACACATTGGAAGTCTGGCCTAAATCTTGAGAGTCAGCAATGGCAAAGAGATGTTTAGCGACGCCAGGAAAGGCGCTCCTGGCCACAATCCCTATCAGAATTCGAATCCGTTCATTTTATTCAGCTGATTTTACCCTCTGGTCCAGAGCTCCTCACAAACAGTGAGTTGTTCCGGGACACCGATGAGGCTCACAGTGCGGGTCACAACGAAGCTAGCTCGTCGTCAAGTTCTCAATGGGAAGCATACACCGTCTGCTCGGATAAATGCCTTTAATGACGCTCGGGGTAAAATCAAGCGCGGACGATGATCTCAGTCGAGTGATGAACCGTGCAGTTCGTCTTGGAATCCTCAAGTCTGCCCACGAGTCCACGACCGCTCAAGTTCGAGAAGCGACACCCCCATCAGGGGTCGCGAACTCGGACCCGCCAGTCCGAGTCCAACGAGCCCGGACTCGCAAGCTCGACAAGTTTGGGCTCGTGCCATGCCGTCTCAAGCCCTAGGGCTCGTCCCTCACAGGCCGCACTAGCCCAGACGGCGAAAACCTCCGGCCCTGGCGCAACGGAAAACCCCTGACATTTGACGTGATCGTTCCAGACACATACTGTGTCTCACATCGCCACGAGGCCCGCAAGGGCTTGGGCTTTGTGGCCGCGGAATCCAAAGCTCTGAGAGCCCGTAAGTACGCCCATCTCTCAGATACGCACATTTTCGTGCCCTTCTCAATAGAGTCCTCGGGCGTATGGTGCCGGTCAGCAGACCAGTTGGTCAAGGAGGTGACAAGGTTTATCGGAGTTGGCGGTACTGCAAAACAACTCTTACAGTACCTCCGCCAACGCATCTCCCTCGCGGTCGTCAGGGGCAACTTACTTCAGGGCGCTTACTTCAGGCTCATTCCCCTGAGCAGGAGCCCATGGATGAGCTAGCCTACCTCTAGTGCAGTACTAGAGGTAGGCTCCTGCGCAACTCGGTACTTCTGAGATGCTCAAACGCTTATGGAACTGCTTCTGGGAAGGATTAGATAACCCGACGTATCAACCACGCATCCCTATAGAAGATGAGCTCATCCTGGACGAGTCGCTGATGTCTCAAGAGTTGCTGAGAAAATGAAATTATCTACTCTGAGATGAATGATTGGGGAACCGATATGTAAACGGAAACGCCGAGTTCCATCGGAGGCGGTGCGGGCCATGGAGCACCCAAAATTTTTAACCACGACGACGTAACAGCCTCGTCTGGAGTCATAGCTTCCATGACCGATAACATTCGAGAGAAGCTCAACCTCATGCGTAACCATTCTTTTTATTCATGGAGCTGTTTTTATATTCAAATGTTTTTTATATTCAAACATGTTTTTATAATCGAATGAATTTTTCCGGGAAATGGATGAGATAAATAATCTAAGTCGAGCATGCTGGGGAATGCTCAAAACACAAGACAACATCAACGCGAGGCTAATACGATGGCATCACATTCCTCCTTATCAATCTGTCGTGCTTTTATGATTAACGGAAATTCCCGCTTCTCTCGCCATTACTGCAAATTCACTTCTCGCATCCTTCAAGAGGTCCTCAGGGGGGGCCGATCTCGGCGATATTCCCGCGACTCATGACGACCACGACATCGGAGTCGAGAATCGTGTTTATTCTGTGGGCGATGGTTATGATCGTCGAATCTCCGAAGGCAGATCTGATGGTTTCCTGGATGAGAACGTCTGTTTCGAGATCAACGGATGCTGTGGCTTCGTCCAAAACCAAGATGCGCCTTTTTCGGAGAACGGCCCTCGCAAGGCATACCAGCTGTCTTTGACCGGCGGACAGATTGCTCCCACACTCAGCGATCGGAGTATCCAAACCCATTAGATTTTTGAAGAACCGTCCAAGATGGGTGCTTTCCAAGGCTCGCCATAGGGTCTCATCCGTATACTCGTTGGTCGGATCGAGATTGAATCGCAGGGTGGCATCAAAAAGCACTGGTTCCTGAGGTATTATGGTGAGTCTGGACCGGAGCTCATGAAGTCCTATTTTCGAGATATCGCGCCTGTCGATCACGATTCTTCCGGTCTCGGCTTCGATGATTCGGAAAAGTGTTGATATGAGCGATGACTTCCCTGCGCCTGTTCTTCCTACAACTCCTATTTTCTGGCGAGAAGCAACCGTCAAGTTGACTCCCCTCAAAATGAGCTCCAATCCAGCCCTGTAGCGTGCTGAGTAATTTTCGAAAGTGATTGCGCCAGCCGAAGGCCAATCATCTTCAGGAGGATCTTTCGAAGTCCACTCAGCCTCGGGCGTGACACGCGCGTACTCGTCTAGACGCTCCGCGGCAACAATCGTTGCTTCGAGCTCCGAGGAGTAGTGAATGACGAAGTTGAAGGCGTACATGGAGCTCAACGAGTACGAAATGAGAAGACCCGCTGTGCCTGCATCGAAGTGCTCCCTGTTGATGACGCACAGTATGAACATTATGAGAATCATAATGTTGCCAAGAAGCTCCAACCGCGAATACAACCAATGATGTGTGGTGGTTCCGTGGAAGCTGCAGTTTTGAGCAACGTCGAGCTTAGCCTCGTGGATCTTCTCGAACACTCGACCCACCCCGAAGCCGCGTATGCTTGACAACCCTTGAATGGTTTCCGAGAAGTGACTATAAACTGGAGATCTTGTCACGGATTCTAGACGTTTGACTTGACGTAAGGTCCTTACAGAAATCCGACGAAGGACCACGAACAGAACGATGAACGCGAATGCCGCCACCAGGAACGATGGGATCTTGATCGAGATCAGACCAACAACTCCAATAATGCGAAGAACCATTTCGAGCATGAATTTGACCGTTACTGGGAGCTCAGTGTCAAGTTGATTAAGGTCGCGGCCAAAACGGTTGAGGATTCTCCCGGATGGGGTCAAATCGAAGAATGTTAGAGGCGCTCTCATCAAAGAGCCCAGAATTACTCTGTGTAGCTTCGTCGCTGCGTTGATTATGGCCTTCGTCAGGAGGGCGACGCCACAAAAATTCATAACCGCCTGAGAAATTCCGAGGACGGCGTAGATACTTAAGCGGCGGTTCCTGTTCCAAATACTCAGGTCCCGATCTTCGGTCCACGCTGAAAGCCATAGACCAACCACTACATCCAATGCTTGGCTGGCAAGGTGGGAAAGTATCCCGAGTAACGGGAGTGTGAAACCCATGTGTTTGAGGAAGTTCTTGTATACGTCCCACTTCACGGCGCCTGTTTCAACTTTCTCTTTCTCTACTAATACATTTTTCTTAGTTCTGCTTTGCGCGGCACCCTCGACAATAGATTCGATCAGCGCCGTCTCGTCGTCTTGAGATCTCGATCTATTCCCATCGCGAGTTTTTGCGTCGGGAGAGTCACTCGCTGATTCCTCTATGCCGAGAATCTTCAGGAGATTTGCAAGCGATCCTCTGGAATTTATCAAATCTGCGTAGGTCCCTTCTTCCGAAATTCGGCCGTCCTTCAGGATGACAATGTAGTCTGCGTTTTGCATGACCGACGGATCGTTGGTAACAAGCAGCCGCGTTTTCTCTCGCAGCATACCTTCCGGCCCAATCACAGATTTGAAAACAGACTTTCCGACGTGCGCGTCCAGAGCACTGAGCGGGTCGTCGAAAAGGTAGATTTCCTTGTCCTGATAAACTGCTCTCGCCAGTGCCACACGCTGTTTCTGTCCCCCACTGAGATTGATGCCCTTCTCGCCGATTTCAGTTGCATCTCCTTCAGGGAGAACGCTCAGATCAGCGCGTAAGCAGCAGGCATCGAGCACCCTCTCGTACTTGCGCCGGTCAAACTTACTGGTGAATATGATGTTGTCCCTGATGGTTTGATTCTGAATCCACGCTGTTTGGGCAGCATAGGCTATGGATCCGGCAACGTCGATCCTGCCCTCGGTAAGCGTCATATCTCCCAAGATGCTGGAGAGCAGCGAAGATTTCCCACTACCCAGAGGTCCGACGATGGCGAGCAACTTCCCTCTCCGAGCGCTCAAGCTCACTCTCGACAACACGGGCGCCAAACCGCCGTCATCCCAAGACACGGTCACGTTTTGCATGGTGATGACGTTTCCTCCAGAAGGGCTGCGACCGATCAGACCCGGATCCTTTTCTTCGCTCATCAAGAACTCCCGGATTCTTCGGAGAGCCACGATAGTTTGGGCGCAGCTCGATATAAAATCGGGGATTACGACCATTGAGAGGCGTATTTGGTTGAATAATGTTAAGGTCACGAATGCCACCGCCGGTGTCAGGACGTTATCCGGCGAAACTAGCACGAATGTCATGAATGACATCAAACCCACGAGGAACGGGGTACATGTGTAGATGAACTCCGTAGTGGCCAGCATGTAGACGAAAACGTTTAGCAGAGACGCTTCTTTGTCACGGACGCTCTCGACACGAGCCATGAAAGGTGGCTCCCAAGCGAACAGTTTGAGGATTTTGATACTGTTGATGATTTCATGCATCGCCTCCAACCTGCAGTCCTTCAAGGCCATCAGCTTCTCATGCATTCGGCGATTTTTGGAAGCGAGGAAACCGGATATGGGTATGATTAGCAAGATCACTGCTATTCCAGCGAGACATGAAGCGCCAAGATAGTGCCAAATTAGTGTCGTTGATAGCAAGATCGTTAGAGGGGCGACGACAACCATGGTTGTGGCGGTGCAGAGACGGAAGACCTTGTCGGCGTCAATCGAGGCCAGGTTCACAATTTCACCGATGGTGTACCGACCCCGTGAGTTGGAGGAAATTCGCAGAGCTTTCTGATAGATCGCTGTCATCAGAATCCCTCTGATTCTGATCCCAACGATAGCCATCAAGTATTCGGAGTATCTGAGGGCGCGCGAAGCAATCAGGGTCAGCGAGAAGAGCGTCAATGAGCAGAATACCCCCTGCCACACTGGTTGTGAGTTATCCCCCATGAAGTTCATCATGAGGTGCAATACCAAGGCCACGCTGACCCTCACCAGTGATCTGACGAAGATCATCACGAGAAGTAATAGAAAATTTGGCCAGAACATCACACGCAACGTTCTGAACAAGGAAGGGGCACGCTTCCAATCGAAACTTCCGTTGACAGGGTTGAACTTGGCTCGTTTTCAGTTCTCTGTTCCATAAGACTTCCCATGTCTCGAAATTTGCCTGAGTTTTGAGGTGCGATGGTGGGTCGAAGAGATCTTCTTCTGTGATGTCCCGCTTGTAGCCTTTGAATATGAAGGAAGTCATCCACTCGAAGAAGATCGCTGAGAGTGGTGAAGCAGACAAGAGCGGTGAAGGGTTGGATGTGCCCTTGTCCTGCTCGAGGGAGCCCGAGTCCGTGAAACATTCCAGGATGAACGAAATCATTGTCAATGAATACGTTGCCATTATCAGAGTCCGGCTCTCTGTGAGCTCTTCCTCTGCCATGAGCGAAGGAGCTGCCACGAGTACTCTGTAGACGCGCGGCGAAGACATCACCGTTTCTATCAGCCAGTAAGTCCATAGTGTTGTGCGAGGAATGATGATGCCTTTCCTTCTTGTACAGTGCAGGACGAGGATGATCAGACAGGAAACGCATTTGATCATGCTGCAGAGAATGCCCGCAATGGCCATCTTGTCGGGAGGCTGCGTCGCATCGCGAACTGCCAACCACAAGTAGCATGCGGCCAATATCGAAACATTTCCTGTTTTCCAGAAGCCCAGAAACGTCAGAGGGATTTGCTTTGGCAGTGCGCGCTCTCTCCGCAGAACGGAAAGCGCAGCTGCAACCCACAAGAGAGCTGCGCCAACGTAAGTCAGAACTGTCCATTCAAAGCATTTCGTAAAAGAAGGATAGGACGTGTACCAGGTCTTCTGTGAGTTCCAAAACTCTCCGCCGCCGCAGAAGCCCGCCTCCCAGCGCACCATTGAAGAGCAATCAGATCTCTAGACCTGAGATACGTCCCTAGAGGCGGAAAATCCACGATCTGTGGGGGAGAAAACGTTCACATCATTGATCGCGCCCCGAATGATGTTTCGTCAAATTATTGTTGAATCTTAAGAATAATGAAAACATCGACAGCGATCGGCTCGGTACCCGGGCATCTGTTCCGCGCAACACCAAGCTTCGTAGCAAGTATCACGATATCCTGTGTTGTTGATTTGGACGTCGCAACAATTTTTCGCACTGTAATTCCGTCATGGTTTCCGATATCAGCTATTACCGACCACACAGAACTTGGTAGAAGGACGGGCCACGATTTACCTTCCTCGTAAGTCCATGGCTAGAGCAGAAATTCTTCGGATGTCTCGAACCACTGACCTGTGAACAGAGTCCAGAGAAAGTGACGGCAGCGTCTGCGACCAGGCGAATCCTTTAACACGGCAATTCTACTTATGACGCTCATACCTGAGCGTCACCTGTAGAATTCGTTTGGATCCCTCGCTCTCATACGCATGTGCACCACCACTGGATAGTTGAGAACTTTCGGGAGAACGAGCTATTGTGATGATGGCCCTCCTGGCCATAGCCGAACGTCTCTCTGAAAATTTGAAGAAAGGCATGCATGCTATTGGTGTAATGTAGAACAATCACATCTTTTCGAAAATCAGACTGAGCCGTCGAATTGAATCTATGCGCCATTCAAACCGGACGCACAGCAGACGTTCCGCGCTGCTGTGCGCTTCCGAACTGAGCGAACGGCACAGTCAAGTGTTTGAGAGACTAGTGAATCGACGTTATTCCGATTACCTCATGTACGATTTGGAATGATGTTAATCCCGATATTTCCGCAAGCTCCGGTCGAGCACCTTCTCAATAAATCTTAATCCTCAGTTAAAGGCATTATCGGAAATCGCGAAGTCTCTTCATTAAATAATCGGAATTCCGTCACGATGACTACCACGTTCCACCTCGCGAACACCGAAAAAACCGTTCAAATCGAGTACATCACCGATAAATTCGGCACAATATTCAGGATCACCGGGTTGCCAAAACTTCTAAGCAACCATAGCGGACTGATGCAAGTGCCGGCCATAAAAGCTGCTCACGCGCATTTGAAGGCGTACGTTGGCAACCGTGCTTTGCGAGTGAAGCTAAACGAACAAATGAGACCCGTGTACTACGACGCGGACGACAATTTGTGCATGAACGGAACCTACTTCGAAGAAACCGTGAGTCCAACGCGAAAAAATGAATCCAATGAGGAATGGGCGACACAACTGAACCGAATTCAAAGCCAGCTAACGATCAACGAGTCTGAGAAAAACATCAAACTCGAGAAGTTCGAAACGCGAATGAATGCCCTCGACTGGATCGAAGAACTCGAGGATCAATTTCTAACCTACGGCATCAATGATTTGGACAAGAGGCTGAGAATTCTCAAAAGACTGCTCAGCACAAACGTTCTCGATTGGTATGCCACAAACTCCAAAATCCTCAAAGGAAAGTTGTGGTCCGAGTGGAAGAAATCATTCCTCGACATATATGGCAAAGGTTCTTGGGAGCGATCAAACAGAGCGATTGAGTTCAAGTTCCTTGGTGGTAGCCTGGTTGACTACGGTGTGAAAAAGCGACGATTGTTGATCGAAGACGACCCGAAAATCCAGGACTCTACAGTCTGCCGGCTCATAATGTTCGGTATTCCTAAGAACTTGCTTCGTCTGGTCGCGACTTTGACCATGCGAACTCGTCAGATACGCTCTTGGCCGAGCTTAACAAATTGAACGAAATTACCGAAACGAAAATCAGCAAGAACTACCCGCCAAGGCAAAACTCGATTCAGAAGATTGTTGGAGCTGCAGAATATTATTCAACAAGAACAGCTTACACAGCGAAAGCAAGTGCTTCGTCCGCAACGAGAAGCGTCTGAAATCCGATTCCAGTAGATCTACTGAAAAAAGAGCTCGAAAATTCGAAACCAACGCTACAGAAGCAACAGCGTGTGACGACCTGAACGATTTCGATACTTTAAACAAGCGAGCCTGGCCAACGCGACACCGAACCTAATACGGATCAAAGTAACCGTTGGTGATAATGACAAAGTTGTAAGCGCAGTATATGATAGCGGAAGCAATGTAAGCTTGATCAATGAATCACTGCTGAAATATATCGCGAACCATGTAAAACAAAGCTGCAACTCATTCATTTCCCACTTGTCAGGAACTAGCGTTGGCACTGTACGGGCGAATATACCGATCAAAATCGGAAAGTTCAAGCAAAACCTAAATTTGATTGCACTGAAGACCGATGATTTCAAATACGATATCCTTCTCGGACTAGATGCGCTCAGACTATTCCGACTGATACAAGACGAAAATTTGAATGTACACCAAAGAACGAAAAGCTCCGAGTCGATTCCCATTGCGAAATATTCAGTTCGAAATCAGGAAATTGTCACTAGGAAAGAAACAAACATTGTCAATATGAACCCTGTAGAGAACGAAGTAAGCGAGCAAGAAATAGTGGATCAGCTAGAACACCTAGGCTCGGAGATTCCAAGCGACCACAAAGAAAGCTTCCTGAGAATGCTGTTTGCAAATTGTAATGTATTCACGAAGAACAAGTTCTCAGTGTGTCAATACCAGGGAGAAAAAGCAGAAATCAAACTCATTAGAGATGAAATAGTGAATGTTCGTCCGTATCGCAACAGCCTTTCCGATCAAAAGGAAATCAACAGGCAAATCGAATTGCTGCTGGCGAACGGTCTGATCGAAGAGTCAAACTCAAAGTTCAACTCCCCCATCGCCTTAGCTTACAAAAGAAATGAGGGCAAATCCAGACTGGTGATAGACATGCGAGAACTGAACAAAATATCGAAACCAGTCCCACACCCGTTCAACCGAATTGAAGATATGATCGATAGACTAAGGGATTGCGATAACTTCACCACTCTTGATGTCAGCTCGGCGTTCTGGACCATCAAGCTGAAAAAAGAGAGCAGAAAGTTCACTTCCTTCATAACCAACCGCAACAAATATCAATGGAAAGTGCTTCCTTTATGAACCCTGAAAATAAGCCCAGCGATCTGCCAACGGATCCTCTCATCAATCCTCCAGAAAGGTGACAGAGCAAGCCAAAGAGATAACTACATCGATGACATCGTAATCTTCTCAAGAGGATTTGAAAATCACAAGAAAGATGTTGGATCCACCCTGAAAATACTCAACAAAAACAGCTTCAAATTGAAACTCTCGAAATGTCAATTCTTCAAGAAAAAAATCGAGTTTCTGGGTCATGTAATCAGCAAGAACGAATTCACACCGATGAACAGCAACATCGAATCGATTCTGCAATACCCCGAGCCCAAAAACAAGCGACAGATCCGACAATTCAACGGGAAAATCAATTTCCAGCGAAGATTCATCAAAAACTGCACGCAGAAAATGAAGCCGCTGACTGATTTGCTGGGGAAAGATTCGAAGTTCAAGTGGACGGACGAATGCCAAAAGAGCTTCAACGAAATCAAACGAAACCTCTGCGACTCTCCGTGTTTAGCAATCTTCGATGAATACAGCGAATGCATTGTGCGAACCGATGCCTCGATCAAAGGTTTCGGTGCTGAACTGCTGCAAGTTCAGAAGGACTCGAACGCCGTCAAGCCAATAGGATACTTTTCTTGCAAAATCTCGAATGCCGAAAAGAAAAAACCCCCGATCTTCCTGGAACTACTGGCGATCCACAAAGCAGTCATGTTCTGGCACTACTACCTTCATGACAGACATTTCACCGTGCTCTCCGATCACAAACCGCTCAAGAATCTGAATTTGAAAGCTCCAATCAACAGCGAAATGGGCGACCTCGTTAACAAACTCGCTCAATACGATTTCACAATCAGCTATATCGAGGGCTCAGAAAACATCTCAGCCGATGCTTTGTCAAGAAACCCGATCGGCCAACAGTTTGCCACCGAAGAGATCTTCAAGACAGTGAGCTTGATCGAAGAAGAGGATTTGCGAGATGCCCACGACCGTGTTGATGTACAAACGATTAAACGCCTCGGATTGATCAAGACCGGAGGTATCCTTTTCAAAGAAAAGAATGGAAAGCTCAGAATCTACCTAGACGACGACGTTGCAAAGAGACTACTGAAAGATAGCCCGGGGGACCCGGGGCCCATTGGGGGGGGGCAAAGGAAAATGACTTTGGGGCACAAATACTACTTCAAGAGATTCGATGAGCTAATCGACGATTTCTGCAAACGGTGCTTCATATGCAACAAGAACAAATCAAGAAGAGGACAGCGATTCGGCGAGCTTTCAAGAACTCACCGTGACGAAACCGTGGCAATACATAGCTATGGACACGGTTGGAGGCTTGAAAGGACCAAAAACGAAGAAGAGATACCTGCACATCGCTATCGATTTGTTCACCCGCTTTGTCTGGCTACACGCGTCAAAATCACAGTCTGCTGATGACTTCATAAAACTTATGGGAAAAATCGGAAATCAAGATCTGATCCATACTATCCTGGCGGACCAATACTCGGCATTCGATTCCGACAAATTCAAACGCTATCTACGCGAGCACACGATCCAACTGAAATTCACCCCAGTGGACCACGCCGCGTCAAATGGATGCGTCGAGAGAACCGGTCAAACGATCATCAACCGCCTGCGATGTAAACTCAATGAAAATGAACAGACCAAATCATGGCCATCCCTCATCAACAGCGTAGCTGAAGAATACAACCGGACCATCCACACAGTAACAAAGTACAGCCCAGAGTTCCTGATGTTCGGCCGCGAGGAAAAATCAGCACTCGGCGCGAACCACCCCCGGAATCGACATTGTACAAGTTCGACAGCGAGCCAAACTTCACATAGATAAATATTTCGAGAAGAACAAAATGTTCGTGGATAGGAATCGAAAATTAGTAGATTTGAACGTTGCATAGTGGGCCGAAACGCCGAAATAGGGGGATAAAATATTTTCTCACTTTTCTCGACTCTTTCGGGTGAGAAAAGTCTAGATCGGCAGTGGAAAGGTCCCTGAGCGCTTTCAAGCGGACCCCTCCCCACACACACGGAGCTCATTTGTAAGCTCCGCTTCGACGCGACGCACCTCAAGTACCGAGGCTAGCGAGCGCGTGCCAGCGGCCGCGGACATCACGACGGAGACCTTCCAGACCATCAGTTCGGACGCCTAACAGTATCATTCTATGCGGTTTCCAACCGGGAGCCTTCAAATCCAATGCAGGTCTCGAGAGAAAGCTACTTATAGATTTTTGAAATTCGCTCGGAACTTTTTTTCCGCGAAAACCCGCAGAGGTCTGCAAGTTGTTTCATGAACTAGACATCATGGCCTATCTTAGGCGACATCTCTCGAGAAGAAGCCAGACCGATCCAGTGTATTTCCAAACTCGATTAGTTTGCCGTTTTTCGCTGGAAAGTCCATCATTCTCATAAGCCCACCATGTGTCGTCGGAATGGAAATTTCGCTCGAGTGAGTGATTCTGTGGCTTATTCCAAGAGTATAGAAGGTGATGAAACTGTACTGTCCCAGGGAAGACGAAACACGGGACGGGTTCAGTCGGTAAAAAGGTGTCTCTCCGAGTTCTAGCCATCTGAGAACCGTTTCCAGCATGTTTTAGGGTCAATCTGCAGACTTGACTTTTGTCCCCCTATTTCGGCGTTTTGGCCCACTGTGCGTTGGCGACACAGTGTTCGCGAAAATCTGTAACAAGCTGAACCGGGAGAAATTGGATGAACTAAGATCTGGACCCTTTGAAATAATCGAGAAGCTCTCCAATAACGTTTTCAAACTGAACACGGGAAGGAGGAAGATCGCAAACAATATTTTCCACAAAAACGATTTGATCCCGATTCAATGCAATAACTGCGATTATCAATGTGCACCGTCTAGCTCGTCGGTTGACCAACGAGCTCCGGGGGAAGGGAGGTGTAATGTAGAACCATCGCATCTTTTCGAAAATCAGACTGAGCCGTCGAATTGAATCTATGCCCCATTCAAACCGGACGCACAGCAGACGTTCCGCGCTGCTGTGCGCTTTCGAACTGAGCGAACGGCACAGTCAAGTGTTTGAGAGACTAGTGAATCGACGTCATTCCGATTACCTCAGGTACGATTTGGAATGATGTTAATCCCGATATTTCCGCAAGCTCCGGTCGAGCACCTTCTCAATAAATATTAATCCTCAGTTAAAGGCATTATCGGAAATCGCGAAGTCTCTTCATTAAATTGATTATGCGTTTTCTACCGCCTTAACCCTCCTCCAGATACGGAATCGGTTCAGGATTCACCGAAGAGGGTGAGAGAATCTGAAGAGATTCTGATGATAGCTTGATGGCTCACCTTGTGTCCTTTTGAATTCCGAAAGCCATGCTCTTTGACCTTTCCTGGAGTGAATCCCTCTTTTTGCGAAGAAAGAAGCTTCCAAAAGTCGGAACGAAGCTTCGCATCCGTCGCGCCGCGCGATTGTCCCAGAAAGGGAAATGAGTGATCCAACGTGATCAGGGCCCTTTCAAATTAGTCAGCCCGTGGTTCTCTTTCCCGAAATATGTACAGCTGCGTCTCGTCGCCCCGAGCCCATGGACAGAGTGGCTCGGAAGCCTAGGAACTTTTCGACCTGATTCCGTGTTGGCCATGACTTCGTCGATTTGAGGGATTTTTTCTAAAAATGAAAAAGTCTCCAGATCGGCCCGACGTATGGTTTGAACTGCTCCAATTAATTTTCGCCATCGATTCCGGATCAGTTGAGGAGCTACGAAACGAAAAGTGGCGAGAATACGGTTCGTCAGGTCGCAGGAACCTAGAACTGGGAGGACACGATCGGTTGCCATGTTGCACGAATGCAATATACGTTCGATTCGGTTTCCTGGCTATCAGGCAGTTTCCCTTCGCGCGTTAGATGCGACCGCGCCAAGGTTCGATTCGATTGATTTCGAAAATTTCCCGACCACGCTTGAAGGAGCCTTCGAATAGAGAATTGGTTATTTTCACAACGTCCTTCTTGAACGTTCTCCATCAGTGAACCTGAATTAGCGCCGTGGAATTCTCCATCGATCACGCTTCCGTTCTCGACAAAATCCCAGAAATTGACGGAGTCATGGCCAGGATAGAATCAGTTTGGAAAAACCCGAACTAGCCGTGCAATCCTGTGCACTTACAATTCGAGAAAGGTGGGATTTTTGAAAGCTGGGCAGCATTGTCCAGTTGAAGCGGATTATGAACATTTTTTTTTGCGTCACAAGCTTGGACGTTGATGACAAGTGGTCCTCTGCCAATAATTAAGTGCAAAAGATTAGAAACCTAGAAGCACTTTGGGCCACCCGAACGATGGATAGTCATCCATAATTTCGCCCTCTTGACGAACAATATACGACCGCAAAGAGCCGCTTCACGTCTCCAAGTTCCGCTCTGCTTCACTACAACGCGACGCGCTCGCGTCGTTTCAAGTTGGAGGGAACTTGCTGAGCCTAGAAGCGGACTTGAATCGTTTTCGTTCCATCATGAAACAGAGGAAATCGATTCGTTTTCAGCCGCAACCTCAAATGTCGCATGTGGAGAAGCGATATAATTTCAGCTGTTCCGGAAATCCCATTCCTGTTAGAATACCAGCGACAACAGGTTCCAGGCCGGTGATAACGATGAAGCTGGAAAGTTTTCAAGGGTGAGGACGGCCCTTCTCCTGGATGATTTTCAATAAATCTGTCATTCCTATGAGCAGCCTGAAAATGTTCCGAGGGAATATCTCGGGTCAATCTACGAGAGCCGTCGGCAGTACTTTCACTGATTGACCGAACAATATTCATACGTGAACATCATTGCATTTCTGAATAGGTTTGGAAGCTTCCACAATTTCCAAGGAAAAATGATCAGGCGTGCGCTTGCTCAGGAACAGCATTTCACCTTCATCGACAAGGGAATAATATATCTTTCTTGTCTCATAATCGGAGTTGAATCGATGTTTGCTCAGCCAGAATGATTCGCATTCGAGACGCTTCAGAGCAGATCGCCGAGACATAGGACATGGGACCCTCGAATTCTGAAAGGTGGCGACTCGTTGAGATCACGTGATATTTCTACAGCGGGGGCTGGTATCGCTTGACGCGGAAGAGCGTCTCAAAAGTGAGTTAATCAATGATTCGAGCCGATATCTACTTGAATGCTCCGCGTTGAGTCTCCCCTGCTGCCGAAATATTCTTCGAAAATCGGATTTTCCAGGAAAGACAGACGAGTCGGAGAATCTAAGTCAGGAACGTGATTTTGCCCGCCTTCTCGTTAGACCACGGAGGACGGTCGCGTATCTGGACCCACAGACTTATGAGAGTTGACTTCTTGTCCGGCATGCCTCGTAGAATCACCAGCTCTCTGTGGACAATGGAACCGGCTGCGGTGATTGCTGAACTCGGTGCTGAATTCGGGATGACCCCGAGGAATCTGAATCGTTCCGAGAACGATTCGCTGAATCACATCATCCAGCTTTTTGAGAGTGATACAGTGCTTCTTGAGACGCATTCGACTCTGACGTTCGACCCAGATCCGGAGCAAGATCCTGACTACGACATGGAGTTGGGAGTCGATCCCGCAGGAACGCTGACATTCAACGCGTTTCACTCATGGATATACAGATTCAAAAAACGTAATCGCATAGTGAATCGTGCGATCACCAACCGGGTTTCCAAGGATTGGAGGGGAAAGGAAGCAAGCAAACAGGCCGAAGCAGAAGCCTTCCTCCAGAAGGCTCGTCAAATCATTATAGACCATAATTTGTGTCCTCTGAATGTTTTCAATACTGATCAGAGCAGATTCGAGAAAAAGGTCCGTTCGTATCGAACACTTCGCGAGATGGGATCATCCGAGATAAGAGCGGCTGTTGGACACTCACTGCAACAACGCACTCGTACATGATTATGCCCGTCGTGTTCATGGACGGCGAAATCTTGCCCCCAATGTACGTTCTGATATCCAAGCCCAGCGGTAGGTTCCCAGCGTCGAAAACCGCTGACCCTGCAAACATCATATAATATGCTGGCAAAACGGCAAATATGAACGAGGATGATTTTCGGTGTTTCTACACCGAAGCGATGTGTCCGAGCATGCCGTGGGATCGCAGAGAAGTTCTTCTCCTTCTAGATTCCTGGACCGCCAACGGGGACGACGCGCTCTCAATGCTTCTGTACCCGCCGGCTTCCAGCTAATCAAAGGATCGATACCTGGGGGTTGTACTGGCATCATTCAGCCATTAGATGTCTTCTTCTTCCGGCCGTACAAGTATCTCGTTCTTCCCATAACGGACACTGTTATTGACGAGACTCGATTCAATATATGGCATCGGAACGAGATTTGGACCCTACAGTCCTTCGTTTTGTACCAGTTTAAAGCGCCGCGTTTCAGAAACATGATCAAATACGCCTGCTACAAGATGGGGTTAGGAATGAAGAGCCCGGCCCGCGGGTGTGCCCTCGAAATTCTGCTCCGATCAGATCGTCGACGATCACTGTTTCCGATGCGACGTTTCATCAGATGCGCGCATTGCGAAAGGAGTTTATGCCTCTCTCATGCGTTCTTTTCGGAACTTCACTGGGACTGTATACAATATTAGTATGTGTGATCAGGTGTTGGACGTAGTTCAAGGAGAAAGAATCGGATGAATAAATGTCAAAGGGCGCTGAAGGTTTCACTTCGTTTGCTGATGGGTGGTCTTCCGTGCCCTCCTCCCGGAATTATTCATCGCGTCCAGATTCGCCAGGATTCCTCTCGTTGAAAGTCCCGGAAAATGATGGAACTTCGTCCTTTTCTTGGACGTCGGAAAATCTCCCGATGTAAGCGTAAGCGGTCGGAAACGATGCCTATTTTTTCGAGATTTCAGATAGAAAAAAGTTTTCCTAAATCGCCCAAGAGGGTGCCGAGTTATGGCGTCCTGAAAAGAACGTTACATGACTCCGATCGCATGAGAGCTTGTTTGGCGATCGCTCCCAAAGCTCCAAATTTCAACCATAGCCGGAACTGTAAATCTTTTTCATGTGTTTTTTCGGGAAACAAACCGGATGGAATCGCTCCGGACCGGCTTCGCCACACACCATAAGTGGAGGTTTACTTGTGAGCTTTTTAGATCTTCGCGCTGTTGATCTCAGCGCGGCTGATTTTAGCGCTGCAGATTCGCGCGCTGCAGATTTGAGCGCGTTCCTCGGTGTGCAGCGATCGATGTTGCACTCAAAAACTACGGGCATATTCAGTGGGAGAGTGGTTGAAATGTAAATAGCCATACAAACGACAGCCGGGATCAGATTCCCTCCGACGCCTTGAGATGGTTCGGTCGCATTGCTCTGGAGTTTGCTGTACGAAGTAAGAATCAGAACACGGAGTGCTTTGCCAGGTAAGTTAAAATGCTGCAATTCGTCAGCTGGACGATGACGATTCCAACTTTGGAATGCGAATGTTCCCTGCTCTCGCATTCGTCCCCGTCGGACGCTGACTCTAATCGAGTCTTCTTGTTAATCCAGTCCTGAGAAAGCCATCACATCCGGCTTTCCTACGTCTGTTTCCCACTAGTTCTGAAGACGGCGATAGTTTAGGATAACTGTGTTGTGCCCAATGAGTTTACAATAATAAAACTTGACATGGACGGACGGAGCACTCTGCTCGTAATTTTCTGAGAATTCCCTCAAAAAATCATGAATTTTTGGTTGTCGGCCCGTGTTGGAGGCGCTTCCAGGGCGCGGCAGTTTCCGAATTTTTCAAGGTCCGCCCCGGGCGGCACTTAGGCGCGCTACGCCACTGCTTCAGTGCCCCGGGCGGCAACTGGGCTCGTTAGGCTACAAGCACAAGCAATCATAGAGGGCAGAAAGACATTTGACGCGTTGATCGGCAAACCGCAACACCCCCTTTCGTCGATTTCTAGATTATTATGGAAATCGAATCTAGATCATGTACTGTACCTTATGCGGCTTACGGTTCTATGATATCCGTCCTTCTTCCGCAAGAAAATAGCGAATCAAAATCATGCTGACCGTAGACTCACAGCTTCGCTTGGAAGAAAGGATCATAATTTACTCGAAACTGAAAAAATTGACTTGTTGCGGTTTGCCAATCAACGCGTCAATTGTATCCTGCTCCTCAAAATCGGTTCTAGCAGCGCCGATTGATAGTCTTTGTCGTATACGATTCGCCTGCCCCAAGGCACTCATGAGAGCATTTAGCACGGGGCACTGTTTGCTAGGACTCAAAACTAGGACGTCGTTCACGGGAAATCCGTTGGTGAGTAACTTCCAATGAATATTCCTTGAATTCCGCGCATTAATTCATAATATTCGACGGAATCAGCGGCAGCGGCCTCGGCGATAGCACCACGCTGTTCAAGGACCAAACCTTTGCGTCAGGCAGGATTTGAGCTGAGAGCTGAATGACTCCCCGTGAACTCGGATGAATCTTTAGCATGAATCGGGAGAGCGTCATCGTTCAAAGTTGTGACGTCAAGCGGTAAGCGAACGAATCTTAGCCAATGCAAACAATTATAAATCACCGGCAGGATTGGAGGTACCTCGGCCGCGGTGCATGCTGCATTTTAAGATCATTCTTCCTACCGTTGACATCGGCTATACTGATTGGGTGGAACCGGGCATTGCATGGTTACGAATATGAAACAATTTTCTAATGCATTGGTTCGGACTTGGCACTGCTTCCACAGGATGATAGATTCCAACAGGAAACCGTTCAATACTCCAGCTCGGCGGTACCATTCCCAGTTTGGAAGCAGAACTTCTCGAGAAACTCGAGAGGCCCGTCGAATAATTCCAAAAAATGATTGTTTATGGACACGAGGCGCGTTTGGACACGCAGTTTCGAGATAAAAAATCATCGATCCGTCGTTGAATTTGCTTGAACCATGTTTTTGCATTTCCAGGGATTTCGCCAGTCATACTTCCGTGCACCGCACTTGCCGACCGCAACTGTTGAGGACTTATCTGGGTCCTGCACTGGAACGCCATCAGGCGGCATGGAGCGTCATTCTTGAGCAGTGCATCAGGATGCAAACGATGATATGTCGGCGGCAGGTTTGGAGATACCTCGGCTGCGGTGCATTATGCGTATCGACGATCATCCTGTTCCTGAATGAACTGAACTGGAAGAGCCCGAGGTCCAGGCAGATAATTCCCCAGCCTGAAGACTACAGCAGACTGTCCAGTTTAGACTCGGCGTACGAAGTCACCATCAAGGAAGAGAGAATCGTTCTGGACGTGATGGAGATGATCCGAAACGGAGTTTCCAACGACAGTGTTTTGGTGGAACTCGTCAACTGTCACCTGATAATGTCGCTGAAACTATCACAGGATGCAGTCGTCACCAGAAGCGCTTGGAACTTCGCTGAGGATGACAGCTTCGCGCTCAGTTCAAAAACGCGCCTCAAGCACCGGGTTGTGTTTTTCTGCTTCAACGCGACGGCATTCCAGGACAGGTATATCGTCCGGAGGTTGTCCGACAGAACCCACTCAAAACTTCCTCGCCGTCCTACGGACGCTGCGGGCTTGATGATAGTGATCACTCGGAGCCTTCATTCACGTTTGGGAATCACGGAACAACTACGGTTTTTTCCAAGAGACTTCAGGGAAATAATCCATATGCGTGTATCAACGGGGCTCGCAAATGTTGAGGCAATCGAGTGCAGCAGGCTGAGCTCCGTCAAAATAGCATTCGGCTTCCACTTCGGCCTCGAAACACCTAAAAGGGCAGCTCGGGTAACCGAGTGTCTCCCTGATTGGTTGTCGGAAGACGTGCGCGAGAGGTGTACCTATCCAGTCTCAAAAATGCACGAAATCAAAAATCTAAAGCGTGTTGAGAATTCCGTGTGGCGATTGACATTTTCGATGACCAGCGCATCGAGGACGTGTTTCAACTTCTCAGCTGTCTTCAATTTCATGGAGAGAACTAAACCCGCGAGAGGGAATCTACCGATGCTCATGCAAAGTTCGATATCAGCTTACAGTTTCGATCAGTACAGCTCGAAATCCGAAGTTCGCGGGCACGTTTTCAAAGGATCTGTCGTAAGCATAATGGTTATGCTCGGTACATCGATCTGGCTCTTGAGTGAGACCCCTCATGCTGGATCGTATCTCAGTTTCCTAATTGTCTTCTCGAGTTCGGGAGGATGCCCGGAGACAGTCAAGAACAGAGTCGCGATCGCGGCGTTCTTCTGGATCTTGGGAAACATGTTCTTCTCACTGATCTTGGTTGACGACATGACGTCGACAATCAGTGTGCCACCAACCTCGCGAATTTCGAAACTCCACCATTGCTCTCTGCAAAGTTTCACGACCGCTTCTCCGACGGATCGTTTAGCGCAACCGATACGGTATTTTTGGGGAGCGATCACCGGCTCGTCGAGTTTGAGCGTGAATCTACTAGCTGGCAACTCGGAAATTATCATCTGTGCCACACCGGATGAAATCGATGACTTCAGGCAATATTTCGGTTTCCAGAATATTTACCGAATACCTCTCGTCGTATACGGACGAGAATGGATAATCGCACCATATATCGTGCGAAAGATGTCGTGTCCTCGGTGCGCCGATGTTGCGAAATGCGACATACTAACGTCGTTCGTGAGTACGTTCGAGAGGAACGAGTATGCTATGATCATGCTCCAATACGATCTCGCCAGAGCTCCGGTGGACAGGCAATACAGAGAAGAAATCCGACGTTATAAAAAGACTATTGAAGCAAAATACGGTTGTTGTGGAAATGGATTGAATAAGAGCAAGCAACTCCCGCAGATACTTTCAAGACTCAAGGAAAAGCGACTGAGATCGAGATTGGAGGGCGACGTGTTCCCATCAAGATTCGTCATCGTGAGTTTCGGTGTGTCAGTTCTCTGCCTCCAGGTTGAGCTATCAGTCAGTCTCGTTAAACTTGTCGGACGAATGCGGATGCCCGGTTCTAGCCGTCACTCTGCGTGATCGCGCCTGACATTTTTAATGATGGGCGCACGCTATCTCTGCGGGAATTTCCGTTGGGAAAATGGCTCAGTGGCCTGGCGGCGGACACCTCGATCTAGGACTTGCACCTCTGGATCGAAGATCACGGCAAATCAAGAGACATAGTTTCGGTCAGGAAACATCTAGCTCCAGGAAGAGGTAGTTCTTCTTTGGGCTCTATATATACCCGCTGGAAAGCGTTCCCCCGCCTGGCACGCAGATCCGAAGCCGGGCGGCTCCGGATCCGGGTCAGTTGAATGTGATACTTTCACGAGTTGTAATCTACCGTCGTCAATGTAGTACGATCGGTATTCATTGTATTTGGGACGACGGGTTCCAGCGACACGTTTAGGAATTCGATTCAGGAATTTTACCATCATCCCCCCCTGTCCATGGTCACAAATAACGATTCAACAGCGACCATTTGATGCATTTCACCACACCTGAAGCGTGCTTTCCACTATTTTTCACAATTATGATTAGCTGTGAGCTATTCAACACTATGATCATATTTCCATTCTGTACCCTAACCGATGGTTTCTGGAGGTTCAATCATCTCTCAGTTCATCAAAACAATAGTATCCATCATGATTAATCCCATGGAACACCGTTTCCATCGTACAATCCTTAGGAAGTTACTGAGGTTGTCAATTTCCTTCACAATATCGGTTTTGCTTTCAACTAACAGTTCATCCAGCATGTCTTGGTGCAGGTTCACAAGCGTGGAACCTTCTGAGGGGGGCCTTGATTATTCCATCGATTTCAAACAAAATGAAAATGTGAAATCGATCGATGGAGCTCGTGTGTTGTCTTATCCAATGCTAACTCGAATGCCCGATAGCCGGCGTGACAAGTATCTCAGCTTGTCTTGGAGTACGCTTATCATGTTGTCACATAATCTTGCTATAAGAATCAACTCAAGATACGATGGCTAGAGGCTAGAGGATGCGCCATTGAGGTCCTCCGGCTGTTCAGTAGTTCTTTCCTGTAGAATGGGGACTATAACGAGTCATATCGGTGTAACCCTTACATACTCGAATACGTCATCATTATACATTCATACATACAGTTGTGAACAAAAGTTTCCGGACAGACGAGTGGGGTTTTAGTATTGAGAATTTTTTCTTCGTCCTGCGTCGGTCCTCTCGTCTTGGTAGAGGGGCGAATGGACGCTGTCATGTACGTGGAGATATTCGAGAACGACTTGCTGTTATTTGCCGCCGGGAAGATGTGTCCAGAAATTTTAAAGAAGGGGTTGGACAAAATCCCGATCAGTGTCTACGGGAATTTGAGACGATACGTGCCGCGTCGTTGTGCAGTGGTCATAGCAGCGGAAGGTCTCTACACGAAGTATTAGGCGGGGACACCCGGTCCTGCCACATGGTGCAGCCGATCATTAGCTCTGAGAGCTGTTCTATTAAAGTCAAACTGACTGAGTAAACACCTTTGTCCGGAAACTTTTGAGCACGTATTTTTCGGTCCCTTTGGAAACGAAAGCAAGCAGGAGGATTCTCTCTAGTGGGAATGATTCAGGGAAGCTACGGTTGTTGGCAAGGATCATGACAGCAAATTTCAGCCTTCTACAATCATGCGAACGATGAGTACAACGAACTTCTGCCATGTCCGGAAACTTTTGTACCCGACTGTATCTTAATGAAACCGTAGATGCCGCGCGGTGGCGGTGCACTAGAGGTCGCCTGAGTGCAAATGGAGAAATGATAGCATTCGGATTGTATTTCTCAAAAAAACAGTTCTTAGTATAGTAACTGCTCTTGCAATGCTTCTTCTCCTGCTCCGGGCTCACGTCTGTGACAGGGACTGCTTCTGGTGATCCTCCGAAATTCTCATATGCACGGTAGTTTGGAATCCATTGGATTCATTCATTTTTTCATTTTCATTTCATATACGCCTCTATTCAAGGGGATCATAGAGGTATCGTACGGGATACGGGGAAGTTGACATGTGACGGGGCCACCAAGATATACCGGAAAAGTTCATTCGGTATATGCTTGTTGGCTACAGCCGTACAGACCCGCCAAGACCAAGCGTATTTTACAACATCCTTATGGGGATCGCTTTTGGTCGCACTGTAACTCCACTCCGGCGGCTATTTGCACTGACATCAAAGAACTTCTCGCCGAGACCCAATGAGAGGATATTGCCAAGAAGTCTCCTGTCCTGTTTTTCCAGTAGGTCCATGATAGGTGTTACCAAGGCGTTCTCAGAGTCCAGTTGTATTGAACATCGCCAACTTAGTCGTCGGAGGAATAGTTCTTCCACGGAGTTGATAGACTTCAGTTGGTATGCTCGGTGTGGGATCCACACCGGAGCACAATATAGCATCTTTGGTACAACAAGCGAATTATACAGCCGGATCATTGGGGCTGTGTTTTTGACGCGGCATTTCAGTAGGAAATTCGCGGCGTCATCGCGGCTTTCCCGGCAAAAACTCACTCTTCTCAACTCCGCCAAGTGCGAAATCTTCGTCGAATCACTCCAGGACATCGACAGAGAGGAGGCGGTTGATCAGATGTTCGCCGAGGCTCTTTCAAGGATCCTCAATATTGACTCCGAGGCTCGGCACCTTGTCCAAATCGGGTTACCGGTCCGTATGGGCGGCCTCGGCATTCGCGCGCTACGCGATCTCGCAAGACCGTGTTTTCTCTCCTCTCTTCACGCTAGTCAGAGACTTGTCCAGGCCCTCACCCCGAGGACCAGCGCCTCGCTTTCGACTCAAGCCTGACGGACCACATCAACGACTTCTGCGCCTCCGGCAGAAAGGCGCCCGTCCAATAAGATGTTGTGTATGCTACGAACATGTCAATCACTCAATAAATAACCTGCAGGGAGATCTTCACGAGTTGTATCCCATTCCACGGGTATGCTCGATATAGTGGCTCGCAAGGGATTTCCGTCGAGCTAATATGATGGAGAAGTTTTGCTGCATTCGATTGGGGTCTGGGATGCGATGTGGGTCCGAATGCGAGGAATAATTTCATGGGGGGAGCAGAAGCCGGATGACAATATGAAGATTCAGGACCACACCATTGACAAACACGTACGAAACGATGTGAAGTCTATTGCATCCGTATAAGGTGACTGGATAAACATCGAAAATTTCGCAATCGATCGGCGAGACGACAGCAGTTCCCTTCTTTGCAAGAGAAATGGCCGATGTCTTTTCGGGTTCTCAACCATCCGGCGCTCGGGCTTTTCTCGGGGAAGGAAATGAATGAACCACTTCCATGATTGTCGTGACAGAAAGACACAAAAACAAGCGGGGCATTGCGACTTTCGACACAAGAACCTTGCAAGCCCCTGAGAATTGCTGAGTGTCCAACAGTGGGGAGACTCATTCCATCATTCCTCCAACCCGAGTGGAGAGCGGCTTGAGGTGAGCGAACTCTTGTTTCATTTGCGGTGGTAAGTACAGGGTAATAATGACGCGCATATGGATTCAGAACTTTGAACTGAACGCTGTTCGTAAGGCTCTAGGAAGAAGTCACCGTCAGACACACTTGCTTGTATCTCAGTTGGTCTGCATTCGCGACAATCTCATTCAGACCGCAGCATTGGAATTCCCAGATGTCGGATGACGCACAAATGCCTTGCAGAGATCACGAGATTCGTTAGAGGGATAGTGTCGGACTCCCGATGTGGTTCAAGTAGGCCACGATGGACCCATGCCCGGTCAGCATGTGCGCGAGCTGGTAGGTGACGCCGCCGTGTTTCCTACCACAGCGATTCTGAATGCTCGGTATCATCGGACTTCCCGCTCGCGCAACGTTGGACAAGATTCGTATTTGACCCAGAATAGCCGTTGCTATCTTTCCGATTCCGCGGTTTTCACCCATATTAAGCATCTTCTGTAGCTTTTGCAATCCCCGCGTACAACGCGCATCATGAGAGACGCTGGAGATGTATCTTGCCACGAGGCTGGTCAACTTCTGTCATTCATCACAGCTCATCGGAGCTATGTTCTCAGGAGGACCATCCAACCAACTGGTCGCACGTGTCCATCGCGTAGTTAGGCGACGAAGCCACGAATACCTCCCCGAGCTCAGAACCGGCGAGAACAGAACGATGGTGCTCATGCCGCCAGTGTTCCTGACGATGATGGTTACGATCAGTCTCTTCTTCCCAATTCATAGCATCTCTTGGGAGGAAGGTCGGGAGGAGCTCAGCCTGATGAACGTACTTACCGAGGCTGAGAATTTCGCTCTCCGACGAGGTCTGCCACCGACGCGGATACTCATCTTCGCTATTGGCGGGGTCCTCTCGGGAGACAGCATCAACTTGAACTCGAGTCTACTTTTATCGCCTCTTGATATCGATAACTTGAAGGATTCGCAGAAGTTCCTCATTCCCATCTATCACTACGTTTTGCGCAGTGATCTAAAAGTCATCGTTATCTCCGCGACATCCATCTTCGGGAAATCGACCTCCCAACCCGCTCCGGATGCATTCCAGAATTTTCGACATAGATGTCTACTTCACATCGCGCTCGGCAAGCAATCTCGAAAGGACAGAGTCGCGTATGTAAGCACCCTCCACTGGTACCAGGATCGGACTCGGAGATTTGCTTGCGTTCAACAATTCGATCACCTCATCTTCTGGACGGAAGCTAAGTCCATGGATTCTTGCGAGCCCAGCGAAAGTAAATGCTCGGTGAACTCAGGAGTCATCAGAGATTCTTTTCATCCCGCTCTTCAGGGGAGATCTTTATGGATCGCAATCTCGTGTAACTCCACTAAAATAAGGATGGAACTCAGCGGAAACGCCTTGGTGATTCGACCTATGGACTCATTGATGATGAATCGATACCCAGTTTCACAACCAGACGTCCTCGAGTGCTTCGCTTACATACGACTGCGCGGAATCGATGTTTCGGCTCTGATCAAACCCTTCAAACCAGGAGTTTGGGGTTTGGTGTTGTTCACATTACTTTTCTTAGTGAAAGTGATCTCGTGGCTGAAACTTGTACAATTTTGGAATGGTTTCAGTAAGGCGGTAATGAGTTTGATGTCAGTGGTTGAATTCAACATCAACATACGACGATATCACCATGTGATCATGCTTGGAGCTCTCCTTTCGTTGAACTTTCTTCTGACTCAAATATACCTAAACTTCGTCATGTCATTTTTCTTAGATCGGAAGGAACCTGCGCGTTGCAAGGAAGTTTTCGACTGTGCGGGGACGCCGACGTGCTCGTCTCCCACCTACGTGAATCTGATCCTCTTGGACGAAATCTGTCTCTGCGGTTTGAACCGTGGACAACAGATGTCCGCCGGGAAGCCTCTGAGACGAGAAATGCATGACATGAGGGCGGAATTTCAGCCGGACAGATCGTTCCCCACTTTCCTTAGGGTTCATAAGCCCCGAGCGAACGCGATGAACAATTTCCGGGGACCGTTATTGCTGATCTGCTCGAAAATCAGCGCGACAATCGATCGACTGTATTCCGCTGGACTTGTATCGTTCGCAGCCTCCGCCCGGGCGGCATTGGGGCCCAAAAAGGTACTCAACCCATTCGAACGAGGCCTGGAGAACGCATTGGACTCTGTCGCACGCTCGCGGAAAAAGAGAAGGCGGGAAATATTCTTGGAACACGGAAACTCGGACGATATGTTCGACTTGGAAGCCTTCGGTGAAATTCTGCCGATCATCGGTGTCAGCTTCATCCTTGCCCTTACGGCTGGCTCGTGCGAACTGCTTTGGGCGAGCGTGCGGCGAGCTTTGAGAGTGAGGTACAAAGTCCTACATCGATTGGTAGTTGTAGTATAACATGAGCTCCGTTAGAAATCTTGGCGATATACGTAGGAAGTACTCGAGAGATTTTCATCGAGCGCAGGATCCGCGCACCCTCAGCAGAAGTCGAAGAGTGGATGTTCAGGAGCAGTTGCATTGGAGCATACTCGTCGTCGGAGTCGAATTCGTTTCGAACACACAGTGAAGCCCGCTCGGTACTTTGGGAAGCAGTGATATTGGAAATTGACTTCGGAAGGGAGATCCACGGGGATGGCTGTCCAACTTAATTCACATCCAAAACCTTACCAAGACTTCTTTGAAGCTTTCAAGCATTTGTGATCTCGTTTTCAAGTCGGAGGCGTTCGATCAATGTGGTCGAAGGCTGGTGTTTCTGATTCAAGTCATGGACCGGGAGAGAGTCTTGGAACTAATTGTAAGATACGCTGTTTAAGGTTGCGAACGCACTCGAACAGGCTTGTCAAAAAAATAGTGAATCAGAAAATGAGGGAGCGAAATAATGTCGGCACGATTCCCATGATCTATCCAAACGAGGCGGGATGATGGCAATCATCAGACGATAATCAACGATTGGTAGCATGTCAACCTTGGGAACCGCGGCTTCTCGAACCGAGCATAAAAGCCCTCGTTCTCAAGCAATAAATTAGGTTGGGCGAATCGTTGTGGTGATTCTGTAGTCGCAGATTCATGTTCATCGGTACCAATTCCAATAGCTCATCATTTCTGTTATATATTCTGGTTATCTCCGCTATTGGGATACTTCAGAAATACGAACGCGGCCTCGTGCATAACACAATTAAGCTCCCTGTGAGGCGACATCGATGTTGATGTCTTGGAGTCTTGGTGTGCTAGTCTTGGAGCACAACCAAAGAAAAACGAGAATCGACTGCATTCATTCTCGTTGTGATCATGATGTGGCTGCAGCCCGGAGGTCAACGTCACTTTGAGATCCGCAGATGCACTCGATTGGTAACGAGTGAGCTCTTTGGATTTCCGCGTGGACCTCTATTTCCACAGGAACCGCAGTCCATGTGTAGCAGAGTTTTTGAAGCTGACTCAACGTGCTACAGCTGTATGCGTTCACGACGGAATGTCCCGTCGGAAGCCCGGCTGTAGCATTCGCGAGCCCAAGTTCGGTAGGTGGGAGCCACTGATATGGATGTAACGAATGAAAATCTTCAAATCAGCGAGTATTCACGCCGGAGGTCCCCGTTGATACGCACGTTCGAAACGAGAACTCGAACTGTACTCGGCTGCTGAGCTTCTCCCCGTCTTTGTAACCAATCAGAAGAAAGCCAATCAGCACCTTGTCACCTTAGTAAGCTTTGTAACCAATCAGCAGAGGCTCCTCTTACATGTCTAGTCTCGAGAGTCTGTTTTCGAGAACTTCGCGATCGGTACATCGTCGGTTGACGCTCATTCCAAGCAGGCTCGAGGAGTTCTGGTTTTCTCCCTCTGTCGGGGAAATATCATCCAGGATTCAACGAGTAGTTCATCCGAGCGAGCCATCGTCGGCAGCTCGCAAGTTTTGTTTGAGGCAAATTTTATAAACACTCGTCTGGCCGCTCTTATAATCATTCCGAATTCACTCGGAGGATAAGACAGTCCAAGAATGAGCTCCGCCGTATCCGTTGCTCTTGTGTTCGTCGCCTCTTTGTTAAGCGTCGTATCTGCTCAGGATGAAGATGAAGTCGAAGGAACCATGAGGGTGGTGTTCCGAACGAGTGAGTAGAGAAATTTTATTTCCGTAAATCATGATTCGAACGATGGTCTCAGCATCTGAAGTCAGACTCCAGCGTCCACCGAAGCGGAAGCAACGGAGTGCGGTAGGATAATGATTTTGGAAAATTCCAGTGTTCACGATAATGCGGTCAGTCGCCAAAAATGTTCCCGGTAAGGAATCTTGTAGAACTTAATTCACTCTGAATCAAATTGGGAACATTCATATTCAGAACATCCGTGAATCCTTCAGCTTGTTCAACAATCAGCTCGATACAATTCGCATTCCCTTTTCCAGACATTATCGATGCGATCGCGGGAGCGTTCCCACAATGAGTCCGTGTATGGCGTCAGGAATTGAAGCTGTTAATCTAGTACCACCACGAATAATAAATCCCGTTTCGCAATCCAACTGTCATCCTTTACCCTGTCCTGTCCTAATCCTGTCCTGTCGTTGCTGTCACCAGAAGGAGCCGGAGTTTTCGGTTTCCGGCACACAGGCTCCAATGAAGCTGGAGACAGCTCTTTTCTGTTTTCTGACAAACTCATGTCGACAAGTTCTGGAATGCTGGAGAATTCTCCGTGGAATCGTCGAAGTCGAGGTCTCCGTCCAGTCTCGGGCTGTGTAGACTAAACAACAGGCTAAGCGATCCCTCATCTCTGCAAGTCCTCATGGATGGCATGATACTCGTCCGTTGCGAGACGGGTTAGTTGTGCAAACACAAGTAGTGGCTGATATTCGGCGCCTCTGCAATGGCGACGTTCATGTGAAGCTAATGCTTGAAGAGGTCCGGATCCTCATGGAGGGAAAACACAACTAGCGGCATCGCGTGCGAACTCGATTTTGCTGACGGCTCGAGCCGGATGCTCACTGTTCGCTAGCACTGGACGATATTTTGAAATCCCAGACTTTCGTTGTCGGTAATCAGCGCCCCCAGCAGCAATCGCGTCCGATCCGCACGCAGAAAGATCCGATGAGAGTTTGATGATGGCTCAGATCATTGCGGGACATACAACCTCAATGAATCCACGAACTAACAGAACAAAGGATCCGCGGTCGCCTGCTGAGACGTCAGTTAAGTCAACACCTGTTTCCGGGAATCAGCCTTTCCTTGGAATGAGGAAGTTCCTCGAGGTTTGCGAGTATGAGGCGTCGCTGCTTGTAGTCGGGTGTGACTGTTTGCTCGAACCCCAAACTTGTCCCAATCACTCATCAATCGTTCGCCGCATGGCTGGAAACTTCTGCATCTGATTCCGGCTTCTCGTTCGCACTGGAGGTCCAGCGTGTTTCACGCCACAGATCGTCAGAAAAATTAGTATCGTCATACGTGAGGTTTGTCACATACGAGGTTGTTCATAAGGAAGGTTCGTCATTCTTGAAGTTCTTCATACAGAAGGTTCTCTTTGCGCGGTGTTCTTAGCACGCGCGAGTACAGGGTACACACGATTGCGGCATTTCCGTGGCGAATCTCCATATTCGGTCAGTATTCGCGGGAAAATGTGGTGATTTTGGTCTGTCTGGGCCGTCGGACGTGGATCAGTCACAACTGCCCTGCCGGATTAGGGTCTCCCCCGACACGAGCGGCTGATCGTGGTGCAGAGGCGCGACCCAGAGAAGTAGCCCAGGGTTAAGTGGGTTCACCCCGTGGGTGGTTAAGGTTGTACTTGGTGTCATGCATAACTGCTTATTTGTAACGGTTCTCGTGATAGATGAATCAGGCATTCTCAGCGCCCGAGCAACGTCTGCATACGAACAGACAATTAATTCGGAATAATCGAATGAGACATGATTGACACCTCACATACCATTCACATGGAGGCGAGAATGAACACGTGGGAGGGTTGCTCGAGTTTCAGACATCTATGCTTCGTCGTCAACTCCAATAACTGGGGAGTCGTTATTCGGCGAACGGCTTCATATAAAGCCGCAACAAGCTCTGGGAATTCCCCAAGCCCCGTATATAATGAACCCTTCGTTCCCGAAAGCCTATGCTTTACGCTCAGATGAATTTACATGTCTGAGTTCTTCTATTTGAGCCAGTCCTCATTCGCAGAACTTGGGGGTCAACTTTGCAATCGAGGAAACGTTCATATCGATGAGGGGAAACCGCGCTATTGCGGCTCTTTCAGGAACCGGAACTGCCTCACTGTGCGGCACATTTTAGCATGCTGCTCCACAATGTAGCCTGAAACGTCACTCCTCCGCTGCCGTCTGTTCTAGCTGTCCACGTGGCACCCAGAGCGCTTGCGGGAGTCAATACTCAAGAACTTTCCTTCCAACTTCGATACACAAGACCATCTCTTTATTCAAGTCTTTGTCGTTGTCACATCGATACTCTTTGGTGGTAAAAAATAGCTTGACTTCTCAATCAGAAGCTTTGTCCCATGATATCATGATCAGGTTCCGTATGTCGTCAAAACTCAATCGCCGGATAGACTGGCTGGAACCCGATACAGTATTCAATGAAGTTCTTCTCTTCCCTGGTTTCCAGACAACTCATCTTATATACAAAATACAGTTTATACATTCTCAGAAAGGAGAGAAGGAGAACAGGTAAATTCTTCCTGGTTTGTTCAATCGTCCCGCACGCTCTCATAAATTAGCTGCAATCTGCAGTGGCTTCCGTCAAGCTGGTCTGCGGCGAGTACGATGCGGCTTCCTGTAGTCTCATGAGCATGTTCAACTGAAAAGTCAAAGTTGAAATGAATGGGAGAAACCTCATCGTCTTATCTTCCGGGATACAATGATTCCAGACGTCTTGCGATTCAAAATACAAATCGCTCTCTAGAATCTTTTGTATAATAAATTTTCTATATTCGGCACCCGGCGTAGAAGCTTACCAGAGGATCAGAATCCCGGTTGCTCAGTGTTGTTTCCCCCGAAGTGATGTCATCCTCCCGAACAGAGACAAGTTCCTGGGAAGATTTGTGCTCGAACGGATAGCTCTGCTTGACCCACTCGAGAGGGTCTTCCCACGGCGCACGTTGGCCGTGGAGTTGTAGCCCTTCCCTAGCCGCCTCGACAAGGTATGGAACGATGGTGTAGTTCCAGAGGTCCGTGAACCACACTTGAGCGGACAACAGATCGACGGGACACGTTAGAAACAGCCGGGGGCCGATAGTGGCGTCCGCCGAGTTGTGAGTCTGGAAGGACGGCGAAAAATCGGTTAAGAACCATAACCAGGCGAACACAACTTGGAAAGCATGGACGAGATATCGCAGTCCACGAATTTCGATGTCAAAGACATGGACCGCAAGTGCTCCATTCGCTATGCGGCATCACGAAAGTAGCGAGAAAACTGCGACTAGTTCATGTTCCGAGCCGTGAGGTGAGCGATGAAAGTCATCGTCATCGTCGATATTGTGAAGGACTCGATTCGTGTCAACGCCCTTCCTGAATGCCAAGCAACGGTGATGGCAGCGCTAATTACTTCGACGTCGGTAACAATGAGCGCCGCAATGATTGGAAGAGGCCGCGAACCGCATCGAAGCGATCAACGAAGCTCATTGATTCCTCAAAAGTGCAGTAACACGTAATATGCGATGGCGATGACTCACCTCGAGGAACTTGTTGACGTGCATCCACACTTGCGGCATCCAATCGATCACATGTTGCAGCTCAGGACTGCTCCGGAGCCCGGTTCGAGCCTCATGGTCCACGAGTCGGCGTCTGAGGCATCTTCCCAGAAGGCCCTTGACCGGCTCAATGTGGTTGGCGCACAGCACCCACCGGAAGTTGTGGTTCAATTGAAGGTTCGTTGTTGAGCACCGGGCCTGGTTCATTGTTCCTGAAAAATAGACGCCCGCACATCAGATCGCGATTCTCTGAGCTCCTCGAGTATTCGGGATGTTTCAAGAATGGTATTTTGCCGAGTGGCGAGAGCTTACCAATGATGAAGGGGCACTTTTCGGCGTTGGCGTGGAAGAGGGGGTTGAAGACGTCGGAAAGTGAAGCCACGTGGTGCAGGTTGTCAACGATGACCACCTGCGGAACCTCGCCCGACTCACTCTGCTCGGCGATGTTTGCCAAGTAACTTTTGAGTTCCCCTTGGCTTCCACGGTCGACATTGAACGTCGGTATCGCTTCTTCGCCTCGCTCCGAGTCTTTTGAAAGGAACTCGGCGAGTTTCTGCGCTAAGAAAGTTTTTCCCGTTCCACTAGGTCCACATAGGATGATTCGTTTGTGTTCCATGAGCAGAGATACGTATCGCGCGAGGATGGACTTGGGAATGAGCGTTTCGAACGCCAACGCGTCCAACGAGCTCTGATCGGTGCCTCTGACGACCACCTTGATCTGCATGTCGTTTCCGACCAGGTAGCCGCACGGCAGCAGTTCCGGCGTCAGATCCTTCTGCCTGACCATCTCGCCAATGTGGTAACACTGCACGGATTCAGCGCTCAGACCCAAGTTGGAGGCGGGGTCGATTTTGAGAACGTACTCCTTGAAAGCCTTGCGAACGATGGCGTCGAGCAAAGTCCACGATGTTTTATTGCTGACCGCCACACAACCGATAAAGATCTCGCTCGAGGTCGACAGGAGTTTGTTCAGATCGCCGCTGATGCCGAGGTGGACCGAAACAGGAATCTTCTTGCTGTCCCTGCTTTCTTGGATGTTGTCGTTGAGGTACATGTCCACAGTGGGAGAACCAGATTGATCGGAGGACGAAAGTCTCTTCTCCACCGATTCGAGGGAGTTCGCTTTCAATAAGCTCGGGATTGAACACTGTGAGCTGTTCTCGGAGTTCTGACCGGGTGCTCCAACCAGTCTGGCGAGCCGTTCGTTGTCCGCCTTGAGGTGGGCGATTTCTGTCTTCAGTTTCGCCACAAGCTCCTTCGTCTGGTCGAGCTGATGGGCAGAAGATAAAGCCTCGAGCCGAATGTCGGTCAAGACCATATCTTTGTCTCTCAGCTGCTTGCGAAGCTCTTCGACAAGCTCGGAGCTGGATCGAGTTTCGGCTTCGGTCTCGTCTGCTTCCTGAATCGGAGCTGGAAGGGGACAGCTCCTGGGGACCTGCGGTGAATTCGGCACTGAAGAATCACTGCCGTTCCCATCTTCCTTGCCGCTTCCACTACCGCCTGGAATGTTCACGGGAAAACGACTTAGCTCAAGCTATTGAGGTCGTTGAGTTCATACTGGTGGATCGTCAGGTATAGCCTTGACCTGCTGAGCAAATACCATCGACGAGAAATCATCCTAAGGCCCTTGGATTCGGCCTGATCACCACCAAATGATCCAAAAAGTTCGGATACGACTATTTTTCAAGAATTCCAAACAGAAGAAATGGAACGGCTCGGAGTAAGATCCAGCAGAATTCCAGAGTCTGGATCGGACCACTTGTATTATCGAGAGATGAGAGGTCCAATCTTTCAAGTTTCAAGAATCCGGGAAAATGGTTCTAACAGATTTCGAGAGCTCGCTTCGTTGAATAGGGATGTTTTTGATTTGGATTTGAGTGTTTCCACGCGAAAACCACCGTTTCCGCTAGAACCGTAATATCAGGGTACAGCTGGATCGTTTCAGCCTTGAATATTTACGACTCGCAACAAGTGTTCAAATAGAAAGATTGTCTCTTTGCAGCTACACTATATGGAGCGAGACAAAGTTGTTCGCCCGGCAACAAAACGAACAGAATGGATCACTCCCATTTTCAGGTTCCATGGGATGGATTCAATATCCAGCGATCAGGATTTAAGAGTGTCAAAAAAGAGCTGCCAACAGTGCATAAGATGACAAAAAAAAACTTCACGCTCCTAGGCGTGAGAACCACAGAAAACGCTTACTCAGATCTCGATAAACGCTGCTTCAGCAGATATGAAAGATCGCTAAGCACTCTGAACTTACCCCTAGAAAATGCTTTTCCAAAGCTCGTCCTCAGCCATCCGGAGGATTTCTTTTTCTTGTTCTTCTTCAGGTTGCTCTCCAGCGCGTCTAGAGATGATTCTCGGTCTTTGCACAGCTGCGAGACCTGATTGTGGTGATTCTGGTACTGGGAGCTCTGCGAATTGGCTGAGTTTACCGAAGACATTGAATCACTCGAAAGCTGTCGCGGCATCGATTTCGGTGTTCCAGTATTGGCGTCGTTACTGTGTAACGCTGCAAAGACACGTAAACGTTGAGCAACTACACGTTGAACATCGCTGAGGCCGTCTCCTACGTCGCCTTTGGTAGCAGAGTGAAATAGGGAAACGAAAGTTCATAGAGGAAGTAGCAAGCATCTTGACGCTATCAAAAACTGACAACAACTGAATCTACTGGGCTCGACTCTGGCTTATCGGATTGGAAAGGGAGAACTCCAGTCGTTATACTGCTTCTACCCGGCAATCTAGCATCATCGCTTAGAGGAGCAGTCAACGATTCTCGGGGGGAAGTTGCAACGAGCGAAGCAAGTGAATGATGTATTTGGTGTATTCCTCCCGGAGATTATTGGGGAAATTTGCTCGCACGAGCATTTTCGTATCAGAACAAAACAAGCTAAGTCGAAGAATCGGTTGCCGAATGAGTCTTCGATCGCCGGAACCATGAGAGCTATGTTCGTGACTGTTAATAAGTCTGAGCAGCAAGCAGACCAGGGTTGCAGAGCTATAGACAGGACAGAAAGTAGGATTCCAGGTGGTAACCTTGAGGGTAACTCCGCCCGTGACAGGAAAAGTGTTCAGACGAGATGCGGAAGGAGTCGGCTTCGTCGGAGCTTTCGATATCCACGATACGCTGATCAGAGATTCATTCCTCTCAACGAATCCATAGCAGAAATCCACACATCAATCATCCAATATCATTCCACCCATTCCTCTTCCACTCATCATCGTGATAACTCATGATAGAACAGGAATTATTGGAGTCAATCATCACTCATCCATCATGTATCGATCATCCATCATCCATCACTGATCAATCATTCATCACGCAACGCTAATATGTCGAAGCAATCGATCATCCATGAGTTCATCCATTCAATCAAGCGAAGCTCCCGCTCTCTCACCGTTAGAACCGTTCTCCTTCGCCGATGTGTTAAATGTGTGTCTTCTAACTACGCTTCGTTTGTCCTGTCTAAGGAGGGCGTCCTTATCCTTACTAAAGCCAGAGTTCTCTTCTTCTACTCCTAACTGCTGTTGTTGGAGGTTTTGACTATTGTCTAGGTGCGGAAGCGACTTGGAAGCGAAGGTATTACTTCTTTGTACGGCTTGCATCGATTGCAGCGCGGCTTTCGTGAGTCCTGCTTCGGCGCTCTGCTGCTGTAGAGCCTCAATGGTCTTCCGAAGCTCCATCAGCTCCGAATCCTGCAAACAAACAATGTAAAGCCATGGTTAGAAAATCTGATTCGGCCGTTTAGGTATTTGCCGCTGCTGACGGTTCTCCTCTATCTAGCCGATCATGATTCTAGTGTCCTCCTCGTCATGGGCGCATCAATGCTGCGGCAACTATGATTGCAAAGATAGATGCATCGAGTCTTGAATATGTAAACAATGTTTTGAATTCTTCGTCTCGATCGCTCGACTTCGTGAATCGGCGGTTTCTGGAACCTCAGGTTGCGATAACGGCCGCCTGGCTGCCAAACAAACTGTATCAGAAAAAGTAGCCGCTAATCTGGTTTGGGAGAACAGTGCGTAATTCAGAAAAGTGAGTCTAGTTTGCGCTTGTTTCCCGCATGGCGGAGAAGCCAAACTGGCGCCGTTTCAGCGGCCGTTTCCAAAGGTGTAAACACTCGACTCCATCTGCATACATGGCGGAGAACGTGCTTCAAGAAGTGCCCGAGTGATGAGTAGCATCTACTGGCGGGCGCGGAACAGCTCCGTGAGCTCAAGTTTCTCCAACTGGGTTTGTGGGTTGTGAGGAGGGGCCAGTTGCGTGCGGCCCTTCGTTTTCTGCCGCTTTTCCGTTTCGTTAGCTGGATTTGTTTCTGTACGATCAGCAACGGGCTTTCTGAGTAGTCTTCATCCGCTCCGCGTATTCCAGCCCTGGGCCAAATGCGAGCTAAATGTGTCGTTCGGCCTGTGATCACATCTCCCGAAGGCCGGAAGATCGCATCTTCTGGTTTGGCATTTGCATACAGCTTGTATGATGATCATCATCATTGATTACGACGGCGTCGTCGGTGGCAATGGCAAAAAAAAGTCCGATCTGGACCAATTTGGAGAGGGATTGTTGAAACGTATCATTCTGACGGTAGATCGAGTTCCGTCCGGCGATGGGACTTTGCCAGCAAGACGGAGTAAACAACGAGAGCAAGAAAAGTTGCTGACCAACTACGCGCGGACATGACACCGACTTGGCGTTGTGCTACCAAACACCGTTGTTTGGTTCATACGTGATCACATCGCCGCTGGTTTTCTCTGTCGACCAGTAAAACTCAGAAAGATATCAGTTGGAGAGGAAGTGGAGCCGTTCTCGCGTGCAGTCGCAAGAACTGTAATACGGCCTCGGAAACTTCAGTGCATTTACACGGGAAATACAATGACAGAGATTGACGGAAACGATGAGGATTCGTCTTTCATGAAACTGTTCGTTCACAGTTAGATAACTTCGCTCAATTTCCAAGCGTGAGGCAGAGCAACCGATTGGTGTACTGCCTGCTGCAGAAACCAAGCAAGCTGTCGATGTTGATTTCTGCGCGAAGGTTTTCACGGTCTCGAGGTTTAGGTTCTTGACCGATACGCATTGCGTCCACCAGGGACTATTCATTTTCTTCAAAATGGTTGTTTGTCTTATCAGCCCTCGTTTGAGGAAGATAAGAAATCAGAATGATTCAAATTGGTTTTAATCGTTCACTCCAAAGTCAAGCCCTCGCAACGGCCGGCGGCGAAGCGTTTCAAAAGTTCATCTAATCACTCCAGAAACACTCGAGAGCGCTTCACCCCATGGAGCATCTGCAATCGGAATCATCAATCACACCGACAAATCCTCTCCCGGCTGAATTCTTACCTTTTGCTCGGCGGTCGCCGTCAGATGCTGCAGTCGGCTGGTCATATTCGACAGGGATTGTTCGAAGGCGGCCACCATGTGAGCCTGGAATTAGGAATGAAGCATCGATTAGTCAAAAGTCCCGCGCGTTTGCCACCCTCTAACAAAGATCTCTGATTCCTAGCCGATATAGCTTCATATCCCGGCCGATGCGTCAAGTATTCGCGCCACAGGTCAAAAAATGGAAACCGCAGGAGATACTCGTCGTTCGATTCCTAACGTGGAAACCGCGAGTAGCGATGAGTAGAATACCGATGATTACAGGAAGCGATGATGAATCGCAAGAACTAAGAACCGAAAGCATGAGGCAAAGAACGCCTGGTCGGGGCTGAATTAATTATCGGAAGTCCGAGTTCACGGAGCTGGCCGTACATCATCTATTTTTCGGCGCCGGATCCCGACCGCGCGTCCATGTCTCATCGGCAGATGTGCTTTTCGTTTAAGAGGGGTCAAAATTCCGGCCGTGCCACTTTTTTCGCATCATCTGGAAGCTCTGACGTCAGGCTGGTGGTTTACGTAAGCGTCGTAATTCTTTTGGAGTCAAATGACGGAGTGCCACGCTCAGCTGGCTGCAGGTGTGGTCGTGACGAACGGAATCTTATCGTGCCTCCGACTTCTTCCAACACCTCGTCGTGACACGCTTTCGCCGGTTGGTCAGCAGCCAAGTGGTAACGATAGTGCAGCAAACGGCTAACCTGGTAGTCGTCAAACTTGCAAATAAGTGGTCGCAGCATACCGCCCTTCGGAACTCCTAATCGGAACTCCTGTCCTGTTCGCGGATGACTTCCCGTTCTAGAGGTACATCATGCAAACCTCTCATGATGAAACGGTACATCGGGAAACGGTACTTGTCGAGTCTTCGGAGCCGTTGTGTCTGTTGTGTGCTCCGCCGCAGCGGCGGTTGGGTCGGTCGACAACGATTCAAATGCGATAGTGGCCACGGTAGTGGTTATTGCCGTTGCTACCCCTGACGATTCGATTTGTTTAAGGAAGCGAGGCCGCTGCCGACTCAATCGCAGCTTGACACAACAATGGTTTCGCTACTGAACGATGCAAACTTTGAATTCTTTTCTCTTCCACCGAGGATGAATCGATCGAATACAAGGATGCCGGCCGTAAAAGTTATCCAGCATCCATCTGCTAAGGTGCGTCTGGCATGTGCGTGAGTTTTGTACTTGCTTCAGCCGAAGCATCTCTGATCGAACTGACTTATGATGATGATGATCATCATCGTCATCGTCGTCATCATCATAGTGATGGCAATGCCGATAATGATTTGATGCGAGCGTTTTTCTGAAGGTTCTGAAATAACCTCAACAAGATGGGCCCCAATTCGGGTTGGGCATCCGAAGCGTGCTCGCGTCCTTCCGATTAGCCATGGATCGACACAAGGCACTTTGTTCCCTCAACAGCTTGTGACAATGTCGAAGACGTCACGAAATGGTCGTCGTCGTAACGAGCCGGAGCTGATTTCGCCCGAGTTGGATTTTTGAGCTGGTTTCTTCTCTGGAATGCGACGCCGGTCGGCCTTGCTTTTCCTGGAGAAGTCGCTGTACTTCACGACGGACGATTCCCCGATTTTTCGATTTCGGACCACCGTTAGCACTCGAGGGAGACAAAGCAGCTCACAGGAATGGGTTCGTGACCTCATTTGCATTCCGTACCGGTAGGTGATGAACGCTTTGTTGAATTATAAACGGAATCCACAAAATATCTTCATTCGCTCGTGTGTCGTTGTCTCGCGGCCACAGAAAACAGAATCCGACAGAAGTTCGATACAACGGAACGCTCACGAGCGACACGAAAAAACAAACGTACGGGCCAGCTTACGCCGAGACACGGTCCATTAGTGGACGAGAAGCGTTTCGGACATTTTCTTTCGTTTTCGTTCCGAGGGTTTTCTCGCCAAATTTGAAACCCAGATCCCGAGCTTCATCCGTTGGAAGATTCAACTTCCCCTAGATTTTCGGATGCCGTAAAAGACTATTACGCAGCAAAGACACTCGTGAGTGTATGATATCTGAGGTTGATGTTTACAACGAGGGGACGACTCTCCCTCCCTTGTCACCGTTTCCGATGCTGCTGGCTGTGACTGTTCGACTCGTTTGTTGCAGCGGGAAGCAGACTTGAAGGGGCCTCGATGTATTGTATGTAGGACGTTAGTAGAACACCTGTTCGTCCAAAGTCGGATCGGAAGTTCCCTCCGCTCGGTCGGTCGCTCAAGCTGGGATTCACACGTTTTCTGTGGAGCCGAGCAGTAGCGACCGGCGGCGTCCGAAAACTCCACGAATGTCCCACCGATATCAGCGGTCAAACCAATGGTGACGTCTTTTCGAATGATTCGAGGCTCAAACCCTCAAAATGACGGAACTTAAAACCTCTTCTAATAATTATCTTCAATCGTTTTGATTGACCGCACGACAAATCGATCGAAATGGGCGCTCGTTCCACGTTTGACATTCGTTTGTTGCGAAGTTCGGACAACAGCTTGCCGAGGCGACACTGAGATCTGTACGGAAGCAGCAGGAACGTTTCACGCCCATCTTCGAATGGAATGGCGAGTTTCGCTCGCGGGCAAACAGTTGCCAAAGTGGCATGGGTGCTTATCTGTGAAATTTGTAATTTCGTTCGAATATTTTCGATCCTTCGTCGCGAAGCAACAAATTTTCCCCTCCAATTTCTGAGCCCCGGACGAACGTCGACGACGAAGCTTACATCTAATCACTACAGACAGCAAGCTTACCGATGACGGCAAGTTATTTTTCTCCTCTCCCCAACGATCGGAAGGAAGAAGAATGACAACTCGACAAATGTCACAGATAATGACCCCATCGTTAATAATTCATCCGAGATCGATCCCAGTCGACTACTTTCGTCTTGTCTTCTCCTTTCCAACGATTGTTCTCAGAAAATTATTTTCTCAAAGCCTCAATCGGAAGATTTTTTTAAATCACGCGGTCGTTAGGGTGGACGAGACTCCGTTTTGTAGCGCGGGGTCACGCTTCCCGAATTTCGGCGCCTGATTTTGGAAGTACTTCTGAAAAATTCGGCAGGAAACGCCTCCAGAAGCTGATCGGTGTAGTTATCACGCGGCAGGTTCCACCGAACTCCGCCCTGACTCACGGCGTACCATCGGTACGGTGTGTTTGTATTTTCAGAGTCATTATATACACGCACGGCTATCGACACTGTTTGTCAAAGCTCTTTCTGTGTTCTTCTCGCGTGGATGCTGAACCTGATGTTGCTACTGCTCCAGCTTCAGAAGTAGGCCAAGCCGTTCGTTTCTTCGGTTAGATTCAGTTGTTTTATTATTTTCTGCTGAGCGAGCGTCGCCGACAGTTGGCTATTTCTTATCGTTTCTAGTAGCTTGGAGAAGTAGGAAAAGTACGAGGTTCCGTCGGACATATTCCACTTCTGACCGACTTCCCCTAAAACTCTTTTCCTTATAATAGACATGGAATTTCTAAACAGAAGTCGCTTCTAAACGTACGAAGCCAAGCTTGGATATGTTTCTTATCAGTTCATTATCTCTGCGGAAAGTCTCTGGTCGCGCGTTTCCATTCCGCACACACGCTATACCCCCAGCCGAGATAATTCGGGCTCCGTGGCAAAGGCTTGACTTATCGCGTAACTCAACGTTTCTCGCCCCGAAATTTCCCCAAACACAAAACTGTAGAGCTTTCGTCCAGTTTTCGAGCTGAAGTCGGGACCAGATCTTCGAGCTTTTCTTCGGGACTCGATGGTGTCCTCATGATGAAAATGACGTAGTATGTCGTGACCTGACACCTTCACTTTTGTTCGCTATCCAAACTCATCGGTTGATAAAGCCAGCTGTTCCTGGTTGGAAAGCGGATAAAAGAAACAAAAGTTTCGTTCGTTTTTCTTCTACACGTCATCACAATAACCGTGAGTTATGGACGGAAGAAATAATTGCCGTGGAGAAACATCACACCTTAAAGGCGCATTCACGCCAACTGTTTCTAGCCATCGCTTGTCCCTTATAAGGTTTGACAAAGGGCCAGCTGGTAAGCTTCACGATTCGTTTCGTAGGGGCTCTAATCCCGCCAATGACACCTGGCCGTTCGAACGACTGAATGACTGACTCAAGGAGTGAGTGACTGGCTGGCGGGCTGGCTCGAGTGGTTAGCTTGCGGAATCCGAAGCTGAGCAACAAACAAGGACTTTCCACTCAAACCGAAGATGCGATGAGAAAGATTCCGTCCATCACAACGAGTCTCAACAATGCCGTCCCGTATATGTATAAGCAGAAAAGCGGATGTCCCTGCTCATGTTTGTGTGAGTGAGCATGCATGCATGCAACGAGCATCACGTGTCGACCGTGAGTATTGTTCTTAATCTCAATGCCGTCTCTTCTTCCTCGAGGATGGATGTGACAAGTTCACGAATAGCCGACCCGTCATCGGGCTTCTATCCCGACGTCACATCTCTGAACATTGCCCAGGTCCACGCCATGCCATTGCTGGTATGGGCTTTCAGGTAAGTGGGCATCGCTAAGATCTTCAGTTTCAAGCGGATTCCGACCAAGTCCGAGCTGCGAGCAAGCCTCCCATGAGATGAAAATGACACAGCAAAGCACAGCATACCCCAAGACACACACTTCACAGGCATGTCATGGAGTGTATGGGCTATGATGCGGAATGTATAAAATATGTCACGAAATGTATGACACATCAAATGTTCGACATGTTCGTCTCCCAAGTGCTCTGCTGCTCTCTTATCGAGCCATGGTTGAAAGGCTCGGGAGGAGTTTTCGTTTGAATGGAGAGAAAAACTCCCAAGTTTGGTTAAGAACGTTAGTTGTGGTTCAGATAGGGGCAACTCGTGATAACGTCGTAGAGCGACTGCATGAATAAATCGTTCCTACGTGAGAGGAAGTCGACCGTGGGAAGCAACAACGAACGCTGCCTGCCGGCCGGCCTGACTCGCTGGCTGAATGCCTAGCAGCCCGACCGCTCGCCTGCTTGCCTGAGTGCTCGCTCACTGTCGGAACAGCTGTAAAGAGCAGGCTCTCCTCTCTCGTTTTGTTCGATTCCCCGCGTGTTTCGACAACGATCCAACGCCTGCCGCGCTGCCGTATGTTCTGTCCCAGGTCTGGGTGAGAACGCCAACTATGTATTAATGAATGACTACATCCAGTTGCTCGACCTTAATCGGGGCCCGGACGCGATTGGAACTCATTCCGTGCTTCCGCCGCCGCTTCGATCCGTAAAGGTCGTCCAGTCACCTGGCAGGCTTGGAAACGAATTTCCGAAACTGTTTCCGGGACCGGGATTTCGATAGGTCACAGGATGATCGGAGATCACTTCGTTCTCACCTTCCGGTATGCAAGACGTTTCGGTTTTCTTCGAAATCCGTCCTGTCTCTGAAACAGGTCTAGATTCGTTTCCGTTGTCGAACGTCGTCGAAGCCACTGGTCGTTGATCCGCAGGCAGAACACCGAAATGCCGAACGGAAACGAATAAGATGCGTATTCGACGCTTTGTTTGAGGTAGCGAGGCAAACCTCTTCGACAAGAAATTATATACATACATGTTTATTACAACAATAATCAGCAATCATGTTGATGTCGCGGCGCGTATTATCGTGAAACGGTCGATGTCACCTGTCCGGGAGCTGCTCGGCCGTAGGAAAATCTCATCGATAATCCGGTGTTATGGCGATCATCGATACATATCATGCATTACGTTGTTTCAGGAACTACAGCCCGCTAATAGACAGTCGGATGACAAGCTTCCATTGTTCAGGAAGCACAGAGTTCCTACCGGCTGCTCGTTGGTCTGCAATGCTCGCATCCGTCCGGATTGCTGCGCAGGTTGACCAAGTGTGATTCATTACTCGGTGATTTTATCAGCAAGCGGGCGGGAATTCAGGCGAGGAAGCGAGTGATCAAGTCAGCGATCGCCGCTGGATTTAATCTGTTTCTGAAACCCTGTCGGCTTTCTCAAGACCATCCATGATACCGTAACGGAGGGGAATGACGAGATACAAGGCTGACTGACTGACTAAAACGAGGGCTCCGTCACTGAGCTCAATTCATCGGTAATCCCAAAAACTCGGTTTCCAGAGCGACAAAGCACAATCTCCCGCCAGCTCCGAAGTGGAGTTTGGATCGATGGCAGGCATCTCAATGCCCGCCACGATCGACTCTAGGTGGGTCGACAATGCGGACCTGGCGCGTTCGCTTCATCGACGTCCCTCGGACTTGTCCATCTTGTCGCTGAATCATAGTTTGGACAAGCGATATAAACAACGCCCATGTCTTTTCTCCCCGATGGTGAGCTCTGCGCCGCTGCGATGTCTCGGGTTACTCCGCCCCACGACTCACAAGTCCCTTGTCCCCACCTGTGGACCATCGGTCCCCGAACTCGAAGCTAGGAAGTCGTTCGGGGATGGATACGAAAAAACAATTTAAAGCCCCTGTTGATCATCCCCGAAACCCATCGCTCATCAACGAGCGGAGAACTCCGCCGACCTCTTGACATTTATTGGAAAATAATTCAACCTGCTATTACGAAGCTGTCGGGAGCTGTTGGTCGTTGGGTTGGTCGGTTGTCTCAACAATTTCAGGTAATCTTTTCCGTTGTCGGTCCCGCGTTTTCTATAGTAATCCCTAGGAACAATCGTGTTGTTCGCGTTTGGATATTGCGCCGTTTGAAGGGAGCTGAAGGTAGCGTAAGCTGGCGGCGAAGAAAAAAATCGAAGACAAATTGAAGATTCGCTGGAGAATAGGAACAGATTGCGGAATAAAGACCGGAAAAAAAATGTTTTAGATAGAAGGAAAAACAAGAATTTGGCCGCGAAGAAATCACTCCAACGGAAAAAATCGTCGGCTGTTATCAACTGTCACCTTGAGACAACTCCGATTCGAAAACGGATGTAGAATCAATTTTCCAATTTTTTGCTCCCCCACAAAACACATTGATTGCTTTCGCTTACTTAATTTCAAGATTTGCGTCAACCACGCCCGTTTCCTCTTCCCTGAATCCTACGGATCTGTTCTGCGTGGGACAAAGAAAAAACAAACGCGAAAAGGCAGGGACAGTCGCTCGCGAAGGGAGAACCGAGGCAGACTCGGACCCGACGAAAGAAAAATGAGATGAAACGGTCCGGAAAGTTTTTGAAAACTCAGGGAGGAAAGCCAGGGCTCATTGAGCAGGGATTTTCGGTGATTCCCAGCAAACTTGCAAAAATGAGCTTGAGACTTGAGACGAAGAAAGGAACGAGATCACCAGATGACCACCGATGTATATCCAGAAACTTGTGTTCCGTCGTTCACAAAAATCCGCTCTGCCTGAAGCAGACTGTGGACCGGGAATCGAGCTCATGAAGTTCATTGAGCTGTTCCCTCTTTCTCGGTTTCCTCTTCGCAAGAAGAGTCGTCGTTTGCACTTCTTAGGGAAATAAAACTTGACCGTTGAAGAAGCACAGATAAATTTTTCGAAGGAAGAACTCCGATATTTGAAAAATCTATCAAAACGATCGCCAAGAAACTCAACACAGAAGGAAACACGGACGGCGAGTTCTGATCTTGTCGAAGAGCATTCAGAAGAGCAAATGTTTCCTCTTATGCTCCGACGAGTGCAGTCGGGGAGTTTGGATGCCCGGTCGGTGCAGTCATAGCAGTCACAAGTAGTATTCCGCTCTTTCGTTTACCACCGATTTCTTCTAACCAACGAAGCATTTCGAGGGGCCCTCAGTCAGCTACCGACATTCCCACTGTCCGCGGCTCCCTCCCTTCGTAAGGGACGGAGGAAAAATTACGCCGAACGCGACTTTAGAAATGAACGAACACTGCGAAGCCGACGACGGCGAAGTAGAACAACAAAAACGGAGTTCAAGACTGACACTTTCCCCGGGAACTTCTTCGTCCGAGGGCTTCTTCAAGATGCTGCCAACAAAGGAATCGTTCACTGCAACGTTCCGCTGAATGGCACCCAGACAGACTTGCGCCGCATTCGAATGCTGTCCATTACAAAACTATAAGAAAAATTCAGTCTTCACGATTCTTCGACGTGGGCTCGATTTTTTTTCAAACTCCATCCGAATAACGCTCGATCTAGTACCGGTTCAAGATCCAAATGTTCAAGATTCGGGATTCCAGCAACTAGGAGTTCCAGGGGTCAGGATCTCAGGAGGATCTCATCCGACTCTAGATTCTGACGTTTATCCAGGATTCGGGACTCCGCGTGTGTTTCCGTATCATAAGTCCTTATCTTCTTTGAAAATGAAGGAAAAACGAAGCATCTCGGAAAATCCGTGAACATCGAGATCAGGGTCACAGAATCTGTGTATATTATGAGTAGGGTGATCCAACTATCAGACGGAACGGTGCCGAGCCCACACAAAGCGAGCGGTAACTGTGACCTTCGACTGAGGTGAATCCGCAGCGCCTGCATTACCGTTTTAACTCGAAACACTTCGAGTGAAACGCTGTTAAAATCACTCCATAAGCATATCTAAAGGATGTAGTAAACGCGGAACGTCGTTCTTTTTCGTCCCGGGTTATATCTATAGGAACTTTTATGGCGGAACGAGCTGGACAGGAGCAAACACGACAAGAATCATTGGTGCCAAGAAAGCAAAGTCGACTCCTCGTGCAGCTCAGCTGCTGGAAGACGGTGAGACCGTCTGCTTCAGCAGTTCATTCCGGAATCGACGACACGAAGCCTCTCACTCAGGAACAGAATACGAGATCAAGCCCGCCCGCATCAAAATAAAATTCGATCTCATCTCGAACAAGTTCTGATCGGATCTCGTGATCTCGAAACGTCGCAGAATGACTCAGCTGCAAACGGAATGCCTGGCAGAGAAGGTTTGAGGTTCGTACGCGCCCCCCATCTGAGTTGGAAGAACGAAATGCGTTTTCTGATTCAAGTACCGAAAACCGTTGACTTGAGGTGATTTCAGAATTGAAGGAAGATTTTCGAGCCGAACAGAACGGCGCGCGGCGGAAGAGTCAACGTTTGGTCTTGGAATCGTGACCCAAGTCAAATCGCTTTGAATCCGAGCTCTTGCCCTTGACTCGAAGATATACCGGTAGTAATACCTCAAGCGGTCCAGGCCGCGTTTCTCAGCGGGACGCTCAGCTCTTGGTGATTCTGCCTCGACTTCACTTCAAGCGAAGCACATTTAAGGCCAGAACTAACCGATCGAAGCCGTCGCACAAAGTCATGCCGACCTTCGACTTTGACGTTTCGGATAAAGACGGCGTCCGTTGGAATTGGAGAAGAAATTGAAACAACGGTCATAGAGGAGTCCAGCCGCTCCATGAAAGGACACAGATTGTGTTCGAGAACTTCAGATCGAAGACAGAAGACGGAAATTTCAGTTCGCCGAAGTTCCCGAGAACAGAAACCAGAACTTCCCGGCCAACCATCAACATAGACCGCGGCAACCGGCGAATGAACTTCGGGAATGCATCTCGGGAGACCACTGAGGTGAGCTGATTGTATTCGTGCTCGCGTCACCCGATAACTGAGTGACGCCTTCGTAACTCTACCACGGCAAGGTTCCCTAGGTGTCTTCGTGGAAATATTGGGAATCCCGTAGAGAACAAGAATTCCGCAACAGAGCGAGCGATTGATCGAAATGCGAAATCGTGCCTTGCTCGGCTCACACCCTGAAATTCTGTGACTTCCTCAAAGGCACCATTTGATTCTTTTTTACGAGTTCCAGCAGGTTCCGTGTTTGCGCAAAGTTACCTACCGTGTGTACCGCCACCGCCGATGCCGCAGGCGGCCACATGCGATGACTACACCGTCGTTCACGTCGGGATGACGGGTACAGCATTCATGTTCTATGAAGTTTATTATTACGCGCAAACATTGTAAACCGAGGGTGTGGTCTCTCAACAGTCGAGAAGTTCCCGCGAATCTGACGCGCCGCAAACTCTGAACGCTTGATGTCGAGCGAACTAAGAGATGGATCAACAAACGACGAAAGTGCTCATCAGATGAGTGAACCAAAGTGAGCCGCAACGCCTGCATGATTCAATCGAGGAAGGATTCAGACTCTGAATCAAATCACATGTGTATCCCGAAGAAGCCGCGAGATCACGAGCTTACCGAAAAAGTCGGGAGAACACCAAGAGTTGGTGGAGGACCGAAGATGCGACTCGCTCCGAAATATTCTTAAGATGTAACGTCGTCATGGTACACGTCGTAAGATTTTCGCCAATTTTCCATTCTCAAATTCATTTCATCATCGCTCCCTTTCTGACCGCTTGGCCGTTGGACCACCGAAATCATATTGTCGTCCCACGCCCGCCTGATTCAGTTCCACTCATTCGACGCATTCGGATTAAGGCGTCAGTTTGATTCACGTATGAAGATTTGCTTTGAATCTGGAAGAGTTCATTTCACAGCGAATTTGTCAGAAAGCAAAATTCTGGGCTCCATTATGATCCTTCCCGTAAGTATGCATCACCGAATCAAGTTTCCTCCGTCGCCGGTTTCTTGAAAGCCTGCACTCCCGGATTCGGGTAATCCAGAAAGTAAGTCTGGATGGGTTCGTCGCCGTATGCGGGAAGTGCAACGACGACGGTGGTGGTATTCGCAGCAGCGACTTCAGTGGCGGCATTAGAAGAAATCAGGGGAACAAGATATACAGGCGCGCTCTCACTGGCTCAGTCAGCAATCAGGGCGAATTACGTCCCATAAACACGGCAACGTCTCATTTGTGTGACAAATTTGTTCAGCGCTCTTCGGTTCGCTGTGAACGGATTCCGTTGGCCGTCATCCAGAACGGATCGGCTAGCCTGAGCTGCGGTAGTGTGTGCTTTCTTCTTCTTTTTTACTTGCTTCTTCTGATCCCCTCTCGCTAAACCGCTAGACGATGCTCGGAGCTTTCGTCTCTGGACAAAATACATCGACCACCGGAACAGCCAGTCGAAGCCAGTTCAGATTCGGCGACGAGCACCAGAACCAGACAGGGACAGCCCCATTCGAGAAGAAAACAAAAAAAAAGAAGGAAAAAAAAAGAAAGCAGCGCTCGGCTGTTGACGCTAGGGGGCGCGCCTCAACTCCCCCATCGTCAACAGCTGGTGGTAGAGCTGGTGTGGTGCTGCTGCTAGCGTAGCCCATTCACAAACTCAAAAGGGGGCCCCGTACATCAAAAACCACAGCTGAACCTCGTTCAACAGACCTTCACAACGCTTCCCCACTTCGCTAACTCAAAAGTTTCTCTTTTGAAACGCGAACAACTCCAAAACTTTCAAACGACAACATCAAGACATCGAAAACTTCCTGAAAACTACTTGCCCTCGTTCGTCCAGCCTACAAACCGGGAAGTGGCCTCACTCACAATCGGTAGCGTTCGGGCACTTGACGTACCGCCCGCTGAGATACCATGGTCACAAGCGCCAAACTCCTATCTTCGCTCCTGGATGACTCCTGGCCCATTCAGGACCCTGGACGTCCTCGCAAGGTCGAGCATTCCCCTGATGGCTCAAGGAGAAGAATCTGGGGAGCCTGGGGATCACCTTTTCACAGCTTATCGCCGTCTCAACGACCGACTGGCCCGCAGGTATGGAACGCGAGAGAAGGTGTTTGGTTTCGTGGAGATAGAGGCCCGAATTCATGAGAATCGCGATACGATGAACTCTGATATCAGCCAGCTTCTTTCTTTCTCGCTGTTTTTCTCTGTTCCTTTTCTGTATGGCCCACCGGTCGGGCGGTCGGTCGCTCGCTCGCTCGGTCGGGCAACGACGATTCTCACGGCAATTCCATTCGTCCGGAACTATCTGTTCGTGACCGACGACAATCTGCTGTCCCAAAAGGGTCCGAAATTCTACCCGCTCCATTGAATGGGCATACGACGAACACCTTCCCAAAGATTCGCCGTTGGTAGCGCACAATACCAAGAGAGTCAATAATACGAATCGGTTTTCTCCTTTCGCGGTAGAGCACGACAAAGACGGCCGCGACAACGACCAAAACCGATGTAAAAGCCTTTGGAGACGCGGGATCGTGTTCGGCGCCAGCGTGGAAATCGATTCCGAATCTCAGATTTCTTCGACTGGAGGAGGCCTGAACGTTCGGAAAATCCTCGCGGATGGATTGCGGCAAAATTTTCTTTGGGTCTTCTGAGCCAAAATTGGCTGACTAACAGAAAACTTCGCCGCTGAAGTCAGAAGACGTCGACTCCCCGGTACTGCGGTTTTTTTTTCTTTTTCTTCTGGCTTCCCCGAAGCCTTCCCGAAGCCTTTACTATGTCTCGGTGTTGAATTGAATGAAGATCGTTTGATGAGAATGTTCTCCTCCGTTGTGTTCGGACGACCGATGCGACGTGGGCCGCGGAATCTGTTCACGCGTCGCGCAACGTCAGCCGTGATCAAGGCTTTCCCTAAATTGAAATTTAATTTGCCCTGCCTTCAGGCCTCGCCTTTACCAAAAATAGTAGTCCAAATCGCGGGCACGATGGCTCCAAAAGTGGATACCAAGTACCAAGGAAGCGAATTTCTCGAGAGCAAGAAATGGTGTGAACTCTTTGCGTCGGTTCAGAGTAGGATATCGTCGCGAGCAAGGTCGATTCTCGAAACTCGTTTTTCGTACGCGGCGAAAGTCCGCAAAAACCAACCGTTAGGTAACACTCAAATCCATCTGAACTCCAGTCGAGCTGTCGAATAGACGCCGGATAATACGAGACTCGACTTGATGGAGTGGCGGGCCTTCGGTTTTGATATTCAATTCATTTCGTTTATTATTCATGAGAAGAAAACGAGTGCCCCGAAGTGTCTGACGAATGAAACCACGCAGCAAACTTCCAAAACGCATACGATGCAACCGACCGTGGGATGTTTGAATCAATCAATAAGTCAAACAGTCAGTTGACCGCCACCTGACGAAGCGAGCATGAATGCAAGCACTTAATTGAGCCATCAGACAAGAACAGCATTCGTCTAACTGCTCCTCACAGTCAACGACATCTTGCTCTCCGCGTGTTTTCCTTGTCTGTTAGACTGAATGTGCTTTCAAACGGTCCATCGACCGTCGATATGACCGAGCTGCCAGGTTTGGCTTCTTCCAGCACGGCATTCAAATCGGAACATTTGTTTCTTTTCTCGATTGGCTCCTTGCTTCGTGGGGTGGACGTGCGATCGGGGCGTTGGCGATGATGGCACTCGTCGCCTCTTCTTCCTTATGCTCGTCGAATCTCTACCTCGAGAGAGGCCGACCGAGTAAAAATAAAGCTCAAGAGCTAGCAGTCGAGCGTGCCGATCACCACCAACACGTGCTTCCTGATGGCTCTTGTTTGTTCCTCCTACCTCGGTCTCGAAAGGTACCTGAACGTCTACTCTGACGGGTACGCGATTCGATCTCTGCGTACGAGTCACGTTTTATGGAACGCGATCTTGGAAAAAAAATATTTTCGGAATAATTCGCAGCCGTTTCGACTCGGGTGCGGAAAGCAAGTGGAACTTCAGTGAAGTTGACGACCCGTGAACGAAGAAATTCCGCAACTCGAAATTGGCGCCGTCCGTTGGAAATGGCGGCGGCGGCGGCAGCGACGCCACCAGGATCAGCGAAGTACAACGGAACTTCTCGATGACGCAACGTCAACAGAAGCTCACTTTGGGCGACAAACGAGTTCCAATCTTGGTTTCGCCATCTCGATTTGCATCCTGCGCAGCGCGGTCAGTGGCTGGCCATCGGAATGATACTGTTTGGGAACTGATCCCTGGCGGAAAGCTGACGGGAGCTTGACGTAGACCCTGACGGGGAACCAAATTGACGACACTGCCCATCAAACTCTCATGGTTTCCGCTGTTTCCCTCTCATTCTCCGTTCGGCGATCTATCCATTCATCCATCCAACCATCCACTCATCTATCCGTCTATCTACTTGAGGAGGGCAGGATAACAAAGGGAGCTGAACTTAGACAAAAGGCTCCGCGTGGCATGCCTAAGGGTCGCGTCGTAGTTTCACTGTCTCTCCAAAGAGCCAGAGAGATTGTAGTCAGCTCGGATAGGGATGGTAAGTGGGTACCGGCACCAGCATCACCGGCAACACAGGTCGTAAAGGCGCCCCAATCTCGGCCAGACCAACGAGCGCCATAGCTTTGTAAGCAAAGAGGAGACAACTTCTTCTCCCTGTCGTTGGTACCTCAGAAAACGAAGAAAATCCAAGGTTGAGCCTCGGAGGGAATTTTGAAACAAACATCGAACACCCTTCAACGCGCGCCAGCAGCGCCGACAGCGACGACCGCTTCCATGAAGTAATCGTCGCTCGATTTATCGCTCATCGACGTCCAACGGAACCTCAACAAAGTGAAGCGGCCGGATCGAAGAAAATTTTGAGGGAGACCAGCTCGCGTGGATCTTTGTGTTTTGATGCTCGTTAGGCAGACGCGTCCAAAGTTCGTTAGAAACAAGCGCTGTTCTCACGGAATGTTTGTTGTCCATGGAGATTTACGATGCTTGGATCCTCGAAATCGAAAGATTGCTCATTTTTTCCCTTCTCCCCGTTTTTCCGTTGATCGGAAGAGGTTGTCTACTTTCGACCTGATTTTGAGTTACCAAAAATTCTTTCCTCCGTTTTTGGAAATTGAGTTCGACATGGTGTTCTCCTTAGAATCAAAATCCCAGTTTTCCATTGTCGGTTCCACGATTCGGGAACATCCCATCGAAGGTCATCACAGTGATAGAACAATGTTCGGACCGGGAGAGTCCAAAAAAAGAGGAAGACTCTCGGGCGTTTGCTCCTCGGAATTAACGCAACTGATGGTGACGGGTCGCGTTGACGGATTCCTGTCAAGACACTGTCAAAAACGCGACGAAAAGTATGTGACAACGGTAAAAAAAAAGAAGGAGAAAATTGTGACCAACGCTGTGGCTGTTGACACGGAAATCAGGCGCTTGCCACTGGAAATAATATTCCTCAGCCTGCCTGCCTGCCTGCCCGCCCGCCAGTCAGTCACTCAGTGCGTCGTCATTCAGGCGATTCGAAGTCGGTCGACTGCTCCGACTAAGTTTCTGACGCACTGAAAAATCAGGGAAGAAGCATCTGAGCTCGACGCCGGTGTCTTGACAAATTCCGTTTCGGGGCGGAGTCGCTCGGCAGCCCAGCGCTACCTGAATAAGAAATCGTTTCGGTAGCGAACTCGATGTTCTTTCGTCAAGTGTTTGGGAACTCTCGATGACGACTTGAAACAGAAGGGATTCCCGGTTCATTCCCGAATCCGGAGAGATCCGAAATACGCGGCATCGTCGGCAGGAATCTCAGACTGATCGTCGTGATTCGATAAACTAACGAGCGAGCGACCGATAGCCCGGAGAGGAAAAGAACTAAAGAGCTGGCGGTGTCGGGAGCGAACTACAGGTTGGGAGAGTTCGCAGTAGGGATCAAGCATAGGTTACAACCGACCGTTGTGAGCGAGCGAGCGAACGAGCACGCGTTAAGCACCTGTACCTCAAGCAGCCGAGAAACCAAGCAGCCGCTCAGCTCAACCATCAAACAATAGGGGGCCGTCGAAATCTTCTGCCATAAACCACTGAGCCGTGGAGCAAACTGCCGCTACCGACAGGTACGACGACAACGATTCGACGCGCTGCCGTTTTCCCTCCTTTTCTCGTTCTCTTTCTTACATTCGCCGAGTTTCTGACGGATTTCGACTCGGAAACAGATCATGCGGCAGATCAGCCGCCACGAAGGAAGGAAAACACAACGACAACGAGATTAGCGGTTGCAGAATCAAAGACAGTTGCAGTTGTGGAGGGAAAATAAAAGAGATGAGTTTTGATGTCGCGCCGCGGACATAAATAACTCAGATTCGTCATTTGCCCGGACAGCGTTTGAAGAACCATTAATCAGCTGTGGGAAACAACGCTCGGTTCGTGACCTTGGAGTCATCCCGGACCTCTTTTCCGGTTCGTCGAGCTCAAGATGACACTCAGCTCGTTTTTTTCTCATTTTTTGTCTTCTCTCTTTCTCTCTCTCTCGGAAGCGCCTCAACTTCCTCTGGCCTCGAAAAATCAAAAAAAAAAGTGCCAGATCATCATGTGATCTTTGCGGAAGTTGGAGTGTTGGCAAGGTTGCCACCAGGTACCTCGGAGCTCATCATGTTAACACTGTTTGTGCTCACCTGGAAGGCGGGGCAGCTTTTGTGCTTTGCTTTGCGCGTGTCGTACCACTTCTGGGAAGTTCTACGCAGCTGGACCTGGTCCTCACTCTCCCACAGCGGTTCCATGGTCTTGCAGGCTCTGACTCGGTATCCCGAAACACTGTGAGCGCATCGCTCTCTACACGAACACAGACTACTGAGTTCCTCGGCACTCTTGTACACGTTCTGTCCGATTGGGTGGTGATTCGCCGGTGACGGTTGGAGGGGAGCTGTGCCCAGCATCGCCGGCCGCAGATAAATATGCTCTTTGGGGTTGGAATAGGTGGACGCGGACGTCGAGCTTCCGAAGCTTTTCACGGAGCTCGTGTCCGACTGATGGAGATCTTCCAAGCTGCCGACCATACTGGCCGGCGGCTGCACGAACGGAGGCGGCTCTCGAAACGTCGTCGGCGCAAGTTCGAGAGAAGGCGTCGTCGGTAGACTCGTGGAAGTATCGCACAACCACGGAGGCAGTGCTTCTCGCCGCTTCGATGTGCACCGTCCGATCGTTCCGTAGATGTTGCTGCTCCTGATGCTTCCATTGTCGGACTCTGGCGGTGACTCGGGGAGGCTTCCAGTCCCGCTCGACACAACGGTCGAGGTGGAAGACCTTCGCGAATCTACCGTGGACGACTTGTCGAATAGTTTCTTCTTTCCGCGTCTCAGGGTCGCGTAGAGAGTTGATCTTCCGTTGCGTCTGAGCGACAAATCGAACTCCGAACCGTAGTCCGAAGAGATGTCGCATGTCGAGACGCTCAGAAAGTTGTCGTCCAACGCGACCGGAGGTTTCTTGACTTCGACCTCCATGTCGCCTCCGTAGAAATCAGGAACCTGTCGTTTGGGCAGTGTTGCGTAAATGTCCTCTAGCCGATCGCCAACCAGGACGTCGGTGTCGCCCTGCTTGAGGGACTTGACCTTGTTGGCCTTCATCTTGGCCGAGCCTATCGGGATCCCCTTGACTGAGACTTCATTGCTAAAGTTCGGGGGATACCTCGTCTTCTTCTTGTTCGGGAGCGTGAAGCTCTGTCTCAGATAGTCCATGCGAGTCATGATGCGGCTCGGGGCTAGAAGATTCGCTTCATCGGTCGTCGAGCGAAGCAGTCCCAAATCTCAAATCCACACCGCTTGAGAAACGGACGAACACTCACTCGGTCGGTCGACAATCGAACGGACCCTCTTCGACGAACAACTCGCAGACCGGGTGAGCAGCGGTGCTCGCAGTGGGATCTCGGATCGTCGTCGTCCTCGTCGTCGTCGCTCCAACTGAAGGTCGCAACAATGCAACAAAGCTTCAGAGACCGGCCACAGGTTCGAGCTTGCCCGCGCGGACCTTCCTGAGCCTCGAAGTGTTTCCGAGATGGTTGAACCGAAAGCTTTTCTCACGACTCTGAGGTGAAACTCGCAGAGACTTTTGCTAAGCACGGCAAAAGTGATGGAGTTTCAGTTCAGAAAAACTTGATGTTCTTCTGGGTTCGGCCAAGTTTGTTTGAGATCGAGGGCTTTCTCTTCTGACCGAGACCAAAGAGAATGTCGATGAACTACACGTCGAACTGGAGCGCGCGCGCTTCCGGGCAAACCACGCCAATCGTTAATCCTAGGTGTTGACACCAACAGAACGTGTGGAACACTTGCTGAGGCTTCTCTCTTGCTCTTTCAACACTTTCTGCACTCTCAACTTGGAAATTTCGGGACTCTTCCCAAAATTCAATCACTGATCACGAGACTCGCAGGCGAGTGAACACTTTCAGCACTTCCCAAGCGAAATTTTCGACCGCGATACTCGAGGTAGTCCTCAAAGTCTTGAAAACATAGTTGAGCCGCACTCTAGTAACGACTCCATGGCTTTCCTCGACACCAGCGACGACGTAGCATGCGTTCACGAGTTTCGCCGACTGTTGTCGAAGACGCCGCCAGCAGTCAGCAAGCAAGGCAGGCTACAAACTCAAGTCATGTTCGGCCCTTCCCCATTGGGAGAGAAGCTGCTCCCGGTGCGCTTGTGCTGTTGTGGCGAATTCTATGCAGTTCTATGGCCGTGCTGTCCGGTCAACCGACAACCACGGCGACGACGGCGACGAAGGCTGCCGGCGAGCTCGTTCGCTTGCTCGTAGCTTGGATTACCACATGCCCGGAGCCGTACGCGATTTTTTTCTCTCTTTTCGTCTATTTCTCTACGAACACCGCCGCCGGCGACTCCACGCGAGCAGAATGCTCCGGTGGTGCTCGCCGATCATGATCACAATCAGAAGCATCTCGTCGATGGTTCCGAAGCAACGGTCGCCTGTGCTTTCTACCTCACAGAAGAAGGAGAAGAAAGTCCACGGGGGTAAAGTCAGAGCGGATTTTCCGTTTTCCTCGTCGGTGCCTCGTCGGCAACCTTCGTTCGCTCACTGAATTTAGAAATTTACAACGCGGCAGCAGCAGGCGACGAGAAGGAGTTCTTAAAAAGCATGATTGACCCCTTCTAAGCTCAAAGTGTGGCATCGCTTGAAGCCCTTCTCTCGTCGTAAAAAGAAAAAGGCCGACCAGGACGAAGACTGCCGTCAATCTTTGGAGTAAATCAGTCAAATTCCATCACGACGAGACGTATAAGCCATTTCCTGGCCAGCACGACTCCTACGGACGTAGTGGATGCTTTCGAACCTAAAATTGTGGAAGCAATTTGCGGCAGGAAAGAGAAATTGAAGAGAAATTAAAGGGAGGAAACCGAAAAACAGACGAATCATGAGGTGATACTTGTTCACCAATTTGTTTCAAAAGAGAAACGGCGGCAGCTACCCGACGGTTTTCGATTCAAACGGCGAAACCATGACCAACGATCAGTGAGCAACCGAGTCAAGTCATTACCATGATGACCAACATCATAGATCGGTCTCAGAGATTCATTTTTCCACCGAACACAGCGACTCCTGATCCGGAAAACTTTCCTTTGGGATCGACGCGGGAAAGGATCTCAAAGATTTCAAGAATCAGTCTCCCAGCCTCGAGGACTCTGAGGAGGGAGATAGAAGAGGGACTCCGGATTCTCTGATTTTCAAGAAACGCGTCTGGAAACGCAGCGACACACTTTCGTCATCGCATCGGGTGCTTCCGAGGAACGGATCAAGTAGTTCAAGCTAATCAGCTGCATCTGCAGCATTGTGTCGCTTCGTTCAGAAGGAGATTTCAGATTTTTTGAAAGCCATTCGTCGGTTTTAAAATACCACGACATCCGTAGGGAATCCAAAATCTTCTCCAAAATGTTCAACAACGTCGCCGTTCACAATCTATGAAAAAGGATTCAGGTTATCGGCGACTGCTGACGGTTCCAGTCGTCAGACCGCGTTTAAAATGCCTTTCATTTTCACAGAAAGAAAACAGAACGCGGAAAGACTTCATTCTAGCATCCAGGCGCATTCTCGGTATGCATCCCATATTCATCGTAACCCCCACCCCTCGTTTTCCACGCCCGGGGTGTAATTTGCATTCGTTCTCGGTACTTTGGTACTTTTCGGTACAGTTTCTTTCCCGGAAAGAATTTTCGTCCTTTGTGCTTGTGCTCGATCTTGGCTACGCAACGACTTTGTTCCCTCCTGTTTGTTGCAACAAACGGTAACCATCTTCGAATCAGCTACTTTCTGTCGGTCAAAAGTTTACCTAGGAGTTGTCCACGTTTTCCGTGAACGCGGGTCCCTACTCGTCCGGAGGGCAAGAAACTTTTCGGTACTTTTTCGACGCTTTTTCTGCTCCATGAAGTCACGCAAAAGTCGCTACAGAACGTGATTCAAATGGAAAACAAAACGGAAACCTTTTCCAACGTCGATCGACAGACAAACGCCGATCGTCCCAATATATTTGCGTGCTGTTTCAAATAGCTACACCCAATGCGGCGAATCGGCGACTCTTGCAGCGAAAACGAGGCGCATCCGATGTTTGTTTGTTGGCTTCGAGTTTTTTCCATCTGTTCCTACCGCCCGCATTCGATTTTTCCCCGAAGTTTTTATCTCTCGGACGCATTTTCCGACCGAAAGAATCCCTGCCGCCGCCAGCGTCAAACGGCCGTCGATATCACTGGCATCGTCAATTTCGTCGACAGGACGGTGTCGGGAAGTTCTCAAAAAATGCGGCGGACACTGAGCACGAACTCGCTCCAGTGCTGTCGGGCGAGCAGGCCTTCAAGCGCGAGTTTCGGGTGATTTGCATGAGGATATCGAGCACCCCTGGAGCATGAAGCCACGCTGGCCATGTGCGCACGACCAATTACATGCCCCAAGAACTCACACGGAGCACTTCTGGATCAGAACCCGACGAGGTTCCGTCTTACACCAAAATCCTTTTCGGGCTCGAGTCTGGGCTCATCAAAGAGGGCGTAACCCAGGCCCGGAGGGACGTGGCCTTGAGGCGGACGCGGCACGTGATCTTCGGGACCCTCAATCTCGGGCCGAAATCAGGACCCTCGGCATCATCATACCTCAGGATTGGCTTGGAGGACCCGAAATGATTCTGAATTCGTTAAAAATGAGAAAACAATGTGCTTAATTTTTGCCACAGAGTTCTTCTCAAGAATTATCGTGATGGAATTTCAAATCCGCTCGTTCTCGGATTCCCAGATCGTCAGGGAAATTCAAGCCCGAGTTCAGCGATGAGAACCCCGAGCTAGACAACTGATTTCAGACAAACCACCCCAGAGTGTCTATCACTCCGATCGATGCGACGCTCGGGTCGGTGGGACGCTCGGTCGTTGGGTCGGTCGAATTGTTGGAGGTTGCGAGTGGTTGATTCCCCCGATGTGAACTCGCTGTCCCCGATTTCCCACCACCACCACCAGAGCTCTGGTCTCGCTTTCATGAGACCGTCCAGAAAAGCTCGTCGTATCAACGTAGGTGCCACCTCGATTGCTGGTGTCGCTGCATCTAGTTGTTGTTGATCAGAGCCAAAGATGTTCATGAATCATGATCGACGCGATGCCCTTGACGAGATGTTCGGCGGTCGATTCGATAGAGAAAATTCGTTTGAGTTTGGAAACACACCGATTGAATCTTTTTCGAAAAGTGTATCAAAAGATTCAATGTCGCTCGGGCTGGGCAACCCTTACCAATCATCTTCGAGCAAAGTTTCCCAACTATCTCTCTCTTGGAGCAAAGCCCACGCTCGAGGGAAAGCTCGTCTTATTGAGGTCGGCACCTTGACCTCACCGAAGGATCTCACTCCGACCCCGAAGCCGACGACGAGCGAGCTGAAAAGTATCAATAATTCACCTCCTTGCTGGGTGTGGTAAGCCTCTAGACAATGGGTGGAGTTACTCGGTGGGGTGGTGGCACCAGCAGCGGCCGCTTCTCGACCCCTTGTACACGCTGACTGACCGCCCGCTTGGCTTCCTCGTTGCTCCGTCGGCTCGTTCTGATGGTCTTCGCTTTGTGGACAAATGGGCCGAAGTGAGAGCTTCATCTTCGCACGACATCCTGGGCAACGTTCTACCCAACGATCCCCCAACTTCCCCCAAGCACCCTCATTTACCCTGTATTCCTACGACGACGACGACGACGACGTTGTGGACACTGGTGACACCTAAAGTGGACCGAAGCGTTTCGTCCGTCTGACCGTACAGGAGATTGGGACACGAGGATATGAGCATGTTGTCGGGTGGGGTTTATCTCCGTGTCAACGAACCGGTGATCCCGTAAGCACAAAGATTCTTCGAGTCCATGAAAGATCGATTTTTTGATGGGTACGTCTCGAATTCTCGATTTTCGACGCTATTCGATGTCCTTCTTATCCTGATTTTTGACGATCCGCTACGGATTCTGATAATTCTCTCGGGATTTTTAATGATTTTTCGATTTTTTCCATGGTTTTCAATGCCATCCGCTCATTTTTCAGCCTAAGCAATTCACCACGAAACCGAGAGCCATCCAAGGTCATGAACGCAAAGCACCGGAACTACCTCAGCTTGCCCGCCTCCGGTGGCAAAGTGACAGTCCTGGAGGTGGTTTTCGTTCCGGTTCTTTCTCAGGTCCGATGTTCTCGTTTTTCTTAGCTCACTCTTTTAATTGGTTGGCAGAGGTAGAGAAGACGAAGAAGAAGCCAGATTCACGAGCCAGAGAGAAAGTAGTTCATCTGTCAGTCTGTCTTTCTTTCTTTCGATTGCCGAATGCCATGTGCCACGAGCGACTAAGCGAGCGAGCGTTCCGGAGGGGCTCCTGTGAGAAGCATCTGCTCCGAGCACCGCGCCGGCCATCCGCCCGTCGTCGTGTGTAGCAGCCTGACGATTCTGTGCCGAACTGTTCTCCGTGATGAGCGTTCCTAGAGAATCTACTCGGTTTCAAATATCCCGAACAGCAAAAACAGGCGACCGACCCATTAAAGAGCTGAGCATCGCTCCGGGTCTTTAGGGCGACCCTGAGGTGGAACCTTTGGAACAACCACCAGTCCGCGCCCGGTTACGCCAAAAAGGGATAAAAGGGGATCGTTTGTCTCGGAAGTGTCAAAGAGACGACAATATCGATCGGAGAATTCTCGTGGTCAGACCTTGATCGTCATCGATTCTCGTCGCTAATTGAACATAGCACAAACTTCCAACCTCAAAGTTTGCCCTGGTGATTGTTTTCAAACCGGCGCTGTCCGAGCGTCCAATGTTTTGCTACGGAAGAAGAAAAACTTCGAACGTGACGGGAGTTCACAATGCGCTTGACATCCGATGGATAAACGATTGAACAGTCGAACGGACGGACGGAGGGAGGGACAGACGGACCGATAAATGGGAAGCGAGTGGACGAATAGGTAAATAGTGGATACCCTACACGCGCTGGAGCCGCGGAGGAGAAATCAGAAACGATGGGTGTTTTGCTCAGCTAGCCAAACAATGGCAGGATTTATCATCAGCGGGATCATCATCCGTCCGCTGGCATCGTCCATCCATCCGTCTGTCCGTGCGTCTCCGGCAAGCCTTTGATAACTATCATTAATCCCGTATGACTTTCTCCATTCACTCAAAACGCTCGGAACGCGGAATGCACGCGCGCAAGGGAACACAACGGCAGGCTCTGTTTGATCGTGAACGCGCTCGTCACGTGAGCATTTCAAGCTTCGAGCCCTCAAGCACCTTTTGACGAAAGTCCCAATCTGAAAAGTCGCCCTAGGACCTCAACGAGCCTGTCGACCTCGAGTCTCAAGTAGCCTCCGTCACCTCAGACGTTATCGAGTACTCGATCGGTTCGCTCGGGGGATTAGGAGATGATCTGTAAACACACACAGTTGTCTAAGGAGATCTTCGGCCAGAGACGTAGCGGGAAACCGAGAGTTCCGACAAAGAGGATCCACGGCGGATATCGCGGACGTAGTGGGATGCATGAACTACAGGATCTGATCTTGCAATTAGAAGAAATGCGAGGAATGACTGTTGTTCTCACATCACTCAATTACATACCGAAGTTGTTCGCACGGCCCACGCGCGCGTGTGCATCTATGTGCACCTCATTTCACTTCGTTCGCATCACCTCACCTCACCCCACCCAATCCTGTTCCCCTCGAGCCAGACACGCTTTGGCGTTTTCTCATTGTTCAAGTGCTTCGATGGCTGAGGGGGTACCACCACTGTCTGATCAGGCTTGTTGGACTAGTCGTGCTCCCCGTAGACATCCAAACCAGCAAACTAGCAACCCTCAAACAAAGGAATGAGTGATAGATAGACGGAGAGAGAGAGAGCGAGCCCCTCTATCGCGTAGGAGGTGTAACAATCTTCCTAATGGAGGATCGCACCCCCGATGGTAACAGCTGAATATTCGTCGCGTTCTAACCGAGCCATCTGCTCTCGTGGGGTTGACCGATGAAGTCTATGTCGACCAATCTCGGCCACCCCCGCAAACCCAATAACAGCAATGGCGGGCACAACAATCCGTTCACAAACATGAGCCTGAGAGCCTTGCGACAACGAAACTGATGCCCATCGGGAAGGTCAGTTTCGGGATCGCCAGAATTGCCGGCAGCGTCCTGGCATGTTCTAAATAAGGCGAGGACAACAAAGATAACGACCGTCCAGGTTACAACAATAACGATAGCGGGAGGACAGCAATACTTCACGCGGCAGAGACAGCAGTAAAGATAAGAGCGCGGATGAGAGGTGAACAACAAACAAGCGAAGCAAGACAATGACATTAGTACCGTATGTCGAGCTGTTGTGCCGCATAGCCTGTCGTTCCACGTGAATATGAGAGTTGACCACGCGTGAGGAACCGGGCTGATGTCAGATTGACAGTTTTGCTGAACCCCGGTGAACCGACAACGTCACCATCGCTCTGCCGCAAACTGACCTCAAGACGGTTCGTAAGAGATATATATACTTTCAGCACCTCGACGACAGTTTCTGGTGACACTTCCAACGGAAAACGAGCAAAAAATGCGTGAATAGGCGTTTTTGAAAGCCCTAAGCGGGTTTCGAGAGCTGTTCAAGTGAAGCACAAGAACGAAGGAGTCGGTGAATGCATCCGAGGAAGCACTTTCGCGCCGTCGTCGGTAGAAATCCGAACGCAAAAATCTTCCCCAAGTGCGGGAACGCTTAGCTTCGGTGTTTGAACGCGATGATTCCGGAGGGAAGTTCGCGATCCGTCATCGTCGCTTCCCTCCGCAAAGAGGTGTAAATGCATCGACGATTTCCGGACCAACTTAATCAGCTGTTGGCTAAAAGCTCACACTTTTCCTCGGACCTCGTACTGGCCGGCTCGATGACGGGGAACGCCCACCAGAACTGATGGATAGCTGGGGTCTGCATTTACATCCACCGGCCCGGCGCTCAGCTGTCTCAGTCTATTTCTCGACATGTTCACGTGTTCGTTTAGGATTGTTCGGTTTTTAGGTCCTAGGATTGTCGGTTTTGTAGAAAGCCTACCTTATCAACCGGTGCTAACTCTTCCAGATAGTTGGCATCACAGCATCGGATCGGGGATATCGGAAGAAGATCTCGGATCATGACGGGAAAAACAACTCGATCTCGACCCGGAACATCGGAAGCAACTCTGACGCACGTTCAGAAGTCAACATCCGGCGCGCCGCGGGGAAATCCAAAAAGACCTCCGCGCGGTCATCACTTCTGTTCTCTTTGGTCAGCTCGTTTGTCATCGGTCGTCGCGTGTCTGTTTCTGCTCGCGGAACTGATTCTGACCGAGTTCTGATAGGTTACTCTGACGACGACGACGGCCACCGGCAGTTCTGTCGCGATTGGCGACCCGAAGTAAGAGGAGAAGAGCACAGAATTCCAAGAAATCATTTGTATTCCGTCGTTCCCCAGTTTCGCCTCCTGGAAGAAAAAGCGTCATCGGCGAGTCCCGCCACCAAACCGTGTCGTTCGCTGTCAACTGATACTGACAGAACCCTCACGGAAAGCCACTGACAACAACGACGGCGAGCGGATTCGACTCCGGACCCTGTCGGAGGCGGGGGATCGGGACCTGAGGGCACAAGGCAAGTGTTCTGTTCACCCGTCCATCCGTCCGTCCGTTTGTCCGTCGGATAAGACGAGTACCTGGATTGGTTTTACCGTCGCCGTTGTTGTTGGCCGTTCTGTTCGGCCGCGCTGAGAATTCGCCGCCGTTACGACGAATAAAGAGAACTGAAGTAAAGTTCGAGAAAAACGTGACGGAGGGACCAAGATGCGCTAAACGTTGATCCAGACAGAGGGTCCCGAAGTTTGGGACATCCGATATTCTGTGTCCGTGGAACACATGTAGTCAAACGGTCAGCGGAATCTGAACGCAATGAGATCAACGACGTCGACGTCGCGTCGACGACAGGGATTTCTACGCGGACCACAGACTCGCCGCGGCAAACGACCCTCTCACGATCCCCGCTCTTAAGATGACAAGGCTGTTTCCTTTCGAACATCGGATACTACTACCTCTGTCTCGAGAAGGGAAATGAGCCGCCAACGACAGGAAAACGTAAGAATCGTGAAAACCTGAACGACGTGATGATAGCTGTTTCTGCTTTCCCAGACGCCAGAATCACGATTGACGACGAAAAAAAAACGGAGACTTTGCGGGAACGCCGTGCCGGATTGAACGGCGGTTAAAGTGTACACACTACCGTACAATTTCGTCTGCTAGAGGAGGGTCAATCCCGAATGCTCAGTCAGTCAAGTCAGTCAGACGTCGCATACAATGGAAGATGCAGCACCGAAGCTGGCGGTCCATTGAGTGGGATCTTTGTTAAAGCAATCATTGTCGTTGTCGACTTCACCACCACGAAGAATGGAAGTATGTCAGGCAAGGCTACGATCAAAGCCAGAAAACACTGTGCCGCGATCCCATATCGTGAAACGTTGTGTACCGCAACTCCGAAACTTGCCGAATCGGCCTTCGAAGGAAGAGATTCCAGCGATTAGGACCGATCCGAATGAACGCTCCGAATCAAGGTCCTACCGCATTGGTTCTTCATACGTGTCGAGCAGCCTATACGATGTACATAGGCTAAGAGTGACCGCTAAAGCGTTTCCCACAGCCGAAGTCTGCGCGACCGATGTGCAGGCATCGCGTGATGCATGGCGGCTCGCCACAAGCTTCAGCAGGAGCAGCTGTCGGTCGATCCAAAGCCACTTAGGCAGAGTAACAGTGCAACACAGCCAAACCAACATCAGGACGGTGGTGATGATGATGATGATCGTCGTCGTTGAGGTAATCTATGTGTGCTTGGACTTTGTCGTGCCATCAGCAAATAAAACAACTCTGAAGACCGGACTCGGGCGATTTCTCGACTGAGAGGAAAGGAAAAAGAAGGGGAAAAGAGGAACAGCAGACACCCGGCAGGGTCAAAGAACGTGAAGCTCTTTGAACAGTTTGGGAGTCGTAAAAATCACCCAAACGCAGAATTGTTTCTAATGGTCGTTGTTGTTGTTCGCGATTTCTACTAAGTGGTTGCTCTGCAGAAAACCAATGTAGGCAATCGCCATTCTTCATTCTCTTCTGTCTTTCTGCTGTTTCGTGCAGATGTGCCGAAGAGGTAGAAGATGAAGACGTCGTCTACGCGAATTCTAGCCCGCGGTCCTGCCGCCGCCTGACATCCACACGGGGGAAAGCTTCAGATGGAACTTTCACAAGGCCTCATATGCGGCGAGAGGAAAACATGATGAATGGTAGCTCGGATGAAGCGATGATTCGGATCGGATTCAGCATCGGATCATCTACAGGTGGACCCTGGGAACTTTCGCGAAGTTCCAAGGTCCTGTTTTCTTCTCGCTGCTGCAATTACCCCGAAGATTCAGGCAACAGATCCAGACAATTTCGGATGACAAGCGACAAAGTCGGCGACGACATCGTTCCGCTGTCGCTTGCTTGGTTCCTCCGAACGTCGGGAAAGGAAGGTGTCGGAACGTGTCGATGCGGAGTCAATTTTCCCGCCACGACGATTATGATTCCGATAAATCAAGGGACAACTCGATTGTCCGCATTTATCGATTACAAGTCGATGAATACAAATGTGGAGATACTGCTTGTGAGCAATCGCAAGGACCGTCGAAGCTACGCTGAGATGTCGCACTTGAGCCCGGTTCTTCGGACGATCGCATGAATCCGCGAAGAGCGGAACATCCGAAGAGAGGAATAAACCAAGGGTTATTAGAGGCAATGTTCCGCTTGTTCCCTCTGCACATTATAGCGCACAGTGCGTCGCCGTTGTCCGCTGTGGAACCGTCCGACCGAACGAGCCGTTCGATCGCGAATTTTCACGAAACCAGACGAAATTGCTACGTTCATTACTTGGCAAAGCTTCACGCTTGATTTTCTCCGCCGACGGAGCGCTCGGAAATCATCCGCAGTCTTTGTCTATATGAACGTATTCGAACTTTCGCGACCACGAGCACGAGTGAGGGCGTATTGCGTAGCTTTCACGAGAACCGCCAGAGCCGTCTTGTCGTTAATGATAGTAATCATAACAAAACGAGCCACCGGTGCCATACATGGTTGAGGAGTATGAGGTGAATGAATGAACGAATGAATAGACGGCCCTAATGTAGACAAAGAAGGGCTGAAAGTCCAACGACGGCACCCGTATACCCCGGGCGAAGCGGCGGCCGATCCGTACAAATTGCCGTGGGCATCGCTGAGCTGCGCGTTCAGGCAAACTCCGACGAAAAGAAAAAAAGAAGACGGCACGGCTCGAATTGTACGCTTGACCATTGTGCGGAGATTCGCTCCGAAGAAGGAATGGCGCAACCAACACCATCGGGGAGGCCACCGCAGAGTCGGACATTGATTCCACGACCGCGCTCTGAACGCCTCATTCAAACGAATGACTTTGACCAATGACTCCGATGGGTGTCTTTGCCTGCCCTAAACGAGGGAAGAACGCGGATTCCGAGCTTCACATCGGAGCTCTGCTCTGCAGCGGGATTATACGGGCGACAGATAAAAACAATGAGAAAACAATTAGCGGTCGTCAGCGGAACGATAATCGTCGCGAAACACGAAGATCTGGAACCATTTCTCCCGAGGAGGGAGAGCATAACACGTAGTTTCGGTGAGATTGTACGTGACGTCTTGGAGCTGTGCTCCGGGCATCAAGTAACCTGAACGTCCAACCAGAATCGACTCTGACAGTTTGACTATTTCTTCTTTCTTTCCTTCTTCTTTTCGCATCCGGCTCATCGACCAAACAGAAAGCCAGAAAGCCGAACCCAGTGACTGGAGGGCGTTACCTGAAGGAATCCCCTGTGAGAAGAGGAACAAAACGAAGAGAAGCATGCAACTACTCACGTTGGTCGTCAGCTGTGCAGTTAGGGTTACGACTTTGTCGTTCGAATGGTCGAGCTCTTTGCGAAGTCGTCGGATTTCGTGCGCCTGCTTCTCTTCAGGCGTGGAGTACATAGATGACGTCGTTGACACCAGCGATAGAGTTGAGCCCAACCCGGCTGGAAAAGTCGGGGAGGAAAGTTAGCGAGGCGCAAGTCATCAGTTATCAGGAGTACATCCAGATCGACCATGGACCAACTTCTATCGCTGCGATCCAAACAACAATATTTGAACGAGACGAAACGTAACGTTTGAAATTCACGAACTTCTCCACTCACCTTCATCGTCTCTGGGGAATCGCAGCCCTCTTGGGGGAGTCATATGGTTCAAACCCGGAGAGCCGTACAAGAAACGGGAACTTCCCTAAAATTATCGACATCGGAGTGAGAAACGGTATCCTGTAAACGGAGTCTTCGAGTACCGAAGGTCAAAGCTTTGCCGGTGCCACCGAGTATGCTTCAGTTCACCTCAAATGCAGATAATAAACTCCCGAGAGCGCGATTGCGGCAACAGAAGAATGGATTACGTGGGAGAAGATGACGCTCATCTTGCTAATTTCGACCGACGAAGTTATTCTCCGAAGTCCGGAAGTCAAACCGCTAAATCTCAGACCCCGTGATGCATGCAGTTATTGAGGAAAGGCAGAGCTCGGGAAACTTTTACTCAGTAATATTTTTTGGCGACGAACACTGACCAGTCGAATAAGTCGTTTGGGGTTTGATGCTACACGGGGTGTCGTGCTTATCAGCGTGAATTTCATGCACTGACGTGTGGTGGGGTTTCAGCGAAAGTGATGTTCATAAATTTCAGAAGAATCGTTGTTCAGTGCTCAAACCACAGTCGTCTTAAAGATCTTGCTGATGAAAGTTGCTATCACATGGGATGGGAATTATTTTTGAGGCGAAAGACATAGTTCAAGTGTATGTTCGACTTCGACCGTTCGATCACTGTGTACCAGGCCAAGCCGAGGCATACGCAGTCGTTGGAACTGATGCCCCACCAGGTCTCTAGAGCTTCTCAAAACCACAGAAATCGATCGAAAAATTTGAGTGATGAGCTTTTTGTTGATTGAAGCTGTCAAGCATCTTTCGGCGAGTCATCGACGATTCCTTGACGGGGATGAACAATACTTGAACTTCTCAACTGACGTCCCGGATGGTAAGACCCTCGTTGAAAACCCCAAACAGAAATGAAGAAAGAACTAAAGAACTGTCAGCAGCCAGGGCTAACCGATCACTGTGTCTTGGACATCATTTCCTCAGGTTTCTCCGCTTTCATTCCGTTCTTACGAACTATTGTTCTGTAGAACCGGAACCCTCGAATCAAATTCATCTTTACTTAACAAACCGACTGCCAATGGATATTTTGGAGAGATTCCTGTTCTCTCTCTCTCTTTTCGTTTCCGTGCCACCGTCACCCGATCACGCGTGATCGCGAATCGCGTTATAGCCTTGACTACGGCATCGGCATTGAATACGAAGAAAGAATACGGAGATTCCAATCACGAGACCGGAACACGGTTCGCTTGGTATCAGTACCTGACTGTGTCGGGAGTTGACGCTGTTGTGAGGTAGTGTCTTGCTCGCAAACTCCTGGGCGGACCTTCGTTCGGCACGATTTATTCTCAGAGAATACGAAGCATAAGCTGGTTGCGGGGACGAAGGTAGTGACGAACCGATCAGCCTATGGTTCGAGTGGTTCGACAAAGCGGATGAGGATCTTTGGGGAGTTGTTGGGGGAGAGTAGCACGGGTGGCCAAGGTAGTTTGGCCGAGGGATCCGAGGGCCGACATTCTGAGGAAACGTTAGGGTTTTCATGCTAGGGGAATTAACATCATCGCCGATTCTGCTTCAACTACTCCTCTTGCCTCTGTGGCCAACTAAAGATAAGCAGCCACGCATCCATGCACAAGTCAGTCATTCGCATATCACACACACTCGGTCTCGCATACCACACATATGGTAATTAGGTAGAGCATCCAACTGAGACGGCATTCAGATGATGGTTCTGAATACCCAGGAATCGCGGAGAGCTCGGAGCGGGTTGAGGTTTCAGTGAAACCCGCTTAATCGTGAAACCCTGAGTTCCCGCTAAATTAGCGGATTAACCGATAATCCGGGTTTCCATCACTGCTGAACTTCGCGGTGTCGCAATCAGGCGGGATTGCTAGCAAACGGGGTGGCCGGATGAGCGGGTTTCACTGACAACAAGTACTCATACGGATATCTTCATATAAACCATACACTCGAGTGTATCCGTGGAAGCAAATGAAGAGAAACCTATGCTACGAATGATCAATATGGCGACATATTGGCTAATCATAGGAGGAATTCATGAAAAAAGCAATCCTGAGCAAAACTTATGGAAAATAGAGAATAGCTATCCGGTGTTTCGCTCACGAACGAATCTTTTCTGCGTTCCCCAAGCCGAGATGGAGCGACCACGATGCGGAAGCTGAGGGCAGCGGGCTCGAATAATGTCGGTTTTTCTCATGAAAGATATTTTTTTCCCGCTCTTTCTTCGTCGCTGAAGGTGGTAGCCCTGCTTTACCTGGCTCTGAGCCTGTTGTTGCGAGTGGGCACTCAAGAGACTTTCCATGGACTCAGCCTCATGGAGAAGACTCTTGTTGCTTCTCGGGGGATGGATTGAAGGGTGGGCGGGGCCGAGCGGCATCTGCCAGTGCATCTCCTGCTGATGCAGATACGCCTTCTGAATGCCCTCCAATGTTGCGTAGCCATCTTCTGGACCACTGACTCGTCTTTTGTACGGGGACCCTACGCGAACAACATTTTTGTTAGCAAACATGATGCCTGGACAACGCAACAGGAAGGAAGTCATCTAATCAGTGCCGGTCATATCGGTTTTATGACTAGTAATGGATGGATAGGATATCACTGCTGATGATTAACTGCATGAAACGGTTGTCCACTCCGACGGCGACTTACAGTCAGGGTCCGCGGGCGGTTTCGCCGGAGCACTCTTTGTTGAGTTTAGAGAACCTATGCTGGCGACGGAATCCGGCCTCGACTTTAACGAAGCGGACATTCCGGCCGACTGTTCCATCTGAAATGGAATGACAAACTATTAATCCGACCAATTTAATTAATTCTCGAGGTCACGGGATCGGAATGAGATAAGGCGGTTCCAAATCATCACATAGTTGCGAATGACAGTGAATCGCGATCGGAGTCAAAAATCAAGTTCCTCGACAATCTGGACGGTCAAAATGCTGTCCTGGGAGAGGAGGAATCGGAGATGGAAAATGCACCGGTTCTCCAACAACGCTGTTTCGATGGAGTATTTCTCCGAGAAGGAAATATTGGTAGTTTCAGGCCGAATGAGCCGGAGTCTGACGCGCACGTCGGTTTGGAACAAGAGACTTCAAGTGGATCTCTTCCCCTCAAAATTCTTCCCTCGTAAGTGGTCAGTGGAGCCCCGATTTTGGTTTCGCCAGCCCATCGAGCGCCCGTAGTCGGCTCTTCTGAATTGAATTCTATTAGGCATTCAGGACTGGTTTCTATCACAAGCGTTCATTCACCCTCGTTCAATTGGGAGCCAAAGAACAGACGGAGCAGATAATTTGTTCGAATTCGTATAGCACGCGACCAGCAGCCGCGGCTTGGACCCAAAGCCAGACTACTTCTTCGAAACCTGGCTTCTCTTGGTCTCCTGCAACGATCTAGTGGTTCAATGGAAGGTTAGTGTATCTTCTCCTCTCATACAGTTCCTTGCTTCTAGAAAACTTTTCGTCTGGTTCCCCTGCGTGCTCTGTTCCTCCGTTGAGGGATCTGGCGCCGTTGTTTCGGCCGCCAGAATCGGCGGAGGTTGAATCTGATAACGCTGAAACTCGGAAAACAGTCGCCGAGACCGGAACTAACCTGATGCATCGCACTTTCATGCTTAGCTGCTTCCAAAATCGCTTCCGGAGGATCTACGGTTCCGTAGAGCTTGACGTCGTTGGAGGAGACTCCGTTTCGGATCATGATCATCATTTTCGATTTCGCCTTAGCCTCCTTCTTCTTGAGTTTGTCTTTCTTTGCATTTGCGTCCCTATCCTTGTTGCTGTCCTTTTTGCTATCTTTAGGTTCGTTGCTAGTTGCTGCTGGGATCTTCTCCGTCCTGAGAGAGGAAACACCAGAATATCTTAAATTTCCGAGTCTCGCTTATCCTTGAAGCACTCCAAAAAGTCTTCATAGCTCCTGAGTAATAAGGGGTAATCTGAGATCAAACAAACATCCTCCAGCGGAGGAGCCGCAGATCAGGGCTCAAACATTTATTCTCCTGACTCTTCAGCGGAGAAATCTGATCGGAGCGCTCAAGTACGCATCCTGCGCATTTTCGCGCCCAATCTCTCGAAGATGATCGTCTTCCCACGAAAAAGTGAGCTCAAGATGAGACTTATGCCTTTTCAGGACACCCTCATTGAGAAAGAGGTTACAATTGATCGTACTCCGAATCCGCGCCGAAAACGGCGCCGACACCTTCGGACTGTAACGACTTGCGGGGAATTCGAAGCCATCAGCGACAGGAATTCACAGTAGACTCGAATTGGACTCACCTCTTGACCAGTGTCTGCTGAACGTTCCGAGTGCCACTGTGGGCCGCCTGCAGCGAGTGTACACCATGACGTTTGAGCACCCCGTAAGGATCCGAGCTGAGCGAGGAATCGGTCAAGCCGTCGTTAGCCGAAATCTCATTGAAGGTATCCGAGAGACCGGACGATACCGAACTGCTGTCGTCCAAGCTGAAGGAAAGAACGACGATCATACTTAATGGAGTGTGCATGTCTTTGCCTCCGTGTCCGTCTGACCGACTACCGGCCCGACTACTGCCAATCAGATGAGCTGGCGAAGAGACGATCCGAAGTCCTGTTCTACTGACCGACCGACAGACAGGCAGTCAGACGGTCGGACAGGCGGTTAGCAGGCAAGCTTCTCCCTGGTCGTTCCAACCCCAGCCGTTCGAGGCGGAGGACGATTCGAGCCAGGCTAACTTTTACTGCCGGTAACTTCCCTCAACCCTTTTCTATTCGGAATGTCGACAATCCAAAAAGCCAGCCAGGAGCACATCCTAACATTTTAGAAGCGAGCGATGCGACGGTGCTCAATTCCCTCTAAACCTTTCCGCGCTCCTCAGCCGCTCCCCGGTCCCTCGCGCTCCCAAACTCCCGAGTCTCCTACTTTCCTACAGTGGTGAATGGGGAGAAAGTTTGATGCCGGCATATGCGAAGCCTATGAATTTCGTTTTCTTGGGATTTTTCAAGAATTTAACCGAGCCTGTATTGTTAAGTAATCCTTCCATCCTTTTTCGCGGAGAGAACTGTCAGAGCGCAAACGGCGCGAACGATCAACGCCGGGCTAAACAAGTTGCCAAGCGTAGGCCTAGCCACTTACGACCTGATGATCCCTCGGACTATTCGCGTCGCGTCCACCCAGAGGAAGCGTCATGAGTGGAGCACGTACTCGTCGGAGCGAGAGGGAATATTGGACAGGTACTCTTCAAATTAATCTCCACCGCTCAAGCCACTCCTAATCGCGAAACGAGCAAGCAACGGCGTGGCCAACCAACCTTTCTGCCGAAGCCCGATTCTACTCATTGTCAGTTTTGGCCGTGGGAACGCGTCGACATGTGCTGCATCAACTATCGCGAAACCTTTACACCCGAAAATGTTTCAAAAATGCAGATGCATACTCGAAAAAATTCTCAGCAATGAAAAAAGTTGACACAGAGCGCAACCTGGAGGCACAACGAAGTTTCCCGATCAGGTTCTAGAATCGCCCCAATCTAGAATGCGACACCTCGCTGAGGGAAAATGTGTTCGAGGGTGTCGTCGGCTTAGGGAGGGATATTCCGAGCGTCATTGATGTGTTTTGTTGATAAGGCTCGGACGTCACCTCGTTGTGAGTGCGGTAGACCAGCAGAACAGATGCCCCACATGAATTCATAACGCCGTCTCAGTTCATCAGGCTCAGGAGTAATTCGGGACACTTCCTGATGCCAAAGCTCGCGTGGCCCTTCCATGATTCTCCCATCCGGTCGCTCTGTATCAGATTATCCCCGGCCCTGTGTGTCATCAACAACGAGAGTATCTGGCAATTCTTATTTGTGGTTTCGATAAAAGAACCAGGGTGGGTAACACTGTTATCGATATGTTCTCAGTGCCTCGTGATAACAAGGGTAGAGATACGGGCCGAGCGAGCCGTGCTTTTGGCTCCAGGGCAAGATCTATTCAGCTGACTGAGTGACCAGCTACAATCGAGCTGAGGAAGAAAGAGGACATGGTAGGGGGAAGAGACGAGAAAAATGACAAGGTTTTGTCAAGTGAATTGCGGGTTCTGCGCGTCAAGACATCCAACGAGCAAGCCTCGTCGGCAGTTTGGTGTTCCGCTTCGGTTCCCGCGTCGGTGTTGCGCTTCAAAGTTCGGAGAACCTTTCGTGGATACATCCAACTAGGATTTTCGAAAGAGGTAGACTTTTCCGAAATTGCCGGAGAATTGGCGGGATTCCGAGGCATCCTCTAGAGATATCAGGAAAGTTTCGGAGCTTTAAGAGGGATATTCCAACACAACGATAACGCTCCTGTTCGTTCAAGTCAATTTCGTCTCCTGGGAACGGCAAATAGGCTCTGTAGCCTAGACGCAAAGCCTTCGCGATAGTTGAACAAGAGGTAAATACGTCCGGTCCGTGCCGCACTGCGGAGCTTCTCGTTTTCCAAACTCTAACGCTGTCGATTTGAGAACGAAAGAAAAATTCTCCGGTAAGCGACAAAGTTGCCCGACGGGAAAATGACCGGATCTGACCAGGGGATCACCGGTTGCATCCGCTTCCGGTTCCACCTCTGAAAAACTTGGATTTGTTCCCAGGGGAAACACCGCGCTCGAGGGAGGACGGGAGATGTTCCTCTCGGCTCGGTGACTTTTCTGCCTGTCTGAACTTTGTCCGGTTATGAAAAAACTCAACTTGTAGAGAGATATGAAAAGTATGGCACACGTTATAGAGGTCGGCGGAGGGAAAACGGAACGGAGAGAGAGGTGACAACGACGAGAGAAGGAGAGGAATAGGGCGAAGGATGGACATATGGAGGAACAACCGAATCGCGTTAGCAAGAGTCTGACTTTTGATAGAAGTGCGAGTTCATGCACGGTTATCCTGAAGACCTCTTTCCGTCCCTGGTTCCAGACAGCAGACGAGTCGCCGGGAAACGAGATCAACCAGAGTTGCTCGATGTGAGGCACAAATATCATCGTTATAGTGGAATCGGAATCGAGTTCCAATCGCGGTCCAGCTGGGGCCTTTCCTGACGTGAGTCATCAGCCGAGCTCGAGCTCTCACACTAGGGCTCAGCAGAAAGGCCCGGCAGGCACCTTCTTCGTCGAGCCCATATCGATAAGCTTCGAGTGCCGTGATTACACAATGAACCGACGGGTTGGTCCGGGAAACGAGCGAGCGAGCGAGCAAACTCGATCAAACTCATCTTTGTACGTTTGTGTACGGTATCCATAGTGGATACGCCCGTGTCGCCAACTCATGATCGCTGTTCCCGGCGAACAAGAGGATCCGAAAACATTGCGACACGAGACACAAGCGATCTGAGGTTCTATCATTGCGCGGAAATCGAGCTTCAGCCTCCGATTTCCACAACCTGTAATAGCGATGGAAACGGGAGAGATTTACGAGATCGACTGAAAAGCCTTCTCACACTTTCATAACGGAAAACATCTCCCGTTTCAAGGTCCTCAGGAGCCTCGGTCAACGCGGAGAGGGAACACTTTCATTGAAAAATTGAGGAACGCCGCGTGACAGATTGACAGAGAAGAAAAATCGGATATTCGAACCCAAGGGGCGAGAAGCGCATCGGATCATGTCGGAGGTGGGGGTCGACACACGGTGCTTAGCATTCCTCGAACGTAGCTCAAGCAATCTCACGGCGAAGATTCCTCTCAATGATATTGATTTTTGGCGTCATCGACCGATTGTCCTATATCTCAAACGTCAATTCCTCCCCCGCACACACGGAGTACGCCACGAACGACATCCTATTACGTTGAGCGTTTTCTCCCCGGACGTTCTCAGGTCTCGTACTCGGTCGTTCGATGTCGAGGTTTCGGTTTCAATCGAACGAATGAAGGGTTGCAGGAGCCTGCCAGGCATAGCGAGCAAATATCGAGTTTTGGGTTTGGATCCCTACGTTTCTGTCGACGGGAGGCAGCAGAATTCCGTCAAAATTCAAGTCCTCAAAATCGGTGCGGTCTTGTCGCAAGCAGTTTCGACGATTGAAGTTCGAGACGTGAAAGTGCCCTCCTGAAGATGGTTCCGATTCATATATCTTGAAATTTCCACTATCCTCATGATCCCAAGGCTCTTGGGAGAACCCAAGAAATTAGAGATAGGATCGGGAATCTCTAAGAGGGAAACATGGAAAACCGTGACAATCACGGGAAGTCTCGGGTGGTTCCGAAGAAGTACTACTAATAAAAACACTTGTTTGACAGCTAATCAGCTTCACGCTTCACCCAAAACAAGGGGAACAATATAAGAGCCGGAGTGCCGGGGAGAGTTGAGATCCGCGTCTGACATGGAAAACAACACGACACGGATCCCTTTCCAAGTTTTCGTGATTCCATTTCCAAATTTGGACGTGTTAACGATCGTCTAATATCCCAAGAGAAGCCGTGATCTCCACTTCTGAAACGCCGACGCTAATGGAGCGGAATCGCAAGTTGAGCCACACACTCTGAAACACCGAAAGAAGACCTGCCTTCCCTAAACATTCGCCCTGATTGCACAAACCTTCTGCTGAGAATGTCAGAAACCGTGCCAGCGGAGCGACTCAAGAGTCTCCGTTTGTGATGATAGAGTCGTTCCTGGGGACCGGCGTATATCGAGATTCGACGCGGCGGTCCCACGGTAAAAGCTCGACGCTCCATTCTCTGTCCTTGCACATCAAGATCCAGCAGAAGTAGTTCCCACACACGCTAGCTCAGGAGTTCACATGTTCACTGATTCGACAGTTGTCAGGTTTGAGTCGCCGACTCAGTCACCAGGCGAACAACGGTCAGCTGGTGTGGCATCTGAGTTTCGTCGGGGGACCACAAACTCTGTCTATGGGAGCTTGGCGCGTGGGGACTCGCGATTGAGAGAGGGTAACGATCTCAGTGGAGGAGAGTCCTCATCGGAGCCTAGGGCCTCAACTCAGGTAGGAGTCGGCAGGAGTGAGTGTTCGAGAGTGAGGCTCGACTAGCAATCGTGGCGTAATCCTTACTTATAGTCGTCGGATCGGGATCAATTCGGTTCGAGCGAGGGAAAAAATCACCCGAAATAGGCCCTGGCAATGATCATTGAAAGACAGAGCGTCTCAAGAAAATGCCCACCATTGGACTATTTGTTTCTGGCACATACATATATGGCCCGAGGGGTCCGTCTCGGCGACAGAGACAGATCGCCCACCCCAGCTCTCAAATACAGAGCGGTATTACTCCACTTGGGACGGGGCAGGAGGCGGACGGGACTTGCGAAGGGAGGCTCTTAGAGAAGGGTGGTGGATATTAGTTCGTTTTGAGTCATCCGAACGAGGGGCCTCAGCGGAGGGCCTGAGCCAGCCACCTACCAACCCGCCCACCTACCTCCCATTCAGTCACCCTTCAACTCTTCAACCGAAATATCCGATGAATCCCCGAAACCAACGGTGAAGCCAGAAACCTGAACGTCTTTCACTGGATGGGTTCAAAACTCCGGGGTTGGAGATTTTTCCGAGACTTTGAATCTCAGAAGATGATTTGAATTTAAATCTCGGGACGGGGTTTCTCAACAAGGGCCGCCAATCACTCGGTGTCGCGTCGATGGCGGGGCGCCACAGCTTGTTGAGGCATAACATTTGTGCGTCAACTTTTTTATTGCCACGTTCGCTCGTTGGTTCATCCGTTCATCGAGGGCAGAGCCATAGGCTATGAACAGCGGGCCCTCAAACAAATCGGTCGTATTCGGCGTTTATTTCGTCACAACCATAAAATTCACGCACCGCTCGCTCATCCTCGGCCCTCTCGATCACCCGACTTCTCCCTCAGTCTCTCAGTAAGAGTAGTTTGTGTTTTTTATTTTTGCTCTTCTGCTACCCTCGGCCGATACGTTGTTCACGCAACAGGGCCTACGCTCGGTTCGGGGTCACGTTCGGACGTGGATGGGGGGTTTAAGGTATTTGCGTCCGCTGGTTCGTTCGCTTTCTGACTTTAATAGATATTCTATCAGCGCGATGACAGTTAAATGCTGTTTGTTATGCGCGCTGATTTTGATAAGCTGTTGCCGTGGAATCGCGGGGAGTTCTGGACGCACAGGTCACTCTAGTCCAGTGATAAGCAACGACAAGATTGATTATTCGGTCGTTAGTTTGACGACCGAGTTCTGAATTCGAGACGACGACATATTCTAAATTTAACCACCGAGATTCGATCGAGACGCATTCCGCATTTCAAGCAAGCTGCTTCGTGAAAACAGAAAAGAACTGGCAAGAAACTATGAAGAAGAATATCAGCCAATACTACATATGCTACGGTTCTGGGATCATGGCCCGCGGACGTTCCAACGCGCGATACGGTTTCCAAGCAAGGCGAGAACTGCAGAGGAACTCGGAGGCTAGCGACGATTCCAGCTAATAGATTAAACTCAACGACAACTATGTTAATGGTGGGACCATCAAGATAATTGAGAGACTCTCCAACGTCTCAGGGTTAGCCTTGATTACTCTGAGGACGATGGTGAGGGTGATGATTGCGCTGATGGTGGTGATAATCTGCTGGAACTCTCTCAAAACGGATTCTCTCCGACTCCAAATCAAAGTTCAAGTACTCACGCTTTCAACCGAGGGTGGCGTAGAACCGTGGTGTTCACCGGCGGAATCTTCAAACTAAACGAAACGGAAAAAATAGTCAACGAAAATAAGGGAAACATATAAGAAAAACTGGAGGAAACGAAAACCAGAACGGGATCCATCTCAGAAAACGTTCCGGAATGCGAAAGCGATTTTCAAGCATTCAAGGCATGGGGTCCCAAATGAACTTTCTGACGACTTCCTTCTTGCGCTCAACAGTTCTTCTCTCCCGGATCTCTTGAGACCAATTCAACTTTGCATACGACTTCTTGCGATCGATTCGACATGGTTGGGTGATTGGTCGACGTACCTGTCATCACAGAGGACGTTGATAAGCTTCGGATCCATTTTCTTGTGAGGGCTGTTGTGGCCTTGCGGATGGTTCGGGTTCGGCGGGGGAACCGGCAACGGTTGCGAAACATCCTGTCGCCTTCTGTACAAACTCGCGCCTCCTTCGCTCAGGTAGCCACTCGGGATTTCCTCCAGAGCCAAACCGCCACCGCGCACAGGACGCAGGACGTCCCCATCGGACATGTAGCCGCCCTGCTCCTGTTCTTGTACGTGGGGATATTTGAGCCTGGTCATGTCCTGAGAGGCCGCCATCAGGTGTCTCGCGAAAGCCACCCGCGAAGGATCGGCCTGCAGTCGCAACGACGGAACGTGGTACTTTCCTCCTGGTATGAATCTACTGCTTCCTTGGTTCGTGCGAAGGTAACTGCCGTATGGTGCATTACGCGGATGCAGCGGCTGCATGGGGCTGATGGAATCCATCTCTTCCTCTTCTTCTTTCCGATGTTCGGCTTTGAGTTCCTCGAGTGAATGCTTCTGACCACTTTGTGAATTATTGTTCACCATCGGTGACACCATGGCCACCTTGTGCATTGTGGAGCCACAGCGTGGAAGGGTGTTTCGTTCCTGAATCTCAACGTCGTTCGTGAGATTGAACGGGAGCTGCTGCGTGCCTTTAACCGCCGCGGTCGGCTTTGGCAGAGTTAGAGATTTGATCTGGAAGGTCAAAATAATCCTGGTTTAGAAAAAAAAATCACAATATTCCGGAAAGAAAGCACCGCGATCTTGGTAAGGATTCGCAAAAATGGAGCCCCCATCAAAAATTCAACATCGGAATCGGAATTTTCGGATGAAATCCTCAGAAAAATCCATGCATCTCAGTTTAAGTACAAGTTAGGAATGAAGTAGTACAGTTTTCGTCGGGATAGGTTCACTCACTTCGATCAGCGGTTCGCGAAGATTGAACTTTTCCTCTAGGGAAACTTGATTCTCATCGCGGCCCTGATCGACGACGACGACGTCGACTTCGGCGTCGTCCGTTGTTTGTGGCTCTTCCTCCTCTTCGACAACTTCCACAACCGTCGGGTTTTCTTCCGAAAGATGGCTTTCTCTTGAAGTGTCCAAAGAACTATCGGAGAGTCGTTGCTGAAGATCTGGACTCTGTTTCGGTGATGTCTCGTATGATATCCCACTGTCGTCCGCAGTCGGCGACGGACAACAATCGTCCGGCGATATGTCGTTCAAGCCCGCCGGCGGAGGTTCTTCCGATAAGAGCTCACTCCGGTCTTCTCGGCGCTCTTTCGGTCTCGGAGGTGGAAGAGAAACTCCGATCTCCTTTGGAGGTAATGGGGGTGCGGACTCCGGGAGTAGGGGCGGGGTCGAGAGCTGGAGGAGGCGACTGTTCCTTCTGGACCCGGATTGATCCGAGGAGTTGGAAATCACCGAGCTAGGTCTCGACGGTCTAGGTCTCCCGAAATGGCCGGACGGTGGGCGAAGTCCCGACAGAGGGAGTCCCGATGTGTTTGCCGCATTTAGAGCCTCGGTTGGAACTCTGCGGAGGGAAAAGCGAATAAATTGCGAATACTTTTCTTTCGGAAGAGGGAAAATGCATTTTGTGTTGCAAGTGCAGGGAAAATTTCGAGGCGCGCCCAACGTCTCGGGAGGTGGATCCGCCGTCATTTTAACGGTACGTTACATAGGTAGCACCCTGAGACAACTCACCTGAGTGGACTCTGTTGATTTGGTGGTTCCGACTGAGGGTTCGCTGTGGTGGCAGCCGGTGAGACTGGAGGAACGACCTTGTTTAAGACTGGCTTACGGCTCGGAAGATTCGATGAGGTCCGTGACGGCGGTGTCGGTTCTAGTTTGGTCACCTGTGCAACCTGAGGTTTCTGCACACCCAAAGACGTCGGAGCTGCAAGGACAGAGCACATTAAGAACGACACCGGGTTAGCGATACGGGAGCGCACCACTCCCTGGAGTGATCGTAAATTCACGAAAATCTGATCGGAAGCAAACGGGACGCGATCGAAATGGTAGAGCGGTTTTCTATAAACATAGATCCTTGTAAATCAAGATACCTTTTAGTTGTTTGACAGGTTCGGCTTTCTTCTGGGTCGGTTTCGGAATCTCTTTGGAGATCTGGTTCACCTGCTGAGTGCTGGGTGCCCTTGGAATTCCCGTGGATGGTTTCTGAATGGATTTCACAGCTTGGGGCAGGGACTGCGTCGATCCCGCAAGGCTGGAGGGCCTGCAAATATTTCCAAATCGTTCTTTCAGACGTCCAGATAGCGGGAGATGAACTGATCTTCCCATAATCAGTTTCGAGTTTTTTTCTCTCCCGGATCTTGCGAACTCGAATATTCCCGTGATGGAGCCCCGACCTTCACTCAAAATTCCCCGTGATTGCGCATTCTATAGATTTGAGGATTGATTGATGATTGAAGTATCCCGACAGTCTCAGGATTGTTTCTGATCAATCGCGTCATAGTTATGGAAAGATAGGAGAAAACGTCGGTGACTATGGAGAGGAGTTCGCGAAATCCGTTATTTTCCAAAAACTCTAACCAACGGGCACTACGAATTGCAATTGCAGATACGATTAATGGAACAACAGCTGAAGAGTTCAGCGAGATTGTTAGATACGACAGAAAAATCTTGTTGCAGCAATCCGAAGAAACTTCTGAACAGAGAGATGATTTCGTCTGCGTTAGCTTCGTAGTTCTCTTTTCCGTTTTGACACCGAAAGTTCATGTATGTCTCTCCCTCCCGCTTTTTCCGTTTCTGATTGAGCAGCGAAATTTGTTCCACTTGCTGGAACTCTTATCAGCGATATGATCGAACAAATATCTGCGACGATTCGATGTAAATTATGAAGCTGTCAGATAACGAATCAATTCCAGATAACGGAAAAATTCGGTCATTGGGAGCAGTCATCTCCTCACAGTCTTCCATTCCGGTCGATGGAAGCTTGGAAGCTTTTTCTTCAAAATTGGAGGAATGCTCACGGTCTCCCTCTCTTCATCCGAACGCGAATGCGAGCAAGCACGATTGCTGCCCTCAGTGGATGGTATTGTACCGTATCGTAACGTCGATGAGCCCATTACGCTCTTTTCGCCAGCAAACAAATCGAGGCAAGTTCGGTTTTTACGCTGGCAATCGTTTCCAACTCTCTGTTCTCCGAGCGGGCGGCCAGCTGACAAGAAAAATTCGCATGCGAGAAAACATCGAGAACCATTCTTGAAATGGTCGAACGTCGACTGCCATTGACAACACAACAACCCTTTGCTGAGGAAGATCGCGGTCAAAGGCCGCGCACCGAAGTCACCCCTTCGGTTGATTCGGAATACTATTTACGGATCTTGACTGACGCACCTCGCGGCGTTTCCCGCACGCAATTGACAACGTAGGAGGCAAGCGACAAAACGAACTAGTCGGAGGGGATGCCAAAATCCGACGATTGGCGTCTCAGTTTTGAGGGGAAAATTGGCTGGTTTCAAATTTCCCGTGTCCGCTCATATCTCTGTGAATTTTCTTCAGGATTCGTTTGCCACTGTTTCCTGTTCAGTTCGCTGTTGCGTCCTTTCCGTGAGGATTTTTTCCCGATTCCCATACCGTTGTCATCGAACATCGATGAAACTGCGACGACGCGATGCGAGTTGACGCCGGCATCCTCGTTCGAGGGGTGTGAATCGTTTCTCGGAACGGGGATTGTTGAGCGTTCGTTTCACACGCGGCCGATTTTTCCTTTTTCTCGCAGAAAGTCTGTGTTTGATGAAGTGCCCTTGAAGTGACGGCTCGACGAGAAGATAACACCCTGCCTCCCGTTCTCGTCAAAGTCAGGTTTGATTGCGCTGGATTCTCGTTCGGTTTCCTCCTCAAATTCTCCCGTTGTACTCTTGTTCAACGAAATGTATCAGAGAATGGGAGCAGTTGTCCGTCAAAAACGGACGAAGCTAACCCAAATACGCTTAATTCACAGAAATTCGAAATTCTGCCACTGAATTTTTTTGAATCGGCGACGTGGCCACAGGACATCCGAAACTTCTGAAAATTTTCACAAGATTCGATTTTCCAAAAATGTTTCGAAAACTCGACGATTGTTGATGCAGTCCCAATGGACGATCGAACTGATGATTCGCTCGTCGATCGATGGTCAAACTGCAATGTCAACGATCGGCAATCGCGAGCTCCAGCGTGACGCGCGGTTGAATCGCGACAGCTGCAATCGTACACAATCGTGTCGAAGGGTATTACAGAAGACTGCATCCCCAGACTGCATCAAAGAGCATTCAAGGCAAAGTCCAATTGTCAGCCACGAATATAAAGCGATGTTTTGCATCCCAAGGTTGCTCGAGGCAAAACGCGCGAAGTACCTGGTCAACAATCAGTTTGTACGCCGAGCCAAAATAGCAACATTCTCGCTTTCCCCGAAGGGAAACAATGTTTCCAACTTTGATACAGTCATTCGAGCAATTTTCGAGAATCACAAACTCGGGAACAATTTGAAAAATCACAAATTTTCGGAACCCTGGAAAATACATCCGAAACGAGACATGTGGGAATCTTACCGTTTCGAGCCGAAACTCGGGATTCCTTTTGGCACGCAGTGATTGCTCAGAGAGGGCGAAGGAGCTCTTGAAGATCTCGTAGAGGGAGGTAGAAGTCCACTTTTTGGAGGGACCAGGCCCGATTGCGAACCTGGAAAAAGATGAAAACGATCTCGATTAGTTTATGGTTGCAACCATGTATTCCATGTGGACGAAACCTATGCAACTAGGGCCTTGATTTTGAAGTTTGTCGAGGTCGTTGCTCATGCTCAATCTATGCTTTGCTAAGGTTTCTGAGGAACGATTATAGTAGGCTGCTGCTCAGATGAGCCGCATGGCTGGAGGTTTTGATGACAGCGGGGATAATCATCGGTGAAGCGACGATGAAGCCTCAGAATGAGTTGTATCGTCGTTCACAATAAACGCTTGCTTCCTCGGGCCCCTGATAATCATTCGTCGCTGTGAAATCGTTCTCTATTCTAGAATGGCCACCACTGGATCGATTGATGGCTTGACCAATCGTCCGATCGATCGCTACCTCAACTCGGCAAAAAACTTCCTCACTCCCATGACAGGCTTTCGGCAATGTCCCTGGGAACGATACGACTAGGGCCCTCACAGCGCGGCCATTAGACGGGCATAAAAACCGACGGGAGCGATCCGTGGCTCGCGCGCGAAACTCTTTCCGTTTCGTAAATTCCATTGATTTCAATGAAAGGAAGGATTGTAATCTCTCGGAACGAGTTTGTATCACGATGGTTTCTTATCACGGGTTTTAGGGGAAATAAACTGGGAGTCAACGCCAATAAAATTCATTCGAGTATCGAAGTCGATAATCTAAAAACAAAACAGAAGCTAATGAACATTTCCCTATCTCTAATTCGGGAGCCCGATCAGATTTGAAACACGGCCGCATCCAGGTCCTCTCTCAGGATAACGAAACCGAGGTGGGTGATCCGCAGATCGCCGAATGATTCAGCCATTGAGATCGAAATAAAGATTTATAGTCTCCAAAGTTGAGGAAGTGTGTTACCAAAAAACCGAACGGGTGTCAAAATTTCCACAATCGAGCGCAGATTTCCCCGAGAATCCGACGATCAAACGACTTTCGAAAATTGTCGGAGATTCTCGGGAAGTTTTCTGGAAGTCTCCAATGTTCTCAAAATATCAGAAAAATTCTAAGATCTTGGAGATTTCGTGAGTTCTCGCCAATTCCCAAACATTTTCCGGGGACCTCAACCCGGGAAAGAAACAAACGAAAGTGAAACAGGGCGAACAAGACTCAGAAACAGATTTTGGGGCAACGAAAGACCGGGAAAAACGGTTCACCGCTGGAGCGAGCCAGGCTGACCGGATGTGACCTGGCAGGACCCGGTTCGTGCCAAAGCCCGTGAGAGTCAGAAATATGACACGATCTTTTCTCATTGCTCCGGTGCAATTTGCACACAATGGCAGCCGTCGGTGGAAGCGACATAATTCTCCTCGTATTTGCATTCGACGACTAATAGGCGACCGACCGGTAGTGGCTTGTTCTGTCGCCAGCCGGCCGGCCGGCTGCATGGATGCCGCTCGTCGTGTTAAATGTCGTTCCAGATTCGCGATGCCGAGTGAACATTGTACAGTAGTGGGGCTGACCACATCCAGAGTGGGGCGGCCGTAACCATAAGGAAGTGTTCGGTCAAAATATCACAAATTCGCTACTTGTAATCAAGCTGCGTCGGGCTCTTCATCTTTTTCTGATGCTGCTACCGCTCCCGCTTAACCCGAATGCGGGCAATTATTCCCGAGCTCACAGATACATGGATTGCGGACAGATTACTGAACGGACGAGCAGACGGGCAAAACGGCAGATTTGCCAACGGTCCTGATGATGGGTCAGAACTTTGGCTCCCTGCGAATGCAGAGCTCTTGTTCACCTGGGCATTCACTCAAGTTCGGTTCATTTCAGCTCTGGAAACACTGAGTTCCAGGTGAAAATCCCAACCTCAAAGCTCGGTTCGGAGTTTTCTAATACACCATGTCTCTGAAGCTGAGACGCCACCTTGCGATGTGTGAGAAGCAGGTCTCACTCAGAGTTTCGATATTGTATTGTTACATTCTTCGAGACCGAGATCGGTGCAAAGCCGAGATGAACATCACGTGCTTGGCTTGAGCTGCGATCTCGCTCAACGATTGTATTCGAACTTGAGTGATCGGAGACAGTGGCGGGTGAGCGCTTGAGCTTGTCATCAAAATGTATCTCCAGGTCGCTCTCCTGAACTGGAAACTCAACTCGTCGCACATATTGTATTCTCGCGATATTCGGATATCAGACGCATAATATTCATGCATCAATTATATGATTCTGTGTTCAGCTGTACGGATTGAGGCGATTTCATCCGTGATTCTCGATTGAGGTGCTGTCCAGGAGCTTGATCTAGACTCGAAACCTGGTCGATCTTTTTCCGATCTTCCCGCTTCAGGAATGTTCCTCTTTCGCAGTTTGAGGTCGCAAGTAGTCTAGCGGGTCGGAGATCATCCGCAAAATCCGATTCATTGAGCGACAGACTGCTTGTCGTCCAAAGAGTCACGAAGAAAACCGGAATGATGTCCGCAGGCTTACAGTACAGCGATGACAATGTGGGATCAGCTACGGTACCGGCACTATAAAGTTGTAGATTCTCATCCCCGGCAACGACGCCGTCGGCGTCGTGAAACAAAACCATGCACGCCACGATGACGTCGGCGACAAATCAAGCGTGTGTAGCGGTTGTTTTTTTGTGTCATGTGCTGTAAAATTCACAACGATCGACTATTGCACTTTAACAGCCTCCGCTACGGCAACAGGAATATAGTAAAATCAGCCCACGACGGCTTTCGACGCTGGCCACAACAAAGACCAATGAACTTTCTGAGATCCTGGAGTCACCTTCGGTTGCGATCATTGTATGATGTCGTACTTGAGGAACTCCCACCTGAAAATCAGGCTCGAAGATCTCTCCTGACCCCCTCCCCTGACTCTTCTCCTGAGTTTCCCCAGGCTTCTTTTCTGCGTTTTCTCGAACTCGTTTGAGATACGGGTGGAAAACGATGTCAACCCAACAACAATTTCCGGATTGTTGTTCGCATCCCAACAACAAACGACTCGTACAACATTCACGAATACATCATGATACAATGTAGCGGCATGTGACAATGTTTCCACATCGTTGAAACAATGTCAACATCGAAACGATTGAAGTGGGCAGCAATCATGTCACCTCAGCTCCAGTCGTGAACATGGTGTTTAAGGCGGCCGTAAACGTTCGAAACACCACTCCGGACGTCGCTTTTCACGCGCTTCGAGCGCTAGCTCCGATGGTGTGATTGCAAAGTGCAAGAACCCGCTGCTACCGGTCGAAAGCTTCTGAGCCGCCCACGTAGAGGCTACGAGCAAATCCCTCGCGTGTTCAGAACCTTAGCCGGTACACAGCAGGCATTCGGGAGAGATAAGTTCGTTTCATGAGAGCGTATTGGTGCGCCAAAAGCCGACCAATCTTTGGTGTCGGCGGTTTGGTGCGCTGTGTGTTCCTTCGATGTGCTTTTCTGTGTTTCTCTGCGGACAACTGATGGTGCGGCGACCGCGAGAGCTTTGACGTCCCACACTCGGACGCGCCCTGCACAGAGATACCGCGCGACGATACTGCCTGCAGACTTACTGACTGACTGACTGAGTGACGCCTTACGTTGCCGCGAGTCGTAAAAGCGATCACGTAACCACCAGGGGTCAGAACTGTTACCAAACGATTTTTCTAACCGACAGATTCTCTTCTTCTTCTTTTCCTTTCACATTTTCTCGAGGATTCCTCCGAATTTCCGCTTCTGCCTCTCGACGATCGTAAACGATTCGAAAGCGTCGGACAAACGAACGAATGAGCGAACGAGCGATTGGACGGACAGACAGGCGGATAGATGGACGGAAGGGTCGAGCAAGCCACCGCACACGGAGTCGACGACAAAGCCTGCGAGGATTCCATCTCGAGCCGAAAGTCTGCAGGTCGCAGTTGCCGACTGTTGCCGATCGAGTCGCACGGAACCAGTCCGTCAGAAGATGTCAGAAGATTGCAGCTGAGTGAGTGAGTGACGAACGCTGTAATTTGGAATAAACGTCTGTTCTTCCAGACGCGATCCAGGCGGGTCTGAAATTGCGTAAGTGCACCACGCTGAATACCTATTTCGATGACGGCGGCGACAACAACGACGAGGATGGCGACCGGAATACAGTCAGCGACCCTCGGAACATTTGACCGTCCTTCTGTCTCTCTGACCGCCCGACCGTCAGTTCGTTCCGACGACGCGACGGTCGCTCGCTCGTCCGTTCGTGGATTCACTGCGCCGCGCCGTCCGCCGAGCCATTGAGCCAAGCGATGATACCGAAATCATAAACCTTAGACGGCGGGCGTGAGAGGATGGTTTTCAATCGAGGAAGCAAGCGCTCGCTCGATTTGGCCCCCATCCACCTGTTCAAAGTCCAAAGATCGCAGGAGCGAAAAGGCGAAAATGTGTGAAAACTGCTGCACATCTACGAGTCACGATTCGCCTTAATCAACCCGAGTTAGTTTCACTCGACGCCGAGGAAGCGCTCGTTCCCAACAGATTTCCTGTGAAACGAACCCATGAAAATTAAACTTCTGTCTTTTTGAACAACGAAATCGAGCTTTTCTTCTCGTTCGACCAAAAATCGATACCGCCCGTTCGTATCCCGAACTACCTGAGACCGAGAGATGCGGAGAGAGAAAAAGAAAGAGAGAGAAAGTGAGAGAGAAGGAGAGATGGCAAAATGTTGTTTGAGGCTTCATCTCTACGGCATCGGCACCGGCTTGCTCGAGTTTTGTTTATAACGATTGTTGGCTTACAAAAACATCGTTAGTGCCGTTTGGCTGTGGTTTTGTTTTCGAATCCGCTTCCCGTTCGACTCCTCCGACTTTGGTCTATAGGTCCGAATCGATTCAGAATCGCCACGGCTCCATCCGCCGCACGAGCACCACCACCACTCCTAATCATCCCGATGATGATCCCGCGCATGAGGGTGGTCGTTGTCAAGCACGGGGAGGTATGACAGATGAACAGATGGTGGCGGCGAGAACTCAAAAAGTCCTTCTTCCTCTGGGGCAGGCTTAATTTTTGACTCTTGGACACAAAACACGATCCCTAACAAAGATCTGAAGTTCCGATTGTCTCTTACTCAGATTGAGAAGATGAGAGATCACAAGAAGAATGCGCGGAATGCCACACTGCTTGCTCGCGCCGCCGCTTGAGACCGCCGCTTGACTTAGCGGCTAATTTCATAAAGCTATTAAATAATCGTTCGTCACAGATGGCATCTCGACATCTAAAAGATATGTCATTTCAGCCACCGAAAAATGTTGTCCACGATCGAATCACACGTTCAGCACCGCGACCAAGAGAACCCGGGCTGCGACAGATTCTGCACCGGAATCCGGAAACCACTCGAACGCGGCGATCATAATTCGATCCAATCCGAATTCAAGTGATTCTTGAAGACCGAGAAATTTCGATCTTTTTTGTGATCGCGACGATTTCTATATGAAAAGTAATCCGCGAGCTCATCCGGAATTCATTCTCACACGAACGGATGGCGAGGGGCGACGACGGGCGACGCTACTTTACCGATTCCCCGCTACTTCGCAGCTTCTCAATTTTATTGCTGTAATTATACGTCCGCTCGTTGAAGAGATAAGCGTGGGGTAAGTATCAATTAGTTCTCAGAGTAAACAAACACATCAATCATCTGATTCCAACGGCGTCGAGCATTTGGTTCGACGAACATTCTCTTCTCTAAGCCGCGCGAGCTCCATCTGTCCCTCTGCATCAAGAAAAGCTCGATTGCTATCCCCTCGTTGATGAATGTATTCTTGATGAAAAGAGGAAGGAATACGCAGGCAATTTCGGGCAAATAAAAACACTGTTGTCCTGCTCTTGGGGGAACCGAACTCCTGGGTCCGTGGTCCTTGATCTACGATTCCAGATCGACATCTTGATCTGATATCGTTCTAGATCCGCTTTCCTCTCACTTTCCTCGCGCGAGTTTTCGGGTCGTCCCACCTGCGAGCTGATCCCGAACGAGCCGTCAGGTGTTTCGGCGTGAGTCTGCATTTCTCGGAAGCCTTTTCGCGATAGGTCGACAGATAGATACTCCAACAGATAGAACGCGGGATGGATCGGGCGAGCTGATGTTAGATGAATGGATATAGGCCTGCTAGGCCACCACCGATGGACTGAAGTGACACAACGTATCACAAGCCCAGTCATGGATCGCTCATCTTCGATGATAAATTCTAGTGATCGATGGGATCGACGTTTGGCAAGCCCGCTTGCCAACCAGTCAGCCAGCCTACCTGGGCGTTCACAATCAAAGCGGTTCATAGCTCTTCTCAAGCGAGCCGCGTTACCGCCAGCGTTTTCATTACTTATCTTCGAAGATGGATCTGTGCCTTTCGTATTCGTACCAAACAACGTTTAAACGACGAATTTAACACCGGACATCTTCAATCCTTCCCTTCAGGAGTCCAACGGAACTGAATCCTCGAATCCGTTATCGAATCATCGACTTTGTTGCGAATTGCGCGTAGTCGCTCGTTTCCTGCCGATCGCGTGAGATTTTGAGCTAGAGGTAGAGTGAGGTGAAGTACAGCGGTCGGGCGAGCGATGAATGCTGTCAGCAATCATTAATTCCACATCAGTAGTTGGACATCGCGACGAAAGGACCTTCTGATCCAAGAAAAGGGATTGATGGGTATTGCGTATGAACAATCGACCTTGACGTCAAGTGACCAATTAGGATTCGTAAACGCAGTATCAGTTCATCTCGGACAATTCGCATCGGAAACGAGTGGGAAGAACTGAACGAAAGATAGCGTGAAATATTCCGATATCACCACGGTTCAAATCGAATGTGAGTTTTTTACGCTTGCGCTAAACGAGCTGAGTCCTCAAAAACGCGTTTCTCCAAAAATCTCGGCAGCGGTCCGGGAGAACGCTAATTGGCTCAAGCACGGCCATGCGCGCGGCAGGTTCTGCAAAGTCGTGGTCTTGACAAAGAATGAAATAGTCGTCCATTCATTTAATATCGGTGAGAAATCGTGAGCGGACAATAACGTTACGCTCAATAACACGCTGGAAGAAGGACTTGATCCAAACTATTGACACGCTACTTGAAAGCGTTTCTTTGGACAGAGATAACTTTGTGCCGGCACAGAAAGAGATGTCGAGCTCGCGACAGTTTTCCATTCATAAGGTCTCCACCGAGGAGGGGGAAAACTGGGAACCCAGCTCCAGTCCTCCTGAAAGATCATAGTCTCAATTCGTCATTCGGATCCTGAACGAAAACCCAAGAGCTTCTCCTCGGGTCGGTAAATAGTGACGAAGAGCATCCACAATTGAGCGCCGAAGAGACCGAAGCAGAAAAAGGCCGCAGTGGTTGAAACTGAATCAGAGAGGGACATGGCCAACGATGAAATTGAGGCATGAGCTGCCAGGAGCGAGCGGGAGTAGAAGGAGAGAGGGAGATCCAAGCGACAAGATGACCGGCAACACTTTATAAATCGTTCGCCTAAATATGTCGCCGAGGGCGTCGCTTTAGATCGCCTTCGTCACGATTGCGACCCGACGAGATTTTGATTTAAATGAACTTCTATGAGTTCCGCTTCGCAATCAAATCCTATCGATTAGGCCGCGTCTGGTCTTCCTTGACCCCAAATCGCGCGGAAACGAAATCAACGTGTTCTGATTTACACCAGGAATCCCCAAAATCGGAATTCTTCCCTCCGGTGAGGTATCGGAAACCCCCAAGGACCGTTTCAACTCTCGAAGGTCAACAGATCCGTTGAGACCGAAAACGAGAAATCATGGTGAGAGCACGGTTTACTAAAGTACCAGAAAAGTGAGCGTCGCTACCGCGCCACCACTCGGCGCGCAACCCGAAGACACATCTGTTCTTTTCATTGACGTTTGTCATCCGTCTGCATCAAGCCATTTGTCCGTCCGTCCGTTCACCGCTTGTTTTGCGCGCAACCTTCAGAACGAGGAACGTTTGTTTCGAAACGGAGAATTGTATTATAGTAGTTTGCTGAGCGTGGCAGGCACTTGGGGTTCGCAAGACGTAACTTCCAATCAACGCGTCCGGCTGCGTTGTTGGAGCGAACGGTTCGTTCTCGGAGTTTTCCAGTCTTAGAAGTCGGAACATGTATCTGAGAAGAATGAAAGCCGAGAACCGTGGTAAACGATGTCGTTTAGCAGTGTTCAGACAAATTGTCAAAAAGATTGAAATCCAGCCAAACAGCTGCTTATATATTATCTTCTCCGCGTGCCAAGAGATAAGCTCTCTGTCCTTATACATACACCATCGAGAAATCATCGACAAGCCCCCGCAGTGGTTGACGGAATGTCGATTTTTGCCGATGTGTCGAGAAACCAAAAGCAGACTATCTCTCGTTTCTCACGGGAACGGCGGGCGTGGAAATCGAAAGTTTTTCCGTCCGACCGCGAGGAAAAAAAGGAAAGGCTCTCGCTCTACATTCATTTCAGCTTTGATTCTCGACACGAGACGAAATTGCCGCGACAGTTTCTCCCGAGCCGGACAGTTGAGCAAGAATCATTTTTCTGCGACGACTGCCAAAGCTAATAATCGACGCTCATCGAAGACAAATTACGGTGTCTGTATGTCTTCTTTGTGGTGGTGGTGGTCCCCTACAGCTTACGAAGTCTAATTTAGGGGCCATCGATTACGAGGTAAGGGGGAGTTGAGAAAGGGGGTTTCAGTCTGTCTGTCGGTCTGTCGGTCCTTCACTTAGTCGGTCGTTCATGTGCTCCGACAACAACCAGCGGGAGGAACAAAAAACGAGTGAGCGGACAGACAGAGGACCGTCGGCAATCGGCCATCGAGAGGTACCAACGACCGACTGACAATGAGTCGCGTGGGATCCATGCATGATGCTATGATCAATTTGCAGGAGAGTCATTACTACTATGTACTAGTAATATGCCTGTGTTCTCTTTCTAGAGATGTAATTGGATTCTTGGTACGGCCGATGAATTTACGACCGGAACATAGTTCTCTATGTAGTATCATTTCAACTACCCCCCCCCCAGAAAAAAAAAAAAAAAAAAAAAAAAAAAAAAAAAAAAAAATAATTTTTTAGTAATAAATAATTTTTTTTTTTTTTAAAAAAAAAAAAAAAAAAAAAAAAAAAAAAAAAAAAAAAAAAATTTTTTTTTTTTTATTTTTTTTTTTTTTTTTTTTTATTTTTTTTTTATTTTAAAAAAAAAAAAAAAAAAAAATTATTGGGGGGGGGGGAAGGAAAAAAAAATTATTAATTAATTAATAAAAAAAAATTGTTTTGAAATTTTTTTTTTTTTTTTTTTTTTTTTTTTTTTTTTTTTTTTTTTTTTTTTTTTTTTTTTTTTTTTATTTTTTTTTTTTTATTAAAAAATTTATTAAATTTTTTTTTTTTTTTTTTTTTTTTTTTAATTTTTTTTTTTTTTTAAAAAAAAGGAACTTCAAAAAAAAGGAAAATTTTTTTTGGTTCCTTTGAGTCCTTTATAACCGGGTTTTACTGTAGCACTAAATCAGATGCTGCTCGGCCATAGAACATAGCATCACAGGATGCAGAGAGAAACGGATACTGCAACAAAGGGAAACGCTACTATGTTCCTTTTCTACCTTTCCCTGCGTTCCTGATTCCTCTCGTGGCTATTTGTCATGATTTTCTCTCCTTCTTCGCCGATTTTCGTTTCCGTTACCTTCTCTCTCCCTTGGAGTTTTGCCAAAGCTCTCCAAATTTTGACTTCAGTAAATCGGCGGCAAATGCACGAATCACAGCCCCCACGGTTTCTCTAGCTCTTGGAGAAGAGGTAGCGCTTCTAAATTCCAGCAGTGAGGTGTCGAGCATCTGCGTTCGTCACCGTACTGTATCTTCTTCTCTGCTGTCTCACCCAAGGACTTCGCTCATGACCGTTGGGAACTGAATTCGCGCTGCAGCAAAAATATTTCCATTTATTCAGCCGTTCGTCGGTCGGTGTTCTTCCATCTGGTCTGGGCCGTCGATGCGTCTTTCAATGTAATGATTTCTGTCTCTCTTTTGGTTGTCTGCGAGCATCGCGTGATTGGAGCATTTCATCATTAACTCCTTGGACAGCGGAGCAGGCGGCGCGGCGTATGGTACACGATCAACTCCGACTGCATCATGCCGACAGCCATGGCAACCTGAGGCGTCAGCCATGCAGAACGGTGGAGGAAACTCTAGGCTCGAATTGTGTTTCTCTCTCTTTTCTTCATTTTCGTTTCACTACAGGCTGGGAAAAGGGCCCTGTGACGAATCCGAGGGCCCTTTGGGGACTCGAGGGCCCCGCAACTCTCACTTTCACAACGGCTGGAAAGTTTGAGAGATCTTCGATCCCCAATCCAATCGGTCGAAGGTTCTCTGATCGATGAATGGAGGGAGATGACAACAACATTTGGAACGAAATGGAGGAGAGGAAACCTGATGGGATCCGCGGGGGGGAGTCAATCAGGGCCAAAGGGACCGAGGTGGAGATAACGGCTCCCCTAATGTGCCGAGTGGATAACGCTCGATTCGAGTCTGAATAGGCGTGGTCGCAGACCTAGATTTGATCTATCGAAGTCGTGAAACGAACGCGGGGACAAGCATAGATCATTTCGAGCACCCACCACATCGATCCTGGCTTCTAATGACAGCCAAACCCGTGCGTGTCGTGCTGCCCCAAACCCAAGGCGGGTTTTCAAGGATAGTTTCGCTCAACATCGCGACGGAGTTAACGCGTTTCTAATCACCGGCACAAAAAATCCCGGAGCGATTTGTTTCGTTCTACAAATATTCGCAGTGGAAGAGCATCCTTTCTCTTCTGGAACTTTCAAAAAGAAAGAATTCCTCTATGACTATGCGAAAAATATGAGCTGAATGAATCAAGTCTTTTGGTAACAGAACGCAGCTGGATGGCATATGGTCTGCGGCTCTCGTCAAAATAATATGATGACATCAGAGGACAACCATCGAGCCCAAACTATTTCCCTGGAGATACTTTCTATGCTGACCCATGCTATTCATTGATTTTGTCCGAATTCCCTCAACTTTTCACACTCAAACTCAAAAGTTAGCAATTAGCAACCCTCTGCTTCGTACGCAGCTAACTGAGCAGTTGAGTGATATAATCACGCGTGTCAACTCTCGAGTTCTCGTTTGTCGGGAAACCGTTGGTTCCGTTTGAGCTGCCTCAAGATCAGGGGGAAAAGGTCGACAGCACTCTGAATCAAATTACTCATCAGTGAAGATGAACGATTCCAGTTTGGGAAGCGACTTCTCTCCATGCACAAGGTCAACGAGCGATTCCGGCTGGAGCAGATGAGAGAAAAACGAGCGTTCATTGAAACGGATGCCGTTTGTTGACATCATCGCATATTTGTTGAACTGTCACAGAGTCCAGAGTCGCAATGCTCTCTCTTCTTCTTCTTCTCGAATTCGTCCGGAGCGATCGCCATCCAAAGCAAAAAGCGACGATTCGACATTTTCGGAAGTTCCGGTGACCGATCTCACGATATCTCACGGAAGATTCACGTCGCGTTTGTTTTCTCGCGTTCGTTTGGAAAATGCGGGGCCGAGCTCAAATTTCAATTCCTCCGCTTGATTCGGTGCCTTTGATTCCGTTTTCCGCTCGAACCACGAAATATGGAACGCATCATCTCAGTATCGCCGCGGACTCGTCCGTTTCCGAAAAAGCGCGATCGCTCTGTTTATATCCCAGTCTATGATGTCTGCGAGTGTGAGTGTGCATGGAACTGTGACCCCGTAGGTCTGGCTGTGCCAAATGACCGCTCTTTTTAGCCCGATTCGAAGAAGCGCGGCAAACGAGACCCAGTCTAAGATGACAGTCTCGTTCGGTGCGAGTCGCTCGCCTGAACACCACCGACCCGGTAGATTCACCGGTTGCCCAAGCGGATAGTAGAAGGCTGATGCCGTTACACCGCGAGTCGACTTTACCATCGTCAAGGCGACAGCTCGCCGGATGTTTCTCCCAATCTCAACCGGGCATACCACCAAACTTGTCAACTTTCTATCAGAAAAGCAAATCAAACGAACAAGATCGGGGGGAACGAGGGATTCTCGACGTATTCCGAGGATGTCGAATAGGACGTAGGACATAGGACACCTACTGCGCCTGTCCCGGGCCCCTAGAGGCCGGGGCCTTGGAAATGGGGTTGGGCTTGACGAGAGCAGCCGATGACCCAGAAGCCACGGCGGAAATTTCACACGCCGGCAGCGGTTATTGCGGCGACCACTAGTCGTTCCAGTGACGCGGTGTCGGCTACTACAACCACTACTAAGCAAGATGATCGTTCACGATAATTACGGGATGAAATATCGCCATTCGCTCTCACGGGTCTCAGGAAACAGTAGAGGGGAAACAAAACGAGAGAATAGAAAGAAGAATAAGCGAATAGAAGAAAGTGTGGAATCGCTTCTGGGGAGAAGATATACCACCGCCTTCTTCCAATCTTCGTGGAAAACAAACTCAGAGAGTGTCTCGAGTGATGTAAGACGGAGAGAGACGACGAAAAGCAACACGTCCTATGTGCGGTCCGACCAGGCCGACAAAGGTTCCTCTCATTGTGAGAATGTTGATTCGATACATTTTCGTTCGCGTTCGTTTCACTATACATAGTCTCTGCTTCCATTTCTCATCTTGTCACTGCTTGTTTCATTCGCCGTGATCTTTTCAACGGTAGATGCACGAAATGTTCGTTTTTCGGACGCTTTGAACAGTAGATACACAATAGTCCAGAGAATAGAGAAGCCGCTCGCTGGGGTTTTGGAAATAAACACTCAACAAGGAAGAGACTTTTCCCGTGGTCGCTGGTCTCGCTATGCAGTACGACTTCTGGGATCGCGCGGAATCCACTCGAAATTTTGGAGATCGATCGGTTTTGAACTGTTTTCTGCTTTTCTCGCGGGCATCGGCCACAGCGAGTCAGCTGATCAGGCTTGACCGTTCGTGATTGGGAGGGGTTGAATGGCGGATAAAATTCTTGCAAGTGCCACGATGATCCGGCGTATCCGCTGGGCGGTGTCACTTTTCGGCAATCACGTTCTTATTTTTTCTCCTTCTTGAACGACGTCCATCGATCGGCAACGGGATCATCGATTGATTCACTCAACGAGGGAGCGAGCGAGCGAGCGAGCAACTAGGAAACCAGCTCGTCAGCAAAGCACGCGACAAAGTGACCGGGGCGCGGAACCCGATTCGTAGAGCAGGACTACTAAACTAACAAAACTTCCCTGAAACCTTCCCAACCGGCTTCGCGAGCCGTTCGAACAACTTTCAGATCTAGTTTTTGAATTCTCGAGGCGAAGACCGCAGAAAGAAATGGAATCCCAAGCATCTTCTCCTCGACTCGGCGAAGTGGTGGCCTTTTTTTCATTCTTTTCGCGGCGATTTATAGAGTTTTGAGCAGAAACATGTTTTCCAGCTGTTGGATCGAGACGCGAATTACGAATATGTGTCGGGTGAAACGAACCAGACGGCGTTTCGCGACGCTTTTCGTTTTACATAACGGTGAGGTGGCTCGGATTGCTTCAAAATCCTTTTCCAGAGATCTCGAGCAAGGGGAAAATCTAGGAAAAGTTGACGAAGACGAGGAAAACCACTCTTACGATTGTTTCTTAGGAAACAGAACCCAGATTCTGATATTCGTACGATTTCGGGTCACTGTCGTTACAACGGTAATGATCATGCCGAGATGGTTCTGTGCCGGCGAGAGAAAAATCGGCAGTGTTCAGGTACTAACGACCTGGAGGAAGTTTTCAACGGAATCACATTGTTTTCCAACGAGGTTTCCGCACACAATTTCGGTAAAACTTCAACATTTCACTGTGCTGACAGTGAGCAAACAGCTCGACACCGACGGGTAGACGCCGTGGGACTGCGAAAGTTCAAGCAAACGGTCTTCTTCGAAGATTTACAGCTCAACGGACGAATTCCGTTGGCTCTTAGAACGGTTTCATGAAGAAAAAATGGAATTTTCGTTAAGAGAGCTCTCGATTGGAAGCTCGCTGCTCCGGAGCCCCTTAATAGCTTCAAAATTATTTCCGGAAACTTCCCAGGTTCTTCAGGAACCAAAAAGTATCCATGTTTCCTGATACTTTTCGCACACTCGAACTTTCCGTCACTTGGGGTCGAAGCGTTGCGGCCCGGAACTCACCTTTGGCGGGCGTGGGATGGACCTGAACTCTACGCATGGTCTTCATGCTCGGTTTTGTAGAAAACTGTGCTAGGTCGGCAGCGTCGGCGAAGCAGCGGTTATCCGAATAGAAGAAGTGCTTGCTGCGCCAAGATCGCCTCACCTAATCATTTTCACAACACATCAAAAACCGTATCGAGTTTCCGAAAGCACGGACACACACTCGCACACCTCCTCCTGTAAATTTCATTTCTTCAGCTCATGATCACGTACTTGACCGGTGAGCGTTCGAGTCTGATCTTTGGAACTAGCCATTCAACAGCGAGCCAGCGCACAGTTTTCTCCTCCATTGCTCGCATCAGTCGTTCATCTCGTCGAGCGACGGTTGAACGGGGCGAATGCATACAACATGGCACGGCCATCGTATTTTCGCCGTTGTCGAAAGAATCATTGAGTGAAGATCAACACGAGAGAATGCCGCACGCACACGGGCCAGCGATGTATCGCATGTTCGAGGAAGAGTGGAAAGTTGTTGAGACGAAGCCGGATACCGATATTTCACAGAGTGAACAGAAGAAAGAACACCGACCGCAATTCCCTGTCCTGAAAACCTCCTCCGAGGCGGAGGTCCGCACAGAAGATACGCGCGTCAAGAAAGGTGTACTGAAAGTTTCGTGGAAACTATTGCCACCATCTCTCCTCTTCCCCACCCCGGATTCGGACCTTCCCGAGGTGGGAATTCGCATCATGGCTCCCGGGATAGAACATCGGAAGGGAATACCATCTACAAACCCTCAATTCACTGTCGATTTGTTTGCGGCTCTCGCTGGATTATCATGAATCGGGTGGAGAGAATTTCACGTACAGAAGATTGTTTGATGACATAACGAGGCCTCAACAACGTGGTAAGAAGGGTGGATAACGTGTTCGCGCGCTTCAGTTAACTGACCGAACGTGCAGAGTCACGTGAATTCCTCACAAACTGAGATGGATGATATCGGATAGCGGCATGCGATCAATGCGCAGCCATGACAGGACAGTGTTTGACACCTTCTATGGAACCTACGCTCTCACAGGCAGTGAGAAAAATCATCGAGACACCGAGAGGCGGTGGGCTATGGCAGTCAGACAGACAGAAAGAGAAGCGAGAATGCTTTTGTCGTCAAGGAGTGAAACAATGCTTCTTGACACATCCCAAGAAAGACTGGTCCGCTCAACCAGCCGCGAGCTCAAACGGCTGAAACAGAGGTTTGACAGGCCATACTCAAACTCCAAGGCGCTTTTCTGGAAATCGGAGTTGGAATCTGAGAACTCCGAGATCCTGGAACCCGGATGCAGAGCGCGAGCACGAGAAGATCGATCGCGAAGGAAGTGATTTTTTGCTTTCCATTCAAGGCATCATAAACAAACGGTGGGTTAACCATTTCTCGAAGAAGCGATGAGATCGTTTCGAGGCAGGGCGAGATCGAGGATCTTTTTCGTTCGTGGTTTTTGTTTACAACGGTAATGGTCGCCACGACCGTGATGCCTCTGACGAAGACGACAACGAAATCGTGATGATGACTACGTTGGCGCTGATGTTTAGCTAAAGGAGGTTCGACAAGCTGGGCGGAACCATGCGGGGTTTCAATGAGCTGACGCGGATTGATCACAACGGAACCATGTCGGAATCTATCGCCGCACCGCGGTTGTGTCAACGCGTTAGCTGTCAACGCCGAACAAAGTCATTGTCCGAAGCGTTTCTACATGTCTGTCAAGCTCCACTCGAAAGCGGTAAACCAGGCGAGTTCGAGAATCTGCTGTGAGTGCTGCCAAAAGCAGCTCTTCGACAACACTTTCCATTCCTCTTCCTAACCATGTTGGAACCCATAGCGTCGACAAGCTCTCCGGACCTGGGTGGAGCAGTTTCACGCAGAAAACACACACACACAAAGCTAACCAGATGCACTCATCCGAGCGCCCTGTCATCTGGAGCCTTATCAAAACACCTAACAGACGAGACAAACTCGACTAAATTATCTGGTCCGAACACCTTTACCGCCAACTGCTCCGCACTCTGCCGGACCTTCGGAAACACTCATCGGAAACGACGGAATCGCGTACACACAATATTCCCGAGTCGGTGTCGAAATCTTGAGACTTCACTTCCTCCTGGGGAGATCTGCCCCGCCAAGGATGCGAGATTTCAGATGAGGTCCCCGTGCGACTTTCTTCTGTGGATCTCCTTCCCGGAAAACAGCGATCCCCTCACGAGAATTCTCGGGAAAGAAATGGAGATCACGAAACGAAACGCGGAAAAGGCGGAGGGGTGGGAATAGGGGAGAGGGGGGACGGGGGGGGGGGGAGGTTTGCCTTGCCCTATCATGCCAAGTCCTCGATGATGGAGGGAAGCAAAGGAGCTCTATTTCAAGGCCGGGGTCTTTCTCAGAACACATGGTCCCTGTACCCTTTCCAGATCGAGGAAAGAGTCGCGAGTGAGGTCACAGGGAAGCCCCCATGACCTCATCTTGAGGCCACTTTAACGACGTCGTCCTTTTCCATCCCCTCGTCCCTGGATTCCGAGAAAGAGGCTGACTGAGTCACAACCTCCGTATCCAAGGAGTTCATCCTTGAGGGGCTAAGGACGCCAAGGATCTGTCAGAAACACTTCTCCTGAGCTTCCGTTAATTGGAGTGAGTATTAGTGTCGAATACCTGTTCCCATCCTTTGTGAGAATTGGCTCCTCATCCTGATCATGCTGATCCTATCGGACTCATGAGCTTGATCTGAGAGGTCGAATAATTGACACAGCTCTTCGGGGGTTCCAATCAAGTCGATCAGGAGTCAACCAATCAACATCATTTCCGGAGGATTATTCTGAGGCTCCTGAATTAGTGTCATCCAGGAGGAGACACTCTCGACTCTGCCGAGAAGCGCTTTCGACCTAAAGGAGATTGATCCGCGCACTACCGAGACACTCTGTCTAAGATCTGATGAACTTCAGCTGGAACGGATGTGGTCTGAATGGCAGAAGCTCCAACAGATAGAACTCGAACGCCCAGGTCAACTTGGTCACAATACTCCCTTGAATATGTCACACACAAGCACTCAAACGCACAAAACACATGAAAGGATAGTTGCTTACAATCACGCATATCCGGTGCTATCCGCCACTCGACTCGTGAATCTGTTTCTGGACTTGCTGCCGGGTAAGGTCCCCGTGTGCCGGGCAGCGAGCAAGCACTACAACCCTCGCTCAAATGGCTCTCCTTTCCCCGCTTGTTCCCTCACCACAGACCACGCAGGGTGTGGCGCGCCTATAAACTATCGGTACACACACACGCGCGCGCTTCAACACTTTATTTTAGAGACATTTTTATTTGTTTTTTTTTGCTGCTGTTTTTTTCTTTCTGAAAACCGTTCGTCAAACGTCTCCCTCTGTAGATAACCTATCCACATCGCTGGAGATTCGTAACGGACCACAGGACGGGGAATCGCGACGAGAACCGGGCCCTCCCCAACTGCGAATACACATGATGCTCTGCTCTTTGACATATGGATTTTTGATGTTTTCACCGAGCGATAAATTCGTCGTTTCGTTCATCAGCCGACCGTCATCCCTGAGCGAACAGGTCCAGAGGACATCTGTGAAGTTGACCTGAGGTCAACTTCGTTCCCCGTGCTCTCGAAATTTTCACGTGTGCCAAACAGTAGAAGTTTCAGGAGCAGAAAGGTCTAGGACGGAGCAATTATTCACCTTCAATGCAACTTTTCATATGATCTCGCATGGATTTTTCGAATGGATTCCAAATCTTCTTTCAAATCTTTCCGAAAGTTCCCGAAGCCTTCTCCGATCGTGTGAATTCTGTAACCCGGTTGGCAACAAGGCTCGATTCAAAAGAGACAAAACTTCCACTTCGACATCGTTTACCTCGTTTCGTTCTTATTTCTGAAGAATGATCCATCGGGAAACGCAAAGTTCCGCTTTCCGTGCTCTCATCTAACCGAACTTCGGTCAGATGATGTTACCGACCTGATGTGTAGTCGAGGGTCCGCCTTCAGCCGCCAGAGGAAAATCAACTTGGTGTGCGATGACGGAGCAGTTTCCAGGACGAAGATACCAATAGAAAGAGGCAGAAGCAGAAGTTGCGTTCTGACCGTAATGCTTTTCTGGGACCGGCCGGCTGGCCCTTCAGATGAAGAGTGGGTTCGTCGTTGAAGAGTCGCAGCAAGTTATTCTCTGGCATTGGATGGAAGAACCCGCCAGCCAGCCAGCCAGCAAGCAAGTCGGGCAACGAACGGACGGACGGAGAAGTTCCAGACACGGCAACTTCTTCTGGGTCCGTCCAGTCTGCCGAAGTCGGATGCTTCGCCGCCGCAACCACCGACAACGCCGCGGCTCCGTCGATTCGATTGTAATGTAGCTGCTCGAGCTCGTTGACTACGTATGTTCTATGAGTCATATCTCGAAGTCTGGTTCTGCCGTTTTCCATGTGTTGACGCGGCTCGCGTTTCAGGGTGCGCACCTCGGCGTCATCCACATGGAATAACCGCTTTGCATAACATCGGTCGCTGCTTAATTCGTATGCAGCGCTTTTCTGTCTCTTTACCACACAGCTTCTGTCCATCGACCCGGTCGCGATTTGGGATCGTCTCGCAAGTGAGCTAGCGGGCGAGCGACGATGTCGAGGGAGAACACCTTGTCGGGAATAAAAACGTCAAAATCCTCGAACAATGCTCAAGGCGTCATTCGGGGCCACAAAAATCCGAGATGGAACGATATTTTGGACTGAGCGAGCCGACTCCATGCTTTGGGTGGTTCAGTCGATCCTCCACGATGCGGTTTGGGCTTCCCAAACACACTCTCGGCTTCAGAAATTGCTTCGAAATTTCCCAAAAAAAAAGGGTGGAATCGCCACCAGCATCGCCGCCAAACATGAGAACATCTCATCTTGTTATAGTTTACGTTATGTAAACCGACGTTCGACCGCGCATACCTGGCCGAGGAGGTGATGGCGAACGGCTGTGTTGTTGAACGCGGTCAAATAGTTCAGTAAGAATTCGAATGGTGGTCAATGATCCGATCACCCGTTTGAATCGCTTTGCACCGCATCGGACCGTCCGCTTGTGCTTTGAACGAATCGTTCGAGATGCGAGGCCCAAATAACCGCTGAGTTATCACGATTTTTCATCGTACTAGAGATGCTGGATTCAGAAACGGGAGGTCGCGGGGAAACATGGATCTCGTTGTGGTATTGACGTGGATTCGTCTCGTGACAGCTTAATCATGTTCGATTAATTGATTATTTGAGTCAAGGTATTAATTCTTCCGGGGTGATCAAGTTATCCTCGACGCCCAATTGATCATTAACAAATTGGTAAATTATTGCGGTTCGAAACGTTGAAGTTTCTGCGGAGGTTAATGTGAACGTTCCCGGTGTCCGTCATGATTCTGAATCCATTCGAGATGAGTGAGTGGTGGGTTCGATGATTGATTCACTCATTGTTGATTGATTGGAGCGAATGGCCATCAATTGAGTGATTGATTGATCGATCGATCGATCGGTGTTTGATAGAATGATAAGACACGATCATCGACGGGACTCATGCGAACTGACTGATTCGTTGATTCATCGGACATCTCCTCCTCAATAGCGATGGTTTTCGTCCGCAGAATGACCTCAGTCGGTCAGAATACCAGTGTAACGTTCCAGAGCCGTGTCAGTGTGATTGTCAAATGACGTTCAATGTACAGCGGTGCGTTGTTGCGTCGCCGATCGGCATAATTTGGTGTCATTGTATGCGATATTCGGATCATATTGTCCGATGGAACGACGCGTCTCATTTAAGCCGAGGAGGCTGCGCAGTGGACCTGCACTGCGAGCCTGTATGCAATCCCATTCCACGACCGATTGCACAGAGGTGGTCTCACAATCAGCAAGGCGGCAGACAATGTTTCTAAACGTAACACCAGAAACGATCGATTTCCAAGGTTCGAAACCATTCTTCTGCGGGATTATCGTCGATAGTTAACCCTGCAGGACGATTGAACCCATGGCAACGAAGACCCATGATTCATCCATGGCGGACATTGCTGTGAAAGCTCGCTCAACAGTTTCCCAGCGAATGATAGAACGGAGATCGGCGAACGCGGCCGACAGTTGTCAGAAAGCATTGTTTCAAACGAGATCTTTGTTCTCCATCAGTAATTTGGGCTCACGTCCCTTCCTTCCTTCAGCGCTCTCCCGCCGACACGCTCTCGGGTCATTAATCTTTATATGGGCCGAGAGAATGTTGGGAATCGCTGGTAGGCTTAACGTCACGTCAAATACCTGTCGTTGGTTCTGCCGCAAACCTCATCGCGGGCTGATAAAGACGTTTGATATCAGCGCCGACGCTACAAAGAGGAGAAACCGGGAGAAGAGATCTACTGCATAATCTGCAAAATCTCTACGGCCGGTTGCGTCGATTACACCCCTGAGAGGCTTTTTCGAGACCAACAGACGGAGGCAAAAATTTTGGGGACGAGGAAGGGTCGGGCCATCTCCAGAATTCGAGATCTTCGAATGTATATTGCTTGATATTCTGCACAGCTTGGTGTCGGGATCACACTCCAAGAGAGCTTGACGGCGATATCGATGGAAACAAATCGCCCCATTATGACACTGAGCCTCGCATATCGGACACCTCGATTCCAGATACCTCACGGAAGATACATAGTTTGAATATTCGATTTAAGTTAACTGTGTCAGAGTCCAGAGTTCCGGAGCCTCTTGGGGCCTGCCTCTAGAGCAGCCGCATTATGCCGGGAAGACTTAATCTGTTAGAGATCGCTAACGAAGATGACTTATCTAAGTCTGGCCGATAGCCGGTTCCAATGGTTCCGGAATCGGAATTTCTGTCTATCTTACTTCAACCTAGTCATGCCAGTGCATTCATGTTTTCCGGTTAGTCCTCCAGGCAGGCAAATTCATGCACTTTGAGTCCAGTTTTTGCGCAACTCCCGAGTCTTCCTCGATATTTTGTAGTCGACACCATCTTTCGGAAAGCGATAAGAATTTTCCTTGGATACGAATCTCCGCAAAATCTGACAACTATCAAGGGTGACAGCTCGGAGCTGAATTAAAAGCTGTCCTCTTGATTGAACACGTGAACATCCCACTAGCGGTTAGATCCCGAAAATTTATTTCGCTCGACTTTCCCATGTCGTGCGCAGTATCTGTCGCCAGCAAGACCGACCGTTATCGTTGTTTGAAACATTTACGAGGTGTGTGCGAAGCAGAAGTACATCGACAGCGTGAGGTACACGAACCCATCCAAAGAACGTCGAACGAACCGCAAAAACAATATGGATACCGTATCGAAAAATGAGAACAACGGCTCGAAGCCCGATCGCTGCATTGATGAACAAGATTGCTACCCAGATCCGGAACATCACCGGCTGATTAGGCCTTGGTCAAAGTACCACCGGTAGAGCCGACCTTGGCGTCATCCGGGACAAACCAGCGATCTTTTTGGAATTCCGTCGTTTTCCCAGTCGGCTCAAATTTCAACAAAATCTTCCTCATCCGCCGATATCGTGGCACTTTTCCCCCGTTGCTTGTCAGAGCTTATCTTTCGGAACTTCTCTGGCACTTTTCGAGCCTCGGAGCTCGGAACTGTCGAGAACTGACCAAAGTATCATCCGGTGCTCTACTTCACTCCTTGAGGTACAAGCGACGCGAACGATGTGGCGTCGTGTACATGTTCCAAAACACATACATCAGACTACATACACGGCAAGGCCGCTCTTATGTTCGGCCTCCATAGTAGGTGGCTTTTTCGTCCTTTGATGTGAGCTCGGTCGTTCGAGCCCCATTCAGGTCTGGTGGCTGCGTGACGTTCGAATACACGATGGCGACGAATGACTCATTGCTGAGTCCACTCGACATCACTCTGACTGTAATTGTTGGTGCGGATGCGGACTACCCCACTTGATGAGTCGCGTCGGGTTACGGGGGTGACGAGCGTAGCGAGCGGCTCAACAGCAGTTACAGTAATTGTTCAGGTGCTCTGTACGATTTGATCCCGATCCGTACGACTGGGATCCGTTGTCTGTGCCTAGTTTCGAATGACCAGAGATCAACGGGCGTTACAGTGTTGATCTGATTGCGATCCGATGACGGCGGATCTGGCTCGCGGAGTCGAAGGCGACGTGGGAGCCGATAGAGCAGAAAATTCAGTTTGCGAAATAACGCGGTGCTCGGTCACTCCTCTGCCGGTCACGGTTTCGAACAAACCACAACCCTTCACAACAATCGAAACTTCGATCCTCACGAAGCTCATCCTATCTGAAGCTCCGTCCCTCGGATCCTCTTTGTTGTTTTTCGCCACTTTTACGTTTAGTGACGTACCACTGGCTGTCAATGGATTGATGTTTTTATCCAACGGTCTCGCCGGCGGAACCGAGAATTCGGTTGACGCGTGCGTGATGCGCTGGTTTTTCTGCGGAGTATGTCTATCCGAGAACAGTGTCCGACGTAATGTTCAATTGTCGGGGAAGGCATGATTCGTTTTTCTTGTCATTTTTCCTTTCTTTGGTCTCTACAAGTCATTTTTCCGGTGCGTGTGCCCATCAGCTCAACAGTTTCTCGCAGATCTATCCCTCCAGCAAACACTTTTGGCCTGATGCTACGCGCACGACATCACGGAATCGACGCAAACCATCAGATCGACTGCTCCGCTAATCCACTCAATCCGTATAGTCATCGAAGCTTCATTCGATGTTCTTGTTCCAATTTCTTCCCTGATGCTCAATGAAGCTGTCGTCCTGTTGGTGTGGAGATCGATTAACTGCCGAAAACGATAGCTATGACTTCAGATTTTCAAAAACTTCTGAGGAAGGTTGGGGAATCGATCTAAAATCGCATTTTTGGACGGTAAGGTTTCGACCCTGATTAAAAAAAATGATATGGGATGGAAAAATTTCGGATTTTCGGCGAAGCTCATTTTTTGAATTCTCAACAAATCGTCGGCAACTCCAACCGGAGAATCCTCTGCACTGCGTTGTGTACCTAATCCAATCTCTTGTTATCCGACATCGGAACTCGGTGATCCGTCGCCGGTTCGCGCGCACCCCTGCCAGGATCGACTCCTCCGCTTTTTCCGATATTTCCTTCAAAATCGAAACAAGAGCTTTGGCGGTGATTGATCAAAATGGCATCAGGCAAGCCGCGCGATTATAAAGTGAACTGATTTTGTCGTTGACAGGTGGCAGACGACAAGGACGGGAACAGTCTCTCTTCCTTTTTTCCTTCTCGTTGAAAATCTGCTCTTGATCGATTTGCCCCGGAGGAGGTCTGCTCTGCAGAACGCGCGTTCCATCAAAGCCAACAGAACAACGGCGACGTGCCAGGGGAAGAATAACAACAACGACAACAACCACAACAAGAGCGACACCGAGAAAGTCGGAGCAGCAAACAACGACGAGGAAAGCGATATCCGCTCATCGACCTCTGGGTGCCTCGGCTAAGCTTCGCAGTGTACCCATAGCTCCAAGGAAGCGTTTCGTCATCGCAAGGTCGCTTTCTCCGCAGAGGTCGAGCACTTGATGGCGCCAAGAAATTCTGCGGAATCGGTCTGATCGTGTTCCTCAGGAACAATCGTTTCGCGCGTTGTCCGCTGTGAGTCACTTTCCACCTACCCTCAGGTGTCGTTGGCAAACCATCAACCGCTATTTCATCACAGACTAGAAAACCTCCAAGACCGACGGAAACGGATCACGCGGGAAACTCTTCTTCCTTCACAACTTTGTGAGCAATAATTTCGCCCTATCGAAGAGTTTCTTCCAAAAATCATCTGATTCTCGAACAAGTTTCCGCGATTCCGTTCTCTTTCATGGGCAAGGATCATGAATTGGTTATTGGCCGATTCGAGGTAAAGCAGGCTGGCATTGAGCGTCTCAAGTTGAGAATTCACGAGAATCCAAGAAGAAAGAGTTGAATGGATGGAACGAGAATAAGCTTTTCAGCAAAGCGTCTTTCCTCCGTTCTTCGAATCGAGGAAAGCCACATCCGGCGCGTGTTCATAGAACGAGCGTCTCGTGTGACACTGGGCACAATGGCCGATCTCGGCATTCGTGCCCTTAGCGATCGCGTTCAGTTATTCGGTCGGTCTCGGAATCCGAGCAACGATGCCATAAAGATGTTCTCCATGATTTAGTGGACCGAGGGAAAGAGCACAAACAAAAATGTTGTGGTGATTCGAGATCAACTTCCACTGTCACAGCGGTGAGCGACGTATTCTACGCGTGTTATATTTCCGATACTCAAAATGGGGCAGAACGGCAAGAAAACAGTTCAGAAATCCCAAAACTCATTATTTTCACACACAGATCTTTTTCCCTAATCTTGGAGCGATGATGCGAAATGAAGGAGCTGTTTTTCGGCCTTGGTTTTTTCCTCAAATTCGAAATGACAAAATCCACATTTTCATTTGGCGCCCACAGTTTCGAAAACATCGGACTCGACAGCCGAGTTCTCGATTCGCAAGGGTCCAAGCTCGGCTCGTCAGTGAGCAAGGTACCCGAGCGCTTCAGCATCCTTCCTGCATGTCATCGTTGTCCACGATCGGGCGAGTCATTGTCCGCGGGTAACTTGGCGGCAACTTGAAAACTGTGTCAGCGGCTGTTGATGCACGGAACGACATCCGAGACGATTCTCCCACATTCAAAGGCAACCTCATCTTCAGTTCGGGTCGAACACGTGGCGCCCCCGGTGGTCAGCTTCGGAATGACGGGATAGACTTCGGTGTGCGTCGACGATTCGATTCTTCGACACGTGCTTCGTGGTTCGTCAACTTTCCCCGAGATTCGGAATCAATTCCTCTATAGATTGGAGTTTCCCAAAATTTTCGCGACACTGAAACTCGAGCGAAAAATCGGGAAAATGAGGAGAGCCGAGGGGTGACAACATGCCGGGACAGTTGAATGATTCAAGTGACCACACCTCAAACGAGCGAAATGAATTGGAGTAAAATTTTGATTGATAGACACTAAACGTCGGCTATGCATTTGGCCAGATACTGTTGGGGCATCGTTTACAAAAGCGGCCACACCCATTAAACATGCCGACACGAGTCAGCAAGCGAGCTGTCCTACCTGCCCGCGTGCCGGCCACCGGGCAAAGCGGCCCGGTATATTTTCGCTCATTAAGGTCGTTGCTTCCGAATATTTGACAAAGACTGCGATGTCCGAAAGTGGGCTCCCGTCCAAACACAGGCGGTCGTTCCGAAACGATCGTATGGAAGAGCAATCAAAAAGCCGGGAGCCGGCATTGGGCGTATCCAAGGAGCGCGAAGAGAAAGCTCTGCAGAACATGTTTCGCTGATGGAAACTCCACGGTTGAGCTTCAATTTTTTCTTTTTAATTTTCTGCATTGTCCTGGGGCATCACTGCAAGCATCCTCAATCTTTTCTTCTAGAAAATATTTTGTCAAATCGGGACAACCTGCTTTTTCCTCAGTGAGTTCTGCGAAAATTTCAAACTTTGAGGATTTCTCAGGGTAGCGAATTTCGACCTTCTGAGGACAATCATGGCAAGTTTGGGAAACGCAACACCGTTCATAGATTTCGGATCATGATGTTGATGTTTGATATCAATGTTGGACTCTCTGAGGACGCCCTCCTGCTCTATAAATCTCGACATCGGGCGCGGCGTCGATTCTTGCGTCGCCACCGCTCGATATCACGTTGCCGGAGTAAAAAGCCAACGTAATGGATCGAGCTTCGGCTTAATTAGGAGCTTCGAGCAACATTGAGAGCTCTTGTGAACGAACGAGCGGGTGAACCTCGCACCCAGTCAGCCTGTCCGCAAGCCAGCAGCAGCACAACGGCATTACCGCGAAGCATCGATGCCTGCAGCACGTTAGGCACCGTGCAGGCCTTGTGAACCAGCTGTTACCTTTCGGGACTGCTTTGCTGGCTGCTTTTGTTCTTTTGTCGTTCGATTGCACTTAGGTTTTCCGCACAGCTCCGGGCGATTGACACGTCAACGTTATCGCAGTCCACAATGGGCACTCCCCGGACGAGCGGGAGGTTCTGCGGAAGAAATTTCCACGTGTTTCGTCCATCACTTCTCGTTTCCGGATCGAGAAACGGCAACGAAACAATCGGGCCTTTCAGAAGCTCAGTGAATCGCGTTTGTTCTCGCCATGTTCGATTCCGTGAGTTTCCTCGCGATTTCGATTCCACTCCTCCTCTGAAGAGTTTGTTAATAATGCAGCGACTGCCAAAACCTGATGCGCAGCACGAGAAGCATCGGGAGCTGGAGAACGGGAAGAAAGGATCGGTGAGCAGGAAAAATTGTTTCACTCAGCTCGCTGTCTTTCGAGCTCAGGATTCGAGAACGGTGCAGGACACCCGGGACATCTTTCACTGTCGCATTTTCCACTTCTTGAGTTTCCCTGAGTCCTTTACCGTAGCTCCTTTGCGTCTTCTATCCCGATTCGATGATCATCTTTTCTCGAACAATGGTCGTTCCAAAATCCGTCACAACGAAGCTCTGAATTATTATTTTTCAAGGAAAAAATCACCGAGTTTTCTCATCGGAGAACTACTCCCTGACTGTCGGATCACCTGCGGGAAGATCTGGTGGTGCAATATCGTGTGATGGCTGTATCTCGTCGGCTTTTAAACGCTGCGTTTCGATCAAGGAGTGGGGCTCGTCTTCTGTGGGATTGTTTCTTTCTTTCTTTCGTTCTCCCTTCCGATTTCGTTTTGCTCCGTCCGACGAAGGTATTGTTCTGCGAGGCTACAACTAATTCATTCAAAAAGCGGATCAAAACACCGTTTCACGATGTTTTCTGACCCACACGCAAGGTGTGGTGTCTACAGAAAGGGAGGAGAAATTTCAGCGCAGAAAAATAACCCGCCGGCGATTCGCTCGGCCACTTCGTCGTCCGGGTTTTCGGGTTCAATAATCATAGAAAGCTGATCTTATGAGCTCCAGGCTCCGAGCGTACGACTGTTGATTGTAAATGTTTGGGTCCTCCTCTTTCCAGATATCAGGAAAGACGAACTGTTTCGCTCTCCCCGTTCCCGTTTGCCCGCCTTTTCCATGACGGGGCAGATGTAATCGTAAATATTTGGATCTCTTTATGGCACCCTAGAGAGACTTGCAATGGAGAAAACAGGCGAATACTGGCTGCTTCCGAGAGCGGGCGGGGGGCAGATCTGTGATCCGAGAGAGGTGCTCTCTTGAGATATCTGACATATTTATACCTTTCTTCACACCTTTCATTTCGTTTCCTCTAACAACTCCACCCGGGTCCGCTACGCAGCCAGCGAATTTCTAATCCGAACTGATTGCTCTGCCCGTGTCCATCAGATCCTTCCTCCTGCAAATCCTGGATCGAGGCGTCGAGTACTCGGAAGGAGCCTCCGACGAATCAACTCCCGCGCGAAGGTTCGACGGGAACCGAAAGTCCCGACAAACAGGATCCGGATGTTGACGACGCCAGGCACCGAAAGCACCCACCGTTGAGCCCTTGGTTACTCCTGGACCTCCTTGAACTACTCACCCACAATTTGGGCGCACCCCGAACGGTGCACTTGGAACCTTGGTAGGTCAGGAGTGCAGTCGCTCCACCAGTCACCAACTGAGATTCCGTTGTATGCGCACCGCAGTGAGGCCCTGTAAGCCCTTTTTTCTCCACCGTTCCGATTCCGCTCACCCCAATGTCAACTCTACTCAGTTCGAAAACTCAGCGGCACGCGTGTTTACTCTTGAATCCTTTTCTCGTCCCTTCGATCCGACTCCGCACTCGAGGAGTATCGAGAAAGGAAATCAAAGCTCAGGATTTTAGCCGATTCCTCTATATTTGGGACTGTTACCGATCCCAACGTGAAACGTCCAGGATTCGAGACCTTAGACCTGAGTTCCTGGGACCCAGGTGGCCCACGTTCTTCTTTCAACCAATCGCGACGCCTGTCATCTGTTGGTATTGTACCGGGTCTTGTACGCATCTTTACTGTAATCGCTTTTTGTTGCATTTCGTATCGCGGCAAGCCCGCAACAAACTCGGAAGAATGTCATTTCTCCCGTGTGGAGACCAAGGACGTAACGAAGTGCCGTTGACGGATCGCTTGCGACAAACAAAAAGGGCGGAGAACGGATGAAGTATGGAGGTAGGCCATAATCTCCCGGAGCTGACGCTTCGAAACGCTCTCAACCGCCTGCCGGCGGCGGCGACGGCCGAGGCAGCAGTTTAGCTTGACATGATCAATCAGTAACCTGAGTCGCGCAACTCAAACAGGCCTCAGCAGTCCCGGGCGGGGCCGCGGATGAGGACGAGGTTTCCTGCAGGAAGGAGCCTCTCAGAAGGACATATGAGATGTTTAGTCCGTACCCGCCTTCTCCGAATCAGTGGACGGAAGATAGGCATTAGATCGCCGTCCGGGTCCTCGGCGAACCCGTGGATCGTTTCTCCGGGAGCTGCTGATTGCCAGATATGGCAACTTGTCCTCTCTTCCGACGGCTCGTAGGTTCGTTCGTCCTTCCGTCCGACCTTTTCCACTATCTAGGATCGATTTGCCGGGGAGTTGGCCTCCTTTCCCTTCTGCTTCTGTGGAGGATGGCTCGCCAGGACACAAGGATAGTCCGACGACTGCATACTTTTTTTCCGAATAGTCCCAAGAATAAGTTTCATGATTTGCGGATGTATGGGGAATCGTTCTCAGCTACTTCCGCCAACATTATTTGTTGTTGCTCAAGCACAGCACCCAACAGCTGTAGTGATTCGCGCCCACACCAACGAGCCAAATACGTGTCCCAACGTTCTTCATAAAGATCATAAGCTCTGAGCTATTCGAGTTTTTCCTCGTTTGCTGCCATGAGTAAGTAGCTTTGCGAGTTATGGGAGAAACGATCCAGCTGGTTAGGCCTCGGCGGTAAGGTGTCCATCTGTCTCCGTAATGGAGCTTCTCTCTTAGAGAGAAGATTCGCGCCGCGAGGCTCCGCCACACCTGCAACAGTTCCGGTCTCAGTTCGCTTACCTGAAATGAGAGAAAGTCAACATTGAGTAAAGACAGCCTCCACCAACTCCAACTCTCGTGCGAGAAGGAGAAAAGACTCCAGCGACCACTACCTAAATGTAAGACAGACAGCTAGTGACTCTTTCAGCAGCTTACGACCGCAAGAAAGAAATGACACTGAGGTGACGTCGGTCCAAAAACGCAACGGAATGGTCTTTCTAGTTCCCGCGGGATGTTGCGGAGAAAATTGTCCTCCGACTCTTCACATTCCCAAGGAACTTTCCATCCAAAGCGGTCATAGATCCCAGGCGGAATCATGACATTTAACACTCGCAAGTTGGATTTGAACTTTTCGGAATGTACGTGCGTACCTTTGCGGATGCCCGGGGAATAAGTACGCAGACTCATTCCGGATCCAACAAAAATCTCGAGAAACATAGATCGTGCATCATCGATGTTGAGAAATTTTGAGGAACTTTGAAGATGACTCGATGAACTTTGAGAAAGTCGAAGGGAAGAACTCAGAAATTCTAGGAGAACTTCGTCTAGTCTTGGAAAATTCCTCCAAATCAAATGTAAGAATGAATTTAGTGCATGGATGTAGTTTTACTGTACGCTGTGTATCGGGCTCGAATCTGTGTTGTTGTTTCTCTCGTAGTTCGGAGGAATCTCGTGGCTGCTCGAGCGTCTCACACCACCCCACCGAGAAGCGTAGGGGGGCACCGACAGACTTGCGAGCATAGCACCCGTCGCCAAACAAGAAGGAGGATAAATAACTTTTTTTCTTAGGAGGCTTGTCGACGTGTCTCCACGGCGCTCACCAGGAGAACGAGCCCAAGAAGAACAGACAGCGAATTCGTCGGTGCGAATTTAAGGAATTTTTAATTTTCCACTCTTGCTCGATCTTCTACCGCTTACGCTGAACGGCACATCTAACGGCTGATCGCGACGACACGCGCTGACTTATTCCTCCCCTTTTTGCTCTCCTTTAAATTCTCTTTTCGCCCTTCGAGAAGCGTCCGTATTTCTTCCCGAGTTCTCTCCGTCACGCGGCTGCCTGGAGCGCTCCGATAACGTTCTCCGGATCGAGTACCGGCTCCCGAAGAGATACCAGATCAAGAATGACAGCTCGTTCCGAGCCTGACCTTTGCGAACCCTTCTGCGCCAGCTACCTTTCGCGATGTTTGATGCCCTTGGATCGTCGAAGGTCTCCGATGTACGACGGAATCCTCGGGCGAACCTTCCTCGACCCTGATTCCGGAAAAGAACCAAAGATGGAACTGTTCCCCCTAATTGCACCCTTGATCCCCTGGATCCCATCCGGAATACAGTAGTTCCATCGTTAGACCGTTTTCACGATCCTTCCAGGCAATGATTTCGCTCTTCCGTGGATCGAGACATCGTCGCCGACTGCCGGATCGTTTCCACCTCATCCCGCTCGGAGTTTTTCGAAAGAATTTAACGGGTTCTAAATTGCGAAGGGTAAACTCGCAAGGAGAGAAATTCGAACTCTCCCAAAAGGAGAGAACCTCGCGGGGAAAAAAACTATTGGACGTCGGGTCGACCGTTCTCGTACATGGCAGCTGCTCATCGTCCGGAAAGAATTTCCAAAAAACAATTTTCGCCTTATTATCCTCCAGGCAAACGGATCCTCTGCGTTCGATCGTATGTTCTTCTATCTTATGGCGCAGCCCTCGCTATCCTGATTCTTCTCGTTGATGCAAGCCTGATTGGATGAGCCTGATAATGTTCAGTCACGTCCTACGACGTCCTCACATGACGTGTCGTAACGAAACCGATCCCTTTGAACAGTTCTCCATGTCAATGTCAACGCCGAGGTCAGCAATCTCGAGGAGCGACCCCGGAAAAGCTCGGTGGCAATAGCCATCAAGGAAAATCGAGTATTTTATTTGAAAATGACGATTCCGAGAGATTCGGAACTTCCTCAAAAACAGTCGCAGATGACCGGGCATTGAAACATTCCCCCTATATCTCTGGTTTTCTCTCTCTTTCTCTCCTTTTCTATCTTTCACTCTCTCTCTCGTTTTCGGAAAACATGGTTTCCGGCCCAGGTAGGGCCTGTCGTCGTCGCTCAGCATGAGAAATGTCAGGAGTAGAGCATCCTGAATCCTGAGCATAGAATATATTTACAGGATTACTGAGTTGCATTTGCATATCGGACTCTGGCGCAAGGCACACGGTGACCTTGCTGCATGCCCCCTGACCATTTCTCATCTGCCGAAAGTGCTGTTTAGGCGACCGAGCGGTCTTCCTGTTATATTTTGCCTTCTTTTGGGGAAATCCAGGGGTTCTAGCCTTGAGAAACGAGGGAACGAAACGAAAACACTCGACAGCGACGCCAGTGGCCTGTTGGAGTTTCGATGTGGCCAGCTAGCTAGCTAGCTAGCTATTAGGTAGCTATCAGGCCTGGTTATCTAGCGGCCAAAAAGTTGCGAGGGGCTCGCCAACCACCAGCTCCGGGAAAATGTAGTCGCAGGTAACAAATCACAAGCGAGAGAGCCGGCGGGAGAACGGTGTTCTTCCCGACCACCGAGCGAGAGAAGTCCTCGGTGTCGTAAAATAATTTGCCACCCATATTGCTCTCCCTTCAGCTGATTCCATCTCTCGAAGCTGGCTGCCCCCAACCTCCCCAACTGTCGCTGTTTTTCGACGGAGGTCCAGCGACTAATTCTTGTAAGGGTCGTTGGCCGTGTTCTTTGCTTCATGGCTTCGCCTCGGGGCGAGTCTGCCTTGGTTTTGCGGTCGGAAAAAATGAGGGATCGGGCCCGACGAGATCGGACGGCCGGGCGGGCGATGTGACGCGACGGAGCTGCGGGGAAATGTGGGCCAGTGTATTTTTAGTCGGAGCCCGTAACCACGAGCGGAGGCCCCATAAAATATTCCTCCATTCTGTGCCCCTATAAAATTAGCCTCGTATGAGGTGGCCAGGTATTAGGCACGCCTGTGCTCAAAGGGGTCATCATCAATTGTTGTTATCATCGGTGCGATCGCCACCCGCCGCACGACGCGACGTTCCGATCTCACGCTTATCAAGATAACTCGGATTTCTGTCAAGATCCACAACCACGTTTCCGAGGACAGAGGATCGCCCTGATCCAGAGGTCGTTTTAGTCACTCCGGCGAACTTTGAGGTGAAACATGATGATCCTTGATTCTTGCGCTGTCAATGTTTGAAGTTTGAGCGTTGAACATTGAGGACACCTTTGAACTCCGCGCTCGAATCCACCGATTCAAGGTGCTGACGATGCGAGGCGCCGGGATATCCGAGTGATCCGAACGGAGCAAGGTGATGTCTCGGATTATTGCTCGCTTCCGTTTACGAGATATCTGTTTAATGATTTTGCTGCGCGAACGTCGCTCACTAGGCCGTTCCGTCAGCGAGTCTCGTCACGGGCCCTCATTGAAAGCGAGAAGCCGAAGCTAAAAGCCATTTTGATCGCAGCTCATAAAGTCATAAAGATACAACACGCGGAAGGTGGCATAGTGCTCTGTTATTATATGCATACATGCTCGCATGCATGCATGTGTGTGTGCGCGTACGGTGTACGCTGGATGTGTGAAGGCGCCCACCCGCCCTACCTTCGGTCCGTCGGTGAGCAGACGCTGGCGAGTATGTACGTTATTCATGATACTTCAACACATATTAAAGCTGTGCAGCTATATGAACATTTTTTGCTTGAGACCCCATTCAGAGAAGAGACGGAGCCAGCTGCCCCGTCCATGCCTTTTGCCTCCCGCGCGTTCTCGTCGGTCGGCCTCCTGAGTCTTCCCTTTTCCCAGGCCTGCCTGCTTGGTTCCTTCCCGCTATCCCGGGAAACAGGCGGGCGGCCGGACGAGGAAAACGGAACGCCGCGCCGGTAGGAAGGCCCCCGTTCTTGCCAACAGTAGACGGCATGCGTGGCGCGCCGCCACCGGTAGCCAAACATCGGAACGGAGGGAAAACACGAGAAAAACTTCTCCCAACTCAGTTCGCTCAACAGCTCCTGGAGCTCAGAGCGTGTTGCCGAGACAGGAGACGAAAACACGGCAGCAGGAAACAAGTTCGAACGCTAGCTGAGTGCTTAAAGACGGCTCCGCTGGAGTCTTTGAAAAATCGTAGTTAACGGCTTTACACACTCTAAAGCATGTTTTTGATTTTTGACTGTGGTACACTCAGAGTTGCTGCCAAATCTGGATGGAGCTTGAGACTTTTGAGGATTTTATTTCACGTTATCAGCACCTGCGAAGGTGTAAGTGAGCTCGTGATGGATGGAGCTGATATTGAAAATGTCCTCGCCTGAAAAACATGGTGCACTCTTTCTTTTTGAAACTCGCTCCGTGAACATCAGCTCTGATGAATTCCATCGAAATGGGTTTCCTTACCTCCGAAGGAGCGGGCGGAGTAGCACACTTTCGGAAAGTACCTCATTATTCATCGCGAGCTCGAGATGATCTCGACCAATGAGCCTTAACCAAGAAGAACGTTCGACAACGGAGCCATTTCGATCTCAATGTTTTTGGAAACATTCTCTTGACCGGAGCTCCTTCGAATCGATTTCTCCGTCGTTTTTGAGAACGTATCTTTCTCGAGATGAATCAGGAAAGATTTGAGCCACTAGTTAACGCGAGGATAAACGACCGCGCAGAGAAAGTCATCGGCTTCAGGCAGACATCAAGGCAGAACCCTGGCTTGAAATCGCCACTTTCCACAAAAGGTGTAGCCTGAATGATGTGGGTGTTCGCCGAGCGCTCGCCCGCTGGCGCGCTGGATCTTCGGACGTTTGTGTCAAAGCCGTCAGCGCTTGAAGCTGCCAACCGCCGCTAAACATTTGTAAACAGTAATTTTCACGTCACAGCTTCTTCTTAACAGCATGCTGGTTTGACGTTTGGGAGGGAAAACCTGTTTCCAATCGTCATGTCGTCTTGTCCACCACTACTTCGCAAGAACGTCCCTTTTTTCGTTCTTTCTTTTTTTTTTGTCAGATTTCGTGAATTTCCCACCAATTCCATTCTTCCTGTCCAAAACAAGATGTGTTCGATTCAATCGTTCGCTGCATTCCTCATACCTGAGCAATGTCCGCACGATTTCGCGTTTTTCCCTTCGGAACGCGTCCACGGATTTCACGGAAATCGAATCAACCTTCCCAAACACTCGGATCTCAATCACTCCTAACCGAGCATCACAGTCTGGAAAAGCTTCATCGCGGACAGAAAACCGTGGATTGGAAGCTGGATAAAAATCTAATCATCTGATTGCGTGTCTTGCACCATCTTTTTTTCCGAGGCTCGAACCGCGCGGCTGATCTCGCTCGCTATTTATCGCCGATCCACGAGTTCTCAATTTTCTCGGTCCACGTTCGGAATCCGTACAGAATAACGGTAGGTAGGAAAACTATTTCCAGGTACGGATAACTCATCATTCATCGATTATTATCTCTTCTGGTATCAGATGGGAGCACGAAAGAAACGAGCGCGACCCATTTGTGCGCCGTTGATCATCGTTTTGCATATGATCAACAGATTTCAGCTAGGCTTCTGATCGCACTGCGCTCGTCCCAAACTGAACATCTAGACAGAGATGTCTCAGCTGATTCTGTTTCTATTATGGAAGTTCGGCGTACATGGTGGCCCGAAACGCGGCTGTTCGCGACAACCAAGCGTCCCAGGAGAATCTCTGACCCCCTGACGTCAGATTCTAAACATACCGAAGTGGTTCGCCAGAAATTTTTGAAAATCAATGAAAGCAGATCATGGTGCTCGAATGCGATACCAGGTTGAATCGGCTGATGAGAAGTTGCGCTGGTGTTTATGAAAAGTGTTTATGTTTGTCTCGGCGCGAGAGAGGAAAATGAGTTTCAAATAAGATCAGACTCGATTCCTATTCTTTTCCCGTCGCGGCGCCGGGGCAGAACAACTTGGAAGTCGTTGTGGTACCCGTAGTTGAATCGAAGTTTTTGTCTCGTCGTTTTCGCTTCATTTCTGCTGTTCCGTCGTGTGTTGATCTGAGTTCTCATCGAAACCGAACCTGATACGATTCCCACACAAGAAAAGGCAGATGGCTTCCGTCATCGAGCCACGACATCCGTCTTCCTCGTTGAAGTCGATCGGACCCCGAATAGAGTACTCAATCCAAGCGGTCAATTCCGTCCATTTCGGTTGCAGACACAGCTGGCCAGCCGCCTAAAGCAATGAATCTCTTCGTGAATTTTCGGTACCATTTTTCCAAAATCTCCAACATTTCTCGGAAAACTCCCGCTATCCGATCGAAACTTATCCTAATCAGAGCGGTAAGAGCGGGAAAATCATTGAGAAAGTGGGATATTCCTCCTTCAGCGTCGGATCATGAAGCTTGTGAATGAAAAGAGAAAGTTTCCATCTTTCTGCCTGTGTCTCCCTCGCTGATGTCCCGTCAGGCAATCGTAGTACAGTTCGTCGGGCGATTGTAGCCACTGTTGTGAAGCTTCAAAAGCGACTTTGCTCCACGAGAAAGTGAATAAGCTTCGTTCCGAGCCAATGAGTCCGTGAATAGAAATGTCCGCTTTTTCAAGGGGTGACTTTCTGACTGAAACCGGTCAGCCGGTTTCCGCAAGTTTCGGCTCCAGTCTTTTCGGCGTCTTCGCATACTTCCAAAGTCATGCGACGATTTCGTCATCACCTGAAATCGCCCATCGCCAGTGTTCGAGCTCCGTGACCAACGCTGATTGGCTGACGCGAAAAAATGATCTCATGATACGATTCTCGAAAATGATTGAGTTTTCCCATGATATCTGTCGCCTTGTTTTTTCATCTGCATCTAAAAGTATCCCCTCCGCTTGTCTCGGTTCGGATCCCGGTTTCCATTCGGGAATCGACGAAGTTCGGACGAAGTTCTCTTCGTTTTCTCCCTGACTGAATGGCGAAAGTGAAAATATTCTTTCAGGTGCCCGTGTGACGATCATTTCGAAAGCCAGACAAGAGAGGAAAACGCGCAAGAGAAGAACCGTTTTGATCCTATGACTGTTGAGTCTGCTTCGTTTTGTGCTGGCGAAAGTCGTCGTCACGACTTCCGAAGGGGATGATCTAAACATGGACGTTTGCGATGTTAAATGTCTCAATCCGTTTCCCAGCTGCTCAATCTCAATCTTGAAAGCGTTCAACTCGTGTGTATAACTGTTGCAACCACCGGAATTGCGCGCGGAAAACTTCATCCGGCCACCCGACAACGTTGAATCCGACAAAATTCGCGAAATCGCGGACTGAGCTTTCGATTCCATACCATAGTAAACCAGATCCGAGATTTTTCCTGATTGATCAAAATCGGACGAGTTTGATGGATTCAGATAGGAGGAAAAATTGTAAGTGCGGATCTCGAGTGTCGATCGTGAGAGAGCGATACGTTCGGTAACCTCCATCCAATCGCTGATTGACGACAGAAATAACCGCGTGGAGTATTTCATCGGGTAGACCATCACACCAAACCGTTTCACAGATTTTGAGTTGTTCTGATTCGAGCTTCTTTTGACTCCATGCAACTTTTGAACCGCACATTCTCCGTTTTCTCTTCGCTCTCATAGGAATATCATCGTTATGAGTTGGAATTCCCGAAATTTCACACAAGTGCTCTTTTGTCGACATTTTGACATTAATTTCTTCTCATCCCATCAGGAGGCCGCGAAAAAAACCAAAGGGTCAACGCCGAAACGACGAAATAATGTTTGTCGAGGTGACTGACTCTTGAGAACTTTTCAGCGACGCCAGCCGCAATTAGAAATCGAGCACAGCCGCACGCACAGTGCTCGAGAGCGGCCGGAGGAAAAGTTTATGCAAAACTCGACCTCCCGCGCGGCGAGAGCCTCCGCTGGCGCAGGTAAGTGGCTCGACCTGATGTCAAATAATCGATCAAGCTACAGCTGGGTACGCGGGGTAGACCTAGCTCGTCGGACCGGGAGAACGGAGCACAGAGCGAGGGACTACAGATCGACTGGGGGAGGAAAGAGGGCATATCGTGAGTATGATTCATGCATTGATCCACCGAGTCGACAGGTTGGCCGCGATGTTGTTTCTCACGAAATCGCTGAGGCTCCGACCGTTGCTGGGGCAGTCCCTCATCTCGATACCAATGTAGACTTCTCATTCATTTGGCTTGTTTCGTTTCTGATTCCTGTTCGAGAGCCTGCGGAAAACCTCGAGGTACCGTCAAAACCATGGAAAACCGAATCAAAGGCAGACGATGAATGAGGAAAACTCATCAAACCGAATCAAGACGACCCAAGATGTAATATTCCAGATCCAAAACCAATGCTGCACGGACTTCTGGTGGTCAGATCATTCTTGATAGTCCGGAAGTTTTGTTAAAAGTCGGATTGCGAAGGCCTCCCGATGCGTCTTTGTCCACTTGGCTTTTCATTTGGACGACCAAGGGTCATGTCGCACGAAACTACAGGATCATCAGCAGCAGCAGCAGCTTGTCCCGTTCGGAACAGCTTTGCTTCCTCGAACGAGAATCTGACGTTTCAGTCAATTAGAATGTATCGGGTCAATGTATTATTGTTATGATCATCATCATCTGGCCTGCGTCCATTCTTGGCCAGCTTACTTTGTTTGCTCCATCCGTTCGCTTCTTTGGTAGCTCTATCCATCCGTCGCTCGTGGCACAGTAAGCGAGCGGGCGAATCGTGTATCGGTGACAAAGTGACTGTTCTATCCGATTCCATTACTTTGTCATCCGAGTCGTGTTGACCTCGCCACAAGCAATGAAACAGAGCTTGAAACGATGGAAATCGAGATGGCATTGCGAGCCACCATGAGTCGGAACAGGTAGACGTCTCCAGCATCAACAAACCGAAAATTGTGAGGTCCGAGACGAAATTTCCCCCCCCCCCCCCCCTAGGTCGGAGAAGTTCTGGTGGAAGGAAATACCGGGGAAGAAACGGAATCCGCGGGACTGCGCCCGGTGTCAGGCCCCGGGGCCTGAAACGGATTCTCGAACGAGATCTTTGAGTCCGGCTCTCGAAAGTGGGAAGACAACGGAGAAATGGGAGCAGGAAAAAAGAAGGGGTGTCTGCTAGCTGGCTCTCGAGCTCGCCACAGTGCTGCTCCTTGAGTTTGAAGGCTAAGATACCGAGGGAGATTTATGGTGCGGGGAAGAACGAATAAAGCTGCCGCTTGCTTGTGGAGCAGAAATAGAAGACCGAGAAGCCGAGAGCGAATGAGCAAGGAAGTGGGTGAATGAGTGGTATTCAGGGATACTCCCAGATACTCCAAACAGTCTTCCATATAATTCCGTTCACAGGAAGTCTGAGGGAGTAGATTAAGCTCCTCTCCAGCCGTCAAAGAAGCGACTTCAAACTGCACGATGTTTCGACGATCGGAGAAAGATCCTCGAGGAGAAGCCGCACTGATAGGGGAAAAGGAAAACCATCGCGAGGAAAAGGGGGCGCGGGGGAGTTATAGGAAGACGATGGAAAAGGGCGAAAAGAGGAACCGAGGATAAGGAGAAATCTTGTGAGGGTCAGATTCGGGGAATGAGGAACCAGGGAACGGGGACGGGGAAAAGGCAAGAGGGTGAAACGGAAGGGACATGTGGAAACGCACAGGGAAAGCGATCTTCATAAAGGCTTTTCCAAAGAGTCCAGAAGAGTCCCGTGAGCAGGTTTCGGTGAACGCGATTGGTTGCCTCAAAAGAGGAAGTTCGAAGGGAATGTGTTGGGGGCATTGCCTGGATGGCGTGCATTCGGCTGGGACTCAACAGAGTTCTTCAGGGAACGGAATTGCATTCGCAAATTGCATTTGATGATGAAAATATTGTCGGGAAAAGTTTCCTGGAGTTCTCCTCTTCGCACGACGTCCTCCCTCCAGTGCGTTCCCATCCTCTGGGGAGGTGGGGTGGCACGAGCGGCGTCGGGTACCGTGGGCACGCATGCACGCTCGCGAGCAAGCGAGCGAGCCCGCAGGGTGCGAGTTGAGCGAACTTGGCGAAGTTGCAGTTGGACAGCGGCAGCAAAAGTAGTTCCTATCTTTGTTTTTTCTTTGACATCATTTGTCTTCTCACCCATGAAGGGCTTGAGGAGACCATCGCGCAGAGCAGCGGCGTGAACTGCGCGTACGGTTGTAGCTGGAGCTCATTTCCGCCATGAGCAACCAACGTGCCCTGCACTGTCTTATTCTACAAAACTTCTGTATTTTGTTCTTCTTTCTGTCCAGTCGTCTTCCGGGATGAGTCGCGAGTCGGAGTGATTCCAGAGAGCGTTCTAGATGCCACCGAGGAAGTGACTCTCTCGACCGAGAAAATGCGAAGAGATGAACAGACACTCGGACCGACGTACAATCACCTTGTAGTTCACGCAAATAAACAGAAACTCGGAGTTTGCACACGAGTGGATTCCGGAATAACGTCGGGAATACGTCAACTCCGGAAAGTCACTTCTTCATCGAGAATGGATTCTTATTATGACTTCGGAGCTCAGATGATAAAAGCGGATCGAAAAGTTCTCGTTACGTTGTGATAACATTTTAGTTAGTTTGACCACCTTGTTTTTAGATTCAGATTATTGCCGGATGGTATTTATTCCTTCTCCCTTTTCCAAGGGGATCGATAAAGTTTTCAACGGTCCGAGAAACTTTCGGAATGACTACCCGATACCAGAGATCCGGAATCGCGATTCGTCACCGAAGTTGTCACCCCAGACGGAAGACGCTCGTAAAAGCTTCAGATTCTGGACGATTCGATCTCTTTAATTCATCGCGCACCACTTCACTCCCCTCTGGGTAGATAACGATGTCATCTAAAGAGGTGATAAATCAGGCGCTGAAACGACGATCAGTCAATTGTACGGAGCCGCGTCGAACAAACGAATCACTTCCCGCGTTCAGCTGACGACGATTGGTTGGGTGAAGATATCCGCATTCGTTCCGGCCGCTCATCCGGGCGAACAATGTTCAACTGATTCCGTTCTTCCCTTTCTCTGTTTGCTCTCATTAATTCTGTTTGTTTCGACATGATTTCGATGCAACGCCATCGACGACATCAGATACCGACAGCTCCTTTTTCCACCCCTACTTCCTTCCCTCAGCCAACGTTCCGTCACCTGGTTGCGATTTTCCCCGGCTTTGTTTCCTGGTTACTAGCGCGTTGAAGAACCCGGACGACATTCATGGATATCGACAAAATATCGCTCGTTCCTCGCCTCCATCTCCTGATTTCGAGAAACATGAGCAGGGTGAGCGGAGAAACATTGCAGGTGGATATTCTGCAACCTGGCTTTTCCGGCACCGGTCTGTTTTCCCCTCGGCACAGCAGAAATCTGGCAGATTTAATCTCGGGAGAACAACCTGGAATGTTCTTCCCTCGTTTGGATGTGACGCTAATGACCTCGTTGTGAGTCGAACGATGTTTTGGCGTACTGTTTAAAGTTACCCGAAGCGACCAGAATTTCTCCGATGTTTGAGATACGATCTTTCGGCAACGCGGTTGAGGAAATAGCCGAGAGCTGTGGTGGTTCACACCGCCTTGCTGAGAAAATGCTTCCAGGCTCCAGGTGTGTTTCTTCTAGTCAGCGCGTCGCACCGGTTCCACATATCAGTATAACTGCTGATTCAACACGTATCTTGACCAAGTAGTGAGATGGAAGGCCATCATTTGGTTTGCCGGGGCGACAGAGTCGAGAATCAAGGGAGTCTATGTAAGATTGGACGGGCATGAAGTTTGCTCCGTTTCTAGTTTCATTTCCGCGCCCAAAGAGTTCAGAATCTCGTTGAGCAGCGTGGGAATGTCGAGATCAAAGCAGAACGCTAGCACTTGCGGTTGTCTCAAATTTTGACCTCGTTGTGGTTCGCGGTCAATGGCGACGTTTTGAGAAGTTCCGAAACGAACTCGAGAACGTTTCGGGATTCAAAGACCAGTGGTATTCCTCTGGTTCATATTCACCGTTTCCCGCATTGATGAAAGATCTTTTCAAAAATCGATGTTCTGGAAAGTAGCCGAATGGAAGAATGCGCCAAAGCCTGCCCTGGGATCTCACGCAAAGAAGACAATTTTTCAAATTGTATGTCTTCATGAAGTACTGGTTCGCATTACCCCTACTAAAGGTTCTCGTAACCGATAGAGAAGTCCGACCGCGGTATTTGGTTGCCGTCCGATCCGCCGAAAATGCGGCTGCGACAATGAGACGAAGCAGACATTCTTTTGTTCTCATATCGTGTCTCGAGTAATTACTCCGACAAATGCTATTACTTGAGACATTACAGACCATTCGTCTCTGCATGTCTTCTTGTGACCCACGGCAGGCCTTGGCCAGCCGCAACCTCGAGTTTCAACAACTCTGCGGCAACTGAACGAATTTCCGAGCGAGTTCGATGATAAGTCGTGAGTTTACAGTGGGACGGTTGGACACAAATCACTGCTCAATCCCCTCGGATCGTTGACGGGCACGTTCTTCCAGAGCAAATGGAAATCGATCTCGTTTTCCCTCTTCGCTCTTCCAATCAGCTCCATTCCAGTCTAGTCTGTATGGAGTCGCCGGAAATAAACGAGAAATTATGAGATTGGAGAGACAGTGTCGAGCTCGTTTGTTTTTTCTAAACTCCCGCTCCGCGCTCAGAGCCGAGGAATCAAGAAGAAACTAGAAAGAAAGAGCCCATCCTTCTCCATGAGAGGTAGGAGCGAGTGAGAGTTGTTCTCATGCGTCTGAATTAGTCCGAATCACTACAACAATCCTTGCTTGTAGTGGAGCCACCGTCGTCCTCGAGACCGAATCAGAGCTCCAATTTCGAGGAATGAGGACATCACAGCTTAAGAGACCACAAAGTGCGATGATGATCATGGTAAGGCGATTTCTCTGCCCATTTTCAGAAATTCTCAGGAAGAACTTGAAGCGAAATTGCGCTAAAAACACATATTTTCCCAGGTCGTCTCGCTTCCGAGACCTTGAAGAGCACCGGTATGACCGGTGGTTTGGGCCAATGTATAACGTGCCCTCAGTTAATTCGCCGAAGATCGATCACCTCGTCAAAGTGACAATGACCGAGAAGGGAGGACAACAAGCGACGGAAGAACGCTCGGGGGTAAGAAGATATTGCACAACAGGACTTGGTAACTTTGCGCGCGTGACCCCATCCTTAATCTAACCACACATAAGCGCGTATGCTGTACGGCATACACGGTATATGGTGCAGCATATGTGGCCACGAGTGTACGCGTGACGGGCGCCTGCGTGCCCATCTATGTGAGCCAGGCAGCCAGCTAGCCGGCCGACCAGCTACACAGCCTATGTGTAGCTACGATGACATATTGCCTGGGCTCCGACATCATCGTGACAAAGCCTTGATTATGTCCACTGCTTCTTCATGTCGCGCCATCAGAGCACGTAACCTGTAGGGACCACAACAAATTGGCGCTCATGTGGTTACGCTGCGTCCGCGTACGCCGCATTCTTCTCACGGGATCTATTCTGAATCTCTCTCATACACCCGGAGCGGAAGGAGCGTCGGAAGCATTCTCATCCGCATCTGACACGAGATTCGGAAAAGATAAACCAGCTTCTGTTAAAAAATACCCGAGTTCGCCGCCATAAATCACTTCCAATCCAGGGAGCGGAGGAAAAGAAAGGGGAAAAGTACTGAGAACATCGACTAGTCATGCAATCCATCTTTTGGGAATGGACTATGAAAAAAGCAGTGACAATTTTTTTTCAGAGGAGCTACGACTCCCGAATCGAGCATGCTGGGGGTTGAAGCCCCTCTGCAGCAAGGTCACGGAGAGTTGAGCTGCGCTGATAAAGTGTGGAGTCAGGACAAGCTTGTCAGGCCAGATCGTGCCCCCGGATAATCTTATACACAGAAGCTCGTTCTCATTCCGCGAACAATGTTCCATACCATGTATCGCGGCAGCGAGTGACCTTGCTCACAGACAAGTCTCCATATATCAGTGTGAGTGGAATCAGATTTTTGCCAAAATCATGTACGATGCCTTGAAACGTGAGATTCAGTTCTTCCACCATTTTTCACGATTGCCATATAGAAATCTCACAAACCAGCTGATATTATTGACTCTGCCGTCATGATCAACTCCTGTTGTTTTTTTACTTCACTGTAGGAGTCTGTGGAGCAAACGGACGATTCCAGTGTTCTCGATTTTTGCCACGCTTCCGTGAAACTCGACACCATACTCCATGAGTTTCGAGTGAAGATGATTAACTGGTCACTCACGGCCGCGGTCAGAGCAATTGGTTTCAGAGCTTAAAACGCCCCGAGCCACGGCTCCCGGTCAACGGTGTACAGAGGTAGCACAACGGAAGATGACGAGTGCCGTGTTAATTTCGATGCTCGGCGAGCCCATCCATTATTCCGCCGACAGATTTCTGTGTCGTTTACCTGACTGGCCGCACTGCGTTCCGTTCGTTGTCCATCCGCCCGCCCGAACGCCGGATGGTTCAGTGCCTCTCGAAGCACCCTAGCATGCCGTCGGCAAACGTTGACGGGGTATAAACCCGTTTTACTCCTCTGTTCCGCCTGTTTTTGAAGCTGATGGACTCGATATCGTACCGTTCTATGGCAAGCAAGGCAACGCGAAATGAGAGAATTTACGGACGGAATTTATGCGATGAATAACAGGAGCAATTATGCCGCAGCCCTGAACGCACTTCGGGCAACCGACAACGGAGAAACGAGAGAAAAAAAACGTGGGTTCCGGACGCTGGAGCACAACACTGCACCTTCGTAATTGTTGATCGGGGCGATGAACGTCCGCCAGAAACTTGAGATTTCGTTATCCACGCCGCCAGGCACCTCAAATGGTATCGGAGTACCAATAGGGTTCCGGTTTCTCACAGTGATCCAGCATACAATCAGGAGCCGACGATGATGTCACGGTACCATGATACCTATCCTGTTCCCTACATGGTACCGCGATACCATAGGTACTTGACATCATCCCACATTGAAGTGCGATACCATTATGAATTTATGAATCACGGATTCCACGGAAGGCATCGCAACCCTTGAGAGATTGACGAGGTTAGGCATGTCATCGCGGTGCCACTTCATGTTGACGGTTTTTCGCATGGCACTGCGATACCAAATCGGGCTGAAGAGTGTCTGGAAGGGCATTTATCCTCGCATTCTCCTCGCGCTCGGACAATCAGTCAGAAATACATGAGGTACATACCACAAAAATACCGAATAGTGGAACAAATGATCCTCGACTGTGCATTCTTCCTAGTGGAAGACGAGTCGGCTGCGCGGACGCGAATCTACTGGACTTTGCGGGTCTGCTGAAAAGTCACACTTCAAAAGTCTTTCACGAGTTTTCGTCTTCTCTTCCGTTTCTTACTTGAGCCCAAGTCAGCTCGGACACAAGGAAGTACTTGACAGATGGAGCCGCTCGCGGAAACTCCCTTCCATTGACTGCCACGGTACTCGTTGGTACTGATGCGCTTGGTACTCCTTCCAAACGACCCTGGTCGATGGTCAATGAAGAACAAAGGAGCGATCGCTCAACGACGCCCTGAACGAAGAAGAAAAGCAGAATCCCGAGTCTCTGCCACCGCCGCGCCGCCACCACCACCGCTGCCATCTCCGTCAAAGACAACGCGGCTAGTGGACGCGATGTCGAAGATTTTTGATTGACGCGAGCGTTGAGAAAAAATGCTGGCTGTGTCAAGCAGTCGGAGAAATCGTTCGAAAGAAGGAATTCTGAACCGCATCGGCCTCTGGGAACATAACCAGACGGTTATTGCCCCCGATGCAGCGTGAAGCAAACGGGGCGAAGAACCCAGTGCTGGACTTGAAGTTTGTGACCCGATTCAGAAATTTTCCGCATCGCCCAGTGGGCATTAATCAAAAATAAAAAGTTGTCAAGAGAGAGAGCTGAGGCTTGTTAGCAGAGCGAAGCAGACGGACGGGCTGTTGGGCGAACGTGGGAGCATGGCAGCGAACCTCGAGGGGCGTTGGATATGGGAAACACGTCCCGCCGAAGGAACGGTCCGAAGTTCTTCGCGAAAGGATTTCTCAAACGCAACGGTCCGTTCCTTTTCGGGAGAATCAAGCAGCGTTCCACGTCGTTCACGTTGGTCCTACGCCACGTCACGCGTCCTCATCGAACGCTGGGTGATGTGTTAAGTGACGTTCCGCAGGCAACGGTTGACTTGCCTCACGTTTCCTTTGTTTGGAGGGAACACGAGGAATCCTGACGGGTTTGAGTTCCGTAGATTCGAACTACGCGGCTTCGAAAAGCGGGTCTGCCAGCTCCGCTCGAATCGTGACCGCTTTCCGAGTTGGACTCGGATGGAGACTGTAAGATGCATGAGCTCGGTCTCGGTTCGAACTTTCCTTGTCTTCGCTTGCTTCGCGAGCTAATGGAGTAGGAACAGCGAGAAGCCGAAGAAGTTCACACACACGCACAGGACCTCCATAGTTAATTGATTGCCGCAAAATCAAGATGGTCAAGACATGCCTTCGAGGAGGCGGTTTTTGAGATGATAAACGCACGGCTCTGAAGCGCGGAAGTGCGTATCGCACCCGAAGAATTTCATTTGGGGAAAATTGCGTCCCAGGATCGAAGGATGGATCCTGAGGATCAGCAACGCAACGCCCAACCACCGCGGAAAAACGGCGGAATCATAACGCTTTTTATGAATACCTCAGGCATCTTTCATCACAAACGGAACAAAACGCCGTTAGAGGCGGATGGAAGAAAACAGTCCAGTGACGAATTGTTGCGATGAAGTGTGAAGATCGTCATGTCATGATGCTTAGTTTTGATACCACAAAAGTACAGATGTCTCTCACAAAACACAGCTACAGAGCTCATTGACTCTATTGTTCAAACATTCCCTATTCATCCTCGAAAACATCTCCGAAAAAGATCCGAATTTTCTACGAAGGTATCAAGGATGGATTGTATGCCAAGAGGTATACCAACATTTCATCATTCACTTATCGATTGCGAAGGAGACGAGGGAGATGACGCTCATAACCGCGAGAGTCGATTTGTAGTTCGAGATCCTAAGTAGCTGATCGAATGGGTGAACCTATGACCGAGCACTGAAAAACCATTTCCTGCGGCCGAAAGAAAGCACAACACGAACTTCGTGAGAGGCATTGCATGTCCAGGAGACATTAGCCGTTAAGAGACAGAACAGGAGTGGAGGGCAGGAGTAGCAAGAGAACCAAAGGTGGGGGAGCACTAAATGAAATAGCACAACGAGCCCCTCGATAGCTGCTCGATTCGACACGAAACCACTCTGTTGATTCTGGTACTGGGGTTTGAACTTGTCTGATCAGGTTTTGAACTAGCTCACTGCATTCATACCCTTAGCCGCGAGCATGTTCTATTTCCAAAACGCAACCAATTTCGGGGTCGGACTCTGATTGTGAGAATAATGAAAACTGTGATGAAAATCAACGGGACTGCGCCTGTAGTGCACAGCTAAGGTCGATCTACGTCGTCATTGTTACGTTCGATGAAGTTTTCACGTTTCGTAACAGTTGAGCTGTGTCGCATCTGTCACACAGTCGTGTGTCGCACGAACATCATATTAGGTCCGCGCGGAGAGTGTGTATTTGTGCAGCCCAGAGTTTTTCTCTCTTTTTCGTCACCGGAAACGCCCAAGCTGGCCCTATCGAGCCTCTCGGAGCAAACTTCACGCATGGCAGACTTTGGCGCATGCGTCCGACGGACAGACAGAAAACTTCAACTTCAATTGCTGACCGGTTCTGGCCGTCGCCACCGCTGCTGCCACTGCTTCTGCTGTTGTAGCGAGCAGCCAAGGTGCGCCCTGTTCGGTCTTTCAGCTTCGTTTGTCTGTCCGTCCGTCCGTCCATTCCTGTGTCAGTCTGGTGGACATGGAAGCGAGCGGGCCGCCATCTGAAACTTCTTTTCTGCATCTGAAGTGGCTCGTGTTGGTTGCGCACTGGGCCGTTGCTCTGGCTTGCCAAGGACAGCGTTACTTACTTCCATGCGAACGTGAAGCAAGGCTGCAACTCAGATTCTCTCACCGTTGATTTCTTCTTCCCCTTCTTTTCCAGTAGGTTAGCGTTTCAAACTCCTGAGAACTTCTAGATCTGTCCCAAGATTCAGTCGCTCCTGAGCGCCTGTCATGTTCGAAGAGATTCTGGGACGAAGGCCCGAAATCTAGGGCGGTGTCTTGCGAAAACCAAGTGCGCCCCAGAGCCTCTAGCCTTCTTTCCGGAAGCCACGAACCGAGGTTGAAACCTCAAGCGCTTGTTCATGCCGAAAAATTGCCCATGATTCCCAACCAATTATAATTGTGTCCAAACAGAGCTTTCAGACGTCGCATCCGCCCGGTTTGACATCGTTGACGTTGGCTACCTGCAGTATCGTAGTTCATATCGAGCGTCCGATCTGACTGCTCGACATAATGATCCCTTTGATAAATGGAATTCCCGCGTATTGGTTACGAGATCCATATTGAAGTTTAATGGACAGAATAAGCGAGATCGAATCGCAAAAGCGCCCGAATGGCTCGCTCCGTTCAGAACATTCAAGTAGACGTAGTCTTCACGCAACGTTGCAATGGCCTCAAAAAGTCATGGAGTTGGAACTCTTCTGGACTGAATTCACTGCCTTCCGTGAGATTCTAACGCGGTTCCGACCCCGATGAGAAGCGACTTCATCCGATTTGATTTTTTTAGATTCGCCCGTTTACAGCAGTCGATCTGGATTTGGTTAGCCGCTATCTCGAGAGATGATCAGGACTAACCCGTGAAACGAAAAGGAGAAGAAGCAGTGGAAAATAGATTTCCCCGGCTGATTTCGAATGAAGCGGAAGAAGACGAATTAGACAAAATGTCATCAGGAGTAATCCGTTCTGTCGGAGACGGTGGTTTTGGTTGTTGCTTTTGAGCTAACGAACCGAGATCGTGCATGATCCTCATCGTCGGCAGTCCAAGAAGTCCGATCAGCATGTTGTTGATGATTCCATTCGCCCCATCCTGAACCGTGGAATCTTCTGTTCTTTCTTTCCGCTCCTTCATAGCTCCATAGGATGATTGCCGAGAAGGACGTGAATTGCGGACGAGCAACCCCGGACTAGAGGAATATCTCGGCCCGTCTCCGATATATTGCCAAAAGAGAGCTCACCTGTTGTTCAGTTCCTGTTTGACCAGGTGGGCTATGCCGATGACGTGAATTGAGCTTGTTCCTAAGCGATGAATTCTAGAGGCACAAATGACGGCAATATTCCACAGAGAGAAAGATCACTGACACGAAAACAAATTTGACAAATTCACTCGGTACGGAGAAGTCAACTCGCTGTCGATGGACTTTCCGCGTTTCGATTTCCGTCCCGAATTCACTTTAACGGAATCCTCGAGTGATGCTATCGGGCTCGGTTTGTGCTTGAAACCTGACGTTCCTCTTGATGTCCAACCACTTGGTAACAGAACAGTCAGATTGTCCACATGGTAATCGGCCGTCAGCGATCAAATTCAGTCAGAATGGAATGCGAGCTCAACAATAACTCGAGGAACTCCACCGATCGACATCCGATGACTCCCAAAGCTCAAGAAGTCTTAGAAGCTTCTCCGGAATCAAAGGAATGCTCGGCTCTGAGGTGAATGTCCACTCAATTCCAGGCAAATCCAAACGAAGTCAACACAAAATCTAGATCGGAAGTCCCCGCGCGCGGAGTTTGGGGTTCACATTGCACGGGATGGACCAGTAAGTCTGCTGCACGCTGAGGACACGCTCGTGCACTGCACGTGGAGCCGGTACAGTGCTCCAGATTCCCCGCTACACGGTGTTCAGCCTCCACCTCCGTTCAGGAGTTGTGCGCGACTGTTGCCGCCCGACCGATTTCCCTCGCCAAAGAGAGAGGGTCTGCTCGGTGGTCGAGAGAAAGGGTTCCCTGTGCTTTTCGTGTTTGGGGATCCGAAGCGGAGCTTACTACGTACGATAATTTTCTCGCGCGGGGAATTCCAGATTTCATTCAACTTTCGTGAAGTTTTGCTGATGAATATGCACTCGCTGAAGACCTCTAGAAGGATCATAAAAATCAACGGGGACCTAACACGGAGTCGGTGAATCCTCCGCGAAGATACAGAGACATGCTCATCATTCAATTTCGGGTTAGTTTCCGGGCTCACTATGAGTCGATTTTCGCAGTTCTAGACCTGAGATCCTTCAGCGAACTTTCCTTAAGGAAAGCCAGAGGGGAGAGCTGGGATTTCGGGAATCTATTTTGCTGAGAACAGCTCACAAAACAGAAATCAAAATGAGTGGTTCTCTAAATGGTTTCCGCGGAACCCTTTGGTTCCCTGAGCTGCCGAGCTTCTCGCAGTGATCGATAACAGGATTGACTTCGACTTGCACGAGGGAGATCGGCCTGTCCTACAAACTGTGTTGGATAACTGAAGGTGAAACGTTCAACCACCTGTATCAGTGCTCTTCGACGCGCTGTTGATCGAAGTAACGGTCATCATGGGCCGATAATTTTCTTGGTAGGGTAAAGGTACCAGTTATGGGACATTCCGTTATATTTTCGCCACATGGATGAATGAGAAGGGGCTGCCTGGATCTGGCCCTGTCCCAAAACTGGTCGGCGGAGTTCTCCGTAAGTTTGCAAACTGTCGAACAACTGATATCGATCTTCTTGATCCACGTGGCTCACCTTTGACCGAGGGTGGCATCTCGGATGTTTGAGCTTACACTAGCGGGTCGACACCGGATTTGAAAGAATGGAGTCCTTTCAATCAGAATTCCGTTCAATAAATCCCCGGATCTCTTGGGTGAGATTCACAAACTTCAGAACCTAGACCATCTGAAACGTCAAACTTGTGGTATGCCGCCAGACGACCTCCGAGAGGAGCTGTCCGAGAGAGACTGTTTTCCCGATCGAAAAACTTCTCAAAATGTCTCTCTCAGCCGATTTCCCGACAGGCACATATCTTTGAGTGCTAACGCAGATTCAAGGGGTATAAATCCTCAACGGAAGGCGTGTATCTGCTGTTCGGATCGGGTAATTCACTGAGCTACCTCGAAGCCGGTGGGGCTCGTCAAGCCAATATTAAAGCATCGATCAGAGCAGGATTAGGGTATGTATCCATAACGCGACGTAATTAGACATCTCTGTCAACGACAATTGACATTCTTCACTAGTCTCGAGTCCTTCCATTTTCGCCCAGGACCGGTGTCGGACGTAGACTCGGGTCCTCAGTCATGGTAGCGTTATGTCCGGCGATCATTCTCACGAGGACACACAATCCCATATGACCCCCTTTTTCCACACACGCTTGCATGAGTGCTTAGCCATAGTCTATGAGCACGCGAGCGAGTAGAGCTCGGGGTCAGGGAGAGCCTCTGAGCGAACGGACTGACAACGTGTATGCACCGGGAAAAGGCCCCACCGACCAATTACCAAAGTGGCAGTGGCGGAGACGGAGCTAATATCGAGCTCATATTCTTCGACGACTCAGCCGGCCGGCCGGTCGAGCGACCGACCGACCGAGGCAACGTCGGGCCCACAGCGAAAAAGCTTCCGAAGAAAGCCTCCCGAGAAACTCGGGTGCGAATTCTCAGTTTCCGTTTGCTGCACAGCCGCCTCCACCGGTTCAGATAGTCGGTCAGCAGGGCGAGCCGGTGTTGGGCCCGCCACCCGGCCAACAACGAAGTAGCAATGCGACTCTTGGGAGCGATCAGAGACAGCTCGTCACTTCCCTCCGGCGAAAAAAGAAAAACCAACTGACCGTACACAGAAGACTGATTGAAATGAATACCACCATGGGCACATATGAACAGTACGCACAGCCTCCAATACACACACACACACACAGGCACATCGAGACAACATAGCCGAGTTCAGCGAGGCTGGCATGCAAACATGACATAACCCGCAGGGAGACACTTGCAATAAATGCAGTGCTAGAAACGCGGAACTGTGATTGCGACGAACGAAACGAATGCAAATGCCGGATGCGTAGTCGCTCAGATCCTCTCGACGGCTTGGGCGCTTTTCCTGCGCGATTCCATGCCGAAGTGAAACTTCTCATCAGGAGACAGATTGGTACTCAGGATCCTGGGATAGTTTTTCCGTTGTTCGCATCCGATCCCCGAGAAATTCCGAACAAACGGAAAGGCTTTTTCTGATTCGTTCGAGGATGATATTCCTGCTGGTGAACTACCACGCGCGTTCCTTTATTATCCCTTACCTGGAAGGGAAAGAAAGCGAATAAGTTCCGAGCGTTTTCGACTCTTCGCCACTACCTAGTCCTCGATGGTTTCCCAATCGCGTTACATGACATGAGATAATTTTCCTTGAACACAATGCCTATAGCCCTGGAATCCTCGAGCTGATCGTCTCTCTTAGTTTGCGAGTTCGGCTCCCAGATAACAGCCTAGGTGAGTTGAATCTAGCGGTCCGGATCCAGCATCCCCAGGCTCTGATAACACACAAACTGCCAGCCATCCAGCCACACAGCCACATCGCAGCTCTTCTCCGCGAATGGTTGAATTGATTTCGGAAGCAATCTCCAACGGAGCAATTGTCAGTTGGAGCAAACTATGTCACCGGTTCGAACAATTCAGCTTTGAAACGGAAGTTCAACACACTGGAATTGTCGAGAAGGCGACATCGGATCCAGCACCGGACGCAATGTTAGCTTGTGTGCAGTTGGCCGGTTTGCAGTACTCTCTCCCCCTTCTCTCTATTTGCCGCTATCTCTCGTACTCCCTCTCTCTCTCTCTTCCAAAATCTCGCGGATGTTCTCAGTCCTTTTGACAATGGTATCTCTAGAATTTCTCCTCTATCGGAGGCGTTTTGTCGATGGTATTCGGCACTTCCTCTGAATTGCCGGCAGCGTCTTCGAGCCATAATAACATTCCCGAATCCGAATTTCTTCGAATGTCGAGCCCGAAGAATTCTCAACCTGCAACATTTCGGAACCGCAGGATCTTCTGAATCATCGATAGCTCCGGATTGGTCGTGCGATGCAGCCTATTCGAAATCGAGTGGGGGAAAAAATAAGATGACATGATTCTCGAGAGTTGTTGACTCTAAGATAACCGAATTCGATTCGGTCGCAGTTCCTATCGGAATTTCGTTCCGCTTCCGAACGATAACTGTGCGCAGAGATACAGCTCTAAAGTACGGACAGCTTCGGGAAAAAGAGGACGAAAACGAACGACAGGAGAAAGAGGAGAGGAAAACTCGAGCGGAACTATCTCGACCTCGGACTCCATCAGTTCTGAATTTTGAGGCGGAAGATACGTTTCGGATTCGGGAGGATAGTTGACTGAAAAATATCGACGAAGTGATTGGATCTTGTCTGGTGATCGGTAGCTCCTCCCGGCAGACTCAGCAGGCAAAGATTGAACTGCTCATATATTTTGACAGCTCCTCGGATCTTCTTCGGAAATCAAGAACACATTTCTGAGCAAGAGACAACAAACTATGCAACGCATTGAATAGCACAAGTAAGCCTCTTGTAGGTCTCGGAGGGAACGTTGCGCATCGCGTGCACAGTGCTCTACTCGCCGACGAATTCGTTGTTTCTCCCCGTTCGTTTCTCCACTAGGAGCAACCGGAGCAGGGAAACGGAGCGATGACTGCCTCGCAACAGTTAATACAGCACGCGCAAGGACAAGCGTACGGCTCACGACGACGAGGTACGCTAGATGGCAGAACAAGAAAGCTCGCGAGCGAGATAGCGAGCGGCTTCCGCATCCCACCGACGATCCAAGAGAAAGAAATAGCGGGAGAACACGAAGAGTTTTCACGTCCCACATCCCCTAGGAGTCATATCCTCCTTCCCAGCCTCTCGCCGCCGCCGCCGCCGCTGTTCAGTCTCGTCTGCTCTTTCCTGAGGGACACAGTTGTACGAACGATGACTATGCCTGATGTCCTACGTGGAAAAGGAGCCGGTCGACCAGGGGGCGAGCCAGTCTCGCATCGGCGCCGCCGTGTATCATCCACCCGAGTGTATACCCAGTCAGCGAGAAGGGATGAGCGAGTCAATCGAGCCGGCATCTTACATCAGGTGATTACAGACTACCCCGTAACCCTGTGCCAATCCCGAATGGATTTTTTCGTGATTTTCAGGGGTTTCCGCTCGCCGAAGATTTCCCATCGGATCGCTATCTCGCTGCCGCAAATCTCTTCGATTTGTTCGAGACACATCCTCAGGTCCTCGCGCAAATTTTCTCCTAGAATACGCGGGAATCATCAGCTCGGAAAGCTGACTTGAATCTGTGTGAACTCACAGGAAGCCCCCCAGGGTTGTGGGTTGCAACACCCAGATTTTTTGTGAATGTTGCTCCTGTTCTACTTTGCTCGCCCCTGGTGTCGGCTGCACGTGCTAGCTCAGATCAAGAGCAATCGCTTGACATCGAGCGAGACAGAGCCGATGATTGAGAACATCCAGCTACATGGTTCCAGTCAATAATGGCAGTCAGTTCCTTATTAACTCCCGCCAACGATCGTATCACTCATCTGACCGTTTAACCATTGTTAGTTAAAACAGCTGTTCAGATCGGAGCTTCTCATCTTTCCCAATCATCAATCGCCACAGGAATAATTCGGTGATATCGATCCAGTTCCGTAGTGTCTCGCTGTTCATACCTGGACCTGTCATCGGAATCATGATACGGACACCAATTTTCAGGAACGGAAGTTCCGCCCAATGTTTCTATTTTCTCGAGGACGTCAGCTTTCAACAAACCTAGCATTTGTGTTACGGTACCGTGGGTCTCGATCATCGTTTTGCCGGGTGAGGTCGATCGTGAAGTTCGGGGACAGAGAGGGGATGTTCTCTCTAGGTATTTCTTTGTTGCATCGATAAAGATCGAAACGCTCGACGTCTGGGAATACGCTCGGTCAGAGAAGGGAACCGACGAGCGCGTGGACACGGGATCGTCGTTTGAGGAAGAAGCGGAGGCAGGAAAACCTAAGAGGATATTTTCCGGCCATTGCGTACCGGCTCTCACGATGACATCACGTCTCGGACGCATATATCAAATTTCTTGTTCAAGTGCTTCCCCAACACCACCACCATAGACGGGAGAGGCCCGCAGAGCGCGGCAATCGTCCTCGTCCTCCCGAGTTCCAACGCAGAACTTGGAGAGGAAACGGAGAATAAAAAAAAGAAAAAGACACAGCCGCTGAAATGAAGAAGGAAGGTGGGATCGCAGCGTCGAAAGCTTCCGTCCATTCGTCCGTTCGTCAGTCCGGTCACTCGTTCGGTCGGTCAGTCGGCAGAGGTGAGCAGTCAGTGGCATTACGAGGTGGCAACGCTTTCCTGCTTGCCAAGGCGTCGGCCCAGCGCTCGCTTTCACGCTCGGAATCGTGCTTCTCAGAAAGATCATCTTCTCGAAAGACACTACGCGTTGATTGGACTGCTGCTCCTGGAAGCGTTTTCCTGACTTTTGGTCCTTATTTCCTTCGTTCTCCTGGCGCTGCCCACGCAACCGTTGTTCTTTGTGAGGCTCGCGTCGGAAGTTGAACCTTTCAGGAGAACTAGAGCGGATTTGAAAATTTTCCGTCTTTTTCGGCGGAAAATTCGCAGACGGGAAATGTGAGGTGCATCTCGAGTCGCGGAAAAAGAAGCAGGAGGCAACTGGATCGCGGGGAGGTAAGGAGGTAATACAAGCGGTGGCTCGCCAGCTTATTCTTATTCCTCTACGGAAGTGGACTCGGAATGGGCGAATCAATGATGGTCGCTGCCGACCACATCCGAGAGCTCCTCTTCTTTCCTGCGTTGCTGATAAACAAACGCAGTTCGCCAGTTGCGATAGCCGACCGAGCGGCCACCAGCTCGCCTGGCAAGTGAGCTGCAGGGAAGTGAACCGCCAAGGCGGGACAGCCGAAAACACAACTCCTTGCAAAACCTCACGCCAAACCCCCTCCCGCCCCCTCTTCCATCCGGTCAACAACAACAACAACAACAGCGGCAGCAACAACAAGAGTCATGATAAAAACATCGCCCAACGAAACGTCAGAAGGATCGCAATCTTGCTTCTGTTTCTCATGTTTGTGCGTGTCTTCATTCGTTCTCGTTTCGGGTATCCGACCGAAAAACGGACGGGAAGAAGCAAGAGTTCTCCCCAATTCGTGCATAGCGGAAACTCATATACTGTTCTGGATAAGGGTCTCCTGACACGGAGACCCTTCATCAACCGGACTCGATTGTCTTCCGGTTTTCTCGGGATGGAAAAACGATTTCCGTGGTTCTTGTATTCCTTGTATCTTAACGCCGGCGCCTAAGTGTGTAATCGGGAGCACGTCGCGAAGGATTATCTCGTCAGATGAAGAGGAACAAGCGTCGAGAGCAACTCTTTGCCGTCGACTCTAATTTGATTCTCACGGAGCCGTCAGAAGTGGCTGAAACTCACTCCACTTCCTTTTCAGCTCCCCCGAATCCCCCAAATCCATACTCCCTGCCCCATCTCAGTTTGCCCTGTTCGGTCGCTTTCTCGCGTCGAGGCGCCTGCTTTTCCTCTCCTTACCTCTCTCGTTCCTCCTCGTCTCTCTCTCTCTTTCTTTGCAAGTGAGAGAGACAGAGAGACAGAGAGAAACTCGTCGGAATCCTCTCGCGGCCACTCACTGCGGATGAAGAAACCCTCAGCAGAGCTAAACTCACCTTGTTGAGGAACACAACAGGTGAGGAGGAGCGGCTCAGGAGCGATGGGAGGAGCTGCGTGAGGCCGGACCTCAGGGCAGGTATTCGTGGAAACTCCAGGCCGGGTCGGAGCAAGAAGAAATTTTATCGTTTCCTCGAGCGAGCAAGCGAGTCGCGTGTTGAGGTAAATTCTTATTCGCTTCATCTCATCCACAAACTGCTCCGAGCGACAACATGTGAACCACCTCGCCGCCCGCTGGCCCACAGGGCGGCCGCCCCGAGTAAACTTTGTTACCGAGAATTTTTACTTGGCTCAATCTGAGGCTAGCTACAGATTCACTCGCGCAGTAGTATCCGCTCAGGTGTCGGAGGAAAAGCGACGACCGGGTTTCGGACCGAAGGGTTTTTTGAAAGAATCAAGAAACAGAGAGGACGATGAAGATTCATCGAAATCGCGAGGCACGCTCTCAGTCCGTGTTTTTGTTGTTGTTTCCGGATTTGTAGAGGAGAAAACGATAACTAGATGACAATGGAACCGAAAGGGCAATGATCTTACCAACTTCGTGGTCGATAGACCAACAGGTCCTCGTGAAGGAGACGGTTCCGAGAGCCATCCGGTCTGTTTGGTGTGTGGTGTCGGTGTCAGCTGTTTAGGACAAGCAGTCATCTTTCTTCTCTGTTTCTACTGGAGCGGTTACAGCGTGTCGTCTGCCATATAAAGCGAGCTGAGCCATTTGAACCCACCCTCGGTGGTTTCGAGTCGACTTTCGACTCTCGAGAGAGGGGTCACAAACCAGGAGAAGAAAACCGCAAAATGTTCACAGGGGCGTTCTGTCAAGCGTTACCCTCATTACCACCCTCTTGCAACTCACTCTTCCACTTTCACTCTGTCTCTGATTCCGCTCATTCCTCCTGCGTTCGCTCGAGCAGATGGCGGATTTCGCCGCCTCACCAAGCATAGAGCCAACACGAAACGAACTCTACGAAAATCGAGACCTATCCTCAGGTTTCAATCAGACTGCAGTGCTTACCCTTACCAACTCGCCGCAGGCTGGAAGAGCAGTTCTCGGTGAACTGGAGAAGATAAGCAGTGAACGGAGGAGCCGCGTGCGATGAGCTTGACAATACTCTACTTTTCGAAGGTTTTTAGTGGAAAGTTTTCAGCTAAAAGTTGAAGGCAGAGAATCTCTCGAAAGTTCCAGGGTTACCAAAAATTTCCAATCCTACGAAGTAAGAGATCCATTGTGGCATCAATCATAATCTTCAGTTATCCAACATTTATCTATCCATTCATCACGGGTCGTGTTGAACTTGATATCTGGGTAACAGTTTTCGAGTAAACCTCGGTCTTGGGGAGAATATCCGCCTGGGCGTCGAATTTTCCCAAAGTTCCCGGAGCAATACTTTAACATGAGGAAATTGATAGCCGGCTCCTTAGCCGTTGCTGGCCCTTGCCTGCTCGAGAGCCGAGGCAGAAAAACGAGGCCGATTCCATCAACTCTCTACGGTATCTCGCTCCTTATCGAGAGCGTCTCTCCTCCCCGTCTACCTCGTCCGATTGCCGTCCGACGACCCGTCTGCCGTCTGGCCGATGAAGTTGCGGTTGTAATCTTCCATTACGCCTAGAGATAAGATCCTCCCCACCTTGTGCACCTGCTGCACCTGTAGCCCGAAGCTGCAGAGCTGTCCAATACAGCAGCGCCAACGTCTAATGAATCAAGGAATGGATGGTCGCCATTTGTTGAATGCCCGCCCTGACAAGAGTACCCGACCGCCACTGCACCTCGAAGTCGAATTATGGGCCCGGCCGGCATGTTTGCTCATTCTCACGATTCGGCTCAAGTGATTCCGCATTTTTGGAGTAAACCTCCAACCAAATACGAATCCAGATGCACGACGGCAATGGTTTTTGTCCCGTAGTCATGCACCCTGGCAGGCAATTGGCGAACAGCCAGTCAGGCGAACGCTCGAGGAGTGCTGGAGCTAGGCAGGGTCCTATTCGCCGTTTTTCCCTGTCCATTCTTGTTCGCCCCGACAACTCACGACCACTAGCGACGTTCGCATGCAAATTGAGCAGTAATGACGTCTTTGCTCTCTTTGCAAACGACAACGTGTTTTTGCCGTGCGGCCTCATTGCGTAAATTGTGAGCGGGAAGACAGGGGAGCGCTCCCCACGGTCGGGAGAAACCGAGGCAAAAGAGAAACACGTGGTCTCTGCGGCCATCGACGTACGATACGAAGATTGCGGATAAGGGACACACCACAGGAGAGGCGGACTCGCATCAGGGCGCGGAATCGGCGCGAACTTTGGCGCCGAAACGGATGCTCAGATTGGCGCCGAAATGGATGCCCACTCCCGCGGCGAAATCAATTGCCGGAAGATGAGCGAGAAATTCGCGCCAAAGTCAGAGCTCGGGCTTGATGGGAACATCTCTCGTCAAAGAAACCACCGCGAATGGACTCCGTACGATTGTTGCCTTGTTCCGTGCTTTTGCCGCGGCATTGAGCTTCTCAAACAAGATTCCGACGACTCGTATCGCGAAAAGCGGAAAATTTGAGGCATCGTCGACTCAGCGAGCTAGGTTGGGGAATCACAGCTGTCTGGCGCGATTTCGAGAGCGCCGCGCCGGGTTGTGCGGGTTCTAGACTAGACAAGCACGAGAAACTCGCGTGTGATGCCGAAGACGGAGGGAAAAAGGAGCGCGGTCCTTCGTGGCATTCTTGGCATAGCCGTCTTTGCGTCAGCTCCGAATTCATCATCTTGAGAAAAGGCAGATGATGAATGTTGATGACGAATGGTGAAAATTCGCGCTCCATCGGTGAAGTGTTACGACGACGACGACTCGCCTGCCTGAGTTTGTTTAGCTCCGTTTTTTTCATCGTCCCACACTCGCTCACTCACTGACTCACTTACCTCTTGGGGACTCCGTGACGGAGAGCTGTTCGATTCGCGCTCCGAGGAAACGCAGCAGGCGAATCTGTCGTAGACGCTGTCTCTTACAAAGTGTCGTCTGCCCACAACCACAACAGCCTGGGGACAGGCAACCGTAAACTTTATATGGACATGTTCCGTATAAAATATCGGTTGCCATTTGTTACGCAGCTCTTTTTACTGCCGACGCCGTGCCAGCCGGACAGGTTGGCCAACGTTGAGGAATCCGGTACCTGACAAGAGCCCCGCGAACGCAAGCAGGATCGCCCGAAATCTTCGTCGAACATATTGAATGTCTTCGAGGACCATAACCATTCTGATCTCTTCTGCGTAAAATCGGCGACTCGAGCCGACATTTTGTTCTTGAGAGATTCATCATTGAAGCGATCTCCACAGCTTTCATGGTATTGTCGCCTAGCCGTTTGCGTTCTCAAAGATTTCCGCTCGGCGGTGTTAACGCCGGAAATGACCCCTATCTAGGACTGTCGTCCTCGCGAAAGTTCTCGACGACTGTCAACTCAAAACTCTGGAACCCAGAGGTCCTCGTCCACACAATCCGAGACACTTTCGACTGCCAAAATGTCCCGGACGTTGACTTTCCCACTCAAGATTTCGATCCTGAGTTTGCAACTTTTCGATGAGACGCTAGAGCATCGAGGTTAACGTCTTTGAATTACCTAGCGATTCGGCACGGAGATGTCTGATGCTTCACAAGAACCTAGAGGGGTCAGAAGCCACGTATTCGAGAGTCCTGAATCGCTCTTACGGAGGCAGCGGGTACGGCTGTGCAACTTAACAACGAGTTGTGAATTTGAAAGGCTGGAAACGCGCCTCAGTTCAACCCTCAGGAGCTTTCCAAGTTCATAATTGGATGCCCGGAACATGCGCTCGAGCAACTTGGAAACGCCGAGCGTTATAATTTGAAGCGGATTTCCCGACTAGAGAGAACGGAGACCTGCAGTAGCCTAAAGAGTTGCTCGTTTATCCGTCGGTCCGTTTGAAAAACCCATTACGTAGTAAGACGTTTAGGGAACGAGAGAACGATAATCGGTCAGCTAGCTCGCGGGCCCTGTTCCCAAAAACCTTTACGCCAACGAGGCGGCATATGGAGCAAATGGCGCGAGGCTTCGCTCCGGGTAGGTGGTAGGTAGGCACCTACCCCGGGGGTCAGGTCGAAACGAACCGAAAGATCTACCTTCTCCCCGCGGTCTCTGCAGAACCCACGGAGAGAAGTATGCCCCGCCATCGCGCCGCCATATTGGACTTGCCGCTAAGCCGAGCAGAGCAATTTCGAAAAGATTTTTGATTATTAAGAAAATCCGATGTCCGCTCCGTAGACGACGAGGGTAGCAGCAGCCGTGACGACGACTTCACTTGACTTCATCTTGGCGTCGACGAACTCCCCACTAGTCGTGCTGCAGGTGGCGATCCGGTGCCAGGGAGAATTCCTCGAACAGGGGGAACTTTCCGTGCACGTGTATTACAGGTGAGATTAGGGCCGAGGTGATCGCGGCGGACTTTTCCATCCGCGCCGCTGCCTTCTCCGTCTTCCCCGTGTCCTCATCTTCTTCACCCCACGAGTCGACTAAACTTATGCCGCTTCTGTATTAAATCTAAATCCGCTCCTGCGAGGCTGTAGGAACCATCTATAGGTGCTACATTTGTTACACGGGCAATAAAGCTCCACCGCAGCATATTAGTGCTTAACGAGTGGATTAATAAGGTTGTAAAAGTGTCCCTCGCCGTCGGTACCTGAATTAGCCGCCGGCCACACCGGGTGGCCGTACGCTACCAGGTGGCTCTATGCCGCCATGTTTGGTGCAATGGCCTCGCCCCATAGGCTCCACAACTTGAGCCAACGATGCTCGACCCATGTATCTTCTTCGAAACCCCGCGGAGGCGTTACAGACCTTCCCCCTGAGTGCTTCTCGTCGCGAGATCCTACGGTTCGCGGGACCCAGGAGCTCCGCCGGACTTCGAGAAGGATCCACCGCACCTCTGTGGGTCCGGGGATTGTGCTATTGCCTACTGCCTACTGGTATGCCGCCTTACGGAGATTTCGCTGAGGAAACGCTGGCCCCCATCGCGGTGCGAAGTCGTTGAAATCGCTGAAAGTCTTTGCTCGTTTCTCACTCGAACGGAGCGCGATGAAGGTGAGGCCGACATCATTAGAAGCAATTTGAAGTGAGTGGCCGCGTTCCGACTCATGAAGATTGATGAATACCACCAACTCGAATCCCATTTCGCCGGCAGGCCAGCCATTCTGTTTGGTCGGATGCATTTGTCAATGATGAAGCTGCTAGGAGGTACGTTTTTTTCTCGCCATTTCTCGGATTTTGGGGAAGTTTGAGAGAACAAACCACGGGAGAAAATCAATCCGTCGAATCTGGAGACTCGGACCCGAGGCGTTTTGCCGAAAAATTGCAATGCAAACACACTCCTGAACCACGGTGAGGAGAAGGGTCAGAGAATCTCAGTCAAGGAGGGCCAAGGTGGTTTGCGGATGGGAAATCGCGGATTTTTCCGGTCTCGATCCTTCACCCACTCTCTCCGTGAAGTCGAGTGCGGATTGAAAACAAGGGGTAACGTGATTAAGCGCATCTCGACAGATGGGCACCGGCTGAGTAAGTGGTCGACTACTAGCGCCTGCAACGTGAGATTCCATAAGAAAACAGAATCACGCCTTGCAGGCTGTGGGAGCTAGGTGGGTGGGTGGCTCGGTGGGTTGGTTGGTATATGCCTTCCAAAGTGGGGGTGGGGAGGTTGATGGCTGGAGGAGGGTGGTGGTGGGTGGACGGCCGCCCGGTCTGCCAAGCGAAGTCGGTTTGCGGCCGCTCGCTTGGGAGCGGGGTGGCTCGTTGCGCATTTGCATTCCAAATTAACCAAAGACCACCGAGCAGGAGTGAGACGAACTTGAACCTTCATGAAACAAACGAACCTCGGCGAGATACATACATTCGTTTCCGAGTGAAAACAGCGTTATGGTTCCTCCCCAGCCCCCCCCCCCCCTTCTCAAATCAGCAGGGAGGAGTGAGCCTACGCAAGACCACGGCAAGCGAACCTCAATCTCGAGCAAGGGAAGCTCAGGCCAACTCGATCTCAGCTCAACATCCGAAACCTCTGCGTGGTCTTCAACCTTTTTCGCAAGCTTTTGGTGGAGCTTTCGAGCATTCGCGTGCTCGGCAACTTGCTGTTGTTGCTGATGCCCGCAGTGCCATCGGTGATGCGCATGGTGGGGTTGTTGGGGGTACCCGAGACTCGTGTTCTCAGGGTACGTAGATTTGCGACGTGACTGAGGTGAAATCAAAAACAGCGGACTACATGAAGCAAATAAGCGAAAGAACGATACCCGAGACTCGGTCGGAGAAGAAACGATGCCACTTCTCCGCCATCCCAATACACAGTTCGGTCATACCATATTTCACTATTAGCCGCCCTTCTTCTCCCCTCATTTTCCTTCCCCTTCCCCGCGTAGGGAACCATATCACTGTGTTCCACCGCGGAACTCCTACTGGTGCGTCTTTGTAACTTGGGGCAACCTGCCATCCAATGAGGGGTAACGTAGACTAGGCACGCCGGGCAATCGAGATGCATGCAGTCATTGCTGTGTCGTGGTCTTGTTGGCAATGAGAGCGGTGTTCATGTATGCTGGCGAGATCTTGCTCGAATGCATCCTGAATATGCGATGTTCACCTGTTTTCCTAGGCCTCGATATACAAATGCCAGAGCTAAGAAGAGAATAACAGACGAGGGCCCAGACCCTAAATGGGATTCGTTACAATCGTATGCCTCACGGTGAGCTTGCACCCGACCGACCCTTCGGACCCACCTCTAGACATCGGACTCGGAGCAGAGACCGGGAACGGTAAGGACCCTAGCCAAACCTTTCTTGCACGCCCCCTAGCTTGACGAAAACGTTCCAAAGTTTACCTAGGTTGACTTCTCCAGCGATTTCCGCCTAAATAACGCACCACGGTTAGTTACCCTCATCCCGTCCTGCTGTGATAGTTTGTCATTCACGGTTGCTTCCTGAGGGTTCTGTTCGCGGAGGATTGAATGTTGCGGGAGATCGAATTGGTAAGTATGGACAGCCCGAAGCTGGGGCCGCATTCCTGAAGTCACCGATTTGAGCAAAGTCAGCGGAAACCTTTCCGAGTGCTCACAGTATGTATCGCTCGCCGCAGTCACTTGTACAGTGGACATCCGAGAGGATTCTGTTTCCTCCCTCCAGGCAACCCAGTCTCGGATCTCCATTTGACAAAAGGAAGCCCTGTCGTCGCGAGGAGGGCTTCGCTCCAATATGCCGCAGACCGAGCTGGTGCCTGATAGCCGCCGAGCCGGCAAGCGAGCTCGCGAGCCCCGCGTTCCTCCGAACAGAAGATAATCCCAGCACAGACAGGAGAAAGGGAATGCTGAGGATATTGCCGCGATTCGTTACAATTAGTAGGTTCTCCTCCGTCTTGCAGCCCACCGCATTCTTCCTCCTTGGACCGACTGACTGACTGAGTGAAAGAAGGACAGACAGGGCGAACGGGTGCGTGAGAGGGAGGACGATAGTGAACAGACGGCTTGCTAAGCCCAAACGAGCGCAGTCACTTACCAAACCTGACTCTGTCTCCGAGAAACACAAGCATAACATATACAGTGGTTTTAATCGGACTGACCGACCGACCATCCATCCCATCGAGTCGCTCGCCCTGAACTCCCTCGATTGGAAAGGGTTAATTGCGAAGGAGTTGCGAGTTTCAAGATGCTCGTGGTCGCGGAGGTAATGCACCCGAAAGTAGCGATCGCATCCCCTGACCATCGCCCACGACCGCAGGGCCATCTGACCGACCCAGGTAAGGGCACTGGGGCAGCGTCCTGGAGGAATCAACTTCGAAGATGAGACTTGGAGGGGACAAGATACATTTTCTGTGGTTGTCTCTCTAGTTTTTGAATGCCAACTGAGGAATCGAGATTTTCTCGATCATTTACCACGACTGGCTGTCAAGAATCCAACAATTTTTCTGAATTTCCTCGCTCTTGTCGAACATCGAGCGCGTTGCCCTTCTGAATCGAGATGGATTCCGTTTCGAAAAGACGAAGCCTAAAAGGATTTCATGCAAACCAGTAGCGACGGAAGCTCAAGATGGAGATGATGTCGATTCGCTCTGTGAGGCGAATACATAGACTCGCGCCGTTGTGAAACGAAGCTAACTCCCAAGGTTTGTCGGAGCTTTTTCGAGTCAAAGCTCCTCTTAGTGGGGCCCTTCAGAGGCCATCGCTTTCGAGGGGGGCCGCTGAAGCGGGCCGAAGCAGGATATACGAGCCTTGAAACGCATGAAGGGAGGAGGACGTAACGATGATGATTTTTGCTGGGGCTAACTCTTCTCTCTTCCACGGGGTGTTGGTTATGAAAAAGGTTTATGGCCACAACTATGACCTCAGAACCCGAGTCAAAGAAGCAACAGTGAGGGAATCTCCTCGCAGAACTGCTTGCGAAACTCCGAGTCGCCGCCTTCGGAACCGCAGCAAGAACCGCGTGAATTTCCCAGGAATCGAATCGAAGTCTTCGGTCCGGGTCGTGGGTTGCGTCATCGTTTGTGAGGTTGGCGAGGTTTTCCTTTCAAATATTAGTCTCGGAACCGCTCGTATCCGACTGCTGTTGAGCGTGGCAGAGCCTCATTAGCTTTGCTGCCGGTCAGCTGGCCGACCTGCTGGTTGGACCGAAGAGATTTCGGGGTAAGAATCTATCACTCCTCCAATGGTTATCCTTACGGTGAGAGACTTTGGTTATCGCGCGAAGCTCTCTCATCCCCGCTCTCCTCCTCTCTCGCTCGCTATCGAATGGACAAAGCCCACACCCACACGGGATCTAACAAGGGACCAAAAGCCAGTGACAGCGCTTCCAAATTATAACTTATGGTGTATAACAGCGACACCGGCCCGAAAGCCTGCTTGGTATCCAGTAGGTGGATGCCGAGGTAGGCGTCGCGTCGGTGGGGTGGAAGGAGTTTGTTCTCCTGAGGATCACACTGACACTCTGTCGTTCTCGCTTTCGCTCGGACACTCACACCTACACACAAAAGCAGCAAGGCAGCACCCGGAGCACAAGGTGCTGACTATAGACGCTACAACCGCGGACAAGAGCGGAGACGGCCCGAAATCCAAGAAGCTGCCGACTGAAGCATTTGGACTCCCATCACAGGGAATGAGCATCAGGGTCTCAACCAGGATCTTTGTTGACCTCCTTTGTTGACAGGCGTCTCTTGGGCTCTTCTAGGGGATGCGTTTCCAGCCGAGAACGGGTGAGGAGCCGAGAGCGAGCTGCGAAACGATTTCAGGGACGAATTCTTGGATTTTCTTCTTCAAAATCCACAATATTTCCTCTTTTCTGCGATATCGGAGACCGAAAATCGACCTATTCGATTCTTTGATTGGGTCAAGTTCACCTACTTATATCCGAAAACTTTCGTGGGATTTTGCCAAGTTGAGCGCTCCTTGGACCGCGGGGGCATTCCTGAGCAGAAGAATCTGCCGACAACGAGAGAATCTTCGACCGGGCAAGTGGAGTGGATCCGAGTTGGTCGTGACACCCACCCTGTTCCTTCGTGTCTCCCACTCTCGTCCGCACTCTTATCCTCTCGTTGTGTTTCTATTTTTCTCCTGTTTTCTCGTGGGTTCTCTCCCCAAGCTCACCTGGATGACTCACGCCGCGGTCGAGCTCGGTAATTACCAAATGCCCAACGGGGGCAAGCCGAGTCTCCCTCTTGCTCTTCTTCCCTTAGCGCGCTTCTCTCCCGGGGGCAGCTCAGTGACCGGCGCGCGGGTGTTGCAGATGCTTCGATCCCGATCTGAGGAGCAGCATCTGATCGGATTGACTCCTTCGGCCGCCCTCCAAGTCCATTTCTCAGTCAGTGGAAGGCATTTGAGGAGGTTCTTTGCATGCCTACCCCGCGCTCTCCGCTTCGCCCCATGGCCGACTCCCCTCACCCTCCTCATTCTACAATACATCACTGTCTTCCTCTCGGTGGCCGGCTGGCTGGGTGGCTAGCTAGGTAGCCGGCTAGCCATATAATGCTATACTCAGCTCCCCGAACGCGGGAGAAGTTACTGCGGGGCGAATGTCTAGCATGCTAGGTGGAGCACGCAACTTTCTCTTGTATTTTTCCTCCGGTTTCCCTCCCGTCGTCTTCTCGTGTCTGTAGCTACAACAACACCAAGTGAATGTACAACGCGAGTGCCACTTACTGAATGAGCCAAGCGAGTAAAGGCACTTGTCCATATTTTGCCAGAACTCCACAGTCCATGATGAATTGCATGGCACCGGAATTCGCGTGGAGGGTCAGAATTACTTTTCCGTGGTAAGAGGTCGATGATGCTCCAGAGTATCCTGGAAAACTTCCCAACGAATATCTTGTCTCGGTTTCTTCCTTTTTACCGATACTTTGTTGGGGAATCTCGTTCTAAGATAGTTCCTCTCTGACAAAAACTCAGAAATTCCCGGGAACGCATGTGGAATTCTAACATTTGTGGTACGTTGGTGGGTTCTCATGTTACCGTAAGCAAACAAGGAGGACGAAGCCGAGGAGCGATCGAGGTAACAGCGGCTGCTTTGGGAAAGCCTCAGAAACCTCTGAGAGTCTCGAAGAAGGTGCGCCGGCGTTGCTTGTGCGTCGGAGAAAGCGTGCTTTCGCTTAAACGAAATCTCACCCGACTCGGCCCACCAGACGCACTTAAGCTAACTACAACTAAGGTCTGAGACGCGAGTCTTAATGAACTTCTTGGAAAAGCGCATCTTGCCGAGAAGAGATTCACCAGCTACCGGCCGGCCTGCCTGCCTGCCTGCAAGCCAGGGAGGGAGAAACGTAGGGAACGTAGGGAGAAAGCAAACGAGGAAGACCCCCGGAGGATTCTTAGACTAACTAACATTATTATGAGGTTCCTGTGGCCACCGCAACCCTACCTAACCTCACCGAATCTCATCAGCTTGCATAGCAGACGCGCAGGTTGAACCACATGTCGTAACTGCGAGGATTCTGCCGAAGTGCCACGGTGCAAAGCAACGCTTCCCGTTTGATCTCATACGTCTTCACACCCCTCTCTATGTCTGGTAGAAGCTCCTGGCCTTTTGAGCCAAAAAGCTCAAAGCACGAGTTGACGGTTTCATATCTAATCGACAATGCAGCTCGATCCGCCGCGGCGCATCGAACCAGTTAAAGCAGGGCAGCTCCGGACCCCTTAGGCGGATTGCTATCGATTGATCGCTCTTTCAGAGCCCCATTCAAGTTGAGTCAAATCAAGATGTGATTCCGGAACCGAGAATCCCGGGTCAAATTAGCGGATAGGCTTCAGTAGATTCTCCTCGATGAAGGGTTTTTTCCACAATCTTCAGGCGGATGTTTTTGAACTTCCGTCGCTTTCCGAGTTGCTAATAGCCTCAATTCGTTGAAACGGTCGAGCACAGGAGGAGAACAAGGAGGGAATGCAGGAACGGAGCGGTCGGTCTTCGCTCGCTGCTCTGAATCCCTCCCGTTAGTGTTTCAAACGGCACCTGGGTCGTCGTCCCGTGGCTCGCATGAGACGCTACGAACTTGCTGAGCTGATTACAAAGTCTCAGAAAGCGATCGCCCTCCAAGTTCCACGACAATGTCCTCCGCATCGACCTCGAGACCGATAAAGCAGAGCGTCTGTTACGCCGCTGTCGTTGATTCCGACGTCTGAATCCACGGATCTCCAAACGAGTGGAACGATTCAATGCCTGTGATCGACGACAACTGAAACGCCAGAGAGATACCGGGGGGCCCCGACGCTCCCAAGAAATCGTGGAGATTCCAGTGGACTCGGGAAATATTTTAGCGGGGTTTTGTATAATCTCGTCGACGAAGATATCCCGAGGGCGAGCCGAGTAACAATTAGGGCGGCCGAGTGCACGAAGCAGTTGAATGGTGTGCGGCACCGCTTGTTATTTTGTTGTTGGCAGTTTAGTGGTCGCCGTCGCTTGCTGGTAAAGTAGCAAACGGGATCGGCAGAGTGCTGCTTGCCACCTGCTAGAGTTCCCAACCAATGTATCGAATGACCAGTTTGGTTGATCGTTCGCCGCGGACGTGAGAACAACGCCAGACGGTCGAGCGAGAAGCCGGCTACTAGTCCAGTCTCGTTCGGTTCGTCCCTCCGAAATAATCGAAATGATCATAGCTTCCTCATTGAATGAGATGTATGTACACGCATGTCCTCGATAATGTGTGGACTCGACGCTGAATCACCGAACAGCCCATGGACGGCGCTCCCTCATCATATCTCGGCACGATTCCGCACACCAGGTTGAAAAATCACGCAGAAATTGAAACAAGCTGAACGGAGATTTGGTAAAAATCAGGTATCCGTGAAAATCAGAGGAAAATCCGCTTGGAACTATGCATCCCCATCCGTTGTTCCAATCTACATTCGAGTTACTATACATCGAAAGTTCTCGAGCGCCAGACCCACAAGGAGCTGGACAGTGGACAGTCGTCGTCGTTGTCTCCGCGGAAAGTTTGACCACCAACGGAGCAAACGCGACCGACAAAACCAACGGGCCCACGATGAACCGACCGAAATCTTCTGAATGGCAGTTTTGAATAACCTGGACTTCGCCTAAAGGAGCTGAGTGCCAGCCCCGTGCGCAATAAAACTTAAGTGTACTTCACACTGAATATAAACTTAACGGCGTAATGGCTCAAATGGCTTTCTCGACCGACCAACTCGGCTTTCACGCGCGTATCTAACGGAACGATCTGAGCTCTTTCATCACGTCCGAGAACGTTCTGGAAATTATTTCCCGAGCGAGGACGGAATCTCGAAGCCCGGCGTCGACCGATTCGCGCCGAATTCATCCGCGCTGAATCATTTCGCCGCCGATCATGAGATTTGAGATCAAGCACGATTGGGCTCCCTGCATCTCGGGTAGAGAGAGTCTCTGATTGTGTAACAGCTCTGGAAATCAGAGAATATTTCCGGTCTGACCCGAGAGGTGAAAGTCGGGGGAGTTCGGCTATATTGTCGGATGCTCCACTGACCACGGAGCTGTCGGACGAACCTGGTGAAGGATTTTTCCCAATCGCTCCGAGACGATTGCCCAAAACTTGTTTTCCGTGCGGGGACCCGACAACAAGACTCGGTAGGGGTTCGGTTGGGGTTGAAGAGCGAAATACTAGAGAAATATATTGAACACCTCAATAACATACGACGACCGAAGCGAGCGGGCGAGCGAGCGAACGATCGGAGGGCTGGGCAAGCAAACGGACGAGCGACCACATCGATGTAATCGAGGTTCACCCCACTGTCGGCTCCGAAAGCCCCCAACGCAACGAGTGGGTTGCTGCTACCGCTGCTGATGCCGTTTGTGCTGTAGCAATCAACAGCACTGTCGAAACGTTACAATCGCCATAATAAAGAGCTAAGCGACGTTGTCGATTCCGACGAAAAGCAAACGAGCAGCTGTTGCGCTGGGCCGCCGCAGGTGGAGGGAACCCGCAAAGCTTCGTTCGCATCCACGCAACGCAGAACGAAGACGGAGTGCTGAGAAGGGAGCGCGAAGTGAATTCCTTCTGAATTCGCGAAAGCGACCGGACGAAGAAAAGGGCGAAACAAATGAGGGTCTTGACGACACCTAGTTGCAGATCCGCACGTATCACGTGCATTGAGCAAAACCCTTCGGCTGGCGGAGATGAAGGCCGACAGAGGCTGACCGTAACAGAACAGCCGAGCCCAGATGTACGCGGAGAGAAATGAATCCTTCGAAAATCTCATTAATATTTGCGACATCGACCAGCTCGGCCTGCAGGTGACTTTGCTCAATGTGTAGATCGTCGGCGGAGATCGGCCTACTAGCCGATTCACACCTCGACGAAGCTTCCCCCAAACCACGCGGGGCTCGAGGAACGGAGTTTAGTCATCTCTTTCAATAATTTATACTCGTCGTAGACCTCCTGCCACCAAAGTAGTTGAAACAGGCGACTTGGACGGGCCATCTTAAGTAACTCCTCGGGGACAGAAGGGAAAAAAGTTTTCGCGACTCGAACCACGGCGCTCTGTCCCGACGGCTCGAGAGCAGTTCCAAGTTCTGCGCTTGATTCGTTGCAGACCTCTCAAAAACTCTCCTTGTAACGTCTCGAAGTGTTTTTCAGCGTTTACAATGATAGATAAAACTTGCGGAATTCGCTCTCGTTAGGTGAGAAGGGTCATTTGTCTCTACCTATCAACAAGGTCGGGACCTACAGACGCTGAATATGCGCTCAAGTCATATTTTGAAATTGACTGCGTTCTGTTGAGAAGGTTTAGTTAAAAGCTTGCGGCCGCTTCAGTTCATGATGCGGCAGTGTTTTGGCACGATACCCGGCCAGCTCCACCTTGGATCGGTCTGTGCCATAAATCATGTCACTTAAATCCAAACAAAAGCTTACACACCGAGGACGAGAGAAACGCAGGGAAGGAGGGCCTCGGACAGGGCGAGAAGTAGTTCGAGCGGAGGATACCACGTAGAGTGAAACCACCGTGAGGACCATAGGGAGCGCGAGCGGCGGGGGAACAGCGGAGAAAAGGGGAGCTTATGTTGTCCGAGACAAGATGAACCCGCTTTCTTCCCGGGGAAGCGCTCGTTCCTCGAAGTTACAGGTTTGATCCCACCGTGAATGAACACGGCGCATATTGAAGCCTTCGTACAGTTGTAAAAACAGTGAATCACACGAGTTTCGACGCGGCATCATATGATTGATGGTTGCGTTCCCTCTGTGATCCCTCCCGATACTGTTCATGGTCCACTCGGAGCGTCGCGTACCTAATATGTATTTACCAACTCGGATCCGTTGCCCCCTAAGTCTTCGGAACTTCCGTCGCTGGGAGTTTTCAGGATCCGATGATTCTTCGTTTGTCCCTGAGTCGCGCCCATTTCTTCAAATAAAAGACAAAAGCGACCACTTGTGACGCCTTATGGAGGAAAGCTCTCACCGAACTTTTCATACGAACTGCGAATCTGCGTCGAGGAGATCTGGCGGCGCGAGCGAATTATTGCGGCGGCTCGATTTCGCTTCATGAGATACGTTTTCAGTTCCGCACTCGGGCCGGGTGGCTTGTCGACTTTTGTTGAGTGTGAAATTTACGGTCATGGAAGGGAGCTTTACGGTTTGTTGAGAGCTGCCATATGCCATAAAGCCGGCCCTCCGGCAGCATTATCATAATATAGATCGTCGTATACCGCGATGCGATGTTATAGACGTACAAGCAGCTCCATTTCGCTTTTGCGTCCCCCCTCCGTCGAGCCGTCTCGTTCGTTTCCTTCGCTGCTCGTCCGCGCTGCGTGCGTCGAACGCCACGCGGCGCCGCCGATACTTCATGGATGGCCGCCAAAGCGCCAAAATCAAGCCGCCAAATCGGCTTTGCAGCAGTTTTGCTACCCGGTTGAAAATTGACAGCGCGGTCATTCTCAGGTTCTCTTTCGTAGCCAGGTTTCAGGTGTTTCAGGTGCAGAGAATCATTCTCCGTGGTTCTGGTGTGACCGTAGTCACGGAGCGTAGTTCGGAGTATGTGGTCGCTCGAAAGAGTAAAATCGCTCATGTACCGTACCGGGCTCAACCACCGACCGCGAATGCTTCCGCGGTTGCTGAACGATAAACTCTTTTGGATTCTGATACAAGCGACCCAGTTTAGTGTCGGAAAGATAACTCCGATCATGCTCCGTTGTTGAGCGCACCAAGCACGACCAATGGACGCCGCTCTGCTGGATTGCGGAAGCTTCATTGGGACACAACCTCTGAAGCTGCGTGACTTTGCTGCAGTCGCCTCGGATCACTTGATCAACTAACCTCGCGCTCCCCGAATGCACTGCTCATTGAAACCCTATCTAGTTTTTGTCACCACTGTATCTGACATTTGAATCTCAATCCGGATCCGTCGCTGTATCTGACTCTTGGGGATAGCGTGAGCTTGGTCACCCGCAATCAGTGCCGAAATCAGATCGAATACTTTCCAAGCTTGAAACCTTTGGGGGATCCCATCAGCGAATTTCCGCGGCATTCGCGACCTTTTTTGGACCTTACTCGGAACCTTGAGAGTTCCGATTGCGAGAATTCCGAGCCATGAAAGCAGAGAACTTACCTGAACTCATCCTGTTGAGCCTGTGAGTTCTTGCGATTGTGTTGCTCCGGTTGTTGTTGTCCTGGAGAACAGGATGTGCAGAGTACCTCCTAGGAACTGATGAAGTTGCGTTTCTATCCAAGAACGAGACTCGCGCGATGCCATTGACAGCCAGTGTCGGAAGTCTGAAACGAGAACGTCGTTTATCTCTCCGTAGATCACTTGACCTTGAAATTCCTTACTCTCCCAACCAATCGGCTTCATTTCCCTCTCGAGTCGATCTCGAGCAGATCCATTTGCCGAAGATGACTTTCGATTCCCCACAAAACTCAGACATTAGAAGTGAGATCGAAGCGCTGCCCCACAATAAAACCCGAGCTTTCCCATCAAGTCGATGGATGGAACTTCATCCCCTAGAGTCATCAGGCTCGGTGTTTTTCATACATCGTAGAATGTTTCCCTCCTTCCTGGCCAAGGTCGGAGGTGAGACCTAGATTTTTAATTCCTCGCGTCTGACATGGAAAGCTTGCTGACAAGGATGAGAATCCCTCGAATCTCTGAACGTCGATAGAAGAGACCATCGAATGGTGATCGAGATGTGAATGAACATGAGGATGGACCGGGAGGTTTCCGAGTCATACCGGAGCAAGCAGCGGTTCAATCACGCTGAGTGCTATGATGCCGCCCGATATTTAGGCCGATGTCAAAACGATGATCGTCCCGCCTTCAAAGCTCACTGCGTCGTCCGCTTGTCGTCTGTGCCCAGTTCTAGAGTCACCACTCGAGCAACAGGGGCGACAATCAATCAACGATTACGTTTCAATAACATCGGGAACACCCTCGGCATGTTCCCCACCTTGTTCCCTCTCGACTCGCCGATGACATCGCGGGTCGAAAAATATCGTCTCGCCTACCGAGTGAAGGGACTGAAATCTCTTTCTGATCTTTCGCGAGTCTCGGACTCATCTCGATGTATCGCCAAGGTTACAAAAGGAGTTCCCTGGGTATCGGGGGTGTGTTAGAGTGTGGGACGTCCATTGATATCGAGAAGGTATCCGATAGCGATCCGCGGGAGAGTCTCGTCGACCAACCGTCTTGGTCTCGCTCGCTTTCCCGCTCGTTGTTGGACGCTCATTTCCTTAATGTATATTCCTCATTCCTCAAGGAGAAAGCCTCAGAAAAAGAAGTCGAACACCCAGGCGCTCACTTGGTCTCTCGCTTGCCCGCTCTGGGAGCTTTCTCGCCCTCCAGGTTCGCCCGCTCAGAAACAAGGATTCTCAGCGAGCACTCAACGGCTCCCAGCCATTCCCACCCCAACTGTCCTTAGCCCCGTCGTTCCCCAACCCCAGCTCGAGCTCTCTGTGAATTGTCGACTACGGCAACCGCAGCGGTAGCGACCACGCCATCCACCCCACCCAACCGCTCAGTCATTCGCAAAACGAACTCCTCGTTGAAAACGCTCGGATCGCCGACCCGGGGAGAGAAATTTCGCAGTGGACAAGGGAATCGGTGTCAGAATGTCACGAAAAATATCGGGAGATAAATTTTGGATTTAAATTATTTTCGTCAATCGCATCAGCGAATTCACGCTTCGAGACTCGGTTCAGCGATGAAAGATCGCTACAGGGATTTCTCTATGAATCTATCCTGATCCAGCGGCGCAATGTCCTGTACGATAGGTGGGAAATGGCTCGCGAAAGTTTTGTCATCGCTGAATGAAATACCGAATACATGTTGGTTCTTCTCGACGAAACGGTGGCGCCCTCTGTGGCCGAAACTGGTATCACCCGTTTTCAGACACTGGAGCTCCTCCCGGGTGAGCCGCCAGATGGCGCCACTTCGACCGAGTGAGGACGGGAAAAACTTGAAAACTTGTCGCTATCAATTCGTCAGCTTTGAAGTTTGAAGTTCCCATCCGTTGGAGTGGACGTCGATAACTTTTAGGGTGAATCAATCATCGTCATCGTAGTCATAGCCATAGTCCCTCCCCTCACAGGATGTCAACGTGTTCTAATCGTCAAAACGTACGGCTTCCAGAAAGGAGAGTATAGTATGCTGCGCGCTGACATATGTACTTCTGACAGAGTCCAAAAGTTTCGAAATGGGAGGAGGATATTGGTCCGAAGCTCTGGGGCTTACCTGGACTGAATCTCTGTTGCGGGTGAAATAAGTTCGGCGGCGACCATTTTTGTTCTGAGCGCTTGCTTTTGGTGCTGCTTGAAACGACTCAAGCCGAAAAACAAGCTCAGAATCGGTTTCGTATGGCCTTCGTGAATATCTGAAAGCATATTAGAGCAATCGTAGCATGAACCACCGCCACACTTCCTATTCTCGAATTTCTGAGTTGCGCACAGAACGTCTGCCTGAGATGCCAATTCATTCTCTACACGGACTCTGATTCGGTTCTTGGAAATCACGAATCTTTCGTAAGAGAAGCTAATTATGATTGGGGTTCTGACCTCGGTGTGATTGAAAACGGCTTACCGTGCGGCGAAATGTCGTCAACATCAACTCCGAGCTGCTTGAGTAGATCGAGACACGCCTTGATATTGTCCAGCTGTGGAGAGAAGAATAAGTTGAATAATTAATCCATCTATCGGTTTTGAGAGATCGATTTCGAAACTTCAATGACCCGATCTCAATCCCCCGGTCGAAGAAGTCGGCCATCGGGAGGCTTTCGAAGCGAATGCGCAGAGTCGACGACCATGACCCATGGGATATAGCCGTAGCTCAATGCCTAAAGCGTTCGAGTGAAACAATAAAACATTTGAAGACTGAATATGGAGTTCTAAACAATGCCTCGGTGTTCGGTGCCTCCGTCTAACCGAGATCTACTCGTCTCCTCTGTTTCAGCCGATCGCTAAAAAAAAGTAGATGAGTTGTGAAGCTTCAAGTGCGAGTCTGGAACCAGATGGGATTGTCAGGAGAGCTCGCAATCCTTCGGGACGGATAGTTCTAGTACCGATCCGAAGATCCTCTGCTTATTGAGACTTCAGTGCAAGGCGTTTTGTTAAACTTTTTTTGTCGGAAGCTCTCGTCGCCTCCGAATGCGGGATCACTTCGGCGTTCTTGCGGCTATTCCAGATCATGTCTTTGTCTGGAACCAGAAGTCAGGCTTCACAGTAACAAGGTGGCCAGTAGCAATGAAACAGTGAAAGATTCGATTGCCGGAAGAATCAGGAGCCGGAATCAAGGTTCAGCGAGTGATTTTTTTTATACGATTTTCGCAGATTCTTGAAGTGAAGAACTGCACCATGATTTGATGAGACTCAGACGTAACCCGCTGTTTTGTTTGGCTCCGTGTTCGTTCGACTGAGTCGAGATCAGTTTTTGTGGATAACGGAACGAGAAGTTACCCACGTTAACTAAGTGGGAGGTAGTAGATGAAAAGGAACTAACCAATTGAGATTACAACTAGATAGCACACTTGATAAGTTTCAAGGGAACATTATGTGCTCTGGATCCACACAGGGAACCCAAGGTGGTTGCAGCTCACCGCAGAAGTTTCGCTTATCCCGTTTCGTTTCCGAAAAGCATCGTCTCATCATTTCGCAATGTTTTCTCTTATCGATGTGGAGGTTTTCCTCCGAAAATTTACCCGTAGCTCAATTTCTCCCCGGTACAATGTGCGAAATTCATGATATCCGTTGAGTTTCCCCGCTCTTCCATTCCTTTCTCAGGACGTGCGACTCCAGATTTCAGGCCGCGCGGTGGATTTCACCCTCGAGGAAATCTCTCTTCACAGAAGCCAGGCAACATCTTCCCCGAGCTGAACGCTAGACCCTAAGCTGTGACGCCAGATGACAGCATGTGTCTCCTCTCACCCAACCTAGATGACGAGGCTGTGAGCCGGCTCGCCGATTAGGGGTTTCACGCTACCGTTCGAGCCATTCGGCACGTGTGGAACCGATCCGAGCGTGTGGCGGCTCGGTGTTGAGATCAGCTCCGTCGCATATGGATCCGCATCCGGTGGCTCCACATGTTTAGGAGTGACGCGAGCGCGCTTCGTGAAACCGACGGAAATCGACTTTGTGAAACCGACTCTCGTTACACACAGGCAGTAACAACACACGAGGAAAAAACAAAGGTTAATTGGAAGTGAAACCGCATTTTCCGAATATTCAAGCGCAAGATCGGTGCACCGGTTCGCCGGATACAGAGCAGACTGGATATTATCTCCTAAACGGCCGCGCTCGATGTTGCTGATCCCGATGGGAACTCTTCTTAATTGGCTCAAGATGCGTTTTGTTTTGCCCCGGTTTGTGTACGAATATTGGCAACAGTCCCATTGTTAAGCAAGAAACACGCACGCGAGAGGGTGCCTGTTGGTGTCATCCGAAAGATCGAAAACGATCGCAAAGAGTCACCAGCCTTTCTCCTGGGACATTTTTGGAAGATTCTGAGTTTTTAGAAGAGGGTGAGCGGCAGATCGTATCAAGGCCCAGGATTCATGACGATCCCAAACGCAGCAAACGGGTCGAAGCGATCACCGCCAGTCGAAACTACCAGCAAGAGGTTTCATCGTGCGCGATGACTCTGGTGATTGATGACCAGACCAATGAAAATCTATTAGCAGATATTCGACTTGTGTTCTATTATTTCTTGAGGAAAATGGAAAGCGCAACCGTGCGTATGAGCTCCGCTTGTCGGGCAGCAAATCTGAGCCGCGCGGTCGACGAAAGTGGACGCTACCGCATCGCTAATGATTCCACGATGCGAAGTCCGCTGGATCGAATCATGATCATCGTCATGGATTCAATCAAGGAGGCGCTTGTCATCCCTGAGCGCCATCGATAACAGATGGAAAAACCGCACCAATGCTTCTCTCAGCGGAACGTGTCGGCATCTCAGAGTACATCGGTGACGTCCGTTAAGCGCAGGCCCCGCTGCTCTCTCCCGTGTCTACATGCGCGAACTAGTGCACTCTCTCACGGTAAAAATCGGTGATCACTTCCCAATTCCAATCTGGGCAGTATACGGGGGGAAAAACTGTCTTTGTGATATGCGGAACCGTAGGAGCCTATACAGCCCCATCGCCACGCATGGTTTGGCGGTCTATATTATGAGTTCGACGTCCAGGACAGCGCTAAACAGGCACACGTCACTTGAAAGACAGCGAGAACTCGGGAAACGTGAGGAGTGCGCTCGAGAAACGCATTCCTCATCGTCTGAGCGATGATGCTCCCCACCTCGCGCGAGACGGTTCTTCTGTCAATATCTCCCGTCACTCGCGCTCCCGGTCATCTTGGCATTGAACCTTCCGTTCACTTCAGGTCGACGATTGCGACGACACCCGGAATCTTTGCAATCCTGAATCCGGCAAAGCGTTCGCAATAAGCCGAATTTCCATTCAGGAGCAGCGTCTCGGCGTCGCTTCGGGCATTGATGCCTCGGGGCTGTGACCGGGAGCTCAAGAATTGGAACCAAGGTTCGAGACCGTTTTCCATAACGAATCCGGAACCTATAAGAAAGTTCGATCGAATTCTCCATAAAATGTAGCTTTCACTTTCAAGATAGTAGTCAGGATGTGGACGAGAGGTTCTTCAATCCTCTTGCGGAGCATTATTTTGGTCAGAGCCAGGGGTTTCTTTTCCTCCTTTCCGTGGGCCACCTGGCCAAGCGGCAAGCTGACGTGTCTGGGGTGGGGAGTTCGTACGGTCCTAGACTCACCGTCTGGGGTGAGGACTCCATGAATAGAAAGATTGCCCCCGCGGCTCAAGGGAACCCCATTGGTTTATTTACATTGCATCTGCCGGCAAGGCAGGCCACGGGCCCGACCGGTCGGCTGACTGACTGTCTTGGTGGCTGTGTTTTGGATAGGCCGGTGACTTGATGGCTGGTAGCATGGTATGCCACCAGCGAAAAGGCCAAACAAGGTAATGAATACGAATCGAACTCCAGCCACCCCAGCGATAGGCAACAGACACACCACGCGTCAGGTTAGCTGTTGCATCGCGCTGTCTCTTGGCTTCGCAGGAACTTTGCATAAGATTAAGTGATCGAGTCAACCAACCAGCCAGCCAGGCGAGAGTCATTGATTTTCGAGCTTTCACTCAAGCAAAAGGAAAGTCTTCTGACAAACGGAACAAACCACAGAGCCAACGGCGGCGGCGGCGGCGCAGCGTAGCGCTGCTCCTGAACGCCCCAGGCGATGTCGTCGCGGAACCGCGCGCGCTCAAGATCATGGGCCACTTCTTCACCTGATTCCTGCTGACGAAATACATATGTCCGGTGCGCAAGCGCAAGCGAAAAAATTCAGAGCAGCAAACTTTGACATGTGGCGGTTTGGTTGGATCCAGAAAAACCGGTGAGAACTCCTCGGGTAACCATGTGAGCATTCATTCTTTAACCTGATCGAACGAAAGAGGAAACGACGAGTGTCCCGGGCCCTGGAGCTTTTTAGAGACACAACTTTGCTTCTTAGGCGACATACATTATTCAATACGTTATCAGCAGCTCCAGTGTGGAGAGGACACGCGCTAGCTCGCTCCCTTGGTCGCGAACTCGCGGAGATCGCTTCCTGCTTCCCGATCCGACCCGACTACGAGTTTGGCTTTGCTTTAGATCGGTCGTGGGTCTTCTTAGGCGAACGGGCGAACGCACCTTAGCTCTTCTGCCTCGAGCTAGCTAAGCGACCGATGAGAGCCACGCATTGGAGGAGAACAAGACTTAACAATCAACGGTTTGTTGATTTTAGCCACGGCATCATTTATCTGGTGCTTTCTTTCCTCTCAGGGGGCCTCTTCGCTGGAAGTCACTACCGTTGGAAATGCGACCGCTTTTCAGAGCGCACGGGAGCATTCGACTGGAACAAACACTGCACTGGACGACATCCGAGTCGATTCTCAATCGAATCCTACTCGACCTCGGATTCCGACGACCTCGACATTTCCCGAAATCGGGAGCTCTAGCAATTTCGAATTTCCAGAATATTCTGAGGGCCCCGAGAACTTGAAGTTTTTTAAAACTATCGGTGAACCCATCCAGAGCGCTTTCCGGGTGTCTGGGTTTCGGAATCCACCGTGTTTGGATTCCATCTCATCGCCCAATGAGCCGCCCTAGGTTCGAATAGCTCGACGAAACGGAGATTGCTGCTCAGTTCGATTCTCCCGCCCGGTCACGGGGTTTTTATGTTTTTCCTCCTCCAGCTCAAAGCTGTTCTTATCGAAGTGCCGCTAATTGCCCCTCGAGGCCTGAGAGCAGCTAGTGGTGAGCCGTTTTTTGCTTTGCTCCATTTGGAGCGACGACGTCCCTCACCTGGACGACCATCACCAGACACTCTGAGGAGCCGAAAAGATCGTTGAGCGGAAGCTGGGAATTAGGCTTCAGAGAGGAAAACAGGTACAGAGAGACGAAGTCTAACTAATTCTCTAAAAACGCGGCAACGAGGAGGGAAGGTGGACATTGGTCCACGATTCGTCTCCCCGTGAGCAGCCACGTCGAGGAGACGCCTCAGGTGCTCCAGGGTAACCGCGAGGAATCTTTTTTTGATAAAAAAATCCGCCCCTTTGACCGGAAGTTCGGTTTTCTGCTGCTAACTTGAATCGGAATGATCTGGATAAACTTCTGTTTATCGAGGTCGCCTCATCGATGATCCCAATTGAATGATGCGTGTTGTGGGAAGCTCTCAAAGGCTCGGAGAGAGTTCTTGCATCTGATTCAAAGCTTCTTTCCCAGAGCTGACTTGGGATTTGATATCAGGAGCTCGAGTTGAATTCAGAACACGGCTGTTATTTACGGAGATCAGGTTTTTCGATTTGTTCTCGACCGACAGAATCCTACTGCCTTGTTCCACATTCGTAACTGAATCCACTTAAAATTTAATTCCGTCCATCCCACCCGACCAGCCCGGAGAATTGCTACTTGGGGTGCTTGTAACCAGACCCGTACAAGCACGAGGTCTATGGGGGAGAAAAACGACTTTGGCTGTCTGTCGTTGACTCGGTGGCAGCGAAGACTGCGCGGACGACGACGACGACGCCAGTGGAAACTGTTGGGGGTTGCGCTGACAGTGTTGTGAAGATTGAGACAGATAGCCCCGGAGGATCGGGCTTGCGCGGGTTGCTAACTCACGCCCGGTCAAAGGATCTCAAGAGGTGGAAAAACCTTCTTCAAGATTACGTCCGAGACCGACTCGCCTACCGATCGGCCACCTGGCTAGCCGACTCTCCGAGAAGCAAGACGCACAAACCCATTCGGATGATGACGGGCGTGTTTTCTCGGAATCCATTGGTTCCGGAGACGACACACTCCACGCCGTCTTCTGCTTCAGTGTTCTTTAAGCAGACCTTAGACTTACATCGATGTATATGTAGAGTGTGGTTGAGGGAATTTCTTTTTTGTTTCGCTTTTTCCCCGGACTAGATTGGTTCTGAATATCACGTTGAGGTTTCTCGATACGATAAATCGAATTACTAGAAAGTAACGAGAAGTCGATGAACTTGGCTGAATAGTTCGACAGAGGAGATGAAACTGATTCTTTTTTTTTCAGAAGAAAAACAACAGAAGAAGAAATAAACGAAGGGAACTTGCGGCGCAGAAACGCGTGCGCGGCTACCGTGTAAGGAAGATCGATAGCGAGACCAGATTAGGGAACACAATGGCTTTTCGCGTCATGCGCACCAGAGGCACCAACATTCGACCATCATTGGACAAAATGAAGTCGACGAAGTGGATTCCAAACTTCAGCTGAAAACACGTTCAATAGTCTGCGAAGCTAGAGACTCCGGGAACTTACAGAATAGAAGAACAGAAAACTGTCGTCTCCCAGCGCCCGCGGAGAGCGAACTGGTGACTCAAACGACGCGCGTGCGAAAAGTAAATCGTAGCTCTTTTTGTGACTGTGGCCCCTTCCCTTACGATCGAGACAGATTTGATGACTCGTGCAGCTCCGGGAATGAAGAGTATTGACATGGAAAATTTCCCCCAATGGGGAATCGATCGGAAACACAGATTTTGGGCTCAGTTCCTCATTTCCAAAAATTCTGGAATTAACCTCGCTCTGCATGTTACAGCCTCAAAAGTCTCGAGGACGCGAGCTTCGCCACGTTCGGAAGCAGGTGTAGAATAGAGTGCTCATACGCTTCGCGAGCCCATCCATCAATTCGCTCGTAGGTGGCCTCGAGCCGCGAGATTAAATCGCGGAATTCCGTTTAATATCATTTTGTTTGCAAAGCCGGGTCAGGTGCGAAACGCGGCGGTCGAGGTGGTGAATGACGCGGATGACTCACAGTCAGAGACGCGCTGCTGCAAGTGGTGCCGAGACGCTGACCGAGGTCTCTGAGGTCGAGATGTTGTGATTGAAAGGTTTGTCTTCCGAGAACTCCGCATCAACGTTCGGAATGGCCCGGCATTTGTCTTGGAGAAGTCTCGTCTCCCTCATTCCATTTTCCGATTCCACTTTCGGATTTCTGGCACTGCCGCGAAACGCTGTAGCTGATGATGATGACGATGACTACCGCGGTGTTCTGAGTGAGTCACGACAAGAACAGCGGTAGATATCAGTCACTGGCGAGCGACTGAAACTCGATTGAAATCGTGTGATGTCTCTGTTGGCATGAAGATTTGCTCTTGAAATTTTTGCCACAGGAATTCGATTCTCGGTCGTTTTTGATCGCTTCGTTGGTGAACCGTGCTGTGGTGTCGAATGCTACATTGGTTCGATCGATTCGAAAGACTGATTTCCAGCTAGTGGAATATTCAGCCGGAATCTGGAAGGAATCCGCCGTTTTCGACACAGAGTTTCGGAATAGCGAGAATTCGGGACGGAAAAATATGTGACTGTGTGACACAGTACCAATTCTCGAATATACTTGAAGGACTACGGAGATGGACGGCTTCATTTCCGTCTGCTAAACTTGAGCGACCCGGCCGGCGGTTCTTCCCTCAGATATTGCTAAACTTTCTCCCGAATTTGTGGAATTCCGTGTTCCCTCATCGTCTCAATCGCCATCTACTTAGCGTTTCAGCCTGAGAAGTGGAGTTTTCCAGACGACGAATTTTCCAGACGAGGATCACGATGATGCTGATGATGGTGACATCGGCGACAGAGCGGCGACATTAAACGCGTTTAGAACGATCCGGTTCATTGGATCGCTTCGGGAATGTATTGGTCGGCGGAGAAGATGAAGATCAAGAAGGCGGTGGCGGCGATGAGGGCTGAAGATTTTCGCCCAATCGCTTATTGATACTTTCTTCTCTAGGAACGCGATTAACAGAGAAATATCTGATCAAGGCGCTGTAGGGAGTATCTGTGTTCCATTCAGCGCTTCCGCTGGCGTATCATATATGGACGCTTCGGATCAGTGGTGTTTTTCGCCTCATTTTTCTCCGCTCGACGATTGCATGTAACAAATCCGATCCGGTGCCTCCATCAAAAGCTTTGTCTATGTGGATATATGCCCTCGATCTCATCTCGATTGATCCTCTGCAGAGTTTTCCGATTCACCAATCTTGGAAGTTTTCGCAGCAAACATGGAGCACAAAATGGTAGAAAATGGAAATTACCGCTGAGCTCACGTATCCGAGCCTTGTTGCTGTTGGTTCCAGATCATAGATGGGTTCCGGCGCTCCGAAGTTTGGGTTGACGCTGCGCAGCTCTTTGTTAGTGTCGTCGGCACCCGCTTCTATCATTGAGGAGCAAAAGCCAGCGCAGGTCGCGCATGAGGCTGCTCGTCGTACCTGAACTCAGCTCTCCGCCACCGTTAATCCTCAGGGTCCACATTTGATGAGTCATAGTTTACCGAGGCAGGTGGAGCGAGAAATTGCACGAACGTCTCGCCCGACTTCGAGTTCAAGAAAAGAAGAGCGAAAACGAACCGCTGAATATCGGGAGCCGCAACTTGGCGCATTGTTCAGGTGGGAGACGTCCGCACTTGAACGCGGTTCTCCTACGAGACACAAGCGGTGAGAGCCACGATCGGTTTTGCTTCGACGTCATATTCACTCCAAGTCGTACGTATTTTTCATGGACGGTCAGTCGTGACTCGTGTCCCGCAACCATCCTCTCCTCGCGCGAAAAACCTGAAGCCCTCCATTTGAGATCGACACAGGTAGATGATGAGGTGATCCACGATATCTGATCTGAGGTTATCCTCAGCAACGATTCCAGTGCTCTTCGTATTGCTGCCCCTTGCGAACTCGAATGCCGAAGCCTTCGAGGCTGTGTCCCGGTACTGCTCTTTTGCACTGATGTCGCCTTTATCTGAAGAATGATTGCGTATTCAGTTGAGCAAGCTGTGCAATAACATTGCAAATATTGCAGGCTCAGCAGTCAGGTGAGGGAAGGAGCATCGCACTTGTGGGAGATTTGAAGCGAGAATCTGGGGAAAAACTGGGGAGGCATCCAGACAAATTGCGTTTTTGTGGTGCCTCCACGGTAGCCGCAGCTGCAAATGGCAATACGATCATGAGCGAAAGAGCACTGGCTGAAGATCATTTTCACCGACTCAGCATCTTTCATATCGGTAGATTTTCATGACAGAGGCGTTCATGATGACTCAAAACTGAAGCGCAACAACTGTTAAACAAATCTTGACGCCCTAGAGCTTCGTAATTCGGAAGGAGACCCTCCACTCTCCTGGTTCCTTTTTTGAACTCCTGAACATAGGCATTTGACGATGATACGACGTATGCAAAGAACGATCCTTATTCCCAACGTTTCGTTCCATGTGCGTTGAATGCATGGAATCGAATCCAGTCCCGCCCCATCAAACCACGACGCCCACAGTAACGACGACAGAAACGAACAACAGAAATCACTGCGGTCAAGACAGAAGCAGCAGAACAGAAGGCAATAAACGGAATGAAGACACTTCTGCGGTCAAGATTACTGAAGCAGCAAGAGATGAAAACGGACACCACAGCGGATTTTCTGGCGGTTCACACTGGGCCACAGCGTTCGCGGTTCCCGCGGGGCACCGCGGAACAAAACTGACCGCATGCTCAACGCGATAATCTTCCAGAGCCAGAAAAGCCAATTACGCCGCTCCAATAACGACCATCCATCGACGTAGAAGACTGAAGGGAAATGCAGAGGATCGAACACTGTTCGCGAAAACTCTTGTCAGAGCTCTGTGAGTGTGGATTCCGTCCCCACCTCGATCGGATGCCACAGATTACAACAGGTTTTTCTCTTTTTACAGGTTCCCCAAGCGAGCTCGGCAATGTGAGCAACGATGGCTTTGGCCTTCAGGACTTCCCTCTTAGGTTTTTCTTTCTTTCTCTATTTCTCGGGACTTCTCTCTCTCTCTCTCTCTCGGTCTCAGGCGCTTCAGGTATCCCGGGTGGTGTAAATCAAACCGCATTATATCCACTATCCAACACTGGGCTCCCCGTTCACGGGGCACTAACTCCCGTCCTGGCTCAGCTATGTGACTCAGAGCCAGCCATTTAAGTGCCTAGGTCGTCTGTCTAGTCCGTGGGGATAGTCTAGGAGAGAAAGATTGAGCTACAGAACCAAAAACGAGAGAGAAACAAAGAGCGAGCGGGAGAGGGGAAGGGAGAGTGGGGTCGGGCATGAAGGAGCCAGTGAAGCTGCCTTGGGCACAGGCGACCCCTCGGAAACCCGTGCGAGCCATAGCCCGCTTCCTAGGCCGAAGAGCACTTGTTGAAAATGCACACTGATGGTCGAATCGACCCCTTCTCTGGATCCCAAGCCCCGTGCTCTTGTTGCAACAACATGTTGAAATGCAAACGAAGCCCCTAAGGCTACGAGGACTCCCGCTGGGTTCAAGAGTTACAGTACGAGTTTTAAATTCATACTTCGCGATTGAGGCTTGTGAGGTGATAACGTTCGTCTCGACGCTCGGCAGAGCTATTTTCCTGACAGCATCCTTTTCGGCATTCTCGTCATGTAAGAAACATTCTTTGAGAGCGATTCACACAAATGTACGACTTTCGAGCCCTTCTAGGCTTCCGACTTGAACTTGAATAACACACGGAATTCCTGTGGAAAATCGTCGGCGATCGTTCGATTTGGACAAATGGTCTCTGACCCTCTCCCTGAATTGAGGAGCTGTCGAGACATCTGGCAAATTGTTGATTGGGGCTGAGTGCAGCTAGGTTTCGACTACAGAGCCTGTGTGAAAGGCACAGGAGAAGGTAGAGAAAGGGAGATGACTTGCGGAGAACTCGGTGGAGTAAAGTCCGTAGTGTGCCCCTGGAGGGAGAAATCCCTCACCGGGAGTAAACTGTGGAGCACGCGCACACAAAAGAGAAACTGTTTACTTTATTCCAATAAGTTAATTTAGCGAGAAGCTGCATTCAAAACTCCGCTCCAAGCGTGCAGAGTACAAATATTGAGGTCGCAATGAAGTCGGCTGTTGAAAAAAAAGAAAGTCCGTCGAGAGAAGCGAACTCCCACCATGAACACAGGAGCTCGAGCCACCTGAGCCCAAATACGAGTACGTAGTAGGAAGCGGACTCGAGAGAAGAAAAAAACTTCAAAATGAAATAATTGAGGGGAGTCAAAAACTCGGCCGCTCTTGTCGGCTTCGAGAACTTCTCTTCCCTTCCCATTTGGGTTCATGTCGGAATACTCCTTTTTCAAGCCATCACTACTTTCGAAATTATCGAAAAAACCAGCCGGACAGCGAAAAGAGCCGCTCTTCATCCTCTGGGTCGAATCGAGCGACTGATTCTCCCTCCCGAGATAGATTCGAGCGAAGTTCTGTGTAATAGATTTGAGATCGCATTGTCGATTGTGCTGAACCAATGCCCTCGACAATACGGCTTTATCAAAATTATCTGCAATGCTCGAATCGATTCGCGAAGCCCCACATCGGGATGGACTGCTGGAAACGAAGCAGGGGCCAGGACCCAACCAAAAGCCTGCCACGGGGGCGATGCGATGACTCTTCAGCAACTGGTGCGTATCTCCTCCGGCCACACAAAGATCGATGCGAGACGAATGTTCGCAAACGACGATCCCCCATTTTCTCCCCCTCGTTCCCTGTCTCGGTCTTTTCTCCATCTCTCTCTCACACACATTTTCTCTCCCCTCTCGTTCCATCTCTCTTGATCTCCATAACTCTATCTTCCTGTCTCTCGGTCCCCTCCCCTCTTTTTTGTCTCTGAACGCGTTCCATTTATCTTCTACCTCGGAGTAGACGACGAAAAAGAGGAATTTCGTGACACGTGTGCCTCCGAGGCGTACCTCTCAAGTGTTCCTCCGGTCTGTGCCTCCGAGGAGGCACAGAAAATGACTGAAACTGTAGAATCGGTTTTCGAAGTGACTACGTAAACTTCCAACATGAAGCGGTGCACGACCAAGTGATTCATTCTCAGAGTTTCTCCACATTTCAAACGGAAGCGAGGAATCTCGCCCGAAGCGCAAGGAAGATTCGTTTTTTTCAACTTCGATTACAGTAATTCAATGTTTCTCGTCGAACACCAGAACACACGATCGTTAATCAACACACACACACACAGATCTTGGTTCCCACCAACCTGCACCGCTATTCACGGCATCGGTTACGAAGTTTTTCAAGTCGCTCCTCATTCAGTCATTAATCAATCCGCTTTGCCGTTTGCGTATCGTCCATTGAAATTATCTGGAGAGCTGAACAGACGTCAAACTGTCTGTTCCAGTTCAGGTTCGGCGCGACGCGGCGCGACGCGACGCACGAAGGCGCCGAGATCGTGTTCTCTTCCGCGGCGTATACGGTCAGAGGACTTTCGAATGACGGTTAAACACCGACACACAGACTGTCGGTCCCTCGGCTGGTCTTCCGTCACCCGGTGGCAGCAGCGGTGACATGGCGGCTTTTTTGGTGATAATTCAAGCTGAGTCAAAGCATGTTATCACCGATAGTGGCAAAATGAGGTAACGTCATTTCCCATAAAACGCGTTTTGTCTCCGGATCTGTTTTCATGAATCCAGTTTGGTTGACATGCGGGCCGGCGACCGAGCAGTCTGATGTTAAACACCGTGAAACCGTTTTTGTTGGCGCTGAATCAATACCAGACGGCGTTGACCAGGGTTCTCTGATTCTCGTTTGAAGATTCGATGAAATCATTGAACACCAGGATGGCGACTTCCTGTCGCTTCCTCGAATCGTTTACTAAGCAGGAACTTCCTCCTGACTATCAGATTCCGTTCGGAAGAAGGAGAGGAAAAACATCGACAGAATCATCAGAAGATTTCACCAAACAGATTGTTTCTCGATCAAAGTTTTGATTGGAATCAATTACAGCGCCTCAGCGAATGGCGGAACACTCACAATCAGATCCAGCAACAGGGTCCACTATGTTTCTCTTGCAGCGAAACGGTTCGGCGCCAAATTGACTCTTACAATTAGTTCCAGATTTTGCACTTCGGTGAAGTATCAAATCCAGGTGATTGAAATCCCAGCCGCGACCGTGCCCCCTCAAGGCAGAGAAATTAAACAATTCCTCAGCAGCAATAAAAGGTGAAGAACGTTGGCGATGCACCGAATGGGGAGCGATAGAATACCGCGTTCTGACGTGGACTATTATCGCGACGATCAAAATAGATTCTACACGACGTCCTGATAAGTTTGTCACGATCCGACGCCACAGAAAAAGGAATATCAGAAGTGACACAGAGTTGACCCAGAGCGACTTTCGTTTCATGTTCTCCTTCCCTTTTCTCGTCTCCATCCATTTCTCTACTGCATTTCACAAGCATTCGGGGATCATCCGTGGATTCGGAGGAGGTATCGGTGGATGATTCCCTCGACATCGGTCGGCGGGAGTGGGTCGCGGAAATTCGTGGACGAGTTAATCGCCGTAAATCGCCGCTGTCGTAATTCGAGCATGCGGGACATCACAAACATTCATGAAAATTCGTACTCGCGGTCACTGACGATTACGCGAACCGCGGCCATCGACGAGACGAAGCGACCGTCTTTTTCCTGGCGGAAAACGGTTTTCCCTCACAGCGAGATCCCAAAATTTGTCCATGTTGCTGAGGCTTTCACTTCAGCTTCCATCCCACTTCCTGATTTCCCGCAATCAAAAAGCCAACGGCTTCGATTCTCGAGCAGCGTGATCAAATTCTGAGCAATTATGATAGGGATGCACTTTCAGGGAACCAAGATAAGTTACGTTTGAGAGTTTCGCAACAAATGGGTGCGATATTTTTGAAGATTTCCACCGCCTACCGGTAACTCTCACGGTCGATACAGGTGAACTACCGGCGAGGAAGACCGGTGAGGATCGTAGTTTTCTTACGCGCCGAAAAATAAGATTGATTCACTTCAGAGTAATCGGCAACCTGGCGGATATTCGCAAAAGCCATTCCGACACTTTCTCATATTTGTTCCGTTCCAAAGTGACAGAGAGCTTGCAGCCCCGAGGACGCTGCCAGACTTCTTTTCGATTTCTTGGAGGGTCTCCTCCGCTTTCAGGGTACTCACTGAGATTCAGTCTGATTTCCGAAGTTCTTGAGGAGGATCTCTTTCAGGTAATTCGGGAAAGTATCCGATGCGGGAGGTTATTCTTTCGAGTCAGGATGCACATTCATCCAAGAGGAGAGTATAAACACATGTAGGAGGACAGTTGGCACTTGTACACAGTCGAATGGGACACAAAACGCAGCAGAAGAAGAAGACTGAGGCTATACGACGACACTCTGATGATCCCCGGTGGAGCTTGCACTCAATCGCACCCACACGCATTCACACACGTATTCACTTAGGAATAGACTGACCGGATGATCAACGACCGTACGAAGCAACGAACGTCAAACTCTTCAGAACCGAAGACGTTGTTTTCTCTTCTACACGTTTTCCACTTTGTGTCTCTTCCACTTCCCACTTTTCGGGCGAGGGCGACCACGCAGTCTGCCCGCGCGAAACGCTCGTGAGCTTCACTTCAGAACACGACTGGCCGCGGCTTCTGCCAGCGTTTACCTGACTCAGCTTCTCTGGTAGTCCAACTACAGAAGTTTCTCACGTTCAAAAGTTCAGTTAAAAGTTGATAGTTCGGGCGCATGTCGCTTTCTGTCTCCAAACAAGGGACGGCTATCTATGTTGCGGTATTTTCAGATGCAACTCTTCGTCGTATGCTCGCTCTGCGCTATTTCTCTCATTCTTCTTTGTTTCGGACAGCCATCGAGTTGGAATGATCTTGGGCTGTTGATCCTATATTTTCGAGTCCGGAGTGCCCGACTCGCTTGCCAGGCTCTGATCCTTGATGAATGGTTTTAGGGTGACATGTTGAGCCCCACATTCGCTATGCTCAGCGGCTACGAAGACTAGAAATTCTCTCCTGGGCATTCTGAGCGACCGATTCTCACCACGGACCCTCGCAAGGTTGGAGGCGACGAAGTTCGCCAACTTATCTAAACTCCGGAGGCAAACACTTGTGATTTCTGCGCTATCCAAAATTGACAAAGTTCGGAGCCGTCGGACGTCTTTGCGCTACTGCGTCGATTTTTTCGCAAGAGAAGCGAGCAGTGATCAGGTTGTTGTTTTCAATTCACACGCGTTCTGTATGCAGCCAATGGAAGAGAACGAAGTTTGCATGAATCAGATGGTGTAGGAGCTCGGCGGCGTAGTCGATACGCAACCTGCGCGTTCCGGTGCAAGCGTATGCGGCTCTTGTATTCTTGTTGCGTCGAGGTTCACCGTATCGTGGTTTCGTTTGGAACGAACGACTGATCTTGTTCGTTCACGAGCCACGATCCTGTTGCGTTACAGTTCTCTTACGCTGATGCCAGCGGAGGTGTTTTCTCTCCTGCCAATCTTCGGATGTCACCCTCAACGGGTCTCAACTTTGTTCATCAGTCTCCTTCTACTTTATTCAAGAGAACAGGAGATTGTTGTCCCGAAGACTGTTGTAGTAGCATTCGACTCCTGTCACGAAGTCAACCGCAGGTTGACAAATTTCAAACAAGCCAAGTATTCTGTTCACTGCACTCCTGGCTCAGAAAGTGTCCGTTCGGTCGAGCTGCACTTCTTCTCGACACACTATAGCGGAGAACTCTCTGAAACTCAAAGCTGGTCGTAGCGTCGCGAACCTCTGTTCTCCAAACTTCTGGGTATCTCTTCTGTCGGTCGCGAGGTCCTACTTCGATTCAAGTTTCTGTTTCCGTCGGTTTGGCCTTCCAACTTTCCCTCGGGACTTCGAGTCGTCTGACAAATGAATCCGGTTTGGTCGGATTGTGTTCGCAACTCCTGTCCTGCACTCGAGGGAACTTTTGTGGCAGCGGACCACCAACTTGAATCGCGACAATTAATCCGATGCTATTGCACGCTCCGGCGCTTCTGAATGAGCTTCCTCTTTACCTAAAATTGCACTTCCCGGCTCACGCCTGACATCTCACTCACATCTGTCACAAGGTAGAGTTCACATTTTAACTAGCACACACTTGATGACCACCATAGGCCTGCTCGTGTCGCACCTTGTTTCACTGACAGCCAGGTCCTCATCGGAGAGCTCTCCGATGTTTGTGGACATGTTCATTGTCCTTGTCGTCGTTCTCCTGCTGCCGTTGACCTGTCACTCCTCTCTTCAGCGTTGTTTTGTTGGAGGTGTCACAGTCTCAGCCGTTGTCCTTGTTGTGCGGACGGCCGTTGTCGCACTGGTGGTAAGACGCGTGTTTTTGGCAGCTCTACCTAGAGCCCTGGCATCGGGAGCTACTCGGGAGTTTTGGAAATGAGCTTCAGACTCCTGAATACCTGTGGAATGCAGGGCGGTCCTCCGACCCCAACCCCCGTCCTGGTGACTAACCCGCTTGCCTTTTGGGCAATGGTCTGGATCTAGTCCGCGAAACAGCCCGTCCGCCCGCCCTCTCTCTTGCCCGCGCGCCCGCCCTAGGAAAAGCCCGGCATATCCCAGCACGGCGTTATAACCCCCCTCCCAAATGCTCCCGAGCAACCCCATTTACCCCCGAAGTGCCCCGCGAACCCCCAGATTGCAAGTCGTACCCTAGTCCCCGGCACTGATGTGAGCTACCCTGAACGAAACGAGCCGGCTCACCCCATGAATGACTTCAAGGGCGAATCCGCTCGCTGCTGTTCTATCAAGCTGTTTAACATTTGTTGTTTCAGGGACACCATGTGCTGCAGGGGCGGTGACCGCTGGCGTCAGCTTGCCTCGTTGTCGCTCTCGGTCAGGAACACAGAAACCCATGTCAAGCTGAGCGTTCTCGATCCGAGTACTTAATCGCTCGTCCTTCTCACCCGCCTGGGATTGAGATTTGTCCGACCAACAGTAATCACAGTGTTTCTCCGCAATAAACAAAACCGATACGCTCCACTCTAAAGTTTTCCATATTCGGCCGCTCCACCAAAGAGCATGGCAACAAAGCTCTATCGGTAGGGAGCATATCATCAATCACTGTATCCTCCCATATTCGGGAGAGTAATGCAATACAGGATGTCCATATCTGGTTGACCCAACTGGCCTCGAAAAGTCAGGGATTCCTTCGCCACATCACATCACTCTCGACATCACTTTTCGAGGATCTGTATTTCATCGGCTCAGGAGTTTCTCTACACGAAGATTGATCAAACTCACAACGTGCCAGATCGACGGGAACAAACGCCCGTCCCGATTGAAAAACGCAAAATGTTTACGGAAGAAAGTGTGGAACACGATCAGGAAGACACGTCCATCCGCAGAAGGCGAGAAAATATCAAAGATGCTCATTGTGAAACAAATCGGAGCTTGTATCAATGCGATCCGCCCTGTATCATGTAGGTTTCGGAGAGGGCAGCTTCGTTGCTCATCGGCTGTTCAGGTTGATGCCGATCTTCCCGGGAACTTCTCTCCGAGATTTACATTGCAGCCGGTGCAGCGTCTGGCTGCCGATTACCTTCGATTTGTTTATATGATGAGTGACCCACCGCTACTCGCGCAGTCGGTTCACAGTGCTTTTCTACTCGAGCTATCGCCTACAGCAGAGGCTCATGTGTTTGACAAAGACCATTATTTTCAATGCTCCGGTGTATACGAGGGAAATGGAGGAGGAAAAAGTTTTGTTACATAAACAGGTTCAATACCGGCCTCCGAGTCTCTTGCTTGTGTCTTTGATCCCGTTGGTCAGCTCCGGGTTCGAGCCAACAGTGGCAGTCGTTGTTCCGCATGAATCTGACATGGTTTCTCTTCATTCATTCACAGTGAGCTAATGCGGTCCATCGCTGCCGTGCTCTCTATCCACGGGAAGTCTTAATCTCCACTGTTCCACCGGAAAGGATTTGCTGTGCATGATTGTCCGGGGCAACCGATTATCTTAAACGAGCAGCCGGTTGCTCCGACGTATGCCGAGACCGAATTTCGGGACATTCGGACCGAAGGTCGGGAGGTCCGTATTCCTCTGATTTCAAACTTTTGAGCTCCTGATTTTTCATTCGTTCCGATTCAGGGCAGAGCCACCGGGAATGGAGTTGGTTTTAGTTCGGTCGTATTTCAACGAAACAGAGTTTGTCTCTGCCTGGAGACTGTGACCCCGAGGCAATCGGAGTGGCAAGAAGCCAAGGGAGCAAGCTGAACTCGGTGAGCAAGGTGATTCACTCTCCTGTTGCTCGCACCGCAATTTCCATTCGATACACTCTCCCTCGTAGTCCCGCACCTCCTGCTGCTCCTGCCGCTGTTTCTGTTGAGTCTCCTCTGCGCAGTCTGACTCCTTCTCTCGCCAAGCTCCTGTTTCGATTTTCGTATCCGTCCTCTCCTCTTTCTTCATCATCTCTCCTATTTTCTTCCTCTTTTCCACCTACAACGCTTTCCATCACTGCCACCGTTCTCGCACGTCCGTTCGCATTTCGACTCGCGCACGAACAGATAAGGCGAATGCGGAGCCCATTCAAAAATCGTGCATGGGCTTTTCTTACGGCGCGCGGAGCGAATCGCGCCGATGACGGTGCTCTCCAGGATCGACCTTCTCCCAAATCGCCATCTTTGGTAGCGACAGCTTCTCCCTATTATATATCAAGTTCGGGATGATTTGGGAAACGTGTGGCGTTTCCCTTAATCACGTTCATCTATTCCGCATCTCTTTTGCTAAATTCCAAGTTGAACGCATCGCTACAGGTGCTTGGAGTTGCACTTGTTCCAATCCATTCACTTCCCGTCTGTTCTCAATCAATTCCATATAGTGGGATATCGATGACAGTGGGTCCCTCGGACATTCGAATCGAGCGATCAAGCGAGCGACTGAGCGAGTGATAGAATGGCTGTAGTAGATAAGACAAGAATTACTTGCTACAGCGGAGCTGGTTGGCTTCTGTGAGTGTAGCACCAGTGTAGCGGGTATGGAGACCGGGACCAGGGGCAGCCCTATAGGTAACAAGCGGAGAATGGCTGACTCATCCTCCGGAAGGAAGGGGTCGTTGCCGCGGCTCCGAGTCTTCATCATCATCTGCTTCATCTTCGTCGTCATCGTCTAGCAAGCTATTACTTGCTTGCTTGCAGTCGACGGGGCAGACGAACGGGCAGCAGTTCGTCTGTTCTGCTCTCGTTGGTTCGCGAGCTCGTGTGTCACAGGAGATTTAAACTCAAGTGAGTTTGAGCCTTCGGAACCGACATCCAAACAGATGACAGTAATTTTGTCATAATTCAAACCTTTTTCCTGATTGGTCACACCCTCCCTAACACGCGCAAGCATCTTCTCTCTCTTTCACCCCCATGCTCGGCCTTTAACCGTGGGATAAATGCATCCTCGCAATTGCCTAACTGCATTTGAATTACTGAATGACGATTGAGCCGTGCCGTAATGTTCAGCTTGACTCGAATTTCAGCGTCACCTCGACCCCGGAAGAGAAACGTCGCAGAGAATCGTTCCGATGAGTTTGAGAGAGCATATGACTTGTGACACTCCTCTATCCTTCCGAAGACCGAATCACGCAGCAGGGCAGGAGCTTATGCTGATAACGTTCACAATCTAGGCGGCATTGGTAACGTGAACAATATTTCTCGCATTCCACTTGTTGATGTGAAGGTCCTAGCGGAGACATTCACGGAGACCTCGCATTCTAACACCATTTGAAGTGGTGAAGTTGACTTTGATGCTCAATGGCACCAGAAACTTTATCCCGCACCGACCCGGCCACAGTTATCTGCAAGGTACGCCAGCGGTGTTTTGAGTCCCCCCATTTTGTGAATGTTGTCCAGGGGCAGCTATACATGACAGGTCGATGGATGGTCTCAAACAGGTTTCGCTATCTTCACAAAATTGATCATTGTCATCATCAAAGCTCTCGACTCGACTGATAAGTGTCTGTATACATTTCAAACCCCTGGATCGCGCGGAAGCAGCAGGGTAACACAGTCGGTCGAAGCTGGCAATAATAAGCTTATTTAATTCTCCGACTCGACTCGAAGTCACGCAGGTAGAAAGCTATATAGGTGTACATCTGCATTCACACACGCGTGCCTCCGCGCGCGCGAACACACGCTTGGTATACAACGGACGAGGAAGTCTATGAGCAACGCTGCACCATGGTTTCCTCATATTGGACGCGCGCTGGTGCACCTCACTGAGGACTTGATGGAAGGGAGGCAGGAAGAGAGAGGCAGGAAGACTCACGTGTCCGCCACCTTTTGGGAGTGCTCGATTGGACCGAAGAGAAAAGGGGGAGTGGAACTAAATAAATAAAGAAAACCAACTCTGACGTCACGAGAATCTCGCCGATATCGCAACCGTGTGGAGCTTGAGAAAATTCGGAATTTCAGAACAATTCTTCAGAAACCGCCAGTTTCCAGCATTACGTGCCTGAAAAATCTGGTAGAGAAACTTTCGCACCCAAAAACGATCGAATTGGCTCCGTCTGCCGATGATGAGCCCCGCAACCTGGTGTTGGTGTATCCTCCTCCTGTTTAGTTTCCTTTCATCCCCCTGGTACGCTTCTCTCTCGATGTGAGTACAGTTTCGGAACTCACAGGAAGTAATCAGTGCAGTTTCATTCTCCTGAAAGCTTTCCTTTATTGTTCACCACCACTGCTCCTCAAGAGAAAAGCCGACACGTGGCTATGCGTGCATGAAATCAATCAATGGATGAGATACACATGCATACCTAAGATTTCCTCCTCCTTCTACTCCTCCTCCTCCTTTTCGTTCTCCTGTCTGTATTCTCGGTCTCGCCCAAGAAACTCTTCAAAATTCAATTTCGAGGCTCCGCTCACATGATGCTGATGATGAATAATGATTAATGATCCCGGACCATACATTACGCGAAGCTCTCTACACTAACCATTCATCCCACGATCGGAGCGTTTTGATCATTCTTCACCCGACTTTCATCGCATCACAGCTACTCTGCCGCTGTGTCGCAAAGCCGCAGATTGTCATCTTTTGCGGACTTGCTGACGTTTCACCGTGACTCTTGGATTCCCAGACCAGATGATGCCTCGGGGCATCTGATTTTTCGGAAGAAAAAACAACGTTTTCAAGAACCGTTGGTGCCCCGGAGAAAAAAATCCATCTCTCATGAGCTCCATGAGCGTGGTTTGTTCGAGCGAGGCGCAACACCTCGGTCCGTTTTTTTCTCCACAATTGACAGCGGTGACGACACTCCAACGATGCTGACTCAAATCAGGCGCAGCCAAGCTCGACAGTGAGCGAGTTATTGCTTCCCATCACGGTCCGTTGTCGAGGTGGACGAAATCGTTTGAATCGCTGCTTCATTGTCCTCCTTGACAAGCGCCCCTTACATCGTTCGTCGTCGTCGTCGCCGTCCCCTCCGAGAGTCGCTTCCTTCCTCGGTCTTCTTCCGTTCCCTACTTTGACGTCGCTACCGCGAGGTCTTGTAGAGATGAAAGCCGTTTCATCTCAATGTTCATAGAGATAACATTGTCCGTTGTGGCCTGCTCCTTGACGGTCGGTGGAGATCCTTTCCTGAATCAATGTATTGGATTATCCTCCTCCGCCGGCGGTGCTACCCCACCCACTCAGCCGTCCGAGCAAGCAAGGAAGCAAGCGACCGAGAGGCCACCCACCATCTACTCAGGACACAGCCAAGGATCGCAAGGAAAGCTGAAAACGTTCTTCGCGACGACCCTTAATTGAGGAGTTGCGGTTCTCGTACCTCGTCTATATAGAAGCGGTTGACCGTTGTGCTTCATGACTGTGTTGTGATACTTGGTCGGTGGTGTACGTTGAGCGTTTTTCGACGAACACCACAAGGCTGGAGGCGATAGGAAGCTTGGCCACAAGCTAAGTCCACTTAGGGAATCCCATAAGCGTTCGGCTCAATTAGAGCGATGGAACAACGGCCTCCGAGGCGAATTGACCGGGAGGACGGGGAAGGCTTGAAGAAACCTCGCGACCCGACAGGGACTCTTTGACGCTTCGGGACACTTGCTGACAGCATCTTTTCAGGCATACCCGCAACGATTCAAAGCTTCTTATCCTAGTCAGTCCCAAGCATTCCCATTTCGAAACACATTAGGAAATCATAGAAGGAATGACGCTGGCCACGATTCAACCGTTCCCGGGACGATCAGTTCGTTATAACGGGGTCGGGGACAGTGGGAACCTCGTTATAACGAACTCAGCGGGTCCTGGCCCCCGTGCGCGTGCCGTTCTATTGCACTCTGCAAATTCAGGATTTCGTTGATTACTGCAGGAGCAGTCGTCACTTTTCGTTTTGGTCCAGGTTTCATTCAAACAACCGAAAGCTCAGTGTGGATTGTTCCTGGTAAGAGCTTATCGGTCAGCTCGATGGCCGGTCATGCGGTGTTTCCCAGAGCGCGGTCTCCCTCGTTGACTCGAATTCGAGTGTGAAGTGGCCGTCGATGAGCTCTCGTCAAGCGCTCCATTTCATCGCCCACGCGCCCGCGTCCGTCCCGTCCGTTCCTGAATTGCCGGGACTTTGTTTAATTGCTCCAAATACTCACTGCGACGGATTCTCTCTTTATTCAAGCGAGCGAGCAGGCTGGCGGTCCAGTGAGCATCCAGTCACTGCTAGCTCGAGTTCATCTCAGGGGCGGTCTCGGGCTTGGGCCCGGGCCTCATTGAACGTCAATGGCCGGCTTCTTGAGTAACCGGCCGGCAAATATGGTGCCAGACTCGGATCTCTTCTTAGCCCTCTTCTACCCTCTCGATGTCCGTCCGTCCGTCCCTCTTCCTCCTCACCGTAGAAGCGGCGGGGCTGTCGTCTTTGTTCTCGACGAGATCAAACCCTGATTGGGACACCCAGTCAGTGTATGTTCTCGATGTTGAGTTCGATCATCGTGCAAAGCCTCGCTCGAATTCTATACATTGAGTTTGGGCAGTTTTTACGCGACCCCGTCAGTTTGCGTCCCATTCACGCAAACCGAGGACCCTTCGGAAAGACGTCGATGTCGGGCTCCTCGACGCCTCAAGTTCCCTCGTTCTACTTCTTTTCAAGATCGGTCAATGCCCACTGAAGTAGATGACCGCCAAGACTCACCATGTGTTGCGGCGTATCGGGGCTGAAGTTTATGGCCGGAACTTTACACGCGACGACGGCCTCGATGAGGAGGGCCAACAAGGTCCCATCCTTGACATCGCGCTCGAGTTCTACGAGAGGTCGAGCGATCCGACTACGCTCGAGGTAATGATTGGCCCAGTCCACGTAGATCTGTAATGTGAAGAATGGCACTCGTTACTTTACATGGCGTTGAGCTGTGGGCAGTTCGGTGTCGAACTCAATTTCATCCGCTGCGATGTAAAGCAACGGGGACCGATCACTTCGGTGAACGCGAGTTTGTCAAGCGCTGTTGACGCGGCGAGTGATGTTGACGAATCAGTAGCGACAAAATGCTCTCTGACCCATCGCAAGCTCATTCTTTGACACGCGCACACGAGTGACAGGAGAGACTTCGTGCTATGAGACTGGCGCATTTTCGTTATCGGACGTCTTCGTAAATGAGGGCCAAATTACTGGTTTAGAAGTTACGAAAAACGGAGAATATATCTCGAGATTTGATTTTCTATCTCAAAAATGGATAGTCTCGAGCGTTAGATCCGACAAATATCAGCCTCTGCCAAGAGCAACGGCAAAATGAGGCCTTTGTCTTGCGTCCGCTGAGAAGATTCCGATCTGATTTTTAGTTCGGCAGGATCCAGCATGGATCTGAAGTACCGAAGATTCCGTTCCGCCCGCTGAGAAGAGAAGGGGTGGGAATCGTCGTTTCATAGTCGGAGGCTCGTTTAGACTCATTTGCGTATGTCATCCGCACAGCTGAAGTTCGCTCGAACCGCTTCCCGATGACGGTTGTGACCTTAATCTGCTCTTGGAACTTGGTTAGCCTGAATTCGAGCGTGGAATATCTAAAAGGTCTTTTCGACGCCGTTTGATACGGAGTAAACGCGTTTCCGATTTTCATCGTTCGAGCGAGAAGTCGCTCCAGTTGCACGCTCGATGTTTTCCCTCCGTCTGACAGAGATCCCGAGCGGTCGCATTCGCTGGAGGCCGGCGGGCCTGCGAGGCGAGAAACATTTTCGAAAAGCGGCGGGTCCGCCGAGCGCGTGCCGTGAAGTAAATTTGAACAGAGGCAACTCGGACTGCGCGAGGAACGGGGAAGGAAACGAGGAATAGTGGGACATGCGAATGGAGAAACTCGCGAGAAACCAAGAGGGGGCTCCGTTGGTTGGGTGCCTCGCGCGCTCGCTTAATTAAAATGACTATCCCGAAGTGAGTTAAAGGCACGAGCCACGGCAGCGTCGAGCAACAGGCAGTCCCGAAATGAATAAAAGCTTGCTCGAGGAAGAAAAATAGCTTGACTTCATTGCTATTCATCCTCAGAACACGACAAACCAAGAGAATGAGGAAAAGAAAAACCACTGGAATCTGAGAAGGGAGGACGTTTTCGCGGTTCGTCGTTTTGCACTCGCCGCGGACAATTTCGCGGCCTTCCCTCAAGTCCGAAATCCCGTTGCGCGAAACGGAGGGAGTTCTGCCCCGAAGAGGCAGAACTCATGAATTTGAAATTCGGCAAATACTCGGACAGCGACGAGAATCAGTCCTCGAAGACATTTCTGTCTGCATATTCGAGGTCAGTGGTTCATATGGACCCCCAAGGGTCCGCAGGCTCCATAGAGGTCCACGACGATGATTCAAAGTCTCGATCCGTATCGAGCTCGATTGGCCTACCGCTGCGCGTTTTGATTGAAGATTTGTGACCAACGGGAACCATGTCCTTCAAGGAGGTAAACACTGATAACAAACATCTTGATTGAAGTGGACGAGCGTCCCGATTCGGAGGGAGACACTCGGTGCGCGCATCTTGATTTTCAACATTGATGGTTTGAACAAAAATTGAATCTTTCAAAAACTATGAGGAAATCGCCCGCGGCGGTCGATTTCCCCACATTCGGAGCTGTTGATGATGAGCGGTGGCTCCCATCGCATGCTGGATCTCCGTCCAATCCATGAAGCCCCGCACAGAAGTGCTCCTTCTGCAACATGCATGCCTATGACGTTTTGTCCTAGCGGAGAGAAAGCTTAATAAACTCACCTCAACGATGGACTTCTGGCTTTCCGTCTCCATGTCATCACCGCCTAGAAGAGAACGAAACACCAAATGAGTGACTCAGGAATCCGTTGTTCTCGCTTTTGTCGCTTCCCCGTTCGCACCCGGCGCTTTTCCCTCCAAACACGCGTCAGCCCCAACGCGTTTTGTTTTCAGCTGGTTTCCCGATCCATTTCGGTAATGCCCAGACTCAGCTTCAGCTCCTACACGGGAGCAGTCGATGCAGGAATCATCGCGAAACTTGGCAACGCGGACATGATGCCAACATGATGTAAGCGCAAACAACAAATCAGGAATCGATGCTCCTCCGGTTGGCAATGCTGTCCGTTCGAATTTTCTCTATTTTCGTCACCACGTTCTACAACGTTATCAACTTGTTTGTACCAATCGGAGCTCTTCAGCGATTCACATGGAACAACATGGAACGCAATGAGACAGATCGGGGCAAGCCAGCGCGAGAAAAACTTGTTCTCAAGTTCGATCGATGTCCGCACTGGCTGAAGCGAATGAACATGGCGGCTGCTAAATCAGATGAGCAACCCTCTTGAAGACCGCGAGGGACGACGATTCGTCGGGGTACGAGTGGAGGTGCCATAGGGGATTCGAGCGACGCGTTTGCAGTGTTTAGGAGGCAGAACACGTATGCCCAGTTCCCCCGCTTTCTCTTCGCCCTCCTCGTCCTCTCCGATGCTTCTTCTAACAAGAACACGATGTCTGAGCCTGCCAACGACCATACCGGCCAGCATCATGGACCGCGGGACCAAGTTCGTCAGCGATAAGAAAGAACCGCATTTTTAAACACTGCTTCTCTGCGGACTGAGAGTAAATATTTTGTAAAATCTTCTCCGATATCGTTTGCGGAGCGTGATTGCGTACGATGAACCGCAGAAAAACCATAGCAGATCTTGTTATTGGCTGAAGAATAAGACACCGTTTCTGGTACAAGATCACTGCGTGTGCTCTCCGAAGCCGAAGGTTGGAGTTCCTTCAAATTGTCTCGAATTGTTAGATTTCATCAACTCATGTCATGTTGTATTCTCGGAATCCCAAGCCAGGCGGTCCCTTGTGATTTGAAGTTTTGGAAAATGTCGCGCAGATGAGGTCTCTCATGAACAGCTGGCATGCTCAAGCCCAAGTCGCTGTCGGAGGCAACAATAGCAACGACATCCGCGCACAAGCCCAGTGAACCATGACGCTAAACCAGTCGTTGACCGTTCCGGAGACAAAGAGTCTGATGCTTTTGCTTCTGTTGCAAGGGCCGACTGTTGGCTGTAGGAGGAACAATTAATGAAGATGAATGGAATGCTCGCGGACAAGATAATTATTCGATTTGTAAATGAAACGCCCTGAACATCCCCAGATAAACCCCGGCCATCTTCGCAGTCAGTTTGTGTCCCGTTTCTCAGATTGAGGAAGAGGAACCAGCTCCTCCTCAGTTTGGTCGAACTGATTGTTAACATTTGAATCGCGCGTATGCCGCGTCCGCTGAGGCTCATTCGGGGATTCTCTTTGCCGTGTGTTCCGAATCATGAGGTTAGGAACTCAAGATTTAGCACTTTTGCAACGAATTTTCGAGAATGTGATTTCCGTGAACTTTCGACTCGTTTCATTTCCATACATTTGACAACTATACCCGGCGGATTCTCGATCTATTCAGGAGACGAGGTTTCCCGCAAGATATCTCCTGTCCGAGGTTACCCTGCTCACTTCGAAAGGAGACTGAATACAGGAGAGACATGCAGACGGGAAAGCAGGAGAAGAGAGAGGGAACTGGTAATAATAAACTGATAAACTGAAATGAGCCAAGGCCTTTGTGGCGACGACATCATGGCGCCGTTGAGGATGGCAGCGGCCGGGTCGGATCCCTGGGGTTCGACCTCGAGAAACTTGATCTGATCTCGTCGTTAGCTTCAGCTCCAGGATGTTTGTGACCTACTGTGCTGATACATGAGGCTTCTTCTGATGTCAAAGGCTGTTACCTCTCCTTGATTCTATCGGAAGACCCTCAGGAGATTTTCAATTACGTCGAAGTCAAAACCACGAAGGAACGTGATGAGCAAAACACAAAACACCGCTGACCTAGAAACACTCGATTGAGTGAGAAGCAGCGCTGATCAGCCCCTCTCTGTGAACTCTGGGCGCGTTCTGATGTTGGAAAGATAGTTTTTGTTCACGCACACGAGTAGTTCGCGGACACGCGCCGTCTGATCCCGAATTGTTTACACAAAGGTTACACAGGACCGCTAATGGGCAATTAGGGAAGAGATAAATTCGCTAATAATTATCATCACACCCTCCTTTTGTGCTGCGGTCCAAATGAGCGAACCGCCAGGAGTGAATTTTCGATGACAGATTGGAAGCGAACACGGGAGCCTTTCAATTGCGGTCTCGGTCACGAACGGCTTGGGCGCTTCCCCGCTTCTCAGATCCGCGCCAGCACCCTTGATTGCATTATTCTTCTTGATTTCTCTGGTCCGTCCAAGGAAATCCCATCGCATCCGACGGAATACATGGTCACTTGATTGCCGGAGTGATGATGGGAAGTTTCGAGTTCTCGTTGGACAGATTACGAGTTTTCGCGACATTTTCCAATCAGCTCCCAACTCATTACAGAGAACTCCAATTCACGAGAGCAGATTTTTGATCCGGGCGCGAGACGATGAGGATATCTGGCCTCGTGGTTTCTCTTATCCGCTTTGAAAATTCTTCGGTTCGAAACCTCGGAATCGAATACAGAACCTCGAAATTGCTCCCGAATGAATCTATTCGTAGACTTTCTGTGTCGACTACACGTGACACCTTCCTCGAAAGCAATCGCTCACAATTCCCTTCTCGAGTGGAAACATCAATGGCAGGACCTTTCCCAATCATATCTAATCGTCGGGAGAACCTACGCAGTCCACACTACTGAATCATATCGTGACGAATGCTTGATCTAGTGAACTACTCGTCACTCACCGTGGGAACCACTTCATCCATACGGAGATGCGGTCGGGGGGGAACATTCTCAGATATGTAGTACCAGAGAGGATCCCCATACGACTGTATTCAAACTATCATTGAATGAAAGATGATACTAAAGATAGGTCTGCTATACGATTCACGAGAGGTCAGTTGGCAAAGGCCCCGGTGAACTTTCTGTGGAACATCCTCAACAGACCTCGCGCTCAAACTGCAAACGTCGGCTGCCGACAGAATATCGTAAGAGGTAGACCCTCCGTCCCTCGGCTTCGTAACCTGACCCAGGCGAATCGTATCATTAGTTCCCCGTTGATAACAACGAGACATCGGTGAACGTAATGCGTTACCCTGCTCTTCCCTCGCTGCCCTCTTCAGAAAGTACGGCGTTATTTCTCGCGATTCCCATTTTCTCTCTATCTCTCCCCTACGATTGCCGTCTTCTGCTCATGAAACAACTCGCGGAAACCGGGTGGGAGGAAGAAGCCCGGGTGTGTGAAACGTAGGAGGAGAGACCGAGCAATTGAAAACTCCGCCATTTGAAGACCTGCGAAAACAATCGAGCTATCTCTGAACGAGGAAGAGCTGCACAATCGCCCTAACGAAGATCGACGTCTCCCGCCCCGCGACGTCGCGTTGTTTCACGGAGAAGCCGAGAAATCGAGCTGAGTCAAGACCCGAAATGTGTCTACAGTGTCACAGCCCGGATGCCGCTGACTTCCGAAAAGTTGGTCTTTTATGGCCTAACACAGGACCCTGGGCCTTCTGCTCTTCGAACTTCGTGCGGATAGACGGCACGCTCGTGCGTGAGCACGACGGAGGTTGACAGTCCCGTGCACATCGTCTCGTCAGTCACTTGATCCGTGCGTAATCGGTCGACTGCATCTCCGGTGAGTTTGTCGTCGTGCAGCCGCCACAACCATCGCTGTGCTCGGTGAGGCCTCAATCCAAGTGAAGTAGAGTGTCATCCGTAACCCTAATAAGCACCCTCTCATCTGAACCCCGAACCAGACCCGTTGGACCACTCCGTCTTTTTCCTACCCGCTAGTTACGCCAGGTGCCGTATTAGGCGGTACACTGAGCACATACGCTCTGCATACGCGCCAGCTCGCTCGTTCACGCTTCTGTTTCGTCCTGATTGTTGTCGTAGTTCTTTCTCGTGCTCTTTTTGTTCCCCCAAGGCAGCGCAGCGCTCCGATCGAATCTGTCAAAACAGCAAATCCACCAACAGCAATTCGAAGCAAGTTATTTAGTTCGTCGTCTTCACCGTAGCCCTCGGTTTTGCAACTTTTCGCCCCCTCCAAAGTCGATGGATGCTCGATGGAAACGACCCGGGAGTCTATCCAATCTACACACATGTCGGCAGACACAACGAAGAGAGAATCCTTTGAGCCACTCGGATTCAGGATGTCATCGCTCGCGGCCCTCTGGGACGAGGACGCGACCCAAAACAGGCACACGAAATAACTGGTGTCCGGGACGCAGTTTTCTCCGCTTTTGCCTCGGCCTGGGGAAAATCAACATTTTGGTGACTTCAAGCTCGGTTCTGGAGTTTTCGGTTGCGGTCCGAGAGTTTGCGCACCAGTCTCGTAGACTTGGAATCCGGTTTCACCGACGCGACGCAGCACCAGTTGCTCTCAGCGTGAAACTGCGGGAAGCTTTTGGAACGCTTCAACGTTCCAAAAACGTCGGCTTTGTCGCTTGCACGTGCGCTCACGCTGCTCTTTGTTTGTGTTGGTCGTACATTGGGAGCAGAGGAGGCTGTCAAGGTCCGGATACAATGAGTGAATAGATGAACGCTATAAAAAAAGAACGAGGAAAAAGCAGGAAGCGCAAATGCCATCCTTTGGCGGGGCTGGCGGTCGTGTTCTTCCGACAACGTTGGTAACAGTGCTCTTCCGAAGCCTCCGTTGCCGTCGCCTCGTTGATATACCACCAACAAGGCCTCGCGTTGCGAAGTCATGAAGAGGCTGAACGTAAAAAACGTCTTGTGATCCTGGGAGAATTCCAAGAGGAAGATTGGATACCGAAGCGAGCATTCCTACACGGCAGGCTCATAGATTCTCGACGTGGTGAACAAACATCAACGAAGAATTCTCGGTGACCGAGGATTTGAGAATCGGTTCCAGCTCATTCGAAGTCTTCCCGTTTTCGAAGACGGAAACTCCTCGAGGATGAATTTTCCTAAGGGATCCTCCTCGATTCAACGACGAAGGAGGCGTTGTAGAACTCAGGACCTCGATCGAATCGGAGAGCACTAGGAATTCAACAGCTGTATCTCATCCTCGGAGAAATCGTTCGCCCATTCCCTTTCGATTCTCGAAACCGCACCTGATCCGTCTCAACTGAGGATCAGATCATTTGTTTGTGCTGTGGTTGGCGGCCGCGCGGTTTATCGCAGCCGTTATCTTGATGCGGTCCAGACCCTGACTGGCAATCACACATGAACCCAACCCTCTCGGAGCGCCGAACCGATGTGTATAGAGGAGTGTTGCAGATGTAACACACACGTGAATAAAAACAGAGCCGGTCAAACACACATTCGTAATAACGGAGACACCGAACACGAGGAGCAACAGCAAAAAATCATTCGTCCATTTTCATTCACACCCAGTGTTCGATGAAGTGAAAGCAGCCATATCCAGGAAAAATGCCTCTCTATCCAAGAGAGCTGGGGCCTGAGGGCGGGTAGGGTTTTCTTCCCCCCACTACCCCACCCCTGAGGCACTAGGGTGGGCAACCCCCATAACTATTACTCGTCGGCGAAGACTCGTCCGCGTTGCTGAATTGATGATTCACATCTCAGAGCAGCAGGTGGTCTGAGCGAGGTGGAACTCCATCGAGAGAGCAGAAACACATTGAATGGGTGAGGAAAGTATCTTCAACGAAGTTACTGCGCCACATGGCCACAGGCTCGCTTAGCTGTTCGCCTTTCTACCTGCTCGTCTGTCCGCCTGGAGCCGTCTGATGACTCCTCAGGGTCTTCATCGGCAAACACTCGTGGTTTGCATCGCTTTGTGTCGCTTCATCAGGGCAACCGCTCGCCACTCGCTAACGAGCTCCTGGTTTTTGAGTCATGCCATCAATAAATAACTCGAATGTAATCTCCTGTCGATGGACACGGATTCAGCGCATGAGCAGCGATCGGAAAAGCGTCCCTTAGGCTCAACCTTGATTTGTTACGCAATGCAGTACTCAGTCCTCGTGTCCAACAATCATCACGTTCCGTAAGACATTTTGAAAATTTCGACGGGGAACACGTTAGGGACACAGGTGACAGTTTTTCTGACACTTTGCATGCTTTGATGGAAGGAAAATGGATCGATTGACCTGATCGTCCCGAAATATTCGAATCAAACTGCACTGTTTGGTCAAGATACTTCCAACAGGGAGACCAGGGACTCCTTCTCTTTCCCGTGAGAAAAACGACTCACCGAGACTGCCAGACTCCAGTGGAGTCTGAGGGCCATTCTTCTCCCACTGCGATTTCCGATTGGCCATAACAATGTTTTGAAAGATAGCTTCTCAATTATTTTACGAACCGCTCTTTTTCCTTTTGTTTCTTTCGATATTGATGGCCCGGCAACTGTTATTGGGCGGGCGGATGAGGAGCGAATACGAGACGAACACCGCCGTTCCTCCCGACTCGCATCCACCCGGGCCGAGCCGCTGCGACGTACGAAAGAACGCGGGAATATACCGAGGCCCCGAGATGAAGGAGTGAAAGACGGAGAAGCAAAAAAAGAGAACGAAGAAAATACGTCGAGTAAATGGAAATAGAAGCATGCCTCGGACCCGTTACGACTGCAATGCTCGTAGATACGACGATAGGGATGGACGCGGGAGCTCAGTATTGTCTGGACTCCTGAGCAACGCCACGTGAGGTTCTCCTCTCCTGTCCGAACTCTTCCTTTGAAGTTTTTCCCCCCTCCTCGTCTTCTCCCTTTGTCTCGTACCTTCGCCCAACTCTCGGCGCTCATTGCAGTGCTGAGCAATGCTTTTTCTCTTTTCTCCATTCTTCGTTTTTCAAAAGGTTCGCCTCCGTAGAACCCTCGCAGTCGGAGCTCTTCCGTAAGGGCTTCATATTGTGCAATCCACTCCACAAAGTGCGTGTTCGACACAACGAGGAATATCCGCCTGGATCGATTTTCACCTGTGGAGCTCGGGTGCATGCAAGGAAGCGTTCGCTGTAGCATTAACCGATTTCTCTCATCTGACATCCCTGTTCCCCATCCCTAGACTTCCACCTTTCCCCCAGGTTTCCTCTCTTGTAATAGGTTTTGGTGTTGGGTTGTACTTCGTGGATGCCGGTTTAGTGAGCAGCATCCGTCCCGCAAGCCCGGCTCGCGGCAGGGGACTCCAACCCGGCGCCAGCGACGTATGTCGGCGTGCTGCAACTTGTATTTTCTACTTGACTGGGCTCCGATCAGCCCGTCTTCAAAAAAGAGAAGGTAACTCACCCAGCCTTAACCGAGGTTCTGTGGAGACTGCGTCAAGCCACGAGTGCACGAGAATCTCGCCCGGAAACCGCCGGATCGTTTTTCGGAGTAAATTTTCGGAATCGCGGAAGAATCAATGCGATATGTTGCGTATAACAAGAGTCCGTCAATACATCCATGAAGATCACACCGAACGCGCACAGAGTAGTTCTATTGGGCCGGATTCTGAAGCTCGGAGGATCGAGTCGGTGGAGAATTCAAGACTTTCCCCTGACGATCCCACCGTCGACGCTGCCGACGCCACAGGACGATATGCTTCCCGTTCACACTGCTCCGAAACAATGTGGGGAAATTTTATGGGGAATTCAATGGCACGCGCCAGTCAGACGTTTCACTTTATGCCACAATTTCTACGTCTTCCCCTAATTTCCACAAAGGTACTGCTATCAAATTTTCCTCCGTTTTTCGGAAGCTCTCCTTGTTTCGTTCCATTGTCTCCAGCTCGCTTTTTTTTTCCTTTTCAGCGCCGCCGTATCAGCACTTTGTTGCCTCCTCCGAAAAAATCGTGAGCTCGCCACAGGTGGAGCAAGGGTTCACGGTGCGCGAGCCTGGACCGCGCGAGTGATATAGGAGCGGTCCGACTGACTGGGTGGCAGACGGAGTGACTGGCTAGCTAGCTAGCCGGTTCGCGGACTGACTGCGATGCTGTGTTCGGAGTCGTGTCTAAAACGGGGTCTCTCTTCTCCCAGCGTTTGACTAAATTTGGAATCTGTGGACGGCGCGGCGCGGCGAAGCAGTGGGCTGGTCGCTCGAGCCACTTGGTCTCTCAACTTTGTGTCTTAGATCTCGGGTGCAGTCACCCGAGAGGGAGGCCATTACCAAAGACAACACACCGACCCGGAACACTTTACCGAAGACTGCAATACATGTGGAATCGAGTCGGCCAGTCGGCGGCCACAGAGTGCTTTTCACACTGGAAACCGCTCGTAACGAACCGAAAACGACGAGAGGGTTCAGACTGCGGGCTATTCCTAGAACACAGTTGAGACCTTCGGAGTTTTTGGGTCAAAAATCGACCTTTCGACGAGACCAGGTTTCCAACAGGACTTCTTTCACCCCATCAGGATCTCCGAGGGGGGACATTTTCCGACGGGGGTTTCGATTAGGGTCAGGAACAAAGTGCTGGTTGAGAAACCGTCGACAGCGTCCACGAGGAGAATCGAGGGGAATTGGGTGCCAACGCGACAGCAGAATGCATCCTTTAATTTCACAGCTTCCTCCGACTCACAGAAGTCTGTCGCCTTCCGACAATTCAGGCCAACGGGAGTTCAAATCAGTCGTCACAGAGATAAATAGAACGAGACGACGTGCATTGATGTCACCGAACTGAGATAACGATGAACCTCGCTTGCGCCGGCTCGGTTCCTCGCTCATTCGCAAGCAAGCGTCGGCATCGCAACCCCATGCGGAAGTTCGTCCTCCTCGTTCTCCGATCCTCGGGCCCAGCCCAGATTCTCCCTCGCGCAGTATCGGTCTTGCGCAGAGTTTCAGTTTCAGCAACCATCAGTCTCTGCAGCGTCGTGTATTGCGCTGAACTCCAATGATCCAACCGGTTCATAGCAACAAGCTCGAGCACAGTTTTCAAGCTGCTCAGGGCTTGGAAACCACCTGAACAGTGGCCACCAACACCGCAATCGTCCGCGAAACCGCCGACTCTCAAACAGGGTGGGAGTTGCTTCCTTTGCGAGCAAGACAAAAGCTCTGAGACCGAGATTAGGGGTGAATTAGTTACCGCGTAGTTAGCATTGGCTGCGGGGGGAACTATGTGGGGGAGGGGGGGAGGGTTGCTCTGACCGAGCCGGGGCTGCGCGCTTTCACACAAGACGCTTCTAAATAATGAACCTCGTTTTATGAGCTCTGATGTTGATTCAGCTCGACGTTCAACGCCAACAACACGTGGGCTCACCGAAATCAGAGCACAGGACTTACAGGAGCTGTACACGGTGTATACAAAAGCTAGGCCATACTACTGGTGCTCAGCTCAGGAGAATACAGGAGAACGAGAAACGCGGGAGAGCCCACGAAAAGGGTTCCGGGACTCGTTTGTGAGACTTTTATCTCAGCCAGCAAGGAACACGGCATCCGCAAGGAGGGCCACCACACCGCTCCTATCGGAAGCAGGTGCGAATCTGTCCCTTGCGACGCCAACGCGAGTCAAAGGTTCTCCCTGGCTGGCTGGCTGACTTGGCTGCTTGGAGGAAGCGTTTCATGGGGTCCTTGGGTGCTTTTCGGCTCAGTTTGAACGGGTGACGAGGTGGGTGGATGGGTCGGTGGTCGACTGGTTGAATCGACCCGCATGAACGGAGCTCACATAGCAAACAACCCAAATTACCTGAGTGGGAGTTGAGCCTGGGATCGCAGTCAACGTTTGCGGCTTCGCCGTCAGTTCGTGGTTTGCGGCGGAGGAGCCAGGCCCCGTGATTGGGAGCGATCGCGGAATCTTTCCGCTTTGTTGGGAGCTCCCTCGATCCCCAGGACTCGAAATCGAGATGTTTCAGACTTCTGTCCCATGAGCATGACCTACTTATAGAAGTATTGTCACCAGAAACTCCGCAGTACAAAGCGAATCCGATCTCCGTGAAGGAGTGGATTTCGCCTGGGCGTTTTCCAGCATCACCTGAGCGCAAAAAAAGCTCTTGCGATTCCGGAAACGGTAGCTTCAATAATGAATCTCGGCAAAGCCGCTCTATGGAATCTGAGCGACCGGGTCAAGTAGCAGAGTTCGCGCGTTACGCAAGCGTACCAGCCGGGCCCTTGATGAAAACGCGTTTGGAAAAGCGGCTGCGATCTCTCCACTTGAGCTAAAACAAGAGCCCAGCTTGAATCGAATTATTATTGGAAACTGGCGTGTGTGTGAGCCATGTGTAAACTATTTGCAGCTCCACCGCCTCCTCACCATTCAGCCCCCCTCCCTTGACTCCCTGCAATCGAGGCCCTCATTACCGGCCGGTCTGCTTAATCGTCCGCGCGCCCTCAGCCAAATATTGCTTTGGCTTCTTGCAGTAAAAGCCGCGGCTTTGAGGACCTGCGTTATGGTCGTTGAGCCTCGCACAGTGTGGTTCAGGCGGCTGAAAAAGTGGTCGGCCGGCTCATTTGGCGGCCAAATTATTCAATGATTCCGTCAGCAGACCGGTCTTTACACCCTGCTCGGTAACTCTCCAAACACGTACCTATAAGACCAGACCTGAGTTCACATATGATTGTCAAGAACCTCAGTAGACTGGACATTTGTGATTGTGATATCTGCTTCGCTGTCAACGAAGTTTACGTAGAAAATCGGAAGTTCTTATCGAAAATCTCGGAAATTCAAACCATAGCGTTTTCGAATGAATTTCGCATTTTCGGCGTAGACTGACATGTGCCGTTCTTTCGCTCTAAATGACCGCGCGCAATTAGTTCGCGCCGAAACGAGCGCGCGCAATTTTTACGCGCTCGTTTCGGCGCGAGATGGTCGAGCGCGCTGACCAGAGGTGCGCGAGATCAGACCTGCGCGTATCGAAAACGTATCGATGCTGTTTGCTCCATAGCTTTACGTCGCGTTGTGTTGCTCCGGGGGGGGGGGGGGAGGGGGGGGGGGGGGGGGGGGGGGGGGGGTGTTTGGTGAAAGAAAAAAAAAAAAAAAAAGGGGGGGGGGGGGGGGGGGGGGGGTGTGGGGGGGGGGGGGGGATGAAAATGAAGTGGTTGGGGGGGGGGTTTTTTTTTTTTTTTTTTTGGAGGAGAGAATTTTTTTTTTTTTTTTTTTTTTTTTTTTTTTTTTTTTTTTTTTTTTTGAAAAAAAAAAATTTTTTTTTTTTTTTTTTTTTTTTTTTTTTGGAAAAAACAACTTCTTTTTTTTTTTTTTTTTTTTTTTTTTTTTTTTTTTTTTTTTTTTTTTTTTTTTTTTTTTTATATTTTTTTTTTTTTTTTTTTTTTTTTTTTTTAACGAACGGGGTGGAATGGCCTGGGCCGGGTTTTTTGTTTTACCGTGGGTGAAGGTTTATTTATCAGTGTGATGCACTCCGTCGAGATTTGGGGGCACTATACGGCACATCCAAGTACTTATGAGGAAGGCTACACGTCAACGCCCTCGAATTTAAGTTTACGCGTATGACGGATATGACTGGCTGTGAGCGAGACCGGTTGTTATCGCCATCTCCAGTCACTCAGTCGCAGGTGTCGTCGTGCCAAACCTGATGTGAGTTGTGACGGGAGAGCGGAGAGAGGAACGGCTTTTGCTCAATAGATGCTGCGCTAGCTCAAAGGATGTCAAGATGCATTTCAAGCTGCTAACTTGTCATCTGCAGAGGCTAGAAGTACCACAGATCTGTTGTGTAGCGTCGTACACCCTGTTCAAAGGTGATTCGTGCTCGAGCGAGGTGGTTTGAGGGATCAACAGCCCGGTATAACGCCACTCGACCTCGTTCGACTAAATTGAACTCCGAGCCCGTGCTTGCGCTGCAAACGGGCGATCAAGTTCCCGTTGTTGATAGTTATAAAAAACGATTCGTGCTGAAGTGTCGAGAATCAAAGCTCTTCATCGTGCCAATGTCGAATACGTCGGAACGGGCTCTTGGGATCTCGTCTCCATCCAGAGCAAGGTTGAATATCTCGCGTTTTCGGCAAGAGAGAGAGAGGAACTTTCCAGGGATCACGCACGTGCTAAAACAATTACGCGAACCTTTCCCCGACCACCTCGGTTTCTCGGCAGGCGAACATGGTAAATATTGAGAAGGTTTGGAGGGGAGGCGATATCTCGGGTAGGAATGAAGCATAAGCTCGAGCTTTGCCAACTCTTTCCTTGGAGATTAATCGACTTGATCTCAAGCTACCAATAAGGACCGGCTCTCAATTTGTGCGAGCTCGGAATTCGCAGAGTCGGTGCAGTTTTTAAATAAAGTCCGGGCGTAGATCGTCTCTTCGTCATTCATTTGGAACATCAGCGAAAGAGAGAAGGAAGGGAACGGGGGCAGCTCGCCGTCTCGACATTCTCGTATTTCGCACAATGGAATTTGATAGATGATCGTAGACATAGTTTGACACTTCGTTCGACTCGCGAATTCTCTATGCTCACGCGCGCAATTGAACAATCGGATCTTGGAGAGAGTGGGAAGAAAATGGAAAGCTACTGCATCGCCTCGAAGGGGACAAGGGCAGCTTTTGGTTCCGAGCCCGCTCACGTTTCTACGAACTTTTCGGGACACAATCGCAGGCCCAAGCAGCAACTCGACTCTGTACTCGCGGGAATGCGCCGGAGGATGCGCTCATCACAGAGGAAGAACGCCGCCTTTCCTTAGCTCCTTCTCCCGTCTCCCTTTCCGGGGATAATGGGCTCCATTGTTGGAACAGGTTATGAACCAGGTATGATGCAAGAGAATTCGAAGTTCCGAGTCACTCAGTTTTATTTTCCTGAGCATCCCGATTGGTTCCTTGGAAAGGCCTGAGTCCTGCGTAACCTTCAAGAACATAGGTCCAGAGAGTGGTTTGCGTAGCGTAGCATACTCTGCTTGAACTGCTTTGCTCGACGAACCTTTCGAAAGGCTTCCGGTTCCCTATCCCGAGGACATTCACACTTACATAAACTTGCCTCCCCACTGTCGCTTTTCTCTCTCTCGATCTCTTCTTCACTCTCACTTCTCGCTCCTCGTTCAGGGTTGGGAGTCTTTTAACGAGGGCAGGTTGTCAAGTTCAGCAGCTTCGGGAAGGTGAGGATGAGTGTGACTGTATCTGTCACCCACTTTCACAGCCAGTCAGTCAGTCAGTTCGGCCGTCAGTCGTTGGCTTCCGAATGAAAACCTTCCGACGAGCGCTGCCATCCGTCACTTCGTCGTTCCCACGTTCAAGACACTGGGTTTAGGGTTGCAGTCGAGATATGCGGTCGATTTTCAGCGGTAAATGACAGCACGCAAGTGCACAAACCAAGAACGATGCTTGTCGACAGTTAGAGAGAATGAGGAGAGGCGCATCTTAGCCTTTCAACCAACGTTTCGGTTCGTTGTGAAAGGACCTCAAAAACCTAACGGGGACCCTTCGTCTCCTTCCGGGGGACAAGGAGAGTTATCTGACGGCTGCAAAGGCGTCAACCGGTGGTGTGCTAATAGGCCAGCGAGAAAAACTGACCAAACCTAACTTACTACGGAAGCTGATGTAATTAGCACGTGCGTTAGGTTAGCTTGCGGTGTGGGTGACCGGGCACGAGATATCAGACACAAAACAAATCGCTGTGTCGTCAAGTTCTCGGAGAGGGGTGAGCTGCGTTTGCTGAGATGAAGCGGTCGTTGTTACCACGAGAACTTATGGGGAATCTCATCCTGATTCATGTGATTACATGCCGGTTGCCCTAAAAGCGATATCCCCAATGCCCGAAATCCCTAAAAGCTCTCTCCATCGAGAACCGGAATCCCTTAAATCGAAATCCCTAAACCTGCTACCCCTAATACCGGAATCCCTAAAACTGGTTTCCCCAATCCTCGATATCCCTAAAGAACCTATCGAGTCCTGGAGCGATGAAGCCAACAGAAGTTCCAAATGGAAGCGGTTTCCGAAGAGGATAATTTCTGAATCGAATGACGATTGTTGCATTCATGCGAGCGACCATTGCTCTGGTTCTGTATTATTATTTCTTGTCCGTTTACAAGTACATCGGTATGCTTATGTCAAATCCGCGGTTTCGGTGGCTAGCGGTGCTTCAAATAGATTGTAGCCCACTTGATGTATGTACCGCAGCAGCAGAACGTGCAACGGACGTTTGGATATTGCGGCGACATCAGTCAGCCACCGAAACCGCAAATTCGACACAATTTGAAGCATACCAATGTACTTGTAAACGGACGAGAAATAATAATGGAGAAGCAGAGCAATGGACGCTCGCATGAATGCATGCACTCGTCATTCGATTCAGATATTATTCCCTTCGGAAACCGTTTCCATTCGGAACTTCTGCTGGCTTCTTTGCTCCAGGACTCGATAGGTTCTTTAGGGATATCGAGGATTGGGGAAACCAGTTTTAGGGATTCCGGTTTTAGGGATAGCAGGTTTAGGGATTTCGATTTTAGGGATTCCGGTTCTCGATGGAGAGAGCTTTTAGGGATTTCGGGCATCAGGGATATCGCTTTTAGGGCAACCGGTTGCACACCATTCATGTCTCCTCGGCACCGCAAGTTTCTGAGGGGGGGGAGACTGCAATAACGGTAGATACTCTAGTAAGCCGAGAAACGCGGCTACCTCGAAAGTGAATCCCGACGGGTTTTCGTGTCAATACATTTTTCTCCAACTTGCTTTCCGCGTTGACAATCATCTTCCATCTGAAGACTCCGCGCAGAAGCACCGCGGCGGCGCAGCGTTCATTAGTCCGTCGTCGTAGGGCTCGCGAGCTCTATGAGGAAGACCGTTGACCGAATATCAGTTATTTGTCGTTGACGTCCATGACAAGAGTGAACTGAGTCGCCGCTAACAAGACACTCGCGTTCTTCTTGCCCTCCGAGGGTTCAGTGCTAAGGCCCCGGCTCTTTCTCCCCAATTGAGCATGTCCCTCAGGGAGTCGACCCGCGGCCCCAACGGTCGTTCGCTCTCCCCAACCTGAGCGAGAGCGGACACCAACAGGACGAATGGTCCCCTGTTCATGGATGCGACATATTTGTATAGAAAAAAGAACTGAGAGGGTAAGCTATTGGATGTAGGATAGAAATGAGCTTCGCCCTGCATATTGGCCTCCGTGCAGCTTGCACTGGCACCCAACAAGAAGAACCTGCGTGGGCGAGTCAATACAAAGACGGTCGCGTGCGAGATTTGCACAACCGTATGACAGGTATGACAACACGTACAGCGTGTCAGCGGCAGGTATGACCATGGCCGGAGGTGTCTCTGAAGGAGGACCAAATGTCCAGATGAAGCCGAGATTGATATGCTGCACCGGATCTAGTTCGAACCGAGTGGAACTACTGTGGAACGTCGATACAACGGACCTGGATATAGCGGACTTTCAATTTCGCACAAATTTTACTTCGGGTGTAGAAGATGGATCACAAAGACGTTCGCTCCGATCGATTTCTGATGCTTTTTCCACAGATTGAGGCATGAGAACACATCGGAATTCGGAAACATACATAACTCTTCAAACAGCATGCCATCATGTAACTGCCCTAGAAGTTTTTATGAGCGCGAATCGTCTAACGCACGGAGATGGAACCACGACGGATCGGCAAGGTTTTCCCTTCGAGTTTTTTCTCGGTCGATCGTCGAATACCCGGTCCCCTGTCTCCGTTCGTGACTCCTCGCTGCTCTTAGTCTCGGCAACCCTTCAACCCGCGCCTGTCTCGGTATTTCTCCTGATGTCTCTCTTAGTTTTTCCCTTCTCAGCCGGTTTCAAACGAGTTGTCAAACGGACGGGCACGGAGCTTCGTTTCTCGGTAAGAGGAAATCTGTCTCTGACGAAACACGGCGGGGCCGTTCCGGGAATATTCGGCATCACTCCTCCATGCGAGGAGATGTCTGGAAAACGATACTCCGACGACACGCGGCAACGTCCCCGAAACTTTCTCGTCCTCTGGGCCGTCCGTTTTTTTCTGCCAATGGACCTTTCCTCGGGCAAAACTGATGGGCGGACATCCATACGCACCGCGGGACAAAATCCGAACAAAATCCTTGGCGAAAGATACCTCAACAAACGAGCGAGTGACGAAAAGTGTTGAAAAACGAACGAAACCTCGATCATCAATGATGAAATATCGTGCGTCTCTAGAGAATAAACTTCTTCCGGACATGATTCCAAAGATCCGAGCCAAGAAGCTTCCCGAGATCTACCAGCGAGCTTTGAGAGATGCTTTGCGATCTTCTGATGAGTCATATCCACAGTTCGCGATCTCCAGCGCGCTTTCTCGGGATCCTGCTCTGCTTCTTCTCTTCCCGGTGCATTCTGGTCAACCGGGCCTTTGACCTTGCTTTGGGCTGCGGGCAAGCTGGTCGATTCCGAAACTTTACAGCCTACATGGCATACAGGCTAGCGGTTTGAACGACGATGACGACTGGTGGAACATAGTGCTCGCGCTGTGTTCCACGACGGAGGCCTCTCCCAACACATTGGTCGTCGTTACCGGCGCGGCCCGTCGTGGCACTGGCGACTGATCGAGATTCCGCTGTAGAAAGCGAGAGTGCGCCGCATGCGAATAGAAGGTAGAAGGTGAGTATCAGTGGCGCATTGGAAGCTATCCGACAGAGCGGGCGACGGGAAGCTGGACAGCTCTCGACGGCTATCCATGGGAACTGGGTGCTCACAAACAGCGCTACGCGAAAAACAAACGCTCCAGACGAGCGCCAGTTGTAAACCGTCTTACGAGGCCACTAATGTTGTTTTTCTGTTGATATATCATAGAGCTACACACACACAAACACACGAACGTAGAGAACACCACCACTACGTTATTTATTGGCAAGCTTAATGTCAAATCCCACGCTTCACTGAGTCGGTGGACATGCTTGCCTGTGGGTCGCCGCCGGCCGGCATAGCGGACGGACTGACAGTACCTCCTAAGGCGCTCGAGATTCAAATCTGGCAAGAGCGACAAAAAAATCGGAACGAGACCAAGCTTCGATTGCTGACGAGTGTGCAGTGCTTACTGACTTCAGAATGGAATCGAACCGGAATTTGCGATTCTGGAAGTTTGGAACTTGGAGGGTCAAACTCCAGGATTTGGATCAAGGGCCAAGGAAGGAAGGAAGGGAAATATAGGGGTGTGTGTTTGGTTGATAAGTTTACTTACCGAGAGGATATTCCGACCGAGAGAGAGGCTTGCGCTGTACCCTTTTAATCCGATTGCGCTTAAAAATGACACACACACATACACACTAACAAACACACACACAGTCACAATATCACATGTTCGGAACAAAGTTTTTCATTTTCACAATCAGTCGAGATCGAACGAAATGTATTAAAATCGGGAGAATCTTATGATCGGGTCTAATTGTTACTTGATCGTTTTGACTTCGTCTTGGAGACGAGCTTAGGAGGGCTGTTCGGGCCCCGTTAGTGTTGTCTGCGTCCCGAACTCTGAGATCCGAACAGCGGTCTCGGAGAAGACTGCGCACGTGGCTCAGGGAAAGAGTCCATGGAAAGAACGTCCGGAGGAAGGGCATCCGCTCAGGGAAAGAGACACGAGCTCATCGCCTAACGGGTCCGCCCGCTCACTTTTCCAATCACCGGTGTGCTCTAGGGTTCTGACAAGAGGTTGAGACTCGACTCGGGTTAGCTTCTCCTCCGACGACGTCTCCGTGGGAGTGCCTTAAAATTTCAATGAGGAACGTGGACACGAACCTCCTGGGGTTGTTTCCCCTCTTTGCGTTCCGTACAGGTAGTGGGGGCAACTCATGTCTTCGTCACATCGCGCGAATCACACGAAATGCGGTTGTAATGAGTGCAAATCGGTTTGATTGAGCGAATCGAGAAGCTGAGCTCGAATGTGCGCGTTTCTCTCTCTCTCTCTCTCTCTCTCTCTCTCTCACTTCCTCCGCGATACCTGACCCGGGAGTTCGAGCTAGAGCTTTGATCGAGAGCTATTTTCCCTGGCCTCGGGCGAGATGTGTGATGAGGCGCAAATTCTATTTCAACGAGAAAGACCAATCCACTTGCCCGGTCCCTCTGGACTACAACAAGTGGATGCTGACTCAACGATTCCTCTTTCCGACAACCTTAACCTTCTATCGTCTTCTAAAACTCTCCGGATGAGAGTTCGGAATGCTGACTGATACACTTCGCAAAGAATTCTGGATTCATCCTTGCTTTGATTCCTTAGGCACGGCTGCTTCCGATTTTGCTCCGAGTTGAATCTCGCACACTGAACGGATCACAGTGAACCTCGGCCCACAAGAGCGAACTCCTATGGACCCGTCTGAGAAAAAATTCGCTCTAATGAGCTCTTGTCGTCAGGAGAGTTTTCGAACTACAACCAATCAGGCCTAATGTCAGGCTAGGAAGAAGAGTCACCTTGAAGTTTACGTTGTATCGCCACCAAACTCGAACTCTGTCAAGCTATTTTTGGTCTCGAGAATAGGGCAAACTGAGAGTACGCGATTACGCGAACTCCTTTTTGGCAACAGCATGACTCATATCGTGACAGAGAATTACGTTTATAAGGATTGATAGCGCTATCCATGCCAAAATTGTTTCGATATAAAACTATATATCACTTTCACTGCAGCCTGGAAGCCTATCTGATGACCGGAATCGGATCACAAGAGATCCGGGAGCCGAGCTTCGAGGTAAGATGCGAAACGATTGGGTTTGAGGTTTGGAAGTTCCTATTCGGTCCCTGATTCTCGAAGCCGCTGGGGAAGTAATCGCGTAATCTTTTGTCCTACGCTAGCTCGGGCAAGGGATTGAGCCGGAGAGATGAGGAAGCAAGTATCTCCTGATGACTCATCGAAAGTCGGAATGGAAGTTCGCGCGCAATCCAACAGTGAATCAGATGATTCCTGGAAGAACGCCGCCACTTGTGGACCTGTCACAGAAGATGGCTAGCCACTCGATGCGCGTCTCAAACATCGAACGTTTCAAGGAGTCTGTCATCATACGCCAATATTGACATCATAACAATTCGTGGGAAGAATGAGCAACGCGGCGCATCTTGATTCTTTGAACAACCCGAAAATTCCAACATTCATCACCCGAAATATCAGGATCGACGAAATGTCACACCTCCGGAATCACGAGCGAAATCGCAATCTTCGGAGGAAGAGGAAGTCGGAACAGCAGTTTCCGATCAGGACGGAACCCTGAAGGAAACAGGGGAAACGGGATAGGCTGAACAAAAGCGCATTTGTGGACCATACTTCCCAGTATTCCGGCACGCGATTTACGCGTTAGAGGTAACAGAACTGTGTCTTTGAACGCCTTGGTTAGTTAACGGCGAACCTTCCCGCGGGAAAGGTCATCCGGCAAGTAGCTTTGCGCTTGTAGTTTTTCGAGGAACGGCCCTCCGAGTTGGGATCGGAAAGCTTTCTTATGCTGAATTTTCAATCGGGCAATCCAAGCAGAAGATTCAATATGATCCTTTCAGAGAGGGAGACAGTTAGAACATATTGCAAGAAACAACAGCAAAAGTTGCAGATGACCTCAAAGTCCTCAAGGTCGACCAGGATGCTTGGGTGCCGAGAGCTTCATTTTGAAACCTATGTCAAACATCATCGCTTACCCCGTCTCATATTTTCCAGAGTTGCGTCGTAACAATGGAAGCGTGTAACAAACCCAGGTTCGTTTTGTGGAACTTCAATTGATCACCGACACTAGGTTCCTCTCTCTCTATCTCTCTCTCTCTCTTCCGAACGCGTGTCTCTACATTGATTTTATTAGGACAATTGGCAGTTTAAAACCTGTGCCCGTCGCTTGATCATTTCCAGACGCCAACAGTCAGACTGACTGCCATCGCCAATGGAACAATTATCGCATGGAAGACGACGGGAGTCTAACCAAAGTTGTCATTAATCACGGCACTTGACGATGTTTGACACGACTCGCGAAGCAGGGGGGCTGCTTGAATTCTCTGTGAGATGAATGAAAGCAAATAGCAGCGAAACTGACTGAAGAATCGATAATAATCATTGCCGTGAGAGCAACGCGTACCATGTGTATGGATACCTCAATTGAAACTGAAAATGTAAGAATATCCAGAAATTCTTTCCAGGTTCCTTAAACATCGAATCTTATACACTGTGAGATCCGCGATCGCGAATTGAGAGTGTAAACCATCGATTCCACAGGCTCCGTACTCCTCACGATATGTGAAGCTTGACGTTGATGCAAGCCTTCTCTGGAATCACTCAGGACACGATGAGTCGATCGACGACGACCTCTTTCAGTTTCTCGGATTTCCCGGATGATCCCGTGTTTTCCTGATACGACCTCAGCCATGGGGGTTCCTCGTCATTAACACTCCCCGACTCCTTGGGGCCCCCAGTCCCGCTGTCTAACGGCGTGATGATTTAGGTGCACAAACGTGCGTGTCAAGATGCATCGCAAAAAAAAATATGATAAGAGGAATCCGCGAAAAAAAGAAGTACTTTCACCCCGGAACTCGCGACAGGAAGAACTTGAACTACCAGTGATTGAAGCAACGCGGATGCGTCGGGGAACTGCACTACGCAGCAGGCGCAGCAGCAGCGAAGCGACGAGCGTGAACTGCTGAACCATGTTGATTTTTTAGGTCGAAGATTTACTCGACTGCGGGCCTGTTCAAACTCGTTCGTAGTCCATCATGCATTTCTGAGCTGGTAAGCACACTGTTTCAAAAGGCAAGCGGGCAGGCGGTCTCACAGCCAGCCAGCCAGTCAGTCAGTCAGTGAGGCCGGTGGCTGGAATCGATGCGAGAATGAGTCACGGCTCAAGCTCTCGACGGGAGACGCGTATCTGGTTCAAGTCTAAAGTGGACAAAGCAGACACGGAAAAAGAAGCCGTGCAAGAGACGAGGGCAACTTCAGTCTCCCAGTGATGAGTTAATGTAGCGCCTAGCAAAATTCGCTCTGACAACGAACAGCGATCAAACTTCTGAAACTTTCGAAACTTTCCTCCATTGAGGGAGGATCCGTCGAGGGAACATGGATGCGACGCGACGCCATCCGACAAAAGCATCAAAGCTCGACACGCACAAGACTGATCTCAAATCTGGTGCAACGGGATTCCAGCCCGCGAAACTCTCCGATTCCAGCCCGCGAAGTCGCCAGCCTTCTCTTCTCGCTATCTCTCTTTCTCCCTCGTGGGCCAGTCAGACTTCGATCGAGGAAGATGAGCGGGAGTGTTCTCGCATTCTGGAGAAACGCTGACGTGAATTCAGCGTTCAAAGAAACCGAACTTTCACTCCATCTTCGGCCTTTCCGAAAATAATTCGCGGTCGGGGCGGACGCGGTTTTCACGGCCTGTCAAAAGAGTGACTCAGAAAATCAGATTTTGAGACTTTGAACACACAGACACACACAGTGTATTACGTAAGCGCTGCGCCGCGCCGCGCCGCCAGAATCATCGTAAACACCCCGGACGAAGCTGCCACGCTCTGCGACCAATCGTGCGTCGTGCACGTGCACGAGGGCCGCTGCGGCCGTCGTTTGTTTATCGAACGGTTTGGCAAACGTTGCGGTGTTTCAGTGTCAGGGTGCCGCGCTGCCGTCCATCTGAAAATCCGAGTTGAGAGCAACTCTCTCCGACGAGCGCGGCAGTCAGCCAAACGTGGACCCGTAGAGCAGCACCGACGGCAGCGACTGCGCCGGCAGACGGTGGTCGTACTCTCCATTTCAAGTGTTCGCCGTGCTGACAGCGAATCAAACCGAACAACGAGCTCACGAGCGGGCGGCGCGCGGTTGTCGGCCGCGTTATCCGAGTCGTTTCATCCCGAATTCTGCCGCATCGGTCGAATTTTCTGTCTGAGCTGCGGATGGCTTCCGCCTCTGAAGTCATGATGAGGCACTGCCTGTTGGTGTGGGTGTTTGCCATGACAACCTCTATGCATGGGGGCTCAGTGCATGGTCTTGGGAGTTATCCCAAACTAGTGTCGTGGGAGCGCACGGATAGTGAAACCTTTGAGTCAAGACCAAACGTCCTGGAAGGCGTGGACTACATCACCCCAAGCGTAGTCTCTGCGAATGCGAAAGTGAAGGAAGAACATTTCTACACGAACCGAGACCTTCCCGAGGGAAAGCTCGACTGTGTCGACTCGGCGACCAGGCCGCAGCCTGAGCTGAAGTTTTCGCGACGAGATCTACCTGGGCTGTTCCTTTGTGAAAAGACGATTTTCGTCATCCCCGTCATCGAAGTTGAACGGAATCGATTCTTCAACGTGAGCTTGGATTTTCTGCAGCTGTCGAGCCCGGATCCGATCAGGATTTTCAAGTTCGCCACACTTCCGCAAGGATTGACTGTCGAGGTCAGTCCCTTCGGAATTGTGTTCGTATCGGGGATTCTCCGCTCCGGGGAAGGTACGCTGTGTTTGAAACTCGACTTCAATAAGGAGACTGGTCCGAAGAAGGTTCTGTACAGGATCAAGATCCTGCTCAATATCAGGGAGAATGAGGAGAACCTCAAGCAGCGGTCGATCGAGTTCAGGATGGTTCCGAATCGAAAGTATCTGGAGGGCTCTGACGTTAAGAAACAGATCGAAGCCATCAAATGCGCCGCTGAATCCGTGTCTCTCCGTCCGTGGGACTTTCATAATGTGAGTCCGCACCAAGAGTTGGCCGAGAACTTCAGCCTTCGGGCCTTCGCGGAGTTCGCCGAGGATTTCTGTGCTCCGGATCCTGAGAAGTCCGAACATTTATGCAGAGATTTCTCAATCAACAAAATAATCTACAACAACACCAAGTGCCAAAGTGCTCCAAACAAACGATCCGAAGTAAAGCCTCAGATAGTGACGGAACAGGACACTTCCGAAAGTGAGGAGAGCTATCTGAACGATACGGATTTGGGTGAAGTTTCGATCCAGGGTAATGAACTCGTGAGCGTTCCGGTCCCTCCCACCTCAACACCGGCAGCAACGACGCTCCCAGCGCGCGCTACGAGCCCCTCGGAACAAAACAACGTGAATCAAGATGCACAACAACCCATACAGCCTACCGATTCTACCCGCGATTTGGATCCGCACGCGAATGACGGTGGAAATCCTGCAAATTCTGGAAATTCGGGTGTCCGTCTGGAACCCATTCAACCTGCAGTCCTCCAAAACGAAGTCCCGGGCCGCGGTATAGAAGATCCTAGTCTGAAAACAGCGTTGTACGGCATGCTCGGACTCGCGGCTATCGTGATTTTTGTGATTTTCGTGTTTCTGTTCAGCCGGCTTGAACTCTGCAAGAAAAAAGCCGGATATGATCCAGTGTACATGACAAGTCTCTCGAGCGACAGCACAAAGTTTGCCTGAATCAACCACAATGCGAACAAAACCAAAAAAAGACACGCCCCGATCTGCCAAACTACTCGCCAAGTGGTCAGCGGTGGTCACTACCACCCGGTGTGCCAGAGAAAGTATTCCGATGATGTGTAGTGAACGTTGAGGTTGATATCGTTTACGGCCTGTCGGCCAAATAACTTATTGCCAACGAGAACAACTGGAGTCAAGTCCAGCGAGTTCGTGTTCTTAAAATGTAAATACGCTATGTTATCTACCTTGACCGCGGTTGAAATCACTCGAGAGCCACGAGGTGGCGCTTTACTTTTAAATTTGGTTTTCTTTAATTTGGATGAATTCTGTTTCTTAAAGATACCCGGCTTGTGATGCCCGTGTGTTTTGGGTGGATGCTTTTGTACAAGTCACTGTGAATAAAGAGAACTCGGATCAATCGTCGGACCTTACCGAGAACCGGATGTTTCTTCTCCAGCACCGTAGAAGATCCTGATTCCAGTGGACCTTTCTAACTGAAAAAAAAGCAAACGACGCATGGAGTATCATCTGCTGGAAGCAGGTCATGGCTTTCTTCGAAGAACAGATCGTATCGGCACTCAGCTCACATGAGTCGAAACGAGAAGATTTGGATGCACACTGATGTGGGTGTCTAGGTGAGGTTTAAAAGGAGGAATCTTGGATCTTGAATTCGGTCCACGGTTTTCTGTTAAGTCGACTCTTGAGTTGTACCTCGACAGAATCTCGTGAAACCCGCTCAACACGCTCCCGAGCAGGTTCCGACAAAACATCGAATCGGATATAGAATCATGTTTAATTCAGTGATCGGATGACCGCCGGACTCTTGTATATGTTATTCCAAAAGTATTCGGAATATTTTCGACTTTCCAGACATTTCGTCGGGAGTGTGCCGAGTAATATAATCTCACGATGCTCTTCTCTACTAGCTTGGTTACGAGACATTGTTCATCAGGATCGGACTTCTCATGTGCCGAAAACGGAAGCAAACCAAATAAGCTAACTGATGGATATTTGGAAAGCTCACGCAGTCCTGAACGTTCCGGGGATTTCATCGGAGAAAAGTTCTTCTCGGCTCGAGGCGACCGGAGATTCAGTTCAGGACGTCGAGCAACGAAGAGGTTCCCGCCCTCAGGGTCAAGACGGGGTTCCACAGACCGAAATAGCGACTTCAAATATAGTAAGATCTTCCTTCGGCCGAAGCCCTGAAGTTGATTCTTCCTCTGGGCTGGTTGCTCCGCTCGCTCGTTCATTCGTTCTTTTCCCTCCGAAATCGAGGGCCTCTCTTCCTGAAGCGTTTTCGGCACCCGATCGGGAACTGAGCTTCCCAGGGAGTTCCCGTGGAAATCCTCGGGGTCCCTCGTGGGACTTCTCGAGTTCCCAAACAGGATGAGCGTTCACATCATCGACTCCTTTGTCTTCCGGCAGGAAAAACTCGAAATGCAGCCGATCATGTGCACTGATGATTGAACAACAACCGGAGCTCCCGGGATGAGCCATAGGATCCCCCCAAAATACCTGAGTCGTTCAGGAGCCAGGATTCCAGGACTCTAAGGATTTCCATTCAGGAAGAGGATTGGAACGGATTTGACAGCACTTCAAATGATCGCTTCATCTTAGCATGGAATAATTGTTGGAAGCGCGCCTCACAACTATTCCAGCAGCTCGTCGGGAGAAATCATAATGCGTTCGCGTCGACTCCACGTCGATGATGAAAAGTTCATGACGGAGTGCTTCTCGAGCGGATGGGGAGGCCTTTTTTAACTACGTTTCGTTAACTGCTTCTGATGACGTTTTTGATAATTGTCGGTCTGTTGTATCCGTTTTTGTTCGCGTTGCTGTTGGCGCTTTTCTTTTCACTCTTTGTCCTCAAGACGGACGGTGTTGCTGCTCCCGCTCTCACGAGCCAGGGGAAACGCCCCAACATTCAGTCACGATTGCTCACGACGGGTTACGAATCGCAGTCGACACGTCACGCGTTGCGCGGAGACCCCCGCATGAGATGAGTGAGATCGATCTGATCGATGTTGGTGATCACCACGCGAGCTTTGAGAGGATGCGCGAACATCGGGTCACCACTTCGCGATTGGAGAACGCGAGTTTTTGGGATGATCCACGCCGGTTCGAGTAGAATTCCATGGAGCTTTTGATGTTCACTAGTAGGCGACCGGGCAGACCCGGAGACGATCATGTTCACCCGCGGCGGCGACGACGACGACGCCTAGAAGTCTACGACTGTAGTGGCTTTTTAGCCATGGGACGGAATTTATCGACGTTTTTCCTCCTCTTGAGCGTGCCAGCTGAAATGTAGTCCCGATATTCCTGTCGTCGCGTTTCAAGAGCGAGAAAGCGGAGAAAATACAAAAGAAAAGATGCTTGGCTAGGCTTTGTGAAGTTCGAGATGACGCGACAACGTTTGTCACTCCACGACAGATCCGCAAACAAACTTGGCCCGGCTGGTGGCTGCGGACGCGAGAAGAGCTCGCATCGCACCTCCTCCGAAGAGAATCCACGTCGCGCCTAAATAGGAGTTTGTCGAAGACAAAGTGAGCGGGGAATCGGGGATGAGCCGCGCTAGGGAAGACCGTGCGCCGCACAAACGACAACGACCAAAGCACTCACGCTCCCACACGACGACACAGAAACGTGAACGGCTCAAAGGTGAGCCGAGGGTGATAAAGAATACAAAAACGATGAATGGTCGTGTTATCGTTATTCCGACTCTCGATAAGACTCTCAACGACATGAGTTCGTGTGAATCATAAACTAATCGATTGATAGAGCGAGAGAGTAATGAGAGGATTATCAAGTAGGTCAACGCTGCACTGGAAGGACCAGCAATCAACTCACTGAATGGAAGCATCATACTGGAAGTTTTCCGTACATAATTGGTTTCCAGTCCACCAAATGACCCTCGGTATAGACCTCATCTGACGGTATAGACATCATATGGGAGAGGTGGATGCCACCTTGAAACCCCAAAGCCGCGCGGAATTCCAATGAACGCAAGAATTTCGCAATGGCTTCCTGATTCTTTCCGTCGGACATTGAACACAGATCCATCGATCCGAGTCGGGATCTCAGTTATTAGTTTCGATCATTCGAACATGGGACTTCGCGCTTTGAACCTTCTCTATCTCTGATGATGCCCCTCGAGTCATCTCTGATGGGTCGATATTCCATCATGATGAACTTTACAGTTGGCGATGTACACGCAATTCGTGAATTCAATTAAGAATCGATGCAGTTGCTCGCTGAGCCCATGATTTGAATTTAGCTCGACGTCTTGGACGAACTCATTTTCGATGTCACTTTAATCGAAAAATTAGAAGAAGCTGTTCCTAATCCGACGATTTTGAATTAGGCAACTTTAGCTCCCGTCGCATCTTGGAACAAACAACGAGATGCAATCTCTACAAACTCGACTCAGAACATTGAGCGGAAAATATGGAACCATCGAACGAGACTGAACCAGAATGAAGCGGAGGGTGCGAAGCGGAAAAATCGGCCGTTTCTGATTTTGATTTACTCCATGATCGTCTATTTATTTTCATTGGAAACACACCGGAGTAATAGATATCCCTCGCACGACAGCTTTTCATTGTTTGTGGAGAGGCTCTCACGTTTCAAGAGAATTTCTGTTTACCCTTCGGACCGGCAGCGGGGTACTTAAAGACCTTCCAGCATCATTCATGGGATGTCGGGACTCCCAGGAGATTCCAGAATTCATCCAGAGTGCCGGTTGAGCACCGTGCAGCACCACCGGTTCGGCAGGGCATAAAAATCAAAGACTTGGCAAACATTTCGGAACTGGTTCCAACTGAAGATCCCTTCCGACTGCGTGGTGTCTAAAACATTTACACTGCATGCCATTTGCACCGTTCTGGGTCAGCCCTTGACTAACAATGGTGAAGGTTTTTGTTTCGTTTAGGGGTATTGACACAATGCGAGCGGGAAGTTCGACTGCTCAACACGAATGCCGCTGCTGCTGCTGTCGGCCATGGTAATAAAGCGCATAAATTTCAATGAATTCGTTCATGAGATGGATTATTCCTTTTAGTTATTCGGCCGGCGCCCGTCAGCACGCTGCTCAAGTAGACACACCGCACTAATGACGACCGATTCACACTGACACACAATTCTCAGAACACTTGTCAGAGCCCGTTTCCGAAAGTTGTGTGTGGCTTCCTTCAACCATTCGGATTCAAGACCGAGCTAAGTCAGCGGCCAGGGGCAGGTCATGTCGGTACGGACGAATCAGGACGAATTTAGACCCTTGAAGTTCCAGTCAATAGAACAGCGGTTCCCGAAGTGGGTGCCCGGGCCCACCTGGTGGGCCCACAAAGCAATTTTGGTGGGCCCACAGCCCGAGAGATATGGATTCATACGTCTCACGAGAGTCTCTGACGGTTATTTTGCTGCAGACAACCTAGATATCACAGACGAGTAGATCATCAATCTTTTTTCGAACTGATGCTCAAACTTGTGTCGATTTCGAGAGCCGAAGCAATCTCTATTCCAGCTGGAATTTTTGGAGGTGACTGAGGAGTGGGCCCAGAAGGTGTCAATTACCCTGAAAGTGGGCCCGTCCGCAAAAAAGTTCGGGAACCGCTGCAATAGAACTACCGAACATATCCCCGAGATTTCCCGCTCGATAAGATTGAGTCGCTCTGCTAGGTTTCGAGGGTGGACACGGTAGGAATAGCATGGTTAAGCTGAAGACGCGTCGAAGCCAGAGCATGCCATAGTTTTACGATGGTCACTGACAACTGATGAGTAATTTTCGGAAATTCGATGATGGCGAAAATAGATGAGCTATAGAGTGAGTATGATCGCTGATTTCGGGCTTGGAATCCCCAAGATTTCAGCCAGTATACAGATTGGAGTTGGAATCCGAGCTCAACAACGGGTTGTAGCTAGGGTTTGGTCAGGCACTGGTTTGCACGCGGGATATCTAGTTCATAAGATCAGACGTCAGGAGCTGTGTTTTCACCCCTACAAGACTGCTGCGGGATCTCACGGCTGTTCCATCTCTCTGAATCAGAACGTTCGACTTCCCACGGTCCATGTAAAAGGACGCGACAATCAATTCAAACACCATGATGAAGGTCGCGACTCTCAAACGGACTCAAGAAACCCGAATACTTGGAGACTCTACCATGTTTCGAGGAGAACAGATTGGGGGACCGTGCCTGTGGATGCTCGCCTCGTGCGATGGCAGCGGAAGTTCAGCGCTGCTGGAATCTCTTCGTCAGTTTCGCCATGCTTTCTCTGGCCTCGAAAATGCTGGAAAACAGGCGCAAAGTCCGTACTTTCCCAGTAAGATTTCTCGAACTCGAGGATATGGCGCCCTGAACATATTCGGTTGCCTGCTTCGTATACTTTTCCTGCTGAGCCACCACGCGTCACTGGCTGAGTCAAAGGCCGAGCTCGTTGTCTCCCTCGAGGAATTTTGTTCGAGATTCTGTTCGGATCTCGCGGCTTTGTGATCGGCCTTCGCGCCGTCGGCGTCGTGTTCGTGTATGAAAACAGATGAAAATGCTTCTCGAGTCGACTCAATAGATCTCAAAACAAACAATCCTCGGAACGGCTTTGTTTTTCCCGGCTTGTAATGTTTCTCGAGTTTTTCGTTTCCAGATCATTCTCCCGCGATTCAAGCCGTAGTGTCTGGCAGACCATAACAACGCGAGTTTCTCTGAGATGGAATGACTCACAAATTTAATCTTAAGTAGGTGACCGCACAGTGAGTAGCAGTTGATCTCTGCCGCATCGATCCGAGTGCCGGATACCATTAGAGTGGGAAGCATATTAGATTCTTTCTTGTTACTGTAGCGATGCCCGGCGAGTTCGTGCCTTGACCCTGAAGGGATTGGCTTTTAAATCGCTCCCCGTGATTGCTGAACTAAACCATGGGCTCGCGAAAGGAAGCTCGCCGTGAGTGTGGTGTAACGGAACTCTCTTGGTGGCCCAAAGAGAGCTAAACAGGGAATTAGAACGCGGCTCTTGTCCAAACGGAGTGCCTGTCGACCCCAGAGCGTCTCGAATACGATGTTGACAACCAACCGGTATTGACCTGATACTGCGGCTACGCTCCAGAATGGAATGTCTGACGAACTATTCCTCGATCTTCATTACACTCAATGTTCAGAAACTCTCCGGAACTTCGATTCCCTGTGAAAATCAATCGAATCACCTCGCTTGGTCTTTTTGATTAGACATCCAACGGATATCATGATGAAGGGTTTCCATTTTTCAATTTCGAGATTCGACAACAATCAAGGAATTCACCGTTTACAATAGGGTTTCCCCAACAATCAGGCGTCGCAGTAGGAGATGAACGGGAGATGGAGTCAGAAATCGCAGGACTCTGAAAATCACATTCATTGAATCCATACGGGGATGATTTCTCGAACGCACGGAAACGCCCCAGATAAAATGCTCGGGTCACCTAACGGCAGACCGTTTCAGCCACTTTGTTTTTGTAAGCGATCTCGAGCATCAGGGTGTACCTCGTAGTTTTAAATCGCGATTTTCTCTGAACCGCCGCATCCGAGCGCCCTGAGATACTTCTCCCATAATAATTAGATCAGTCGCTAATGACTTCATTAATTCGATAGTGGCTTGTGTGTTTCTTCCTGCAGCTAAGAGATCAACGTAAACGACTCGAGCAAGTCGCGTTGCTCTGTAGTTCTCTTCCCCGACGTCTCGACAATGCGGTTTTGTTCTCTTCTGGGACACGGTCAGAGTCCGAACAACAGCTCAGATCGCACATGAGCCTGTTTTCACTGACGCATGTTTTTCAATCTCTGATTGGACTATCGATCGTTGCTCGCATCCTTCGCCCACTTTCCCCGTCGCCCTCACAAAGTAGGTGACGCGTTAAGAGGGCGAAGGATGGGTCGGAACTTCCGATTCTGGAGCCGAATCGTTTCGATCCGATCGGACTCGCCGTCTCGAATCGTTTCGACGGCGTACAATGCCGACAACGCGACGCGATTGCCCGAGAGGAGTCAGGCTCTATTCTTCATCTGCGTAGTTTTTTGAACGCACTCGATTTCGGTCGGATTCCGCCAGGTCTTTGACGGGATGCCCTGGCACGAGATGAAGTGATATCGACTGTCGTCCTGCTGTGCTGTTCGAGCGAAGAGTATGAACAAATCGCGAGCAGCTTTCGAGAACAGCGATTCACGGAGAGCGGCTACGAGCGAGATAGCGAAGGAAATAGATGGTCGAGAGGAACGGGAATGGATTCGAGCAGATGGAAAAACTGCTTCCGCGGATTAAGCATGCCTGGCTTGTTCGGGCAAATCTTAGAATATCCGTCCGAGCTCCGTTGCGAGTCATGCGTATTCATGGCTCGCGACGATCGTCGACCGGCATGCTCGCATTGCAGTGCTTGTCCCCCTCACAGCGGATTATGACAATGAAAATTTCACTTTTTATGACTTTTTCTCTAGCACCCCTTCCCCTTCTCCCCCACTTCCCCACCCTCATTCACCCACCGACTGCACCGCGAGAGCTCTCCCGTGCGTTGAGACTGGGCTGGCTTTGGGTGAACTGGGTCGGGTCCCCAGTTACTCGTCGCTGCGAATATGAGTTTAATATTTGCGCGCGTTCATTAGCGGGCAAGCGCCCACTGTCAGGGTGCATGCTCGTCGTGAATGCGCGCTCCAAGACCATTCTTTTGATGACAATGTTAACTTTTTTTTCTCTCGCGGGAGAACGCAATGTCGAAACCTTTCCCTCCAGGTCGGTGTCCCGTGAAGAAGATCGGTCTGAGATTTCTTTTCCTACGACTCCGTTGGAAGTTCCTCTGGTTTGGAGTACCAAAAAAAATCATTCAGATGCATTCCTTCCAAGAGGACGTTGTCGACATATCGCATCAAGATTGGGGTTTCCCATTTTCTCGCGGTTTTCCAATTATCCAGAGAAGAAACAACCCCCCGCGATTTCCTCAACAGATCGAGATTCCGTTTCAAAGGCTGTTAGCAGTCGCGGAACGTTCGTCGAAGAAACCTTTGGCGGTCGGAGTTTTTGAACCTCCCGGAGCAACCGGTTGCCCGCCACCCTGTTTTTGTGCTTCCTTGGAGGTGCACCGTGAGCTACACCCGCCGCCGGTTCGATGCTCAAAGCTGTCAAGAAGGTGGGAGCTGCTTGATGGAACATTCTGCTGTGGGTTGAGAGTTTCTTCGGTATTGGGGAAATAACAAAATGGCCTCCCGGAGTATTTCCTCGCTATGCTTCACACTTGACCGCACGTACGTAACTCAGTTTGGCGCTTGGAGGGGGGGGAACCGGATCGAACTCATTTTCGCTCCCCAAAAACAGAAGCTGCGAAGTTTCAGCGGTTGCCGGCTTAGGCTGTTTGTCGAACAGCACTTCGGATATTTTGTTTTGTAGCATGTTCACTGGATTTTGCAGAACGGAGAATGTTCGATCAAATGCTCGTTCGGTGAGCGTACGGATCGAGAAGAGGCTACGAGTCCACACACCCTTACGTTCAGTCCTTCAATGTGGGGTCCAGCCGCGAAGATGCACAACCTGCGGGATCATTTGCTGTAGGATGCCTGGCATGAGCGAGAATTATGTACGCGAATCCGCGCTCGAATATTCACGCTACTGAGTTTCATGCAGACAATGATCCTTTAGTAGTGATTTATCACGTTCGTTCATGATTCTCACTGAATTATTCACCTCAAAGCTACAAACCGAGTCCCCACCACAGCCGTTCACGTTCGACAAGAATTAGGTTTCCAACCACTGGGGAGCTTGAGCCTATCGACCTAAAACCCAGCGACGTTTTGGGTCGGGGTTTGTCAGCTGCTGACCAAAATCGTCTGTTGCGTGCTCGATCTTCGCAATTTTCGCAGGCTCTTGCAATCCCTGCCGTTTACTTGGATTCTCTCCGACCCTCTCGAACGAATGGTCTCCTGGAAGTCTCACATGTAACACATGTTCTGGTCCCCGATACTCCTCATTCCGCTATGATCCATTGAGTTCTTTTCGAAATATGCTCACAACAATACTATTCGGCGCCTCCCGACGATTCCCTGCAACTCTGTCTCCGGTTGATACGGATGGCATTCACTGGCGTAGCGAAGAGGAGGGGAAGGGCGGTAGGAGGATCAATCGCCAGTCATAAGAGTCGATATTGTTGAGCAACGGGCGGGTTTTCAAGCGGATTCAGCGAGTCTGTGGGATCGAGCCTGCGTCGAATTTCTCGCCTGGTGATTCCTACACGCTAAGCCCAGAGAGCGACTTCACGGTAAGCGTATACTCGGCACAGATGGATCCTCAAATGTGATCAGCCATCAGATGGACGTTTAAACTCCATACCGAACCGATACGCAATACATTCTCACTGCCGGAAAGGCTTCTGCGATACCGATGTCATTTCGTACCCCTGGAGCTCTCAAAGACAGCTTCGTCCGAGCCTTCCGTTCCCGGTTTCCCTCTTCAGATTTTGCTTCTTCTAGATATCGATTCTCAGGATTCCTTGCAGGCCAACCCGATGAGTAGAATCCGGACATCTGGAGAATGAGTCTATTAGGATATGAAGTTCAGTATGTGAGGGATGTGTGAAGCGAGTGCATGTACTAGAAATAGTTATCGTATAGGACCTCCGGGTGCGCTGAGGTGGCTTTTCACAAGTTCCACCTGGGAAATCCGGTCGACGCTCTTACAAGTAAACGTTCACTTTCTTCAATCCGGGATGCGGTCGATTGATACATATTCTGAAAGGCCTTGGTGTAGCTAAGAACTATCCAAGATATTAGCGGCAGTCATCAAGGGGGGAAAAAGTAATAGCCGTTTGATTCCAGCGCTTTCTCATGTGTCCATCCAATCTCTCACCAGCCAACATATGAGAAAGCGCTGGAATCAAACGGCGATTACTTTTTCCCCCCTTGATGACTGCCGCTAATATCTTGGATAGTTCTCAGCTACACCAAGGCCTTTCAGAATATGTATCACTCGACCGCATCCCGGATTGAAGAAAGTGAACGTTTACTTGTTAGTGTCATCTCGAGCCATCGCGCCGTGGTAATTCGAAAAAGCATAAGTTCGGGAAGCGATTTGATTCGCGACAGCAGTTTGATCCTCGTCCCTGGCTACTCGACTGGTTCCCTCTGCATGAAAGAGCCTCTGGGGGCGATGCACGTTGTTGGTCACCTCTTTGGTCTTTTCGCTCAACAAGCCGATTGCGCGAGCAATACCTGCAGGGATTGCACGCGCATGGACTAGAGCTTTGTGTACCGTATTCGGTATGGGGAACCATGAATGAGGCGTAATACGAAGCCGTGCTGTCGTGTTGCAATATCGGAAAACTTACGATGTGGATTCCAGAATCGGGACCTGTGCGGTAAGCGACAGTACCGAATTATCTTATTGAATTAGGGTCGATATCAACGATTGTCGATCTAAGTTGCGAATCGGCAGTAGAACGGCGAGAACTCATCGTGCCAGGTGCAAGCCAAGCTTTTCATTGAATTGACACTGGATCCGCGCGTATCATCGACCTTTGGGCGCCTTTTGAGCAGCTGATGTTCATTTTCAGTCACCTGAATGATTATTATCGTTTAGGAACTTCGAGTAGAGACTCCATGAGGAAGGAAGAAATTTATGAAGCACTCCAAAGAATCTTTCATGGGAGCTATTAGGAATCTTGATGTGTTTGGCCTGCCACGGTCTCCACGCCTGTGAGCCGTTAAGAAGGTCAGGTAGCACGAGCGATCCGGAGCCTCTTCGATAGACACATGGAAGGTTGCATACGAACGCTCTGATGATGAAATTTGCGAGCCTACTGGCTCGAGCAATGGAATCGGTTAGGTGGAGCTCAGGCCTGAAATGTGAGCGAGTAAGATCGCCAAAATCTTTAACACAGTCGAGTTCCAGAATGACCTGGTCGAACAGAATGTTCTCAGCGGGCTGATCGTGAAGTATGTGGAAACAGGCCGATTTTGAGGTGGAGATGTGAAGTTTCCAACGCAGGTCGTATTGGTTAATGTTTTTGGGCGTGGACTGAAGAGCAGACTGGCCCATGGGTTCAGCGACGTCGGCAAGAAAAGGATTTCGTGTTGGCAACACGAAGATGAGAGACTCCTCTCGCGAACTAGAAATCCCGATGAGGCCATCTGCTTCGCCTTGGAACTATACTGCGGCAGATTATTCCGGTCAACCGGACGAGAAGACCTCGGTCGAGATCTTAAATTGGCATTTTCTTGCCATTTTCGGCCGGAGATCGCCGTTCCCTCAAACCACTGCGGATCTGTGTTCAATCCGACTTCAGAGTGGTATAGAACGATCCACCATTGTCGGTCACGAATGTGGAAGAAAGCGATGATTCATTTCGGTTTATGATACAGGCTTTGTAATTTGGATTCTCATTCGTGAGTCGAGATCGTTTGATGTGCTCCATCCAACACACCGCATATTGTCGTATAACCCCGAGACATTTATGCGATTTTAGTTTCATGTCTGCCGTTTTCGCAACCATTTCCAACAAACTTGAGCGACACCAGAACGCCCGGCTGACTGAAAGGCTCTTTGCTATGTGATGTGACGACCTGTCTTAAAACTGTCACAACATCTGAGAAAAACTTACTCTGAAATCGGTATTAAAGAGCATACTTCCCTCTAGAGTTCATTCGATTTGGCTAGCTGAGCTCGAACCATGAGGATCTTCTCCACCTTCGCCTTCGTTGCACTGCTCCTCGTGACGGCTCACGCCGAAAGCGATCACAAAAGGAGTGGTGGGAAGAAAGGGCTTCTCGGCCTCGGTCTTCTCGGACTCTGAAAGGCGTGGAATCAGGATTTGATCACAACAGCAGCGGCAGAGTGGATCAGTGACCCCGGCTGATCTCGGACTTCAGAGTCGAGTTTCATGCTACCATCGGATCTCCTGGAGACACCTCATTTTCATTTTTGTGCGTGAAATAAACACGTATGGAGTGATCTGATCTCTCTTGATGATTTGCTGGCGTTCCAGACCACATCCACCACATAGCTCCACTCATCAGGAAGCACTTGGACATGTATGTTTAGTGTTTGGTGTGGTCTGCAGCATTTTATCGTCCTAGATTCGTCCCCGACAGGTTCATTCCAAGTGTGAAGATGCAACTGGAGGATGAGGATCTCCTCTCTCAGTGAACAATCCCAAGGCGACCTTTTGAGGTGTATCAACGGAGAGAAAATCGAACGCAATCGATCTCGGGACATGGCCAAGCAACGGTCAAACGTGATGCGGAATTTCTCGCCGCTTGTATGATTCACATCATATGAGTTAAAAATTGCCTTAGGGCGATTTGCGGCCACCGCACGAGAAGACCTCGGCCAAGAGCTGGATATGACATGTGCTTGCCAATTCAGTATTCGAGATTCTACTACGCGCCACCTGAATTTTGCTTCCTTCGGGCAGCCTTCCCTGTGTCGAGATCGTTTGATAAGCTCCGTCGGGAGCACCGCAATTGTCGTATAACATTTATGCGATGAATCAGCTTCATGTCTGCCGTTTTCGCAGACATTCCCGACAAACTTGAGCACCTCGAGAACGCCCGGCTGACTAAGCAGCTCCTTCTTATTTGATGTGACGACCTTCTTTTGAAATTGTCAGAGCTTCTAAAAAAACTTACGGTGATTTCCCTATTTAAGAGCATGCTGTCCAGTTGAGTTCATTCGATTTTGCTAGCTGAGCTCGAACCATGAGGATCTTCTCCACCTTCGCCTTCGTTGCCCTACTCCTCGTGACGGCCCACGCCCACGGCGAAGGGGAACAGCCTAAAAAGAAAAAGGGGCTTTTTGGCCTCGGTCACTTCGGACTCTAAATATTGCGGCATCAGGATTCGATCACTACAGCATCGTCAGAATGGATCAGTGGCCCCGGCTGATCTTGGAATGTGGAGCCGAGTTTCATGCCACCTTCGGATCTCCTCGAGACAGCCCATTTTCACTTTGGTTCGTGAAATAAATACGCATGCAGTGATCTGATTTCTCTATTGATGAATTGGCGCCGTTCTAGACCACATACACCAACCCGCTTCAAGCTGAGCTGTTTTCGAAATAGGGGAGCTCTAAGAAACTTGACGCGAGTCGACCCATTCACACTTCCAGCGCATGGCAATATCGGCTCATCGTTGCTACAGGACAGCTCGATGTATGACTTGCCTCATAGCCAGTGGCGTATCTTCGGGGGAGGCAAAGGGGGCACTCGCCCCGAGCGCAAAACTTAAGGGGCGCAACGTTCACGGGAACGCAAAGTTCAGGAGGCGCGAATGCCAAGTTGAAGCCTACATCCGCTGCGAGAGGAATTCAATTTGTCCCGAAAAACTGAATCTCGTGTCGGAGGGATCAGGGAAGGGCTAGAAACGCCTTCACTCATAGCTCTTCCGGGGAACTCTCCGGATCTTCTGAGACTCAGAACATGGACCCGCGGTGGGACCCCAATGTCAACTCGCTCGGTTGAATGCGTTGCACGCAAGAACTCGCAGGAAATTCTGATATCAATCAGATGACGCGGTTTCTTGTGTCTTGTGGGCAGTGGATCAGCTCCGTTGGCCATTGTGAACGGAGTTCTTCGGCGGTCAGTTCCCTCTGTCATGTATGATTCGGGCGATTTGTCGGATCGTTGAGCAACTAACATCAACCAATGACACTCAATGTGTTATATACGCTGTTGATAACTAATGAAGATTTCATGTCCATTCGCCGATTAGGGATCGCGTCATCTGAGACAAGTTATCGCAACAACAGAAATCACCCTCGCACCTTCAGACCGATATCGACAGGATCGCACAGTGGGCCGCGATTAAGATCGAGCCTGACTCCCGCATCTGCTCCTTGGATGTAGCGCGTCTCATTGAGGCGACCTCGCGCGAATAGTCTCGGCCTGCACTCACAATGTTTGGAGGTCCCGCTCTCGCGCCGTCAGAGTTGGCGTGTGCCGTATGCCTGCAGACTGCCGAATATCATCGTTCACGGACCGCCATCGATCGACCTGATTCCTACTGCTGTGGAATTTGACGACACCGCTAGACGAGATGCAGAATTGACGCCCTTGTTACACAACTTGAACCATGAGAGGATGCCACGTCATGTCCGACGCGACGCCGGGATACAGCTGGAATGCGAACACTTGAATCCGCTAGCGGGAGAGTCGCTTGACAGACCAATGTTGATTTCTCGATCTCGTTCCTGCATGATCCCATACTGAGAAATAACGCTATAAGGAATCCGCTCATGAAGTCGATGGTACGAGGGATCAACATTCCGATCCCATGCCATCGAGCGCATCACTCATTGTCAGTTCACGAGTTCCACCTGGAAAGTTTGAATGACGCTCTCAGCGTCATCTCGAGCCATCACGCCGTGCGACGTTGATAATGCAGAAGTTTGAGAGGCGATGTGATTCGCGACGGCAGTTTCATTTTAGCCATCTGCTTCGTTTCGAAACTAATCTGCGGCAATCGCACGCGAAGACCTCGGTCGAGAGCTTGATACGACAACTTCTCGCGATTTTCGGTCAAAGATCGCCGTCGCCTCAAACCACTGCGGATTTGTGTTCAACCTGACTCCAGCGTCTGGTTGCATACTTCCCACTGGAGTTCATTCGACTTGGCTAGCTGAGCCCGAACCATGAGGATCTTCTCAACCTTCGCCTTTCGTTGCTCTGCTCCTCGTGACGGCCCATACCGCAAACGACCAGAGAGGAATTGGGGGGGATCAAGGGGCCTCTCGGCCTAAATCTCCTCTGACTCTGAAGAGTGCGGCGTTAGAATTCGATCGCAACAACAACTGTGGGATGGATCAGTGGCCCCGACTGGTTTTGGAATGCGGAGCCGAGTTCCTACCTACCTCCAGATCTCCTGGAAACACTCCATTTTCACTTTTTTGCGTGTAATAAATACGTATATCTGATCTCTCTTTTGATGAATGTACGCTGTTCTAGACCAGGGTGCACCGATGAACCCGCGGTGGAACCCCAATCCGAAATATCCCGGTGGACTGCGTTGCGCGCAACAACCCGTAGGAAATTCTGATGTCAATCAGATGACGCGGTTTCTCGTGTCTCGCGGGAATTGGATCAGGCCTCTTGGCCATGGTGAACGGAGTGCGTCCGCTTCCAGTTCTCTCCATCATGTCTGATTCGCGCGATTGATCGGATTGTTGAGCAACTAACGTCAACCAATTAAACTCAATGCGTTACACTGTCGGTTTGCATGGGCCCCTCCCGAATCACGCCACTGTCCAAGGGTGGTCTTTGCCAAACCGATCGGATGCTGGAGAGCCACCGAACACGCATCGGAATCGGTGAGCAACTCGCTCATCGAAGGTGATTCGCCTCTGGTGAGTCGAATTTACTCGTGTGAACGACCAGATCAACGTTTCCAGACCTCAATCCTCGAATCCTCCAAGGACAGCCCATTTATCGAGGCGAGGCCATTCAGAGGTTTATGGTCGTGAAACAAAAGACAAGCCATAGTCAATATTTCGGCGCGTCATCATACGACCTCATTCTTCCAATCTACTATGAAACTCTCTTCCAGGCACTACTCGCTTCGTGGGTTGGAGGGCTAAGCAAAACCTCGTTCATCGTCGCAATTGAATTCTGCTTGGAATATCGGATAGGTGGATGAGGAGATGGATCTCCGAGAGATGAGTCAATATTTCTGTGTACAGTCGAGGGTCTTGTCCTACTGGTAGCCAATTTCATTGGTTCGAGAGGAAAGGTCCGACAAGCTCCGTCAAACTTGAGCCTTTCACGCGATTTGCCGCGATCTTCCGCAGCTCGGGGAGCTTCTTGAACTCGACGCACAGAGCGGACGCATTCTCGGAATTTTTTAGCAACAGTTTCCAAGTAAATAGTCCGGCTGTGACACCGCGTCGCCCCCAGGGTCCGAGAATGCTCCTGGTCGCTACGATAAACGTTGCCAAAGTCGGCATCCAGCGCCAGTGCGTAATGGCCGCTCCCCAAATTGTCAGTCTGTGAACACGTCAATGTAGCTCGACGAAACCAGTTCACGGCAGAGTGATCTCGGTTTCCCTTGTGTCGACACAATAATGCTGGCTGGGAGTCGACTCAAGTCAGCGGAAGTGCCAAGCGCCTTGGGAGTCTCATTGCTCGTATCGGATGGAATTGTGATTTGTGAGCTGTTGGTCCAACTCCATTTGTAGCCAAATTACAGCTGAGATGATCCCTGTTCACGGTACGAAACAATGAAACGAACTCACGTCAAAACGCTGCGGCTCAGATCCAAAGTTATTCTCGGTGCAGTCCTCCTACTCGTGGTGATCTGGTACGAGAGTGAGTTTCTCGATCGAGGAGATCTCGTTTTTCGGATCGGTGCGACACCGATACGTCGGATCGGAATCGATCCACATCAGCTCCGATGGCTGGACAATTCGACGAGGTACAACTACACCTTCAGGATCGTCTCCGAGCCTCGCGAGAAAAGCTGTCCAACGGATCTGTACGTCGTTGTTCCATCTGCACCCAGAAATATTCAGCGACGCACGGCCATCAGGCAAACATGGGCTAAAGACATTCGATCAAGAAAAAACTCCCGACTCATCTTCGCTCTGGGGAATTCGAATGACGCAAGCCTCGCCATCCAACTCGGATACGAACGGGCGACGCACGACGATGTGGTTGTGTTCGATTTCGTAGACTCCTATGACAACTCGACGTTGAAAACTATTTCAAGTGTCAAATACGCAGCAGCGTGCCGCCCGGCCTACTTTGTGAAAGCGGATGACGACACGTATATAAACGTGAAACGGCTTTCCGAAAGTCTCGAGGCTGTTGAGGAAGCGTTCAAGGAGCCCTTCTTCGCCGGTCAAGTGTACGCGGAAGCCGAACCTCATCGGTTCCTCACGAAATGGACGGTGGATAGAAGCGAATACCCTGAGAGCTCATATCCCCCGTTCATTAGTGGGAATTTGTACGTCATCTCTGGATCTCTCCTGCCATCAGTGGCCGCCACAGCGCTACACACTCGCTTCCTCCATCTCGAAGACGTTTTCATGACTGGATTGGTCGCGACGAAGTTGAAGGTGCCACGAGTGTCTCTGGAAGGGGTTTGGGATCTGAGGAGGTTGACCACCTACAATTGTGCCTACGACCAACTCGTCTCAGGTCACTATGTTGATGCCGCCCTCATGCTCAAGATACACGATGATCGTCGAAGGTACTTTCAATCATGCTCATCGCTGTTCTTCATCAGCTGGTGTTCATGTGTTCCAAGGATCAGCGAGATCTACTTGTGACGAAACGAATCACCCGTGGTCGAACATTTCTGTCCAACTGCTTTTTCCGGCTGGAAAACTCTTTCAGGAAATCCTCGGACATCATGGGGAACCGATACAATTTCATTCTACCCCAAGAGTTATAGCCGAGCAGGCTTGACACTAGTTCCCCTTCCTCACCTCAGACGGTTGCAAGCGGTCAGCGAGACCAACAGAAATTGCACTCGTGTAGAAGTTGTAAATATGTGGAACTTTCTTCCCGTAAGCGTCATACGCGAGATGCTGATACCGCTCAAAAATAAATGATGGTTTTGCCAAAACGGCGTATATGATACACAGCATTACTCCTAACGAACCGGATATCTGTAACGAACCGCGAAAAATGAAGCACGTTCGCAGGACTCCACGATCTCGCGAGAAATCAACCATCCTGAGAGGAATCTCATTATCTACTTTTGCAGCCAACCATAGCAAATGCGAGATCAATCATCCACTAACGCAAAAATTGGAGAACTTGACTGCTGGTTGATTCTTGGGTCCGCTTCTCCGCACGTTGAATGGCTCCGCTCCTGCCGGAGCATGCTTCTAGTTGGAGAGAGTTGGAATGACTTCTGCTTCTACCTCTTCCGGGATCGAGTTGACAACCTTCACTTCCTCTCCTCTCTCAGGCTTTATCCAGCTTGAAGATTTGAATATTCAAAGCACAGTTCTCGTCCCCCCTGCGCGGGGTCCCGGTGAGTTCCAGCGCCAGATTCGAAAATCGCGGACCAGCAGGTGCATGTGTTCGCCCGACACTCTCTTCAGCGATCGTGTAGTGTGTGGTACGATCTTAAGGCGGTGCTCCAGCTGTTTGAAATCGGACTGTCGGCGCGAAATGTGACAGTCGTTCAAGAGATATTATTCAGAGATTGTGCATTCGTCTTTCCGCTAGAGGCAATCGGGACGAACTACTTTTTTTTTGCTGTTTTCTTGGGTTTCGACGATATAGGTTACGAGAATCACTCCGATCGAACAGTATGGAGACGCCTTCACAGCTACACTGACCATGAGCAGCAACTCTTCTTCAGATCAAGAGGACGGAAGTAAGTGTGATCGAGACACCTGTTTATGAATATGAAACTCTATATAATGCACCGTACGGAGGCACTATCCTCTGATCAGTTTATTTTGTAGTTTCCAACAAGATCGCTTCTCTCCCGCAGATTTCGAAGATTTTCCTGCGGGCGAAAAGCAAGGGCAAGGTAGGCGTGAATGAATATTTTCTGCATTCAGGCATCACTGGACGCTGATATACCACTCGATGCTCTTAAAGCGTCCAACGTTTTTCGGGACGAGGAAGTTGTCGATGGTTGAGAAAGATTGAGAAAATCAAGATCATGTATTCCAGATGCTGTCTCCAACGCGTTTACACCTACCTCTCTACTGTCGAGATTTCCCGGTAAGAATTCATTTGTTTCGAGAATATTCTTTAGAACATGGGCCAAATCTGATCGATCTCACGCCTGTTCGTTGATATCAGCAACAACCTGGAAACTCATCGCTGTCATCGTGGATGATAGAAATTTCGTTCACGAAACTTTCCGCTTGATAGCCTCTCTTCTCTCGTTCCAGGCCTCGTTCCCCTTAGGGATGATCTGAGCTTTTACCGAGGTTCGGTGAAGTTGGGAGCCCGCGATGTGGAATTGGAATTGCGTTGCACCAATCGTGGAATCATGCTCGAAACAGACGATATCAAACTCTCGTATCTCTACAAGAAACTCGAGAAAGAGAGTCCAGATTTTTTCACCAAAATCCATTCCATTAAAGATCCGAACCGCTTTTTACACGAGCTATTGAGCGCTGCCGAAACGTGAGAACGCACGGATCTCGATAGATAAGCTTGATTGATTTTGTTTCCTTTCCATCCATGTCTATAGCGAGCCAAACGCATCTGCAGAATGAGTGAAGTCTCGAATTTTTTCAGCTTCCGGGAGGTCCATGAGCCGGATCGAGGAGCGATTCGCAAAGTCGATGCGCTGACGTATCGTGTGGTTCTTGAGAAACTCCAAAGAGTTGGTAGGGAGTGTCTCCGAGGCATCGACAGCGACGTAGTGACCTTCCAAGTTTGCGGTAAGTGGCAAGACGATCGAATCGAAGGGGTGCATGTAGACCTCATTTTCCGTTATAACGGTAACGGAAAATAATTTCCGTTATCCGTTATAACGGAAAATATTTTCCGTTAAAAAAATAACGAAAATTATTTTCCGTTATTCGTTACAACGGAAATTATTTCCCGTTGAAGAAATGTCATATAATGATTTCCGTTGATAAATCATTTCCGTTATTTCTTTAACGGAAAATAATGACGAATAATGGAAAATAATTCCCGTTATAACGGATAGCGGAAAATAATTTCCGTTATTTTTTTAACGGAAAATATTTTCCGTTACCGTTATAACGGATAACGGATATTATTTTCCGTTACCGTTATAACGGAAAATGAGGTCTAGGTGCATGAGAGGATGTCAGATCCTGCTGATGATGACCCTGATCTACAAGACATGCTTACCTATTCTATAGGTCTTCAAATGACCTATAGTCTATCAGAGGAGATGGTCAAGACAGCCACCGTACCAGAACAAGTTATGAAGCAGCTGTGTTTGAAAAAATGTGATATCCTTGACGCGTTTAAATCCTTCAAGACGATCGCTGAGAAACTTCGGATATTCTATCAATCCCTCGAGTGTAAGTCCGCTTCTCCGGTATCTCTCGCATCAAAAGATCGATGGGAACGATTATGCGTGAGAAATAGGAAAATTGGGAGCTGAATCCCGATTGGAGCGCGAGTTTCGGATCAATTGATCATCCCGATGGCCTTGGATACCCTTTTTCCACAATATCCTGACTATGTATCACAGCCGAAATGAATTCCAGCATTGGATTGCTCGCACTGGATCATCGATCCCTCGGATCTCAAGCAAGCGTACCGTCGAGTCGCTCTCGAAAAGTCCTCGATACTCCAGATCACATTTCTGGATCCCCTCCAAGCTGGGCAACCACCGATTGTGAGCGTTCCGAGTTACTTCATTCATTCATTCATTCATTCATTCATTCGTATGAATGAACATTATTCGAGCTCGTGGCAGCGTCGGTTCAGTTTCGTTGCCCGAAAGATCTAGCACGATATTTTTTGCAGCTGGAACTGTTCGGATGCCGGAGTTCTTTCCAGGAATTCACGGATCTCCTGAAAGATAGAACCTGGACTCGAAAATGGAACCCCAAGCTCGACGTCCTTGAGAATCTCCGGGCTGCATTCGGCGATACACTAAGATTCCTATCGAAGGAAGAGAGTGCCGAAGGCTCCGTTGCGTGCGCCATTTGCTACGCGTACTTACTCGGAGATCAAACGCCAAAGGTTAGTACCCCTCAGGATCGAAAACTGGCTCGATCCGATCTCGGGGAGGAGAGAATCGCCATCGGTCCAGCATAACACCGGTAGACGATGCTTTCGATTGGTTCGAATCGTTTGCTGTAGTAGTATTGTTTCTTCCAGGTTTTCTGCGAGAACGTTCAATGCCACCGTCCGTATCACGAGGAATGTTTCAAGATTTGGGCCCTGGAGCAGGAAGCCGAGCACGGCTTAAGAAGAACTGTGTTGACTGCACCCTGTGTCTATTGTGAAAAACCAATTCTATTCCGGGTCACTCAATAAAGACGACGAGTCGAATATCCGCAGTGATTAAGTGGAACACGATTAGCTTCTCCACCCGCTCTCTTAGGTGCTAAGCTTCTTCCTCGGCGGCGCATTTCCCGTGTCAACGTGCCGAGTGTGGAGTATGACTCGAGTCGCGATAGGCGGACACTCGGCCACGAAGTCAGAGCGACGATACTGGGTTCGAAACCAGCCGAACGCCCGAAAATGCCTGTCAGCTTTCAGGTCACAGCGCTCCCCTCGCTGCTCCAATGACCCATCAGTAGTATCACAAGGGAGGTCCGAGTGGAAAAATCGTCACGTCGACACAAAGCTGGCCAAAATCAATGATTCGGGCACTTCTACGCTGGAGAAATGGCTGCAAATCACTAGATTTTCATGTCAAGGTCGTGCACTTTGTCAGAGGCCCAACTGATAATCGGATTTATTTGAGCGTGCTCGGCTCGGAATCGTACGACCCGATACCCGGATCTGGATGATCAGAAGGGTTCGACACCCGCGTGAATGACGTGCAAGCTCCGGAAGCTTGAGGTTCCGCATCGCGTTTCCACGGACTCCTTCAGAAATCGTATTTCTCTTAAAATAATGAGATGATGCTGACCCGTTCTGACCAAAACTCAGAAGACGCTCACAATCAGATGTAGGATTCCAGCTCCCAAGAGTCATTCCCACGCTGCTGCGTACTGCCAGCATGGGAAAACATGTCTAGTGCGGCACTGTGGATGGACCAGAAACAGGTTGATCTGGCTTTCAATAATCACCGATCATAGGAAGAATAGGCTGAGCATCAGGGACGATTACGAGCGCGCTGGTCGCATTTCCCGCCAGCGTTTTCGCTTTCGAATTTTGGCGCAGTCAAACACGCCTGAGCGAGTGGTTTCGGTTTGTGAAGTCTGTGTTGGCATCCGGTTAGGGTTCTTTCCTTTTCTCTTGGAAGTTTGTAGTCACACGTGGCTCGCTTCCAAAGGTACGTTTTTACGGTTTTTTGAGCGCGTGTCGAGTGAATTTCACTGTGGTTAGAATCCCCGGTGCGTTCAGTGTACGTCGGTATGAGATCCTTGTGTCATTGTGGCTGTACTCCCATGCAACGCCGGTCTTGACTTGGCGGCGAGGTGCGACGCCGAAACCGACGGATGATTTTGAACGCTGTTGTTTGCTGTAAATTCCATGACGAGGGAAGAGAACGCTAAGATGAGCTTGTCCAGAAGCATTCTTCGACAAATCCGAAGGATCTCGAGATGTCGCGTGCTCGCAATCGGCGCTAGATAGAATTCTGCGGTGGTTTTGTGCTACAATCTGTTGTTGCTCAGGCTCACAGAGAATCCTCAGCGGTTCTCGCTGAATAACATGGACAATGAACCGGTTGTTCCGAAATCAGTCGCCTTGTGAGCTTAGTCATCGTCGTAGGTGTCCGCGATGAATAGTTTCTCATGTCGTGAACGCGGCGTTCGAAGCACGATCGGGAGCTTGACACAAGTCTTCATCGACGATCATTCGCGAAGACTTGGAGCAAAGTATCCCTAAATTAATAGCTGGTTAGTCATAGTACTTGATTCATCCTCCGGAGGATATCAGGTCTCTAATGCCCGAGACATTCCGATTCTATTGCAAGAACGATGACTTCGAACACGTGATCGTACGTCGACGTACCCTGACTAGACATGAACCTTGGATAGATAGGTATCGGGAGCTTGACACAGGTTCTCATGCGGAAAGTTTTTCTGGTCGTGTTGAACCTGGAGCAAAGTATCCCAACATCAATCCTGGTTAGTCATAGTACCCCATTATCCCAGAGATGATGGAGTCTCAAATGCCTGGAACAACTCCACATGTTGGAAAGCACTCGGATTGCTTTTTCGCCGATATTTGTATTCATCTTTTGTTTACTGTCCTCGACGCGAACTTCAGTTCGGATAGAAACTAAAACTCTTCTGTTTCCCATTGCAGGAACCATGGGACGCCGTCCGGCGAGATGTTACCGCTACTGTAAGAACAAGCCTTACCCCAAGTCCCGTTTCTGTCGTGGTGTCCCCGACGCAAAGATCAGGATCTACGACTTGGGCAGGAAGAAAGCTCGCGTCGATGAGTTCCCGTTGTGCGTCCATCTCGTTTCGAGGGAATTCGAGCAGCTTTCCTCCGAAGCTCTCGAGGCCGCGCGTATCTGCGCCAACAAGTACCTCGTCAAGACCTGCGGAAAGGACGCCTTCCATCTGCGAGTTCGCCTCCATCCCTTCCACGTGCTGCGAATCAACAAAATGTTATCGTGCGCTGGAGCTGATAGGCTCCAGACTGGAATGAGAGGAGCGTTCGGCAAACCTCAGGGCACCGTGGCCCGAGTGCGCATCGGACAGATCATCATGTCCGTTCGTGCCAAGGAACAACACCGCGAAAACGTCGTCGAGGCCCTGCGACGTGCCAAGTTCAAGTTCCCAGGTCGCCAGAGGGTGTACGTCAGCCGTAAATGGGGTTTCACAAAGTACGACCAGGAAGACTACGAGACCATGCGTCAGGATGGCCGTCTTAAACCTGACGGTGTCATCTGCCAGTACAGGAACGGTCACGGACCCTTCGAAAAGTGGTGCCAGATCCAGCGTGAGCTCAAGGCCGTCTAGGCGGATGAGGAGAAGTTGAATAAATTTCAAACCTTGACCGCAACCGATTGCTGTCTTTCTTGAAGGGGGTTGTTCGGGATATATTCTATTCTTCGACGAGCATCCTTTCATCATTAATTTTTGCCTCGCTCAGACTTTTCCCTCACTCAGGAGGCTCTCAGTAATGGATAGCATTCCCACTCGTAGTCCTTCAACAATGATCCAAATTGAGACTACTGGTGGTGGATCGACGCACGATTCGCTTTTGGGTGAATATCGGGTGAGCGGAATCTACTGAAGACATTGTGGAGGCAATTGGCATGATTCGTCGCCGAAACTTTGATGCTGTTAAGCTTTGTCCCGGAAGCCAATCGAAGCCTCATGTCTTGTATGAGATGCGGCACTCTTAGGCGTGCATAGATAACGAGACGCATCAGGGAAGGGCACATCAATTATTGAGAAAACTTTTCGGAAGTTCACATCGAGGCTTTGTGGCACAACTCGTTCCTATCCGATACGAAGGTGTTGGGGCAGATTGTTCCTCCCAGCTCCAGTCTTCCGCTGGATTTTCACAGGTTTTCTCCCAAAGGTGTAGTTCTGTCGCGCTTTTGATTCCAGTTTTAAGAGAAGGCGAGGAAGGCGGGAGGAAGAAGAATAGACGGGTATTAGTTGGAGCCCAACTATCGCAGGTAGCTCATCCTCACATCAGTGGGTCTGCCAGTGAGGAACACACCGACAGGAGACCTCGATTTCCCTTATTTAGGACACGTAGGGATGGAGCTTCATGAATTTCGAGCAGCGGAGTCATCGTCCCTCCGCCAGGTTGGTCGCGCTGCTAACTTCTAAACGGAATGAATGATCTGGAGCACTGATATTGTTTCTTCGGAGTGCCATCAACGACATGACTTGCTCAACGCGGAAAAAACGCTTCTCCCCTGCTCGAGGGAGTCTTAGGATTCGACTGAAGCTCAAGTCAAGCACTTCGAGTCTTTGGCGGTGATCGAAAACTTCGTGGCGGAGTTCCAACCCCTCATTGTGTCCTTGTGCGATTCGAGCGCGCTTCTAGATCCACGAGATGAGACTCCGAGACTGGAGTAAATCTAAGCAGCGTTCTAAGCGACGCTCGCTATCCTATCAAGCAGTTGAAACCCTGATAATGTGACGCCCTGAGTAGAATACAAGTTTTGAAAAAGAACACATTTCGTTTTTTTTTTACACTGTTTATTGGCTCAGCAGGTATTTCAAGCCTCAGCAACAACGTGGCCTTTCTCAGACACGTAGATACCGTCGAGGAATTTACGGATATCCTTGTTCTTCACCAACGTGGATTGCCGGATGCGAGCCGCAGAACGGGAGACCGACTCGATATCGTTTCCTGCAAGGATTGAGAGAAGATGAATTAGTAAGAGAACCTCATGCTCCTGAACCTAACTCGCATCGCGAGATACCCGATGCTTGGATGTATATTATTTGATTAGATATCACAGCGGGATTCAGAGCCAACAATACGTCTCGTGATTCGCATTCTTCGTTGAAAAGCGCAGAGTGACCCGAGAAAACCCCGAGCCACAAAGCGCTTCCTCCGAAACCATACAAATCTCAGTGAATGGATTGTCGTTATCATCACAGTTAACTTCATCGCCGGAATCAGACGAACGGTTTTGAATTTAGGTATACTGGAGCATCTCTCCCAGTTCTCCGCCTAGGCTCCTCAAAAGCCACGATCTAGACTCACCCTCAAGGATGAGTTCGTCCTTTTGGGCCGCAGAGTTGACGCAGGTGACGCCGTTTTGCATCCTGACCCGACGGATGAACTTCTCACCCAGGAAGTTTCTGATCTCGACCAGGCTGTTCTTGTCCGAGATGACAACGTTGATGGGAAAGTGAGCGTACACCGTCCTCATCTTGTACTGGAAGCCTCGGGTGACTCCAACGATCATGTTTTCGACGTGCGAGCACACGGTTCGGACGGTGGCCAGCTCTTTCTTGATGCCGAACCACTTACGGACGACAAGGGTCTTGGAGTCTGGCATCTCCATCTGCACCTGAACGTGGTTGAACTTCTTCGTCAGAGTTCCGCGTGGTCCGCTGATGGTGACCACCCGGCAGCGGACCTTGCAGGTCACTGGAAAACAAGAGCAGCAAATGTCAGATGGGCGCACTGTGCGCAATTCCAAGCACAAGATTCACAAATAGACAACCAGCGCCAAGTTTGGCGGTGGCTGGCTTCAGGCCGGTTCTGTAATCTTGCCGGAAAGCGTCTCCGCCTGCTTTGAGAGCTTCAAGCGAGAAAACCTCACTTGGAGCCCCTCCACAGGTTTGATACTTCACGTCAGAGAATGGATTAAGGCTTTCATCATAAAGTGGAGCAGAGTTTAATGCAGGGAGTTTCGACCGAAGTCCGACAGTTAAGTTTATAACAGCTAGCTGTTCCTGCTGCCTTCTAGAAGCCAAGCTACGGCTCACGGGAGCAGTACTCACCCTGCTCCGGGATTTTCACGGTTTGCTCACTGACGATGGTTTTCATCGCAACCTTTCTGAAACGAGAAACAAGCCGTGTCAATTTGTTGAACTTCCGCCCGTTTTGAACCTTGCGGCGACTTCGAAAGTACACGTGCGTTGCTCGAAGCCAGGAAAACTTGACAATCAGCGTTCGAAGCTCTTGGCAGACCCTCCACTACAGTGGAACTCGTTCTCACTAGCCTTCCCCGAAGTTTAAGTACGATATGGAGGAAATTTCAAGGAACCCGGACTCTTTCTCGGGGTTTGTTGGAAGCAAGCTTCATGAGTGGGATCGAACAACACAGGGCAACAACACTGTCTTCCGGAAGGTCCTGCGCTAGAAGTTTGCTTCGAAGCGCTGCGATTTTCAGTTCATACTGTTCACGTATCCAAGGGTGACAATCCTGACTGACCAAACACAGAATATTTCATCGAAATTCGACGATTTTCTCGGATTATTCTATACCTGCGGCACGTACCGACAAAGGGCCACCGAAAAAGACCCAACAGTGGTTTCGTATTCGTGTCGCCATTTTCACCGAACAGATGAACGCATTGCGCGCCAAATTCGAACCGCCATGGATACCGAGTTCTGCGAGAAACACGATTTACTCTCTCACTACCCACTCCAAGGAGTTTCAATTGGGATTCCCGAATCGTGGAGCAATGATTCTCGTCAAAGGACGACACAGGTCAGGTGAAAGTCCCACATTGATGTGACGAAGTGAGCTTCGAGCGTTGTTCTGACAGCCCATGTCTAGTTTGCAAATGTTGCAGCTAGGTTCGAGTATTTGACACAGGGCTGTGGGACGTCCTCTCTGGAATGGCAGGATTCGAGAGACCGTTCGGTTATGGAATCAGAAGGCAACGTGATGACCTTCTGTGGATACACGGCTGGGCGGTCTGCGCCTTCCTGATCTCGGTAGTTACAGCGTTGGCATCTACCGCACCGTCCTCCCTGCTACTGCTGCAGCCGATGCTGCCGAACATAACGAACGCCATAGACGTCGAATTCCACACACAGCAGAGCAACCACAACAGATCTCTGTCGTATCAGATGTGCAGAGCGCAATGGGTCATGATATCCGCTCGAGTTACGCTCATCATTGAACGTTACTAATCGATCTGTGAACGAGTGTTCACTGTGAAACTTTGGACTATTGCACCACCAGTTGCGCTCCGAGTGAGGTGAAAGTGTACTAGTGAGCTAGATTGAGGGACGACTCGGTCATTTCAGTTGACCAAGTGCGTACTCTCCGTGAGTGTCTTCACTGGACGTTCGCGAGAGCAGTTTTCCTTAAAGTGCCTTAAAGTACAAGTGCCTTAGGAGATGGCAGCAGCAGCACCACCACCAAAATTCGAATCGCTTCAGGAAGAAGTGCTGTGGTACAGACAGAAGTATGACGAGTGTCAGCTGGAATTGGAGGAGTTCCAGACGAGCTCGAAAGAGCTCGAAATGGAGCTTGAAGCTCAGCTGATGCAGCTGGAGAAAGAAAACCGTAACCTGAAGAGCGACAACCAAAAACTCGAACACGAACGCGATGTATACGCTGAAAAGTTCACGTTAGTCACCACAGAACTCAAGAGCCAGCTCGAGCAATTGGACGATGACCTCAAAAAGGAGCGGAACTTCAACGAGGAGCTCCAGAGACACGTTCGTGGCCTTGAACAGAATAACGACGACCTCGAGAGAGCGAAGAGAGCGCTGGCCGCATCTTTAGAGGAGTTCGACGTCAAGCTCAACCACGCAATCGAGCGGAATGCGTTTCTAGAGAGTGAGCTCGATGAAAAAGAACAACTCTCAGCCATGGTCCAACGTCTCAAGGAAGAAACGCGCGACCTCAAACAGGAACTCCATGTCCAAAAACGAGTTCCGAACGGTTCGTCATCAACAGGTGGCGGGATCGGCACTCCGGTAGTCGGAGCAGGAGGAGCCGCTGCGGGACACGCTGCGGGACTCGCTGCTGCCGTTACACCTGAGAAGAAGAAGAATGTGAGCTCTTCGCCGTCAGGGAGAGCGAACGCTCTCGACATAGTCAACGATCTGTTGCGGAAAGTAGGAACGTTGATGAATGTCGCTCTGACCCCACCCCCGACGCGGAGGAGGACGAACTCGAAAAAACTTTTCGAAACCAACAATAATGGAGAATCGATCCGTGAGGAGGGAACAACTAGTTCGGGTTCGGACCACAACCACCATCGCCACAAGTAGGGATTCGAAGAAGAGCAGGCGGATGAAGAGAAGTCGTGTCAAAATAATGAAGATACCCGCAGAGTGTGTGGTTCGAACGGATCTGTAAATTTTTGTGAAATAAATAGTTTAAAACGTGCGTTTGAGGGTACAAAAACAGCAAAAAGTTCTCATTGTCCAGCGAACCGTTTCTGGCGAAGCGAACCATCCGCGATCTGGTTCTGAAATTCATCACCGAACAGCAAGCGTTCTTCCAGGGCGACAGGTCGACGGGAAACATGATTGTTCGTTTTGTTCCATGTACTTGAACTCATCGGAACGATTTCCCGGGTTTTTAGACCATGACGATGGCTGGCGAAATCGGACGAAAACAAAGAGAATTCGTTCCTTGGTCCGCGGAAAGCTTGTTGCAATTATCTGAAGCGAGAAGAAAAGCCGATATGGGTCAAGTGGTACACAAGTGGGATGTATCAAACCGCCGGCGCCGTCTTGCGGTCTTCTGAGCTGTTCCGCCCACTGTTTCGGACTGATCTTGTCCGTCTTAAGAATCGTTCCATCCGACCTTTCTGACACTTACGGGTCAAGGCTCATTTATGAACCGTATGATGCGTGTCTTAGCGTGACCAAATAAGCTCGAATATTCTCTGTTTCATTTTCCTCCCCCAATTTCCTCCCTCCTCATTTCCATCCACTCCCGGGACTGGAAAACTCGATTCGGGTTCTCCCCCTGCAAGAAGCGATGTTCCCCTGGACTTTCGAGCTCAGCGGTAGACGACTATTCGATCGAATCACATTCTCGAGACTCCAGATGTTCGTTGTTCTGTTTCTTTTCACATTTTCGCTTCTCCCACTGTTTCCGAAGAGCCACGTTCTTAGTTCGTCGGAGCAAAAGAGCCTGTGGCGACGCAACCTGGGAGGCGTCGTTATGCATGCCATCATCGAGAGGCCGTGCCATGAAGTGAGTCCGTTCGCTTCGTCCGGCTAGCCCTTAGTTTCCACGAAATTACGTGATTCCATCCCGGCAGCGGAACGATGAATCAGGGCGTTCGACGCCTCGGAATTTCGATTGCTTTTCGAAGTTGTTTTTGTCAGCATGAGCCGTCGGACGCTTGGAATTCTCCGATCGAATGTTCTCCACGTCTCCATGAATATCTCGTCGATCCTTTTCGCTTCCAATGTTTAATTCACGGAGTTCCCCAAGTTCACAGTTTCAGAGGAAATTGGTGAGGAGGTCTCGCTTGCGGACGCCACGACGGATTATAGATGAAAAAAATGAAGAGAAAACTTCCGGCGGAACAAGCGGAGCTTGAGACTGCGGGAAGTTTGCAGAGGTATCATATTTCGCGGAGTTTTCGGAAGTCGGAAGAAGTATGTAGTCATGGTGAGTCGCTGCTCTTCCGGAGCGATTCTTGATTTACATTCAGGTATCTACCAGTAGCAGTGTTTAGACTTTCAGTGTCAACACATGCACCCGGGTGGCCATGAAAAGATTCGCCACAGGATGTAAACATTGGAGGAACAAGTGAACCATCTAGGGACAGACGGATGAGCGAACGAACGAATATCAACGGGTCGGAGTGATGGAGAGCTGCTGTGGATCGAACGCAGCGAGTTTACATTACTCGAAACAACAACACTCATTCTGTTCCGCCTGATCGGGTCCGATATCAGGCGAACACAGAGAACTTTCACACAGCGTCCCACTGAAAGAACCCCCGAGACGGAAGTCTTTGATACGTAATATCAATAATTTCAACTATTCTCGAGGACATGAACACAACTTTAGCAGCCTGCGATTCGCGACAACCTCGCGACAAAACGAGGAAATCTCGAGTTTTGCCCTTCCATTACTTCTTCATAACGATTTGTACTCCGATTGAGCTCCGGCTCTGACTCTGCTCTGACGCGAACAGCCCCCAGCTAGACTACCGTGAACGAGCAGCAATTACAACATTAGGAAGCGTGATCTGTGACGTGATATGACGTGTTTCCGATAAGTGATGGCTCTGGTAGCGTTCGTTGATCAGTGAATGTTGGCGGGGTCACTTCTCCCGGGACGGAGTTTCTGTCCCGATCCGCCAGATGGCTCCTGCGCCGGCGCCCCCGCTTCCTTTCCGGGGTTATCCTGATCGGAAAGGAGCACAGCCCGAAGACTGCCAACCTCCTACCAGCCTGCCTGCCTTCCTTCCGTGCCCGCCTGACCGACCGACGGAGCGAGCGACCGACCAACCAACCGCCTGCCCGCCTGCGTTTGGCTGCTAGCCTGGCTGCCAGCCATCTCCTGTGAGCAGCTTGAAGAGAGGAAGGAGAGTGGAGGCGCAAAGTGCGGAGGCCAGAGGCTCCTGCTCAGGACAAACTCCAGGTCGACTAGCACGAGGCTGCTGCGACAGGACACCACCACCGACAGCGGCAGCAGCAGGAGCAGTAGGAGCAGTGGTCGAGTCGAAGCAGCGTCCTGAGCGCAGGAGAACCGACCATCCGAGGGAAGCAGCCAGTCAGTGAGTGAGTGAGTGAGTGAGCGTGCGAGCGAGTGAGTGAGTCTCTCCTAGGAGGAGCTCAGGGTGGCAGCAGCAGCAGCAGCCGCACGCAGGCCCAGACGACACTAGGGCCAACAACGAGTCAGGAGTCACGAGCGAGCGCCAACTCCTGAGTGAGCGTGAAGCCAGGCGACGACAACAACAACAACGACGACGACGACAACGACGAGAAGGGAGACGGAGTCGTCGTCGAGCCAGTCGACGACAACCAACGGCGATCATCACAGTCAGAAGTGTCACAAATTAGAAAATGGCGACTCGGACGAGGAGCAGTGCTGTGGACCCAGACATGGCAAACAGCACTACCATTGGAATTAGCAGCAGGAGGTACTGGTGAGCTTCTGTGAACGTCGTGAACATCGGCTTGATACACGACGACCGCAAAAGTGAACCTTCGGTGGTGTCTCAGGAGCAGCAGCAAAAACCGCGCGAGAGAGAGGAGCAGTTCGTCAGTGGAACAACCGAGCGCGGCTAACCGAGACCACCCACGAGAGCGCACCGACTGGGAATACGGCATCACAGTCCCGTTTACGGGACACAAAGTACGGCCCGGGGGGTCGACATCAGGCCCTAGACAGGGAATCGTCGCAAACCCGTGGTCCTGGAACCAGAAGCATTCGGTGAAAGCAAAAGGAACGTTGACAAGGTTGCGAGGAGACCGAATGGTCGCTACCGACGTGGTGGAACGTCGCAAACCAGTACCGAAAGAAACGGCCACGCCACTGCCCTTAGCTTCTCGTAGTCCTGAAGTGAGTGAGCGTGCTCAGGACGATCCTGGTTCCGAGTGATCGCTGTGGTCGTCGTTGTTGTCGTCGTTGTTGTTATCACCTCCGCCTCGGCGTCGTTGTCCTCCTTCGCCACCAAGAACGCCATCAGAAACGTTAACCCAACGTGGGGGTCGTCCTCACCGTTGCCGAAGCTCTTGAGCCGCTCGTCGTCGTCGTCGTCACCCTCAGCATCCTCATCCTCCTCGTGAAGAGGAGGTGGAGCTGGTAGATGAGCTGCTGGGTTCAGATGGGAAGGAGCGCTCAGGAGTAAAAGGAGGAGTTTTAGGAGTTCAAGTTTGCTGTCGGTGGTCGTCGCTGTTGTTATCAACATCATAATTGTTGTCGCCGTCGTCGTCGTGCCGTCGACGCAGCGTTGTGTACCCTCATGAAGAAGGTTCGTATCCAGGAGCAGGGCGCAGCCATGAATGCCCCGTCGTCCGGCGACTATCCCAACGTCCTCGACGACATCACCTTCGCTGAAAATAGGTGAGTCCTCCACTTCTCCTCCTTATAACTCTGCTTCCGAGTGGGCGATTATAAGGGAGCTAGTTGGTGATGAGTGCGTGAGTGAAAGTGTGAGTGCCCTAATCAGGGAACGGGTGGAGAGGAGCGGACTTGAAACGTATCAAGAAACAGTTATGTGCCACCCACCCAACCACTCGTACCTCAATATCTCGTCAACAATGGGATATTGATTCACCCTTTCTCCCTTTTCTATCTTCTCTGTGTTTCTATTCGAGTAGATAGACTCAAATGGATGGATTCGTCGTGGTGGTGGTAGCGGTTGTGGCTGCTCCGGCAGCCCAGAAGCCATGTGTCGTTGAAGGCCGCCATTGCGACCCCTTCGCGAGACCCTGCGGGTGAATCGCGTCCAATGGATCACTGTGCTTTTCATTCACACTGGAACGCTCTCCCTACGCAAAGCGCCTTCAACAATCGAATGCCTCTGACCCTCCCATTCTCCCATATTTTCCTCCTCATCCCCATAAACGAATCCTGAATGCTCAAATACTTTGGTGGAAGGAAATTTCCAAGACGAGTTTTCCAGAACTGAGAGAATAACCACTGTGGCATCTCCGGATGAATCTCGAGCGCAATCAGCAGCTTCCGCTGTTTTTCACGCCCGACCGTCGAGACCTCAGTCGACAATTTCGGTAGAGTGGCTGCGCTTTGCTCTTAGTTTCTCCGGTTCTTTCCCTGTTCATTACTTTCTGTCAATTCCTCCGCCAATCCGTTTCATTTACTCCGTGTTCCTTCCTTGATGTGTTGTGAATACTTCAGAAGCTGTTCGAAACGTTTCAAATTTCGTTCGAGGCTCTTGAATATCAGTTGACATCTTGGAAGTTCATTTGAAGGCCACATCCGAGAAATTCGAGCCGTTTCCCATCGTCCGACCGTTGATTTTAGCCCGAATCAAGATTCCTACTTACAACTACCGGCTCCGGCAAGATCGAGCTGGAACTCGTCGCCGTCGTGGCACAGATTACTTGAAATCGGCTCTTCCCTGGGAGGAAGTATTCGCATGTTTTTATTCCTTGGAAGGTCGAGAACTTCTGAAATCTGATCACCGACTTTCTCGGTATGATAAGTTTCACGTATCCTGATCGAGCCCGTCAGTGAGGTTGAGCGAACCATCTCGTGGTTTCCTTGAATATCGAAGTAAGGTTCCGAATTTCCGACGCGCGGAATCGCTGCAGATGAGCGAATCAAAACGCTCGTTCGATCGAGATCGAATCAGAGGCGTAGGTGGCCACAGCAGCGAAGGCATCTGAGTGAGAATCCACAAGCAGGACAACAACGTCAAAACCAACCGACTCGACTACTATCGTTTCCGAATGACGGCGCCTTACTTTCTCCTCCATCCTCCCCATATTTCCCTCTATTCGTCCTCGTTGTCTCAGTTTGCCCCCCGGGCCGAGGCCGCTATTGCCTTTGCCGCCCTTGCGAGAGTGCGGGCGGGGGAGCGGTTGCTTGCTTGCTTTCTTTCTTTCTTTCTTTCTCGCTCGTTCGAAGCTTTTACTTCTTCTCTTGGGGAGGAAAAGATACTGCAGGGTGCGAACAGGGACAAAACAAGTGGGACAGTCGTCGTCGCCGTGGCCGCCACCAGAACCATCGTCATCGTTGCCGCGACCGTGGTGCTGTGGCGTGGCAAAAGTGCGAGTGAGCAAAAGAGGCACGGAGGAGAAGAAGAAAAAGAAGAGGTGGCAGGGCAGACCTGGAGCAGCAATAAGCGTAAAGGCAAAACTTTCCCCTGTTGTCTCTTCTGCTGCCGCCACTTTTTTTTCCTCTATTTTGTTCTCCTCTGCTGCGAGCGGGCGGGCAGGCGAGCTGTCTGCAAGATCGCAGCCTCTTGCCTTTCTGCCACTTGCCACCTCGCCTTCCGCAACAAAAAGCGGTTGACGGAAAAAGTTTCGTGAACAAAGTTTTTTTCCCGTCAACGCATTGCCGTTGCTGGAAGCTCTTTTCCAATCAGGTTTCCCCATTTTTCTCTCGCTCTACGACTCCAACGATTCGATTGATTCCTTCCTTCTTACAAGGATGATCCTTTCGAGTCATTTGTGGATCTCACGTCGCCTGCTTGAACCCATTGAAAATCCGTGTATGATATCATCGAGAACGTTCGGTTCCCTGGCGAATTCGTGGTGATTGATCAAATTCGACGAGTTCCTGATCTCTGGAGCGTTCTTTCTCGCATCGGGATCGATTTTTCCATAGGAAATTCCGATTTTCTCGCTGTAAACTCGATTTGACCTTTGATTCCTTCCTTTGATTCGAAATAGCAATGCGCATGCTTTTTCATGTTAGTATTTGATCGCTTCACTACGTGCAGGATGAACGTGTTCTCCTCGATTCCGTAACTGAAAGACTAAAGGTTCTCAAAAAAGGCGAACAACCGATTTCCGGCACGGAATTCCATAGATCGAACCCGTATGCTACACCCACTACGCGAATCGTCCGACTGATTGATCGCCGATTCCGTGATCGGGCTCGGGTCCGCTTAATTCACCCGAACATAAACTAGTTCCGACAGTGCCGAGCCCATAAAACCCCAAAGTAAATTGCATCGATGCTGACGCGGACTGAGCCGCGATCGAGCGAAGAGCCCATTGTAGTCGAGTGTCTGAATCCACCAAATCCCAAATCTCTATTACGAGATTCCGTCACAGCCGACTCTCGTCCCCGCTGGGGAAACGTCAGCCCATGAATGACCGATGATTCCTATTGAAAGGGAAGGAGCGAGACCACCCTGGCCTGGTTCGACGAATATCGAGGAAAATGTACTTCAAGTGCATCGAAAGCGTTTCTGTTTCGAAGGAACCATGTGTGGATTGCTCTCTGAAAATTCAGAGCATCGGGAACGGTGATTCCCATTCAAACTCGGGGACAATGCATATCATGTTCGTCGTTTCCTTCTTGGTTTGCAATCTTTGCTCCCTCCTTCATCTTGATGTCTTCCTCCTGCCTCTTCGATTGGTTATTCTCCTATCTTGTGGAAACTGTTTCTTCGTTTCTTGATTCTGTGATAACAGAACGCTTCCCATGAAGCCCTGGATTAGCGCTTTCGTCAAATGATCGAATAGCTTGATACTTCAAGTCGCACTATATCATAGCGCCACTCATCTCACTCGAAGCTGCTGTGTCTCATCATAAACTTTCTCGCGTTTCGTCACTTCTCTATCCATCCGAATGGTCGAACGCCCTCGGTGCACCTTTCCAAAATTGTTCCTCTTGGATGCTCTTCTGGAATTTCCTTCACCGCTCTTGTTCTTCATTGCTTCTCCGAGCAATGAGATTCAATTTTCCACCTTGACCGATGTCTCTAAACCTGATCCTCACGGCCTCGATTCTCCGAAGAAACCAGAGCACATAATTTGAGTGTTAATGTCGTAAAGAAGAACCGCACTCCCAGTATGTTCACGCCCCTTGTCCCCGTCTGTAATGAACCCCCGCTCCCGATATCCCGAGGTCAACGTGGGTTTTGAAGACCTCATCCCGAACGACCTCCGCCACTGTGCGACGTCGTTACACCTCCTCCACGACGGTTCCGTGAAAAACAAACCTCCTCCCCGCAAACTACTTGATCACTGATGTTGGTTTTTTCAATTTTTGTGTGCGGCGCGTTTTTCCGCCATCGGTACCTAGGGCCCGGAGACCACGTCCGCGGCACAGCCAATCCGAGGAGGGTCCGTTTCCCAGCACTGAGGAACGAAGGTACAGAAAGATATTTTTGTTCATGGCATCATCTTCAGTTTAAATTTTTTTCGCTCACATCGTTCGAGATAAAAGTCGAGATCAGAAGCTGCCGAGAGTCTCACTTGAGTCGGGTCTACGTACAGCATAGTATCACACCACTACATACTCTATGTACAACGCCGTTAGCCGAAGCATTGCCAAACAACCGTAAAGAGAGTTAGACGAACGTAGAAGTCTGGGATGATGGAGAGTAGTGTCGCGCAGTGCCAGAATCCGGCCTTCGATGCCCAGCTGCAGGGGAGCGACATGTGAGAAATGGAAAGAGTTGAGGCAAGTCAGGGAAAACGGGGGGGAGCGGGAAGGACAACCGTAGTTGTGGAAAATGTGGGAAATCCTGGGTACATCGACAACAGGAAGAGAATGGAGTAACGAAGTCAGCCTCGTTCCGATGCGAAAACGCTTCTGCAGGCGGTCACCGCTCGCGAGCAATCAGATTTGAAACGGTAGCCTCGAACATGCGTGGAAACGACCTCATATTTTTCGCATCCATGCGGGAGCTTGTTGCCCGAACTGAATCACTACGAACTGCCACGATGCCCCGTTGGTTAGTTTCAGGCCAAGTGGCCGTATGTCTGCCCTCCTTCTTTAATGAGGAGTCTTATTAGGTTTTTGATGCGCGAACGAAACTACGAGCCGACCTTGGATAACGAGATTGGCATGGCTCCACTTTTTGCACCTTGCTTGCCATCTCGGCTCCCACTGCAAGTCAACTGCCTGCTCGGTGCCACCGGTTCAACCTGAGACGGCCCGCGGGCTCCGCGTGTGAGGCGCGCGGATAGCCCGAAGCTTGGAACATAAACCCAGAGAGTGTCCCGGAGCTTTCTGCATTCGGCGGAGTTTCATTCGTCGACGGTGCTGTCCGACGACGACGTGATTCGAAACTCTGTCGACAGGCTCGGAAACCTAGTTTTTAATTTTCCCTCGGGAACTTCTACAGAAGTCGAGAAGCACGCGATCGAATTCATTTCCAGTGAGACGATCCGATGCCGTCGCCCACGCTCTCGTCCCGGATTCCGTTTGTGGAGGAAAACGATGAGGAAACATCGTGATAGGCTTCCACTTTGGAACGGAGGATCGATTCCTTCAGAAATGTCATCTTGAGCGTGTTCGGGAAATGTTGTGGTTTTCACCAATTCGGAACTCGAGAAAAACAAAAAACGGAGCATCGCCCGGGTTCTGGCCTACTCCAGCTACTTCTCCCGAACTGTGTCATGCTGGCATGACATTGATGAGTGTCATTCATGGCTTGACACATTCGATTGATTGGTCGATGGATGAATTGACAAAATCGGCAAAACTTGTACATACAGGCGGCCGCTTCATCCCGATCTCGGTAGATGTGATGGAGATGATGATGATGGCAATCGTATTCGGTGGTTTTGTGAACGAAGCGAAGACTTCTTTTGCTGGAAAAGCTTTTGCTTGCACGACTGGCCGCTGGGAATCTCGCTGAAGGAACAGCTGTTGATCTGATACAGAGTTGGAAATTAGAGCTACGAATGATGAAAGAGACGAAAAGAGCGCAGATTAGAAGACAAAAGTAAAGAAGAGAGAAGAAACACAAGCATTCACATACGCACGCACACATCAAAACCCGACGGGCGAGTGGTCGCTCTGACTGAAAGTATAATTGCAGGGACACTGCAAATCTCCGTTATCGACAAATGGGGTTCAGTCGAGGATTCGGACTCGGCGAACAAGTTGGCTGGAAAGAAGGTTATCAGTTAGGCCTTCAAAGAGGAGCTCAGCTCGCAACCGAGTTAGGCTTCTATCAAGGCTTCGTTCATGCGTGGATTACAATTCTCGAGCACGAGGACCCTTCAAAACCAAGGTGAGTACCGACAATCGCTTGAATCAGGAACGTTTGATCCAACGTCGCAGCAGCGGAATCGAACCGGCGGGCGGCGCGATATTGAGAGAACTCGACGAACGTCTTTCTCCGCTGCCAGCGAACCAAGAGAGACGGATTGCGTCGTTTCTCGATGCTCCGAGCCCTTTGTCAGAATCAAAACCCTTCCCCGTATTGATCTTCTCCTTCTGCCGTTTCGTATTCTGATGTCAGTGTCAGCTTGAGGCGGAGCAGGATCGGAGGAACAAACGTTTAGACAACGAGAGCGTCCTTCGGTTCCGTCTTCGCTTCTGTCTTCGGCGCCCTTCGCCCTGCCAAACGTCATCGGGAAATCTTGTCTGAGACGAAGCTTTGGATTCCTGATTCCGAAGAAATCGTTTCAGCTGGATTAGCTCCAACAGAACGGAGAACGCTCCGACGGAGGAGCTTTCCCATTCCGGGAAGCTTTGCTTGGAGTGCTCCTCGAGATGGGGAAACTGAGCCGTTCCACGGAATTCCCTCCGCAGTTCGTTCCTATGACGTGCACTCGAAGAGCTCGTGTTTGTCCTGCTTCGATCGTTTTCCAACAAACTGAACTAATACCACCGTTTTTCAACAGGAAACTCGCGGCGTTGCGCGGCCTTCTAGAAATGACCAAAAACTTTCCGAAACAGACGGTCGCCGATGATGACATGTTTGAAAAGCTTCACAAAATTCGTGCCAAATTCAAGCAGGTTAGCTTCCTCATCCAGCGTCAAAGGAACGGATCCTTCTTCCAGTATCAGCGAACTGTAGAACTAGCTTTTCACGCTCTGACTGAGTTCGTTGAATGTACTCGCAGGTGGTGGCTTTACTGGAACTCGGCGCCGATCAAGTCGTAGGACAGCAAAGCGGTCGTGAGGGAGGCGCTACAACACCGGGCCGCTCTCATCCGCCGTCTGGCTTCCATCAGACTGAGCCAATATACAGCACCTCGACGAAGCACCACCAACAACCGCAACCCCAACAACAGCACATTCACCACGCGTCTCAGAGTTCACAACAGCCGACACACGGGGTGTATCCTCAGGGTGAGTTCCTCCTCTTGATCAGAGTGACGAAGGGGAAAGAACTTCATGATCGAATAATTGATAGATCATAGTATCAACGGGGGAACTGATTGTTGAAACGTATAATTGTTGGATGAATCCATGGGTTGATTGAGATTTCTCTGGATAGAATAATTGAGTGATTGGTGAATCGGTTGTAGGGTCGTACCGGTCTTCGCACACACATCCACCCCCGGGGCAAGGCATGGCAGCTTCAGGGGCTCGGGGGTCAACGGTAATGATGGGCGATCCGACACGACCCTCCTCGAAGCACTCCGAGATGTCGTTCTAGTCCCTGCCCAAGAACACCTTGCATTCTGCTCTTCCACCCACTTTGTCTTCCGACGATGCCAACACCAAGCGAAACATCAATAAGAAACTCAGTCTCAGCACACCCGAAGGTAACCAACTGCGCAACCATGATATACATACATGTTAATATATGTAGTATGTTCCCCAAGAAATTATGTCGCAATCTTCGACGCGAATTTGAAAGAAAACCTGTTTCCAGATCTTTGTCGCCAAGGAATGTCACCGACCGCAGCAGTGCCGACCGCCGAGGTGTCCGCTCCTTTGTCAGCGCATCCGACCCCACATCGTCGTCACAAGCGACATCGTTCTCAGAGCCACATTGCGCCTACAGACCCGTTGCCACCTCTCCCTCCAACGGACGCAATTTATCAGACTATCCAAACACCCCAAACACTTCAGATGCCACATCATCATCATCAGCAACAGCCTCAACAGACGCTGCAGCACCATTTTCCGCAACAGCAGCAGCAGATCCGAACGAAGAGTAAAGAGACGCTCATCGACGGGGTAGGCGACTACGGAAAACTGAAGGGGAGTCAACTGCAACCTCCTCCGGCTTCTCGGAGACACGCTCGAAGCCAAAGTCCTCGAGAGCATCGTAGTTATCCGCGCCACCACACGGCACAAGGTCCTGTCATGTCGACGCAGAGTGGCTACAGAACGGTTCCGGTCCACACGGGGTCAAGTGACCACAGAGGAGGGGGAATCGACCGCCGGATGGCGGCTTCGGCAACGACGGGGGCCGCAGCCTCGGCGACGGCGTCCCATCACGAGTTGGCAGCAGGGCACAGGTCCGCAGCGCATCACCACCACCACGACGGGCGGTTACATCATCCCTACCCGAGCACGATCATCACCTATGACGAACTCTGTGAGAGCGTCGAGAACGAACGCCAGCGGCGTCGACAACGCGACAAGTCCAACTGTCCATGCTGCTTATGTTGTCGACATTTGTTCAAGCTGCTGTTCGTGCTGGCCGTGCTCTTGACAATTCTGCTCGTTGCGTGCAAGTACTGGTGTCCTGACACGTGCAAGACGTACCTTGGCTTTGGGAAGAGCGACTCATCGCAAACGTGATCGTACGCACGACGCCAAGTCGCAGCGAGGTTAGGCAGCAGCAGCAGCAGCAAATACAAAGGCTATGCATTTTCTTCGGGTGGTGTGCATTTGACAAAGTCCTCACTTGAAGCGACAAACTAACCAATATTGAGACTGGGTGGTTATCAACGCAGAACGGATGGACAAAGAGAGAAAGAGAAAGAGAGAGAGAGAGAAAAAGAGTAGTTACTCGACTATACAAAGAAGTACCATGGTCGGTAATGGAAGTACCTTGGTACTGACTCATATAAATGAGAGCTAGATCTATGCTGACAAAGTAACCCAATTGCTCACAGTATGATAACCTCATCATATTCAAGGAAGGGAGAGAGAGGAAACAAACAAACAACAAACAAACTAATTATACAATTGATGAGAATGATGGTGAAGAGGTGGACGCCGTCGATGGTTATGGTGATAATGATTGATTGTCTGATTGACTGATTGATTGATCGAAACCTGAACTGAAAAAAACTAACTGGAAACAAAACAAACGATTCACACAGTAACCAAACGATAATCTAACCGATTGTCTGAACAAAAGGATTCACTAATCTCGACTCACACTTCACTCGAGTGAACAGGAGAGGTATAAAGAATAGAGAAAAAGTTCTAAATTGATCGGATTCACTACACAATTTCTACTACTTCAACCACAACTACTAATCTCACTCTAAAGAAGAAAAAACACATGATCACTGTGATGAAAAACCTGACACGGGGCTGGTTATTTAAGCACGGGAGCAGAAGATTCGACAAAAAACAACCAACAACTCGAATGAAACATCTGATCTGATACTATAATAACAGCATACGGTTGAGCACAAGTTCGGAAGGAGTGACCGATTCGTCAAGAGGTTCGCCCGAGGCTACAGGATCTCACTTTGATGCGAGAAAAGCGGGAGAAGAGGCGAAATATCTACCTTTACGTTGACTATAGTGAACCTATTCGGCGAAATCTTGGATCAGCGAATTGGCATGGCGTTTGGCCACACCTGCAAACAGAGCAAACAGATCTGGTCCCTCTTTCTCATATTTGAGGTCTACGGCTCAATAATTCCAAAGGCTGTCCTCGGATCCTCTCGGTCTTATCTCCTCGGACTACTGGGACAACTACCTGACAAACCGAAGATCGTCGCCAATATCTCAGGGAGACGAGTTCAGAATGCATTGTGATTCAGACCCTCAGGGGGACTTCCAAGTAGTACAGAAATGACTGCCTGATTGATGACTGATTGATCGATCGATCGATCATTGGATGAATTGATTGATTGACGGATTGATCGATTGATTGATTTACTACATGACCGTTCCGCCGACTGAATGATTGATTGGTTGATTGATTGATCGATTAGTTGAAGTAGGATCAATCCCCAAGCGGTAGAACGTCATTGCCACCAACGGATTCTGCGTGCGGATTTTCTCGAAGCCCAAACAAGTCGGATATTGATGGAGATTGATGATGTTGATGATAATGATCCATGTTGTACACATCATCGGCAGGCGGTAGCGAACTGCAGATTTGCAACACAACAGATACGCATTGAAACGTCGTCTTCGTACGGAAAGCGAATTAAAGGTGCATGGTGCAACACTGCCCTAGGCAAGAAAAAAATGCTAACCAAACTTGAACCTGACGCGTGAAGCAGAGCAGCAACCATCTTTTAACTCTATCTTAAGACAGACTATAATCTATTTACGAATTGATCGCGAGAGGAGGAAGCGTTGATGATCAATCAGCATTATCAGTTGAGGACAATAATGAAACTTAGTTCGATGGTGGCGTTGAGGGTATTGGAGACGGTCGCGACAGATACCGAAGGGAACGAAACACTTCATGGAAACAAACGAAATTTAATCATGATGATTCACCCACGCGACGGAAACACACGCTGGGAATGTTCATGCAACTACTGTTGAGCAACAAACGTTTTCCTCGTTCCGAGTTGAGAGATTTTCGTGTGAAGCGCAAGCTCAGAAGAATGTGAACCAACCTTTCGACTCACAAACAACACAGAGAAAAGCAAATATTATTACTATTGTCCACATAATTATCTTGTAATGATATTTCACTATTACGATATTGATTTACTTGTTACGAACAACTTTCATGCTGACAAACCAAGGCAACAGAAGACAACGTACTCCTCCAAAAAAGACCACGATCTCCTCTGAAATCGGAATTCCGAAAGCTCCGTTCCACTGATTCCCAAACTTGGCAAAACCCATCCTGTCTCCATCCTACAAGCCCATGGAGCCTATGATCGAAGACTGTTAGATCGATCATTTCGTTCGATCGACCGCTACGATCTGTTGTTCGTCTGTGACCGAGACCAGCTTCGTAAGTTCTTGTGTTACATACTGTATGTACGTGCTCTACAACAATACGACGAACACGCGCGATAGGTATTCTCGATCGAGGAGAGATCGTGGTTGATCGCAGATTGAAACGAGAACAATGAAAGGAAGCGGAGGAGGGCGATAATGTAATTGAAATAAGAAAAAATACTTCGTATCGAGCCCTTCCACCAACCTGAAAGGTTCGTTAACGGAAGAGGTGTTGGCCTGAAGAGATTTTAACCTGAACCATAGATATTGTACCATTATGTAATCACTAGGGTAACCTCTCTCGAGTTGATGAAACTGTAGAGAACTTTGTTCGTTGACTTTGATAATTGTAGCAGCGACTGGCTACGTACTGTTCCGCTATCTCACTGTGCTGCCTATCGGCTAATCGGCTTGAGTGATGATTGATTGGATAATTGATCGATTGATTGATTGTTTGCTGGCTGATCGGCGGGCCGGCCAAGAAGTGTTAGGTCGGTGCGCGTGTTCCTCGTCGTTCAACCGCAATTTTAGTCTATCGTTGCGTAGTTCAGAGCCTTCTGTTCTCCATAGTTTCTGTTCTACCGTCTGCTCGCTAGCGCCCCCGCCTCTCGCTTGTCTGTCCACCTGTTTCTGGTTAAGCTCTGCTCTACCTAGTTTTGATCAGAGTGGCTCCGGTCTCGATATCTCTTAGCTTCCAACATTCGCCATAGGTCCCAAATAGCAAACTTCAATTTCCCGGTTGGTTGATTGATTTGTTGACTGATCGATTAAATAATTGGTTCAACAACATATTGAATCGTTGAATTTTTGTTCTAAATATTGGTCGACTACGTGGTTTAGTGATTGCTTGACAGATTGGAGGATTGATCGAAGATGAGATCGAATAATTGTCGGGCGCCACAAGCCACAGGGTGCCGAACGTGTTCGGCCCACTCAAAGATTGAAAGCCTGATTCTCAGATTGAATGCATCGACGCCTGAATGCATAAATGCCGGATTCTCAACTCCGTGAATTGTCGCCCGCTTTCACAGAGTAACTGACTTTTATCGATTCGCTGACATTTCGCCGACGGTCTGACCAAATGGTGGTCGGTTTCCTACTGACCCTTCTGATGGTCACTATTCGAAAGCCTTGCATTCCATAGGAGGGGTAACAAGGGAAGAATCGAAGGCAAATCAGATCTCAATCCTCGAGTCGCTCACTCCGAACGAATCGAGGTTGCTCCGAGAGCGAAAGCGGCGGAAAGATTTTACGAGTACGGCGAGAGCGGTGGTTAGAGATTCGTTTCTGTGGAATTACTTTTAGGATATGAAAATCAAGTGAAAGCGGAACTTCTCGGGGACTGACGCAGACTTCAACGAACAAGCAACAACGGATAATAACTCAACAAATGATCTCACACTGCCATGCAGATTACTAGATGGCTGGCGAAGGAAACATCTTTTGATTCTTGCTCCTTTCCATGAATCTTTTCTCGGGATCGAGAGCTACTCCTGGACGCAGCTCTCACAACGCCAGGGTCAAGTGTTGCTCGTCAATGGCATGAACACCGTTTACTGTTGTCGCAAAAGGATACGATCTACGATGAAACGGAGGTATCCATTCATCGATTCCCCAGCTACTTTGATTACAGATCTCCCACTTCAATTCTGAAGCCCTTCCAAGTTTCCTTGTGTCTCGATGCTCCACTCATTTTGCTCACAATAAGCTAACCGGTCGACTCTTGCTGAGTCCGAAATCGATCTATATTCAACTAGGCACTACGCCACTTTCTGGAACAACCTCGTCGACGCAGCTATGGCGTGGAGGGGTTCAGGAATTGGAGCAGAAAAGAGGGGAATCATTCTCTGATGCAAATAGCTGGGACCGCGGGAGTTTCGGATGGCTTCAATGATATTGGGGACACGATTCGTTTCCAATCGACAATTCAATGACTGCCGAACCGTTATCTGAACCCGGAGTGGATGACAGAACTTGAGTCCACGAAAAACTAATCAAGGGCAGGATCCTGCGAACAAGGGGGAAACGGGAAGATATACCAAGGCGGAATGTTAAACACACAAAGCAACTCCAAGGCCAGACGCCGAATTCTTCCGAATGTGTTGAATGAGGGACAAATGGTGAATAAGATGGAAGTTAAGAATGAGGACCCTCCTCACCTGCTTCGTGAGGCTTCGACGCAGAGGATGAAGGGTTGGAGGAAGAACTGCAAAATATTGAAACTAAGGAGGATGAAATCGATGAAAACTCAGAAGAAATGACGTTCTGCAGAGGAGGCTAATCACGACGACGCTGTTTGAGATGAATTTATGACGATAAGGATGATCTAGGGATTGGTTGAAATGGACGGAGAATATCCAGGGAAGTTGTTTGTTATTCGATTATGATAACGATAATTGAATATTACAATATAATGAAATAAAATGACGCGAATATGTCGAAGAATTCGAATCTAGCGCCGATGTCGTTCCTCTCATTCGGCTGAGCCTGTTTTTGAGCGCATCGCTGTTCGACCTGCGGCCGGGCAGCGGAAGTTCTCCAAGTAATTCTTCGGCCTAACGCAGCGAATCTCTGTGGTTGATTGGCATCAGATGATTGAGCTCGACTCCAAACTCTCAGGGGGAAAGGAGGGACGACCGTGTTTTTCTTGAATCAAAACTCAACTCTATTGATCGAACTCTGCGCGATATGCGAGAGTGTCCTTTATTGAAGGCTATCGTCTACCTAGCTGAGCCACGTCACCATATGGTCAGAAAATGCATCCGGAATATCCGGCAATGGGTAACACATCGAGTAGCTTCCCCTAGATTATTTTCAAATGAATTGAGCATGGTAAAGATTCACTTCGAGCCTCGTCAAACGCTGTGAATGGCATCGACGAACACTTGAACTTTCGCGGGGTCCATATCAGGATACATCCCATGTCCCAGATTGGCAATATATCGTTCCTTCCCGAAGCGTTGGACCATTTCTACGGTTAACTTCTTAAGGGTTTCGTCATCAGCGTACAGAGCACATGGATCTAAGTTACCTTGAATCGTTATGTTTGGGCCCAGGAGCTCTCTAGCTTTTTCTGGAGTCACGCACCAATCAACGCTGACAACGTCATACCCGCAATCTCTCAAATGCGACAGGCTAAAGTGTGCGTCTTTGGGAAACAAGAAGAGCGGGGGACAGCGATCTCCAAGCCTTTCTCTGATCGCCTTGGAAATTCGGGCGTAGCCCGGCTTCACGTGCTCTAGGAACATCCTCTCGTCGAGATAGCCTACATTTGTGTCGAAAAGCTGCAGCATCTGCGCACCTGCTTTCGCCAGTTCGACCATGTAATTGATTACGGTCAACTCGAGCTTACTGAGAAGGTCTTTCGCAGCCTGTGGCTCGGCGTAGAGCCATTTCTTGGCGTGTGACTGAGTCTTCGAACCTTTCCCCTCGATCATGTAACACATGAGTGTCCACGGTGCTCCAGAGAAGCCGAATAGGGGAACTTTTCCCTCCAGAGCATGGCGTGTTGTGTTCAAAGCGTCCATGACGTACTTGAGATCCTTCGCAACATCGACGTCTTTTAATCGACTCAAATCCGCGGCTGTTCTGATCGGCTCTGTGAAAACCGGGCCTTCACCGGGCCTCATTTCGAGATTCATTCCTGTAACGAGAGACGTTCGTGTCATCAAGTAGCACGTCCACGAGCTTCGAGTTCTCGACTCGAGGATTCTCGTCCAAGAGGCAGAGTCAGTGATTATGCTGCGCGCATCAAAGCCGGCAATTAGAAGAGGGAGGAAACTCACCCATGGCTTGTGGGATGACGAGGATATCTGAGAAGATGATTGCGGCGTCCAATGGGAACCGTCGTATAGGCTGCAATGTGACCTCACAGGCTATTTCGGGTTTCTGGCACATATCGAAGAACGTATGCGATTTACGCGTTTCCATAAATTCCGGAAGGTATCTGCCGGCTTGCCGCATAATCCACACCGGAACCTGGAATCGTTTGGGATTTCTGGTATTAAACCCAAAACTCGACCCATTCTTAACTAGTTATTGCTTCGAGCGAACAAGGCGCTTGCCCCAGGTTATCTGCAGACTCCTACAAGCTTATCAGAGTTTCCCTAGGCCGTGACATAGCTTTTCGGAAAGCTTCCGAAATAAAAGATTAACACTTACCTTGTCAACCGGTTCGCCTCTGGCAGCGCGCAGGATGCGGTCGTTTTTCAGTTCGGGAAACTCGCTCATTTCCACTGTTTGCAGCAGGATGCAAATGACAACAATCAAGGTGAAGAACTCCAAGCGAGCGAATCTGACTCGTTTCCCTGGGATCTTGATTAGAATGACCGCTTAGAGACCACAATCAAATCACTCTGCCTAAAACTCGGTCGGAATCGACCACTGATCCGCGCACGGGACCTTAAGAAATTTGGGCAAGCTTTCCCTGACAAGATCTGGTGCTTTCTCAGACTTTCGTCAGAAATCGAATCAGAAGTTTCCCCAGTGCGCTACTACTCGGACTTACGCCGGAGAAATCAGCTGCAGTCCAAGAAGCACATGGGACACGTGGATGCAGGTCCCAGTGGAACATGATCGCCCAAGATTCTGAATCAAGCGACTCCGACGACTTCTTTCGTACCAGGATCGTCAGAGTGTCTAAATTGCAGAGTCTACCCGGCGATTGACCTGGTTCAAGCCGCCCAATAAGCTCAGAGTTCTTCCAAAACCGCGAGAGCCGGAAACCAAATTTTTGAATTTTGGCGCCATTGGCCTGCGAACTCAATGTAGCACGCTACAGCAGACGACAGCGATTCCCGGCTGCGCACCATCGAGGGACTTTCGCTTGGTGCTGCTGTAGCATCTAACGTGTGTGAAGGGGCACATTGGCGATGGCGAGTCGCGCTGTTGGAGTTTTTGTCCGTAATTGTGCCGTCCTGGCGGGCCGTCAGGCTCCTCGGGTGGCGGTACGGCACCTTGCAGTATCGACGATCGCGTGCCAACGAATGCACAGCCTACTGAGCTCGACACAAATCTTCGAACCAAAGGTCAGCATTTGTAAGCCTAAGGACAACAGTGTTTATACTGTTTTCCAATCCAAAATCCGTCGTTTTTCGGAGTATACGCAATGCCTGTCCATCGCACATAGTCGGGAGCAAACATCTGTGCAATAGTGCGGGACACCGCGACGCAACCGATCCCGTATTGGGTGCGCGATTCGAGTTTCCGGGCGACCCGGCTGATAACGAGCAATCAATGGACTCTCGAAATCTATTCTGGATGCCAGACCTTAGGAATTGGGTGTTGTTGAGGGAATTTTCTTTTCGAGATTGTGGTGCATAACGCTTGCTTCCGTGGCTCGGACGTTGGAAGCGCCAACTGTATGTCGCGTGTACACCATCTTCACCTCTCTGCCCGTCGGCATTGGACTAATCGGTGGTAAACTATCTGCTTTCCAGGTCACAATACGGAGTTACAGCCATGATCCTCCCAAGAGTCTGCAGCTGATCCAAGACCGCGTCATGCTCGTTTTGAAGCTCTACGACAAGATCGATGCTGATAAGCTAAAGCTCGAGTCTCACCTCGTGAACGATATGGGTTTGGATTCATTGGACTGCGTCGAGGTACGTTCATTGGATTTGATAGATCCCTTTCGTTGTGCTTCGGAAGTTCTCGTAGTTGATCTCGTCAACAAATGCCGGAGGAAGGTCCACTGTTCCTTCGTTTCGAAAAAGCCTCCGTTGAGCTTTCACCGGCTCTCCTCCATCCATCGTATCAGATCCCTCACCAGGTCGAGAAGACCACAACATTCGAACTCATGGCCTCCCCTTCCAGGTGATCATGGCGATCGAAGATGAGTTCGGTTTCGAGATCCCAGATCAAGACGCGGAGCGACTCTTGCGACCAGCTGATATCGTGCGTTATGTTGCGGACAAGGAAGATGTCTATGAGTAGATGGATCGCTTCTAGATAAACAAAGAATTTGTATATGTTGCTGCTGCTGAAAAAGAGGTGAAGATGTCGAGTGTATGTGGTTTGCAAAATAAAACACTTCCGATAGATTTTACTCTACGCGAAAGTGTTATCCATGCTGCCCCGAGTGTGTTAATGACCGGGGGTTTCGGGAAATTCTAGAATGAGTGATTCGGATGTTGATTGACCAACACATCCACCTAAACAGGAATAACAGTGAGGGCGATACCAAGAGCACGACCATACCAAGATTCGAATTTGTTCCCTTCGATACGTTTGGATTTCGATTCCCTATCACTATTCGATTCCTCGCGGATCTCGAACAAACTCAAGCTTCCCTGCCCCCGAATCATCGGTGATGTCCTCCGCTCATTGACGTCGTCGAATTCTCGTTCCAACGATCCGACGACACAGCTCGGCTTTCGTCTTCGAACGTCACTGTACCCTTTGAATCCCTTCGTGACTCGTTGTCCTCATCATTTCTGTGGGTATGTGGCGAAAGATCCCCCACTTAGCAGCCTTGATCTGAATATGGTCCTTCAATCATACTTCGCACTCCTCCGTTGTGCAAAGGTTGACTCCACACGTCCACAGATTTCTCGGTTTCCGCGTCACCTCGCACCCAAAGGGGAATTTCACGTCAAGTATTGGTTAGGGCCGGAGGGTGCTGACAACTCCCTTGAGAGTGTCCGCTGACGTTGCCCGGCCATCACTCCAAATATGTCAACCACGGTCACACCGAACTACTTCGACACTTTTTACAAATTACCCCAAGTCTTGCGTATGAAGGACTTTCGTATAAAGAAGTTCTAGTTCGAGGAACTTTCGTGTGCTTGTGTGTTTATGTGTGCGCTAGACTTGTATCCGCGAATTTTGAGACGTGCACGCCGTGATCGGTAGGGGAGCTCCATGGGTCCGTGGGCCTGGAGTTGATTTCGGCGCCGGTCAGACCATACTTTCCGAAGTCCAATGGGAAAATTCCGGGGTCGATCTTACCATAATTTTTGAAGTCTACGGGGGTTATCCCGGGGTCGGTCATCCTTGAAAGAGCTTTTCGAAATCCAGAAAATATCATCCCACGGACCCCGGAATCACCTCCCGGAAATCCAAAAAGTGTGGTCAAACCCGTTGTGGATGCGTCCCTACAGGATTTGGAAAGAAAATATGGTCTGATCGACCCCGAACTCACTTCCCTCTTAACGGGTCGATGGGGTCCTCATCGCCGTCCACGGCTGGATTCACTGGAGCAGCGGGTACACACACACAGATGGAAGTTCGCTTTTTCAGAAAATGGGGTTCCTTATTCGCTAGACTTCAGGGTAGATGGAATGATCGAAATCGTACCCAATACATTTCCTTCTCGATTGAATCGTATTGCAGCATTTCAACACGATTCCGAAGGTAAATTACGGACACCAGTGGATAAGATCGGTGATACAACCCGTCCAGAACACGAAAAGAACAACGATCACTCCATTTATGATTCCATTCAGTCAGAGCTAAGGGAACCCGCAGCTTTCGAAAAATCATAGTGCATAGTACCTCTGTATAACAAGACGATTGCTCGCATTTTTTATCATTGGTTCATTGGGACGGATTACGCAAAGTTTTGGGCCCGCCAGGAATGGTCCGACTCAGCGGATTGGCGTCCCGGTCGAATCCGCATGAAAGATTTTTGAGATTCTGATTTTGATTCCTTGAAATAGTCGGTCTCGTTTTTCACTGACGGAATTTCGATTTCGAAGATCCGATTATTCGAAATCAGATTGCGTACCGAGCTGATTGATGATTGAGGAACCGATCCCGTGGGATGCGCCGCGAAAAAAGAGGAGAAAAAGAGGGTGTGTCAATCCTCGTGTCAGACCTCAGGAGTGCTCTCCCAAAACTGTCATTTAGGATATGGAATTTGATACCGGTCGGAGAGTCTACGCTGGGGAGATCATTCCTATGTTCGAATGGCGAAAGGAACTTCATTTTGTTCCACCATGCTCAAAAACTGAGCTAACGACCCGACAGTCTTTACAATCCAGCCAGGATTCGCGAATAGGTCTACTATCAGAGAGGTGGGAAAAATGCTGGGGGGGGGGGGGCTGTGTTCTGTGGGGAGTTCTCTTCCTCGGGGCAACAACTTCCGGAAACCAACTCCGTCCTATCCCAATTGGGAAATTCAACTGATGCTGGAATTCGGGAGAGGAAACTCCACGGTTGGTCTCAGCATAATTCTCTCCGATAACCTCCAAGGCCCCGAGCTCGTTCTTCCGCTGAAGGTTCCTGACGGATCCCAACGAGCAACGTCCTGTTGGAACTTGAATTCTCGTAATTTTTGTCGGACTAGGAAATAATGGAATTGCAAAACCGTTTTTCCGGCAACCGAGGTTTCCGGAAATCCCCGAATGAAGAAAAACGGCCGAACATCAACGGGTATATGGGGAAAGCTTTTATTCTGCAGATAAAACCATCATGTCAGATAAGTCTATGGGTGCAACGAGACTGTGATTCATGTTTTAATCAGTGCGTGCTATCAGTGGGAAGTTTACAGTGTTGAGCAAGGTCATGTGAGACATCTCGAGTGAACATATCAGTTGTTCAACAGACGTCCAAAAGCTAAGAGTCGAGGAACACTTTGCAGGAACAGATCAGTAAACTGTTCAGGCAGGAAGAGAACTATTTTGGAAAGATAGAACATCGAGGGCCTATCACTTTGATAGCTTGGCTTAGGAAACCGCGACACGATAGCATGCTCGAAAGTGTCTATCGGGAATGTAAGGTCCGACTCGCAAAGATGAGAGAAGTCGTCGAGCATCTGCTGACTTTTCTGAAGCATTGCGTCGCCGTAAGCTGATTGTTGCTCATCCGTTAACGCATTCCACAGTTCGTCCAATTCGGCGGTCGAAGGGGGAATGATCGAAGTTCTGGAATCGTGGAGATTTCCTTTATGAGTGCCGGATATTCTGGCGAGTGGTCGGAAAATGAGTGGAAAAATAATGTCAATCATATGACATCGGAGAAGATTCCCGAACGTCTTACTTGTACATGTTGGGCTCTATCGAGCTGACTTGAATGCCGAACGGGAGCAATTCCGCCCGGAGTCCGTTACAAAGCCCGAGAACGGCATGCTTTGTCATCGCATAGGATACAAGGTTCGGAGCAGCGAAATGAGCCGCCCAGCTTGTTGTGACGACGACCCGACCTTCAAAGAATTTCAAAAACTGTTGGAAGCCGACAAGGGGCCGGCTCATCGATTCCGTCGGAACCTTCCATGGGCTAACTAGAAACTTCCTCCCGCATGGAGCGAAAAGCAGAGCGATATAATTTCAATGGAATTGGAAGCATCAATACGGGAGGCGGAGATTTTCCTGTATTTTACGGAAAATCTCGGACCACATTTGGTTGCCAGGTTAAACCAAGTTTTGTGAGCCCGGCAGTCCACCGATCGTATTTTTTGAGTGGCGGATGTCGATCGGAGTTGGGATTTTGAGGATGTCCAACAGGTTTCCTCTCACGACCCATCGTTTCCGTGAGAAGCACAAGACCCACTCGCGTCATCACGCGTAAGGGGAGAGGACAATCAAAATGTCTTCGCGCCGAAAATCGATGAGACCATGGTTTTCGAGGGTCTCTGATAAACTTATCAGGTGTGGGATCAGAATTCAGGTATGGTCATACATCGGACACATTCCTCTAGGACGCCCAGATTTGGAGGAAAACCCGGAGAGACGGGCTCGAGAATATCGCGTATCCCGTAGATTGGAATCTCAGCGATCGACGGAACCAGGCACTGGATCCACAATCGAACCGAAGATGTCACCGTAAGATAGCGGACTCGGCCAAATGCTCAGCTCGATCATCTTTCATGATCCAGAATAAAAGTTCATGAAATTACCTTTGGATGTTCTCAGGAACGGGGCGAACGCTCGGATGGTTCTCATCACTCCGAAAACGTTGACATCGAACATCCTCTGCAGCTTGGACATGGACGCCCATTCAACGTAGCCGGAGGTCAGTATCCCGGCGTTCGCAACAACGGCCCAAAGAGCTTTGGAAACGAAGAAAAAACATATTCTTCAGAAAAAAACTCGAACTCAAAGGTCTTCAGAGTACCGAAAAATATCGAGTTTGCAACTTTTCCAAACTCTCCGGCGCATAATCTGGGGAGAACTCTAACCAAAGAACACCGCTCCTTGAGCTGAATCGAGCAGAGTGACATGAACGGTTTACCTTTGCCTTTCAGATTTGTTGACACGAAGTTGACAGCTTCTTTCAAGCTGTCTTCACATGTTACATCACATGCGACGATCGAAACCGCGCCATCACCGCGGATTTTCTGGGAGCTCTTGATCAGCTTTGTTGCGCCCTCGCCCTCCGGAAACAGACAACCAGCAAAAACGAGGAAGCCTCTTTCGCATAAACGAAGAGTCAGGTGGTGTCCGAACCCAGTGTCGCAGCCTGAAATTCCGTGAAAACCCGAGCGTTTCGACATGATCATGAACGACACCAGAATGAGCCGTTTCTTAATTCGGACCGCAGCTAAGCTAGAAAAGGTCGTTGGCTTGCCTGTGATGAAGACTGCTTTGCCTCTTGGCGAAATCTTTATCGTGTTCAGCCAGACGAAGCAAAGTTGGGCAAGAGCCCAAGCCAGCGTCAACGAGACGGGCAGCAGATATAGCCATTGAGGTACGGAGAGAAAATCCAATACCCTCCCCAGATGGAGTAGCAAATGAGTTTGTTTCGAGATCAGAATCGCGACCAGCGCACTGACCAACCAAACCCAGAGACGGAGGGACTGCATATCTGAAAATAAAATCCAAGTGAGCTGTGACTCAGCGAGCGCTCCAGTGACTTTGCCAGGAAACGGAAAACGAATGTGGACAACCGAAACGATGAAAGGCAGCTTCGCTAGGGATAACACCGCTTCTGCCACAACAAAATTCGCAATCAGGCCACGGACCCTCGAAGAAATGCGTGTGTCCCTACTCGTGGCCCATGAACTCTGCAATCACGGACACTTGCTATGATGGCATCCCATTCACAGTTCTTGGACGTTTCACTCGAGGCACAGTGGAGGCACAGACATGGAACATTTCAGGAGAAGGCAACTGAACAGATATTCGACCCGGCTTCTGGCGGATATGAGAGATGGCATCGAAGTTTTGAAAGAGAGGTTCTAAAGACCATCCACAAGGAAACTCGTTTCAATTTCGAAAGAATCAAGACACGACCCTTCAACCGAAATCCGAACATTCATACAATCACACTGACGCAGCTGGCAAGAGCGGAAATGCTACGAAATCGCTCCCCAGAAGATCGAATTCTTCAATGCGACGCGACGTGCTTGGGGTGCACATGGGGTGCACAGTCCATGCGGTGAGCATTGATTGTCGGTGTCCTCCTGATTTTCCTGAATGGAAATTCGTCAAAGAACGCGGACTCTGGTGCTTCGCTTGCTGAAAGAAGTCCACGTGAAACTAGCAATGTCAATGGGAGAGACCGAAGCGGAGGAGCAAGCAGAGAGCAACGACCAAAATAGACTACTGTCGAAGGAGCGCTTGTTCACAAACAGGTCCAGTGTATCGAATGTGCCGAATCAGTGATTGACTAACGTCCGCCAAGTATTGTCAAGGTTCTCACACGTAGTGTTCTTGAAGGTATCACATGACGACACGCGGAAAACAGCATAGAGAAAGACCCAGAAAAATACCGAATCGATACCGGTGTCACTGCTCGGGGGACGTTGTCGCCCGGAAGGCGTAAACGTGGATGAGGGAAGTCGATATCGGGAAAAAAATCAAAGCTCGCAGAATGGAATTCTTGCAATCGAAACTTGGACTATATCATCTGGCCATATCAACTACCTACTTTCATCACGAAACATGATCCGGAGGAGACCTTCCTCGAGGGATCCATGTTGGGTCCCGAGTCCCCTTCTCGAGTTTCGAGAACGGGAACATGACGAAATTTTGTCCCAAATCCGATCACAACGATCTTGGTGAATCAACTCACCTCTATTACGCTCTGATCCTCGCACATCGGTGTTGCCTGCAACAAAGTGGCTTGTGTAACCAGCACGCGCGGCTCCCAATATCAGTATAAAGGTGTCTGATGTTGTCGCGCGCGCTTACCCAGCAGTCATTCTAGAGCTCCTCTCAAGATTGCCACGATATCGTCCACAGCGCATGCGCGGTTCGCATTTACGAAACTTCTTCAAGCACAGAAGTCCTGTTGGTCGGATGTTCCACGCTAATGGATCTTCGAGGAATGGAACCACTGAAGATTCGTCTGATCCAAGCGCTTGACACGTGGAGCCTGACGATCACGGAAGAGAGAACGCCAAGAGAAACCGAAACGAGAGAGATGAGCTACGAGGCGACAGGGACGGTGGAGTACACGATTCTGAATGATGTGGATGATGACGTGTCGATTGCCGAGCTTTATGATTTTCGTAAATCCTGGCTCCCATTCGCTGCTAAGGCACGTAGAGCGTTTTCCGAAGTTGTTAGAGAACGAAAATGTATCGAACAGGGTTTGTCGAAATTGGGAGTCCCGGATCGGGATTCCCGATGCTTTATTGAGACACGATCTGATTCGGCTCAGCTCTTGAACAACTCGGGTATAAGTTATGTACACGAATCCTGTGGTTCGGTGTTCACGATTTGTGTTAGTAGCTGCGATGGAGAAGCATAGGCGTTATGGCAAGAATGGCGACGAGCGAGTATTGCGAAGTAGGAACTCTAAGCATTCTTTCCCACCTAAGGCAAGTATTTTCCGGGGAGCATGTTTCGCCCGACAATCAAGAGGCAGTGAATGTACTTGTGGAAGAAAGTCAAGAACTCATATGGCATGCAAAGGAGAATCTTCTCCAAAGCGAGCATGTACAGCCGGTCGGCTTGATAGTTGTCTTTGGGGTACTTCGCGGTGATGGCGTGCTCGAAGCACCAGATAGGGAGCCTAAGGCTCTTCTGGCAGAGATAGGCGAAGTCCTGCGTCATGATTCGGGACTTCTTGAGTAGCTTGGGTCCGTAACTTTGGCGTTGTTCTTCAGTGAGGGCTTCCCACTGGAGGTCGAGGTCCTTCGTTGTGGTGGGAATGATAGAGGTCCTGCAATCGAGAGGATTTCAGATATTGGTACCATGGTACTCGATCGAGTGCCTTCTCAGGCTCAGGACCAGGCGTGCAGAGATCACGTGATAATGCATTCCTACAGCCAGCAAGCTTGAGATACGGATGTTTTGGAAGAGTGGGAAAAAACTCACCGGTACATGTTTGGTTCGATCGACACTACGTGAACCCCGAAAGCCGCCATTTCTGCGCGGAGACCATCGCAGAGTGCTAAGGCTGCATGTTTCGACATGGAGTAGGGAACGAGTGTCGGTGGAGAGAATCTCGCTGCAAAGCTGTTGGTGACAACGAGTCGTCCTGCAAACAATTTCGGAAATTATTGACGCTGATGAATGTTGAAACTATTGAGTTCCCGAGGAAGCCGTGGAGCGGGACCACCTGGACGTTTCGACCTCCCGGCAACCAAATGAACAATTTCCGTGCTCTTCATGGCTCGCTCGTTCGATATTTGTCGAGAGATGGAACATTTCTAATGTTCCGAAACTATGAATCTTGGATTTCCGGAACAGTCCTAACCAGCCATCGTTTTGACGGGGAAGCTGAAGATCCAGAGCAACGTTTTGATTTGAGTCCCCGCCCCCAAGTCTCATCTTGCGTGACTTGTAAACGATCATCCCATACTTTGCGCTTTCCTGACGAAATTAAGTTCGTCCCTAGAAGCATCCAGCTCTCACTTTCCGGTAATTAAGTCAGCTCTGCCGACGCAATCCCGGATTCTCCCCGCAAATAACGGGCTGGCGCCATCTATGGCACCAGATGGTTCGCCACAACACCAAAGCTACATTTGGGGTCTCCCCGAGATCTTGATCACGGAGCTCAACTTCAAACCCTAGATGCTATTTCCGAACTCCCCGTAAAATTTGAGGATATTACCGAAACGGAATCACCGGAATCATTGATAGAATCGAGGCTTTAGAGATTAGGTTGTCAGGGCTGGATTATTGTATGATTGGATTATTATCGGTTCGCTCTTCTCACCTTTCGATTTGCGGAGAAGCGGTGCGAATGCCTTGAATGTTCTCAAGACGCCGAAAACATTCACATCGAAAATTTTCTGGACCCTCTCAGTCGCTACCCACTCGAGGTAACCGTAGCCTCCGAGACCGGCGTTGGCAACGACCGCCCATAATACTGCGAAGGAAAACAATATTCAAACGTTGTTGATAGAATCGAGTTCAGCATGATCCTCAGCCAGATCATCATCAATCCTGAGAAAATCTTCACGAAAACGATTGCGCAGCACAATTCTCCAAGACTTCGCTCGGTGCAGCGAAATTTCCATGAGGACGAATGATTCCCAGCTCTAAACACGCCCATTCGCGCGGACATTCGCGAATCATTAGTCGTCGTCGATTCCGTACCTCTGTCCTCGCCCAACTTTTTCGTGACGAGGTCCACAGCCTCCGCGAGGCTCTCCTCACTCGTGACATCGCAGGGCACCACGGTGACTCCACCTTCGCCCAATGCCTTGGCGGAGTTCGATTCCCGCAGCTGCTTGGCACCGTCCCCGTCCGGGAAGAGACAACCGGCAAATACCTTGTAGCCCCTCTCAGTCATCCTCAGAGCCAATTTATGTCCAAAACCGCTATCGCAGCCTGGAAAGATAGAGTGTATCGAGTTAGAATAATCCCTAACTTGGGTTTCAGAAACGCGCAAGATTCTGATTTTTTCTGATTTGGATTCAGAAAGGCCGACAAGAATAATTCCGAAGGGTATGGCAGCGGGCTGAGTCGTCTCCAGCTTTTTTTTTCTCGCGGGTCCAGGCCCCGGGCGCGCGGTCTGGGGACGAATGTGAGAATAATTGTTGAACCTCTCAATTCACCTCGTCGTCAAGGCGTCAAGAAGTTGTCGTCAGTGAAGCCCAGCGCTAAAACTTCGCGATGGAGAAGATCTTCGGAGGTGTTCGTCACCGAGTTTTCGTACCTAGTTTTGTTGTTGGCTCAATGGTGACGCCGAAGTAAGGCGTCTCGTTGGGAAAATCATTTGATGATGACACAACAACGATATTGTATGCAGATGCCGTCTTGCTCGATATGCCTTGAGCGACGAGACAGACTGACTCGGCTCACGAGTGAGTATTTTCATATTGATTGGCTCGAAGCGGCGCGCAGATCGACACTGCCGGCAGATTTCAATCCGTATAAACAATGGGAATGACCGGAAGTCTGGATTTCTACAGTAGAAGACGGGAGCACCGACCGTGTCTTCCAGGTGCTCAGAAAAACTTCCTCCTCTAGCGGGAAACGGACTCAGATTTTTGGGCAATCTTCTCGTCATAGCTCCCAAGGTTGTCCTCGAGAAGTCTCTGGGAGTAGAATCGTTGTGCGATAAGAACGAGCGATTGAACGATGGTGCGACGAACTTCCTCTCGGAACCAAAACTCAGTTGTTGGGAGCGATATAAACTCAATTGCCTCGTTTCCTCTCGTCTGTCGTCGATAATTCACAAAAAACTGGTAGTGTTCCCGCGTCCTTAGACAACGGGATGCGTATAAACTTTGAATTGAGTTTTGAGTGAGCTACCAGATCACACAAACTTTCGATAGGTATCATATAAAATATGCAATGTCACCGGATCCGCGAGTGGATTCCGACAAGGAATCGAGAGCTCCAATCAAGTGGATGTCATCTGAAGGAAACATCGCCCGACAAACTTTTCTCACCCGTGATGAAGAGGGCTTTCCCTTTTGGCGAGATTCGTGGGATTTCGATGAGATACATGACGATCTGCCCCAAGAACCAGGCGGCCGCCAGAGACACCGGGAGAAGCACAAGCCGTGCCGGGATATGATAACTCTCCACCAGCACTCGGACGGTATGTAGAACAGCATCATGGTTGGATAGATACACCGTGAGGAGACCACAAGAAATCCAAATCAGCAATCGTACCGCAGCCATATCTGTAAGAAAAACTCGAGTTTACTTAAACAGGTATCTCACAACGAGGGAGCACTGATTGTGAGATGCCTATCTGGAATCACAAGTTTCGCCGGAAACAATTCAGGTCTCCACCGGAGATTCTCCTCTCCACCACAGGTGTGAAAATCAGATCTCTTCACATAACTCCTCGTTGGGAGACAAAATGAGAAGACAATGAGATGGCAGCGATTATTCGGAACTGATCGGAAAACAAATGAGTCTCTGATATGGGAAGATAGCGACAGAAACTGAAACATCACTCTGCGAGAACAAACTTCTTTGTTCCACGGCAAGCATCGGCTTCCGAGGCAGAGAAGCGTTTTTCGGCGGGGCTGATTCAACGCGTGTACCCAGGAGTCGATTGCAAAGCGACGAACCACAGCTCAGATAACAACGTACCATAGGATCTCTTCCGAAATCTCGCACCTGTGCAGGTAGAGGTAATCTCGTATTCCGCGTGAATGACAATACTGACGTCCCATGGATTTAGCATTTATCCACGACAAACATTTAAAAAAGAAGTTTCTTTCCATCCCGATCCACCGCCCGAGAACCCTGAGAACCCGAGGATCTGTTCCTAGAATAGAGGTCCCAGAATGTAGAATGACCCCGCTAGGATACATCTCGCTAGGAGGTTGTTTTTTCTTCCTTACGGGAAAGGTTGTCATCCATTGAGTTTGGTTTGCGCGAGAGGTTGGTCGCGTTCGGGAATTCATGGTATATTCTCGAAAGTGTCCAATTTTCTGATGGGAACCTGTCGCACGCTGTCATTCACGCTGGTTCGCCAGCTGATTCACTAAACAGCTTCCGTGTCATCGGACAACGTGGCTTCGGATATGTTACTTCGATTTTGCGAGCGGTTCGACCCTGCCGCGCAGTCGAGCGTATGGTTTATGGTCATTTCCATGACACCTTGTCAACAACACTGGATTCCGATAGTTTGGCCGAAAGGGTTCGAGCGAAAAGGTTGCCGGAATCCACTGCATGCGCGAGTGACAACATATCCTCCGTGGGGAACATGTTAACGCCACGCGGCGAGCCGGTTAACGTTTTGGAAATCCGTTCTTGAACAAGTTATCAGTGATGGTCGAGAGAAGCATCAACTGATTGAAACGAAAGACCCTGACAAGCTTTTCGAATACCTAAGGAAAGTCTCACTTTTCACCGGGTTTTCGATTTTGGCAGTGCTCCGATCTGTATATGATTTTCTGGTAGGTTCTCATGTTTGAGAATCTGAATTGGAAATGGCCAACTTTTCCGCTGGTTAGATGCACCGCTTTGTTTTCTGTATTCTCGTCCCCGGTATCACCTTTGGCGACTCCGAAGTCGAGACACAGCACGTATCTGACCACTTAGCGATGGGAAACAAAGAAAAGGAAAAATCCTCGGTAATGGAAGAAATTTCCTTCCGCTCGAAATGAACCGAGCTTGTCTCAGAACTTGAAGTATGCGTAATCAGAGTGCACGGCAACATAGAGCGCATCCCATGGTCATGAACTGAGAAAAAATGAACTCAAACTCTGAGAGCGACGCGCGTATATCAGCTGATCGACGGTTAGCTAATCACCTGTGAGTGGTGTGCGTGAGTTTGAAGGATCCTAACGGTGTTTTAGCGCGGTCGACGTTCTTGCGCACTGGTCTCGCGAACACGGTTCAAGGCGCCTGCACACAAATCACGAGACTGCTGCGTTATCGGTTTCACCGGCGGTAGGGCGTGAGCTGGGGTTGTTGTCAGCTGGCTGAAGTAGTACACGACCAGCGTCTGAGAGCCCGCCTGTCGAGACGATGGCTCCTCCGTTGACGCTCTTTAGCTCCAAGAAGGCAGCAGACGGCGCATGCGTTGGCGGAAAGGGATCCACCAAAAATGAGAAAGGTAAAGCCGGGAAGCATGTTTCGAAAGAAAACAAGTTCTGGACTGCCGGCTCTATCTCTGGCGCAACGTCCGATGAGTTCGTAACGAATTCTCCGTATAAGGAGTCCAGAGAAGCTTCGTTAGTTGTTGCTGCGCATAGTAACACTTGTGCAAGCACTACCTCCACCTGACGACGGAATGAACAATGAGTTTCGGACTCGTGATGAATGTCGGAATGGTTCCGAGATGATTAGTTCCGGGATTATCGGCTGAGCTTGGGATTTGGTCAATGAAGAGAAACTGTCCCAGAAGTTGGAACAAACGAAGATGCGGCACAAACATATTTCCATACTGGAATCGCTTCTATACTTCGTTACATGAAAGACTGATAGGTGGGGTCATGGGGGAATCTTGAGTACATGGCGATGGAGCGGGACCGCGCAAATCAACTTCAGCGTCGATCGCCTCGTTTTGTATGACCCCCAACTAGCACTTCACTGATTCCACAGTCTCTTCACCACGATCGTTTTTCCTGAGATGTTGGTAATCTTCAAGACTGTGGAATAAGGGTAGAATCACTGTGATTGTGCGCTTTGACGAGCGTCTTCTGATACACCGATGCTCCACAGATTTATCGAAAACATGTAAAGGTGTCCTTCAATGCATGAGGACAGGAGGTGTTGACCAGAAAACCCTTGGAAGGGAAAAAAAACATGCTGTTCTTGTCCGAGGTCAGCGATCTCGCGAACGCGGCAAACCCTTGACGTTCTCGTATGCTGGTTGGTCTTTTTTTGCACACCGGACGAGGAGGTCGCCGATGGCCTACCCGGCCAGTTTCTTATGATGGGACAGCTCATGGAGAGCTTCGCAGCGGACGGACATGCCCAATCAGACCTTCTTTCTCCATGTAAGCTCATATTTCGACTCGTAACAATTGTCCGTGAGATTGAAGCATGCTGATGAGCTTCTTGGAGTCCAACACAATGAGAACCGTGGCGGCAAACTTGTTCAATGTCAAGCGATCTGACGATGAGTGACGGAGTCATTGAAACAACAGGATATTCCCACGTGAGAAATCCGATCTTACTCTTCAAGAAATCGGAGATATCCATAAACAAAAACTGTAGCCATGTCTCGAGGAAGTCCGCCGGGTACAATATCAGACACAGAGTTGATGCTTTTCCTCGAGGCAAATGAAAATTGAGATGACCGATTTTGTATGCTTTCCGTCTGCTACGGCATCGGTGGAGACGAAGATGCAACAATTCGAGAAGATGTACGAGTTTCGCGGAGTCAAAATAAAACCTGACAAGGCGTCTTCGAAGTAGGAGGTGAATATGCTCACTGACTGGTGGTACGTCTCCCCCTCCCGGAATCTGCCTCCGGCGAACGAACGTTCCGTTCGGAAGCCGCGTAGATAGCCACGAACGCGAATTCGATCCACTGTGTTCAGGAGACCCGATCGGTTTCTCGGTGGTCGGACACCTTCGAACAATCATTAGCTGAGATCCCCCAACCGCAAAACATCGCTTCATCAGTTCACCTTGTGCTGATGAGGAGGAAACTTCCAGCATTTTCCTTGCACTCCTCAGCGCGTCATGTCAAAATGTATCAAAATCTACAGAAGTCTCGCAACTACTTCTTTCCCAACCTCGAATTAATAGAAATCTCGGCTGAATGTGTATTAATGGATAATAACCTATCAGGAAGAAAATACAGCACCACATTCGATCGTCGTGGGATTTTCTTCAAATGAAAACCGAGAATTTCCACGATATGGAATTGCATGTATTCTAAATTATAGATTTCACGTTCACTATGTTCCTAGAATCGATTTGCTGCGCCTAGTTCTGAAAAGCTGCATGTGGAAGTGAACCCCAGCTCCGAAGAAGTACAAGGTGAAGAAGGTCCACCACCCCTTCTCAACGGCATTGCGATACAGGTACTGAACAACATCTTCTTTACGTTCTTGTCTCGAGCTCGCATCGTCGTCTGAGTCACCTTCACTCGTCGCACCTGCATCACCGTCGTCCTCTTTTTTCTCGTCTGCTTGTTCCCCGTCGTCTTCAGCGTCGTCTACCTCCTCCTCTCCTTCTTCTTCTTCTTCTCCATCTCCTTCGTCTTTGCCCTTCTTCTTTTTTCGGCCTTTTCCAGCCACTTTCTTGTCAACCGCACCCCTGCCTGCCAGTGTGACTGAAGATTTCTGCGGATCCTCCGCGTTCGCTGCAGGAACTCCAGATATAGAGCCCGGGTCGTCCTTCGCGGATACATCCGTTCCTGCATTCGACGATATTTCAGATTCCGGAGTATCATCTCCTTCTTGTCCGGATCTCGGTGAACCTGACGAAAGCTTCAGAGCGCGGGCTGCAAGCTCTACTGAAGCCCCATTTCCTCCCGCACCTAGGGAGTTCCCGGCAGACGCGTGGGCACCCCCTGCGGAAGCGTAAGCAGCCCCTGCAGAAGCGTGAACATTCCCTGCAGAAGCGTGAACATTCCCTGCAGAAGCGTGAGCGCCCCCCGCAGAAGCCTGAGCGCTCCCAGCAGAAGCCTGGGCACCTCCTGCAGAAGCTTGAGCACCCCCTGCGAATGCCTCGGCAACTACTGCGGGACCTTGGGCCCCTACGGGAGCTTTGTCGCCTCCTGCGGGAGTCCGGGTACTCCTCGCGGACCCGTGAGCGTCTCCCGCAGGGGAATCACCTGCGGCAGCCACGACGCTGTTTTCTGCGGGGCCAGGCACCGCGACCTTTACTTCTGGACCGTTTCCGAGGTCCACCTTGACACTAGGAGCAAGGGGAGCAGGATCCTCAGGGTGTGCTTGGTCAGCGGGATACTCATGATGGGCTTGGTCTGCGGGATCCTCATGATGCGCTGGATGTTCGGGATCTTCATGATCATCAGGGTGTGCGGGACTTTCGGGGGGCGCAGGGGGAGTATGGGGATACGACGGAGTCCTGGGGGCCATCGTTTCTTCAGTTTTTGCCGCTGTCACGGTCTTGGTCTCCTCACTGGGAGTTTTGTCCTCAGGAGTCGCTGTGCTCGCCGTGCTGGGCTTTGTGGGAGAAACGTACGCATGTTTCGAACTATTTTGTGTACTCTGTGTAGACACCCTTGTAGTGGCGTTGCTGCCTTGCTCGGGTTCCCTGGTTGTGTTCGGAGGCTGTGCGATGTAGACGGGTTTAGCAATGTTTATGTTTGTATTTGTCCCTCCGAGAATCTGTAGCTCTTGGACTTTCCGGCTGCTTTTTTCAGGGTTTGAACCGTTTCCTGGTTCGTGCTCGACTGTTTCTGAGCTCCCTATTATGACGGGGGAGTCTTTGGACTGAGAAGACGTATTGTTCCCGGGCGCTCGTCCCGAAACTTGAGCTTTGGATATAGAGTTATCAGATGATGCCACCACTGCGGCTTGCACTCGCCCAGTACCGTCATCCTCAGCGACCGCTGCCGCAATGAGCTTCGGAGGCTCTGCCGAACTCCGAGGGTTTGGTTGCGATGACCCAGCACTCTCGCCGGTCGCGGGACGCGGCGATTGCGGCGATGACGATCCTGCGTCCGACGTGGAAGCCCCGGAAACGTCATCATTCTGAGTTGTAGCGGTAGTGGAGCTAGAATCGCCCGCTTCCGACGTGGAAGCCCCGGAAACGCCATCATTCCGAGTTGTAGCGGTAGTGGAGCTAGAATCGCCCGCGTCGACTGAGGAACTCTTCATTTCGGTCGTTTTCTCGTCATCCGTGACTTTCCGGCTTACATCGGTCCCCTTCGTTGTTGATTCAGTTCCCTCGTCTTTCCCTGAGGCGCTCGAACTGGAACCCGGGGTCGTTTCAGAGGACCTTTGGGATTCCGGGGCAGCGGGACCGTCGAGGGTCGTGGCTGTGGAAACCACGGAATCGGGCCGAGCGTTTAGTTACGAGTGAGTGTGTACAACGAGCTTCGAATTTGTATTCCATAATACTGCAGAAGATAATTCTCGAAGGTCTAACCATCGCCGTCCTGGGGGCTTGTGGTTTCTGTAGAGATTTGTTCCGCGGTGCTCTTGCCTTTATTTGATTGACGGATGTTGCGACTCAGGACTGAAAGCCGCGGGAGATATCCTCGATGACCTGAGAGAGTTTGCCCATTCGTCAGAGAAGAGCCGCAGGAAACTTTCGATATTCATCGAGAATAAATTCTCTATACAGTTTCGGGAGATAACTGAGAAACGTAACCTCGTCGGAAAAACTCCCCGGATACCTCGGCGGGACACCATGCGGCAACTGGAAGATACATGTGTTTGAGGACTCATCGCAATTCAGCCTCGAACCGGAACCATGTGTACCTACTTAAAGGACTCTTGTAAAGGCCGGGAACACCGTTGTCCTCCACGAGCGGTACGACCGGAGGCGCTACTCACGCAGTGCAAGCAATAGGATCAGGGTGAAGAAGCTTTTTGACGTCATGTCCCTCCGCGAAGACCTGTCTGTGAGCTCCGACATCGTCGTTTCAATCGAAAGATTTGTGATTGAAGCGCATGAACTGGAGTTTTGGCGGAACCTCTCTTTTGGGGGGAATCTCGGGATGACCATCTTCAGCAATCGGACGGATCATGACGGCTCTACGAGGTTCTTCGTAACGGAAATGCATCGCGCACATCCATACGTTTCTGTAGGCGACGAGGATGCACCCCCTATGGAGTGCATCAGTAATGCTATTGCACCCCCAGGGCTGAATGGGGCCTCGTTGGACCCCCTGAACTGAACCAGAACATCCCCGAGGGTTCTGACTCGCCGTGGACGTGGAACTGCTTCAACTTTGCGTAGGGCGGATTTGAGGCTGCCGTCCGCAGTTCAATCAGAACATGCATTCGTCGTGCGATCATACCCTCACGATCGAGAGTAGATGATTCCATGGTTGTTTCGAGAAAGGCTTCCGCAGTCCACAGAGAGATAATCTTTCGATTTTGTACCTTCAGTCTTCGTCGTGGGAGTTATCCCAAGGTCGTAGTGGCGCTGCTTTCCGATGTTTCCCCGGAGCCTTGTTCGAGGACTCAGTTGAGCTCCCGGAGCGATCCCGGTAGAGGCAGGCACGAATTTCTTCGCCTATCTCAACGACGGCTGCAGCGAGGCAGAAATTGTGGTTAGATATTGCCCCTCAGATGCCAATGAGTGGTTTACAGGAGTTTTTTGCTACGAACAAGTTGAGGAATCGCTCTCCGTTCTCCTCACGTCCTCCGTCGTCAGCGTTCAACCATTGAAAGGAAAGATTATCCCCGGGATCCAACTTTCTTCCAGGATGTTTCTTCTTGGTTCATGTGTGCCCAAACAACGGCCAACATCGTGGACGGTTTAAACATTTGTTGAACGACTCAAAGGGTCTCGAGCGATCCTCGACTTCGATATCAAAAATCTCAGGAATCAACGCGACAAAGAGATTTCTACACCCACTCTTGGCGCGATCCTCCGAGTTACTTATCGACACAACAACCGATGAGCATGGAATTCCGAGCATGGAACCGCCAGCTGCCCGTCCGTGTCACTCTGTCTCCACTCCTAGCGCATTCGACGCAGCACCATGAGCCCTGTCTCCCACCGAGACAGCGTGCTCAGTCAATCTACCGAAGATCGCAAAATTGATACTCGTGATAAGTTTCTGTTTTGAACTGAAACGACGATGTGGAAGAATGCAGGCAGGGCATCGCGAAGGCATAAACCGTCGAGGGAAGTTTTCACCATGTTCTTGTTGTTCGCACTCCGTGAGTAGTCTATTTGATCACGGAGTCCCGGGAATCCGCATCGAAATTGTCCAATGTTGATCTGCCCGGGCCAAGCTCACTGGGACGGGCGGAGATGTCTCAAGCAGATGATATTCCATGCAACGAATTTTATGCAAGTTGCTTGAGCTCAGTGCTACGACACCCTCGAAGGCGCAGCATCGGGACTCAGTGAACCTGTTTCAACCAAACAGCCGCCATCGTTTCCGATTAAATCGGCATATCGATGCCGAGATTCGAACCGCGCGCACCAGCTCGTCCCGTTCCATATGTTTCACTCGTACTATTGTACATTTCTGTTTCCAGTGGCCGCATGGAGTCCTGTTGGCATGTCCGCAGAAATCGTGAGAAGAGGTCAAGTTTCTCAGCTCTTAGTAGGACTCCGATGAAAATTGACTCTATCAATTCTGTCTAGGCAAACCGTCGGAGATGATCCATGAAAAACTTATTCTCTTCCTATCATCAGGCATTCATGGATATCCCCCACCTGATCCGGTCATAGGTGATGACATTGCTCGGTCGATTCGAACTGATATCGCCGATGATGAAATGTCAACCATTATCGAGAAAGTCGAAGGCGCAGCGAGTAAGAATTTACCCGTCAAATCGAGAACTGAGATATACGAGACTTCAGAAATAGACCTTCCTGAGATGATCCTCCTTCCAGCTCCTGGGCTCGACTCCTCCGCCCCCTTGAAACCTCGGAGTTCTCTGGGAGGGAATTCAGGAGCCGTTCCAATCTCTTCGGTGAGCGATACCGTTTCCGAGCAGGACATTCCAGCTCAGGAAAGTAAGGTAGAGTTCTCCAGCGATGAACCAGTCGATTCCAAATTGACTGCTGTTGACGAACGAAATGCCGATGAACCCTCATCGCAGAAGCTGGAGCAAGACCTCCAGCAATTGCACAGCGGAGGTGATGCCGAACATGACACGCTGCCAAAGAAAAGTTCTGCAGACCTTCCCCAAGTCGTCGATCGATTCCCTGATAGTTCCGTCGATAGAGCCAAACGCAGCGAGTCGCAGCCTCGACTTTTGAACTCCCAACTCCGCCCAGGAGACTCCAACGGAGGACGAGAACATGATCTAGAACCTCAAGGATCCAACAACAACTTCGCATATCAGTACAACGACGACGATGACGAAGACGATTATGAGGACGACGATGAAAGCTTCGGTCTATTCCAACGGAACGGTAGATTCGCTGGCTTCCCCTCGGGATTCCGACTCCCCGCTCCTTACAACCCTCGAGCTCAAGCTCAAGCTAGACTCGGAGAGCCCGATCCCGGACCCGGACCTTACTACCCTCGCGGTCGGCTCGGCGAATCCGATGCAGGTTCTTACTTCCCTAGAGCCCGACTTGGCGAGTCCGAGCCAGTGCCCCCGGCCCAGGCAGCGCCCGCGCAGAGTGAGCGTAGGCAAGGCGATTTCGGGATGCACAACGACATGTCAAACTTCAACGGCGGATCGTTCAACTTGCCACAAGCTGTAGGCGGCCCGGGACCCATGGACAGATTCCCCTCCCCTGATATGGGTCCGTTCGGTGACCGTGGTCCCTTACCCCCTCTCGGCTTACCACCTCTCGACCACCACAGAGATGTCCCCCTCATCGATGAACCGTTCCCACCGAGGCAGCTCGACATAGATAATCCACTCTTGGTGTTCAGAGAAGTCGCCGAAAGCGAGCTGTACAAGATCGGAACGCCAAAACCAATGGACGGATCGGCGGTCGCGGAGATCAAGGCCACCTGCGGAACCCTGCCCTGGACGCAGTGGCTGTCGGCGAAGTACGGCGGCTTCGGAGCGTTCCTGGTGATGCTCTTCTTGCTCTACTCGATAGGTGTCTGCTGTTACGTTCACGCTAAGCACTTCGATCTGGCCGGAACCGAAGGAGAAAAAGAATTGCTATGAGAATTCATTTGTGTAAATAAATGTTTTATCAGCGCAGGCGGCGGACCCTAGGTCCGGGGGGTAACCATCCGATCGTACGATCGTAAGTCGGTGCTGCGGCGAGGGGGGAATGGGCGTTATGGACGAATTCAAAAACCAATCAAAAAACATAATTGACTTCTTCACAATAAAATGAGATAGAGATTGAGTTTGAAAATTGAGATGGCTGTCGATATATCAAGGCGACCGAAGTGAACTTGTATGCATCCTATGACGGGATATCAATAATTCACTTTTTCTGCTAATATTGCGACGTAGTGAGCCTCTCCATGGGAACAGATCTCGAGAGCAGCAAGCAATACTCGCGAACATCGACGCTTCGCCAGATGAATCTATTGCTTTGTACTTCCGAGTTATACCTCTCACTCTTCCTCGGATCAAATGGCTGCACTCACCTGAATCACGGTGAGTTGGCGACGAGGCACGGAGCTGTACGAGACCACGACGACACTGACACTCCGAACAACGGATCGATTGCTGGAGGTCTAGTTCTCTGCTAGATTCGTGCCTGACCTCGCTTCCACAGAGCGTGGAAATGAATTCCGTTGTCCGGCTGAGCTCCGCAATTTCTAATCTGCGCAGCCAGGGAATCAATTCTCGTCGCACAACTAGTGACCATCTTCCGCGCGGATAATTTTCGGGGAAGGCTTCCGGGGGTTCCGAGACACCGTGTTTGTTTGGAAACCGAGACGAATGCGTCGGAGGCTAACTCCGACTCTCCGATTCTCGACGGTGGATCTGGCTTGTTGATGCCTCTCGGACCGATGTACGTAGTTCCCATTTCCTGTATCGATCGTTGCATGAGCTAGGGGGTCTTTCACGTTCGAGGAATCGCGGGAGGTACATGGGGAGCACCTCACAAAAACCTGCTTCGCATGATTCATCGCATACTTGATCAGCTGTCGAGTCTCCTCAATCTCCTCTCGAGTGTTCCGCGATGATCAGCCGACGGAAACTATGAACGCGTCATCGTTCTTCTGAACCTTTGCGTTCAGAATTTCGTCACCCCTCAGAAGCTAGAGTTTGACAGGATTGGCAACCATGGAAACAGCTTCTAAGATGGCGGATTTGAAATTCCGCTACCCCGCGCATTACGATCGTTCTGAAAGGATTCCGGTAACGAAGGCGAGTCCACTATTCGATGTTGATGACCCGGTTAATCAACATCACCGCTAAAGCATCTGAAGTAGACTAAATAATCGTAGGAAGTTCGTCTCCTGCGAGGACGGTGATTTGGGAGCCAGGATGTAGATTGATGGGACCTCCATCAAGGACTGGCTTTCCTTCCAAAAAAAATGATGTACTTGATGATATTGATACGTTGGGTATCCACGGGCTCTTGAGTTCACTCATCATCAGATTTCCAGCGGTATAGAGGCTGCTGCCCTCGAAGGTGTCAACAGAACTCCCGTGGAACAAGCCGATCTGGAACCCCTCGGCAAATTACAGCAGAGAAGAAAAATCAGATCGAGACGCGCGGACGACTCGTGTTATCGCCAATATAACTTTGGAAACGAGGGAGGAATAATGAAAAATAGTGGCCTGTTGGCCGGAATCGCAATGATTGTCCTCGCATAGGGTGAAGCGGCGTGCATCTCGAGGTTGAATCGTATACGGGAGGCACGCTGAGTCCTAATCACACAGCCGCGGCGTGTCATCTCAGCTACCACAAAGGCTCTATGCACCCCTGACCAGGTCATGCTGAGAACTGCCAAGCTTCTAACAACTGAGTACAAGAGGTCTCCGCGCCTCGATCTGTTTTTCCTCTGCTGCCTGAATCCGAGCCTACAGAGGCTCCCGGGTCGACTTCCTCCGAAAAAAATCGTCACGTTCGCGCGGAATGGCATGTATAACGCCGAAAATCGGCTATCCGGTAAACTTTAGTGTTCGGTCAAACTAGTAGGATCAATATCCTCAAGTCTGGCTGGAGTTCCGCCCGAAAATCGATAATCATGATTTCTTACATTATCCCGAGAGGAAGGCACTCGGAGTCGCCCCCCTGGTTTCAAACTCTGTCCAAAAATGACCCTCCATTACGATTTTTCTGCGCGGACAGAATCTTCGTACCTTCTTGAGATTCGCGAGTTATTTGCAAGCAGGGAAATTCGCTCGCCGCGCCCGGTATCGGATTTCTGCCAGCTCTGCAGGTACACTTTTTCCCCCCACCTTCTGTCGAGCGGCAAACCATGCCGCTTTCTGTCTGGTTCTCAGGATTGTGATGATGAGGGAACCCTCTTCAAACATACGCTAGGATCGAGCCTCTGCGAATCTCGATTCGCTCGAGCTCGGCACTCCTCCGTGAACTGAGCACCTATGCAGCGGAGCTCACGCCGCGCCGTGCTCGATGATTTGCGCTGCATTGCGGCGGATTCTCCCAAACAGGGTTCCCTCCCGGAACCTCTTCCTCTACTATATTCTTTCGGGTTCCCTGTCTGGATTTCTGGGATTCCTGAAAGAGAATCATGTCCGGCTGGAGTTCCACCGGAGATTTGGGTTCAGCGACTTCTATGATATGTTTCAACTCCTTGAAGTTGATGTCAACATATTCAGCTTAGATTCTTCCCCACGGATAACCCCCTTGAACTCCGTACATCCTCATGATTGTCCTTCCCTTCTCCGTGGTGCGTGTTAATCTTGGCATGCTTACCACGAACAGAGCCAAATCAGTTCACTCTCACAATGCTGCGTCCACCATTCGGTTGAGAGTTCCGTGGCGTACAATTTTTCTGGGAGCCCGAGAATAGCCGGCTTCGGTTCATTTCCTGGACAGCTAACTCGGGCCGCGAAAATGCGCCGACGAATTGCCTGTTGAACAAAGTCATCACAAAGATATTCACTGAAATTATGTGTGCATTCAGCGGCCGCTTCCTCGTTGGAATCAATACAAGCGTATCAGTCGTGGTGAATGTCGTCGCTGACCTTTCCGATGACCTCATCGCTGCGACAACAAGCTCGCGGAACTGGGTCCAATGCCTTTGTGCAAACAGGGAATATCAAATAAGGAGGAATATAGAATACGACACCGAGCCTAATGCTCCATTGTGCTCCCACCAACCCCCTCATCAAGGCTTCGACTTTCCCGACTTGTTGTGAGCTGACTGGCAATGAGGATCTTCAGCAAGCTACGGTACACAACTCGTTCGAACCTGAGCACAGGCGACGCCGTAGTTGGCCCCTTAATAGAACTCCGTGTGCGGGGAAGATGTTTCGCAGACGGGAAGGTAATGCATGGGTCGTGTACATCTTCTCTCGATTCAAGATTTCTCATCTCGATCGAGTTCAAAAACCCCCGCTATGAATCTCATCCGAGATGGAAGTCGACGAAGTGCTGATCGCGAATCGGCCCCGTGGCTCAGAAGTTCAGGTTTCCTCGGTTCTTCTTGACTGCTCCTCCGTTTCCTAATCCAGCCGCCAGTCGGCTTCTTCGCAATTCCACCCCTACACCACCGGCGATGATAGTGCTATGTAGTCGAGCAGCGCGATCTTCTCCGTGCGTAAGTGGTGAACTAGAAGAGAGCTAAAAGCGAATTACATCCGCTATCGGAACAGGCGCTCCAGTCGCCGCGAACGCTAGTCCAACTTGTGTCAAGCGTAGTGCCGTAGTAAGTTGGCTCGTTGGAATCGGCCCTTTCCTCGCGGTGCGGAGGGTCGGGCGAGAGGGCGTCCAACTTGGATGAACTGCTGCTTGCTTGCTTGCCTGCCTGCCTGCCTGCTTGGCTGGCTGGTTGCCATTCGCTCTGTCTGTGGGAGCTCCTGCAGTTTTTGCAGCGAGCGAGGCAAGCACACTCACACACACACAGACAGACACACTCCCTCCCTCCCACAGCCGCACAGTCATCACAACAATCCCCTGTGTTTCCATTCCACAACTGGATGTTAGCGAGTGTTAAAGTGTGAAACGTTGTGGATGCGCGGTTGTCTACGCTAACTCAAATGTTCGTTCGTTAAGTGACTCGAGGATACTCCGGGAGCGATGTCTGCGCGCGAGGTAAGACCACCGCGTACGGAAATCTTGCAGCGCTCGATCGAGCGGTGGCGGTCCCACCCTCGACGAATGCTGCAACAACTACTTCTGTCGAGCCGTCAGAGATCCGAGACAAAACTCTTAGAAACGAATCGACAAGACGACCACACCGTTGGAGGATTTCTGGTCGAATACGTTCGGTGCACAGGTAGATCATCGATGAGAGCTTTGGAACATGTACACTATGCTATTCTACCTGTGCTGGGTTTGTTCTCGTCATCGTAGTCGTCGTCGGCCGTCAGCCGCCGAGCTGGAGTCAACTCGAACTGGGGCATCGTTCGAGTTTCTCACGAGCCTTGGTCACTCGACATGGCGTCACTAGGTTTTGGGTTTTCCGACGGATGTCTCGGAACAAACGACACTCGACCGTTAGGGCTAGACGGACGTGTTTATTCTCCTGCTCATATGTCCGTCGTGAGTGAAGAGTCACTGTTCTCTATGAATATGATCTGTCAACTTTCGTTGATGTCGTCGTCTCAATTGTCGCGAAGTTTTTCCGTCTTCTGGGCTGTACTGCACAAGAATATCGCAGAAAACTCAAGGAACTATCCTTTTGTTTCCAATCTTATCATTGTTCGTGAGCTCGATGCTTGCATCGCATGAGCAAGTCCCAAACTTGCTCTCTCAGTCTCCGGAATCCGCTGTGCGCATTTGCATAAGTTCAGGTCATTGCGCCGAGTTTATTGCAAGAACTTAATCTCGTTAATGTGACACGGTTTCGGAACAGACGACGTTTCAGTTCACTCGCCGTACCCCGTTATTGCTAAGGTCTCCCAGACTGGAAACTACGCTCGTTAAGCGCGGTTTACGGGCGTCAAATGGCGAGCGTTCCCCTCATGGTCTATGTCAGGAAGAAGTTTTCCGCCAACAGGACCCGGTGTTTGGTTTAGCCGCCTAAACTTGGATACTGAGATTTCCAATTGTCCGGAAAAAGTCAAATTGTCCTTCAGGTCCGACTCCAGCCGATCAGAAATCGGAATCAGCGCCGATATGAACAGTGGAAAACTTCGATTCGGCGAAGGGGGGAACGCGAAATTCTCCACTGCTGGCAGGAACAGCGGAGAACTTTGCCGATTCGTACAATGGAGGCGATGACCCACTAACGCAGAGAATGGCGGAAATGAATGTTATCGTTAGTGTGACTAATAATCGAGCTATACTCGATGACCCCAGGGGAATCTTCGAGATCCTAATCAATCAGATCGGATAAGCACTTGTTGCGGGCAACGTTTGGGGTATTTAGCGGAACGTTGGCAGGTCGTCCCGGCCGGCTGGCTGGCCGGTCGGCTCGTTCACTCGCTGGCGGGTTCAAACTTAACCTCCTCACTCGGTGCAGATGGACCGACGGGCGGACAAACGGACAGACAACGGCGGGCCACGAGCAACTTCTCGTCGGGCTGCCGGGAAGTTGAGTCATGCTTTTGTGGGAGTGGGACTCGCCGCTATCGCTTGTGTCCACTCGCAGGGCTGTTGTCCCCGCTCGCTCTCTGTTGCTTTGGCCACCTCCCTGTCTGATTACGTCGTTATCGAATGTTTATCTCTATCTATTACCATCGTGATGACCTAGATAGAGACTTGCGATTATTTGCCGTGGCAACACAACCAAAATCAAATATGTACGCAATCGAGCCCGATCGACCTTGCTGGTCTGCGCAACGGTTTCCGCGGGCTCGGCAAGAATTTCCCTAATCAAAGTTTTAATTGAATCACCACGGAACGAATCTCACCGAGTGAGGAAATGTGGAGGAAGGAGCGTTTTCCTTGAGAGAACGTTCCACCTGGTTCGGTCATGTTCCTTCCAGCTAGTCAATCCAGAACCATTCGAGAATTCCGAGTGGTTTCTGTCCGTCCCCGCGTTCAAAATCGAGCTAGGCAGAATGCAAATCATGCCGATGTCCTCAAATCACGTAAGCATGACAGCTGTCAGTCTCCAGGGTGTCTCACACACAGCGTAGTGACCAGACTCTGGACTTTGAGTTTGGAAAACTCGAATCCTCCAGTCGTCCTTTGTTCTCATCGGCTATGGCGAAGCTTCGGATTCGAGATTCGGGAAAGTCACCGCTGACTCGCTGACTGGATTTCTCCATTTGCGATTAATAAGTCACGACGGAGCTAAAAATCTCTCGAGCAAACCCCTATCTCGGAACTCGGGAATCGATCGCTGGAGAGAATAGGCCGTGTGGATAAACTCGCGGCTAACCCAACGTCAGGGAGACAGAGTAGTTGCTGTGCTGATGAGGAGACGTTCACCTCGGATGGTTCGTGACAGCCGCACATATCGACCACGTTTTTTCTCTTTCTGCTGCCTCCATGTGACCGCTGGCTGCGCTGTTCCAAGGATACAGGGATGTTTTGGACGAATCGGAATCCACTTTCGTTTTCACCGCGTCTCCAGAAACCCATCGGCCATCCGACCGGAAAGTCATCATAACAACATACGGAAGTACAGCTCTTGAACGTTGTGCGTAACGCGATCGATGTTAGCGTCTCAAGTGCTTGCTCTCGAAATCGCTCTCCGTTGCTCGGATTTGTGCTCGGCAAACGCAGAGAGGGGGGAAAACACAAAACCAGACAGACAGACTTCCTCCGTCATATTATAAGCTGCATGTGCGCAGTTACTGCGACTGCACAGTACGGCTTCACCAGGGCGACACATGTGTGCCCAGCGGAACGGAGACACGAACACCCAGCGAAGGAAGGATCATTGAACCATTTCGTAGGCTGTGGACGAACACGGCAAACCAGATGGGTTCCATGCGCGAACATTGTTAAATTGAATTTCAGTTTCGCCTCTTTCTATTAGGGTCCACTCTCCTGTCTGAAACGGGCTTTCACTTAGATCGATCCTCTGTCGTCGTTACGTTCGGGCGAAAGCTTTTAGGGCCGCAACCCGGGTTTTTCTGACGGGTTTGAGACCCACAACGATATCAGATGCCGTCGTTACTTAGCTTTTACTAACATAAGAGGGCAGGAACGGAGTCGGGATCGACCGAACACGGAATCGCGTTCCAGATGCGATCGGTGATCGGCCAAGCTGCGTAGGGCGTCCCGATTCCATTCTCGAAACTCTGACAAGAGACTCGCCCGGATTGACCGGGCCGGAGAGCAGAGATTGAATTCTTGATGAGAGCCGGGAGCGTCTCCTTCGCAAAATATCTCACAATCAGTCGAGCCGAGAACCTGAAGATTTTAGTAATGTCATGTAATCAGGCCGAAACGTAACCCGAACCTCAGGATTAGGCCTTGTAAAAAACCGCATTTTCGAGGAAACCGCGGTTTGCGATTAACCGCAAACCGCAGCCTGAAAACCGCGGTTTACCGCATTTGGTCCGGTGGCAATTTCGATCGATATCTCGAGGCATCATTTTCCTACTTCTTCGCCAGAACAAGAATCCATAATCACTTGCTGCATAATGATCGTTAAAGCCAACTTCAAATCATCTCCTGGGGGTCAATCACTTAAAACATCTCAAATCGCACGAGCCGGCCGTCGGCCGACTACGCTGCCCGGTCCCCGGCTGGGTATTTGCGTTTGCTGCGCTGCCAGTGAAGTGTTCTTTGCGAGAGACAAAGGAGAGGTCGGATGTGAATTTCACGACAATGATGTCGAATTCTTTGAAGAGCATACACCGGACTACTTGACGTAGACGGTTTCTTCGAATTGTGTCTCCAAATCACAGTGAAATGGCGATCGATATTACTATAATTTCCGGAGCCCAAATGTCAGCATGCGAGTGAAGCGCTGGCTCATCAGACCGACGGTCAGCCACATGAGCTTGGAAAAGTATGATCAGATTTTTTCTGGGATCGCCTCCACAGGTGCCTAAAAGTATGATAAGAAAAATAACATAATCTGACCGATCCCGGAGTCCCTCCGAAGAATCCCAGAGGTCCGACCCCGGAATCATTTTCATAAGCTGAGGAAAGTATCATCAGACCTATGCCGGAATCGCTTCTATGGGTTTTAAGAGCATGTTGAGTTACGCCCGTTGGGTCCTGTGGTCGTTCTGGCTGCAGTCGAGATGAGAGCTTCTTCATTTTCTTGGCGTTTTTGAGTGCGGTTTTTTCTGCGGGTAACCGCACAAACCTTGCGGTTAACCGCATTGAAAAACCGCAAAATCTTGCGGTTAACCGCGGTTAAAAACCGCGGGTTAAAACCGCTGCAAGGCCTACTCAGGATGCGTCTTAAGAAAGTACCCCATGGAGGAAGTCCCTCCAATCGGGTCGGGAAATCACCTCGACGCTATTTGTGACCGTGAATGGCAACGGAACATTCTGTGTCTTACCTCTCAAGCTCGTGCTTTCAGTCTGACAGGATAATCCCTCTTATCGTTCGTCCGAACTAACGAGCAAATGAGATTCAGGCATACTAACAACTGAGCTTCTCGGCCATGTTTCCCGCTTTGGCTCATTGTTCACCGGTCGCGCAGCTTATCCCAAGAAACACCTGAGAAACCGTTGTCGGGAAACCAGGTCATGCATGATGCCCATCGGCGCCACAGAAAAACAAGGTGCAGAGAGCTTGAGGAGAAACAAAAACTTGAAGAAGCACTCGAAGTGACGCGATCCTTTTGGAAAACGCAGGGAACTGCCACTGTACAGCACCGCGTAAACGATTTCGCACGGCCGGTCGGCGAGACACGACGTCAACAAGCACCGGTAGCAACATTCGTGATATTGACCATGATTAATGAGGGTATTAGTTGTAGTTGATATCGGTATTGAACTTGATCATCAACATAGATACTACAGATAATGATGACAAGAAACTTCGACCGAAAACGGAGCGAAGGGCACCCAACAGCGGATTCCGCTTCAGCGATCGTCGGAAATATTGTTGAAAGCCGTCGACAGTGGACACGCGCTTCTCAGAGCGCCCATCCAACCAGATAGCCAAGAAAAAGCGCCCGCCATCCAGCCGAGCAGCCACCCAGTCAGTCAGTCAGTCAAAGAAGGCAGCAACCCTTGCTCAACGTTTCAGTGGCAGACCACGGTTCGGCCAGGGGGTATGATTCCCTTTGAAGCGAAGATTCTCTCCCGTTGCGCTGCGTCCGAGGGTCGCCGCTGTGATGAAATTACACCGTCCATTGTTAAACGGGCATTTTTATACTGTGGTGTCATGTGGAAATGTTCCCTCATGTTATTAGAGTCGAATATTGTTGTCGAACCGTTCGACGTTCTGACTGGCGACGTTAAACGAGCCGACACTAAGGCCACCTAACCGAACAACCGAGTTAACACTACTTCGAACGGTCACCGTTCCTTGTTCGCTCGTCCACGGCTCCTTGGTCTCGGGGACTTGCCTCTTCCAAAACTTCTTTGGGCCAAGATCGTGGAAAGAGAGCAAGAAGTTAATGCGGAAAATTCTCGATTCTGAAGGTGAGATGAGAAATCGGGGAAAGATGAGACACGGACGTTGCTGCCCACAGCAGCGATGCAGATCGAAGAAGGTAAAAACTACAAATGATCCATTGAGTGCCGCTTGTTTCACCTCACAGCGCGACATGGGCTTTTTTTCCGAAGCCAGAATCCCCGATAGTGGCAGCGGCTTGATTTCGCCACAGAATCGTGGTAACCGCTCAAGCGTATAAGCAGTACCCGCTGGAAGAACTGTTCGATTCATTCATGAATAAATTCGTGGCAATCACACCGATTATACATCGACCACCATTTCAAGACTCAAGGTGAATCCCAAGTATCGCATCCCGTGATCACTCAGTCAGTCACCAACAGGAGCGTCCAGCAATCCGATACTGATGTTGAGGGCTCAGGGCTTCCGTAGGAACTGTTTCCAGCTTCAGGCTGTTCCTGGATCCGGCGGAAGCTGCGTCAAAGCGTATTCGGTCAGTCTCGCGCGCGAAGTGAAATCGACGAGCAGACGCCGGAACGAGATGTAGAGTTAAGAATCTTGCCCGCAAAGACTTCCGTTTCGGCGATTTTGGATGTGGTTTTGTGAACAGAATGTGGCTGAACTTATCTGGCTCGCTTTCACTCGGGCCACGGGCTCAATGCGGCAGACACCTGTGGCGCGGTTGCCTGCTGCGAAAAAAAACAACCATTAATGACATTTTGTCGTACATAAAACCGCGGAGCATACGTTCAGCCCGCCGTATGTATGTGGCCACTAATGCATGTCTCAAGTGACGACGAAACTACCTATTCCAAATTGCGGTCTACGACCGTGAACTCGCAGCCACACCCCAATAAGATGAAACAACGAATTCGGCCCAAATGCGCGATTTAGACTTTAGGATGCCCGGAGGCGGCCGACTGTCGTCGGGGCCCGCACAGTGACCTGAGAACCTTAGGTCGGGGCCCCGGGACCTGAAATCTGGGATTCAAGATCCTGAGTTAGGCGTTCAAGACTTCATAGGTCGTCATTTCCTGGCCCAATTATGCGGCGCGTTGCGGGGCGACAACATTGTGACAGGGCTCGACAGCGGCCGCTGCCTCACCTGCGTCTCCGCATGAAGATGAAGACGGGCGCACGAAAATGCTCCACTTGCATCATCGTTGTTGGCCATTTTACGGCCGCGCGTCAAAACACCGCAATCAAACTAGCGCTGACGCTCAATTCGAAGTAAAGTTGTTCTGCCGAAACTTCCGTCCGCTTCGGCTATAGCCTCCTCATGCCGGGGTGACGCCATTGACCGAAACCGGAAACCAAGACCGCGCCGAGCAAACTCGCGAGACGTCCGGAAAGAATTCCGAGTCAACAGATTCGACAGATCTCAACTCATTCATCAGGCATACCCAATCCAGAGAAAGTGAATAAGAGCCCACGGCAACACTCAATAGCAGTGCAAGCGTTGTATCGAGCTCTTCTCGCTTTATACCTAACGGAATACTCGCCGAGTAACGGTCACGGCCTCCGCGAAGACTTCATGGCAGAGTTTTCAGCGTCGACTTCTAGAACTCGGATGCACTCGTTGAACCCGCACTGTTCAAGTTGTGCGTAGCTCGGAGCCCATTGAACGGAAGCAAAGTGCTAAGCGCCGATTCGGTTCAGTCCATGCAATGGTGGGCTGCCGATTCGAAGCTTGCGGCGCAACTTGATGCGAGAAATGTCTCTGGATCGACAGAAAATGCAAGAAAGTTGACGCTGCGCTGTCCTTGTGGCCGAAGTTACCTTCGGGAACCGAGCCTATGTGCAGAGAAGTGATCAACATTACCAAGAGAAACACCGCTCGCTAAAAACCGACGCTGAGAGGTGCGGAAGGATTGAGGGAGAAAATCCGCAGGAAAAGCGACATTTTTAGGAACCAAAACTCAGGACGTTTTCTTACTCATCAACTCTAGCCGTCAGTGCCGCGGGTGAATAAGTTCGTAGTAGACTATTTCTCGTGCCGCAATAACGAAAAATCTTCATCGCAATAGTTTCGTCCTGATATCTGGTTCGAAAGAGTAACGGACCCGTTCCCGTTCGGCTTTGAGGTCCCTCGACGATGAGGAGTTTTGGACGACTTTGTTCTTGGACGACTCGTCAACAAAAGATGTCGTCTTAGCCGCCACCATCATCGTTGTCGATTCAACGAGACCCTTTGTCACGGTATCAGTGCCGGCCTGCTTGTGGAGCGGGTCGCCTGTTGCTGCGTCGATGGCAGAACACGAAAAGCAAAGTTCTGTCTCACTCGGAAGACCCGGGCATGCGACTCGACCCTTCACTTCCAGTAACGAGGCCCAGATAACAAAGCAGAACATCGCCGAACAGCGAATTTCCGCAATTAAGAGGCTGTCCCCGCATCTGCGGATGCGCAAACCAGCATTGACCACGGAACTTGTGGCTGAACGAGCGATCAATGTCAAGTTGTGGGCGTTTGCATCTACTGCTGGTGAGGGGCACTGGCGACGTCGACACTCTTTGACAGGATCATGCTGTCCGACAGTGACTTTTCCGACCGAGTTTTGAGTGGCAGATACAGGAAATTCATTCCTCGAGGGACGGATGGCGTGTAGAAGTTGTACGAAAGCTGATCGGTCCCGCGCAGAACACGGAATGAGTCATTCGCGGAAAAGGTCCCTTCGGTAACGATGATGATGTTTCGTAAGAAATTCATCCTGTGCCGTATTCTCAAGGGTGAAAAACTTTCCCGCGAACAGAAAATCCGATGGGAATGGGTGTAGTTCCAGAAGCCGGCGACAAACTACAAGCACACTTACTTCGATCATCCGAAACATCGGATATTCAGCTTTCTAGCCACTCTCACAGCGAAAACGAAGCAATCGAACGCTACGGACAGATTCTAGTCCTCGCGAGGAGGACTCCTTCTAGGAGTCCACGCGAATAACAGCGGCCTTGACATCCCGTACATTTCGTGGAATCGAATTCAATTCTCGTGGGCAGTCTGGAAAGTTTTTGCACGCGAGACTAGATCGCGCTTCTCCCGTTCTTCCGCGGAAAACTTCAGTAACGAAGGATTCATTGCGAAGCGGTCAATGGCGACACCCCTTTTTTCGTTTGGATTGAATAAGACGCTGCCTCAGCGGCGCGCCGGCACCGGAAGATCCGATGCGCTCAAAATGGCACAGTACAATGCTGAACTGTTATTACTTTTATGGCTTGTCATCTTTGTCAACTTGGGCTTACCCTGCGTGAGCTTTTGCTCTCACTTCGTAGCGCGGCCGATAGTCTTTCCGCGATGAGGCAAACGGCTACCACCCCGTGCGGACGCTTTGTGGAAGTCAACGCCCTTCAAACTGGCGCAGGGGCAAGTTTGTGTCGTTGCCTGGGGCAGCCTTGACAAGTGGGTCTTCGTATGTGTGCGTGTATCTGACCGGCCCGACGACCCAATCCGGTGCTCATCGGCGGACCCGACTGCTACAAATATTCCATCGCTGATTCAGGAAATCGGCTATATGGACGACATAGCAGGCGATGGATCATTACCTAATATTCGCGATGATGATCACGTTGATGAGTGTGACGAAACCATTCATCTGCGGCCTGCCGTCGTCGTGATTCTTGTTGGCGTTGACGATCTACGTTGTTGTTGTTGTCGTACGCTGACAGGGTCGCGATCGCTGACACCATCGGCCAAAACCGCTTTTCCTACCGGTGAGAACCGTTCAATCGTTGGAATTTGAATATTAACCGTAATCCGATCAAAAATCAGATCGGATCCGGGGGAAAATCTGAATAGGATTCCCGGAGTCCGAATATGTTGTGGTCGGTCGCTTGTCCAAGTGAAAAGAAGCGGACTTTGTTCTGGATCGCAGACTTTCTGATGATTGCGAGCCCTTCCAATGTTGGATATTGGAAAATTCGGAGACGATCAACAGAAGTGGCTCATCCGTAAACAACAACGGGAAAATGTTCGATTTTTATGATTTCCGAAACCTGCCACGAATGAAACCTTTAACAGCTGTCTGGTTATCGAAGAGTCGCGCTTTTGGGAGCAATGATTTTTTTTTCTTCGCCTCTGCGGTGCAATTTCGTTTTTGACGCTGCTTCGTTCGCTGCTGAAATTGTTGCTGTGGTGAGCGGGGATCTTGTTTTCTGAGCACACACGTGTTCCGTGAATGTTGCTGCGGTCTTCACGTGGATTTTTCTCTTTTCCGGCGAGAATGGAACCTTCTCTCGCACTACCATTTGAATGAAGACGAACGCGAGTGAAACGAGCACTGTTCAAAGATTAGTGTGAATCAATAAAGTGTTGTTATCAGTTTTACAACTAGTGACTACAGCCAGCCGCGATGGTTGCGGTGGTGGGGTCGACTACCGTCATTATCACCGATTTCGGAGGGAACATGTGCGCTTGGATTTTTGTTCGACGAAAATCCCTACCTGGAATCGGGGCTGGTTGATCCGACCAAGACGGTCTGCTGTCCGCTGGTCTGCCGGAACGGGATTCCAAAGCGTTGGAACGGCGCTAGGCGCTCGAAGAGCACACCGAATTATAAGCGGCTCCCGAAGCTCAACTTTTCCAGACCCTATACTCCAAGTTTTTCCGTTGTGGTTTCTAGATTATTCGGTATTGATGAACTTTTTTTTTTTGCAGAGTGCGCGAAGCATTCCCCGGCCCTCGCGAATGCTGAACCAAAGTGGCGCTCGGCCGAAGACGTCCATCGCCGCGTTTCTTCCTTCCAGGTTGGTAGATGATGTGGTTCGGGGTTCATGATGATCACGCTTCAATTCGAAATCGTGCTCTCGCGGAGGAGGGCCATCATGCGCGTGTCAGCCTCCTCTAGTTCCATCTTGATATCGATCATGGGAATAGCGTCTGGATCCGGCTTGCGTGTGTTTAGCTTCTTCCCTCTTCTTCCCTTTGTGACGTTTTCACCAAGTTAGTATGCCTGTCAAGTTCCCACTGACAGTTTCAGAGCGGGACAGGAGTTATCGGATCCTAAGCGTGCCAATTTGTTTAGAAGTGGAACCGGGGCCATAATTTCGATGTCATCAGCGTAGATTCACGTTTCCATGTCGTCGGGCATCATCAGTCCCGAGATCAGAATCATCCATATCTAGTTTAGTCCTCTGGATGCTCATTTTTGTTTTCTTCCTTGGTAAAAACCCCGCAGCAAGTCGAGATTGACTCCATTCGGGCCAAGAAATCCGATTAGGCGTTTTGGGGGGCTTATCCAGCTCAGGGACGTTGTATTTGGTGACTTCCGGGATCAGTCCTCTTCAGGAGATTATTTACAAGGTTTTCCGGGTTTTTTCTGCTCGTTCGGTACTCTGGAAACAAAACAACCTAGTTTGTCCCGGTCTGCTGCTTCCAGTTACACATTTCAAAATCGGAACCAAGATTCTGAGACCCGGAGGAAGAACAGGCCGATCTCGGTCCTGAAAAGTGCGGTGAATCGTATACGAGGCTCGGTGCCAACATTTTCGCCTTCCTTTGATGAGTGATAATTCTCATCACTCATTTTCGAACTCAGGCATCTACATTTCTTCTCAGAACGTTTCACCGTGGTTCCATGGTTTTTGATTGACGGAAACGAAGATGTTTTCAGAGGCAAAGCCTTCTTTCTGTCCTCTGGGACTCGAAGACAAGCTTATTTCGAATGAGAGTTGACATTTGCCACATGCAAGCCTGTGCGAACGATTCGTAGGTTTTTGCGAAGCTTAGCTTTCGAAGGTCGTCGGATCAAGCGAACGATCGTCTGACAAAGCTTTGTTGGGAACTCCACACCGCCCTGGGAAGCAGCTCATCGCTTCAGAATAGCTTTGCTAACGAGGGAACTTCTCTTCCGCTCAGATCTACATCAAGCGGATGTCAAAGTGGAGACAGCGGCCCATCGTCCCTGGAGACAGAGAACGGCGATCTCCAGGTGGGCAGTCGTGTGTACGTGGACGGCAACATGGTCGGTGTGCTGAGGTAGGTTTCGGGAAGGGGTGGAGTCGAACCACGCAAACTTTCCAAAATGAGAGCTCCACACGGAAGGAGCACACGTCGCAAAGCGCTCATTTGCTCGCACCCGTACTCGTGAGCGAAGATTGTTTACACCTGTGTCGCATTCATTCGGGATCCCGAGATTATCTTCAGCAATCAGGCAATTTGTTGACACACGAGCTGTTGATCTGGCTGAAGCACGGCGTTCGTTCGGCGGCCAAAACCAAACTGTGGTATGAGTGAAACGTCGATCATTCCAGGTACCTAGGGCTCATTCCGGGCACGGCGGGAACGTGGTGCGGCGTTGAACTTGAAGAGCCAATCGGGAAGAACGATGGCGAGAAAAACGGCTGCAGATATTTCCGGTGTCCGCCCAATCATGGCATCTTTGTTCCTCTGGCAAAGGTACGACCGCATCCGCCGCTATCTCTGGGCCCGAAAATCCCACCACTGCAACCACAAACTGAAATCCGAAGTCACGATTTCTTCTCTATTGTCGGAGCGATTCGCGCTTCTTCGCTTTAACTCGCGTAACGCGTCAATCGGAATTGACTCATCGGAAGCCACTTTGACTGTTACAGGTCTCTTCGCGGTCCCCTGAAACGTCAAGGGGTCACAGTCGTGCCTTGACAACCTCCTTATCGAGTTCCATGACGTCATCGCTGTCTTCATCGATGGGAACGTCCAGCTTTAGGAAAGAATTGCGCATAGAAGACTACTTAGAATCTAAATCGATGGTACGGCTTGGGATTGTGGTCAAAGGTCGAGCTCTCGTCTGGGCAATGATCCGATCCTTTCCGTGCGTGGAGCTCAAACTATTTCGTCCCGTCCCCAGGCCAAAGAAAGCAAGAAGGGTTCACTGCAGAAATTCAACGAACACGCAAGTCCGAAAACAGTTCAGAGGTCTCTGGTCCTCCGCAATCAGTTCCGTGACGAGCCCTGTCCATCAGAAGAAGAGGAAGACGAGGATGACGAGGTATCTCCATCTTTCGTTCAAACTCAAATTGCGGAAAAACCGTGAAATTGTGCATCTTGTCGACCTGGAACTTCGAACGATTCGGTTTTTCGACTTCGATCGAGTCAAAGATCGAGCGATGAATAGATAGAAAGACCCGCAGCTGGAAAAATCGGCGTCAATTGTCGTCAAAGTGGATTGAAGTGTCCAGAAAGAGATTCTCTTCCACAACTATATTGATAACAGAGGCCAGCCAGAAGTGAAAGCTGTCTGCAATTAGACGACGTGATCGGCGTCGCATCGTAAAACACCGTTTGTCTTTCTTAAGCTCGTTTATCTTCCTTACAGTATTACGCAGGACATGCTTCGTGTGTCACTTCACAGATCAGCCAAAAAGACCGCAAACAAATAACATCGTCGTTATCGTTTGGACTCCAGAAACTCGTGCAGCGACAGGTGAGAACAGCCTATCCGCGCCAATAATGACGAAACCAGTGCTTCGCCTAACCAAAACTACAACCAGGTCGTGCGCCAACAGAAAAACCACAGCCCGAAAGTCAGTTTTTTTGACTCATAAAGCAGACGTCAGAAAGCTTTCTTCTAGCACTGAACAGCTTTGACATTTCAAAGGAGGTTTCTATTATGAGTTTCGACTCCAACTCGGAGTCTGAGCCCAGCTTAGGGTGTGTCTCTAACGTCTCCGAGCGCAGATCGACTCTCTGCTCGACAAAACTTGTTTTTGAGTCACACGTGCCATACACAGCTTCTATCACATACTCTCGAGGCCACTCGGTTTCTGAGGCCGTTCTGCCTACGGTTTCAAAAACCCGAGAAGTTGAAGTGAGCGAGTCTGCTCCACTCGAGAAATAATGTGGAATATGTCTTGCGATGTTTGCCTTATTAATAAAAGTTCCGACCTTCAGGCGCCCGTACGATCCAAGAGCGAGGACAACTGCACAGTCAAGGAACGCCTCTCTGCTGAAGATTCCGAGGTCAGTGAAATTACATTGTATTTCTTTTCGGGAATCCCGTATGGGGCGATTCTATCCCAATCGAAGTTTTCAGAACAGCTCGACAATTCGTTGGACGCAAGATCGAAAAGACGCTCCGCATTCCGGATTGCAATGTGATCGTTGAATTCGGACGAATTGCTCTGCTTTCATGAAAGATCGTTTTGCAGGTGGCTCAAGTGACAGCTGTAGCGACCGCCACCAGTGGAACGGCTTCGTCCACGAACGATAGCTCTTTATCGCCGATTCCGGAGAAAGACGACGATATTGCGAGCACACAGGTGATTTCCCCGCTGGTTCTCTTCTCCTGGAGCTTGCTGTAGTCCATGCATCGCCAGATTCCAATTCTCCAGATTGGAAAAACGAATAACTGCGGCGGAAATCGCGTTTAAGCTGTTCTCATGAATCCCGACTCGATTTCTAGGAGAAGAGTTCCAATTTTCTGGACCCGGGACAAGCAAGCCAGGATGCGTCGCTGTCGCCAATCCAGGAACTCCAGGATGAAAACGAAGAAGGCACTTCCACCTGTGGAGGTCTCAGAACCAGTGAGATGAAGGTCGGTTGAAACTCTCAGGAATGCATGGGTTTTTGAGTTTTTTTTTCATCTTCGATTCCGTCCGTCCCAAGTTTGCGTCGATGAATTGAAGAAGAATCGAACGACATGGCTGGACAAGGCACTCAAGATGGCGAGTGTTTCAGGACACTCGTCTGATCCCGAACTCGATGTCGGTCGACGACGTTGCGGAACTCCCGGAAGAGGGAGAGGCTATCGCGTCCGAAGATATCCGCATCTCGGACAACGTGTTCGACATCATCATGACTTCACTGAGAGAAAACTTTTTGCACGACACGAGTTCGGAAGACACGTCGTCTCTGGAGAAACCAGGCACTCAGGGAGGAGGCAGACCGACCTCGGCTGATACGGGTTTTCAGGGCGATTGTGAACTCGGCGAACCGGGCGGGTCTGGTGGTGACTCCGTTATGAAACAGTCTGTCTGTTCTCAGGATAGCGGCGTCATGTGTGATACGACCGGGCCGCCGTCCTTGCAGAGGTTCGGATCATTCTGCTGACAATTTTGCCAAGAAAAACTTCCTTTTTCCGTGATGATCGAAATCATCGAACGTGATCCCCGGAGCTTTGAATTCACCCCCGATATATATCTTCTCGATTCAGATCCGTATCGATGCAACCACCAGAAGTTCTTATCGTGGAGCACGAGGACGAGCAAGAGGCCCCAAACGGCCAGCGGGTGAGCATGGTTAGAGATAACCGGGTTTCACCCAGGACGGAGATTCCGTTTCTCGCGATTTGAGGTTGTCTCTCCGACGTGACGAGTATCTTGTTCATTATTTCCATGAAGGCGGTGGCTGAAGACGCAGATCTTTCGGAAGCTGCCGCCATTTCAACGAGTGAAGCCACGGAAACAGCCACCGCAGACGAAGAATCGACGGCCGAACGTCGCAAAGGTGCAACTCGGCCCAAAGCCCTGCCAACCCCATCCAGAAAACCAAATGTCAACGTCGGAAGTAGGATCAAGGCAATGCTTCAGGAAACTAAGGAAAGCCCGGCTGAGCGTAGACCTCGACCACAGAGGGTAAGCCTATGTCCACTCTTAGGGACCTAAACAACGCTCAGGGAGATTTCTGAGCCGATTAACTGCCAGGATCGGATAGGGGAAGTTCCGGCCCAGTGAAACACGGGGTATGATCGAAACTGATTTTACATCCAAGAAAAACGAGGAAACTTCCGCCATCGTCTCTCTCTCTTACCGAAATCGGATCTTGGTATCGATCATACCTCGTGTGTGTTCATGAAACAATTCTGAGACGGACGATTGTAAGTTATTCTGATTCGGAACTAGATGACACGATGAGAATCTCGCGAGAATCTGACCCGAGGGGATATCGAATCATGTGTCAGATCGACTCTCAAACATCGCTTCGAAGCCGTAAACCAAAGATCTTTTGTCGTCTCGTCTGTGTGTGGCAGCTTGAAGAAAATTGCTGGGCGTCTGATAGCAGGCGCGTTTTTGAAATTGACAAAAAATCTAGAATCACAAGACAATTGCCAGGCCGACGGAAGCGATCGTTCGAAACCGGTGTCAGATGCTGCTAGAGTTGTTGTAATGCTTCCAGAAAAATAAATGGGATGAAGTCGAAAAGAAAATTCAACAGAACCTTCAGGAGAAGAAGAAGGCTAAAACCGAGGTGAGTCTGAGGAAGACTCGATGTTCTGGGGTCAATTGCTGGAAATCATTCGACGAAGTTCGGTTGGCTCGCGGCACTTTCGGGTGGCTTTCCATTGTTTTTCTCTCAACGGCCCTACAAAGTTTAGTGGAACGCACTTCGGAATGGGTTCTCACCTCCTTCGTTCTTTTCTGCTTCGCTTTAGTAGCTCGTTTCCTGCATTCATATTCTTTCATCCATCTTCATCCTTTCGCTATCGTCATGCGGACCTCTGATCAAACACCCATTTTGGGATGTGGAGCTCGTAATTTGACTCGATATTACTTCATCGCATGCTCCGAAACGAGTCTCAGGCTTGATGAATTGCTTGGTTCTACATGTATTGATGATTAACGATCGAATAGAATATGAATCCTCCATCTCCATGCATCTGCAGCTGTTTTCAGTTTGAGGGGTGTTCTCACCGGTACTAAGCTTCTTGCCCTCTCTGATCGAAAATTCAAGCTCTGAGCTCAGAATAACAGGATCGTTACGTTACAGGTCAAGAGCAGGATAAACTCGAATCTTGCGGCTGCAAGAGCGGAGGCCCGCAGGTCCCCTCGGGGCTCGGTATGTGGGCAACGCACTGCTGACCCATCAGTTTGCGGCGAGATCCCCAGAGAAGAAGAGTTGGATGAGAGCCGACCGGAGTCGCGCGCTTCGAGAGGTAGCAGCTCTTAGTTGTTCTTCATTAAACAACCCCACTTCGTGGCACAATCATTCGGAATAATGGATGCATTCACGAAAAATGTTCCACGTAGATTCGAAATCCTAAAACTTTGAATTATCTCCAGCTCCTCCGACCGCTAAACCCGGACCTCCAAAGCGTGAATACAGCCGACCTTGGGCGGAACCTCCTCCAAAGAGTGAGTGCTTGCGAAAAAGCGAAGCTCAACACCGCTGCAGCTTTCGTGGATACTTGACTTTGTAGCAGTTCTCCTATATTCTTTCTCATTCGAGCTCGAGGCTTTCTTTGATCACGATTAGTCATTGCTTTTTACATCACTGTCGCACGGACGCACCTTTACGTTCCCTCATCAAATCGTTTTCAGTGCCAGATAAATTGTCACCCACTGCGCCTAATCCAGCCGGGCGAATATCAGCGGTTAGAAACGCCAAAGCTTCACCCAAACTCGGACATTCCACCAAAAGCTCAGGTACCTAAGTTGTGGGAGCGTGAAAGAGACCTGCGTCAGCTCTTCTCCCAAACATCCGAACTACTGACCAACGCGAATTTCGAATGGGATAGAGAAAATACAGTTGCTCCCAAGAAATCGTTGGCCGCGATTCAGACGGCAACCCTTCGGAGTCGCAGTGATTCAGAGGGTGACGAAAGGTCTGATTGTGAGCTCCCATGAAATCGAATCGAGATTCGCTCGATCTGCGAGCTTGGATGCATTCCGAAATTCCGGGTTTTCTGGTGAAGAGGTGCAACCATGCGAGAAAATGGGTCCGAATCTAGAATGGAACCAATGACTTCGCCACCGCATCACCTTCGATGACTCAGCAGTAGGCGGAGTTTGCCCTAATGCCTGCTTGCACGCAACTTCTCCCTAGTGTAGGCCAATTTGCTCACGAGATGGTTTCAAGGCAGGATGGAGATCATTAGACAACTTGCAACGCTTTCTCTCCACACACGGATGGCTTGCAATCAGAATCACGATTCGTGGAACCAGAGGAGTGCATCTTGAAGAATATCGAATTCTAGAACGAGTGGCTGATGAGCACGGTGGAGAATGCAACTTGTTGCAACAGGATGCGATTGTTGTTCCCATCTATGAAAGCGGTTTGAGAACCTGGTGTGACTGGTTCAGTTATACATATTAAGTCGTCTCCGCCTTCAACGATCCCTGAACAACGGATGAACAACAATGATCAGACATGTTACGCGCTCCAAGCGCCCAAGGGCTTTGAGAGGAGTATTTTCGAGAAGCCGAGTGTCCTCCCTGCTCCGTTTCGCGAAAATCGCATCATGACATACGAGATCGTACGGAACAAAATGTAATGGGGTACGATTTGGGGTCCGGCCATGACGTGGTTGTAGGGGACATCGGACATCGTTGGTGGTCATCATCGCATTGTGTTTACCGTTGTTTTCTCGTTCTGTTATCTCGCTAAGCCTAACTCATAAAACTGTTTGAATGAACTAGGAGAAGATCTCAAGAACTCTTCCATTGTTTCAGATGCTCGGCCACCTCTGACAAAGCCTGGCTCGAAAACGAAAGCCGGGAAAGAAGTTTTGACTAGCCCCGCTCGGGTAAGGTCTATTTTCGGATTCTCATTTGCCTTCCTCCGAGCACCGGTCGCGTTCAACGCTCCGTTCGAAACATCTGATGTTGAATTCGACTTTCAGGAAGAATTCGATGCAGAGATCCGACGGCTCGGCGCACTGTGCGAAACCCGTACCAAAGAACTCAACCGAGTTCGCCTGGAACTCCGTGATACTGCACACGCGCTCAGTGCTTTGACGGTGGCATTCCAACGATGGGACGAGAAACTCGAAAAGTAAGGAGAACTCGTTCTTCTGACTTGTCGATTTCGAGTCTCGACGTCAGCGAGTGATTTGTATGTTTCACAATGGGAACCTCGCCCAACGGAGGCTGATTGATTTCGTTGCTTGCAGAACGGACACTTACACTCACAAGCTGGGAGCTGACTTGACACTTTCTGAAGAGGCGCTCCGCGTCGCAAATCAGGAGATTGAACGTCTCAAACAGGATGTCAAGGACGAAGTTTCAGCGACGAGACGTGAGCTGGAACAGGCGAGGGAAGAACACGCAGCCAAGACACGGCAGTTGGAAGAGGAGCAGCTGCAGAAAATCGCTAAAATCAACGAAGAGCAACAGAGCAGGGTTGACCGAATGAAGGAACAGTTTGCGATGATGTCAGCAGAGGAGGTGGCGTCCCGTGGGGAAGAGATGACCAAGATATTCGACAGTCATACGCGGGAAATGGCCGATGTCCGCGCTGCTCACGAACGCGAACTCCAGAACAAGGCTCAGCTCTATCGACAACGCGAGTCCGATCTCGAGAACGCCCTCAAGGTAAAATACCAAAACATCATGCACACTTGGAACAACAACTTTCTTGTCCAGCTCGAACATCTTTCCCGCGGATTTTTCGGCATCATGCTTGTCGGACGTTAACTTCTTTCGGACCGAAGCTGGGCGCCGAATTTCGCAATGAGCTGATCACTGATTAATGAATAAAATTCGATGGTAACTTGCAGGAGCGAAGCGAGGAATATGCCCGGGTCAAACGAGAAGCCGAGGAATTCCAGCGTAGCGTGCTCCAGTCCACTGATTCCAAGATCGCGGTACGACTTCTCGACCGACCAGTTCCTTCTTCTTCATTTCGAGATCGTTTCGGCAGCCGAAATCGACAGTCTTTCCCCATTATCTCCCATATTCATGACGATATTTCTTTTTTAGTGGCTAAGAGAGCGGAACGAGTCGCTCATCAAAGAGGTGGACTCACTCAATGCAGTGATCGAGATGCGTCGCGAAGAAATCGATCGACTTCGGATCTACGAGATCGAGCATGGACAGCTGAAGGATAAACTGGCTAGGAGTGAAGACGCCATGGACAAATATAAGGCTCGAATCGAGGATCTCTCGGCGATGATCGGGCAAAAACTCGCTGTGCAGGATCAGCTGGCTCAGGAGAATGCGAAACTGAAGGAAATCGCTGAACACAAAGACAGATTGATCTCAAATCTCGGCAGAGACCGTGACGTCTTGCTCTTCAAGCTCAAGGAAAACAAAGACGGCCAGGCCACATCCGCTATGTCTACATCCTTCAGTGAGTGCTGTTCCACAGGTAGCTCATGCAACTATAAGCCATTTGACAATTTCGCGTCCAGTTTGATAGCGGCCGAGGCGTTTCTCCGCGTAATCCAGATGTGCCCTCGTCCTGACTGACTTGTCGATTTTTTCGCAGTTGTCGAGGCGCATCCAAGTCGGCCGTCTAGAGAGATTAGAAGTGCTGGGCGATCTCGGACCTCTGTCAACTATCAAATGCGGACGAAGGTAAAGGCAGTTCAGCCAGGCAGCTCCCACCTGCATTCATTCTTTCAGATGGTGCTTCGTCCTGAACGGGCTCACGTAATCGATGAGCAACAATCGCGGTCGCACCCGGTGGAGCAATGCTCAATAACTGAAGATCTACTTCTCTCGACAGGTGGACAGCACTTCTGTCATGTCGCAGTCGTGGCACACAGCGACGGGGCCAGACCTCGGTCTACAGGCAGGGTTGTCGAAAACTGGTCCCAACAGGAAGACACAACGGGCCAACAGTGCACACTCAACAGAGGACGGTAGGTGGCTCACGGTGGTGATCTCGAGCAGCATCGGAAGTTCACGATTCCGTACATCTGTCTGATTCTATGCCGAAGACTCATTCATACGTCGAATCGCTAGATCTTACATCAATGTTTTCCTTTTCAGTGAATCGCAACGTGGAGAGCGATTGCCCTCAGGAAGACAATGAGAGAATGACGACGTCGATGTATCACTAGCTTTAAACAGAACGTCAATTACGATAGAGGAACAGATATGTCGTGAAAGGACTTTTTGCACCATGGAACCGCAACTTCGTAATCTCTTCTTCTACGCTCCTCCGCTTCTTCCCGCTGAACGATACGTAAAGTCACCCATTTGATGATGAGAAACTCTTTTTTTATTTTTTCCTTACCGTACTCGTACGAATTGCCGAAGATCAGAGAGAGAGAAAGAGAAGAAGGAAAGGGTGCTTCGCGGGAGATTCTGAGGAGACGATGGAAACGGAACTGAATGACAGACCGCACGACTGTGTGATGGTCTTGCTGACCGACCTGTGGCCGACCGACGCGACGTACGTTCACCGTCCCCACTGGTCGGTCATGCTTGACTTCTCGCCGGCGGCGGTCCCCGGTGGAGATTACGATATCCTGTATAGTAGGGAGATGATCAATCCGAAAGCAATTCCAACGTGAAATATTCTGTCGAAATTTTGCTGAAAACCGCACTTCATTCGGCGTCCTCGAGGAGAGCTCCCTGCCTAACTGCTTGGATTTAGCGCACGCAAAACGACGAAAGTCAGACCGATCTTCTGGATCCAAGCGGTGTTGGAATCGGAAACGAGCGGAGTCGGATTGGCAAAACACCACGCGCCGTGTCTGAGCTATTTCTACTTTCATCGGAACGTAGGCAGAAATCACGTTCGTCGCGATTCTCCATTTTACCGCTGCATCGTTCAGCATTCTCATCTTTGGGATCTTCAAATTGATCATGAATCATCATCATCATCACCATCATCATCGGCGAAAGCCCGAGTGGCGAGAACGGCATAACCACCCACGAAGGCGTTCCCTTGGAATCTAGGTAACTCCTATGTCGGAGGGTGGTGGTGTGTTCAGAGTGCTTTTGTTGCCCGATTTCAAATCAACCTGTATTACAAAGTATCATTTGCATTCCACAAAGCGCTAGCAAACCCCGGTTAGCCCCCCTGTGGAAGACCTTGTCTATTTCATTTTGCATTCATCGCGTCATCGATTCGAGACCATTGCTCTATTCGAGTTATTTGACCCATTACCTAATTAGTTCCCCATCTACATCATCATACATCATTCTCATATCATCTTCCTCGTCCCACCCGAAATAGGACGGGTCCGAGGAGTGGAGATTGCTCGGAACCAGTGGCCGATTCTGTATTTGGTGGTCGAGCTCCGATCTGGAGGTGAATCTGAATACTCCGCCCTCCCTATTCTCGAGGATTTTCTATCAGATCTTGTCGGTTCCAGGTTCGTAGGTTATGGAAAATCTTTATTGCAAGCTGAGACAGCGGTAATTTGAATTCTGTAAATAAACGACTAGTCACTATGTTGAAGACCGGCCTTCATTTCTCGATGGCATGGCGATTGCGGACTGATGGCCCGATAGGGCGAACTCAATGAGACTTTGCGAAAACTCGATTGTGTCGTTTTCTGGGTTTGGCGATGCATCGCGGTTCAAAAATGCACCCCTCAAATGCATATGTTCTCTCTTCTCGAATCATGACACTAAAACTGCTTCTGACATGGAACTCTGCAACAGAACTAGACGGGCTTGCTCTCAACTGAAAACACATAGTTCTAACCGGGAAATTTATTCCTCCATAATGAAGTCTCACTCATGATACCATAGATAGCTGCCCGGTCGTTACTACACCACAATGCGTTCTTCTCACTCCTGTTGACGACGATCGATGGAGTTATATTCAATGCAAGTAATTCCAACGCTACTTTCTTTCAGAAAGAGAGTGTGTGTTCAATGAGCATTTCTCTCGGTATCGGGCGTTACGGGAAGTTTCCCCTGAATTTGTTCACCCAGGAATGATTCCGTTATCAAAAAGCTCGCCAAAGCCTCAAATCGTTAGCAGGTGTACTATGATAGGAAGAACGATTGTCGTCGTCGTCAAAATAATGGCGTTGCTGTCGCCGAACGGCGGAACCGAGGCGGAGTTTTCTTCACTTCGGAGGAGGCGGCTGCTAGCAGAAGATGGACGGTGTGCGCGCGACGCCGATTGGACACGATGTGATTCGACTATCGTTGGAGGATCGTTGTACGAAGCTGGAGAAAACGACGACGACGAAGATCGGCTTGAAGCGGCCGGGGACGAAGACTTCGCCAGAGACCGCGATTTCGGACATTCGTACGACAAGCTGCGGAATCAGATTCAATTAGAGGCGGTGCGAGAGCAACCGTGCGTGAATGGAGAAGTACCGACAAAGTTGAGAAATCTCGAACGAACTCTAAGAATTGATGGAGATCTGGAATAAGGACGAAAGGCTTCCGTCCTTCTCGAGTATTATTGGTTCAAGGATCAAGAAGCCCGGATACTTACGAGAAAGAGTTTGAAGAGCATCTGTGGATCAGGAACGCCATTGAGTGATCCATGATGGTTCGGGCACGCGATCCGCACAGTCTCAGCAACGGTTCGCTGACGCAACTCCGGAACTTGGTGTACGCGCTTTGATGAGGAAAAAACATGGTCAATCTTCGGATTCAAACAACGTTCAAAGATAGCGCAGCGCCGCTTTTCCGTCGTGTTTTGAGCTTCGCATTTCTGCATCGAGAATGTTGCTGAAGGTCGTGCATAAATTCGCGAGAATCCGCCGTCAGTCTTTCCGATGAACATAAACAGTGAAGCGGAGATCGATGAGAAAATAATAAATACACCCAGCAGAGCAGAGGAGCGTTCCGTCAAATTAAGCGTGAAGCGCGACCAAATTGCCGTCCACTTAAATCAAGTTCGTTTCCGCCTGCGCTCATCGTTGAGAAGGCCGGCTCCCACGCTTAACGAACGGTTTCAAAGGACCGCCCATCGTGTTGCCGCGAATCGTGGTCCTCCCGTCGTTGGTTTATGTACGTGTTTTGTTTGAACGTCGGCCAGATAGATTTGACCACAAAAGACCACGCGCTCTTTCGTTTGGATGCCAGCAGACCCGCCCGTTTGCCTCGTCCGCTTCAAGGTCACTAGAGGTGCTTTCGGAAACTCTTCTCAAAACTCTTGCTGCGATGGTTCACAATCGGAGGATTTTTCGAACTTCTAAGGCTGGATTCCCATTCGCCCCAAAGCACTCAGGAGTCGAAATCTCCGGGATTTCGGTTCAATTCTGACTTTCTATACGCGCTTCGCGGCTCAAGTTTTCACTTTTGAACGCAGCTGTTTGGTCTTGTTCGGTGTATTCGGCATGAAGACTCCGCGGACTTTGAGTCGAAGACGACTCACCAGCATATGTTGTCGTTGTTGGCCGCCGTGTTGCTCACTTCATCGACCATATCGTTGTAGTGGCTCCCGCAGTTATCCACGGACACTTTCCGGAAACACGAAGCACTCTGGAGGTACTCTGGAAATAGAAAACCACGATGACCTCTACGAGCGGGAACTACATGCACCAAGACATAGGCTTCAATCGAAGAAGCCGAAGTAGAGGATGAAGTGCGTACTGCCTCAGGGCGCAAAAAGAAAGTTTCGGTCATGACTGGAATGCTCACCTTTTTGGTATCTCTCTGATGAGCAAATCGCGTGGACGGTATCAATGGAATCGCCAACTGCATCGTTGAATCTCGAGCGCTGATCTTCAGTTGCGCAGTTTTTCACGTAGAGTCGTATGCATTCCACAAAATCCTTCCACATTCTGAGGAATTGTATGTTTTTAGCTGAGTCGAAACATTTTGGGGAGTCGTTGCGCTTCTCTCAGATCCGACGCCAAGATCGGATACACAAATCTCATATATGACGACCAAGAGCGCTTTCTGCTCTAAGGATCTAAGAACTTGTCGCCCATTATCTCGATCGACGTCTCTCACTCACCTGCACATGTTGTCAACGTGCTGACCGTTTGTTGGGAACATGTATTCGAGATCGTGTAAGAAAGGCCGAACCATTTCCGTGCAGTTCTGCATTTTTCGGTCGCACTCTTCTCGTTGTGCCGATACTCCGACGGGAAGGAGGGCTGTGGAAGGAGATTATTGTAGCACTTCGTTTTCTCGACCGCAGTACCTGACGAGCCTGAGGCTCACCGCAACTCCTAGTGTGCTGCATAGAACACGCAAACGGTCGAGTTCGTCAGCCATGTGATATCGATTGCCCAGAGGAACGCCACTCGGAGACTCGAAAGACTCCTAACTTTTTCGCATATCCGGACGAACCTCCTTGAACTCTCGTACCACTGACCCAGCCGATTCGACGGGATCACCCCAACCCCGTCAAACATCGATAAGCTGTGGATTGTCGGGACCCCTGAGGCTCATTCCTTCCATGAACATGATAATATTTTCGCCAGTTTCCTTGAAAGGCGATTTGAGCAGCTGAGACTGGGAGGAGCTCCAGAATTCACAGCATGCGCTCGTAAGTTTCCATGAGCAAAGAGTTTCAGGGAAGAATGGAATCAGTGATGCAACACCTTCCGAGTATTGGGAGACTAAGCGGTTGAAAACATCCGACCTGAGTCATCCCCACGACTTGAAAGCTGAAGATTGAATCAGCCGTCTTTCTCTCACTGGTTGTCTCAGCGCCAAGAGCAAAGTTCTTCTATCAACTTGAACATTAAAAATCTACAGCTCATGAAACCTCCAGCTCCGGAGCCCTACGGGAAAGTTTCCTCGTGCGGAATTCAGCAACAGTTTTCGCAGCGAGGAACTTCTATTCAAACTAAAAACGGTCCGTTGACAAGGTAAACTTAGATGAACATTCGCGATACAGATTGAGTTGAGACAAAAAACGGTGAAAAGCACCATCGGAACCACAGGGCATTCAATCGTGACTTTGATAAATGACTGCGCCGAATGTTTTATGCTTTAACTGATTGGAGCTAGCCGGAATGCATGGTCATCGAAGTTCCTTGTTTGGCTTTCTGCCTCCCGAAAAACCTCCCGTGCTCGACGCCGAGACAGTGTAGGCGGGGGGATTGAATCAATTTTTCGGATCCAATGCTATTGGCTTGCTAGATATGTGAGACAGCGGAATCACCAAGACCGCTACACTATATTTAACTGTGTGGTTTGTTCGCTACGGACCGTAACGGCGGCAGGAAATGGACCCCAATGTTTAGCCTAGCGATGTACTTTCTCACGAAACCCCCAATTTGTCGTGACTCGCTCACCCCACCCGTGCAGCGGAAACCGGAACGGCAGCCAAAGTCGATCTATCAAGGGGTCAAAGAACGTGTTCTCTGTGGAACCGAAGCCCCGCGAAACGTTTTGCCGAGCATGAGAGAACTCAGAGTAAGCCGATGGACTCGCGCATTGAAGTGGTTCCTCGAGTTATGGATTTCGGAGTGGGTAATTTTCATAAGAAGGGGTCACCTCTCCGAGGAACTGAGTTGCGGAGAAGTTTCTCGCAAAGACACGGCAGAAATTGTCCGCAAAAGCTATGATGTGTTAAGTGAGTTAATATCGTCACTTGACTCCGCGAAAACCAGAATACCGAAAGCTCAACCCGCCAAGCATAGAAAGAGCCCACTTTCACATCAATGCGTTTCCCGTCTGTGACCTGATGGAGCTTCCGGCCCAGAGCCAAGCCTCATTCCATTGCCACTACAATGTGACTTTTTTGTCGACGGTTTCGAGGGTTGTCAACACGAAGTGACCGAAGCCAGCAAGCCACCGTTCGGTATTCAGCAGCTCGATTTCTAAAATAATCGTTCAATCCAATAAAATCGAGAGAAATTCAAGTCCCCTGGGAATAGACTCGCTATTTCGAACGAAACAAAGGTGTCATATTGTAGTGGGTCCGCGCGCCCGATGAACCGTCCACCCTTCCCAGCTTCTAGAATGAGTGGGAACGGATTTTGAAACCACGTAAGTCGCAGGAGAAGTTATTGGTGACTGGATAGAAGTCCGATCAGATCCAAGCTGAGCTCGTCTGCTCAATAATATCGCTTCACGTTTTTCGATTCTCCACATCTTCGTCTCAGGTTGCGTCGCTCTATTTGAGAACCGAAAATTTTCAGGCGCCCGCTTGTCTCTCTGGAAAAGCCATGGCTTTCCAAATAACGGCAAAGAGAACGTGACGGATTGCTCGGCACATGGGCTCATCCAAACTACTTATGCGAATTTCGAACGAAGAGCGGTTGTTGGATAATACTTGTTGGCACAGTCCATTGACGCGCGGTTTTCGATCACGTCACGCAATTTCACCGAATATCCGCGAGCCTTGGGAGCTTCGGCTCTTCAGATGATTCTGAATTTTATGCCGATTCGGGTGAACTCGGCGCTCGAGGTTCGGTCGCACTCAGGAACTTCGGGAGACCTTCAATCTGCAGCAACGATCGTTTTGAACGATCGCGCCGATTCACTTCAAGGAAACGAAATGGTCACGAAGTAAGGTTCCTCACCAATCAAGGCCCAAAGTAGGATGACGGGAACGCTTCTGCTTGTGTATCCGTGCATGGTTATGTTCTGGAAGCTGAATCGAGATCGCACAATACACGGATATGCTGCGAGGAACGCGGAGAGCAGGCTGGTTCGGAATCCCTCGAGATTCTCTCACTGCCTCACACAGTGGTCATTGACGGAACTTCGTTACGTTTTGAACACTCAAACAACGGAAATGTTCCACGGCTTCGAATACGATGGTTGACGATGAAACCCGAACCAATAACGTCACTTGTTGGACTCCGTCGACACCGCGCGAAATGACTCTGATCAAACTGAAGTCAAACTTCGGAATGGCGCGCTTTGGCTCATGTGAGCGGGGTGAGCGTGACAACCCGCCCACCTTTCCCCAGGGCGCCAGTGGTCACGGCGCGCAGCGGAGCTGCCAACGTAACCATCGGAACAACAAACTTTTGGCTGCTCGACAAGACACAATTAACGCATGCGGCTTTGTGGGTCCTGTTCTGGTGAGCACGTCTCGAAACGTCGCGGCGTGCTTCCACTTCACGAGGACGAGTCACGCGGAGTCACGCCGAGTCGGCATCGGCCTTTGCCACCGAACGTGATTTATCCTGGCTCCTGGCATTGACCTTTGAATTCGGACGAGCCTTTCCGGAGAAGCTATTCGTGAGGCTTCCATATATAAGACCGATTTCTCGAACGTCAATGCTCTTGATAATCACTCAGTTGCAAGCGGTTCCTCCCGGAAATCATTTTCATAGGATTCGTCTACGCTAGAGCGCTACGGAATGAATCAACCAGACGCCAGTATCAGGAGACAAGACTGAAAAACGTCGGGGATTCACGGAAGTTGATCGAACCGCTGGAGTATAGCAATACGTCGCATCAACAAAGTCCGAACAAGAGGAGTCTCGCTGCAGCAAGCCTCGACATGGCATCTGAATATCGAATTTCTGGGGTATCTGGTTCTTTGGGACTCATGATCATGGTTCATGATCATCTCGTGAACTCTGGAATCCGCTACTTTCTGCAAGACCAAGGAGCGAGGAGCTCTGAGGAGAGAATTCTAGACTCCATGGAACATTCATCATTGACGAGGAGATGGCACTGAGTACGGTCCCGGTCTGGGTCACATTTGCTTGCTACATCGTCAGCCGAGGAGAAGATATCCAGATCGTGAGAAGAATCGCGATAGTTTCGCGTTCTAGGGAGTCAGAGGCGCGGCACGATGGACTTCCTCGTGGTCTGCCTGGACCGGACGGTATTTCGACGGGAAAGATCGAGTGCATCTAGGCATCTCAATTATACTTCCTTTCGAAGAAAATTACGATGAACTTGTTTTCGATATTAGTCGTAGTTAGTGACGCTATACCAGCACCGAAAATACGGGTTCAAAAACGGGAGATTGAAGGACCCATCCGCGTATCCCAGGTCGTCAGGATCGTAAGACCAACGACACAGTCCTGCGTCAGACCTCAAATATTTCTTCATACACGAGCTGGACCCCGTATAGTGAGACCTCTCGTCGATCAACGATCCGAAATCGTATGTTTAGGTTGAGTGATGCTCCGTAGATGGGTTTCCGCTACAGCACAGCCACCCCCAAACACCGGGGTTGTCTACATGTGTTCATGTAGAGACCCCTACAGGCTGCAGTGTTCCTGGAGTTGATGCTCCCTGGCTGAATTCTATTTCCGTTTGGTTTTGGTGACAAAATAGTTTCACGTAAGGAGGAGAGCAACAAACAAATAAGTTCCAGCGGGAATTTGCGTGATCGATGTGAATGGCACCAGCCTTCATTCGCATGCGAAAGTCATCCTGTCCATTGAAGGGTCATCGGGCCTGTTATTGAACCGGTTCACCTAATGCTGGAGCGAGCCATCCACAAACCGGTGAACCGTGTCTCGATAGCCGACTTTGTCCGCAGCTTCGTTCTCCGCCGATGGACCACATCCCGCAACAATGACAGAAACTAGAGCAGTGGAGTCACACGAAAAAATTCTCGCTGCAACAATACGGCCGCTGACACCCTGCGGATGCTTGAATATCTGTGAGGAAATTCGAACCCATATTCTGTCAAGTGAGACTTTATGGGGTCCACACTTCTTCAAGCTTTGGCCGCAACCGCTTCTACTGCAGTCTGCAGCTATCGGATTTTGGAGGTTCTTCGAGAAACCGCCGAGGAGACCGGCCTTTTGTGTACTACTACCAAAGATGGATCGAACGGGAGAACGAATTGTTTCGACTTATGTTCGAGAAGTTTCTCCGAGGTAAATGGTTTGAGCTATCCTCCTGTTTACCTAAAACTTTCCATCTACATTCGAGAACAAAACGACGGGAACTGAGTTTTCAGAAATTCCCTTTGACAACACAAGATTCATGAATAACTCATGTCATGTTTCTGGAGAAGCGGAATGGAACGAAAGTTTTTGAAAGTAGACGTAAAACCTGACAATGATAATGTGAGGTGACATCAACTCAAAATCTAACTTCAGATTGAAGAATGAGGAGCTTGAACGGTTCCATCATCCCACACAGTTGGATGAGCGTTCCTAAAATCTTGTGTGGAAGTCGCGCTGGACCATGTGGCCAGCTTTCAATACGTGCTCGTACATCGAACTCGTCGAATCTTCGATCACTGCAGGATCGTGACTCATGACATCCAGACAGTGCTCATGTAAGCAGCTAGATTCGGTCTTATTCGGGGGCAAACGACACGCCCCACGATTCCTTTTAACGAAATTTCTCCACTGTTTCCAAATGTGTTGCGGCTCTCAGGCGTGTCTTTAGTATCCGAGAGGAGCTTTTGTCATGCAGGGTATTCTCTCAATGGCTCCATTCGGCTGCTCCGCGGCTGGTCGACAAGGTCGTCACAGAAGTAAACAATCCTAGCTCGCTGGCTTGCTCAAAATAAATGTCCACAAAGTTTCGGTGGTCGTGGCGCTTGCGGCACAGAACTCACAGCGACCACGCTTGATAAACTCGCTACTTGTGCTTATATTGCGATTTTCCCAATGCCGATGGCAGTCGGTTGGGCGGAAAGCTATCTCTGAATTGCTCTGTCGGCTTGGGAAGAAAGCTAGAATTGATTCTGATTTGCTCTATTTGGGCAAGTTCTCTTGGTCGGGACGTCACACGGTTCGGCCCATCTCGTATACCATGGGTATGAACTCACTGCGGTTTGCGGAGTGTTCCTGAGCCGAGCCTACGACTACCGTACTTCGAAAGAATGTAGTAGAAATGTGTCAAAGAAGGCTTCGTAACATTATTCTTGAAACGCCTCCTTCTGGAGGGGGGGTTTTCTTTGGCTGGAATGTTAGGTAGCAGGTTGTTGGGGTGCCGTACACGTTCAGATTCGGGGTTTGGCGACGAGAGCGTCTTTGCGGTCGGAGAGTATCCTCTGAATCTCTGAGATCCACAGAACTGGCGGCAGTTTGCACCGAGTTTCGACTGAGCGGTAACCTCTTTTATTGACATCGAGCTTCAACAGCTGTTTTGAACCATAGCCGAGTCCAAATTCATTCGTCAGGAAAATCTTCTGGAACTTACCGGTCGCTGCTCCGAACCATCTCGTGAATGGTGGGAGTTGAGCAAAGGATCTCAGGCAGGGCTCAAGATCCTCTCTTGGGTAAACTTCTGGAGATGCTTCGGGAGAAATCGTGCTAGCTTTTAAGAGCCGATTTTATGATTCATCAAACGAAGACCTGAAAGCTACCATCTACTCAGAAATGCGGAGCTCAATGCCCAGCACACTAGTCGCCCTCGAATTGACCATGTGCCGCGCCGAGATTCAGTCGGTTGTCGTCCGATTCCACCACACTTGACGTATACGGATATTTCTTGTGATGCGTTTCCGACTCAGATTGCAGCCACCTGCACTTCCTCGAGACCCGTGCGAGTGGGTCCTCTGATCGAAAAGCCTTGCCACGGCACAACCTGCGGTTGCCACTTCAGCCGAGCGGATTGCAGCCTCTGCTTCTTTGAACGCGGTCAACAGTACACGAATGGAGTGTTGTGATTATTCACGCTCTCCTTCGAACACTCATCAAATATCTCCGTCAGATCACCTCACAAGCCATGGAAACCTCGACCGACAGGTCGATCACTATGATGCCTAGAATCTCGGCCGCGTTTTCGCCGCCCAAGTTTCGTTGAAAGCTTGATTGCCAATGTGGTCGTCGTAACAGCAGAGGGACTCCAGATAATCATGTTCTTGGAGGACGGAAGTGCCAACTTCAAGGTCCTACGTCATCGTTGATTGCCGATAGGGTTCGATGACCTGAAAGGAGAGAGGTCCATGTCTCCCAATCACGACTGCGGCCTCGCATGTAGTAGGGGGCTCAGCAGATGCATGATGGTAACGTTCAAAGCTTCCTCTTCGGAAAAGGAGAGGGGGACCACGGCGATGCTCTCATCAATTGAACATGGACCGATAATTGAAAAAGTTTGACCGTGTCTTCATTTCATCCCCGATCTAACAACATACATTTGCGCGCAATCCACCATGGGAGTGTCAAGTTTTTCGCGTGAATGGCTGCTGGTGAATCCTCCGTCAGCAGCCGGGAGAGCTCCTGAGGTCGGAAATCCGAAATGGTATCTGACTCCGTTTTAGTTCAGAGCCAGTGAGCTTCAACATCTACGCGATTCATTCGATGAAAATTCTCATCTACTTGAATTGTTCCCGGATGGAGGATAAGAGCTCCATACTACAATTGAACTGTAGAGAAAACTTTTTTTTTTGTCTGGATCTTGCTACTTGACTCTTCTCTTTTATTGCAAACCTCGCCACTTTCACTGAGGGGACGACAGCCTTTGACCTCCACACGAAAGTATGCCAAACCGTCGCCCAAGCATCACTGGTGAAAGATAAAATTGCAACAGTGCATATCCAACAGACTCACAATCCCGGAATTCCCGCTGAACAGTCGACCCGACTACGCTCAGAACCATGCCCTCCTAGATACTGCTCCGGGACCGCGATCACAGCTTTCGATCCACCCGCGTCGCGTCGTTGAGTGAGTGAACGGAAGAGCGATCTTGGGTACTGCCCGCGATCGTACCGTGCGGCCACAGCATTCATCCGTGATGAACATGATCATGATACCAAACGAGATCCCAAGAGCTGCTTCTAAAACGGGTCGTATGTTTTTGAATTCGACAGGGCTCAAGCTCACCACATCCCCTGTCATGTTATACAACGCATACTGTGTCTCGAGAAACGCGATCGCTTGTCCCACCTTTCGCTTCAGATCCGCCGGCTCCCCCCAGCTGTCGTCAAAACTTCTTCTTTCCCAGAAGCGCTTTTCGAAGAAATTGTTCGGATACAGAGAGTCATTTACGTGGTGAAATTCCAACAAGCCGTGCTCGAGAATGTACATTGAGACGTTTGAAATACCCTCGAAGAAAACATGGCCGCCATGACTTGAGCCATAAGCACAGATGGGTTGAGAGGCGGTAGAGCCTGGAAACAACTCAAATACCAATTTCTTGCGAAAATTATTCAGCTGGAGCTTCATCAGTTCCGGTTCGTTGCATATGGTGTGATATTTGGAAAGGAAAGCCAGTCTTGTCCAATCGAGCATTTCGCCAGTGGACAGCGAAGCGTTCGAGCACGGCTTGTTCAGATTCGCTTTCGAGACCGGAGCCTTCTCTCGATCCGTGACATTCTTCAACATCAACCTAAAGAGATTGTACTGGTGTGGAGGATCGCCGTCTTCTTTTCTGAACCACTGCCAGCGATGCTGGATGGACTGGCAAGTACTCACTCTACAGTTTGAAGGATGGATCTTCTGGGCGTATGGAGATGAGATAACTTCTCCTTTGAGGAGATTGATTGGGTACTGTATCAACAAGGAAACTAGGCCACAGATGATCAAGATGATAGTTCCTTGTTCCGAAGCGGCGATTAGAGACCCTCGATTGTTCCCACTGAGAAGATGGTAGGCAGCCTTACAGATTGGTGAAGTTCGGCATAGACATCGGTAGCGCCGAAACGAGAGCAGCCACGGCAGAAGCACCACCGATAAGATGGTGAGCGGGAGCTCGAGGGCCGCGTAACGCGGGAGTTTGGACTCGAATTTGAAGTGCCACGGAAGGGGAACCGCCAACCGAACTGGTAGGTAGCCATACGCATACACGATATTCATCCGATCCTGAAACGCATCCGTGACTTAGGGAAACAATCCGCGACCGACGTCAAGAACATCCCGAGCGTTGCAAGGCAATACATAAGATCAGCTTACACTCTTAGGGAGAACTCACCTCTTCGCAACTTCCAACGCCTACGCGTTGGCCGCGATTCTCGGAGAAGGAAATCATTGTGAATGACAAGCTAAGATCATGGCTTGCGTTGAAAACAATGTTCATCGGATCAAAAGCTCTCCTTGCGTCGTCCATCGTCAATTCCCCCGCCATCAAAGGCATGATGGTGCCGCCCACCGCTTCACCCGTCCTCTTGATGACAGCGTCTGTATACATGACGTCTTCGTTCAGCCTCCTCACCAAGACGAAGACGGAGCGATAATGATGATGATACAACGTCTGTGGCAAATGAGTCCTGAGGATGTTTCGAAGTTTCCACGGGGGATTGTACACCCGCTCATAGGCCTTCAGCTCACGAACTTGTATTAGGACACGCTTTTCCAAATTGAGGTGGTCGATGGTGTGGATTGTTTCCCCGCAGGTACGCTCTCCGCAGACCTTGTTGATGTCCCAGTACTCCGTCACGGCCCGTAACCTGGGCTGGTAATCACGCTCCCAAGAGATTGTGAGCTGTCTTTCGTTGGCCTTTAACGTGTAGTAAGTATTCGATAGAAATACCTGAGTTCGAGGCAAGCTCCAAATGTAGTTGAATGATGTTTTGAAGTCTTCAGAGGTGAAAAGCACGATTACAAAAGTCAGATTCTGGCTTCCTACAGTCTGTGAGGTGATTGTTTCGCATATTTGTCGAAGCAACAACTCGGCGCCTTTGGATCTCTCCGCGACGGACAGCGACCCGACGAAATTGCATGCCTCGAGGATGAGAAGAGTCGGCACAATGATGATCGTTCTCAATTTCATTTTCTGAACTTTGAGCGGTTACTCGGGCTTGTTGCCGCGGAACGATTATGTTGAGAAGCCAGCTCACGATGCTTGAGGAGTTTTCAGCGCAGAAACCTCATCACTGCTATCAAGATCGGCGGGCTAATGATGAGAGCATACTCCTTCATCCCGAGGGAAATATCTTGAACCGTTCAATACAAAGGACACCATGGGGGGATGGAATCAGATATCAGCATTGCTCGGTATGAGGAACACTCCGTCGGGAACACATCCGTCCGATTTGGAAGGAAAGCGAGGGATTTTCAAAGAGGAAATGTCACCGTATTTTCGGTACGAGGACACTCTCCAGGGTGCTCTCGGTGAGATCGTTCCGGTGATTATGTCCCGAGTGATATTCTCTGTTGTCCGCAAATATCGGACCTATTTTTTTTGCCATCAAATAATCGAGCTAGGGTAAGGTTTCGCGTTTACCCAGGTTTTCATCTCTTGCGGGAGATCACGGTACTCCTTGCCGCTGGATCGCCTCGAATTCCACAAACGCACAATCTCCGATAATATTTTGATATGTTGTTGTATCGTTCTCCCGGCCTATCAGAGCCGAATTCAGGATTCATTGAATCAAGGCCTTAGCGCCATAACTTCCCTGGAAATACCGAGCTCAATGTCCAACACGCTTTTTGGCTTCAGATCCACCACGGGCCGCGCCGGACCCTAGCAACTCGTCATTGTTTTCTGCAACCACCGCCTTCTTGTACTTATTGCACACTTCGAGGCTTTGTTTCAGGTCCATTCCTTTCCTCCATGTCTCGTCTTGGATGCGACGTATTCTGTCCTTCACTCCCTTGTAGAATCTTTTCAGGAGTGGGGCTCCCTCCAAGGTATAGGTCTACGGTATGTCATCGTACCCATATTTGGTTCGTAGGAACTTGAGTCGCTTGACTGCCTCGGTGTATGTTTTTGTGGTAGCCGCAGTGGATAGTATGACTCGGGGCCATCGCTCCGCGTCCATGGCGCTGACCCGCGTAAAGGATCGCATTTTACTCTGCGCTTCTCTTGCCTCAAAAGTTGACCATCTAGTCTCTCCAAGAATGTGTTCGTTAACGACTTTGTATCGAGGTGTACCCATCGCCCAACGGCCGGCTGCCATCTGGGTTTTTCCAGATATTGTGTGAGTGCTTGGGTCTCCCTCGTCGCAGTATTCGCGTTTGCATAAGTCAAGGTCGGTACTGCGGCGGCTTTCCACTGAATTTTGAATATTTCGAACTTCTTAAAAGTCCAGAGTTACTGTGCGTTCATCCGCTGCAGTGCTTCTTCCGCTTTCTTTTTTTAGCGATTCTTCGTGTTCATTAAGGTGATTTGGGTCCTTACTGAACGTGCTTCCGAGGTATTTGTAGCTGTCCTGAGTCTCTAGTTCCCTTTGCTGAATTCTCTGTTGGTCCGTATTTTCTTCATTGAAAATAACTATGGCGTTCTTACCCGGATTGAATGTTAGCTGTGTTCCCGTCCCGGAGTCTGAGGTCAAGTCGAGCAGGGCTCTCATCTCCTCATAATTCTGGGCGAAGAGTACTGAATCATCTGCATATAATAATCCAGGGATCTTAGTAGCTCGAGTCGGGTTGATCACCGTTATGGCTTTGAAGCCACATCCCGTTCACAGTATTCGGCCAGTAGACTGGACACCAGTCCCGGATCCTCCACTGCTTCCGCTGGGACAAGACTCTGGTCCCAGAGGACACATCTCTACCCCGTCTTCCGACAGATAATCTGCGGTCAGATTTCGGATGTGGCCTCCCTTCTTGGGCATGGGGTGGGCCTGATGCTGGCGGTGGTTGCCTAGGCAATTCTAGGTCAAGCCTCCGCGTCCGATCTAGTACTTCTTCCGTACACTACTAGTACACTTCTGTCGAGACCTCAATCGTGCTGGTTGTTGTTGTTCGCCATGATGCGTGGTTGAAATCCAAAAGCTGATTTTCCTCGCACTACGTGTCACAAATCACACTGAATCGTGTTCACTTGGTCACGGATTGTTCGGGAGTTCGATCTCACTAGTGTTAATCCACCAGTTCATGATTTATCACCTTGAATTTCCACTTTTAATCTCGCTAGGATTCCGGCACGTTTTCATCCACAGGTTCCGCAACAAAGATGCCGACGGAACCCAAAAAATGGTGCGCGGAACCCGCGGGTTCCACGACGCTAATTTGGGAAACGCTGCATTATGGAACTGCCAACTTTGTTGCGTCTTTGGCCGCTGGGAGCGCCGATCCCACTTCAGCAGACGTAAGAACTCCTAAGTCCGTTTCGAGCATAACCGTGAAGCTCTAGCATAGTGATTCTCAAGGTGGGGCAACTGCCCCACCGTTCCGTGCCTCCAGAAGTCTAGGTGGTTTTATTTCTGTTCTGAGATTTAGGCAGTCACTCTCTGTGTCACTGTCTTTCGGCCGCTTGCAAGGGAAGAGTAACTGCGACACCCCCGCGAAGCAAAAGTCTGAAGGTACACGCTGGAAACATCGAACATGCAGCGTCAGGGGCAGAAGTCTACCCTCCTAGACGCACCAACTAAGATATTGGGATTCATCAAGTTTCCGGAGCTCCGCAGAAATGAAGTTTCCTCAGAGAAGTTCGCTCAGGTGTGCAAAGAACGCTGTCAAAGTTATAACTGGATGGTCATCCAGCTCAATTGATGGACGATTTCCGGCATGAAGTCAGTGACTGACATAAGCTCTTCACCCTCCTCGGATAAAACTGCCATTCTAAGTTGATCTGGCGGAGATCGAAATCGGGTACCAGGAGGAACTAGCCGAGCTGTAGTGCAACAAAACCATGAACACGTTGTTCAAGGCTAGCGGAACTTTGCGTAGTCCGATGAGCGAATGAGAAGCTCAAATCCAGAAATCAGTTCAAGCGCAGCTGAACTCTCCATGCACATCCCTCCTCCTATCAAGTTGAGTGTGCCTTCAGCACCGTCAACGATCCCATGAGCGGTGAAGGAACAGGTTGGAAGTTCCATACCATGGTTGTGTGTTCCATATCAAACTCACATCTCATCTCTGTACGCTTTTCATCTTGGCCATGAATCGATGGTATTAGGGGTGCGGTGGGGCCAGAGGATTTTCCGGCCGAAAAAGTGGGGCACGGCCTGATTTTGCTTGAGAAACACTGCTTTAGGATCCACGCGATTCATTCGATGAGCATTCCCATCTATCTGATTTAATTGCTGAAGAAGAACGTGAGCTTCATACTTGAATTGCGTATTGTAGAGAAAACTTGTTTGTCACACTATCCGTGAGAGAATCTCGATAGTTGACTGTTCTCTTTTATTGCAAACCTCACCAAACTCACTTGGCGGACGAGAGGCTTGGACCTCTACACAAACCACGTCAAACCGTCGCACAGTGGTCAATTTGGCCGAGATAGGTGGACAAAAGTCATGTTCGAGTTTTGAACCCGAGTCTATTGCATCGTTATGCCAGATGGCTGGGATCACGATTCCAATACATCTCATGAAGCCCCGCCCTCCTCTTTCATGGAAAAATACGTCTGAAGGTACTTCGAAATCAAGTCTCAGGACTCCCCAAATTCGGTTGATTGGGTTCTGGAGCGTGAAATGGATATATGAATGCAATCATGCTTGGGTAAATGATTCCTTCTCGGTCGTACGGGCCATGGGTAGGGATGGAGTTTTGTTGCGGACCGCGATTTTTTCGCGAAAATCGCGGCTTTTTCGGGGCCATTTGACGACAGCTGCTGCGCGGAACTGCGCATAGGTTAATGAGAGCACTTTCAAGATGACCCCGAAATCGGTGTCCTCGACTGTATTTGATGCAGAGGTATATGACTCGGATTGAATTCAGACATTATCATCGTGTTCCTATGTGGTGTCGAGTGTGAAAAGCAACATGGCGTTACGAAGGAGGATTGAAAAAACTGATATGATTGAATGCCCTTGGAGAACAGCCTTTTTGCCCTAATTCGCTCGATGTTTTCAGAGTGCTCGGGAATAAGACGGCTGTGGAGTTCGTTCCGGCTCCATTCTGTAGCCGAGAGGAAAGGCTTCAAAATGGTTATGAAACGAGCTCTTCAGTCTTCTTGCAGCGCTCGTGCGACACCTCCAAAGTCAGTGAATTTTCGTACCCATAGGCTCGATGTTTTCCTCAAGACCGCCTTAAACTCGAGAAATAAGCTTGTAAGAACCGTTCTCATGATCAAATCCGCGAGGCCGAAGTAGGCCGAAACAGCTCTCAGATAGTTTTGTCCACCTACCCTGGAAAAATTGACTACTGTGCGTCGCCAAAGTATCACAAGTGAATGATAAAATAGGAACAGTGCATCACTACAGTCAACAGCCTCACAGTCCCGAGTTTTCTGGCAAACTATCGACCCGACCACGCTCGAAACCATCTCCTCCTGAATCCTGGTTTCGGACCGCGGTCACAACTTTCGATCCACCCGCACCGCGTTGTTGAGTAAGAGTGCGGATGAGAAATTTTGGGTATTGTTTGCGATCGTATTCCGCGGCCACAGCATTCGTCCATGATGAACATGATCATGATAGCCATTGAGATCCCAAACGCCGCTCCTAAAACGAGTTGTATGCTTCGGAATGCGATTGGTTTCAAGCTCTCCACATTCCTTCCCATCTGAAACTCCGCATACCGTTCCTTGAGAAACTCGATCGCTTGTTTCACCTTTCCCTTAAGCTTCTCGGTACTCCCCCAGTCGTCTTCACGATTAACATTTCCCCAGAAGCGCCATTCGTAGAAATTGCTTGGATACAGAGAGTCATTCACGTGGTGAAATTTCAAAAAGCCATGCTCGAGTATGTACGTTGAGACTTTTGAAAGACTTTCGAAGAAAACATGGCCGCCATGACTTAAGCCATAAGCACAAATGGGCTGAGAGGCGGCAGAGCCTGGAAACAACTCGAAAACCAATTTCTTGCCAAAGTTATTCAACTGGAGTTTCATCAGTTCCGGTTCGTTGCATATGGTGTGGTATTTAGAGAGGAAAGCCAATTTCGTCCAATCGGACATCTCGGCAGTGGCCAGCGAAGCGTTTGAGCACGGCTTGTTCAGATTCGCTTTCGAGACCGGAGCCGTCTCTGGATCCGTGACATTCTTTGACATCAACCTGAAGAGGTGGTACTGGTACGGAGGATAGTCGTCATCTTTTCTGAACCACTGCCAGCGTTGCTGGACGGACTGGCAAGTACTCACTCTACAGTTTGAAGGATGGATCTTCTGCTCGTATGGAGAAGAGATAACTTCTCCTTTAAGGAGATTGATCGGGTACTGTATCAACAAGGAAACCAGGCCACAGATGATCAAGATGATAGTTCCTTGTTCCGAAGCGGCGATTAGAGACCCTCGATTGTTCCCACTGAGGAGATGGTAGGCAGCTTTACAGATTGATGATGTTCGGAATAGACACCGGTAGCGCCGTATCGATAGCATCCACGGAAGGAGCACCACCGATAAGATGGTGAGCGGGAGCTCCAGGGCCGCGTAACGCGGAAGTTGGGACTCGAAATTGATGTGCCACGGAAGGGGAACCGCCAACCGAACTGGTAGGTAGCTATACGCATACACGATATTTATCCGATCCTGAAACGCGTCCGTGATTGAGGGAAACAATCCGAGACCGACGTCAAGAACATTCCGAGCGTTGCAAGGCAATACATGAGATTAGCTTACACTTTCAGAGAAAACTCACCTTTTCGCAGCTGGCAACGCCTACGCGTTGGCCGCGATTTTCGGAGAAGGAGATCATTGTGAATGACAAGCTAAGATTATGGCTTGCCTTCGAAACAATGTTCATCGGATCAAAAGCTCTCCTTGCATCGTCCATCGTCAACTCTTCCACCACCAAAGGCATGATGGTGCCGCCCACCACTTCACCCGTCCTCTTGATGACAGCGTCTGTATACATGACGTCTTCGTTCAGCCTCCTCACCAAGACGAGGACGGAGCGATAACGATGATGATACCACGCGATTGGCAAATGAGTCCTGAGGATGTTTCGAAGTTTCCACGGGGAATTGTACATCCGCTCATAGGCCTTCAGCTCACGAACTTGTATTAGGACACGCTTTTCCAAATTGAACTGGTTGATGGTGTCGATTGTTTCCCCGCAGGTACGCTCTCCGCAGACCTTGTTGATGTCCCAGTACTCGGTCACGGCCCGTAACCTGGGCTGGTTATCACGTTCCCAAGTGATTGTGAGCTGTCTTTCGTTGACCTTGAACGGGTAGTAAGCGTTCGATAGATATACCTGAGTTCGAGGCAAGCTCCAAATGTAGTTGAACGATGTTTTGAAGTCTTCAGTGGTGAAAAGCACGATTACAAGGGTCAGATTCTGGCTTCCTACAGTCTGTGAGGAGATTGTTTCGCAGATTTGTCGTAGCAACAACTCGGCGCCTTTGGATCTTTCCGCGACGGAGAGCGACCCGACGGAGTTGCATGTCTCGAGGATAAGAAGAGTCGGCACAGTGATGATCAATCTCAATTTCATTTTCTGAACTTTGAACGGTGACTCGGGCTTGTTGCCGTGGAACGAATGTGTTGACAAGCAAGCTCGCAATGCTTGAGGAGTTTTCCAGCGCAGAAAACCTCATCATTGTTATCGAGATCGGCGGGTTAATGAGGGCACGTTCCTTCATCCCGAGGGAAATATCTCAAACGGATCAATACAAAGCACACCAATGGGGGAATGGAATCGGATATCAGCATTACTCGCTATAAGGAAAACTTCGTCGGGAAAACATCCGTCCGGTTTGGAAGGAAAGCTAGGGATATTCAAAGAGGGAATGTCACCATATTTTCGGTACGATGACACTGTCCAGGGTGCTCTCGGTGAGATCGTTCCCGTGATCATGTCCCCAGTGATATTCTCTGTTGTCCGCAAATATCGGACCTATTTTTCTGCCATCAAAGAATCGAGCCAGGTACACTGTCTCAGATCCTGTGCTCCGCAGAGCATGACGACATGGAATCGGCTCCGTGGGTATTTGGCGAAAGTACCCTTCGCAGCTTCTACGACAGCGGCCGGCGTTCCCCCCCTGACTTCGTTCCACACACAATGTTGTGGTCAACCAATCAGTGCAACTATGTTGCCGCTTTTCGCCGGCCACCTCAGGCAATTGATAGTCCTGTCACCGATTATCAATGCCAGATCCGGCATGTTGCTGCGCTCGGTGGCTACATCGTCCCGTGGCGCGCTTTTTCGAAAGGCTGGGGTGGCCGTGGAGGTTCTTGGGCTATCTGCGACCTCATCGGCCGAGTATATGCCCGTGGAATGAATCATGTGGGGATCATCCTCCATTTCCGACTCTATTCTAAGGTCGATGCTGTCGGTTGTTCTTTGGTTCAGCTGTAGCTGATCGAGCTCTGCTATGACTTGATCGACGTTTGTTGGAGTTAGGGCAAGCCTATCTTACGGTTCTTCGACGCAAATAATTTTGCCACGTCACAGCATCCTGGCTGCTCTGGGCATGTATGTGCCAGCTTTCTCAAATCTGGCGCACACGATTTACACGAGATCATGTTCTTCGGTCTCACTGATTGTTAGTTCTGTTGCTGGCTGTTGTTGTTAGTCATGATGCGTGGTTGAAATCCAAGAGCTGATTTTCCTCGCACTTCGTGTCAAAAATCACACGGAATCGTGTTAACTTGGTCACGGCATGTTCGGGATTTCGATCTCACTAGTGTTAATCCACCAGTTCACGATTCATCACCTTAAATTTCCACTTTCAATCTCGCTGGGATCGTGTCATCCACAGTTTCCGCAACAAAGATGCCGACGGAACCCAAAAAATGGTCCGCGGAACCCGCGGGTTCCACGGAACGCAATTTGGGAAACGCTGCATTATGGAACTGCTAAGTTTGTTGCGTCTTTGGCCGCTGGGAGCGCCAATCACGCTTCGGCAGACGTAAGAACTCCTGAGTTTGGTTTGGAACAGGATCTGACGCTCCGTTTTGAGCATAACCGTGAAGCTCTAGCATCCACCCGATTCATTCGATGAGTATTCTCATCTATCTGAATTATTTCCTTGAGAAGAAAGTGAGCTTCATACTTGGATTGCGTTTTGTAGAGAAAACTTGTTGCGCGATCCGTGAGAGAATCTCGCCAGTTGACCGTTCTCTTTTATTGCAAACCTCACCAAACTTAGTTGGTGGACGAGAGGCTTGGACCTCTACACGAAACCGCGTCAAACCGTCGCCAAAGTATCACTAGTGAATGATAAAATAGGAACAGTGCATCACTACAGTCAACAGCCTCACAGTCCCGAGTTTTCTGGCAAACTATCGACCCGACCACACTCGAAACAATCTCCTCCTGAATCCTGGTTCCGGACCGCGGTCACAACTTCCGATCCATCCGCACCGCGTTGTTGAGTGCGAGTGCGGATGAGAAATTTTGGGTACTGTTTGCGATCGTATTCCCCGGCCACAGCATTCGTCCGTGATGAGCATAATCATGATAGCCATTGAGATCCCAAACGCCGCTCCTAAAACGAGTCGTATGCTTCGGAATGCGATTGGTTTCAAGCTCTCCACATCCCTTCCCATCCGAAACTCCGCATACCGTTCCTCGAGAAACCCGATCGCTTGTTTCACCTTTACCCTAAGCTTCTCCGTACTCCCCCAGTTGTTTTCACGATAAACATTTCCCCAGAAGCGCCATTCGTAGAAATTGCTTGGATACAGAGAGTCATTCACGTGGTGAAATTTCAAAAAACCATGCTCGAGTATGTCCGTTGAGACTTTTGAAAGACCTTCGAAGGAAACATGGCCGCTATGACTGAAGCCATGAGCGCAAACGAGCTGAGAGGCGACAGAGCCTGGAAGCAACTCGAAAACCAAGTTCTTGCCAAAGCTATTCAACTGGAGTTTCATCAGTTCCGGTTCGTTGCATATGGTGTGGTATTTAGAAAGGAAAGCCAATTTCGTCCAATCGTACATCTCGGCAGTGGCCAGCGAAGCGTTTGAGCACGGCTTGTACAGATTCGCTTTCGAGACCGGAGCCGTCTCTGGATCCGTGACATTCTTTGACATCAACCTGAAGAGATTGTACTGGTGTGGAGGATAGTCGTCATCTTTTCTGAACCACTGCCAGCGATGCTGGACGGACTGGCAAGTACTCACTCTACAGTTTGAAGGATGGATCTTCTGCTCGTATGGAGAAGAGATAACTTCTCCTTTAAGGAGATTGATCGGGTACTGTATCAACAAGGAAACCAGGCCACAGATGATCAAGATGATAGTTCCTTGTTCCGAAGCGGCGATTAGAGACCCTACATTGTTCCCACTGAGAAGATGGTAGGCAGCTTTGCAGATTGATGATGTTCGGAATAGACACCGGTAGCGCCGTATCGATAGCATCCACGGAAGGAGCACCACCGATAAGATGGTGAGCGGGAGCTCCAGGGCCGCGTAACGCGGAAGTTGGGACTCGAAATTGATGTGCCACGGAAGGGGAACCGCCAACCGAACTGGTAGGAAGCCATACGCATACACGATATTCATCCGATCCTGAAACGCGTCCGTGATTGAAGGAAACAATCCGCGACCGACGTCAAGATCATTTGAGCGTTGCAAGACAATACATAAGATCAGCTTACAGTTTCGGAGAAAACTCACCTGTTCGCAACTGGAAATGCCCACGCGTTGGATGCGATTCTTGGAGAAGGAGATCATCGTGAATGACAAGCTAAGATTATGGCTTGCCTTCGAAACAATGTTCATCGGATCAAATGCTCTCCTTGCGTCGTCCATCGTCAACTCTTCCACCACCAAAGGCATGATGGTGCCGCCCACCACTTCACCCGTCCTCTTGATGACAGCGTCTGTATACATGACGTCTTCGTTCAGCCTCCTCACCAAGACGAGGACGGAGCGATAATGATGATGATACAACGTCTGTGGCAAATGAGTCCTGAGGATGTTTCGAAGTTTCCTCGGGGGATTGTACGCCCGCTCATAGGCCACCAGCTCTCGAACTTGTATTAGGACACGCTTTTCCAAATTGAGCTGGTCGATGGTGTGGATTGTTTCCCCGCAAGTACGCTCTCCGCAGGCCTTATTGATGTCCCAGTACTCGGTCACGGCCCGTAACGTGGACTGGTTATCACGTTCCCAAGAGATTGTGAGCTGTCTTTCGTTGGCCTTTAACGTGTAGTAAGTATTCGATAGAAATACCTGAGTTCGAGGCAAGCTCCAAATGTAGTTGAATGATGTTTTGAAGTCTTCAGAGGTGAAAAGCACGATTACAAAGATCAGATTCTGGCGTCCTACAGTCTGTGAGGTGATTGTTTCACATATTTGTCGTAGCAGCAACTCGGCGCCTTTGGATCTTTCCGCGACGGAGAGCGACCCGACGAAGTTGCATGCCTCGAGGATGAGAAGAGTCGGCACAATGATGATCATTCTCAATTTCATTTTCTGAACTTTGAGCGGTAAGTCGGGCTTGTTGCCGTGGAACGAATATGTTGAGAAGTAAGCTCGCAATGTTCGAGGAGTTTTTCAGCGCAGAAAACCTCATCACTAGGGCTGTGCGTTCTATGCATTCCATATTTTCATGCATATATGCATATTTCGAGGATTTCAGCATCGTTCCGCATATTTGGCGAATCCGGGAATTTTACGCATATTTATTGATTTTCGGTCTTCTTCGGATTTTTTATGCATTATACACACACTCCGCCAAAGAGAGCTTGAAAACAAGTCGAATTTCGGTCTCTCAATGCACGGACTCGCCCCACACGTCAGACTGACATTCATAACCCGGGAGAACGAACGACACCCCTCGCCAATCCCAGGTTGTCGTTTGAGGCCTCCATTAGACTGTTTGGGCGCCTGGATGAGGAACTCACACTTCTCCCTCGAGAACTGCTGCCGATTTTCACAAAATTCGAAAACGTGTTGCGCGGGGACGCTCGCTGATTAGAACTGTGCCGAGTACGGGACTTCCTTCTGGGAGAAGCTCGAAGCGATTCTCCAATGGCCGTCGATGACCTCTGGTTTATAAGATTCTCGCCAATCGTGTCCTGTGATGTTGAGCGATCTTTCTCACGGTATAAAGCTATTCTCCGAGAAAATCGCCGCTCATCTTCGAAAACTTGAAGAAGTGTAACATCGTTGGTTGCAATCAGCATCACCTCTAAATATCGCGAAAATTAGGTTCTTTGGTGTTAGGCGGATGGCGAGTTGACGCGAGCCCTCGCAGACGAAAAGAGGCCGGCACGGGGGGCCGACGGCCCGTGCGGATGGGGGGTTGGGTTTTCGAAAACGGAGAGACCTCGAGCACGACGATGATAGCAGAAGCTCCCGAGCGTAGCGAGGGACACGAACTAGCAAACGCGTCGAAGCCCAACCGTCAAGTCGCCAATCCCGCGTGTTCTCGCTTTGTTGTTTTTCTTCGCAACCCGCCTAATCTAAAGATACCAAATAACTCGCTCTCATCCTGCATATCTTCGTGCATGTGGGTGGTCATTTTTCGTGCATACTGCATGCATATTTCTGATTTTTTCATGCATACGCCGCACAGCCCTACTCATCACTGTTATCAAGATCGGCGGGTTAATGAGAGCATACTCCTTCATCCCGAGGGAAATATCTTGAACCGTTCAATACAATGCACACCAATGCGGGGATGGAATCGGATATCAGCATTACTCGCTATTAGGGAAACTTCGTCGGGAAAACCGTCCAGTTTGGAAGGAAGACGAGGGATATTCAAAGAGGCAATGTCACAGTATTTTCGGTACGATGACACTCTCCAGGGTGCTCTCGGTGAAATCGTTCCCGTGATCATGTCCCGAGTGATATTCTCTGTTGTCCGCAAATATCGGACCTATTTTTTTGCCATCAAAGAATCGAGCTAGGGCATGTTTTAAGGTAAGGTGTTCATCTCTTCCGGGAGATACGGTACTCCTTGCCGCTGGATCGCCTCGAAGTGGATCCACGAACGCACAATCTCAGATAATATTTCGATATTTTGCTGTATCGTTCTCCCGGCCTATCAGAGCCGAATTCAGGATTCATTGAATCAAGGTCTCAGCGCCATTACCTCTCTGAAAATACGGAGCTCATTTTCCAATACGCTTTTTGGCTTCAGATCCACCACCAGCCGCGCCGGACTCTAGCAAGTCGTTATCGTTTTCTGCAACCCCTGCCTGACACGGACTTTTCTCGTGATGCGTCTCCGATTCGGACTTCAGCGACCCCACTTTCCCGGAGGACCGACTGAGTCGCCCAGCGTGATGCGTGGGGTTCAAGAACGCATGGTTTGTGTCGCTCTCGTCATACTGCGAGGATTCTTGGAACGTGTAGGCAGAACGACACACCTCGTGGAAAACACTGCCGCGCTTGAGTGAGGGATACTGCCGTACATGCTGCATCAAGGGGTTGCGGAAATGCCCTAAGCTCAATCCGCTTCGCGAACGCAGTCGACAGAGTGCCGGGAATTTCGTTGAATGCCGTAGCTACGTCGGAGGGCACCCGCGGTGCAGTTGAGGACGTTTCAAGGCAAAAGTGCACACGTAGCATGTTGTCACAACTCACATGAACATATACATACCTCCAGAATGAGGAGTCTACTGGGGGCTCTAGTCTTGTCCCTCTTGCTCGTGTGAAGATATAACCTCTAGATACCCATTCTGAATATCGTAAAATTACTCTCGATCAAACGATTTTCTCCCCTCACTTTCCGAATCAAGTTTTCCATACGCTCTGTTGAACGAGCGGAGCTCATCAGGTAGCCTTGGACTGTGCAGTAGCAGATCAACCTCCCTGGTAGTCAGGCAGGAGAGGGACACTATTCGACCATGATCGAATTCTAACTCAGTGGTTCCAAAGCTTTATAATTCCGCGGACCCCTGATAGGGGTCCGCGGACTCCCTTTTCAGTCCCGGAGGGGGTCCGTGGGGACCCCTGATCCACTTTTAGTTCTCGATTCGCCTCATCTCAGGCAATATTGACGCCTAATTCTATGAAAAAAAAGATTTGCGTAGTTCACTCTTATCAGAATACAACTTACTTTCATCCCGATCGAACCGCAACTAGCCCTGAGCCTCGGAGTCTAAAAATACCTATAAGGATGCGTGCAGTTTTCCTTCAATTCACAATCAGTGGGATGGATGCGCCTGTAGCTCATTCGCAATCGCGGCAAAGTCTGGGATTCTTTCCGAAATTTGAACACGTCTACCATGCTTCGTATCGAGGCGATTCCGGTACTTGGTTTTTGTTGATGTGTATCTGGAGAATCCGTGTTCGCAAAGATAAGTGCTGACGAAGGGGACAAGTACACGTAGGGCTGATCTGGACAGTTCAGGGAGAATCATTGCGAGCGAACACCAAAAGTCGGCCCGTGGCATCTGGCTGGAGCTTTCTTCCAAGTGGGCGCTTTGCTGAAGGTCAATCAGCTGATCTCTTTGCAGGCCAGAGAGGTAATGCTCGGGCTTCACAACGAAAAGATTTTTTGCCCATACTTGCGCGGTTTGATGCTCGAATGACTCGGTCGGGAACAAGGCTTCAAGGTTCGCATGGAGCTGTGAGCGCTACGAGCTTCAGTCGGAGCATGAAGTATCCTGCTCGTAGATCCCCGCGGAGCCCCGCGGACCCCCGGTCAAAGCTAGACGGACCCCCAGGGTCCGCGGACCCCAGTTTGGGAACCACTGTTCGAACTGACCTCTCTCGAAGATCAGCGTAGCGGACATAAGTGCGCTCTGGCGATTCAAAATCCTGGGGTCTTGGGCTGACCAGCCTAGCAAGCGCTCCAAGGATACAATTCTTCATCTAGATCCTTGAAGAACCAAGTCCCGCCTCTGAAGCGGGAACCGTCTTACAATTTTGGTTCGGAATACGGGTTCACCAGGCGTCGTCCGCCAAGATAATTCAGCAAAATCACTCAATTTAACGCTCTAGGATCCCCAGGAATGGTATCAAGCGTTCCCAAGCCTTGTTCCTTTACCCATCCATGCGATCCCTAATCAATTTGGCAGACAAATATTCCTCGTTGTGGTAAGCTTCTCCGATGCTGCCACGCAGCCGCCCGATGGGAGCTGCATGATCAAGCCCCGATCTCCTCGGCAGGCCGTACTTCGTTGGGGCACGTATCGAATCTTCGTCGACGCACATGAAGAGGGCTCGGCCAAAAATCGACGAATTACTTAACCAGCGCCATGACGCAATAAGCTTTCGAAGAATTTGATCACCACGACTGGCGTCGATATTGATTCGAACCCTGCAACATCTGCTCTCTACATAAGTATACAGCGAGCGCCCGTGGCCTGGACCGAAAACTCATGCAGAACACTGGGTTTCGAGGTCGATGCCCGTCTTTTTTGACAGAGATGCGGCTGCCAATCTGCCAGAGAACGATCTTGATCTGATCGCGTCCATGAAAAATCATCAGAGGTGCTGTGATCACAGAACAGTCGCAAGCTGCGCGGGAGCGCGGCGGCGCTTCTCGGCCGCCCTGAGAGTCTTTGTCGAAACAAGCTCCACGAGTAGCAAGCATACTCATCGATTATCTCTGGAAACAGTTCCGAAAGTCCACCAATGCTGACCAGACCAATGATGTACCTCATGCTGTCTCGTGGGACGCATGAACTGCTGATTTGTACTTGTGTGGATTATGACGGGATACACATCGGGCGCGGCATTACGGGAAACAATGGGAAACTTGATAGGATTGAGCAGGGGACAAACGAAGTTTATTCCGTTCGCTCAGTTCGCCGGAAGCTCATTTTCCGAGTTTACCTCCTTGACGAGACCTGAGTGCGATTCCGTAGCGGAAGCTTCCACCAGTTGAGAGTTTCATTTGGAACGAAAACACGCGTGATAAGACCTTCGGAAAGGTTTATTTTTCGCGAATGACGTCGAGTGCAGCTGCTGACTTCTGGATCCGTCTCGGCTCGTCTGTCCCCAGTATCAGACTGCCACAAGGACGCCATCCAAGTCGAGTTAGTTTTCTGGAGGAATATTACAAGATTCAGAGTGAACTATTGAACAACCTCCGCACTGTAATGTGAAAGCGTGCGGACGGTCGAAGTAAGAGCATACTGGCAGTCCGGCAGTCTAGGGCCTCGTTCAGGAAATCAGCATTCCGGCAAAAAATATATCGCCATCAGACGTTTTCTTTCCGCGTCAGAGGAATCTCGTAACATCACTAAATCGGTCCACTTCGGATCCGAATCACTCACAGATCAGCCTCGAATAGTACCCCGCTTGGCGCAGCAAAAGAAATACGACTTGCAGCGGGAAGGTAGTTATTCACGCCCGTAATAAGAGTGGTTTCTGAGATAGCTCGAAATTGCCGGAATCAGTGGATTTTCAGGTGAATTCACACATGATTGGAGGGTTACATGCCGGGAGCTCGAAAACCCGTGAGCTCGAAAACCCGCGAGCTCGAAAACTACTCCCGGCAGCTCGAAAACCCGTGAGCTCGAAGAAAAGTCCCGGGAGCTAGAAAACCCTCCCTCTCGAATCGGGTCTTGCTCGAATGCACCTAACCTTCTATGTTAGAGCAAGGAGAAATTGAGACCGAGATTCAGCGTCGGAGGGCATGCGAAGTCAGACTTCGGATGTTCCATTCCGTTCCACGACTCCCCCCAGAGCGTTCGTCTTGACGTAGACCCGTCTTCGGGAGATGTCGTCGAAGAGATCCAAACATGAGGATGAGTGATCGAAGGATATCATGCCGTTGGATCCCCGAGATCGAAGATGAATAGGAACTCGATGGTTTGCAGCTTTGGCCGCTGTTTCGAGGCCGGAATTCTGTGAGGAATGCGATGCATGCTGCGATGATTCGCTGCAGAAGTCGAGATCTGGACTTCAAAGTATTCTGAACCTCGTGCCAGGGGGAAGCATAGGTTGTTGCTCAGAATGGAGTTCGGGCTCGCAATGTTCCTCTCCGTATTTTGGTTCTACCTCTTTCGAATCATTTAAAGGGATTTCGACAAGAACGATATCGGAATCCGAGGGTGTCGCTGTTGTCAAGACCAGGGATTGATGCGTTCCATCGCTGTGCAACAGAAGAGTGGCAAGTTGCACAAGGTATCGCTATTCATCCCCGCTGGAATATCCATCGAGATTTTATGGTGCCCATTGATGAACGCTCTTGATTCTCTTTTTTACCCAGTAGTATCTCCTCCATGCGATGCATAGAAGGTTAGCTGTGACCGAGCAGGAATCGATTCGAGAGAGAGAGTTTTCGAGCTGCCGGGTTTTCGAGCTCCCGGGATTCGTTTCCGAGCTGCCGGGTTTTCGAGCTCCCGGGATTTCGAGCTGCTGGGTGCACACCGATTGGAGAAGTCGAGAGCCTCGATTGTCAACCTTTGCGTGCTCAGTCACCAATGTTTCAGCATTGAGCTCGATATTTCAATTCAGCCGGTTTCAGTCTTGGATGAGACTGAGTAGCAATGGGAGTTCAACGGGAAATATGTCGATTTTTTGCTAAAGAATCACCAAATTTGCCAAACCTCGAAAGCTGATGCGAAGGAGGATATCGGAAGGTGGCTGCTGCGTCTGAGCCCTGAGCCAGCCTAAAACGAATCCTGCGTAACCAGAGCGCCAGACCTGAGATTGACTTTTTCCTTATTTTCCTCCTTGGGTCTCGCCCTACTGTGCGACGGTTCGAACAAGCCCAAGATACAGGGTGGCCGATTTAAATTGGCACTTTCGCTGCTAGCTACTTTGAGAAGGCATAGCTAAATGAAAACAGGTCGGTGTTTCAAGATACTATAGGGGCAAAATCTCTGTACCCTGACGAAGATGTTTATTCGATGTAACCGCCGTTATTGGCTACGACGGCTTCGAGCCGTTGTCGGAAGCTTCAGCAGGCGTTTTTTACAATATGCTTCGGAAGAGCACGAAACGCCCACTCAATGGCGAGGTTGAGTGAGGCGGTGTTCGGGTGGCCTTCTTTGTTGGACCTCAATTCAACAACGCTCCACACTTAACAGTCCATCGGATTGAGATCGGGACTATTAGGGGGCCAGAACTCTTCAGGCCAAAACATGTTCACATTCGACGACAACCAATCTTGAACCATACGGCTCGTGTGAGCCGGCGCGCCGTCTTGCGGGAAGACGTACGGGTTTCCATCGCTTACTCTATCCATCCAAGGCTTAATCACAGTCTGTAGGACTCTCAGATAAACTCCCTTTGAGACAGTTTCAGCTCTATTGAAGAAATGAGGCGGCATAACATGTCCTTGGCTTCAAACCACCTCGAGATAATGAACACTCGCCGGGAACTTCGTTTTCGGGACCACGCACGCATTCTCTGAACAGCTGACAGTAAATTTCTCGTCCACCGCGAAAATTCTCTCGTCTGAGAAGAACCGGATACACCGAGCAGTGTCAGTCCTCAGAGATTGAAGGAGCCGTCCACATCTCTCGACTCGAGCTTTTCGGTTTGCCTCTGAAAGCATTTGACGGACTTTCGGTCGATGGGCCTTGCACTTTAGGTCCTTGTGTATCACATTCTGCACAGTATCACGGCTCACTCGAAATTCCGTGGCCAGGCGTCGTTGCGAAATGTGGTGATCCTTCGAAATTCGCTCACCGATGGCTTCAACGAGTTTCGGAGATCGCTTCGGCCGTTTCCTGACGTGGGTTTCGCGCGCCCCTGTGTAGGGTCCTTCCTCTGCATGCGAGAAAACTTCCGCGACTCGGTAAACCGTTCTCTTCGGGAGTTTCAGCTTCTGTAGGATCTCGGCCGGCGCTATTCCTGCGCGGAGCGCGAGCACAATACTTTGTCTTCGGACCAGCTCCGAAGGCCGTGAATCAGATTCCGCCATGGTTCTGTTATGATTCAATGGTCCACAGGTGCAGACACAAACACCCGCGGTAGCTCGCGGATGGATGCATTTTTTCGGCTCCGGGCGGTACATTCAAAATGGTGCCAATTTAAATCGGCCACCCTGTAGACTCTGGGCTGGCGCTGCGCCGCAGTTACGAGAACTAGGATGTCCGAGCAATCTGATCGTTTGCACGGGTAGAGTTGTCCCCAATCAAAGTGTTGCCTTGAATTAGTTATCCGGTCCGCGCTCATGCTAACCTGATGGTTCGACTCAGCTGCCACTCTTTTTGCCAAGGTCGTTGTATCCTGAAATCTCTCGTGAGATCTATCCACCCGCAGGACGGATGATCGCGCCCCAATGGAAAAGAGCTGCGCGTCACACTTTGTTTCTAGGCCGGTTATCGAAACACATGTCGGTGCGGGATATAAGTACACTTGTACCTGTCGCGGTCATCCCAGTTCCAACACTGACACCACCATGAACGTTCCCGCTCCATTCGTGATTCTCATGCTCTTTGCATCAGTGGCTCTCGTGTCCGGGCAGTCATTTTTCTCCGGAGGCAGTGAGTTTCGTTTACTATATGGCGAAGCCTTTTTATCCTGAAATGTCCTTCATTTGATTGTTTCGAGCCAGCCCTGCCCACGAGGAGACGGAGATCGAGATTGGGGAGCCGCGAGCGAATCTCGCAAAAAGAGCTATGACCAGTGAATTTGATGTTCACAAAACTTTTGAATCTTTCAGACCTCGGTGAGAACATTGCTCGATTCGTCGGCAACATCCGTGAGTATTTAATTCGAACATTTCGAAGCCATATACAACTTGCATGGTATTACTTGAGAAAAGAGCAAGTACACGTCGGGCCTACTATGTAGAGATCATGCTTTTTCTTTCAGTAATGAGTTTATTGTTCATATATGTTCTCTTTCAGTGGTATTGGTTGGACAGACGGTCGGAACGAACTTGGTCAGAACCGGTAGACTGCTCGGCGCGAATAACACGCTGTCGAATTCTGCGGGAGTCATTCAGTGAACAATAAATCCGCGACAACTTGCTTGTCTACCATTCCCTGCTTCCCAGACGCGAACTGTTTATTGTCAAGTCAAGTCGAAATCACATTCATCCAAAGGGAGGAGGATGGTCGATACTTGAACCCAAAATTTCCGCTCCTTTTCTTGAGTCCACGAAGTTCGCCACCAGTTAGAACCAATGCGCATTGGGGCTCCGAGGTTCGGAGCGGCGCGGCGCGGCGCCGGCGTTTCAGGACGGAGCAGCAGTCCCAGGAGATTCGAGCTTTTCGGTGCCGTGCGAACAAACAACGAGCGGCAGGAAGTTCAAGGGCTGCCGATCTTGTGGGGGTGCCTACTCACACATCTAGACGCGATTCATCTTTTGTCCACTGGGGGCGGCGGCGGCGGCGGCGGCGGCGGCTTGATCCGGTAGGGCATCGAAGCTAGATTCTGTGCCCTCTTTGTATTCTGCAGGCGAAGGCGGAAAGCGTTCAAGCTGCGCCATAACCCAACTTCCGAACAGAAAGCGAGAACGATGCACAGCAAGCACAGTCGCGCCACGGGAGCGAGTTTCACGAAACTTTCCAGGTTGAAGACGTTATTTGAATTGCCCGCCCCGTGATACTTTTTGGAGCTCAATGACGATTTGAAGTACTCGTCCAGAAAATTCAGGCTCTTCTCTTGTGATACGTGCGTCTCCGAAACGCTCCGCATCCTGAACCGTTTCATCAGTACAAGGCTGTGCTCCATGAGTCGCTGCAGAGTTCGGCTCGTCTGCGCAAGAACTAGATTGAACTGTCCAGATGAAGCGCTGGCAATCTTATGAACCTTGAAAGGCCTGTAGTCAAACTGCAGGAACCACGATCGCGAGTCGAAGAAGATGCTCTCGGCGGAGGTCAGCGCCGTGAAGTGCAGAAGAGTCATCCCAATCATCATCTTCATCGTTTCTGGTATACCGCAGAAGCAAGAGCTGTTGAGGAATTTCAGTCTGACTGTGTCCGGATCGTCGCAAACGATACGGTGTTCGCAGTTCACGACTTGCTCGCAAGGCTCGGAATGCACCATGGGGTCAAGGAAAGCAGACATGACACTGTTCGAGTATATTCTGAAGACCATCGATGTGAGCACTGAGGCCGAGACAGCGAGAAGGAAGGAAGAGTTGCCGAAAGGTGAATGCTCAAAGTTTGATGACGAGATATTCGAGAGTACCGCATAGAAACTACTCGTGATCGATTTTCGGTCGATTCGCGATTGAATGATAGCGATCACCAGCATCCCCGCAAGGAAACAAACCCAAACTCTAACCTCAAACGGCTTCAGGAATGAAGTCACATCCGTCTGCACGTACTCGAAAAGTTTGAAGCATTGCATCGTTCGCGGTTGATACAGAGCGTATCGTGTTGTCATATGCGACTCGTATATCCGGAATCTCTCATCCATCGCGTGGTGGTTGCCACGAAAGGAAGCTTCGATTCGGCTGGTATTGCATTCGAAAATAAGGCTTAATTTCAAAATTTGGAAGGACGCGCGAATCACGTGCAAATGCTTCACTTGCTCCAACTCGCAAGTATCCTTTCCGACTTTACAGCAGCTCGACGACGGTTTCGAATTCCAGTACAGCAAGTGGTCGAACATTTTCACGCAATGGTATACCAGTGGTCCGTCTCGGCTCCAAACTATGGTCGGAAAGTTGACAGAGAGACTCAGCCTCGTGGAACTCACGATCACGTGCAAGAGGCACTTGTGACGGATATTCTGCGTGTTGTCGTAGAGGTAACGACCAGATCTGTAATAGATGGATCCCTGGTCGGCTGAAATCAGAATGATTCTCAAATCCACCGCCAGAATGTCGAGAAACGTTGGCAGAGTGGAAACGTATCGCATTCGGCTGTCGTCTATCGGATCTCCAGGAGAGGGTACGGACAAAAGATTGCAGTTGCTCCTGAAGCTTTCGCTGGACAAAACTCCATCCAGGCCGAGGATGAGAACTCCTGTTGGCGGCACGTCACGCTTGGCAGCAAAATTCTCCAGGATTTCCAGCAGGCCCGGAAAGCTGACTTTTGTCGATGCTTCCGATCTCACGAGGAGCCATGAGAGGGAGATGGCGACACAGGAAAGCCACCACATTCGTTTCGTCGGGGCAGCGGGACTCGTTCCTGCCATGACTAGGGAACAAAACCGAATGACAAGTAGAAAATTCGTTTCAGAGTTGTTCAGATCCATATACCATAATTTGGCGGAGTTTCTCTCGGCCTCCCGATCATGGAGTTTTGTCCGCGCGAAACGAGCTGGAATTGCTCTGATTGCTGACAATTGCTGACGAACAAAGTCATTTTGCTCCTCGCGTGGCTAGTAAATTACTCGCTTAAAAATTACCCGCTATACCCGCCACCATCATTTTCGCAGAGTAGCTCAGCCGATTAGAGCATCTAGGTCAAGGACGTTATTTAAATGTATCGAGCGGGACTTCTAACAAGCAACACAGAACATGGAAGAGATTTCGAGGGATTCGTCAAAGTCGAGCAGATCCCTCGAAATATGCTGGGAACACTCAAGGACTGCGCAAGAGTCTTCCATGGTTTGAAGACGAGGCAGAATTTCTCAAGAAGAAGGCCCGGGTATGATGATAGTCAGCAAAATATGGGCGGTACCGGGTCTTCGGCGCCGATGGAATTGTTGGTGCTCATCGAATTTACTTCGTATATTGACGCTCCGCTCCGTGGCCCGTGTGGAGCGAGATTGGGCAATGGGTTGTACCGAACCAAAATTCAGCAAAACCAACCATCAGAAACTTCCGGAAGTTTTGTTTGTGAGGCCACGTACGTAATCCATGACTGGTCTGCTCTTCACCTGCTGAGTCGCTTGTATAAATCTTGTTCCCCTGTACCGTGAAACCGCCATTTTCAGGCGTGGCTTCCGACGCTTCTACCGCAGGCTGTCCGTGGGCTGCGCGGGCTCATGTATATGCGACACCAGTGCACTTAACGGACGATAATACGAGTTGTCATAGTTCCTCAAAAAGCTCTGACGCGATTCATGTTGATGAGCAGACGTCATAGGTCAAGCATTGGTGATCAGTGATCCGAAGTGGCGGGAGAAGCTTCTCATGCGTCGAATCGAGTGAGCATATGACGCTCGAAAAGACAGGTGGCTCCGCAATCTAATTCCATCAGCCGACGCCGAGCAGCTTCCATGTGTCGTCCTGTCAGTTCTTTCCTGAGAGCAAAGTTATCCGGAACAGGTTGAGAGTTGATTCCAGCCTGGAGGGCCCCACTTTGTCAGGAGATGGACAGTTGCGCAATAAGTGCGCTCTACCCTCAAGGAAGTAGGCCTAGTAGATAACCGTGCGTCAGTTTGTACGACATATGTTTGTACTCCTCTCGCGATTGAACTCATGTCAGCTTCGCCTCGCCCGAAGTTGAGAACAACTTTGGAACCAACCGTACCACGAATCGGGCCCGAGCCCCGAAGAATATGCATTCCCACCTGCTTCGTTTTCTCTCCATCATGGATTTCTTGGTGTCAACCATTACACGAGACGGTGGTCTCGAGGAAATCTCTCCGAAGTCAGCAACGATTTTAACCCTATCGACAAATTTCCATTATATCTCCGAAGCACAATGAAGGACGCAAGGCTGTCTGCTTTGGCTGTGTTGTCAATTGAGAAGGACCCTACGGATAATGTCAGCAACGATCCAGAACAGGTCGTTGATGCGTTTGCAGGAACGAAATACCGTAAAGTGTCTTTCTATCGGGCTGTCTATCGGGCTATCGACTGCCGATAAGAAAATGGTCGGATTTCCCGCAGTTCTATTCAATGAATTACCTCATGGCTCACAACGTTGTTTCGATCTGCTTCGAAGTGGGAGCGAGAGCGCTTCACGAAATCTCGTTGAGAGATAACGAACATATGAATCGAGCAAACCGCTCATGACAGTTGAGCCGGGTGATACTTGTGCACGTTTAAGGCAGCGGAAGAGAAGATCAAAACAGTCGTTTCTCGCGCCTCACAGCAGCGAAATCTCAGTTCTCGTCAGCCGTCGTGTCTTCCCGCGCGTTCAACTTTCAGCTTCGAATCTTAACTTAGTGAGCTCAAGATTTTGAATTCAAACTTGGGAAGAATCCCCATGCCTGGCCTCAGCGCTCGGAACGCTGTTTCTCGAGAAGCCAGGATCTTACGGCAGAAACTGACTTTTCACTTCCATGTCTGCCCTCCGTCGCGTTTCGAGCCGCATCCTACGGCTATAACGGGGAAGTTCGAGGGTGAGCATCAAAGACAGGCCCCGACTGGGAATTCCGCTATGGAATTCCTCGGAGAACTAATCACAAGCTCCTCTCCAGATGGTATCCTGACGACGCCGACAGAACGAGTCCCCTCGTGGTGAGACGACGACTCACTGGGACCATCTCATTGGTAGGCCGAACTTCGACTTTCGGACGGATGCAATTGTAGGCATCTCGCTCGACTTCATCTATGGAAGGAACTTCGGAGACAGCGTCCTTGTCAAATATGTGATAACACGCATCCAGGAACGCCGAGGAAACCACGAGGAATCAAGCTATTTCTGCTACTCCAATTCTACCACGCCCTCATGACATTGGAGTCATCCACATAAGCAGATTATGAAATTCTTTGCCCCAAACGACCATGAAGGACAGCACTTCGCGTGTCCCTTGCTGATCCCTCGAGCTGATCCAGAAGAGATAGCCCGAGCTTTCGAAACTTCTGAGGCGGGTCGATTCCTTTGTCACAATGATTTTTATCTGCGAGGGTGGCGCCATGCGGAGCAGGAACTGAATTTCTTTCGCTTTGCTCAGAAGACGCGAAACGAATTCGGCACCGTGCGCAAAAAAACACGACCGAAGTCTTTCCAGTCATTTGAAGACATAGTGCAACTCGAACGAAAATTCCAAGACAAGGACCTTTTAGAATTCATGTACCAATTCGCCGCGTTAGAAGTCATTGATTGGAGGCACACGAGGAAAATCTACAACATGCTGCAAACTCGTTCGCAACTACTGGCATTCCAGGAGGAGTTCCTAAGAGTCGATCCCGATAAGGTGGTCTGTTTTGAAGCTTTCGAATTTGCTTTCGAAAGCAAAGAACCTAAGCTCCCAACATGGCTAGAAATGAAGAAATTCCTGGGCTTCGTCGGCTCTATCAATTGGTGTCACAATGTGGTAGATGACGTAGACAATCTCGTCCTGAGCGGTGAACTCGATGAAGCTTTGTGCTGTGTGTTAAACCACTTTGTGAAGACATGGCCGTTTGATGCTGAATTTGAGAGCTCAGTGACGGTGCTAGAGCGAATACTCGAAGGATTCCTCGTGAGAGGCGCAAATTTGTTCTTCCGGGATCCGTATGAAGAACTGTCGACTCTCGGAGCAATCCCTTGGCTCGTTTTCTCAAGATCAATGTTCTAAAGATGCTCAAAATATATCTGCTGCCCTTTGAGGCTCGAGGAAGACAGAGTTAAGTTCGATCATTCCCGAGTGGCTTCGCTCTCCTGCCTCGCGGCGAGAATGATTGATTGGCCTCTGCAGGATTCAAGGCTACCTCAAGGAATTCTTTCGTTCATCGAGGCGCATGGAGAACTGCGCTGGGGAATCGAGGGTCGAAAGAATTGTCGTTCACAGAAAACCTAGTCGGACCGGTGGTTCCTTGATCCTTACAGTGAGCTCTTATTGGAGAGGGTTCTTAACGGGGAAAGGGATTGTGAGAGGGAGAAATCAAGTCGTTCATACTCCGCTTTCTATGCTTGTGGCGGAGACTGTTTGCATTAGTACTGCAGCTCTCTTGAATTAACTGTTCTGAATAAATTGGCACAGAGTAAGAGACGGACAGCATCCACCCCAATCGTTACTCGCGATTGTCTGGAGCTTGAAGCCGACATCTTACGTTTCTCGCCAGATTATAGTCCCCTTGTCTTCTACTTGAGACATGACTGATCATCCTAGCAGTCAAGAGGCGGACCCCTGGAGTCCCGCGCGTATTGTTTTCGCGAGCTACGGTGAACAGATTTCTCTTCTCATCTGTCCTCTGCGAAAGATGCCCCAAGCTCGTAAGAAAGGTGGAACACCGTTCTGGAAACCAATCGTCATGTATGACCAAGGTGATCCCCGCGAATTTTCCGGATCCAAGCTATCAATGTCGATAGTCCCAATCAAGCAACTAATTTTCTGAGATCCAAAAGAATTTCATCTGCAAAAAAAATATCAGCCGCCTCATAGAACCTATCCTTCCCTATATGGTCCACGAGGTCAGACCCTGTTGGTGCACCGACGCCGACGCTCGGAACTATGTCGGGGTAATGCCGGAACCGATGTTTACGACATCGCTCACATCAGTGTTTCCAAACAGTTCCCATTCCTTGTTGATCCCTCGGAGCCTAGAATCGAGCGTTGTGACCTCCGTCGCGATGATCCTTGATATGTTCCTAAGTTTCCCTCGCTACAGTGATAAGTCTATCTCTCCAGATACTTTCCCATTCTATTTTATTACTTCTCCCATGCGCACATCACATTAGCAATAGCTGCCGCAGTCAGGAAGAGAAGCTCCCTGCGGAGGTCCCGGGCAAGTGCGCGGTAGCTCGGAGCAAACGCGTCCACGACCGAGACGTCCCAGATGAGCTGCTGCATTCTAGTCGACGCCTCCAGAGTTACTCCGTCGGGTCTGAGTCCATCCCCAGCGGAGAAGTTTCGGGGCTCCTTCGTGTAAAGTCTCCCTGCTTGTCTGAGGGCCCAGGCAGTCAGAGGGCAGAGGAGCACCGAGCAGGTGGAAATATACTGCATTGGTTATCATGAGGCGGCCGGGTTGGTGCAAGGCGCCGGCGCCGTGGTACGCGGCCGACACGAGGGACTCTCCGCGACAGAGACCTCCCGTTCATCACGGACGAGTTTTTATGCAGTCCTCCCTAAACACAGCAGGTTGTTCGACGGGAGTCGAATCGGAGGGTCAGGAACTATGCTGCGCACGTACATACAACGGGTGCACGTTGGAGAGACGAATGTCAACGGAAAATCAACGATTCCGATCGCGATGCATGCTGTGATCCCTTTGCCCGACTATCAAGCGCAGACGCTGACAACCTCGGTCTCTCATGAATTATCACGCTCAAAGAGTCGCGACAGAACAATCGAGCAGTTTGAGCATTCACAACATGATCGATCCAACAGATGAACTGGAGTTCCTCTAATCTCGTTGCGAAGACGTCCACAGCCAGGGAGGTATTGCTCGGATCATCGCCGGCACAACCTTCGGGCACTCCCTCACTGACACGATTAGATGCAATTCATCCTCTATCCACTACGAGCGGCTTGATTCGATTGGGCGTCGAGGCTGAGTTCTGTACCTTCCTTGTCATCTGCAGGCGAACGCGGAGGGCGTTCAAGCTGCGCCATAACCCACATTCCGAGCAGATGGCGAGGAGGACGCACAAGAAACACAGTCGCGCAAGAGGAGCGAGTTTCACAAAACTTTCCAGGTTGAAAACGTTATTTGAGTTGCCGGCCCCGTGATACTTTTTAGAGCTCAGTGACGATTTGAGGAACTCGTCTAGAAGACTTGAACTCCGCTTTTGAGATCCATGCGTCTCCGAAACGCTGCGCATCCTGAACCTTTTCATCTGTACGAGGCTGTGCTCCATGACACGCTGCAGATTTCTGCTTGTCTGCGCGAGAACCAGGTTGAACTGCCCAAATGAAGCGCTGGACATCGAATTAACATAGAAAGGCCTGTAGTCAATCTGCAGAAACCACGATCGCGAGTCAAAAAAGATGCTCTCGGCGGAGGTCAGCGTCGTGAACCGCAGAAGAGTCAACCCGATCATCATCTTCATCGTTTCAGGTATGCCGCAAAAGCAAGAGCTGTTGAGGAACTGAAGTCTGACTGTGTCTGGGTCGTCGCAAACGGTACGATATTCGCAGTTTACGACTTGCCAGCAAGGCCCGGAGTGCACCGTGGGGTCAAGGAAAGCAGACATGACACTGTTCGAGTATATTCTGAAGATCCACGATGTGAGCAGTGAGGCCGAGACAGCGAGAAGGAAGGAAGAGTTGCCGAAAGGCGTATGCTCGAAGTTTGATGACGGAACATTTGAAAGAACCGCAACGAAGCTCTTCTTGATCGATTCCCGGTCGATTCGCGATTGAATGATAGCGATCAACAGCATCCCCGCAGCGGAACAAACCCAAACTTCAACTTGAAACGGCTTCAAGAATGAAGTCACATCCGTCTGCACGTACATGAAAAGTTTGAAGCATTGCATCGTTCGCGGTTGATACAGCGCGTAGCGTGTTGTCAAGTGCGACTCGTGAATCCGAAATCGAGGATCTATCGCGTGGTGGTTGCCACGAAAGTCAGCTCCGAATCGGCTGGTATTGCATTTGAAAGTCAGGCTCAATTTCAAAACTTGCAAAGAGGCGCGAACCTCGTGCGAATGCTTGACTTGCTTCAACTCGCAAGAATCCTTTTCGACTTTACAGCTGCTTGACGAAGGTTTCGAATTCCAGTACAGCAAGTGGTCGAACATTTTCACGCAATGGTATACCAGCGCTCCGTTTCGGCTCCAAACTATGGTCGGGAAGTTGACAGAGAGTCTTGGCTTCAACGAACTCACGATCACGTGCAAGAGACACTTGTGACGGATGTTCTGCGTGTTGTCGTACAGAAAACGACCAGTTTTGTAATAGATTGATTCCTGGTTCGCCGAAATCAGAATGATTCTCAAATCGACCGCAAGAATATCGAGAAACGTGGGCAGAGCGGACACGTATCGCAGCCGGGTGCCGTCGATCGGATCTCCAGGAGAGGGCACGGACAAGAGATTGCAGTTGCTCCTGAAACTTTCGTTCGACAATACTCCATCCAGGCCGACAATGAGAACTTTTGTGGGCTGTACATCACGCTCGGCAGCGAAATTTTCTAGCATATTCAGCAGATCCGGGAAGCTCACTCTAGTCGATGCTCCCGATCTCATGAGAAGCCATGTGAGGGAGATCGCGACACAGGACAGGCACCGCATTCGTTTCGTCGGCGCGGCAGCAATCGTTCCTGCAATGGCTGTGGTACAAAAACGAATGTCAGGTAGAAAATTTGTTTTCGAGTTATTCGGATCCATGGAAACTGATTTGGCAAAGTTTCTCGCTCGTGGGTTCTCGCTCATCGAGCTTCGACAGCTCGAAACGACCTGAAATAGCTCTGATTGCTGGCTCTACTTCATTCCCCTCTTTGCCAAGTTCTCAAATTACTCGCTCGGAAATTCTCCGCTATAACCGCGCTGTGATTTCCCCCCGAGTCAATGCTCAGCCGATTAGAGCAGCCAGGTCAAGGACGCTATTCGAGTGTATCGAATAAGACTTTGAACAACCAACGGAGAACATGGATTTTGAAGGATTTGGTGAAGCACAGCAGAAGTCGAGGGTGTCAAATGATTGATTCATCAAATATCAAACGGAATCGATATACCACCTTACCTTGAGTCCTTCAATCCGAATCAATGAAACCTCAGTATTGAAGGTACGCACCGTCCTCACGTACCCGCCGTAATTTGCCCTTGTTACAAAAGCCCACCATAACGAGGGTGTTCCAGCATCAGTGTCTACGGATAGGCGGTTGGTCGGATGTCTTCGTTGTGACGAGCATCCGCGAATCAAATCTAATTTCAGCAGTATATCGAACAATTGTGTTAATTTCTTTCAATAATCTTGTGCATACTCGTGCGAAATAATCACGAGAACTTAAGCGACAAACCTGTCTGCAGTTCCGTAATTAACCATCTGTTGAAATGAAGTAAGTAAAGACACACGTTGCTGGTGGTTCAACGTCGTTGTCTTAGAATGTTTTTTGGCTAGATTTTACCCTCTTACATATCCTACCCTTACTCCCCCCAACTTTTGACCCGTTCTCTCCTGAGAATGTCTGAGATGTCCTTCGCCGAAAATTTTGGAATCCTTCGTTCGTCATCAACCTCATGCTTTATCAATCTGGATCGCCAACCCTTTGAACCGGTCTTTCTCCATCGCTCTCCTCCGTCCGCCGCTCTTTTCCTCACTGGTGTCCACCGCAAGCACAGCGAGTCAACCATGGGCTAGACAAGCCCCCGACGAACCTTCTGTGGACTGGACAAGCCCTGGCAGCCGGAGACGGTTGCTGCCGCCTTGAATGTAGAATCACAGGCTACCTGTGACCACAACGGTTGACACTGGAAGGAACGGTGCGAACTCGGGGTCACGGAGTTGACATTGGTCTGGACCCGGACAGTGGTCCTGGGCTTTGATCCATCCTGTCGGCTGCGCCAGTAAAGACACACGTTGCTGGTGGTTCAACGTCGTTGTCTTAGAATGTTTTTTGGCTAGATTTTACCCTCTTATATATCCTACCCTTACTAAGTACGTTAGGATTTCTCAAGGACTGCGCGAGAGAGTCTCCAACAAGGCAGAATTCCTCGAGTTGGGGTCCGGTACTCTGCAATTCTGTGTGATCCAATTTACACTTGGTACATCTATCCGCCCCTCTCTTCCGCGAACGAGAGATGCAACACCCAGGGAGCTGAGAATTGCGAAGTTGTGTTCGATGATTCATATCGACTAGAGAAAAGAAACTTATCGAATCTCCCGCAGTTCTATTCAATGAATTTCCTGATGGCTCACAACGTTGTTTGGTTCTGCTTGGAATCGGGAGCGAGAGCGCTTCGAGATATCGAACATATGAATCGAGCAAACCGGTCATGATCGTTGAATCGGATGACGCTTGTGCACGTTTCAGGCAGAGGGAGAGAACAGCAAAACAGTCGTCTCTCGCACCTCACAACTGCGACGTCCCAGTTCTCGACAACCATCGCGTCGTGTCTTCCCGCGCGTTCAACTTTCTGCTTCGAATCTTAAATTGGTGAGCTCATGATTTCGAATCTGAACTTATGCGAGAATCCCCTTGCCTGACTCCAGCACTCGGAACGATATTTCTCGAGAAGCAAGGATCTCAAGGCAGAAACTCAGTTTGAACTTGCTCGCCTGCCCTTCCTCGCATTTCGAGCCACCCTTCACTCTTTTCATTCCTCGACGAAGCTAATCTCAAGTTCCTCTCCAGGAGGTATCCCAATGACGCCAAAATAACAAATCCCCTCGTGCTGAGACGATGACTGACTGGGACGGTCTCATCGATCAACTGAACTCCGACCTCCGGACGGATGCAATTGACGCTCTCTTGCTCGACTTCATCGATGGGACGAAATTCGAAGATTGCGTCTCTGTCATGTGTGTAATAAGACACATCGAGGACCGCCGAGACAATTACGAGGAATACGGTCGAATTCCCGACAGCGTCATCCGTGTATGCTGCCGCAAAGGTTACATGACCTTATCGAGTTTGTATCATCCAAAGAAGCAGATTATGCAATTCTTCGCCGCAAACGACTTCGAAGAACAGCTCTTCGCGTATCTCTCGCGGTTCTGTAGAGCTGATCCGGAAGAGGTAGCCCGAGCTTACGAAACTTCTGAGGCAGGTCGATTCCTTTGTGACAATGGTCATACTTCGCGGAAGTGGCGCCATGCAGAGCAGGAACTGAACTTCTTCCGCTTAGCTCAGAAAATGCGAAACGAATTCGGCACCGTGCGCAAGAACTCACGACCAAAGTGTTTCCAATCATTTGAAGACATAGTGCAACTGGAAAGAAAATTCCGAGACAAGGACCTTTTGGTATTCATGGTCCAATTCGCCGCGTTGGAAGTCATTGATTGGAGGCACACTAGGAAAATGTATGATATGCTGCCAACTCGTTCGCAATTACTGGCATTTCAGGATGAGTTCCTCAGAGTCGATCCCGATAGGTTGGTCTGCTATAGAGCTTTCGAATTCGCTTTTGAGAACAAAGAACCCAAGCCCCCGACATGGCCAGAAGTGAGGAAATTTCTGAGCACAGTCGACTCTATTGATTGGTGTCACAATGTGGTAGATGACGTAGACAATCTCGTCCTGAGCGGAGAGCTCGATGAAGCATTGTGCTGTGTGTTAAACCACTTTGTGAAGACATGGCCGTTTGGTGCTGAATTCGAGAGCTCAGTGAAGCTGCTAGGGCGAATACTCGAAGAATTTCTCGTGAGAGGCGCAAATTTGTTCTTCAGGGATGCGGATGAAAAACTGTCGACTCTCGGAGCGTTCGCTTGGCTCGTTTTTTCTGAATCAACGCTCGAACAATGCTCCAGATATATCTGCTGCCCTTTGAGGCTCGAGGACGACAGAGTGGAGTTCGATCATTCCCGAGTGGCTCCGCTATCCTGCCTCGCAGCAAGAACGATCGATTGGCCTTTGCAGGATTTGAGGCTACCTCAAGGAATCCTTTCGTTCATCGAGGCGCATGGAGAACTGCGCTCGGGAATCGAGGGTGGATCGTCGTTTGCAGAGAATCCTGAGTCGGACCAATGGTTCCTTGATCCTTATGATGAGCTCTTATCGGATTGTGAGAGCGAGAAATCAAGTCGTTCATACTCCGCTTTCAATGTTCAAAGCAGTGAATGTTCGCATTGGTACCGCAGTTATCTTTAATTAATTGATTTCAATAAAATGGCACAGAGAGAGAGACGGATAGCATCCACCACGATCGCCACTCGCGATTTTGTGGAGGCTGTAGCCGACATGTTACCATTCTCGCGTGATTATAGTCCGTTTGTCTTCTGTTCGATGCATCACTGACCAACCTAGCAGCCAGAAAGAATCTCGAAGCCGAGAACTTGAACTGAGTTCGAGACATAATGAGCCCTTCGCTCAGGTACCTGGGTAGCGGATCACAACGAAAATGCAACTACGGCAGTATTTGGACCAGCGATTCCCAAACCCTTTCACGGATGGTCGACCCCTTCTGGGCCTTCCAGATACCAATCTCATCGTTCCTGTTTCGTTTCCAGTCTCGCGCGCCGTGAAGCGCCCAAAGGTCTGATACCATTCTGCTCTCGCGAGAAGTATCACTCCACAGCCTTTGGGTCTAAAACCGGGCACCCACTCCGGGAACCGCTGCTTCAGACCGCCCGGTTAGGAGCAATTATTCGATGCTACGGATCCCTGGAGTCCCGCGGGTGTTATTTCCGCGAGCTAAGGTGAACACGTATCTGATTCCATCTGTTCTCCACGTACGATATTCATTCCAGGCTCGTAAGAGCGGTGAATAGTTTCATCTCGGAACGAATCATGTTCGAACAAGATGATCCGACAATATGACAGCTGATCTACACTGGAACGGATGGAACACCGAGCCTACCATCCGTCAGCCACCTTTTCTAAGAATTGTGCGCCGTCAGAACTTCAAACTTCCACATCCAAAAGCCTGATACGCAGTGCGACAGAGATGCCTTCGCTGGCCTCAAGAAAGGTTTCTCGAACCTCACGCCTTGGACTCTTTCTTCGGCCCCGTTCGTGGAAGAATCCCGTTCTATATTGAATCAGGCCAGACGAGGTGATCTTCATCGAGATGATCCTTGATCTGTATTTGAGCTTCCCTCAGCACAGTAATAACTCTGTCTCTTGAGAGAGTTATTCCCAATCAAGCACAGGGCGATTTCGAGTTGTCCCTCAAGCTTGTCGATCTCAGGTTCTCAGCGATCAAAAACCGGAATCTCCGGGCTCTCCAGGTATTGTTCCCAGGTGAGCGAGATTCGCAAAATGTGCTTCGCACGAGAGCTGTTGCAACATGGAGACACATTTCCGCAGATAATCACAAGCCATTTCGATGAGAGTTGAATGCTGTGAACGCAGGATTGAGTGTCCGATGCGGGTCTAGGATTGAGACCCAAGGTGGATCGCGGAGGACGACCCTCAGACCTCTTCTCAGTATCACCTCAGTGGATCCCGTCGATGATCCACTGAGGATGAATACATTTCATTCTATGTTCTCGAGTCGGAAGCCGCGTACTCCCAGCGGGTCTCCGGACCGGAAGGAGAAAGGGGCGAAAACCAGAAAGCAAAAATCCATCGGAACCCCTATGTGGATGACTCACGATTATCGGAAGATAACGAATGATGCTACTCGCCACCGAAATCATTCCATCAGTGGTATGCTGCTTCCTGTGCTTCATTCTGTGCTTAGAATGGAGGCTCGCCCGAATCCGCGGAAGTGGGCCGACGCGAAACCGACACTTGAGGTTGTTCGCAATCCTATCGCTGCTCATCGCCATTCTGAGCCGCGAACACACCTCTGTGGACCCCGATGCGGAAGCAAGCATACTGAGAGGGGCTGCACCACCGCGCCAGGCGAGAAGACGTAATCCGGTCTACCCGGTGCACATGGAGGGGATCACCGCCTATCGAGAGCTCGAGCGCCTCTCGCGAATGGTCGCGATCAGGCGGCCCTTCGTCATCCGGCAGGCGGGCTTCGAAGAGCGGCGGATGCATATGGAAGAACTGTGTGCGCACTACGACGAAATGGAGGCTGCACGGAGGAGATGTAGGATGCTCAATGAGAATGAAGAGCTTGTGCCGGCAGAGGATCTTCTGCCTGGTTACGAAGCGAATCTCAATCTTCTGCAAGTTCTAGGTCGCGACGAACACGGAGATTTGGACTACGCGGTGTACTTTCCGGATACGGCGCTCTTTTTCTACAATAATTCAGATATCGAACCGATTGAGACTTCTTTGGAAGAGGCGATGAAATTCGTCAACTTTGCCAGACTTGCCACTCAGGACGGCTTCGATTTCTACGACGACAACGGACGACGCAAACTTCCCCTCGAAAGAATAAGAGAGATCATTTCGAGTTTCGATCTTTACGTCCAACAGGGGTCCATGTTCAAGAAGCTGAATAACACACTCATGGAGATATATTACGACCTTTACCCCCAGATATTTGTGAACGATAGATGGTATCTAGCGACTCCCGATCTACTTGCACATCTCATCGCGTACGAAGAGCAGCGACAGCCACCGCAGCCCGGGGCGCCACCACCGCAGCACGGGGTGCCCCCACCGCAGCACGGGGTGCCCCCACCGCAGCCCGGGGCGGCCCCACCGCAGCCCGGGGCGGCCCCACCGCAGCCCGGGGCGGCCCCACCGCAGCCCGGGGCGCCACCACCGCAGTTCGGGGCGCCACCACCGCAGTTCGGGGCGCCACCACCGCAGCTCAGGGTGCCCCCACCGCAGCTCAGGGTGCCCCCACCGCAGCTCAGGGTGCCCCCACCGCAGCTCAGGGTGCCCCCACCGCAGCTCAGGGTGCCCCCACCGCAGCTCAGGGTGCCCCCACCGCAGCACAGGGCGCCCCCACCGCAGCACAGGGCGCCCCCACCGCAGCACAGGGCGCCCACCCCGCAGCACAGGGTGACCCCACGGCAGCACAGGGCGCCCCCACGGCAGCGCCTGGCGCCGCCACGGCAGCGCGGGGCGCCCCTACAGAGAAGCATATTGGATGAGGCGCACCTGCATCGGTCTCCACGAGCTATATTAGAGCGTTCTCCGGACGCAGCGCGAGTACCTATGGCGTCACAGACGGAACACGCAAGGTTGGTGAGGTTTTGGGCCGTTCCATGATGATTCCGTTATTTTCTCAATAGGGATCAAAATTTGGGCTTTCGGTGGGTCACGGCTGCAGCGAAAAACGCCTTCCTCTTCGCAGGAGCTCCAAGTTAGAATCATTTTCCGATAACAATAACGTTTCTTCGGCGTTTCTCAGGCCTGCCGTCCCGCCAGAAAATTCGTTGTACGTGATGGAATATATTCACTATGCCGGATTTTGCATTGGTGGTTGGACGGCCGACAGGAAAGCCTGCAACCCTAGCATCAAGCGCATGAAGATGCCGTGAGTCGAAAAATCCCAATGAAGTCACTTTCGCTGAGTTCCGATTGATTACGATGGTCTCCCGTAATCATTATCCTTCTCTCTGTTCAGGTGGGGTTGGTTCCGACTGAGCGCGTCTACGCCTCAGCGCGAAGAGATGCCAATCAACAAAGAGGAAGAGCTGGAAAGCCTTTGTGAGTCGACTGTGAGCGCGCCTGAAGTTTTGAACATTATTCTGCCCTTTGTTGGTGACCGTAGTGGAGATCTTACTTTTCATCTTCAGTGCACAATCGATTCGTTGGTCTTAAGAACGACATAGAAAACTTCGGTATCCAATATTTGCTTCGGAGAACTTTTCGTACCTCGTTACACTCCATCGTTCGCGCCTTTGCGACGTCCGGCGATAGTTTAATGGCGCTCGGGTGAGATCATCTTGAATTTTTTGGGGAGGATGCGGATAAACAATGTGGATCTTCTTCTCCCGAGTCACTGATATTCACTTTCCAGGATGATTCGGGGATTCAAAGAATATCTGGAGAAAGTTGTCCTATTATTCCGAAAAGGCAACTTCTTGAGTATGAACTTTTCTTTGAGATCCTTCGGAAATCCTTTCCCCAACTCACCGCAGACTCCGACATGCCTTCGATGGCATAGGGATGGATTTGGGAATTGTGGGGGAATCTATGACGAGCGAACTACTTGGGATGAGTGAGAGTTAAGATCGTTGATCTTGCAGAAAAGATCGATGCGAGCGGCATCAAAGGGGACGCTACTTTGAAGTTCGATCCACGAGAGATCGAGGCCAAGGTCAAGGACTTCCACGGTGCCCGACCTGCATTGCACTGCCGATACCCAATGCCAGACATGGACGCACGACAGCCGTTGGAGAGAGATATCTTGCATAAGATAGATTTATGCTACAACTTACGTCATGAACCGGCCGACTGTTTGGAACCCGACGGGTAAATCGTTGCATTTCGTAGTTCCGGGCTTGCGCGGATCACGGCATTATTCCTCAACCCCGAAGGGCCCGTTTCTGATGATTTTTTCACATCCAGCGACAAGAAATGCTCACCAGAAATCCGGATTGCCGTAATGAGTTGGATTCCCAAATATGTTGGGAACCAGCCGCCGGAGAATCTTTCAGAGCTCGGAACACGTCCAAGAGGTCTCCAAGACGGTGGTAGTGGAACAGGGTCTGAAGGAGCACGTGCGCGAGACTCGCAGAGAGCAGCGGCACTGAGTGGCCCGAGTCTTGATGACGTTCACGCATCCGAGGCGTCAGGGGTCGCCGAAGGAACATTACGGTGTGGTTTCTAGTTTTTAAGAGCGTGTGAAACAATCATTCGTCGGAATCTTTCTGGATTGCATCGTTCAAAACAGTGGTTCTCAAACTCTGCCGAGCAATCGACCCCCAGGGGGTCGACCGTCGACCCCCACGGCGACCGCAATGGAGTGTCTATGGAGACGACCCCGATAGATCGGCGGAAGGGCCATCGACCCCCTGGGGGTCGATATCGACCACTTTGAGAACCACTGGTTCAAAAGGATCAGGGTCACGAATCTCCCTTTCAGCTTCATCATCTCACGATACATTTCAGCGCCGTTCCAGTTCCGGATGATACTCTTCAAAGGAACCAGACAAGCGGAGAGGTTTCGGCGACAGGAAAAGATACGGCTCAGCAAAATCTCGAGGCTCGGGCAGACAGAGAAGATGTCGCGATGGGAAGCGCGGTCGCGGATCCTGACAAGTCTGCTGCGCCGGCGCCGGAGGCTCCTGAACGCGGAATGGAAGCCTCGGTTCATCGGGAGTGAGTTTTCTACCGTTAAATTCGACCCGTATTGTTCTCTGAATTTAAGGCTGCGACAAAACCAGCCGTCTCGGAATCGTGGATGAAAGATATCCATTCCGCTAAACGCTTCCAGGCTGGAGAAATCTCATGGCCATATCAGAATGCTTTCGTTCCTTCCAGAAGAGTCCTCTGGATTCCATTGTCGAAATATTTTCGGATTGCATCGTTCAATAGAATCAGGGTCACGAATCTCTTCATTCCAGCGCTGATCAACCAGTTCCGGGCGACCCTCTTCAAAAGAACCAGACAAGCGGAGAGGTTCTGGCGACGGGGAAAGGTCCAGCTCGGACAGACGGAGAAGATGTCGCGAAGGCACGCGCGGTCGCGGATCCTGAGAGTGCCGCTGCGCCGGCGCTGGAGGCTCCTGGGCGCGGCGTCGAAGCCTCTGTTCATCAGGAGTGAGTTTTCTGCCGTTATATCCGACGCTTGTTGTCCCCTGAATTGTCCTCTGGATTCATTTGTCGAAATATTTTCGGATCGCATCATGAAATAGAATCAGGGTCACGAATCTCTCTTTCAACTTCATCAACATCTCATCATGCATTCCAGCGCTGTTGAACCAGTTCCGGACGACCCTCTCCAAAAGAACCAGACAGGCGGAGAGGCTAAGGCGACAGGAGAAGGTCCAGCTCCGCCAAATCTTGACGCTCGGACAGACGGAGAAAATGTCGCGGAGGGACGCGCGGTCGCGGATCCTGTGAGTGCTGCTGCGCCGGCGCTGGAGGCTCCTGGGCGCGGCGTCGAAGCCTCTGTTCATCAGGAGTGAGTTTTCTGCCGTTATATCCGACGCTTGTTGTCCCCTGAATCGTCCTCTGGATTCATTTGTCAAAATATTTTCGGAACGCATCATGAAATAGAATCAGGGTCACGAATCTCTCTTTCAACTTCATCAACATCTCATCATGCATTCCAGCGCTGTTGAACCAGTTCCGGACGACCCTCTCCAAAAGAACCAGACAGGCGGAGAGGCTAAGGCGACAGAAGAAGGTCCAGCTCCGCCAAATCTTGACGCTCGGACAGACGGAGAAGATGTCGCGAAGGGACGAGCGGTCGCGGATCCTGAGAGTGCTGCTGCGCCGGCGCTGGAGGCTCCTGGGCGCGGCGTCGAAGCCTCTGTTCATCGGGAGTGAGTTTTCTGCCGTTATATCCGACGCTTGTTGTCCCCTGAATCGTCCTCTGGATTCATTTGTCAAAATATTTTCGGAACGCATCATGAAATAGAATCAGGGTCACGAATCTCTCTTTCAACTTCATCAACATCTCATCATGCATTCCAGCGCTGTTGAACCAGTTCCGGACGACCCTCTCCAGAAGAACCAGACAGGCGGAGAGGCTAAGGCGACAAGAGAAGGTCCAGCTCCGCCAAATCTTGACGCTCGGACAGACGGAGAAGATGTGGCTGAGGGAAGCGCGGTTGCGAAGCTTGATAGTGCTCCAGGTCCGGCGCCGGAGGCTCCTGAGCACGGAATGGAAGCCTTGGCTCATCAGGAGTGAGTTTTCGGCCGTTATATTCGACGCGTATTGTCCTCTGAGTTTAAGGGACAAAGCATAGTTCCGAAGTTCGGTCCCAGATTAGCGTCGGCAATCCCAGCGCCGAAATGCACACCATGCAAGGTATGCATGCTTGTTAGGGTCGCCGAACAACATGTACGGGCACGACCCCTATGGCATAAACGTGTGTTCATCGACTGACAATCGATGACTGTCGAATCGAGAGTTGGTCGAACGGTGTCCGTTCTGTGATCAGGTCAGACTCGCAGAGCACGGACTCGCGTCCGTTTAGCTTCCTGGCCCCGAAAAGAAGGACTCATCCCTGGGGACAACGCGGAAACAACATTGACTAGACTATATCTCCGGGCCGGGCCGGCCCGGAAAATTAATTTGTTTTGTTGCTAAAAACCAAACCGTCCGCGCCCGTAACATCGCGAATGGGCTCTGATGCCTCGCTAACCTTCTCTCGGATTCAATCAGCATTGCTTCTGAAAGGTGCCCAACCACAAGCCGGTATTTCCGGCATGAGGCTTATGCGGGTCTGAGTCGCGGTGTCACGAAGCACCGATCAGCATCCGATCCCTTCGCTCTGGTGCTGGCATGAGCTCGTTGAATGTTTGCTACGACAAGCGATCATCGGATCAGCGGCATTCCGGGAGGTTGTCGACCATACGGACCAGCGTCGAACCAGGACTGCGAGGTCTCGCACCGACACTGTCGAACTTCGAGGATTTCAGAGAGGTCTGACAGCGGGAATCGGCCAAACCCACGGCTCACAGCAACATGATGATCTGAACGGAATACCGGCTGAAAACGGACCGCGTCAACGACCGCAGCGGGACGATTGTATCGCTGAGATAGTGATGGAAATCCACTTTCAGGGAACAGGCGAGAAATGCCTCATTCCTCTTGGCATTCGAGCATATCGGAGCTCTGATCCCGCAATCTCCTGGAAAGGGGGAATCACTAGAGTAAGTAAGAAAACCATACGAGAAAGCTCCTAAGATAGAAGAGGCTCCTGCGATAGAAGAGGAGTATTTGGAAGAATATAGAGTCCGCGTTCGAGTTTCGACGTTGAAATCTTCCTCCATCTCTCGACTCCGACGATATTTGCTTGGAACCCGAATGAGCTCTCCTTTCGATTCTTTAAGATGGAGCTGGGCGGGGCTGCTGTCTCCCACGGAACTTCACCCGAGATCGGCCTTAAAGCCTCCAGAGATGCGGCGTTGTCATGACGCACGTAAGTAGAATGCGCCCAAGAAGCCGAGCTTTGGAGATGTGAGCCTGGATCGAATTGAATCACTTCGCAATGAAATTGCAGTTCTTCATGAGTTGCATGGGACTATGACCGCCATCAAAGCCTTCATGAAGGATTGTGATTGGAAATCCAAACATCCGCTTGTCTGGAAATATTCGAGATCACAAGCCCTGGTGAAAAGCAAGTGAGTCACTTTTACCCGCCGACATTCTCACCCAGTCAAACTTTTCTTTGTGCCACTTGGAGCTTTTGCTGGAATCGGCACCCCAACCGAACTATCGTGGAATTCGGTGGAGGTAACGGGACTCGAGCTGGATCCAATAGTTGAATCTTTCGACAAGAACACCATACTCTCCCAAAAAAGAAGGTTCCTCAACAGTTCTGGCGTCCGGATCCCCTACGATACTCGAGATGCGAGGTTCAATATTCGGCTCCTGATTCCTAATTCGTCGCATCTCTTTAAAGAATCATCGAAAATTTCCAACAATTCTGTGAAGTGCTGCTGGACCTATTAGAAAAAACTGACTTCGACAGTGAGTATACATCCAAGATATCGGAGCATTGATTTCATGTTGACCAACGGGCGCTGAGTTTCGAGAACGCTTCTCGAGTCGAGGATACCATCTACGTCGATTTTTTCCAGAGAGGCTGAGGGCTAGTGGCTTCAATGCGAATAATTCAGTTCTGGTCAAAACAAAGGACCTGACCACTGCTATCGAGGAAATCCATGGAAAGAGAATCGTGCTTCGTTGTAAAAAGTCCATGAAGCGCCCCGATGAAAATAAATCTCCTGAGGGACTCGCTCAGTGGACGAAACTTCCGCGGAATGTCATCTCCGAAGTTATTCTTTGTTTCGATATTGAGCGGACCGCGACCCCATGTCCACCCCACGTCGTTAGGTCAGTTGTCATTCGTCACCGATCGTCACAGTTCCTCGCCTTATTGTTAAATCTCCATTTCATCGTCTGTTCTAGGGGTTACAGCGAAGATTCTTGCCCAGATGAAATTTATCTGGATCCGCCGGGCTCTACCCCAGAGAATCAGACATCTGGAGAGGTCTCGGTGAGAGAAAAAAGTGGAGCGTCGCGAAATATCCAGGATCAGGCGGACGACAAACAGGCTCCGGGATCGAGTGCAGCCACGGAACCTTTGGCCGCATCGGCAGCGGAGATTCCGAAGAGCGAGATGGATGCGACCGAACTCTCGAAGTGAGTTTATCATCTCAATATTTGACGTGATATTCTTTGATATTGGTGACGAAACGTCATTCCGACGACGATAATCCCAGACTAGAATCCTATCCCTGCCGCTTCTGATATCCTCTACTTACGAGTGACTCTCCGGACAAGCGTAATCGCATTCATCCAGGTCTCGGTCTCTAGAGGAAAACATCCGCAGTGTCTATCAGGGTCGTGGAATGATTGCCCATCATGAGTTCCTTCCGCGTACTTCTACAATCTCATCACATGATTTCGAATCTTGCGCAGCATTGAGCTACCAACCCTTAGAAGGCGAAGCCGATTCAATTTCTTCGATAATGAGCTGCTTCCTCGATGTTTTCCTTCGGAGAATGGAGCTGCTCGGTGAGATAAGCCCACCTTCCTCGGCTCGAGAACGGGAATCTCTTCCGATACCGGGAGACTGATTGTTACGTCGACAGTGCCTGTCCCAGACTTGCTTGAGACCTAGGATTGGACCCGTGATCACGGTTCGCCGATTCCGGCATTGGCTTGTGACGAGCGACCCGCGGCCTGTCGCGAGCCTTCCCAATCTGGGATTCCAGAGTTCGTTGACGAAATCGCTCGTTTGAGCTCAGGGCCCGAGAATCATTAGCTTTCCAGGCGGTAGTTTTCAGCGGAATCCTCTCTTGCGGTTCAACTATGGGATAGTGTCAGTCGACATCCAACAGCTGAGTATTCTGATCACCACCTCAAACTTTCTAGGGCCGATGCGAAGCCAACGTTTGTGATGGTGTACGCTCATTTGGGCGGATACTGCTTCAATGGTTCAAGTGCGTCGAATGAAGAATGTTTACCGGAGGCGGAACGGAAGAACTTTGAGTGAGTGGGGCTATATCTCCTTGGTCTACATATACCGGCTCAGGTGCGAGGATGAGATCTCCTTAGACCTCAAAAATTCCAGGTGGACATGGCTCAGGCTGCGTCTCGCAGCTAATGAGGATCCAAGGGAAGTAGAAAATGAAGAATTCCGGTTGCAGGTGGACGAGTCTTGTGAGTTCCGTTTGTTACAGACCACTCTTTCGAGTGGAGACCGATTTGAGCTATTAATGCTCGAGTTGAGCAGATTTCCGCTCGGATAGGCTCTTTGCTGAAATCTGGCTTTCGCTCAAATCGGAGTTTGCGTAAATAGCACGTCCGCTCGCATCAGTAGGCGCCCAAGCCTTCGTGGGCCATGTACATACGTTCTGGACGCAGATGAGGATGAGTTACATACCTATGTTCCCGACACAACAACCCCCGCCTTCTTGAGAAAGGCGGACTTTCTTGGTCGTTAATGCGTCACCGGTGCGCCCTCCTTCTCCTGAGAATCAATCACTTCCACCGTGCCAACTTACAGCGCTCAGATATTCGGCAGAAGAGAAAGAAGAGATCGATAAATTTTGCTGCGAAATGATCCGCTCGAAGTATCACCCTGCTACTCGAGCTTACATCTATTACGGGAAGCGAATAGAGAGCTTGGAACCCAGGTTAGATGCGCGCAGTATATCCACCGAGAGTCAACATTCCACAATTCCATCGCCCCCCCCCCTGTATACGTCACTGCTTGAGCCGATCTCGAAACCTTCCGATTCCGCCGATGGATTGAATTTGCAGGCCCTGCTGTAATATCAAAGGGTACGCGGGGATCGTCATAGAGCTCGAAAAGAAAACCGATTTCAACGGTGAGTGTTTTCACTGTGCAAAGCTTGATGTCGCGGATTCGCGTGAACCTGAAAAACAGCCTGAACGAGGAAATCAATTCAATGGATCTTGTAGGCAATATCGCGAAGTCCGGCATAAGGGCGCAACATTCAAATTTGGTCATCGCGAAGGACGTGAGCGATGCGGTAGAAAGCTTCCATGGAGCTAAGCCTAGGTTGTTATGCCGCGCCAGTCAACCAGACTGCAGCGACCCCGCACTCCAGAAGATCCTGCACATGATAGAGCTCTGTTTCGATCGGGAGGGAAAGGCGATTGACTGTCAAAAGGAAGGGTGAGTCTTCTATTTTCTATTGAATACTGGGTCCGATACGCCATTGCTTAGGTCGGAGGCTAAGATGTTTGACATCCTCACTCGATTCTGTGTAGAATTTCCAGACGATGACCGCAATGTTGATATTTTCAGAAATTGTGCGACAAAAATATATATCGTTCCTCCGGGACCGCTTCCGGAAAACCATCCTTACGGGCCGACGGTGCCGGCCGCAAGCACAGACAGGCAACCAGCCCCCGATCAGACAGCGCCAGACGCCAAACCGCAGGGAGATGAGAGTAAGAAAGCGGAGCTAGAGAAGGAACCAGACGAAGAGACCGCGCGAGGAAAGTCTGATGTCGGCGCGGCCACTCTCGAAGCTGCCGAAGTTCTTCCCCATTCAGGACCTGGTACCTCCACTCGTCCGGAGAGCACTGAAGCTGAGGAAAAATCAGCCGTCTCGGAAAGGTGAAGCCCTTCCTTGCCCTGTTCGACATCAGTCGTGGAATCGTGGAGGACAGATATCTATTCCGCTTAACGATTTCAGGCGAGAGAAGTCTCATCGCAATATCAGACTGTTGTCGTTCCTTTCAGAAAAAGCAAGGAAGCGGCTTTTGTGATGGCTTACGCACATATCGGCGGTTACTGCTTCAATGGTTCGACTGCGTCAAATGAGAAATGCATACGCACGGAGATACCGACGAATTTAGAGTGAGTGTAATAATCTTGCATTTTCGAGTATGCCGATTCGAGTTCCGACCGATTCGTTCCAGGTGGACTTGGCTGAGACTGCGCGCCGCTGATTTTGAGGACCCGGTCGAACCTGAATATTTGGACTACGAGTTGGAAATGAGCAGTACAAGTACGTATGATCACAATGGAGAATTGAACTGGAGAGTCAAGTTGAACGAACAGATATCCTCTCAATCACCCAGGATTCGATCGAGAGGAAGAGAAAATGCAAGCCATCGACGAGTTCTGCTGCAGAATAACCGAAACGGAGATTCATCCTGTGGTTCAAGCCTACGTTCATTATGGGGAACCTATGAGGAAAACTGAACCGAGGCAAGTCGTAGAAAATGTATCGGTACTCCGTCTTGCCGATGAGCTGCCGATAGAACTTGCTAGAGCCGTGAATTCTCGCATTTTGTCAATTGATTCATCTTCCAGACTCATCGGCAGCATCGTAGATTACGCCGATGTCACGACCGAACTCGGACGTAGTCTCAACTTCAACGGTGGGTCTCATGACATCTGGAGCTCCAGCATAGTACGATGCTTGACCCTCCTTCCTGGAGGCTTTTCGTGATCGGAGTCTCAAGCCCGCGCAATTTCCAGAAAACATGGCAAGGTCCGGGATTACAGCGCACTCTTCGGAATTGGTCGATGCGGATGCCGTGAGCGCTGCGGTGCGGGAGTTCCATGATGCCAAACCTAGACTGCTATGCCGATCGGTCAGCCCTTCAGGAAAGCCCGATTCCACACCACAAGAGATCCTTTACATCATAGAACTATGCTTCGCGAGGTCACGAACGCCGGTTGACTGCAAGTCAGAGGGGTGAATATTCATCAATGTTCACTACGCCGTGAGCTGGGCTCGGATCCTAGATCCGCCCCAGGCCTTGACACCTGTCCCTCACTAATACTTCTGGCGTGGCCACTTTTAGGAACTGTGCCAGCAAGATAAGAATTGCTCCTCTGGAATAGCCATCGGTGAGACCATCAAAAGGAGCTGGGCCTAAGGAGGAGAACAAGAGGAAAGATAAGCCGGAATAGGAACCTGCGACTGTGGAACGAGAAAAGGTATCCGAGGCGAAGCATCAGGAGGGACATGACGGAGAAGCTGCATATGGGTGAGATTTCCTGAAGCCGAATCCCTCTCACGCTTGACAGCCGTCAATCAACGAGCGAATGATTTTGCGAAAAACCGTGAACCGTGATTCCTGCAATCATCTGTTGCGGTCTGCTGTTTTCGGGTTGCAGTCCTACACCACGGAGGACCGTATGAGGGTTCATGAGATTCTGACATAGGGTTCTGTTTTCAGGGACGATGACTCGAGGGCGTGTGTGGAGAATATTCACCTTATTCCAAAAGGGTCCATACAAAGTGACCATCCTTATTGGCGGTCGAATGCGAATGTTTCTATGAAGAACCGCGTAATAATAAATGATGTCGGGGCATGTTCGACCGAACACACGAACACGAGGCTACGGTTCTGAAGTCATCATGAGAGAACAAACGTTATTCGAACAGGAAATCAACATCAGCTGGACGAAGCCCTAGCCCTGGATCATGCCACCTATAATAATCGGAGCATCGTGCACGCCGGAAATACGAACTCGTACGTTTGAAAAGTGAAGCGGAGAATTCCACGGCCTAGCAGACATCTCTGTCCTGCCGTAATTGTGCGATTGGCCTTGCCGTCTCCTTTGTCTTCAGGTCCTCAGGTCTTCAGGGAGTCGTTGCGAAGCTTGCGGATCACGGCGTTCCGCGAGGATTAGCTGTAGCTCCATTAGTCTTTCTTCTATTCAGGATTGACATCGGCTATTGTATGAGCGGAGTGTTGATCATCGAACTAACGCTGATGACACGGAACTGTTCACCGACGACGGTTTGAATGCTCTGAAGCTCTCATTGTCCAACATTCAAGATTGGGCCGATCCTTGACAACTTCTCATGTCTGCTTCCAAGTCAGCCGTTCCCTTCGTGCTCGAACGCTTCCAACGCGAGTCTGTTATGAATAACTCCCGTATCCTGCCGTGAATTCTGTCGGAGATCTTGGTGTTGTCCGCGACGATGTGGTAGAAATTGACATATTTATGTCCGTTGCACCACCGGTATTCCGATACTCGGAAAGGAGTACATATTCGGTGAAAATCATCCAGGAATCGAACCTCCTACACAGCGAATGTGAGACAGCCCAGTTCAAGCCACTAACTTTGCCCATTCCGCCGGAGACCCCACTCCTCTACGTCGCGAGGGGAATTCTTCCAAACCGAGTTTCAGCGGCTTTATTCAGCAGAGCTCAAAACTCCGGGAACATGGTGTTCGATACATGGAAACGTGGCTAATCGTATAGCGAGGTGCTCGAATCAGGGGCGTTCTCTGACAGGATGCCGGCGAGCCTGTCAACTACACGCAACAATATGATCTGAGTTATGCGTCGACTCCATGGAATCCAATCGAAGTCGAGGGCGAACTAACTTACCGAATCCTTCGAGGAGTCTGAGGAGCGTTGCAAGGGGACCTGAAGAGTGACAGGGTTTTTTCAAGTATTCGATCACCGAGGAATAGAGTTGTCTGCTCGTACAGATCGGGGCACATTACCGGAACTATCTGCGAGAACGACCTGAGGAGAGACCGAGACGAAGGTAACGAGAAGGACAGAAAGGAGCATGGGCAGCCTCGCCATGACGATGGAGCTTTCGACGTAGTTAGAGCTCTGGATGTCAGCATAAAAGCACTGCTTTTATACCCCGTGAGAGCATGAAGAAAATGGCGGTTAGCAACCGTTGAATCAGCACCATATTCTGAACTTCCCAAGCCGCTCGTCTTTTTCATTGTTAACCTTGGTGACCGGAGAGAACACCGATCGACAGCTAACCACCCTTGCCCCCTATGGCAAGACATCCACGAGCGCTCTAGTTTACGACAAACGAGCATGATGACGAGGTACAGTCAGATTTCAACGGTATGCATCCCGGATCACACAGCGATTGCAAGGAGCGGAAAAATGTCAGCTTGAAGACGCGGAATCATGTGGATAACCAAGTCTAGCCGTGTGTTTTCGACGGCATACTTTCTGGAGCGAAGAGATTGCGGCTAGAAACATCGGGAGATCTTTTATTCGGATAAGAGATCGATCCTTCCCTTACCGAGCCTTGGGTATGACGGAAAAATGACGGCGGGTGCTTTTGCGGTCGCCCGCGGGCTTTAAACTGCAGTCGAAAACTGCAACTGGAAGCAGTTTTTCTCAGTTGATAAACTGCAAAATTTAGCAGTTTCTGCAGTTTAAAAACTGCAGTCGAAAACCGCTGCAAGGCCTAGTCGTGAGAGCCTCATAACTCATGAATCATAACTGAAACATGGCACACCGTTCATCTTTGCACAAACCCGTTTCCGATAGACGTGCGGGTTAGATCCCGAACGCTTCGAAACACGGGGCGGTGATTCGCGCCTTCTGGCGGTAAAAGGACGACTCGTTCGATCGTATCCGTTGTACCGAACCAAGCTTATTTCAGCCGTTGACCGCCCAACAATCATTTCCATATCTGGCGGAACTCCTCTTGCTTTGGCATGTGTAATCGTATAACACATGGAGTCTATTAACAACCAGCGTTCCAGGTCGTGTTTCGCGCAACTTCTCTAGTTTCCAGTCTCCCTTGCGGGTCTACGAGTGAGCGGTGTCCTGCAGTGCTTGAGTGCAAGCTTGGGAAGAGCATAACTTCCTAAGAATCGCAAAAAGTTGAAGATTGTGAGATTGTGACGCAGCGAGGAGAAACATCCGTCCCTGTTTTTATGGTGCGTGACATTACTTCTGGTCAAGATTGAAACGGGGTCAAGTTTCAGCTAGTTACGTATAATAACTGCGATCGAAGTTTAGTTTGCGGGCTGCTCGAGGAGCGATTTTGGAAGGGTTTCGTCAGTAGGGTCAGCTAACATTGAAAATCGAACTGCGTCAAAGGCCGTTTGATTGGTTCGCAGTCTTCCAGTCTATGAGCTGTTTGATTGATATCTTTATCAGCGTTCCAAATACAGGCAAAGGCCGCATATGCGAAACCATACATGACCTTCGGTATTAGCTGTCTAATAGATAGGCTTTGACAAGCATCCTGAATTTGGGGGAGGATCTTCTTGAGCGTATGTCGATTGGCAAGGAATTCCAGATCAAGGGGATTCGAGTGAGGGGAAGGTTCCTCAGCTACGACTGTTCTGGAGGAGGGGACGACGAGGTCCAACTGACCATGCCTCAGGGCGGAGGTTATGGGCCGTATCGTAAGCGAGAGGGCCGGAGCGAGGCACGCCCGTATACCAAGAAATGCAAGGCAGGCAAGTCTATATCGAAAACATTGGGAAACATTCAGAACATTCAGATCTTTGTAGTACGTGGAGACGTTTGTGCGAGGAGGACTGCCGAAGATAGCTCGAAGGGCGTTGTTTTTGCTATTTTAATAGAAGATAGAACCGGAGAAGGGGGCAGACCCCAGGCCGCGGTGCCATAGGTCAGGAAACTGAGGAAAAGAAGTTTGAATGCATGTATCAGTAGAGACGGCGGAAAGCCGGCACGACGAAGGCGTTGGATGCAGTGGGTGAGAATGCATTTCTCGAAGAGTTTGGAGGGAAAATGATTGAGACTGAATCTGTCGACGGATCTGTCGTTGTGATTGAGAGTGATCGCTGTACGGGAGTTTTGGAAGCGTCGCAGAATCTCGCGTCTCCGCGAGATCAGATGCATCCTCAGTACGAGTTGAGCGGTCTCCGGTCTCATCGACGCCAACGGCAGAATATGTGGTTCCCTCGCACGCAGTCATCTACGCTCAACCGCAAACATATTGCGGTTGAACGAGGTTGGAAGCCGCAAGAAAATGCGGTTAATCGCGGGGAGAAGCCGCGGAAAATGTGAGGTTAACCGCGGTTGGGAGCCGCAAGAAATGTGCGGTGAATAACCGCTGCAAGACCTGGATACTGGATACATGACGACAGCTCCACACAGCCTGCGGGATGCACTCCCTTGGAGAGAGGAACCGAGCTCGATGGTGCATTCCATCGTTCCCATTGTCTGGCACCTCGAACGCGACCCAGCTTCTTCTAAAATGCCCCACAGATTCTACCGATTCGATGGAGATCATGGTAGAAAGAAAATTGTCTCGCTGTGTTCCAAGAGTCCCGCGCCCAGATGGGCGCGTTCGTAGTAGTTTGCGGGTCTTCCGCTTCTTCTCTGGCTATCCACTCCGCTCCTTCCATAGCACTCCAAGCAGGAAATCTCGCACATGTTTTTGGCGGTTAGCCTTGTTACCAGGCACTAGGGAATATGAGCATCACTTGCATCAGATCAGCCTTGCATTTGCAACTCTTGCTTTCCCGTGCAAACCAAACAGTATTGGAACAGGAATTCCATCATCTAGTCAAACAATCTATAAGTTCGCGATTCACGTTGGCCTCACTGCGTCTCTTCAAATGTTATATTCAACCGAACTGAGCTGTTGGCAGTCGGTGCGATTTCATTTTCCAGATTCCAAACCATGTCGACATTGGGAAACGTACAGCTCTTGCTTTGCTCCGGCTGCAATAATAGTGGCTGACGGATCTAGTTCTCATCGTACCCTATTCACCTCATGGTTAGATCATCGCGCTAGATTATCAGAGTAGTATATCCACGGAATCAAGCCTTGGTGGCTGTGTAAAACTATAAGAGCTAGTGTGTTCATGTTCCCGTCGCCGGTTGTGATGCGCCCAAGGAATCATGGTAGAGACTACATATATCGGTGGACCCGTCATGGATATCCTCTACCGCACAGAGGCCAGAGTCAAATCAACGCTTGAAACTCCCGGAGTCGGAGAAGAGAGCCGGTTATGATGTCATCATCATGATTCGCCGAGCTGGTAACAGAGCCTGTTTGTAAGGGATTGATTGGATCAAGGCGGAATATTTCTGAGGCGCTGCAGCCAGGGGAAACTTGGACGAGCTCGCTGGACACTCAAGGCTTCTCCTGAAGCCTTTGTTCATACTCGGCAGGTCCGCGTGTCGTCCGCTCCAGGCTTCAAGTTATCAGATGCACTGCTTCACTCGTACAAACCGAATCGGCCTGATACGATCCGAGTTGAACCAAAAAATCTCAACTCCGGTGTGCCTTGAGGGCCCTCCATGTGGTAGAAATTGACATCGTGATTGTACCACCGGTATTCGAATATTCAGAAAGGAGTACCAATATTTTTCGGAAAATCATCCAGGAATCGAACCTCTTACATACCGAATGTGAGAGAGCCCAGTTCAAACCACTAACTTTGCCCATTTCGCCGGGAACCCCACTCCACAGTGGACAACACTATTTTCCCCGCTTTTTCGCAGCTGATTCCATCTGATCCGACTCCGTGGTAAGGGAGAGGGTCGCACACGCAAAATTACAGGGGGGTGCCCGATTTCAGTGGCGAAAATACGATTCTACGCCTAATTCCAACGACTTTCGACATGCGAATCTTGGAAACGCGCGCGTTCGTTTCTGGTGTTTCCGTGTCAAATATCACCGGAGGAAGCAGAAGATTCTCCTCCGAGCGCTCCGATCGACGTTTTAAGGGCTTTGCTGGTGTCATCGGAAGACAGAAGCTCAGACTAAACCAACTATCGGCTCTCAATGCACATTGCGGCATGTTAAGGGGATAGCACCGACTCTTTCTCAAACTCAGGTGCCGCAGGTTTCCGCACCCCAAAATCTATTCTGGAGCCTCACTTCCGACCAAAAGACGCTGGGAAAATTTATTTGGAGGCTACGGCCGCCTGCGCGCGTGCTCTTGTCCGCCGTGGGCCCACTGTGCGTCGCGAGGGGAATAATTTCAAACTGAGTTTCAGAGGCAAATTTATTCAGCAGAGCTCAAAACTCCGGGAACTTGCTATTTAACCCATGGAAACGCGACTAATCCTATAGCGAGGTGCTCGAATCAGGGGCGTTCTGTGACAGGATGCCGGCGATCTGGTCAACTACACGAAACAATATGATCTGAGTTATGCGTCGACTCTATGGAATCCTATCGGAGTGGAGGGCGAATAAACTCACGGAGTCCTTCAAGGAATCTGAGGAGCGTTGCGATGAGGCCTGGAGAGTGACAGGGTTTTTTAGATATTCGATCACCGAGGAATCAAGTTGTCTGCTCGTACAGATCGGGGCTCATTACCGGATCCATCGGCGCCAACGGCCTGAGAAGAGACCGAGACGAAGGTAACGAGAAGGACAGAAAGGAGCATGGGCAGCCTCGCCATGGCGATGGAGCTCTCGACGTAGATACAGCTGTGGATGTTGGGATGAAAGCACTACTTTTATACCCCGTAAGAGCATTAAAAAAATAGCTGTTATCAACCGTGGAATTGGAACCACATCCTGAACTTCCACAGCCGCTCGTCTCTCTCCATTGTTAAACTTGGTGCCAGAGAGAACAGTCATTTCCAGCTGACCACAATCACCACCCTTGACCTCTAGTTTGCGACAAACGAGCATGATGACGAGGTACAGTCAGATTTCAACGGTACGCATCCTGGATTGCACCGCGATAACAAGGAGCGGACATCCGGGTCCGAGCCATGAGAAAGGCTGTCTAGACTCCGTGGATGCAACGCTCTTTCTAACACGACCGCCCCGCTCTCTGAAAGCAAGTCTTGCGAATATTCACGTGAGAGACTTCTCCGATTCACAGAACCGAAAGTCTCTGAATGGAGTGAAGTGTGAATTATGGATCTAATCTTTCAGTTCTGGAATTGTTGCAGGATTCATAAACGGATGCGAAACCGCATTCAAGGCGGTTCGATAATGAGACTTGTCAGTGAATGTTCGCTTAAAGAAATGTATCCTCGCTCAACCAGCTGAAGAAATCAAGTTTGAATTTTGGAAATCTTGCGTGACGAGATAAGGAATGTTCTAACCGTGATCAAATCACCGTCCAAGATATTTATTCCGTATATATCGCTTGATGATTTTTTCCAAAAAGTACCGATGCATGAAAACGAGTTGGAGGATTTTGATGACTCGGGCAGTTCTGGAGAGCCATGCTGCAATACATCCTTTGAACAGAATAGCCCTACCGGAGAATCGCTGATCACTGACAAAAACAGTTGACAAAAAAACGCACTCTACTCCGCTCCAGCAGCTGCTAAGAATGTGGCAATGTTCAGCAATCTCCATGAATGCATTTGAGATATTGTGTGCACTTGTATCTCCGTTATATGAACGTCATGGAGGTCACATACGAGGACACATGGTAAGCGAGGCTTGGTCCACTGGAGCAATGCCCGGCAGCATCATAGCGAGCATCGTGTACATGCTTTGTGAGCTCGCAAACATATTGAGACTCCTAACGCGAGTACATCATAACCTACCATAGCCGTGTACCCGACGGGTGGAATCCATCGGAGGATCCATATCATCGCAACGGACCCTGCACGGTTTTCCAAGATTGGTCTTGAGAGGCTCTTGACTCATAAATCATAACTAAAACATGGCACACCGTTCATCCTCGCACAAATTCGATTCCGACAGACTTGCAGCATATCGTGAATCTTCCAATAGAAGGCCGAACTTCTATTTTTTCAGATACCGTCGACGACAAAAACTAGAAAGGTGGAAGAAAAAAAACGAAATCTACGAGAACTTCGATTAGAGATGGGCTTCTATTTTTGAGAACGCCTTTGTCGAGGGCCTACAGTGGGAGATGGGCTTCTATTGGAGAGGAGCTTCAATTTGAAGATCTACGATTGATCGCGAACGCTTCGAAACACGGTTCGGCGACCCACACCTTACGGCGGTCAAAGTAAGCCTCGTTCGATCGTATCCGTTGAACCGAACCAGGCTTCTTTCATCCGTGGAGCGCTCAGCAACCATCTCCATCTCCGGCGGAACCCTGTTTCTGTGACATGTGAGATAGTTCAACACATGGTGTCCATTCACAATATTCTTCTCAAGTCAGTACTACGAAATCAGGACACCAGGGTTGAAAAGGCGTGCGGGAGCTTCGGCATATCAAGAGGCTCGGTGAAACCTGCTGTCGTCCCAGGTTTCAATGTGTTCAGATAATCAGAGAGCTTCACCTAGGTTGGGGGTTCCTCTGACGAATAACTCATTCTGAGCTTCATGGGTGACGGCAAATTCAAATAGCCATAGGGACTCGACTTCTAAAAATATGTCTCCCGGTCATGCAGCGAATAAGAGTTTGAGAGGGGAATGGCGCACACTGCTGTGCGTGCTGCAGCTAACAGCACGTCCGTTCTGACGCGCACAGCATGCAGCTGGCAGGCGACATTGCAAAGAGCGACCGCGGGATGGCGTTGCCTCGCAGCGCAGCGCGCCCGGCTGTCACTCTCGAGAGAGCCGATTTACAATGGAAGAGGAGCGTATCACGCATGGTACCTAGGTAGACGTTTTCGGACGGCAAAAGTGATATACAATAATTGAGGATATATTGTTGATTTATATATATTATTGAATTATATATATTATTGAATTATATATATAAATTTCATTCATTCATTCAATAGCTCTTTTATTGAAAAAAAGGATGTATATAGGTATCAGACATCAACCGCTGTTCTCAGCGTTTACAGGAAGATCTCACTAGGTATTTGTCGATTTAGTATATTCGAGCAGATTCGCCACGAGAAGGTGTTTTTGACCGTGTCTGTCCTGGCCATAGATTTCGACCTGACTGTGACCTCTTTTCGAAGATTATTCTTGCGTATGTCAAAATAATGATCAGCTTTCAGTGAATCCATAAAAAGCTTTCTCAGTTCCGACATCCGCCTCCAGAAGATGATCTGAACAACATGAAGGCTTTTGAGAACTTGGTTACATTCATCTGTTCCAACCTCTGTAGAATTCATCCTCTGTTGATCTGTCACCATGATCCCAATAACGGAAATCCGAGCTTTTCATCCGCTATAACTGAATATGCAAAGGCAGCGCAGTCAAGTGTTGTTTGTCAGCACGGGTGCCGATCTCAACTACTCTCTCGGCGTATTGCGTCTCCGACAGCAGAATTGAGCTCAAGGAGGGAATTTGTGAACAGCTACCCACATTCAAACAAGGGACGGTTCATTCCTCTTTCCAACTCCGCAGTTTTCCTTTTCTACAATACTCCCTTTACAATTACGAGGATGTTCCGTGTCTCCTTCCACTTCAGTGGGAAACACTAGATTTTTTTTTAACAACACGCAGGGATTAGGTCAACTCCGACACTCCACACAATGGGCTCGTAGCGGTGGAATTTGCCTTGGTGTTAATAAGGCTTACAGGAAGCGTTATGTGGACTGAAGTAAGTCGTAAAGAGACAACAGACCTCATTATTTCTCAGCATCAAATTTGATGGCTCGTGCGACCAGCTGCGACCAAGAAATGGTCGTCGTCTCGAATCGACAGAAATTTAGATTCGAGTCGAGGAAGTCCAGATCGACGGAATGACCGATCAGGACCGCATGATCGCCACCTCCATCTTGAAGCACTATCTAGTTCCGACAGAGGTGACATATGTATTTCCTCAAACCGTGAATAATTCGCGATGGCGGCGATTTCCACGCCCGCGTTTACGGTCGCAGTCGCTCGCGCTGACTGCGAATGGCCCAATGGAATCACATACGAAATTGGTTGTCATCAACGTCCCTTCCTTATGGAATGCTCATCGCTACCGAATTGGTCGCTCGAAATGTGGAGACCCCGGAATTCGAGATTCAAATGCATATCCTCCAAGGTTGTATCCCTACAGCGGAGCCTCCCGATGTTGACGTACACAGACTCGTCGTACCCCTTCGCACAGACCCAATCCTTCATTACGCCTCAGATACTGATACAAGCTTCCTCATTCTGAACTTGTCGTCAAGAATGCAGCCAGGGATTTGATGCGGATTTATTTCGGAAAACCACGATAGCCCGGAGCTTGGCCCTGGGTTTGTGGGAACGGGCAATTTCTCTATCAAATGGGGGAGAACGTGTTGAACCCCCTCCTGATCATCGTGAGAAGCCCGTCGACTGGAAGAGACAGGGTTACCTTCGCTATGCATTGTTGAAACTTTGAGGATCCTTGGATGACAATGGCAACGTAACTTACTGAACGCCTGAACAGGAACTAGGATTCCCCCGATGAGAGCTGCGTTGTGACAGTGGTCATGTTAGGATTCGATTTGTATCGGGTGGTCAGCGTTGATTTATGGAACGGATTTGTACTCACAGTTGGATCCGCCCTGCGCTGAGACCGCGACCACAGCGACGAGAAGGACGAGGAGGAAGAGGGCCGAGTTTCTCATGATGATCTCCGAGTTGCATGTGTCGAGATTCGCGGGCTGCTTTTATACCTTGTTACGGGTCGACAATTGCCGGCGAGAATTGGGAACTAATAAGGTTGAGCGTGAGCGTTCTCGAGACTTTGTTCTGGAGTCTTCATTTCCGTATTTTTTACTGTCGGGCCTAATGATGTGAGGGATCAACTGTCACCAGCTGGCTCCTCTCATTCCGAATTCATAGAGATCTACGATCGACTCAGAGAACAACTTAAGAGCGCAATGATCGAAGGGATCCAATCGCAATTTCTCGTATTGCCGACCTCTTACAGCCGACGATCAGGTCCGACGAGACCAGAGTGGTGATCTCTGAGTTCTGGGAGCGTGAGTAGAGCTCAAATTTCGGCTCGATCCCTGAATTCTGTTGCGGAAACCGGGCATTGCCCGTCCCAATTCACGAACCTAGTTTCCGCGAACGGAAGCAGGTTAATCCTGGAGCTCTCAAGAGCCGGGAGACCTCAACGAGCTCTTTTGCCGTCTCACACATTTTTGCTCGTCTTTGTGAATACCCCGCTACGTGTGCCCCAGACTTCAGGACTGCATTGAGTACAGGACATTACAACACGGTTTGACTCATGAGTCAGGACCAAGGGGTCCGGAGACCGGACGCAAATCGTAGACGGCGATGCATTATTGCATTACTTGACCTCACATTCGAGGCACATGATTTTCAAAACATCCGAGGGAGCCCGGAAGCCGATTGCACACCCTGTTCTGGCTGCGCCAATCGGATTATGTGAGCGGCTGAATTCGTCTACAGCGGTAAATGTCCTGATAGAGCCATAACCATGACAGGGATATACCGTGGTCGTCTGATGACTACGGCGCAAATCGTCGAGGAGAGAATGATCTGGGGAGCCGATCAACCGCATGCAGCTCCTTCTGGTCATCATATTGGGCTGTTGTTTTCAGACGCGATAGTTATTAGCTGAAGGACCCAAGGAAGCGGAAGCCGCTCCATGCAGCTGGTCCCACGAGCCATTACTCCTGATAGTTAGGGGAAACGAGTTGTAACGAGAGCCGAGGATGTGGTACAGCGTCCGACTTGATTGGACCTCATTAGCAGCCCGCCTCCTGGACATGTTAGGCTCTGTGCACGGATATGAAATGAGCTCCGGGATTCCATTACTCATTCTGATGTTAGGTCAGAGTTAACAGAGGGCTCCCTTCGGACGGGAGAAGTCCCGCTGTAGTTGCTGGGGCGAAGTGCCGAACGACGGTAGAGTAGTCCCTCCTTCGAGCGGCTCTTCCGCTGGAACGAGGGTTCCGATACGTTGCGCAGACGTAACAGTATCAGTATCTCAATCGCTTTCGGAATCTCTCCGACCATTGGTTTCAACAAACCACCAAGTGTGGAACTTTGCGTTTGATGCGTCGGCCCTCCGTTCTCTCGTGGCGAACGGTGTAGCGAATTTTGCCAAGGGACGGTGGAAGTACTCACAATGAAAGAGCACGCTCCATCCATTATCTAGGTCAAGATGCGCCAGCTATCGGTCCGCCGGCCGCCGCTGGTGTTCGGGTTTGAATACAGGCTGGGCCACTCTGCTAATGGGGTCGCTCCCCGTTCCCACCTCTCACTCGAGTTTAATCGCCTCAAAGTGACTCCATCACCAATCGGCTCGCTCGGTTGCCGACAACTGGTGTGGTGAGTTTCCGGTTAATCGAAGCTCTGGTTTTAGCACAGTCAGTGAGGCAGCCACGCATCCATCTTGGCGTTGACCCCCAAAGTCTACAGATGCGTGAAAATTGTGGAAACATCACACCCGAAATTTTTGGCTTGTTCTTCCGTGGAGATGCTGGGCTGCTGCCTCACAGAAGACCGCATAGGGCCTCCAAATACAGCGGGCCGTCCGAGGCGAGGCAAATCGTAGAAATTGCGTCCGTCGAATATTTGCATTCATCCCAATACCCAGCAGAAAGACGGTACTTCCTGGCCGTGAACCGACTCTAGTCTACCATGGTACTTCTGTTCATAGAACAAGTTGAGCACCTTATTGGTCCACCCATAGACCTGTGAGACTGGGAATCCTAACGTGGAGTTTTCTCATGGTGAAACACAGGTATTTTTCAGGCGACAGCACACGAGGCCGAACACAAGTCGGACCGGAAACCCGTCTGAACGAGTACCCATCAGGCCGACCGCTTATTTCGCCGAAACCTAACTGGTTCCACTCGAAAACAAGATCTCGCCTGAGACCAGTGAAGCTTAAATGCTAAAGGCGTATACATGTTGTCCAATATTTCATCCACATTGTAGATTCTACAATAATTCTGAGCGACTCCGGGAAAAAAGTTGTCTCCATCTGCAGCCGTGCGGACATTGTCATGCATGCACGGGCGGTTCCCGATTTGCGCGGCTTGAGGTTCCGAAACATCCGTCAAGATGAGCGTCAAGGAACTCTTCTCAGACCAAAGGAAATCACCTTCCCGAATAGATAATTTTTTGTTCTCGGACGGCAAGGTGTAACGACGTAAATGCTACTGCCGATGCGTACGTGCCAAGGGCGAGCACTGAAGAGCTAGGAAAACGATCATGAAGGTCCAAACGCAATTCTGAGTGCGCCCTGTTGGCTCCGATTGATGCGAAAACAAAATGTGTTTCGCTAGCTTCAATCGCTCATGGTTGTATTGCGTTCCCTGACCCGACGGTTACTCATTACGCATCCAGCATGGAAGCTTCGGTGGTCTATGATGCGACGTTGTTCTTATTGTGAGTGGGCCTGATGGGTTTTCCGGCAGGATGAGCGGACGGCCTGATGGGCTTTCGGCAAGATGAGCGGTCGGCCTGATGGGCTTTCGGCAAAATGAGCGGTCGGCCTGATGGGTTTTCGGTCCGACGAATATTCAGTCCGATGGATTCTCGGCCAAATGTGTTCAGGGAGGGACGAGCCTCCTCATGATCTCCCCTTCTGAGTCGCGCGCTCCGCTTGTTAGCAATCATGAGGTTAGACAATTGTGTCTGAAGGTTGCAAACATGCTTCGAGGGAGGAGCAGACGAAGTGTGTGAAAAACTATCATACTCGGACGGTGAAAGAGGTAATATGAATGGCTGGCATGGTTCCGTCACGAGTTCGAGTGGGTTCCCTGGTCCGTGGGCTCCACCGAGAGAAAGTTGCTGCTTGAAGCATCTTGAGACTGCTGTCTAACTTCACGTGGAGCAAAGATGTGGAGCGGCCACGTGGGAGCCAGCGGAGCTCTCAGACACAGTACGCGGTAATCGGGAGAAAATTACAAGGTTAACCGCGCAGCCTGCGTACTTGATCCGTCAGTGAAAACAATCGGAGCTGTACTCTTCGCCGGCATTGTGCTCCTTTGTTCAAGGTTTAAATCGAGCCTGTCGAGCGTCCTCCCAGCAATCATTTAGCTGAGTCACGGGGTCGTGGCTCCATTCAGCCCGGAGCCTTAGGACATCCCCAACATTGCTCGTCATCATCGGTAGATCCGACCAGCACTGGGCTTGCGTAATCATCTTCACGACACCCTTCACTCACTATGAACTGTGGTGAGCCCGCACGGATGCTTTTGAATAGGATGTCGGATGTCTATTCAAATCCCGCTCGAATGAACGATTGTATGAAACTAGTGCCTGGTTTGGAGAGCCTTAGCCCCGTGGATGGACTCGCATCTGGAGGGAGGTGAGCACCTTATGCCCATACGTGTGTCGATTCGCGACCGGGAATTTCGTCCAGAGAGGGGACTCGTCAAATCCCCGGAATTCACTCCGGAACTGGTTTCCGCAAAATTTGTGTCCGACAAACCCTCCATGAACCACTGGGTCACCGCAGATTGAATCCATGGCTGCACAGTCACAGCTCGTCGGAATGATCAGCTTCCATAGGAGTCAGGTTCCTCTATTCCAAGCCGCGAATTCGTGATTAGAGTTAAGATTTGGAGCGGATAGATTCGTGTTGCGATGGACTAGTGATTTATCCTGATGCTCGACGGAGATTTCCGGGCAGCTCACGTTCGAACTCCTGCTGCCCAATCCGTAGACAGCAAATCGTGACAGCCCCATTCAGAGAGTATCGGGGAGGCTCGGCAATTCGAGATTGCGTCGGAATGTATCTAATTCAAGATCAGGTGATCAGGTTAGATGAAGTCTCTTCGACTTTATAGCGTTTGAATCTTTTCGACGTGGCGCATGATTACAGGTACATCCCGCGGCCATCGCCTGAGTGAGCTTTCGAGGTGGTCTTCTTGAAACATCGTCCATCCAAACATGTTGGGCGGACCTGAGATCTCCGTATCCGTTCCCCGTCTCGGAAGCTCGCATATAAAAGCTGTGGCTACGCGCGCTTCATATCAGAAACTCCTAAAAACGCGTCTCAGTGAACGACTGACAAGATTCAGAATGAATTCCACAGGATTCCTCTTCATGTTCTACATCCTAGCCGCTGTGCTACTTGCTCCAACCTGTGCTCACACGAATATCCACCATAAATCGGGCCATGCATACAACGCCCGGGCGACCGGGCGCGGCGGAGGAAGGGGCCACGCTGCGGGCCGTTCCGTGGGAGTTCATGGCTATTGAGCGGCTGACTCCGAGCCACGGATGAGGTAGAGGCATCCTCTGATGAGATTTGGGAGACAGAATGGCATCATGGAATAAACAGTGGATAACGGACATGTGATGGACAGGGTCGTCTTATCTCAATCGCTCAATTGTGTGGACATTTGAAATGATGGTAGCTACTAGTGATGGACGTACGGTAATGAGTCGCTCTAGTTTCGACGTGTCATACGTCATACGCTATACGGGTGTCGGAACCTTTCCCAGCGAAGATCTCGATGGCCCGGGAGCGCAAGATCCAGGATTCTGCGAAGAGGAGGAGGCGTAGGTCCGTTTCACCGTCTACCGGGACCTGACGGTGCTTTGATGGGCAGGATCGGGAACACCTCCCCCTTAGTCATACTCCCAGGGGCGGTCCGTGCCAAAGTGCCGCCCGGGGCGGCTTCCATATCTTGTCGCCCTTCGAGCTCAATCCTCAGGCTCCTCGACACTTCGCGGGGGAAAATTCTCGCGAAAAGAAAAACATTCCTTGAATCAGATATTTGAAATCATCTTGGGAGCATTATTATCGATATTATTATCATTGATTGGGGCGCCCAGTCTCTATTTTTCTCGCTGAATCTCTCAGAATGCCGCTCCTGGAAGAGTGGCGCCCGGGGCGGCCATTCGGGCGAGTCACCGCTCCCGGAGGTGTCGCAGTCAATTCAACTGACTCTCGTACTAACTCATCAAGCTCCCTCTGACAGTATCTTGACACATCAGAGCCGAGAACCATTATTCAAGATAAGCCGGATTTGCAGTCTGACACGATTCTACGGGCCACACGGCCTCAAAAAAAATGAACGAAATCGCGGAAATAGGGGCAATAGACTATATCCTGCGAACCCGCCAATTCCACTATTAACGCGACGAAACTCCATCTCCGCTCATGGGCTATAACTGATATCTAGGTGCGGCTTGCTGGAATGCAGAAAAGGAAGTTTTCAATCGTGGTCCCCAAGTTTCGTTCACGGTGAACACCAGGGAGGTAGGATTGTGCCGCGCGGACGCGAGGGAGGGGGAATGAATGATCGCGGGATCGTATCGAATCCATGGTGAATGGTGACTCTTTTTTCAATGCGTTGAGAGGCTCCCTTCGGATGCACGTCTCCGGAGCAATCGAGAATCGGTGAATCTGGAGCGAGTCTCAACGCCGCGAACGAGGGAGTCGACGAGCGGATGTGTTGTCCTCCATGCGAGGCTGAGTGAGTGCTGAGCAGAATCAGGCGCGACACGCCGACCTCACAGGAATCATTTCAGAGAATGGAGCTGAGTCAGAAGGGGAGTTTCTTTACTCGACCACGATCCGAACATGACTACGTACAGAACATTTTCATTGCTTGGCGCACACTGCTTGATGTGAGGCGTCACCACTGCCGCTGTACTGACTGTGATTATCGGGTTGTCCTTCGTTGTCGCCTAAGCGCCCTTTACCATCTCCACTCGCTAGTCCTTCTTCACCACACGTTCCACCAGAACCTCCTTCACTATCGACACCGGTCTCGCCTGCATCGACCAACCAAAAGCCCATCATCATGATTAAGACACCAGCACAGAGCGAGAGCGAGGTCTTGAACTCCATGATCTGATCCGGGTTTCGGCGAAGTTTTTCTCCAGCTGACGGTGACGGATCTGAAGGATCAACAACGAAGCCATCGGTTTTGTCTCTCCTCGATTCGTTTGCCGGCTCTTCGATTCGCTACTCCAGCGCCACTCGAATGTTGATCGCGCCTCACGGCACCTCGATGGATATACGCCCTATATTTCGTTTTTGAAGACGGATTCCTACGACCGATGGTTCCATCTGCGACTGATTACCATGGGCCGAATGAGCAACCCTTGCGGAGTCAGCTGATCGAGAAGATCCATTCAGATTGCAGTGCATGAGGCTATAGAAGTATCTAGCCTCTGCATCTCAAGGAATGTAGAACTGACAAGTAAACATATGTTTTGGTAAAAAACAATCGCCGATCCCGCTATGATGGATGGAAAGGCCTTGGTCCAAGAAGTAATACACGACATAGCTAGCCGGCTATCAGGCCCTTCTTGATAGTTCAAACGGTCAAAAACTCTAGGAGGGACCTGAAATGAGCAATTTTCAAATGCATGCCATTCCGCTCTCGATGGGGCTAGCGAGCTGATTCTTCCACCATTTTCAAGAGAATTTTGTTCCCTTTCAGATGGTTTTTTGGTGAACCTTCTACGACGAATACTCGCTGCTCTGGAACACTTTGAAAATACCAAAAAAAACGTGGAAACCCTAATGGAAAACGTGCACTAGCCGTCATTGGAAAACGCCACTGTGCGGTGTGTTTTCTATTGGAATTCTCACGTTTTATTCGATACCTTCAAAGACGTGTTTTGGGACTGCTCCCAGTTTTCGCACCCTAGCGTACGCAAACACACCTGTGCTCAGTTAACAGTGTCGTCCACAACCCTTCAAGACCCAGTGCACATCCCCACGGCATTACTTCTGCCAATCACGGCGGCCGACGGCAAAGAAACGGAAAAGCTGCGAACCGGCGCCCAAGTGTCATCACAGGAACCTGAGGCATCAGCTGTTTTCACCTTCAGAGGAGGAGAAGAGGGAAACGACAAGTGTGGAGAGGGCTCGCCTTCCACATCTTCTGGGAGGAGGCTTCAATTCCCAAGAGAAGACCTAAAAGCGCACGCGAGTAGACGGAAAACCGTTGAAACAACTCTCAGGGAGAAGAGAGAGGGACTCAGGACCTCGCTTCTTAATCGAAGAATTATGCCTGACGAGGTCGACGGAGAGGACTACGAGGACATGGACGACGGCAGCTGGAAGCATATTCCAACGCCAGCGGAGAGATCCGTGTGGAAGGCTCAGAAGGAGACAGAGCGCCTCCGGGAAAGCGGCAGGAGCCCACTACTCTTGAATCGCCGTCGTGGTCCCCAGGGATTCGAGGTCGAGATGGAGTCTGCTCAGGATGGCGCGACTTTCCTGGGCTCGAATCTCCTGAGAATATACGAGGAAGTGCGCTCGAAGGTAGCTGGAGCGCTTGCACGCATACTTCCGAGAGGCTCGATCATGATCACTGTTCCAGTCCAGGGCGACATCGAGAAAGTCAAGGAGCTTGGAAGCATCCTCGGTATTCCGGTTCGGCCATCACCGATCTCAGCGATGCCTCTCTGGGGTCGGATCACTGGAGTGCACCCTATGTTTGGAGAGGAGGACTTACTCGAAGTTCTACGGCCCCAAGGCGTTGAGAAAGTTGTTCGAGAAAAGTACACCACGAAAGAGAACTTGCCTGATGGAACGGCCGTCAAGGCCGAGAGACCTACCCATCGAGTCCGACTGCTCTTCAATGACAAGATTGCGGCAACGGTAACCATTGCCTACGAGATCTTTCGGGTGACGTTGTGTCCAGGCTCGCCTTTGCAATGCTTGACGTGTTGCAAATTCGGCCATCGCGCGGCTTCTTGTCCGAAACAGGGATCCCCGAGGTGCCGCAAATGCGGTGACCTTGGCCACGAAATGTGGGCCTGTGAGAAAAAGGCGCGCTGCATCAACTGCCGTGGGCTCCACCCGGCGAACCACCACAGCTGCCCAGTTTATGCAACCTTTGCTCGAGCTGCTAGTGAGCGCTATACGAACAAGATCGTGGCATCGATTCCGGACGCCCGGATCGAAGACGTATCCGTGGAACCGGCAGTGGCACCTGCTCACGTCGACCCGAACAACCCGAACAAGCCAACGTTTGCAGCAGTTATGGGAGCACCCTCTTTCCGGAAGATCGTGAAGAAGACTCAAACTGGGGAAGATGTCATTTGCCACGTCCCTCTCCTCCCGACTCCCAGTCCCAGACGTGACTCACCCTCGGCTAGAGCGAAACCAGCTAGTAAGTCAGCTCCGAGGCATGCTCCGAAGCCGGGAGCTGTTAACTTGAGCGACATCTTCAAGCTTGCAAAGAGCATCTGGGCTTTCATCAAGCCTCAGGTGGAACCTCTTTTCAAAGACAATCCAGCTCTAGCAAGAATCATTGATATCCTCATGTCGGACCCCGTTCTCCAATTCATCCAGCATTCGGCTGGAAGCAGTTCTGCCGAACAAAACAACAATGTCTAGTCTGCCTTCAACTTCCAGGGATGGGATCTTTATCAGCCAGAATCCACAGACTCAGCCCATGCACAGGTGCCCCTGGTGTGCGAAATGTTTTTCTTCCGAAAGAGGTCTCGAGATTCATACAGGTCACAAACATCCCACCGAGAAGCGTCAGGCGCGACTCCAGGCCGCATCTCCTCAAGTTGACAGTAGCATTCCACGTCCGCCTTCTCCTCTCCGAGAAGAGCTTCTGGCCTGCCGTGATAGAGTGAGAATACTTAATATCGTCCCCAAGGCAGTGCGTCAGATCGTTGCCGAAGAACTTTGTAAATCCATCCGAGCCGTCTGTGAGCGGAACGACGACGATTCTTGGCGGTCCTTGCTGGCCTTCGCTACCGTTGTCCTGCAAATGCCCCCTAAGAAAGAGCACGGTGAATCTTGGCCGAAAATCATCCGCAGGAACATCGGAGCCTACAGGAACGGAGCACGATTCGACTACACGCTTGGTCCACGAACTCGTCCCCGCGCCTCACATACTGGGGATGAAGTTGCCGCCAAGAGAGCTTCTCGTAAATTGGGTGAAGGGGATGTTACCGGTGCCGTTCAGGCTCTTATGTCTCAGGACACTTTCGCTCCCCGATCCTCGGATTCACTGCTTCAGATGAGGGAAAGGCATCCTGGCGAACCCGACGACATTGCGTATCCCGCTCCCCCAACAAGCGAGTGGCAGGGACGAACAACTGTCGACGAAATTGAGGAAGCCATCCGATCCTTTCCGAACAGCTCTTCGGCCGGCCCCGACGGTCTCCGACCGCGACATCTCAAAGACCTCACTTCACGTGATCTCGGAGAAATTGCAGTGCGCCTCAAAGAGACCATCGCTCGCTTGGTCGATCTCTTCAACGGAGGCCGAGTCCCAGAATCGGTCCGCTCAGTGATCTTCGGAGCAACTCTGCTGGCTTTGAAGAAGAAAACAGGATCCTATCGACCAATTGCATGTTCATTGACCTTCAGACGACTTGCGGCCAAAGTCGCATGCAAGCAAAGTCTCAACCGGATATGCGCTGCTTTGGGACCGAGACAGGTCGGAGTAGGCCGACCCGGTGGGGCCGAGGCCGCGATCCACTCGTGCCGGACGTTCCTAACCTGTTACCCGGACCCCGTTGTCTTAGTTAAACTTGATTTTGCCAATGCGTTCAACACTCTACGAAGAGACCATATGATCCGAACGGTCTCGGAGCTGACCCCAGAACTCCAACATCTCGTTCAGAGCGCGTACGCGAAACCAAGCGATCTCTTTTACGACGGAGACATCATCAGCTCTTCGAGTGGAGTCCAGCAGGGGGATCCCCTCGGGCCCTCTCTGTTTTGCCTCGGCACCAAAGAATTGGTTGACGCTCTCGTTTCGCCGTTCAATGTTTGGTACCTCGATGACGGCACCCTTGGAGGTACTCTTGACGAGGTTGTTGATGATCTTGAGAGGGTTCTCGCTTTTGAGGACAAGAGCGGGCTACATCTCAATACCGAGAAGTGCGAAATTTTCGTCGAGCTACTAGAGGGCAGTTCCAGAGAGCAAGCGATCCGTAGGATACAGGCACTTCTCCCCGGCTGTCGTGTCGTCCAACGAGAGAACCTGGAGCTGCTCGGCGCTCCCCTCTTTCCCGAAGCCACGACACCGGCTCTTGAAGCCAAGCTGGTCAAAGTCCGAGACATGGTAAACAGGCTGGAAAAGGTCGGATCCCACGCCGCGCTCTTCCTCCTGCGATCCTCTCTGTCAAGCAATCGCTTCCTCCATGTGCTGCGCTCGACCGACACAAGAGGCCACGAAGGAGTCCTACAGCGGATCGACGCTATGTTCAGCGAATCACTCCAGGAGTTACTCAACATCAGCCTCGAGGATTCACACCTGCGTCAGGTCCGGTTACCGGTCCGGATGGGAGGATTGGGCATACGCTCTGTGGCGGACCTGGCGGTTCCCTGCTACATTTCCTCTCTGCATTCTACCCAACGTTTGGTCGAGAGCTTGCTACCAGACGGGATGCCCGCATGGTTTTCCCTGATGCTGACTAACCTCTTGGAGGAGTTTTGTGCCACCGGTAGGGCAGCCCCCGAAAAGAGAGGGAAGCAGAAAGAATGGGACAGGATTCTGTGTGAAGAGCAGAAGGACGTCATCCTGAACAGTCTGGCCTCCGCTCAGGAAAGAGCCAGATTTCTCGCAGTCGGCAACCGCGGTTCAAGCGAATGGCTTCACTGCTTGCCGTCCGCAAACCTGGGCACGCTCCTCGATGACAACACGTTGCGCATCTGCGTAGGCCTCCGTCTCGGTGCCACGATCGTGTCGCCGCATACGTGCGCCTGTGGTCAAGCAGTTACTTCCCACGGTACGCATGGACTCTCTTGCAAGAAAAGTGCTGGCCGATGGTCTCGACACGCTCAGATCAACGATACATTCAGCCGCGCGCTGCGCACCGCCCATATCCCGAACCTGAGGGAACCACCAGGCCTTTGCCGCAGTGATGGTAGACGTCCCGACGGGCTCACGCTCATACCCTTCGAAAGAGGTCGTGCCCTGGTGTGGGACGGCACGGTTGTCGACACTCTAGCCCCCTCCTATGTCGACGCCGGGAGTCTCACCCCAGGTAGTGCGAGTTCGAGAGCGGAAGCTCAAAAACTCCAAAAATACCAGGACCTCCTCGCGAACTACATCGTTGCGCCGCTAGCATTCGAAACTCTGGGCGGGCCGGGCCCCGAGACACGACTTTTACTGACAAAAGTCGGTCAACTGCTAGAGGAGGCCACAGGAAACCCAAGAGCGGGGAAATTCCTGCTCCAAAAGCTGTCCATTGACGTTCAACGAGGGAACGCCGCCGCCGTCATGGGTACGATGTCACCTGGTGAGGGCCCGCGCCTTGATTTGCCGCCGTTGGTCACGCGACGGTGAGGCATCCGGGCCCTCCGCAGAGCCAACCAGCGACTCAGCTGATGGTTTAAAACCATGCCGTGAATAACGATGATATCAGATCCAATTGAATAAAATTGTAAGCTGTTATCGTAGAAGGTTCTACAAAAAACCATCTGAAAGAGGACGAAATTCTCTTGAAAATGGTGGAAGAATCAGCTCGCTAGCCCCGTCGAGAGCGAAATGGCATGCATTTGAAAATTGCTCATATAGGTCTCTCCTGAAGTTTTCGACCGTTTTAACTATCAAGAAGGGCCTGATAGCCGGCTAGCTATGTCGTGTATTACTTTTTGGACCAAGGCCTTTCCATCCATCATAGCGGGATCGGCAATTGTTTTTTACCAAAACATATGTTTACTTGTGAGATATCTGTTTGAGCTCTTAAATTATGCGCCGTTGACCTGGCTGAACACAACCCGTCTATCACAGGGCTTCGAGATGTTCTCCTGCAGAGCTTTTGGATCACGTTTGCGATGAAACCAGGCTCCCTAATACTTTTCTGACGGGATATAGATAGCGCGGGGGAAGATTCACGACCTGGAATTTCTCTACCAGACTTGGAGAGTAAAGGGGCCACCGATCGTTTCGAATTTGGCCACTTGTAGCCTTTCCGGTTTTCTCTCAGTTCGTTATCATCCCGCATAGTCAACGCTGACCAACTTTGGATCATAATGACGATTCTTCCCCACTCGGTCAGCCGGTTTCGATAATATCTCGTTGATTATCTGCGTACCCTACTTCTCGCTCCGTCCAAGAAATTGAAGCTTGAGCTTGTTCACGTCTCTCGTAAGGAGGGCAAAGAGACGACGGTTACTTCATGATTTCAACCACTCCACCTGTGGTGCTGCATCGGGTTGGAGTCTGCTTCACCTCGTCCGGAGAGGAATATTATCGGCTGCTGCTGACATTAGAGATGGGCATATTCATATTCATGAATATGAATATATTCACAACGATCGACACTGATATCCATGATTATATCTGTTCCCATGCCATATTCATACGATTTCCCTGAAATTCAATGAACATAGCGCTTCTAGAAGTGTAGTCGGGGCTTTTTGAGGTCTCTGATCACTGATCACGATACTGGGCTAAGATTCTCCACCTTCATGGTTATTCATGATGTTCGCGCTGATTCGATGATTCCTCGGCCTGCAACCGATCGGAAACTGCTTAAACATGGGGGAATGTGAAGAAACTGGAGGCGTTATCGTGAACTCCAAATCTCCATCAGCGACTCCAAAAGCTCCTTTCCTCACTCATGGAACCGGAACATTCACTGCTTTTCGTTGAAATCGTATGAATATGGATATGATCATCCTCATATTCATATATATGAATAATGAATATATTCATATTGATATGAATAATGAATATATTCATATTGATATGAATAATGAATATATTCATATTGATATGAATAATGAATATATTCATATTGATATGAATAATGAATATATTCATATTGATATGAATAATGAATATATTCATATTGATATGAATAATGAATATATTCATATTGACATGAATAATGAATGTATTCATATTGATATTCATATTCGTATCCAAGAATTGGGAAATGCACATCAATATCCATGAGCAGGAACATGCCCATCTCCGAAACAGTCGGATTACAGAATCGCTCAAGGGACGCTGGACGGCCGCCAGTTAGTAAATCAGTCAGTCTCCAGTGAATCGTAGCATTTTGGTGGAGCGGACTGGTATAATCCGCAGTGTTGCTGATATTACACGATCATTAGGGCTGTGTTCTTGGCGCGGTATTTCAGTCGGACATTCGCGTCGTCGTCGGGGCTATTTCGACAAAAAATCGCGGACGCCGCGAATTTTTCGGGGAATGCCGGGAGCAGAGAAGGTCAAAGGCAGAAAGTATAGACTGATTGGGGGGATTTATCCTAAGCGATATTCATTCTACAAGTTGGACCAAAAATCTATCTGATTACAAGCGATAATGTCGCAGATTTACATCCTGACGATCCCAAATCGTCTGCGCTAATACCTAGTGGCGCTTCATGACGTGAGATTTCCTTGAAGAGAGTGAGTGCATTGTAACATTTGTAAATATCGCTTCATGCAATGTGCGATGCAGCGCCGTGCATTCTACGGATCGTTCGATTTTTGAATCCACTGTGCGATGTGCCGACGCGTGTGACGCGGCCGCGCCAAAAACACAGCCCTAACGATCATGGAGCACATCCCTGCGCCCCAAAAGAGTTCCGTGGCCCGACAGCATTGAATCTGAAATGCACACCCGTAGGGGAACGGAGGGAACAGATTTTCCCAGACATGTTGGTATTCACGTCCCCGTGTTGGTATTCACGTGTCGATTCCAGATCTCTCAGCCCAAAAGCCGTCATGGTGGAGCAACAGCGAAAAGGACTGATGGTGCGGATTTCGGCCAGTGTTCTGTTTGGAGCGCCGGTATCGAAGGATACCTTGCAATCGTGGTCTTAAGAGTGCTCAAGAATTAAGCTGGATGATACAATGATGATGATCTGGCAGCGGATGAACTCGCTTCTCGTCGATTAACCAGGGATTGAAGCATCCTCGTCAAGGATCAGAGTCATTTCTGGTATCGTTAGCCGTCCATGGAACAGCGCAACCTCGCGCAGCTTTCTCCCTATAGGATAGCTCTCCTCGGGGAAGAAGAATGAGTTGTTGCTCCCAATCTTCACGGCTCCGCTTCCCCCCCCCCCCTGCGCTCGCCCCTGGGTCCGTGCATACGAGTCGTGTGCTGCGCTTTACGAACAGTTCCGGAACAGCAAAGAGTCATGGCTGATCTACGACTTCCTCTCGTCTGGATGGAATCTCCTCGTGGCAGCTCGCAAACTCGATCCAGATGGGAGAGAGCATGTAGGAGCACGTGCCGAGCAATGTCGACTTCTAGATCACTTTGTAAGCATCTAGCACCTGACAACGATCTAATGACCAAATACACTACCACAATGGAGTCCGACATGAGACTTCCCTTGGCTCGCTCACGGCAATTTACGGCAATACGTGGACTTGATAGGATTCGAGGGCTATTGTAACTTTATCAACAGGTGAGAGAGCGGTGATCCGATTGGCGGGTCGCGGCCAGTAGCACCGCAAAAGTACAGCTCTTGATTCGCTCTGTAGGGGATGTTGTGATGATGGTGTCTCGGCCAGGAGTTTCTCTTTATGTCGGGAAACTACGCGGCATTTCAAATCGTCTTTCCAATCCAGCTGGCCGGCGCTATTGCGGAAAGAGCTCACGGATCAAGGCAATTGTGGAAGGGAGCGCTTCGGAAGCTGCGCAATCACTCCGCCTTGCTAGGGCAGGGCTAGCTAGACGGGCTGTGCTCGAAACTTGCGAGAGCCGGACGCGGCGATACCAGAGAGCAGAGACGAGACCTGCCTGATGTGAATTGAGAGGCCTTGCGGCACCTGCTGCTGAGCGGTTCATGGTCCGAGAACGTTCCGGGTTTCTATAGAGCTTGCAAACAGCGCCGAAAGAGAATCAGAGCAGGACGATACTCGATAGTGACTTGCCTTGCGGCGACTTATGGGTAGACAAACTCCATCCAGCGGGTGAAAATAATTCCGCCTCCTGTTTCTGCAACATCATGGCTAGAGGAACAAGTGTTCAGCCAACATGATGTCGAAAATTTCCTGCGTGGCGTACTCCGTGAGAGAAGATAATGGTTTCGGCTGCGGGGCAGAAAAAGTTCAGAAATTATATCCTCAAAGTGCTATGTAGCAACGACAAACACTTCCATTCTTTTCCTGGAATTCGGGTCACTTCCCAGGGAGACATTCCATGAGTTAGGGGCTTGCACCGTGCTCCCGCTCTCTTCCTGGGATCAGAGACGCTTTTGCGAAAATTTGTTCGACGCCGAGCTCGAACGGCAGTGAATGCTTTCCTATACTTGGCGGTCCACGCACGGGTGCTCGCAGTCATCTCATTGTTAGTCCATTTGGTAGCATTCATCATTCTTTCAACAAAGAGCGTCGCACAAGCCAGCTGTCTGTCGAACAGCCTCGACGGAGTAATCACACTATGAGTCGGATACGGGAAAATTTCTGATGATATCTCAACAATTTCATGGAGCGAATGGTCCCTGAGCAGAACTGTATTTTTCGGACCCGGTAGAAACGAAATCCTCGTTCCGGAGACCCACGTCACGGAGAATGCCGAGTTTGCTCACAAGGGAAGCGATAGAGACCACTGTTTAGAAGAAAATGTGACTCGACGACCAGTTTACTGCTGTGCTCATGATTGATCCTGCGACGCTGTGGTGCGAATAGTGTGAGTGTGTGGACTATTTTGTTAACAGTGAAACGTTCACGTGGTCTGTTAACGTTGTGCTTTCCGAGGCATCCCCGCCTCGGGATCTTGATGCGAGCCGGCGGATCATTTGCTGAGGAGAATCGCACACAACCAACATAGCTCCTTTTTCCGCGTTTCCGGCACCTCAGAACTGAGTTCGCCGAAACTGTGAGGGTCTTCTTTGAATTTGGCGCGCTGACACATGCACATTTTGTCATGATGTTGGCTTAGTAGAGACCGTTGCCAACGTTGTCGCCATGTCTTGCCGCCGTGTCTCCGGCTAGCGGTCAGGAACATTAATACACGAGCTCAATATGGGTCCGATGTCCGTTAACGACTCGTAAGTTTCTCCGTGCCCCGATTAAATGATGAATAAATGATAGAATTGATCCCTGAATTCCGTCGCGACCTGAGATATGACTCGAGGTTCATATCTTGTCGTAAAGACCATTCAGCTCATCTTAAAATCTCAGCCTTCTCCAAAAACGTCGAGGCAACGATCCGCGAGTTTTCGCGATGACTTTGAATTTGCATGAGGACCGCGGACCGAGCGCGGCCAACTCCAAAGAGGTAGCGGACGGGCAGAACCATCCCGGTGAGGCCACGGAGCTGTCCCTTCTGCCAAGCTGTACATCACTTGGCACTAGTAATTCAACGGAAGCCAGCTCTTCGGTGAGGGTTTCCGTCTCCCGTGCCATATTCATTGAAATTTCGATCACTCGACTAGCCTAAGTAGTACATGAGCTTCAACATCGCTATTTTCAGGAGACGGAAGGTGCGCCGAGAGCGGAACATCCTGTTTCGGCTGTTTCGCAACCAATACCGCCACCTCAGAAATCAAATGATGAGATGGAGCCGCCTCCGACTCCCAAACGGAAGGTGTCATTCGCCCCGGACTTGTTGCCTCCCGAAGACGCCCTCACATCGAAAGGTGATCAAGACGTGTTGCGTGACGGCTCAACCCCGCCTCGAACACCACCTCACTATCTAGCACAAAGGACACAGCTCGAAGGCATTTCATCCATGCCCACCGCTGAGGAGGTAGAACGAATTCTACAGGCTCGAATTAGAGGGCCACTACTTGTTATGGTAACTTTGTTACTCTTGGTGGTTCTTCTGTTATTCGCGATCTCAGGAACAATGGTTTATTTTTTGTTGACCTTGCGAGACGAGATAATTAACAGGAGGAATTCCACTCTCCCGCCCCTGAAAAATCTACTTTACTAAATGTTCGCGGAAGAGCAAAACTCGCGGCAGTCATTTTAGTAGTATCATATTCGGAATATAGCTAATATTCATCTGCGTCATAAACTGGCATTGGAACCGACTCCGATATCTGTTATCATTCTCTCTATGATGTGAACGCAGAGGCCGTCGAAAATCAGCAGACCCATAGATTCAGGTTCCGGATCGGGGGTTCGAGCGCCCTGTTCAACAAAGTTTAAACCACTCAATGAGCCACTCTCTCAATCTCTCACAGTCAATGTGCACACAACATTTGCCACATCAGACTCCGAGCCCATGGAACATTGCGGAGGTTCCAACGGACCTACCGGAAATCGCCTGAATCGACATCCCCTCGCTCTGGAGCTCCAGGATGATCATCCCTGTCAATACGTCCTATTCAATGACCTCAAAGATTCAAAGTTCCTCCTGCCGACGGGTGCAAATCCGTGTTGGTGCCGCCAATTGGCTCAACTTTTCAAGCTTTGGTCTTCCATAATAGATTGGGTCACAAGTCACAGCTGAGAAACTTCGGGGAAGTTGGAGTTTCGTGAGAGAGACGGGCGCGAAATCCAATCAAATGAGGCGTGGTGTCGATAACCTTCTTTGCGGCGAAGTCGCGACAAGGTCGGATCCCCAAGAACTTGGATCCAAACAAAGCTTCCATTCCAGGGCGCAAGACACCCGGTCCTCATCATCGCATCCAGATTGTTCCAAACAGTTGTCTATCCATGGCTGGGGACTTCTGCCTGTTCGAAGCTGACTTTCGGGAGGTCAGCGCGGACGACGACTCGAACTTCCGCGAACTTTTCCTTGGAGCAGAGGGACCTGGGGATTTTCAGGACTGGGCCCCATATCTTAGGAAGTCAATATCCGGAAGACTGACTCAAGAAAGTTCGTCTAGCTTCCAGCTGATGGCGTTCCGAACGTAGTCTGGGGGCGGGGCGGGTCGAGCGGGACTTGTGGGACTGGAGTGTTGGAAGAACGTTCTCAGGGTTAGCCGAATTGGCGGAAAGGAAGAAATGATAAACTCCGACCCAGGGTGTTCGGCACTTAAGTTTGATTGCTTCATGAGCGGGATTTATTCGAGAGAGTCCTCTTATATGGTGAAATTCGATGGGAATCTTTCCATTTCGAGAAGCGGTCAGTGGTCTCGAGGCTGTTCTGATGTGAGTCAACTTCCAAACGGCCGGCTAAACGCCTCGAGCATCATCGGACAGAGTGCGACGCCAGCAGCCTGATCGAGACCGGAGGCACCCACGGGACATGATTCCCGAAGACACAGAACGCATCCAAAACGCGACTTCCATGGAATAAACACTAATATTTAGGCAGTCAGCGAAGTCGGGGAACTCATTCATTCAAGAGCCGTGGAAATTTCGGACGTATCCAACCTTGGATCGAGTGCCGGTCCAAGGTCGGATACGTCCGTTCCGAAATCACGATTCCGATCGGGTTCCGTCGAAAACGGAAAGAGATACAGTTGTGAACAAAAGTTTCCGGACATGGCAGAACTTCGTTGTCGCCATCGTTCGCATGATCGTAGAAGGCTGAAATTTGCTGTCATGATTCTTGCCCACAGCCGTAGCTTCGCTGAATCATTCCCACTCGAAAGAATCCTCCTGCTTGCTTTCGTTTCCGAAGAGACCGAAAAATACGTGCTCAAAAGTTTCCGGACAAAGGTGTTTACTCAGTTTCACTTTGATAGAACAGCTCTCAGAGCGAATGATCGGCTGCACAATATGGCAGGACCGGGTGTACCAGCCTAATACTTCGTATAGAGACCTTTCGCTGCAATGACCGCTGCACGACGACGCGGCATGTATCGTCTCAAATTTCCGTAGACACTGATTGGGATTTTGTCCCACCCCTTCTATAAAATTTCTGGACACATCTTCCCGGCGGCAAATAACAGCAAGCTGTTCTCTGATATCTCCCCGTACATGACAGCGTCCATTCGCCCCTCTACCAAGACGAGAGGACCGACGCAGGACGAAGAAAAAATGCTCACAATGTCAGTACTGGAGCCCCATTCGTCTGTCCGGAAACTTTTATTCACAACAGTAAACCCTAAGCTGGAGTTAAAAATGTCCCCGCGAGGGGATGCGTCATGAGGTCGCATTCAGCAAGGTTGTTCGGCGTATCCAATATCCTATAGGTCCCACTCGAATGCTCCGCAAGCCGCCTGACTGCTTGCGGCCCATGAACAGACACCAGAACATCAGGGTTCGAAACCTGACCTCTCCCGTCGAGTCTAGGTCGCGGTAGATGAGGCGACCCCTAGCTGTCCGCCTATGAAGCCAGCTGCGTACCCAAGGGTGCCCCGCACGTAAGTTAGGCCACGAAGCGCCCCAACCTTTACGCTCTGCAATCTTATCTATCAGTTGGGTTGACTCAGCTGGGTAGAATCTAAACTTTAGAGTGTTCTACAACCAGCCTTTCCTAACCCGTGCGCTGGCCTCGGGCTCCGCGCTAAAACGGCGGGCAATCGAGGGAATCTGCCATGTAGAATGCGATCTCATCAGGCTTAACAATACTTGAGTCCGGGAACACAACGAGTTCATTCATCCGAATCATCATCTCAGAAACCGTGGATGTTTTATTAACTATCTTCAGCAGCTTCGAGGCATTCGTCAATTTCGTCTCGCGTGATCTCAATCCCATAGGTATCGCTCAATGTCTCAATTTGCTTGGGAGTCAGCGGCTTGGAAATTTGAATGTATCCATGGATGGGTTCTGGAAAAGGACGGAGTGAAACTTGGGCAATTGCAATTACGTGCAATTACGTGCAAGATTGAGGCCTTGAATGCACTCTGAACTTTGTGTCACTCATAACGCATCGAACTCGCGAGGCCATCGACGGCGAGATAGAAACGAATTCGCCCATGGATGGTCTCTCGCATGCAATTCCCCAAAATTATCTCGAGAGCGAGGTCGCCGAATCGGGCTTCGCCACAGGTGGGCAACCAGAGTTATCTCCGTTAAGCGAAAGTACGCGATTCCTCGTATGTGTCACATATTTACGCGACTTCGACTGCAACTTCCTGCATGGGAAGGGTACTTACTGCCATTTTTGCAAGTCACGCCGGCGTAGTAGCTTGGATTGGGTCCCTTATCCTTTGTGCTGTAGAACACTATGCTGTTGATCTCAGCTGCAAGAAAGCGATCGGTATTGCAAGGGGGCAGATTCGACCGTAATCAAGCGTCAAGTGAATAGCTGCCACTTCATCGATATCAAGAGTTCACGACTTGGGTGATCTAACCGAGAACACGAGATTGCTGGAAGCTCGCCACAATACTTTTCCTTTCGTGAGGAATCTCACCTGGATCCGGCGAGTCGATGACTTTATAGACGTAGTTTCCACACTTCTTCGTATACTGGAGATTGTAGCGCATATTGGGGATAACATACTGCACACTGCGGCAAGGCCTTGCCATGACTCGCCCGGGAACAGCGTCGTAGGTGTTGTCAGGGTTCAGGAGCAAGGCACAAATCGTTCGATTCCCACCCTACGGAATTCAGAAAACCTAGGTATTGGAGATCGACCTCACTCCAAACGCGCGTGTCGATATACGTTGGGAAGAACTATTCTCGGACCCCAGAGGATCCGGGGCAGCCGGGGAGAGGGGAACGTATTCCAATAACTTAACCAGGTTGACGTGAGTGCATCAACCCCTGCGCCCCACGGATTAAAACAACTTGAATCAATGTCAACTCACACTTTCAGAAAGTTCAGGGTTCGTTTCGGCGAGATCCATGTCTTCGCATCGGGTCGCGAAAAAATCGTCCGGACACGCGAGAGCATTCACGAGCGCCGCAACGACTGAAAACCACCATCTATAAGACTGTATTTCCCAATTTCACCTCTTACAAGACACGTCCAGAGTTCAGAATAGAATCAGAGTAGCTCGAGGAGACAGTATTCCCTCGCTTGAACTAACCAATCAAGAGTTTCATCTCGAATACACCGGGTTCCATCCTTCGTGCTCTCTCGAAATAACTGAAAAGACCAAGGACTTGATCAGGACCAGTCCGCACGGAGTATCAGAGCTGTACTGCGTCTGCTGTCTCATGAACTTGTGCCCTGATGGTCTTGTGGATGATAGATGGCCGCTGACGTTCACAGAGTGATAATTCCTATCCTTAGGAGGTGAGAGGTTCTCGACGCTGCCTGACCATCTGCCGGACATGATTCCGCCCTCTTCATGATATTACAGAAGTCGTCAGAATTTTCGGCCATCGTTGGCCATATTAGAGACGATTTGCGATCCGCGTAACATGTTCACTTTCGCCGAAAAATAATGGAAATAAGACGATCCGTGAACAATCCCGAGCGTCGCATTCTTCGTCAGTCACATCAGTATTGCAGATTCCTTCACAAAGGACTGAACGCTGCTCTCGCCTAACAACACGGACACGGAGTTCATGCAAAGCTCGTGCGGTGAACGTTCCTTCCACTGCCGCCGAGACTCAGCCTGCCATCACCAGATGGGCACGCTACAATCGAACGAGTGACATGACTTGGGTTCAGAGATTCCTCATAGCTAAAGGAAGTGGAAATTCGCGAATTGATGATTGCTGTTGATATTTCATATAATTTGGAGTCTGCTATATGAGTGGATCCATGTCTCTATGGCACAGATGCGTTAAACATTTCGCACCCATTAAGATAGCTGTTCTCGGATACTCGAATTTCCGAGTGCTGAACCAACATTTGTCACTCCTATTTGGGAACGTCAACACTTACTCTGCCATAGATCAAATGCTTCTCCGACGCCATCGCATCAAACTTCTGTATGGATACAAAGAGAGCTTGTGTGCCATCCGCTCCGCTGTGGGTGAAGCTTCACTGGGAGCAACATTCCGAGCCGAGGGTATCGGGCCTTCCACAGAGTATAGAGCGGCATGGCTGACGTCGATGTTCTTCTCCGCGCGCTGATCTTCTTTCAAGTATCGCTGAGTCAGAGGAAGATTTTTAAGATTCTTCTGCGGCTCCAAGTTCGATAGAATCTAGGTCTGAGACGCCCCGATCGCAGCTCCTAGATGACGTAACGTGAACTCTGCCAGTGTTACTGACCGCATGGAAGTTTCGTCACCGCTATGGAGGACAATGACACCGTACACGGTTTGCCGCTCGTGCTAGATCCGGTCTCGAATATTCGACACTCATTGTAGAGGAGAGGAAGTTAGAGAAGCGAACGAAGAGCTGCCTATAAACTCGGTTGAAGTGGTTCATCAAATGGTCACGCTCCATTCAGCCGTAGAGAGTTGTGAACAGAGTAAGCAAGGCATGGTGCTAACATGAGACACCGTGATGAGAAGCACAGTGTCATCGGGTCACGAGGTACCCAGATGCAGTGAGGAGGCCAGCCTTGACCGCTTTGTTGATTTCGAGAAAGTAGGTAAGTTTGAGCTCCGGAAACCGGAAACTTTGAAACCGGAAAGCCTGGAGTTCTTCGACCGATCTTCTCGTAGCAGACAGGTTCCACGAGGATTCGTGGGAACCCTTGGAACCCACATCAGCGGGAAGACGCTCGGACCCTGCTGAATTCGGGTGGGGGGTCACTGATAGAAGTTGAATGGACAACGATCTTCGGAAGCAGCCTATTCCATGCTTAGCCACACTGCGGTCAAAGTGCATCAAATATGTGTAAGAAAGCAAGTTCAAATAAGTAAATACGAAAGTGCTTCCCTGTGGCGCCTTGTTACAAACGTGTGTTTATTGATTTCATAAAAGTGGTCTTCGTTGTTAGATTTGATGACGTAGGCTATCCTCCAAGGATGCGGACATCTTGCGATCCGAGTGCTAGCAATTTCTTCGGCGGGAACACGAAGCCATCTAGGGTTTTTTTCGCGCTTATCAAACAGATCAGGCTTTCGGATCACTCTTCTAAGATATTTCATATCGATCATTGATAATGTTCATGAGATGCTTGGTATTTCAATAGGAACTTTCGCGAGGCCGTAGCGGCGTTCGACACGGCGCGGAAACCGCCTCTGCATTCTCTCTAGGGCCTCAATATCACCGACGTTTCGTGGGCTCTGGACGACACAAGAAGAGTTCGAGTGCGACGGGGCATGAGTATTGAAACTCCCCGGATATACGCTCGGATCCGTGGGAGAAAAGTTCTGACGATCCAAACAACGGTGATGGAACATTTTTTCAGAACACATCTGCCCTGTTCAGAGAATCTGAGAGAGCGGGTGATCATCACAGCGGAATCTCAACCACCCTGTAGCGACCTGAGGAACTGGAAACCGAGACGGAATTCGGAATCGAATTCCTCCGATCCAAATCTCATCACTAGGGCTACAGGCTTTATGCGCCCAAATATGCTCTTGAAATATGCGGGCATGCGCAAAAATACGCAGCAAGATATGTACCAAATTATGCTAATATGCTGGAAAATATGCGGATATCCGAATCAGATATGGACCGAAATATGCAGGAAAATATGCGCATATATGCAGGAAATATGCGGATATGCAGTAAAATATGCGGATATGCAGTAAAATATGCGGATATGCATAACTTCATGCAAACTGCATGATGCATATTCATTATGCAGTTCGCATGAAGTCTCTACCCCTACTCATCACATTTCACTCATCAGTGGAAAGCTTTAGCCCCATCTTCTGCGTCCAGTGCTGGTAACCATTTAGTCCGTCCTCCATCACCCGACAAACATCGAGGGATCGACTCAACCACCTTGACGTCATCCGCATAAATATATGGTAGAATCCGACCTCTGATCCGGAACATTCTTGACCTGATCCTTGAAGAACATGGAGAGGAGTCAGCCCATCAGCGTCCCCTGTGGGTAACCAGTTGCGGCGAGACCCTCCTTCCGAAGGGTGCCATTGACTCTCACATGGAACGATCGCGGCGAAACGGATTCCGATATTTATCGAACTAGTCTTGGGCCAGCTTCCTTCAGCAGCAGAGTCGATATAAGAAGATCATGTGGCATTGTTTCAAACGCAGACTTACAATTAGAGTCGATTTACACAACATCAACGTTGACTCGCTCGACTTGCTTACGGGCAATCTCGTTTGCGAAGCCGACTAGACTAACTGTCGTCGACCTGAGCTGACAGTCGGTCTGATTGTGAGATCAGTTCCTGAAGCTCAGCGTTTTTCAACATCGCATCGCGGCGGAGTCTGCCCGTCGTCTTGCTGATTACAGAGGATGAAACCCCTCAGCAAATACCCTTCTCAGCTTCTAATGTGAACGTCCTGTGTTCAATGGGTTTGAAACCTTCGCTCCTGAGAGTTGAATACCATCTTGCCGACCTTGACAGCATGGGCTGAAAATTCGATAAGCTCAACCAGATTGATCCTCGTTTCACACGTAACCCAGAAGGGCTCCTGTAAGGACCAACTCACCCGCGAGTCTTCTCAAAAACCGTGATTCGGGATGTCAAGCTCACTGCTAAGCCTCGTTCGACTGACTCAACGGAGGGATAACCGCTTGTTCGTGCTCTGCGCCAACTTTGATGGCTCCCACTCTCCTGCATTTGCATATTTCCACCACATGGGCGCACAAAATGAGTAGTCCGCATAACGCCATCAGGGGTGTCAGATCAGCGAACTTCCCAAGATCGAATAACGACGCCTCTTCGCCAGAACTCAGATACCTGCTCCAGTCTGTGTGATTGGTTTTGCTTTCTATGCTTAGGAAACGTGTGTCCAGCTTAGCCGTCACGTTCGGGTTCGTCCTGATCCGGATGTGAAGTTTGAACGGCTTCGGATTGATGAACCCTTGGCGCAGAAGGCGATCAAAAGTCTCGCTGATACGCACGACAACCAAAAGTAGTTGGATGGTTCGCTTCGGTCTCGGACCGAAGATACTTCCCTTTCTCTGGAGATGGCAATCCATCACGGCTGTTTCGTTTGGATGGTAGTCGCGGTGCAGAAAGTGCCGTCGCAGCGGCCGATCGCATGCTAGTTTGACTTTCTCGGACAAGCCACAATAAGAATTGTACATGTTATCCGTATCTATTAGCTGCTGCGAGAATATGGTTTCGCACACCGTCAGAAACTCGCACTCCTGGATTTGATTGGGTTTGACTCCACTTGCTGTGTTCAAGAAGTATGACATGACAGTGTTTGAATAAATTGCAGAGAGTATGAATGTCATCGATGCCATGGTGCAAGCAATGATCAGCACCGAATATCTCCTGCAATTCGCTTCGATCGCACCAGCAGATATAAAGGAAAAAGCCATCTGACGTATTTTGAGCGAAATCGGTTCCGGTTGGGCCCACTTGAAGAATATCGCCATAATTAGCCCGCTCAAAGTTGTCGCTATCCAAACGTCGAGACCGAACGGTTTCAGGAGAGTGGTGACGTCCGTTGGTTGACGCAGAATCAGGGAATAGCACTCGACGGGTTCATAACAAGAGGAATACACTGACATCAAGTGCTGTTCGTGAACGGGGATTCTGAGTCGTTTCATAGACATGGCTTCGTAAACGAGTGAGAAGGTCGTTTTATTGCAGCGAATCGTCAGAGTCAAGCTATAGAAGGGTATCAAGGGAACGACGAAAGTCTCGTGGAGAACGTCTGACACGCGGCAATCGAGCTTCGGCTCGTCACAAGATTCAGAAGCTTTTTCCGGCCAAACTGTTAACAAGTGGTCAAAGGTTTGAGCACAGAAAAGCTTCGGATCTTTCTTAGGCCTCCAGATAAAAGACACACCGCTCGATCTCACAGATTGGCTGTGTTCTGTGAAGATTATCTGCAATAAGCACTTATGTTTTATATTCTGGACGAAGTCGAAAACCACGTCCCTCGGTCGGGGTCTGAAGAGAACCACAATCGGGAGAGGAACAGCCAGAGCTTCGAGGAGTATTGGTGATGTACGGGCATTTCTTTGCCGTAGATTCGTGGTTCGCAGCGAAAGGAGACTGGTGTTCAGCCTCACTGAACCATCTCGGAGAAGAGAGCTGGCATCATAAATGAGAACTCTCGGCAAAGGAATCCCTCGTTGAAGAATGTAAGTTTGAACGACAGCCGCGATACTTTCGGGGCTCGGCTCGGCGCAGCACTTTCTGAGAAGAGCGAGCACCAAAATCAACGGCCACATATCCGATCGAACGGATTTGAACGCAGAGATTATAACACGAAACATTGGAATGTAGTCGAAGCGAATCTTAACTCGGATTCGATCACTCGGTGGATGAGCTGCTCGGCGTCTCGTGGCTCGTGGATGTTCTCTCCGGAACTACATGGGAGTCTTGTGAGGTCCGCGTTTCACGGAAGGAAGTTCGAGAATTCAGCAAACAATCAGAGACCTGTCCGCTCAGCATGAGATGATCTCTGTCCAACATGTCAAGGAATTTGTTCCGCCCTGAGTAATACACTCAAACGCCCCATCGAGCGTGGGGGGATCGATCAAATTGTCTCCGATTTCACGATCGTCCGCTTCTGAGCCGAATACCATCCCAATGTATGAGATTGCTCCACCCCGATTTCCCGGTGAGCGCGATGGAAGTTCGATATGGAGGTTCACGGCAGATTGAGTCGAAAACTTGGTTCACGGGATTTATGCGTGATCTGCGCTTCACGGGAAGAACTTAGATAGTTTATCGCACAACCGAAGACCTTCTCCGCTCAGAATGGGATGATTTCTCTGATCAAGCAAATATGTTTCGATCTGCCTCGGATGATATGTACTTCCAAGAGCCCCAAATAGATCCTCTGGGCGAGTTGTTTCGATTTCAATACACGAAATGCCCCAACACAATTTGCTTGAGAGCACAATGGAATTTCGATAAGAGAGCACTTGTGCTGAATGAAACACGACCCGAATACGCTCGCACAACGGAGCTCAGGATGGAGTAGAAGATTCCCGGTCTCTATTCTGGGGCAGAAGATTTCAAATAAACTCCATTTTGGAAAGGGCTGGTACAGTCTTCGTCACAACGTTGCCTCCAACAGCGTTGCCGACGCTGACACTGCGCTACCGCTCCGTTTGCCCCGTCACACTGACATGACGCCGCGCCGCTCACTGATGGAAAAATACGGGAACTCGCCGTTTCTGTACTTGTACATTCTGAAAATACGGGCTGTTATAAATGGTGGGGCTTCGAAAAATGGAAAAAAAGCACTAGAGTCTTCACAATGATACGCGATGGAAATCTTGGATAAGTGAGGTTCGCCGAGTTTACGAGGATTTCTTTCAATGATACAAAATATTGATTATACGTAGAGCCTTCGTAGAATTGATATCTCTTGCATTGGATGAGTGGCGAGCATATTTTACTCGTCTCCACTGTGTTTCTTCAGGCGATGAGTTTCGAGCAGGCGTTTCCTGGTGTATCCCTTCGGGCAAAGTTTGCACGGGTACGGCTTCTTCCCTGCGTGCATGAGCTCATGCATTTTCAAGGCGCCGGACTGCTTGAAAAGTTTTTCGCAAATAGAGCACCCGTAGGGCGTTTCTCCAGGATGAACTCGTTTGTGAGTGTTCAATTCGCTGGACTGAATGAAGCATTTCCCGCATGTTGAACACTTGAAGGGTTTCTCTCCTGTGTGGGATCGTCGATGTCTGGTGAGTTCGCTTTGTTGAGTAAAAGCTCTATCACAAAACTCACGTGTGAACGGTTTCTCTCCTGTATGAATGCGCCTATGCGCAATCGGGCTTGAGATCGCTACGAAACGCTTGGAACACTCGAAACAAGAGTACGGTTTCTCTCCGCTGTGCCGGCGCAAGTGTGTGACGGAACACTCCGTGTGAGCATAGGCTTTCTCGCTCGAATGAAGGCGAGCATGTACGTACAGGTTAGATCTGAACGTAAAACTTGCAGGACACTCAGAGCACACATACGGTTTTTCTCCGCAGTAAGCACGGCTGTGAGTTTTGAGCTCATATGCCGTTACGAAGTTCTTCGGCCACAAGGGGCAAGAGAAACGCCGAATCCCATCATGTCGGAGTAGATGGGTTTGGAGATTCTGTTTCTGCTGCAGCACTTGTCCACAAGACTCCCTGGGACACTTGAACTCGCTCGTTCCCAAAACCATGATTCTTCTATAGACGATTTCTCTTCAACGCGTGGAGTAACTGATTGAATACACTCTCGTTTCAATCTGAGGAATCTCTGCCGAGTTTAGAGCTCATGGACCACCGACGAACTCTGAGTGATAGGTCTTTTCAGGCATTTCGGACCGTTCAAGGCTTGAATCGTCTTGTACCCTCTCTGAGTACCTTCCTCGACCTTCCGACAACGGGATCAACCAGGAGACCATCACAGACCAAACGATCGAGGAGGAGACTTACTAGAAGGTCTGTGGAAACTTCACCAAGATCGTCGTGAGCTCGAACGAAGAAACAGCAGAGAGCATTGCGACCGCAACGCAGGCGGCAGGGAACTCGGAGCTAAGCGCAGGTGTCGAGGGAGACCAGCTGTTTGTTGACGGACGATGCGGCTTGATCTACGGATGCAAACTCACCGAGTGTTCCCGCTAGAGGGCCCCACTATGGATCCCAGCTCTCACTCGATCCGCGGGACATGGCGTAAAGTTTCCGCAGCTTCCCGCAAGGCCTGACTTCGCCAGACTGTCTCTCAGGCGACGCAGTGTCTCCAGAAGAGAATCCATAGTAATCGAAGATAAGACCCTTCGAAAATCATAGGATTTCTTTTGGAAGCGTCGTGGGGTCCGAATGACGTCCACTTCCTGCTGCGGAAGCGCCTCCTAGGATCCAAGGAAGTCACGAATTGTTCGGGAAGATTAGGTCGCTCTCCGTCAAAATCCAAACATGGATGAGGCCTCAGAGCAGGAAATTAATGAATCCGTAAATCTGATCGCTTGGCTGGAATCCAGGGAGTTCCATTCCTCACCCAGTCTGCATACTGATCACGAGAATGGAGTGCATCACCAATGATTCCGAAACGACTTCATTATTTATCCATGTTCACGTCGCTGCAGTCATTTCTCGGCTCGGCGACTGAGCTCTGCTGGTGTACATTGCAAGTACCAGATGAGAGTGGTCGAGAAATGGGAATCTTCGGCGATGCCTCAGGGAAGCACTCATTCGATGGCGCTGGTCTTGCTGTTTCACGTCCGGGATGCGATACAGAACCGGCAACTTATGATCATTTCTCGAAGGAGGCACTTCCTTCTTGCGCGTATTATGCGTCACTCGGCTGCGGCTTACGCAGCGAAGCGGATCGCTGCGAGGTGTTTGAGTCCCTCTCATAAAAACTCATGCGGACGACACGGATATCAGATCGTCATCATTTTCATCCCGGAAGTAGGTTCTCCCCACCTCTTCTTCTCTATTGCTTTCTTCTCCGGGGATGATCTTGAATTCCGCTCCAAAGAGAGCGATGGATACCGTGTCGAACTCGACCCGAAATCTCCGCTGGGGCCATTCCGACACACCCCTCATTCCCGAATCAAAATTTCGGTTTCGTGTGATTTGTCATCTCACCTCCCGAGTGAGCAGCATCGGCTAACGCTGGGCGGGAGTCCACGACGGCCCCAGTAGCTCTGCCTTCGCCATCTTCGGCGGGAGCATAGAGAGCTGCGCTCAGTTGAGGGAGTATCGGGTAAACACGGCGCAGGTTGGACTTTCAAGCTGAGCGAGAGAGCGCTTATTCTTCCTTGAGCATAATAACATCCCAATAGTTCGCGAGGGAGATAATTTTATTCGCAATGCTCCTATATGCGCATGGCATCCTATATGACGTTACCAGTAGTAATTATATGTTCTAGCGTCCCATTGAAGCCCCGACCTTTGCGGAGGCGTTGCCGGATCCTCCAGCCCTCGCTCCACCGTTTCCAGACCCGCCACCGTTTCCAGAAGCGCCACCGTTCCCAGAACCTCCGAGAGAAACATTGGCTCCAGTGTTCGCTGCACCCTTCATCGCGTTGCCTGCACCTCCGAGGGCGCTGTCAGCCGTTTTGCCGGCGCCGCTGACTGATCTGCTGGCCCCACTACCAGCCTGCTTGAGGGCCCCGGTAGCCATGCTACCAACGTTGCCAACTGCGGATGAACCTCTTCCTCCCGAGCCGCTGGCGGCACCGCTCGAGCCATTACCAGCTCCAGTCGGAGTGTTGCTGACCATTTGACCAGGTTTGCCCAACGCGGAGGTGAGTCCGCCGGTCAAGCCGCCGACCATGTTCCCGACTCTCCCCAGAGTCGAATTTAAGGATTTCAGGATGGGTTGTATCAAATTATTGAGCGGCTGCATCACTGGCGAAAGAACCCCTCCCATTGGACTGGAAACTGGAAAAGAATGATAGAAAACGTTACCACTTCGCTGTTCTTCTTTTCAAACTTGGCGCATCGTCCACACTCAGTTGGAGCCGAGCTACGGGGAAGTTCGACTGCAATGTGAAATCAGACAGGAAGGTCGACGATTCACCGAGGTTGCCCCCGACGCCTAAAGCAAGTCTCCAACGCAAGGGCCAGTCACGCATACCATTAAAGGTGTTCTTCAAGACTCCGAAGAGATCACAACCGCATTCGTCAGCTTGGACGGATGCAACGAGAGCTAGACCGATCAAAACTGCAAGACCCTTCATTTCGACTGTAGTTGGTGAATCGAACAAAGCTGTCTGATAGTCACGGATCATTGTGCTCCCCCTTAAGTAGCTCTGAGCGGAGCATGGCGCGTCATGAGCAAGCCTATTCGTTTCAGGGGTGTCCTTCGATATTCCGTAATCGCATGGTTTCCATGTGTTATTTTTCCGATAATCTCAGGAAGGAGCCACCGCAGCCGTGAGATAATGTGAGCTTATACGAAGCTGGCTGACCTTCCGGAATGATCAATCGTGTTTTATCACCCTGGAGCGCTCTAAGTCTCATAATTACCTCGAAATTAGCGTCACGCCCGAGATGAGAGACGAGATGTCGAGCAGTTTCCTCATGACAGAGAACCTAAGCCAAACTTCCGCCGTACCGTAATGGAGCGTCCTACCGGAAATGCGACACCAGTTTTTCGCGACTCTGATGTTCGATGGTGTTGGCTGGCTATAGTTGCGGGTGCAACTAGGTGCCGGTGAGGCGAGGAACATCACGGCCGCGGCCGGTCGGTCGATGACTGGGAACGAATCAGTTCAACAGAGTGGTCGATAACTCCAGCGGGCCGCAAATTCTGATTCAATCCCTCAAAACTGAAAAATTCCGTTGTTCGAGGCAAAATATCCCCGGGACATCGGGGATATTGATTCGAGTTAGCCTGATGGAGAGTCGGTGAGGTCCTCGAGATCATGAAGAGACTACCGAATATTCGCGAGGCGGATCGGCTGGTATTGAATACCCACACTTGGAACTGCATTCTACGCGTTCGTCTTCATTGCGTTAATATCGAGCCCTGCGGCAATCCTACTCAGGTATATGTATATTCGTTCATTCCAACGATCTGGTATATTTCCACAGTGGATAACATGATGACGCAACGAATACGCGGCTCCCCCCAGGCATTCAGGATTCGGCGCCGCCAGCGCCGCGCATTCCTCAACGTTGTACGGAGATCAAGGTCGGCTGGAAACAAGTTTAAACGCTTCCTGCGCTTGGCTAATGAAATTTCTCCCTCATCATGGAAGCCGTGCGCAGCCAAACAGCTTTCCAGATGGCTGGGCTACAAACCTCGGGGAAAGGTCCCGCGAGTCTTGTTGGAAGAGATCCTTCGGAATGCGGTCGAAGCAGGCGGTGATGGCTGGTGGAACGATTTCAAAAGATTTTCCCGAAGGTCATTGAGTCAGAATGCCTGAAAGCAAGTACGCGAGTATGTTCCCGGAGTTACCCGGGATACATCCCAAGGCCGAGAGAAAACGGAAAGAAACAATGATCTGTGTATACAAGAGAATCATTCCCAAAATCAGTGGAAACACATGAGGATATGGAAGATCGGAATGGATCCGATCCAAGCCCAATCGCTGGTGATTAGATCGTTGCACACGTAGAGAGCGATGCCGTATGACGAAATGTGCTGCCGCCCCTATCTCCAGGTGGGATAACTCTGTCGGAAGCAGAGTAGTTTCCGAATGATAACACCTATTCTCCGTGGAGAGCGACTCTCGGACAGAGAGCCACCAATCGCACCACCCTGTAGCGATGCCTGGACTTGAGTGAAGTGACCACCGGCTACTGTGCCGATCGGGACGCCGATGAGAGCATCAGGAGGCTACGGTTGGCGGCCGATGTGCACGTGTAGAGTCGACATTCATTCAGCCAAACGTGATACCTATCCGGTTTGGTGACAAACTCCGTGATGGTTTCCTCGGATGTTTTTCGTAGGTTTCGCACAGCTGCCATGGCTGCGATGCCTAAACCGATCCGCTTCGTGACGCGTGCTTCAGAGCAGATGTGTCTGCTAGAGGGCGCCATACCCGAAATAGCAGGAGGGGCTCACTGTCTTTACGGGTGATTCCCGCAGCATGAACCCATCGTGCTTGAAAGAGCGTCGACGATTCCTGAGCTTCATCTTTTTCGTCCTTGGTATGTTGATAGTCAGTTCTTCACTGTGGCAGTAGCGGTCGAGGGACCGTAGAGCAGCGTGAGGTTCCCCCGGATTCCGCTGCAGAGTACAATGTCATCCGCGTATCGTGTCACTCCGACTGTGGGAAGAAAGTTCTCAATCTATCCTGGCAGGTCGCTAAAGGGAACCAGAGAGAAAGTCAAAGGAAGATGGTCGCCGCGAAGATATCCGACTGTTCGCTTGAATAGCTCGTGATGGCGGATGCCGTCATTGAGAGTTATCCGGTACTTTGGCATTTATTTCAAGGTTCAATGTGACAAAGTCACGGTCCCAAGCGGCGTTCAGGTTTAACTGAATACGGTTCTTCCAGAGAGGCACAAGATTCCCGGGAGGAACTCCCTTTCGATTCCCGTGACGCTCGCAGTTCAAGGGGGAGGGGGGAAGGGGAGTTGGATGAAAATGTATGATTCGGGCTGTTGACCTGGCGAACTCTAGGGGGGACCAATGCCGCCCTAACACGCGGAAGAAGATTCTTGCGCTCGACGATAGCGAGTGCGAACGCATGGGATTCCGGTGGGTAATAAACTTTTCGGAAAGCAGGGATCGGTAGCTTCACTGATCCCGCACTCACGGGAGTCCATCCAATCTCAACAAGTCCCGACGTCACTCAAGTCAAGTGCTCCCCGAGAATGTTCCGTCACTAGCCTCGTGATACAGCTGCCTATAGGAGCGTTGACAAGTTTCCGGCTCGACGAAGCTCGGTGTGCCACTGAAGCCCTGCGTTGAAATATGGGTCATGCCATTCTAAACTCTGGCGCTGAAGAACCGAGAACTCCGAAACCCCAGCACCGGCGTAACAGGATTGAAGCTGAATGTAATATTTCGAGTATGCTTTTCCGAAAGCTCATCAGTGGACGACTTTTACGGTCAACATAGAGAGGAGTGGGGAACTTACTCTCGGAGCTGCTGCGGCATCGGGGAGAAAACAAGGAGCAACCGCTAATATCCGAAAGAGCCGGGGTAACCTCTGAAAAATCTGAACCTACAGTTATGTTAGCAATTCCTTCAAAACCACGAGCTATCCACCGGTTCTCGCGTCTTCCGAATCCGGACACAATGCCGCGAATCGGGACACCCCTCGGAGAAATAGGGAACTAGTTTGTATGTATTACACGATGGCGTGGTTTCTGCTGCAGGCTGACTGAGCATCAATGTCGTAGTTTTCCGCGTTAGAATCAAAAACCCTGTACGAATTATTGGCAGGGATGCAACCCGAGAGCTTCAATCGATTCCAACCCCACTCGGTAGATCACCTCGAGACCCAAGCAATAGAATCTACGCCGGGCCCACGGATCGCCGACCCCCGCGGCTGATCTTCCAATGAGACTTTCGAGTTTTAGGGTCAAAATCCCTGATTCAGTGTAAACCTGACGATTTTCAGAGAATCGTTGTCGAGGAAAACTCTCTCAAATACTTCTCAAGGAAACCCATTTCTTGATTTTCAGCTAATTTTTCGGGAGACGCTGTGAGAAAAGAAAAATACGGTGTTAGACTCGAGTGTTTCGCCGGCCCTCGCTCTCAGCCGGGGCGGAAGAATCGTCTTAGCTCGGAAAACCTGTGACATTACTCTTGCGATGACCCAATATGATCTATGAGCGACTCTGACGGATTCGGAAGGGAGAATAACTCATACGGCCAGGCAATCCAGCACTTGCATCGAGCTGAAGCGCTAATCGAAGGTACGAAGGCGCACGTTGATCCGGAATCCCGCAGAGAGTCCCTACATAATATCACGCTTTGTGGCGTCTCGGGCACCAATTACCGACGACCTCATCAGCGGGCGAACGTGCACATCGCGGCGAAAACTTGGCTCCGAGCCTGCTTCGCTCTCTTCAATCGAAGGCGAATAGTTCACCGGAGTGAACACCTTCAATCTGCATAGCTGAAGAGACCTCTCAAGAAAATCACATTCCCCGAGAGTAATCTTCAGCATGCATGCGGCGAATGCATGCCCCGAATCAGGCTTCGCAGCATGCATTCGCCGACTGGAATCGATCCGGGTTCATGACTGTGATCCGTGTATCCCTACTATGTCACTCTCATTGTAGGATAGTTCGGATCTCGCCGATTCAGACGTAGTCGATTCCAAATAGCAGAAGACATGTATTTTCAGCGATCAGCGATGACTACGATACTCAAGAGGTGGTCGTCAGAGCTTCGATGGAAAGTTGAGTACATTTTTACAGCTCATTCTCACTGCCCTCCGTTCGATTTGGTAGCTTCTTAAGTGTTCCCAATCATGGAAACAATCCAACTCTCGAGATTTTTGCTTTCAAAACCGCAACCGCAGGAAACAACGCTATTTTTGCCATGTTCGGTTTCTTGCACATAGAGTATTCTAGATTTCCTTCCCTACACTCACCCAACTTGGATGCCATCTTCGCCGTACAATACCATTTCAGGCCCGAATATGGGCAGATGCAACACATCTGCCGAAGATGGAAACCTAAGAGCGGCATTCGCGCTTCACGAAAAGGGAGAGGCTAGGAAACTCTCTCTACTCCAGGTTGCGGGGTCATCTCAGAAAAACACCGTATTCCCGTTCATACAGAGCAAAATTCCGGCATCGCCGAGGCATTGTTAGGGGAACATCGAGCCTGTCTCGGTCCCGTTAGGCTGGTTTTGTCGATATCAACCTCGCCACCGGTCTGGACGTACAACTCGTGGTTGAATCTCCCTATGAATACGTCCATATCTGATACCTGATCCCCTCAAAACTGGCGGCCTGCTATCGTTGAAGAATATTATTGTCCATCGAAGGAAGCTCGGTCGTGTTCGCCACCTGACCATGATTTGGATGAATGCAGTCCGTTCATGAAACCGGAGATGCCGAGGCATCTCTATCCAGCTCAGAAAGGTCATATCGACCGCCCCGCCCGACGAATCGCGCGTGGAGCATGGTGAGTGGATTGTTTGACATGAGGAGTTGCGTTCAGCGCACGTGGCTCTTTCATTTATTCAACATCGATTTACTTATTCCGTGATATTCAAGTATGTCAGGCACACTACAATGGTGTGCGAGTCCCGGGGGAGTGCATACCAACGCGCCTCAGGTCACGGCTGTGCCTGAGGTTTCTCTATGCGCCGCTGGCGCAACACACCGTCTTCATCGATGCGTCGGAAGATATCCAGTTTTCCAAGACTCCTTTGCTCGTCGTTTGGTGTCTGGGGTCTTCTTCTCATTCTCCTTACAACATCAACAGGACTCCCTGCGCCCCAGGAAATAGTGAATGTTGCTTGCGATCATATCCGTCAACATGGCGTCGATCTTACGAGTGTTGTATTTTTCGACGCGAGCGGTGTCCTTAGACAGGGACCGTTGACTCTGGAGTCAAGTCTCCTTTCGATGCGTACTCCTGTAAGTACACAGTTGGAGGACAGGTTTAGAACAAAACCGGTTCTTCTGGACCTTCTGGCGATTCGCTTGCCAATAGTACTCTTAGTCAACTTGACAAGTTTTCGTGGAACATTCTCAGAGTTCACTCAAAATATAGATCACAAGTGCTTTCTGCAAGTACTGCTCACCGCAAGATATCAGAATATCCTCGCGAACGGGGTCGTTATCTCATGGAGAGACGGACGGCCTCCGTCACTACATTGTGCTCGAACATTCGATGGACTGGTGACCGAATGGCCGCGAACCCCCTCAAAATTTTGCTCCGAAACGAAGATGCCTTGTAAGTTGACGCAAGTACATTCAGAAAAGCTGACATCCGCCGTGAAAGAAACTCACCGCTTGACGTTGAGGCTCAGTTGCAACACTTCAGAGCTCCGACTAGCGTACGAAGGCCACGCTCACCCGGCGCCTTCAATATCGATCCATGAGCAGCATCTAGGGTCGAGATATTCTTCTTGTCGTTCCTTCGAAGAATGCCATTCCCTGATTCTTCGTTCCCCCACTGATGTCACAACCCTTCTGAAACCGTTCAACGTTGACGTATGGGTGACCAGTTTAGTGAGCGCAGTGCTGCTGTCGATAGTTCTCTCGTGGACCCAGTCGGTACCCATCCATTCGGGAGCGTGTTCGATCCTGCTGAACTTCATCTGGGCTTCACCCATCGAAGCAAGATGCAAGAAATATTCTGTGCTGATTGTTGCCTGCACTATAGCATCAATGACATTCATCCTGTCGACGATTTACTCGAACTGCGTGATGTCGTTCTTCTTGAACACCATCGATTCCAAGAGATCACATCGATCTACCCATGTCGCCCGCAGTCGATTTGCGATCAAACAACTGTCATCGGAGAAAGGGACGGAGAGGGAGTGTACTATCTCTACTGCGGTATGTCCGAACGAGCAAGACGGGCGTGCAAGAGACCACTTCGACGCGAGTGGCGTCCGCTCGAAGAACAGGAACGCGGAGAGAAGACTCTGTTATCTTGTCATTTCCAAAGAGATATCATGGCCGCGTTGCCGAAGGTTAACCATCCAATTCAGTTACTGTTGGTCTTGACGCGGACCAGTCGGAACTTCGATCGACTCCTGCAACACGGCATCATAACTCCGCGGAGTTTCGAAACACATGTCCGTCCGCAGAGCGGCAAGATTCGGACAGCGATGGGAAAATTCGCGCTGGAGGGGTACTTCGACAGCGTGCTTGCGGGTAAAAGGACAGATTGGAGTATGTATCTCAGCTTCGACGAAGAGAGACAATGGTTTGATTTTAGAAGCTTCCGAAAGCTGATTCCCCTGATTGCGGCATGCAATATTATTTTCTTTGTCTGCCTGATTCTTGAGACCACAGTCGTCTTGAAAACCCATGTATTTTGCAAAGCTCATTTCGAAATCGCTTGAAAATGCTCTCTCTTACTGGTCGGCCCATGTTAAGGTTCGCGAAGGACCCCTGGAGCTCCTCAACAATCAAGTCAATAGTTGGGGCAGTGTGGATGTCTAGATCCCATATCCTTTCGCGATCGGATCTTCATCGAGCTGTTGTGTGCCGAACCTGAAATCGGCTGAATTCGGGCGAGGAACTGGATATTCGGCTTTCGCACGACGTCATGATTCCAACAACCTTGAAGTAGAGATTCGTCAACTATTCGACCGTGGCCGCTCTACGCAAACGCGAGATAATACGACGCGCATCGACATGTGACGCCGTGTGACGATAATGGACCTTGTCGAAATGAGCAATATGTAATTTGTGTTGCCGAGAATTTCCCTCATTCGATCTGCAATCATATTTTATGGATGTGGACCCTTGTTTAGGAACAGCACGAGCAGGATAGCTCAGAACTAAGGTGCTCCCTATGCGATCCTATTAGACACAAACAGTTGTTCCATTCGAGGGATTGGAATTTCAAAAAAAGATTGCGGGAGAATTCTAACGGTACCCATATAAATGAGAGCTGCGCATCTCAAAATCATTGCAGAAGAAAGACTCGAAGAGATAACCATGAAGACTACCGTAGCGCTCTTCTTGTTTGCTTCTGTAGCGATCGCCGTCAAGGCCCAAAAATGTGACTGCGGCATCGTTGAGACAGTCGTCAGCGACATCCAGGGTGTTGGTGAGGAGGCGTTCATTAGAAATCTCTGAACCCATGCATTACTATAGGATTGAATCTCAATATATTCTGTTTCTCCAGTCCAGAACGTACAAGGAGCCCTTTCGGGGGCTGATCTGAGTGAGTTATACGAATGTTCAACTCCGATACATGCTGGATTCCATGAAAACTCCAATTTTGCTTTGGTGTGAACGCTGAGTATTGCGACACCTGTCAAAAACTGGAATGATCATTCAATTTCAGCCAACATCCTCGATATTCTGAGAAACGCCAGCTCAAGTCTAGGACTCAACGGAGGAGCCGGAGGTGGCGGGGAACTCGGAGGCAATCTGGGATCAGGGAGCACCGGAGGTGGCGCAGGACTCGGAGGCAATCTGGGATCCGGGAGCACCGGAGGTGGCGCAGGACTCGGAGGCAATCTGGGATCCGGGAGCACCGGAGGTGGCGCAGGGCTCGGAGGCAATCTGGGATCCGGGAGCACCGGAGGTGGCGCAGGACTCGGAAGCAATCTGGGAACCGGAAGCACCGGAGGTGGCGCAGGACTCGGAGGCAATCTGGGATCTGGGAGCACCGGAGGTGGCGCAGGACTCGGAGGCAATCTAGGATCCGGGAGCACCGGAAGTGGCGCAGGACTCGGAGGCAATCTGGGATCAGGGAGCACCGGAGGTGGCGCAGGACTCGGAGGCAATCTGGGAACCGGGAGCACCGGAAGTGGCGCAGGACTCGGAGGCAATCTAGGATCCGGGAGCACCGGAAGTGGCGCAGGACTCGGAGGCAATCTGGGAACCGGGAGCACCGGAAGTGGCGCAGCACTCGGAGGCAATCTAGGATCCGGGAGCACCGGAAGTGGCGCAGGACTCGGAGGCAATCTGGGATCAGGGAGCACCGGAGGTGGCGCAGGACTCGGAGGCAATCTGGGAACCGGGAGCACCGGAAGTGGCGCAGGACTCGGAGGCAATCTGGGAACCGGAAGTACCGGAGGTGGCGCAGAACTCGGAGGCAATCTAGGATCCGGGAGCACCGGAAGTGGCGCAGGACTCGGAGGCAATCTGGGATCAGGGAGCACCGGAGGTGGCGCAGGACTCGGAGGCAATCTGGGAACCGGGAGCACCGGAAGTGGCGCAGGACTCGGAGGCAATCTGGGAACCGGAAGTACCGGAGGTGGCGCAGAACTCGGAGGCAATCTGGGAACCGGAAGCACCGGAGGAGTTGGTGGCAGTCCGGGATCTGGGGGCGGTGCTCAAGGGAGCGCCGGCGGCGAATCAGGCGGCTCTTCAGGCGGCAGTGGAAGTTTGAGCTTGGGATCCGGAGGCACTGGTGGTGGCGGTGGAAGTTCAAGCTTGGGATCCGGAGGCAGTGCGCAAGGGAGAGCCGGCGGCAGTCCAGGAGTCTCTTCAGGCGGCAGCGGAAGCTTAAGCTTGGGATCCGGAGGCAGGGCTCAAGGGAGCGCCGGCGGCAATCCAGGAGGTTCTTCAGGCGGCAGTGGAAGTTTGAGCTTGGGATCCGGGAGCGGTGCGCAAGGGAGCGCCGTTGGCCAAGCAGGAGGCTCTTCTGGCGGCAGCGATGGAAGTTTAAGTTTGGGATCCGGAGGCAGTGCTCAAGGAAGCGCCGGCGGCAATCAAGGAGGCTCTTCAGGCGGCAACGGTGGCGGCAGTGGGAGTTTAAGCTTGGGTTCCGGGAGCGGTGCGCAAGGGAGCGCCGGGGGCCAAGCAGGAGGCTCGTCTGGCGGCAGCGATGGAAGTTTAAGTTTGGGATCCGGAGGCGGTGCTCAAGGAAGCGCCGGCGGCAATCAAGGAGGCTCTTCAGGCGGCAACGGTGGCGGCAGTGGGAGTTTAAGCTTGGGTTCCGGGAGCGGTGCGCAAGGGAGCGCCGGGGGCCAAGCAGGAGGCTCGTCTGGCGGCAGCGATGGAAGTTTAAGTTTGGGATCCGGAGGCGGTGCTCAAGGAAGCGCCGGCGGCAATCAGGGAGGCTCTTCAGGCGGCAACGGTGGCGGCAGTGGGAGTTTAAGCTTGGGTTCCGGGAGCGGTGCGCAAGGGAGCGCCGGGGGCCAAGCAGGAGGCTCTTCTGACGGCAGCGATGGAAGTTTAAGTTTGGGATCCGGAGGCGGTGCTCAAGGAAGCGCCGGCGGCAATCAGGAGGCTCTTCAGGCGGCAACGGTGGCGGCAGTGGGAGTTTAAGCTTGGGTTCCGGGAGCGGTGCGCAAGGGAGCGCCGGGGGCCAAGCAGGAGGCTCTTCTGACGGCAGCGATGGAAGTTTAAGTTTGGGATCCGGAGGCAGTGCTCAAGGAAGCGCCGGCGGCAATCAAGGAGGCTCTTCAGGCGGCAACGGTGGCGGCAGCTGGAGTTTAAGCTTTGGATCCGGAGGCGGTGCTCGAGGGGGCGCCGGCAGCGATCAAGGGGGCTCTTCAGGCGGCAGTGGAAGTTTGAGCTTGGGATCCGGAGGTAGTGCGCAAGGGAGCGCCGGCGGCCAAGGAGGAGGCTCTTCAGGCGGTAGTGGTGGCGCCAGTGGAAGTTTAGGCTTGGGATCCGGAGGCAGTGCTCAAGGAAGCGCCGGCGGCAAAGCAGGAGGCTCTTCAGGCGGCAGCGGTGGTGGCGGTGGACTATTCAGCTGGGGACTCGGGAGCTCGGGTATTCGGGTCGGCGCCTCAAGGTCTTGATTCAGGGAGTCGGAAGACTGCGGTGGAACGCGTCATGTTCGAATCCCTATTTGGCCAATAAAAGAACACTGAGTTATAATGGCGATAGTTGTTACCTCAGGGAAGCAGGGAATAAGGACCTCATTCGGTATTCAAAGTTCACGGCCACTCACTAGAGGTATCTTCGGAAGTCCAACAACTGCACTCGAAGTTCTCGATGCAGTCTCTGCTGCTACTCGGTGGGGAATATGAGTTTTCATTGATATTTGGATATCCCATATACCTAGAATATCATTTGATTTATTCACACCCGGAAGCCGTTTCTCAAAGGGCCTGCCCGGATAAGTGCCCACGGAAACGATTTGGAACGCGAGGTAGCTGATCGTGTTCGGGGTCCCTCACGATGAACTTTCGTCAATACAAGTCATGGTCTGCGGGCCCCCTGGGCGCCGCGAAAAGCTCAAGTCTGAAAAATTGAAAATGCTCATATCTCGAGAACGGGTGGAGCTAGGAAGTCGAACAAAAAATCATTTTGAAGCTTTTTTTGAGGGCTATTGATCGCGTGATCAGCCGATTTTGCGTCGTCCTTTCTTCATGCCGAAAACGACGAATTTAGGTAAAAAAGTGGTCATTTCACCCTGAAGACGACAAGGCGCCACTTTCTAGTATGTCGCAATCGATTCCTCTCCTCAAAATACGTCGACATGCGTCGTTTCATCAAAATCGTCAACTGCCCTCGCAGTTAAATAAGCGGCCGAAAATGGCCGTCGGGGTGATTTTTCGCTTCGGGGGAGCCAGAGCCCGCTTAAAGACCTCCCCGTGAGCTCTGCTGTGAACACGCCAACCGGGTTCTGGGCGATTTCTGAGGGAAAATCACTCCTCCGGCAATTTTCGGCCGCCTATTTAACTGCGAGGGCAGTTGACGATTTTGATGAAACGACGCATGTCGACGTATTTTGAGGAGAGGAATCGATTGCGACATACTAGAAAGTGGCGCCTCGTCGTCTTCAGGGTGAAATGACCACTTTCTCACCTAAATTCGTCGTTTTCGGCATGAAGAAAGGACGACGCAAAATCGGCTGATCACGCGATCAATAGCCCTCAAAAAAAGCTCCAAAATGGTTTTTTGTTCGACTTCCTAGCTCCACCCGTTCTCGAGCTATGAGCTTTTTTAATTTTTCAGACTTAAGCATTTCGCGGCGCCCAGGGGGCCCGCAGACCATGACTTGTATTGACGGAAGTTCATCGTGAGGGACCCCGAACACGATCAGCTACCTCGCGTTCCAAATCGTTTCCGTGGGCAGATCGCTTCTATCTTATCCGGGCATGCCCTTTATTTATATAAATAAATGAGTCGCTATGTACAAACCCTAATAGCCTCGGTTCCAGGATGATCTAGGCTGTGTGGCGTGGGTTCGTGTACACACTTACTCGCGCGGTACATATCATAGTGAGCTCCGCAGAGTACACGTTGAGTACATGCAGAGTACATGTACACGTTGAGAATATTTCGTGATAAGTTCCGTTTGAACATGGGCGGTTGTGAAATTCCAGGACCGCGTGGCGATGATAAACGAGCGGTTGCGGGGGAAGCGATGTTACAATCTTCAGAATTCAGGATAGATGAATCCCAAGGAGTCCGACGATTCTTGGCTGAGGCATGGACGATGCCGTGGAGAGATGAAATTCGGAGCGACCACACGGTATACGGGCACATGTACAATATGGCGGTGGGAATAGCTCTCCCGAATTCCCCGAATCATACAGATCAATCATAAGAACTGGGGTTGAGGATTGGGAAACGAGTGGTATGAATGACCACTTTTCCTCGTTGCAATCGCACAGTTTGAAACATAGGCCGACGGAGTTTTCCTCACCATCTCACGTCTCGATTTTTTCTGAGTTGTACTGCTCGTTGAAGAGAGGAGAAAACTAGTTTGAAAGAATTAGCAAGTCTCCAGGGGATACCAAAGCACCAGGTGGAGATGGGATTATGGCACAAACCCTGGCACATAGTTAAGAGTTCTTTTCGACGGTTACGAGGCACATCGTGAGCACGGTTCTTAAGAGTGGCCGATATCCAAGAGTTCTGAAGAAGTCCTTGCTGAGCGTATTCGACAAGGTTATTGAGGGAGCCATGGCAGACTATATCACGCGCAACCTGAAGAGTAATCGAATTCTGAGTGATGTGCAGTTTGAATTCAGACGAGGCAGGAGCACACAGGATGCAATCCTGTCACTTCAGAAGCACCTGGTAGAGGGTTTTGGGGAAGGAAGACTTCCTGTCGCTATAATGCCCGAGTACTCGTCCGCGATTGATTGCGTCCACTAGGACAGGCTGTTGATCAAGATGGAGAGACTGGGAATTCATCATTGAATTCATGATCGCACGCTTGAACTCATCAGAAGCTACCTGGAGAATTGCGGTCAAAGGCTTGGCAAATATGCGGTGCGGTGCAGGGGCGTACCCAGGATTTATTTTTGGGGGAGGGACCAGAGCAAATTTTTCATCATGTTGGAGGAGGCCAAGACATGATCATCATCATCATTAACATGGAGCTCTACGGGCCGGACGAAAATCATGGACTCTCTCAACGCGGGAAAATCAATCTATATGGCCTTCAGTTTGAGCGCCACGGTGACCAGACCGGCAGTCAGAGTTCCCAAACTAGACTGCGACGGGAAAACGGCATGCGACTGCGATAAGATTGAATGCAGGAGGCCAGGAAAATCCTTGGGAGTTGTGATTGATGAAAAATTAAATTGGAAAGTGCACATCAGGGACACCATGCGGAAACTGAGAGCAACCGCGGCAACCGCGATGAGACTTGACCGCATTCTGAGTCGCAAGTCAACTGTTATCGTATAAAGGGCCATTTTCGACGCACACCTGAGCTGTGGTTTGCCGGCGTATCAAGCCGCCCATGACACTCTATTGAACGAAGTTGCAAAACTTCAGAACTAAGTCGTCAGAAGAATTATCTGTATCTGTATTTATTATTCTTTGACAAGAGGTTGGGACCCTCGCAAGCCGAAGGGCTGCACATAGGTTAACTTAGAGAGTTAGAGACTAGTGAAGTATACTTCTAGTTTCTTCTTGAGCAATCGAAGGTTGTCGCAGCGTCGTATCTCGAGTGGAAGCTCATTCCAGTACGTAGCGAAAGCGTAGAACGGGGCAGTTCTAGCGGCCATGAGTGGCAGAGATGGCAAACTGAACTTGTAGAGACGGACGTTGCGGCCCGTGGTTGAGAACGGGAAGGGACAGGCGAGAGGTGGGGTAAGTCGGCGATTTGATGAGAGGTAAGCAAGGCATGCAAGGCGGAAGCCAGCAAGCTGTTCAGGGCTTTTGATTTGAAAACGACGACAGAAGGGGTCAACAGTGGATCGAGATTTGAGCCCGACCACAGCTCTAAGCGCGTTTCTAAATGCCACACCGACAAGGTGCACAGATTGCTTCGTGGCGCCCGGGTACCAGACACTGATGCAATACTGGAGAGCGCTCAGAACCAATGAGCGAAAGACGAGGATCTGAGCCGGGCGAGGATAACCGAGTTTACGAAGTCGATGGATGCAGAATTTATAGGAAGAAATTCCTCCTCAGCCAGAGCCGAGGAGAACTTGCTGGAGTTAGCAGAAGTAAACATCCTACGCAGAGCTGCGACACCTACCCGGGGTCGCTTGACTCTGTTTGAAAATATGCAGAACGAGATCGGATAATGGTCGGAGAGCTCAGGCTGCTCAGCGATCTCAATATCCCCAACAGTCACAGAGCAATCGTTAGAAAAAAATTCGGCGACGTCGACCCAATGCGGGTGAGAACCTTTCATGCGATGTTCGTCTCCACAAGTCAATGGTTTATGGAGCGACTTTTGCAAATGGGTGACACTTTATGCCGAATAGCCCAGCTATCCGAGTACCCCGGGAGAAAACTGCGCTGGGGCGACGAGCCCTCGACACGGGTGAATCCTCAGCAAATCATAATCAAGATCAGAAGCCAAATCTTCAATCGCTGCACAAAGGTCGACGAGGAGCAAGAGATGCCTCCGATGAACTGCCTAAAGGGTCGGACGGCACCACAGTGTGCGATCTTCGTCTTGCTGAAATCTTAGCGAGATCGCCTCACAGCGAGTTCGCAGCGAAATCATAATATCGTCGCAGTCGTCTCCCTGTTAAGCAAGAGAATAGAGCCAGTATTGCTCTGCTCACCATATATCCTGCGAATGAACCATACCATGCATGATTGTTGTCATTTCGAGCACATGACTCCGCCATGTGCTGACCGTGAGATCGAATCTCTCATTCGAAAGCGATTCTCTGGAAAATGAGTGTGGGACCAGTTCCTGCTCTTCTGACGATAAATACAGGGAAGTTCCCTGGAGTTATGGGAGAAGTTCCGAAGTTCTCCATCACGGGAACTCGCGGGAAACGTCAATGCATGAGAGTTGGGTTAACTTCGGCGACCCTTCAACCCTCGATATTGGAAATCGGATGGATGGTGGATGGATATTTGGATGAATATTTATTGACCATTATCTTGACATATTCACAGAAACACATCTTCAATATGATAAGATAGCCTAAATGGGGGGCGATGTCTCAGCTGGTCCATGCGGCATTCTTTCTTGCGTTCCTTTCTCGGTGCTGTTGTTCTCCCACTCTTCCTGCGTTCGCTTCGTGTAGAGAATCATCTTCGGGGCGGCGTCTTCGTGTAATCCAATCATTTTTCTTTTCATGCCCTCCGCATCCGCGTGTTTTTTGCGTTCTAGGATTACATGTTCGAGAGTCTCTTCCTCTCTACCGCATTTCGGGCCTGTCGCTTCGATGTTTCTGTAACGCGACCTGTATTTCCTGGTCTGTAAACATCCCGCTCGAGCATTTGCCAGCAGGCGACTGCCTTTCGTGTTGTCGTATAGGTAATTACTGATTTTTTAGGTTTGAGCGCGTTTCCCATCCGGGACGAACTCATCTATTCGGCGCTTCTCCGTCCTCAATCCGAGATGAACCACCCAGAAATCCGTGAGGAGCTCAACCTCCACGTCAGTTCCTGTAGTGCGCAAAGGCGTTTGTTTGAATATGGCCTTCATTAGCGACGACCAGCAAACAAACCATTGAGTTCACGCCCGAATGTTCCGAAAAGATCGCATTTCGCAGGGGAGCGTAGAGATTGCATGAAAGCAAGTCGAACCCTCCCTCAAATGATGGCAAGGGCTACATGAGATGAGCTCTCATTTACCGGTACAATATCAAGTGCACATCTGCTGCAGGGGAGTTTCCGCGAACTTGAGTCGGTCTTCTGCATCGTGTTGGGGGGAACATCCAGACTGGTCGTTTCAAAATCATGAAGATAACAGGATCATCGCCCTCATCGCATAGGCTTGGTCAGGCGGAAGGCGTGTCAGAGCACTGCCGTGGCCATCGCAATCATCCCATTTTAATCCCATCAATAACTTCGAAGGGGCCAAGAAAAGCTACAGTCGGAAGTTCCTGCCGCGTTGTCGATTCGCATCTCCACACGGCGCGAAGATACTTTGGACCTGACGGTATCTCGTTCCAATTCACAGAAAATCTCAGACGAAGTGACTTCCGAATTAATATATCCTGCATGCTGAAGCTTGCTCCCCTAACGAATCCGACTGCTACGGACTGACTCGCGATAAACAACCATCCCGTTATAAGATCAGCTGTGAACAAATATTCACCGACCCATCGTTAACCAAGCCGCTCGCTCATCGAACGTGATTGGGGTTGCAAGATAGTTTGTCCATGGGAGTGTCGTTGACTTCGCTTCGCGAAATTTAAGATTCTCAGTGCTTAACTCGTTATTCGTGTAAGAACTCTTCGGAGCATCGAGGATTCCCACAAGACTGTCGATTTCTGGCGGGAAGCGGCAGCGAGCGGAAGCGAGATCTATGGTTCAAATCGATCAAATGTTGCCTCGCGCCTCTCATCATGATTCAAGTCAAGGGGTGGTTCTCTTTCCACATGATTTCAATGGAGCATTCATGATATGGAGAAATCGCTGGTTGCAGCAAGTCAAAATCTATGACGGCTCCATGTCCTGTGGAGTATCTCATTCAGGAGTTCCAAGGGTATCCTCGCAGTAAGAAGACATCCGTACACAAGTCCATAAACAGGTGGCCGGGAGTTCATTTGCTTGCTTACATGGATTCTTTCGACCTGAGAAACGCTTTCTCGCGCTTTTGCGAAGCCTTCAAGTCATCGTCTGGGGAGAAACTGAAGCAGGCATCCGCCATTTGGCAGGCCTATCCTATCGAGTCTGCTACACCGGTAATGACGGAGATGCCGAGCTCATCATGAAACATATGGCGCTTCAGAGCATCATAACGATGCGCGTCACTTGATGAGCAGGGCGAGCCATGCTTGCATTAGCACCTATTATCGACCGGCAACGACAACACTTCCCTGGGATTATCAGCGATCCACCGGGTTCTGACCTGCAAATTACCAAAGTGCGAAGGAAACTTTCGAAACAAACAGGATCCGTCGTGACGTGCGTAGCTCAACTCGCACTTATTTAAGCGGAGCAGACACGCCGATAAGCATCAGACAGCTCTGTTCGATTAACCAACTCTCGACGCAATGAAGGGTATCACAGTGTTCATCGGTCTCGCTCTCGTGGCCTCCGCCCAAGCACAATGCAACTGTGATCTCATGGGAGTCCTGATGAACACCCTGGAAAGCTTGCGTGAGTACCGAGGAGCTTGCTCCCATGATGCCAGCCTGACGCGGTCGAGAAAAAAACTCAATTCAGAATACTGATTTTTTGCAGCCATGCTTCCCCAGGATTTGCTTTGTGAGTAGAGAGCGAAAGTTATTTGGAAATTTCGGGAGGAAAGCTTTCGGGAGGAATGTTCTACATTGAAAAAAATTAAGAAGTTCTCTTCCTCACCCTCGAGTTGACTTTTTCAGCTGGCGTTTTCGACGGAGTCAGCGGTCTTCTGGAGAATGTAGGAAACATGGTGACAGCACCTCTACAGGGAATCGGCAATCTCGTAGGCGGGCTCGGAGATTCGGCTGGTGGTCTGACCAGTGGTTTGACTGGCGGTCTGAGATCGGCACTTGGCGGCGGCGGCGGCGGCTCCGGAAGTGGTGGAGGCTCTCTCAGCGGATCCGGGAGCGGAGGGAGCTCCGGGAGCGGATCTCTCAGCGGGGGAGGATCTGGAGGAATTTCGGTCGGATCCTCCATGGGACGCTAAAGGGACCAAGTTCATTTCCTTTCCGCTGATGTAGAAGTTTCTGTTATGTTATTGCCCGGAGAGAGGAGACCGGCTTCTGTTGCGCAGGAACTTGCCGAGATGAGGCACCGAAGAAATAAATTTTGTTCTACTCTCGCAAATGCAAGAGGTCTGTCTCGTATTCTCAAGGTGGGGGAGGTGATCCCTCGCGGTGGGGAAGCCTTCTCCGATCGTGCCCAGGAATGAGATCCTATAATGTGCTTCGCAATCGGTGTTTTCCATCTCCTGGACGGCCCAAAGAGATACGAGTCACTTGATTCTACAGTCTAAAGGTACCGGGCGGCTTATTGCCATTGCGGTCAAACACGCTCATTATCCGAGAACAGAGTTCACTGTATAATTGAGCTTCTCACGGATCAAGCGGTACCGCCATAAGAGAAGGAGTGAGATGAGGGTACACGACAGCTCGGCCGACAGGGACGCTACGAAAGCTGATCCACGAGGCCCAACTCTCAAGACTAAAGCGTTTTATGGGTAAGAAGCAGGTGAAATAAGGTATCGTCTGTATTAAGCAGATCGTTCAACGAACGACGCTGACCTGCGTTCCAAATCACAATATCCAGTTCATATTCCGTCATGTTCAATAAATCGACCGTTCGTTCACCTCGCCGCCCGGTTCGATGATTCCTTCGACAAGTATGGGCGGAGCTTCCAGATGTCTCCTATAGGATACCTGGTACGGTTGTCCAGTATGCTAAGAGGGCGTTCGTCCCTTTCAGGGTACCTGTCCTTTATTCCGGAACATTACATCGGGTGATTCAAGGTTCTAGCGTGGCGAGTGGCGTGTCCTGATATTCGAGCAGACCTGATGACATCGATTAACTCGAACGGACCTGCCTGAGGGACAATGAAGTGACTCTTGGGGTTTCTTGAGCTGCTTCGGCAATGTATTTGATTGAGAATTTCCCCTCTGAAGTTTGCTCTATCAGATACCGCAGACATTGCTTCTCCAGGATGAAGTATTCTACCAGGTCTCCCATCAAGCGTCCCACGTGGGGGCGTACCCAGCGGGAAAAGAGTGCCATGTCCTCCCTCCCCAGCTCGAGGCTTTTATTTGGCTCATACCTCCCTGTTGAAGCTCATCACCATCTCCTGCGTGTCTTCCATCAATGCATGCGGAGAGGTGTCTCAGCTCAAGTTGCCGCCTTTCTGTCTAATGCGTTGAGTGAACGCAACAAGTTGAAAGACGTGGCCGGAACGTTCGGCGAGGATCATAAAGCGCTGTGGGAACAGAGTGAGTGCGGGACCGCATGAGAAATCAAAACGATGTCTGGAATACTTCGAGAAATCAAGAAAGAAACAACCTATCCAGAGTCAGTCAAGGCAGAAAAAGCAAGACTCCAGGTTTTCGCAAGACTGCGTGAGTCAGTTAGCAAAAGTACTATAAATAAAGGAGTAGCCCTGAACCATGCAGCGAGGTACGTGGTGCTGCAACAACACCCAGACAGTTGTATCCCCTCGCCCCCTCCAAGATCTTTGACTGGCCCGTAGGACTCCATGTCGGAGCTCATCATCACTGTCTGTGTCGCGGGTCCCGGCTCCCGAGATGGCGCAAAGAAGGAACTTCGCTCGCCAGAAAAATTCTTCATACGCCCATGAGAGGAACCCGTTAGCTCTAATTACACCAACCGGAGCTGGTGCCGCGAAAGCCATGAAGTCATGCAATTCCTGGCCTCGATCCCTGGGGCGGAAGTCCATTGGGTATGCCATTCTGGCATACACGATCTACTCCCTTGATTTCTCATGGGGTCGCGATGAGGAGACGGGGGGCACATAGCAATCATTGTGAGAGATTATTCCAAGGCTAACCGCTATGATCGGATTGGTCTGAGAATCGTCTCCTCAAGGCTGAAAAGGCATATCAAGGGAAGCAAAGATGGACAAAGCTCTTGTCGGAGGAGCCATCGCCGTATCAGCAACAACTCCATGTCAAGGATGCATGAGGATCGGAATCCCATCTGGAAAGCAACAATGCCACATTTCTGAGGAATCCATCTCTCCGCCGTTGAACAGTATGAGAAGCATCATATTGGATTCATGAGGCACCCCAAAACGGAAAAATGCCTCAGCTGTCGATTAACGCGGGGAGCTGAGTCAGGTTCGATCCCCGTCGCCGTTTGTTTTAGTTGTTGCAAGCTCCTGAAGTCTCATCATTTGCTTCGGCTAGTACCAATTCTGATTGTGACGGGGAATCCTGGTTCGTATACGTACGATTATGATGGAGGTAGAGAAATTCAACAACTCTTCTACGGCGCAGCGGCCTGTCTCTTGAGGTCAATCGTTTAGACACAAGGTATTTTGAGAGGAAAGACGTGTTTCATTCACCGCTCTGGTCGCCGGTGGGTGATTTGTTCCTCCCCGGCTCCTTCCGTTCCAACGGAGATCCGTGGGCGAATCCTGTAGTGCCTCAATCGCAAAGTTTCGAATGCCAATCTTGGATTCTAGGGACTTTCCCCTGCTCGCGGCTGACGCCTAGTTATATCGTGCCTCCATGCGCCCCACTGGAGAGGTCCTCGCTCCTCATCAGGTGAAGTACGCCTCATAGTTCGAGAAACGCCGGAATAGAGCAACCAGAGTACTGCCAGCAGCGAAGATGGACGAATCGACATCCCGAGATAACTACAGGGTGATTCAAATTAGACGCCCGGTTTCAATCCATCAACCGTTTTCTCTAGGAAGTCTCTCGTGACTCCGTTCGAGCGCTCTTCTATGAATCACTCTGACAAAATCCCGCGTTTTGAATTCGTTCCAGACGCCCATCTCAATGCAATGCATCCCTCATCGTTATCTTTCACATTTTGAATGATCCTTTATTGCGATTTGTCTCGTATTTTTGACTTCTCTTGATTTTTGGCAAACAACAGAAGTTGCATTAAGTGCTACCGAGAGGAAAAGGCTTCATGATCTACGACGAATACATGTATTCTTTCCACCATCGACCCGAATACATACACCATTCCGAGCTCTGACTCGCCGTTTGCATCCGACACTGATCCATACAGTTGCATTACCCAGCGACCAAAAACGTGCTCTGCGCCCTACGCCGGGCATCACGAACATTGGATACATTCCGCGGCGTACCTTACGTCTGAAAGTCTACGGTCTAAGTCTACTGACCGAAACGTCCAGGTTTTTTTCCTTCCCGTTTTTTGAGATTGCTGACAGGCGGGAGTCGAACGCACTCTCCGAGCTCCCTGGCCTCCAATCCGCGGATGACATCTTAATAACAGGGGGCGGGAAAACCTCGGAATACATTGGAAATTTCGGAGATGAGAAGAAACTGAACCTGCCTTCCAAAAAAAAAGGCAGGCGTCGTGTACTCCACATACGACGCCGGAGACTGCGACGACTTAAATATACGGTAAGAACTGTTCCCTTTTTACACGACCATGAATACGAAGGGATTACACCGTCAAATGCAGAACAAGAAGATATGTGGGAAACGAGCAATTACGGCGTTGCTCAACGTGCACGCGTCATCCACATGGGGTTTTGGCAGGTTCAAAATCTTTGGAAAAACGGTGGAAAGTGACAGTTGTTCTCAAACTAACACACGCTATTCCAGTCGTCGTGATATCGAGAAGCTGATTCGCTACAACAAGCTCGTCGGCCCTTCGGGCTCCCGGAATTCAATATAGCCGAGGAATTCATCTGGGGAGGGCAAGCTCGGATGTATGGAACGAATCTGGAACATGTTCCTGAGCTTGTAGCGAGATTGAGAGACATCCCTCAGCGCAGAGTCTTACTTCTACGGCGACCATGGAGGAACGACGCTCCCGTGGCCCTGGCTTGCGGAGGCGTGCTGATAGTCCGGTAGTCTAAATACGAAGAACCGAGACAGCATAAATCTAACGTAACAACGTGCACTTTACAGAAGATCAGTTGCTCAAAGCGCTCGGTCTTCATGAGGAAATACACGACCCACTTCCAGTGAGCGGAACAAAGCATATTCCTGGAATATGGGAAAAGGAGGTCAACCGATCGACGAAGCGCGCCCGATGTCACGGACCATGAGCAATAGACGTGAACTGGTCAGAAAAGGATTCATGAATTCCCATTCCCCTTGGAGGTTTTCAGGCTTTTTCATCGGGAAACAAGGCCGATTTCTTCGGAGCATCGCGGCAGCTTCTCAGGCCGTCGATCGATGGCGGAAACGAGCGGAATTGGGGTCTTCGGCTCCAAGTTATCAGCTGTTTGTCGATCCTTACTTGTAACTGTGATCCATCCCCTACCGAGGAGCCACCCTCGGAAGCTCCCTGATCACCAGAGAGCGTAGGGTAGATGTACCAGTTAAGGACCCCCTGACCAGTTATGGACCCCCTACCAGTTATGGACCCCCTGAAAACCGGTCAGGAGGTCATATCCACCAATTTCTGAGGGGGGTCCAAAACTGGTCGGCCGTTGAGAATCCCTGACCGGTTTTTAGCGGGGTCCATAACTGGTAGGGGGTCCACAACTGGTCAGGGGGTCCATAACTGGTACACTCACCCTATCTTCGTGCAAAATGCATAAGGATGTATGATTTGAAACATTTTGTTCGAATATGCATGCTCCAAATTTCTTCCCCTTCTGCTTGGCAACAAAGTATATTTGCTTCGAATTTGGGCCTCGAATTTTGCTTAAAAATGCATGAAATGGGCTTCAGAGCATATATCAGAATGGAATCATCGAAAATTCCACTGGCTCAGTTCGAGAAACGCCGCGCAGCTCCAGCCAATCATGTGAAGGTCGCTTCTTTGAGATTCGCTCCAATAACATCTGTCGACGTCGAGTTGACCTTGTCGCCATCGGAACATACGTTGAACGATGGTGGTCAAGATTCCACCATTCGAACCCGAAATCTTGGAAATGATCGTCGTCATACAGTGTAACCGTGATAGTATCATTCACCGCATATGTGAATGTAAAAGTCCATGAACTCGGTCTCTCGATGCATATTTTTTGGTAATACACTCATATTTATTGTCGTGACTGGTGTAACAACAAATGAGGAGGGATAGATGGGAGACGGTTCGAAAGCGATCTCGAAAGCCACCAACGGAAGCTGTGATGTACAACATTGTTCCTCGCCCGGGGAGCGATAAATCTATGTTTGGCGCGAGTATTAGAAGGTCTGACCTCGAAGGATTCACCAAATTCACTATTCCGCAGTAACTGCATAGCAAGCCCGTCATCGAATTTATCCATGAGCGCAGAGATGGGCTCCAAATCAAAGACTGGGTCTGAAGGCTCCCTTCCACACTTGAAGGCAATTCGTCGAAGAAATCTCTTCTGGAAGGCCTCCAAGGCGGCAATAGACTTTTTCATCCAGGGACGCCAGACTGAACAACCGTACAACAGCACAGGAAGAACAAGGGCTCTGTAAGCCCTGATGTAAACCTGAGGGATACGACAGTCAAATGCTCGGGTAACGAAGTTAGCAGTGCGACCTGCTCTAGATATAACATCACAGATATGGAGATCAGGTTTAAGGTCTTGCGAGAGAAGGATCCCTAGGTCGCTCAAACTCTACTGATCACCATGTGAACTTACGCCATGGGGAACGCTCTTTCTGGGGAGCCCTTCGCTCATCCGGATTCCCTGAAGCAGGAAGGGGATGGCTCCGTGAACTGGGAAGGGTCTCATTCGAGAGTTTCCAGACTATCTCGGGCGCTCCCCTATTTCTTGTATTAGAATTTTGCTTGGTCGAATCGACATCGCCCATACCTGTGGGCAAGACAGCATCTGAAGAGTGACATCAAAAGATCGGTCGTCGCAACCGGGTTCTTCATTTTAGTGAGAAGCGATTCTGACTGATATGCTTTTGGCCTTGGAAAGTCGATCCTACCCTGCTCCCTCGGTAATGACGGAGATCTCGGAATCATCATGGAACATATGCCGCTCAAGAGTAATAAAGCGATACTCGTCGCTTGATGAGGAGAGCGAGCCATGCTCGCATGGGCACCTGTTATTGAAAGGCAGCAACAACATTACCCCTGGGATTATTAGTGATCCGCAGCGGATTCTGGCCAACAAATTACCAAACGACGGAGGAAACTCTCGAAACGAGCGGGATCCTTGGCGTGACGTGCGTCGCGCCGCGCAGACCTATTTAAGCAGAACACACGAGTCCATGAGCATCAGTCAGCTTTGCTCGATTCGTCAACTCTCGAAGCGATGAAGGGCATTACGGTGTTTATCGGTCTCGCTCTTGTCGCCTCCGCTCAGGGCCAATCGGGCGAATGTGGTTGTAATCTCATGGAAGTCCTGATGAACACCGTGACGGGCTTGCGTGAGTAGCTAGGTGCTAGTTGCCGTGATGCCAGCCCAGCGTTGTCGATAGAGAACCCTGACCCACGATCATTATTCTTTGCAGCCTCGCTCCCGGGAGAAATCGTCTGTAAGTAAACAGTGAGAGTTTTTTGAAAACATCCTAGGAAATCATATGTGTCAGAGATTCTTTGCCTTACTCTCGGCTTGATTGTTTCAGCTGGCGTGGTCAATCACGTCGAAGACCAAGTCAGCGGTCTTCTGGGGACTGTGGGGGATGTCGTCACGGCGCCTCTGAGGGGAGTCGGCAATCTCGTCAGCGGGCTAGGAGGAGCGGCCGGTCGTCTGACCCGTGGTTTGACTGACGGTTTGGGATCAGCACTTGGCGGCGGAGGATCTCTAAGCAGCGGAGGGTCCGGCGGCGGAGGATCTTCAAGCAGCGGAGGGTCCGGCGGCGGAGCTCTGAGTGGCCGAAGCTCTTCCGGCGGTGGTGGATCTGGAGGTGGTGGAGGATCTATCGGCAGTGGAGGACCCGGCAGCGCACTTCTAGGTGGCGGAAGCTCTCTCGGCGGTGGGGGATCTGGAGGTCGTGGAGGATCTCTCGGCGGTGGGGGATCTGGAGGTACTGGAGGATCTCTCGGCGGTGGAAGATTACCTGGCGGAGCATTACTTGGGGGAGGATCCGGTGGAGGATCTGGAGGTGGTGGAGGATCCGGTAGCGGCGGAGCATCTCTTGGCGGAGGCGGATCTGGTAGCAGCGGAGGATCGTCCGGCGGTGGAAGATTACTCGGCGGAGGATTACTCGGGGGAGGATCCGGTGGAGGATCCGGAGGTGGTGGAGGATCCGGTAGCGGCGGAGGATCTCTCGGCGGAGCCGGATCCGGTAGCAGCGGAGGATCTTCCGGCGGTGGAAGATTACTCGGCGGAGGATTACTTGGCGGAGGATCCGGTGGAGGATTACCCGGGGGAGGATTACTCGGGGGAGGATTCGGTGGAGCATTACTCGGGGGAGGATCCGGTGGAGGATCTCTTAGCGGTGGAGGATCCGGTGGCGGATCTCTCGGCGGTGGAGGATCCGGATCTCTTAGCGGTAGAGCATCTCTCGGCGGTGGCGGATCCGGTGGGCCATCTCTCAGCGCGGAAGGATCCCTTGGAGGACAAGGAGGATCAGGAGGATTATCGATCGGAGCCTCTATGGGGCGCTAAAGGAGGGAACTTTCTTCTCGTTCCGCTGATGCAGGCCCTTCTGTTATGTCATTCTTCGGGGAGAGGAGATAGTCTTCCATCGTTTGGATACTTGTCCCTATGAGATAGCGGCGAAATAAATTTTGTTCTCGTCTTGCTTCTGTGATATATTTGTTTTGTAAGTGATACAGTAGGACGCCGTTAGGAGGGACTCAACGGGACTGGAAGCTCGAGCCCGTAATAACGGGGTTAACAGTGGCGAGTCCGTCCTGACGGTGTAAAATCATCATGGAGCCCAAGAGGACTAGACGGGGAGGAAAGCATGGCATTCCTCTCAACAGGGAGTCCCTACTAATCGAGTCCGGATTAACGGGATTTCCCTAAATTTTCTCAGGCAAGAGCAGCTAGACTTCTGTTACAGAAAAGCCTTCTTCGATCATTCCAAGGAGTATGATCCTAAAGCCGAGTGTGAATCATAGACGGTGGTATCTCTGGCGATTCATAGCCCGTTCTCGCGTTAGCAAACCCTCTCACCTCCGCGACGATGCATCAGGGGACACTATTGAGAAGTTTTTACCCCCAAACAGGAATGAATGAAACATCATCGATCACGTTCCCGATTTCACAATTCATTCTCTGTCAGTGGTGATCTTATATGTACGACTTCCCGATGTTCCGAGTTCCCCGATGGCCCCAAATCTCGTCGCCTAAGGATACCCTTACTCAAATGTTCGGTCGCGCGCTAAAAAAAGAGATTACGTCGCCCTGGCTTCCAGATCAGACACACCCTGGAGAACGAGACTTTTGAATGGCCAGCTCAAGAATTCGATTTTCTCTGCCATGAAATAATGCTTGATAGTGAGAGCAATTCTGTACGAAGAGCGACAAACTCGGCGGCTGACCTTCCCCTAGACCATGTTTAACCAAACCCCACAGTTTTATCCGGCATGGAATCGCGGCATCTTTCCAAAATCCTGGTAAGGAATGTGGAATCCATTTGCGCCGTTCAAGTTGTGGTCCCGGGATCATGCAGTGGTTCGGTACGGTTCCTCTCTGGTGAATCACAGCGGACATTTTCGCCATACCGAGGAACCTTTCTCGCAAAAGCATCAAGCGGAGTCAAAAACTGGAATCGGCATATCGATTCATCAAGCTATCCGCGGATACACGCTTACAGTCCCCCTCATCAGCTATGGAAATGTACGACTAGTCCGCTTTCGACCGTGATACCTTAATTCCTCATACTTTGATGTTACGGCCGAACGTCGGAACCGCCGAGTCCAAGCCATCCCTTCGTCTTTCTCGAGTTATTGGTATCCCATTGATGTCTGCCCCATTGCTTATGTGACAATATACATATTCGTGTCCATAGAGGCTGCGTCGTCCTTCGTGTTCGGGGAGTTATCGGAGTTCTGATGTTAGCTGGGGAAGGAGTCGAATCCTCGGGATAGAGAACTGTCGAGCTCCTTCATGATTTTCGGATGAAATGAGCTCCAGGACCGAGCTAATTTCACTTAAAAGTTTCAAGGGGAATGTGGCGAATTCCCTGAATGTCTCGGAATGCTCCCGAGACAATCGCACTGAAAAAGTGGAAAAGCTTCGCAAGTGATGGTGATCGAAATGGAGTTTATTCGAGAGCTGAAAGAGACAATGATGGCAGAATCATTCCGTTGATGTTTTCGAGATGTTTCAACGCGCGAACAATGCTTTCGGGGCCCTCGACAATCTTGCGCTGCGAGCTTATCTGCCGCTGGTTTGGGCTCCGGCGCTCCCGGATGCACTGCCGTTTGTGCTGCCGCCGATGCTTCCCAGTCCCGAGAAAACGTCCGAAATCGCAGTGCGCACTCCGGTGGAGGTTGCGTTCAGAGCACTACCGATTCCTGTCATTGTGTTGTTGAGTGTCGACGAGAGTCCGCTTCCCAACATGTTCGCCCTGTTGGTGACCAGCGTCACAACCTGCTTTCCGGTGCTGTCGACTAGGGTGGTCACGTTTCCTCCCAGAGCTTCTGTGAGTTTGCCTAGATGAAACCGAACAGAATAATCAATGAAGACCATGATACGGTTCCCGCAGTTTAATACCAGGCAAGAATTCGCAAACGTTTACTTACGGACAGCTTCCAGATTGGACACGGTGCCGTTGACTGTGAACAACACGAAAAATTGCGCAAAATTAGGAATCTCCCGACAAACATCATTAATTCTGTTGGACCAAGTCCTCGAATACTCACGTGCTCCGCTAATGGTGTTCGCCAAGGCTTGCGGGAGTGTACAGTTGCAGCTCTGACCGTTGACGGATGCCAGGAGAGCAACACCGATGAAAATTGCAAGACCCTTCATCTCGGTTGTGAATCTGAGTCTCGGATAGAGCTGACTGATACTTCGAGCGGTGGATGTACGGCTTAAATACTCCCTACGGAAACGGTTTGCATCACAAGGAGTGACGTCATATCAAGAAGGATTGTGCTCTCTCCAACGCGAGTGCAGTCCGGAAAGATACCTTATGACTCATGTATTCCTACGCTGATACAGTTAACCAGCTGTTCAGAGCGTCGGAGTGTTATTCATCTTCCCGAGCGAACTTTCCCCTATAGATAATTGCGTGGTCATCCTAGAAGTTGCGCGAAATGGAAGTATCCTTTCCAAACAACATCTTGTAACATCTGGCAGGTTCGAAATCATGATTCTGTCGCTTCACTTTTAGCAATCTCAATACAGGTGACATTGTTCTCGTTGTTGAACGTCGTCTTGTGTCCCGTCACAAGGCTGGTTGACGTCCGGGCGGCTCGGAGAATTGAGACATGCGCACGTGTGTCACTGCGAACCATTGCTCTTCTTGTTTTGTTGAATTTCGATACTCAGGGAGATCGCGGCAAATGCAATCGAGGAAATTTTTTTGATGGGAAAGACACTTTTATTTGACATAAAAGGATTGGAATAAGGTCATTGCTCATTTATCACAGACACGATTCGCCAGGCAAAGTGCCCTTGCAGTATATTCGTCTTCGCTCTTGAGTGTGGCGATAGAACGAAACCCCTTCTGGACGAGGTTGCACAGAGTTTAAAAAATTCATCAAACAGGCTTTCGCTCTTCATCAGTTTTCTCAATGTAACGATATCGATTTTGTTTAAGAGATCAATGATATCTACAGTTTCAAGTGATCCTCTCTCGAGGTGGCATCGGAATTCCACTTTTCTAAGGAATCTGCGCTGTACCTTTCTCAGTCTGTCTATGTCACCTTTAGAGATAGGATTCCACACGGCGCTCGCGTATATCATGATAGGAATGACGTGAGATGTAAACAATTTGATGTAGGCAGATGGTGCACTGAGGGAGAAGGCATGCATAATCCAAGCGCCCACCAGGGATGCCCTCTTCACCACGTCAGAAACGTGAACGCGGAATCTGAGGTCCTCGGTCATTTGCACTCCTAGGTCCCTGACCGAGGAAACTTCAGCTATCTGTCTCGTGCCCAAGTAGTACGGGTACCGAGCGTTTCTGGCCCCCACGTGGAGCACCGAGCATTTGTGCATAGACAGACTCAGGCCCATATCTAGCGACCATCGCGTAAAATCGTCTAGAGCGCTCTGCAGTGTGGCTCTTTCGCTCACGTTATTCACCGTCGAAACCATCTTAACGTCATCGGCATATACGAACAATTGGATCGGCTCTCGGACTACATATTTCACTTGATCGATAAAAAATAGGAACAATGTTCCCCCGAGCAGAGTGCCCTGAGGGCATCCGGTTGACGCGGTCGCGGATCTCGACAAAGATTCTCGGATTCTCACTTTGAAATTTCTATCACGAAGGAATTCAGAAATCCATGCAAGGAGTTATAGAATGCAAGGAGAAATATAAGCGAAAGCGAGGATTAGAGGCTCCTCGTGAATATCCCTCGGGGTCCAAACCTCATTGCGCAGAGTTCTAGGGGTCAGAGTTCTGGAATGACTGCTGTCTTGGAACCCCAGCGCTGAACTGATCCTGATTTTCCCACCGAAATTCTCGCGGTTGGCACGCAACGGGAAGACTCGCAACGAAATTCGTTCTCACGACAGCCCTCATTCCCCTTCATACCCATTTCCCCTACGTTCAAATCTGCTGCTGCATGAATTGCCCGATTGAATAAGCTCCAGGACCCCCGATCTCCCTTCATACTTTTTTTCGTCGCACTCTCCCGTGAAGATAACTTCCCGGAGGAGTAGCGTCGGGCGGCAGCATTTCGAGAGAGGCAGAGTTTTACCGAATGAATCTTTTTCTAGGAGGACATCTTAAGTGTGCAATACCACATGAAAATTCGATTAAATGCTCATCTCGCTCGCTTCGTGATATCACAGCTCGTCCAGCTCTTCTTCCGATGGAGAACCCCTATGTTCCTTACCCGTGTAGAGGAACGAGTCTTCGCCACGAGGCTGCGATCGAGATGTCAGCATTCCGCTATTCTGACGGGAATGCGCCTCAAGGTCGCAACCAAGCTGGGCGACCGCCCGCCGTTTCAACGCGGTCCCTGGAGCCAGCTCATGGCTCGGTGTCAGAGGGAGTCAGGTATGATCAGGATTGCTCACAGCCGTTTCAGTAAGCCCAACTGTTAGTTAATCAAACCGAGCGGGTGGGTTTGGGCTCGCTGTGCCTCGATTAATGCCAGGCGCGCCCTCAACCACGCCGTTTTGTTTAGAGTTCAACAGCCAGGGCGGCAAGGTGCCGCCATTCCGATTATGATCCTGTGGGATAGACTTCTCCTGGCTCTCGAGTTACAAAACGGAACGGATAGGTAAGGGCACGAGGGGCACCGTCGGGTGACCCTGTGCTTAAACCTTACCGCTCTCCGCCCTAACTTATCTCTCGAGTCTACTGGATCGGTTTCGAGCGTTGGAACGGGGATGAATCACGAGGTCGCATTCAAGAGGGCGGACCGCCTCGACCGGTCGCCGCTTTTGCGCGAAGCCCGAAGCCATCGCATTGGTTGGGAAAGCTTAGGTTCGGTTGAGAATGCTCTGAACTGATTCGGTCGACCAAAGTGATATGTCGCGGTAGGAGGACGTGTAGCGCATAGATTCGGCACTTCGTGGCCTCACTCACTCGCCGGGCGCCCTCAGCTATGCAGTTGGGTTTATTGCTCCCGAAGGAGTGATCTTGACGGAGCTGAGCTGTTCTATTATACCAAACATGGCCCTTATCGTTAATGTTGTAGAACCCATCTGGGCGGTCGCGAGTTTACGTCTGGTCTCGACCACTATTCGTGCTCGCGACCGGATGCCGACATGCCGTTGCAAACTGGAACGCAATGACTTCCAACAACGTGTACATATGCAACAGATCCGCAGTGAAGGCACCTTCGGAGCAATTCATCTCCCTAGAAAGGAATTATGTTCGAGATGTGTGCGGCCCGATCACATGCTCAATGGTCGCCGACTGCCGCTATTCGCTCGTCCCTGACTGACAACGTGTGGATGTCGTGGATACTGATGTCAACTCCAGATTCGCAGCCTTCTCTTGCCCCCTGAATCCATCCCTTACTAAGGCTTCGATAATGTCGACCGAAAGGAGGCGCTCTACACGAGTGTTTCAAGCGAAGGCGCTAAGATTGTTCCAGCGAGAGCCGTCGAACCTGTCCGGATGCTTCGTAGACAATCGCACAGAAACGGGAGAAGAGCTCCTCAGGTGATGTTCATCGAAAATGTGTTTATTCGAAGGCAAAGAGGCCAATCACGGCAGAATCGTTTCGACAGTTTCCTCAAAATGTTCCAGTGCGCGAACGATGCTTTCTGAGCCCCCCGACAATCCTGCGGTGCAAGCTCATCTGCCGCTGCGTCCGGCTCCGACGCTCCCGGATGCACTGCCGTTTGCGCTGCCACCGATGCTTCCCAGTCCCGAGAAAACGTCCGAGATCGCAGTGCGCACTCCGGTGGCGGTTGCGTTCAGAGCACTACCGATTCCTGTCATTGTGTTGGTGAGTGTTGACGAGAGTCCGCTTCCCAACATGTTCGTCCGGTTGGTGACCAGCGTCACAACCTGCTTTCCAGTGCTGTCGACTAGGGTGGTCACGTTTCCTCCCAGAGCTTCTGTGAGTTTGCCTGCAGAAAACCGGATAGAATGATCAATGAAGACTATGATACGGATGCTGCAGTTCAATACCAGCCCAGGATTCGCAAAGGTTCACTTACGGACAGCCTCCAGATAGGAAACGGTGCCGTTGACTGTGAAGAAAACAAAGAATCGTGCAAAATTAGGAATCTCCCGACACACATCATTGATTCTGTTGAACCTAGTCCTCGAATACTCACGTGCTCCGCTGACGGTGTTGGCCAAGGCTTGCGGGAGCGTACAGTTGCAACTCTGGCCGTTGACAGATGCCAGGAGAGCAACACCGATGAAAATAGCGAGACCCTTCATCTTGATTGTTGGCTGTGTATCAGATAGAGCTGACTGATACTCGGGACCTTCGATGTACCGCTTAAATACTTCCTAGAGGTATGTCTTACGTCATAGCCCCTCTCGGTATGCGCCATGGCGGCGACGTCATAACGGTGAAGGTTGTGCGTTCCCCAACGCGAGTATTGGCAGCGAAACATACGAGCCCACTCATGTATTCCATCGTAGATACGAGTTGCCAGCTGTTCACAGAGGTGAAAAATTGTTTATCATCTCCGGCTGAGTTTCACCGATGAATAATTGCGTGTTGATCGTGGGACTGGCGGTAAATAGAAGTATTCTTATGACACAAGTCCACAGACCATCTGGCCGGCGAAACGTCATATTCTGCTGGGTCAATTTTAGCTCGCTCGATACACAACTACTGATTGCGTCCTTGTGGAGCGTCATCAGACTCGAAGCAAACTTGGAATCTAGGCTTGTCAAATTGTGAAGAAATCCGCAAGTGTTGCATCGCTGGCCATTGCTTGCTACCTTGTTAGAATCTCGAAATATATTGACAGTCAGGATAGAAGAGCACCATGAACGCATGACGCTGCCACCGGTGTCGCGAATTTCAGCTCAATACTCGACTTGGAATCGGTCGACTGCGTCGGCGTTGCGGAGCTGGGAATTCGAATGGAAATAATGCTCTCGTAGCTTTCGAATGAGCTTGTTTCGGAATCGAAACCTCAAAGCGCCGAGTTCTGAGGAGAGGGGGGCGGGGAGTTTCAGTTCAAACATGTGGACCGCTACGATGGTTTTGCTGCAACTCGAATCTTACCGCGTCAGGCGCGAATATAGGTGGGGGAGGACGGCAGGAGCAGCGGATTTCCAGTCCACGTTCCACTTTATCTATCGTTGACGACTTGCTCCTGCTCTGTGCATACTGAAGATTAGGAAAGTCATGCTCATCCCCTCAAGAAGGAGGACCTCGTGCCTTGAATCTTTGTCTTTCCGACGCAAGGTCTCCGACCTCTGCCTATTCTATCGGTACTTTCATGGGGAATGCTCAGCCGAAATCTCTTCCCTCGTTCCTCCTCTTTCGGTCCCAGTTCGCGTAACCAGGCGAACTGCCAAACAACACCCCTACTCTGTGCAACCAGGCGCGTAGCCAGGGGTGGGCTGAGGGGGCTTTAGCCCCTCCCGAGGTTCATACTATCCACTACTTGGTTCATACTATCCAAGTTGAGGTTTCTGGTCGAGCGGCCGATTTTCAGAGAATTTCACAAGGATACCCCCTTGAGTCAAGAAGATTAGCCCTCCCCCAGGAAAAATCCTGGCTACGCCCCTGTGTGCAACTACTCACAAATCGAACCGTTCATTTTGACTCTACCTTTTTCGCTAGCACTTCCCGCTTCTGGAACGACCTTCCCTCTCATGTCTTCCCTCCAACGTACAATCCAAACCTTTTTAAATCTACTATCCGCTCGCATCTCCCAGATGAAGAGCCATAGGTTTTTTTTAATGGGTATTATATACATGAGCCCCACACTCCAGGTGAATTTTCCACTCTTCTGGGTCGTGCGTAGATGCATTTTTTTTTCCTATGGCTCTTCTATCCTTTCTATCTTTTCCTCTTCTTTGTGTCCTTCCCTTCCGCACTCGCAGTTCCTTCTGAGAATCATAGGGTCTACCCTTTGCGAGTTTGCATCCCAAAAAAACAAGGGTGAGCCCTTGGTGATCTCTCTTCCCGATTTGGAGATTTCTCTTGAGAATAAGTTTCGATACCCCCGGTCTCGAAAGTCTCCGTTTGAGCGTAAGGCGTGGCAAACATTCCCAAGATTGATTGGAATCTCTAAGGAGATCTTCTGATGTAATTTCAACGTGTTGTGAGACGATGGAGGCATCTCGTACAGCGAGGTTTTCTGTCTCTTGGTCCAGAATCGCTGCCGGCTGACAGTGGAAGTGCCCAACCATAGGCGCTGAGGTTAATCGTATCGTATCGATCCATCGGATCATCAGATACGAGTCCCACGTGAGGAAGTTTTAGGTTAGTGTAAATTGATGTCCGTCAGTGTACAGATCAGCGCCTCAGTGCTCGCGCATGCATAGCTCCTGAGAAGCGCAGTATCCCTTGCTAGCCCTGACAAAGCTCCTCCTAGAGAACAAGCGGACTCCAGTGGAGAACAAGCGGAAAAAGAACAATGTTCCATGCCATTCCCAAACGCAAAAAGAGCACCAGTGGAAAGTGAACAAAGAAGTGTAAAGCTCGATTGAGAACTCTGGGACGCGAATCTAATCCTCCCATGTCGACTATGGAAACGGCTCCGCCACGCTCGCGTCGACGTCTGCTGAAACCTGAGGTCAGAGAACCCGAAATTCGCAGCATTTTCCGTCTCTTGACTCCAGGAACGATACGGATTCGGCGCCAGCAGACGACTTCTAGCGACACCTGCAGCCTCACCTGTCTCTTGCTGCCGAGGCCTGCCGGCTGCATGCTCCAGCCCGGCTCGGGCTCTTCCTTCATATCGGAGTGCATCCCGGAAACTGAATGAACCGTATCTTTTTCGTCGAAGATATCGGATTCCAAGATCCGTGAATGCCAACGACTGCTCAACGGTGCCAAAGGCCATGATGAAGTATTTCTTGCCGATTCTTGCCGAAGGTTTCCTGGGATGAACAATTTCCATCTCATGCCTGATCCCAAAAGAATTCGGCCTCGGCGATCTGATCACCGATCCCATTGAACGGATGGCGTGCGTCCCGAAAACTGCTGAATAAAGGGTCTGATGAAGCAGTCTGTTCCGCCCAATAAGAAACAAAGGATCCTCAGCGAGTGTGCGAGTGCGCCTTTGTATGCATGGACAGATTTCTGGTCGCTCTTGAAATTACATACGAAAAATATTTTGAGCACAACACAACATGATATTCCCCCTGTGATGCTGCTGATGTTTGTTGCCCTGCAGAATGATGTTTTGCAAGTGACCTCCGAAAACATCTAAGGATGAGATGACAAGTGATTGCATCATACGTTTGCTGTCGCCCAAAATGAGCGTCGAACTCCATGGAGACATGAAATTATCGAACCTGAGCACCGCTCGAACATTTGGAGACCTTGCCGAAGCTTTTAACAGAAGCTCTGGATCACCAGTCATGATGAACGACGCAATCTACTTGGAATTTTCTTCTTTCGTTCTATTTGTTGATCCCGTGAAATCCCAATGGCCAACAACTCACGCGGGGCAGCCAGATAATTGATGGACAAAACAGAAAAACAACTATATGAGGAATATATCACAAGAATGAGATCGACGGGAGCGTATAAGGAGGGAACAAAACCCCGATGTTTGTAGCACAGCACGTCGAGGTCGGCATCGAAAGAGGTGCCTGTGAAGTTACAGCAAAAGGCCTCGATACCGGGAGAAAAGTATGAGGAGAAGAAGGCGGCAATACAAGGAGAAGAGTGGGCAATGGGTTCGTACTCTGATAAAAGCGGCTATACACGGCGTCTGAGATCGCGAAAGTTCGGGAGAAATGAACCAGAGCACTTTTTGGAGTTGATCGAGGGGCTATCGCTGGTTCACGAGTCACGAGTTGCTGATTAGGTGTGGAACACGATTGGGTTGCTGCGCCACAACGTCCAAGGATTAGCGAGAGAAGAAACAGCTCGTGTTGTCGACGTACACGGGAGTGTCGCAGAAAACAGGAACGGGGGGGGGGGGGGGAGGTCGTTGAGGTAGATAGAAGGCAGGGTCGGGCCGAGGATTCTCTCTATGACTCTGGACAAGGGGTCATCAGAATAGGACGAAAGTTCGACGGGTCTGTACGGTTCCCTCCTGTGGGAAGCGGAAGCGCTTTGTAATTTTCGAGGCCATTGAGAAATGAGCTGAGACTGGGGGCAAGACAGTATCGCAATTCTAGGGGTAGCAAGCATCAGAATGAAGAATGGAATCCGGGAAGAGGCGAAGAGACGATGTGGCAGCCGGGGCAGGAGGAGAAACGATCAATTAGGAGCCGTGTTGCCACCACGCGCTGATACTCCAGGACAATGCGTGTTTCCATCCCGTCGTGCTCTCCCCCTGTTGTTACTCTGCAACCTCCGATTCTGACCAACTATCTAGATGGGATTCCAACAATTTGGACTGCCTATTCTCTCCGATCCCAGGAGAATCACAGAGAAACGGAGAAAAGCTTTCCGCATGATAATGATCGCAATTGGGTTTATTCGAGGACGAGAAGTCCAGTCAATTACAGAATCATTCCGTCGACATCCTTAGGAGCATCCACTGACAAAAAGCCTTCGCAACCTCATCTGCCACTGGTCTGGGCTCCGATGGATGCACTACCACTGACGCTGAAGCCGATGTTTCCCAAATCTCTGAGGATACCCGAAACCGCATCTTGCACTCCGCTGACCGTTCCGTTCACTCGACTCAATGTATTGTTGAGCTGGGATGAGAGTTGACTCCCAAGCGCGTTCCCAAGATTGGTGACCACCGACACGACCTCCTTCCCAGCGTTGTCGACAACGGTAGTCACTCTGCCTCCGAGGGCCTCCGAGAGTTTGCCTGATGAAGAACGAACAAAATCTCTCATCGAATATATATATATCATACACACGCCGTTGTCTTACACTAATCTGGGATTCGCGAAGATACACTCACGGACAGCCTCCAAACTGGAAATGGTGCCGTTGACTGGAACGAAAAAGCATGCGATGATAAGAGGCCTTCAACGTCATTGCTTCTATTCAGGCTAACTTTGGAGTACTCACGTGCTCCGCTGATTGTGTTCGCCAAGGCCTGTGGGATGGTACAGTTGCAGCTCTGAGCGTCGACAGACGCCAGGAGAGCCAGACCAACGAAAATTGCAACACCCTTCATCTCGATTGTGGTTGTGTATGGGATGGAGTCGTCTTATGCTCGGAACCTTCGATATATGGCTTAAATACTCTTCATGGGTACGGCTTGCGTCATCGCCTGTTGGTCGCCCATGCAAATCACCACCTGCTCACGTCGTAGAAGTGTTGTTTACTGTCCTGGACCAACTTTTACCCGATGAATCATCAAATGATGATCGTGGAGCTGACGTGGATTTGAAGTATGTTTGTGACATAATATCTTCATCACATCTGACGTATGACACGTCATCTTTCTCCCGGACCAGTTTGGACTAGCGCAACAAACAATAGCTGATTCCATCCCCGTTGTGGAACGTCATCGGGTTACAGGATTTTGGGGGTCTATGGAGATGATCTCAATGTTAGTCTGACCATACTTTCGAGGGTCTGTCGGCCTGAACACTCCCTAGACACTTGCGACTGTAATTTTGATGCGGGCATGAACTTTGACATCGATTCCTCATCGCCTTTCGTCAATCGGAACACCGGAGTCATTCCTTGGCAGCCGGTCGATTGTTTCTCCGTGACAGCCTTGAGTACATGGCCGTGATTTCGGAGGCCTTTCCCATCCGGTCTCGTGGACGTGTGCGATTGAGAAGTCGAAGTATACGTTGACGCTTCTGATAGCCAGCGGCACGCACTTTCTCAACGGCTCGGAGCAGGAACTCCGTTCCACGATGGATTCTCTGTCCGTTCCCGCAGCACAGTTCTACGCAGACCGCAAGAATAGCGGACAAAACGCAGCATCCGATCAGGGGTTGTGCTTTCAAGAAACTCTCCATGTTGAACCACTCCCTTGTCGTGTTGTACGAAACGAACTCAAACGGCAGTTTCAAACGTCTTAACTGCAGTATAGCTTCAAAAGCTTTCACAGTCAACGTCCTGAGGGAATTCCACCTAATCCCTTTATCGTGGCCGCGCTCCATGAACGATTTCGCCTCATAAATTCTGATCCTCGTACTAGAAATCAGCCCGTGCTGTAGGATTCGTTCAATACTTCTGCTGGTTCGAGTTGGGACCAGGGCGAGCTGTTGGCATTCGTGAGGAAAAACACGCGTCGACGCGCTGAGAATGTATGGCTTCTTTCGAGGACGAACGCTCGATCGAAATATCCGCAACGGTTTTTCAACCAGGCTCAGCATGGGGGAGGGAATATTGCAGGCAGGTCCAATGTTGAGAACGAGATTCAGAGAACGCTTTCTAAAGCACGCTATACTAAATTGACAGGGAACTGGTTCAAGAGATCTGGGCATTTCAGCCGTCGGATCCAAGAACGACGACATCACGGTATTCGAGTAGAGTTGCCCGATGAAGAAAGTGAATGCAAGCGCGACACAACCAATCAATGTGCTGGAGTATCTCTCAGGCGAGAGTTCGACTTCCCGCGAAGTTATGATGCTCAAAGAAATCTCGCTTGAGAAGACCAGGGCCGATTTTCTGACGATCAGGGACCATGCGGCCGCCAGGAGTGCAGCGCTCGCTAGGACAAGACACCACACCCCCGCCGTGAAAGGTTTCACGAGCGCTATGAGCCCGACCGGAGCCGAGGGAATGTAGGATAAGCAATTAGAATCGCTCACCTCCAAAATGTTGAGAGCGGACTGGTAGAGAAGCCCCGGATCTTCGAACACCTCAATGACTAAGTCAGCGTAGAAGACGAGTTTCATGACTGTCGTGTTGCACTTGACGTCAACAAAGTATTCCATCCGTAATATAGACTCAGGCGCGTGCGTTTCGCTCATGCGCCCGACTCCGCAAGCGGTCGGTTTCGAGTTACAAGCGCTTAGAGGTTTTGAGATAGGTTCCCGAAAGAGATTGTCACGATTTTCAAAGCAACGCGAATGCGATAGATGCTTCCCTGACCAAATCGCCATGGGGAGATGGAAAAGCGCCCGATACGATCGAATTTTCTTGAACTGAGTCGGTGTCATGGTGAGTAAGAGGAACAGTAAGTTGGGACGGATATTTTGAACGAAATCTGCTTCGAAGAAACTCTTTTTCTTCAAATGTTCGTCCTGCGATAGCATGACCACAATCCTAAAAGGTACCGCGAAAGCTTGCCAGAGTCCAAAGTGCGCACCGATAGCAGCATTTTCTCGTGTGGAAATGCGCAGCGAGAAAAAGGAAGCATTAGTTTTAAAGCTCCCATGGGTGAGCATGCTGCCAAGGTCCAGGAACATGACCGATGTGAGTTTCAAGCCGTGGCTTCGTATGATCTCTTCAGTTGAGGAAACGACATCCATTGGATGAAATGCGTCATGCACTGCCATCGTACCATGCGATGAGCCGGAAGTTGAACTAAGGATACACCGATGTAGAAGAAGTATCGCTCTGTAGAGGTTCTTCATCTTGAAATTTCTGTGCTCTGCAACAGCTGATTGTGAGTTGGGACCGACGCAGGTGTTAGAGAGAGCGAGGAAACGAATCTCGTGGGATTGCCCAGGTCCACGATTAGCTGAGGAAGCGTAAGGCGATCTGAGATAAGGTCGACCTCATTCGAATCGGTTCGCTCTTGACCGGGGGTTCTTCGCGACGTCTGAGATGGGACTCGTAACTGCGAAGGTTGACAAAAATGAATGACAAGGGCCGAAGGAGTCGACGAGAAGTTGTTTCAAGGATGGAGCACAGATCAGCTGAATCAGAATTCCTCTGCCAGATGGTGAAATGGGGAGCCGTTCTCCTACGAAATCTGTTTGAGCTGTTTCGAGAGGAGTCAGGTCGACTCGAAGTCCCAGCTGACTGCGCGAAACATAAGGTCCCTACGCGCCTGACTCTGTTCTAGAAACCTTTGCAGCCGCGTTGACCTCGCATATGATGACACATTCAGGGGTATCTCGGCAGGTTGTTCACGGAACCGAGCTCGTTGCGAATCTACGGAACGTTCAAAGAATGACTAATGAGCTCGAGCCCTTATCAACATTTCATATCTGTGATCACCATAAGTTTCAGTCCAAGCTTGTCGAAGAATCTCCAGCGGACAGTCCTTACGTGCATAAAACAATTGGAATCGATTCCTATCTGCGCTCTTGGAAGTTCGATGTTTGTTATCCGACAACGAGCTTCGAGAGACCGAAACCAAATGCAATATCCAGCGAGCTGTTTTTGCTCGTCAGATGCACAGAATGCGGAGAGAATCTTCATTTCCAACAGAATATATTAAAGAACTAGATCGATGCGAGCCCTGAAAATACTCATAGTGTTCCATAGTCAAAATGGCATCGAGCGCTTGACTAGGAGGCTCGGAACAGAGACGTTTCGACAAACAGGACGAGAACCGTTCGTAGGGTATGTCCCACATGTGATGAACCCATGCGGCCACGCGAAAATATGCAGGTAGAGGAACTTCCTCTCATGTTTGCAATTGTTTTGCATCTGACACTTTGCTCAAGTGGGGACAGGGGCCGTTGCGACTATATTTTGACCCACACGAGGCTGGAAGGAGTAACTGACAAACGGGAGCTTCCTTAACGGCTGCGCTACGAAACGGAGCTTATCCAATTCCTCCCAGGTTCAATCGTACTTCCAGGCTTTTGCAGGAGGCCTCCAACGGGCCGGTGTGTTATTCCTGTGGAAGGCTCAGTCTCGATCCAGGCGGTTGGGGCTGACGTTTCCCCGTGAACAGCGCGTCGTACCGAGGTGTTGCCCTTCCAAAGGTATCAGGTCCGCTTCGATCACCAGCATATAGGATCCCCAATGAGCCGTGACAGCAACACAAGTCTGCCTTAGAAGTGTCTCAGCTCATCTCAGGAGACGTTTCAATTCACTCAGTATTATACATGAGGGCTGATGATACACTTCCTCATTGCGCCCTCGGCTTTGGAGTCGTAGATACCAACCTCCCAGAACCAATGCATTTCGGAGCATATCCAGAAAACATTTCAGCGCTCCCGCCTTCAGTGAAATTCTTGATATGGTCCAGCTTCGAATGCGTCCATGAGATTCCCGCTTAGGGGTGAACAGCTCCAGAACGGAAGACGGGCGGTTCTGCCGTCCTCGCGATAGACGGAAGACGGCCATCCCACCGTCCCAGATCAGGAGCAGGAGGGCCGTCTTCCGTCCCGCCGTCCGAAGGCCGGCTAGTAGGAATATAAAGAAAGTGAAGTACGATTGACGAACTCAGATCGTGGAAGGAACAGCAATTTGGAATTTTGAATATCCCACCATCAAGTTTCGATCACTTCTTGGGAGTAACGAGAATCGCTTTCGCTCTTCGACCATACATTTCAGCATGCGTTCAGTAAAGCCATGGTTGCGATGAGTAGCATCCACAAGCCACGCGAGCTTTCTCTGAAAACCGCTCTCGAACTATTCAGGATGAAGGTTGGACCAACAGCCTTGTATGGTATACACACACGAAGAACCGCATAGTTTACCTTCTAGCGGGCACGTCCCTCTTCGTCCAAGATCTTAAGAAAATGTACAATCTACCTGAAACACAGGCCTACGTAAACTTCATAGAGTCATACGAAGAAAAGTTCTCAAGTATCGACCCGGATTTGTACGAATGCGAAGCCATGCGAACAGAGGGGTGGAAACAAGTCGGGAGATCAAACCGACACCTCGCGACTCGGTTTGCATCGCATGGATTTCATCACATGCTGTGCAGAAAAGAGAATTATCACGTAGCGGATGAGGATTGTATAAGTCCATGCGAAACAATGCAGCAATGTTGTATCGATCAGCAAACTGATCAATTGTGACGTATTATGACTCAATGATTATCCAAACCAGACGGAGAAGTGAGATCGTCGTGTAACGAAACGTGATTATAGATTAGATAGGATTCAAATCGTGAGATCTTGTGTATTACTGTTATATGTGAAAAATTGTACCTGACTTAGGTGACAAATAAAAGCTATATATATATATATATATATATTTCAGCATGCGCATTGCAAGTGCACAACAGAAGGCAGAAATCGTGTATTATTCATGAAGAAATCAGAACGACGGCCCACATCTCCTCGTTCTTGCTGCCGAATAGATGATTCGAGCTCACGCGTGAGTTCGAACCTGAGACCTCCCGAACGCGCACTCGTAACAAGCGCGCTGACAGCTGCACTCGGTTGGGCACCTGTCGGTCGGGTATTCGGGAGTCAGAGACCTGGGATAGGATGGCCCGGGTCCGATTGATCGCGATGGTGGTTATATCGTACGCCGATCGACGGTTCACGATGCCCGCGGTCGAGCGTCTTACAATGCCTCGGCTAGGACATCACCACTGAGACTAGAAATCTCGAGAACGGCTCTCGCTCCTACTCCTTTCTCAAACTTGTTGAAACCTCCCGCCCGAAGTCGCACCATATGAGCAAAGCGTTCCGCCTCATTACCTCATGGGGATCTTATTTGCCATCGAAGCATTGAGCCGAACCAGACTCCGAGCGCTCTGCTCTATCTCAGCATAGTCATTCCAGAATAACCTCTTGTGCGCCCAAATCTCGGAAACACTGACTGGGATTGAATTTGCATACGATGAACTTTTGCGAGTCGGAAAAAGCTTCATCGACATTGCGGAGAGATTCTTATGTATGGAGAGATGCTGAATTGATGGAAATTTTCTACTGGACTATGAATTGGAAACCTTCATCTTGAACTCCCGAAATATAAAGAAAATGATCCTCTCGCTGCAGGGGCGTAGCCAGGGTTTCTCTTGGGGAGGGCTAACCTTTTTCCTCAAGAAGAACCCTTGTGGACTTCTCCGAGAATCGGTTGCTCGACCAGGAACCTCAACTTGGATAGCATGAACTTGGTTTTGCTCTCGATTTCTCTCAAAAAGAGGCGCTCAAAAATGCGTCCTGCGACGCGACGTTCCTCCGACAAAAGTTGTCATTCCTGACGCCGGCGGCCTCCCCCTACGAACATCTCAATATCGGAAAGGGCCTCGCGAACTACGAGCAGCTCGCGAAAACAGCAGAAACTCTCATGGTTTAGCAAGAACGGCTTCAATGACTTGACTCGGTGCTGCGGAAGACTAGACCGAGAGTATCACTATCAGACCTGGGGTGTCTATTTTCAAAACTTCGAATTGCTGTTTCTTCTGGGGTCTCTTCGGTAACCGAAGACGATTTGTCCGCAGTCCAAAGGGAGTGGGAAAATTTTATGAACAAAAACTTGCGGGCTTTCGAAGTTTACACACTCCCGCAAGGATCTTGATTTCAAAAAATGGGATCACAATGTTTTGGATCTGGGCTCCCCAATTCCATCATGTCCCAGGTGCTCGGGATGATAAACAACACGTCTCAACTTTGAACAGGTGGTGAACCGTGTTGACGATGGAATATGTACATTAGTCACATCGTATGCTTCGTAGACTTCGCTCGCGTCAGGCGGAGTACAGTCCTGCTTGGTTTGACGTCGCTTCTACCTTCCATAACCCGACGGGCGATGACGCAAGCCGTTTCCACGAGGAGTATTTAAGGCGTACATAGGAGGTCCCGGGCATCAGATAGCTCTATTTGATACGAAGCTAACAATCGAGATGAAGGGTCTTACAATTTTCATCGGTCTCGCCCTCCTGGCGTCTGTCAACGCTCAGAGTTGCAACTGTACCATCCCGCAAGCCTTGGCAAACACGATCAGCGGAGCAAGTGAGTTCTCTAGAACTCGCTTCCGTAGGATATGACATTGGAAGTCTGTTAATTTTACGTTATTTCTCCTTCCAGTCAGCGGCACCGTTTCCAACTTGGAGGCAATTCGTGAGTAGATTTCCGCTAATCTTGGACTGCTGTGACACCAAGGTATCTGCAGGATGTTTTCCGTGAGAGATTTTGTTTGGTTTCCCCCAGGAAAACTCACGGAAACTCTCGGAGGAAGGGTGACTACCGTCGTTGACAGCACCGGGAAAGAGGTCATGAGTGTGGTCACCAACCTGGGAAATGCGCTGGGGAGTGGAATCTCTTCCCAGATCAACACCACCTTGAGTCGAGTGAACGGAACCGTCAACGCAGTGCGCGACGCAGTTTCGACCATCATCAGAGATCTGGAAAACATCGGCTTCAGCGTCAGTGGTAGTGCATCCATCGGAGCCCAGACAAGTGGCAGGTGAGGTCGCGTCGGGATTGTGCCAATGAAGCCTAAAGCAGCATCGTTCGCGCATGTAACTCGAAAAAATCGACCGAGTGTTCTGTAATTGCTCGATTCTTCCGCTCCAAAATAAACCCAACAACGGACATCATCATCTGAAGAGTTTTTCTCTGTTTCTGTGCGATCCTCTCGGAAGCATTCCAACAGGTTCCGAGATCGTTCTCGAGACCATGACCGGGGCTCATTCCTTCGGCGTAGCCATGCAGGATCTGGCGGATGCGCGCTGCCGAGGATTCAACCGTGTCTCACTCTCCTCTTGAAATGAAATCGATGGGCCAGCACTCATTTGACGTACAAGTTGTGAATCGAGCCCTCGTGACAGAGTTCCTGATCCCTGGGAGCGAATGAGATCCGAGCTGTCCCAATAACTAGAACATCGCTGGCAAGTCAGTCAGAATCCGAATCATCGAAAGTGCAATGAAAGAGAAAAACAGCGTGATGAGGACACGATCTTCATATCCAGATCCTCTCCTTAGCTGTGTGCTCCCAACTTCTCCTGCCACCGCATCAAAAGAGTTCTAACCAGATCGATATGTGTTGCGGTTTTCCTTGCCCATCCTATCCCTTCATCGCATGCTGCGCGTATTGCTGCATATCGAGGCGGATTTCCGAGCTTTATTTTTCCGAGTTCAGTATTAAGCATCCACTTTTGGCTCTTGAAACACATTGATACTACCTCCGTCCCATAATAGTACATAGTCCCATTTGACTTTGAGAGTCGGTATTAAGAAACCTTTGTGGAGCTTCTGAAATGATGAATATACTTCACATGCTTCATCACATGGTTCACTCCAAACGCGGGCATCATTCCGTTCTGGGTGAGAGAGGGAAAAATGTGGAAATCGGCAGATACGACCACTAATTCGGGATAAAATTCTAGGCTCAAATGGGACTACTATTATGGGACGGAGGTAGTACAAATTAGGGAATGAGTCCCGTGAATTCGCGAACTTGGATCCTCTTCGGCTATGGTCCGGAGAGTCTTGCTTGTATCGCTTCGGATATTCCCGACATGTTCTTTGTGTCGGATTTGCACCGCCTTCAGTGGGCCAGGAGAGGCAAAAAATACATGCTCGCGCCGCCATGGTCACTTCCTATCAGAAGATGATCCTGAGTGTCGAATATGATCTGAGTTCTCTCGCTCCCGCGTCAAAATCGCATTTTCCGTCTCAGGGAACCGATTTCTCTACTTTTCCATAGGAGCTTATACAATGAAAACTGGAATGGAGTCACATTCGCATGAGCTATTCCCTTTACGGCGGTCTCGTTGCGTCGCAGACTGGTCGTTCTGAGCTGTTTTCAATTCGAGAAACAACATTTCAGAAGGGGCGCCTTGTCCACGTCCTCCCTGTAACCTTTAATCCAAAGTATCTCTCCGGCGCTCGTTGAAGAGAGAACCTTGCTTCGAAGCGATTTCGTCCTCAATTCGTTGCGTGCGACATCCATGGCCGTCATCACTTTCATGATCGCCGTCCCTTATTCGTCGAGACGGCGGTCACCTCAGCAGCCAAGAGTTTTCAGATTGCTTTCTCTGCCGTAATACCGACGGGACCGCATTACCGACGGGATGGCGCAGTGGAAACACGGCGGCCTCTCGAGCTGGAGGTTCCGGGTTCGAATCCCAGAGCCGGCTACTTCAAGAGAGGTTTCTATGGTTCCCTCTCTTCTCGGGTGAATACCGAAGTAGATATTAGGCCATAGCCGACCCGACCGCAGACAGGGCGCAGCCCTAGTGGCCTCCCAGGGGCCTGGCCCCCGGGGGAGATGGTGGGTTAAAAAAAAAATACATCTCTACATACGGAAGGCAAGCCAGAAAAAACATATCCCCGAGGCCAAGCGCACGGCAGCTTTCCCTCTATTCGCGGCGATGGAAACTGATGACGAGACCTGGTTGGAGACTTCATTCAATCACATTCGGGCATGTCTTTCGATCTCTGACGAGCCCGCATGTTACCGATCCCACAAAATCATTAGTCGCAGATTCCATCCTATGCGTCACAATGCTCCGTCATGTGTACACATCAGCTTGCGGAGAAAACATCCATGTCAAGAATAGATCAGGAGTAACGAAAGGCATCAGCGTTTGTGTGACAGGTTGTCATGTTGACTCCACATGTTCTAATATTTTGGCCAAAACATCGAATCTAGCGGCAGCGATCTAGATGTCCAATCAGCTTCCCGCATACTTTTGTGACAGACGCTCCGGACCGAGCTCGGGGTGCCGGGCGCGGAATGCCCACTTTAGCCGTTTGAACCAATGGTTTCGACGATACAGATTCTTCATGCTGCTCTTCAGACAACGCATTCGTTTCGATCCCGGAACGAATCGGCATATTGCGGTCGAGTAGCCAATATCGTCGTATGACCCATTGCAGTACATAGAGTGTGCTGACTTCTGAGGAGATCCGGAACTCCGAGGAATTTTATCCGAACCACCAGCTACGGTTGATCGGATCGTAACTCGGCTTCGTCGGATCATTTACGACCTCAAAGTTTTGAGTCCTACTCCCTGGAATTCGATCACGATCTGCAATGCAATATTCTCGTAACGGAGATTCGTGGCAATCGAGCAGTCCCCATGAGTCCCCGCCGACTCGAGTGGGAGTTTGGTCGTGTTTCGACGACATTTCCGGCGCGTCGTAAGCGCCATATTTCTCATGCACACATTTTTTTTTCCTCACACATCCCTCACAGCTCGACGAGCAGGAGCGATTCAGAGCCAAAGTTGACTGACTATGAGCCGGTTGCTATACTTGCAGGGGCGTGAACAGACTCGTTCACGAGACTCTGGTCGATCGTCGATTCGTTCACTGTTTTGAGCCTTGCAACTTGGCGAACTCTATCGCCCACAGCGAGCTTACACAAGACTCTAACATTCTCATCGAGGGCCACAGGCCGATGTTGCTTACTTAGTTTCGCCAGAAGACGGGGTCTTAGGAGCTAGCTGCCTTGGTTTTGCTACATCCAATCTGAATTCCAACAACTTTGTCCAGATTAGTAACAAATGAACGGACTGCTCCTCCCGACTCCGGGTCTGAGGCGGCGTTACTGGCTCGATAATCAATTGACCCTATCCGAAAGTAGAGATAGGCCGTTATCAGCAGACTGCGGAAGTACATCACAGAACAGGATCAAGCTTTCCTGGGAAGAATCACATCATTGGATACGAACGACCGGGAGGAAGATTCAACGGAAATTAGATGATGAGTTTTTCCTAATCAATCGAACTCGCAAGATAAAAGCCTCATCCCGGACGCGCACAATACGCTCCGCAATACGCTTACAATTAGATCGATTCGTGCTTCCCTGGGCCTTGCTGATCCCCGGCTAGTTCAACATGATAATGAAGCGTTGATATCGCGGGCAAAGTCCTCAGAGTTTTCACCAGCATCGGACCCGTTAGGGATGGTGTTCCTTTCTGCGATACGAGTGTTCATCTGTTGCGAGTTTTTGCGGTCTCAGGTGCTCCACATACGTCGAACGGGGGAAGGGGGCAGAGGTGAGAAAAATGGTGCATCAAGAGCACCACCAATATCTAGAGCGCCACAGGCCACCAGCCGTTTTTGGACCGAACCCTCAACCCGCTTAAGCTCCGGATGATCGGAGATCGTATGCTAGCTGGCCTGTTTTGTGAGCTCATCAGTGTTTCCCCCGTAAGATTGGAATGCTCTTTCAAGGAAGCAACTAACGGTGGAAAATGTCACAACTTTAGATGTCTCCATTCTCTAATCAGCCCAGATTTCAAGCTTGCTTCGTAGCCTCATGACGATCCACAACTGGAACGTATTCAGCTGTCGTGTATCAAGCGAGTTGAAAGAACCCGGTCGGATCATGACGTTCCATCAGCCTGATGGTATGCTGAGCTTGTATCAAAAGAAACCCCGCCGTGACTTCCCTGTCGCGGCAGTCCTTCGATCAACAAGCAACTGTTCATTTGGGAACTTGACGCGGGATGACAGACAACACTTGAACGCTCTCAACAGCTGGTAAACTGTATTAGCGGTGGAATATGGTACATGAGTCATCTCGTATCTTTCTTGGACCGCGCTCGCCGTGGGAGAGCGCAGTCCTCCTCGTTTTGACGTCACGTCGGTGGAACATAGTGAAACCGAGGCAAACTGTTTCCATACAGGGTATTTAAGCCGTGCTTCGTAGGTTCCGAACATCAGACAGCTCCATTCGATACAGAGCCTACAATCGAGATGAAGGTTCTCGCCATTCTCCTTGGTCTTGTTCTCCTGGCGTCTGTCGACGCACAGGGCTGCAACTGTACCATCCCACAAGCCTTGGTGAACACAATCAACGGAGCACGTGAGTACTCGAGAACTCGCTAGTACAGGAGCAATGACTTCGGACGACTGTTAATTTTGCGTCTATTCTCTCTCCAGTCAGCGGCACCGTTTCCAATTTGGAGGCTGTTCGTGAGTAGATTTTTGCGAATCCGAGACCAGTATGTTGTCTCAGCGTTTGCATGGGGTACTTAATGAAGAACTCACGGTTACTTCCAGGAAAACTCACTGAGGCCCTAAGAGGTAGAGTGACCACCGTTGTCGACAATACTGGAAAAGAAGTTGTGGCCGTAGTCACCGATCTAGGGAACTCGGTTGGAAGTCAAGTCTCATCCCAGCTCAACACCACCTTGAGTCGAGTGAACGGAACCGTCAGCGGAGCGCAGGACGCCGTTGCGGCCATCGTTAGAGACTTGGGGAATGTCGGCCTTAGCGTTGATGCTAGTGCATCCGGGTCCGGGACCGCCGGATCCCAAACCAGTGGCAGATGAGCGCGTGGCGGGAAAGTGTCGATGAAGCTCGACAGGCATCGTCCGTGCATGAATATCTTTGCTCGTCAATAAACCCAAATCCGATTCGCATCACCCGAGAAGCTTTTTCCATTTTCCACGCGATCCACCCAAGAGCAGTCTTGTTCCGTGATTCATATTGATCCCTGGCGAGCTCATGATACCACGCGTTCGCGATCAGATTCGTGTCTAGTAAGGGTAGGATATATCAGAGGGTAATATCTAGCCAATAATCATTCTAAGACAACGACGTTGAACCGCCAGCAACGTGTGTCTTTACTGGCGAGTTCGGCAGGATGGATCAAAGCCCAGGTCCACTTTCCGGTTCCAGACCAATCCGTGTCAACTCCGTGGCCCCGAGTTCGCACCGTTCCTTCCAGGGTCAACCGTTGTGGTCACAGGTAGCCTGTGATTCTATATTCAAGGCGGCAGCAACCGTCTCCGGCTGCCAGGGCTTGTCCAGTCCACAGGAGGTTCGTCGGGGGCTTGTCTAGCCCTTGGTTGGCTCGCTGTGCTTGCGGTGGACACCGGTGAGGAAAATAGCGGCGGATGGAGGAGAGCGATGGAGGAAGACCGGTTCAAAGGGTTGGCGATCCAGATTGATAAAGCATGAGGTTGAAGACGAACGAAGGATTCCAAAATTTTCGGCGAGGGACATCTCAGACATTCTCAGGAGAGAACGGGTCAAAAGTTGGGGGGAGTAAGGGTAGGATATATAAGAGGGTAATATCTAGCCAATAAACATTCTAAGACAACGACGTTGAACCGCCAGCAACGTGTGTCTTTACTTGTCTATGTTCATGTGGGGACACCATCTCAACGGAGAAGCGGCCGGGCATCGCCGCACTTCATCGACCGTCCTCAGGGTTACCTTCCGCCAAGCCCCATGGAAACCACGCTTACGCTCTACGAGAGCTCTAGCGCGGGTAGAATTTGTTATACCACATTCTCCATTTCTCCTTTCTTCTAGCCTCTTCTCCCAGCGCTCTACTCGCCAGGTCGGGGTGCTTTGCAGTGATGAGGCCCCACCTCGAGTCGCGGCTGTTTGAAAAGGCGAACTTCCGCCGTTTCGGCGCGGGGTTTCTAGCCAGTACATGGGTTAAGACAGGTTGGGTCAGGTCAGGAGCGCTACTAACTGAGTCAGATCGCCCAGCGGTGGCCAACCTTTTTGCATCCGTGGCCTCCTTCGTAACCAGTCAATTCCTCTTAAATCTCTGCATGCTCATTCGAAGAAGAGAGGAGGAAGATACTTTGTCAAATCATTAACAAATGCACATCGATACATCGCTCTCTTCATATGTTTACATCGACACGCCGATTTCTTCAATGACGCAGCGCGACTGCCAGGGCTGAGAACAACGATTCCACATGGTTGGGCAGGAGGCGGGAACTACTGAGCCTTTCGCGTCAAAACAGGGTCGCCCAGCCTACTGGAGACTCTGTTCATGGTATGCCCGACACACCGCTCAGCTTTGACGACAGATTGGAGCCCTCTACTCAGACCGGTGGCCGAACCGTCGACTGCCTTGACAACACGGTCGATGGGACCGTCAAGGCTGTTGCCGGTCGTCCCAAACGTCTTCCGCGTGTTGATGGCCAGACTGACCAACTCCTCCCCATTGCTGTTTGTGGCTGACATTGCTTCACCTCCGAGAGCCTCTGCGAGTTTGCCTGGAGAGAAGACAACTCATCCTACGTAGAACATAATCTGCACACCATCCGCTGGAGCAGCTCCAGATCCGTCGGAAATTACCCACAAGCGGCCTTAAATGCCGAAACGGTGCCGTTGACTGGAAGAACAAATCATGTGAAAATTTTCAAACTCATTCAAGAACTAGGTATAACCATTGCCGATTGGTTTCTCGATAACTTGGGTGCGCCGTGCCGTCCATTGTGGTTGCCAACGATCTGATTGTAAGAAATGTAATGAAGGACGAGGAGTCCCATGGAGCCTGAACACTTGTGCGTCTTTATTTCCAACGAAATTATTTTCCATCGCCGGACTGCTCTCGGCAGTCGATCGTGATGTCCAAAGCATGAGGCGAGGGAAAGGGTCTGCTCATTCTTTCTGGATACGTAGAAGTGCGGAACTGCTCTACATCGGACCTTGTTCGGTTCCGACGTCGCCGCTGGCATTGAAGTGAGCTCCAGCCTCAGCGCTCGGGCTCGTTCCTGTTCCTGTGTCCGCGTCCCTCAGAACTTCGCCAATATCTTCCGGCAAATTATTGTAACGCGTGAAGCAACGTAGCATGTCCAATTTCACGATCCAAAAGGGCCGCACGAAAAAAACTCCAAAAGAGCAGCTCAACCACAGGAAGGCGCCCATACGCCAACAGTTACTACGGAGACAGATCCCGGTACGATGAACACCGTTTTTATTTCGATGCAGGGGAATACGATCGAATCCGGAGTTTGGATCTCAGAGACTGGCTGAGGCCCCGATCTGTCCGGAGAGCCCTCCGCTCCCTGATCCGTTAGCACTGGCTGATGCACCACCGTTTCCGGACGCATTGGCGCCAACATTGGCGTCGACTCCGGCGTTTCCCAATCCGTTGAGCATATCGGACGCACCATTGACAGCCCCGTTGAGCCCATTTCCAGCACTATCCAGCGCGCCGTTGGCAAGACCACCCGCTCCATCAAGGGCTCCATTTACAGCACTGCCAGCCTTGCCTAGTGTGGAGCCAAGTCCACCGACGGCACCGTTGACAAGACCACCCGCTCCATCAAGGGCTCCATCCACAGCATTGCCAGCTCTGTTGAGTGTGGAGCCGAGTCCACCGACGGCACCGTTGACTGCATTGCCCAAGCCGTCGACGGTCCCGCTGAGTGCGCTTCCAGTATTACCGAGCGTGTTTTGAAGTGCGTTCAAGACGTCGCCAGTCAGACCACCTGCTCCTCCGAGTGCTCCGGCGAGTTGCGCTGGAAAGTTTTGAGTTTCGTGAAAAATATTGACGAGGTTGATTCAGTAGCTATTCATCACCACTTGTCAGATTCCACTTACTAGCAACCGCCGTCAGATTGGTCTCGTCTCGGACTGAAACGAGAATCGCATGAGGCTTAGGACGAGATTGCCCAAAGTTGGTAATTCGGGAGAAGGCAAGCCCCCAGGTACTCACGTGCTGCTTGGATGGTAGCCTCAAGCGATTGCAGTATGCTACAATCGCAACTTTGAGTGCGAGCCGAAGCACCAAGAGCAAGACTCAGGAAGACTACAAGACCCTTCATTTCGACTGGAGTTGGAGAAGCGAACGAAGCTGTCTGGTGCTTGGGAAGTCTGATCTCGCGCCTATATACGATTGATCAAAATATTCCTCGCCGCAGATCATCGGAAAATGTCGGACAGGCTTATTTGGACTCTCAATATCTAAGATTGCCTCCCGTAATGAGCGGCTGACGTGTTGAGCTGTGTTTCATTATTCCGTGAGAACATTTGCTCGATAATTACGAACTCTGTTGGCGCTGAGCGTCATTTTAAGAACGGAAAATAAACCAACCTTATGCGAGAACTGAAAACATTTGTGAGACCGCCTTTGTTCTGCGGTGAGATATTCTCGATGAGCAGTAATCATTACGCGGAGCGAGATCTGACGTCGCGGGACCCACGTCAGGTGATATAACCAACGATCATATTCGAGAAAGTTTTTATGCTGACCTCCCATGGACAGTTTGAATGCAGCTGAACCCAAAGTCGAGCCAATCCAGCACCAAGCCTAAATCATCACACTCGGGTGAGAGTTGAGGGGGACTCGTCCGTTCAAAAACCTCGAACGTACGGGTACAAACCTACAGTTGATCAATATCATAACGATGAAGACATCCGCCGCGCCGTGAGAAAAGGCATTCCTACGAATTTCTCTGCTCATAACGGGGCCTTCATTGCACGTGTTCGTGTATGTATAAGAACTCTAATCACATTTGGTCACGAGGAGTAATGTTTCGGCTTTTGCACAGTCGAGCTGGGCGACGCGCACGCAGATCAGGAGGTGTTACTGGGAGCGTACCTGTCCGCAAGGCAGCAGCGGCACGAGGTGCCAGCCGTACGGATCCCAATCGAGATACTGATCAGTAGGGCTGGAAGTTCTTCACGGCATTTTTCGTCGGAATTCACGGCGCGGTCACGGCTGATTCTCTCGAAAATCACGGATGCTGTGAATTTTCGATATGGCAAGCATCGGAGAGAGAGAACGTAAACTCCACAAGATCGGGCTTTATTTTCCCTTGTTATTTTATCAGACTATAACAGCTTAGAGATCGAGGGAATCAACTCTGACGGAGTTCTGGTACAACAAATTGTACATAGCTAAGATCTTCTTATTAATGGAACGCCTGTTATCTAGAGACGGAACTTTCTCTGCAACAGCTTCGTCTTGAGAGGCGCGTCAGACAACATATTTACAAGACGATTCCTCGAAGTTCTGCGGACTGCGAAAGTTTGTTTCACGAGGGTGGCCTTCAGTTTGTCGAGGTTCTTAAGTTGCCTTACTGAGAGATGTTCTCAGATTAGTGACATGTCTAGCCCAAAGCGCGCCCGGGGCAGGTGCCTCCGCTACCCCCTCCCTAGATACGCCACTGTCTCAGACGGCCTCGATGCCATAGAATGCTATCGGAGCAATTTCCAATTTCCTGCATGAATAGTCGGGCCTGCCATCGAAGAGTAGGGCTGTAGAGTCCTCAAGGCTTGTTGGACGATATAATGATTCGCCGCTATGACGGACGGCACGAATTTCCATGTTCATTGATTGATGAACCGACATGGTGGAAACGATCATATTCTGGGATGTCGGCGACTACTCCAACAATGGCTGGTTGATTCATGCACGAAAATCGAGAACGAGTGACTCCTCTTCATTTGAATGGATCAGCCCATCTTCGTTATGATTCTGCGTTCGGAAGAATACGTCCATCCGCAGCTTGCGATGTATGGTCATTCTTCAATCCTCGTCGGATGTCTTGTTTTCGCGTAGGTGAGTTGCTCTATGTATCCTATCGAATTCGATATTTCAACGCGGAAATCATCACCAGAAACGACTGACACCCCCTTCATCGTTCAAGATCGGTCCCGGGCGGCATCATCATTTTCCTTCTAAAGTCTGAGAGAATTAGATTGGTGTCGATGGTCGGAAGTTCGTGACTTCCTGGCTTGTGGCCATTTCGGGGGAACAAATGCTCAGCGGCTCGGTCACTTCGCTTGAATACGACTGATCTGGACGGTCCGCGTCACACATGGTCATGTTATTTATGCCACGAGCGTCATCCTCCACAAATCATTGCAGTCCCCGCAGCTGCGTGACCGCTCGAGGAATTTCGAGGATGCTGAAGCGAACATGATCGAGCCCGACCTCAACCTTATGGTGCCTGTCTCTCGGCAAATAGTCCAAAAAACCTAGACCATGAACTGGATAATTAGGATCCAATTCCGACATCAGCGTCGTTCTCGAGATGAGCCCAACGGGCGAGATGAATCGCGAGTGGTGGAGCTCACGCAGAATACCATGGTTCGAAACGGGAACTACGACATCTGGCGGAGACACAAGCTCCATCCAAGCTGATCAAGTTCAAGAGCTGTTCTCGATAGCTCCGACTTATATGCGTGACTGGATGGGGTTATTCCTTCCGTTATAAGGTCTGCTCTACGTTTTGAATCTTGATACCGAGGTTGGGCGCAGTTACTTTCCAGAAGTAATGAGAGTTACCAATTGATAACTATGGTCAAGGAAATCAGGTCAACGGCGATGAGTTAATCACCATGTAATTGATTACTTTTCAATTACTCTTCGATTGATTTTCAAATACCTCCCGATCGCTTTCGATTGAAATTGCTCAAGAAGACGAGTTACTTACTACTACGAGTCTATGTCAGACGGTCGCAATCAATATGGCGGCCCGTCGCTGTTCTAGCTGTTCGGTTCTATACCCAACTGTAGGTCAGAGCGCTCCGCGCGTGAGTCAGGCCACGAAGTGCTCAAACCCACCCGCTCAGCAGTCTAACGTATCACTTAGGTCGACGGACTGACTCAGTTTGAGCGTTCTCAACCTAGCCTAACCTTTCCTAACCCATGCTCTGGCTTCGGGCTCCCGCTAAAACGGCGGGCAATCGAGGAAGTCCGCCATCTTGATTGCGACCGTTTGACGCACCCGCCTAACAGAAAAGAACCCATTCCCGTATCTCTGACGCAAATGAAGGCGCGGTGATGATGAAGATGACCCTGGATAGAAATCAACCTCTATCATGCCCCTAATTTAGAAGCTGGGTAAAGAGCAAACCGAAGATATTTGCCACTGAAGTCTATATCATTAAAGATGGAGAAATGATACATGCGTGACGTTGGTCCGTGGTTGAATAATTATGTTCAGTTCACGGTGGTTGACATACCGCGGGGGTGACGGGGTGGGGGGGGGGGGGGGCGTGGATGTTTCCCGAGTCATTCCGGGGGGCGCACAGTGGGCCGGCGGCGGCCGAAATTCGCCGTAGAGTTCAATAGGGACTCCATGGGCAATTTTTTCCGCCGCCGGCTTACTGTGGGGCGTTAGGCGTGAGGTGGATGTTTTTGGAAAACACTGACCCAGATTCAAATGAACATGAGAATGATGACGACGATGGAGTTGAAAATTCTGATCTTCGTGGCTTGAGCTGTAGTTCTCAATGCGATACCACAGAGACATCTATAATGTCATTCGATTCGGGTTTTTGCCGACATTAGGGGTGTGTTGAAACTTTCCGCGGGTAGTGTACATGCGACCCTGGACGGTAAATAAATACACCGGCGCGGCGCCAACGCGGAGAGATCGACTCTCGCTCCGAACAATACCACTTGGACTAATCGAATTCTTACCAAAGAATATAAGATCTGTATCTCTTCGCTGCCTTTCCATGCCTCCGAAGTGCTTCGGAGTGGGTTCGGGAAGCCTAATGGTCGAGGGAGCGAGGGGAATCTGGAACCGAGAAGCGAGCTTCCCTCCGGAGAACTCGGAGGGAAAGATAAACCTTCTCCTGAGGAATCTTGCCTTTATTCCACTCGAAACTTTCCCTGAATACAGCAAGAGCGCTGTCCAACACAAAGGTCCTGGGCGATCTGAAGTTAACGGTTCTCGCATCGCTCGAAATCTACCTATGTGGGTCGTTGGCCGAGAGCTTCAAGAGATACGTATGTGTTGGCCGTCTCGCAACCACCGGTCGAGGAGCTGAAGTGAAGATCCAAGCTGAGAGATACGCCAGCCCGCGGGCATTGATTGCGGACTGCTACCAACAAGCTCGCTCAGATAGTCCCACAACTAGATGAATAGCGTATGGCGGAATGAACATGGTGAAGGAAAGATTCCGGTAGGAAAATCGCCACCCAGTATCTAGGAATAAGGCCGACCATTATTCTCACTAGTCAACTCCATTAGAGCCATGCTCCCACTCTCCCAAGCATTCCTGCGCCGACGGAGCCTTTTCGGACGCTGGATCCGCCAGCGTTCTCCGCTGCTGTGCCGCTGTATGAGGCTCCGCTCTTTCCATATGATTCAGCGTTGAGGTTAGCATCAACGCTCCCTGAACTCTTAGGTTCCCGATTGGCCGCATCCGATGCCCCCCTGATAGCCCCATTGACACCCTTTGCGGCCTCGTCGAAGGTCCATCCTTTCGCATTCCTTCCAGCTTGGTCGAAAAAGGATCCGACTCCACTCACTAAGCCACTCGCCGACTCAGATGCACCTTTGCCAGCTGCTAGGACATCCTTCCAAGCCTTGTCAAAGGTGGATCCGCCTCCACTCACTGCACCTTTGGCCGCATCAGATGCACCTCTACCAGTTGCTTGGATATCTCTTCCGGTCTTGTCGATGGTGGACCCAGCTCCATTCAATGTACCGCTGACTGCGTTAGATGCACCATTGCCCAGTGTTTGAGCGTCCTTCCCGGCCCTGTCGAGGCTGGACTCAGTCCCATTCAATGTACCGTTGGCCCCGACAGACGCACCGCTGACTGCGTTAGATGCACCATTGCCCAGTGTTTGAGAGTCCTTCCCGGCCCTGTCGAGGCTGGATCCAGTTCCATTCAACGTAGCGTTGGCCCCGACAGATGCACCGCTGACTGCGTTAGATGCACCATTGCCCAGTGTTTGAGAGTCCTTCCCGGCCCTGTCGAGGCTGGATCCAGTTCCATTCAACGTAGCGTTGGCCCCGACAGATGCACCGCTGACTGCGTTAGATACACCATTGCCCAGTGTTTGAGAGTCCTTCCCGGCCCTGTCGAGGCTGGATCCAGTTCCATTCAACGTAGCGTTGGCCCCGACAGATGCACCGCTGACTGCGTTAGATGCACCATTGCCCAGTGTTTGAGAGTCCTTCCCGGCCCTGTCGAGGCTGGATCCAGTTCCATTCAACGTAGCGTTGGCCCCGACAGATGCACCGCTGACTGCGTTAGATGCACCATTGCCCAGTGTTTGAGAGTCCTTCCCGGCCCTGTCGAGGCTGGATCCAGTTCCATTCAACGTAGCGTTGGCCCCGACAGATGCACCGCTGACTGCGTTAGATGCACCATTGCCCAGTGTTTGAGAGTCCTTCCCGGCCCTGTCGAGGCTAGATCCGGCTCCATTCGATGTACCGTTGGCCCCGACAGATGCGCCGCTGACTGCGTTAGATGCACCATTGCCCAGTGTTTGAGCGTCCTTCCCGGCCCTGTCGAGGCTGGATCCAGTTCCATTCAACGTACCGTTGGCCCCGACAGATGCACCGCTGACTGCGTTAGATGCACCATTGCCCAGTGTTTGAGCGTCCTTCCCGGCCCTGTCGAGGCTAGATCCGGCTCCATTCGATGTACCGTTGGCCCCGACAGATGCGCCGCTGACTGCGTTAGATGCACCATTGCCCAGTGTTTGAGAGTCCTTCCCGGTCCTATCGAGGCTAGATCCGGCTCCATTCGATGTACCGTTGGCCCCGACAGATGCGCCGCTGACTGCGTTAGATGCACCATTGCCGAGTGTTTGAGCGTCCTTCCCGGCCCTGTCGAGGCTAGATCCGGCTCCGTTCGATGTACCGTTGGGCGCGTTAGACGCACCTTTGCTGAGTGTTTGAGCGTCCTTCCCGGCCCTGTCGAGGCTGGTTCCAGTTCCATTCAATGTACCGTTGGCCCCGACAGATGCACCGCTGACTGCGTTAGATGCACCATTGCCCAGTGTTTGAGCGTCCTTCCCGGCCCTGTCGAGGCTGGATCCGGCTCCGTTCAATGTACCGTTGGGCGCGTTAGACGCACCTTTGCTGAGTGTTTGAGCGTCCTTCCCGGCCCTGTCGAGGCTGGATCCGGCTCCGTTCGATGTACCGTTGGGCGCGTTAGACGCCCCGCTGACTGGGTTAGATGCACCATTGCCCAGTGTTTGAGAGTCCTTCCCGGTCCTATCGAGGCTAGATCCGGCTCCATTCGATGTACCGTTGGGCGCGTTAGACCCACCGCTGACTGCGTTAGATGCACCATTGCCGAGTGTTTGAGCGTCCTTCCCGGCCCTGTCGAGGCTAGATCCGGCTCCATTCGATGTACCGTTGGGCGCGTTAGACCCACCGCTGACTGCGTTAGATGCACCATTGCCCAGTGTTTGAGAGTCCTTCCCGGCCCTGTCGAGGCTGGATCCGGCTCCATTCGATGTCCCGTTGGGCGTGTTAGACGCCCCGCTGACTGCGTTAGATGCACCATTGCCGAGTGTTTGAGCGTCCTTCCCGGCCCTGTCGAGGCTAGATCCGGCTCCATTCGATGTACCGTTGGGCGCGTTAGACCCACCGCTGACTGCGTTAGATGCACCATTGCCGAGTGTTTGAGCGTCCTTCCCGGCCCTGTCGAGGCTGGATCCGGCTCCATTCGATGTCCCGTTGGGCGCGTTAGACCCACCGCTGACTGCGTTAGATGCACCATTGCCGAGTGTTTGAGCGTCCTTCCCGGCCCTGTCGAGGCTAGATCCGGCTCCATTCGATGTACCGTTGGGCGCGTTAGACCCACCGCTGACTGCGTTAGATGCACCATTGCCGAGTGTTTGAGCGTCCTTCCCGGCCCTGTCGAGGCTAGATCCGGCTCCATTCGATGTACCGTTGGGCGCGTTAGACCCACCGCTGACTGCGTTAGATGCACCATTGCCGAGTGTTTGAGCGTCCTTCCCGGCCCTGTCGAGGCTGGATCCGGCTCCATTCGATGTCCCGTTGGGCGCGTTAGACCCACCGCTGACTGCGTTAGATGCACCATTGCCGAGTGTTTGAGCGTCCTTCCCGGCCCTGTCGAGGCTAGATCCGGCTCCATTCGATGTACCGTTGGGCGCGTTAGACCCACCGCTGACTGCGTTAGATGCACCATTGCCCAGTGTTTGAGAGTCCTTCCCGGCCCTGTCGAGGCTGGATCCGGCTCCATTCGATGTCCCGTTGGGCGCGTTAGACCCACCGCTGACTGCGTTAGATGCACCATTGCCGAGTGTTTGAGCGTCCTTCCCGGCCCTGTCGAGGCTAGATCCGGCTCCATTCGATGTACCGTTGGGCGCGTTAGACCCACCGCTTACTGCGTTAGATGCACCATTGCCCGGTGTTTGAGAGTCCTTCCCGGTCCTATCGAGGCTGGATCCAGTTCCATTCAACGTAGCGTTGGCCCCGACAGATGCACCGCTGACTGCGTTAGATGCACCATTGCCCAGTGTTTGAGAGTCCTTCCCGGCCCTGTCGAGGCTGGATCCAGTTCCATTCAACGTAGCGTTGGCCCCGACAGATGCACCGCTGACTGCGTTAGATACACCATTGCCGAGTGTTTGAGCGTCCTTCCCGGCCCTGTCGAGGCTAGATCCGGCTCCATTCGATGTACCGTTGGGCGCGTTAGACCCACCGCTGACTGCGTTAGATGCACCATTGCCCAGTGTTTGAGCGTCCTTCCCGGCCCTGTCGAGGCTGGATCCGGCTCCGTTCGATGTACCGTTGGGCGCGTTAGACGCACCGCTTACTGCGTTGGATGCACCATTGCCCAGTGTTTGAGAGTCCTTCCCGGCCCTGTCGAGGCTGGATCCGGCTCCATTCGATGTCCCGTTGGGCGCGTTAGACCCACCGCTGACTGCGTTAGATGCACCATTGCCCGGTGTTTGAGAGTCCTTCCCGGTCCTATCGAGGCTGGATCCAGTTCCTACCAACGTAGCGTTGGCCCCGACAGATGCACCGCTGACTGCGTTAGATGCACCATTGCCCAGTGTTTGAGAGTCCTTCCCGGTCCTATCGAGGCTAGATCCGGCTCCATTCGATGTACCGTTGGCCCCGACAGATGCGCCGCTGACTGCGTTAGATACACCATTGCCGAGTGTTTGAGCGTCCTTTTCGGCCCTGTCGAGGCTAGATCCGGCTCCATTCGATGTACCGTTGGGCGCGTTAGACGCACCGCTGACTGCGTTAGATGCACCATTGCCCAGTGTTTGAGAGTCCTTCCCGGCCCTGTCGAGGCTGGATCCGGCTCCGTTCGATGTACCGTTGGGCGCGTTAGACGCACCGCTTACTGCGTTAGATGCACCATTGCCCAGTGTTTGAGAGTCCTTCCCGGCCCTGTCGAGGCTGGATCCAGTTCCATTCAACGTAGCGTTGGCCCCGACAGATGCGCCGCTGACTGCGTTAGATACACCATTGCCGAGTGTTTGAGCGTCCTTTTCGGCCCTGTCGAGGCTAGATCCGGCTCCATTCGATGTACCGTTGGGCGCGTTAGACGCACCGCTGACTGCGTTAGATGCACCATTGCCCAGTGTTTGAGAGTCCTTCCCGGCCCTGTCGAGGCTAGATCCGGCTCCATTCGATGTACCGTTGGGCGCGTTAGACGCACCGCTGACTGCGTTAGATGCACCATTGCCCAGTGTTTGAGAGTCCTTCCCGGTCCTATCGAGGCTAGATCCGGCTCCATTCGATGTACCGTTGGCCCCGACAGATGCGCCGCTGACTGCGTTAGATACACCATTGCCGAGTGTTTGAGCGTCCTTTTCGGCCCTGTCGAGGCTAGATCCGGCTCCATTCGATGTACCGTTGGGCGCGTTAGACGCACCGCTGACTGCGTTAGATGCACCATTGCCCAGTGTTTGAGAGTCCTTCCCGGCCCTGTCGAGGCTGGATCCGGCTCCGTTCGATGTACCGTTGGGCGCGTTAGACGCACCGCTTACTGCGTTGGATGCACCATTGCCCAGTGTTTGAGAGTCCTTCCCGGCCCTGTCGAGGCTGGATCCGGCTCCATTCGATGTCCCGTTGGGCGCGTTAGACCCACCGCTGACTGCGTTAGATGCACCATTGCCCGGTGTTTGAGAGTCCTTCCCGGTCCTATCGAGGCTGGATCCAGTTCCATTCAACGTAGCGTTGGCCCCGACAGATGCACCGCTGACTGCGTTAGATGCACCATTGCCCAGTGTTTGAGAGTCCTTCCCGGTCCTATCGAGGCTAGATCCGGCTCCATTCGATGTACCGTTGGCCCCGACAGATGCGCCGCTGACTGCGTTAGATACACCATTGCCGAGTGTTTGAGCGTCCTTTTCGGCCCTGTCGAGGCTAGATCCGGCTCCATTCGATGTACCGTTGGGCGCGTTAGACCCACCGCTGACTGCGTTAGATGCACCATTGCCCAGTGTTTGAGAGTCCTTCCCGGCCCTGTCGAGGCTGGATCCGGCTCCGTTCGATGTACCGTTGGGCGCGTTAGACGCACCGCTTACTGCGTTAGATGCACCATTGCCCAGTGTTTGAGAGTCCTTCCCGGCCCTGTCGAGGCTGGATCCAGTTCCATTCAACGTAGCGTTGGCCCCGACAGATGCACCGCTGACTGCGTTAGATGCACCATTGCCCAGTGTTTGAGAGTCCTTCCCGGCCCTGTCGAGGCTGGATCCAGTTCCATTCGATGTACCGTTGGGCGCGTTAGACCCACCGCTGACTGCGTCAGACACACCTTTACCGGCTGTTTGGACACCCTGCTCAGTCGTGCCGAGGGTGGTTTTAGCTCCATCGTTCCCAGCCTTGTCGGGAGTGGGTCCGGCCGATGCAACACCAGCCGCGTCCGATGCTCCTTCGCCAACTGCTTGGACATCTCCTTTGGCCTTGTTGAGGGGAGATCCAGATCCTCTGACTGTAGCGTCAGATGAACCGTTGCCGGCCGCTTGCGCATCCGTCCTGGACTTATCGGGCATTGATGTAGCTCCAAACACTGAGCCGTTGACAGCCCCAGACGCCCCGTTCCTGGCTTTGTCGAGAGTGGATCGGGATTCGCTTGCTGCATCGCTCACATTTCCTTCGAAGCCTTTTCCAGCCTCGTCGAGGGCGGCTCTGGCTCTTCCTGCTGTGCCATTGGAATTCCCGTTGACTCCCTCCCAAAGCTTCCGCACCAAGTCGCGGGCATCGCCAGCTAACCTTCCAGCCTCGCCTACTGCGCCTCCTAGCAACCTCTGAAGTTTGCCTGAGGGAAACGAATCACGATTGTGAGCACAATACCTCGAGTGCAATGCTTCGATTTCCCGGGATCAAACGACGCTCACTCACCGAGGATTCCGGGAAAAATATCTTTCAGTGTGCCGTCGACGCCCTGGACTGAAAAACGATAGGGAGGTTTTCAAAACGGTCAACGATACACAGCCCATGGAGAAGAAATTTTTCAAACACTCACGTGCTCTGCTGATTGTGCTAGACGAGCTGCGTAACGATCTGCAATCACAATCCGTCGTTCGAGTGGCGGCGACGAGCACGACAACAAGGAAAACTGTGGGACCCTTCATTCCGACTGCAGGAGTGCGTCGAACAAAGCTGCCTGATTCTTGGGCGCCCGTATAAATACCTCTGATTAGAGAGTTTTGTGTCACTGATTATCTTGTTATTCGCTTCTAATGTGCCCGACGATATTCTTCCTGGCATAATCGCTGTCGTGTGTCCGTCACTCATGTCATTCTCGAACAACCCTCTGGATTAGCCAATAGAGATCGAGAGTCACCACAAAGCCTAGGTAGATGTCCTCCTAAGGTTTCGAAATGTGTTCCGGCAGCACAAGTCTCTGCTCGGTGACCACGAAACTGAACGAGCTCGAAATTAGCGTCATTGCCAGACGGAGACACGTGATTCCCGCACATCTGCGACGATTCCTCCCAAGCCGAATCCAGAATTCCTATCAAGAACTTCGTCCATCGCTTGAGATATGCGATCGTAGGCAAAATGATTTCTGTCGCCTAGGTTTTAACATTCCCAATCCTCGTTGCAGGTCAGCATTCCATAGATTTATGACAGTGCACAGTCTGCTGATCGATATTGACGGATCTTTCTTTATAGCTTTCCGGTCCTCCGTTCTTCGTAGTTTTGGTTCTGCGACTCGGAGCCGTCCGTGGGACTGACCTCATTTGACCCTTGGCCGAAATTCTCTCTCAAAATACCCATCTCTTGGGCACCTTCTGTGACACTCCAACCGACCACATTCCATCCATTCCCACAGGAACCGCTGCTGCTAGGAGCTCCTGCGCTCCCTGGAGCTCCGCTCCCTGGAGCTCCGCTCCTTCCCGAAACACCGCCAGGCGGCGAGGCAAATGAAAATCGTTAGACTCAAGGTCTCGGAGTTGGCACGGGGATCAATTTCAAATGTTCAGATCGTGTTTCGCCTCTTATAGTTCTTCCAAGGAACGGATTCATGACGTACGTAATATAGCGTTCGCATTGGATTCCCGATGAGCCATTGCTCAATTTGACCACCGCACATGTTGAATTCCGCATCATCACCAAGAATAAGGCTCAACCGAGTCGCAGAATGTATCGCTCCTCGTCGGTAATGATCAACCAACGATATTAGTTTGCATCAGGACATCTCTACCCACAGGTGGTGTTCTGACTCGACGCGGGCGTGTTCCAGATATAGTTATTGCAACAAACTCCTTGGACGCGCCATTACATTCTGGATCCATATTGATATTGTTGGTCGCGCATCTGTCGAGCGAAATTGAGGTGGTCTGTATATGACGCAGCGCTCAGATGACCTTCACTCACATAGTTTCGACTTCTGCCTGATTTTTGGGTCACAACGCTCCACAGTGCAGGGATTCCCACTGGTTTGTCGAGGCCAAAGAACAGCATCACGATCATCGCATCAACCCATTGACGCGCACAAACGTTTAGCCAGGCTCTTGGTCGAACTTGGTGCGAGTGCCCTGGCTTCTCCGGCATCTCTAGAAAATAGCTATGGGTAGGTCTCAAGACTCATACCTTGGTTTTGAAATGCCGAATCTTCCTCTCGGATTCCAACTCTCCTCTGGGTTTCCATGAAGGGTTTCTAAGTCGGGTAGAACTGAGAAAATCAGCAGGCTTGATCCTAATTCCTTCTAGATCGTTCAAATTAATACGTAGTCTCCTATCCAGCCAAAAAGATCCCTGCTGGAATTTCCCAAGGGAGCGGAATTTCAACAGAACAGTTTCAGAAATAACACCAGGACAATGTCCGTCGCGCGCAATTCGAGACAATGAAACATGAGTAGAATGTAGGGGAGGATGCCCTAATATGGGATACTCTCTTTGGAAGCGATGCTGCGAACGCACGATGAATGGTATTCCGAGTATGTCTCGAAACCCCTTTCCATCGTGCTACACAGGCATTTAGATGGCATCCGGATACATTGCATATTTGCCGAAATAGCGCGGGTTTCCTAGAAATCCTCGAACGAGGGGGAAAAAAGTGGTCCTAATATGGGACAACACGGGGATTTCGGGAAATCGTTTCCGAACAAAAAAAGCCATGGTCGATTTTCAAGTAGGCTCGACTGATAATCCCTGCTGGGGATCTCTGTGCATAACTCAGGTAGAAAATCGTCCGACGATCGATCTGAAACACCCAAGACAAATACAGTCGACTCTCTAGAAAAACTGAAACCAGCGAAAAAAACGATCTTGAGTTACCATTTCGTAATGAATGAATGTGATCCGAAACTGCACCCCTGTTCTTCCCCTGCGACCCCTTGGACGTCTTATCACGTCAGCCGCTCCTTGAAATCGTTGCTCGATCCAGAGATACTGGGGTATCCCATATTAGGCACTATCCCATATGAGGGCACTCTCCCCTAACCAAAATCATCGACACGTAACCTATGTCGGTAATAGCTGGGCACTTGCCGTTGGGAGCCGTTTGCAAAACAGCAACTGGAAGTGGAAAAAAGGAGCAGATGTTAGGGGCAAAAAATTATTCATGGTATTACACCGCGGAGCGGCATTTCAGCGCCGCGCCGCCGTTGAAAACAGATCTAGCGTTCCTCTATTCAAACGAGTGTCAGAGCTCTTCGAAGTTTCTGCAGTTTCGGGGTCGCAAGATCTGGTGGGGACGATGACCGACTGTCTGTGCGAGTCTCTGAACGTTCGGAAGGAGAGCAAGGGTGCATCGTTGAAGACTCCTAGCGGAAGCTCTCTCGATCGGTGATACTGGATCAAACGTAACGGAAGAAATTCCCCGGATTCCGTGAAATTCACTCATTCCTTCTGGAGACCCCTCAATGAGACCCGAACAGCTCAGGATTTGGTGAGAGACATTCCGGAAGTCTAGATACATTCATAAGAAAACGGAACATATTCTCTCCGGAGATCGTTTCGGGTAGGTCCGATAACACTTCTTGGAGTCCGTGGCGGTGATGCTGGACCGCTGCGATCCTACTTCCCGGACTCTACGCAGCAGCTATGCTGCCAGGCGGACTCCGCGTGTTATGGTCTGGAACGCGATAGTTATTCGATCCTTGAAGCTGTACAACCTGTATTTGCTCGCCTCGGTAATCAAGACGTTCTCGGTTAGAAGGGAAGCGCCCACCATTGGGGAGGTCGATCAAGTTGCGAGTTCGATCCAGTTACTCTCGATCGTTGCGATTCACAAAAAGTCCCTGGGATCATGACTGGCGGGAGCTCGATCACTGGGGACTGGGAAGAGCATGAGGAGGGGATGTTTACGATGGAATCAGGAGATCACAAGATGAGATGAACCTGAAGAAGACCGAGTTTCCTTCACTGTGAATGACCTGTGGGTCAGGTGCAATCAGCAGGAGGTCATGATCCAATTCGGCACTCCCTAAACATGCAAGGTTCTGCAGAACCCGGATCAAGAGGCGAGAGGCGGGTAATCTACGAATCGCTTCAGGGAGACGATCTTGATCGCTTAGAAAGAAGTACAAGCTTGTTATGCTATCACTCAATTCGTACTTTATCATAGAAATACATGGAACACTGCATCAGTTTTCCGTCGACGGTTGTATAAATCCGGCTAGAATCCCAAGTTGGAGGTCTGGATGTGCCCTAGGAAGCTACGGTGGTCCTTCCTCCCAAGTTTAGCCGTCCACTCGAAAGCTGGGACAAGAGGGCTTCAACTTCCTTCGCGAGCTGTTGCACTGGAATGTAATGGACGAACTTGGATTTTCTGATCGCTGTGCTGATTGACCCTAAAGACCCCGTGGCAGGACCTCAACCCAGAGATCTGAGATCATGAAGCTATCATATCAAAGGCATGGAGTAACTTACGCCTCTCTTGGAGCTGCTTCCCGGCATCGTTGTCTGTGGAGGATGGGAAGAGTTTAGAGGACAGCCATCGCACACTGTAACTGCCGTCGACAGCGGACGTGCCGCAGGGTCGTCGAGTCGATAGGAGATCGTGACCTTAAGTAGTTCCGATGGGAAGAATTAGCGTTGACTCACTTAGAAGGTTGTCAAGAAGTTCTTGTATTTGAGAGTTGACTCCTTGGGCGGCAACAGAACCGACGAGGGCAACGAAGACAATCGAGAAGAGGATGAGGAATTTCATGTTGATTCGAGTTCGAAGCTTGTTGTGAGTCTGTGGCTATCTAGGAGAGTTTATATACTGGAGAACACTTGAGAGGCTCGCAGAAATACGGTAAGTTTCAAATCGAACTCGAGATCACACCTGCTCGTCAGGCACTGGCTGAAATCGCATCGAATCACCTCCATTAATGTGCTTCCGTCATAAACCGTTCCAGCACAACGGGAACCCATAGTTTTCTTGCGACGATTAACACCACAGCGACTAGAATTTGAGAATAGCGTAAACTTCTCCAATCAATAATCTAGAGAGCCTCACATCAGATCGTTTGGGGCGGGTATTGATACTTGTAATAACTCCGGGTGACGGACAGCTGTTGGTTAAGTCGCAGATATAAAAGTACTCAGCCAATAAACGCTTCGCGGTCAGGAAGGCTCAGCGAATCATTCCGGAGATGTTATAATAGGTTCCGTGGCCCACTTCCCGTCGCGCCGTGCCGGGCGTGCCGAATAGCGTCAGAGTTCATTGGCAAGTTGGGCTCGGTCCAATTGAGATCTGAAACTTTTCTTGGGGGCCGGCTCTATGTTTAGGGGGGCGACGATTGGATACACAGGACACCGCGGCATAGGGAATTATCACGAGACGGAAAAATTGCCACCCCCCCCCCCTCGCTACGCCATGCGATGGGCTTCGTCGAAACTCGGGCACATCGGGGGTGCGGACCGCAATCCCCGCCCTCCCCTCCACCCTCCTTACGCTACTGCCGAGTACCCCTCCGTGTTCTTGAAAATTGCTATGATTGGGGTACCGAATACCGGAACCTACGAGACATGAAACCAAAAACACAAGAACAGGGAGAATCCGTGAATCCACGCGCCTGCTGAATCATCAGTTCACAGATTCCAAACGATAGCGGTTTGTGAACTATGAGAATCGGTGAAAATACGAAATTACGAAGTCGTCCACACTTGTCCCATATCTGCTCTAATTGTAAAATTGAGACACGCGGAACCGATTCCCTGACAATTTCACAAGGGTACCTCCTTGACGGTCAGTGTAAGCCTCCTTCCAGAAAAATCCCGTCTTCGCGCCTGCGCGAGTCTAACATGTCGACTGACAATAAGTCTCGTGCTCGATATTTCCACGAGTTCATTCCACGAAAGCGAGTGCAACGGGCCGCGTGACTTGCGGCTTGCGTGGGCTTGGGAAGATTCGGAAGCTAGGGCGCTGGTTTCCACATGAGCTGAATGAAACAGAGAAAAACAAGCGATTGACCGTGTGCCGGGAACTGCTCCGAAGGTTCGGAGAAAAGAGTTTTCTCCACCGGATTGTCACGAGTGTAGAAAACGAGCTAAAAATTATTTTCGAAAAAATTTTGCGGTTCCATATTCATACACCTGGTAAAAGAAACGATCCATTCGCGTGGTTCAGCCACTATCCCACACTTTTTCGAGATTGGCTTCACCGAGAGTTGAATAGCACAGATCTAGAAGAACGCTGTTCATTCTCACATCCTGCGAGGGTACCGCTGAGAACTTTCAGGGGATGTCTACTTGATAGAGATTCGTCGATATGAGGTCTGTCGTTTCGGCCTATATGGATCTAACACGTTGACAGCCTCTTTCTCGCCTAAATTTCGGCATGAGTTCTCATTTCGAGCACGGTCTACAACCACAAGATTAGTGAGGGCAAAAATTTCGCATAATTTCACATAAAATGGGGCTCTGATCGGGGCTTCGAAATGAATAAAGTCCGTTCTCGGCACTTCCGTAGTTTTCACAAATATTGTAGGCAGTGGCTGGAGTTGGCTCATGGTTAGGTTAATTCATCGATGATAGCGGATGATCTTCCCTTCGGAACAGTAGCGTAGCGTGGGGGGGGGGGTCCGCACCGGGCGGCACGTCCCGGCATTTCGCACTTTATGCTGCTATGTTTTTTTCGTTGTCGCTCCAGCTCGACAACGGCCGCCGGGGGCGGCATCTTCCGATTTTCCACAAATTTTGAGTTTCCGCACCGGGCGGCACTCGGTCGCGCTACGCCACTGCTTCGGAAGGTTCCGCTCAAGGGTCCTCCTGGATTTCGTTATTTTCTTCAAGCGATCCCCCGTCAGACAGATTTCGGTTCATCATCCACGTTTCCTGCCTGCTAGATCCGCATACAGTTGTAGTACCGAGCAAAAGCCTGTGGAACATCCAGCAACTCTCTACTTACTCCAGGGTGGTCCCAGATACGGTTTTTCGGGTGTCCCTCGAGGAATTACAGCAAGCTCGAAATAAAGAAGTGTCATGGATGACCTCACTGGCAATTCGGTTTCGCATCTGATGGGCCTCAGAGGAGATTCCCGAATCCGGTTATTTGGGTGTATCTAAAAAAACACGGCATTTTCGAGGATAAAAGCATCATGGACGATCCCACCTCAAATTCGATATCACGTTCGATAGACTTAGCAGAATACGCCTGGAACCCCGATTTCGCGTTCAAATTGACTTGGATCAGGACCCTCGTCCTGGTTTCGACTCATTTCTCGAGAATTTCAAGCCATGAGGTGGAGAGCATCAACTTCCCCTGGAAACTCATCAATTTGATACTCTCCGGGATATCATCCCCATGAGATTTGAACTTATCGTTCGGTCGATATCAAAAGCGGAGTGAATGACGCTAACGCACTCCGTTCGCGCTCAAGGCCAGGGATGCCGTGGGCTCACCGAATCGACGAATCATTGCGAAAAAATCCCGTTTCCAGGCTGCTCAATATCGCACGGAATTCGGACTGGTCTCGCTTGATTGGTGTCTATCAATCGTTCAACGAATTCGCGCTTCTCAATCATATCGCGAGGTGTTCTCTCTGTCGATCGCAGGCAACGATACTTGTTCTGGATACCGTCCCTAACCCAAAATCTAGAACCCAATTCTAGAAGTCCATTCCACATTCCACTGATTGTCTCGTGGACTCTATGAATAAACTTTCAACAAAGCTGTTCTCTGAGAACAGGGATCTGCGCGGAATTCACTATCTAGCGAAATCGCACGAGGATTCAGAGACATCGAGCGCAAGCACATCTGAGGGGCAGGCATGCCCTCGGAACATCCACAGTAGTACCTCTCGCCCGTATCGTCCGTTTGCTGGTGGATACAACTGTATCTCCAACCGCCATACCCGGGTCTTATGTTTCTAACAATCTGGGGTCGTAATATCTGATCGTGGCGACCTATACCCGAAGTATCATATCTCCGGAGCAAATTCCCAGGGTTGTTGATGGGCTTGCGCTTCTTGCAGCAAGCCGGAAAGACAGACCCAAGGAAATCGAACACAAACCTGACACTCACGAAAACTTTGTTCCTACAAGCGTAACATACCTCGATACCAGAAGCTCCGATGAAGGATGACGAGGATGGCTTCCAATGGCGAGGGGCTTGCTTCAATGGACACGAGAACGAAAATTGAGGTCCGAACACCGATATTCATTATTTTAGTGGTGGAGAAGTCCCGGAACACATCTCAATTGGAACCTGGTTTCCGGAATAAGCGCGAGAAGAGCTTTCATTCTAAGCGAGGAACCAAAGCTTGGGCGGCGCTGTGAGCTAACTCTATCTAAATTCGCTGTTTCAGCGCTGGATGCTCGTGCCCCTCTGGTACAAGCTAAGTTAGGTGCGGGCTGCGTGCAGTCCGAGTGAAAAACTGAGGCTCCGGAGATGCGATGATTCCTCGAAGGCTTCCTGGGGGTCTGCTTTCGTGCGGAACTCGTCTCGAAAGCCTGGCCAAGTCGAACAGGAACTTCATCTTGTCGTATATTTTCCGTCTATAAGCGTAACACAGCTCGATACCGAGAACATAGAAGGTGAGTTGGAAGCAGTATCCGAACAGTGATTGTATTTTCAAGAAACTCTCCATGTCAAGTCTATCCCTGGTAGTTTCGAACGACACGTGTTTGGGTGCGGGGTTTTCCGCTATAGCATCCATGACACGTATCATAACATCTGCTGTGTCAGCGCCCATTTGTCTTTTCGTGACAATCTCTTCGAGGCGAATCTCCAGATACAAGCCCGACTCACGAATGTCGAGCCTAGCAGGCGAGACGATTCCGTGTTGAATGAGCCGATTGATGATTGTGGAAGTCTGGGCTGCGACCAGAGGAAGCTGTCGAGGTAAGGGCCGCTGTGGAGGCGGGGCCGATACGAGCACGAATGCATTCCGTGACTTCGATGGCATCCGGTACCTTTGTATTGGTATTTTGACAACGCCCAGCATGGAGAGCGGGAAGTCACAAACGGCTGAATAGTCGATTAGCTTATTGAGAAACTCCTTATTCCAACACTGCAAGTTCATTCTGCAAGTGGACACGTGTATCTCCTCGGAGATCTTGGCCGTTGGATCCAAGAACGCTGACATCACGGTATTCGAATAAAGGTGCCCGATCAGAAAGAAAAACGCCAGTGCCACGCAACCAATCAAGGTACTGGAATAACTGATCGGGGAGAATCTCACTTCCCGGACGGTTATGGTGCTGAGGGAGATCTCGGTCGAAAAGGTCAGGGCCGATTTCCGCACAATCAGGGACCACGCAACGCTAAGGACGACAACTTGCGCCAAAATCAAACACCAGACTTCCATCTCAAAAGTCTTCACGAGTGCCGTGACATCGACTGAAGCCAAACGTATGGAGGAATAACATTCGGGACTCGAGTCTTGCACGAAGACGTAGGATCGGACCGGCGATTCCAATTCCTCTTTATTAGCCCCCCGAACTTCGTAGAAAAGTATCGCTCGGCTCGTGTTGCATCTGATTTGCACGCGATAAACTAGTTTGAGGAGAGCGAGGAGACGCTCGATCTTTTCGTCTATGCTTTCGATGGAGCACACAGTCGGCTTTAGGTCACAAGCGCTGATAGATTTCGGGCTGGGCTCCCAAAAGAGGTTGTCACGATTTTCGAAGCACTTGGAGCGCCATGGTTGGTTGCCCCCCCAGATTATCGTTGAGATCCGGAACAGGTTTGAGGTGTTCGGGTCCGTATCGCCAAATGCGAGCAGCACTTTCAACGAGGTCATCACGAGGAACAAGAACTTATGACGGATATTTTGGATGAGATCGTTGGAAAGGGGACCGGTGAATTTCAAACGTTCGGCCCTCGTCAGGAACACCACGATTCTCTGGGGCGCGGCGAGAGCTGGCCAGAGCTCAGTATGTGCGGTTACAGAAACTGTCGGATTTGGTTGTCGGATTCGCAGCGAAAGGAAGGAAGCATTCGTTCGGAAACTGCCCTTCGTCAGAACGCTCCCAAGGTCCAGGATCATGATCTTTGTAGGTTGCAAGCCGCGACTCCGTGCGATTTCTTCGGTTGAAATCACAAGGTCCATCGGATCAGCTTCTTCATTCAGTGTATCCCGAGGTGGCCGTGAGCGCGACGTCGAGCAAAGCTCCAATAGAAGCAACACGAGAAGCGCACTCCACAGTTTCTTCATTTCGAGCTCCCGTAGCTTTGTGGCACTAAATTGAGGAATATTTCCGGCGCCAAAGAGCGCGACAAGGACGAATCTCACATTCAGAATGATGGATGTTTGAGGAGTCTCTGCGAATCTGGTTATCTACATCAGCGCGTGTTTTTTTCCTTTCGGAGCTTAGAACTTAGGAGCAAATTGCTCGGGGGGCAATCTCATTATCAAACAGCAACCACGCTGAGATGGGTTTCGATCGTCGTCGCCCTCCACTTGAGATGTAGAGGCAGCGGAATCGTGAAACAATGTCCAAGAGTTTGTGTATTGAAATTTACATGCGACAATAGCATTTCAAGCGGGCATGCATTTTATTGGCTTTGAGGGTGATACTTTTGTGATACAGAAGCAAGAGATAAGCAACAAACGACGGTCCCGGTCCAGACGCGGAAGCGTCCAGCTCGTGTGTCTTCGATCACCTCCCGTACAATAGGTTAAGAGATGCGGCTCCACCAGGTTGGGATTACAGGGAAAAAGAGCTGAATACTTCCTAAGATATCAATTCCGAAGGGGTCTGCCCTCGACGATTCCTGTTTCACATTTCCCTTGAGAGAAACAAGATCCTCGAATCTCGATTGATTGATTGATTGATTTGTTTATTAACCATTCCTATTCAATATACATTATATGTTATATGTAAGGAACCCCTTCCGCGGGGGCGAGCTATCTCAGCTGGTTACTGTTGTTGTTCAATCGACGATCCTGGCTGCGCGAGGGATATACCCCTTCGTCGCTTTTTCCCATTTTTCTAGGGATCGCTTCGTTTGCTCTACAATCGACTTTGTTGAGTCTTCATGCAGGCCAAGCCTTATGCTTATTTCCGGATCGTCTGCTTCACTTTCCATGCATTCCATCACTACGTGTTCAAGTGTTTCTGTGTGATGACCACAGATCTCACACTTCCCATCACCTCCTTCGAATCTCGCTCTGAAGGCGTTGGTGTTGAGAAAACCCGCTCGTGCACCCGCCAGGAGTGTGCTTCCCCTGGTGTTGTCGTAAATATGATCAATGGTGCCTCGATCCTTCTTATGGTTCCTGTATCTCACTAGGCTAGATTTGTCTTCCATGCTTTCCCGCCACTCCTTTTCCGTGAGTGATCGGATGTGCTCTTCCACATCTTTTCGGAAAGCTCTCCAGTTGCCTCTCCCTTCGGACGGTGTCTGTGTTCTCATCGAATCACATCCAAACCGCCTGTGGAGTTGCTGCATCCTCTTGAGTGCGTTACTGTAGATATTGCAAGTTTCCATCGCGTCCAGAATGGCCCTGGGCCACCTGTTACTCGGCATTAGCCGTAGTCTCGCGAAGTAAAGGATCTTACTCTTGGCCTCCCTGCTCTCGTACGAGGCCCATCCCAGCTCTCCTTCGATGAACTCATGGGCGATGTTGAAGGCTGGTTGTCCTAGAGCCCATTTGCCTGCTTCCATCTGAGATGTTTCCATTCTCTTTCTGGTTTCAGCTGAAGCTACTAGGACCGAATTACAGTAGGTTAGCGCGGGCACACACGTAGCTTTCCATTGAATCTTAGTGGTTTCAAACCTGTTGAACTTCCATAGCGACTTGGCATATAGCTGCCTGAGAGTGCTTGTGGATTTCTCTTTCCACAGTTTCTCTTGTTCAGCCAGGTAGTTCCTCTCATTACAGAGTAGGATTCCTAGATATCTGTACGATTTCGCCACTGGTATCCCTTGGCCCTGAATACGTAGCCCGGGATTGATGCCGCTGCCCTGTTCGTTGAAATCTATGACTGCTGATTTTTTGGGGTTGAAGATTAACTTCAACTCGTCACCCACTTCGGTGGTGGTCTGTAGCAGATCCTTCATTTGCGACCAGGAGTGTGACAATAGTACTAGATCATCGGCGTATAATACGCCCGGTATGACCCTCGTCCTGTCTTCTTTCCTCTCAAATATATTTTTGGAGGTCCTGATGCTGACGCCCTTGCCTGTTTCCAAGAGCTTAACCTCTAGCTTAGAAATGTACAGCATAAATAAGGTTGGGGAAAGGGCGCAGCCCTGTCTTAACCCTTGCTCCAGTTTTATTTTTCTGGAATGCTTGCCGTCTATTGTAAGCACGGCTGTATTGTTGCTGTTTAGTAGTTTAAGCAGACCCACTAGGCTTCGCGACATCCCGCGTTCGCTTAGGATCTCCCAGAGTTTTTCTCTGTCCACCCTGTCGTAGGCCTTGGAGCAATCCAGGAAGGTGGCCTTGAGGCCTTTTCTCTCTGCTCTCGTGAGCTCCAATATAGAGGTAACTATGAAGAGACAGTCATCTCCTCTCCTGTCTCTTCTGTATCCATTGTGCATTTCGCCCAGGATACCATTTTCCTCAATCCAATCATGTATCTTTCTGTTAAGTACTCTAGCGAACACTCTGTATATCGCTGACGTAATTGTGATTGGTCTGTATGTGGATAGATCTCCTCTCTTGGAGTCTTTCTTATCTAGGGCTACCACTTTGCCTTCTTTCCACTCGTCGGGGATGTCTTCCTCCCCTTTGACTATCCTTGAAAAGATCTCTGCTAGGCAGATGTGCCCTTCTTCTCCTAGACCTTTGATAACGAGTCCCGTTATCTGGTCCGGGCCTGAGGCCGTATCGTCGGATACATTTTGTAGCGCTGCGCTTACGTCCGACTCGCTGATTTCAAATTCCGTGATAGGCTCCACCAGTCTGTTTGGTTCGCCTGATCCTCCTCTCTCATCATCCTCTCTCCCGCCGAGAAGTTCTCTCAGCGTTTCTGTGAGGTGATCTGTGATAGTGTCGTCTGCTACTGCTTGGCCATCTTTGTGTTTGATAACCAGTCCTTTCTTTTCTTTCTTGTCAGTTTTTCTGACGTACGCCCAGAACCTCTTGGCTCTCTGGTTCCTCGGACATCTGACAATGTAATCGTACATGCCCTTGTCTTTATCGGCGAGCTCTTGCTCAACTCGTCTGTTGACATCGCTCACTGCCTGCTGGTATAGTAGACTGACCTCTTTGGCGTCTGCACCTTTGCTTTTTCTCGCCTCCCTGAGTCTCTTGCTGATCTCTTTGCGAGTTTTATCCAGTTGTTGGATTTCCCTCGACCACTTTGGCAGTCTCAGGTGTATTTTGATCGTCTCAGTTGACTTTCTGGTATGTTCTCTGATCATACCCATCAAATCCCCGTAGTTTGTCGACTCGCCTCTTTCAATTCTGCCTCTTAGCTCCTGTTTAGTGAGCTCAGCTATTTTACGCTTGTCTGTCTTGACTACGTATCTCTTATTCGAACCCGGGCTGTTGCGTCCGGGAAGCTCTACCTTGAGATGGATCATGTTGTGGTCAGACAGTTCTCTGCTTCTGATGCCACTCTCATCTACTGTCATTCTTTCGACGTAGTTCTGGAATTTATCATTACACAAGACGTAGTCGAGTACTGCATCCCCTCTCGTTTTTCTTCCTTCACATTTATCTGTGAGATTGAGGATTGTCAGCTGGTTTTGTTCTGTAAAATTCATCAAAAGGTCCCCTCTAACATTTTGCGAACCTGCGAATTGTGCTAGGTGCGCGTTCATATCTCCCCCAATGAGAATCATTGAGTCGTGGTTCCTCCTCCGACTCAATACTTCTTCCAGTTCGCTGAACAAGGCGATATTTCTGCCTACATTCTCGTGCGCTACGTATACGCTGATCAGGATGAACTCTCTCCCCAGTAGTTCTATCCCGATCGCAACGAAGTCTCGTCTCCTTTCAACCCATGCCTCTTCCTTGTGGCTCTCTGGGATTAGGAAGCAAGTGCCTGCTCTGGCGTGCTTCCCGGATTGTCCTGCTCTGTTGGATCCTATAAACCGGTACCCTTTGATTTTTGGAGGAGTTTCGTCATTCATGAGCTTTGTCTCGCTCAGAAGAAAAATGCCTTCTTCTTTTGTTCCATATGCGTTAAGCAACAGTTTTTTCCATTTACTCTTCGTCCTGCCCCCAGCTAGATCATGCTTGGGGGCTTCGATGAGTGATGATACCTTCGCGCCGAATGCCGATGCCCCTCGAAACAAGAGGGAAGAAGCTCACGTTTACAGTTCCAACAAAACATGTCGCCTTAGAATTCAAACCACGGATGTCGATGCGCGACAACCTAGAGACATCGAGCGCAAGCGGAATGTGCGAGCACATCGGAGGTCAGGAATGCCCCCAGGAACATCCGCAGGCTATCGGGCTCGGTAGCAGTACCTCTCGCCCATAACATCCTCCTGCTCCCGCGCCGAAGAGCGGCGGATATCTCCAACCATCATCCCCAGCGCCTATGTTTCTAACAATCTGCCTCGGGTCGTGACATCCGTTTTTTTTTACCCATACTTGAAGTTCCATATTTCCGGGGCAAATTTCCAGGTAGGTTGATAGGCTTGCGCTTCTTACAGTAAGCTGAGGAGACAGACCAAAGAAAATCGAATACGAACCTAACATGCACGAAGATGTTGTTCCTACAAGCGTAACATACCTCGATAACAAAAGCTCCGATGAAGGATTCGATGCACAATGCGATCAGGGGTTGTAGTTTCAAGAAGCTGCTCAAGTCAAACCTATCCCTAATCGTGTCGAACGACACGTACTTGGCTACGGGTGCGACACCTTCCAATTTCAGAAGAGCCCCCGCAACACCCGCAGCAAATGCCCCGCTTGATTTTCGCGTCTTCATCTCTGAGTTTCGTTTCTTCAGGTATGCTTTCGACTCCAAAATGATCGTCCTCGAAGCCGAAACTATGCCGTGTTGGATGGTCCGATCGATAGTTCTGCAAAGCTGGACCGCGACCAGAGGGAGCGCTCGATATCGGCCTCGAAGCGAACCCGGGTCCGATACCAACACGAATGTGTTCCGCGTCTCCGGCTGACTTCTGGTAGATGGGAACTTTTGTAAAGGATTTTTGACGGCGCTTCGCATCGAAATCGGGAGGTCGCAAACGGCTGAGACGGCAAGATAACGATCAACAGTCCCGTGGTCCCAACAGACTGATTGTGAGGTCATCTGACACCGGGTCAGGAACAACTTGTCAGGCATCTTGGCCGTGGGATCCAAGAATGATGACATCACGATGTTCGAATAGAGCTTACCGATGAGGAAAGTGAATGCAAGCGCCACGCAACCAATCAGTGTACCGGAGTAGCTCATCGGAGTGTGTTTCACTTCTCGAACGGTGATTGCGCTCAGCGAAATCTCGCTTGAGAAGGTCAGGACCGATTTCCGTACAATCACGGACCAAGCGACGCTCAGGAGTACAACTTCCGCAAGCATCAAACACCAGACTTCCTTCTCGAAAGGCTCCACGAGCGCCGTAACGTCGACTGAAACCAAGGGTATGAAAGAATAACAATCGGGAATTGAGTCCCCTAAGGTGAGGGAGGATCTGCGGTAGAATTTAGAATCCTCGCTCTCACCCGTGGGGAGCCCAATGTAGTAGTTGCAGATCGTTCGGCTGGAGTTGCACCTGACTTGGAAATAAAATCTGAAAACACTAACGGCCAAGGGACTACTGGTTTTTTCGCCGATGCGTTCGAGATGGCAAGCGGTCGGCATCAGCTCACACGCGCTGATAGGCTTCGACATGAGCTCTGAAAAGAGATTGTCACGGTTTTCAACGCAGTCGGCGCGCCACAGTCTTTTTCCCAACCAAATGATTGTAGAGAGCCTGAACATTTCCACGGGAATGATCTTCCTATTCCTCGTTGCAAGTTGCGCATTCGTCATAGTCAACACCAGGAACATGAACTTATGACGGATATTTTGGGTGAAATCTTCTCTGAAGAAATCGGGAAATTCGGAACGTTTCGCTTCAGACAGGATCACGACGATCGTCTGAGGCGCGGCGAGCGCCTGCCAGAGTTCAAAATGCTTGATTCTGCCAAAGCTCAGACGTGGGGGATTGATTTTCAGCGAGAGAAAAGAAGCATCCGTACGGAAGCTTCCCCGCGTCAGAATGCTTCCAATTTCCAAGAACATGATCGATGTAGGTTGTAGACCTTGATCCTTTATGATTCCTTCCGTTGAAACCACGACGTCCATCGGATCAGCTTCTTCAAACTGTTCTGACGGATCCTGCAGTGAGCCCGACGTCGGACAGTGGCTCCATTGGAGAAACACGAGAAGCGTAATGCAGAGCTTTCTCATGGCGCTCTCAGCTCGAGGACACTGGAAAATGGGGAACTACCGGTGTCGAGAAGCACGACGCGTGTGAATGCCGCATGCCGAATGTATCTCTGCCAAACGCGGCTATCTCAATCGGTGCGAGGCTTTTCAGAGATAAAATGGATAAGACGGTAGGTATTTAGCCTCAGCGTCCGTGTAAACTCAAAACGAGTTTCGATCGCCTTAGGCTCGAGCTGTAAGGTATCAGATCGAGGATCAGGCTAGGGAGGGTATAGCCCTTATTCCCGAGAAAAGGAGGGCTCGGAGGGAACTTATGCACAGCTTCACGTGAATGCCTCTGAATCTTGTTTGAAACAGTTGCCCGGCCAAACGATGCTAAATTTCCCTAGATTTGTCAAACCGAAACCGAAAATAACTTCGCGCATGACGAATCCAGTCGGAAGGATGAGCTCGCGGATAAACATTTCGGGGGCCCAAGTCGGACTTTCTTCCGGACCTCGGCAGCATCCTGACGCACGGGAGTTCCTGGAGTGGGAAACATGAAGGAAGGAGGAATATTGAAAACTCCGAAATCGGTGGTGCGCCCGGGGCGGTTCTCAATATTCTCGGGATATCATTGCCAGAAAGTCACTCCGAATCAATCGCAGCAAGTTTGATTCCCTTCTATTGTGCGATGGAGAGCGGCTACCAAGTTATTGGATCCGCTAGCCTCGCTCGCCTCCCTCATCAGTCCCTGCTATGAGGAACCAATACAAGCCATCTTCGTCTTCTGAAGGATCGTTCAGGGACGTGGAGCCAGAATCATCCCCCGGAATCTCCTCAGATCCAGAAAACTCGGAGTGGGGGTTGGCGAGCTGCAAAACAGGAGAAATTCTCGCGCGTTGTTGGACACTTTTCGCGCGAAGTTCCGCGGGTTAGAATGTCAGAGTGCCCTCTGCACCAAGAAGAGTCGCGTCCAGTACTTCTCGTTGAGCGCTAGTGGGATCTTTAGAATCACTAACACGGTCGACCTCGATCTAGAACCATTTACGAAAAACGCTCGTCGGTCGGATTAAGAGGGGAAGAACTCACCTCTACAGTCCCAACAGAACATGTCGCCTTTGAATTCCAACCACGAGTGTCCATATGCAACGAACTCTCGACTGTGATTAATTCGCCCGAATCTGATCCTTATGGTCCTATTTCTGCTCTCCTCAGAGTACGGTTCGGAAGGCGTTTTCTATGAATCCGTTCCTCCTAGAGGATTGTCGACCAACTACTGACCCCCAATATGTATCTTTCGAACTTCAGGAAGTTGATTAACATTTATTGGGAAATGAGCCCACATCCGAAGCTCAAATCCACATCCGAAGCCTCTATGAATGAACTTTCAACAAAGCTGTTCTAAGAGATCAGGGATTTGCCCGAAACTCACTATCTGACGGGATCGCACGAGAATTCAGAGACATCCGGCACAAGCGGAATGCGCGAGCGCTTCGAAGGCGCAGGCATGCCCCCCGGAACACCCGCAAGCTATCGGGCTTTGTAGAAGTATGTATCTCCGCAGTTACAGCCATCCCCAGGTCCTATGTTTCGAACTATCTGCCGGGGATCGTAATATCTGGTTTCGACGACCTATACTCCGTAGCGATATTCCAGGTGGGAAGATACGCTCGAGCTTCTGACAGCAAGCTGAGGAGACAGACCAGAGGAAATCTAACACAAACCTGACATTCACGAAGACTTTGTTCCTACAAGCGTAGCATACCTCGATAACGAAAGCTACGATGAAGGATTGGACGCACAGTGCGATTAGAGGTTGGAGTTTCAAGAAACTGCTCAAGTCAAACCTATCCCTGACCGTGTCGAACGACACGTACTTGCGTGCGGGTTTGCTACCAATCAGCTCCAAAAGTGCGTCCAGAACAACAGTAGAGAATGGCCCGCTTGATTTTTTCGTCTTCATCTCTGTGTTTCGATACTTCAGATATGTTTTCGACTCCAAGATGTCCATTCTCGAAGCCGAAACTATGCCGTGTTGAATTGTCCGATCGATACTTCTGCAGAGCTGGACTGCGACCAGAGGGAGCGCTTGAGTTCGGTCTCGATCAAAACGTGGGATCGATGTCAATATGAATGTATTCCGCGTCTTCAGCTGACTTTTGGTAGATTGGAACTTTTGTATAGGATTTTTGACGGCGCATCGCATCGAAATCGGGAGCTCGCAAACGGCTGAGACGGCAAGATAACGATCAACAGTCTCGTAGTCCCAACAGAATGAGTTCCTTTGACATCGGGTCACAGGTAAGTTGTCGGGCATCTGGGCCGTCGGATCCAAGAAGGATGACATCACGATGTTCGAGTAGAGCTGACCGATGAGGAAGGTGAATGCAAGCGCCACGCAACCAATCAAAGTAGCGGAGTAACTTATCGGAGAGTGTTTCACTTCTCGAACGGTAATTGCGCTCAGCAAAATCTCGCATGAGAAGGTCAGGACCGATTTCCGCACAATCACGGACCAAGCGACGCTCAGAAGTACGACTGCCGCGAGAACCAAACACCAGACTTTCTTCTCGAAAGGCTCCACGAGTGCCATGACGTCAACTGAAGCCAAGGGTATGAAAGAATAACAATCGGCAGTTGAGTCCCGCAAGGTGAGGGGGGATCTGCGGTAGAATTCAGAATCCTCGCTCTTAGGCGTGGCGAGCCCAGTGTGGTAGTCGCAGATCGTTCGGCTGGTGTTGCATCTGATTTGGGCATAATATCCGAAGAAACTGAAGGCCAGGGAACTCACGGTCTTTTCGCCGATGACTTCGAGACTGCACGCGGTTGGCATCAGCTCACACGCGCTCATAGGCTTCGTCATGAGCTCCGAGAAGAGATTGTCACGATTTTCAACGCAGTTGGCGCGCCACAGTCTTTTGCCCAACCAAATGATTGTAGAGAGCCTGAACATTTCCACGGGAATGATCTTCCTATTCCTCGTTGCAAGTTGCGCATTCGTCATAGTCAACACCAGGAACATGAACTTATGACGGATATTTTGGGTGAAATCTGCTCTGAAGAAGCCGGGGAATTCGGAACGTTTCGCTTCAGACAGGATCACGACGATCCTCTGAGGCACGGCGAGCGCTTGGCAGAGTTCATAATGCGTGAATCTGGCTATGCCCAGATGTGGGGGATTGATGCGCAGCGAAAGAAGAGAAGCATCCGTCCGGAAGCCTCCCCGCGTCAGAATGCTTCCGATGTCTAAAAACAGGATCGATGTAGGTTGTAGACCTTGATCCTTTATGATTCCTTCCGTTGAAACCACGACGTCCATCGGATCAGCTTCTTCAAACTGTTCTGACGGATCCTGCAGTGAGCCCGACGTCGGACAGTGGCTCCATTGGAGAAACACGAGAAACGTAATGCAGAGCTTTCTCATGGCGCTCTCAGCTCGAGGACACTGGAAAAGGGGAAACTACCGGTGTCGAGAAGCACGACGCGAGTGAATGCCGCATGCCGAATGTATCTCTGCCAAACGCGGCTATCTCACTCGGCGCGAAAGTGTTTTCAAAGATAGAAGGGATAAGACTGTAGCTGTGTAAACTCTGTGCCGTACGTGAAAACTCAAAATGAGTTTCGATCGTCGTAGGCTCGAGTTGTAGGGGTATCAGAATCAGGATCAGGCTATGGAGGGAAGAGCCACCGTTTTCTAGAAAGGAAATACCCTTTCACTTGAAAGACACATTCAACCGTCTAACCCAGACTCGCGCGTTCTTGGCGGGAAACGGAAATAACTTCGCGTATGAATATCCAGTCGTAAGAATGGGGTCGCGTATAAACATTTCGGGAACCCACGTCGATCGTGCTCCCGGACTTTGGGAGCATCTTGACGCAAGAAAGTTCCCAAACAAACGCTTGTTTCCTCCGCTGCGCATCCTTCCACCCATCATTTCCACCCATGATGGCAATCCTGATTTTTCATACCTAAATCTGGCAAGTACTCGCAATGCCGTCAAGGATCGCAGTGATCCGATCACAAGGTGAACGTTGGAGAACCTCATCTTCTACAACTTGAACGTCATTCAAAATATTCGTCGCAAACTTCCTTTCCTAGTGCGAATGTTCGACGAACAGAGACACTCTAAAGCTAGTCCGACTCAAAAACTCTGAGCGCACGTGGCTTGAGAAGAACCGCCAAAGGAGCGTGTATGACCCAAGATCTTCCGGTTTGTGGAGGAGGTACACCGAACAGTGCTTGGCTCGCTGGTCCAGTAGCCGTCGCAGGCCCCGCGCTCGCATGAAATACTGGTTACACCGTGTGAGTCCCAGGTTTGTTGATGGGCTTGCGCTTCTTGCAGCAAGCCGAAAAGACAGACCCGAGGAAATCGAACACAAACTTGACACTCACGAATACTTTGCTCCTACAAGCGTAACATACCTCGATAACGAAAGCTCCGATGAAGGATTGGACGCACAATGCGATCAGGGGTTGGAGTTTCAAGAAACTGCTCAACTCAAACGTATCCCTAATCGTGTCGAACGACACGTACTCGCCTACGGGTGCGATACCTTCCATTTTCAGAAGAACCGCCGCCAAACCCGTGCTGAATGCCCCGCTTGATTTTTTCCTCGTCATCACTGTGTTTCGATTCTTAAGATATGTTTTCGACTCCAAGATGTTCATCCTCGAAGCCGAAAGTATGCCGTATTGAATGATCCGATCGATAGATCTGCAAGGCTGGACCGCGACCAGAGGGAGCGCTTGAAGTAGGCCTTGCTGCGAATCTGGGTTTGATAACAACACCAATGTAGTCCGCGTCTCCGGCTGACTTCTGGTAGATGAGAACTTTTGTATTGGTTTTTTGACGGCGCATCGCATCGAAATCGGGAGGTCGCAAACGGCTGAGACGGCAAGATAACGATCAACAGTCTCGTGGTCCCAACAGAATGAGTTCCTTTGACATCGGGTCACAGGTAAGTTGTCGGGCATCTGGGCTGTCGGATCCAAGAAGGATGACATCACGATGTTCGAGTAGAGCTTACCGATGAGGAAAATGAATGCAAGCGCTACGCAACCAATCAAAGTACCGGAGTAACTTATCGGAGAGTGTTTCACTTCTCGAACGGTAATTGCGCTCAGCGAAATCTCGCATGAGAACGTCAGGACCGATTTCCGCACAATCACGGACCAAGCGACGCTCAGAAGTATAACTTCTGCGAGAACCAAACACCAGACTTTCTTCTCGAAAGGCTCCACGAGCGCCATGACGTCAACTGAAGCCAAGGGTATGAAAGAATAACAATCGGGAATTGAGTCCCGGAAGGTGAGGGAGGATCTGCGGTAGAATTCAGAATCCTCGCTCCCAGGCGTGTTCGATCCAATGTTGTAGTCGCAGATCGTTCGGCTGGTGTTGCATCTGACTTGGAAATAATATCTGAAGAAACTGACGGCCAAGGGACTAACAGTTTTTTCGCCGATGCGTTCAAGATGGCACGCGGTTGGCATCAGCTCACACGCGCTGATAGGCTTCGACATGAGCTCCGAGAAGAGATTGTCACGGTTTTCAACGCAGTTGGCGCGCCACAGTCTTTTTCCCAACCAAATGATTGTGGAAAGCCTGAACATTTCCACGCGGATGATCTTCCTATTCCTCGCTGCAAGTTGCGCATTCGTCATAGTCAACACGAGGAGCACGAACTTATGACGGATATTCTGAGTGAAATCTTTCCTGAAGAAAGTAGGGGATTGGGAACGTTTCGCTTCAGACAGGAACACGACGATCCTCTGAGGCGCGGCGAGCGCTTGCCAGAGTTCAAAATGCTTGACTCTGCCAATGCCCAGACGTGGGGGATTGATTTGCAGCGAGAGAAAAGAAGCATCCGTACGGAAGTTCCCCCGCGTCAGGATGCTTCCGATGTCCAAAAACAGGATTGATGTGAGCTGTAGACCTTGATCTTTCATGATTCCTTCCGTTGAAACCACGACGTCCATCGGATCAGCTTCTTCAAACTGTTCTGACGGATCCTGCAGTGAGCCCGACGTCGGACAGTGGCTCCATTGGAGAAACACGAGGAGCGTAATGCAGAGCTTCCTCATAGTGCTCTCAGCTCGAAGGCACTGGAAAAAGGGAAACTACCGGTGTCGAGAAGCACGACGCGTGTGAATGCCGCATGCCGAATGTATCTCTGCCAAACGCGGCTATCTCAATCGGTGCGAGGCTTTTCAGAGATAAAATGGATAAGACGGTAGGTATTTAGCCTCAGCGTCCGTGTAAACTCAAAACGAGTTTCGATCGCCTTAGGCTCGAGCTGTAAGGTATCAGATCGAGGATCAGGCTATGGAGGGTATAGCCCTCATTTCCGAGAAAAGAAGGGCTTGGAGGGAACTTAGGCACAGCTTCACGCGAATGCCTCCAGGACACACTTGCCCGGCAAAATGACGCGGAATCACCCCAGACTCGGGCGTACTTGCCAAACCGCAAACGAAATTAACTTCGTATGACGATCCGGTCGGAAGAATGAGCTCGCGTATCAAAATTTTTGCTCCCGGACCTCGGCAGCATCCTGACGCAAGGGAGTTCCAAGACGAACGCGTGTTCAGCCCGATGCGTATCATGTCCACCTACCTGATGGCAATGCTAATTTCTCATACCGAACTCTAGTTTCCGCGTTGCTGTCAAGGATCGCGGTGATCCGATCGCAGGGTGAACGTTCGAAAACCTCTACTTCTCGGACTCCAACGTCATTCGGAACATTCGCCACAAGCTCTCTTTCCTGTAACGACTGTTCGACGGACAGAGACACTCTTAAGTGAGCCCGACTCAGAAATTCTGAGCGTACGTGGCTCGGAACTACCCTGTTGCGCGAAGAAACGTATTGAGGAAACGCTTGGGAAGCACCATACAGTTTTATTGATGAATTAGTCAAATGTTATACAATTCGAGTCACATTATCAAAGATACAATTGGGAGAAGTTCTGTGGGCATCATCTCCGTGTGACATTAGGCCTCAAGACGCCGTAAACCAAGTTCCCCTGCCGATCTTTCCCCAAAGGAACGCGTATGACCTCAGATCTTCCGTTTTCTGAAGGAGGTATAGCGAGCGCTGCTTGGCTCGCTGGTCCGATGGCCGTCGCAGGCCCCGCGCTAGCATGAAATTCGGGTTGCACCGTGTGAGTCACAGGAGCACTTTGCGCAGCGAGCATAGGCATCCTTGAAATCGTTGTTCGACTTGCGATATGTGACGGCGCTGAAGGCTGAGTTTGTTTAGAGAGGATTGGCGGCACCCAAGGCCCAATCATCGTGCTATTCGATGTCGTCACGTTCACAGGATGAGGCGAAGAACGCTCAACGGGCAGCGCGTTCGATGCTGCTGTTGTGCATCCCACTCTCACACGTGTCGTCGGCCGCTCTGCTTCTCCTTGCCCCGTTCGAGGAGTGGAAACGGCGAGTCCCGCTCGCGGTGGCGCAGCTGAGGGTGCTCGTCTTGTGCCCGTGATCACTGTTGAGCTGATTGCATCCGATCGTGCTGGCTTGACTTCAGCTTCGATACCCTTTGGGAAGAATTGGTTGAAAAGGTTGCTGAATAGGTCCACTTGCTTGTCGAAAGCCCTGTCATCGAGCCAAAAATCGGGATCGGCACCAAATCTAGGGTTGGAATCTTGCGGAGGGAGCTCGATGCTGTTTGGTTGCGACATCTCGAACGAAGCGGACGACCGAATTAATATCGACGGAGAAGCTTAGAGGCAGAAGACCGCATTCGATCTTCTAAGTCCGTGTGAACCAATCGTCAGTTTCGTCTGCTCGTTGAACATGCGATGCGATATTGTGAGGGAAGAGCCTCGAGTTATCCCCGCCTCATAAGCTTGGAAGGCTTTCTCTGATCGAGTGATGTCTCAGTTCACGGAGGCAAATCGAGCTCGTACCACGCGAACGGTTTTTGACGAGGAACGGGCTTTCGTATTAGAGGTCTCGTCTGATCAGTTCAACATCCCGCGTCAGAGAAAACATAATCTTGACACTTCCCTCTCACGCAGTTTCTTGTGGAGCGATGTCGGTAATAGAATTCATGACGAAAGTTCATCTCTGCACTCGTCATCAAAGAAGTGGCACATGGCCTCCCTGGAAAACTCGTCGCAAACCAATCATCCGGTATTTTGCTTACAAGTGTAGCAGACGAGGAGATCGGGTGCTAGAACGTCGCCGTCGTGCACGTTCGGCGGCGAACACGGACTTTCGCCTTGATCGAGCTATGCGGAATGCGGTCCGCGAGCATTATACGACGAACGGCCGGCCGGACTTTGGCCGAGAGAGCCTTTGGCAATCCGATTAATGATCTCAACTATCGACGAATCATCCTCAACTTTGACCTGGGAGCCCCTCTTTCGAGGAGATATTTGCCCGCAGAGGTCAGATCTTTCAAGCGGTCATGCGCTGGCCTACCAATCATGATTCTTCGGGTTCCAGAGGACGCGTTTCTCGCGCCCCGTGAGACTGTGAGCTCGTCATTCATTTTATTCAGCTTCAGCCATCGCCCGTCGGAATTGAGAGCACGATCCGGCAGCGCCGCGCCGCATGACGAAGTCGATCAAATGTTCGAGTGGAGTACGTTGCAACGTATTCCACTCGAACCATTGCGTGCCCACGGAGTCCACGGAGCGTGTTGAAAAATTCGATGGGTGTTTCTAGAGGTGTATCCCTTCATTTGCTCCGTGAAGTTTTTGCGAAGGCTTCGTGTCGTATGCAGAGATTCAGGGAACTCGCCTCTACCTCTGTCCCCAGACAGTGCTGACGAAGCGGGGGACATGGCTTGCCTGTTCTTAGGCACGGAACTTTGGAACAACAAAGAGATCCTAGTGCATTTCGATTCGACAGATGCAGTTTCGATCGCAAGATCTCAGGATTGGCTGAAAACTACGCTGTTGGAGATCCTGCTCATCTACATCGCGACAAAAGCTGCGAAATCCCCGAGGCCATAACGAGTTTCGAACGTGCACAGCGAACGGTCGATACTACGTTCTCTGTCCCGAACGAGATCGGATCTTTTCTGACGTTCTCTGGGAGTTCGAGAAAGATTCTATCCCATACAGAACAGAGAAACTAGTATCGACCGTTTGCTGTGTACATTCGAAACGACTACCTCCCATTGGAGCGAAGGTCTAAAAGAGCACCGATCCGAACGAAAGGTCTCAAGTTATGACATGAGCCTGAACATTCCCACGCGGATGATCTTCCTATTCCTCGTTGCAAATTGCGCATTCGTCATAGTCAACACGAGGAGCACGAACTTATGACGGATATTCTGAGTGAAATCTTTTCTGAAGAAGGGAACTGGGAACGTTTCGCTTCAGACAGGAACACGACGATCCTCTGAGGCGCGGCGAGCGCTTGCAAGAGTTCGAAATGCGCGATTATGCCAATGCTCAGACGTGGGGGATTGATTTGCAGCGAGAGGAAAGAAGCATCCGTTCGGAAGCTTCCCTGCGTCAGAATGCTTCCGATGTCCAAGAACAGGATCGATTTGAGCTGTAGTCGTTGATCTTTTATGATTCCTTCCGTTGAAATTACGACGTCCATCGGATCAGCTTCTTCAAACGATTCTGACGGATCTCGCAATGAGCCCGACGTCAGACAGTGGCTCCATTGGAGGAACACGAGAACAGTGGTGTAGAGCTCTTTCATTGCGCTCTCTGCTCGAAGGCACTAGAATAAGGAAACTACCGGTGTCGAGAGGTGAGATGCGAGCGAATGCCACCTTGCGAATGCATCTCTGAAAAACATTTTTATCTTGATCAGCGTTAGTCTGTTCAAAGATGGCCGCGACAGATCTGTCATGTCTCGCAGGTTAAGACGGCAGGTACTCAGCCTCTACGTGCGTGTAAACTTAAAATGAGTTTCGATCGTCATAGATTCGAGTTGGAGCTGTATCAAAATGAGGATCGGGTACGGGTAGAAGTAGCCCTCGCTTCCGAGAATGTTAAGGCTTCAAGGGAACTTATGCACGACTTCACGAGAATTCCTCAGAATCTTGTTTGACATACTTGTCTGGCCAAATGATGCAAAATCACTCCAAACTCGCGCGTTCGCAGGGATTGTGAGTGCCCGAATTATGACGAAAGTTCATCTCTGCACTCGTCATTGATGATCTCATCCCGAGGTCCCTATCTTGAGGAAATAGCTGCTCACAATTCGAAGGTCAGATCCTTCACCTGGTCATGCTCTGGCCTACCAATCATGAATCGTCGAGTTTCCGAAGATGCGCTTCCCGCGCTGCCTGAAACTGTGAGCATTCCCGACTTGGTTTCCGGAAAGCCAAAACTCCTCCAGATGAAGTGCCACTGAGGATCGTCATTCATTCTATTCTGCTTCAATCATCGTTTGTCGGAACCGAGGACACAGTCCGGCAGCGCCGCATGACGAAGTCGATCAAATTGACGTAGTTCCTTGCATCGAAGCATATGAAGTCGTGACCTACAGTCTACATCTGTCAAGCTATCAGTCAGACCTGGATGGCATCCTCACGCAAAAGAGCTTCACAACAAAGGCTCCTTCCCCTTCCCTGCGAATCCCCTACGATGAGCTCCCAGCGAGCTCCGCTCCGGCAGATGCAGTTTCGATCGGAAGATCGTAGAATAAGCTCAACACTACGCCGTTAAGGATCCAGCTTATCTACATCGCGAAACATTGCTGCGAAATCCCCGAGTCCATAACGAGTTTCGAATGTACACAGCAAACGGTCGATACCACGTCCTCTGTTCTGAAGGAGATCGAATCTTTCTTGAACCTAAAAGGAACTTCAACAAAGATTCGATCTCCTTTAGAACAGAGCACGTATCAGACAATAGGCTCGCGTTGTCGAAGGACTAAAAATTTACGTTTGCCGAATGCCGAATGCCACAGCGATTCAAGCAAACGAACAAATGATCGCGCCATCTCTGTGATCCCTGGCTCTGTTGAGTGCCCTCGTCCAAGCTTTCAGCTGTTTTTCCGCCTGCTTTTTCCACAAATATCTATTGCTTCAGTCATTTTAATTATTCGGCCATTCGAACCGATGAGTCGGCCTATACTCGTCGTAATAAACCTGAATTCTCCTAGATGCCACGTGGAAGGTCTCGTCGTCCCGAGAGCACTCACGAGAGAGTCATCTTGAAAAGTGCTAGAGCTCATCAGAGTTTCTTGATCTACACTATTATCAATTTTTCGCATCAGTACCGGCCGCTCATTGCCTGGACTCGTGTCAGCGCGCCTTATTCCCGTCAATCTCGTTAGAAACTGAAGACAGAAGTGGCGACGTGGTCTGGTTTGAATCTTCAACGCCCGCAAAGAGTTCCCCGGGACTGTACTCCTTCCAATATTCCTACTATCAGAGTCTGGGAAATGCAGATTCATCCCAGCGTTGACAGGAATGGACATTCGTGGGCGTGGATGACTAAGCTTTGTGTCCTGGTCTGCGTTGTGAGTCGGCGAATCTCAGGCGAAGCCAATCCGGGTCGAATTCCAGTGAATAGGAATCTTGACGAACAGCCCTTTCCAATGGATGTTGTAGCAACAGCAGAGCGTGCAGCCTTCCAGTACGGAGTTGGAGCATCATACCTAATGATCGTCGATTTAGAGAACGTTCTCTCGCATGGAAGTTTTACAACGAAATCCAGTTTGCTATCTTTAGAGCCTCCGCGCTCCGTGTCGTTCGATCTCTCGTCGTCGAACGCTGCGTTTCGGGAAGCCCTCGCTGCACCTCTGCAGATTGTGTTGCTGAGTTCGTACGACAAGCTCACCGCGGGAAGCAGGTTTTACGAGCATGATTTCGTCCAGAATATCCGCCATAAGTTTTTGTTCATTCTCATCGCACGGAGAACATCCGGAGATTCTATGCATGTGGACTTGATAAACCGACTCTGGATGCGATCGATTATTTTCATTAACAACAAGAAGGAAAGCTTCAACTGCGTTGTCAACTTCGACAACTTGTTCACTAAGAGGACTAAAGACTCGATTGGCTCGTGCGCTAGAACGGTTGGCACATGTAGAGTAGAAGCCATGGTTGAGAAAGTCAATTGCAACGACATGTCTATAGATTTTCGCATGTCTCTGAAACTTCAGTGTAACTCGACGGAGATCGGAACTCAATTCAAGATGGTGAACATTGATGACAAGTCCAGATTCCTCCAGTTCCATCTGACTTCAGCATTTAAAGTGAAAGAAACCGAGCTGAAGTTCTGCTATTCTTACATCCTGCTCGACAATGTGGGCTTAGGAGCATTGACGAAAACCTTCAACATAGAAGTTTGGGTTGCCATTCTGGTGATTGGGGTCATCGTGGCAGCCGCATGGTCAGTCTTGATGCGGCGATCGGTTGCGACCACTTCGAGCGAGATGCTGCTGAGCACGATGACATCCCTGGAGGTCGGAGCATCGCCAACGAAATACTCAACTCTGGCCCTCGGTTGTGCAGCTCTATCGCTGTGCTTCTTAATGGGTCAAATTTTTTCAAATGGTATGATGTCAGCATTCTTGGACCCGACCCTACACTACCCGGTTAGCTTCGTCGCCATCGACTGTGAGCTGTCTCCGATTTGTCGCAGCCCCAGGCTGCTGGAGGAGTACTTGGACATAGGCATGGTCTGTCACTTCCCTAAGCACAAGCGACTGAGCATCCGGAATCCGATAAGGCAACAACGGTTTCCGCAGCCTCTGAGGGACGTGACCAACAGGCGCCGATCCTTGAACCTCGCGGCGAACCCGAATCGTTTTTCAATTGGAGCGACCAAGCAGCTCCTCTTGACTCCTATCCAGAAGAGCTTGATCATAGATTGGGTTTTACAGCATGGAGTGATTTCACTGCGGCGGCTGGAAATCCTTCAGACGCGATCAGAGAGACTTTTTCACGACAGTGAGCAAACCGTGAAGGCTCAGAAGAAGTATAGCTTGAGACTGCTAGGTTACGAAAAAAGAGTCAAGCACAGGAGGAAATGCCTGACGTATAACACGACGACCGACTGGTTCGACATGGAAAGCTTTTTGAAAATTCAGCCTCTGATTCATGTTTGTCTCATGGTGACAATGGGCTTCATCGGCGCCGAGTTGCTCAGTAATCTGAAAGCTTCGATTCTTTGCCGAGCCGGTTCGTAGGCTTCAATTCCGAATATCAGAGTTTGTACGTCGAAAATAACAAAGTCGAAAATCTCCAATATATTCTCTCGTCACGGAGCGTGAGGTCTTCATTCTTCGTACGTTTTTCTCGAGTGTTGTATTTGGGCTCATGATGACTCCCGTGTGGCTACGACTTCGTGGTCAGGGGCCATCTGAAGCAAATCTGCGAAGGATACTCGGATACTCCGCCGTTGTGTTTGCGGTCGTGTCCGCGTTCACTTGGCTCGAAAATCCGATGTCAGAGGATGCCATCCGGGGCGGAGCAGTCGGCGGCGAATTCGATGGGGTCACGAAGCAGAGTCCCGCTTTCCGACTCAAATGGCGCGACGGTTCCCTGGAACGCGTGTTGCTGGGGAAATTGAAAGCAAACTTCAAGAGACACAAGCCTTTCAAAGTCAGAAGGCAGGGATCAGAGTCCGAAATGACTGTGGAGCAAATCGAAAACCTGGTGTTGGATGAAATTCTGCGTGATTGGTTCATTTGGGAGTCACCTCGGAAGAAAACGCCTCTCACTCCTGCGCTTATCGATCAATACATGTCAATCGTGGATAGGCTTAACCAAGAGCAATGCCTCATCGGTGCGACGGGGGATTTGGTCCTTGAACCTGGGAGAGATGGCTACTTGAATGTCCTCACAGCCACAGGACGGCCAGTCGAAGTTTCAGATTCGGAGATACCGTTGTGGATGAAAGTTCGATCCGCTTGCGCACGCGGACTTGTCGCAGGCCGGGGAGGCTTTGAAAACAGTGAACCCTACACGCTAGCAGGGCTACGACAAAACTTCGATACATTGATAGAGAATGAAAATATTGAGGTTTTCAACGAACTCGAAGGTGGCTACACGTTGTTGAATCAATATTGGCTCGGCAAACTTCTCGAATACGAGGACCGGATGCAGGTGGCCTGGGAAGACCGATGGGTGACGGTATCAGAAGATTTTTTCAAGTTCATGGATCGACGAACTGCGCAATGGAGCCGGAATGAGACGGACCCGGTGCCTATGCCGCCTTCATTGGAGCGTTTCGCTGCTCCGGCTGACTTCGATCCTCTCAAGCTGAACCAGGACGGGCTGTTCTTGGTGACACCTGCGATGGAAAGAATAGAGATGGAAAGGTAAACCGTGACCTCAGACTTCAAGCTCGACACTTCGTGAAGCATGTCCGGTCTAGGGAAACATTGACGACGGGCTTCCCGATCATCAGAAGACACTGTACAGATTCGTCCAAGCGAGCTGGTTATTGCGCTGTTAAGGGAAGCGTCTGACCTCATGTCGGGGTTTCGCAACCGTTTTCACTGGATAAGTTCAGGTTAGAACTTTGTTTTGATGGTAACGATCGCCAGCTGCAGGATGCGCTCTGATATTGATAGAATAGAATTACGAGTGAATCGAACGCCGACGACACGAAATGAGGTCACTATCACCCGATCCCAGCCTCGAAATCTCTGGCGCATGCTGCAGCTGGAGAAGTTGCGAAACTTCGTTCTACGAGCAGACGCTCCCCTTGTGAGCAGGAAAGAATAACTGTGAGGCTGGAAGTACGCGAGGCGTTTTCACAATCAAAGTATCGTTCTTAAGGCCAATCTTCACCTTCACGTACTTGCACATCCCTGGCTACTGCTTCAAAGGCGAGACAGCGCTCGGTATCCTGTGTCAAACCACGTTGAACGAGCGAAAGCAGAGGTGAGTTCAATTCCATCGAAAGGAACATAGTCTGAGCTGATCTTGTATGCTTTCATCATTTCTGGATTCATGATCCCTCGATTCCAGCTTTGCAATTCGTGGACTGACTGAGTACGAAAGAGAAGTGGACGGGATAAGGTTCCCGCACCGCGACGTTGGAGAGTTGCCCCCTGCTTTACAGGCCAAGTGTGATTAGAATACCAAAGTTATGGCCTCAGATTGCAGATCGGGTCTTAGGGGATGACAACTGATTTGAGTGCGGTATTCCAGACGCAAGCGACCCAGAACACATCGCTGTGAGGGAAGCGCTGGATAAGCACTTTGTTCCTTTGCTCAAACAAGGCGCGACGTTCCTGACAGAGCAGTTTCTTTTCCGTGGGAAATATCTTCAAATGTAGTAAGTTCCTTCCTCTGGCATTTTCCCGTTCGAGACACCTAATAGACGACTTCATCAAATCCTGGAATCATCGAGACGGGGTTTTCTCCCTCAGCGCCGAAGTCAGGTCTCTCCTGGGATGGTTACAGAAAACACTCGAACTAGCGGAGAGATTCAAATTTGAGGGTTCGTATCAGAGAGACGTTTTTTTGGAGAGCATGGAACCTTGACCAAGTCGGCGATTGCTTCATCGGACGAAGGGCGCATGTTCACACGGTACTGCTGTCAAGCCAAAAGCGTTTCCCCTACTTCCAGAGATGATGACCGCTTGGAAGGACGACAACAACGGTCCCGGGAAGATCTACATGACCCACAGACCAACACTGGAGCAGCACCTATCCGAACATGGTTTCAAGCGACCATTGCTGAGTTGCAGAGAGTCTGTGGGAGAGAGCTGGATGGCGCAGAGGCTGCTGACCGCAATTACGGTCTGCTTGAACCGAGGCTACGAGATTGTGGATTGCGACGGGTGAGACTTTTCGGAGTTCGTGCTCGATCGCGTCCATTTGCTGCGTAACGGCGATAGAACATATACCGAATGAACTCGTTTCGGTTCGCATTTCCAGATCGGACTCGTGTGGTCCCAGCTTCAACGTAATAGCACCCTATTTGGGCTGAGAACCCCACAGACCCTGCGCAGGATTTCGTTGCCAACGGGAGCGGACAAGTGAAGTTCGCGGAGAGTGGCTGCACAATAAAAACCTTACGACGAACAACGATTGCTGAGCCCCCTCTCTACGATGTGTGTACAATATTGAATTGAGCTGAAAATATCATCCAGATCAGCGTTTCCTTTTCAACCCTCGCTCCCCTCCGCGCATCAGCACAGCGGTTCCGCCAGCTCCTTTCTCCCCGGGGAAAGTGCATCCTGAGGATACCTAAATCATCGTTCACAATATGAGAACCCCTCGTTGGATGCGCCTGCTGAAGCTCTATTTCGAATTCCATTTCTTCCGTACCTGGTCGAATAAAAACAATATACGTTGAAATCCGGCGTCGAAAGCAGAATCCGCGTTCAGGGAGGAACCTGATCCCGAAGTGATTTGTATGACAACGTTCATGAACTGCCATCACGATTGAGAACACTCTCCTCCTCCCATCATACAAGGAGCTTCCTCCGAGGAGCTGTTGTCAATCCAAGACGGTCAAAACTACTCGGGCAAGAATCCGAGCCGCGAAAAACGGTTCGAAGAAAACTGGAAGAAGAAATCTTCCTCAAACAAAGACCATTGTCAATCTCATCGGCTTATTGTCAGTGTTGCGCAAATGCAATTCACTTACGCGGCGACCGGGCGAAAGTCGAGCGAGTTCTCATCACAATAAATTGTGTTGTCAATGGTTTGCTCCGTCGATGATTACAATGGCTATTATTATGAACGCTGGAAGAAGAAAAGAAGGAAGGAAGAACGGGAGAAGAATGTGTCTAATCATCTTTTGCTAAACGCAAGCAAGGAGGAGTTGCCGAATGTTTTAGCAAAGTATGCGGTAATATCTGTAGGTCAATGTTTTCAACTTGTTGCGGTATTTGTTTCTCTTTGCTCTCGCGGGCTTGCTCTTAGGTTGACGAAGAAAAAGTATCTGACCGAGCGGCAGATGACGTCCACGCCGGCGACGATGATCAACAGGGGAAAGAGAAAGAATGAAAGTTACTTGACAAAAATGATCGCGAAGATTAATTGGACAATTTTGCAAACATTGGATTCTTCTACGAAGGATCCGATTATCTCTCGGTCGCAACGCTTCAAACATAAGAGTTCCGCAAAAGCCGTCGGAGCAGCGGTCGAGCTGATACGTGATCGAACTGTAACACAGAGCCCCAATAAAATCTCAATAATAATAGCTCGTGGCTTCTTATTTGTTGACTTTGTGGATGATCCGGTCGTGTACTTATTAAAACATGTTTGGGCTCGATACCACCAGACACATCGAGTTCGGGTCACGGACGTGAAAGCGCTCCGATGGAGATGCAGTTGTCGGCGATTCCCAAGCCAATCCAACAGAAGCAAACGAGTTCTCCGATGGCTTCACCGAGCTTGCCAAATTATGCGATTATCGAAAGAAGACGAGCTTTGCGATGAATTCCTCGAATGCTACCACAGGCAGCCGAATTCATCAAGCAGCGTTGCCCTGTAACATCTCTGGATAGCAGAAACGATGGGTTATCTCTGGCACATTAAATTTCGGAAGCAGAATACATTATCCGAAGCTTTCATTCAAGTAATTTGCTCTTCCTGCGATCGTGTTGGCTTCTTCCGTCGTTCGACTGCTGGATCCATTTGGAGTCCATTTGGAGTCCATTTGGAGTCCATTTGGAAAAATCAGAATGTTTCATGGAGATTTTCTAATGACTACGAGTGATAATGTCGGAATGCATGCTAGGTCTCCACCCACACTTCTTACCCCAGGGTTCTCCGAATGTTTCCCGGCAAGCCATGTAGCAAGTTTCCCAGAAATCCGAATTTTCCGGAGTACCCCGGCAGCCACGGCTTAGGGCTGCCCCATCTCACTTGGAAGGAAAAATCGATGTCAGTGTTCTTACGAATGTAATCCAACACTCAAGTCCCATTTCAATCCGATGTTTCCTTTCCCCCCCCATTGCCTCGAATGCGAAGTGGAACGAACTCATCATCTTTTCACCCACATTCAGGGTTTCTGTGCGATAATCGATGGAGAGAGAAGCAGTCTGAACAGAGTAACACGAACCCTCGGGGAAACAAAAGATTATCCCAGAGTTCTTGCCCAGATTCATAACGTGGGGAAAGATTGGGAAAGAATTGTACCAGTTCACACGGTTCCGCGTCAGTGCCACACCTCCTCTTTCGAACATCACTTGTAAGCGCACGCTACAAAATTCACAGCACCGCCTCAACCGGTAACTAGCCTTGATGAATATATTTTTCTAATTTCAACCCGCTTTCTCGTTTCGTTCCTTGTTGATGTTGGGTTCGCTGATAAATTATTTTTGCGAGCGCCTGCACGAGGGGAAAGAATGAATCTGTCAAAGTCAAAATGGCCATTCTGGAACGGATTTCCCACTACCGACCTTCACTACGCGAGTCCCAGCGATTTCCGATTGTCGACGGGTGGAGGAGCCAGGATGGTTCATCGCCAGGACGTCTGGAAGGACCTTTCGTGCAATGCAGAGGACGGTATTGCTCAACTGTGCGAACCAAGTCGTGCCGCTTTCCTCGTTAGAGAAAATTGTGCCTCGAGACTACGTTGCTCCTCACGTTGTTCCACGAGTTCCACGCGGCTCTTTAGAAGAACTCGGACTCGAATCATTGGTCGGGAGGACCCTCGGTGAAGAAATGTGAGTGGATGATTGGAGCATGTTCAGGAAAATTCGCTCCCTCTGTACTGACCGCTCTTTCCGTCCGAGAGATTCCTGTCGGAAGAGAACGTAATATTTTCGCCGCAGCTCGATCCCAACTTTTGGACCTCTTTCATTATTAGGATGAGACGATCGCAGGGCTCAAACGCGAGGTGAAGAACGGCTGCGAGGAAATCACGTCCCTGGAAGTAGAAGTCGCCGTCCTAGAATATGAGCTTCGACTGAAACTTCAGAGTCTCCTGAAGTCGCCAATGTCTGAGTCCGAAGTGGACTTCTGGTTGTGTAACATGTGATGAGCGTTCGTGGCGCTCAAGATTCAGTTCAGTGTGGTCAAGAACGTCATTTGTGCAAATAGTTCCGTCTAATCAGAGCGTTCAAGACCCAATTGCTCGTCTAGAAACTAAAGTGTGCAGAAGGGAGAGATTTCGACATCATTTGTATGGTCAGAAGTTCGTAATGGTCAGCGATTGTGATGCAAAAGCGGCGCTTAAGGCAAATAATGGATCAGCGCAACTCAATAGATTGTTGAATAGGATAGCAGAGTTCGATTTCGAAGTAAGCCAGAGGCGAAGAGATTGAGAATGGGATGGCTTTTCTGAAGTTGATTCACAGTTTAGGAATCTCGACAAAATAGGATGACATAATTATATCAACGCTTCCACCGACTCCGACGGAACTCTTGGGTTGAAGAAAGCTCGTGGGAGGAGGTCTCTGGAAGAACGTTCATTTCCCAGCGACTGCGGCAAAGAGCCACTTCGGAAGGAACACGCGGCAATCACAAAAGAGTGAATTGTAACAGAAGTAGAGGAGAGAAACAACTGTGGTAGCCGCCACAACGATAATTCCCGTTGCGAAAAACTGAAGCGGCTCCCACAGCCAGGGAAGAACAAAGTCTAGCACTGAAATGAATGATTATGACCACATATGTAGAATCGCAGCCCCGACCTCGATGAAATGTTGTCGGAAGGGAGCGTGGAACTTCTGTTTGTTTCAACCCTTCGTTTGTGGAAACAAATCATCAAATACCCTGATTTTCTGAACTTGAACTCGTTCTGACACTCCGTTATGGGGCAAACATTGACTAGAGCAAACGTAACCTTAACCTGTGGTACGGAAACGTCACCAGCCCTTCAGGGTTCTGGTAGAGTTCTTCCCAAGGCACTACTATCCGTCATGTTCAATCATGGTATGAAATGGTTCGTTTGAATATTCTGGAAGATTGAAAGCCGATGCTGCGGCCACGAGGCGATCTCATGAGAAACTTCGCAAGATGCTCCCGAAGAGCTTTTATGAATGAACATCCGGTCCTCCCGACCCTCCCGCTACCAGAGCTCCTATTGTAAGGTAGTGTGCTGAGCTCGATCGCCTCTGAGCAGGAAGGGTCATCTTGGGATGAGGTCGGCCCCGAAACCATCATCACATTCCAACGAGTTTGAAATAAGTATCGATCAGATTTTCCATGTGAAACCGGCTATTCAAAGATGGACATAAGCCACTTCGAATTTCGATACCCTGGAAACCCTCCAATCGATGGGAATGCGTCCGGAGGCTCCGGACGTCCGGATTCCTGTCAGGAAGGAGGCAGGGAGCTCCATCACGTTCGTTGGGAATCTCGTTTTTCCAACGCGTAGCCCGAGCATCTCTCCGGGGCGAAAGGTATCCATGAAGAACTATCATATAATCATACAATCAATACAAGCTGTTCATAGCGGCGAGACTTGTAAGCTGACTTGTGCGAGGGACGTAGGGTAAATGTGCCAGTTATGGACACCCTGACCAGTTATGGACCCCCCCCCCCCCCGAAAGTGTTCATTCTTGCTTCGAATTCCTTGCCGGGGCTGGTGCCCAGCAGTTCGAGCGATTTCAGCGATCAGACGAATTGAGCTGATTGGGAAGGACGGCGTTTTGCGACCCCTCCATTTTTCTAGAGGCGTTCTGAATTGAGCGCGAGACGAATCGTCAACGCGCACATTCCGAACGTCGGAAATGCTCAGGTCCTCCCGCTCGAATTGAATTCGTTAACCGGTCATGGTGTAATCGTCGGAAGCGACGATGAATTCGAGACGAGCGCATAAGAAGAAGCGTCGAAACATTCCATGGAAAACAAGCTGCAATGAAACGAACCGAGACTCCAATGAGAAGTAGATTACCCCTGCGGAATTTAGTAGTCAACTGGAACATGATCGAAGAATGATTACAGTTCTCGAAACAGAAGTACTCTTCGTTTTCATCTCCTCTACGTTTGCGCCGATCCCAAACAATCTGGAAGATGACTCAACTTAATTCTCCGCTATAATTAGATAATGAATCAGGGATGGGGTAGCAAGCCGTCTTCACGCGACCCGGCGATATTCGAAAAGCCATCGATTATCAAAAGGCATCACCGCTGGAACCTGGAACTTCCAGCATTTTTCATCGGTATTTTCGCGGCCCCCATCAAAACTTGAATTCCGTCTCGTTTTCTTTGATTTGTCTCCGATCTTCTTTTTCGCGGTCATATTTCAGCTGTGCTCGGCGCTTCGAAACTGTGTCCGATCTTTCCTCTCACCAGATAACATCTTGCCTCGGCGCAACACTGCGTGTTTTCATTTGGCGGCGAGGAGGATGAGACGAAGAGACGGCGCGGCGGCTACAAATTGGTTTGAAAACTCGCCGCGTGCTGCCGCCGGATCTACGATATGAATTTTTCTTTCACTATATGCGAGGCCCCCCCTGTACGCAGAATTGAACTTGTACATATCGGCAGCGCACAGGCTCGCGACCAAGCCTCACCCTAAAGAAGGCAATTTTTCATCAGTGAACGGTTTGCTGGTCCAGCTCATTGAGCGCCTGCCCTCGCTCACTTGCGTCCTATCTATCTATCTTTTGGTGCACACGTTTCCACCACAACAGACTGTGTGTTGTCCACACCTTAGAAAACGCCACCGCAAAGCATGCCGCGACAAGGAAATGCTGCCGTACAGTCCCACCGCCCGCTAGCCTGCTTTTGACGTAATCGAGACCACCCTGTGAATTTATGGATATTTCCTTATTTCTGGACGCCAAGCATTACATGCAGCGCAAAGGTTACCAGAACAAAAGGATACACAACAATTCCGCAATCGTTCCGGATGACGGGCCGCGGCGACCTATTGATCTTCACACACAACTCTTCACCAGAGTGTTTCCGAGCAAGCGGACTTGCAGGAGAATTCCTCGCCATCAGGTCCATGCCTCCCGATCGTTGAATACGATCTCAAGAGAGCCACGCCGCGCCGTAACACGACGATTCATCTCCAGACGAGTAGTTTCCTGATCGAAATTTCCAGAACTTCGATCTCCGATGCGGGAACGACCAGCCGAAGAATACGGGGTATATCTCTTGGACAAACGCACCCCTCGGAAATGTAGTTGAAGACGTTCCCTTCTTGAAATCGCGGAATCTGTTCATCTCAGATCTTAGACAGTTTCAGGAGAGGTTCCTGGACGCGAAATGCAAGGACGAGTTTTTGAGAGCTGCATTTCATCCGGCGGTGATCCGGTATGTTTGAGGGATGTAAACTCGGAATGCCAAGAAGGTCTACATTCACACCTTCGCCTCCAAGGAGCCTATTTTCCGAGGAAAGCTCGACATTCCGTTGCCGTGACCACAGTGTTTAGAAGTCTCGCGTACGATGGTCAGGAGCAGGATGACAAATGAGGATCAGCGTATCGTTCCGTTTCTTGATCTGGCGCTCTCAGAATACACGGGTAAAAGTATGCCTCTACTCTAAAGCTTTGATGGTGGCTACCGAAAGCACTGCTTTCAAGGACAATTGTTCTCCTTCCCGTTCTCCTCCGAATCGCCATGAGTCACCAAGTACTTGTATATATTCTGTCACAACAGCCTCAACCCGACAGCCTCCTAGCAGCCTCGACCTAGAAGTACCTTCCATGAATTAACCAAGTCAGAAGAACTTGAATTTGGGAACCTCACACTGGTAGCACTTTTCACGCCTTTCGGGAAACATCCCAACTCATTCAGTTCCACTCCGACTGCATTCCGGTTCATTTTCTGATTCCATCGTCACGAATTCCCACACCTAGCCCCTTTCTTCAGACTTGCTGTTCTGGGCTGGAACCATTTCACTTCGGCCCCAAAAATTCAAACAGCACCGATTGAGCTCTAGTGTGGTCATCTGGCCGCAGGAGTTTGACAATCGGGTTTTTCTTCCCCTGTTTTCGCGCCCCTTTCAAATATGTCCACACCCTGCATTCAAGAGCCGATGCTCCATTCAAGCCTGCAGAGCTTGATGAAGCTTCGGTCTTTGGTCTTTTGGCCAGACTCCGGTTTTCTGCAAAGACTCCGGTGGTCCGTCGGCAGTTGATCGCGCAGGTTTGTCGAAGACTGATCTATGGAAGACATCACAAAGCGCTTGTGGTCCTAATGTGCGATGCATGAGCCTCATGGAGGCAGGTAGTGAGCTTTTGTGACTCAATTTGAGGTCCAGCAGATATCACCCCACGTGCCCCGATCCTCCCTGAGGTAGCGAGAGACCGAGAGCGACAACGCCCTTAAATCTATGTTCGACGATCGCGCCGCTGGCCACCCAAACCGCTGCCGACTCGAGCTTAATTCGGTAGAGCAAGCGATCCAAGCCGGCGACGAGCAAGAATCTAGCCGCGCCTTATAACAAAATTTATATCTACGCTTTTTCTGATTCTCACTCGACATTTACTCGCGATTTTTTCTTCTCTCGGTCGTTTAACTTGTCTGCTGATTCCACGCGCTTTCGATTTTCGACGCAGCCGGAGTTTCCTACGAAACATCCACAGAGGGAGCGGCGAAATATTGAAAGATGACAATCGAAATTGCTCACAACTTCGGTGTTTTTCGCCTTTGATCGTATCGCAGGAGACGATCACTGAAATTCGATGATCGCATCGAAGTTTAATCGCATGTCAGTTCGCTGTTCGAAGTACGGAAATTCGGCTGTAAGCAACGGAAAACAAATTGCAGCAGAAATTTCAGGAGTATCGTCCGTCTTCTTCGCTTCGTCCAAGATTCGCCGAGGCAGGACCTCCGTAAGTCTTGTTCGTGGTCTTCTCCTCGTGTCTCAAAGTAAACATATGTTTTGGTAAAAAACAATCGCCGATCCCGCTATGATGGATGGAAAGGCCTTGGTCCAAGAAGTAATACACGACATAGCTAGCCGGCTATCAGGCCCTTCTTGATAGTTCAAACGGTCAAAAACTCTAGGAGGGACCTGAAATGAGCAATTTTCAAATGCATGCCATTCCGCTCTCGATGGGGCTAGCGAGCTGATTCTTCCGCCATTTTCAAGAGAATTTTGTCCTCTTTCAGATGGTTTTTTGATGAACCTTCTACGACGAATACTCGCTGCTCTGGAACACTTTGAAAATACCAAAAAAAACGTGGAAACCCTAATGGAAAACGTGCACTAGCCGTCATTGGAAAACGCCACTGTGCGGTGTGTTTTCTATTGGAATTCTCACGTTTTATTCGATACCCTCAAAGTGCTCTAGAAAAGCGAGTATCCATCGTAGAGGGTTCTACAAAAAACCATCTGAAAGAGGACAAAATTCTCTTGAAAATGGTGGAAGAATCAGCTCGCTAGCCCCGTCGAGAGCGAAATGGCATGCATTTGAAAATTGCTCATATAGGTCTCTTCTGAAGTTTTCGACCGTTTTAACTATCAAGAAGGGCCTGATAGCCGGCTAGCTATGTCGTGTATTACTTCTTGGACCAAGGCCTTTCCATCCATCATAGCGGGATCGGCAATTGTTTTTTACCAAAACATATGTTTACTTGTCAGGTAGGGGTGGACAGCTCCGGGACGGAAGACGGACCGTCCCGCCGTCCCGGTTTGAGACGGGAGACGGCGGGACGGCCGTCCTGCCGTCCCAGACTGGGACGGCGAGACGGAAGACGGCCGTCCCGCTCTGAGACGGCAGGACGGCCGTCCCGCCGTCCCGCCGTCTTAGGACAGGACGGCAGGACGGAAGTGACCGTCCCAGTCTCCGCTTCGTATCATAGACGGAAATCACAACTTAGCTCGAGTGCGCTCAGTCTCACTGGTCGGCGATCCCAACATCTCAGTCAGACTGGGACGGTCACTTCCGTCCTGCCGTCCTGTTCTGAGACGGTGGGACGGCGGGACGGCCGTCCTGCCGTCTCAGAACGGGACGGCCGTCTTCCGTCTCTCCGTCCCAGTCTGGGACGGCAGGACGGCCGTCCCGCCGTCTACCGTCTCAAACCGGGACGGCGGGACGGTCCGTCTTCCGTCCCGGAGCTGTCCACCCCTAGTCTCAGGACAATGAAATCGGTGCTCTCCGAGGCTCAGGTCCCGCCGCACTTGAATCTCCTAAAAATTGCGAACTCGCTAGCTTCCATGGGAGACGTCGAGCTTTCTTCAGCAGAACTCCGTTGTGGTGCCAGTCTTTTCGGGGCTGTCAGTGAAATTGTATCATAAGTGAAACGCTCAGCAAAGAGCTAGACAATCCGCAGCGCTGAATATGGGGAGCGCGCTCCAGAAAACCCTCGCTCTCAGTTCGACACTTGCTCATTACCTGGAACTTGAATTGACTCGGATTGGCAGTCGCATTGGATGTTGCATCCGGCCCAACACTGTCCAAGTTTTGCGACACAGGTGGACTTGGCTCGAAACAGCAACAGAAAAAACGATATGCATCATTCACGCAGAGCCTTCGATGGAATCGGGAGTACTTCCATCAATCATACACAGTCATTGATGTTGATCGTATCCAAAGCTTGGCCTCCAGTGGAATCGATCCCAGCCAAGGCTCCCCAAGGGATCTCAGGACATGGTCTTCTATGATTCCATCTCGGGGAAGTCGGGAGCTCGTCGGACATGACGGGGAGACGGGAAGTTTAGGACCCAAGACTACTCACAATCAGTGTTCCTCGTCCAAAGGCATGTCAAGCTGTTTCAGCATCCAAATAATGTGGAGTTCCGTCTTTCCCGTTTCACCGGGGTGTGAGATGGCTTTTCTGACCCGCTGCGGGTTATTCTCGTGCGGGATATTCTTGGCTCCGAGGATCTCAGTCAGAGTAGAAGTCCGCCACGGTGGAGCGAGCGCGTTCGGGTCAGTTGATCTTTCGGTTCTGCGGGCGGTCACGGAAAACTCTGAGCTTTTCCCTCGAGGCCCTTGAAGCCAACGCAGTTCTGGATGCTGTCCATGCTCTAGCGCAGCATACCATCCCGTCTCGGATTGCTGAAGAATCGCTGATTTTTGCACTACCGCACATTATCTCAGAACGAGATGATTCCCGCTTGCGGATTCGCTCCTCCATCCAGGCAAGTTTTCGCTACGCACGCTTGACTTCCTGATCTCGATTCACATTACTTTGTTCCTGTATCCGCGTTTACCCTAAGCATCCCCTTGTCCCTGATCTTCGTTCGACGCAGACTGTGCGACGACTACGACAAACGAACCGTTCGACTCCAGCTGACTTCAGATTCAGACGACCTTTACAAATATCTGGCACCAGAGCATGACTGCTGATGTGAGTCTTCTGGAGACGAATCGGTTTCCGGATCCGAAGTCAACTCGGATACCTAAACAACGGTCTTAGGATTCCGTCGTTGTACCCTGGAGTTCGGAAGGGAGAGCCTTGACTCGGAACCATGCCTGCCAGCGTACCTGACGCACAACCTGTGTACGTGGCAGCACGAACGCGTACCTGGTCACCTGCTCGCCACCCGGCCACCCCACCGTCAATTGTCTGTGGGTTCTCTGGGCGCTTCTAGCCGACTGTCTGCCGGACTGGCTGAGTCACTCCTTCTCTCAAAAACTCTCCTCTCCACAAGCGGCGCGGCGCGCGCGCGTATCGCCGTCCGCGACCGCGACGCATCAGAAGTGCTCAGCGTTAGCCGACGGTGGAACTGTCGACGACGGCGTGCGATCCCTAAGGGCAGAGCAGCCAAACCTGACAGAAGTCCAACAATAGTTGGGAACATCTTCTGCTCAACAAGGTCTAGGCGAGGAGTTGGAGGAGCACCTGTGACATTTATTCTGTGCTTCCCGAGATTGAGACAATCCATTCTGCAAGTTGAGACACTCGTTGTGACTATCGGATACCGGTGTTTCTCATTTAGATTTGTTTGTGAATTTGTTCGTGAACTGACAAACTCTTCTGCAGAGGGAGAATTTTCCCCAAATCAAAAGTGACTTCAGTGCTCTTTTTGTTTGGATAACTCCTCGTTGCTCTGGATACCCCAATGCTCCTGATCCGGTGAGTACTCTATTACTTCATGAAGTCAGCCGGAGCTCTAACCTCGAGATGAGTCACGGCTTTTGGCGCTCTCCTCCGGCCGCACCGCGCTGCTAATCGGATACTTTTACCCTGGAAGTCGGAAATCGGAACTTCGGAGATTCCCTCATCGAAAATGGGGGAAGGATCGCGACTGGAACCCATTTCGATGTTGATATCAGACGTCAAGCGGCAATCGCGGTACAAAATGCCGGGAAACGGTGCGATTTCGTCCGAATTCCAACAGAAATACTCAGTTTCTACGGGAATCACAATTTGAACTTCTTCCGTCGCGGAATCGTCAAGATTTTGACATGGATTCTCTTGAGCGAGCCTGTTGTTTCGGTTTTCCGCCCGAAGAACATTTTACGTACCGAAATGACGGCTCACCGCTGTTTGCGGTCGAAGCTGGCGGGACGTTCTGGCAGGGAAAGAAAACTCGGAATCTTTGTGTATTCGCAGTGCGTGTTCAGTCGGACTTCTATCGTGACGAGACACCATCTTCTCGTCGCCGGAGATTGCTGAGCCCGCAAGTGCCAATTGGATCCTTGGGTCATTAGTTCGATCTTATGCAAACGTGCATGCGTTTGTCGATGGAACACAGATTGCATTCGATGGCCGTGTGCCATCTAGACTCCCAATGCGCGCACAAGCTCACGCAAGAAGTTGCTCGGTTTGATGAGCGACCAACTGACTGATAGGTGCGGCCCCATTCGCTTCGCAGGCCAGCTGGAAGATCGCTTTGGACTACAGGTGCTATTGGTGCCCCAGCACGTGGTGGTGGTGCTCCTGAAACGAAACCCGGGCAAAGCAGAGTCCTCCTTCAGCTTTGTAAGCACAACACAGCAAAAACGACTGACCATGCCCAGCGTTTACCTCGACAACTCCTCGACTGCACCTCCCCGAAGTTCGGTGATGACAAAGTTTTGCCGGCTCGGAAAGTTTTCATCTGGAATGGTAAAATTTCGTGAGGAGCAGGCTGTTCCAGATAGGTCGCTTGCGTAGGTCTGGACCTTTTTCTTTCTTGTGGCAAGAGCCCGCGGAACGAAGTCCACGGAAAGTCGGAAGCACTGAGGGAAGGAAAAAACTGTCAATCATCGAGAAGGGACGATGCGTTGGTCATGTGCCGTTGTCGCCGTTTCTGACTGCGCTTGAAGTCCCGATGACCGGTTCAAAGAAGATAAGAGGTCCGGTGACTCACGAACTCTTTCACAAATCTTGGGATCTTCGTCAAAACGTCCAAATCCCAGCCGCCCACACTCGTGCGGATAATAGAATTTTCAGCTTGAGACAATGTTGTCTTTGGCAGTCTTGCGCGGTCGCTTGCCCGCCCGCCCGCTCGTTCGTCCGTTCGTTCACTCGTCCGCTCGTCATTTTGACCGTTTCCATATCGATCAAAATTCAGTCAGACCGTTGTCAGGTGCTCTTCCCAAACCGAACACCCATTCAGCAGCCCGTCAAACCTCCTTCGTCTTGAACTTCTTTCCAAAGAGCATCGAGGGCGATCTTCGAACATCTTGCGCTACTGCTTAGGCTCGAGAGAGAATCCGGAGAGATTCAAATGAGCGGAGTTTGTTGAACTCGAAGGATCAAGGAAATCTTTGGGAGGAAAGTGCGAAATGGAACGATTGAAAATGTTGTGAGAGCGTGTACATTGCTCGCGCCAATGCAAGATCGACCTTGTCGAATCGATTCCCGAATTTCGATTCTCACGGTTCTTATTCGGTGTTGTTGATGTAAAGCCTGTTTCAACTGAAGATCGAAGCTTGATTCGGAGCCGTAATACCCTTCAACGCGTTTTGTCTTGATTTCGGCTGGAGCGATAGCGGGAATTCAAGAAAGTGGGCGCGCACTTGCGGGGGTCCGAATCCGACTTGGGATCAAAATTGCCAAATGTCAGTCTGCCTCCACAAGAGAAAAACCCAGCCAAAACAAATCAGTTCTTCTCAGCGCCGTTACGTCCGTCCGTCGATCGACGAAATGTCTCCCCGATCGACGGGGTCCCACGTACGGTGGGTGATCGACGAAAATTTCTGAAGAATTTCCGTTACTTTTCACGCAGCTTCAGGAAGGCGGGTCATTTAAAAAAGCGGCTCAACGGTCGAACGGCCCCCAGGGCCCAATATAACGGTCAGAATTCAAATACAGGGAACAAACGATCAGATTTTAGAAATTGTGAGAGCGAGCACGGTCTCCAATTGCAAGAGGGAGCCACGAACGATCAATTTCTCGCCCCAGCTCAACTACTGCATGCAAAACGGTCAAAGTAGAAACTGCTGAATTTCATATGAAAAAGGAAGGAATCGGGATTCCTGGCATGGCGATTGAAAAACTCGAGCGTCGGGCATGGCTCGGTAGGTTTCTTCCTGCATCGAGCACAAGTCTTTCATAAGGAATCTGCATATCCACACCGAATTGAATTGAACAAGAGAAGACGAAGAAAAACTCACCGCAGCCCCGTTAAATGAACGGTCATAATTGGACCGATGCGGACTGTTGCTGAGCTTGTGTGTACATATATTAGGTTTTGGATCCTTCGTTTGGTTTATATGAAACGGACCGCTGCATAAACCATGAGCTCCAATTAGATAGAAGCGATTCATATTCATATGAAGTCGGTTGATCATCATCATCACTGGCAACACCACCGCCATGCCATACACAAAGCAGCAACAATACCAAGCAAGCCGTCGTCGTCGAGTCCGGACCAAGGGGCCCCTAGGTCCCCAGCTGGGTGCGGCGAGCGCTGACGCGTGACCACGTAAACTTAATGACGGCACGGTGTCTTAGACGTGACGACAAAGCCATGGCATTTTGTTTTAACCAAAACGAGTGGCGTGCCGCCACAGTTACCGAGACCCATCTGCTGAACCCTGCTTTGCCAGATGAGGTCCCCTAGCCAGCCGTCCCTCGCGACGGGCTTTCCTGTCAAGCTTCTTGGATCGAGGTCCACGGATCGAGTTCGGCCTCAGAACCCACAGAACGATGAAAGCTTCGCGAACAAAGTCGGTTGGTCGACATTGTAGCTTTAGCTTGTGATTTCAGAGGTGAGACCCTTGGACTGCGCTCCCTGACCAACACCTCCGGACCATCACGCGCTCGAGCACGGACTAAGTTTTCCTTCTAAATTATCTTATCTCCGATTTAATAGTGTTTCGGTTGGTCTAGGAGTCCCCTCTATGTTTGCTTCACCTGTGATAATGCGTTATAGCTCAGAGCGAGCGCTTCGTTGGGCGCAATCCGGCGGCGTAGCACCCGTGGCTTGTTGTCTGAACTGACTTTGTAGAGATAGCGCGAAATCGGAGAAACCGTAAAACTTGAAACGTAAGCCTCCACCTAACCGTGTAGTGAGCGAGTGTAGGGTTGTATGCGAGCAGGCGGCGTCGATGCGCAGTACGCTATCGTTAAACAAAAAGAAGACGAAAAAAAAGAACGAATAAACGAGTAGAAAGAAAGAAAACGGCGTAAATAACGGCGTTATCTGCGACTTTTGCCGTGGGAAATCGCCCACTCCGAAGCCTCGAAAGCCCTCTTATCCTCGCTCTTCAATTCCTCCTCCTTCGCGTCGTCGTTGTCGTCGTCGTCGTAGTCGTCTGACTGGCCGTCTGACTGACTGAGTAAATTGTCACAAACGGCTTTCGATCGAATGGCGATCATTTATCTTCATCCAGAATCTCAGATTACGCCTTGTTCATTAGTTTCGGATAAGTAGTACTATACGGGGAATCGCGGTTAACGACGCCGCCAGAGCACGTCGACCTTGCACAACCACGTTGAGCATGTATGCTACGTGGTCCGAAGGATGTGTACGTAGTATTGGATTTCCGTGCATGTCCGGAAACACGATCAGGAGAACGGTATTCCCAGAAACAAATCCATGTACGGATTTAATCGTTGTCAAATAGAGTCTCAGTCAGCCAAATCGTTCGACGCGATCGACCGCCGTCATTAATTCAGAAACAGTCTTTCAATTTTTCATCCCGTGGGTTGATGACGCCGATGGCCGTTCGCCACTTTAACCCCTTGAACCGTTGATTCAGCGGCTTCGATTCCAAAGACATATGTGAATCCATCTGGTCACCGTGTGGAATGCACCAACACATCGTGCATTCACGCGAGGGAGTTCTTTCACAAACTTCATTCATCTTCTCGGCTCATTCATCACGAAAACAAACCTCTAGCCATGCATCATCGTTCATCGCACCGAGAGAGAAAGAGAGAAAGGGAAAAAGAGAGAGAGAGACATGTGAGAGAGATAATAAGATATTTTTTGGAAAATAGAGAGAATTGGCGCCGGGACGATTCATGAATTTTATTATCACTTATCACTCTTGATTCTTCCGAGAGAGAGAGAGAGAGGAATGGAAGGGAGGAAAAGTCTTCGATAATCTCAGATTCAATCGTTTTTCGCCTGGAATCGTGAAATTGGAGGGCTTTTCCGAACCGATGCGCCCAGGGCGAGTTTTCCTTCGCGGCAAAAAGACGCACGGACGGACGGCGTACTGACTACTGACTGACCGACTGAGTGAGTGAATGAGGCGATTGATGGGATCCAGACAGAGACGGATCGGGTGGACATCCAGACCGAGCAGGACAATGCAGACGTGTTGTCAGTGCGTGAACGAAAGAAAGGAAGACGTTCCAATCAACGAGGAGACCAATCTGGCCGGGTTTATCAAGCAGATCGTTGTTTCGGCGCGGCTAACACGACGACGGCTACAATAGATAATCATTTCGGAGCATAATGAGCCGTTCGTTTTTTCTTCGCGGCGGCGTGGCAAGCCGTTAGCGACTCGGGGATGATAATAGAGGATAATAATAAACATGGGCGGCTGGATATATTTCATCTACTGCTCCTTATTTGCATGAATACGTTTCGTCGAATTTTCGTCGATTCGGTCATTCGCTGTCTTCCGAACAATAACTGTGTATGTTCAGATCCCGCCACCGGCCGTAAATACCTCATCAGCTGTGGTGCTTTCGATTGACGACAGTGTTCGCTGCGGGCCGCCGCCGCCGCCGCCGCTGAGTTCTGCCCCGATTCCGTTGATTTTATTGGGGCTCAATTGGATTCGGCGACGAGGAAGGTCGTGACAATTTGTTTATTCACCCGAAGATCTTAACACAAGCATAAACATCACTTGATTTGCGACAAGAACTGATGTCGCAACAGTTGGATCGCTGCTCTGGATTCTGTTTCTGACGCGACTGCTAATTGTAGAAGCCTTCCGACACAAAGAGCGATTTGTTGATCGGCTCGTAACAAGACTGAGTCGATTCAAGTTGGGACACGTCGCGAGGGAAGATAATTGCGCTCCAATGAGAGAATTCTGCCAATGCTGTCATTGCTCAGATTGTCTCCACGAGGCTTTCCGAACATTCTGGACATTTGTGTGGGCTGACGGGCTTTCGGTTGTGCCATACTTCTATCCTCGTTCCCTCTTCCGTTTCCTCGCTTCGGAAATCAGTCACTGAACTGCTTGCCGAGAAACTCCGGCTCGTGTCAGAGTTCAGGAGGGTTTGATATCCTCGAAAAATCTTCTGTCTCACAAAATTTTGAGCCTGGAACTCTGGGAAGCTCCAGAGAATACTGGAGGATTCTTCTGGAAAATCTCTGAAGAAAGGCTTCATCTTGGGCAATACGGTGGCTCTTGTTTCTCGTGTGATCGGAGTGCGTTGAATTGAGGGTCGCAAGGGTTCTGCACCGAAGACTACATAATTGCGAACCCTACCACAGTTAGCCGGAATACTCCTCTGCACACATTGTCGTAGCGATGTGACCTCCATTCGGTTGTTCATCTTCTTTCTAATTATTATTGTTAATCGGAGCTCGGACCCGCGAGAAACGGCGGGAATAGAAACGCGTCTTTATAGTCTCACTTCTCTTCTCGCTCGCTCGCTCGCTCGCTACAATTTAGCGGATGAACGCAGCGAACCCGTTGATTCCCATGGTGGATTTTTTTTTCTCCATCTTCTTCTGAGGCAGTTCTCGTGGACGACGGAGGTCAAGATCTTTGTTCCAACAATTTTCACGCCGTTTCATCCTGAGAAAGATATGTTGCCAACGTCGGCGTCGTCGCTGCGCGCAATGTGTGCGAACGTCTGCGGCGATGGGTGCCCTGTAAGAAACACCTCGCGATTCGAGGATGGGGGCCTCGGGACCACGTGTGAAGAATTGAATCAAGAACGAACACAATCATCAACACCGTGAAGCCGATCGTCGTCTTCTACTGAAGGAGGTGAATTGCCTCCGGTCAATTGGTCCACCGTGAACCTTTTGGCAGACCGAAAAGCTGCCGAATCTTTGATTTACATTCGATTGCTTGGGGAAATAGTGCGAAGCACCAGGATCTGGATTCATGCCTGTCTGTCTGGCCGCGAATCACAGTGGACTTTCAGCTCGAAATCGTGTGATTGAAGACCTACCCGATCGTCTGGGATCCAATTAAAATTATTGATTCCCAAGATGATGACGATGATCCGGAGGTCCATCTTCATCATAATCTGATTACCACTGCCGTCGCGGTCGTCGCATTGTTGCCAGATGGGCTTCAATGATCCGCGTGGTATCACCAAGACGAAAATCACTATCGAGGAAGAGAAGCAGAAGAGGTGTCGTCGTTCGTCCTCGGAAGCGCCAAACCAGTGGAAACGACGTCCTTCGAGTAAGGGGGAAAAAAAGTCAGATACGAGCAGGAAAATTCGGGTGAAAAATATGAATTTCGAACAATTTTCAGGTCTATTATTGCCAGAATCTGCGAATCAAACGATCCGAAAAGCGTTTCGTCGCCTTCAGTTTTTACGCCGTTTAGTTTTTTGTTCCTATTCTCGGGTCTTCCCGGCTGAACAGTTGACTCGGCCGGGTCGCTGCTGCTCACGGTTGTTCTGCTGGTCGAGTAGCAGTGGCCGCACGGCCGCTGCTGGTAAGAAGATGGTGAGATGCGCAACGATCCGGGCTAGCATTGCGGACGAAGCTTGCTCTGGTTTCCAGAAGATAATTATGTTGTGCGTTCCATCTTTAAGCTGAATCAGGATTCAAGGTGCGTTCGGTTCAGTATGCGCCGTCCGTTGTGTTTCTCGGTGCTCGATACCCGATCCTCTTGGACGTCGTCCAGCTGCTCGGTCGCGGGATCGCATCGACTCCAACCGGGAGAGCAGTGTCAATCGCCCACTTCAAAATGAAAAGCGTTTGATTCGATCTCCCGATCCGAGCCCTTCGGGGTCAGCATTCGCGCGGACGACGAGGCATTTTTATTATTTCACATGTTGCTACGTGTGGGCGAAACGCAATAAATCAGGCGATCGTTGGCGCGCCATCTTTCTTGCTCAGCAGCGCTATATCGACCTTGCTCGCGACAAATGACCGTTCACGATGTCTCCCTCATCGGTTTTTCCCCATTCTGTCATACCAACGAAAAGATCGATCCACTTTCGGGAATAGGCACTACCTAAGCTTATATCGAACTGAGGTATCCACCGGGTCTTAGGGAGCCAACCCCCATGTCCCCCCTCGAAAACGTCATCTGTCCGATTTATGCCCTTGTCCCCCCGCCCCGGTCTTTTCCAGGTGTAGGACATCTTCAGGTGGGGGATCCAGACGGTAGGCGTCGACCAACCGGATCGACACCAAGTCCGCATCAGCACTAATGAATGCATACCAGAAGAAGATGCGCTCCACCGAAAGCTCCATCCCTTCATCAAGGTGGAAGCTTGAAACGAAGCTGCAGAAGGTGACCGGCAGCAATCGACGTCGTGGATCGAGGGCACGTATGCAGCTTTGGTTCAACCCTCATTCAATGATTCATTTACGAACACTCTCTTCGCTTGAAGTTGACCTGTGGTGTTCCATGGTGGTGGTACCCATCTCTTGCCGCGAGCCAATGCAACGTCTCTCGCGGCGGGAGTCACAGAGACATCAGGATCGATTTCATCCGATTCCTGGTTCGGTTCTGACATTCTAATTGAAAGCCTCGGAATCGCTGCATATTCTGCGTGTCTTCTATTCGTCTTTGTCTCTGAACGAAACGTTTGACGCACACGCGAACGCTCACTCCAGGAACAAGAAGTTCCACCAAGAACACGAAGTTCGTTTTTGATGGGACGCGTCTTGGACGTCTCATCAAAGCGAAAATCGCTCGTCGCAGTACGTGACGCCGTCCGAAATTCGGACACCGGATACCTGATCGAGAACGAGAGAATGAAAGGGAACAAACACTGCTGGCTGAGAATTCTCACTGGCTGGCTGGTTGGCTGGCGTTGAGATTAAATGTCGCAAAGCGGAGTAATTCCTTCTGTTGTTTTCTCAAAGCGATGGAAATGTATTCCGTATGTGATCAATCACTCCACAATGAAAAGCGGCCGCTAGAAGTTTGACGAATAGTTCGAGCGACGAACATCGCATCGAACCGGACGCCAATATTTTAGTTCCCATGGGAAACGGAAGGGACGGACGGATGAATGGATGTATGGATGAAATTGAGCTCACAACGGATTGCTCGCGGAGCGTGCGATTTTCCGGATCTATCCAAGGATCGAATCCGTGGGCCGGAACGGCGGGCGCAGGAGCTTTTGGCTTCACAGAATCCAGAAGCGCGCTCGAGGTCCACCAAGAACTTGAAGTCTTTGGAACTTTGGCGCAACTCAGACTTCAGACCGACGGTTTAGTTCCCTACGGGGAGACCCTAGAAACTTTCTCCGGAGGGATCAGGAGCGCCAAGGCACTCGATGAATGCCTTATTTAGTGGAGTCGGATTCGCATTCGACACGTGGGATTTACATCAAAAGCTTCCTACTTTCGCTTGTTCTGCGGCGTCGATGACGGCGCTTTCGTTGTCAAAGTCGTCGCGTTCCGCGCTCGTCTACGCTGTTGTTGTCTTGTCGATGTTGATGTTGCTGCCGTTGTTGTTGTCTTCTTGTTGTAGCTTCTGTCGTGGCTATTGGCGTTGTATGTAGTTGCAGGAATGGGGTCTGGAGTCGTCACGAAACATTTGACAGTGTCTTCAAAGCGTCTGATCGCTTCGGCTTCGATGGCTGCGCTCATTTGGGCGCAAAACAACAAGAAACTCAAACTCGCTTCCGCAAAGATTGCCCGGCCCGTTGCCGGACCGGTGTTTGAGGCTCAGAGGCATCGCACGAGCGAGACAGAGGCAAGTTCGCCATGATGTCTTCTTAAAAGGCCCCGGACAGAATTGACAGTGAATGCGGGATGCCGTTAGCAGCTTTGATGCGGCGTGAAGTGACCGGCAGTCGAGGAGCTACGGCCGACTGCCTTGCTGGTATACTGGCGAGACCGGATCGGCTGCGGGATGGATGGATTGAAAGATAGATAGAGTGAGGCTCATCATTCCACTTAATTCGCTTAAGAGCTTCAAGACGTGTCGCTCAATCTTTGACGTCGACCATCATCAGCCCCCTCCTCTTCTTCTTTCTGCTGCTCGTCATCGCAGACTTCTTCGCAAGTCTGCTGGTCGCTTGCTTGGTGCTCCGTCCGTCAATCGGTCCATCAGTCCGTCCGACAGTCAGTCAGTCAGTCCCTTGCGCGGTCGGTCGGTCGGTCGGTAGACCCCGGTGAGTCTGAATGGTGTTCCCGCACATACGCCCCTTCAATCGTGGATTCTCCCGCGATCGAAGCGTCAGCCGCAAGTCGGTTAGCCGGCCGGCCGGCCGGCATTCACGAAAGCTTCGAACAGCGGTCCATCTGATGCGGGGGAGACCGGGGATGAGCCGCGATTTCGGTTGTCTTTGCTCAGTACCCTCTTTATGTGAGCGAACGAGCAAGCCAACCAGAAAGCCACAGAAATCCGCGGAAAACGCCGACGCCTACTTGAAGTGTAACGCGACGTCTCCGACCGGTCTTCCAGTTTCATCTCGGTCATGCCCATTAGCTCATGGCTCTTGCATATCTTTTATCTCGAAGGTTTCAGTCAATGATCCTTTCGTGCCACAGGTACCCTAGGATTATCTTGCTTCCATATTTCCTCTCAAAATATGGCTTTTCCGTACATTTTCGTGAGGCCCCGTCTGAATTCGTTATCTAATCCATCAAATTCGGCTTAATTTTCCCTTTATGACCCATCCTTTGTTCCTTTATCTCTCCCAACACCCGGGCTGTTTCTTATCTCTTTTCTGAATCCTTCCGAAGACGTCGGCTTACCTCACAAGAACCATAGAACGGTTCGCATGCGCCTCCACGAACGTTCCCCCCACCTCTAGGCGTGACTGAAACTTTCCTGGTCATTTGTTTCCCGTGAATTTCCCTTTGCATTCTAATTTACCCCGCTTCACTTCAATTTTTGCCTTCTTCCGAGATTTCGCAATCGTCGATGGAGTCTTTGAGGTTCGTTGAAGGAAGAGTTCGATGCGTCTCAAAGGTCTGGAAAGTTTGTGACGCGTAATTCGGGATTCGAAAGAGCGGCTTCTGTTCACCCAGATGTTGTTCCTCGGGATAAGGATCAATGATTCGGACGAGGAATAAACAAATCAAGCAAACGAACTGCGTGAGTGAGCGGGAGTAGAACAATCAAGCCATAAAACATCGATAGCAAATGTCTGCGTTTGACTGAACGAAAATGAAAATAATCTTTCCCGTCGTCGTCGGCGATGTTAGTTCAAGTACACAAACGTTGGTTCCAGTTGGATAAGTCGCAGTTCAAGATCAAGGTGTCAGCTGTGCGATGGCGTGGATCGTGTGCGCTGTTCGTTTTATTTCTCTTACGAGTCGATCGGAGCATCGTTGCGAGAGGGGCTGTTCCGAACTAGATTCGATTTGATTCCAATTCGATTCTGATCTTTACTACCAGAACAGAGAGGGATTCGCTGTTTGTCACGACGACGCGATCCAGCGCCTTCGCCGATGTCCCCGCGAGGTTCTTAACCTCGGGGCGCTGATCGTTCAAGATCGTCTGATCCGGACTCGCAATCGAGAACCGTTAGGTGACTCGCGAATCACACCATCGACCGACTCCCAATCTCCGGGTCTCACGACCACTAATTCGAGCGATACGATATCGCGATGGTTCCGAAGTCGCGAAGAAGGCTACGTCGCGCCGGTCCAACAACCGAAAGACCGCAATGGTCTGGAATTGCTTTCTGATCTGTTCCGCGGAACTGCTTACGGAGACATGTTTCGTAGGTGAAGGACAACGAAGTGCGAATTAGGTTCCGCCTTACACTATGACGGGTCTGCCTCCCGTGAAACGCGGCGGATATCTGAACAAAGCTTGAACAACCACTTTAGTCTCGCTGATATCAGATATGCGCTGCCATGGTTGTAATTTTCGGGGTTATGCATCGTATTCGGTGGTTTCTGTCGCTGTCGCCGCCATTGTTGCTAGCATTTTGGTTGTCGTCTGCGCCATTGTTGTTGCCATGATGGCGGCCGCTGCTTCCGCCATTGTTGTTTCGGTCATGCTTGTTCCCATCATCATCGTTGTTGTTGTTGTAGTTGCAAGTGTCAATGTTGTACATTCACACTCACCACCAACCTTGTTGTTCCCTCCGATTCAGTATCATCTAATTCTGATTCGCTCAGTTTTACAAAGAGAGAACGGCTGATGGGCAACCCATAATTGTTGTTGTCCTCGCGATAATTGTTGTTGCATTCATGGTGTGTCAGGATCCTGTTGTCGTTCAAACCGATTTCGGCCTTCCCGATCATCGTGTTTTTGGCGGGAATGCCCCCATTGTTGCTGCCTTGCATGACTTGATTGTTGCTATTGTTGTTAAATATTTTCGGTTCTGTTGTTGCATATTGGGTTTTTCTGCCAGCCCTGCTATGTTTTCTGTTGACCCTCGTGAACGATTTCCAACGCTCGATGTGACGTGAACTGAATGCAATCGGAAAGACGAGAATCTTTGTTGGCGGCTGCTAGCATCGCCGCCGAAGTGCATGCCGACTCGGATGACCGGTATCGCTATTTGTTGTTGAGCGTTCACCGTCGCTTTGCCCAACTTGAAATCTTTGGAAATTGAAAAGCGACGTGAACAAAAAGACTATCCCGAAGGTCGCGTACGCTCAAATCCATGTCTGTGACTTTTATTTAATTTCGATTACGACTGTCCGAGCAAAGAATGCTGGGTTTCGCAAGGAATGACAACCGCAACGCCGGCACAACCGACGACCACGACCTGTGAGCGACCATAGCTTGTCCAACTTGACAGTCCGCGATCGATTGAGTGTCAATGAATTGCACTGCTGCGCGTGGCTTTTCCACCTGCAATGAATCCGACAGCGGGGCACTGACAAGCGACCGTACTAGTACCGCTACAACAACGACGACGACGAGAACAACGATGATGTTTTCAGCTGATTGAAGACCGTTTGAAAGCCCTTCAAATCAGTTGTTGGAATGGCTTGATGCTTTGTCACTCTTCCCTCGAAGGAAAGAGATGTCGAGCGTGCCCAACGCGATTTTGTGTAACAGTCATCTTGTTAGTTCCTATGTTGACCATGGAATTTCAAAGACGTTCCAAACTCGATTCGTGCGCAATGACAACCACAGTTGAAACACTCAATGGACATTAACGAAGACAACAGCATCAACAAGCGCATTAAGAGCCAAGACATTGACAAGAACCAGTGCTACGATAGCAGCAGTAGTGCAACAACGCTCATTCTCAGTCACTGCAGCGACAATGATAACGTTCACCACACTGACCGAAGTGACCCGGCTCTGATATGCTCTCATTGATCGAAGTTTTTGATGATAACTGGAGATTGGATGTTTAGGGACTGCCGAAAAGGAAAAAGGGAGGTCACGATAACTGGAGAGAGCCAGCTAAGAAACGAGATGCCGATTCGGAGTTTCGCTACGAAATTGCCGTTCTGAGACGAAGCTTGGACACTCTCCCTGATTGGGATGTTGAAAAGCTGCGAGAGATCTGACCACGTTCCTTGCGGTGTCAGTACATCACGTACTTCTCGCGATCCACATGGTGCTCCGTATGCCTAATGTCTCTTCGTGCACATGATGCTGGTTACCCCGCATCTCTTCATCACGGTGTGACCAAAAAAAAACTAGAGCTCATGGAAGTGAATGCATTTATTTCGACATCCTCATTGCAAATATGAGAATTGTAACGCCATGCATTGAGAACCAGGGGTCTATCGCACGCACGCAAACATCACAGACACTTTGAATCATTCACTTCAGATCCTGAGTACCTACGGATCGATAAACGTATCAGAAGCGCGCTGTCGCGTTCCAGGGTTAAACGTGCTCACTCTTGCGACGGGTAGGAGAAGCTTTTTCCATAGTAGTTGAACCCTCCACTCCCGGAGAGACTCCCGGTCTCTTTGGATTGTCGACAAAACCCTCGACATAAGAATCACATTGTTCGTCCTGGACGGATGTGAATGCCCTGATCTCGAAGGATCAGGACTACGGTCCTGAGAGCCGGCGTCGCCGTCGGCCCTGCGCGAGATCCACTCGCCACTACCACTGCATGAGGGTCGGAGTTTGGCGCAAAGAGAGCGAACATAGCGATAAGAAGTGCGGAGGCAGCGAAGATAGCGACGGGGGGTACTACGACAGCAGAGCTGGCGATGAGAAGTAAAACAGCGACGAAGCTGGCGATGAAGAGTACAACAGCAAGCAATACGGTGACAATGGGCACAGCGAGACCGACGATTGCGACGATGGGTACAAGTACCGCTGGTAGAATGAACAGGGGCACGACAGCAGCAGCGTTTACCACAAGGGGTACGACAACAGCAGCCGTAGCGGCAAGAGGTACAGCAATAACGTAATTGGCCGCAAGAGTCACAACAACAGAAACTGCGTCCAGCAATGTATGAACAACCATGATGACCAGCCTTGAAACAATCAAAAAAGCGGTAAGCAGTATAACAAACACGAAATGGCGACTAGCAGGATAGCAACAACAAGAATGAACTCGGCGAGAATCCCAAGGAGTACAGCAGGAAGGCGTTCAACCGCACGGGATCAGGATCAGTGGCGCCAGGCTGCACAAAAACACTTTGGAAGCAACTTCGGATAGTCTGCTTCCAACCGCCGTTTTAGCACGGGGTTGCACCTAGCGGAGTCGACTTCTAGCGGAGCTCTATGGGCTAGACCCGAGAAGAGTTTGAACCGAGGAGCCGCTTCTCCAGATGAGTTCTCAAGATGCAGGCTCATCCTCTCCAAAGGATAGAGAGTTCTAGTGGATGGATGCATTATGCCTCAAGATCGTGGTGCATCGGGGGCGAAAAAGTAACCGGCATACAACGGGCACAGCAATAACGAATCGGGCCACAAGTGGAACAGCGAAGAGAGTGAAGATCTGCCGGCTCGTTGAACTCTGATTTCGGAACTAACGACCAAAGCCAGACCATAGTCAACCAAGATTCAACCACGGTTCTTGCGGCGTTAGTGCACCCAGCACTTCTCGCGAACCACATTGTGGTCCGTCCTGTTGATGTTTGTTCATGCACGGATCTCTCATTCATTGATCTCTTCATCACGGTCCAGCTGAAAAGACTAGGGCACATGGAGGTAAATGCATTTATTTCGATATTCTCATCGCAAGAATGAGAAGCGGAATCCTCATATTTGCTATCCTAAGGGAACCAGGGTTCTATCACACGTACGCAAACATCACAGGCAGTTGAATCATTCGATTCAGATCCTGAGTACCTACGGATCGATAAACGGGTCAGAAGTGCGCTCCCGCGTTCTAGGGTTGAACATTCTCATCCTAGCGACGGGTAGGAGACGATTGCCCCTCAGTTGTTGCACCATCCAGTCCCGGAGAGACCCCTGTCTCTTTGTATTGTCGTCAAACCCCCAATCTATGGATCACATGGTTCATCCTAAGTGGATGCGAATGCCAGGCGCGATTAGTGTCAAGGCTGAGTGTGCTCCACCAATCCTCACTACGGTCCTGGATGCCGGCGCGGCGCGCGATTCTCTACCCCGTGACCTAATATGCGGAGCAAAGTCTGGCGCAAAGACAGCCAAGATAGCTATAATACATACGACGACAGCGGAGATAGCGATGATGGGTACAACAGCAGCAAGGCTGGTGACGAGGAGAACAACAGAAGACAGGATGGCGACGAGGACGACAACAGCAGACACGATAATGATGATGGGCACTGCAAGTCCGACGATTGCAAGTCCGGCGATGAGTGCAACAGCCGCAAGTACAATGTAAAGGGGCACGACAACAGCTGCGTTTACCAGAAGGGGTACGCCAACAGCTCCCATGATCCTGAGGGGTACAGTAAACGCGAGCCTAGCCGCCAGAGGCCCGACAGCAGAAACTGCGTCCAGCGATGTACGACGTGTGACACGACCAGCCATGTCGACAAGCCTTGAAACAATGGAAGAAGCGAGACGCAGTACAATACAAACAAAAATGGCGACGAGCGGGACAGCAACAACAAAAATGTACTTCGAGAGAATCTTGAGGAGTACAACAAGAAAGGCGTTCAACAGCACGGAATCAGGAGGAACGGCGCCGAGCAGCACAAAAACACAAAAATGGGGTTCGTTTAAGACTAACTACTGATGCTCTGCTACCGACCGCCGTTTCAGCGGGGAGATCGCAGCGAACGCAGGGGGATGTTGGGTTGCGGTGGGTCGGTTCTGAAGTGCCCTCACCTGAGACGCTGTGGGGGTGATTGAACCCAAGTCGCGGTCCAGTATGGCGCATGGACAAAGGCTTCCCGGGGTGCTGTTCGCGCGTTAACCTTATGTGGGGCTCATGGGCTAGAGCCCGAGAAGAGTTTAAACCGAGGAACTTCTCTGGTCTCGGGTCGCAGGCTCGTTTTCTCCAAAGGATAGACAGATCCTGTCAATGGACGTTCTATGGCTGCGTTCTAGAGCAGCCTCCTTTAGCGTACTGCCCCGTTCAGGCCCATTTCTAATATAGTCAAATCACAAACCGCTCAGCGGAGAGAACTTGGAACTCGACCTTCACGGAGATCTCCTCAAAACTGCAGTCTTCAGCCAACAGAAGTGCCTCGTTTGGTTTTTCGCAGCATGTCCTCACCAAATCCTATATTCTGATCAAGTTTTTTATATGAAGATCTTTTTAATATTAAAGCTCGAACGATAAAGATTCAGCGAAGACAACGAAGAGACACGATAATGGACGAGGCAGAGAGCGTGAATAGCGCAGGGGACGATTCCTTCTTCCGACGGTCGATGACGCCGACGATGAAAGTATCGACGCTTGAGCGAAACTGGGCAAGGTGGTGTCGAAATGTTCCATGAGCGTTATTGGGTGCTGGCTGCTTCTGGATGTGGTCCGCTGATCGAGCGCCAGTTCAGTGATTCTGGTGCGAATTCATCGACGAAAAGGCGAGAGGTCCGGTGAAATTCAATACCATCATAGATGACTGACAGAGTTGATTTTTTTCTGCAACCGGTTGGGGCAAGTCTAATTAATTGTCCGATGCCACAAGAGTCAGGCGCGTCCGTGCCTCCGTCCGTAATGGCCTGAATATAATTTCGCGTAAAAGAGTTTTCCGAACCCGATATTTGGCAGCATGGCAGTACCCTCCCCAAAAGACCTCCTCCCCGCTTCGAGGACTTTTTTCTTGTTCGGTCCACGGGTTCCTGCTTTCCATATTCCGAGGCCTAATCCACTCAACCATCATCTTATGCCGTAATTCTCGGAGTGTCCCGATCGGACTCGTTCGCAGACTTGACCGTTGGATCGGCTCATTGTCTTCGGGAGCTTTGTTGCTGGGCGATCGCTGTCTTGCTGCTTCGCTCGCTCGTGAAAGCGTTCGTTGAGGCGAAACGACTTCCGAAGAATAGATGTCACCCAAGATTTGAGCGCATTCGTTGAACTCTCTCCGTGATTGACAACTTTCAACGGCAACTATGTTATTTTTATCTCATCGACTCTTTTCCTGCTGTCTTGCTGTTGTGCTGTCGTCTTCGTCCATCCTCTCGATCCGTCTGATGCGCCTCAAGTATGACTGAAGTGTGAAGTTTCTGAAAACTACCCAGACTTCGATCCCGCATCGACACCAGCTCGCAAAGCCTCGCGAACCGGTTGAAATCTAGAGGTCAGCTTCATAGGAATCCAAAAGGAATGCAGTCCCCCTCCACCCTCGGCGGTCGCGGATGAAACTGATATTTACATTCGAAGTCAAGATAATACCCGGATTGAACTGAACGTCGGTTTGAGTCGAAATTTTGGAACGCGAAGAGATGGAATTTTTCTCCTCCAACAAGTTTTGATCTTGACCTCCCCAAGTTCAACGGCCCAAGTTTTTTCGTCACTCAATCTAGGAACGTGAATGAAATTGACGTCCATGGAAGTTTGCATGTCTATGCTATCGACCACCGCTAATGGACCAGGACTTCATGGTTCATCAAAACGAGTTGAAGTTCCGTCCCGAACTAAGTTGAATAAGGGAAGAGCGTAGAATGTGGAACGAAGATCGCCTTTCAAAGGAAAATCATCGCAGATCGACTCAAGTGCTACATGATGTACCGGGAGGCAAAGGGTATTGCACAACATGATTGACGGGGCATCCGCTCCCCTTTGTCCGGAGAATCACGCACCGGAATCGACGGAACTGGAATTTCCGAGCCAAATGAAGAGCAACGCACACCGAAACCAGACCCGAACGCGAACTTGTTCGCGAGATATCTTCCGATTCCCTGCAGGATCTCAGCATCCGTTCCGAGCCCCAGATGGAGAGAATTTCGTGGGTGTCGAGTATGTTACGAGATTTTCGAAAGTAGCCCTTGAGATCGTTTCGCGTCTTGAATATAATTCCTCTGTAAAGTTCGATGACTTTCCGCTCTCGAACAGAAGCACGTCTGTTCTTGATTGTGTGGAGCGACTCCGTCGGATCTCATCGAGCAGTCCACACACTTCGTTCGGGCAGCGAAATCGAAGCGCATTCATCCGATTCTTCTATCTGGTTTTATCTCGGCCTATCAACATTTCTTCGGTTTTGTCGTTTCATTTGATTCCTTTTCGCCTTTAGCGTTCAAATAGCCAGCCGATCACATAGAGAAGCATTATTCCTCTCTGAAATGTTCGAGAGATATTCAAATTCACGGACCTAAAGTCCAACGCCCGGTCGAGCATTCGCGGTCATCGAGAGTCTCTCATTTTTCTCTCGGCCGGCCGCTATCTCGAGATCGACTTTTTGGAAGGGAAACGTTCGTTTGCTCACTCGTGCGCGCAAAACAGATAAATAAATGGACGGAACGGTGGACGGTCGGACGGACGAACGGACGGATTGAAATACAGTAATCCATTAAAGAGTGATCGCCTGCGCTTTCCCGTTGCGATCTTGTGAGCTTAGACCCGCTGCGAACGAAGAAGGAGGCGTCGAGAAATGTTCATCATACATAACTCGATAAGAATACCTCAAAACAAAACAACAACGACAGACAATCCGTGAGTGATTGTGGCTCTATTGCAGCCACCGGCTTCAGACGCAATTTCTCCTCACGCCATTTTTCTTCGAAACGTGTCTTGTTTCCTCCTGGATCTTCGTTTCCAACGAGGCGAGAACTCGATGCGACGTGATTCAGGACATCATTTCCAGGCGCCAGGACGCGGCCTGGCTCAAATCTCTCGCGAAAGGTGGGCCCTAGGAAAAGGTTCGCCGGAGTCCCACAGGGCCACCGGATTAGGCCCTCTGCTCTTCATCGTCTACTCGATCTGGTCCATTGCTGGAAAGCTTCCCGGCTCACGGATTCGCACGCCTGGTCGTCGGCAGCTTACTCGATAGTCATATTCGGATGAAGATGGTTCAATTCCCCTCTCTTAGGACGGATTTGTGCATTTTTGATTCCGATAAGTTCATGGAGCTGTTATTTCACTTCTGAACCGTTTGCTGGCCCAACGTGCATTCGCCGCGAGCTGTGTTCAGGAGTCGTCATCTTCGTCGTCGAGAAACACGATCCCCCGTTGTCTTCGTGCTCAGAAGATTCGCGAACGGATGCTTTCATTTTTTTCTTTTATCCTTCTTCGTGTCCGGCGGGAGCTGCTCGAATATCGACTTTGAGCTCTGCTTGCCGTCGATATTTTTCAAATTGCTCCATCGCGACTCGTAAGCTCGTTGAGGCGAGATCTTCTGCGAATCCGATTCCCTACCTGTTCGGGCCCGTTAAACCGATGCCCATGCGAGTTGAGTGAGTCACAGTCGAATAGGAGAAAAATAAAAAATAAACACAAGATGGTTATCGAGAAACGGGCGAGTAAAGCGGATGATCGGACTTTGGAGAGAACAAGGGGATAATGAGGTTTTAAAGCGAACACAACCACAAAGTAAAGACATGATCATTCGATGCTACGACTGCTTTCGAACGAGATACGCGTATTTGTTCATATGTATAGCTTGGAAATGGCACCGGTTTTGGGACACTGACCATTTCTGGAATGTTCAGATCGTTCTGTCGCAATATTGAGGCAAGGCCCGTGAATCATCGCTATCGATACGATCTGATGTGAGTATGTTCGGTGAGTCTGGTGGTTTCTAAACAAACATCCGAAATGAACGGACGGACGAACACATCTTGATCTGAACGACCGCGAGCCGCTCAGTTCAATTATGCCGCCGTGTCGCGGTCGGTCCCGCGGTAACACGGCGGGAGTTTCCAATGCTATTTTGAGGCAAACTTCACTTGTGGAATTTGTAGAAGCTCACCAGGGAAGAAAAATGATGGCCCGATGTCAAGAAAGTGTTCTGGTAAGATCACTTGTGAGGCTTCTTGCCTCGCCTTCACGCCTGTCGAAGTAATTTTCACGTTCCCCTGACATCACCGAATATCTTACCATACGGTTCAAGCTTGTCCTTCTCCGCTCGTTCGTTCTCTGGTTCGTTTCCTTCCTGATCGTTTGAGTTGCTCCCTACGGGCTATGTGCCGAACACTCGAAGACTGTGCCACATCCGAGAATCAGAAGAAAAGTATTTGACGTCAGGACCGCCAATAACTCATGTGCCTATATTGTTCTGACGGTCGATGGTAATCGGGACGATTGGGGCGGCAACAACCGTTTCTTGTTTTCCGTTGAAACTTATTTTTTTTTCTCGTTCGCTGCCGTTGTTGATGCTTTGCTCTCGCTGTTGCCTTCTTACGCCCGCCTCGTCGTTGTCATCTTCCTGTGGAGATCCAGAAAATAGTGACCTTCGTCGCCGATTTTTCGGTTTTTCCGAAAATCGGGGGGTTGTGAACCATTTTCCCACCAATCTTAGCGGAAAGTTCGCCGTGTGCGTGTTCTTTCGAAAACGAGGTTTCGCGATTGATTTTAAGCCTCGAGGATGCAATAGACGAATCGATCGATGTTCAGGCCGGAAAATGCGGAATGCAACGAGACGGAACGGAGATCTTGAGAGTCGTTGGCAGCACTCTCGGTTCCCACGGTAGATCCGCCCCTGGTCAGAAATCTACTAATGTTTGGAACCCTCTTTTTCTCCGTAATTATAACGACGCCTCAATGACGATGATTGCGATCGCCTCAGCTGCAGTTGCGACGACAATGTGTGGCTTCGGTCGAAGATACGGGCGACAACGTCGACGCAACGGTGAGAATAAATTGGAAAAAGAAAATGAACAAGAGGAGAAAATTGTGCGTTCCTCTGAAGGCATCGGAAGTGTTTTTGAACATTGTGGTCAACTTCCTGACGTTTTCATGATGAGTTCTTCAATGCTGAGCTTTGAATTGCGCTGCGCTGCGCTGCCTGCCTGCGCGCAGCCGGTACAAGCATCAAAACGAAGCGACGAACGACGCACGAGAGGTCTCTGCTTGTTTTCGGATGCAGCATTCTGTCGTGATTGCGCGTGACTTGCCATCAAGCAAAGGCGAGTACAGTCGCGTTTGCACGATTCGGATGAAGTTTCTAGATCATCCAGCCGAGTTGCCCCGAGGTGGACGGCGGAAACGAAAAATTTCTCTCCATTTCTGTCGACTGGAGTTCCGAGCGAAAGCAGCGCAAGAATTAATTCGCCGGCGATTGTAACGTTTTCCGTTTGTTACTGTAAATTGCTCGCTTGCGCGAAAGGCGTTCTTGCCGGGTGTCAGAACTGTGGGAAGATATCGTCGCTCGAACAGCATTTGTCGGTAACATTGTCGACGGGCAGAAAATCTAAACGAAAGAGATGTTCGGGCGCCGTTTCGCGAGCTGTGGGACGATATGGTGGCAAAGCACCGACACAAATGATTATGTACTGTCTTCCCGCTCACAGCATCCTGAACTGCTCAGGGTGAGCCTCTTGAGGTCGTTTCTCGGCTCGATTTCCTCACTTCCGGGACGGGAAATCGATCGTCCTTCAAGGAATCCGATTTTTTTTTGGAAAATCCGCGGGAAACGCCAAAAATGAAGACAACCGTTTGTACGGAAAGGTCGACGGACTTCCAGAACGCCATCCGCTGTCAAGGCGGTGCGAAAGTTATTCTGTTCCGCAGCTGATTCGATGAGTTCTGTTCGATTTTAGCGAGGAATCCGACGATTCCGTCGTTCTGCCGTTTTCGTGTACATACCTACATTCCGCGTTTCATTGATTGTCGGAATGTTCATTAGTCGATGACAACCGTGTCTCATCGAATCTTTTCTATTGCAGGATATGACGTCGCAAACGCATCACTTCATCAACCGAAGTCCAAATCAGTTGGGCGGACCTCAGCATGGGCCACTTCAACCGCAGCGAAGTTCGGAGCCCATTCTCGGAAATTCTTACAAGAGCTTCTACGATGAGAGGTGAGCAGCACAGCAGCAGAAGATTAACTTCATTCTTCGTTGATCACAATGATGCACACGATGCTTGTGCCGAGATGATGATGATGATGCTGACGAAGACGACGACAGTGACGACGACGATAATGCGATTAGACAGACGTCCGTAGTTTTCGCCGAGCGCGAATTCAAATAACGGGCTGTGTCGAACAGAGTAACGCCGACGCTGCGCCGCGCCGGAGTCAACGGTTACGCCGACTTGCGAATTATTTCTTCGTTCTGTTGTACCTACCTACCTACTATCAACAGAACTGATAAAAAGTCCGCTCGTTTGTTCGTCGCTGGCTGCGTCTGTCGTTCGTTCGTTTGTTCGCGGATCCACTTGGATCAACCCCCGATCTTGGAGCGTTGACTAGTCGACGCAGACGACTTGACGACTCTATCCTCGGCTTAGCAAAGCATCGACTTCACCTTTCGTAGAAGAGAACAAGATAAATCAAGCACTCCCAGAACAGCGGACAGCGCCTTGCCTCGCCGACTTGTGGCGCCGTAAAAAGGAATTTTGTTGTCGCGACAACTCACAACGCGCATCTGAGGTGTTCGAAGCACTTTCCGCGCGCGAAAATCTTGTTTGCCCGCCGCGCGAAAACTCCTCGCGCTCTCTAATCGTTCATCTTGTCTTCGGTCGAAGAGTAGGAGTATGAGGGAGACAGGGAAGGAAGTCATCGCGACCGTCCAGGCGTAACCATCTGAACGCAACGGTACAGTTTACCCTGGTGGTGTAGGGGGTCGGAAATTGGGTCAAAGCACGCAAGCCGCAACGACTCGAACAAGTTGTTTATCTGTCACGGTGTTCCATGATCATCATCATCATGTGGTAATGGTCAAACAATCTTCTTTCTGCGGTTAACTTGTCGGACAACTCTAGTTGCTCGCCAGTTCACTTGTTGTTCGCCGACTTGCCCGCTTGCTCGCTCGCTCGCTCGTTCGGTCAGTTAGCTGGTTTGTTGTCCGACCGGCGCTGTTCTCGATAACTCAGTCTAAACGATGTCTTTGTTCCTCGCGATACGGAACCATCGTATCGACTTGCTGCTTCTCAACAAATTTCTCTCGTCCGCAATTAGCGATTAACGATGATTCACCGCTGTCTGTGTGTGTCGCTTGCTCACTTGCTTTGGATCATCTCGAATTTCTGACATCATGACGACACAACCTAGCCGAACATCCGACGGACGAACGGACACACGACGAACCAGACGCCACCACCCAGCTAGCAGACGGACAAAGGTCGCCGGACATCATCACGATCACGGTGTTATTGTTCATTATCGTGACCATACGCTGCGACAGAATCTTCTTCACGACGGTTGCGTCCATTGTCTTGTCTTCAGAATTCGAGTGAACTTTGTTTATGGCTTCCAATTTCGTTGCCGCTGTCGCGCTCGTTGCTCCTGTCGAGAATTCCAGATCAATATCTGTCGTAAGCCCGACCTCAAACCCTCATCCTTTCTGATCAGATTTGAATGAAGTGAAGACTTTTTCCGCCGATTCTCGCGTATTGCTATCGCTCCTCAGGACTTCGCTGGAGACGGGACGGGTGGCGAACGTGGGATGGTTCGATCGAGGATCTCAAGATTCAAATCTGAAGTTCCAAGGCTCGGTGTTTCAACCCACATCGTGAATTCCACTCCGCAGATACCCTTTCCAACCTATACCCCCCAAACCCCTAAACTCCCGTTCGAAGGGGAACCTTTTTCTAAGATCAAATTCGCGGCCGCCGTTTTGGCGGAGAGCGGGCAGGATTCACAAATGATGGCAAAAATGGCCGACAGAACGAAATTTGAAATGATCCGAAATCGGTTCAAAGTACCCGAAACGTAACCGAGCTTAACAGGTAGAGAACTCGGCGCGGAAAGAAGAGACGTCACCGCTAACGATGAAGGCGGTGTCGCATGAGGGTTCTCTGTCTGGTTTTTTTTTTCGGTTTTGTTGCTGATGCTGAGCTGGGTCGTAAGTGCGGCCTTTGTCTTACTCATTGTCCGCTAAGTCGCAGTTGTTTTTCCCGATTCGATTTATGGTAATTCGTTCTGTTCTTCACTTTGCAGACATGCTGATATCCGCCTGATCCGGGGCGCCGACGGCCAAACATGTCCGTTGATTTACAACAATCTCCAGCTGAGGGAACCCCCGAGGATCCCGTCAAGACCCGAGATGCCTCCGCCTACGCGTGACGTGCCACGCATCTTACCGCTCCCTTCAAGACGACCTCCCCCCCAACCTTCACGCCCGCTGCCACCTCCAGCGACGGTACCTCCGCCGAGTCATCCACCTGCTTCTCATCCAAGCGCAGCTCAGAATCGATTTCCGGAAATGCGCGCCCAGCAGCTCGCGTCGGAAAACAAGAGTCTCCACCTCTTGGCCTCCGAACCCACCGAGAAAATGACGACGGCCACCGCTGTCCCCGTGGTCCCCTCGACTCCCTCGATCCGGGCCACGAACACCGCGTCTCAGAACGGAGTGACCCGAAGTCCGAAGATCCAACATTCGATGGCGAATTCTCAGATTCTCCCCGCGAGAGTCCAAGAGAAATTCGTCAGTTTCGATGACAGTGTCAGAAGTTACAGTCCCGACAGCTGCGGCACTTCTGATACTCCGCGGTCGACACCTGACTCGAAGTCGCTGTCCAGAAGTCTTTCTCAGGGTGCGCGCTCGTTCCAAGATGACATGTCTTCGTCGTCGCCGTCGTCGTCGCCGACCGAGTCGGACAAAGCGAAGGCAAGCCGACGTTTGTGGTCATTCAGTCTTCCCCGCTTCAAGAAGAACAGTCCAAAGACTTTGACAGATCAAACGGCGTCGAGCGGGGTGGAACAGAGGGGCCAAACACTGCCACGAATGCCATCCAGTGTCGAAGCTACAGACGAACGAACTCTGCCCGGGATTTTGAAGAAATCCGCGTCGCTTACTTCGATCAACGAGCTCGAGCAGAGTCGGAAACTCTCGAACAAGTCAAGCGTGAGTCAGTCGGACCTTCAACACGCTCTCGTAACCTCTCCCCAGAACTACAGGGACCCCCAAACCAATGAAGAGTACCAGCGGCAGATCGTGTTCCACACGAGCAACGAGTTCGAGAAACACTACGTGATGCCGCCTCGGGCTCTCCGAAAGTACATCAAGACGAACTTCCGACGACTGAACAACGTCCAGCCACCTACAGCCATCACGAAAGCTGAGGTGCAGACGGTGATTGACGTAGTTTCCACCGAGCCAGAACCTAAAACCGAAACCAAGTCGCCCGTGGAGCGCGACTACGAATCAGGAATCTCGTCGGGAAGTTCCGCGACCGACAACGAGTCGCACTCGAGCTTCGGGAACTGTGAAAACCTAGCTGCCGTTCCAAAGATCACCGAGACCGCCGATCCGGCGGACACCCCTCAAGTTGTCGCGATCAAGTACAAACCACCTCCTTGTCCTCCGGAACCCGTGACCGAACCTCTCCCTGCTCCCAGGAACCGGGATAGGTATCCTGAACCTGAGTACATCAACGGCATTCAATACATCAAGGAAGTTGGAGCCAAAGAAGGAAGCGTGAGCGGAGGCAGCGGAAGCGGGTCCATGGAGAAAAGACGACGGCGAAAGAGTTGCGGATCTGTCAGTAGCTCCAAGTCCGGACGCACAACTCGACGTAAGGCACCCGGTAAGTTTGACATCAGTTTTCTATCGAGGTAGTTTGAGTTCACCAATGACCCTCGAGGTGGTCAAAATTTCCATCGAATCTAGTGCCAAACGGAGTCTTCTCTATTGCCGTCCAATCTCTTCACCGAATCCGACGTGAAGACCACGCACACGGAGCAATGAGAGCACTAATCGAAGAAAATTTCACCGTATCAAGTGCTTTTATCCTCGAAATGTCATGATGACCCATGCGGTTTCGATTTCGGTTCTAAACGGGTGTAGCGTATCATGTGTTTTCCCTTATATGGATTCCCATTTGTTGCCCGCCCGATTTCGGTGCTATCGTTGGTATTTGTCAAACGATCGCAATTTCGGCGCGCAGATTAAATACTCATCTCAACTGCAGACCTTTTCCGGAATACGTCAGAGAAGCAATAAATTCACCGTTCAGCGCAATTTATCCCCTCGCTAGCGTCGATATACTGCGGTTACGGCCGAGTAATGCTGCGCATGTACATGTTCCATCGTACAACTGTTATCTCTTCGTATCTTTGAAAACGAGTGCGTGCGATTCGATTCGATTTTCGTATATCGGTGCCCAAGCTTACCGAGCTTCGATGAAGACGTCACCAACGAAAACGATCGGACGAGCGAAAAAAACTCAGAAATTATCAGACGAGCGCGAAAACTTTCAAGGACCAAATCAAGTTTTGTTCTGAGGCGGTGATGGGGATCCGTGAGCGAGCTTCGAACGAAATTGACGGATGGATGAAGTTTTCTTGCTTGTCCGCTTGCTAGCTAGCTAGCTTAGTAAATCGATGATGTAGTCAATTCGCATGCTACGGTGATCAATCCATGTTTTCAATTTTGACGGAACGCCTCAGATTGACTTACGGGCAAGTGAGGAAGGTGGAAGAAAACAGGAGAAGCAAACTGTCGCGTTTTGTGCTCGTTCGCGAAACACTGCTCGAGCCATGGCTTCGGTGGCGGCTTCGAAGATCGCGGAACGACTTCGGCTGTTTGAACGTTTTGGACAAGTTGTGGCTTGAATTGAAGCGACCGCAGACTCATCCTTCCAGAGCGAACGGCCGCTCTTTCTTTTTTTCGCGCGACAAGGGCGTTTTCCAAATCGGACGGACTTTTGTTTCCGAATGGTTCCGAACCGCAGACCTCGGTCGCGGACGCACCGACTGACGGTAGGATGAAAGAAGCGGTCGCTTGCTCGGACAGGCGGTGGCCAGACAGGCTTTCCTCGGGTGGAAACCCGTGCCCGTCGACGATCGACTGTTGATTGTTAATTGCGGATTGTCGCCGTGCGGTCGGCTAGTTTTGTTCGTGAGGAATGTCGTGTCCGATGCGTTCTATTCATTTCTGTTTCGGTTTGCTAGGCCGGTCCGCAGCATTGCTTCCAATCGGTGTTCACGGTCACTGCGACTGTGGCAGCAGCAGAAGCTGCCGCCGCCGCCTTCCACGTTTTCTCTGGGGTTCTTCTCATTTTTCTTTTTCGTCGGCTATTTGTGTGCGTTTGAAAACCTGCTCACAAAAGAGCGGTGACGGCGCTCAATAATACTAACACCACTTCAGCCGTTGCCACCACCACCACCACAGAAAATCCATTTCTGTGGGCGATTTGCCTTGTCTCGTGATGCAACTTGGAAGTTTTCGGATGAAACACTCGTTTTCTTCTCCGTTTTTTTTGTAGCTGCACTGCTTCTGTTGCTACTTCTGCTCTCGCGGCGTCTTCTGCTTCTGTGCAGTTTTCTATTCGGGTCGTTTTCTCATGAAGTTGTGTCACTTCTCGCTCTAGAAACAGGCCACCCCACTCCGACTTTTCTCTACTCACGACAGAGCTCTGAAACCCCTCGTGGTGGTCCCCGAAAATTCCTCGATTTCCTTCCAATTACCCGTGATTTTCCTGAAATCTCACAAGGGTCCAGGAATTTCCCGAAAATTCCCGAGAATTTCCAATCTCCGGAGCCGAAATCAGCTCCGAGATTTCTTACCAGAGTTGGCAATGTCAAACTGAATGAATAGTTGGGTTCAATCATCACTTCACGCCATGTTTCCCCACAATGAACGGCTCCCGGAGAAGGTTCAGAAGAACTTCTGAACTCGCGCTGAACGGCTGGCAGATTGCACGCAACGTTGACCACGTCCAGTGTCGCTCGACACCGAGTCGACAGTCCGCGGGTCTTCTTCTTCTTCTTCTGTCTCATTTTTTCTCATTCTTCCTCCAAACGCATCTTCTGCCACCGAGATTGAGAGCTGAACCAACGATGAAGACGGTCGCTACCGTGACTCGGACGCGAGCCGTGGAGCAAGCATCCAAGCATGGGCTAGAGCACCGTGGCCACAACGACGTCGCGTCGCTGTTGACTCTGTTGCGTCTTCCTCTCGATCCTCGGTCATCGTTGTCGTCATGGTCGTTTTCCTAAAGCGTGGCTACGAATCGGAGTTTTTGCTTCTTCGTGCCGGCTTCGTGCTTCTCTCACCTGTGGTCGCCTTAGCATTGTTGAAAAATGTCCGCTATTACGTCCAGCCATCCGCAAACATGGAAAAATGAGAAAAAATGGAAACATTTACGTCCACACTTGTTGATATTCGGGGATTCCGCTCCACTCAGTCAGTCAGTCAGTCGGCTGGCCGTTCGTTTGCCAGTCGGCTCGATCCATTCGTCTGTCCGCAGACCCTCATTCAGGCAGGCGGCCTGAGAGGATCCGTTTGTGTGGCTTGCTCGGCCGTCCGTCCGTCTGGCTCTTGTTCCTTCCAATGATCATGAAGTACTTCTTTTCGGAGCTTTGGATTTGTTGTCGAAAGAAGCGAAAGAGAGATAAGAACTCGTCGCAGAAGGTCGCCAGAAGATTCGAGAAGATGTCATTCATATTGTCGAGACCTTGAGTTTGTCAACAAGAATTTGTTGCTGAGTGACCGAAGTCGTAGTCGTAGTTGTTGTTGTTGTTGTTGCCGCCACGAGCGAAGTTTCGGCGAACGAAACGAGGAGAAAGTACTACTCTTCTTCTTCTTCTGCTTCGTTTGAGCAAATAGCCAAGCGACAGGGCTCAGTGGACGAGCATGCAAGCGAGCGAGCGAGCGAAAGAACCGAATGCCAGTGAACTTTGAATCGTTCTCTGCTGTGTGTTGGCTAAGACCACTTTTGAATTTGTTTAATTTTCCTCTTTTCTGTAAACTGTTGACCCCCGAACACCAAGAGCAAAGCAGACGAAGATGAAAAACAAGTCGCTGAGCAAACAGCGCATTGCAACGCCGACGTCGGAAATCCTCGGACGCTGGAGTTTATGATGTTCCTCAAATTACGGTTGAACACCATCTCTCTGTTGACGGGCGGGAACTCACATGGCCCTGCCAGTGTTGCTGGGAATCACACATTCATCATATGTGTACATTCGGAACATGAGTCATCGCAGACAATGACCGAGCCCTTAGAATGGAAATATATATTTTTTTCTTTTGGAATCCGCTTCAGTTTTCGGCTAAAGAGATGGAATTTCAAAACGGCGGGGAACAACCGCAACCGGATTTTGTAACGGGCACCGAATCTGCACCAAAAGATCAAAAAGAAAAAATGTCTGAACAACGGTCTGTCCTCAACGGTTTTATTTCAATGACCCAACGCCCTGGCATTTGTTCGTGATATCTCGGAATTTTTCGGAATGAACAAAACTTCTGTTCAGACCACGCGAGCTTTATTCTTGGGAGGGAGTCTGGGAGAAGGTTGCGACTTGCGGTTTGTTACTTCATCGCCCGAACGCTGATTTCTGCCGTTCAGCGGTAGTAATCTATTTTTCCAAGCGCCCTCGTCTGCCGCAAACTTTCAACTCCTTAGTGAAATTTTGATTTCATCTCGTGGCAGTGATGAACGAACAAAACAAATGGTCACGGAGGATGCGAGATTTACAAAATTGGTACTTCGAAATCATTTCACTCATCCCAGTGACCTCTGCCAGATATTTTTAGTCATTTTCGACAAAATTGTCGGTGGATCTGAGCAAAAAAATCGGTTGCTCGCGGCATACTCCACGAGAAGGTTCCCAGAGGAAAAACGGCGATTCTCGAACGAAGAAAAAAACACAAGAAAAACTTAATCCCCTTGCATTTAGAAAGCCGTCATTATCGAAGGCTTTGCCCCCTATAAATCTTTGATGTCGCTCGTTGGGCTGTCTTCTAATGCTCGCTGATCCCTCTCCAGAACACCGTAGATATCCATCAGAGGCCTTCTCATCGCCGTTTATCTGTTAGAGCGTGCTCTTGGTACACAATGGTAGTGGCGGTCGCTTCTTCTCCGCCGGCCGTTGGCTCTGATGAAAAGGGTTGAGGGTCGCGACGGAGTCCGTTCCACGAGCTGACTGACGGATTGTTCGATCGGAAGACTCGGTCGGCGTACGAGCTGCAGTTCGGCCGCCAGCGAACGTAGCAGGAACCCTCTTCAGTTCGAAGCCTCAGGCTGGTTGAGGAAGGCTTGGCCCGAAGCATCGCCCGGGAGTGGCATCCACAAAGGAACATAATTCATATACGCTCCCTTCTTCAAAACGAGACAAACATAGAAACAAACACACAACACACACGCGTGCTCGTGCGAGAGAGGTCGTTCTTGGAAGCGGCGGCGGCTCACATCGAAAGCTGTACAACATTTAAATTGACCCTCTCAGGTAGTGAACGACGTCTTAGTCCAGGGTCCACAGAGAGGTTTTCATGAAAATCATCGAAATTCACGCTCAGTAACCCTCGGTCGCGTCCTCGTGGTCCTCCGGAGCAGCAGTGGTTGGGGTGATTGATGTCGTTTGAGCGGAAAATGTCGTGGCCTTCGATCGAATCAATGAGTCCGAATCCGTTGGATCCACATTGGAAGTTCGCAGAAGAAAGTGCACACTTTCCGGTAGAAACGCCGAAACCCGTTTCTTCTTGTTCCGGGCGGCCGAATCGGACATCTTACCGAATACAGACATTTATCGCCGCCGCTCGTAATTACAGTTCGTTTGAAAAGACGAAAGAAAGCAAGCAAGCGATAACTATCAGAAGATATATGAATCTGATGAAGCCGTGCGAGGCGTCAGAGATTTGCAGCATTGCAAGCGGTAAATTGCTCAGCACAGCAACAAGACCATCAGCGGCCACCACAACGACAACAACAACAACAACAGCAGTGTGTGGCGCGGCGGTCTCACCGGTTTAGTCGAAGGCGGTATTGACTCAGAGATAACTTGTTAACAATTACCGCGCGCCGTTTGCGTGGGCCGTCGATGATACATCGCCATTTAAACTAAGTGTTTCGTGTAGATTATTTGGGCCGGATACCCCGCCTATCTCTCTCAGTCAGTCAGCCGCTTTCTCTGCTGTACTTCTACCCTCGCTCTCCTTCATTCGCTTCGATTCTGGTTGTCTTCCGCGCGTGTAAGCGACCAGAAAAATTCCTAATTCGCACAATCTCCAATAAAGAACTTCCTGAAACTCAGCCCGAACGTTCTCCACCGTGAGGAATTTCGATTTCGGAATCATGGTGGCCACGGTCGAGCTATGCGCCGCCCGCGAGCTCCAGGCCCTTGCTTACCCGAATGGATTTTACGATGCGTCGTCTTCGTCTTGGTTTCCATCTCCGACCGTTCGTCCCCAAATTCAGCTCGGCTCTTCCGAGGCTTTCGACACAGTGATTCACCGAATGGTCAGGTGTCTCTTTGTCTGTCGGCTCATTATTATCTGTCGCCAAGACCACTACCAAGCTTTGTTTCTTTTTATTTCTTATCCGTTTTGCTGCTCGATTGTTGCTTCGGGTGTATGTTTGCGTTGGGAGCGGACAAGTTGCAGCATTTACGAGCGGTCATCATGCACCAAGAAAGTTCCCTAGCCTGAACACCGAGCGCTTCCATTCCGCCATGTATAGACGCTCATACAGACACCGGCCACGACGGCAAAGCTATCGAAAAAACGGACTTCACACGAGGCCGTAACATTCGTGGTCATAGTTTTCCCTTCTACTTCGTTCTATACGTGGATACCAACCGCATCGGTCACCGTCTTGACGAGGTTCCTTTCCGACTTTCGAGTCGGATCTCTTCGGCGCCGCCGTTTTCCCCTCACAAAGCTATGTTTCGCATGTGCATTTCTTCCTCTCCTTGTTGTTGTTGTTGCGACGACGACGACGACGACGACTCGTAACAGAGTCCCTGTATCTGGTCGGCAATCAGCTAATCGAGGCCCCAATCACGACAAGAGACCATCAGGTGGCTAGCTATCCACCGCTAGCTTGTTTCGCTCACTCGCTCGCTCGCTGGCTACACTGCTGAAGCTTCCTGTCAGATCTTAAACCCCCCTCCTCCCCAGATGGGCGGCGGCAGCGGCAGCTAATGTGTTCTTGACCAGACGTACGCCTTCATCTGTGCGTCTGAAAATGAGGCACCGGCGAAGACCACCGCCGCCACCTTCTCAAGTGAGGAGGCCCCACACTTCCTCTAGTTCTCACCGACCAGCTACTTGAAGCTTACCTCGATATGTCTGTCCTTCCGATCGAGCGAGCGAGCGCTCGACCGACCAACCAACCGCGCTAGCGACCGTCTTTCAGTTCGCTCAGTCAGTGCTCGGCTGTCTTTCACTGCGTCCGTGTGACTGCGGAGGAGATCATGAGAAACCGTGGGTGGTGGGAAAACTGGACAGGATGTGCGGCCATTGTTATGATTCCCCGACCATAATGTGCGAATGCTCCGAAGGAATCAGCAATACGGCCGCCAGCCTCTACTCATGGTGCATCAAACATGCCCACTTTCGTCAAGAAGTCGCTTGTCCAGAATCCGGGAAAACTAAGTTCGCCATCCAACATTAGTACGATATTCAACTTTAAAGTAGGTAGTATTACACTTCTGACTTGAAACAACACAGCTCAGCTCAGGATGCTCCTACTCCTGAGACTCCTGAGGAACGCCTCTTCTGAGCGTTCCATCGGAGTCGCGGCGGACCGAAAACAGAAGATTTTCTGAAGGGATGCCAAGCACCAAATCTGAAGACAGGTTGCTGCTGAGCACCCCGTTCTAAGGCACGCCCGGCACCCCTTCCGAAGACACGCTGTGCAACAACATCCGCCGAAGGGTTTATGGCCCCCTCGGAGCAGTCCGAAGCTATCGCAGCCGGGATGTATTTAGAATGGAATGATTCCGTTTAATTTCGGGCTCATTAATCCCTCGGATAATGGGCCTGGACGTTGAGCGTAGCGAATTTGTCGAACACGTCTCCGAAGACGAACACGATGATGACGACATCGGTGGCGGCGACGACGCGGCGGCGAGTTAGACGTCGTCAGGCGGCTACGAGACGAGAGGAGCCGTAAATGACGAGAACGTACATAGAAAGGGATACCCAGCTGTGCGTCTCGGTTCATTCAGGAGTCCTAGCCCGTTAGTCCGTGGAATCTAGTCATGGACTACATTCGATCTCGGCGATCCGTCCAAATGTCTCAGTCAGTCAGGCGTTTTCTTTTCTTCGGTGTGGCCGTGGTATGCAATACAATCCAGAAACACGACGGTCATGATCGTAATGAAAGCAACAAAAACACGTGGATTGCCAATTGCCGAGAACTCGGAATCAATTAGTTAATAATGAAAGGTCTCTGCAAATCACGGAGTTCAATCCAAGTCCACAACGCATCGCTACAACATGGTCTTTATTTTTTCATTGCAGACCCGAGGATAGCTCGTCGCACGGGAGTGAAGAAGTACCTGAGCCAAACCAACTTCATCGCTGCTCCCGTTTCCAAGGAGTCAAAGGGAAAATACCGAAAAGGATCACAAGGAGACACCAAGCGGCCCGAGCGCGTCAAGGAGCAGGTGAGTGTTCCTGAAACCATTGAAAGTCATCATTTCGGATCGACTCCGCACATGGCACACACGAAAGCCGATTCGTTCCTTGGGCGGATCCGAGAAAAAACTCGCTACAGGATGCACTGGATTCGATTGCGAGAATGAAATCCACTCATTGTCAGATTTATTCGGCTGTAGATGCGTGAGAAAATCTGTCGGCGTAACAAAAACCTTCTATACGCAAAAACGCACCCGGTGGTCGGCGTCTCGGCTAGTCCTGACCGGATAGGGTAACAACCATGACAGAAAGGCAAAATGCAGTTCTTTCTGTGTTTTTTTTTTCCTTTCCTCTTCCATCTTCCTTTATTTGGCCACTTTCTCGAAGAAGTGTTCATGTAGGAAGAAACGGACGACCGAACGACGATGTCGTGTCCGTCAAATCAGCTGAGAACGCATGAAGTGATCGCAATAGCCTACATTAGGTATGGACAACTTGGAACGCGCGATCACGTTTTTTCGCTCGGTTCGCGACCTATAAACAAACTTGGCCGATACGAGCGGCGAATCCAACAAAATACATGAAGCTATTCATGAGTTCTCGAAGTAGATCTACCGTTGCTCCCCGATTCCCGCTCCCTCCGAGTGGAGGGTCTCCGCATGCCGTAACACACTCGACTCGGATGCAATTTTCAGAAATGTTCTCATTTTTCAAGAATAATTCTGAATATCAGCTATTCAAGAAAGCTTCCGAACGACCACCTCGTCCTGCAACGGTTTCCCGTTTGAAAAGACCAACCCGATTTCCCTTCCGGTGCATTCGTTCTCGCGATTTCAGCACCTCTGATACTAACTATCCGTTAAGTCTACTAGACTCAAGCGACAGATGGTCTTCTTCGATGGTCTTTCTAGAGCGACTTGTTTCCGGGCCTCTGGAATAAACCGGGGAGTCTCCCGCTTTTCCCATTTTCCAATTCCGCCTCTAGAAAGAGAAACCAGAAACTTCTTTTGAACTCTTCTAACCGTCCACTTGAACGCGCGGTTCATCGGGAAGTTCCATTTTAAATCGCCAAAGGTAGAAATGGACCAGTTCAAATATTTTCACCAACCATGTTCTCCTTTGAGACCCCTAACATTTGGTCAAAAAAAGAAGAAGACTTTGAAATGAAAAGACCCTCCATCTCTTTTGAGTTTCTGTCGTTTTTCATCGTTTTACCTATTTTCCGTTCCCTCAATCTCTCTCGTCCAGCTTCACTCGTCTCCGGAGTCGTCTTGTGTCACTTAAGCCGTCAGGTAATAGATATGATTATCCCAGAAGCGGTTTGTGAGGACAAATTCTGTCGTTTTTTTTCCTGCAGTATCTCGTTTGGACGAGATTTTTTTTCTCTCGACGTTTCTCTCAGGCAACCCAGGCTCACCTGACGCCACCGGCTGAAGGCAGCATTGTACAGTAATGATAAAGCGGGATCGACTGAGAATTCCTGTGCTTGAGCGCTCTCATAGATCGGTCGTTTCGTAGATCGTCGTAGACGTCAATTACGTTGTCTGCCCCATCAGGTGCGCGGGGCCGTCGCCGTCACCGGTATGAATGCGTGGGGCGGATCTACCTAGCGCGGAGGTCCTCCCTCCCTCGCTTTCTCGCTCGCTCCGTGGATTGCCCGGATTTCGCTACGAAACCGCCTCTGACAAGTCCGTAATGTTTTCATCTCTCACTTTCAATCATCATTACGCCGTGGCCTGATTGCTATCGTCGCGTCGGCCCACGAAAGCGACGACAACGAGTTTAGATCATCGCCATAGCTTTCCTGTCACCATAAGATAAGACTGACCAAATTATTCGACGTCGGATGCCCATTGTTTCCGTATTGTTCGCCGGTCATTATTCGATTTCAATCAAGAAGTCTTTTCTGTGATGCTCCGAGTGACCGCAGATCTATTCAGACGATAGGCAGCATCCATTCTTCCCCAGTACTCGTGACGAAAACCGAAACGGGGACGACCACGTCGTATGAAGCGAAGTTTAGCAGGTCTTCCAGAGATACGGGCGCGAAACGAAATGAGAGCATCTCATATGCACAGTGAACCTCTGCTATTTTCGCACAACCATGTGATTTTTCCCCATTCTTGACAGGATCAATTTAGAGAAAGGCTGTCGGACATGTTGACGAAAGCGTTGGAGACGACGAGCGACGACAGTCCGAACATGATATCCAAAAGAAAATGTCCATCTATCGAGGAGGTGAAGAGAGGACCGCGCAGTGACTGCTCGGGCAGACCACCGGATCGCTCGCTAGATACCTACCGTTGAAGTGGTAAAGGTACCACCATCGGCGCGAGCCGCACGTGGTGTCGCCGATCAACTCGAACAAGTTGAGACACCGCGGAGTGACCTTTGAGGCCGCTTATTAGATTGAGATGTTCTTGACGTGATTTCGTGCCGCCGCATCGTGACTTCGTGTGTGGCCTGCTGGCTCGCGGCTTGGCTTGATTTCTTCGCCGAGGGATTGTTCTCGTATCTTGCGACTCTGCGGTAACTTCTCACGGGGCCCGTCTCACTGCTCTGGTGGCTGAGGTGGCTCCCGTGCTCGATCTCACGAGATAGGTTGGTAAACTTACCAAACGCACGCTGACATTGTACTCTGTCGCGTATATCGCGGGTGCTCGCTGCTCTTTGTTGGTCACCTATTTCTCGCTGACGTGCTACCGCTTCGACGTCGTCGGTCGGAAAAGTACGCGCCCAGTTTCCAGAAGTTGGAGCGTTCGACAATCCACTCGATCGATCGATGTCGAATGAATGCTCAGTGGCTCGATTGATTCATTTGGACGCAATCTGGAATACATCAGACTCCACAGGGGGTGCATCTGTAGGTTCCGTTGATGATTACATCCGTCGTGGCAATAGCGACAGACGAACTCGTTTTTGTTTCTCTCATCCTCCCGGTCCACCTGTCTGGATTCCTCCATGGCCGTCCGTTTTTTTTCTTCCGTTGAAGAGCTCGCAGTGATGCGAATCATCGGTTATTGCGTAGACGCCACCGCTGTTTGTTCTACCAGCAGCGCATCCAGTAGTTCCAGTCCTAGCACCGGTGGTAGCAGTGGTCAATGCGGTGGTCTGGATACCACACGCAACACGCACGAGCAACTGTGGTCCGTGCCTCGAGATCGGACGATGACGACGATTGCGGCGGCGACGATGACGACGACGGCGGCTTTCCAGTGACCGACCCTGTTCCGTCTGTGGGCACTATTGAGATCATTGTCTGTCTGTCTCTTGTGGCGGCGGCGGCGGCGGCGGTGGTTGTGGCTTTTGTCGTCGTCGACGTCGTCGTTGTTGTCTTTTGGTATCATGGGAAGCCAACCAACCAGACAGACAAGTGTTCTGGTGGTCTCAATGGGTGCACTGTTCTCGACTGTTTGACGTTTTTGGGCCACACTAAACATTCACCGCGGGAACCGAAGGCCCCGAAGACCAGAGGACAGAAGTCACAGCCGATGCGATGTTTGGACTTCAAGAGACAAACACTAGAACTGGCGACTCTTCCAGGAGTTTCTGCAGTTTCCCAGCGTCGCTAACTCGATACGAAAGTGTGGTCCGAATCGGAAAGTAGCGTTGAGCGCGATCTGAAACATTCATTCGCATCTAAAGGTGACTCCGAGAAGCCCAGCTTGAGACGGAATTGTCTTTGAAATTGAAAGAGACAGATTGGAGTGAGATGCCACAGTTTTTCTCCTCCACTCTACTCGCCATGATGGATTGGAACGACGAACGGACGGACGCAATGGCGGAAAAAGATTTGTCACTAACCGTCAAAAGGAACCAAAAAATCCACCACTCCTTGAAGCAAAATTGACGCAGATCGTGGGCTGGCTGGAAGCTGGCCGAAATCCGTCCGGCGGAGGAGGGCGACGAGGAACGAATAAACGTTGTCGATAACAGGCCCAACGATGATGCAGCTTTGACGGCTTCATTTCGGGAAGGAATGCCTGATCTTTGTTTTGGGGGGTTTTCGTTTTTTTCGCGATTTTCGCACCCTGTCCAGCAAGGCAATTGAGTCGGAGAGCTCGACGCAGGCGACTTGGTGCAGGTAGTTAGGAGGGAGATAGAGCGAAAGCAGCCGGCACCTGCGGCCATCGTCGCGCCCTTTACGATAAAGTACGAAATCGTAAACGGAGTGTTCTTCTGTGAGTCCGTTTCGAAACGAAACGACGCTCGTTAGCGTCCGTCCGAGCTTTCTTCTGCATCGCTTCGTCTTCTATCTGAAAACTTCTGCCGCCACCGCTACGGTGTTGGTGCGGTCGCTTCCCACGGTAGCGTCCGCGCCGAGTGGACATCACCGTTTCCGAAAACCACTGCTCCTTACCATCAGCTCAATTTTCGGTGGTTCATCGTCCTCCCAGCCAGAGAGAAACACAGGGTGGATATGGTGCCAATATGAAAAGCTTGAGCCACTTGAGGTCAAACATGTACATGGACACAGGGAGGGAAATGTGGCGGAAAGTTTCACCTCGTATCGGTCGGTTTTGCGCGCCGTAAGGTGAGGTGATGCTCAGGATCTGGGCCCCGTCGAAATCTAGTTTCAGGAATGGAGGACGTTGCGCGGGCGTTCAATCTGGATCTGGCTCAGAACAGATCTCTTTGATGACGCCACGGTCGTTTTGTGGTCGTATCGCACCCATCGACAAGATCATGCCCATTCACAGAATCCTCTCTTCTGTCCCGAGCGTAATGGTCGCGGTTGCGCAATTCATGGGATCACGAATCAAGTCAAGTGATGAAAAATAACTCGAAAGCTCCAAATTGCGATTCCTCGTCTAGATACAGAATCATTCCCGTTATTGAGCCGTATCAAGAAGGGGCGTAGGCCTCGCGATCGAAAGCTCGCGATAAGAGTTCTCTTTGTCCTTGCATCATAGAAGAAAAGAAGAAAAAATGTGAGAGCAGACTGCATCGATGAATGCTGTTGCAGCAGCAGCAGCACAGAAGACCGAAAAATAGCATCGGCTGAGCTTTATACATTGCACCGTGCTATGTACATGCTGTCCATCCATCATTGCCTGCCTACCTGACGGCGTATCTACTTGGCAATCAATCTGCCAATCTAACGGTATGTTAAAATGCGAGAAGCCCCGACCGACGATCTTTCATCGTCATCCTAGCCTCGTAAATCTTCATCGGCTGTCGAAAAAGATATCTCTCTTGAATCTCTCGAATTTCTCGCCCGCTGAAAAATCCAAGTCGCATTATCTACACCGGTTTTCGACTTGCCGGCGGATCACTCGAGGGGCCCGCGACCGTCGGCAAGCTCAGGATCATCTTCCTCCTCCACCCCCGATTGACGAAGTGACCCGCTTCGTTTCCGTAGATCTCCGGCTAGAGATTAGCGGAAGCGACGGCTAAGGCGAAAGAAAAGTGAGATGACTCTGAAAACAGGGCACCGAAGCAGAAGATGATGAAAAGATGTCAACGATGATGCTGATGATGATCTCATCATCGTCGAATCGGCACAGGTTCTTTTGGTGTTTACTGATCCCCTGCGTTCGTCGCGGGCATCAGATGACCGACTGGGTGGTCGTGCCGGCTCACTTGGACAAATTTTCAAAATTAACCGCCGCCGCCGCCGTCGTCGGAACATCTCTTCTGCCTCGCTCGCTTGCTTTCTTCTGTTCATCGGTGACCGAAGTCATCTTGAGCTATTTTTTCAGCTTTGCTCGACTTTGGGGCTTGTTTGAGTCTGGCAAGCTAACGCTGCTCCCGGGTGGTAAATGAAGCTCAAGTGAGGAACAAAAAAACAACGAGGGAAAAAGACGAAGCAGGCAATGGAGATGACCGTGCAGGTGCACGGCCCTATTCTTCTTCAAATTAAAAACAAAACCATCCGACGACGGCGGCGACGAGGGAGAAGACGTCGGCTCTGCCCAAAGCGGATGATCAAATCGGGTCCTCGAAGCTCGGTCGGACAGGCCCGTACATGACGTACGATTCGAAGACTTTACGACAATCTGGTTTGATCGATTTAGCGATCCACCTATCAGTCGTTTATTGGATCCGGAGGAACATCTCCGATCTTTGAAGAATCCCGAAGCGCCGAAGTTCACCCGGATTATCACGTCGTCAGGAATTTCCGATCCGTTGTTCCGTGGGGAAAGAGCTCCGAAGATTCGGAACTCAGATTTCGAGAATAGGCTGTTTTTCACGACTTGCTCCGGAACGAGACAACTTTCCCAGACGGCTAAATTCTGTGCCCATCTACCCTCCTGTCGCCAGGAATGGAAAGTTGAGAACACTCGCGGCGAACAAACTCTAACATAAGTGATGCGACTTGTCTTGGGAGGACACTTCTGTTCTGCGACTGTGTTCAGCTTTGAAGAGATGCTGGAAGAAAGCGCGCGTTTTTCTTTGACCATCGAATCACAAAATAGAGGGGACGAGTGTTCGCCGTCGCTGGGCAGCCATGAAGCAGATCGGCAATGCTCACCGAACGACGTAAAGATGCGAAACGGAGGAATAAATAAGGAAAAAGCTTCGTTTAGTTTAAAGAAGATCTATGGGTGCCCTTCAAAGCCAACGGTGCGTTTAGCAACGACGTGTCGAGCAAATAATAGATTTCAGGGCGAGCTTTCAGACGAAACAGAAGGCTCGAAGAAGACCGAGAAGCAAAGGAAAATACGCAACCACCTCGTCCTCCCGCCACAGCAGCCGGTGGTTAACGTCTGTCGCGCGTCGACCACATTTCTCCATTAACAAGTAGAGTGATCGATTTATGGCCTTGCTGATTCGTATCGCGGATTGGAGCCCCCATCGCGTGAATCTTCCCCCAGTTTGGGGATCGTCGCAAGGAAATCCAGATTCAGAGTGTGGAATGCCCGAAAGTCGACGATGAAGTCGTGGAAGCTGTCACGGATACCACGTATATTGGGGACTCAAGCCTTATAACCCCATATACCCGGGGTACCATCGAACCGGGCAATCCGCTAAATTGGCGGGAAAATGGCGGCGGCACTGCGCTTGTCGGTTACGCGGCGGGTTCACTGGGCAACCCCAGTTTTTAAATGTCCTGACCAACCCGAATCGCGGAACGGCATCCTTCATCTTGGATAACACTTCATTCCTCAAGATTTGGGAATTTTCTGAAACGCTTCGCTTCTGGGAGCTGTTCGGACGGTTGGTCGGTCGGTCAGCGCTCTGTTTGTCTGTCAAATTTTCTGCGTCCGTTGCTTTGTTCGTCGGTGTAGGAGTCCGCGTGTATGAATTGCTTAGTGTGTGCTCGCGCGTCTTACATAAGATACGAAGCTTGGACGTGAAATCTCCCACGCGGCCGCCGGCGCTAAGACGCCTCAGCCCGGCGGCCCAGAATTTCATGCTGAATGAACACGGCAACTTCCTCCCGCTTAGATGAACGAGCGGGAGAACGGTTGAGCTGACGTCCAAGTTCAAGTTGAGGCTTCTCGGACAGGCGCCGCTTCTTCCCATTGCGCGAAGAGCTGGAAGCAGCGAACTCTCTCACACACTGGGGCTTCTGGCTGACGGTACGAAGCACAAAGCGCTGCAGAAGACATTCTTCAGCTATTTCACACTAGCTGCTTAGCAGAAGGCCCGGCCTGGCCCGCCAGCATCGTTTCATGTAAGAGAGGAAAACAGAGAGAAAAGCTCGCGAAAATGAAGCAACTTTAGGCGTAACATGTCTTGAACATAATTAGATTTTGGATCCGAGGTAGATGCCGCCGCCGCCGTGAAATTTTCTTCGTCGTTGCTCTTTCGTCCGATTCTTCCCTGAAGTTCAGTCATTCCGATCTGAAGAATGTTCGAAATGTCTTCAGAGCTCTCTAGACGGCTCTCGAGGCTCTTGATTGGAGTCAAGAAACTCATGAGACTTTCAAGTCTCCTCGCTAAATTGAGATGCGGTCGAGAAAATCTTCGGAACCGTTTCGGTAATTTTAGGATCGGATGTCCAGTCGTTTTGTTGACATCTTCCCTGTGGTTCTTTCTACCCTTTGCCAGATGAGCTTCAACCCACGCGGCAAGGGTTCGACAATGCAAATTTGAGAGATTTCCGGTGAAACGGCAGCATTCGCAGTCACTCGTCATTTAGCAGAACAGAAGAAGAACATCCACAGTCATCGCGTCGTAGAACGCGGTCATCACACATCCGCCCACAGAAAACATTTGGGTTTTTACATTATGGGAGTGAAAAAGAGAAGTAAAAAGTTCCAACGAACGAACAGACGCATGAAATGTGCTGGAGCTCGAAATTGCCAAGTCAGGAATTGCCGAAAAATATATAGTACAGGACGAGCCGGATATTTATGGCCCGAATAATGTATTCTGATCTGTCGGCGGAGGCGCGTGGTCGCCGAGGGAAAAATTGCGTTTTAAGCAAATTCGAGTCGACGAGTGGAATCGAAAGCCCACAGAGTTCGCTGCCCTCACCCGCTAGCCGGCGCGGAATTCGAGTAGACAGCCTCGACATTCGAGTCAAAACGTATCACTTTATTCATTTATTCAAATTATATCATGCAATAGTCATGTCTCTATTCTGATGTGGCCATTATCGCACTGCACGCGCTCACTTCGGTGAGACAGATTACCGAAACTGGAATTTAATCACAACGATCAGTGCATGAATTATCACGGTGACTCATAATCATGATCAATTCGCTGACTGACTGAGTGGCTCGACGACGACGACGACGATTGAAAGTTGTTTTTATCGAATCAATCAGCCGTGCGCTTGCTGTTATCGAGCATCGTCGAGGAGCCGAAGTAACGAGCCATGCTCGGTGATTCAGAGATTTTCCTGGAGAGGAAAAAAAACAGTCTTATCTCCCCATTTATCAGTGAGATAAGGACTGAAGAAGTGAAAATTAATCCAACTTTCCTCTCTTGCAGACTTCCACACCCTCAGCACCTGCTGAAGACAAAAAGGTAGGTCTCTCTTCTCCATGATTTATACCCGGAGCGTCGTCGTTTTGTAGTGAATCTCTCAAGTGAATTGGATTTTTGAATGAACTTTTTGGTCTCGGAAGGTGGAACAAAAAATAAATCTGGATCGTTTCTCGTGGAACGATCGGGGAAAAAGTTTTTTTTTTTGCCGGCACTGGAACTCTTTGATGCACTGCCGATTATGGCAGAATCAACAAGAAACAAAAGCACACAAAAAGTCCAGTACCCGCAGGCATTCCTTCAAAGTACATAGACGAAATCTGAAGAAAACCCCGAACACCGCTGCACGGCCAAGAAGCGGAGACGATCATCAGAATATAACATCTTCATGCTTTGATACATATTCAGGCTCATGGAAGTTTGTGTTCGCGAGCATTGCGATTATTGAACGCCGTCCACATCGAGGAAAATCGATGAAAATATGAACTAGTCGCTGATGAAGACTAAGCGACCGACCGAATCGGAACGAATCAGTCTCGTCGGACAATCGGATCGTCGTTCGGTCGATTCAGCCGCATAAACAAATATACACACACACACAAAGTGACCAAAGCTAAAGTCAGTCGAATATCGCTTGGAACCCGTGCTCCCGTATGCCAAGAGAAGAGGATCGCGAGAGAAAAGAAGCTACTTCCATACTTTACCAAATCCGAATTTCGTCTGCTGTCTTTTTTTTTTTTGACAAAGGTTTTGTGTCAAACCCTCGGTCGTGTCATTTGGTCGCTCGTTCTCGGTTGTGTGTATCCTCCTCTAGGATGGAAATAGCTTCATGAATTCCCCTTCTCGAGATGTCGCACTGTCGGGCGCCGCGGAGGAAAAACAAAGAATCGTTTGTGGCGTAACCTCAAAATAAAAAACACCCTTCTCGTTGGGGATGAAGCCTCAATACCGTTGAGTGAAAGAGTGTGCACCAGCGCCGCGCCACCACGAGCCGCGGGATTCACTAATGCGACACGGGAGTGTTTGCGTAGCATAAAACAAAGCTGACTTCGATGGGTTCCCGACCTCGTGCTCTGGCTCTGTGGGTCCAGAAGAAGTCTGACTCACAAGAGCCACAGGTTGCCGCTTCTTGGAACTTGGGAGGAGTTTTGAAGAGCCAAAGACCAAACTTTTCCGATTCATCTTCCTCCTGTTGAGAATATTCAAATCTAGGTGCCCCGTCATCACGTTAGATGTCCCTCATGATTTTCGCCTCTTTTGGGGGAACGGAGGAACTATGGAGTGCCAAACCGGTTCTAGACACCCGAGTTTCGGACTTTGCCTCCGACTCATTTGGTCACGCTGGGATGTCGATCAGACCGTTGCGCCCACGTCTCACAAAAGCTCAATGGAGAAGAGCGGGCAACTGTTACAAAGAGCCAGAAAGTCACAACTGGGGGACGCTCAAATTGAAAGAATCGTTTGTATGTAATTGCAAAGCATGAGCTCACTCAACCTTAGTGTCTCAGCATCGTCTCATATGTCCGACAAACTAAATTACGAATTACGAAGTGTTTCACGATACAAGGTCGTCTTTCAATGAATCCTCATCATCGTCGTTGAGGTAACTGTTGTTGGTGCTGTTTGTGGTTCTGGTGCTCGTTGTTCTTCGCCGTGATGCAACAACAACCAGTGCTCAACAGAATTTCTTTAAATACTTAAGTGACAAATGAGATGCAACAAGAGACGAGCGATGAGGAGACGAATCAAGTTGAAGCCTTTCTTTTTTTTTGTTTCTTTCGGACGGTTACGAAATTGAGTGTATGCAGATTTTAAGGAACCGTTGTGTTGTTTCTTCTTTACAGTTAACGACGCAACTAAATACGTCATCGTGCTCTTCGAACTTCTCTAATAACGGCTCAGGATTTCTTCATCAGCAATTGTTGCAGCTGCTGGCCGAAAACAATCATCTTAAGCAGATAAACGTGAGTTTCGGTTCGCCTTCCTTTTGCAGGTTGTTCGGTTCAGGAAATTTTGGCGTTCCTTCTAAACAACCAGGATGACAACGATAGGGACGATCCGTTATCTTCGGATCTCAGTTCCGATCTTGATCTCATTATCAGTTCCCAGCATTATCAGTTTTACTTCCGGTGCGATAAAGAGACTCACACTCATGAAATATCGCTTTGAGAGCACCAAAGTGATTCAATTTCATCTTCATATGTATAAACTTAGCTATGATATTAAGATTTCGCTCCGACCCCTGATCCGGAAGCTTCGTTTCGAATGAATCAACCTCCAGTGAAATCCTCGATCGTAGACGAACGAGTTGCCAGGGACAGAAGGTGCGATGAATCAAATAACGTATTCTGACCAAGTGTCTTAACCTCGTTTCGTGCCAATTTATTATTTTTCTTGTTCCTATTTTTATTTGCTCTTTCCCCATTCTCAGTCTCTTCCTTCTCTCCCATCCATTTCATTTTTCCTGGTGCTCATTTCTCATCACTTTCAACAGTTCCGAATCAGATCAAAAACGTTTCCCTTCCCCATCGACTCCGACTTCACCTGCTCGAAACACGGGCCGTACATTCCCTAGGCGGATCAAACTCAGACTTTGAACAATAGTTTCGCAACAATCGTTCGCGAGTGCCAGACGAGTTCACGCGCGATTTGAGATTTGATTCTGAACTGATCGAAATGCCCAAGTGTTTTGTTTAAATTCGCGAATTCGCACCTAGATAAGATTCTTCCTCAGGAAAACTAAGAAGAAGTTTGGAGCATGGGAATAGAGGATTCGTCGGAGTCGGGATCCTGCACTTTCGGAGTGGATTGAGCCGCGAACAGGATTTTTTGGGCCGATGCCGATGTTGGCAACGACAAGTGAATCATTGACGCTTTTGTTTTGAGTGAGCGAGAAAACGGACGGGCGGGCAAACGAACGGAAGAACGAGCAGCCGTTCGCTTGTACGACAAGCTTGCCACCGTGTCATTTTGTTGACTTTAAGAATGATAAATTAGACAAATGTCTGCGACCGTTGCTCGGCTTGCGCGTTTCAACTAAAACACGAATGTAAATAGACGGCCACGGTCGGACGAGCTTGCGGCACGAAGCGATGTCGCATCATCGACATACCTAGCTTTGGCTTCGCATAACTGCCGGTCTGCGAAATCGGACAACATATTTGTAGTTGTAGCTGTTCTTCCCGTTGTAATTTGGTCGTTGTAGTTGTTGTTACTCTTGTTGTAAGTGTTCTTGCCGTGAATGTCGCGGTCGTTGTTATTCTTGCTCCTATTCGTGTTAAGTCGCAGAAGCTGCTCCACTTACTGAGCTCCGCGATTGTTCAGCCTAAACTGTCGCGAACATTGTGATCGTCGTTGCTATCGTGATTATGCCGCTCTTCTACAAGTTTTACGGTTTCTACTCGTCCTGCTACTTACTCATCTGGACGTGATTGCTGCAAAACTCGGCGTCGGCGTCTTCGGCTGCGGCGGGCGCGAAGACTCGCCGCGATTAACGCGGCACCGCCAAAGACTGGGACGTCGACCACACCCGAGATGCAGGACTGGGTGTTTGGAGCTGAAACAATGCAGGGACCTCGGAAATATCCCCCCGGATACTATCTGACCTCCGCGTGTTGAAGTTTCTCGGGTTTTCTGATCGATTCTGACACTGCACGCTTCTTTCGGGTGTTTTCGCGTGTGTGTGTGTGTGTGAGTGGTTTTTGTTTCGGTGCTTTGTCTGTTTATTTGTAAATCGCCCCGCGTAACTCTGCAATTCGTTGATCGTGGACTGCAAGTGGCGGCGGCGGCGGCGGCGGCGGCGACGGAGACCTCGAGCGGCTATTACCATCCGAAAATTCTCACATCCAGCCACTGAGGGAAAACACGCAAAAACATCGCTCCTCTTTGACAACTTCCGAATTTCTAATGCTCGCTCGAACCGCTACTCCAGCCGCGAGGCTACGATCCCACCGCTCCCATTCATTCTCGTCATGTTGTCCGTCAACTCGCTCCTGCCGCGTCGTCTTTCGGACGACACTGGGGCTACGCGCTCGACCTTTCCTCCGGCCGACGGCTGCGGGATCATTGTATGCAGATTCTGAGCAGATCGCACCAAAGCAAACTCAGGGCGATGACTTCCTTCCTGTTTGTGGATCTGCGGAACTATGGCTTCAAGTCCTCTTGGGAGAATCTCTGGCTCATCGTCGCATCAAACTAGAACACTCGCTCGGACTTGCCATACTACCGATCATAGTGATCGCCAATCGGGAGGACAGTGTTTGAGAGAAGAAAATTGAATCTCTGAGACTCAAAACGTGGATTTTCCTTCCGGTCCTCAGGAATCGCCCAAGTTCGATCCGTGCCCCGGTTCGACGCGAACTCTGCCCCCGTTGTTCCGCCGAATCCTCCGAAACAAACCGTGCTACAAATCTGTCCCGTTTCGAGAAGAACTTCTTCTTCTGCTTTCGATTGTTTTCTCCCTCCCGCCATTGTTTTTTTACTTGCTCGGCAAGAACACTTTCGCCAGAAGTTCAGAAATTCCTACTGACTGAGAATCGAATCAGGTCGCTTTGAATTCCCAAACAACGAACACAAATGGAATGTCGCTGCCGGAACATTTACGTCGTGGCTGAAGGGATCTTCCGATCCATCGGCCGACCGAGCGACCGATCGAGCGGACCTAGTAACCTAGGCTCGCCGGTTGTTTCGACCCAGATATTTCCCTCGAATAATCCGATTCGTTCCGATCCGAGCATTTGTTTATGCTTGGACTGGCTGAGCATGGAAGGATCATGAGTGAACTGTCTCGCCGGAACTGTGCGTGATCCCGGACGGGCGTGTGGTTGTTGGAACAAAACGTCGACCGATACCGTAGGTCGACCGGCGGAAGATGTCGCATATTGAGCCTGCCGACCATCCCGGTAGTCGGCAGGTAGCGGGTCCCCGTAATCCAGAACTCATAATGCACCGCGTGACAGTGAATTGACAAGAGCAAACCCCGAAATCATGTTGCTCAAAAATATAATAACACGTCTAGTCGACACGACACGAGACACGGTACTCGGTCGGTCGGCAGGGCGGCTGATTATTATTGCAAAGATTTTTGTGCATTTTTTACTTGTGTCGACTCGTTGCACCACCGGCGGCATTGTTACGGCTGATTACATTATTTTCGAGCTACTATGCTATTCGTCATTCCGTGTTCTTTTTTTTTTTCTTTTTATCTCGTGGCTACTTCTGCTGCTGCTGCGGGCGTTGTTGTCGCTGTTGTTGTTTTCGTTCGGCTGGCATCTAGTACGCAGGTAAAGCGAGACGAAGTAGGAAGACATCCACGAATATGATATGACCGAAGAAAAACACACTTCTCAGCTCTTCCTATTGTTCAACACCATCACCACCACCACCGGCAATCCGGCCCGGGAGCCTCAGAAAAAGACTGAAGTTGAAAGAAGTAGCGATACCAGCAATGAAACGGACTGGTAGCTCCGAGATACTGTTTAGGGGGATTATGAGCTACCAGCTATGAACAACGGGGAAACTACTGCGCGAGCGGCACTGGCCACACAAATGGAATCAAAAAAGTGAACACAAACGAACAATGAGGACGCCAGCGACCGCGTCCCACGTGCGTCACGAGAAATAAGCTCCTAACGGACGTTTAGGTAGGCGATTTGAAGCGTTGAGGGAAGCTGACTCACCAGAACAGAGCAGGTTTCCATATTTTACTCTTTATTCTGCGTTATGGAACCACGGGATGAACCTGTTCTAAACTGAGGACAGTTGGAGACAGTTGAAGAAGATATTTTTCATCCGAGGATTCGTGGGAATCAATTCGATTTTTTCTCACGTAGCAGTTTCTGTGGGGATGGCCGACGGATTTTTTGTGTGGTATCTATTCAGAAGATAATGACTGATCTTGTTCACCGTAACAAACAACTTCACTTTAATCGCGGCGCCAGGTTGCTCACCCTTGTGTTTTGTGTTTTGTGTCGGTTATGAAATTTCATCGATTGAGCGATCGCATTCTGCTCGATTGATTAATCGGTATCGACACTGAGAGGTCGTTGGCTATAATTATTATTTCTCGGGTGAACCAACACCAAGTCGAATCGGTAACAAAATTAGACGCCTTGCCCTGAAGTGAAAGATGCGGGCCTGAAGTGTCTATTTATTTTGATGCGTTCGGCTTTTACGTCATTCGGGCAGAGATCAAGGCCCACCCTAGATTCAACGTTGATCTGTTCGATAATTCTACACAGACCGATTCTCAGGTGCTCCTGAGGCCAAGTTTTCGAATTTCATCCCATCCGCGAATCGATGTCATAGATCGAATCCAATTACCTACATTGTATGAGCGAAGTCCGTGTTCCTCCAGAGCCGACGGCGAGTAACCAGAAGAGCTATTTCTGAATTCCATCGAAGATTTGAAAAACAATCCTTCACTCTAAAAACAGAAGACGGAGCTGCATCTGCTTGCTGCGAGTCGTGGGTCCAAAACTGCATCTGGCAGTGCTACGAAGTCGAATGTTCCGCATCCGAAGCCTCCGTTTCGAACCCTTATCTCGGTTCTCACCTGGTCCGCTCGGTTTGCTCGTTTCCTAAAAACTTTTTTGGAAGATGTTGTGGGCCGTATGTGGATACCGTACCGTGCCGTCGACCTGAGCGATCTATCGTTGCAGTCTTCGGAAACCTAGAAACGTACACTCCTCGGTTTTCGCATGGGGAGAAAGAAAAAAATTCGGGCGAAATGTCTCTTTCCGGAAGTTTTCTGCTTTTTTTTCCAATTCCCACATGGAAAACATGAAAAATCCAGTCAACGAAATCAGGTTCAAAAGCCTAAAGGTCTCTGTTTTTACTTCTCTTTCCAGGACAAGCTCGAGGACCAACTTGAGCAGTACCGTCGTCGGGACGAGAAACGAGAGCAGCTGCTAAAAAAATACAAAACGCTCGGTGCCGACGAGCAGGTGCTGCAAGTTCGGAACTACCTGAGTAAACTTCGCCGACTGCTGCGCAGCGAGGAATGTCACGTTATGATCGACACAGTGGAGCACTTCGTTGAAGAGAAGGCTTCGACGTTGAAAGCCGACAGAAAACGCTGACTGAGAAGAATAGGTGGGTAGATCCAATCGAGAAAAGCTCAATCGAGCAGGCTTAGGCAGAGCTCACGCCGAAACGGCGGCAGCAACGTTGACCGTCGAAATACGTCGTCTTCGCTGATGCCTGCGCGTTAACTACGGCTATAAAACGCGCTCGCATTCTTTTCTCTCTTTATCGACGTAATGTAATTATTCGTCGCTGAGCTTCAAAGTTGGCCCGACTCGAGTCGTTCTACGGTGTATCAATGGACCGTTTTCTTCTGTCGTCCGAAGTCACGAACTCGCAAACAGTGCAAACCAGAGTTTGTCCGGTGAAGTCGCGGATCGGCGAAAGTCGAGCAGTAAATATTTGGAGAAGATAAATCTTCTTCGTTCGCAAAGCATCAATCGTGAAAAAAAAAGGGAAACAGTGCTTCTCGCGATTCGCATCGAAAACCATTCGGATTCCGATTGATTCTGAGCTCGAACGAAAGCGAGGGCTGAAACGAATTGCATAGACATAGACGAACAAAACGAGCCGTAGCAAATTTGTTGACTGAAATGAAAGACGAATGGAAGCAATTCGGATTCGGGGAGCCCATCGTCGTTCATGCTGACTTTTGAAATGCACAAAAATCGAGCACTAGAAACCATGGGGACACAGGAGGTGCACCGAGTTGCTTGATTGCCGTTTTATTATAAAACAAAAAGTCGTTCGGGAGCGGTTTGACGTCGGCGCTTCTTCATCGGTGACGGAAACAAAAAGTTCTCCATTCAAAAGGTTGCTTAACCGAGTCTAATCAACGATCTACTCTGGCTCTGAATGAAAAGTATCCGAGGATTTCAAGCCCGGGAATGTTTCGGAGAGTTTCGCGTCCAATAGCCAGTGTCGTTGTGGTCTGTCCCGGGATAGAACTGAACTTTCGCTTTTGAGAAAGACGTTTTCGAGGGCTTTTGATTGGAAGGAACCGCGGCTGATACGGATAGAAATTTGGGTGGGACATCCAGAGGGGGGGGGGCTTCGATATAGTGGCATGCTGGAGTGGTTCGAGTGAACTGAGAATCATTCATGCTTGCAGGTGAAACCGGAGCCGCAAAAGAAATCGAGAAGTTCTACTGAACTGATGTCAAGAGCCGGAGAACCAGAAGCCTGGAGTCGCCTGACTTCGCGCAGGCGGAACTTCCAGATTCGGTGCTGATCTTTTTCAACAAACCTCACGTGTACCTCGACGACAAGCTCGGATTTCTCGGAGATGTTTCGGTAGAAAGGCCCGCATGGAGGACATAGCCAGACGTATATATACATATGTAATATATTCAATCATTCGACATTAATATAAACGTCACAGCTTGCAAAATAAATGAGGGCTCTTCGCAAGCCTGTTTGAAATGAATTATAAAACCTGTACTCCTTGTTTCCTGTCTCTTAATCAGGACGTAGTGCTCTTACATGGATCGATCCTTGTCAAGTTAGCCACTTTGCATCTATACTGACGTGTGTCACTACTCCTACCGGATGCAAGTGTTTTTGCGACTGGTGTCTTCCTGTTGGAGTTACAATGTAGAAAGTTGAAAAAAACTCAAGGTTACGATTCTCCAATTATCAAGTTCCTTTCATGACCTCATTTTTTCCGTATCGTTGCCTCTTAAGAAGTTTTTTCATTGATACTGTTCTTGCCTCTCATTGCTGGGTTCACAATCGTTGGTTTCCCATCATGACAATCAGAATTAATCCGAAGCATTGGCAATCACTGCGAGCGTTAAAATCATCTAGATGAATTATATGAAGGTTTCGATTGCGTTCACTTCGTGCTCGTTCATCACCGCTGCCTTAGCGGGGATGGTGCCACGGCGCACCTAACCCATGTTTCCGAAATGTTCAGCCTTCAACCAAGTCGGCGATGCACTCTCCGGTCGAGCTAGCACCAACAATAACAGCTAGTCGAAGGGATTGGTTTTCGTGAGGAACTACAACTTCGCCGTCGACATCGTTCTGTCGTGAGTGACCGTCGGACGGTCGGTCCATCCGCAGGTTTGTAGTCATCAAGCGGTATCGCGTTCTTCTCAACGACGCGACGTCAAGTAAACGCAGCCAGTCTCCGCTTCTGCAACTCGTTACTCGTTCGTCCGACGGGCTCGTGCGTCTCAGCTTACGGCTTATGACGAGTGACGGTCGAAATTCAATAAAATGCCAATGCTAGGGGAATAGACAGCCGCCAGCCAGCCTCACAAGGGACAGAGTCTATCACGGAAGCCTCACCGATATTCCACCTGTCTTCTGGTTCAACTCCGGTGCGGCGTCTGCTCGTGCTTCGTATTTCGGTTCTTCTTGTTGGCCCCTAGCTTCTGGCCGTCAAAACTCCACTGAAAGCGGAGAAAGAGCGTCACGCGAAATTTTGTCCACGAACCTCATCGATTTCAATAGGGCAACAGGGAGCCAGACACGAAGCGATCGATGGATAATCATCAGCTGGAATCCCACCAAGCGGAATTCTTCGTGGGATTACTTTCGAGAAAGTAATTGAAATGTGAGCACGGTCTTCGGTCCAACGTCGAAACAACCAATCGACCCGAGAACCTGGATGCGAACGCGGGGCGAAGGTTTCAGAGATTTTTCCGGATTTTTTTTGTGTAGCTTCGCCGGAACGAACTTCCAGGGAACTCGAACCGGGAACCTTCCGGACCGGTCGCAAACTACCTTTCATTGCTCGGTGTTTCGGTTCCGGTGTCGAATGTCGGTTCCCTCGAGAACCAGCACCTAAACATCAGTGTAGGTGTTGTTGGTCATCAACTACGCGCGTCTTTTGTGATCTTCTGAACGGAGCGAAATCTTTGGACGACGATCTAGCAGCTCTGTTCCGTTCGCGACGTTTGGCGCCGAAGACCCAAGTGAACAAGGAGCATCTTTATGCTGATGACGGTGTTTGTCAAACCGTTTCCGACGACGAGATAGTCCGAGCGAGTGATGACCAACAACTCAGCGACTAACAAACATTGAGAGGTAACGAAAGTCGAACGACTTCCAAGAGCCCCGCGGTCGATGATCGTGCTGACCAATTTCCCAGCTCCAGCTACAGCTCTAGGGACAGGTCTTCTTCGTCGTTGCTGCGATTGTTGCGGCCCTTCTGTTGTTTTGGGTTGCGTCGCGGTCGAAGGACGGAATCAATCGCGGATCGAAGACAAGCTCATTGTGCGACCGAGTTAAATGTCCGAACCTCTCCTTGATGAGGAAGTGATCGAAGTGTCGATTGATGATCGCCAGATAAACACCACCAGTGTGTTCCAGTGATTTCATTCCGTCTTCACATCGCTCAGTCGATGCGACTCCTAGTTACCTGCCCTCTCGGTTAGTCGGTCAGATGATCGCTCTTCCATCTGGTCGGGAGTGGACGGGGGCGAGTTCATCATCGACGCCGCGTGTCAAACAATCGGAACGATACCAATCGGAATGATTTCAGAACGTCCGCGACTTACTCGCAGCCCTGCTTCTTGCTTTGACTCATGGTCAGTCAGTCAGTCATTGGATACCAGAGGCTGGCAGCCCCGCAGCAGGTCCGTAATCAGGGCCTCAGATCATCATCAGCATCATGAGCGGCATGAGTATCAGACGTTAGAAAAGTAAAAGTCGTGCGCGTCCTCACTTGTTGTTGTTGTTGTTCGCTCTCTGCGGGAATCTGGCGCGCCGGATGGGGGTGCAGCCGCCATCGATGCCGACACAACGGCACGGCAACCGAATCGCTCGATTTACGTCCGCGCGATGTACAGCAAAACGCCCCAATGGCTGCGATTAACTCGGCTTGCTCGCTCATTTCGGATGCTGCTTGCCTGCGTCTACCCGCTGCCAACCTGCCGTCGATTCCTCCTCTTCCTCTCGGTATCATTGCCTCCGAGCCGACAGAGCGGCGGCGCAGCCCGACTACCTGCTTGTCTACGCTACCTGACTCCGGAACGTAACTCTGAACGTTCATCGGATCGTTGTGACAGCGAAATTGTCGGGGCGTTCTCCCCTGACCATTAAACATGCTCGTCCCTAATAAATACCAAGGCAGTACCCATCGAGGTAATGCTACCTGATGACATCGTTTCAGCCTAATAGACAGGTTCAAAGGAATGCGAGGTACTGCGGAAAAGGAACAAAGTCGTCAATCAGGTTTCTTCCGAGTCCGCCCCAGTGACAAGCTCACGCTCTCGATCAAATCAGGTCAGGGTCCCTGACGTCAAGAGCACTGATTAGCCCAGACGTCTTCATAGGTTTCACCTTTCTTTCGTTTCACAAAACATCTGTACTGGAACTGACGGGTGGGAGCCGACTAGTGAAATGATAACTCATTGAATCCCATCGCTTGTAGGAGTAGTTTCATCAGTGTTGGGGCCCGAGGGTTGCCAGAACGTAACCAAAATTTTCCTCCAAAGCTTCTAACCTGTCGGGCTTCCGTCGTGTAGCTCAACTCGTCTGCAATCTTGAGGCATACCATGTGAATCCTCGCATTTACCCGCGACAGAATATGTATAAGCTGGCTCATGATGTAGTTTTAGGGTGAGAATGCATGAAGAGTTCACGAATTTTCGACCCCAAAACTGAAAGTTTAGAGCAAGTGAGTTTTTCACTTTGGCTCCTTTAACACATTCTAGTGTATATAATGACAGTGCACGTGATATGAGTGAACGCTTCGTGTCATCAGGGCACTTGTCGACGGTAAAATCGTGGCGATAATGACAGTTATTAGAGCTCCCGGGAGAGGATCTTGTTGCGCAACGTCGCGTCGCCGTCTCCGAACCCATGACTAGGTGAAGGGAGGAAGGAACGTGAAACGGTCAGAATTCCACGATGTGCTAAACAAGCAAGTAGGCACCGCTCAGGAGCGACACTCAGGATAATGAAGTTTTGATGGAAGGCCAACCTTCTTCTTGAGATCCCGTGCCTGAGATTTCGCGACTTCAAAACAACCTGTCGAGCATTGATCAACCTTACCCCGAGAGACGGAACCGCGACGCCGACCTCCGAGATAGTTGAATGTTGAGTGTGTGATGTTTGGCAATAGGTTTGATTATCCGTTTCCCGGTTATCCCGACCTTACGTTCAGACGCCGGCGATATCGAGTCTAGGAAGAAACTTCGTGGTTGATGCAGGTGGCGTCCACGAGTCAGCTACTCTTCGACTGAATCTGGAAACGTATCACAAGAGCTGAAGCCCCAAAGGCACGTGATTGCTTTTCTCACCGCTGGAGCCATTAGTGCTGATGTTGTAGCTTGTGCTGTTGCTGTAACTAGAGCTGTCGTCCATCGTTTGTCAGCCATTGTGAGCCCGGCAGTCGGCGAAGTCTTGTTAAATATTTCATTTTTCTCAGCCTGCTAATCAGCTCAAAACGCTTGGCACGTTCTGGATCCACAGTTCGGGGTCTTCGTCGATTCCCACGCCCCTCGCTTTTGCTAATTTGTCCGCTTCGGAGCCGTTGAGCTGGGAACGTGCGGGACCGATGAAGGGTCTCTGCAGCGAAGAACTCCGGGCTACGTTCTTCTTCTGCGGAGCCCCTGACAACAGGTTCCATGACTGATTCGTGAGACATGATGAGCGTCTCTACGTTTGAGTCTCTACGTCGTCTATCGTTGGAGTTTCGAGATTCAGATTCTTTCCATCAGTTAATGGATACATGGATGGTCGGATGGATGGATGGGTTATTCGGAGGAATCATCTCCCCATCGCCACATCCACTACGAGTGAAAATTTTGAAACTAAGTCACTGGTCAGCAGTTTCTCGAGGCCTTCGGGCACTTGCAGCTTGCGCTTTTCGAATGTCAGCGCCGACGGCATGGGTGTTCGAGACATTGTCGCTCCTTTAGATGTTCCCGACCGGTCGATGTCCCCAGCTAGTCAGCCGAATGTACAAAGAACGGCACGCGAGCGACTCGAAATCGCCCCGACATTAACCACTCGACAACGTCGGCACTCAAAGGCAATTTTTCAGTTCAAGTTCCCGTTTATCGCGTTTCGTTGTTCAGATGACCGCGTTCTCTTCGAATTCTTCGGTGAATCTCCCGGGGTGGCACGGCACCCACGACCAAAATAAAACTCAACTTCTGTCTTTCGAAATGAGGCAGGCAACCCCTCGGACGAACGGATCCACCGACAGAGCGAAGAAAGAACGAACGAACGAACGAGCAGGAGGCTCCTCGACAACAACGTTATGGAAAATTAAAATGGCCCCTCAAAGGCGGACCGCTTTGATCTCGTTCACGTCTGAAGATGCCGAACAACGCCAAAAATAAACGTCAGAACGTGTTGCCTGAACGTATTGGTCAGTGGTGACGGTGGTGGTGGTGGTAATTGCGTCGACCGGACCACCTGAAGTTTGGAAACCGCTCTATATACGCTACGCGGTTCTGTATTCAACGGCCGGGGGTAAGAGTAAACTGTTCCACGTTTTGCCAGATGGAAAATATGAAATTGGCGTAGTTTGGCGGTGGTGCGACAGCGCGAGTTGGCGCCCGCTCACGAGGTGAAACTCGTCGCAAGTTCATTCTGCAGAGTTTTTTACAGATAATTTGCGGTCGAAGATTGATTTTCGGAATACTCAGAGCAATTAACGCGATATTTATCTCGCTTCTGCTGAAAACTGCCGACGGAGGCTGCGTCGCGTTACGGGTTCTTCTGCTCCACCGATCCGTCCGCTTTGGAGACATGAATTGATTTCGAGTCGTGCAAAATATAAATACACAAGTTGCAACGTGGGAAAGTCATCCGTTCTGGTCGAATTCACTCGAACTGACCCGGAGTCGACGAGCAGCACGATACTCGGAGTTCCGCACGAGGAATTTCGGAAATGTTTCGTCGAGAAGGTGTCGGACGAACGCTCCTGGATCCGGATCAGGATGCGGGTGATTCAAAGAGCTGCACTCATGAATCAAGTCACGGTGAACGGACTTCAGATTTCGTGTCAGAGTCAGTGGAAACGAGTTGATTCTTAGCAGCACTCCATCGGCAAATGTCGAGACTAATGTTTGGTTCGCCAATGAACACGTCATTTGGTAATGACTGATTGCCCCTTTGAAGTGTAATGAATAAAAATGGATCATCTTCATTCGAATTCAAATTCCAATTCATCTTCGACTACTTGGTCGCATTGATTCAAGTGGGGCGGAGGAGGTGCAACAACTCGAGGGGTGCTCTCTGAATAGGAAGGAAGAAGAAAAGAAGCCCTACTTGAGGATCAGCCGCACCGCATCTGCCCATGAGGCTGTCCGTCTCTTTTGTTTTGTTCAACCTTTCTCTCAGATCGAAGCATTAATTATCTTTTGAGAGGCTTGATTTCTTGAGAATCTCAACCACGCCCCCCGAATTCTTTGCTGTTATTTGCCCCCGAAAGCTTTCAAACATCATCATTTTGGAGCCGCACGAGACTTACGAGCCGAATTGACCCAGATCTATCTGATTATTGAGGTAAAATAACCTCCCCAAATGTGTCGGAATCCCGTTTCAAGCATCACGAGGTGAAGGTCCTGGTTTTGAGGGTTTGAAGAAAACCGGGAATAGCATCGAGTAGGTTGGAGTGGAAGATATTTTATTCATAAATAATATCTTGCAACAAATCAGGACTTCAAGAGAGCAAAAAAAATTGAAGAAAAATAGCGCCGTAACCCAAAGAAAATTGCTTTTTATCAGGAATTATCGTATCCGATTCATCTTTCGGAACTTCCATCTTTTCGTCTGATTTTAACCGCCCCGCCTATTTATTGGAATTTCATCAATCCAGAGAGATAAAAACCTTTGCATATCTCAGACGACGACGCCGACGGATCGATCCTTGCGTTCGTGCTCGACATCGGTTCGCTTCTTCAGTCAGCCAGAAAATATTTTGATGAAACAAGAACACAGTGAAAAAACCGCCGAATCAGATCAAGTCGTTATCGACCGCCGCTTCGCAACATCGCGTTTTTGTTATTTTTTTTTCTTCTCTTCCAACCGATCGGACACTCGAGAGCATAAAAAGCTCCCAACTAACAGAAATGTGTCAAATCCAATTTGTTGTTCCTTATCAGATCTGACCGAAAACCTCCTCCGACGATCGCGAAAGCCGTCGACACCCGCAGCGAATGTCCGGCGTGCGTTCCGTCGGTTTCAGATGGTTGTCAGACACAAGCCGCCGGCCCGTAACCCGGTGGAGGACTGTGGACTCAGGAAGAGTTCGCTCGACTTTGATGCCGAGAATTCGGTAGATTTTCGAGTGGTAATGATGTTACCCCGACTTGGTCAGCTTGCCGCGTCTTTTCCGTCGTGCTTTCCCGCTCGGTAGAGTTGCCAACAAATTCCTCTCATAACATTCATGATCAATACAGGTGCCACTCCTCAAATCACGGATTTCGTGGCAAAATCAGCCTTCACCTGGAGAAGCATCCAAGATGCCCGTCTGAGGAACAGGTGTGCTGCGCACATTTACTGATGTTCAGCTTTGGCCAAGCTTCGCCAGCGTTGAACGTGCCGCAACGTTGGAGGCAATGGAACGAAGAGGAATCCAAGGGAAGCCCCGAACACGTTCTCGATTCGTCGATTCACCTCAAGTAGTAATCATCTCCACTCATAAAAGAAGAGAAAAGATAAAACTAATCACACGAGCCGTACCAGCTGTGGGTATTGTTCGAATTGACGCGTATCGCGTCAGAGATCCATTCTTCTTGTCCTTGCAGATTATGCAAAACTCAGATAGGGTCAGCCCATAGGGATAATCCCATGTCTAACTGATTCAGCGGACACGACTTCGAGTCGACGTCATCAGTGAGCCTTCATCTCTTCCTCGGGAATCCCCGATCGGGATTCATGAAACTTTGGGATCGTTTCTAGGGTTTCTTGGGTTGGAAACGAGTCAAAATTGGACCGAAACTCGATCTGACAGAGACGGAGTAGCCTATCTCTCACGTAATGATTTATCTCCAAAGACATGATCATCAACTCGAGAACCGACTGGAGAAACAGGTTTAAATGTTCAGCCGCCCTCTAATGATCGCTCCTTCCTATCTCGATCGATCGATCGATCGATGGATCTGGAAGTCGGTGCCCGAGATGAAATGCTTACGAATCGTCCTGATTATGATTTCCGTTCGCTGTCCCGACGGAGCGTTTGTTTGCAAAGACTAAAGTTGAAAGGACCCCACACGACCCGATCAATTTTTGCTTCCAAAGCCATTCCGGGACCATTCCGATGGTCGAACCGTTTGAGGTCCTTTCAAAAAGTTCTCCGAAATTCCCATCCTGAGACCAGTGGCTTAGCGTGTGGGGGGGGGGGGCGGGGTTTGCGGTTCGCCCCGGGCGGCACTCTCGAGGGGGCGGCATTTTGCTGATTTACGCCCCATAGCCGGTCGTTTTTTTTGGTTGTCGCACCGCGTCAGAGGCGCTTCCAGGGGCGGCATTTTCCGGAACTTCCGAATTTTTCAAGGTCCGCCCCGGGCGGCACTTGGGCACGGTACGGCACTGCCTGAGACTAGGCTTTCGTCACAGACAACTAGGACCCGGGTAAAGGCGTAGAAACGAGGAGTGAAGAGGCTTATCTCAGGCAGTCAGGCATGCATTGAGAGGTGTGCGTTCGATAATAGAATGTGTCCGCTTGTATGCTGATCATAAGTGGTTCGAGATAACGCCGCAGACAGCGTTATCGCAGCGGCAAGAATTCTTTCCCGCGATTGGTTGCCATCTCACAATCAGGGATTCTGAATGGACCTCCCGTGAGCTCCCTCTGAAAAATTTCCCCCGTGTCTCAGTTGTCTACCCCTCATTCTGAGTTCCCGGACCCTTAAGAGATGCATGCTCCTTCCTGAATCTTTCTCAATTCGACCAAAATCCATCCCGAGAGCTCAAGAAGTCTCCACTACGAGGTTGTACGCCGCCGCCGCCGCCTGAGCCTGCTGAATCTCGCAGCTTGAAGAATTCCATAATATTTGCATTTTCTGCTGAAATTCACCGAAAATTCGTCCGTTTGGTACCATGGAATTCCTCCCCGTTCTTTCGCCGACACTGTAACCTGGAATGCGACATGTTTGGAATTTCCAGTGTTTCACCAAAAATCGCGATAGCCGTTGACAGTCGATGTTTTCAGTGCCGATTCTCCAACGATACCATTTCGGCTCGAGCACAATTCAAGCATCAATAACGACAAAACATCCTCGTCCCGCTGCCATCGACTGCAGGATCGGTAGCTACGACATGAGCGACCGCAAAGGAAACGTCAGAGAAAAAAGAGTTCACTGACAGTTGTTCGGGCTGATATACGACTCCATGAGCGTTAACAGGTGCCGGGTCTGCGGTGAAGTAACGTAAAATATTACGCTCCTATTCAAGGAAACGGCCAACGAACGCTGATCGAACGGAATTGCACTGTGAAAGTCGAACACATACATCACCTAAAAGACAGCGACAGCGCGCCGCGCCGGCTCGCTGCTGGCTGCGCCTTCAGCTTTTTCTGCTCTCTCGGGCGATTTCTGCCTCTGCTTCTGCTCCTGCCGCATAGATGCACATGCATCTCCGGTAGTCGGCGTGCTGGAAGCAGCCTCTCCGGTGGAAGACGTCATGACACGCGCCGTGTGGACGCCCGTCTTGAGCCGCGCGGCAGAAAACAGTAAATTGGAATAACAAGATTAAACATCCACTCGTCAGCTACTGAAAACGAATCTAATCAGCTAACAGTGTGCGAATAGATTTCCCGTTCAGGGCACGAGGACCGGGGAAACCGGCGAGAACCGTCCGGCGAAGAAACCAACAGACACCGGAGAAATTGATGTCGAAGCTATTCGTTCCAAACACTGAACGAAGTGCAGTTCGGTTCCTATCTTTCACTTTTCCCCCAATTTTGTCCAGTGTTGTCGTTGAACGCGGCCAGCGGATAGATCACGACAGGACGTTGCGGTCAACCACGGGTACCAGAAGCGCGCACACAGAATGAAAATATTTACGCGCTTCGGGAGGATGAGCGGAGGAACCCGAGGCGGAGCAAAAGCAGAGAAATCTGTCAGATTCTTATTGAGAAGAAGAGAAACCTGCTCCGAATTTGAGCGATAGCTCCACAAATCTTCTTCAGATGTCGATGCCGAAATGAAATCAAGGGCAGAAAACTTCGGAATAAACGTAGGATTTGATTTCTTTCCTTTCATTCTGCATCGAGCGTGAGTGATGAATTGCCGTCGACGTCGCCGTTGTCGTAGAAGCGTCTTCTTATGAGTGACGCTTGGCTTTAAACTTCACGGAACATGACCGAGAGCTGGACCCGCAATGCCAGAGCTTCAGCCGAAGTTGTGGTAGAGCATAGATATGCCGATCCGATCGCCCAAAATGAAGATAACAGAACGGTATGACAACATTTGAGACTTTTTCGGCATTCATTCCCGCACTTGCTGTCTTTTCACTTCGAAAAGAGCAATTCCATCATGTTACACTCTGTTTCATGGTCAACCGAACAAGGAGTAAATCGATGAATTCGCCGCAGACTGCATGAACCGAGGGTCTTGTGCAACTTCGGCCCTCGGTGCAAATCGGCAAATTTACAGACGTACCAAGCTACCAAAACTCTATCCAAATACAAAACTATATACATGGTACAAAAGGGGAGTTCGAGTCGAGGATAACTTCGGGACCTTGTGTTTCGCTAAACCTTCGGCCAAAAACCTTTGAGAGGGATATCTGCAGGAGGATCCTACACTGTAAAACGTGAATGGAGCCTCAATCAGGGAGGGTCAGCAGTGGATACTCCATTGGAGAAGATAGCCGCGGACTTGTTTGTGGCCTCATCACCAGTGTTTTAGCGTCAATGAAAACTTGTCGCGTAGCACGGTCTCTTCTCCGCGAACGGCGGACAGAATGCCAGGTGTCCTGGAGCCAGCTGCAGGAATCCCGAGTTCTGAGCGGAGCCCAGAAACATCGTTCAGGGAGCCGCACCTTTGAGCTCGGCTTTCACCGTTCTGAAAAGGGAGTCCGCTAAAATCCCTTTCAGATTTCCGCAGTGCCGGATCCGCGGTGTAGAGAGTTTTCGTTGAGCTCGACTCGCAGAACCAGTGGACCGGAGATTCCCTGCAGAGGTTGTGGCGATAAGACCGCCGCCACATGCTCATGACGGCAATCGGTTTGTGACAGATGTCCGAGGTATTGCTGTCGCTACTGCCGCTGAAGAGTTTGTTCCGTAGTCGACGCACTTCGAACCGAACGAACTAGCATCAACAACAACAACAAAAGTAAAAAACGGTGACGACGATGACTCAGTACTAGCTGGACGCTTGGTTTGGCTGCTGGGTGTTCTTGTAGGTCCGATAGGCGGCGCGGCGTCGGCTCCGTCATCATTACGATCGGCATCGACTACGAACCCCCGTAGTGAATGGAGGTCCATGTGAATGGACGACCGGAGAGTCTACACAAAGATTGGTGACCGACACCTGTTCAGGCTCGGCACCAGAACCCGACAGAATATTTTCAGTATTTCAGGGCTTGTCACTGCTCTGCATGCGAACAGTGATTGCGGATTCCGGAATGTTGTATTTCTATCGATTGTTGCGATAGGGATGAAGTTTTATTCTGAGCGCTCCCGAAAATCCAAGATGTAGGAAAGAAACAATGCAAGGTTTGAATGGTGGGTTTTTCGGAAGTATGCAAATCAGACAGAATCGATGAGGAAGGCTACCGCAACGGTGATCTCTCCTGGATGATTGGTGGATACCATGCGATGAAAGTTCTCCTGTTGATTCATATCATCGCCGCCTTTGCATGAATATTTCACGAGTTCAGAATTCTGAGTCCATTTGATCACCGCGTTTCCAGCTTCCGGAGTCAACAGACAAGTCTGAAATTTTCGCTTCATGGAAGTCCATAGCAGACCGGACGTCGCTGGACCTAGCGCCGAAACGGTGGGTCCTGGCTATTCTCAAAGTTCGACGGTTAGGGGATGCCGTCTCCGCTACTGCCGCGTCAAGCCACGAGTTGGAAGCGCGAAATGAAGCGAAACTGAAATAATCATTCATATTTCGCGGGTAGTTGTGGTAATCGTGAAGTACTCCGGCTAGGAACCTCCTCCCTGCTCCTACTCCTCTGGAATCTTCATCGCGGCCCTCTTCCTTCCCTTACCGCGAGCCTGCCCAGCCGGGTTCGTCGTCAGACGGTAGACACGCGAATAACCGGCGACGACCGGCACGGACATCGCCAAAAAGAATGAAACAGACGGGGAAATGAAGACGAAGCAGAAGACTATGATGATCGAGCTCGCCAGTAAGTCAGCTCGCAAGTCAGGAACCGCTGCGAGCGGTGACACCTTCAACGACCGGGTCACTCGTGCGTTTTGCGTGTTTGTGAGTGAAATTCTCTGCACCAAAATTATTGTGGTCGACGGTGGCTCGCTGAAAAGTGGGAGGTGATAGCTTCGCCGTAGCTTCCGAGTCGGTCATACATGCTACCGTCTGTCTGTTTGTCCGGCCAGCCGGCCGGCCACTCGCTTGTTCGTCCGTGCGCCTGCATTCTTCGTCGTCCATTTTGCTATCAATCCTATCGATTCACGAATCGCGCAGAAGCACCTCATTATCGATCAATGGCGGAGAACTTTCGACCTCTGGCCGCAATTGGCGCTGCCAAAATTCTGATCGTTCGGCTACCGGTCCATGAATCTAACTGGTCGTAGTCGATGACGGCGGCGGCGTGAGGTACCGACAGGTGCCCCGGCTCCTTTGAGTCCTTGAGCGGACCGCCGCGCCGACGTTTGGAGAATTCCGGCACAGCCATGTAGCGAGGAAGTCAGATGCTTCTTGCACGAGAATCGTAGATTTCGGGAGTGGAGAGCGCTTTCCGGGGAGTCGGAAAATTATCTTCTCTTATCAGACGAGGGGAATCCGATGCGGGCTTGATGATGGACTCGAAGTTCCAACTACTCCAAAAACTGCTCAGATTTTGTTGGGCCGCGTTCGGCTAACTTGTTATTTGCGGTACCAGCAGTTGCGGTATCAGCATGGAGTTTTTGATTTTTAGATTCGTAAATCATGATTTTTCAGAAAATCAGTATGAGAACAGGAAATCAGAATAATCATCGTCGAGCTCTGCACCGAATACTTTCGGTTTCCCCAACCGCAAACATCGTTTATTTTTATATACTCCAGACATGGGGGCAGTAATCTCTCTGTTAAGTTGCCAATTTCGACGAAGCAATTCATGAGTGTCCGTATCAGGCGATTGTGTATTTACCGGAACCCCGATCATTCGGAGCGATTTAGACGATTGACGCGCTCTGCCCACATGTGGAAACCGAAGACGTAATGTTCAAGACAATGTGCGGATAATATCCGCGGGAAACTGCCAACGCAAGGGACAATGCTGAGCAAAAGGCCAGATATCTATTTCATCTGAATCAAACGAACGCACTCTCACAGAAGAGAAATGAATTCGGCTTTCAATCTAACCGTTGACGCGGAAAACGGTCGTTCTTCTCCGCTTTCTTTGAAACAGACCTCATATCATAGTTCCAGAGACATTTCCATTGCGGCGAAGCGCTCAAATTCAATCCAGGATAACTTGACACAGAAACTTCTTGACTTCTGAGAAGACCACCGTGAAGCTCTCGCTTGCGAGGTGAGAATCGGACGACGCGTGACTTCATGTTTCATATCGCCACTCACCACCTGAGGACGGCTTCAGAGCTCCGAACCGTTCGAGTCTTTGAGGCGGTGCGCGGATCAGGTCGAATCACCTCTTGAGCCTCCCGATCGGAGAAAATCTATCGCGGCCCTTCTTAGATGACACTCGACGCTACGAATTTGTCTTACCGTACCGGAGCGTCTATTCAGCGTTCTCTGCATGAATCCATATCTATATATATAAAAATCCAGGGTATGTTTGTATGTTTGTTTGTTTGTTTGTTTGTCCTCTATAGACTCTCTCGCGGTGATATCTATGGAGGAAATTCTTTTTCCACGTTGTCGGGGAGCCACCTGGGAAGGACATAGGCTATGCAGACCGGACCCGAAAGGTCCAGTTCAAGTTTTCCACAGCGGTTTCTATGAAAATGATGGGTGTTTTTCAATCGTTTGCCCACTCATTCGTGTGTTTGCGCCCGATGATCGCCTGGGCGATTGATCAGTTCCCTTCCCACGTTGTAAAAAAGGCTCATGGAGGTGATTCCGGGTCGGTCTGACCATACTCCAAGATGTCTATGGAAGTACAGGGCGGGTATTTTGGGGTCGGTCATATTTTTTCGAGACCATTTGGCGACCACGGGTACTTCATAATCATACTTTTTGGAACCTGCGGACTCGATTCCGGGGTAGGCCTGATCACACTTTCTAGAGAATCATGGGGATTTTTCGGGGTCGGTCAGATAATGTTTTTTGAGCCCACGGGTAGAGAGTATCCAGGCCTGTTTGATCATTCTCTTAGGAACCTATGGAAATGATTCCGGGGTGAGGTCCGATCATACTTTCCCAAACTTATGGAGGCGATTCTGGGGTGGGTTGGATCATACTTTCGGTAATCATGGGAGTTTCTCGGGAGTCTATGGGGAGAGAGTCTCTGGGCGTCTGTGATCATATTGATGCCTATAGGAGTGATTCAGGTCTGATCCATACTTCTCCAAACTTTTGGGGGTGATTCCGGGGCCGGTCGGATCATAATTTCCAGAGTACATGGAGGTGATTTTGTCGGGTTCACCATGTCTTTGGATTCCATGGGATCACAGGGCGGGGATTTCGAGGTCGGTCATATCATACATTTTTGAGTCGATGAGGCGGTTCCGGGGCCTCCATTATCAGACTTTTTGAGACCTGAGGGACGATTCCGGAGTCGGTCCGATAAAACTTGCTCAAGCCCATAGAGGTTATTCCAGGGCGAGCCCGATCGGACTTCATATAACCCCTGGAGGCGACTCCGGGCCGATATTATCACAGTTTCTAAAGCCAATGGAGGTGATCCGGGGATTGGTCTGACAATATTTTTCGGAACCTACTGAGGCGGTTCGAGGTCGGTCAGACCATACCATTGGGAGTCTACGGGGGTATTTCGAGGCCAGTCAGACCATCCTGTTTCGAGTCTAAGGGGTGATTCCGTGGGCGCTCTGATCATGATTTCCGGAACCTATGGAGAAGTGTCTGGGGTCGATCTGACCATACTTTCGGGGATCCATGAAGCGGTTTCGGGGTCGGACAGATTATGGTTTTTGAGTCCATCGGGAGATTGTGAGCTCTTCTGATACCTAATCCTTTTTCAAACTCATAGAGATGATTCCGGGTCTGGGAATACTTTTTCAAACCTGTGGCGGGATTCCGGATTCGGTCAGATCATACTTTTTGGAATCTTCGAAGGCGACTACAGTGCCGTTCTGATCATAGTTCTCAGAGTCCAGAAAGGTGATATCGGGGTCAGTCTCATCATGTTTCCGGAGTCTATTGGAGAATAGGGCAGGAATTTCAGGGTCGGTCAGAAAAGACTTCTCAGAGTCCAGGGAGGATTTCGGCGCCTCCCTTATCATACTTCTTGGAACCTCTAGAGGCGATTCTGGAGAAGGTCTGATCATGCTATCCCAAGCTCATGGGAATGAAGCCAGGGTCGGTCTGACGAGCTAGCACTTCACTCGCAAATTCATATCCGGACTTCGGAAATTTTACTGTAACTCAGAGTGACAATTTGAACAAAAAACCGTCCAAGTCACGTAATCCGTTGTGTGCTCTCCAAACCGTCCAATATCATCGTCACGAAATTCACATTCGACCTCTTCTTTGTCCCTCGCAGAGAACAGTCCACTGGCAGCGCAGGAAACCCAAAACGGTCGGCTGGAGGCCGGGCAGCGTAGTCGGCCGAAGGCCGGCTAGTTTCTCCATTAAGAAAGTAACACTTTTGATTGGGTGGGCATTGCGAGTCCCCGGAGTGGAGAGCGCACTTCGGTGGGTACCGCGCTGAATCAGCAAAGACAATAATGAAGGGTTCGTCAAATGTTTTGTATCATCTTCATATTTATTTAAGATATCAGAATCGTCTTGAAAATGATCATGATCTCTACTTACTACGAAGAATCTTATGTACAGCAACTGGACCAGTGGAAAAGAGGATAATTCTCAGCACTGACTCGTCTATAGAAAAAGATTATCCAACCATTCCGATGAATTTTGCAGTAGATGAAGAGCTGGATGTTGGGTCACCCGATACGAACCACTCGCTACGCACAAAATACTTCATTCTCTCGTCTTCCTTCATCTGCCTTCTTATGACTCAAAAGGGATCTCGAGAGGTTATTTCTCTGTTCGTCACCGCCGTCATCGCCAAGCAGAATTGCACGCACCAGACGACGGTTTCCGTGAGAGTCCGCGTACTACACAGATGTATGTCATCGTAATTCCTGATGCCCGAACAGTTTCCCGTTACATGTTCACCATACGTATCTAATATATATATTTGTATATATATATATAATCGTTGTCTCGACGGGAAGGCTCAATTCCCGCATGATTCAGTCTCATGATGATAGTGCAGACGCTGACTGCACTTCACTCGTCGCAACAGGTTTTTTGCACGTGCGGGCTTCGCCGTGCACATGCCTCTTGCACGCACGCTCCGATATCATTCGACATTCGTAAGAACACAGCAGACACAAACACTCACACAGTCACACCCACATCTCAAGAACACCGCACACGCATGATGACGATGACGTTATCTAGGCCTTCTCATATATTGTATCGTCGTATATATAGATTTTCGGTTTCAGAATATGGTATTTTTTTCAATAGGATATCCATTTCGTCTAGTTATCTATTTTATATATTGTTTTTGTTTTTTCTCTCTCCTTTTTGATCTAAAACCTCGCTCGCTCTAATATCGCGTCGTGCGTCATAAACACCTCAGTCAGCGCGACCCTCACCTGGTCCGCGATCCCTTTCAGTGCAACAGCTTACCCGTCGTACCCCATTCAAGCCGCTACGATCAACCTTCAGGACAGCGTTGAGTCGATAACCTTCCATTCACCACTCATTCAGCTATCAATCAATCAATCTATCATTCAATCGATCGAGTGATCGATGGATCAATCATCATCCAAAAGATCACAATAACAATTACAAGACTGTACAATTTTGTCTCTGATGTGATGGTGGTAGTCGTTATCGCGCGCAGTTCTTCGGAACCAGTGGCGTGCTGACTCGTACAAATGTCGGTGATTCAACAATATGAGATGGAGATATTCACTGAGATTCAGTGATGATCGAGTTTACCTAGAAACGACTTGGTTGACCACAGGGCATCGGCGAATCCCATCAGTTGGTCGCTGATGCGCCGCCAACGCGGTCTCGAAGGTGACTTTTGGACAAGCTCTCTGGAGACAGCGGGACACTGAGGATGTTGGGTCAGGGAATGAGACAGGGGCCGGAGATTGGCTGTTTTGAGTTTTGGGTGAATTACCGGACTCCGAGTGGATTCCCGGCGACGTTTGATTTTAATCGAGATCAACATCAGTGACTGAGGAATCGCTTGAGCTGGAGCTGGGTGGACTGTCGGCCTCGCCGATATGATCTTCGTCGGTCTCCTTCGTTTTGGGTAAAAGTCCTATCGCTCGTTCTTTGCGCGCTTTCTCGCGGGCTTCTTTCTTCTCCGGTTTCTCGTTTTCGTCTTCGGATTCGCTCGACGACTCGATCTCTTGTTGAACCTAAACAGATCAAGAAAACTCGTTGTTGGATGCGATTCACCAAGAGTTTAATATGTTTCTGAAACTCGTCCTCTGGGAAACCTGTTCAATGAGCAACACAACTCACCAGACCCATGCTGATCCATTGCTGTTTGACGCACTTAGGCCCAGCATAGCTGACCTTGAACTGGGAACAACTTTCGGAGCTGCTCCGAAGACCGAGTTGATTGAGGAAACGATTCATCTCTGTCGAGCCGCCAGATTTTTGTCCTGAAAAGAGGAGAATCCGTCAGATTTGTCAACTACCTTTTACTCGGGTTCCACCAACCGTACCACAGTATCGCGAGAGAGATTCAGAACTTCGATCGAAATACCGGCATGGAATCGAGAAGTATCTGAATGACTCACCTTTGGCTTGTTTGGGTACATTTGTCTTGATGGGAGTGCTGCCAACCGAGTTGGAAGACGACGTGTTGAAAACTTCTGTGAAGGGTTCCCCGACAACGTCTTCGAACTTGTGTTCCTCCTCTTGTTCTGCCCCTCGTCTCCGTTTGACTTGAGTGTGCTTCATAGCTGCCTTCCGCTTCCCGAGCTCGATGGTGGCTCCGTCGTTGACCCCGCACGACAGAACGAGGTGCTTCAACAACGAGTTGCCATCTTCGAATTTCTCATCACATTTTTTACAACGACCCACGAACTTTTCCGGGTTCTGTTTGTTGTCGAGAAGCGGAGTTGTCGGGATCGTTCTCGGGATCGTCGACAACCTCTGCGCGTGCTGCTTCAGCATGTGACCTGTGAAGCTGCTCTGGCAGCAGGTGAAGAAATGACACTCAGTGCACCGGAGAACTCGACAGAAATGCTCCTGAGTGATGGGTTTCAGGCATTCGCGACAATCGTAGTCCTCGACGTCTTCGGGCAACCTCAAAGATGGGACCAGCCAGTTGACCTTGGCATCCGCCGAATTCTCGGGGGGCTCCTCCTCTGCAAAACGGAATGATTGAACGATAACTGCGTGAGATACAGTTTTAGATTTCGAGGCTCCGGGGAAGCATCGAAGAATCGATCCGGAACGAAGCTAAAGTTTACCTTTCTTCTCGCTCGCGGGCGGACTCGAGGGCTTCTTGCGAGGTTTGTTGACGATGACGGGGTTCTCGCTGCTCCAGCCGCAGCCTGTCATCTTACCCTTGCCAACAACGTTCTTGTTGTGGCACTCGACCTTGTGAGCACGTAAATCCTTTTGCTTGATGAAAGGCAGCGAGCATTGAGTGCACGTTTTCGGCGTGTTGTTCATGTGCTTGAAGAGGTGCGAATAGAACTTCGTAGTGCCCTGGACGCCTGTGACAACTTGTTTTGCTTGGCAGTAGTACATCTCAAGACAGTAGGGACACTGGAGCGCATTGCAACCCGAGTGCTTCTCCCGGAAGTGGTCAAGCACATGGTGTTTGAACGATGATCGATAGTGGCAAATCTTGCACACGAATGGCATGTCCCGAGCGGTGTGCGTCGTTTTCATATGGTACACCAATTGTTCCTCGTCGTTGTAGCCCAGGGAGCAGATCTTACAGCAAAGACGTTCTGCCTCGGGAGCGGCCAAATGCACTTGCTGAACGTGGACCTGGCAGTCGTACGGTGTCTCGAAGTCCCGGAAGCAGGTGCGGCAAATGCACTGCGAACCAAACGGACTTCGTTAAAAAAATTGAAGTTTTTGACGAGATTTTTGCCCAAACATACTTCTCTCGCGTCTGTCTTTCGGAGGCTTACCATGTGGGACACATCGGGGTTGAACTCCCGATTGCTCTCGAGGTGCATTCTGATGTGTTTCATGATGGAGATGTTGTTTTTGGCGACTTTCTTGCAGACGGGACATCTGAAGAACATCTCTCCGTCCCTCATGTACTTCTTGTGTTTCTGCACATGCCGCTCGCCGTCGCGTCTTGCATAGTAATAGTTTTCCAGAACGACCGTTTCCTCCTCTTTATCCCTGATCACCAACACGTCGTCATTCGAATTCCTTCGTTCGATCAAAGGCTGTCGAACTCCCAATGGGATCTGTCCTCCCGGTGTCACGAATTGTGACGCGACCTGAGCAAGGAAATCCATGCCTTCTTGGGAAGTCGGGAGCAGCTGGGCGATCTGAGCAGAAAAGGAAGTTTTCGTTAGTTGAGGGAATTCCTCACTCTCCTCATCCGCCGAGTTTAGTTTGATTTTCCCAAATTTTTCCAATCGAATCTAGGGCATATAAGAAAGGAAGCAAGATTCGAACTTGGGAGGATGTTCTCACCATTCGCCAGAAGCTCTCTCTCGGACCGAAGCGACCGAAAGCTCGACGCCATTGAATTTCATACAAAAATCCTTCTAGAATCGGTTTGTGTGAACTCTCTAATCTGAAGTTCCCAAAGTGGTCTGACAGGTGAATGAGCAAGAATTCGTCGAGAGTTGAGGTTTCTGTCAAGACGGGAATTTTCGCGAACTTCTGCTCTTCGATGAATGTGGTTCGCATCACGGAGGACTTTGTTGCGATGACACTCTCTTTCGAGATCCAGGCGCTAGCTGCCTTGGCGAGATCCACTTCCGATGTCGTGACCGCGGGGAAAACCTGTCAATGCGGAAATCTTCCATGAGTACCAACATGTACATGTACGGACAATACCTGCGAATGGCCGCAAGCCTGTTTCTTGGGGCACCCAAGAGCGAAATAATCTTCATTACACATACCTTGGCTCGGAAAGTGTTGGTTTTCTTATCGAGAGCAGCTAGAACTACGAAGGGGTCCATGTGAGCAGCGGTGACCTCGACGACGTCGCCGCTGGCTCCTAGAGGTAGTATCCTTCTTATTACATCCTTGTGGCACAGCTCCTGTATACTGCGCCATATGCTTCTAACAATGAATGTGTCGACTCCCGTGAGGGAGGCGGTTTCCTCGCACGAATGAGCCAGAACCCAAGATTTGATGACGTTGAGAAACTTGTAGAGAGGTATTTTGGCATACCAGCTGAACAAAGTCTGTTCAGGACGCTGGATGTTCCAGGTGCGCGAGCATTTCGAGCACTTCCAGAGATAGCCGTCAAGCGTGGACTCGGAAGGGCTGATGTCGGTGTCCGCGTTGCAGTCGCAAGCAAGATGTCGGCTCTTGGTTCCGACTGTGGGTCTTAAGAATTTATGTTTGACTAAAAAAGGTACAGGGTTCGTGTCCAATTGATGGATAGCGAACTCTTCTTCGAGACGGGTCATGTCTTCCTCGCCCTCATCCGGAAGATCGCCGAACGGAGCAGACTGCGTCATGACGATGTTCGGCCGAAGTTGCTCGACACCGAGACGCTGCACCGTGACCAAACTCCATCCACCTCGACAAACTTTGGAAGTTGCCGTTTCGAGCTTGTACTTCTCGTCGTCTTTCTTCGTCGAATTCATCATAAGATCGTACTCCTGATTGGTAAGCGGTCGATTGTTAAAAGTAACTTGGAGCTTCCGTTTCTGCATTTGGTGGATTTGGGTCGTGATGGTGTTGTAGTGATGCACGGCGTTCCTGAAGGCGTCGATTTGGCAGGGCGCCAACGCCTCCTCCATGCAATCCATCATGAGGTCGTTGTTGATCAGCGCTTTTTCTGTGAGGGGAAAAATTCGGAATTAGAACCGGATATTCGAGGGTCGATCGGAAATGTCAAAATCGAGAGCGAGATCGAGAATTGACGATTTTGAACGACCGGGTTTGCTTCCCTGCGAAGAAAAAGTGGTTCAAAGGTTGGGAGTACTTACGTCCGCTGACGTAGGTTAGCTTCTTCCTGTTGGCGGCCTTCTTCTGAGCCGCGAGTCGAGTCGAAATCCCGTCACCCGAATAGTCCTCGCCGTCGCTTGCCGCTAAGCTTTCCATCGTCATGTTGGATTTAGCAACGACATTCGTAATCTTGCGGGCAGCAACGCGCGCAGCATTACGAGATGGCCGACCGGCGGGTTTCTCCTCTTCTTCGGGATTGGCCTCTTCGGGTTTCGAGTCGAGGGTGTCGATGCCCAGTTTGCGCAGCTCCTTCTGAAGTCTCCCTCTCATTTTCATGTGTTCGGAGCTGGTCTCGAAGCTTTTGCTGGGACTACTGCTGCTAGCATCCGAAACTCTATCGCGAGGAGACTGAGATGGATTGTCCGTGCTGTGGGCGCCGTCTTCATCGTCGGTGGAAGTGACGCCGCTCGACTTGCTCAACTTGTGTTTGTTGTCCGACTTGTGGCTTTCGACGTTGGTTTCGTCCGCAGTCTCGACCGAGGCCTCGCTCTTGGGAGGATCGTCGTCGGGATCGGATTGTGGCGTGGGAGTTGGCGTCTTGGTGGCAGATTTCCTCGTTACCCTTTTCGTTGATGATTCACCATCTTTCGCATCGGTCTTCGACGTTGCAACCTCTGTTCCCGACTCTGCTGACTGCTCCTCGGCGTTTCCACCGCTGCTGTCGATGGTGTCCTCATCGTCCAGCGGAGGCGCTGTCAAGGCAACTCTGGATTCGAGCTTATCCTCGGTAACGTCGCACATCTCGACATCGTCAGCGTCTTCATCGATTTCGATGGGACTCGTGCCGTCACCTTTCTTGGTCGAGCCTATCCGCTCGGAATCGTCGACTTCGTCCGATGTCAAGTCGATTTTTTCAGGCTCTCTGTCTTCGTTTTCGATCTTGTGTTCAGCGTCTTCAGCCTCTGCAGCTTCCTCAACGTCTTCAACCTTATCGACTGTTTCATCTTTCTCAAGTTGTTCGGCTGTTCCTGGCTTCTTAGCTTTCGCGACGGTCTCATCTTCGCGTGACTTTGCACCTTCAGGGTCTTTCTCGTCGGTTTCGTCCCCCTTCCCCATCTTGGCTCCGACCTCGACATCGTCTTCGGATTTCGTGGCTTTCTCTGACTTTTCTTCGTTAAGATCCGTGGGGTCAACCTCTAAGGTCTCGTCCTCGAGCATCGGCTCTGAATTGACTCGAAGCATGGGAGGATTCACTAGAGGCTGATCCAAGACCTTCACGGCGACGCCGCCGTCCGGATCTTCCTCCTCCGTCTCCATCGACTGGATGATGGTGACCGCCGTTCCTTCAGAGGCCTCATCAGCAGCCATGGTTTCCGTCAAACACGCCGGATTCACTCTGAAAACGCGAAAACAATATTCAGACCGCACTCTTTTCCGGAGAGTCTCAACCCACGTTCTCGAATGAGAAGCTTTTTCAAAACTGTTCCAAACCATGTGGCTTGGCTAGAGTCTACCATGCTCTCTGAGATGCTCTTTGAGAGGACCGAAACACCCTCTCTCAACTTCAAGCGCATACAGAGCGGCTTATCTACAAGCGGTGTAGATGATTTTCGAATTCCCAAATGTCCAGGTCTACGGATTGGTAGTCACTTTCGATGCGATCAGAGTCTACATAGGTAAATCGAAACTTTTTCTACGTCGTTTCATCATCGGACCCAAAAAGTGATGCGTCGCTACTTTGGCACAGTCCGGCATAGTTGACCCTTGTCCAGCTGTATGAAAGAGCTCAAAGCATCGCAAGTCGGGCCTCATATTCTTCGCGACCACGTAGGTTCCAGCACGTTTCCTCGATTCAGGGAAGAAATCCACGCCGTCAATCACGCCGTAAAATCTTCGCCTGACTTTTCGTTTTCCCTCTCAAACTTCCTCCGTCAACAAAACGGCGACTGAGGTGCTTGATCATCACAACTATGATCCCTCACTAACCCTCTCGGATACATTTGTTCAGCTACTCTAATGATCCTAAAGTTCGTGTTTCGCGTTAGGCCTTGAGCTTCACGAATCGAGGGGTTTCTTGTGAGGGGCAACCACCGTTCGCGTTCTGGGGACCTATCATTAAGGCAATCTCAAAGAGATAGTGTGATCCATACTGAATGTTCATTGTAGCGGCCTCGGATTCTCAGTTTCCGAGCATTTCGTGTGACTCGAACAGATCTATCGGTCGGCGGCTCGCTCGCCGGCTCACTCTCGGCTAACCGCTCCGTAACCAACGTCCTAACGTTGCCAAGGTCACTTGTATGATAGTGTCTGCACTATTACGACAGAAATTCTGTGATTTTCTCCTTTATTTCTATCGCTTCCCAGCTAGCGTCAGCGGAAATCGTGCGGGAGAATGAAACAGTCGCCGTAATAGTTGTCGCTGCAGGGAGAGAGCCTTGAGGTATCTCCGTCCAATCTCGAAACAAGAGGCCGTTTGTTCTCTAGAGTTCATCATGCCACGACAACACCGATACAACAACTCGCCACCGACGTTCAACATCTGGGGCGCTGGCTGCGGCGATTTCGTGAATCTATGGTACTCCCTCGCGGTCCTCACTTTCGAGTCTCAGACTTTGACTGCTTCTTCGGTGGACTCGAGGAGCCGGATTGTTCGATCTCGAGCCGAGCAGGGTTTTCTCGGACATGAAGAAAACGAAAATCTACATCATCTCGGCAAAAGAAACACTAGGAAACGATAAATCGCCACTTCCTCGACGAACAGGAACGAAGAAAGAACCTTCGTTCGGCGAATCGCATGGTAACCTTGCGCTTTCGCCTCACACCTCGCACTGAGCAGCGATAGCCATCGCCGTAGAAGAGGCGAATGCTCCTTGATCCACGCCAATTTGTCCCAGACTGAATGTTATATTCCGAAAGAAGTTCGACTAGCACAACAAAATCGTGGTCTGAGCTTGTCGCACCGATGACCGCTGCGTCCCGATTGCGATTCATAAAATAAGGATTTGAGCGAATACTTCCAGAAATGAGAGGAATCCTACGAAAAACTACCAAGGATCCCGACCAGGGGGACACCATGTGGACGGCCGACGATAGGGCAGCTGATAATTTTCACACAGCGTCGCGTCGTTCGGGAATGACCCAGCCCATGCCTACTGGGGAGCAGGCGACTCCGCATAGATCAAAAAAACTGCATCAGAAAGTCTTGTTTCGAGGCCCGATCCCTCGCATCCTCGTCTCATCGCACAGCAGTTGCTTCGAACTCGTAGAAAACGAGCCGCTGGTCGGTCACTTCGTGCACGGAAGACCAACTCGCAGCCTTTGACACCCGAACGCATTCAGTCTCGCCGTTCGGATCGCTCCCGGGAGCGTGCGGGGAAACGCTCCCGTCATTTCAATCCTTGAAAATATTTTTTGCCGAAAGGCACGCCACTGAGCCCATCACCTTCAGAATCAGTCTCTTTCTCACGCTGAAATCTCAAATTTAAAAGGACCCATCCAGCAGAATCCTGCTGATCAAAAATGCATTGACTCTGAAGCCGTCGTCGGACGATCATTTCGATTCGATGATGGCACAAAGTTCACATGCACGTTGGGACGCTTGCACGTGCGGCACAGAATATTCTGCACGTTCGTCGAACGAAGTCATATGCTCGGAGTTGGAGACGTCGAGAGCGACTCGCAGACTTCCGTTTCGATTCCGACTGTTCTACGGCTGGTTCTACGGGACTCACCGAAACGAGTGGACGTCTTCGTCGAACTTTCACGGCGCAAGAGCCGCTCTGCGCCTTCAAGAGTGCACGGAAGCACCCCGCGTCGGCGTTAAATGGCCTAGAAAGCCCTTGGAAAACTGATCACACGAATACCCCAAGCTATGTAAGGCTTGTTTATGTTCCTACGTGGCGGTTAGATGCGCCCGTGGGTCTGGCCAAATTGAGCGGCTAGATGTAGAACGCCGTCCACGAAAGCGAATAGAGCCAGCCAGCGGGCAGCAGCAGCAGCAGCAGCTCGCAGAGGCGCAGGGCGCAGTGGATACGGATGATCTTGGCGGTCGTCTCGAAAACCGCCAAGGGCGCCAACCTTTTTGAAGCATCTAATGCACTTCGCACACGTAGAAATTATACGCCGATTCTACGCCTGACCATGACGGGTGTCCACTGGACATGCAATCGATCTGAAGTCACTCACCGCTTACGATTCCGCTTCTGAGGATGGATAACACCACCTTTTCTATCACTGCTGGTGGTTGCTGCAGAAAGCAACCGAGGATCGAATGCGCCTGAGTAGCCATCACAGCCTCGAGATCTTGAAGAGAGGACCAAATTTAGGGGAGGTGTGCGCTCAGAACCCGAATCATGCTGAAATATCGCCCCAACCTGGACAGGATGCCAGCGGTGAACCCCTTCGAGGAGTCTGTCAATTACTGCTAGAATCGGTTTTCAAGAGACTCGGTTCTAACAATCGTCGGAGTATCGATCTGATTCCGGGGTCGTACACCGCTAGATTGCCGGATTGGAGAATTGGTGACAAATCTGCTCGCCATGGAACATTGCATGGAAGGTACACTCAACGTGACTAATTCAAGAGATTACCTCCGCAGATATTCACTTCCTCCCAAATCGCTAACAAGAACATTCGGAGTAGTTATGAGCTCTCCTATCGATTCAACGAATCGTTGATACCTCATTGTAGCACTGTAGTATCTGGGGCAGAGTTGGGTGATCGTTCCCGTCTCGAGGACGATGATGGAGAATTTCCAGAGAGGTGGAGATCGCGAATTTTCCCCTGGAGAAGTCCATCAACATTCACACCGTAGGATACAATGCCCGGACTGGAAGTCCTTGATGAACATTTCTAGCTATTGAAATAGCCGCTCGTTCTCCAATGGTGGCTTACGAAAAGCTCGAGCGTCCTAATGCAATTAGCCTACAGCTCACTCGGGCGGCCGCGACGCCCAACGGTTTGAGAGTGACTGCTCTCGAGCAGCGTTCGGAACGAGGTCTCCCAATCGGGGAGGGGGTAATGTCCCATGCGCCTATGATGTGTTGGGACATCTTTGCCGACTGTTTCCGAACCTAATAGTAAGATCATATCCTATGACGCTGGGTTTCAATTTTTGTTTGGTTGGAAACTAGATGCAGTCCACGGAGGTCAATGATCAGTTTGACGAGGCCGCCTGACATTGGCGCGCGCATTGAGCATCTTATTCCAAAGAACTCTATTGCGACATTCCTGGGTTCAACCTGAATGTGCCGTTGATCCGCGGTGAAAGCGAACGTGGTTGAGTTAGCTCATATGAATGAACAAGAGTCGACAAGTCGTGAACTTTTGAAACTTCATGAACTTCCGTCGCGCGGACGGTTTCGAACGCGGCGCGGATCTGGACCGCGTCGGGTTTCGGTGGGTCGGATAGCTTGGACACAGTTGATAACCACAGAACTTTACGCGGGAACCCACCGCCCCGGAACCATGAATTATGGGACGAGATTTCTGCAACATACAAGGCAACTCGTACGCGGAGCTTGCGGGCCGATCGCTATAATTCCCCATCTCCTGAGAGGATAAAACCCGCAATCGCCATGAGTAACACGAAAGTCAAATATTTCAACACTGACAAACTCTGAGAAGGCGTTCGAGATTCGAACTTCGCTTACCTTCTCATCTTAGCGGGGTGGAGAACAAGAACTCGAGCAATAGCACTACTTGTAAATGGAACAACAGAACGTTGACGTGCATAAGGTGCCGCGCCGACTCCGTTCGAGGGATGTCTGCTAGTTATTCCTCCCTCAACATGATCTGTCGCCGCCGCGGAGTGCCCATAGCGGTGCCTCTCAACCTGGGCTCCTTGGCATCATGGGGCTGAGAGCTGAGGGCAGTTGGACTGGGACCCGCCGAGTACACCGCTGAAATGTGCCCGGGATCTGGAGGAGGGTCCCCGAGGGGATCTTCTGGGTAAACCTAAGGAACTCTCGTAGGTCAGAGGCTCGTCTCAAAACTATCGGAGGAACTTCCCTAGGTCCTCGTGAGAGGGGAAGATCGAAGAACGTTTCAATCTACATGTCTTTCATCGATCGATATCGGGAGGCGAACGTCGACTGATTGAATTGGGGGAAACGAGGAATAATAAATCGAGATGTCACGGGCCACCTTTTATTTAACAAACAGCCACGCCTTGAATATTCCTCCGCTTTGATACTGATCCCCGTGCGATCAATTGCGGGCGGAGGTAAACTTCGCTGTTACTTCCGGCGTCGAAAGGATGAGCGAAAACTCCAGAAAGATCACACCTTAGTATTGATCTTGGACCTTTTAGAAAACACCCAGTTCATCCGTCGTGCATAGATCCAATACTGTGAGGGGAAACACTCAACCGAACACTAACGACGCAAAACACTCTTATCTTATCTTATCGATCTTGATCTGATGTAATCTAATATGTAATACACAATATAAATCTCTCGCTATTCAAACAAACAATCACGAATGAATTGTCCTCGCTGGCACGACTCTCAACTCTGCGCAATACTTGGGATGCTGCGTCTATACATCTGCCAACCAACTGCAACCGAGAGCACGAGTAGGGCTCCAACAAGACTTCTGGATCTCCAATTGGTTCGCGCCAATCGAAGGACCGTCATCCCGATGATGGAACGCTTCCATCTCTTATACTCTTCTTCGCGACGACGTTTCTCAGCTTCGATCTCTTCCAGTCGCGCCTCCGGATACTCAGCATGTAGTTTCTTGGCCTCGAAGACACAATCCTCGAGTTCCAAGCCTTGATCGTTGAGTAGGTTCATCAGGTACGTGTGGACAGACGGTAGCGAGCATTCCTCCTGTTGAATGCTCTTGCTCTTCGACAGTACTAGAGCCGCAGAAACGTACACTGGCAAGAGGTGGTTCTTCTCGTCATTGGCGAGGAACAGGTCGTAGAGGCGCACGAGTTCCGAGTAGTTCTCCAGATCGTGTCCAAACCATGTGAGGCACCACGAGAGGCAGAACATGACTCCGCAATCAGCCTCCTCCAGGAACTTCCTAAGCTTCGGATCTCGAGCTTCGAAAATTGAGTACACGATTTGTAGTTGCTTCTGCGTAGCTTGCATCGTTTCTTCCATGTAGACTCGTAGCCGCGTTCTCGAAATCTCATTCATGAGACGAAACGCTAGATCTTCATCCCCGTCGACAACCAGCAGCACCGTGACACAAATGTCGTGATAGCCTTGGTAGTAGTGGAGGTCGGGATTCTCGATCAAGACGCGCATGATCACATTGATGAGCTTGTCTTGAAGATTCATCCTGTTCTCGGATGGTATGGAGGGTGGAAAACGTTTGATTGAGCGCGCCACGTCCATCAGAACCTGAAAATCCGGAAGAAAAAGTTGAGCGACTCGGAATCCCTGCATTCAGAACGAACATCATGAAATGGCTGTCCTCAAAAACGACTTCTCCGTTGGTGACGAAATACGCGCTCCCTCATTCGATGTTCTCATCCAAAACTGATAGGAGTCAGAGGATCGAAACTTGAGACTCCACAATAGTGGAATATCGATGAACTTATTTGACTATCGGCACTCGACTTCTCTCATCGAGCTCACTTCCCTCTTATCTAATCAGCGATGTGCGTTCGATGCAGGATTGTTTCGAGAGGGAATCCCCATGACCTCTATGATAGAACGGGAGCGATTTCGCGTTCGAGGAAACTATTCCGCCCGCAGGCAACGAGAGCGTTAAAGGTCCCTTCCAGACGCGAGAAGAGGGTCATCTGAATGGACTCACGGGAATTCTATCCCTGAGGTTTCGATCGAATACCCATGTATAGTTCCATTTCTCATGGCCCTGTTCAATCCATCTCAGTTCAGGAAGCATAGTCGTGGCAGCTCCTCAGCTGATTTCCAGAACTTCGAAACACAATGCTGGACTCGGAGCAGGAACAAGGAAAACCGCTGAGATGCAGGACGTCCCGGCCGACCCAAAGAAACTGACTCTCGAAAGAGTATCCATTCGGGCAGTGAGAAACTTGATGAGACACCACAATTCTGTCAACGCATCCAGAACCTCTCTAGCCGATGAAGAATCGAGCTCATCACAATCGGGAAATTATCATCCAGAAATTTCTTCAGAACACTCAAAAGTTGATGCGCTAAGTGAGTCATCACGCGTCGGAAAACTTTGAGCAGCACAATGTGAGGACCGGAGTCTAATGCAAGAGCTCAGCAGTTCCGACATGAGCCTGTTTCTTCGAAATCAATTTCGTACCTGTTGATAGTAACGATGCTCTTTCACTTCTTCCTCTGAAGGCGCTTCCACCGGAGAATTTGGATCGATGTTCAGGAGAATGGGCCAGCATTTTTTCCGCAAGCGGTCTTCCAGCAAACCTCCTGGTTCTGCAGCGGCGCATTTCAGAGCGAGCACATCTCGAAGTCGGATAGCGTTCGTGATCCGTTCCGTCTTCGAATCATAGATTTCTCTGTCGAGAACATCACCCTTCGAAGCTTCGTCCACTTGAGCATCTTTTTCTGACGATTGCAGGCCGACCGTCATTATCAGCTGGAGTCTTCCTCAATGTCGTTTAAGCGTTTGTGTCACACCGGATCTCCTTGTCATTCACTTCCACAAAGACTTCCGTTTCAATTCAGAGGACTCATCGAATTCGGAGGAGGACTCCTTCTTCAACATGAGTACCCGGTCGACGGATTTCGTTTGGCACTTCTTTGTTTGCGACTGCGGAGCACTCTGCCAATGTTGATGTTTGTGCTCACTGCAGACGACAGGTTTCAGGAACTCACTCCGACCGACAAAACCAGGAGAGAGGAAACTCCTACGGTCAACGAAAGCTTGCAGGCCGTGAACAATGGATCGCTGGGGCAGTAGCGGTTCACAAGGATGTTTACAGCTGGAAAGTTTCTCTGTTCCATAGGGGCTCTTGCCGTGATACGCAGGAGCCAAATCTGTGTCTGTGGACATCTTTCCCGATTCCGGAGCGCGGGCATACACGGTGATCGAGGGTCCTCGCAGTCGGAAAAAGTTTGGAATTCGAGTGATGTGAGAGTCTTTCCCGGATCCCGGAATCATGATCTTCGGTTTCCCTCCAGCCACTGGGCAACCTTGAGTCTCGGAGGAACGATCCTTTCATCGCTCTGGCTCAGCGATCTACTCCATACAGTCGTACTTTGGGAATAGCGGGGGACGATGCGATTTGTCGAGCTTAGAAATGTTGCGCCGTCCACGTAGATGCGGACTTCTTCGTGAAATCGATCAGAATATACAGATCATGAATGGCTCATCTCCCGACCCTATCCGATCCCATACCAGTCATTCCACGCAGAGAATGATCCGAAGATGCCGCCGCACTCTAATTCCGAGAGCAAGGTCTTCATATGCGAGCGGGGACGTACGGAAAATATTATGATCGATAACGGAATGGGGCCTATTCTAGTTCTCAACGGAACGACGTCCTTGATGACTACGCGCTGACGGATAATCGGTGTTCAGGATCTGTATCAGATGAAGTTCACGAAAAGCGCTCATGGCCAGTATCGCGATGTCTGCAGCGTAATCTGAATGACGTCATATCATGTCATCATCTTCGGAAACTCGTTCCATCCGTTATCACTCGGTAATTGTCTTCGGTTTTGACACAGAGGAAAGGCATAGATCGACCAATAGAGAACTGAGGTCTTCATATCACGAAATTTAGACAGAGTCGTCTTGAAATCACTTCTTAGGAGCGAGCTGCTCAGACCATTCGAAAAACAAACACATTTCACCGTCTGCCGTCATACGGAGCAGCGAGGTCTCCCATTCTGTATCCGGGATTCTGTATCCATGGCGGATTACTCGGTACCCAAGAACGATACGAGGAAGAGATTGCGAGGCAGCACTCATCCATGTGGAATTCCGCTCTCCTGAGGACCACTGTGAAGCTCTCAGTTTTGAAATTCGAATTTGGCGCGCTCCTCGCTCAGCGCTTTTCAAGCAAGATGGCGACCGTGGCTTGATTGAGCATCTCATCGCAATCGCCGAGTGTGAACCTCATATTGTACTCTAGCTAGTGTAAACGGTGAAAATGTAGTGTGTCCACTCGGAAGACAATTTCTGCTAAAGACTGAAGTGGCTCAGCGTTTGTAAATAGCTAGAGGAAGTAGTGGTTAAGTTCGTACCAAAGCGATTGTTCAACGGGTGTCCCCCGACCCTTGAAGCAATCGGCCTTCACACTCTCATCTGGAATACCGAGTTTACGGAACGTCTCGAAGCAAGAAGCCCCGTATTACTGGTCTTCCACTCGGCGTGAGCAACGGGCATTAGCGAGAATTGCCATTTCTTCGCCTTGTCGCCTAGCACCAAAAGCTGATCCCGATCATCATATCATACAACGATTCCAAGGTATGGACTATCGTTCAACTCTCCCGAAATTTCTAATAAACTGAGTTATCGCAGCCGCTTTTGAATACGGTGTCCTCGACTAGTTTGGTCGAAGTTTCTCATATGGCGTTCAAATCAGATTCGACTGAACTTGGCCAGTATGTCGCCGAACCGTAACAGCCTCCATGAGATCGTGATTGTGAGCTCACAGGCGACGCAGGCAGACGTTGTATTTTCGGGCTCATCTGGTGTTGTTTTGCTCGCGTCGACGCAAGCGAACGACGTCTATTTACGCAACACTTCCTCTATGCCTATGCGTTTCATATTTTCATTCTCGCGCTACGATGTCGAGAGACCGACGGAGCTAAGAGAACGCAACAAGTTCAGGATCATGGAATGTGGTTTAAGCTCGTAACTTGAGGTTCTGCATGACGCAAGCTTTTCCCGGGGCGGCTGTCAATTTTATTTTAGAATAGAAATGTACTCAATTCACTGAGTCATCTTTCAAGCTGAAGTTGATATCCAACTGAGCGAGGGTTGTTGCACGTTGGCGCATGTGCAGAATCGGGACCCGGACGTAGGTGTATGGAGGTTCGATGTTGACGGTGTCGTTGCTGTCGCCGCCACGATTGCCGCTGCATCAGGTTGTTGCACGAACGTCTCGACGTCGTCGCACCGGTCTCTGTGGATCCAACGAAAAATTCCGTTTTGTACATCGAAAAAACGAGCTCGTTGTTTAAGTTTCGTGCAATTGTGCTCGCTGCCGACGATTGAAAGCGATTGATTTGTTTTAGTTGAGTGGTTTTCAACCGAATCGCCTTTCTCGGCCGTGAGTAGTTAAAACGATACGGGATAGGCCTAGTTTGTCGTGAACGATTAAAAGCAACTTGATTGATCGATGGTCCTTTGTCATCGGGTGGCGGCAGCAGTTGGTGTCAACAGTCCTTGCGCAAGCTCTGACAGCATGACTGTCGATTATTTATCTTTCTTCGGCGTTCTCGTTTGCCTCGTTTGATGACATAACGTTTTTATCTTTTCTACTCGATTATGGAACGCGCGGGGAAGCCACTTCGCGAACCGAAATTTTACGAAGTTATGAGAGCTTCGAACATCGCATAGAAGTGCTGCTCCCAGCAACCTCGAATCCAACGTCTGGTTGTGGCAAAGCCCGGGAATGTGGAAGCCGGGACTTGCGGTCGCAAATCAGGGAATTCACCTAACCTAACGCCGCATCGTCATACTTGAATCTCCGATCGTCCCGGGTTCGGGTCGGAGAACACAAATCTGGGAAAATTCTATAGTTTGACACCAGCATTCGTGACAAAATTCAAAAAATACATGGATCGCCATGCTCGTCGCGGCCATGTGGTCTCGGTCAGAGGACAACATGATGCTACGCGAGACTTGACATGCAGAAACGCCGAGGAACCCGCAAAGAAGTATCGCTATAGAGAACATTCGCTTGACTTCCATTCTACATTTCAGCTCTTTGGTGTTTTGTGCTCTATCGCGGAAGAGCGTCGTCCCCCTCCCTAGGGCGGACCGAGCTGCGATGAGGTCTTGTTTGCTACACCAGTATGCACTGTGATCTTCGCAAGGCTCCCGTCCAGGCGCACTGCAGACAACCCTCGCTTGAGTTGCTCCTGAAGAACTCAGCGTCAGTCACCGATAGGAATCTCTTTTCTCGGAGGGAGTGGCTTAGGTCGCTTCTCCATTCGACTGTTCCTTTGATCGCCGAATCCAACGCGTCTGGAGACCGATTACGGGAAGGTGAGTTCAGCCGAAGGAGTCAGCATCCGAGCGAAGTCTAGCCGATGTCTATTTATCATCGCCCTCCCATCGTTCGCCCTCTTGAAACGTTTCTTGAATTTCTTTTCCCGTTTGTTTCCAGTGAGCAAGACTTTCGACGAGGCGCTTAGTCCCTCGCGGAACGGACTCTCAACCGCCCAGACACGAGCTCTTGTTCGCAGTGTACTCTCAAGACCGTTGCACGAGCCGTCATCTCGCAAAAGTAGTCCGAGGGCGTGCGAAACGCTCGTTGACGCAATTCAGGACAAACTCCAGTTGAGTCCTGAAACTCAAATCCTCTTGGAGTTGTCCCTCATCCTAGAAAGCGCAGAACCCAAACCTGTCGGGAGGTTCCAGACCAAGGTTGCCGCTCTAGTCGAGAAATCCAAAGAGTGGCTGACCGAGCTCCCAGTCGATTTCCTAGAAACGGTGGTAGCGTTGGTAGATCCAGACCTCAAGCAAACTATCCGAACAGCTGTTGGCGATCAAGCTTTGTTGAAGAATACAAGCCGTCTACTGCTGAACTCACTGCTACCCTGTCCTGATTTAGACCAGGATCAGTTCTTCCAACTCGCTGACCCAGAAGACCTCGATCAGCTGGTGCGCTCAGTACTCGAAAGTGCTCCCATGGAGCCGTCCACTGTAGATAAATTCGTCAAAGACGTGGGCCGTGGCCTCACTTCGACGACAGAAAAATGCGAGGCCTACATTCGCGACCTCAGCAAGGCCCTCGGCCTTCGCGGTCCTGTGCTCGTCGCCCGTCTCATCGGAGCCATGTGCAAGAGTCATCTGGTGAGTCATGCGCTCTTACTGAACTTCGAAAAACCAATGAAAAGTCTGCGGTCAGAAAACTTATAGGAGATGAAATTCAATTCCCCGCCCCGCTAATATCCACTTTCCATTCTTTCCAGCCGTTGCTCACCGACGAAGTCATCTGGATGCCTCCTTCGGACGTCTTGTCTGGCGGATGGTCAAATCAGAAAGACATAAGTTCAACCTCGCAACAAGAGGCTTTGGAATGGAACATCGACGTCCTTCTCCGCTCAGTGGCCGTCGTTGAGCCAACGATCGAATGGAAGGATGTCGTTCGAGAATTCGATCATCAAGGCTTCGGTGTTTGCGACCGCGCGGGTCTCCGTTTCCTCTGGCAACTTCTCATCAAGGCTTTCGACGGAGCTCAGAGAATTCCGATGGACATCGTGTACAAGTAAGTTTCTCAACGACTGTCAGTATCACCTCTCGGATCGATTCCCGTTTCAAACCCCTCAGACGACGAGAGCTAACTGTGATTTCATCCGTTTTCAGCAAATGGCAAAATTTGGATTCTCAGCTCCAGCTGTTGAAGCAGATGCTTCTGTGTCCGGACATTGTGAAGTTGACTGAATGCTCTCCTTGTACAAAGCCAGAGCCTGCCCAGGACAAAAATGGATCTCAAGGCTCAACGGGTCCTGATGAGGAAGCCGCCAATCCACTGGTCGCAAACTGGAAGGTTCTCGAAATACATGAAGCTCTCTTGAACATCGGTGAACGACCCGACCTGACCAAACTCGTCATCGAGCTCTACAAGCAAGCCGCTGCGAAGGAGGGCTGTCACGACAGCATCACCCTCGCTCTGCTGCAAGTTCGAAGTCCGATAGTCCCCCTGAGAAGAACTCTTCTCCTCCACCTGATCCCCCACTACCTCGGGGTGAGCGCTCACAATGCTCAGGCTGTACTGCACTACGCTTGGAACGGGATCCCACCACCGATCCAGCAGGAGATACAGATGATTGTGAAGGACGCTATGGTGGAATACTACACGACGGGTGACGGCGAAACGCAGAGGCTCACGAGGATTCTGGAGCTCGCTCAAGAAATCAAGTGTTTGCAAACTCTCCTCGCAGTGCCCCGATCACCGGAGGTCGCCAGCCATCCAAGTGAGTTATCGTTTCTCCTTTGACGAGTAAGGTCCCTAATGTCAGCTCTTGAAGGCACGGGAATCTCGGCACGTCAAAGTCTGAAAAGTTTGTTGAACGCCCGTCGATCCTTCTCCCTCAGGTGGACAAGCGATACTCACGTTCGTCATCGACCTCGCCTGTCTGGCGTCTCGGAGAGAGTACCTGAAGCTTGACAAATGGATGCTCGATAACATGAGCTCAAATTGGGAAATTTTCATGAGAGCATGCCTCAACTTCTTATCCATTAAAGTGAGTACCGATTCTCCTTCCTCAACCGTCCATACCATCAGCCTTCCTTTCGGATCTCCGATGATGCGGGGACCGATGATTGAGGTGTCTGCTGCGCAACGATCCATCGCTCAATGGAGTCTTTGTTGCGCAGTGGATCTCGCACTCTTAACAACAAAAAAGTCGTCGCGACTTCATTGTGGTACAGTCTGCGTTTCCATAGAAACCTCTCGCACGTTCCGTCGTCGCCACGAAGCAGCTTCTTGTTCGCGGCCAGGCGAAACTGAATTCGGAATAATGAACGTCCATTCCTCCCAAGGTCCCGTATCTTTCGAAACCTACAGTGGATGCTACGACACATCTCATCACCCAGGAATGTGTGCATACGATGCTCAACACCCTTCTGAACCAGGTGTGTTTTCCTCTCGATCGAGTTCGAAATACTAGCATTCTTTCTTGGGGAAAGACATATGGGCCCTTCCCGGGGCTGAAGTTCCTCTCTTCGACCTTTGAGCGCCTATTCGAAGCCATTACCGCGCTTCCGAGAGACGCAGAAATGATCGAGGATGTTACGAGAGTCATCCCCCTCCATGTGTTCACGGTGATTTTTGTGCGCAGATGAACGATGACAAGAGCAAGATGCGCTGCTCGGATATCTTCGAGCAAGTCGTGCGAATGATGGAGAACTTCAAGCAGTATATGCAGAGAAGACAGCTTGGGGGACCCCCGGTCCCGCCACAGGTTGTTTTTGCGATGCCTCCCGCGATTCCGGCGCCGGTGCATTTACCTCACAACCACTTGACAGCCGCACCGCAGCCGCCTCAACCCGGGGTGCATAACCTCAGTGATATGGCGTACAGGAACGCTGGTATGCACTACCAAGCGGCTGGCCCCGTGGTGAACAAGGTATTCCCTGGTGCTCCGGGCGTGCAAGCTCCGCCGGCGTTGATCGGTGGTCCGCACGGGATAGGCGCCGCAGCTCCTCCTCCGAACGCATCGGACGAATTCCTTCAAACGGGCGACCTGAGCAAGGTGCACATTTCGAAAGATGTCGAAGAGGAGGCCAACCTGTATTTTCAGCAAATCTACAACCAACAGATGGTACAGAACGAATCCATCCAGAAGTTCTTGGATATGCTTCGAAGGTGAGTCCGACTTGCTTTTGGATCGCTACCGTTTTCCATGATTTTTTTTTTGTCTGAGGCGCTCTCCTGACGCTTGTTGTTTTCCTCGGAATTTCAGGTTCAGTACCTCAGCAATCGCCAGCGAGCGAGACGTGTTCCAATGTATGATCAAAAACCTTTTCGAGGAATATCGTTTCTTCCCATCGTACCCGGACAAGGAACTCACGATTACAGCTCACCTGTTCGGTGGCATCATCGACTTCGAGCTCGTCCGAGGCCCCACTCTGACGACGGCGCAACGTTACATTCTGGACGCAGTGAAGAAGCCACAGAATGTGAAAATGTACTTCTTCGCAATCGTCGCTCTCGACTGCTTCAAGAGCAAACTCAGGAGTTTCCCAACATTCTGCCAACACCTGCAGTCTTGTCCTGCCTTCAATGGCTTCCCCGAGCATCTGCAGTCTTGGATAGAACACGGTATCAAGCAGACCGAGCCTCCGAACAAACCTCAAGGCACGATGCCGACGTTGCAGTCAGGGAAAATCACTCCTTTGCAGTCGCAACAGGCGCATCAAGCGCAAGCGAAGAAAGGTCCAGCAATGCCCGTCCGGAAGACGTCAATCGCGACAGCAGCCAACATTGACACGCTTCTGTGCGCCTCGGACAAGATCGAAAAGATCATCCAGCCGTCCGAACAAGTTCAGGACAAAGTAGGTTTCATCATCAACAACCTTTCTCAGGCTAACGTGAAGCAGAAGTCTGAGGAGTTCCGGGAACTCGTAAGCGAAGAGCTCTACCCGTGGTTCGCGCACTACATGGTCGTGAAGAGGGCTTCGATGGAGCAGAACTTCCACTCGCTCTACGTGAACTTCCTGGATAACATCAACTCGAAGTCACTGCACGCCCTCACGCTCGCAGAGACCTACCGAAACATCGACGTCCTCTTGCGCAGCGACAAAGCCTCGTCCAGCTACACCGACCGCTCCCTGTTGAAAAGTTTGGGCCATTGGTTGGGCTTATTGACAATCGCTCGCAACAGACCCATTCTCGCGCTAGACATCGACCTCAAACTGTTGTTGGTCGAAGCGTACAACAAAGGGCAGCAGTACCTCCTTTACGTGGTACCGTTCATCGCCAAAGTCCTCGAGTCGGCGGTCAAGTCCACCATCTTCAAGCCGCCGAATCCGTTCACGATGGGCCTACTCTACTGTCTGGTTGAGCTGCACGATGTTCACGGGCTCAAGTTGAACTTGAGATTCGAAGTCGAAGTCCTGTGCAAAGCTCTCCAGTTGACAACGACGGCTGTCAAGAACGAAGCCGAACGTCGCGGTTGTTTCAACACCCTAAAGGACCATCTGAAATCCATCGACACCCCGTTGTTGGGTCCTCCGATTTCCCACTCTTCCGCCAACGTCAGTGCACCCCAAATGACCAACCAGTCCCAAATGACGGGCGGTCCCAATCTGAGCCACATGGCCGGCAAGCCGACTGCGAAGGTCAGCGATATTCTGCCCATGATTCAGCAGTTCAACCTGAACTCGAACAACGGAGCGAACAACATCGTCGCGTCGACGAACGCACTTCACAACGCCGGTATGCCAGCCTCACAGAGCGGACCTTCCGAGGACTTCTTGCAGCAACAGCAGCAACAACAACAACAACAGCAGCAGCAGCAGCAGCAGCAACAACAACAGCAGCAGCAGCAGCAGCAGCAACAACAGCAAATGACTATGCCAGGACCTCCTCAAGGTATCATGCCCATGCCCACGGGTCCCAACGCGATGCAGTCGCAGATGGTACAACAACCTCATCAGCAGATGCCGACGCCGCATTACTCACTGCGGGAATTCAACTCCGTGACTCCTGGTGAGTTTCCTTAGAATTCTCATTTCCACCCTCCTATCAATTCTATATTCACAAATTGCTTTGGGGCTCCGATCTAAACTTTTGGTCTGGATTTGTGGGTATTGATTGATTTCCGATTTGCAGCTAATCTTCCGCAACTGGTGACGATGCCGCCGAGTCCTCTATTCCAACAGTATCCTCCGCTCAAGCAACAGATCGCTGTAGCTGTAGAGCGAGGCATTCATGAATGGATCACGCCCGTCATCGATCGTTGTTTGAAGATCGCCCTCGTCACCTGCGAGAGCATCGTCAAAAAGGACTTCGCCCTAGAGCCCGACGAGAACAAGATCCGTCTGGCGCTACACAACATGGTGCGGTCAGTCACTGCAGGAATGGTCATGATCACCTGCAAGGAACCGTTGTTCATCACCATCTCGAGCAACGCGAAAACCCTTTTCATCAGTGCACTCCGGTAAGCAAACATGATCTGATTTCCTCGATTGATCCATGAATCGCTGAGTTCATAGGCCGACTCATGGTCGTAGATGGTAGATTCATGTTCTTCGTTCTTACAGTACCTGCCAAAGTCAGATGCCATGCCCATCGAAGGAGATGCTCGAGCAAGCCGCGAACGCTGTGGCGTTGGAGAACGTCGAGTTGGCGACTTGCTTCATCCAGAAGTCGGCGATCGAGAAAGCCATAAGTGAGGTTGACAAGAAGTTCGCCGCTGAATACGAAGCTCGAAAGGCAGCGCGTCGCGAAGGCAAGGTGTATTGCGACAACAACGTCCTCAACTACCAGGATCGCATGCCTGAGCAGTTGCGTCTCAAGCTGGGATCGGTTCCCGCGTCGCAGATGACCGTCTACGAGGAATTCGCCCGTCACGTCCCTGGCTTCATCACCAGCAACGAACCACGTTTCGGACATGACCGAGCTGAATACTTCAACCAGTTCGTGGGTCAGCAGCAACCGCCTCAGCACAAGATGCCGCCTCAACAACCTCAACAACCACCGCAGGCGACACAGTCCCAGCAGGCTCACCATCCCCCGACGCCGCAGCAAGCGCAGAACCAGCCTCAGCCACAGCCGCAGCCGATGGTTGTGCCTCGATCGAACGTCGAGGAAACGCTGTTTGACAAGCTGGCGATAGAACTCGAACTCCTCGGGTCGTACATCTCCCGGGACGCTTCGTCGAACGCGATGCTCGGCGCTCAGATGAACCCTGTCCTCATGCACATTCATCTTGTCAAGGAAGCTCTGCAACACTTCCGCATGCAGGGCGACATGCCCGCCGGACTCAACCTCGTCCACAAGACGGTTGAAGCTCTCATCGAAGGCTTGTACGCTTTCAGTCACACGACCGAAAGCAACCAGCAAGAATGGCAGCCAAAGTTCAGAGACGCACTCACAATGGTGCTCACGGCTCTTTCGGAGCGTCATTTCCTCGGCCAGATCAAGGTCTGCAACATGGTCACCAAAATCTACATCGAGCATCCCAACGATGAAGCTCGATTCTACATGCCGACCTTCGAATTCCTACTCAGGTACGGAACTTTTCTGATCTCTAGGTACTGTTCCGGAAAGAAAGCTTTTCAAATAAATCCAAGACTCGTGGAGTCAAAATGAAAGTTTGGAATCAATGCTATCGAAGAGATGGAAATGAAAGAAAAAGAACATCATTGAGACGGTTGATGATGATCTCGACCTGAGCTAAGAGATATCGGAATTCATTGTAGGGCGAACTTCCTGAATCTGCCGATGTTGGACATGCACTTGGGCTCTATGCTCGAAGCATCAGGCTCCTTGAGCGCTCTTGAATTCGTCAGAGATCTCGGTCGTATTTTGGAAGTCTTCCGCGATACCGGTATCGTCTCAAACGCTAGCTTGAGTCGAACCATGGAGTTCATCTACCAGAACCGACGCGGTCCACCCCAACAACCACCCCCGAATCAGCAGATCAATCCTATCGGTGAGTTTCCTGTTCCTCCGTCAAGGAATCAGGTGGTGATACCTACATATTTGCTAATGTCTTTGATACTCCGGAAACTGAAGAGGAGGAATTTTCAGTTAATGAACGAGCCGTAGTTCTTGCAGACGAGTTCGGAGCTGGCTCGGGCGCGCCTCCCGAAATACTGATGAGCCAACGAGGAAACCTCGGAGGACCCAACCAGATCGAGTACAACAGTCCTTCAATTGCGATGATGCACGCCGGGATGAGCGAAGCTCGAAACCAGGACGACCCGCCAGGTCTCCAGGAGAAGACGGAGAGCTTGCTTCGCGAATGGGTGCATAGGTTCGGATCGAGCCAAGGGAAGGATTCGACACAAGCGTTCCAGCAGTTTGTAGCACAGATGAACTCGCACGGAATCTTGAAGACAGATGATCTCATCACCAAGTTCTTCCGGCTGGCCACCGAGATGTGCGTCGAACACACCTACCGCCAAACGGCTCTGGCGACCCAGCAGGTTGCAAACCACGCCGCCATGTCGTCGGCCCAGCCTCAGGGTGAAAATGTCAACGTGGCAAGTGTGATATCTGCACAGAATGCCTCTGCGATGGGCGCTCACCAAACCGTGAACGTGGCCCGCAACAAGTGCTTCGTGTTCCTTGACGCCTACGTCCGTCTGATCGCTCTGCTTGTGAAACTCAGTGGAGACCAAGCTAATAGCCAGACAAAGGTGAACCTGCTGAACAAGGTGCTTGGTATCATCGCGGGAGTCCTCGTCCAAGATCACGAATCTCGCGCAGGGGAGTTCGTCCCGTTGACATACCACCGCATCTTCCTCATGCTTTTCCTCGAGCTCACTGCCCCAGAGCCCGTCCTAGAAACCTTCTCCTACCAAACGCTGGTGGCCTTCTGCAACACCTGGCACGCTCTTCACCCGTCGAAGGTTCCAGGATTTGCGTTCGCATGGCTGGAGTTGATTTCCCACCGCGTCTTCCTGACCCGCATGCTTGCCATCACTCCTCAGCAGAAATGCTGGGGCATGTTCGCCCAACTGCTTCAGGACCTGTTCAAATTCCTCGCGCCCTTCCTGCGCAACATGGAGCTGGCGGCGCCTATTCACCTGCTTTACAAAGGAACCGTACGGGTGCTCCTGGTGTTGCTGCACGACTTCCCCGAGTTTCTGGTCGACTATCACTACGGATTCTGCGACATCATCCCGGCCAACTGCGTACAGATGCGCAACCTGATTCTGTCGGCGTTCCCGCGTCACATGCGCCTGCCGGATCCGTTCACGCCGAACTTGAGGGTCGACACGCTCCAGGACTGCCACACCAACCCGAGGATCCTGCCTGATTTCGTGCTCGTCATCCAGCCGCCGTCGCTCCGTAAATCGATCGACTCGTATTTGAAGAACCGTCAACCCGCTTCTGTTGTGTCCGATCTCATCGACGCCCTGAAGAACGGTGTCCTTGACCAGGGTTCCAAATACAACGTTCCTTTCATCAACGCAGCCGTGCTCTACATTGGCACCCAGGCCATATCCGTCGTCCAACAGCTTCAATCCAGTGGGCCACAGTTCCAGTTCGGCGATGGCAGCCGGCCGACTGCGAAGGGTCAAGGTCTTCAAGGCCCCGTTTCGATGACGTGGCAATGTGTATCGCGTACTCCGCACTTTGAGTTGTTCGAACAACTGATGACCGAGCTCGACCATGAAGGCGTCTATCTCGTTCTGAACGCGATTGCGAATCAACTTCGCTTCCCCAACTCTCACACCGCGTACTTCAGCGCTTTGATGTTGGCCCTGTTTGCGGACCGAGAGAACAAGGACGAAGAAACAGAGATGAAGAGCATCAGCAACAACACCGCGGCGAACCATCTGCGCGAGCAAATCACTCGCGTACTCCTCGAGCGACTGATCGTAAACCGTCCACATCCCTGGGGATTGCTGGTGACATTTGTCGAGCTCCTCAAGAACCAGCAGCTCAACTTCTGGAAATACGAGTTCATCCGATGCGCACCGGAGATAGAAAAGTGAGTCTTCTCTTTCTTTGTATGCTTCGGAGTGTTAATTTGTAGCTGAATGATTCATTTTGAAGGCGGTACGCCTCTCTCAACAAGTTTCTAACCGAGGTTTTTTCACAGACTCTTCGACTCCGTTGCCAGATCCTGTGTCGGTCAGGGTAAACCCGCAGGACTCGACTGATTGCGCATCGATAAACAAGGAGTTCGCACTTGCACCTCCGGGAAGGGATTGCGCACGTATAATTCACACATCCGTTTTAAAAACCAAACTGTAAAATGTGCGTTGAGAACGATTTTAAGCTGTGCTACTAGTTATGAATGATTTTTTTTTTCTTGAGAGCCATCGTCAAGTTCGCCCTTAATCCACGTGTGAAATATAGCTTCTACAATAGGGTTTCGCCCTATGTTTAAAGGACGACATACCAGAAAAAAGCTGGATACAACGGTCTCGGACTCGGGTCACTTCAAATCATGCGCTCCGTCAGCTTTCTGATAAAAGTGCGTGCGCCCGTGGTGTTTGTGTCTTGCAGTGAAGCTGTGGACGAGTCGGGGGACAAGTCCGCAGTAAACTGACTTCGAGATCGAGGCGGCGATGGTTATATAGTATAATTTCTTGCTTAGATAACCTATTCCTTATATGTAATAAATATACATAGCTTCCTTTCCAACGTATTGCGAGTTGTTTCTTCTTCGACGAGCCTGGAAAACATGGAGAATCTGTTTCCACATTCGTATCAAACGGTTTCCGTACGGAAATGTTTCCGAAGGAAGATCTAGGGATTGGACGTTATGGAAATGCTCCTGTCTAGTATCGGATTGCGCGATTATGGAATGAATGCAACCTTCATGGCTAGTGGCTCTCTTTCTGAGCTGTCACAAGGGTTCAGGAATCGTATTTGAGGGTTTGGAAGTACGGTGAGGAAGGAAATTAGCGAAACGGAGTGTTTGTGTACCTCGGAAACATTCATCAAAGACTTGATAGCTCTCGAACTCCACCGTCTAAAATTCAAACTTTCAATCTGGAATGCTCCGGTACTTGTGGACGAGATATCAGTCGATTACCGGCTCCCCCGAGACGTCCCACCATCCTACTGAGGCTGTGTTGGAAGCTGGAGGTTCGTGAGGATTGAGGAGTGACTTTCTCCTTGCATTTCGAAGTTATTCGTTTTGTTCCTGAAGAGCCGTTTGCGGAGCCTTCTGGCTGAGAGATTCGACTGGCTGGATGACTGCAAACGGTGATTTATTTACCAGAGGATCACACTTAGGCTCCTCGGTGTCTGATGTGGCGCAAGCCCTCCATCCAGCTGTGAATCTTCTGATTGAGATGAATGACTGGCTTTCGCCGGGCCGCGAGCTGTTCCGCGTTGATTTCCGAAAGGCTTCCAATTCTCTCGCATGCGTCATTAACGGGATCTCACTTCCCGCACCGTCCTCAAAAGTGTTGTGAGCGGAGAGCGACCAGAGATTGGGAAGAAACGTTTCAAGCTTCGAACTCTGGAGGAAACGTCCTACCGCTCTCAGGAAGACAGACCTACTCTCTGGCTGCAACTTCTAAGGATTGATCAGAAAACTCAGTCTTGCCGGAATAGGGACCTCAACCCGCCAGTGGGATCCGAGAAAAGCTGGCAAAGAGCTTTCATTATTTCATTTGAGAGATTATAAATCTCGTTGAGTGAACAACAACTTCTATTATTCGTAACAAGCTCGTTGAAAGATTTCGCAGAAGTGTTAACCCACCACTACAAAGAGTTTCAATGACGACGCGACGTGCTTTGCGGCTCTACAATCTACGCTGTGGAGACCTGACTAGCCGTCGAAGATCACTGAATCTCACGTCCAGGCTGTTGTCGATCGAATGGTCGATCTACTGCGCAAATGATCCGAGTGCTCATCTGGATGGAAAGAGATGAACATGCTGCGTTGTGCGTAGGTTTCTCCGAGACGAACGTTTTGCTGCCTTGGAGGTTCCGACGGTAGCGAGTCACGATCTACCGATCTTTCCAGTGCACCTGAGCTGCTTAGTACGGAAGCCTGCCTTGAACGGATCGTAAACAAGACCACTCTACCAACGATTCACCGAACAACTAGACGATGTCCTCGAATTCACAGCGTTCGGAACGACTGCTTCTGCTCAGGAGACTCCGCGTCCGTAGCAAACGAATTATTTCGCTCCCTCTCCTGAATCCCCCAATGGAAACGAAATGTCGCACAGAATTCCAAGTGACTTTCTATTCGAATGTAGAGGAAAAGTCCTCGGAGAATCGTCGTCTCGGGAAGCCTTGGTTGTTCTCAAGTAACGATTGCTTCAGTTCCGTAGACATGGTCTAGTTTCCATGGACTTTTACGACGCTTCCAGCTGAGACATAATTTATTCATGATCCAGGAAATTCATCTCATGACATATGCACCGCGTGTCGGGCGACGACCAGGCTTTCACTAGTCTCAGCGGAATCGTTCAGAAAAGTCCCACAGCATCAGCCTGTCCGACGTAATTCGATAAAGAAGAATAATTGAATCATTACTTGTTCACGCAAATCCACCGCAGAAGGTTCCACTTCATCTATGACGGAACTGCGACACCCTCGTTCTATCTGATCATGGCCTCACTGCCGGAAATGTCAACTAGGAATCTCGTTCTCTGCGAGCTGAGGGCCTCTCTGCCGGAAAATTAATTTTATCTATGTCTCAGTCCTCGACGTGCCGCCGCCGTCTCGACATATGTGAGAGAAAGCGCTCAGAGTGCCGGGAGGCAGCGGAAAGATTCTTCCTTCCTGCCGCAAAAACCATCCTCAATCCTCGAAGGACGCATCCGAATCCAAACCCATGTTTCATATAGGTAACCAAGGTTCGAAAGAGCTATAAAAGAGTTGCGATAAAAGTTTCAGAGAACTCTCTCGGTTTACTCCGCTTTCTGATGGCTATTCCGATTGGCTAAAAATTGATGAAGCAATTCATCCAACTACTCATTCCATATCAGCGAATGAGTGACTGCGATCGCCGGCGCCGGTGTGGCTGACAACGGCCGGACACACAATTAGATTGGCCGGGGTCCCGAGCTTGAGATGAATGTCTCTCTATCCCCTCCGAGTCGACGAGTGAAATCGAGTATTTCCGTTGCAAATGGGTTACACGTGGCGTTTTCGACGAGCTCTGCCAGGTCACAGATCTCAGGCCACGAAGGTTCGGCGGGCATGCAGACACAAAGGTGTCCAATCTACCACCCACTTGGCCTTCGACACTTCTAGGTTTCTTTCTGCTAAGAATAGATCGAATGTTACTTTTATTGTGTGCTTCCGAACGAAACAGCCACCGCTCGGTTATCGACCTTTTCCTAGCGATACAGACGGGGAGCACCACTAGAGATTTTTGGAAGTCGGAATCGCTTTCGTTCATACGGAATCAACGTGGGACATGAATTTCAGTCGATCTTGATTCAGGTTGAAGGACATTTGAAGGACCAGGTTGGAAGGAGATGCTGAACGCTCTCGCAAGGATTCTTCCCGGCAGGGAGCGCGATCGATGGCCCTCTTTTCGTACGAATTATCTTTTGGATCGAACGTCGTGTCGCTTGCACGACGAAATCTGTCTTTGTTCACAAGGTTGTGAAAGATTGATTGCCGTCTGCTTTTCGAGGCTCAGACTCGCGGAAGAATTTGCATCAATAAATCAGTTCCTGCCTCACTGCTTGCCACAACCTCGTCCTTTTTCAGTTCTTACGGAACGGTGGCACCGAGATTTAAGCCGGCCACTCAATCTCTTCTTTAGTATTTCCCTTTCCACGACTTTGATGTCGCACCGTTGAGGTTTGCTCTTGTCTTGAGTGGCATGGAGAATCACTTCGAATAGTTAGCAATCCTTGAAATGTTTGGCGTCAAACACTTCAAACGATTTGTTGCCACTTGACTCTCTGAGGGCGGAATACGAGATCGCGTGTTTCAAGACTACTACCATTCAAGGCTTGAAGTGAAACTAATAATCGAATCTGTGGATCTGTGCAAGAGTCGATCGAAACTCATTCAGAGGCTGCGAATCCTTGAGTGAACGTTTTTCGAAACGATTGGGAGGAGGCCAACGTGAGAGATCGCCCTCTCATGTCAGTCAGAAACAACTTCAACGGAAACATGACATGCGGAAAGTGGAACTCTGGGATCCGAAATTTCTCTTCCATCCTACCATACGAGTTCCCGCTATGATGAAAGTTCTCCGAGGAGGGATGAGGGGAGAAAGAGAGTATGGGGACCATAGATTTCTGTAGTTCCGATACGTTGAGAATGATTGACGCTCGCAGCGGCTGACGAAATCCCTGGATCCTGGCTTTCAGAGTACGTGAGCCGGGCTGAACTCACATTCGAACTTTCGAAAAACGAGTTCTCGGTCCTCGTCATCATAAAAGTTCAGTGAGAAAGTTTTCAAATCCACTGCTCGTTGACTTGTCACCGGGACTCCTCACGATCGGGAACTCCCAAGCTTCCAGAGATCAGGGAGAGCAACTTCTGGGGTCTGTCGGGAAATGAGCGATCGTTTTTGTGGAACTTCATCATGATGTTTTGAGCTTGGGCTCCCGCAGCATCAGCGGTCGCAGAAATCTGAATTCAGATTTCCGTGCTTTCGTCTAGGTAACGATTGGTGGAGATGCCGCATCGTTTGCTGATGGTTAGCCCGAAGAACTTCACATGACTGATGATGGCTCCTGGAATGAAACGACAGCTTTGACGAGCGGTGAATGGGCGAACAACAATGAAAGCGACGGAAGCGCAAAACGATATCACGCAAATACCGTATCATCATCATCATCGTCGTCCACCAGTAGCCCCATGGCCCATATCGGATCATGATATATGGGAGCCACTCTTGCTGATGCGAGCAACGTGTCCAACTTGAGGTCATTCCAACCCACCTCATCAGAAGACCATTGCGATCCGTTTGGTCGGGATTGTTGCGGAACCGGGCCGCGATCACGAATGCTCAGGGATTTCATTACCATAGAAGTGTATGTCAACGACCGCTACAACGAGTTGAAATCGTCGCCAGGACTGGAATCGAAAAACTCGGCGAGCGATGGAGAATTACGACACATTTCTATGTTTCCCACAAGTGCTAGCTTCAAGTCGAGTCTGGGCATGGTTAATTAGGTTGTATCAGGACAAAAGATAAGCTGCGACACACAATAGAAGAGGATATCGTTACCAGAAAACTCTCCGTGGAGCGTCCGCACTCCGGACCGATACCGCGTCGCTTCATGATGACTTCCGTTTCTCTTCAGCGCCGGACGAGGTCCGGGATTGTTTTGCGCCCAAACAGCCAGCCCACGCTTCCTTTCGAGTTCCGGAACAGTTTCACTCTGGGTACATCCCTGGGCGAGGCGAATCAAGCAGATTTCCAGATCTCCTCGCGGTGGCTAATTACCTAGACTTGGGTGGATTCTCGATCCTTTGATCGAATACAACATAGAGGCATCACTAGGCCGTCATAGAGGCATCACTTCTGACCGCGACAATGGAAGTTGAAACGTCTCTGACGCACGGCCCGAGTCACTGAATCGAACAGTCAAAGGATTGTTCAAACGAGCAGTGGAGACATCAGAAAGCGAATCGCTCAAGTGTTGCAAATGGAGCAGAGGTACTGCCCGTCAACGGGCATTACGAAAACGGGGCATCACCAGACACGCGTTTGCCGATTCATTCTATAGAGATTTTCTCAACTGTCAGAACGGATTGAACAGCAGTATCAACACCAAGGCGCTGAGGAAACAATATTCTCCGTCGACGAACTTTAGATCTCGCTTCCGTCTTGAAAGAGAAAATCCTCCGAAACGTCTCTGCACAGCCCCGCTTCCCGGGAGCGGAGCGACGAGGATTTGAGCTGGGTGACATCCGAATATGGGTGGGAATGCGAATCAGCGAACTCCGCTCCGGAACCTGTTTCAATTCATCTTCAGGAGATAACAACTTCATCGTTTCGATCTCGGTGGTGGAAACTCTGCTTTCTTCAAATGAGAGAACGAGCGAGACGGCAGTCGATTTCTACCTATATCCGTGCTGCACTGTCGAGGTTCATAAGAATATCTAGCGCTCCGCGATCCCTGATTTCCTCCCATTCCTCATATTCTACCGATCGTATCCGCTTTCTTTGAGCGCCAATTATTCAAAATGTTCATGTGTATTTTTTTCGTAGGCCGCGAGACAACAGCTTCAACCCCGATGCCAAACAACTGAGCGGAGAAACGTCGTCGTCTCCGGTGTGCGGCAGACAAAGATAGAGACCGGATCCGGGAACCGATGCTGCGGAAGCGTTGGCGGCAGCGTCTCTAACGAGTCCACGCATGCGTGAACTAATAGAGCCACAGGGTTATTCGCAAACGATGATTACAGATTTCGACTTTTGTCCGACCGTCACTTGTCAAATGAAATCTATCCAAAACGTTTCGGAAAGTCGAGAAGCTTTTCCCACAGACCTACAATTTTCCTTAGAGATGCCTTTATGAAACCACTCCCGCCGTCCCAGGGATGTTCTCCGCGTAGTATTCCCCGAATCGGGTCCTCCCGTCCCTCCCACCTCCGTTCTATTCTAGTCACGTGGCCTCGCCACTCGCCACAGGACCATAAGCAGCGCCATGTGGGCTCGGCAACCGTATGGAACCCGCGCAGCTAACGTCGGAGCTAAATCCCCGGGCCCGTTTTGGAAACCCGGGCGGTAGCGCGGGAGTGTTTTCAAAAATCAAAAACTGCTCTTTCCAAGGTCTCCTGCAGTTTAAATTGCATGTCGGGCTATTCCAGTCTGAAAGAGAACTCGGAGGCCCTAGACAGGCATGGTGGTTTGAGGGGCGTCGAATAGCATCACAATCCATTCGCGAATCTACTCGAGAGACATTCTTTCGAAACCCTGTCTGGAGATGGGAATAGAACGCACGCAAGCTACCACTACGTACAGCGGTTGGACGATGACTGAGAAATCTGGATTCCAAATCTGGACGGAACCGCTCGATATGTCTCGAGCTCTCACTCGCTCTCCCAGGTTCTATTGATTCGCGCCGAGAGAGCCTAGATAGCTTCAATTCGAGCTGGAAATAGTTCTCGGCACCTCCCTCGAGCGTCTCGTCTCGAGTTCACAGGCTGCGCAAAGCCTTGCCTACTTCGAGATGATTGGAGTTCAGCGGAGCGTACAATCTCCGGTTAAACAACACAAAGCCTATGCGAGCCCTGGAGCATCTTCGGCAGCCGGAACGAAGGAAATCTCAACCTAGAAGACACCTCTCACCTACAGACCCTAGTACTGTGAATTAGGAGTCAACAGCCACACCTCCCCATCAGCTCATGGGTATCAAGGCCAACATAGATTAGAGTTCATTTCATGACGATGAATGATGAATGAGCCCTGTTGGTCCACGCTTCCGTAACATCCAAACCGCCTCATTCCAGAGCAGCCATTCAACAGTGGACCAAACAGTTTGAGTCGATGCTCTCGTGAGAAGCAGCTCTATATGGTCTCAGCTCCACCCCACCCCCACGCAGCCGTCGCCATAACACTTTCGTTCGGGGCGTGGTCGTTTGTCTCGTCTAGGTGCCTGGTGTTATTCCCCGTCGAATGGAAAGTCGAATCGAAAAGCCCAAATCTGAAATGTCGCAGTTCCACTTCTTCAATTCAAGGGATGAATGAGGGACCTAAAGGTGGAACTCTGACGTTTCGAATCCTGGCCTCATCCACTGCGAGCAGTACTTCCCTTGGCTTTGCTCTGTGATTTGTGTACATCTCATCGTCTGAGTGTTCCTCGCTTCCTCGTCGTTATAACTTCCAATCGATTCTTCGTTCCAAGGAGTGGAATTTTCCTCACATCTTGAGTATCCCTTTAGACACCTCAGGGAAACTGACAAAGGTTCCGAGGAAGCGTGAAGAAAATCTTCAAACGAGACTTGAGATACTCGACCTTCGAAAGTTTCCCTCGTTAGTTAGTGTGGAGCCACTGCAAGTATAAACCAGAGAAGATACTGGCGAGAACATTTCTTGCGATGCAGAACTCCATTCAATGCGCTCCCCACAACCAAAGCATCTCGTCTCACTCCTGGGCTTACATGACTAAATCCAATCGATCCTCTCTCTTGGTTCCAATTTTCTCAATTTTTCAGCTTCCCGAGTTGTGAGGAAAAGGAGAGGATTGTGATTGCTGATTCTGCCGGGATTCAGGGGCAAATCTCAAAAACTTTACGGAACACCGGAAACCCTGCCCCCGACTTGGACTCTTCAACGTCAAATGAGGCAACTGACGGATGACTTTTCCGTCATGTTGCGGAGCTATCCGCATGATTTGTTTTCAAGGGAGAAATTCCCACATCGAGAAGGTACCATATTCCTACAGAGAACCAAGACTGAGAACGCTCTCGATGTGCGAACTGGAAACGGAGTTGATCCATCCGGAAGTCCCTTGGAATCCCATAATCCAACAGTCGGGATGAGATACATCGGCCTAGACGTGAGTGCAGTACCGGGTTGATATTATTTCATTTTGGCTCTACTAATCTGAACTGTAACCACGCGTCACTACGTCAAGCAGGCTTAAGTTTCCGCTGACTGCACTCAATGCGGGATCGTGTGCCACCTGCGTGGAGCGCGTGAGCCACCACGAAAGCGTCCGACGGGCGACTAGAGAAACACTGGAAACCATGATTGCGCTCGTCATCGATTCTCGCCGACGGAGTTGCTGCTTGACAACAGCATCCTGTTTGTAAGTCGGACGACCAAGCATGTAGTCAATCGGGCAGTTAAACAGCGAAACAAGCTTGTCTGTCTGCCCGCCCGCCCGCCTGTCGGCCGGCCAACAGGCCAGCAGGCGAGCTGCCGGGCGTCGCGTCAGTTGCGATGTCTCCAATGCTTCCTCGCCAGGCTGTCGTCTGTCTCGGCGTCATCCGGAGTTTCTCGGTACGAGCCACTAGGTCGACGACGGCGATATTTTTGGGCCTTCATCTCGTTGACGTTCTGCGCTGCTCCGTGGTGTCATTTGAGCTCTGTTCCTCGGGTTCACATCCTCTCGTTTGTTGTGTCAATCGTTAGACTCGTTCGTTGTTTTTAGTCGGCAGCATCCTCATCTCCCTGTGGCTCTTTCCAGCGCTGGTATAACCACTCCAGGAGCGTTTTCGGAACAGAGGAACGGCGAACCTATCCTGTGGCTTGGAAACGTAGCCCAAGATGTTCCGGAATGGTCTCGATTCCTTTCCATAAATGGTCAGAGGGTCCACGACTGGTACATTTATCCTGATCGCGAGGAGCGTCAGGTTCCGGAGCCACGATCCTGAATTTGTACTTATAGCCTACCGCGTCTCTGAAGTACGATTGATATTGACCACACAAATGGGGAAAAGTACCCTGTAAAACCACGCCGAGCTTCCGCTCATTAGTCAGCGACTCTCCTCTTTATTCTCTCTGAATTCGTGCTTCATCTCGTCTAACAACATCGAACTCTCCGACCGACCTTCTGACCTTTCCAGCAGAACCGTAGGACGGACGGGACAGTACCTCCGTCGCTTCCCTTACGACCATAACCGCAGCGTTCTTGCTGCGCCAGAGTCTAGTCGACGTGACTACTTGGAAGAGGACCTAATGGGAGAGAGCACGCAGCTGTATTTTGTTCATTCTTCAAAACGTTCACGAGAAAAATTGGACTCGTTTTCGAAATCTGCGCTCCCGTCGGACGGAATCCCATCTGTTCGGTTTCATCAATGGCAGTAATATATCTTCCATTTCGTCATTTTACCCGATTTCGGACGGAAGTGTGGAGAGAAATATTTCCCGTCCCGGTAACACCCGTTTGAGGTCGACAACAGAGGCGGCATCTTCAAACTTCTAGGCCTTTCATGCCCGAAAATGTGATTTGCGGCATGGACCAAGGACCTGTCCTGAGTCCTGACCTTCTAGCGATTTGCTGAGAGACCGGAAGGAACTGGGCAGACATCACTCATGCCAGCTTTCATTGAAAAAGTGAAGAGCTTAAGCTTCGAATTCGAGAGAAGAGATTTCTGTAGAGCTTCGCCGACGGGTTTCTGCTCCGGTTCACAGAAAGAGAAAAACGATATTAGATTCCGGCGCCCGTCGTGCTTGCAAGGAAAAAGTTCCCGTGAACTGTTCTATCCAGCCATCCAGGGTGAGAAGTTGCGCTACCTACAAAAACTTTTCGTCGAGAGAACATTGATCACTGTCTGGATCTTGCAACGGCTGAATCTTTCGATCATACGGTACGAGGAATGGAATCGAGTTTCTAGAATGTTTTGCACCTGGAAAAAATCCGTTCCGCTGATTCTTTTTCTCCTGGATGCTCGTTTCTCCGAATCTGTCCGCTACGGAAATGTTCGCGAACAATTTCCCAGGACGGGAAAGGACAAGCAGCAAGAAGGGGACAAAAAATAATATCGAGGATAAATGATACTACCTGGTAACGGAGTGATTGGAGGAACTTTTGCTTCATATCGGAACCGCGCCAATCCCGCCGCCCAATCCATTTGCGTATCATATCGGGGAGCTTCGACTCTGAGCTGCTCCCATGCTCTTTCGGAATTGACTTTTTCTTCTAGCTCAACCGCGAACACGAAACACCACGTGCTTCAATATTCCTTATCCAAGTTTGATGGGGATTATTTGAGTATTCATCGACAATCGAAGTCTACGGGGATCTTGACATAAGACGTGCACTGCCGGCGCGGTTTCGTATGCTTTCGATATTTAGGGTTCGAAACGCTGAGTTGTTGATGGCAAGCAAATATTTCCGGGGCAGCGGGACTCGCGAGCGGTGAGGGGTTAGCGAAAAGCTCCATTGACCCATCAACCCGGACAGACACTTAGCCAGGCGGTCAACGAGTCGCGGTGGAATTTTCGCGAAAAGCGTCACCTCGACATTGAGATATGGACGAATACCAACAGGCTGTATCAGTCTTCATAAATATATAAATAAATAAGTTTTCATAAATATTTCTCTCAGAGCGGTGCCTGATTCCCTGACGCTTTCCAGGAGAACTCTCGGAAAACCATGGACTTCGTGGCTCCCTGCGTTTTGGGTTCAAAACAGCATGTGAAGACTCGCAGAGGTCCTTAAGAGGCTCATGATGTCGTCGGGATTGCTGTAGTCGAGGTTGTAGTGTACTCAGAATGAATTTCCGTTCCCGCTGACTATCCAAACTTTCAGACCTGCTTCAGTGACGGGACCCAGAGCTGTTCGGCGGATTCAGGGAAAACTTCTCGTCGCCGTTACGATCGTTCCGGGGCAGAGAGGTGTGACCGAAAGTCTATAGTGATCCATCTCTGATGCTCCAACATGATTTGAAACCTCATCGAACAATGGCTCCTCCGCTTGAAATTCAGTCGAGCAACCCAGGACCGTGCCTGAGCGCCGCCCGGATTCAAAAAAAACCGAAACCAAAAAAACCGAACCAAAGAAACGACGCGCTATGGGGCATAAATCAGTAAAATGCCGCCCCTCAGGAGTGCCGCCCCTCTGGAGTGCCGCCCGGGGCGGACGAACCCCCCCCCCCTTACGGTCCGCCACCGCGTGTAAGTACGGGACTCTGATTTCATGGAACATTTTGACAACACAGCTTGCCTCGAGGGAGAAAACTGAAATCTTGTCCTCTGGCGAATGGGATGTAGCCCAACGATTCCAACGTTTCATCGACCGACGGACACCATGAGAGCCACCAAGGAGCGTGCGCTTAGCAAAAGTCAACGCGGAGCAATGACCTGTGTTGGATTCTTGTTAGTTTCCTCATTCTCTGATTTAGCTTGAGATCCCATCTGATTCTGTTTAAAGTAAAAACTCAAGCAGATGCCGGACAGATTCTCCGTCCGAACACTTCGTGCCGTCCCTGAGCTGATGAATATCTTGCGGAACTATCGCCGTATTCACGAATGTAGAGTGTCGAATTCCTGCATCAAAACTCACCATTCGATTCGACAGGTGACGAAAAGGAATGATAAACTCCACTGCGGTGCTAGACTCCATCTGAATACCTGAACACCTGTATCTGAAATCGGAAGATAGACTCCCGCGACTCAAAATTTTGAGGAAAAGCCGCATCTCGAGGAGATTTTGTGCATCCAACGCCGGAGTCGAAGTGAATAACTTTTGCGAACCAGTTCGACCTTCGGAGACTATGACGTCAGCTAGCACTCCGTTCCCGAACGCCTACGTGGTCCAGGGTTTCGCCGGGAACAAGAAGCGCTGGATATGATGGTGCGCTTTCGATGATTATGAGCGCGATTGCACACCAGCCCAATGATGTCCTCATTTTTCCTTCTCTATTTTTGGTTTGTAAACGCAGTGACGACAGCGGCCACGCCAACGTCTTGTGACGGCCCATTCCCGGGCAGAGAAGGACCGCGCTGTCCCCCCGAGGATCCGCTCGCTTTCTCGTTCAACGCTGAAGCGCAGAACACCAAAATAGCAGCTATACGGAATGAGCTGGAATGGAACTAGGCGCCGACAGACGTCCGCGCGACCACTCGGCTGAGATTCTCGGCGCCTAACCCAATGGTTTCTCGAGCTCAACTCGCTCTAGGCTATTCGGCTCGTCAATTTTGTTCTATTCGCCTGAATATGAGGTCACTTCAATGGGATTAGTCTCACTTTACGGTCAGTCAAAGTTTCCGGTGCTCCTGTGTTCGAAGGAACCGCGGGAAATTCCTTCTCTAGGATTCGGCGTCATTTGACAGCTGTTCAGGCGAAAAGCTCACTCGATTAAAAGGTCCGTCAGCCTTGGCTGTGCATGATCGATTCGATACAATGTTACGGTTCTATGGGAATAGAGAGAAAGCGAGGGCAAGGAAGGTTCCAGTGAACGCTGCTCCTGAAACGTAGGTTGTCACTCAAAGATACTTTCATAACTCATGACACCAACGCTTCATGGCGGAGCTTGAGAGATACAATATTCACCAAGCCGATCACCATTACTCTTTCACCACCAATCTCTTTAGGACGTTAATCCCGCTTATCGAACATCACCATAATCGTTGCTGTGGTCGCAGCAATGCATGTCGAGTGCTGCGGCTCAACCAATACGGGGAGTAACGGAAGAGAAATTCCGATGCCCATCCATCAACTCACCATAGGTTCTCTTGACGCAGCAAATGACCATGCTGTAGATCCACTGGAGGCCAAAGTTCCCATTCTGTCGTATGCATGATGTTCCTTGATGTACGGCTCAGCTTCATATAGTTGGTGGATCCACAGGATGCAGGGTCCTACGGGGGCTGTGTGGTCATTTTGAAAGGGTATAATGGTACTGGGTTAAATGAGTATACAGGATGTCAATGGGCATCCTATTGGAATGGCGTTTGGTGACAAGAAGGATTCCACATGTTTTCCCCGAGAAAAAGGCTCCTCAGAGGAGAAAGTGTGTATGAAGACCCACCTGGAATTTCGATTTGACACCCCCAAGGACACAAGAACTTCAACGGAAACCTCCTACCATCGCAATTCCGAGTTCAAAAACCTCGCGCAAACAAATCGCGTTCCCTTTATGGGAACCCCTCACAAGAGCGGCAGGACGCCGCGCGCCGATATGTTCTCGATTGAAGCTTATAGAGAGACGAGAATGCACTTCTCCGTAGAGAGATCACTCGAAGCTTTCTTCCTCGCACTCCTTTCATTCACTTCGATTTTTGCGGTGGACCGATTAAGCGGAACCTAGTGTATGCATCTGAATCATATGAGTCTCCTCCCTAAAGTTACGCAGAAGGGATCACATTTCATGGCGTGTTTCAGAGAAGAACCGCCCGCTACCAAGTTGGAGCTCTGCTCAGTGGCGTGGCGTGGGGGGGGGGGCGGTCCGCCCCGGGCGGCACTCTTTAGGGGGCGGCATTTTGCTGATTTAGGCCCTAAAGCGGGTCGTTTTTTTGGTTGTGGCTCCGCGTCGGAGGCGCTTCCAGGTGGCGGCATTCTTCGGATTTTCCGAATTTCTCGAGGTCCGCCCCGGGCGGCACTTGGGCACGCTACGCCACTGGCTCTGCAATAGAGTCTCCATTTACTTTTCTCCCTCAAGATAGAAAACGCGAAAGACCGCTCATTATCATCTCAACTTGAACGTCGATCCAGAGAGGTTCGATGATTTCGAGCTTTCTGGAGCCCAGGCATGTGTTCGCATCTTCGGCATAGGCACCTCCGGAAACCTGCTTGCACCTGGAGGTAAAAGATCTTCCGCCCCACCTGGGACGAGGAGTTCCCGCAAACTCTTGCGAAGTTGGTTCTAGCATTAGGCTGGAGACTCATAATCTTCAGGATTTACCACGCTAGTTCTGTAGCACCGATCGTCCTTGCGGCTCACATTCGAAATGTCCCTAATATGAAGTTCAAGGCGGGTACGTGACCGGCGGCCTCCATGGGATCTGTATGGAATGGGAGAAAAGCAAACTTTGATGCAAGTTCCATCGTCAGAATCGAAGTCAGCCAAAACCAAAGCTGAGGCTGGGGGTGATAAGAACCTGTCACGGAGCTTGAGTTGCCGACTGCCAAATTGGTCACAATCGTCGGCTTTTGCCCGTGATGAGGATATACGGGCGTGGGCAATGAACTTGGGGCGACGGTGCATTCTGGGAATCATCGGGTGTTCTCGTGGTCGCTCGATAGAAAAACAATCTGATTGCTGATCCCCTTCAAAAACTGTGTTCCATCTTGATTTCAAATGACCAAGACGTCATTTGGCCCAACACCCGTTGTTCGTAGGCAAATATGTCAGGTTGATGTTTTGTTCCTGAGGTCCGTGGCATTGTCTACTCTGACGCATGCATCCTCCGCTGTCTCGAGTCTATTTATGCGGCATTCCTTCGAGGTTGAGATCTTGAAATTGGCTCGTCTCGCACGGATCGATGGCGTGTCGACTAGTAGACACGGAACTACAGGTTTCCAGAACTAGTTGAGAACCAGTTATCAGTTGATTCCGTCATCGAATGTAAGCTCAGTTCTCCAGGGCTGCGACACAATAGCGAACCGGAAATCCGGATAACCACTAAAACTTGAACGAGCTTTCAACGTGATTAACGGATTTATCGATCAAGGACGTACGATCCGGGTAGCTGCGCAATGCTTTGCATCCGACTCTGGCTCGAAAACATCCGTGCACATGATGGGTCTGGTGGGCCCGTGGGTGGTTGTTTCGGCACTTGTGGCAGTATTCGGCGACGGCTGGGTGCTAGAATTACTGACCGAGACGAGGAAAAGAGCGGCGGGCTCTCGGTATTACCACCAATTCGTCTTCACCCAGACCTTGTTAAAAATATACTCTATTGTGAAGATCGTGACAGTCGGCTTCAACTCTCGAACAATAATATAATAATGATGATATCGGAGAGACGATTGTCTGAAAGATGGGAAAACATACAGCGGTGGCTTCCGACAGAGTTCTCCTGAGAGAAAATATTACCTAGTTATATACAGCCTGAATTCCTGCCTGAGTATCGTCGGTTGCCACACACCATTGCGTCAGTTCTGCAGATTGGATCGTAAATTCCAGGAGCTGAGGAGTCAACTGTTTTGAACTTCGAGTTTTCCACGCCTTTATGTCGCCTCAAGCGCATCCGCCGCATCATGGAGCCGCTGATGCGCGCAACAACTGTGAACGCGAGTGGTGAGTTTCGAGTATGGCTTCAGATTGAGGGTGACAACGCACAAGTCGACGAATCGTCGGGTTCAAAGCTCTGAGTTCTAGTTGGTGGGGAATCAACGACAATCAAGTCATCGTCAATCCTGGAAAATATTTCTGAGTCGATGCTGGCATTACTTTTCTTGACTCCTCGCTTCTCCTTAGCTTTTCGACTCTGGTTTCATTTGACAAGGATCCAGTCTCGCAAACTCTGATTTCCAGTAGTTCTGCCCATCCATTCCTCCTTCCATCCTGGGACGTATCTCAATAAATTCAAGGGCTGCCTACGTCAGCCAGTAAGCATACGTGTAGGAGCGTCATTAGACGACGATTTCTGCTCCCTGCTGCATCTCTCCCGCTCACTATTTCTGTCAAGATCCAGTTCACATGCTCTCCGACAAGATGCCGATTGCCTACGTCAGGACACAGCGTCATCAAGGATCGGATCCTAGTGACCAACTCGAACGGGAGCCCGCGACGTCAAACCATGCCTCCACCTCCAATCACGGTAAGCGTTGGTTGGGACTGCCACAACGAATGATTTTCCTGACAAGCCCTGATCTCACTGTAAAGTCTCGAACGCAGTTTGGTTCGAGGGAAATTGCTGCGCCGACGAGTGGCCTCGAGTCCCACAGTTAAGGGTTGAGACAGACGTGGGTCAACCTCTCGCTGGCTGTGGTCGCCTCGAGAGAGCCGCCCGAGCGGCGAGGGCGGAGCACCTAAAGATCACGTCATCATCGCGCTGTCGTCGTCGTAGTGGTCCCCAAACAGCAGTAGAGAGCTGGTGCGTTTAACAGTTATTCTTCGGACCACGGGCAGACGCAGTCGTGTGTGTTGTTGATGCTGCTGCTGCTGGAAATTTTCGTGAAATTTTGATTTATGCCGACTGTGAGTGTGCTGTATGAGTGTTTTTTTGAGAACTTGATTTTCCTCGAGCCTATGTGATTGCACCGCGTACGATTGAAAGGTAAGATTAGGTGGAAATTGAGGCCACTCTCGCAGACAAACACGCAGCACACACACACGGCCGACCAGTCAAGCAGGCAAGACTCGCTCAAAACACACCCAAGGCCCCCTCTGTTTTGTTTTGTGGGGCCTGTAACTTGATTTTCCATCAATATCGGTAGATCTCCTGATCCCCGGTGTGTCGTATGACGTCATATGGCAACTCCGAGCGCTTTAAACGCACGTTTCCACTTGAAAACAACGTCAGAATCCGCCGTTCTGACAAAGGCATGACTACCCACGTTGTGACCACGGGGTGTCCCCTTCGGAACTGTTTTTGCGTACTCTGCCGGGTTTGAGGTCGTTTTTGGATGTGCTCCTGGACAGATTCGAGACTCTGAAACCTATCCACGCCCTTCGGAGGATGGAACGACGTGTGTGTTGCAATTCCGTTATGGCTCTCGTTGTTGCGCAATTTGCCACTTCGCTACTCTAGCGGTAGCTGGTGGTCGTGTGCGTTCGTTTCGCAGGTGAGTAGGAAACTGGAGCTTCTTATTTGCGTCGTGGGCTTAGTGATGTTTATCACCGGCATCGAGGCCGTCTTTCGCGAGGCTGGGAGTCCAGCGAGTTTTCGTCGTTCTGGAGCTCGAAACGAGCGAACGGGTGGACGGCCTGGCGGGCGGGCGGGCAGGCAGCTCCGATCGAGACGTCAATTCACTCTGTGATGTGCGAGTGCCCCATCCCTGATGCTCACTTATCAGGGCCGAGGCGAGCATTTCCAAGCAACCGGGAGCGTGCGGAAAGTTTGGTAAACAACTATATAGACTCATTCGAATGCAGTTGGAAATTTCTGACGTGATTACCACAACCGCCGCTGCAGCTGCTCCCGGTCGGTTGTGCTACCCACGTGTGTATGAATTTTTGAATGAGTGCGTGTTTGTGAGTGAGTGTTTGTGTGGCTTGCGGGCATTCATGTATCCAGGCGCAGGATTTGCAGATACTTGTTGTTTGCTACTTCCGAAAGTCCACTCACCCGCCCGCCTGTCCCTCCGCCAGCGAATGAACGCGGTCCCCAGAATTCGCTGCCATGACCTCTCGGATGCATTCCGAAGCAGCACGTGGAATCGCCTCGGAATAGAGAACTTGAATCCTACGTCAACTGTCAGCGTTGCGAAGCGACCTCTGAAATTGTTCGCGAGAGTCTTGAAAGTTCAATGGCTACCCCTAGTTTTCGGGGACACTTGCGTTCACGGTCGTCTCTGGTCCCTGGATCATCAAGGTCCTGATTTCTGAGGGAACACACTGTCCGCAAGAAAAACTCGCAAGAGTGACTGCGACGAAGATGCGCAGGTCAAGTTACTATTCCTAACAAGAAGCTCGAGCTCAAAGCTTTACATGTCTCAGACCGCAGTTTTCATGGTGTTTCACTCTCTTTCCGTCAGATCAAACGGGTTCGATGTGATCCCTATCTCTGACTCGCAGCTCAAGTCTATTTACGGGGGGGGGGAAAGGAAGTGAAGGAAGGTGGGGGAAGTTGCGCAAAATTCAAACTTGCGCATTCGAGTGCCTATCGCTACCCTATCGGTAGCATCCGCCGAGGTTTTTCCACGCGAAACCGCGAAGCAGCGAGAAGCTCATTTCCACTGATGACAGGAGAAGGCGCTCTGAAAGTATGTACTGCGCAGTATCGTGCGGCGGACGAATACGCCGTAGCGAACGCCCCGCGTGTCCCTCCACCAGTCCTGGATCGCAGGGTACCGGGCGGCGTGCTGCTGGACAAGCAAATGGGCTGACGGGCGGGAGGACGGTCGGGGCATGCCACTCCAAGGCGCTTCTTGTGAGCGTTGCCGGGGCATGATGGTGTTGTTGTTGTGTTTGCTTGTTCTCCGCTCGCTCGCTCACTGGCTGGCTGGTTCGTTGGCTGCCTGGCTGGTTCGTTGGTTCGTCTGAGGTGCGTGGCCTTCTCGGCAGAGGTCGACGACCCTCTGGTGGCAATAGATATCCACCGCCGCAACTCGCAGCACCAGCAACAAACGCTGGATGGTCGGCCGCCAGCCAGCCAGCTAGCCGTCCGGCTGGGCGGGCGGCCGTTTTGCCGGCTCGGCTCGCTGGAAGCCAGGCAGAAAAGCAGGCAGGCAGGCAGGCAGGCGGGCAGGCTGAGAGGAAGAACGGCAACTGGAGAACACGGTCGTCGCCGACGGCGGCGGCACAACGATTACTGATCTTGATGATGAGGACGACGTTCTCTGCCGTTGCCGGCAACAAGCCGTGCGGCGCGTCTTTTTCATGGCGTCAGTCAGTGCAGTGTTCGCGCATACGCGCGCGCGCGGCCGGCGATATTTCTGGCGAAAAAAAAAACGGCATGGCAGCGGTCGATGGCAGCTTTAAATGATCTTGTTGTCGTTGGTTGGTTGGTTGGTTGTGTGTGTCTAACACAGTGGTCACAGGTAGCGCCGAACGTCAAGCGATCGTGTATTGCCCGCAGCCGTTGGTAGCTATTAGCTTGCTTTCGACCGAGAGATCGGCGAGAGCAACAGTAGCTGTTGACCATTCGAGTGCTCGCCGAAACTTGCCTTCGAAACAACAGCGACAAGAGACAAGTCGTCTCAACAAAGCCTCGCGGATGAGTAGATCGGAAACTCTCGTTATGGACGCGACGTATCGAGTACGGCGGCGCGGCGTTGTTGTTTTCCGCCGTCGGCTTTGAGATCGTTTCCCGCTTTGTTTGGGAACAGCTGCACTCCTCGGTCGAAACAAACGAAACAGCGACCGCCTCCAGCCATCGAACCCTTGAGCCGGCGCGACCTCGAGTCGTTGACACTGCTGAACTTGACATTGATTCCGGCAGCATTGGTCAGAAATCACACCCAAAAGATACGAAATCGGCCTCATTCAAGGCATGCTTCACGAGGGTCGGGTATCGTGGAATTGTAAATCGGGTAAATAGGGTTGCCCGGAAAGTTCGTTGGCCAGCCGGTTAGTCAGTTATCTGACTTTGAGATCGTAGATAAGTATCCAGTTCATGGATAAGCCGCAAACTGAATTTTTCTCTAGTGTGCGTCGCGCGTCTGGCAACAAAAAAAAAATAACCATGGTATTTATACGACTCGACGGTAACCGTAGCTCACTAGCGAGTGAGCCATCAGAGATAACTTACTTACTTCATAACTCGATAACTATCGGGGTGATGAGAGCAGTTCGAGAGTCGTAAACAACAGCTCATCAATTTGGGAACGGTTGCTAGGTGCTCGTCACTACAGGTCCCGGGTTGGCCCGCTCGCTCGCTTGCTGGCTGACTCAATTTTCGAACGACGTTGAGTGGCTCCCTGGAACTTCTCGCGATCGCGCAGTGAGATCGCACCAAGTATTCATTTGATTCGAGGGTGTCGAGATGAGATCAGGTGATGTTCAGTGAGTTAAACACACGAGGTCAGCTTACAATTGGTTGCGTCATGAAGCCCTTCCGGCATCTTGAGGTCCGAAATCCGAGGTCCCGGGTCGAAGAAGTACAAATGTTGTGGGGTATGTACGTCGACGATTCCGTAGGTCAATCATTCACTCCAGCAAGAGCGGATTATGGGCTTAAATTGGGGGTTGATTTAGGCGGATGAGGTAATGTGTGAGATTTCGAAATTTTTCGGATACTGGAACGGATGTCTTTTTCCTGAAGTGGAGCTGTTCCTGCTCCTCCTGAATTGCTTCCCAGCTGTACGACCCGATGTTTTTTTCCAGACTTGAGAGGCTCTCCTCGTTGGAGTATTTTTCCACTCCTGGGCCGACCGCTTGAACTCCTTGCTGTTCAACGGCCGCTTACTTAATGCGCGTTGTGTACGTGCGTGCATTCGTCGCGCTCGTTCTTTCGGTACGTGAGTGCGTGCGTGGGTCTGTTGCATCATCATCGCCAGTTCTGCGGAAAACAGCGAGCGGCTGTCGTCGCTGCCGCTCGGGGATGTTGTTTACGTTTCCGAACGAATTCGATCAGTCGTGACATGACCTTTTTACTCTCGATCAATTCCTCTACGAACTGTTGTTCGGAAGCCTGTTTCGCCTGAACTTGTGGTGGTTCACAACTTCTCAGTTGTTGTCCTCTTCGACTTGAAGGACGCGTCTCCACAAGGAACGGACGACGTGCCACAATACGGCTCTTTCGCCACGCATCGAACGCTGATCCTCCTCAGGCTTGTGAGATCAGGATACCGAGAGGATGGGCAGGAGGGGGAGGGGGAGTACTACTATATCTGCGACCAGGACATCATCCTTGTGACTTCATAATCCGTCAGAGATGACTTCGCGCTCCTTCTCGCTTCGATCGCGGGTTTTCCCTCATCCCTCGCAGCTGCCCTTTTGCACTGGAGGTCTTTTTTCCGGAGGATCTTTCTTCAGAAGAACTCTTCGAGACTCTCCGGGAGAATCAACTCGAGGGTATATCGCTTTTCCGTCTCGCTTTCCTTCACAAATTTCGCAGGCATGAGTTTCTCACCAACGCCGCGAAGAATCTCTGACGGTCGCAAGAGGGTCGGCATATTCCGTCAGAGCATCCCCGGCCTTGCTCTCGAGACAGAGGGCTACAGAGTCAGTCTGGACCACGACGGTCAACATTGTTGTTCGCTCACTTTCCGAGCACATAGTAACGTTTTGAAATATTCTGTTCCGATTTGAAGCCGGACCAGCCCGCCGGGAACCGACCAAGTCTCCGTCGAACTATGTAAAACTGAATGAACACCCACCGGCAAAGAATATACAGTCTGAATGTCGGACTGACTCACGCTCTCAGGTTACGTGGGAAACGACAAATCCTTGAAAAACAAAGTGGAAGAATGTTGCTCCTCAACGCTGGTTAGCGAAATTCGTTAGTCACGATAGATTCGATCCTTCTTTTCCCTAAAAACGAACCAGGATCCGTCGGTTTCGCCTTCGACGTGGATTCCTCGTGGCGGAGAAGATAATGTTCGATAACGTCGTTAAATTAAATCTTGAAACAGATAAACATCAAACGTATTGAATCTGCGCCAGCTCAAGTGATCCAAGGCCTAGTGAGGGCTGTTGCTGATTCAAGCATGGTCGGAGGGAACCAGATTACATTATCCGGAAATTTTCCATGTCATTTCCAAAAAAAAAGGAAAGGATTGAACAATCAATTTGTCTACCTTATAGTTATCTCCGTTCGACACCGGATCGTTCATCGGGGGTCTTACTAGGAATTTGATTTTTTCCCTTTCAAAAAAAAAACGTCTCAGGTGCTCTGATCGCTATCGAAATCCAGTTCGATTCGTTCTGGCTGTTTTTTTTAGAATTCCGCGCGAGAATTCGGAAGCAATGCGCGAGAATGACGTAGTAGGATTTCGCTGATTTTAGAAGATTCTTCGCTTCTGATCTTCGCTGTATCTGATCGATCAGTTGTTGGAGAGGATCGTCTCGTTGTGGAACAATGTTGTTACGTGTTCAATTAACACGAATGATGCTTTCTTGAGATATACGTGTTAGGACAAACGCGCTCCCGTCTTCGCCCTCGCTTGGACACACGACGTAAACTTTTCGATCGCGAAGATACATAGTAACAAATGTGTGCGACGAGCCGACGAGCTTGATCCAGTTCGTGCCTGTGAATGATTGAACCACGTCTAGGTCGACAGCGCAACGTCAACTGCAACAACACTGACAACATGTATCGAAAACCCGACATGTTTCGACCCTTGTCAGCTTGTTACCTTACATCCCATTGTCGCGTTCTGATCTGCGTATTTCTGGCGTTCTTCGAGTGAAATCTCCCTTCGAGTCCAAAGTCCGCGAACGAGGGCGAATGGCCAAAAAGCTCGGCCCGACCGACCGGTGAGCTCCGTTTACCATTCGTGTGGATTCAAAGAGTTTCGGCCGAAGAACAGCTTCTCGTGCATCCTCGACTGCGTTATGCATGTATGCCGCCGATCGGGGCTGATCATCAGGAAAACGCGCGCTCGTTCCGAATCAGAGCACGAGGGATCAGCTGGAATTCCGGACTCGACGGTTGAAATAAACGACGCGGATGGAGCGAGGACAAGTTGTTTACTCGATGGTTGCTGTTGATCTCTTCATAGTCGGAAAACGTCACACCGGGTGTGACGTCAATGCCGCACCGAGCGGCGGCGGCCGGCCGCATGGCCGATGCTGTTCAAATTCGGGAAAACCATTTTCGTAGGTTGTGAGTAAGGCAACCGAATCGAGACCGGGTCGTAGGCATGCCTTGTGCTGGATGCTTAATATGATTACCTTAATGGGGTTAATCCGGATCGGATTCTTCAACCTCTCAGAGCTTCAATCAACGGCAAGTTTCTCAGAGGAGGGCGGCTCGAGCTGACTAACGATAAGACGAGACCAAGAATCAAGCTCACGGGAATCCTCGATTACACGGAGCGACTCCATCGTCCACAGTTTCGCGAGATGGATTCGTGAGACTGGTGTTTTGGAGGGAGCCAGCTACGATCTCGAAATATTCGAGCGACCCACCGGATTCACCATTTACCGCTAGCTTCAATGTCCCTCTCCTTCGTTTCTGTGATGATGGAGCGAATCATTCGAGAATTCCGCGAGCTTTCCCAAAAAATTCTGTTCTGGAAAAGCAAGGCGCGATCCTGAACTCATCGATCGGATAATTACCGAATGTGGATTGATCGGCCTCTTGATTGATGATTGATTGACGCTCGATATCGACCTAGCTCGATTGATGATGATGGACTCATCTATTGATCATACATACTATCACTATCGATGAAAGTTTCTACTTTTGGCTGACGTTTCGAAGAATTTCGCCTTCCATTCCAACGGTTGGTCGACGAAATCAACGGAGACTAAGAACACGGCTCATGTCCTGCGGAACCCGAGGGCTTCAAATAATCGCGCATTGCCGAGACCGTTGCAATTATGGGAACGTGTTTTGTCCTTACTCCATGTTGTGTCTGCGTCTCCCGACGTTCTTGTTCTTCTGCTGCTGACTCGCTCTACAGTAGAGGCAGCAGACGAGCGAACGAGATGCGAATAGTTTGCTGTAGTGAGGCCCTGCTCCTTCTCCGTCGCAGCCAGGAGTCAGGAGGGTAGCAGCTCGGAGAACGGGACCTTGCGGACAGGAAGAGAAGGGCTGGCTGCCCTTCGCCGCCTACGTCGGGTCGGGCAGGGAACAATACTGTGTATCAGCGGAAGCTGGTCACGTGAACGTCTGGCAGGCTGACTGGCTGGCTGGCAGGCAGGCTCCCTCTATGGCTGGTTGGAGCGCGCCCCTCGAGGGCTTTATGGGTCGTGCCATCCATCCAGAGCGCGGCCTGGTGTTCAGGCGCCCCCCTCAAGCAGACCAAATGTCTCGGCGGGGTGCGGGATTCTTGCCCACCCGCCCTGCTGCTTGGAGGAGTCGCTTAGTGCAAAGATGCGAAAGGGAAAGAGTTTGTTGTGACGGCGAACTGGGTAAGGGTCAGCCATGGCTGCTGCTGCTTTCGTTGCCTCCGCCACAAGCATGGACGACGTCAGGGCGAGGGAGCGAGTCGGCGCGCCAGAGAAAACGAACCGAGTGCGTCGGCATGGAAGTAGCGAGCGACCGAACGAACGAATGAACGAGGAAGGGAGCCAGGGAGGGAGGGAGGAAGGGAAGGACTCGAGCAGCCTCAGCCAGAGATCAAGAGAACAATGTTGAGCTAGGCAGAGTCGATGGAAGGAGAAACGCGTTGGACTCAATGGAAAGGGATACCATTCTTGTCGCACTTGGAAAACACTAGGAGTGATCATCCACTGGAAAGGGCACCTTTGGAGAGGACGGCGGAGGACCTCGCCGGTCTGCGCGCCATGCTAGGCCTCTCACTTCTCACTCATCAGCTTAACTTGCTGGAACCCAACGGCACGGGCCACTCAGCAAGCCAGTTACAGGCTGTGGTGGGATTTGGGTATCGAGCGAATTAATCTCGAACTACTGACCACCCACTCGGATGGCATGTCGTACCTCTCCGGGCTGCAGGGGAGGCGAGTATTTGATCCTGGTGCTTATCCGGAAGCCAAAACTCGATCTGGGGCTGACTCAGATCCGGATTGGCGGGAGGAGAGTTGAGATCCGGTCCGCCTGGATGAAGTATGTATCGTCATCGCACGATCCGAAGGGTTCGAATCAACGCAGGTTCCCCGTCGGATCGACTTCTTGTGACCGACCGCGGTGACAGAACCGTCGAGAACAACGCTGGGATTTCCGAGGTGTTTTTTTTTGTAGACCCTGGAGGATCTGTCCCAACGTCAGCTAGAGATCCAGTATTTCCAGAGAGAAGGGTCTGGGATCGGGAACCGCGAGAGCATTTGTTACATTGAGGGTTGACTACATCGAGGATTCCGATTCATAACGGAACCCATTGCTGAATCGATTTCATAAGACATATAATTTGTTGACGCCGAAATTTATGGTGCTACCGTCGTTTCTGATGCTAATGTAAGTCGAGGAGTGACATCTTCGTTAGGTTGAGTTTTCGTTCGTTTACTATCTTCCACGTTGAAGAAGCGGGAAGGCAGAGCAGACAGGGAAGCAAACGAACAAGCAAGCAAGCAAACAAACATAGAACCGGCAAACTAGTCTTGATGATGCTCGTAGCATGAGTAACCGGCTGTGTCTCCACGAGGAGATTAGCCGCCGTCGACGACGACAACGGCGACGACGGCCAGTATGAGAGTAAGCAAGCAAGCAACCCTCCCTCCCTCCTCGAGCAGCTGTCCTTGACGTCAGGCCCCTTCCTTTCCTCCCTCCCTCCTGCACGGATGAACGAACGACGAACGAACACGCAGAGCTTCTCCGGAGGCCGCCGGCAACAAAACAACCACTTGCGGAGCGGTTTCCGGCGCCGGTCGGCCCCGTCGTTCCACGTCCGGAACGCTCTGCTCCGCGTGTCTGAGTGTTTCCGAGCTCGCTCGCTCGCGCGCGCGCGCGCGCGCAAACAGGCAAGCAACAACCGCTCTGCCGGCAAACGGCCGGTGTCGACTCCAGTGCAGTAGGCCACATACATGTTCTACAGCTCCGAACTTCTGAAACGGGCGATCCACTCACCACGAGTAGAACGATAAAGATACTTGGACGACGTCCACATTTCCACGTGGACGACGACGCACCGCCTGTCCTTGTCAACAGTTGTGGTATGGCCTCTCAGAATCTACGGGGCAAGTCGCTACCTCCCTGAAATCTGCTCCGTTTCGTCTGCGCGGCCGTTTACTTTCGCGCCTGCCGGCCTTCCGTTCAGCAGCTCGACCGTCGACGTCGATGACGACGACGGCACGCCGTCAACTACGGCGGCAACAACAACAACAACGACGACGACGACGACCATACCAGACCATCGAGTAGAAACCATCCTGCCACAAAACCGCTGATAGGCTTTGTCCAGTAAGCCTGAAATCCCACTCCGTGCGAGCGACGGTGGCGACGGCGGTTAAACAACGCATTCCTTGCAACGTTCGAGATGTCGCAGTTTGTCAAAACCCGTTGCGGTTCACTGCCGGTGGCAACGAACACGGCCAACTTTCGATGATTCAGTGTTGAAGGTGCTGCCCAGGAGAGCGAACGAACGAACGGCCGATTCGGGCCTCGATCTCATCGGTGTTTCCACTTGTTGCTGCACTCTTGTCCGTAGACGAAGCGTTTCGGATAACTCTCCCTAGTCATCTCTCGAACGGACGACTCTACGACAACGGCTGACCTTGCTAGCGCATAGTCCCGACTCCATGAATGGACTGCGATCGACCGAATTCGGTAATCTGAGACCTGACATCGAGCGACAGCGAACGATATCGTCACCAACGTCGACGTCGGTCGGTGTCGTCCTCCTCGTTTCCAAGCGCGCCTAGAGAGCAGCCGATCGGATGCCACAGACACGGCGACATACAACCACCCACCCACCCAGCTAGCCGGCTACCTGCCCGCCTCCCTGCCTACCCGCCTGTCTGTCTGCCTACACGTCCATCGGTTGCCGAGCGCATGTTACGCAATTGATTCCGCGTCCGAGCTCCGAACAGCCAATGAAGTGAGCTGAAATTCGACGAGAGGACGGCTTTCGATCGAAGGGATAAAAAACCTCCACTCACTTTCGAGCGTCCAGACACCACGTCTTCCTCACAACCGTCTCGCTGCGGTTGTTCCCGTAGAACTGTTGCTGCGGTTTTCATCCTCCGTCGGAGAACATTCGATTCTAGTGCTCGTGTGGTGCTCCTTGTTTCGGTGTATTAACAGTTTTGCGAAAGTGCCGTTGTTCCGGTGTTCACTGGATTGCTGTGCGTCGGATTCTTGGGTTCTTCGAGACAACTATGAAACCAGATCAGAAGAAAAACAGTCTGAAGAGAGCCGATAGCTTGATCGACACGCTGTCCGCCACGGTACGTGGATTGTTTCGTCGGGAAGGAACTTTCCGGTCATGGTTTTTGGGGAACAACGAACGACTCTGTCAGCCCCTTCAAACTATTCTGGTCATACCATCGGATTTCGTTCGAGTAACAGGTGGCATCGGCTATCTGTCGATGGTGTTTCGTGATTCGAGATAGATCCAGATTCGGTTCGAGCTTGTTGCTTCTTTTTCGAGGGTGGATTTGAGGATCGCTAATCGCTTGACGATTGAGCCAGCGCCCAGATCTTGACAGGGTATCGTCGGTGTTGCTGTCAAAGCCGCTATCGTCGACTTGAATGCACACGATCTCGTTTCCGCCGAGTGCGTTGATCGGTGTTTGTAGAGGACGCTCATTCAAGAAGGCGTTGTCGACAAACTCCTTACGACGGTTGCTTCTTGATTCGAATCGACCGACGATTCTATCAATGAAGCAATTTGTTCCACCGATTAGCATTTCTATCCGGAACCGAATCGATCAAAACCGGCTTTCGATACAGGTGTCGATGACTCCCTCTTTTCGAAGGTTTTTCGGAACTTTTATTACGGCAGCTCGAGTTATAGCCGAGTTCTTTAACTGTAGGTCGCTCCACGGTTCTGTAGTCTGTAGTTCACACAATCAGACAGTCGGTCAGTCAGTTAGTCAGCTAATCTGGGATGATTTCTGCAGTTGTGTGTGGTTTGTCCTCCAGACAGAACCGCAGGCGGCCAGCTAGCCAGACAGCAAGTTTGCTCTACGGGCATCAAATTCATGTTCCGTCGAAATAACTTTGTGAAATCCGAGCATCCTTGCTCGGCCGGGGCTCGTGATCCGCGAAGCTGCGAGCCATCATCGTCTTGGGAGATCCAAGTACATGAAAACAGAGCACGATTCCCCTAGAAAATAATCATACGACGTTGCCTAGGCCGTAAAACTCGACTCGTGGATTTTACTCTGCATATCAGAAGCCAGAGACAAGGCTTTCTATTATTGGAATCGATGAGGTCTTGACGCGCTGAATTATCTAGTCAAGTTTTGTGCACTTTCATTTGAAAACAACAACATGACTGTTGAACCCTCTGAATCCGATTCTGAGAGCTCCGAGTCCCGGATATCGGCCTAGGGGGTGATGTCTTTGAAACGAGCGTAGCGGCCGTTTCATCTTGAGCTGACTGCTCGTATTTGTCCCTAGCAATGCTTGTTTGTCCGTCGGTTCGGTTCTTTGTTTATATATTAGTTTGATTGTGCTCTCTATCCTCGTAGAAGTCCGTTCCTCCGAGCTTGTTGTGTGTTAATCACAAGCGGCCTGTGTTTGTGTTCGGAAGTGAGAGTGAGTGCTCAGCGCTCGAGCGTGTGGCGACTTTCGCCAGCGAGGGCTTGTGGTCGCTCGGAGAAGCGTGGTGGCAAACAGTGTAATTATCGCCCATCGTTATTCGCGCTGAATTTTTCTTCATGCTTTCTCTTTCATGAATACCACTCGTTAGTCAGCCAGTTACTCCGGCGGTCGCTCGCGTTGCCCATTGTATGCAAATCGTTGTCAATGTGACACTTTCGACATTGTTGGTTGGCAATCACCGGAATTTTCTGCAGTTTCCGGCTGCTTGTATAACGGCACCGTTCAGTCTCCGTTGCGGCGCGAAGAAGGTATTGCATTGAGCCCAAACTCGCTCGTTCGGGGGTCTGGTGAGGACTTGATTCGCGCGGAAGGCTGTCTTGCGAGTGAACTCTGATGTACACTGTCGTCTTTCTCTTCCGAAGTAGGTAAAGCTTCTAGTGAGATCATCCCGAACCGAACGTTGACGCCATCCCAGAAGATCCAGTCTCAAACGATGATCTTCGTTTGCACGACATTTCGCGACCGGAAACATTCAGTCCATCGATCACATGGTGCCGTTTGCAGCTAGAGAAACTTGCGAAGTGCTTTCTTCTTCAATTTGAACTGATCATGACACCAACTAAGACAGCCATTTGCCACAATGTGTCCGGCTGGCTGCTCTTCACGCGAAGTTTGATCACTTCGAATCAAGAAAATTCAGAAAATTGCTCTCGTTGAAGGATTCCGCAATGTTCCCTGAAAACGAGAGCATTCGTTAACTCTTTCCTGGTTGCGCATTAGCTCCATGGAGGACCTCACGCCCGCGTGCCATAATCTTCATCTTTTTTTCGGTCCTTCTGGATCATTCCCTCAGGGAGTTCCGGTTCTGTTGTTGTTATTCGACGATTGGAATCTTCGGAGTTCAGATCGGGAATTCCGATTCCGTGTCTTGCGAGTACCTCTCGTCTCTGTCTGCTTCGTCGTCATCCGACTCGTTTCTCGTTCAGAACTTACCCAGAGAAAGTTCCTCGTCTAGTCTGGACAACTAAGGCGGATGATGGAAACGCGCATTCGCTGCTAGTTAGACGGAAACGTTCCCTCGAGTGCCGATAGTGGAACCGGCAGATAAACGGGCGATCCTCAAGGCCGTGCACAAGGTCACGTGGCCTCGGTCAACTAGCAACTTTATAGCTGAGGCTTAATTCATGAGAGTGACATTGTATCCAGTTGGCGAAATGGGCGAGCTCGCGTCCGACGTTCCTTTGCCTGATGCAGACGATAGATACATATATATATATACATAGATAGGTACATGTATAAGAGATAATAACTCGAAGCAAATGAACGCTTTCCGGTGGATCTTCCTCTGTTGCAATGTTTCTCTACTGATGTACTATCAGGTGTTCGGATGATTGGATCACGGCTAAGCTGCTGAGATTGTTCTGATAGGAATGTTCGACATGCAAGTGTTTGCACCTCTCTCGGAGCCACTTCACTTCGAAGAGCGATTGTGGAATTCAAGGCGATCGCAAAGGGAGTCCCACGTTGCCGCCATATCTCTCTGATTACCGGGTGAAAAACAGAGTTCTGTCGAATATGATGATGCTCCTTCTTCTTATCCGAGATAACGAACCCACGAGAGTCACCTGGAAAACATTTTTGATCGTTGAAGAACATGGCTCCATTTCAGTCTCCGAGGTAGACGCCTCAAAGATTTGTGTTCCGTGTAGAAGTCCGCAACTCACTCAGACGTCAGTCGTCGCAAAGGTCAAATTCTAGGCGGGGCTTGTACCTAAGTGGAGCTAATTCGCTTCTTCACTCTCAATTCCAGATGCGTCGAATGTCATTCAGGGGCGGTGGAAACCGGAGTTCGAGTTCGGTTGACAGCGAGAACCCGGTGAACGCCGAGGACGTCGTACTACAAGGATATCTGAAGAAACTCAAAACGGGGAAACGGAAGTTCTTCGTGCTGCACTCGGGCAGCGCCGAAAATCGACAACCCCACTTGGATTACTTCGAAAACGAGAAAAAGTGGAAATCCGGCCTCGACCCAAAAAGGTTAGTGGTTTACGCGTGTGCTGCCAGATCACCGCAGACGCTGTTTCCAGCTGGCGTGGCTTCTATTCTAAGTCTCCTCGTGCTCTTTACATCTTGTTGAACGCAGCCCCTCTTCAAAACAAGTTTCGAAGACGCGGACAAAGTCCCCACTTTCATTTCTAAGGGTAGAAAACTTACGACGAGAAAACAACTTGTTTTCGAAAGATCTATAAAGTTGATCTCCAATTATCCCATGTCCGAACCTAGGATACACCCACATTGAGTCGAGGCGGAAAATAATCTCTCCGATGTCGACGGACGCGTTTTTTGGGAGATAATTGGGTCACTGTGGCACGTGTGTTCCGACTGGAATCTTCTTTGATTCCACCGAATCGAACTTAATTGACCAGACAACCGTAATACCAGCGATACTAACAGGATCGAAGAAACATCTGACCGTCTCGATGAACGGAATGCGAGCGAAAAAGAAAAAAGACACGATCCATTGAGAAGGAATATCATTATTGCCTTTAGATCGTATCGCGAGCAGAGCCAGCTGGTCGTCATCCGCGACAGGCTAAGATTTGTCGAACGATCGATTGTGATAGCAAGCACCGGAATCACCGCGCGTTTTGGCTCGCTAGCGTTTGCCCCTGACGGTGATGTCACAAGAGATGGTTTGGCATTAAACTCAGCCTTGAAAGTTCCAATCGTCGTTGCTTCGGACCAATGTCGAGGTCGACCCTCACCCTACCGACGACTAAGGTCGAGCAGTCGTAAGGGCTCCCGATGCTAGTGAGGAGTTTGAAACCCAGCCAAGAGAAAAACGCGAGGTTTAAGCTGAAAAGATAGTTTTTTTTCCCCGCATTTCCTCCTTCACCGCGAGCGCCTGGTCGCGACAGACATGACCCTCGTGTTTCAATCTTTGTTTTCCTTGTTTAGGGAACCCAAATAAAAACCCGCTTAGCGCTAACTTGGAGCAGGGCCTGCGGCCAGCGAAGATAAGCGCGTTGGTTATCAGCGCTGTGTACTGGAGGCCGTTTTATACGATGCCATGGTGCCGTTATATCCACTGAGCGCGTGGCTGGTGTCCTTCATAAGCAGAGCTGAAATTCGGGACGTTTGATGAATTTTCGACTTCTTTCTCAAACTTCACTAATTCGGCGCCATATCCATCCATCCGATTCCCCCTCATTCATCGATCTGTCCGTCCATTCGAATGTGTTTCTCTCGGAGAAAGCCGAGGAGTTCCTTTTTTTTCAATTTCCGATGCTATATTCTGATGTTGCCCAGTGTTGTTGTTCCCAGTAGGCCATCGGCTGGTGCCATTCAGACGCAGAGTAGGAGAAAAACTCACGACAAGACGGCTTGTCTGGTTTGCATCGTTCAGTTTGCTTGTCGTCACTCTTTAACAGAGCTCTCTCTTTGTAAACAGACCACCGCCGCCACGCTCGCTGCCGTTCGGCCGCCACCACAGCTGATGCGGATGATAAGTGGCCGCGAGTGTTTTTTGTTCTCCCTCGACGTTTCGATACATTGTGTACGAGAATCTCGGACGCCACCGTTGATCGGTTATAGGGCTATATATGGTAGCCTTTGATTCTCGGGAGCGATTGATCGGGGCTATTTCCCGCTCTGACCTCCGGCGCCGGGGTTCAGCTCGTGCGTAACCCGCGTCGATTGGCATCGGCGTGAAGGTGTCGGGTTGTGTGGTGGCTTTCGTTCCGTCTCGATAACCGGCTCGAGCCGGTTCCGAACTCGATTGCTCTCGTGTATGCTGTCGATTTCATCAGACTCACCCTAGGCTGCACCTCGTGCCCGTTTATTCCGTCGAACAATGAATCGCCGGCTTATTCGAACGCTAGTTCAGACGGAGTCCGTTTTCGAAGCTGCCTTTAACGGATTTCGTTTTCGCTCCATTTTTGATGATCAAATTGTTTCGGATTGAGGTGTCAATTCGTCGTGATCGTCGATTCAGAAACAGGGACTCGAAACCATCGGAATCGGGTGGAAAACATCGCAAGGTCCGCAACCCTGGGGGCGTTCACCTCAGCCTTCAAAACGATCGGACGTTGACTCGTCGCGGAATCCGGTCCGCTGAGATCGCGTGTAGAGAAGTTTCATGGACATAGGGCTGTTCTGTCCTCCTGCTCCTGTTGTCCTTTCGGCGTGATGGCCGTGAGCGAACGGGGTTACGTCATTCTCCACAGAAACTTTCGAGAACTCTTTTTGTTCCGTGATTCCATTCAGCCATATGGGTTCGAGGTCGTTCCCGCCTAAGATCCCGCTGTCCAGCCGCATGATATTTTGAGGACAAGCAAATTGAATTCCCTCTCCGCCCTTATTTCAACATCAATTATTTATCGGGACAGGGCGGGAGAAGGGGGGGGGGGATTGGAGGGGACCAGGGGGAAAGTGTTTTTGCAAGACCGTGACTGTCTGGTAATGGCGTATCATCTCTAAGAGAAGCGGACGTTGAGCCTGTGGGATTACAACAGGGTGTTTGGATCGTCTGTAAACATTGGGGTGCGAAATCCGAAAGAAAAACATCGAGAACAGTATGAAAATGTATCTTCAGAGCAATAGCAGAAGCATCGTCGGACAACTCTGTGTGCTTTTCGGTATAGATGCCTTCTCATTGCCCAAACTAACAGGCCTGGAATAGCCGAGAAAGGTTGTTAGGAATAGATTCATTGATGGTAAACATCCACAGCGGACCCCGACCGGGTCTCGACGATGTCTCGACAGCCTTCCTCAAACGTCCGTCCATTCTCGAGTTTGTGTATTCACTCACCGATGCGGCGGCGGCGTTCGTTTGGTGCAGCCTCGTGTTTCTTTCCCGATCGTTCAAGGCCTCGAAATCATGCTTCACAATCTGGAATTCGATTCTGAACGTTCTGGGGAAATGGAGATGGAGAATGGGGGTGGGTGGTGATACGGGAAGAAGGGCGATGGGGGTTGTAAGGGTGAATGGGGAGTGGGAGGATCCGGGGAAAAGGCGAAATCAGTGGTTTCGTAGGAGAGCCTCTTGAATCGTAGCCGCTCCCGTAGAGAGGAGACAAATTGCGACACTCCTGGTTGTGAACGTTCTGGCGCACCCGACTACGTTGAAACGGTAGGCAATAACCTCGGCGACAGAGTGGACAGAAACGACACTCCCAAAAAGTAGCTATTGAACAGGCCAGGCGAGGACGCAAGCGACCTGAAGCTCAGGTCTGTCAGGGACACGCTGAGCTTCCTTCATATATGTTGCTAGTAATCTATGCTACGGTCGTCTCGCTACGTAGCCCAAAATAGCAATTCAATATAGAGCGCTCAAATGCAATAATTGGTTCGACGCGCGACTTCGGAAATGAAACACCATGCCGGGCCGAGGAAGGATGCAAGGTTTCCGGGGAAGAAGCCGAAGCTCGCTTCTGGGCTCAACGAAGTTCCTCGAAGACTCCCCGGGTGGACGACAACGACGACGACGACTTCGACGCGGAAAGAGAGAATTTAGAACTGGATCGAGCCATCGCGAGGAAAACGGGAAGAAAACCTGTTTCCGTGTCTTAGCCGTCTTCGATCCGCGGAGCGAGGAGCGGAGTCGTCGTAGAGTAAGGCGTGATACCGAGCGCTGCGTATTTTATCTTCTCTTGGAATGAAGTTCTCCTCGTTCTTGTTTCTCATTACGAAGCGGGACCATCGCGGCAATCGAAGTCGCCGTCGCCGCCGCCGACTTCGGTTTCTGTTACTTTTCGATACTAGTTGGGTTGTTTTCGCCGTCTTCGCTCTGTCTTCTGCGCGTTTTTCCCCGGTGTCTCGTTGCGAGACTTTCATTGCCTTCGTTGCCGTGGCCGCTGTAGATGATGATCGACGACCCCTGCAACAATGTAGGAAAACGCAGCGACAATTTTCTGTTGAATGCGGCGCGCGTAGCAGGATTCCATAGAATACGTGAACTTCGGGATCGGCATCACGGGCGACTGAATCGAGAGACACACACAAGCCGGCCTCACAGAGATCGGCAGATTCGGGGCGGCGCGGCGGTTCGAGGGCAACCCTTTTAGGTTTGTTGACAACATCGACTCGCTTCGCAGACCCACCGATCGACCGGTCGAAGGACAGACAAAGTGACCAACAGACCAAGTGACTGTCTGCCCGCGGTGTCGATGATGGAAGTGCTGGTGATGACGACAGCAGCAACAGCCGCGGCTTCGGTCCCTAATGATGTGTGAAGAGCGCCGCGCACGTGGCCCAAAACTTTTTCAGGGAGCGACAACTGGCATAGAACCGTGAACGGGCAGCGATCTTCCCAGAAGACACGATTTTCAACGTCGAATTCTACGATGCTTCCGAAAAACAGCCGACGCGACCGACGTGGCGCTTGTTAACGCAATTTCATTCAGGGAAAAATCCGCGTGGGAACGTCGCCGTTAAAAATATCCTGGATACTTATCGAGTCGTAGTAGATCAATCGGGGAAACTATAAATCTCGACGATTTTCTGTCGTAAGCACACAATGAGTCCCTCGATCACGTAGATACGTAGAGATATAGTATCGATGGAGGAAGACTTGACCTCGACGATTGTTGAGAAGTTAAGTCGCTGAGCATGGTTGATGGATGGACTGGTTGGATTGGTTGGTAACCGTGGAGCGATAGCTTCCCCGCAAAAATTTTCTGGTCGATCCCTTGCGACAGCGGTTCTCACGGAACTCCACGATTCTCGCCATCATTCATCAATCACTTCGTATATCTACAACGACAAGCCCCCAGATTCGAGAAAGTCGGGCACTGGTTGCCCAATATCCATCAATTCATTTGAATCGAAGTAGCTGGAATCATGATTAATGCCTGATTATCCAAAATTCATGGATTGATAGGAGCATCTCTAATGGCAGCATACATGGATTTGAACCATGATTGAGAGATTAAACGGTTTCTTGATTGATTGATTGATGATTCTCATCATTTGCTCATTGACTGATACCACTATTGATGGATTGATCGCATGATTGAAAAATGAAATTCGCTCTATTGATCGCCCCAACTTTTTCGTGGACAACGCATCGCGTTCTTGATTGATATATCAGATCGATCTTATTATGAGCGGACGGAACACACAATTGACGGATATCCCACGCTACCGATCAACGGATCACGCCATTCACTGATGTATCATACAATTGACTCGATCAACACGTCATTGATGGATCACGCGATCTTACGATGTAAGCAAGACGATCAATGATGCGTCGTAATATGTACTTTTGTGTATACGATCATAGTCCAACTCATGATTACGAAGAACCATCGTTCAACTCCACGATCGGAGCCGCGTGGAATGCAGCGTTGTGGTTGGTCTCGGCATCACAGGCGTAGCGGATGTCTGTGGACAAAGTATCCGGTAGAATCTGTCTACGAAAAGTTCACACGCCTTCCACCGCTTTAGCATTTTGAACGGTGGAAATATTTGGAATTTTTTCCCGACAGCGCTAGTCGCAAACGCCAGTCGTTGAACACAACAACGATTCTTGTTGTCGTCTTGAATCTTCGCTGGCCGAGTTCGACGAGTTTGCATCGAATCTGCATGCGTCCGCTCAAGTCTGGAATCGCGAGCGGAGAAACAGATCTGCGACATTTGCATAATTTATTCAAATACTTGTTGTGAAAATATACTTTTGGCGGGAACGTCAACCTTCCGCCGTGGGACAGCGACGTTCTTAGCTCATGGGGCTCTTTTCACGCTCCGAATGAGTGAGTGTTGGGCTGCTTCCCGTGTCTTCGCCCACCTCGAATCTCCGGTTTCCGCTTCAATGATCGAATTCGTTATTGCAGGTCAATCAACATTCGGAGTTGTTTCAACATAAACAAGAAACACGATCCCAAAGGACGCATCGTGCTCGCCCTGTATACCACGAAGGACTGCTTCGCGTTGCAGTGTACGTCCACAGAAGAGCAGGAAGTCTGGCTGAAAGCTCTTCTGAGACTCCAGCACGACGTTCACTTACTTTCAGACCAACAGCCCCGGCCGAATTTCGGTGAGTCTCGAGGCGACCCAGCTTCGTGCGAACCTTTCCTCAATTCAAACAAGCACGTCCGCGAGATGTTCCGGTCGTTTTGTAACCCGATCGAATCATCCTTCACCAGACCACATATGGGAGGTATGCATCAAGCAGAGGAGTTTGGGAAACCAGCCCAGACTCCAGGGAAACCACAGACTGTGTCTAACCGCGCGGACTCTGACTTTGGTGCGTATTGAGAGCGATCAGGCGATTCCGGGTGCGTCGGACACCGACGGATCGAGCCACCTCGACTTTCCCCTGAACTCGATCCGCCGATGTGGTCACACGGACTGCTTCTTCTTCATGGAGCTCGGAAGGGGCAGCATCACCGGCGCCGGAGAACTCTGGATGCAAACGAGCGACACCGTCATCGCCAAGAACATGCACGAAGTCATCCTGAGGTGAGTGCGGAAACCAGATAGCGACCGTCAACCCCGAAATTTCGTTGACCCTCATCCCGATGTAACTGCATGTTGCTATACTTCGAATAATGAATCGTTTTTCGCTCAATTCTGTACATACTTACATTCCGTTCATTCGTGTCTTCACTTTCATTTCGTTCATGAGTACCTACGTTCATGCATGTTTTTTCTTTTGGTTCATCTCTCCTAACGAGCAGTCTTTCTCAAGGCTTACCCTTACGCCCCGCAGCGCCATGAAGTCATCGAAAGCGCACGACGACGCACCTCGGCAACGCTCCAGTTCAACTTCTGAAAACACCAGCTCAGTCGCCATTCCTCACCTGTCGGGACCTTTCATGGGTGGGCCCATTTTGAGCGGCTCACCTCACAGTGGACATGGTTCCTCTCTGGGCTCGACGGGCGCTTCTCCCAGAGATCGCAGCGATTCGCTGCCGAGTCGTTCGAGACAGAATTCCGAGTTCAACAGTTACGCGATGCCGAGTAGATGCAATACTATGGATTGCACCCACGTCATGCATCCGAACTCGTTCCACTGGGGCGCAGGACCTTCAACTTCACCCTCAGGGCAGCTCCTCAACCACTCGTCGCTTGAGAGCTGCGCCGAAGAAAGCAGTCCTCATCAGCCAGCGCCACGGAATCATCTCCACATCAACGTGACTCATCCTCTCGAACCTCAAACGATAGCTGAGGAGCAGGAGAACCCGGATTACATTGCGATGAACTCGCCCTGTGGCGGCGGTCCGAACGATACGAGCACTCTCATACCGTCGCCCGTCACCCTGACGGACGGTGGACCGTCATCACTGAGCAGTCAATGCGGCACTGCAAGCTATCACCTGCCTCACCAGAGCTCAACGTCTTCAACCGAGTTCATGAAAATGTCTCCTACTCACGACGGTTCATCGTCTCATCACAACAACAACAACAACACGGACTCTAGCTATATGTCAATGAGTCCGGTCGGCTCGTCCGCAGCTAGCATTGATCTCCTAAACGGTGAGACTATTTTCGATTCTAAATCTTTCACATCTTTTTGCCACGATCCCCTCGAGAAATCCACGCAATCAAGCGAGAAAATTTCCCTCTGATTGTCTGATTGGAACGGGAACTTGACGATGAACAGTTCGGCGGCGAGCGCCAACACCGGGCCGTGGAGGAAATATCGCATCGTTAGGTTAATTGTTTCGTGCCTCGTAGGCGTCAGAGAGACAAACTGTCGACTTGTGCTCAATTCGCAAGTGCGGAAGTCCTTCCGCTTGTCTGGCTTTTGGTTTCCGCTTACCGGAGCCGTCGACGGAGGCCTAGCGGTCTTTGAGAACAAGAACGGAACACCATCCGACCACAGTCCACACTCCGGACGAATCCTGAGTTTCTTTCTTTTCAATGAATCGTTCCAGGCACAGGGACGCTTCCCAATGGGTATGTGCCCATGATGGCAATGACGTCAGTCGCAAATCTCGGTATGCACAAGAGCAGCAACTCAGAGGCATCACCCACGTCTCCGCCCGGCTACATGGAAATGGCGCCGCTTTCCTCATCGCTCCCCAAATCCGGTGAATATCTAATCGTTATCAGGAGGAAATCTATAGAAGAACAGCCGACGACAGACGACGGTGATTTGGTTTATATGGAATGGCTGCACTCTCCTGGAGCTCGACGATCGAGTACGCCGTGCATTACGAAGCGATCGAGAGCGAATTACGAAAATACCTCGCCGTATTACGTCAACTAATCGTAACGCAACAAAGATGACTCTATACATTTGCTGTTGGAATAAGCGATAGTAATGGTAGTCGCCTGACAGGGGGCCATTATTTAACTCCTCGCCGAGCTCGGCTGCTAGTCTTGCTCGGGAGCCGTGTGTGTTGGGCCGTCGAGCCGACGGTTTATCTACGCACAACTGCTATGACGTGTCCTGTTCGCTTTTTGCAAATTTGATAGATTCGCGTGTGATGTAGCTTTAGTCCAACGATCGTTTCAGTGCTCGATCAATTCTTTTCCGCTCTTATTCAATGTCGACTGTGTTTATTAACATTTTAAGCAAGCATTGTACGAATCCGAGTAAATACCTGGCGAAGCTTCTCGCTAGACTGACAGGACGGACAGTGGATGTGCAAGAAAAAAATCGGAAATCGCTCAAATTATCAGTTTTTTCTGTTTTACCTATATCTTTACCGAAGGAGAGAACGACTGCGAAAGTTTTCGAGCTCGATGCACGAACTCAAAACAGCAGATTCGGCTAGCGAGCTTCTTCGAAAAATTCGCGACGCCTGTTTCTCGGAGTGTTTTTGCCCCGGGTTTGGCGAATGTTTGCTGAAAAGCATCGTTCGTTCAGGAAGCATCTGCGACACTCGAAAACTGCAGCTGTTTGATCCAGCAGAGCGCCTAATGGGTTTTTGGGTTCATTTTCGTGTCTTCCTTCCTCCACAAAGCCGAGGGCTCATTCTCGGATTGCTCAATTGCTCGTTTATCTCTGTGAAAAACGCCTGTTCGACGTTGTTGAGGCTTTGTTATCTCTGCTGCTTTCGCTCATGTTCATTGTACTTTATCGTCGTTTTCCTTTCTTCATGGGTGACAGCCGAACTGCGACGACATCGGCAGTCTGCGTTTCAATCCGCTATCTTCCGCTCGAGGATCGCCAACAGAGAGAGGAATTAATGTTTTTTCTTCATAAGTGTACTCGTGCCAAAAGAGAAGTGGTGGGATCGTCACAGCGGTTGCCACTCACGCTGCGAGTTGCCTGAGAAGTGTCGGGTGTTATCTACTGTGTCGTTGTGTTTCGTTTGTTGAGGAGTTTTCCTGTTTCCTTTTCAGTGGGTGGCTTCAACGGCTCTTGGGGCTCTTCGATTCACTCCCTTCACGAGACGTCGCCCACCTTCGGCCTCGGTCTGGAAGGCTTCCACTTGGAGAAGGTGAAGAGCTTTATCGCGCCATCGAACGATGCTGACGACAACGCCATCAGGACGGGCAGGTCGTATTCCGTCGGCAAGCGCCCCTCCGAGCGTCTCTCAAACACCGAAAGAGTACGAGCGTACAGCGTTGGATCTCAGGTTTACCCGGCAGCTTTGGCAGCCAAGAAGCGTCAACAACACCAGGACATCTTAGCCACGCCAACATCAGGTGCGCTTCGAAAGTTTCCGTCGCCCAGAACCACCTCCTCGGGTTTTGAATACGAAGATTTCCCGAGCTCTTTCGGTCAAAGCCGGATCCCTCGGAATCTCTAGAAAATTGTTTGTCATGACTCATGAGTGGCCATCGGATTTCGTGATTCCTGGCAGGTCGAGTATGAGGGCTGTTCTCATGCGGTGATTGTCTTTGCAGAACGCGGTCGCTCGAACAGCTACTCGAAGAAATCATCAAGCGCCACCACGCTCGGTGGATCTCGGCACTCAGAAGACCTCATGGAAATCAACTATGACGAAAACTGGCATCGAGCCACTGCGGCGGCCGCGGCCGCTGCTGAACCTCTCACACTGCCATCCGGGGGTAGCACGTCAATCAACAATAACATCAATAATAACTACGACAGTGACTACCTTCCAATGCGGGTCAACTACAAGGTTGGTTTATCATGATCCGTTTCTCGCTGTCAACTTGACATGTACCTCGCACCTCCTGAGGCAGGAGCGATTCTCAACTTTTGTTCTCCTTTCGCAGGATTCGGACTCAATGAAACTGTTCCCCGTCAACGAAATTGAAGTTTCGCCCCCTCGAGCGAAGGGAACAGTCCCTCAGAACGATTTCTCAATGATGATGAGCCAGAAGAAGCCCAACCCCGATTACATGGACCTCAGTTGCGGGCCCATGAGCCCCCCTCAGAGTGTACCTCAAATCCAGGCGTCGAAAGCAGCTTCAGACAGTGATGGAGAATATGTCACACTCGATATGAGTCGTCCGTTTCCGGGTCGTCTGTCAAGCAACCCCATCAGCGGAGGACCAGAACCGAAGAAGAGCAAATCTGCGTCGACCGTCACCGAGGTTCTAACACCGATGACGACGCAGCACAACTACGAAAACCTCTCGTTCGGAGCCAACGGAGCGACGGTTGAAGCTGTTTCAAGCCAAGAGCCGATGGAAACGGATTCGAGACCGCCTACTGCCAGCGTGAGCGCCAATAACGCCACATCCGCCGCCCCGTTAGTTCCGAATGTGACGACGAACGGCACTCATCACGAGCTCAATTACGCGGCGTTGGATCTGCCTCCCACTTGTGAAGAGCCCGCTTCACGACCTTTGCCCGTTGGTTGCTCGGCCATGGAGCTGACTACCTCCAACCCCTCTGGAGTCGCATATAGTGAAGTCGACTTCCGAAAGAGCGAAGGTCTTCGGGGCTCCTTGATACGCGAAGGACCACGGGTTTGAAATGAGGTCTCGTGAAGTGGATTCTATACAGGTGCCAAACGCTCCAGCGGGAGCCTACTCTTCTAGTCTCGGACAGACCAGGCCGCGAGAGAACGTTTCGTTTGGGCGCTGGACGAAGTTTCGAAAGTGTTGATCCGCGAAACTGATTTGGGCTCCGCATCGATTCTCCGAACGAGCGAGGGCGACAAGACTCGGTGGACGGGGACACGGTTGCCGCGACCTTGACGTCGTCGTCGTCATTACTGCCGTCGCTTCCGCCGTCTCCCTCAGGACTCCCCGCTCCTGCGCCCCCTCCTACTCCTCCCTGTCTGTACATAGCTCATCATCATGTATAAAACGCCCGGATGCTCTCGGAGGACTACACCTCAATAGTACTAATATATTTATGTATGGATATTTACATGGATTCATCGTGGAATGTGCCTGCACGCCACGGATGCGCACGTCCCCGATCGGAATGTAGTTTGGCGTTTGGCTGGAATCGCCGACGCGACAGACGACGAATAGGTCAACGAATAGAGATCAATGACAGCAACTGGAAAGATGCTACATAGGAGAATGACGATCGCCTCTTCGCGAGGAGGTTGGAATGAGTAGCTTTTCTTTGTCGAGCAGAGAAAGTGCAGCGGAAGAAAGCTAAGAAAGCAGATGGTTAACGCCAGAATGTTACTGGTTTAGAACTGAATTTCTAGACGAATGAGAAACGAACGTGCAATGCCGGGATTAAGGGATGAGCTACTCTCCGTTCGCTTTGCCAGAGTTATGTAAATTGATTGAAGCGATTCGTTGCGCTCTCGACGCCGTTCTTCCAGGCCCTCGTCTGATTGATGTGTTGAGAATACGGAGAGGAAGGAGGAGGGAAAACGAGAACGAAAGGAAACGAGACTATCTTGACGGACAAGGACGAAAACTTCGCCGAAATGAATTCGGACACATCTCCTAACTTAGAAGTACGGTGATATCGTGTGGCGGACTTCGGGAGCCGCGCTGGTGACCTTTTTTCGCTCGTTTCCCCTCTTCCTTCCGTCGCCGTTCGGTGAGAAGATTGAGTCGGGAGAAGTGGATATAGTCGAACCGAGAGATATAAACCCGAAGAATCACAGAAACGGAAAGAAAGCTCAAAAGCTCCAGATCGCTGCGTGGAGGTTAAAGTTGTGACAAATTTTCGGCTTCGGAGCGGCTGGACCGGTGATCATTTTGGGGTGCAGTTCTCTTTTGGATCTAAACACCCATTGACATCGTTTTCCTCGCAAATTCCTATTTCTCAGCGGAAACTACCCAAAAAACAATCATTCCTACATTCCTTGGAGATTGGACTGGCCGGTGGACTGATCGATGGATTGATTGATTGATCGAGCGATCGGTGGATCGGCCTGCCCTATGTCCAACTCACTGACTGATTGATGATGTAGTGCATTGTGGAATTTCGAGTTTGTTCGGTGCAGCGCTGCCCCACTGCTACTGGGGCAGCGACCTGAAGTTGTACTGTGCTCTCAATTGTAATGTCCAGCGACCGACGACCGACCGATTGAAGTTTGGCTGAAAGATTCAATGATTCATGCTTGACTGGCTGATTGGTGGCCGATCGGATAAAAGAAAAGAGAAATCTTCTATTTTTTTTAAACTTGCCCAAACACAAACTGACTCATGACAAGAAGCCTCCAGGCAACGGGTGAATCTCTCATGATTTGCGAAGAATGTTTTTGGATGAACCGATGTAAGAGCTCGGAATCGATCCGAATGTTACAACACGTATTTGACCGTTCCAATGTTTGGTGTCCCTCATTCTCCTCTGGAATCATTAGGAACATTATACATGATTCGTAAAAGAGTAGAACGGCCCAAAACATGCGATTGGGTTTCTCGTGAGCGAGTTCGAGTTTGTATATTGGCGGACGGAATCAAATGTCTGATGTAACAATCGATCTGAGTGATTGGCTCTTGATAACGAGGAACGGAGCTGAAAATCATCGTCTGTCAATTCACTGTGTATAAAATAATTTCCGATGAAAATTATACGACGTGTTTTTTTTCGTTTTCGTTTCTCATAGGAGTTCTAACTCTGGAATCTCCGCACCATCTGATAGAAATGGAGGTTCCGAAAGACTCTGACAGGGGATTTGGGAGAAACATTCTTACCCGAAGTCCGTATGTCCCGCTTTGAGGTGATCGGGATATGTATTTCGGTGACTCACATCTTCCAAGGAGGTGAAGAGAGTGCCCTTCAGTGGCTCGAGAGGAGGGACGGATTTTTCAAAGTCATTGATCACGATCCCCTTCGACGAGCACGGATTCTATCCCGCAGGAAGCCGTGATCACTCAATTTTCGGGACTTCTCCAGTACTATGTAGTCTTGCGGGAAGCATGGATGACACGGTAAATTTGAATTCTCGCGCCATTACCAACCCCACCGCTGACTGCTCTGCCAGCGTGTTCCGTCGAAACACACCGTATGCCCAGGCAGGAGGTCTGCTTGTTGTGGTGATTTCCTTTGCACACTTATCAGTGTTCGAAAGTTCTCCCCTCATCAGCTCGTCGCAGGGATAGGATGGCGGCTACAGAGTCGAATCCGCTGACTCCACTCTTCCAGGACCTGAACAAGTTCATCCAATCGAGTGATTTTGAGAAGGCTCAAAAAATCGCCAACAAAAGTAAATATGATTCTTTCACATGACAAGTGATTCAACACCGCAGCAACATATGGTTTCGCGCTGCCAAGACCGAGCCTTGATTTTGTTTCCGAACCTCCGATTGACAACATGAACGTTCCACGAGGCTAGGCGCTTGCTGGACATTCAAGACGACCAGTTGATCAGTTTTTCAAAAAATCACGAACCCTCTGCGGAAAATTGGATCCCGCTCATGATGTGGATCCGGTTCGAATGACTCGAATTCCGGCGTTTGGCAAAATTCACTCGATATCAAGTGATACAGTTGAAGATAATACGCGGTCACAATTGCAGTTCTCACCCACCCGAATGGAGGTTACACGAATCAGAAGGCGATTCTCTGCAAAATCGTCTGTCTCATCCATCTCGGCCGCTTCGAGGATGCCCACGAGTTCATCCTACGGTACGGAAAAGGCTTGCTGCTACAGAAAAACCGCGTAAACTCTTTGATAAGTCGCACTGTTGATTTTGAACTTATTGCCTTTGTTTTGCAGAAATCAAGACAACATCACTGAAGACATTTCCTTTGAGCACGCGTATGTCTTATATCGTACGGGACGCCCCGAGCAAGCGTTGGAATGCCTCGATAAGTCGGGGAACGACGATTTCCGAACGAAAGAACTGCGCGGCCAGGTTTACTACCGTCTGGAACGATTCCGCGAGGCGTACGATATCTATCGGTGAGTTTTGAGGAGTCTCCCCCGCGAGTCCTCGACGGATGGCTGATCTGACTCCCTGTTGTCTTCGCCAAGTGCGCGTTACGCCCTGCAGACGTTTCTGCATCTTCCGAGCACTCGTTTGACATTTCACGGAGTCGAGGAACGTTCGGTTTCAGGGACTTGGTGAAGAATTCAGCCGACGACTGTGACGATGAACGGACGACGAACCTGGGTGCTTGTGTTGCGGCTCTGACCATGGAGTCCGGGCTGCCGAAAGGGGCCCCGAAACTGCCAGAAAACTCATACGAGCTGCTCTACAACAAGGCAACTGCATTGGTGGCTCAAGGCGAATACAAAGAAGCTCTCACTCTGTTGAAAAAGTCTGAGGGTAGGTCGATGAAGTATCCGTTATTGAATCCGCGTTGATCGTCGACCATCCTCTATTCATCGGCTCCTCAATTTCCCTCCTACCGGTCGAGTTGTCGATAGACGGATCTAGATCAACATGGGCTGAAAATCAGAGCTCGGCTTGGTTCCCATCTCAGATAACTTTGAATTTCCATCGCAGAACTCTGTCGCAAAACTTTGAGCGAAGAAGAGGCTTCTGAAGAGGAATTCAATGACGAGGTTTCGGTGATCCTGGCTCAAATAGGTTACGTTAACCAGAAGATGGGAGTACCCGAAGCAGCAAACAAGTACTACAATCAGGTAATGGATTGTCTGCAACTTTTATGGTCCCTCTCCTTCCTCACCTGCCTCCTCAAGCATTCCGGGAAGGAGTTTTAAACTTCTTGCTCCTGATTCTCTTCACGACAGGTCCTGAGGAACAAACCGTCCGATGTCGGCGTGCTTGCCGTCGCTTCCAACAACATAATTTCTCTGAACAAAGACCAGAACATCTTCGATTCGAAGAAAAAGATCAAGGCTTGTATTACCGAGGGCATCGAGGCAAAACTCTTCAAAAATCAGAGGAAATGCATCGCTCTGAATAACGTGCTGGTAAGAAACCTGGGCAGCTCGGCAATTCAATTCCTAACTCCAATACTCAACTCTCAATAGTTTCTCAAAGAAACTTTTCCTTTCAGCTCAACTATTACGGCCATTCGTCTTCTGAACTCTGCTGGAGGTTGATGAAAGCTCTGGAGGAGCTGTCGTCCCCTGACGAACCGGGCCTCGTTCTGTTGAAGGCGGCCCTCTTCGTCAAAGACAAGCAACTTTCGAAAGCGTGCGAAGTTCTCAAGGCGTTCGGAGCGAAGAACAAGAAAGAAAGCCTGGCCACGAGCCTAGCGTGCGCTCAGATCTACCTCAGCAACAAGCAGATTGACAAAGCTGCCGAAACGTTGGAGAACCTCGGCGACGCCACCTATACTGCTGGGGTTTTATCTGCACTGATTTCTCTGTGCAGAAAGCTCAAGGACGACGAGAAAGCGGCCCAAGTGAGTCAAGGCTATCCTGGAATCCGGTTCACCTGAATCGGTTCTGAGAAAGTTACTTCTCTGAGACTGGAAAATCATAAATGAAACATACGACGAGACATACGCCAAGAGATAGATGACAAAAAAGAGTCTATCATCCCCAGATCTTCAAACGAGCGATTCTGCACCACAAGAAGAACAACCCGAAGTCCGAGCTGCTGCAGTCGCTCATCCGCAAGTCAGCTCAGTACTATCTGAGACTCGGGAAGCAGAAAGAAGCTGCAGCTCTGCTCCAAGAGCAACGGCAAAGCGATCCGCATAATGCGAAACTTCTGGCGCAATTGGTTGCGGCCTACTCAACGTTCGACCCAGACAAGGCTCGAGAGTGAGTTTTACCACGTTCTTATTCTCCGTTCATCGTGAATTATTATAAGCAGGTCATCACGCGCTCCGCGTAGAGCCATATCCGATGTTCAAAGTTTTCATTTCGAATCTCCAGGGTGGCAAAAGACCTACCCGATGTCGAAGTCATCGCATCCCAAGTGGACGTTGCGTCTCTTGAAGCAACGAACTGGGTGATGGGAACGAGGCACGTCAAGAAAGTTGTCGCGTCGCCGGCGACGAAAGACAGTCCTCAGTCTGGAGATCCGACCAAGAAAGAAGCGGCGCGCAAGAAGAAAAAGAAGAAGGGAAAGCTTCCCAAGAACTACGACCCGAACGTCCAGCCAGATCCAGAGCGTTGGTTACCGAGGTGGGAACGGTCGACGTTCAAGAAGCGAGGCAAGAGAGCCAGAGAAGCGGCCATCGGCAAGGGCCCCCAAGGAGCTGTCGGGAATACCGCCGATCTGTGAGTATCCGATTCTATTCGACGATGGTGACGATTGTTCCCATTTGGAAAGTCAAAATATTTGATATTGGATATATGGAATGGTGTGTTTGTCGACTGCAGAAGCGGATAGATATCTGTAAACTGAACGGTCCGTTGCAGGGATGCGAGCAACAGACCGACGCAGGTGGTCGAAGAGAACATCACACCTCGAATGAAAGCGCAGAAGAAGCTCGGCAAGCCTCAACAGCGCAAGAAGAAGGGCAAGGGAAAATGGTGAAATGGGAATCGAATAAAACAGAATATTTCTATTTCATCTCTATCGAATGGATGTTGTCTTCTAAGGATCAGGGCGTCCGGGTTATCCCGAAAGTTTGGTTCCCCATGGCTCGTATCACACTGTGCGTCCGCCGAGCTCAAGGAAGTGGGCCAATACTAGATTGTTCGTGTAATCAAAATATGGACCAGTATCTTACGGAATGGAATGGCACAACCCTTTAGAAACGCTAACGGAAGTTTCTGGTAGTAGCGGAGGAGAGAGGAAGTCCATGAAAAGACTGTTTCAATCTGTCAAGCCCACCAAACGGATTGAGTCTCATGAGAGAGGATTCTCGGTAGAAAGCGGGATCCATGATCCAGGAATCGGGAATCAATGAGCACGCCGGAGTTGTAAAACAATACACTTTATTGTTCATTGTCCCATTAACAGGGAAGGTGTCAGGTAGTTCTCGTCTTGAATGAGAGATATGCTCTCACTGCGTTAAAGAATAGCATGTTCCACACATGAACTTAGCGCGTTCCACAATATTCTCCTATTTTGAATCGAATTTCTTAAGATTACGGGGCCTCGATCAGGCTTTCGTGCGAGACGGAAATCGTCGGAAGCACGGATTAATTTCGTCTCTCTACGGGAGCCGACTGACAGAGCGTGGGCGTCATATGCACAAAACTCATGCCACGGACTCAGATCGCGATCGTTTCTTGTCTGCGTAGTTTTTTCGGGTACCTCGTCAAGTACAACTGGATGCAGCCCCCGAACAGGAACATCATGAATAGCATGACGAATGGCTTGATCACGGAACCTAGCCAGCAACACGAGTGTTCTGATTCGGGGATTGGAACTCTTCTGAACGTGAGGACTTTAGTCATGTTTGTGATATGTTCTTCGAATAATTTGAGTGAGGCATTGCTAGCTTTGTAGTCACAATAGTCGGATGCCTCCGCCGCGGCCTTGTCCTTAACAAAGATGGTGACGTGGCATGACCAGTGCGTCAGGACGCTGCCGAGGTAGAAAACTCCTTTTTGTCCCGGTGTGCCTCGGACTCGATCATTTTCAACATGAATCCAGGCCCAGTGATCGATCCCCTGCGACATCCGACATGGAACAAAACGATTGCTTTGGATTGGCGGAGTATTGGAATCTACTCGATTCATCGTTCAAGAACGGTTCGCTCAACTCACCTTGACTCTACGAGCACAGTAGGGTAGTAAATAGTTGCAAGGCTCCCCAACGACGCAGATAGGTGCCAGGCACGGGTCTCCATGCTCAGCAAGGGCGGTGCCGCAAGCTAGGACCAGGCAGGCCAATACACTTTGTAGCATCTCGTCAGATGAATTTAAGGAAAATGCGAATTTTCAACGAATAATCTCCGTGCCTGAATCCAGCGTCGTCCTGTCTGTGCTGGGCTCGTCTTTCGAAAGACATTTGGCCGCTAGAGTACGTTCAATCCTCGAACGTGCGATCCGCAAGATTTGGCTGCGTTGTATCGAAATGCGGCCGCTCCTTTGGAACGAGGTTCTCCAGGATCGTCTAGCTTTCCGGATAGGTAGTCTTACGAGGTTGGACGTGGCAATTTTTGAACAACGCAACAACAAAGAAACCGAGGAAGCTTCATCTGGAATATTCGCGATTCCAGAAAGCAATGTCCACCTTGGAATGGCCTATTCACGAGGGAACGAGATTTCTCTCGCTTGCTGCCCATTATCTCATTCAAGCCCGGCGCTGCAAGCCACCAGATCATGGACTCTTGTGTATTGAGATCAGTCGTCACCAGACTTGAAGGCGAATGATCGCAGCTGTCGACAAACCTCTCTGTTGACTCAGATCCGGGACTCAGAGCTGCGGAAATACTGCGCCGCTCCGAGTTGGAAACCGAGATTGGGCAGACACTTGTGAGCTGAGCTCGTATTGCTCAACCAGCGTGCTTCTGAGAAAAAAACTACCATTTACCATTTGAAGTACCATTTAGTATCCCAATCGCGATCGGAAGGAGTGCCACGATAGGTGATAGTAACGGGACAAGATAGATGGTCTTCATGAAATCGGCAAAGCTGCAAAACATGTATATTCTGCCACCTCCTAGGATTAGAATCTTAAACGCTAAAATGAATGTTCCGCACGACGCTTCTTTTCCCGAAACTATTCGCTTACAAACCGCAATCGGAGTGAGATCACGAATATGCAAATCCCGAAAGCGTTCGGTCGATGGACTGAAGGGTTCGCTCGACACAGTGCCCCCTCGCGAATCTCGACGATGTTGTTCGTGAACGTGACCCTGAAATGCGCGTACACTCATGTGAGTATGAAGTTGCCGAAGGACCGAGAGATGCTCGTGTCGAAATATGCAGCGAGAATCTGAAACCAATCTCTAGCATCGCTATTGTCGTATTCCAAGATGCAGTTCTTGCCTATGGTGATGATTTACCGTGAGAACAACGACCCGAATGGTCGCAAACGAATGTGGGGTCTCGTCGGATCCGTGCTGGCGAACATCACTACATCCATGGGGCTAGACTATGAGCTCGTTGAGCCCCCAGACGGAATCCACGGGGGCCCGTTGGGCAACGGGAGCTATGAAGGAACGATGGGTTTGGTGAAACGTCGAGTAAGTACCCCAATCGGGTGCGGTCCATCTCATGGAAAGTCGTCATGGTTTCTTCTCATTGTGGCGGAAACACCCGATACCGATGGCAGCCCCGCGTTTTCCAGGAAGTCGACATAGCGTCTGGACCTTTCCCGTTGACGGGAGACTTGTTCGACAACTTCCTGACATTCTTTCCATTCAAATTCATCGACCTCGTCATAATTGGAGGTTTCCGGAAGGAATACGAGAGCCATCCTGGGCTCAGTCTCCTTGAATTCGACACAGAGGCTAGTGTTCATCTCCGAGCCGTTTCACAAAGAAGGAACTTGATCCCGCAACTTTTCTGCGGGTATTTCCGGCCAGAATAGTGGATGCTGTGATAGATGAAGGTCTTTGGGCTCTTCAGGTACGGTGGACTTACCTCGCTGCCATCGCAACCCTCACGGTACTGAGCGCGTTCCTGATGCGCTACTATCAAGGAGTCGACTACCCGAGTGGGAGACTTGCTCGCCAGTTTCGGACGGTTTCATGGAGCTGTACGCCATCACTCTAGGATCGGGCTCACTAACAAAGTTCAAACATTTGGTGAGCAGATGTTCTAATTCAAACTCTTTAATGCGACTGAGAATCACGGAAAACAGTTTCTGCAGTCAATTTCGAGGCGATTCTGTTCGGTTTGCGGGCTCATTCAGAGCCCGAGTTCGCCTAGGCCAATCCATATCATAATTCCGAGCTGTAGTTTCACATCACACTGTAACTATGAGCCGGAGAAAAAGTATTCAGTCAGAGAAAGAGCATGCTTTTCTGTTGTTCAGACTGAAGGAGGCAACGTTCTAGTAGTTTCTGCCCTGGAGCGAATCAGGAACTTGATGCTTGATTCGGCTGACAGTGGCGTTTCCGGTCTGGGTGCGTACCCTCGACCACCCCGCGACGTCTTGCCTCGCTATCAGCTTCATCAGATGATATGGTTAGGAATACTATGCACTTGAACATGATCCCTACTCGGTGCATTCTGATTCGTCAGGCGACTCGTCTCTTGTACCTCGGCTGGTCAGTTGGGATGTTTTTCTTGGTTTGCTACTTCACCTCGTGGGTTTGCGCAAGTTCAGCAATCAAAACACCAACTCCGAGAATCGATGATGTGGCAGCCCTTACCAAGCATCCAGAGTACGTGCCTTACATCCTGAAAGTAAGTGTCGGAAGTGTTCATCCGACGAGGGCACGAATCCCGTCCGAGTCTGACTGTGGGATTGGCGTCAGGACACCGATCCAGGGAGCTCATTCTTGTCTATGACTGCCCAGGGCTGTTCGCTCCTGAAAGAGTTCAGGGAATGTCCTCTGCCTCACTACCGGGAGCTGTATCGGATGGTGAAAGACAACAACGGGGAGCGGATTCCATCCGAGCAATTCGAGCTTGAGAATCTTATTAAGGTGGTCCGCAATCGGGGTGAGTGAATCTTGAGAGAGCGGTGATATCACTGACTGCTGATGACCTCGAAGCTTCGTTCCGCGATGGGATTTCGGAAAGGTCTTCGATCAGAAAGGATTTCAGAATGAGTGTCCGCGGAAAGTTTTGCTGACTTTCTCAAGCGTTGTTCAAGGCGTCGTTATCACCGACGTCCCATGTCTGGAAAGCCACGCTTGGCGGTGCAGGCTCCTCGAGGGTTTGCTGTACGTTGCACGAGAGCGCATTGCGCAAATGCAATTCTCCTGGGCGGCTGTCTGGGATCTCGACCCGGAAATTGTGAGAGCAATCAATCAACGGTGAGTCAGATGCCGCGTCCCGAAGAATCGCATTTCACTTCGCTTCCGGATACGAAGGGGTTTCGACACATGAGCCGGCCTAGATAGGCGGCCGCGAACAAACGCGGCCGCCATGTCGGCAATGTTCACATGCGACGTCGATCCACTAAAAGCGTTTCTTCGCATCCCCGCAGCATCTATTGGATAACGGAAATGCCAGTCCCCTGGATGAGATCCTTCGATATCAATCCAATGGTCGAGGACTGTATTCTGAGAGGGAAATCCAAGCAAGAAGCTACGTTCGAAGCGTTGGCTCTGTTCGACGTAGCAGCTGCGTTTTACCTTCATTTATTCTTGTGTACCATCTCCATTTCGCTATTGATCGGTGAGTCGGCCAAGTAGGGATGGTCGTTGCCGAAGTGCTTTACATAATAAGCATGATCTCTCGACCATTGATCGAAGTGCATCCCGGTGGTTCAACTCACGATTCTGATATGCTTGAGTAGCCCACGAATTGGAAGTTTGTAACTGATTCGGCTTTTCATCCAAGGTGAACTCTCTGCGTTGCGCCACAATAGGGAGACCCGCCCCGGCAAAAACCCCTCAAGAAGCTTTACGCGTCTCGTTTCATCCTCTCCAATGGTACCAACACTTTTCGGTGTCAGCCCCATCTCAAACCATGTTATTCATTCGATTTATTCATTGGTAGAGCATTGTAGGCCGAGACAGAAATCAAATTGACCCGAGCAGACGTATGTAAGAGGAACACAGGAACAAGGAGCAATGCCAGTCGGCATTCTCATACTACCTGAACTGTCTGAGAGAGCGAGGGTCCGCTTCAAGAGCAAGCCATGGATTTCTCACGGGAGAACTCTCCCACAATTACCCGCAAATTTGGGGATGTTGTCCTTGCAACCCATCTGAGACTTCCTCTCCTAGTTTTGCTCCTGCTGATACATGTATAGGTATTTAGGCCCGTTGCTAATTGTGATCCCAAAGTTTTTTTGATGACTCTCGAGTTCTATCCTCTTGCTTTGCAATGTCGATTCTCTAGGCTCAACGAGGCTCTGTGTCTGAGCTGATGATGAGGCTCTTCGCTGGATCGGGAATGAGATCCGAGGAGCCGTATCAATCCATCCTCGATACCGTCGTCCACAGTGGATATCTTTTGATCCTGTTGTATGCTCTTGAACAGCCAAGAAACATGATACCAACCCCTCTCCTCGCTAACGGGACAAGTCAGCGCATCATCGACGTGAGGATAAACAGATCGCCCTTCTCATCTGAGCCGGTCTGCATTCCACCTGGGACTTCTTCCGTCACGGTTCAATAGGATTGTCCAACTTTTCCCGGATGATCTTGTCGGGGCGAATCCCGTCTTTCATTGATGCATGTGCTTCTGAGCCACGGCGACGTGACCTCTGAGGTCCACCAAGAGATCCGTCCCCTGTTGCCTAGACTCGTCTCGGGACACAAGGCCGTATGGTAGCACTTTTCCTTTGGAATCCTCTGAGCGTCTCTAGCTTCGTCGAGTGTGTTCTCTTCGGTCATCGTTTCGCGATCTCGATCATATACTCTGTGAGAAGGGCCCGGATTCTGTCGGTGATCTGCCACGCCTTGGGGGCGACGGATGTCCCCGATTTTGCTCTGTGCTAGCCTGTCCTCGAGCCCACGAATCCTGGGGAGTCGGAACGCTCGCCCCAAGTAGTATTACAAGCATTGAAGTCACCCGCCTCATCAATTCATCTGAGTTTATCTGACAATGAATGACATTGAGCATGATCTTCGCCGGATTTGTCATCTTCGAGTCCTTGAACAGGGTAGGGGTGACTGCAGTTGTCCATGTCAAGGCCCATGATCCCCGCCTGGGTGCTCTCATCACAGTGGACAGAGTCATCCTCACTTTCACCGACGGGTTTGAGATCCCCGAACAGGCTTGCATAGGTCTTACCCTCCTTGCAGTGGTTGCTCGCCACAAGCCCTTGCAGTGCTATCGATGCTTTGTTTGCGGCCATGTTTCCAGGAGTTGTGGAGGAACATTTGATGTGATGCCGTGGGGGTTACGAGGGCGGCCTTTTTCCGCGGACTGCTCCGAAGCCTAGCGATGCGCCAACTGCTCCGGTCGTCACTGCTTCAAGTTTGGAGCTTGCCCCGTCCGCATGAAAATTCTCGACAGCTGGAGACCTTCTGCTTTACCAAACGCAGACTCCCACGAAGGAAATGTTCCATTGATTGCTAAGGCCCCAGGCTCGAATGCCCATGAAGACTTGCGCCCCGGCCGATCGTACGCTGGAGAGCTCAGAAACGACGTACGATCGGCCAAACTCTCGCAAGCCTTCCCATTCTAACTGCTCGTCGTCCATGAAATCGATTCGTCTCGACCACGTGGATTTCCCTCGTAGGAAGATCACTGCGAAGGCTTCGTTCAGGGCTTTTCCACCGTTGGCGTGTCCGGTGTTTCCGGGTAGATTTGGTCCCGGTGCTTGGCATGGGGAGTTTATGACGAATGAACCAGCGGGGCTGACGCACATTTGCTATCCGGATACGGTTAGGGTTCGGCATCTCGAAAACCCGCGAACTCCAGAACTCTCACCTTCAATTTGGTCTTCGCACGGAGGCACCGAAACTTCTATACAGAGCGCGGGACGTCTAGAGCATCAATGGAGAAAGAATACAATAGAACCTCGTTGCAAAGAATACTTATACAACGTTTAAATGCTTATGTACGACGAATCGGAAATTTCCAGCTCGGCCGATCTGTCGTAGATTGCTGGAAAATTCCCGCGGGGTTCGTTGTGACGAGTTTCTACTGCATCCCGCGCATAACAGCCAGACAGGTTGGATAGAGGCGACTCAAAGCCTTTGGATACAAATTGGTTACAATTCATCGACTGCATACTTACGAAGGGCTTTCCCGTACTCCGCCCTGAACGCTCCGCATAGAAGTTTCGCTGCCTCGGTGCGACAACCAAAGTGAGGGTGAAAGTTTTTGAGCTCACGGGTTCTCGAGCTCGCGAGTTTTCGAGATGCCGGGCCGTTACCCGTCAGGACGTCCCTTTAGAATGGACTCGGGAGTGCGAGCAAGCTGTTCAAGAGATCAAGAGCAAGCTTTTGATCAGACGTTGTGCTCATCCAATTCGACGCAAAACTACCGATTGTGTTAGCGACAGATGCTTTCCTGTGGGGATGTCAGCTATTCTCAGTCATCGAATGTCCAACGGAAACGAACGACCAATCGCGTTCCACTCCTTACTCCGACGAAACGAAGATACACGCAGCTGGACCGCGAAGCTTCGACGATCAAGGAAATCGTTCGTCGTCTCCAAATGTACCTATACGACCGTCGGTTCATACTGGTCACGGATAACATGCCTTTAGTACAGATATTCTACCCGAAACAGGCTCTGCCGGCATTTACAGCCGCTCGTCTTCAGCACTACGCCGGTTTTCTTCAAGCATTCGCCAATGACATCGAGTATATTGCTCGGAGCGACTGATGGGTTATGAGAAAGCTATCAAGATTCGGAACACTGGAATCACATCGTTCGTGGTGCCGAGGCTTTCCTGTATCGAACACTTCCAAATCGATTGACGCTCAATAGAACTTCCATAATCAATTCCTCAAAAGAGTTGTGCGCGTCCTGGTATTCGCCCCCCGCGTCGACAACTGAGATCTCTTCTGATAGTCCCGCGCCTAACAGATTCTCCGAGACCTGCTCAAATTTTACCCATCAGCAGGCGAACAGAAAGTTGCGTAGTTCTTCCTGGCGTAGTCAATGGTCAGCTGGAAAAGGATGAATCCAGTTGACCAGCAGAGACCGAAAAACCGGGTCACGTTGCATGGATTGAGAGCACGCACGCCATCGTACACTATGCCGAGTTGATCGCCTTCCAGGGCGATGATACAGTCGGGTCCCCACGTGTCCACAGCTGAAGTTCCACTGACGGATCTCACGAAATGGCTGTGCGCTGCCCGACGGAGCTCGCGAAGGCGTTTTGCGATCAGAACTCCCCAGTAGTGGATGCGTAGCAGAAGGACTGTTGATTTCAGCGCGTCGAGACCGAAATACATTGCGTTGTCGACGCTGCAGTATAAAGAAGGAAGGTTGCAAGCGAAGCATGCGAAACTCCAGATGAAATACCCCGCGTGCAGCGCCGTTAAAGGCAACGACAAGATCTCGTTCATTTCCGCCAGATATTGTCGAACATCTGCGCATTTTGCTCCGAGAGATGAGGGCGTCTTCATGGTTGCCGAAACCCTCTCGTGAGTTGTTCGGAGCATTCCACATATGAGTAACTCTGAGGCGTTTCCAAACAACATGACCGTGAGCCAAGAGAACTCTCCGATATAAAGTATACTTCGGCTAGGCGGGTTCGAATCGAACTTGAAATTGCCCAACGCAGTTTGGAGATCGTCCGCCGTGGTGATTATCTCCCACAATGAGCTCAAGCAGAAGAAGATCTGGTCGGTGGAATTCATGCTCACCAAAGGCTCAACGCGCTCCCGATTTTTCTGAATCCAGAAATAAATTCTGGTGAAGACTGCAAAACGGAAAGCGTAGGAAAAATCTTGCAAATATCTTTGATACAGAGGACGATTGAGGAAATCACGCGTCAAGACTTGACTCAGCGTCGATGTCGCTAGAGATATCAACATCGCGGTGGCCATGAAAATAACTCCGATCCGATCAGCGCGACAACCGAACCGAATCCCCACGCAACGAAGTAGAAACTGAAGAATCATTGTCGTTGGTTCCCTTGCAGCAACGCGCTCGATTTCTTCAACGAGTTGCCTCGATTCACAGGTTTTGAGAAAGCGCAGTTCACTCCCGTCGAGTCAGTCGACATACCCTTGTTGTGAAGCGGATATCGATCAAAAATCGCGATTAGTTCCATCAGATACAGAGAGCAATCGAGTATCGACCGCTTTCGGCGACATCATTCATCAAATCGATGGAAACCGGATTGGCTTCAAACCCCTGGCTTTGAACAGTATGGAAAAAAGCAGACCTACAGCGCGGTCTGTGTTGAACTGAACGTTGAGGAGAATATGGCGCAGACTAGATTGCGCTGCCCTTGAGGTGAAGTTTTGACCCGTACAAAGCCCAACGATCTCGACCCCGACAGCAATATTCGACCGGTAGCTTGGCGGTCACGGCCGATGCCGTTGCCGCTGGAGGAGAGCAGGACGAGAAAATTGTTATGACCGTGCTGGCTAAGAGGAACTAGACCGCTTGTCAGTATCAGGAAAACGAACTGTCTTTACTAGAGACGATGATTGCTTATATGCCATAGAAGGGAAAGGAAGAGAAAACTACTCTGCACTTCGAGCTCGTTCACAACAAAAATCCACCACGTTGCAAGGGGAGGTGGTGGATTTCCGGTCGGGGCGACATAAGAAACAAGCACGGATCACATCGGAGTTATGAAAGGCTTCCACACGGGATCAGCAGATGGTTGAGCAGAAATTGTCCCGATTTTCTCTAGCGGATGCGATAACCATTTGAAACACAATGAACCCGGCCGACCAAAACAACCCGAAGAAGCTCGTTATATTATCCCAGTCGATGACACGTTTCCCGTCGTACTTGACCCCCAGATAATTTCTTTCAAGAGCGATAATAAAACAAGGACCCCATTTCCTTATGATTGCGAAGTCTGACACACCTTCCAGAAATTCCTTATGGATGCGTCGACGGAGTTGTCACACTCGCTGTTATATTGAAGCACCGGGATGCAGAACGTAAAGAAGGGTCAGCGTTGTCAATAACGCGTCACCCGTCACAAAAATGAGTATCCCGTAGCCGCAGCTCAGGGTTGGGAGATTACAGGCGAATCTCCCCACGCTCCAGATGAGATAATCCACGTGAAGGGCAATCAAAGGTTTGTTTACCAAATCGTTGATATCTGCCAAGTGTCGACAAACGGTGGTGCAAATTTTCTCAGGGGGGCGCTCAACTTCCAGAGTATCCTTGATGTTCTCCAAGACTCGTTTAAGAAGTTTGTGGAGGAGCACTTTTGCCGCGTTCCCGAATAACATGACGTTGAAGAATGGGAGCTGGGACACAGCACGGAGAACGCAGTGATACTCGAGCTCAGGTTTTCAGCAATCAAATTGTTACTTATTTCCGCCAGGGAGCCACAGAGTTCGACGACGGCAAGGACGCAAAATATAAACTCATCCGTTCCACTGAAGTTCAGCAAGCCTCCTATTCTCTCCTGATTCTGCGAAACCCAAGAGTAGAACAAGCCATAGGACAGGACCCGTTTTAGCATATAGGACAAGACCCGTCTCAGCATATAATAAACTCAGTACTGAGCTGTAAAATCTTGAAAGCCATAGGTAAAGACGCGGGAGATGTACGCGAAAGTATAAAGAAGTGATTGATACCATGGTCGACTCACAAAATTCGGCATCAGGAATGATGCGGAGATCACATGGAAGAATGCAAGAAACAGGTTGAGCCTCATTAACGCCTCTCCGCAGGTATGCCGACCGGAGCCGAAACGAATGCCAAAGCAACGGAAAACGAACCGAACCAACATGTTCGTTGTTGTGTGTCAATCTCGAATAGTTGTTTCCACCCAGTTCCCGCGATAGCTGAGCTTGGAGTTCAGATTGGAGCTAGAGCTGTTCTTAACACAGGCATAATATAATCGACCGTGATGTGCATAGAGATTCATCGACTTTCTTGCGGGCTGTAGGTCAAAGCTTATTGAACAGACGACATTGCAGTCCGAGCTCGATTCAATGAATACACAGCACACGTGAGCATCCGCGTTGGGAAGTGGGTGCCAGATGATGCCTGTACCTCGCTCTATGTATGCGCTGTGTTATGCGTCGATGTAGTGAATATCGAGATGAAGTTGACGCGTCGCCAGGATTCTGCCAGCCGGGGTGCTGCGCTGGAGTCACTCGGATCTGTACATGGCACTTGAGATGGACCCAGTGAAATAGTTCGCGTCTATCTCTGGGAGCATTCCCCCCGCTCTCTAAACGCACGCAGTTCGCTTCGGGCACACGAGTGCCTTCACGCTTGAAATGTTCTGAGGCAATCACGCTTCCTATACGAAGAGAGTGAGGAACCCTATCACTGCTTTCCCATTTATTGCGTTTTTCCCGTCGTGAACATTGAAAAATGATCCTCGGTCAGCGATGCCGCTGTGATTGGAACTCCGCTGACCTCTGCTGAGAGGCACCGATGAGCTCTCGGTTTTTCTTTCGGCAATATTCTAGGATCTACTAGCCGCGGGCCCACGGTGACAGAAACCGTAGTAGTCCTCACGAGCGTTTCCGACGGCCAACTGGAACAAGATGAAACCAGCAGACCAGCAAAGTCCGAAAAAATCCGTCACGTTCCTCCAATCGAGGGCCCGCGTTTCTCCATACGTCACAGCAAGATTGCTTCCTTGGAGGATGATTACGCACCCTGGACCCCAAGTTTTTGTCGCCGACTCTCCTGGTACGGCTTCGAGGAAATGTCTCCGCGCGAGTCGGCGAAGACCTTGCGCTTCTTCACCAACCCTGACTCCCGTCCGCAAAAGGTAGACGAATAATGTCGTTGTCCATAAAGCGTCAATGATAACGTGCCGAGCGTGCTCATTGCGACACTCTAGCGCAGGAAGATTACTAGCGAAACATGCAAAGCTCCAGAAGAAGTAATCCACGTGCAAAATCATCAGAGGCGTTGCGATCAGTGCATTGATTCTCGCCAAGTATCGGGAAACTTGAGTGCACGCATCCGCGAGAGATGAGGGCTTCGAGATCGCGAGGATTCCCGAGATATCATTCTTCGCCGTCTTCAAGATGCCGCAAAGTAATAGCTTCGAAGCAATACCAAGTACAACGACCCATGTGTAAAGAGTGAAGTTGAGAGACACTATAGTTCTTGCGATAGCATTGGGGGTATTCTCGTCGTTTTCCAGGACACCGCCCATGGCTAACAAGGCCGAGAAAACTTCTCGAGATGCGCAGAGAACGAACAACATCTGGTCTGTGGAGGTCACCTTGAATAACGGTTTGATCAGCTTTTGGTATCTCACGACCCAGCAGAAGAGCAGGCTACAGCTGGCCACGCGAGAAACGTGGCTGAGTTTGTACAACAATGTTTGATATGCAGGTCGACGTAGACTGTCCTTGACGACGAACGATGAGCAAAGTGAGAGCAGGGGCGTCACGATTGCTATCAGTAACATGAGCACCACTCGAACGGAACCCCTGCCGGATCCAAACTTGACACCCACGCAACGGAATATGAACTCGATTAGCATTCTGGCTTGTTCGTCTCAGTCGTGAGTTCGCAGCGTACGTCACAGAGGAACAATCGGAGTGAGGAATCAGTCGAGCTGCATCAAATCTTCTTGACATGTCGTTCGAATAGAAATTCATCGATTGGGGATCGTTAAAAGTTGTTTCAGCACTCTGCTACCGCGTTGAAGCCGTTCTTTTATGTGGCGCTCCTCTCCGGCTGTCCACGACGACTTAGGTTAGAAGTACGCCGAGGAAACGCGTGAGAATGTCGAACGGTGGAACACCACGCTTTGGATGTTGATCGGATTCATGGACAATTTCGAGTCGCTCCACCCATTCTATTCGAACGGGAGCGGAAATGAAATGAAGTTTTCCCGCCGTCAGGAGAAGAGCTCATCGGCGCCCGATGCATCCTCAGCGCTCAGAATCATGTCGACGAAGCCCTCTCGCGCTTATCTGAAGACGAAACAGCCTCGGTCAGTTACCATCGTTTCTTAAGTGCCACGACTTTGAGATTCAGCAGGCATGTCAAAACCGCATGAGCGATTCCCATCGTTTTTCCGGGGAGAAACAACAAGATCTTAGCCGCGGTCAGAGAGCTCCACGTTGAGACTCAACGTCGTCATCCGTCAATCGCAGCGAGATGTAGTGGGAGAGGGTAGCTTCCTGATATATGAGATTCTGGCATGTGAGAATCTGTGATGTAAGATTCTGGCATGTGATATCATGCTTTCCGGAGGCTTCCAAAGTATTGTTGAAAGGCGAATGGAAGGGAAAAATCTCTGTCACCGTCCGGAGCTAGCGCGCCTACGCCTCTGAATTACCTACGAAGCGAAAATAGGGAAACCAAATCCATGGACCCCGTGAGATTGTACCGCGGAAAAGATGACACCAGATCGGGTAACCGTGTGATATTCAAAGTTAAGTACACAATCAAGTCATGTTATTTCAGAAAATAATAAATTATGAATTTTAAACGTAAATACATTATTGCATGGGGGTATTCAAAAGGTGCCTCCCTCGCAGGTTCCGGTAGGCGTCGCGGGACACAATCAAGTTCCAAGTGTTCGGCGGCTTGTCTTCAGGGCCACGACGAAGCTATTCGTGTTGGATCTACGCTCCTTCTTCTCATCTCATCGAAACATCCCTCTTACAGCTCTGAAACTATCTTGAACGAACGGCCTACGTTTCGCACTGCTTCGAGCCATATAAGGCGAACCCAGCCGCCTATAGGGCTCTTCCGTGGACGAAAGCGGTTTATGCCGTCAACAATTTATTCTTTCGACAAAGTCAGGTTGGATGCCTTTTAACTTTAGGAGAGAGGGTGAGCAGAACAGGTGGTGCTAGGGGCCGTGAGTACTGCGCGTGGTTTCGAGGCTGTTACAGTTGCGGCGGTGAGTTGGTTGACCAGATCTCTTGGCTCAATTCAAATCATTCGATACTTGCGATTCGATTGTCCCAATTTTTCCCCATTTCCCGCTGATGTTGCATCTCAAAGAAGCATTTTCTTGTAATGCCCGATGGTATATTTTGCATAATCACCGTCTCGGATGGAAGTTTTCCTGAGTGCACACTCGGCACTTTCATAGAAGAATCCACGACACATGACAGGAGTGATCATGAACTTTTCGCCCCGGTGTTTCGCGACATAGGTGTGATTTCCTCTTTCCATCATCGTGCAAAAGTTCTTGATCACAATCAGGGCATCGTCGGCGACATCACGGGCACCTGGGACCTGTTGCCCGAAAAAGTCAAGATAACCCATCAGAAAGCTGCATACGAGACACCCCATGTCGGCCGCCCTGGCGATGGCTGAAATCAGGAATCCGAATGATGAGTTCAGCCTCGAAGATACGGAAAATATAGCTCCTCGTTCACATACAAATCAAAGTGAAGCGGGAAAATACGTGAAGTGCCCCTCAAGGAGACTCACCATATGCGGGGAATTTATATTGTATGGCGTAAGGAACGATCAAAGTCGGGCCACATTTCCGGAATACATCAACTGCTACTCCGTGAGCTCTCGCTTGCTCGACGGGATTGAACGTCCGCAAGGTTTTGCAAGGATAAAAAGGCTCAGAATAGAAGCTAAGATTCCAATTGATTGGCTTGGCTTGCCGCACTGACGATTTCCCTGACCGTACACGCTTGGCAGCACGGACCGCATGTAGCAGAATCAGCAGATGCCACGTCAACGGGAAACGCATGCTGATGTTATCGTCTCCGCGTATGTTCTCAACACTACTGTCCCTGAGAAGGCTTTGAAAATGCGCACCGGGCGATGCTCCAACCATTGAGCGCTGGTCAAACACAAAGTGCTGCCTGGGCAATCATGAGCAGCCATCAACTGGCATCGACCCGGCTTTGCACAGAACCGCGTTTGGAAATATATCGCGATCATCCTGCCGATTCAAAACCACCATCGTTTTTTTTTGATTGGTACTAGAGTTTATTGTGCTCCTTTTTTTTCTTTTTTTTTTTCTCTCGATACATCATTCAGTGGAGAAGGACCTGAAGCTTAAACTGTATTTCCTAGGAAATAATCGTAGTTCCGCTACAGCCCTTATTGTGCGTCGTGTATTGGATCGAGCTTAGATTATATTAGAAGAATCGGATTCTATTATTATTAGTCCGATTCAAAACCACCATCGTTGCAAGAGCGAATATAATATCAAAAACAGCGTCTATAAGATCAAGTGACCGCGCTCATGCGTTATAATGCCTCGAAACGGGACTCGAAGCAGAACCTGCGATTCGATCTCTGTTTTGTTGCGCAAGCACTAGTCATATTAAATGAAGAACACTAGATCTCGCAATCACAAACGCGAACTTTCCACTGAAAAATAGCATGTGGGAATGGTTTCCAGGAGGCAAGTTTCTCCCGGATGTTCCAGGCTTCCTCACAGATCTGCCTGGCGTAATACTCGCATCGTCTTCAGATGAAATGATCATAGACATGAACGATCTCCGTTAGCGGTCAGTGGCGTACCGTGCTTGAGTGCCGCTTGGGGCGGAAAGGATTAAAAAATTACAAGAGCTCTCGAAGCACATCCAGCTCTCGGTCCCATCGTAACTGATCAGAGAGTAGCTTGCTAAGTGTTATCGTCCGAATGCTCCTACAATGCCATGTGGTCTCTGTATCGACCGAATTGCGTTCCACAGGTAAATGTATGCGTATTCTGTCTCCGGGCCCGTGAAGTTCATCCTCATATTCTGCGTGTATCCCTTCGTCAGAGCTCGAACTCTGTCTCTATGGTCGGTGCCATGAGAACAAGCTATGCCGGGACTAGAACCGTCTGCCGCTACGCCTCCCCCTTCTCACGGGCTTCCTGACAGCCCTCGAGCTGCCTGGCGCTTGGTTCTACCGGGACTGCAACTGCCTCATAGGAACCCTGGGACGACTCCCAGGACACCCGGTCGAGCGTCTTTCTTGTCGAAAAGAGAACAGGCGCACACATACTCTAGCGCCATATGCCAGAGAATGTGTGCAGGTGCGTGTACTCGGAACCTGCGTCCAACGAGGGAGGTTCCTACTTAATTCGAGTCGACTCATTTCCATCTATAGTGGGCGGAAACATTAGGCATCACGTGCGGCCCAAGAAGTTTCGGATACATTTCCGGTAACCCACGAGTGCAAGCTATGGAAGCCCATGAGGACATCATCGAACTTTTTTTTAATCTCTAGAAGATGCTCAGAAAAGTTCAGCGATGAAGACAGGAGGACACCCAGGTCCTCAACGAGCTCGATCCTCTCAAGACGACAATCGCTGACAGTGTATCTTGTGACCAGCTCATTAGATCTGTCAGCATGATTTTGAAGTTTTGAAGGACAAGTCGACTAACATCTTGCCACGCCACTCAACGGAGTCGTCAAGTGCCTCCTGAGGGACACTGCAGTCGGTGCGGGACCTGATCGGTTCGACAAGCTTGGAATCATTCGCGGATACGTGGGCGCTGGCTCTGTCCTTCAGGATCAAAATCTCCCGGTAAACGAAGAACAGGGACATCAGGCTACCCAGGAAAGTCCCTGGTGACATGTTCCAGCGATTGAATTATTTTTTTTTTGTCAAGATTGCATTTTATTTCTTAATCTCGGTATTAGTAGTTGGTCCACTAGGGCAAGCCCTGTCAGCGGTATGCAAAAGGCAACCTTGGGAAGGAAGATATAGGAGGGGGGAGTGAACCAGATTTGTACGTAACAAAAAATTCAGATCACAACTCGGAAGAGTACCAGATATTAGGATGCTGAGAGATGAAGTTCCGGATTTCCTCTCTCTTCTTGCTCAGCTTTGGGTGTCTATCGATTTCGCGGAGGCGGTTCTCATAGGCTCTATAGAGTTTTACGGATCTATGCGTGTGTAGTTTGTCAGTGAGATGGAGTCTATTCACTGGCGGTCGGACAACGCTGGCGAATCTAGTGCTGTGTCCATGTTCGGGGAGAAGACTCTCAAGCATTGAGGATGTGGCGGCAGAATCTCGTATCATGCATTTTGTAATGAGCACTTGTGCATACAGATTTTTGAGCGGAAGGATTTCGAGTTGTGCATAAAGAGTATCTACAGGAGCTGATCGATTCACTCTCATAATGCGGCGTATCACAGAGTTCTGCAGACGCTCAATAGGGGTTAACGAGTTATCATATGTGGCCATGTACGCGAGAATACAATATCTGAGGTGTGACTCGAATAGCGCTTTGTATGCCGCTATGGTTGTTCTGAGAGAAGAGGACCGTCGAAGTCTTACTATCGTCACGTTTTGATGTCTGTGTGGGCCATCCGTCAAGTTCAAATATTTTGCTGATGTAGTGAATACGTCGGATCCCCCAAGACAAACTCTCCATGTCCTGCATGTCGATTCATGGTGTGAGCACAATTATGAATGACTGTATCGGATGGGGAACAGCACGGTCGAGCTGGAAACTTTCTACAAGGGTTCATCGCATCTCGTGCAGCCCCTGGATGCATGGTACTCTACGCACTGGGAAGAGCAGGAGAGCTGCTTCCCAGTCACTCAAGGCATCCTAGTACTGTTCTAGAGACAAGCACGAGCCCTTTTACGTGGAGGAATAATGGAGTTTGCTTCGGTATATTCCGGAGAAGCCTTTGGGCAGAACGGAGTAAGTAAGATAAGGTATTCTTCCGACTCGACGAAGGTACCCGGGTCAGGACGTTATCACACCTTAAGGAGTCAACCAATCGAAACGACGATTTTGGGCCCAACGCTCCACACGGGAGTCTCTAGCAAAGTGGACGCTCTCAGCACCTAGCGGAGACTCCGCTCACCGGTAGCCGCTCTGAATTTTGGATTTTATCCCGTCTCGCCGAACTCACAGCGGGGCAATCGCAACAGTGCCGTAACTCAGAGCGCGTAACCCTGAGCTTCATATCAGCAATCGAGATAAAAGCGAGAGTAGTACTCCCATCTGCTCATCATCAGTTGTGCCCCACCCCTGAGCTTCTTTGTGGGACAAATCTACACAGAGACCATCATGTCTTCTTTCATGGATCTGAGGCTGGATACAGGCTGCAGGGAGATGATTAATTGCCAACTCAAATTTACTTGCTACTCAAGGCATGTTGTGCAATTCCATCTCGCCCGCTTGAGCTGTCTTTGCAACTTGGATCAGAAACAGCGGGTTCTCGTGGGTAAACCCCTGCAGCGAAAAACGGCCGCATACAGAAGACGGTTTGATGATAGAACGTCGCTCGCGAATACCGTCTTTCAAAAAGACGCGTATGCTTTGTTAACTAAGAGGAAAAAGCTCGACCGACAATTGCTGTTGGTTCTGACTCGTGTGAGCTCTACAGTGGATCGCGTTCTCCAGACTGGGATCATAAGCACCGACCGCTTGGAGCCTACGGCCGCCGAAGTTGAACAGTCTCTCCGGAGCAATAAATGGCTCCGCGCAGTCGAACTACCTGGGACCCACTTCTCGCAAGATGGGAACACGTTCTTGGATTCCAACACGACAGGTGATCTCTTCGATGGCGAGAAACTGCTCGACGTGAAATCCATCTTCGGGATTTGTCTCGTTTACCGCATTTTGTTCGTTGATTCCGGCATTTTTTCTTGAAGGCAGCTGTGTGTGGCTTTCACTCGCAGCCAGTTAAAATCATCAAGCTAGTGAAACATAGAGTCAGGAGCTTGGTCGTTACGGACGGAACCTCACCTTGAATCGCTGTGCTGGCACAAGTGTTGATTTCACTAGATGAATGATGGCCGAGGGAATCGGTTCATGAAGGTCACGTGAATCGCCAAAGCGGTACGCTACGATAAGCGTTCAATGGTGATTCCCTGGCGTTGTTATGCTTCGATTCAGCTTTGCACGATACGCTAGTAAGTCAATTCAGCTCCCAGAGTTCCGTGTACGCATTCGTCGATCATCGCATGAGCTTCCGGATTTTCGGGAACCCACGAAATTAGGTGAACTTGTTCGGATGCGGGTTTAGATGATCAATGATAATATTGTCATAGCTAGAGACCGTACCTTCATGCAAAATGCATGAATTGCGTAAGAATGCATATTTTGGCACTTTTCTGGCCCTGATGCATAAAACGATCATTAGAGCATTAATCTGCATAATTCGTGGTTTTGCATGGGAGTGACCCGAGTCGAAGCGCCCCTGGAACGTCTTCCATTTGGCTCTCCACCTCACAATCTATCCTCTGCCTTCGAGAAGCACGTCTGTTGTTTGCATCTCATTTCGGGCTGCTCCTCGATGGTATTATAGAACTCGAATCGCGTAGCATGCCTCCCTGTGGAAGTTGAGCCGTTTCCGATGATCTGGTGGAGAACCTAAAGGACACAGCCGGTTCCCAGGAGGAGCAATTGCGAAAGAAATGCGAGATGGTACTTTTGCGCAATCCCGATTTTGGCAAACGCAGAGGCGTATCGGGAATGCCTTCCGATGACCGAAACCGATCTCGGTTTCGATGTAATCGAGCTCGCATCATTCGAATATGCACCGATCACTTTGGTTGATGTTGAGAGGACCCTCTCACATCAGTCCTCAAAAACACACAGAATGATCGCAGACATGAAATTCACTTTCGAGAATTTGAGACAGGTTGTCGTCGTGCTTTGTAACCAGTAAACGCTACTTCATTCGTTTATCGTGATACCTTTGCAACATAATGTCGCGATAGTTCATTCCTGCCGGAGAAACAGGCTTCCATGAAACTAGAGCTGGTTTCCCCCGAATTAAGGCTGTATATGGTTCATCTGAGTAGTGCATATTTTCAGTTTTCACTGCATATTTTAACCCTTTTGAGCGCATATTCGCATGCATAATTCCGTTCTTTTTAGGGCATGAAGGTACGGTCTCTAGTCATAGGTCATAGCCTTGACTAGCGTGAACCAATGAGGTTCTTGGCTGAGTACGAAGGTTTCTTTCTTGAAAAAATGCCTATATTAAAAAAAAAAAAACAGAAAAAGATCAGTGCCTATTCCATCGAGGCGGATTGGGTGTGATCAGATATCGGACCTCTTGCCTGGGACTTTGCAATCAATGAGACGGTGAGACACCAGTTTCTTTGATTCAACGACGATGCGATCGCGAAATTTTTGAACCATCAAACTGCCGCACCGAGAATGCCGTAAGCTCACAATCAGTATATATTCCGCAAGGTGTCTCGCATTAGCTACAGTGCATCGAGAGCAACCCATGAGTTTGTCTATCGATTGAATCTCCGAGTCAATCGATATGGGTACGGTGACGGTTACCGGCAATTTGAGCGCCGAGTCGATTTTAGCGCCGAAGAGGACGAAGCACTCATGAGAATCGGGCGCTGAACAAATCTGAGCGCGGGTAGAGTCGAGCGCCGAAGAAATTCAAGCGATGAGTCGATTTCAGCGCCTGTGTGATCTGAATGCAAAACTGCCTCCGCCGGATCAGCGCCGGAGAAACCATGAGATGCGAGTACAATGCAATGTCGCCATGGAGCGGGATCTCATGGGAGATTGCCAAAAATGCGGGTTTTGTCGGTCACAACACAGAGGTATCGGCCTTGATCGACCGTAAGAAGTATCATTTCGGGCCCTAATTTGAGGAGTTAGTCATAGACGCTCTGTTCGAAGAACACTCCCATTGAATGTATGTACACTAGTGGACAAAATGATAGCACAAACAGTTTCTCCTTAAAATTTCGAAAATCCTCCGGATGATTCCGGTACGCTTCAGAATGCTGATTTGTATCCGAATCCAGTATCCGGAGGCCAATTTTCAAGCGTCTAAGCGGAGGCGAGCGTTTTTAATCCGACAAATATGGATTTCGAGCGCGGCGAAGTGATAGCACACCTATAGAATTTCATAGTTTGGCGGTGCTCAAACGCGGTGCGACGACGAAGTTCTGCTCGAGAACGAATACTTCCGTCAACGACACCATCCTGGTTGTGCTTGTTCGATTTCCGCCATGGGTCGAGGTAAATCTTTGAATGAAAGTGAAAAAACCGTAATCTTGTGTCTTAGGGACAAAAATATGACGACCGGTGAAATTTCTGAGGCTGTGAGAAGGAGCAGGAAGGTTTTTTCCTGAAGGATCCAGATGCTTACGGAACAAAAAAGAGCCCGGGACGGCCCAGTGAAATCACTGAAAGGCAGAAAAGAGCGATTTTCCGAGTCGCCTCGAACAGTTCTCTGCCCGCCAGACTGATAGCGAAGGCCGCCGGTGTTACGGCCAATGCCCGGAGCGTGAGGAGACTCCTCCACAACGCACCTCATTTGAAATTGAAGAAGTTGAGAAGATGCCCGCGCCTGACCCCATCACACGAAGAAAAGCGACTCGATTTTGCTCGACGGCACATCCAGTGGAGTGACACATGGAACGCTGTGTTGTTCTCGGACGAGAAGAAATTCACTTTGGACGGTCCTGATGGCTACTCGAGTTATTTCCATGACTTACGGAAGAAAGAAAAATGCTTTTACAAACGGCAGATGGGCGGCGGTAGCGTTATGGTCTGGGGTGCGATCGGCTGCGACAAGAAGACTGACATCGTGTTCATTTCTGGAAAGATAACGGGTGCGAGCTACTTGGAATTGATCAGCGAGCACATTCAGAAGTTCAGGGAGCAAAACTCGTCGGAAGAAGAAGCACCCCCCTTCATCTTTCAGCAAGATAACGCAGCCGTTCATACTGCCAAGTACGTAATGGAGTATTTCAAGCGCGAAGATATCGATTGTATGGAGTGGCCGGCGAGGTCCCCAGACTTGAACATCATCGAGAACGTCTGGGGCCAACTCGCGAGAGCGGTTTACAGAGACAACCGACAGTTCCTGACTGTTGAAGAGCTCAAACAAGTGATTCGACGTGAATGGGTGGCGATTTCACAAATTTATGTACAAAAATTGTTCCGATCTCTCCCGAATAGGATGCTAGCGGTAGTGTAACGTCAGGGCAATAGTACGCATTATTAAAGAAAATTGCGCACCACTTTATTTGTTTTGTCTGCAGGTCCTGTGTATAATGTGCTATCATTTCGCCGCACTCGAAATCGATGTTTTTCCGATCGAAAACGCTCTCCTGCATTTTGGGGCTTCGAGTTTGAGCTCCGAATACAGAATTACGATACCAATCACCCTCCAAGGAGGCATCAAAATTATGCGGAAGATTCCCGATATTTTTAGGAAAAACCGTTTGTGCTATCATCATGTCCGCTAGTGTACACCCGAACCACGGGAGAAATTGTCCAGAAATTCCGCGAAGAGCGCAGAATGTTCCCCAGGAGTCCGGCTCTCTACGACGACTTAGAAGTACGCCGAGAAAACGCGTGTGAATATCAAACGATGGAACACCACTTTTTGGATGTTGATCGGATTCATGGACAATTTCGAGCCGCTCCGCGAAATCGGGGTTCTGATCTTGTGATAACATATACAGAAAAGTCCCGATAATTCGCACCCCCTTTAATTCGCAAACCCCGTTTATTCGCAATTCGCGGGGATTTTACAGAAATTTGGGTCAATTCGCTCGTTGGCGCCATGTTCAACGATCCGATAATTCGCATATTCGCGATAATTCGCTATTCGTGGTCGAGTCGTCATGCTAATTCGCTCAGATTTTTGATGAAACTACCATTTTTTCCGACTCTCTCGATCTCCTCGCGCCGCGCCATTGTGGAAAAGTGAAGCGACTCGGACCAAGAAGAGGAGATCCTTGCCGCGCCAGTCAAAAACTCTGAATTGACGCCTGTGATCCCCTCCTCCGCCACTGCAGCCAATCAGGGAGCTTCGGATGGCCAGTAGCCACCGAAGTTCTCGCGAAGTACGAGAATGAGGCATGATATGAGAACTAGATATATATGATGCATAGATGTACTGAGAGAATCGTAACTACATGTGTACATCTGCACTGTGCTGTATTTGATGCTGAGTGTGTTATATTTGAATTTCGTTTTTTTTCAAACACACCCGACAATTCGCAATTCGCGGATCTCTCGGAAAAGTGACTCACACAAAACGCGAATTATCGGGACTTTACTGTAATGCAAAAACTTGCGATACTCTGAAATAAATCAATTCCGGCTTGCAGAGACTTCGCTGGGTCCTGGAACTTGAGTTTTTCCCACGAAGATTCGGGCGTGGGGGCGGTTTCTCGATGATCTGCCCCGGGCGCCGTCAAGGCTAGATCCGCCACTGCGAGTGGAAGGTAATAATCTCTGTCACCGTCCGGAGCTAGCGCGCCTACGCCTCTGAATTACCTACGAAGCGAAAATAGGGAAACCAAATCCATAGACCCGTCAGATTGTACTGCGGAAGAGATGACACCAGAGCGTAATACCGTTTCGAAATGATGACGTTCGAACTTTAGTACACAATCAAGGTACATATATCATTTCAATCTGGAACGGACTGTAACTTCATTATTCCATGAGGGCATTCAAGAGGTGTCTTCCTCGCAGGTTCCGGTGGGCGTCCCGGGACACAATCAAGTTCCAAGTGTTCGGCTTGTCTTCAAGGTGCCGACGAAGCTATTTGTGTGGGATCTACGCTCCTTCTTCTCGTCTCATCGAAACATCCCTCTTACAGCTCTGAAACTATCTTGAACGAACGGCCACCATTTTGCACTGCTTCCAGCCACATGAGGCGAGACCAGCCGACTATGGGATTCTTCCGTGGACGGAAGCGGTTCATGCCGTCATCAATCGATTCCTTTGACAAAGTCAGGTTGTATGCCGTTTAACTGTAGGAGAGAGAGTGTTCGACGAGCAGGACAGGTGGTGCTGGGGGCCGTGAGTACTGCGCGTGCATCCCTTTCGCGTGGTTTCGAGGCTGTTACGGTTGCGGCGGTGAGTTGGTCGACCAGATTCCTTGGCTCAGTTCAAATCATTCGACATTAGCGATCCGATTGTCCCAATTCTTTCCCATTTGCTGCTGATGTTGCATCTCAAAGAAGCATTTTCTTGTAATGCCCGATTGTATGTTTTGCATAATCACCGTCTCGGATGGAAGTTTTTCTGAATGCACATTCGAAACTTTCATAGAGGAATCCACGACACATGACATGAGTGATCTTGAACTTTTCGCCCCGGTGTTTCGCGACATAGGTGTGATTTCCTCTCTCCATCATCGTGCAAAAATTCTTGATCACAATCAGGGCATCGTCGGCGACATCACGGGCACCTGGGACCTGTTGTCCGAAAAAGTCAAGATAACCCATCAGATAGCTGCATGCGAGACATGCCATATCGGCCGCCCTGGCGATGGCTGAAATCGGGAATCCGAATGGTGAATTTTGGGGATCAGCCTCGAAGATACGGAAAATATAGCTCCTCGTTCACATACAAATCAGAGTGAAGCGGGAAAATACGTGAAGTGCCCCTCAAGGAGACTTACCATATGCGGGGAATTTATATTGTGTGGCGTAAGGAACGATCAAAGTCGGCCCACATTTCCGGAATACATCAACTGCTGCTCCGTGAGCTCTCGCTTGCTCGACGGGATTGAACGTCCGCAAGGTTTTGCAAGGATAATAAGGCTCAGAATAGAAGCTAAGATTCCAATTGATTGGCTTGGCTTGCCGCACTGACGATTTCCCTGTCCGTACACGCTTAGCAGCACGGACCGCGTGTAGCAGAATCAGCAGATGCCACGTCAACGGGAGACGCATGCTGATGTTATCGTCTCCGCGTACGTTCTTAACACGACTGTCCCTGAGAAGGCTTTGAAAATGCGCATCGAGTGATGCTCCAACCATTGAGCGCTGGTCAAACACAAAGTGCTGCCTGGGCAATCGTGAGCAGCCATTAACTGGCATCGACCCGGCTTTGCACAGAACCGCGTTTCGAAATATATCGCGATCATCCTGCCGATTCAAAACCACCATCGTTGCAAGCGCGAATATAATATCAAGAACAGAGTCTATAAGATCAAGTGACCGCGCTCGTGCGTTATAATGCCTCGAAACGGGACTCGGAGCAGAACCCGCGAATCGATCTTTGTTTTCTTGCGCTAGAACTAGCCATATTTAATGAAGAGCACTAGATCTCACAATCACACACGTGAATTTTCCTTTGTGAAAAACAGCATTCGGGAATGGTTTCCAGGAGGCATGATGCTCCAGGCTTCCTCACAGATCTGCCTGGTGTAATACTCGCATTGTCTTGAGATCAAATGATCACAGACTCGAACGATCTCCGTTAGCGGCCGTTAGTGGCGTACCGTGGTGGAGTGCGGCTTGGGGTGGAAAGGATTAAAAAACTACAGAGGCTGTCGAAGCACATCCGGCTCTCGGTCCCATCGTAACTGATCAGAGAGTAGCTTGCTAAGTGTCATCGTCCGAAAGCTTCTACAATGCCATGTGGTCGTTTTATCGGCCAAATTCCGTTCTTTATGGCAAATGTATGCGTATTCTGTCTCCAGGCCGGTGAAGTTCATCCTAATATTCTGGGTGAGTCCCTGCGTTAGAGCTCGAACTCTGTCCCTATGGTCGGTGCTATGAGAACAAGCTATACCGGCACTAGAGCCGTTTGCGGCCATGCTTCCTCCTTCCTCACAGCCCCCAAGCTGCCTGGCGCTTGATTCTACCGGGACTGCAACTGCCTCATAGAAACCCCGGGACGACTCCCAAGACATCCGGTCGAGAGTTTTCGTTGTCGAAAAGAGGTTTGGCGCACACAAACTCCTGCGCCATGTGCCGGAGTATACGCGCAAGTGCGTGTGCTCGGAACCTGCGTCCCATGAGGGATGATCCTAGTTTATCCGAGCCGACTCATTTTCATCCATAGTTGGCGCGGTAACATTAGGCATCACGTGCGACCCGTGAAGTTTCGAATACATTTCCGGTAACCCACGAGTGCGAGCTACTAAAGCCCAGGGGGACATCTTCTTCACAACGCCTGGAACATGCACGAAATAGTTCAGCGGAGAGGACAATCGCTGACAGTGTGTTTTGTGACCAGCTCATTGGATCTGTCGGCATGATTCTGAAGTTTTGGAGGACAAGTCTAATAACATCTTTCCACGCCACTCAACGGAGTCGTCAGGTGCCTCCTGAGGGACAGTGCAGTCGGTGCAGAGCCTAATTGGTTCGACAAGCTTGGAATCATTTGCGGATTCGTGGACGCTGGCTCTGTCCTTCAGGATCAAAATCTCCCGGTCAACGAATATCGGGAACATCAGGCTACCCAGAAAAGTCCCTGGCGACATGTTCCGGAGTCAGTGAGATAATGTATTCTTCCGATTTGACGACGGTACCCGGGTTAGGACGTGATCACACCTTAACGAGTCCACTAATCTAAACGGCGATTTTTGGGCCCGACGCTTCACATGGGAGTCTCCAGCAAAGCGGACGCTCTTCGCTCCTAGTGGAGACGCCGCTCACCGGTAGTCGCTCTGAATTATGGATTCTATTCTGTCTCGCCGAACTCGCAGCGGGGCAATCGCAACAGTGCCGTAACTTGGAGCGCGGATGTTCATGCATCGGAAAACATGAAAATATGCATGCAAATATGCAGGGAAAACAACCGCAATATGCACGATATAGGCACTTTATCTTATCACCAGCCTGGAGCCCATGAGCTTTGTTCTGATGACTGCTGGCATGTCCAGTGTTTCCTCCGGGAGACCTAGAGCTCTCAGGAAGTCATCGTTTGTGTATCATGCGTCGTGGCACTGAAAGATTATGTGTTGCACTGTCTCTTCGTACGTGCCACCTACTCGGTTTTTAGGCAGGCTCGTAATGCATGCAAAACTCAAATCAAGAACTCGAAAAGTGCTCATATTCGCTCCATTGCCCAGAGACTGTCCTCTTGCCCCAGTGGAAGCCGACCCTTCTGGTCACTGTCGAAAGCTATCCGACAAAACTTCTCCACAAGTGCGTTTCCGCCCCTTTCTAAGCCTGATTGGTCTCTTGCAACGACTCCAGAGGACAACGCCAATGTCCTCGCTGAAGTCTTTGCAAAAAATTCCAGTCTCGAGGCCGGCAATCAATTCCCTCCCATCCCTCTCGCGTAACACCTTCCATGACCCCAATTACGTTCCACCAGTCCTCGATCCGCAAAATTCTCGGCTCCCTCTATATTTCCAAGGCCCCAGGTCCCGATTGTATTTCCTGGTATTTCTCTCACTTTCTTTCCGACTTGTGAGTTGTATGCATCAAGGGCCGGAGTGCCGTGAGTCGAATAGTTGATTTCGATGATATCACAGCCGTACTTTTCACCCAGAGTCCGCGTTCTGTCGCAGAGCTCTGTTTGAAGACCACAGATACTCGTGTCTTACCGGCTATGATCCCGGCTACATGGAGAACTTGTGATCCTACTACACCCTGAAATCCGGCGCGTGAGAAACCTTTTGTCTCCCACAGAGTCCAATGCGAAAGTCCTTCATCTGAACCGTTCCCTACACGCCGGATTTCAGGGTGATCCCGGAGGTGAGAAGCAATCCACTCATAGCATACTGATAAACAGCAATTGCCAAGAGGAATGTTTTGGGTAAGCTGCCATCCTCGCTCATATGCAGCGGACTCAGCAGGTACCTCGAATTCAAGGAAGTTATACCGAACGAGGAAGCTGGTTCAGAGAAGGACGGTTGCTCATAGCATGAGAAGTTCTTCCGAGAAAGATCGGATGTAAATCCAACCTTTATTTGTCACCGAGAGACATAATCCTGGAAAAACTAAGCTCCGCGGGAACGACCCCGGGCATCCTCCACCTGATCTGCCAAATGTTTCGAGAAGAAAGTGTATTTATCGCTGACAGAGTGGACGAGGTCCCCCATTTCGTGCAGACCATTGTAGTCGCGTAGGTAGACAATCCGAGTCCATTGTGTTTTCCTGTTCTACTGAGCGATCTACCGAGAGCGATTTTCGGAGAGCATGATCTCGTCTTTACGAGTCTCCGTGGAGATGACGCCGTTATCTACTCGGGATGTCGCCGCCAGCTACAGAAGTCTCCGGCAACTCCCCAACGCTCCCCAACGGACTTACCCGTTTGTTATCAATCGATTCTGGAGAAACTAGAGCATCCCGATCAAGGAGACGCTCATTTAGACCGGGGTCTTAAGGGGAACTAGCGTTCGAGTCGCGAGAAAGCCGTGAATTAGGATTGAGAAACTTGATTTCTCGAGACTGATCGATCTCAGGTGGGTGCTCGATCAGCACAGATCGGCTACAGAGCCGGTTTCCCAGAAATTGTGTGGAAATCATTGATCTCTGAAGAACTTTTTGTGCACAGAGAAGAGACGAGCGCTTTATATTGTAGGAGAAATCAGAGATATGTACTGCTAACAGGAAAAGTAGACTGTCGCAGGAGCGTCTATGCAGCTTCCAGAGAGGGTTTCAGACTCCCGTAGGACCATTCCTCGCAATGGGATCCGAGCAAAGCCCACGTTTGCGAGATGATAGCATCCACCAAAGCTGTGTCTCCACTGCAGCGGAGCTGCTTGGCGGTGTCGAGGCAATGAATGTACGCTACGGTAAAGCTGAAACGAAGATAATTTTTCATCAATTAGTTCTGATTGTGGCTGATGCGATTCGGAGCGTTGTCGATCTCTTTTGCACCAGCTTCAGGCAGGCGCGTATGCAGAATTTTTTCTGGGAGGGGGCTAATTTTTTTTCAACAAGGGGGTACCCTCGTGAAATTCTCAGAAAATCAGTCCCTTGATCGGAAGTCTCAACTTGGATAGTATGAACTAATTAGGTCGGGGGGGGGGGCTAAAGCCCCATCAGCCCGTCCCCTGTATACGCGCCTGGCTTCACGTGGGAGGACCGCGAATAGCCAATTCGCACGATTCTCATATTTTTCCCCGCTTAACGAAGGGACCAGCAAGCAGCCCATGGCGCAATCGCGACACTCGCCCGCTCGCAACCGAGAATACTTCGGGTCATAAAAAATGTTAGTTGAATCCTCCGTCGCACCCACCCGGCAGTGATGGAGTTTCGAAATGTACCCAAGAGCGCTCCGATAATTATCACAATGAGAAGCGTCGGGGTACCTGAATACCGGAGAGAATACCACTACGGTTTTCGAATCTGATCTCCGAGAGAAATTCAGGCAACTCGTGGAAAAGTACCACTACAGGACTTTGGTACTAAGTGGTACCACGGAAAGTACCATGGTACCACTCAATGCACGTCACGGCTGCGACCCCGAATATCCAAAGTGCACGCAGCCCATCACATCTGCTGGCGAAGTTTCAGAGCAAGGCCTGGTCTGCTGAAGGTAGGCGAGAGTTCTCGGAACTGAATATTGCTGGTACTCACCCACAAATTTCAGTTCTCTCCTCGATTTGTTGGGCATCGCTCGCCACGGTTATCGACCCTCTACGTTCGTGCTGTTTCTTGAAGTCCGATCGCTGCCGCCGGTAACGGTTTAAGCAGCGCCTGAGGTCGCTTTCGCAAAGCTCCAAACTGGAGCGGCCAAAAATTCCAGAAAGAGCAGCTGTGGATCAGAGCAGAATAAGGTTTCAACTGATGGCATGGCCGATATTTAATAAGAGATCGAGGCAATTTGAACATGAGAAACCAACGGCTACTGTGAGCAGCTCTAGCGCTACAGTGTCCACTGGACCGATGTCGGTGGATTAAGATCAAGGTTCATCTCAGGATTAGCTCTGAAGCAGCAAGCCTTGAGGCCTAGGAGGCGGTTCTGGAAAATTTGACTTTCTTTCTCAGAGAAACCAAGGAAACGAACGATGCACCACTGCCGGCATGAGCATGCACCACGAACTATTCTAGACTCAATTATGGGCAAGGAATTTTTTGCGTTTTTTCTCGCGGTTGACCGCACGTATATTGCGGTTCACCGCGGTTGGAAACGAATGTTTGACGGATCCGCCGCTCACGCGTTCAGCAGGGATGGGATTGAGGAACTGGAGGATAAGATAAGCCCACGATTTACCCACACCTTCTTGTATAAATTAAACGAGTGAGAATTCCATCTAGCCTAAACTAATAATGAAGACTTCGTGAGAACATCTCAAACTTTCACTCGAATATCATGCGAACCAATTCCAGCGATCTTCCATTGGAGCTGGGTTTGAACGTGAAGTGTTGTCTCTGAATCCCAGTGTATATTGCGAAGTCGTCACTCTCCCGTATCGAGATTGACATTCGACACAAACCGGGCAAAAATCAAACCCGAACGATGTAAGCTGCTACAAAGCAGAATCAACGATGCCGTGCGCGATTTTCTCCAGATGGCCTACACAGAGCGTCACGCTGGGTTGCTTCGCAACTTTTCTGGCGTACAATCGTTGCCGACCATTGTTGGATCCTCGGGTGGTGAGCAATTACTCATGACTAGAGCCTGGAAGTTTAGGCAAACAAAATAGGCAATCAAAAAAGGCAAAATAGGCAAACAGAACAGGCAAAAAAGGCAGACAAAAAGGCGAAATAGGCAGACAAAAAAGCGAGATAGGCAAGAACAGAAAACAGATAACACGATCGAAATGAGCATAGTCGGCGAATAAAATTGGGGAAATCGACGCAATAGGTGCTGGAAATAAACAAAATAGGCACGATGAAATCAATAGGCACGAGCATTAACGGAAGGACAGCCGAAAGTCTGTGTTCGCGCGACTTCGCGCGGACAGAAGCGCGCGAAGGCTTGTCATCCGTCGCGGAGTCATCCTCGCATGAATTCGGGGTAGCATGCCGATCCGTATCTCTGATTGTGAGAAGCTTCGATGACCGTTTATAGCTGGTCGGCATGCGAAGTAGCGCCGATGCGAGCAAGAATCTCCAAGTTAGCACCACCTCCGACACCGGTACACGATCGAGACGATTCATGGTTCTCAAAAAAGAAAAGATGTGGACAAGCAATAACGGAACGGAGCCCGGCGGCGAACGCATCGAGGGAATGTTGAGAATCGAGGCGACAAGTTCGGTTGGAGACATACCAAACTCAAGAAGGAGCATGCGATGGTGAATGAATCGGTCTCGAACACGACGAGATGATACGGTGCGGGGGCGGATTTATGGCACTGATCACCGCTCTCCTCGGTGAAGCTATTATCAAGTGTTTTTCACTTTTTTTCACGCAAACTCTTCCAAGTGCATCTCACGGAGCTTCCCGAGTACATGACTCGGAATCATTCACCTTCTGCCTGCGACCACCATCACTTGGTAACAGTGACTCCAGAATTAGATGCCTTTTGAAGCGAGAACCCAAGCCGAGAATCTAGCTCAGAAATCATCCGAGATTTCAAGGAGCATGTCACTTCGTTCGGGAGTGCATGCGTCCTTCATTCTGTGGATCTCTGCGACTCTAAGGAAAACGATTTCCGTGGCTTCCTAGCAGTCTCTCTTCTGAGAGTTTTTCCAGGATTTTTCCGAAATTCGCATATTTCGTCTGAGAATGCCTATTTTTTGCCTGAAAATGCCTATTTTGCCTGAAAATGCCTATTTTGCCTAAGAATGCCTATTGTGCCTTACAATGCCTATTTTGCCTAAAAATGCCTATTTCGCCTAAGAATGCCTATTTTGCCTAAATTTCCAAGCTCTACTCATGACGTACCTGCGCGAGCCGGCGTGGGGATCCCGACGATGAAGATGGCACAAAACAACATAAAAACTAGTCGGCTGTCCATGGCGATCGTAAGTAGCACCTTGACGTTCCGTTCACTTCTTCAAAACTCGGCAATTTTTTTCGCCGTTGACTACTTTCCCCCCGCTCGGGAACACGTGAATTCCGCAGCTGACAATGAGTTCACTGTGGTTGAGAGCCACTCAGCCCCAACGACTCTGGCTGTCGTTCTTTCCGAGGCGCCGGCGCCGCCTCTCTTGCACGGCTCTCCTCCTGCTCTGCCGCTGCAGCCGCTGCTACAATCGCAAATCTCAAACACCTTTACCATCGGTGTTGGCAGCGGAAAGTTTGCTGGTCGCTTGGCGGTAATCAGAAGCAGGCTCACTCTTCGCGAGAAGTTCCCGAAGGAGGAAAAGTCACGAGCGAAACGGGAAGCCGAAGATCAATATTTTGAGACTTCCTCGGCTCTTACCGCCGTTCCTCTCACGAGGGGGTGCACGATGTGTAACGCTGGGATCCAGATGAAACGGTGCCTGTTTCATAGTCCGCGCTGGATCATGTTCAAGCCCACCGTTGAAAGAAGCTGGGCGAACAGAGTTTTCCTTCAGCGTTTTGAGCTAGAAAGTGACAAACTTGCTGGAACGGGTATTCTGCGATCTTATCGGGGGATGGACGGCATGGCAGCCGATCGCGTGCTACTGAATGTCCACAATCTTATCCAGCGTCCATCTGCCGACATGAAACCCGAATATCTGTATCACCACCAGCCAGGAGGACTTTGGAGCCCGAAACGCCGAAAATCACTTTTCATCACAACACTAACCTACCACTAACACTGACCTACCTGTTATCCTAATGGGCGACATGAACATCGATCTTCGGAGGAGGGAGCATCAGTGTCTCGAGTACTGCTCTTTCCTCTCAGACAGGGGCATCGTCCAGGTTGTTGATTTGGTTACTAGACCTAACCTGAGAGGCGATGCTCAGGATTCCGGCTCCTGTCTTGATCATGTCGCCATCGCAAATTGTGAGGGGTTTATTCAGTTCAAGTCGTTCGTGGTAGAAACGATCTTTTCCGATGATTACCCAGTTGGCATCTCATTGACGGGTAACAAAGCTGCTTTGTCGGTCCTTCCGACCGAGGGTCCCGTTCTCCTGCGCCGTTCGTTCGACGCTCGGAGTTACGAGGAATTTCTCAAGCGGCTATCCGGGATGGACTGGCAATCTGTGGTCAGCTCTAATGATGTCAATGAGGCTTTCAATAATTTCAACAGCACGTTGTACAGCTTGTATAATGAAAGCTTCCCTCTGACACAGCGAAAACCGGCTCACACCCGCGGTGGATCCTCATGGTTCACTGCCGAGTTGAGAGAGCTGCGGAGAGTTGTCGACAGGGCCCATAAGAGATACTGCAGGCTTCGAGATGACACCGACAAGCAGATGGTCAAAGATCTACAAGAAGAGAACCAGGGAAATCCGTGAAGCATACTATGACCGCCTCTTCGATGGTCTTCGGGGTAAACCCGCCAGATTGTGGAACTTTGTTAACAACCTGTGCGGTAGGTCGAAATAGAAAGCTGGGATTCCCGCTCGTCTTGATGTCGGTGGTAAAATTATCTCGGAGCCAGATATGGTTGTCGAAACGCTGAACGAGCACTTCTCCTCGATCGGCATGAAGACAACCGCGGTTCTCTGTGGTGCTCCTTCTGTCGCTGACGCCTCCAAAGCTCCTCGTGGACCGGCCGACTGCTCATTCTCACTGCGCAAGGTTGAGCCGCATGAGATTCGCAAAGCTGTCAAAGCTGCGAAGACCGACCTTAGCAACTCTCTTGAAAACGTTCCGAGTCGTCTATTTGCGGACTTTATGGTCCACCTCGCAGGCCCTCTAGCTGCCATCTTCAACTCTTCAGTCACAAGCGGGAGCTTCCCCGATGCTCTGAAAGTTGTTTCTGTAGTTCCGTTGTGTAAAGGGAAGGGCTCTAAAGCCGACCCCTGCAACTACCGGCCTATTTCTCTCGTGTCTTTCTTGTCGAAGACATTTGAGCGATTGGCCAAATGGCAGCTCGAGGATTTCCTCGAGTCACAGAATTTCTTTAGCAAGAGCCAATTTGGCTTCCGAAGCGCACGATCAACTGAGTTGGCTCTAGCGCATGCATGGCACGAGATTGTGGAGACGGTGGAGAAGGGTCAACCGACTGCGTGGCATGATGGTTAGCGTGCTTGGTACAAGCTGCCATGGTGGATGCCATAAGCGACCGGCTGCGTTGTTCGGGAGGTTCCAGGTTCGAATCCTAAAACGTGCCAGAAGTATTTTGCGGCGAGTACGAAAGAGAACAGGGGCCGACTCCGCGTTGACTAAGCGATGATTCGTGTGTCAATCAAAGGAGGGAAGGGATGCATACCTAGGTGAAGTTTGCGGGAAAATTAGCGAACGCCACCAACATGTACGGTGCGTGGTGTAAACTGTAAACATATGATCGGCTGCCGACACTGATCCTCGAATCTACAATGCTTACGTGAAGCACAGCATGCGCGTTGTAGCAAACACAGGATTGACATGGTCACTCCGCCAAACTCAACGCTGCTTGTAGGCATGCATCGACCGGCACTTGACATGTCTGTCAGAGTGGGTTCAACGGTGTCCACTCCTCTGAAAACTGTGACCGGTGTCCGCAGAGCTTGCTCGCCCCTGAAGTGAAAGGGTAATCTACGGATGAGACGTGAATGAAACCATAACCATGACATTGCCTGGCAGCGTTCCTGGACGTGGGCGAAGCATTTGATTGCCTCAACATCTCTCACTCCACCGATATGCTCAGAGAAGTTGGGTGCTCGCCGTTGACGGTGAGTATGTTCAGCTCATACCCGAACGGACGCACCCAAACGGTTAAAGTTGGACAACGGAGGTCTGCCGTTCGTGAACTGAGCATTGATACGCCTCAGGGATCCGTGGTCGGGCCTTTTGCGTTCATCGTGTACCTCAACATCGTACTCAGAGCTATCGAAAGGGATGTTGAGTGCCGCTCCATAGTCTATGCCGATGATACAACTCTGTTCTTCAGGGTGTCGACTTCACTTGATAAAGACGAGCTCGCGAACGTTGGAAGGAGTATAGGAAGAGCTATAGGCCATTTCAACAGATTTGGTCTTGTTGTTAACTCTTCGAGAACCGCTTTGGTCCTCTTTCGCAGCTCTCAGAGGAAACTGATCACAGATGGACTTAACACGTGCCGTGACGCGCGCAGGTACGCCTCAGGTTTTCCATAAGCTGAGGCACGCCCGCGCGCCTCAGGATGTCCCTCAGTCGCAGCGATATGGCGGCTCCGGAAAACGAAAGCGCTCGTATTTGGAATGCGGATCGTTTCCTCCTGGCCGCCCTCTATTACCAGAACAAATGGCCTATGGGGGAAATGTTCAGATCATCATCAGCTTCGTTGTCAACATCGGAAAGATATTCCTCATTGGGGGATCTTGTTCTCGTCGTCTTCACCGGAACAACGAAGGCACTGCCGCAAGCGATTGTTTTTTTTGTCGCACGGGGAAGACGATGCGAACGTTCTGGATGTTTCCGATGGCAACGGGGTCGCGCCGTAAAGTACGTCACATTTTCTGTGAAACAGAGGAGAAGGATGAAAAGAACAGAAAGCTCAGGAGGAAGTGTCAGGATTGCTACGCCAGTCTCAAATGCCGTCTGCCTGCGATCTGGAACAAGCTGCCGCCTTCTGTGAGGGAGGTAGCCTCTGTTTCGATGTTCAAGAGCGAGGTGACGAAGCTACTCCTCCACGATAGTTTCGAGTTCTAAATGTATATTTGTACATACTTGTGTTGTGGTTTCTAAATATTTATGTACACTAAAAATCTACCCATGTTTTAACAAAACAGGTAACGAAATGAAAATCTATCTATCTATCTATCAAGTCGGGAGTTCTTGCTCCGGGGAAACGGGGTTTACTTTGTCTGATCATCTTTCGCGATAATCCCGCTGACCAGTGAGTCGCATGTTGGGGTCGCCAGTCAGGGATTCGGGCAACCATAGGGCTCCGAATGCCAAAAAAAAACTCTTTTTCCGCCAGTTTTGCATTTTTTCCGAGAAAAGAACGCGAGCCCATTCGGGACCGCCAACTGTGGGCCTGTGTAAGAATCAACATGGTCTACAGAACAGACACAATTTCATCTTGATCCCGGCGTTACTCATCGTGCACCTCCCTCGTCAGTGGGCACAGTTAACACAGGCATAATATAATCGACCGTGATGTGCATAGAGATTCATCGACTTTCTTGCGGGCCGTAGGTCAAAGCTTATGGAACAGACGACATTGTAGTCCGAGCTAGATTCAATGAATACACAGCACACGTGAGCATCCACGGTGGGAAGTGGATGCCAGACGATGCCTGTACCTCGCTCTATGTATGCGCTGTGATATGCGTCGATGTAGTAAACATTTTCTTTCGGCAATATTCTAGGATCTACTAGCCGCGGGCCCACGACGACAGAAACCGTAGTAGTCCTCACGAGCGTTTCCGACGGCCAACTGGAACAAGATGAAACCAGCAGACCAGCAAAGTCCGAAAAAATCCGTCACGTTCCTCCAATCGAGGGCCTGCGTTCCTCCATACGTCACAGCAAGATTGCTTCCTTGGAGGATGATTACGCACCCTGGACCCCAAGTTTTTGTCGCCGACTCTCCTGGTACGGCTTCGATGAAATGTCTCCGCGCGAGTCAGTGGCGTGTCCAGGATTTTTCGTGGGGGGGGGCGACTCTATGTTACGGGGTGGCGATTCGACACTTCGGACTCAGAGGTATAGGACTTTAACATGGGAAGAAAAAAATGTGGGGGGGGCGATCGCCCGATCGCCCCCCCCTAAACACGCCACTGGCGCGAGTCGGCGAAGACCTTGCGCTTCTTCACCAACCCTGACTCCCGTCCGCAAAAGGTAGACGAATAATGTCGTTGTCCATAAAGCGTCAATGATAACGTGCCGAGCGTGCTCATTGCGACACTCTAGCGCAGGAAGATTACTAGCGAAACATGCAAAGCTCCAGAAGAAGTAATCCACGTGCAAAATCATCAGAGGCGTTGCGATCAGAGCATTGATTCTCGCCAAGTATCCGGAAACTTGAGTGCACGCATCCGCGGGAGATGAGGGCTTCGCGATCGCGAGGATTCCCGAGATATCATTCTTCGCCGTCTTCAAGATGCCGCAAAGTAATAGCTTCGAAGCAATACCAAGTACAACGACCCATGAGTAAGGAGTGAAGTTGAGAGACACTATAGTTCTTGCGATAGCATTGGGGGTATTCTCGTCGTTTTTCAGGACACCGCCCATGGCTAACGAGGCCGAGAAAACTTCTCGAGACGCGCAGAGAACGAAAAACATCTGATCTGTGGAGGTCACCTTGAATAACGGTTTGATCAGCTTCTGGTATCTCACGACCCAGCAAAAGAGCAGACCACAGCTGGCCACGCGAGAAACGTGGCTGAGTTTGTACAACAATGTTTGATATGCAGGTCGACGTAGACTGTCCTTAACGACGAATGACGAGCAAAGTGAGAGCAGGGGCGTCACGATTGCTATCAGTAACATGAGCACCACTCGAACGAAACCCCTGCCGGATCCAAACTTGACACCCACGCAACGGAATATGAACTGGATTAGCATTCTGGCTTGTTCGTCTCATTGTCAGTTGTGAGTTCGCAGCGTACGTCACAGAGGAACAATCGGAGTGAGGAATCAGTCGAGCTGCATCAAATCTTCTTGACATGTCGTTCGAATAGAAATTCATCGATTGGGGATCGTTAAAAGTTGTTTCAGCACTCTGCCTGCGTTGAAGCAGTTCTATTATGTGGCGCTCCTCTCCGGCTCTCTACGACGACTTATAAGTACGCCGAGGAAACGCGTGTGAATGTCGACCGGTGGAACACCACGCTTTGGATGTTGATCGGATTCATGGACAATTTCGAGTCGCTCCACCCATTCTATTCGAACGGGAGCGGAAATGAAATGAAGTTTTCCCGCCGTCAGGAGAAGAGCTCATCGGCGCCCGATGCATCCTCAGCGCTCAGAATCATGTCGACGAAGCCCTCTCGCGCTTATCTGAAGACGAAACAGCCTCGGTCAGTTACCATCGTTTCTTAAGTGCCACGACTTTGAGATTCAGCAGGCATGTCAAAACCGCATGAGCAATTCCCATCGTTTTTCCGGGGAAAAACAACAAGATCTTAGCCGCGGTCAGAGAGCTCCACGTTGAGACTCAACATCGTCATCCGTCAATCGCAGCGAGATGTAGTGGGAGAGGGTAGCTTCCTGATATATGAGATTCTGGCATGTGAGAATCTGTGATGTAAGATTCTGGCATGTGATATCATGCTTTCCGGAGGCTTCCAAAGTACCCTAAAGTCTTGCGTATAACGAACCCGGTTTTCCGGAAAAAGGTCGATCGTATAAAGAACTTTTCCTATAGAGGACTTTTTGTATAAGGAACTTTTCCTATAGAGGACTTCTCGTATAAAGAACTTTTCCTATAAAGGACTTTTCGTATAAGGAACTTTCCCTATAAAGGACTTTCCGTATAAGGAACTTTTCGTATAAAGGACTTTCCGTATAAAGAACTTTTTGAATGAAGGACTTCTCGTATAAAGGACTTTTCGTATAAAGGACTTTTCCAATGAAGAACCAGTGCGAGGGACGAAGAGTCCTTCATACAAAAAGTACTTTATACGAAAAGTCCTTCATACGAAAAGTTTTTTATACGAAAAGTCCCCTATACGAAACGTTCCTTACACGAAAAGTCCTTTATAGGAAAAGTTCCTTATACGAAAAGTCCTTTATAGGAAAAGTTCTCTATACGATAAGCTCCTTATACGCAAGACTTTAGGGTAGTGTTGAAAGGCGAATGGAAGGGAAAAATCTTTGTCACTGTCCGGAGCTGGAACGCCAGCGCCTCTGAATTACCTACGAAGCGAAAACAGGGAAACCAAATCCATGGACCCCGTGAGATTGTACCGCGGAAAAGATGACACCAGATCGGGTAACCGTGTGATATTCAAAGTTAAGTACACAATCAAGTTATGTTATTTCATGAAATAATAAATCATAAATTTTAAACGTAAATACATTATTGCATGGGGGTATTCAAAAGGTGCCTCCCTCGCAGGTTCCGGTAGGCGTCGCGGGACACAATCAAGTTCCGAGTGTTCGGCGGCTTGTCTTCAGGGCCACGACGAAACTATTTGTGTTGGATCTACGCTCCTTCTTCTCATCTCATCGAAACATCCCTCTTACAGCTCTGAAACTATCTTGAACGAACGGCCTACGTTTCGCACTGCTTCGAGCCATATAGGGCGAACCCAGCCGCCTATAGGGCTCTGCCGTGGACGGAAGCGGTTTATGCCGTCAACAATTTATTCTTTCGATAAAGTCAGGTTGGATGCCTTTTAACTTTAGGAGAGAGGGTGAGCAGAACAGGTGGTGCTAGGGGCCGTGAGTACTGCGCGTGGTTTCGAGGCTGTTACAGTTGCGGCGGTGAGTTGGTTGACCAGATCTCTTGGCTCAATTCAAATCATTCGATACTTGCGATTCGATTGTCCCAATTTTTCCCCATTTCCCGCTGATGTTGCATCTCAAAGAAGCATTTTCTTGTAATGCCCGATGGTATGTTTTGCATAATCAGCGTCTCGCAGGGAAGTTTTCCTGAGTGCACACTCGAAACTTTCATAGAAGAATCCACGACACATGACAGGAGTGATCATGAACTTTTCTGCCCGGTGCTTCGCGACATAGGTGTGATTTCCTCTTTCCATCATCGTGCAAAAATTCTTGATCACAATCAGGGCATCGTCGGCGACATCACGGGCACCTGGGACCTGTTGCCCGAAAAAGTCAAGATAACCCATCAGAACGCTGCATGCGAGACATCCCATGTCGGCCGCCCTGGCGATGGCTGAAATCAGGAATCCGAATGATGAGTTCAGCCTCGAAGATACGGAAAATATAGCTCTTCGTTCACATACAAATCAAAGTGAAGCGGGAAAATACGTGAAGTGCCCCTCAAGGAGACTCACCATATGCGGGGAATTTATATTGTATGGCGTAAGGAACGATCAAAGTCGGCCCACATTTCCGGAATACATCAACTGCTGCTCCGTGAGCTCTCGCTTGCTCGACGGGATTGAACGTCCGCAAGGTTTTGCAAGGATAAAAAGGCTCAGAATAGAAGCTAAGATTCCAATTGATTGGCTTGGCTTGCCGCACTGTCGATTTCCCTGACCGTACACGCTTGGCAGCACGGACCGCATGTAGCAGAATCAGCAGATGCCACGTCAACGGGAGACGCATGCTGATGTTATCGTCTCCGCGTATGTTCTCAACACTACTGTCCCTGAGAAGGCTTCGAAAATGCGCACCGGGCGATGCTCCAACCATTGAGCGCTGGTCAAACACAAAGTGCTGCCTGGGCAATCATGAGCAGCCATCAACTGGCATCGACCCGGCTTTGCACAGAGCCGCGTTTGGAAATATATCGCGATCATCCTGCCGATTCAAAACCACCATCGTTGCAAGAGCGGATATAATATCAAAAACAGCGTCTATAAGATCAAGAGACCGTGCTCGTGCGGTATAATGCCTCGAGACGGGACTCCAAGCAGAACCTGCGATTCGATATTTGCTCTCTTGCGCAAGAACCAGCCATATTAAATGAAAAACACTAGATCTCACGATCACAAACGCGAACCCTCCACTGAAAAACAGCATTTGGGGATGGTTTCCAGCGGGCATGTTGGATTCTCCAGGCTTCCTTACAGATCTGCCTTGCGTAATACTCGCATTGTCTTGAGATCAAATGATCACAGACTCGAACGATCTCCGTCAGCGGCCAGTGGCGTACCGTGCTCGAGTACCGCTTGGGGCGGAGAGGATCAAAATACCACAAAAGCTGTCGAAGCACATCCGGCTCTCGGTCCCATCGTAACTGGTCAGACAGTAGCTTGCTGAGTGCCATCGTCTGAAAGCTTCTACAACGCCATCCTGTCTTTATTACAACGCCATCCTGTAGAGTTTCGGATACATTTCCGGCAACCCACGAGTAAAAGCTATGAAGGCTCATGAGGACACTATCGAACACTTTTATACAACGCCTGGCACATGCTCGAAAAAATTCAGCCATGGAGACAGGAACACACCCAGCTCCTCAACGAGCTCGATCCTCTGAAAACGACAATCTCTGAAGGTGTATTTTCTGACCAGCTCATTCGATCCGTCAGGATGATTTCGCAGCTGTGGTGGACAAGTCGTGTAACATCTTGCCACGCTACTTCGCCTGATCTGTCGAACGTTTTGAGAAGGAAGTGTATTTATCGATGACAGAGTAGGCAAAGTCCCCCACTCCGTGCAGACCATTGCAGTCGCTTAGGGAGACAATCCGAGTCCGTTGTGTTTCCCTGTTCTGCTGAGCGATCTACCGAGAGCGAGGTCCGGAGAACTTGATCTCGTCTCTACGATCCTTCATGCGGATGACGCCGTTATCTACTGGGGATGTCCCGCTAGCTACAGAAGTCTTCTGCAACAAGTCTTCAGCTTGCGGAGGCCAACAGAGGATACAAATCGCCCGGAAAGCCTTCCAGTCAACGACGGATTCACCCGTTTGTTACCAGTCGATCCTGAGAAAGACCAGAGCATCTTGATCAAGGAGACGCTCATTTAGGCCGAAATCTTAAGGGAAACCAGCGTTCGAGTCTCGAGGAGGCCATAAATTGGGATTGAAGAACTTGGTTTCTCGAAACTGATCGTTCTCAGTTCTCAGGTGAGAGCTCGATGGATACATGGCGTCCGTCGTCTCAAATCTCCATGCAGTTGGAAGTGTCAATTATTATCTCGAATCGTCTAGTGATAGAGTCTTTGGAAGTTAGCTTCGTAAATTCAAGCGATGTTTCGTTTGCGGTGGTAACCGCTAAGAGTTAGATCAGAGTAAACTCGTGATACTGCGTAAACATGGCCCTCACGAAAAAAACATGGATTAGGTAATTAGAGTCGATGAATATGTGTCGCTGTTTCACCCGTATGAGAGCTATTTCTCGAAGTTGAGAAGTAGCCCGCCTGACTCGGCAATTCAGCTCGTCTGGCTACTTGCTCAAAATTCGAGTTGTCGTCCTTCAGTATTCGTTCTTCAGAGGCCGGCGACTCATTCTTCTCTTCTCGCCAGGCTTGCTCTAATCAGCGGCCACCTATTGGGCAATCGGAATATTTGACGAGCATGCCCGGTAGCTTCGCTCAGGGAATAACTGGCTCCTCGAAGAGCCGCGACTTTATCGGCCCTTATATCTTATAGGTACCCGTTGGAAAGCGTTTCCTCGCATGGTGCGCAAATCCGGAGCCGGGCAGTTTCGGATCTTTGGGTTTCAGCTATACAAGATTCCCTAATTTCAGCATCAGGACTGCCATATACATACATCAGAGATATGTTCTGCTAACAGAAAAACTAGACTGTCGCAGGGGCGTCTATGCAGCTTCCGGAGAGCATTTCAGACTCCCGTAGGACCATTCCTCGCAATGGGATCCGATGAAAGCCGACGTTTGCGAGATGACAGCATCGACCAAAGCTGCGGCTCCACTGCAGCGGATCTGCACGGCGGTCTCGAGGCAATGAATGTACGATACGTGAAAGCTGAAACGAAAATAATTTTCCATCGATTACTTCCGATTGTGGCTGATGCGATTCGGAGCGTTGTCGACCTCTTCTGCACCAGCTTCAGGTGGGACGACCGCGGATAGCCAATTCGCGCGATTCTCATTTTTTCCTCCGTTCGGCAAAGGGACCAGCAAGCAATCCATGGCGCAATCGCGACACTCGTCCGCTCGCAACTGAGAATACTTCAGGTCATACGAAATGCTACTTGAATCCTCCGTCGCACCCAGCCGGCGGCGATGGAGTTTGAACGTCGAAATGTACCTAAAAGCGCTCCGAAAAGTACCGCGAAGAAGCGTCGGGGTACCTGAATACCGAAGCAAATACCCAGCGAATCTCCGAAAGGAATTCAGGCAACTCGTGGAGAAATACCACAATGAGGACCTTGGTACTTAATGGTACCACGGGAAGTACCATAATACTCAATGCACTTCACGGCTGCGAATATCCATAATGCACGGCAATATCCATATCACATCTGCCGGCGAAGTTTTAGAGCGAGACCTTGTCTCCTGAAGGTTGGCGAGAGTCCTCGAAACTAAATATTGCGGGGAAAGATTTTACTCACCAACAAATTTTAGTTCTCTCCGCGATTTGTTTGGCATCGCTCGCGACGGTTATCGACCCTCTTCGTGTGTGCTGTTTCTTCAAGTCCGACTCCTGCCGCCGGTAACGGTTTAAACAGCGCCTGACGTCGCTTTGGCTAAGCTCCAAACAGGAGCGGCCGGAAATTCCAGAAAGAGCAGCTGTGGATCAGAGCAGAAGTGGGTTTCAAGTGATGGCATCTCCGATAAGAGATCGAGGCAATTTGAACACGAGAAATCAGCGGCTACTGTGAGCAGCTCTAGCTTTACAGCGTCCGCTGGACCGAGGTCGGTAGGTTAGCTATGAAGCAGCAAGCCTTGAGGCCTGGGAGGCGGTTCTGGAAAATTGGACTTTGTTTCTCAAAGAAACCAAGAGAACGAACGATGCACCACTACCGGCATGAGCATACACTACGAACTATTCTAAACTCAATGATGGGCAAGGAGCTGTCGTTCGACGAGGTGCGAAACGTGCAATGCGACGTGCTTCACAGATAAATGTAGCAATGAGTCTTGGCTAGGCATGGCAAATAACTGCATTTTCAAGAACCGCTGGCACCGCGTACGTTAGTTTCAGTTACTTGTTAGTTTTTCAAAATGAGCCACCGAGGAGACTTGGAGGATCGGGATCTGCATATGTTATGATCGAATCTAAGCTGTTCAATTCATTCTCATGAACGATACTCGGATGCTTCCTCCGGTACTAAGATGTATTTGATAGATTCTCTCCGAACATAAGACGTCGGGTGCTGATGTCCCTGTGAGGCTCGATTGAAGTTGGATGCTCAATGCTCAGCTTTGAGGGTTTTACGACATAAATTGAGAAGGTTTCCTTCCGCACCTTGACGCCGAGCTGATATTTTCGAGTCAGAACTGAAGCCAAACTCAGTCTCTGAGGAGAGGGCTCTTCTGAGCATCACGAAAGCACTAACAACACGGGAAAAACAGGAGGGGGGGGGGGAGGCTCCGTGGAACAACTCGACAACAGGTGGATGACGGGAAATTGCATCCAAGGAAGACGACAGGAAGATTGCTCGACAGGCGATGGAGAGATCTAAGTCTGGGAAAACGCGGACTTCACTCACTCACGGCCAATCAGTCAATGGAAGCGATTTCTACAGGTCGCGCGATAATCCTATGTTATCGATCGAGGGAACTATAATTTTTCGCATTTTCTCCATCTTCGATCAACGCGGAAGTTTTGTCCGAGACCCGGAAAATACGCAGCCTTTCCAGAATTTGTAGTGCATGTTCTGATTCTACGAAATCTGACGCACGAAACGGATAGACGTCGTAAAATTCGACTCATCCCCGCGACTCGAACAGGGAGAAGGAAAACCGGCTCCGCAAACGGCAGCGTTTTCGAGCCCAAACCCTTAGACGCTCACGACCCACTGACACTGTAGACTCCAATCGTCTAGAGACCTCCTCTCGCTCGGATCAGAACAACGGGCGCGCTCTGTGGCCAAACGGTGGTCCAGCGTCAGACAAACTTCGAGCAACCCACCTTGATCAAGCCTCGCATTTCTCGGATCATGGACTCGAGACAACGCTTACGTTGCGGCCCCTTTGGAAAAGCCGCTGTTGGAATGGGGGGCGCATACGGCAAACCATATCTCTACGTTACAACGCCAGCGACGCTTGACGTTTGAGCTGCTACGGTGTTACCGAGATGCCATTGCCAAGACACTAGTAAGAAGAACTAAGCTTTATACGTTCATAAACACCTCAATCGAAGTCAAGATTTCGTGTCGATAGAGAAGCCCACAGGTATACTTCATCGCCTCCATGACGAACCTCCCATTTGAATCGCACACATACGATGGGCCCCAATGAATGCCACAAGGCGACCGTTCCCGTCGAGACTCAAAGCTTTACACCAACCTCTACTCATATTCCAGGACGCTAATTGTAAGCAGCCACGACCAATCGTGATTGGAACTTGTAAACGATGCCTGAAGCGACCAATCACCAACCCGGAACGGGGTTGTTGTTCGATGAACGTTTCTTAGAATCGCTCGTTCTGGGGTTGTTGAATCGCGATTTCATTCCGAGAATTCCGATAACGAGGTTCTATGGGTCTTTGGGTATTATTAGGAGGAAGTGATCGCGTTTGTGAATTTCGAGAACCAGATATGAATTGTAGATGTTTGATAGCAGCTACGTTCTGTGCCCGATAAGACGGAAGACTCCGACGTCAAGTGTGAATGCGACTGCAACCATAGCCTTCCGATCTGTGTATCGATGCCATTGACCGATTCCAAACTCGCTGAAGTCAAATATATACGATGAAACCTCTCATTTCAACTGCTGACTTGCCTAACCGGATGTTTGACGGATCCTCCGCTCAGGCTTCCAACTTGGTGAAAACATCTGAAGTTTTTACTCGAATATCATCAGAGCCAATTCTAGCGATCTTCCATTGGAGCTAGGTCCACATACATCGAGTTCTCTAAGAATCCCAACACATATTGCCAAGTACACATATTGCTTCGGAACTTTTCTGACGTACAATCGTTGCCAACCATTGCTTGATGGATCCTCGGGTGGTGATCACTTACTCATGACGTACCTGCGCGAGCCGGCGTGGGGATACCAACGATGAAGATGGCACAAAACAATCCAAAAACTAGTCGGCTGTCCATGGTGATAGTGAGCAGTACCTCAACGTTCTTTTCTTAAGAACTTGTCAATTGTTTTTGCCGTTGACTACTTTTTCCCCGCTCAGGAACACGTCCGTAGCTGAGTTCACTGTGGTTGAGAGCCACTCAGCTCCAACGATTCTAGCTGTCCTTCTTCCCGAGGCGCCGGCACCGCCTCTCTTGCACGGCTCTCCTCCTGCTTTGCCGCTGCCACAATCTCAAATCTCAAACACCTTCACCATCGGTGTTGGCCGCGGAAAGTTTGCCGGTCGCTTAGCGGTAATCAGACGCAGGCTCACTCTTCGCGAGAAGTTCCCGAAGGAGGAAAAGTCACGAGCGAAACGCTGGGATCCAGATGTGACGATGCCTGGTTTGTAGTCCACGATGGATCATGTTCAAGCCCACCGTTGGGGGAAGCTAAGAGAACAGAGTTTTTCTTCAGCGTTCTGAGCTTGAAAGTGACAAAGTTGATAGAGCGGGTCTTCTGTGGTCTTATTGGGGGACGGATGGCACAGCAGCTGATCGCAAGCTACTGGATGGGCACCATCTGATCCAGCGTCCAACTGCCGACACGAAACCCGAATGTCTGTATCACCACCAGTCAGGAGGACTTTCGAGCCCGAAACGCCAATGCGCAGCTGCCCGTAGCCGAGAGGAGAATGGAACGGATGAAGGAGTTTTTTCTCTCGCGCCTTGTTCGCTTGGCTCCCTCAGGCTTCCCGAAGTTTTCCGGTTCCTTTTACAACTACTACTCAATGACCACCAACCGCATGAGGTCTTCTTGGGGGGTTGCCAGCCCGGCTAGATGAAATATTGGAAACGATTCTGCAGTTTTATATCGGCTGCTTAGTCAGCCCGCGGGCCGCCGTGCATCGCCCTGAAAACAATCTTTGTTTTTTCCAGCTTGGCATCGGCTGAGCTTTAACTCTGCGTGAGAAGGAAATTTTGTAAATTTTGTTATTCGACACCTGTTCGCAGCTCTTCGACATTCCCGCGATGCCGGATCCGGGCCCGAACTGTGAGCAAACCGTACCAGAGCGAGCGGATCGAGTTCCGGAACGAGAGATTGTGATCGCATAACTCACGATGATCCGAAACCAATGAACTCGTCCCGGATCTCTTCTCAACCGACATCTCGCGTTCTTTTTCCGCGGTCGATTCCAGGACCGATTAAGCGATCGATTTCGGAAACGCCTGAGCACCGCTAAAACATCAAGACAACGCTGATAAGATCGAGTTATCGCAGGGTATCGGCGTTCGAGTCGCGAGAAAGCCATAGATCAGGATGGAAGAGGTTGTTTTCTCGAGACTCATTGTGGTCAGGTGAGAGTCCACCGGGAAGGAGGACACGCTGGATGATTGACTGGACAGAGTGACTGTGCCCTTGCCACTCGTGAGCGTTTATTCAAACGGGAAGCGCCTCATTCCATACTAGTGGAAAGGACATTAATATGGCTGATCGACAGTCCGTCAATATCAGAGTTCTCAGAGGCGGCAAACATCGCACGACCGATATCAGACCGGCGTCCGTGATCCGAACACAGCCCGAAAGGACGAGGCACTCCAAGCAAACGTGATGCTTGGCCATGTGTTTTTTAGGGTATGTTTCACTTAAATCTGATTTCCCGCGACCCGTTATTGCCGTTGCAGCGAGTCTACTAGAGCATGCCTATCCAAGTCACGAAATGAACACTCTCCTGGTTTGAGCGCGCCGGGAGCAATGCCCGTGGAGGAACGTTCGCCGTGTCGTTGCTCGCCAGGAACATTGACCAGGATCGGCAGGAAATGATTCATCCCTGGCTTGGGATATTCAACCACGAGACAATTCACCTCACCCGGTGGAATGCTGTGAAATCACTCTGGTGCTCACCCCTTCCCTCCGAGTTACGTTCAAGAAGTCGCCGCGAATATTGAGCCTTCGTGTCAAGCGGCTCCTGACTGTTTCCATCGCCTGAAAAGCTTTGTCTTCAGTTATGGTAACTTGCAGACGGCTTCCCGGACCCTTGGTAGATCGAGCATTCCCATAATCTTCCAGGAGTCCTACAAAAGCAATGAGGAATAACGAAAACAAACTGCGGGGCGTCTCAGTCCCACTCTTTCGTGACCTCGGAGGAAGATTCCAATAGTCCGGGGACATCCGGCCATAGCAATGCGAAGTCGGTTCGAACTCGTCTTCACGAATGAAGCTCTTTCCACTGAGGGCTCAATGAGGTTTTGCATGCGGCCGGTCTTCCCCCGGGAGGTCATACTCTTGCTCCTGCGGCTGCTACATAGTGCGACGAATTAGTTATCCAATTTGAATCAGCGGGCGAGCTCCAGGTGCAAAAGTGGATTATTCCATGCCGGAAAATTCGGAGAGGGATCTTCGCCAAGCTCTGAGCGGTCCAGGCGGAAATGGCGGAATGTTCTGCACGGATCAAAGAAACTATAGCTATTGGTTGCACACTCCTCAATTCTTCGATAGTAGAGATCAGATTCAGATCATCAATTATAGAACGGTTGAACAAGCTCCAGACCACCATTCCCACAGTTCGAGCCAATGACCCATCTTTCGCGAGAATCGAGTGTGCTCGTCATGCCGCGCAGGAAGGAAAGTGTATCGAGCCGCTGACCTTCCTCGCATCAAGGTTCACTGTTGTTTGAAAAGACTTCAGGAACCTCTACAGTAGATCGATTGTCCTTGAGAGGAGACTATTAATCATTCAATCAACCTGATGGCTCCTTCGAATCATTTCGAATGAATTTATTCACCAGCACCCTATGAAAATCAATCAATATCTCTATGAACAACAATATATTACAGACTATATTCTATCAAATAGCAACAGTTGCAGGTGACATATCACTTCAATCGCCCGCAAAATTAGACTGTTTTCCAATCGGTCCACTCTTTCAAAAACGTTAGTCTCAACACTCGAATTGGAATCGCTCTCACCTAATTAATGACAACGATGGTCTCCAGTGAGCTAACAGATCTATCGCATCGCCACTCATCGCACAATCCATAACGTTGAGCTTCCGAAGGTGGGGACAGTGATCTTGGAAAGCATGGAGACTCTGATCCGTGAGCAATCGACAATTCACCAATATTAGAGTCCTCAAACGCGGCAAACATGGCACGACCGATATCAGGCCTTCGTCCGTGATCCGCTCACAGCCGCCAATGTCGAGGTATTCCAAGCAAACGTGATGCTTGGCAATGCTGAGTAAAGCGCCATCCGTCAACCATAGACAGAGTCTCATACTGAGCATCATCATATCTGAAGCTCCTAACCCGTTTATTAGCGACCGTTCTGAGATTCCTCTAGAACGCGTGATATCCAAGCTTCGCAGATTCTTCAATTGGTGGAATCTACATACTCCGTCATTCGTTAGCCCGGAACTGAACCCGAGGTCGAGTTCTTCGAGTCTTCTGAAATTGTGGCAAATGATCAAGATACAGTAGGAGTCGACGTTGTAGCATCGGCGCAGCTTGAGGGTTCGCAGATCTCTGAGTGATGCGAGTTGCCGGAGTGCTTCCCTGTCGCAAGCGGTGTAACTCAAATCGAGATGCTGCAGTTCCGTCAATGCCTTGAGGCTACCCCAATTTCCGAAACCGGTATGCGGGAAACCGTTCAGATCGAGATGTCGCAGTCTCTTGAGTTGAACGATCCGCTGGAGCCTCTGACTCGACATCCTTCGACAGAGGGACGACCGATGGAGCGACAATAGACGCAGTTTCGAGCATTCTCCGATCGCTTCATACGCTCTCGCCGTCAGTCGTTTGCAATACTCCAAACGCAGGCACGTCAGACTTTTGCCAAAGACCTCAACGATCTGATTCAAAGCTTCGTCGTTAATGAGCGTGCTACTGAAATCCAGATCGACGAACTCCTGCTTCGATCTCGTCATACAAACGAGAACGTTTTTGAAACTCAGGCTGGTAGTGCTGAACTCTATGGGGCCGTTGTCCAACGCTTGATATATACCCGGATCGAACTTCAGATTTGAGCATCCAGCGAGACAGAGGGACGTGATGTTGGGCATGAGCGTGAACATTCGATCCAACGACTCATCCGTCAAGCGTCGATTATCTCGCAGGGACAGGTGTCGAACATTGCGCAACGATTGTCGAACTTTTGCGGCAAGAATCTTCTCGGAACACTCGGATCCTAAGCGACCGAAACTCGCCACGTTGCCACAATCTGTTGAACAGAGATCACGGTTGATTCTCCCAAAGATTTTCGAGGAAATATACGTACGGAGATCAAATGTCGACGCATTGAGAATTTAAGGAGTACCTGTGAATTCAAGCGATTCCAGCTTCTGACACCGTCCAAGAATCGAATAGAATACATCGGCATCCCAGTAGTCACATTTCTCCAGCTGCAAACTGACGAGGTCTCCAGCGATTCGCGCCCAAAACTCTGCGTCGGACCTCAACAGCATCCCTGCAAAGTCTACGGGAAACAAACCTACTCACAATCGAGCTTTGGATCTGATGATACATGATAACGCAAAATTCGCCGAAATATTGGAGACCTGAAATCCTCCTTCTTACCATTAGCGATTTTCAAAGTCGTATACTGACGACGGCTGTCAAGCAGAATGGAAGTCGCTCTTTGCAGGTCAGCGCCGCGTAGAACCAGGCAGATATCCCTCAATAAACGTGAGACGGAAACAATATCAGCCCATCGCTTGCATACCAAGGCTGCACTAAGACGGTCGGGGCGCCGGAGAAGCAGAAATATTTTCTCGAGCAGCTGGAAGAGCATCACCAATTATTGCGGGACACGCGCCCAAGCGGGAGATCGGTTTCTAAATGCGATTTGGCCAGCGATCTATTCCAGCATTTCCTCTCGCAATTCTCTCGGCAGGCAGCGTGCCACCGATCTTCACTCCAGGTGAGCGTTTGGATTTCGGATGCTCCACCGATCGAAAACTCTCCATTTCAGAGAAATATCGCCACAAACCTCAGTGGGGAGTTTCTCCATTATCTCCACGCACACTCCACCGACAGGGTTTGTATCTCAGCTCCGTGAATCCTCAATCTGAGCACATAATAAACTCGAATCTCTTTTGGTCACTGGCAGCCACCGAATGCTGGTCGGTTGTGAGCTGCATTCTTGGTGATCGCTATTCTCCCCAAAACGAAATTGCCGCCCGGCAGCTTTTCCAGACGTGCAGCGCACGTCGCCGAGACATGTGGCTTCACGTCGACGCAAGCTCGATCACAAGAACTTCAATCTGCGCTGCATCGCGACAGAGTGCAGTTTGTCCAGTTTTGGGCGATTGCGACAATCAAAGATGAACATGGAAACCTTGAGCGATGTTTTTGCGACGAGCGCGTGCTGTCAAGCGACCGGACACCGCTCTGGTGAGCGTCTCAGCTCTACTCTTTCGTGACTTCGAAGAACGATTCATACAATCCGGCGTCATCCGGCCATAGCAGCTCAAGGTCTCCTTGAACGCGGCCTCACGAATTCTGAAGCTCTTTTCACTGGGACTGAGGGGCTCAATGAGGTTCTCTCTGCGGCCAGTTCCCTCCCGGGAGGTCAAGGAGCACCGGGACATTCACCGATTACGAAACATTCGGAGTCGAGCTTGGAGCAATGGCATATGAGGGTCCGGAGATCTTTGAGTGACGCGAGTTGGCGGAATGCTTCCACGCCGTCCTACTTGGTATGACTCAAGTCGAGATGCTACAGTTCCGTCAATGCCCTCAGGCTACCCCGGGAGTCGCCGCGGATTTGCCGGCTGTTCAGATTTAGATGTCGTAGTTTCTCGAGTTGAACGATCAGCTGGATGCTCTGATTCGAGATCAGCTCACAGCAGCCGAGGTCCAGATGTTCCAAGTCAGGAGTCTTCGGAAGGATGCGCTCCAGATCATCATCATTGGTCTGACGTGTTCGATTGAGCGACAGCAGACGCAGTTCCGAGCATTCTCCGATCGCTTCGTAAGCTTTCGCCGTCAGCTGATCGCAACCCTGTCGGCAAACACGGCAGAAGCACCCACCAGGCGTCAGCGATGTTGGTTACTGAGATTTGCGTGCATGTGAGCACTTGTCGAAGCCAACTCGATTATGAGGACGTCTTTGAGCGCCGCGTAGCAAGAGAGTGTTTTTTGTCCACTTTGGGAGACTTTTGAGCGATTGCGTTTGTTTCGATCTCACAACCGCAAGTGAATTACGCTGAAACAGATTCAGTAATGAGTCTATCTATCTATTTCTATAATTCGCCGTCGACCGCCATGATGAGCCACCAGACAGTGGCCGGTTCGATGTTTTTGCGACAAGTCTGTGCGTACACAGAAGCGGCCGGATACCACTTCCGTGAGCTCGAATAGAGTTGCCCTTCGAATAGGGGATCATCCTTCCTCCGATTGGTTGATAGGTTCGACGTCCATTGATTTCATTTGGTTGCGGTTTGATGGTCACGTTCAGTCACCGTTCAAAGGCTCCTCGGAACTCTCTGATGAATGACCACGGAAGAGTTATCCCTCGGCAGCATCTCTCTCAGCCGGTTAACTTTCTCCGTGATGTCAATGGCTCGAACAGAGCCCTCGCTAGCTAGTTTTAGATGAATCTTCCCTACCGACGTCCAGTGGGCCCTGCTGCCTGCCAAGTATTTCGTGTCAGAGCTACAATTGAAAACCCGAATCATTCGGGAAACCCCTTCTGACCTACTGCGGACCATAGTCCCTCGGAAAGGCCTGATCCGGGGTTCTTGAACTCCATTTGCTGCCGCCCACCGAACTTCGAGCATGCTATCCGGCCACTCTGTCTGCTCCTCGATTCTCACGAGTTGGGTTAGATCTTGGTAGAGCATAAGATACTGCTCTCTCGACTCACATCAGTAGTTGTGGATATCGTGAGAAGTGCCGCTTTCCTCTGATCAGATCCCGAAATCGAGATCGAGGAATGCATGGATCCCTGCTACTTGGCCATGGGAATCCCGGGTCTCAGGGAGGAACTTCCCCAAACTCGGTCTAATTTTTCCCCGAACTCTCTATCTGAAGCCAAACTCGATGCAGATATTGCTCCCGATTGAGGAACGTGCGCCATAGAGTGAAGCGCACATAAGCTCTCGAACCAACAGCGTTGCAGAGGGACCGAGCGAGTCGTGGGCAAGCTGAAGCTATCACGAGGGATCTGTGTCTTCAGAGCTGTGATCCCGATCCGGATCATGGCCTCAACACAACTCAAGAGCGAGTTTCCCGCTCGAACGGATATTTTTTTTCAGCTGGACAGTTTCATTGGCCTTCCCATCCCGGTGAGATGATACGCGCCTTTTCCACGTCCTAGGATATGGTTTCTATTGGTGTGTGGTATGTGGTTTGCTATGGCCGACCAGCTGTCGTGAGAGAGCCCTCTGGATGGTTGCAAGAGGTGGATTCGCTCAGAACACCGTTCGATCGAACAACGAGTCATCTGGAGGCTGTAGAAGAATCTTATCCCCAACGTCAGGCCTTCCTCACAGGACTCCTACAGAAGATCGGTTGTTGATCGATTGTCAAGAATGATTGATTGGACTGATACTATCACTGATTCCATGACCCTGATTGTTGTTCTTGATGATCCACAATCAATTTATTATTCATCGGCCTTCTCCATTCTGGCAATCGCTTATTGGGGAACCATACATCATTATCGTCGTCATCCATATCCCCAGAGATCGAGGATCCGTTTTTGTCGCTTTTGTGTTTCCCCTCGAAGAGCGTCACCGCGATTGATCGGATTGACATGATTTCTCTCGTCCAATCGATCTCCAGAATGCATCGCAGATGAACTGACAAATTTATCCTTGGCGGCTTAGCGACTCATCGAAAGAATTTCAGACGCGACGAACACGACCTCTCCGATGTTAGACCGACGTCCGTGATCCGAGCACAGCATTCACAGTGCTCCGAGTGAACGTGATGGTTGGCTTGAAGTCAACATTATTCGGCTTCGGAACACTCCCCGTTATTGGTAGGCGAACGTCGATCGCAAGATTATTCGCAAGACTCCCCGCTGAAACGTTCTCCGTTGTTGTTGAGGGAAGTTCGATCGTGCGGAACGATCTCTGTTGTGGTGGTAGAGGGGAAGACGGGAGCTGGGGGCTTCCTGGACCGAAACGGTCCTTGCGGGCCATAGCTGAAGTGGTATCCGATGAAATCGAAGGGACAATGTATGGTTCTTCCCCTGAATAGGTCTGGGTAGTTGTCTGTGGATAGAGTTTTGTCAAGATAGTCTCGCTCCATCGATAATAGATGAACAGGCAAATATTCATGAAAATTATCTGATCATTCTCGAGCATCAATTTCCGCGGCTCACTTACTGATAAAATCGATGTTCTTCAATTCCAGCGGCTGGGCTTCGAATAACGTCGCGTCACTCCCGTAATCTTCGTATTTCACCTTGATGAGTCTGGAAGTGGTTATCACGAAGTACCAGGCAACACATCTCGCCAACTTTTCCTTGTTCTGAATGCTCTGATCGAAGTTTTTGATCCAAAGCTTGACAGTCTCCAAACAAGTTCCGGGCTCAGTGCTACACAGTGTTGTTGGCCTCGTCGCATCTTCTTTGAGGAGTCGTACTTTGATTATATAGTCCGAGGAGTTCTCCAGCTCCATGCGAATCTTCAAAATAGTTCCATTTCGCATATCGTTTGCAAGTCCATAGATTTCTGGAACTTGCTCCCAGTATCGCCTGTTTGCTCCCATTCTGATTCCCAGATTTTTCAGATTGGACGTCCTCACATTTTCTGCGAATCGGAATCTCGAGAAATCGAGCTCGTATTTGAAGAACATGCCCTGTCGTATGGTATACGACGGCACGGAAAAAACTGTCCATTTCCCCGTGAGATTATGATCTCGTTCCTCGATACCATGTCCGAAATAATAAGTTCCAGGATTGAGAGGGACGATTTCGAGTGAGTTATTATCTATCGATTCCAATTTCAATTCTGCGATTCCGTTCCCGCAGAATCCCAAATAATATCGGGGAGTACCGGCGAAGTATTTCGAAAGTAAAGCTGTCGCGCTCCCTCGATCCCTGATCCGGTGCCTTTCGACGACGTTGATCTCCTTGGTGGAGTTGTCGACGGCGAAATCGCCTGTCAAGGGTGGCTCGATCGACAGCTCGATCGATCTTACGGATGGCAAGTTTCTGAAACGAGACCCAGCGACGAAAACCGGATTTAGCAGAATTAGAGTGAGCCAACCGAGTTCCGCGCGACTCCTGGGACTCCTACAGCGCTATCGCCATCCATATCCAGTTCCTCAGACGCCCTTCACTTCGAAACTGAGATCAGCGCGAATCTTAATAGACTTCTCGCGGAGTCGCGCAAACTCAGATACGAGATCTCGGAGAGCAGAAACCTTCGATTTGTACTCACGACTTGCTGTAATCAGGGAAATCAGGACACGTTTGTGGGATTTGGGCTCCTGATGCAATAACGAGACCCGCCGCAAAGTAGAACGCCATGAAGAAATGTGAAGTTCCCATCGGAGCGTCAGTAAGCACCAGGCGCCAGCTGGGATGCTCAGAGACAAGTCGTTGCACGTCGACGCGAACTCGATTATGAGGACTTATATCGGCCCTGCATCGCGAGAGAGTGCTGCTTGTTTAGTTTGTCCAGTTTCGAGCAATTGCGTCTGGTTCCGGCCCGAGACCGCAGCCGACACGCGCTAGAGCGGCTTCCGCGAAGTTCGAGTATCTATTTCTGTTATTTGCGGTCGTTCGCCGCAGTGAGCTACCATATAGATGACGGCTTGATCCTCGTACAGGCGTTGGATGGAACATCAGAAATATGACAATTCAAGATGAACATAGAAACCTTGATCGATGTTTTTGCGACAAGCGCGCACTCAGACGGGGCCGGATACTGCTCTGGTGAGCTCGAAAAGTCTCGCCAATCGGAGCGGAGATTGTCGTTCCTCTGATGTGAGATGTTGTTCTGTACGACGTTCACTGTTCACATTCAAGCCCCGTGCCAAGGCTTCAAAGAACCCGTTTTCTGATCAATGGTCATGGTAAAGCGGCTTTCGGCCATGAATTTTCCGAGTCCGATGTCGGCAACCTCATTGAATGTGCGGTCCGCGAGCCGCTCAAGCGACGTACTTCCTTGTTCATACAGGCGACTGAGAAGAGAACCGGAGTTCTGCGCAGAAGCTCGTCACGATACTCTCACTCCTGCGGCTGCTACATGGCGCGACGAATTATTTATCCGATGTAAATCAGCGGGCGATCAACATTGACGGTGAATTGCTGCGAAACCACTGTGGTGCGCACCCTTCCTCCGAGTTGCTTCGGGGAAGTCGCCGCGAATATTGAGGTTTCCCATCACGCGACTCTTGACCTCTTTTTTTCGCGTACAAAGCCTTGTCTCCGATTGTGGCAAGCTGTAAACAGCTCTGCGGACTCTTAGTTGGTCGAGCATGCCTAGACTCTCCGGGGAATCCTACGATAGCGGTGAGAAATTGCGAAAACAAACTGCAGGGCGTCTCGGTTCTGCTCCGTTGTGATCTCGAAGAAGAAAGATAGCGATAAGAAGTCTTCTTGAACGCGTCCGCACGAGTTCTGAAGCTCTTTCCACTGGCACTGAGCGCCTCAATGAGGATCTGCATGAGACCGGTCTCCTTCCGGGAGGTCAACGAGCACTAGGACATTCTTGATTCGATCTATTCACGTGATATCTCAATATGATGTTCGACGCGTACATCGGATAGGATTGCAGGTTGTGATTTTGAGAACTTCCAAACCTGAAGTCCCCATCGCTGAGCGTTCCAGTCTCTCGTCAGGCTTCTCAACTCTTCGATAGTAGGGATCAGATTCAGATCACGAATTACAGAATAGTTGAGTTACTAGCTCGAGACCATCATTCCCAAAGTTCAAGCCAATGATCCCGCTTTCGCGAAAATCGAGTGCGCTCGTCATTCCGCACGGTAGGGAAAGTATAATGAGCCGCTGATCGTTCTCGAATCAAGGTTTATTCTCAATTTATCCTCCAACACTTCATTATCCTATTTTTATTTATCCTTCAATCATTAACTCTATGAACAACAATATATTACAGACTATATCCCATCGAATAAAAACAGTCGCAGGTGAAATTTCACTTGAATCGCCCAAAAAATGGGACTTTCTTCCAATCGGTCCACCCTTCCAGAAACGTTGGTTCCGTTCCGACACTCGAAGAAATATCGAAGTCGCTCTCACCCAGTTAATGACAACGATGGTCTCAGGTGAGCTAACAAATCTTTCGCATCGCGACTCATCGCACAATTCACGACGTTGAGATTCCGAAGGTGGGGACAGAGGTCTTGCAAAGCATGGAGACTTTGATCCGTGAGTGATCGACAGCTGTGCAATATCAAAGTTCTCAGACGCGGCAAACATCGCAAGGCCGATATCAGACCGACGTCCGTGATTTGATCACAGTAGGAAAGGTTGAGGTATTCCAAGCAGACGTGATGGTTAGCAATGCTGACCAGAGCGCCATCCGTCAACCATGAACAGTCTCCCATACTGAGCATCATCATATCCGAAGCTCCTAACCCGTTTCTTAGCGACCGTTCTGAGATTCCACTAGAACGCGTGATATCCAAGCTTCGCAGATTCTTCAATTGGTGGAACTTACATACTCCGTCATCCGTCAGCTCGGAACTGAACGCGACGTTGAGATTTTCGAGTCTTTCGAAATTATCGCAAATGATCACGGAACATTCGATGTCGAGCTTGTAGCAATGGCACAGTTTGAGGGTCCGGAGATCTTTGAGTGACGCGAGTTGGCGGAGTGCTTTCACGTCGCAATCAGTGTAACTCAAATTGAGATGCTGCAGTTCAGTCAATGCCCTGAAAATACCCCAATTCCCGGGTCTGGTTGGCGGGTAAGCGTTCAGCTTAAGATATCGCAGTTTCTTGAGTTGGGCAATCAGCCGAAGGGTCTGACTCGAGCTCCGCGGACCGAAGCCGACGTCCAGATGTTCCAAGTCAGGAGTTTTCGTGAGGATGCGCTCCAGATTATAATCAGCAGTCTGGTTGTTTTGATTGAGCGACAAAAGACGCAGTTTCGAACATTCTCCGATCGCTTCATAGGCTCTTGCCGTCAGCGGGACGTGAGACATAAGACGCAGGCTCGTCAGACTTTCGCGATAGAGTTCCAAGATCTGAATCAGGGCTTCGTCGTTGAAGTGCAAGCAACTGAAATCCAAATGGACAAATTCCTGCTTCGATCTCATCATGCAGACGAGAACGTTCTGGAAAGTGAACGCGGTAGAGCTGAACTCCATGGTGCCGTTGTCTAAAGCTCGAAATACACCCGGAGAGGACTTCAGATTTGAGCCTCCAGCCAGACGGAGGGACGTGATGTTGGGCATAAGCGTGAGCATTTGATCGAACGACGCATCTGTAAAGCGTCGATTGTTTCGCAGGGACAGGTGTCGAACATTACGCAATGATTGTTGAACTTTCGCGACGCAAATCTCCTTGGGACACTCGGATCCTAAGAGGTCGAGACTCGCCACGCAGCCACAACCTGTTGAACAGAGTTCTCGGTCAATTGCCCTAAAGATCTTCAGAAAAATCCTTGAGTGGACGTTTGGAGATCAAACGTCGACGCATTGAGAATTTAAGAGGTACCTTCGATTTCAAGGGATTGAAGCTTCCGACACCCTTCAAGGATCGCATAGAATACATCGGCATCCGAGATGTCACAATGCTCCAGCTGCAAACTGACGAGGTCTCCAGCGATTCGCGTCCAAAACTCTGCGTGACACTTGGACAGCTTCCCTGCGAATTTCACGGGAAAGAAACCTACTTACAATTGAGCTCCAAATCTAATGACACATGATGCCGCGACTTTCGCCGAAACAACGAAGACCTGAGATCTTTCCACTTACCATCACAGATTTTCAAGTTCGCATATTGACGACAGCTGTCAAGCAGAGTGGGGGTCGCTATCTGCAGGTCAGCGACGCGAAAAACCAGGCAAACATCAGTCAAAAAACGCGAGGCGGAAACAATCTTGGCCCATCGCTTGCAAACCAAGGCTGCACTGAGACGGTCTGGGCGCCGGAGGAGCAAAAATATTTTCTCCAGCAGCTGAAAGGGCATCACCAATTATTGTGGGACATAGGCCAATGTGGAAGATCGGTTTCTCGTTGCAAATTGGCCAGCAATCCAATCCAGCATTTCCTCTCGCAATTCTCTCGGCGGGCAGCTCGCCATCGATCTCCACTCCAACTAGGATCGTGGGCTCCGCACAGAGTGTTCGGATGTTCCACCGATCTGAACCTCTCGTCAATTTTTCAAAGAAATATCGACACGAACCTCAGTGGGAAGTTTCTCCATGTTGCACCGACACAGTTGATATCTCAGCTCGGAAAATCCTCAGTCTCCGCGCGTAATAAACTCGAATCTCAATCGGTCACTGGCAGTCACCGAACGGTGGTCAGTGGTGATTTGTTTTTTTGGCGATCGTTCATCTCCTCAAAACAAAATGTCCACTCGGCAGCTTCCTCATACGTGCAGAGGACGACGCGCCGTCCGAGATACGTAGCTTCACATCGGCGCGACCTCGATCACGAGGACTTCCATCAGCGCTGAATCGCGAGAGAGTGCTGTTTGTCCTGTTTGTCTAGATTCGGGCGATTGCGTTTGTTTCGAGCCCAAAACCGAAACCGACCCGCGCTCTCACGGAGTTCTAGTATATATTTCGACCATTCGCGGTCGATTGCCACATTGAGCGACCAGACAAATGACGGCTTGATCCTCGGCAAGCGTCGAATGAAACATCAGAAACTTAACAATCAAAGATGAACATAGAAACCTTGATCGATGTTTTTGCGACGAGCGCGTACTCACAAGCGGCCGGATACCGCTCTGGTGAGCGTCTCAGTTCTACTCTCTCGTGACCTCGAAGAAATATCCGTAAAGTCCGGAGACATCCGGCCGTAGCAGCTCGAGGTCTTCCTGAACGCGTCTTCTGAAGCTTTTTCCACTCGGGTTGATCAGCACAATGAGCTCCCATACGCGGTCGGTCTCCTCCTAGGAGTTCAAGAAGCACAAGGGCATTCTCCGTTGGAATCTATTCACATGCGGGAACCCACAAGCGCAATCACACATCTCGGCCACTCCAGACTATCGGGATTCAAATCACGTTCCTCAATTCCTTGATAGTGGCGATCAAATCAAGATCATCATTTGGAGAAAGGTTGAACCAGCTCGAAATCACCATACTCATGGTTCGGGCTGATGGCCCAGTTTCCGCGAGAGTCGACTATGCCCGTTATGCCGCGCAGGAAGGAAAGTGTATTGAGCCACTGACCCTTCTCGCATCAAGGTTCCGCGTGATTTCAGAAGACTCCAGGAACCTTGACAGGAGATCGATTGTCCTTGAGAGGAGACTGTGAATCATTCAATCAACATAATGGCTACTTCGAATCATTTCGAAGGAATTTATTCTTCAGCAGCCTGCGCAATTCAATCAAAAACCATATGAAAAACAATATAGGTATACAAACGACGTGGCCACTTATTTCGCCAACTATTCCTTATCCTGAATGCTCTGATTGAAGTTTTCGATCCAAAGCTTGATAGTCTCCAAACGAGGCTCGGACTAACTCCAAGACAGCGTTTTTGGCCTCGTCGCATCTTCTTTAAGGAGTCGTATTTTCATTATATAATCTTAGGAGTCCTCCAGCTCCATGCGAATCTTCAAAATAGTTCTGTTGCGGACATCGTTCGCAAGCCCATAGATTGCTGGAGCTTGCCTTTCGGCTCCCATTCTAACTCCCTGATTTCTCAGATTCTACATCCTCACATCTTTCGCGACTGGGAATCTCCAGAAATCGAGCTCGTATTTGAACAACATGCCCTGCCGTGTTGTATAAGACGGCACGCAAAAAAACCGTTCATTTCCCTAAGAGAACATGGTCTCGCTCCATGATACCGTGACTAAAATGGTGAGTTCCAGGATTGAGGAGGACAATTTCGAGTGAATTATGGTCTATCGGTTCCAATTTCAATTCTGCGATCCCGTTCCCGCAGAATCCCAAACGATCTCGAGGAGCACCTGCGAAAATTTTCGAAAACGAAGCTGTCACGCTTCCTTGATCCTTGATCGGTTGCCTTTCGAAGACGTTGATCTCCCTGGTGTGGTTGTCGATGGCAAAATCGCCTGTCCGAGGTGGCTCGATCGAGAGCTTGATCGACTTTACATGTGGCAAATTCGTGAAGGTATTCCAGTGAATGAAACCGGACTCAATGAGAAGAATTCGGATGGGCGATCCGAAAGGCTGTTGAAGCTCTCATAACGCTCTTGTCTTGAATTTTCCGAAAGGCTTCCATTTTAAAGTCAAGATCCGCGCAAATCTCGACGGCTTATTTTCACCGAGTTGAGCAACCTCAAATCCGAGGTCTTGGAAAGCAGAAATCGTTGATTTGTACTCACCACTTGCTGTATCTAGGGAACTCAGGGCACATTCGCTGAATATGGGCTCCTGACTGTCGGGAAGGGCAGGCGAGCTGACCGATTCTCTTCCATTTGCAGGTATTCACGATGGAGGTACACACGGAAGGACTCCGCGAGATATATTGTGAATTGGTGCCGCGGCGTCATCATGGACGCGAGAGAGCATTTACCCGCAAGCTGCTTTCCGCGAGTGTTATTGGAGTCATCATCATCGCTTTGATTGCGTTTTCCTGTTGCTCTTGTTCACCATCTACTTGAGACCAAGGCCCCCTCCTAGCTACATTCCAGGAAAATATATTGGTCCGACTTCCGCTTGAGCTTTGACAAGACGACCGGCCAGCCGAGGAAAGAAGAGTTTGCACATATTCGTTGTTCATCATCGGGACAATGGAAACAGAGCCAAAGACGTGGAAGGGATCTGACGTCAAAAGATGCCCCCCGACGGAAGCTTTCCGGAAAAAAGTGGACCATAGGCACTGTAGCTGCAGCGATTCTCGAATTTTAGCGATTTCAAGTTTTTCTTCCGGAAGATTCACTTGGTTATTGCAGACGGAGGCGCAGTCGTCGGAAGCTGAAACCTGCTGTGGTTGTTCCACACGAGGTCCAGATCAACCAGAAATTTTTCTCACCTCGAGTGCGGCTGCGGAATACCCAGAGCCGGATTTAGGATTTTGCCGCCCAAGGCTGGCTCGGAATACCGCCTGTCATGCTCTCTTGAAAATCTGAGAGTCAAACTAGTACGTGAGCGATTCTATCGTTTTGAGGCGTAGGGTCTATGGAACGGCGGAACACGTGAACCTGCGAACATCGAGGCTGGTCAGGCATTCGCTCTTTGCGTTCCGCTGAAATCCGAGCGTCATCTTCGGACGGTCTCCTGTTTGATTTTCGGAGGGATTTTCATAAAAGGGTATGTGCGGGGACAGAGAGCTTACGGCGTAGCTCTCGAGATGACTCAACCGACGAGACAGTCGAGCGGTCTAAGCAGTGTGTGCCACAGAAGCATGCTCGCAAAGCCACATGTGAAGCTTTCTCGGAGGGTATGTTGCGAGTTCGATCCCTGCAGCCGGCTATCTCATGAATGGTCTCCACGGCTCCCAAACCCTACAGGCGAATGCCGGAACCGATCCACCAAACTCCGCTGCTTGAAGCCTCGCATCATAGATTCTAGACGCTTCTTGCGGGGGGCCGGAGAGAGGGGACGACGGACGACGACGAGGAAAAATCCGCCGCCGATCACAAATCTGCCGCCCAAGGCTGTAGCCTTGTTAGCCTAATGGGAAATCCGGCCCTGGGAATACCCTTGATCCGCGATTGAGACCCAGACTGCGTCGATCGCCTTCCGGTGCTGCTTTGTCGACTTCTCGCCGATGTGTCTTGCTTCGTCAACATTTCGCAAATCGATCGACCTATGAAGCCGCCTACTGGGGATTTCTGGTCCTTTTTCACGTTTGAGAGCGGCGGAGAATAATCTTCCGATCCTGCTTGTTCGTCGCCGGAGTCCTCCTGTTTTCTAGGAGGAGCTTTGTCAGAGTTAGGAAGTATTGCTACGCTTCTCAAAACTCATGGCTACGCAAGTGCTGAGGCGCAGTTCTGTACACCTAGCTCGTTTCTTGGTGGGGGATTACTGCCGACTGGAGAGCGAGCGTTCGCTCACTGCTGAAAAAGGAAGGCGAGGTGGCCGATTCTTTGCGATTTGCAGCGATTGACGATGAAGGAACACACGAAAGGAGTGATCACCATCGTTCCAATCGCGTTTTTCCTGTTGCTCCTGTTCACTATCTACTTGAGACTAACGCCGCCACCTAGCTACATACCCGGAGAAGATGTTGGTTCGACTCCTGCTCGAGTTCCGACAAGACGAGGAAGAAAGAGTTTGCAAATGTTCGTTGTACATCATCGGGACAATGAAAACAGAGCCAAAGACGTGGTAGGCTACTTGGGCAAGTCTGTGTTCCAAGGCGACGAGAACGATTTTGAGCTGTCAGTGCACGCATTGAGCACGTCTAACATGAGCGGCACGACTTTGCGGATTGCTATCCTGGACGAGACATTATTTAGAGGAGGCGCAATCGTGGTGTTTGTCTCAGAGCTGTTGACACCAAGCGCGACCCAGATTGAAAAAATGATCAACAACGATCACAGAACCTGCACAATATTTAACAGAGCGCGATGCGTCGAAATATGTTCGGTAACTTTACAACGGAGCGAACCGATCCCGAATATGACTCCGGCACGTGTCACATACGACAGCATCTCTGTTAACGTGCCCAGTCTAGTTGAAGCTGTCCAGGACTCTGTGATATACAGACAATTGTCGGCTCACCAGTTCAGCTTGACACGCCGATGGAGAAGCTGTATGGAACACTCGTGAATGATGAATGATACATCGCGACGTCCCTTAGGTACACGGCTGTTGAATAGAACCACTGTGAGTTGAAGAAACTTCAGATGCAATCATCGACCTCGGCCGGAAGGGCATATTTTAGTCGAGTCCCCGCGCTTGGGGAACTTGTTGCGGTTTCAAATTGTTATATAATGGTTTGTCATTTCGTTATGCTGGATGCGACCTGTTGCACGTTGTTATCAAGAACTTCTCGATAAATACCAAATACATAAGATCCTAAACTGGAGTTCGTCCCTCGTTCTTTTCATCGTCCCTAGCTGTTGTTACAACATTGTTTATTCAACTAGTCCACTGTTTCTTAACCTTTTTGGGTCACAGGCCTGAAATATCCTCATGCCCCCTCTTTTCTCCCTATCAATGGATATTACTGCGAGAAAGTCAAGCAATCACCCACTTGATTTCACCCCATTCGGAAATATGTATGAAAACCAGCTTCAAGTTGGAGAGCGCGAGTTCACTTTCAATCTGTACATCTACAGAAGCAATGGGAGAATTGGTTTTACATTGAAATATTGAAATGCTTCGTCTTATCTTACGCTGAAGTGTACATGAGATTTTGACCTACTGTTCTCCTGTCTCGGAGTCTTCGTTTCAAGAGAGATAAGATGTTGATACAGTCAATTTTCAATGGGTTTCGTAGACGAGTGGCTCACAGATGTAAAGGTGATATTGGCGAGCTGCCACGAGTCGATGCAGAAGCAATGCTAGCAAGGATAGATGCTAAGACTTTCGCGAAAGTTAGAAAGAATCCAACTTTTTGTGATATTCTGTTTGATGTTGTGGTCACGAAGACGAGAGCCGCATCTACATATCGTCCGAAACTTGTCGCGAAGAACAATGCAGTCCAAAATACGTCTATCAGAGGTGGTACCGTCGACCGGGGTAATATTGGCCGCGGCCGTTCGCGATTGAGCTCTAGAAAGACGACGATGTAGGTACATCTGAACACGGTCCTCGAGTCCCCGACTCATGACAATAACGACGTTACCATCGACGGGAGCATCGGCACCGTGAGTGATTTTCTGCAATTTTTTGGAAAATTCCAACATTTTGGTATTCTCTGAAAGTTCGAAATAGTCTTCCTCGGAGCTCCCTCCTGGATGGTCCGAAAGCTTTGAAATTTCTGTCATCCCCAGTGCTATGTCTCGTCAATCCGTACCGTAGACCGAATCTCGAAAGCAGGCCTGGTTCTGCTTTTCTCGAACCTTTTGTAAAAAATCTCAATTCTAAGGGGTGATATTGGCCATGCCCAGAGTGTACCAGAAACTGAAAGGATCGGCCCGTTGACGGTAGTATGAGCCCGAGCAGCTCGAGTTGGCACTGGCAGGTGCGCGGAGTGGGAAATTGAGCCTCAACGAGGCCGCCGAGAAATATTCCGTGCCGCGAGGGACGTTGCAATTGCAATCCAAGATCGGAAGCCGCAAGCCGGGTGGAGGACAGACTGCCCTCCCTGTGGAAGAGGAGGCTGCGCTGGAAAAATGTGTGGGTCTCTGCGCGGATTGGGGGTTTCCCGTTACCAGAAGTGATTTCAGGAATATCGTGCATGGATTTCTAGAGGGATGGAATCGACACATCGCCAAGTCTAGAGGTGGGATTCCTGGCGACGACTGGGTGGCAAGATTCTTGAAACGGCATCCGAATCAGAAAGAGCGGTTCGGCGAGAACGTGATCAGTACTCGGGCTCGTATGTCGGAAAAGGAGATTCTAGCTGACCTCAAGAATTTAGATCTCAACCCTAGGGCAATGGTTCTGCGATGGAAATCCACTAAAAGTCCACCATTGTCGCAATAAATTCATAGTCTCTGGCCTGGAGTCGACGGAAAGAAAACCAAGTCCATCCTTCATCGATCCCTCTTCATTATTCATCATTGCAACCGAACACGGATCGAATTTCGAGCTCTGAGGAACCGGGAAATGGAGGTGGCCAAAATCACCCCGGGTACCGGGGTGGTATTGGCCACCATTCGCGACGATTCCTTTCTTACCAACGTCGTTCTTTTTTTCGAAAATTTAATGGGAGCTAGCCGAAGCATAGGAGTATCTAAGTTCAGGAGGTGAACCCTGGCAATCGAGGTCAAAAATTAATTTTCCTGAAAAACGTGAAAATCGAGCCAATATCACCCCGGTCGACGGTACGGCATATCCAAACCTGTACCCATATTCAGCTTGCCGAATTGAGAATATGTTCGAATAGGTGTTTTCTCCCCGTGACAATCACTGAAAAGAACTTTGATGCCCCCAGAGATCTCATGCCCGGAGCGGGCCGCCCCCTCCCTCTACGCTGTGGGGAGACCAAGGAGCCCTTGTGAGTTCCGATCGTTTTGCGCCTTCATGCTCGCTGGTCTGGCCGCGAACTAGGAGATTGTTGATCGATGTCGCGGTCGGCGTCGCTAGGATCATCGGTTGGCACCGGGATGTCAGCCTCAAAATCTCCAAACACAGCACGGGTGTTGCGTGCCCTTTCCGGGAGTGCGATCTGATTTGTGCCCGCCGGCTCATGGCTACCGTAGATGCCCTTGAACAGCCGTGAGCTTTCGCGGTTTCCGTTTTGAGACAATAAAAACTGTCAGAATTCAGTCAGCTGACCCAGGTGTATCCGCACGGCGGAATTCGGGAGGAAATCTACGGTTATCCGTGGGCAGCCGCGGGCGATCTGTCGCCGCCCAGTATCGTGAAGAACGTACTCCGGAGATTGGATAACCAATCATACTGAAAGATGAGTTTCACTTTCAACTCTGAATCGAGCTTGTGGAGTACATTTTCAAGTGTGCGTAATGCTGAACGAATGAGTCGGCTTCGATGGGAAAGACGTGAGGATCCAATTCTCCGTGCTTGCAGTGGCGTATTTCGAGGGTGAGGGGGGAAAGATTTTCCAAGCGCTCGCATTCGGGGAAATATTTGGCCCGACTCTGTATGTAACCCGAATAGCACGTGGTATGATAGGGAGAACGGATTTCCACGTGCGATGAGATGGAGGAATGAGGCTGGAGGATTGTGATGCGCAGAAGGGCAGGCGATTCGAGGGAGTCGAAGCGTTGTCTGAAGAATATTTGTGAGTATAGAACGTGTTTTCAGACGACTTCTTATGGTGCGACCGGAATGAAGGAGTAATTTCATGCTGTGTTTCGGTGCCAAAACGGACCTACCGTGTTTCTCTCATAGTAAGCCATACCCTGAAAATAAGCCGTAGCCCTATTTTCGCTAATTCCGGCAATAGAAGCCGTACCCCCGAAAATAAGCCGCAGCGGAAATCGCCTCGTGGCCCGCGGAGGCGAAACTTTCGCCGTGAAATCTTCAGATATCCCGCCACGGATGTGCACGTTAACGCGAATTGATGCCTGCGGCTCCTGAGAATTCTACGGGGAGGGTTTGTGAGCCTTGTGTCCTTTGCGTGTCAAAGACTATGTGCGGTCAGAAGCAAATGATCACATTGAAAATCGCATGAAACGAAACTAGCGCAGCAACTTCGTGAAGCCGGCACTAGCGGAAGTTGTTTCCTAGGTGAAGAATTCTTGGGAAAAAATTTGCGAAGGTTGCGTCAGGAATGCGTTGCGAGCTGGAAATCTAGGAATAGGTATCCCGTTTGAAGAGACCTACGTATCGAAACACGATCGCCTCGGTCCGAAAATTCTCTTGGAACACGACATACGCGAATCGGAACAGGCATTGTTAAACATTACGGTATTTGACGATGTCCCAGAGGGGGGCGACACGATTGTTCCAGATCGAGCACTCACCGGTTTAGGCTCAGCTATCCTAAAAATCCCCATGTGAGTACAGTAATATAACCTTGGCTGACAATAAAAGCCATCCCCCGAAAATAAGCCGTACCCCATTTTTCTAGCATCTGAACAAATACAAGCCATGGCTTACTATAAGAGAAACACGGTATCACCGTTCAAGTTCTCCTCCTCGAGGTCCGGGCGGGCCTACAGGTTTGCCCTGTAGGAACGTCCGCCTCTTGCTTGCGAAAAAACATTGACCAGGAGCGGCAGACAATGATACATCCCTGGCTCGGGATCTTCGACAACGAGACCGCCCACCTCACCTGGATTGCTGAGAAACCACTCTGTTGCGCACCCCTTCCCTTCGAGATGCTTTCATGAAGTTGCTGCGAGTATTGATGCTTCGTGCCAAGAGACTCTTGGCCGTTTCTTCCGCCTACGAAGCCCTGTCCTCTGATATGGCACCCTGCAGACGGCTTTCCGGACCCTTGGTTCGTCAAGCATTTCTGGAGTTTCCGAAGAGTCCTACGGAAGCAGTGAGAAATGCAGAAAAGAACTGCGGGGCGTCTCACGTCTACACTTTTGTGACCTCGGAGGGAAATTTTCATAGTGCGGGGACATCCGGCATCCGGCCATAGCAGCTCGAGTTCTTCTTGAACGCGTTCTCACGAATTCTGAAGCTCTTTCCACTGGGACTCAGGGGCTCGTTGAGGTTCTCTAGGCTCTATGCGGCCGGTCTCCTCCGGGGAGGGCAACGAGCACCGGGGCATGCTTCGTTTCGATCTGTTCACATGAGGGAAGACACACGATTAATAACACATCGCTGCCACTCCACACTGTCGAGATTAAAATTCCAGGAGGGTGCGGAACGGTGATCCGTCAAAAAAGCTTTCCAAGCGCGAAGCGCCGGGGCTCGAGAGAATTATCAGCGGGAGGACTGATGTTTCACGAGTGAATCGGATACAATTCTAGCGAGTCGTGATTCTAGAACTTTAAAGCATCAAGTCCCCATCGCACAGCGGTTCAGGCGGTTAAATAATGTTCTGCACGGATCAAAGAATCCATAGCCATTGGTTGCACGTTCGTCAACTATCCACTATCGAATGAGGATCAGATTAAGATGATCGTTTGCAGAATGGTTGAACCAGCTCCGAGCCATCGTTCCCACAGTTTGAGCCAATGACCCATCTTCCTCGAGAATCAAGTGAGCCCGTCATGCCGCGCAGCAGGGAAAGTATTCTGAGCTGCTCATCATCGCTGAGGAAACTGAATCATTCAATCAAACTGGTTGTGCGTTAAAATCATTTTGGGTGAATTTATTGTTCATCACCCTACACAATTTGAACAATCACTCTATGGGCAACAATATATTATAAACTGTATCCTATAAAATTCAAACAGGTGCAAGTACCTTATCACTCGAATCGCCCGCAGAATGAGACTTTCTTCCAATCAGTTCAGTCTTATAAAAGCATGCGTTCCAACAATTGAAGCGATATTGTGGTTGCTTCCACCGACTTCCCCCAAATTATGTCAACTATGGGTCTCAGATGAGCGAACAAATCTATCGCATCGCCACTCATCCTGCAATCCTCGACGTTGAGCTTCCGAAGGTGGGTGCACTGATCTTGCAAAGCATTGAGACTTTGATCCGTGAGCCATCGACAGCCCTTCAATATCAGAGTTCTTAGAAGCGGCAAACATCGTACGACCGTTATCAGACCGACGTCTGTGATCCGAAAACAGCCCGAAATGTCGAGGTACTCCAAGCAGACGTGATTGTTGGCAATGCTGACCAGAGCCCTATCCTTCAACCATGAACAGTGTGCCATGGTGAGCGTCTTCATATCCGGAGCTCCTATCCCGTTTTCAAGCGACCGGTCTGATATTCTTACAAGACCCGAGATATCCAAGACTCGCAGATGCTTCAACTGGTGGAATTCACATCCGTCGTGAAGCACAGGGGAGTAGTTGAGGTTGAGTTCTTCGAGTCTCTTGAAACTGTCGCAAATGATCTGAAAACAGTAGGAGTTGAGCTTGAAGCATTCGCGCAGTTCGAGGGTCCGAAGATCTCTGAGTGACGCGAGTTGACGAAGTGCCTCCCGGTCACAATCGGTGTAACTCAAATCGAGGTGTTGCAGTCCCGTCAACGTCCTCAGGCTGCCCCAAGAGAGAAGTCGGATTTGCCAGAGAGGGTCTCGACCACCGCTCAGATTGAGATGTCGCAGTTTGTTGAGTTGAGCGATCCGCTGGAGGCTCTGATTCGAGATCAGCGAACAGAAGCCGAGATCGAGATATTCCAAGTCAGTGGTTTTTCTGAGGATGCGCTCCAGATTATCATCATTGATCTGGCTGGTGCTATTGAGCGACAAGAGACGCAGTTTCGAGCAGTCTCCGATCGCTTCATAAGCTCTCGTCGTTAGCCGATTGCAACGGTCCAAACGCAGGCTCCTCAGGCTTTCGCGATAGAGTCCCACGATCGGAATCAGGGCTTGGTCGGTAATGAGCGTGCTACTGAAATCCAGATCGACAAACTCTTGCTTCGATCTCACCATACAGTCAAGAACGTTCGGAAAAGTCAAATTGGGCGGGTTGAATCCGATCGTCCTTCGCGTACCCGGTGCGAAGATTGGTGTCTTACATCCTGCCAGATGGAGGGAAGTGATGTTGGGCATGAGCGTCAGCATTCGGTCGAACGACGCATCTGTCAAGAATTGATTCGTTCGCAGGGACAGGTGTCGAACATTACGCAATGATTGTTGAACTTTCGCGACGCAAACCTTCTCGGGACACTCGGATTCTAGGATGTCGAAACTCGCCACGCGGCCACAATCTGTTGAGCAAAGTTCTCGTTTGATTCTCCCAAAAATATCCGGGGAAATCCCAGGGTAGATGTTCGAAGATCAAACGTCGACGCATTGAGAATTCATGAAGTACCTGTGAGTTCAAGGGACTGTAGCTTCTGGCACCCTTCAAGAATCGCATAGAATAATTCGGCATCCAAGATTTCACATTTTTCCAGCTGCAAACTGACGAGGTCTCCAGCGATTCGCGACCAAAACTCCGCGTGACGTTCGGACAGCTTCCCTGTGGATTTCACGGGAAAGAAACTTACTCACGATTGAGCTCCAAATCTCATGATACAGTATGAAATACAAGTATATATTATATATATTTATGTATATATCGAAGACTTGAGATCTTGCTACTTACCATTCAAGATTTTCAAATTCGGATATTGACGACAGCTGTCAAGCAGAATGGGAGTCACTCTATGCAGGTCAGCGACGCGAAGAACCAAAGAAATATCCCTCAATGAACGCGAGGTGGAAACGATTTCAGACCATCGCTTGCATACCAAGGCTGCACTGAGACGGTCCGGGCGCCGGAGATGCAGGAAGATTTTCTCGATCAGCTGAAAGAGCGTCAACAATTATTGTGGGACACGGGCCCAAAAGGGAGATCGGTTTCTCGGTGCGAATTGGCCAGCTATCTATTCCAGCATTCCTCTCGCGATTTCCCCGGCACGCAGGTTGCCATTGATCTCTACTCCAATCGAGCGTTCGGATGCTCCACCGATGGAAAACTCTCGATTTCAGAAAAATATCAGCACAAACCTCAGTTGGAAGCTCCTCCATATTCTTCACGTACACTGCAGCGACACTGTTGATATCTTAACTCTGCAAATCCTCAGTCTCCGCGCATAATAAACTCAAATCTCTCTCGGTCACTGCCAGTCACCGAACGCTGGTCAGTGGTGAGCTGTATTTTTGGTGATCGGTGACTCCTCGGAACCAAATTGCCGCCCGGCAGCTTTTCAGACGTGCAGAGGACGACGTGCCGCTCGGGATGTCTGGTTTCACGTCGACACGAACTCGATCATGAACCCATCGGCGCTGCATCGCGAGATGTCTTGTGTCGGGCGATTGCGTTTTTTTCGAGCCCAAAATCGCAACCAATTCGCGCTGGAGCGGCTTCCACGGAGCTCAAGTATCTATTTCCATCATTCGCGGCCGTTTGTCACAGTGAGCGATCAGATAAATGACCGCTTGATCTTCGGCAGGCGTCTAACGAAACATCGGAAATACAACGATTCACGACAAACATTTCAACCTCGATCGATGTTTTTGCGGCGAACGCGTGCTCACAGGCGGCCGGATACTGCTCTTGTAGGCTCGAAAAGTGCCGGCCCATGTCCAGCGGGCCCTGCTATCTGGCGGGTACTTCGTGCTAAAGCTAGAATTGGGAACCCGGATCATACAGAAAACTCCATCTGACCTACTGCGGGCCACAATCCCTTGGAACGGGTCTGATTCCGGATCCTCCAACTTCACTTATCGCGGCCCACCGATCTTCGGACATACTATCCGGTCACTCTATTTGCTCCTCGATTTTTACGAGCTGGGCCAGAGTCTGATAAAGGATAAGATACTGCTGTCTCGAGTCTCGATTGAGTCGGTGTGGATATCGTGAAAAGTTCCGCCTTTCCAAGATCGTATTCCGGAAGCGAGATCGGAGCAGGTATAGATCCCAGATACGTGGCCATGGAAATCCTGGCTCTGAGGGGAGAATATCTTAAGATTCGGTGTAATCTTCTTTCAAGCTCTTCGTCGGAATCTGAACTCAGTTTTTGTCTCGCTCCCGACCGAGGAACCCACGCCAAGAACTGGACAGCACGAGAGCTTTCGAACCAACAGCGTTGCAGAGTGACCGAGCGAGTCGCGGGCATGCTGAAGCTATCACGAGGGATCTGTGTCTTCAAAGTGTGATCCCGATCTGATCTTTGGCCTCACCACAACACAAACCACGAGTTGGCGCTTCGAACAGATATTTTCTTGTCATTTGGACAGATTCATTAGCCTTCCTATCTCGGGGAGATCATTCGCGCCTCCTCCACCTCCTAGGATCTGTTTCTATTGGTTTGTGGTATGTGGTTTGCTATCGCCGACCAACCGTCGTGAAAGAGCCCACTGGATAGTCGCAGGATGTAGATTCGCTCAGAACAGCGTTCGATCGACCGGCAAGTCACGCAGAGGCTATAAGAGAATCTCCAGCCCAACGCCAGGACGTCCTCACAGGACCCTTACGGAAGATCGATTGTTGATTCATTGTTGGAAATGATTGATTGGATGGATACTATCACTGATTCAGTGAAGCCGTTTGTTGGCTCGTATGGCTTACGATGAATTTATCATTGATGGACCCCTTCATTTTGGCGATCGCTCTTCGGGGAACCACAAATCATTATCTTCGTTTTCCCTATTTCCAAGGATCGAGGATCCGTTTTCTGCCTTGTGTGTCTCCCCTTGGTGAGCGTCTCCGCGATTGATCGGATTCACATTATTTTTCCCGTCCAATCGATGCCTAAAATGGATCTCAAATGATGTTCCAAATCTATTGCTTAGTGGCTTAGCGACTCATCAGGAGAATTTCAGCCGCGACAAACACGACTCCGCCGACATCAGACCGACATCCGTGCTCCGAGAACAGCTCGGAAGGTCAGAGTGCTCCAGGAGAACGTGATGGTTGGATTGAAGTCAACATTGTTGGGCCATGGAACCCTACCCGTAGTTGGTGCGCGGACCTCAGCAGAACTCCACTCTGGAACGTTCTCCGTTGCTGTTGGGGGAATTTCCTCCGGATCGAGGTCGAGAGCACTTCGAGTTGGAACATTTCGCGCCTTCGTTGGAATGATCTCGATCGACTTGGGAACTTCGATCGGGGAAACATGGATGGCTTTCTTCTTCGGAACAGCCTCCGTTGTGGTTGATGTCACCTCGATCGGGCTGTCATCGATGGTGTTCGACTTCGCAGCAGTCTCTGTTGTAGTCGAGAGAAGCTTGACAAGATCGACGAAGTTTTCTTCAGAGACCTCTTGAGTTGGGGCCTCTGTTTTTGTGGAAGCGGGAAAGGCGGGAGCTGGGAGCTTCTCGAACCGGAGCGGTCCTCGCGGGCCGTAACTGAAGTAGTATCCGATGAAATCGGAGGGACATCTTCTGGTTCTTCCCTTAAATTGGGGAACGGTGTACTCTGTAGAAGGGAATATGTCAAGATGGTCTCGCTCCATTCATTATATATGAACATACAAATACTCATGAAAATTATCTGATTATTCTGGAGTTCCCGTTTCGGCAGCTCGCTAACCGATATATATGATGAGGTTCATCTCAAGCAGCTAAGTTTCGAATAACGTCCCGTCGCTCGCGTAGTCTTCGTATTTCACTCCAATGAGAGAGGAAGTGTCTTTTCCAAACGACGTGGCCATAAATTTCGCGAACTATTCCCTGTCCTGAATGCTCTGATTGAAGTTTTTGATCCAAAGCTTGATAATCTCCAAACAAACTCCGGGCTTAGTGCTACACAGTGTCGCTGGCTTTGTCGCATCTTCTTTGAGGAGTCGTACTCTGATTATATAGTCTGAAGAGTCCTCCAGCTCCATGCGAATCTTCAAAATAGTTCCATTGCGCACATCGTTTGCAAGTCCATAGATTTCTAGAACTTGCCTCCTGGCTCCCATCCTGACTCCCAGATTTTTCAGATTGGACGTCCTCACATCTTCTGCGATTCGGAATCTTGAGAAATCGAGCTCGTATTTGAAGAACATACCCTGCCGTATGGTATACGACGGCACGGAAAAAACTGTCCATTTCCCCGTGAGATTATGATCTCGCTCCATGATACCATGTCCAAAATGATGAGTTCCAGGATTCAAAGGGAAGATGTCGAGTGAATTATAGTCTTCCGGTCCCGATTTCAATTTTGCGATCCCGTTCCCGCAGAATCCCAAACGATCTCGAGCACCTGCAAAGTATTTCGAAAACAAAGCTGTCACGCTTCCTTGATCTCTGATCGGTTGCCTTGAGAAAACGTTGATCTCCCTGGTGGAGCTGTCGACGGCGAAATCGCCTGTCCAGGATGGCTCGATTGAGAGCTCGATCGATCTTACGGATGGCAAGTTTCTGAAATCCCAGCGACGAAAATCGGATTTTGCAGAATTAGAGTGAGCGGAAGGTGTTCCGCGAGACTTCTAGGACATCTACAGCGCTCTCGCCGAAAATTCTTAGGAACTCCGGAATTGAGATCAGCGCGAATCTTGATAGGCTTCTCGCGGAGTCGCGCAACCTCAGATGCGAGGTCTCGGAGAGCAGAAACCTTTGATTTGTACTCACGTATTGTAGTATTCAGGAAATTCAGGACACATTCGTGGGATTTGGGCTCCTGATGCAACAACGAGAGCTGCCGCAAAGTAGAGCGCCATGAAGAAATGTGAAGTGCCCATTGGAGCGTCAGCGACCACCGGGCGCCAGTTGGGATTATAAGAGATGAGTGGTTCCACGTCGACGCGAACTCGATTACGAGGACTCATATCGGCGCTGCAACGCGAGAGAGTGCTTCTTGTCCAGTTTCGAGCGATTGCGTCTGGTCCTAGCCCGAGACCGCAGCCGACACGCGCTAGAGTGGTTTCCACGAAGTTTAAGGATGCAGACAACTACGGCATTCCTCATTATAACTGCTTTCAGTCTTCCAGGCCTGGTGGTGGTGGTGGAGGGGTAGCCATCTATGCACACACCGCACTGCACATTGAGTCGTCCGACTCCTGGTGCAGTGACGACGGGTGCGTGCAGGTCGTCCGTATCAAAATCCGCCGTCCCGGCTTCGAGGGCTTTGTCATTGGAGCTTACTCCCGAAGTAGGGAGTACTACCAAACTCTAATTGACCTCCTCGACTGCAGTATTCCCACGAACACTGACCTACCTGTTATCCTAATGGGCGACATGAACATCGATCTCCGGAGGAGGGAGCATCATTGCCTCGAATACTGCTCTTTCCTCTCGGGCAGGGGCATCGTCCAGGTTGTTGATTTGGTCACTAGACCTAATCTGAGAAGCGATGCTCAGGATTCCGGCTCCTGCCTTGATCATGTCGCCATCGCAAATTGTGAGCGGTTCATTCAGGTCAAGTCATTCGTGGTTGAAACGATCTTTTCCGATCATTACCCAGTTGGCATCTCATTGACGGGTAACAAAGCTGCTTTGTCGGTCTCTCCGACCGAGGGTCCCGTTCTCCCGCGCCGTTCGTTCGACGCTCGGAGTTACGAGGAATTCCTCAAGCGGCTATCCGGGACGGACTGGCAATCTGTGGTCAGCTCTAATGATGTCAATGAGGCTTTCAACAATTTCAACAGCACGTTGTACAGCTTGTATAATGAGAGCTTCCCTCTGAAACAGCGAAAACGGTCTCACACCGGCGGTGGATCCTCGTGGTTCACAGCCGAGCTGAGGGAACTGCGGAGAGCTGTCGACAAGGCCCATAAGAGATACTGCAGGCTCCGAGATGACACCGACAAACAGATCTACAAGCATTGGTTGAAGATCTACAAGAAGAGAACCAGGGAAATCCGTGAAGCATACTATGACCGCCTCTTCGATGGTCTTCGAGGTAAACCCGCCAGATTGTGGAACTTTGTCAACAACCTGTGCGGTAGGTCGAAAAAGAAAGCTGAGATTCCCGCTCGTCTTGATGTCGGTGGTAAAATTATCTCGGAGCCAGATATGGTTGTCGATACGCTGAACGAGCACTTCTCCTCGATCGGCATGAAGACAACCGCGGTTCTCTGTGGTGCTCCTTCTGTCGCTGACGCCTCCGATGCTCCTCGTGGACCGGGTAACTGCTCATTCTCACTGCGCAAGGTTGAGCCGCATGAGATTTGCAAAGCTGTCAAAGCTGCGAGGACTGACCTTAGCAACTCTCTTGAAAACGTTCCGAGTCGTCTATTTGCGGACTTTATGGTCCACCTCGCAGGCCCTCTAGCTGCCATCTTCAACTCTTCAGTCACAAGCGGGAGCTTCCCCGATGCTCTGAAAGTTGTTTCTGTAGTTCCGTTGTATAAAGGGAAGGGCTCCAAAGCCGACCCCTGCAACTACCGGCCTATTTCTCTCGTGTCTTTCTTGTCGAAGACATTTGAGCGATTGGCCAAATGGCAGCTCGAGGATTTCCTCGAGTCACAGAATTTCTTTAGCAAGAGCCAATTTGGCTTCCGAAGCGCACGATCAACAGAGTTGGCTCTAGCGCATGCATGGCACGAGATTGTGGAGACGGTGGAGAATGGTCAACACTGCCTAGCTGCGTTCCTGGACGTGGCTAAAGCATTTGACTGCCTCAACATCTCCTACTTTACCGATATGCTCAGAGAAGTTGGGTGCTCGCCGTTGACGGTGAGTTGGTTCAGCTCGTATCTGAACGGACGCACCCAGACGGTTAAAGTTGGACAACGGAGGTCTGCCGCGCGTGAACTGAGCATTGGTACGCCTCAGGGATCCGTGGTCGGGCCTTTTGCGTTCATCGTGTACCTCAACTTCGTACTCAGAGCTATCGAAAGGGATGTTGAGTGCCGCTCCATAGTCTATGCCGATGATACAACTCTGTTCTTCAAAGTGTCGACTTCGCTTGATGAAGACGAACTCGCGAACGTTGGACGGAGTATAGGAAGAGCTATAGGCCATTTCAACAGATTTGGTCTTGTTGTTAACTCTTCAAAAACCGCTTTGGTCCTCTTTCGCAGCTCTCAGAGGAAACTGATCACAGATGGGCTTAAGGTTGAGGTATTGGGTGAAAGCCTTTCTCTTGTCCCATCGGTACGATGCCTCGGTGTCGTGCTCGACGAGGGCATGAGATGGCGGTCACATCTGAATTCCATTTCCGGGAAGTGTTATGCTGTCACTGCCTCCCTTGCGCGTCTCCGGAAGACTGGCGCTAACACTAGTCTTCTTGTCCAGATCTACAGAGCGCTTTTCGAACCCGTGCTGACTTATGGAGTAGCACTTTGGGGCAGCTCGTATGAGAATGTTATTCGGAGCGCGCAAGTTCTTCAAAACGACGCTATTAGAGCGATTACAGGTCAGCCACGCGACTCATCCGTGTCCATATGGTATTCTAAACTCAAAATACTCCAGGTTAAAAAGATAGCAGTCTTGAAGCAAGCCATTCTGGCGTTCAAGACTGTCCGAGGCTCCATAACTCCAGATGGCCCCTTCGATTTTGTGCATCACCCCTCGGGCTCTGCTAGACTTGTTGGCAGTTATAGGATGCCCAGAGTTCGTCTCACGGCGTCTGAACACAGTCTCAAATGCCGTCTGCCTGCGATCTGGAACAAGCTGCCGCCCTCTGTGAGGGAGGTAGCCTCTGTTTCAGTGTTCAAGAGCGAAGTGACGAAGCTACTCCTCCAGGATGGCTTCGAGTTCTAAATGTATATTTGTATATACTTGTGTTGTGGTTTCTAAATAATTATGTACATCAATAATCTACCCATGTTTTAAACAAACAGGTAACGAAATAAAAATCTATCTATCTATCTATCTATCTTAAGTATCTATATCTGTCATTTGCGGTCGTTTGCCGCAGTGAGGGACACGACAAATGACGGCTTGATCCTCGCGCAGTCGTTGGATGGAACATCAGAGATATGACGATTCAAGATGAACATAGAAACCTGAATCGATGTTTTTGCGACAAGCGCGCACTCAGACGGGGCCGGATATTGCTCTGGTGAGCTCGGAAAGTCTCGCCATTCGGAGCGGAGATTGTCGTTCCTCTGACATGAGATGTTGTTCTGTACGACGTTCACTGTTCACATTCAAGCTCCGTGCCAAGGCTTGAGAGAACCCGTTTTCTGATCAATGATCACGATGGAGGGGCTTTCGGCCGGGAATTTCCCGAGTGCGATTTTGGCAACCTCATTGAATGTGCGGTCTGCGAGCCGCTCAAGCGACGTACTTCCTTGATCATACAGGCGACTGAAAAGAGAACCGGGGATCTGCGCAGAGGCTCGTCACGATACTCTCACTCCTGCGACTGGTACATGGTGCGACGAATCAGTCATCCGATGTAAATCAGCGGGCGAAAAACATTGACGGTGAATTGCTGCGAAACCACTCTGGTGCGCAGCCTTCCTCCGAGTTGGGGAAGTCGCCGCGAATATTGAGGTTTCCTATCACTCTTGACCTCTTTTTTCGCTTACAAAGCCTTGTCTCCGATTGTGGCAAGCTGTAGACAGCTTTGCGGACTCTTAGTTGGTCGAGCATACCTAGACTCTCCGGGGAGTCCTACGGTAGCGGTGAGAAATGGCGAAAACAAACTGCGTAGCGTCTCGGTTCTGCTCCGTCGTGATCTCAAAGAAGAAAGATAGCGATTAGAAGTGTTCTTGAACGCGTCCGCAAGAGTTCTGAAGCTCTTTCCACTGGGACTGAGGGCCTCAATGAGGATCTGCATGCGGCCGATCTCCTGCCGGGAGGTCAACGAGCATCAGGACATTCTTGATTCGATCTATTCACGTGATATCTCAATATGATGTTCGACGCGTACATCGGATAGGATTGCATGTTTTGATTTTGACCGCACCTCAAATCCCCATCGCTGAGCGGTCACATCTCTCGACACGCTTCTCAACTCTTCGATAGTAGGGATCAGATTCAGATCACGAATTACAGAACAGTTGAACCAGCTCGAGACCATCATTCCCAAAGTTCGAGCCAATGATCCAGCTTTCGCGCAAATCGACTGCGCTCGTCATTCCGCGCAGTAGGAAAAGTATAATGAGCCGCCGATCATTCTCGCATCAAGGTTTATTCTCAATCTATCCTCCAGCCTTTATTATCTTATTATTATTCATCCTTCAACCATTAACTCTATGAATAACAATATATTACAGACCATATCCCATCGAATAACAACAGTTGCAGGTGAAATATCACTTGAATCGCCAAAAAAATGGGACTTTCTTGCAATCGGTTCACCCTCCCAGAAACGTTGGTTCCGTTCCGACACTCGAAAAAATATCGAGGTCGCTCTCACCTAGTTAATGACAACGCGACAATGACAATGATGCGCTAACAGATCAATTGCATCGCCACTCATCGCACAATTAACGACGTTGAGATTCCGAAGGTGGGGACAGAGGTCTTGCAAAGCATGGAGACTTCGATCCGTGAGTGATCGACAGCTGTGCAATATCAAAGTTCTCAGACGCGGCAAACATCGCAAGGCCGATATCAGACCGACGTCCGTGATTTGATCACAGCAGGAAAGGTCGAGGTATTCCAAGCAGACGTGATGGTTGGCAATGCTGACCAGAGCGCCATCCGTCAACCATAGACAGAGTCTCATACTGAGCATCATCATATCCGAAACTCCTAAGCCGTTTATTAGCGACCGTTCTGAGAATCCTTCAGCACCCGTGATATCCAAGCTTCGCAGATTCTTCAATTGGTGGAACTTACATACTCCGTCATCCGTCAGCTCGGAACTGAACGCGACGTTGAGAGTTTCGAGTTTTTTGAAATTATCGCAAATGATCACGAAACATTCGATGTCGAGCTTGTGGCAATAGCACAGTTTGAGGGTCCGGAGATCTTTGAGTGACGCGAGTTGGCGGAGTGCTTTCACGTCGCAATCAGTGTAACTCAAATTGAGATGCTGCAGTTCAGTCAATGCCCTGAGAATACCCCAATTTCCGGGTCTGGTTGGCGGGTGAGCAATCAGATTAAGATATCGCAGTTTCTTGAGTTGGGCAATCAGCCGAAGGGTCTGACTCGAGCTCCGCGAACCGAAGCCGACGTCCAGATGTTCCAAGTCAGGAGTTTTCGTGAGGATGCGCTCCAGATTATAATCAGCAGTCTGGTTGTTCTGATTGAGCGACAAAAGACGCAGTTTCGAACATTCTCCGATCGCTTCATAAGCTCTTGCCGTCAACCGAACGCGAGAAATAAGACGCAGGCTCGTCAGACTTTCGCGATAGAGTTCCAAGATCTGAATCAGGGCTTCGTCGTTGATGTGCGTGCAACTGAAATCCAAATGGACAAATTCCTGCTTCGATCTCATCATGCAGACGGGAACGTTCTGGAAAGTGAACGCGGTATCGCTAAACTCCATGGTGCCGTCGTCTAAAGCTCGAAATACACGCGGAGGGCCTTCAGCCAGACGGAGGGACGTGATGTTGGGCATAAGCGTGAGCATTTGATCGAACGACGCATCTGTAAAGCGTCGATTGTTTCGCAGGGACAGGTGTCGAACATTACGCAATGATTGTTGAACTTTCGCGACGCCAATCTCCTTGGGACACTCGGATCCTAAGAGGTCGAGACTCGCCACGCAGCCACAATCTGTTGAACAGAGTTCTCGGTCAATTCCCCTAAAGATCTTCAGAAAAATCCTTGAGTGGACGTTTGGAGATCAAACGTCGACGCATTGAGAATTCAAGAGGTACCTTTGATCTCAAGGGATTGGAGCTTCCGACACCCTTCAAGGATCGCATAGAATACATCGGAATCCGAGATGTCACAATTCTCCAGCTGCAAACTGACGAGGTCTCCAGCGATTCGCGTCCAAAACTCTGCGTGACACTTGGACAGCTTCCCTGCGAATTTCACGGGAAAGAAACCTACTCACAATTGAGCTCTAAATCTAATGACACATGATGCCGCGACTTTCGCCGAAACAACGAAGACCTGAGATCTTTCCACTTACCATCACAGATTTTCAAGTTCGCATATTGACGACAGCTGTCAAGCAGAGTGGGGGTCGCTATCTGCAGGTCAGCGACGCGAATAACCAGGCAAACATCAGTCAAAAAACGCGAGGCGGAAACAATCTCATTCCATCGCTTGCAAACCAAGGCTGCACTGAGACGGTCTGGGCCCCGCAGATACGAAATTATTCTCTCGAGCAGCTGAAAGAGCATCACCAATTATTGTGGGACACGGGCAATGCGGAAGATCGGTTTCTCGGTGCAAATTGGCCAGCAATCCACTCCAGCATTTTCTCTCGCAATTCTTTCGGCACGCAGGTTGTCATCGATCTCCACTCCAACTGAGCGTTGGGATGCCCCACCGATCGAAAACTTTCAATTTCATAGAAATATCGCCACAAACCTCAGTGGGAAGTTGCTCCATATTCTCCACGTACACTGCGCCGACACAGTTGATATCTTAGCTCGGGAAATCCTCAATCTCCGCGCGTAATAAATTCAAATCTCTCTCGGTCACTGGCAGTCACCGAACAATGGTCAGTGGTGATTTGCTTTTTTGGCGATCGTTCATCTCCTCGAAACAAAATGTTCACCCGGCAGCTTTCTCAGACGTGCAGAGGACAACGCGCCGTCCGAGATATGTGGCTTCACGTCGAGGCAAACTCGATCACGAGGACTTCCATCGGCGCTGAATCGCGAGAGATAGCTGTTTGTCCTGTTTGTCTAGATTCGGGCGATTGCGTTTGTTTCGAGCCCAAAACTGAAACCGACTCGCGCTCTCACAGAGTTCTAGTATATATTTCGACCATTCGCGGTCGATTGCCACAGTGAGCAACCAGACAAATGACGGCTCTATCCTCGGCAAGCGTCGAGGGAAACATCAGAAATATTACAACTCAAGATGAACATAGAAACCTTGATCGATGTTTCTGCGACCAGGAGCGACGAGTGCGACTCTCGCACTCAGGAGCGGCTGGATACTGCTCTGGAGAGCTCAAACAGTTCCGTCAATCGGAGCAGGATTGTCCTTCCTCTCAGATGTTGTTCTGTTTGACGTTCCCTGTTCACATCCCAGCCGCAGCCCCGTGCCAAGGATCCAGGAAACCCACTTTCTGATCAAAGCCATGGGTCATGGTGGAGCGGCTTTCGGCGAAGAATGCTCGGCGAAGAAGCCGACCTTGTTGAATCGAGATCAGATTCATATCATCAATTATTATGGAACGGTTGAACCAGCTCGAGACCACCATTCCCACAGTTCGAGCCAATGACCCATCTCTCGCGGGAATCGAGTGTGTTCGTCATGCCGCACAGGAAGGAAAGTCTATAGAGCCGCTGATCATTCTCGCATCAAGGTTTACTATCGTTTGAAAAGACTTCAGGAACCTCCACAGGAAATCGATTGTCTTTGAGAGGAGACTATGAATCATTCAATGAACCTAATGGCTCCTTCGAATCATTTCGAATGAATTTATCCTTCAGTAGCCTGCGCAATTCAATCAATACCTATATGAACATCAATATGCTACAGACTTTATCCTATCGAGCACCGACAGCTAGAGGTTACTTACTACTTCAATCGCCCGCAAAATAAGACTTCCCTCCAATCGGTTCACTCTTCCAGAAACGTTAGTTCCAACACTCGAATTGGAATCGCTCTCACCTAGTTAATGACAACGATGGTCTCATTGTCAGATGAGTTAACAGATCTATCGCATCGCCACTCATCGAGCAAAACCCGACATTGAGCTTCCGAAGGTAGGGACAGTGGTCTGGCAAAGCATGGAGAGTTCGATCCGTGAGCAGAATCCCAAACGATCTCGGGAGCACCTGCAAAGTATTTCGAAGACAAGGCCGTCATGCTTCCTCGATCCCTGATCCGTCGCTTTTCGAAGACGTTGATCTCCCTGATGTTGTTATCAACGGCCAACCCGCCTGTCCAGGGTGGCTCGATCGAGAGCTCAATCGATTTTACAGGTGGCAAATTCGTGGAGGTATCCCTGTGTATGAAACCGGACTCAGTCAGAAGCATTTGGATGAACGATCCGAAAGGCTGTTGAAGCTCTCATAGCGCTCTTGTCTTGAATTTTTCGAAAGGGTTCCATCTTATTGTTATAGTCAAGATACGCGCAAATCTCGGCGGCTTATTCTCGCCAAGTTGAGCAACCTCAAAACCGATGTCTCGGAGTGCAAAAATCGTTGATTTGTACTCACGACTTGCTGTATCCAGGAAACTCAGGGCGCATTCGCTGAATATCGGCTCCTGATGCAACAACCGAGCCCGCCGCAAAGAAGAACGCTACATAGGAACTGAATGTGCTCATCGGAGCGTAAGCAACCACCAGACGTCAGTTAGCTAGAATGATCAGAGATAAGTGGTTTCACATCGACACAATACCGATCATGAGGACTTCCACAGGCGCTGCACGCGAGAGAGTGTCGTTTGTCCAGTTTGTCTGGTTTCGGGCGATCGCGTTTGTTCCGATCCCAGAACCGCGCTCGAGAGGCTCCCAAGGAGTTCAAGTTTCTATTTCCATCATTCGCGATCGATTGCCACCGTGAGCGATCAGACGGATGACGGCTTGATCCTCGGCAGGCGTCGGATAGAACATCAGAAATACATATACCAATTCACGGTGAAAATTTCAACCTCGATCGATGTTTTTTTGGCAAGCGCTAAGTTTGAATCAGAAGCGGCCGGATACCTCTCTGGTGGGCTCGAAAAGTCTCGCCAATCGGAGCAGAGATTGTCGTTCTTTTGGGATGTTGTTTTGTGTAACGTTCACTGCTCACTTTCCAGGCCCGTGAAAAGGCTTCATAGAAACCCGTTTACTGATCAATTGTCGTGGTGGAGAGGCTTTCGGCGAAGAATTTTCCGAGTCCGGTGTTGGCTACCTAATCCAACACCGCGAACAGCTCAAACGAAATACATTCTTGGTCATTCAGGCCCCGATCGATTCGGTACGTCGACGGAGTATCGGAAGGCCATGTTCCGTCGTCGTGGAAAGATAAATAAAGTTCTGCGCAGAAGCTCGCCACTGTACTCTCGCTCCTGCGGCTGCTACGAGGTGTAACGAATCAGGTATCTGGTGTCAAACAGCGGGTGAGTTCCACTCGAAGCAAAGGATCTTCTTATGCCGAAGAATTCGGGGAGGAATCTATGTTCGTGTCAAGCGACTCTCAAACTTTTTTCGCCCACAAAGCCCTGTGTTCAATGATGGTAAGCTGCAGACGGTTTTCCGGACCCTTGGTTGGTCGAGCATTTCTCGACTCTCCGAGGAGTCCCGCGAAAGCTCTGAGAGATTCAGGAGAGGACTGTGGGGCGACTCAGTTCTATTCTTTCATTATCTCGGAGCGAAATTCTCATGGTGCGGAAACATCCGCCCATAGCAGTTCGAGGTCTTGTTGAACGCGTCTTCACGACTGAGTGGCTCAATGAGCTCCAATATTCGGTCGGTCGCCTACAGGGAGGTCAAGGAGCTACCACTCCAGACTGTCCGGATTCAAACTCCAACGTCAAACTTCTTGGTGCGGACCGAGATAATCAGGCGAGGAGACTGATCTTTCACCATTGAATCGTATGGGATTACGGATTCTGATTCCAGAACTTTCAAAAATCAAGTCCGCATCGCTAGCGGATCAGGCGATGGGATATTATTCTGCATGGATCAAAGAACGGATTGAGGAGCCATTCAGGATAAAATTGGGAGCATCGGTCGTAGAATGGTTGCACCAGCTCGAGACCACCCTTCCCACAGTTCGAGCTGATGACCAACCTTCCAAAAGAAGTGAGACAACCTGTCATGCTGCGCAAGAGAGAAAGTGAACTGAGCTGCTGATTATTGTCGTGTCAGGGCTCACCGTTGTCCAAAATGACTTCGGGAACTCTTACACGAGATCAATTGTCCTCAAGAGGAGACTATGGATCATTCGATGAACCTTATTGCTACATTGGATCATCTCTAATGAATTTATAGTTCATCACCCTACGCCGTTCAATCAATAACTCTGTGAACAACGATATATTTATTATGGACTGTATCCTATGAATTACAAGAAGTGCAAGTAACATATCACTTGAGTCGCCCGCAGAACGGGACTTTCTCGTAATTGGTTCAGTCTTCCAGAAACGCGAGGTTCTACATCCGGAAAAATACTGAAGTAGCTCTCACCTAGTTGATTCGAACATTGGGTCTCACATGTGCAAACAAATCTATCGCATAGCAACTCACCGCGCAATTCTCAATGTTGAGCTTCTGAAGGTAGGGACAGTGGTCTTGCAAAGCAAGGAGACTTCGATCCGTGAGCGATTGACCGCTCCTCAATATCAGAGTTCTCAGACGCGGCAGACACCGCACGGCCGATATCAGACCGCCGTCCGTGATCCAAGCACAACCCCAGAGGTCGAGGTACTCCAAGCTGACGTGATGATTGGCAATGCTGAGTAAAGCGCCATCCGTAAACCCTGAACAGTGTCCAATGCTGAGCATCTTCAGTTCCGTCAATGCCCTCAGGCTACCCCAGGAGTCGGCGCGGATTTTCCGGCTGTTCAGATTGAGATGTCGCAGTTTCTTGAGTTGAACGATCAGCTGGAGGCTCTCATCCGAGATCAGCTCACAGCAGCCGAGGTCCAGATATTCCAAGTCAGGAGTCCTCGGAAGGATGCGCTCCAGATCATCATCATTGATCTCACGAGCTCGATTGAGCGATAGTAGACGCAGTTTCGAGCATTCTCCGATCGCTTCGTAAGCTTTCGCCGTCAGCTGATCGCAAGACTCCAAACGCAGGCTGGTCAGACTTTCGCGATAGAGTTCCACGATCGAAATCAGGGCTTCGTCTGTAATGTGCGTGCCACTGAAATCTAGATCGACAAACTTCTGCTTCGACTCCATCATGCAGATAAGAACGTTCTGGAAAGTCAGACGGCCACCGATTGATTCGGTGGTGTCGTAGTGGAACCCCCGGAATGTATCCGGATGGAAATCCAGATGTGAGCATTTAGCCATACAGAGGGACGTGATGTTGGGCATAAGCGTGAGCATTTGATTGACCGACGCATCAGTCAAATATTGATTATTTCGCAGGGTCAGGTGTCGAACATTACGCAATGATTGTTGAACTTTCGTTACGCAAAAAATGTACTCGGGAGGCCGGAACAGGCCGCCCGACATCATCGAACTGCGACAACCTGTTGAAGAGAGATCTCGGTTACTCTCCTACTGGGGTTTTGGGCAATCCTAAAATATGAGTTCAAAGATCAAACTTCAACGCATTGAATATCCAAGGAGTACCTGTGAGTTCCAGCGATTGTAGCCTCTGACACCCTTTGAGAACCGCACAGAACATTTCGGTCGATAGATCACAGTTCTCCAGCTGCAAACTGACGAGGTCTCCGGCGATTCGCGTGAAAACTCCGCGTGAAAGTCGCTGAACTCCCCTGCGAAGTTCACAGGAAAGAAACCTACTCACAATTGAGCTCCAAATCTAACGATGCAATATATCGCGGCTTTCGCCGAAATACAAAACACCCGCGGTCGTTCTTCTCACCATTGAAGATTTTCAAGTTCGTATATTGCCGATGGCTATGAAGCAGAATGGGAGTCACTCTATGCAGGTCAGCGACGCGAAGAACTAAACAAATATCCCTCAATGAAGGCGAGGTGGAAACGACTTCAGCCCATCGCTTGCATACCAGGGCTGCACGGAGACGGTCTGGGCCTCGAAGAAGCAAAAAAGTTTTCTCGAGCAACTGAAAAAACATCACAAATTATTGTGGGTCACAGGCCCAAGCGGGAGATCGCTTTCTCGGTGCAAATTGGCCAGCTATCTATTCCCGCATTCTCTATCGCAATTTCCCCGGCACGCAGGTTGCCATCGATCTCCACTCCGACTGAGCGTTCGGATGCTCCACTGAAAACTCTCGATTTCAGAGAAATATCAGCACAGACCTCAAATGGAAGCTCTTCCATATTCTTCACGTACACTGCACCGACACAGTTGATATCTTGGCTGTGTGAATCCTCAGTCTCCGCGCGGAATAAACTCAAATCTCTCTCGGTCACTGGCAGTCACCGAACGCTGGCTAGTTGTGAGTTGCATTTCTGGTAATCGCTCATCTCCTCGAAACAAAATGTCCACCCGGCAGCTTTTTCAGACGTGCAGAGGACGACGCTCTGGCCGAGATATGTGGCTTCACGTCGGCACGAACTCGATCATGAACCCACCGGCGCTGCATCGCAAGAAGTCTAGTGTCGGGCGATAGCGTTTGTTCCGAGCTCAAAACTGCAACCGACTCGCGCTGGAGCGCCCCTCACGCAGTTCAAGTATCTATTTCGACCATCCGCGGTCAATTGCCGCAGTGAGCGACCAGGCAAATGCCGGCTCTATCCTCGGGCAGGGGACGGACGAAACATCAGAAATTTACCAATCAACGATAAACATATCAACCTTGATCGATGTTTTCCCGCCGAGCGCGTACTTACACATGACTAGGGGTCGCAATTACCCGGGTAATAGGACCCGGGTACGGACCCGGGTCCCAGGGTACCCGGGTCCGGGTAATGAAACTGTACCCGGGTCCACTTTCATTACCCGGACCCGGGTATCCGGGTACCCGGGTACCCGGACCGGATTCCGGGTACCCGGAACGAAATTCCGGGTACCCGGAACGAAATTCCGGGTACCTGGAAACGAATTTCCGGGTCGATCAGACCATACTTTTTGAAGGCTATGGGACAAATTCCTGGCTCTCTTGGTCTGATCGACCCGGAAATTCGTTTCCAGGCACCCGGAAATTCGTTTCCAGGTACCCGGAAATTCGTTCCCGGGTACCCGGGTCCGGGTAATGAAAGTGGACCCGGGTACAGTTTCATTACCCGGACCCGGGTACTCGGGTACCCGGGTCCAAAATTTTCAAATCCGAGGCCGGATCCGGGTAATTACCCGGGTACCCGGGTACGGACCCGGGTACGGACCCGGGTGATTGCGACCTCTACACATGACCAGATTGTGAGCCAGATTATTGACGTTCACTGTTCACATTCCAGTCGCGTGCCAAGACTTTGGAGAACACTTGTTTCTGTTCACTGATCCTGGTCTTGCGGCTTCCGGCGAAGAAGTTCCCGGTCCACGGACAGCTCAAACGACGTACGTTCTTGTTCACCCAGGCCCCGATCGATCAGGGACGTCGACAGAGTATCTGGAGGCCGTGCTCCGTTGTTGTGAGAAGAGAACCGGAGTTTTGCGCAGAAGCTTGTCTAGATACTCTAACTCCTGCGGCTGCTACATGGTGCAACGAATCAGTCTTGCCCAGAGACATGGACCAGGATCTGCATGAAAATGACACATCCCAGGATCCAGATCCTCATCAATGGGACGGTCCACCTCACCCGGTGAAATTCTGCAAAACCACTCTGATGCGCACTCCTTCCCTCCAAGTTGCGTTCAGGAAGTCGCCGCGAGTTTCGAGGTTTCGTGTCGAGAGACTCTTGACCGTTTCTTCCGCCTGCGAAGCCTTGTCTCCAAGCGTGGCAAGCTGCAGACGGCTTTCCGGACTCTCGGCTGGTCGAACATTTCCAGATCCTCCGAGGGGTCTCAAGAAAGCCCTGAGCATTCGGAAGAAATCCACGGGGCGTCACAGTTCCTGTCTTTTGTGACCTCGAAATTCTCATGGTGCGGAGACATTCGGTCATAGCAGTTTGGGGTCTTCTCGGACGCGTCCTCACGAATTCTGAAGCTCTCTCCACTGGGACTGAGGGACTCAATGAGGTTCTCTGCGAGGCCGATCTGCTCCCGGGAGGTCGACGAGCATCCGGGCATTTTTGATGCGATCTATTCTACGCGTGGAAACTCACACTCTTTGAGCATATAATAAACTCGAATCTCTCTCGGTCAACGGTAGTCACCGATCGCACACGTCGCCGAGATATTCGGCTCCACAAGGACGCGATCTCGATCACGAGAACTTCAATCTGCGCTGCATCACGAGAGAGTGCTGTTTGCCCAGTTTCGAGCGATTGCGTTTGTTTCGGGCCCAAAATGGCAACCGACTCGCGCTGGAGCGGCTTCGACGAAGTTCGAGTATTTATTTCGACCATTCGCGGTCGATTGCCACCGTGGGCGACCAGACAAATGACGGCTCTAGCTAGTAGTGCGGAGACATCCGGCCATAGCAATGCGAGGTCTTCTTGAACGCGTCCTCGCGAATTCCGAAGCTCTTTCCACTGATTGTGAGACTGAGGGGCTTAATGAGGTTCTCTATGCGGCCGGTTCCCTCCCGGCAGGTCAAGAAGCTCCACGGCGGTCTCCGCTAAACTCTATTCACGTGGGGAAATCTATTCACAAGCGCAATCACACATCTCTGCCACTCCAGACTACCAGGATTCAAGTTCCAGCGTCAAACTTCTGGAAGCGGAACGTTAATCTGCCAGAAAAGCCCTCAAAGCGCCGGAGTTCGAGAGAACCGGGCGAGGAGACTGATGCTCCATGAGTAAATCTCCTTGGATCGCGAATCGTGATTCCGAGAACTCTCAAACCTCAAGTTCAAATCGCTGAGCGATGTCCTGCACGCAGCTAAAGAACTATAGTCCTTGGTTACACGTTCGTCGATTCTTCGATGAAGGCGATCAAATTAAGATCATCATTTGGAGAACGGTTGAACCGGCTCGAAACCACCATACCCATGGTTCGGGCTGATGGCCCAACTCCCGCGAGAATCGAATGTGCCCGACATGCCGCACAACAGCGAAACTACGCTGAGCCACTGATAATTCCCGCATCAAGGTTCACTGTTGTTTGAAAAGTTTTCAGGATCCTCCACAGGAGATCGAGTCTCCTCGAGAGGAGACTATGAATCATTCAATCAACCTGCTGGCTCCTTAGAATCATTCCGAATGAATTTATTCTCCTGCACCCTACGCAATTAGATCAATAACTATATGAACAACAATATAATACAGACTATACCCTACCGAGAACCGACCGCTTCAGGTTACATATCACGTGATTCGCCCGAAAAATGAGACTTTCTTCCAATCGGTTCACTCTTTCAAAAACGCTAGTCTCAACACTCGAAAAAATATTGGAGTCGCTCTCACCTACGTCTCCCTAATTATGTCAACATTGGGTCTCAGATGAGCTAACAAATCTATCGCATCGTCACTCATGGAGCAATGCATGACGTAGAGCTTCCGAAGGTAGGGACAGTGGTCTTGCAAAGCATGGAGACTCTGATCCGTGAGCAGTGGACAGTCCATCAATATCAGAGTTCTCAGACGCGGCAAACTTCGAACGACCGATATCAGGCCGACGTCCGTGATCCGCTCACAGCCTGCAAGGTTGAGGTACTCCAAGCAAACGTGATGCTTGGCAATGCTGAGTAAAGCCCTATCCGTCAACAATGAACAGAATCCCATTCTGAGCGACTTCATATCCGGAGCTCCTATCCCGTTTTTCAGCGACCGGTCTGAGATTTCTGCCGCACCCGAGATTTCCAAGCTTCGTAGATTCTTCAATTGATGGAATTCACATCCGGCTTCATCCGTGAGGGTTTTACTGCTTACGAGGTCGAGTTCTTCGAGTCTTTCGAAATTGTCGCAAATGATCACGAAACATTCGGAGTCGAGGTTGGTGCAATAGCGCAGGTTGAGGGTCCGGAGATCTTTGAGTGACGTGAGTTGGCGGAATGCTTTCACGTCGCAATTGGTATGACTCAAATCGAGATGTTGCAGTTCCGTCAAGGCCCCGAGGCTACCCAGAGAGTCGGTGCGAATTTGCTGGTAATCCATCAGATTGAGATGTCGCAGTTTCCTGAGCTGAACGATCCGCTCGAGGCTCTGACTCGTGATCCGATCACAGTAGCCGAGGTCCAGATATTCCAAGTCGGGAGTCTTCGTGAGTATGCACTCCAGATTATCAATATTGGTCCGCCAGGTGTCATGGAGCGACAAAAGACGCAGTTTCGTGCATTCTCCGATCGCTTCGTAGGCGTTCGCCGTCAGCTCATTGCGATTGTCCAAACGCAGGCTCGTCAGACTATCGCGATAGAGTTCCACGATCGTAATCAGGGCTTCGTCAGTAATGAGCGTGTCACTGAAATCCAGATCCACAAACTTCTGCTTCGATCTCATCATGCAGACGAGAACGTTCTGGAAAGACAGACTGGCAGTGCTGAACTCCACGGTGCCGGTGTCCAACGCTCGAAATACAGCCGAAGGGAACTGAAGATGTGAGCATTGAGCCAGACAGAGGGACGTGATGTTAGGCATGAGAATGAGCATTTGATTGAACGACGCATCTGACAAGTCTCGATTCTCTCGCAGGGACAGGTGTCGAACATTACGCAACGATTGTTGGACTTTTGCGACGCGAATGTGATCGGGAGGCCGGAACAGGCCGTCCGACGTCATCATGTTGCGGCAACCTGTTGAACAGAGCTCTTGGTTTACTCTCCTGTAGATCTCCGAGGAAATCCTGAAACATAGGTTCGAAGATCAAACGTCGACGCATCGAGAAATCAAGAAGTACCTTCGAGTTCAAGGGATTGTAGCCTCTGACACCCTTCAAGAATCGCACAGAATACTTCGGCCGATAGATCACAGTTCTCGAGCTGCAAACTGACGAGGTCTCCTGCGATACGCGCCCAAAACTCCGAGTGAAACTTGTGCAGCGGCCCTGCGAAGTTCACGAAAAAAAAAAACACTCACAATCGAGCTTCAAATCTAACGATACATGATACGGCGAATTTAGCAAAAATATCAAAGACCTGAGGTATAATTTCTTCCGTTACAGATTTTCAAGTTCGCATATTGACGACGGCTGTCAAGCAGAATGGGAGTCGCTCTCTCCAGGTCAGCGATGCGAAGAACCAGGTAGATATCCCTCAATAACCGCGAGGCGGAAACTATCTCAGCCCATCGCTTGCAAACCAAGGCTGCACTGAGACGGTCTGGGCGCCGGAGAAGCAAGAAGATTTTCTCGATCAGCTGAAAGAGCGTCAACAATTATTGCGGGACACGAGCCCAGGCGGGTGATTGGTTTCTCGGTTCAAATTGGCCAGCTATCTATTCCAGCATGTCCTCTCGCTAATTCCCCGACAGACAGGTTGTCATCGATCTCCACTCAAACTTAGCGTTCGGATGCCCCACCGATCGAAAACTCTCAATTTCAGATAAATATCGCCACAAACCTCAGTGGGAAGTTGCTCCATATTCTCCACGTGCACTGCAGCGATACGGTTGATATCCTAGCCCTGTGAATACTTGATCTCAGCACAAAATGAACTCAAATCTCTCTCGGTCACTGGCAGTCACCGAACGGTGGTCAGTGGTGATTTGCCTTTTTGGCGATCTTTCATCTCCTCGAAACAAAATGTCCACCCGGCAGCTTTCTCAGACGTGCAGAGGACAACGCGCCGTCCGAGATATGTGGCTTCACGTCGACGCAAACTCGATCACGAGGACTTCCATCGGCGCTGAATCGCGAGAGATGGCTGTTTGTCCAGTTTGTCTAGTTTCGGGCGATTGCGTATGTTCCGTGCCTGAAACCGCAGCCAACTCGCTATGGAGCGATTTCCACGGAGTTCAAGTATCTAACGCGATTCGGGGGGAATGTAAACAGGGGGTAATTCTAGCGGAGCGCCCGGCAACGACGAAGTATTGGATACGGCGTTGGTACCCCTTTTCAAAATCAGCAACCTCGATGTTCTATCCTTCAATAGGTCCGGATTGAAATCTGGAAGACGCTTCCCCGTGTGATTAAGGTTGTAGAGACATGCTAGTCAAAAAGCCGATTCTCGTAATTTCTACCACCTGAAAAATTGATGGGAAATGGAAGTCTCCAAATTTCAGCTCGCTTCTGATTGTAATTTTCTGCTTCTTCGTGAGTGCTCGCGGGGGAAAGAGAACATCAGCGAGAGTCCCAAACTTTCAAAGGGGCTCGAGGTCACGGCTCGACATAATCCCCATTCAAGGACCCACCGGGGAAATTGTAAACGGCTTCTGAAGTCCTTTCGCTCGTTGCACCCGAGTGGTATACTCGTCCATGCTCGTCACCAGTCGAAGCCCTCATCTACGCGGGAAGATGTGAGAACTGCCGTTGATGCCCTGAAAAGCGGGAAAATGACGGACGGGGAGGCCAAGGGAGCCCTCGGCGTTGCCGTCTCGGCCATTTTTCACCGCGTTGAAGGTCGAAAATCTTCGTCCAGTCAAATGGGAGCAGGACGACGGATCGTCCTCACGGAACATCAAGAGAGTGTCCTCGCCAAGTGTTTGGTAGCACGCACTAGAAACGGTCACGTTCTCTAGAATACGTCCTCATCATCAACGGCATCAGAACCCCTCTCAAGAAGAGCAAACCCAACCCCTCAAAACTGCGAAAAACGGACGACACGGAGTCCCAGATCACGTGCTCATCGAGCAGCCATGGGGAAGAGAGTCGAAAGGAGTCCTTCTGCGAAAGCTTCGAGGAGCACGAGGTGTCCATCGGAGATTAGGTCCTGGCAGTGGCGTAGCTAGGGGGGGGCGGGGGGGGCGGTCCGCCCCGGGCGGCACTCTCGAGGGGGCGGCATTTCGCTGATTTATGCCCTACAGCGGGTCGTTTTTTTTTTTTTTTGGTTGTCGCTCCACGTCGGAGGCGCTTCCAGGGGGCGGCATTTTCCGAATTTTTCTAGATCCGCCCCGGGCGGCACTTTGGCTAGATACGCCACTGGGTCCTGGTACAGTTTTCGACAAAGAAATATCGCCCGTTTCATGCGGGAGCTGTCTCACGTAAACTCGAAGATATTTTCGTCATTTTTTTTCTGAAGAGAAAAAGTGGGTACACTCATTCGAATAAAATCGTTGACAAAACATAAGTGAGGTACCCTCAATGAGGTACCCTATGCAGCAGGTCTCCTCAAGGGAGGTGAACAATCACCTGGGCATGCCTCGCTCCGACCCATCCACGTGAGGGGACTCACACGTGCAATTACACATCGCTGCAACTGCAAACTGTCGGGATTCAAATTCCAGCGACAAACTTCTGGAAGCGGGATGTTGCTCCACCAGAGGAACTTGAGAGAATCAGGCGAGAAGACTGATGCTCCAAGGGGAAATCGGACGAGATCGCGAATTGTGATTCTGACGACTCTTGAACCTCAGGTTCACATCGCTGAGCGTTTCAAACGTTGAAATAATGTTCACGGATTAGAGAAACTATAGCCCTCATTGTCAGTCCAGTTTCAGGCGATTGCGTTCGTTCCGAGCCCAAGACCGCAACCGACTCGCGCGTGAGCGGCTTCCTGGGTGTTCAAGTATCTCTTTCGACCATTCGCGGTCGTTTGCCACATTGAGCGACCAGACAAATGACGGCTTGATCCTCGGCAAGCGTCGAATGAAACATCAGAAACTTAACAATCAAAGATGAACATAGAAACCTTGATCGATGTTTTTGCGACGAGCGCGCACTCACAAGCTCTGGTGAGCGTCTCAGTTCTACTCTCTCGTGACCTCGAAGAAATATCCGTAGAGTCCGGAGACATCCGGCCGTAGCAGCTCGAGGTCTTCCTGAACGCGTCTTCTGAAGCTTTTTCCACTCGGGTTGATCAGCACAATGAGCTCCCATACGCGGTCGGTCTCCTCCTAGGAGTTCAAGAAGCACAAGGGCATTCTCCGTTGGAATCTATTCACATGCGGGAACTCACAAGCGCAATCACACATCTCTGCCATTCCAGACTATCGGGATTCAAATCACGTTCCTCAATTCCTTGATAGTGGCGATCAAATCAAGATCATCATCTGGAGAAAGGTTGAACCAGCTCGAAACCACCATGCCCATTGTTCGGGCTGATGACCCAGTTTCCGCGAGAGTCGACTGTGCCCGTCATGCCGCGCAGGAAGGAAAGTGTATTGAGCCACTGACCATTCTCGCATCAAGATTCCGCGTGACTTCGAAAGACTCCGGGAACCTTGACAGGAGATCGATTGTCCTTGAGAGGAGACTGTGAATCATTCAATCAACATAATGGCTACTTCGAATCATTTCGAAGGAATTTATTCTTCAGCAGCCTGCGAAATTCAATCAAGAACCATATGAAAAACAATATATACAAACGACGTGGCCACTTATTTCGCCAACTCTTCCCTGTCCTGAATGCTTTGCCCCGCTAGAAGGCATATTCCGGCACGTACCCAGCCATTTTCCACGGCAACTATCAAAAATCCAGAAGCAAAAAGTGGCGGGTTTGTGTGTTGGAGCAGATGGTCCATTTCCCCGTGAGATTACGGTCTCGCTCCATGAAACCATAACCGAAATAATAAGTTCCAGGATTGAGAGGGACTATATCGAGTAGATTATGGTCGTCCGGTTCCAACTTCAATTTTGCGATCCCATTCCCGCAGAATCTCAAAAGATCTCGGGGAGCAACGGCGAAGTATTTCGAAAGCAAAGCTGTCGCGCTTCCTCGATCCCTGATCGGTTGTCCGGAAAGGACGTTGATCTCCCTGGTGTTGTTATCAACGGCCAACCCGCCTGTCCAGGGTGGCTCGATCGAGAGCCCAATCGATTTTACAGGTGGCAAATTCGTGGAGGTATCCCTGTGTATGAAACCGGACTTAGTCAGAAGAATTTGGATGAACGATCCGAAAGGCTGTTGAAGCTCTCATGGCGCTCTTGTCTTAAATTTTTCGAGAGGCTTCCATCCAGAGCTGTGCGCCACGCCGGATGTACGCCGGCGCGCCGGCGCGCCGCGTCTGATTTCCCGCCGCCAGCCGCCGAGAAATTTCGCGACGCGCCGCTGCGCCGCCGCCGCGAAATTCCCTCGGCGCAGCGCGACGCGTCGTGGCGAGCTGCGCGAATCGGGAGATCTTTTTACCGCCCGAGTTCATGATTTCTAAACCTGAAGGTGATATTACAAATTTGTCAATCCGGGACAACTGAATTGCTGCAGATCATGAGTAACCAAACGTAGAAGATCGGCTCAAAACTTTAATGCAAGCTCGCGGCAGCTGTACCACAAGGCCTCAGGTTGAGGTTCTGTGGCACGCGCTACGAATCTCTGCTTCTCTGACGCGAAAGTTTGTGTGTCTGCCCTGTTTGTGTTGATAGAGTTATTTGATAGAGATCTCTACGCTTATGTGAGCTCCAACTTGGGAGAATTGTGACAGAAGGAAAGCCTGGAGGATGACCATTGTGATGCGTAAGTCAGAGACAAGACGAAACATAATATAATAAAGGCAAAAGGTTGACAGCACAGAATCGTGCTTTCCAATTCGGAATTATAAACGAAGCATTGCTAATTTCCCTGTACATATGTATCTTCTACATGTAACTTCCTCTCTGAAGCCATTCCCATCATGACACTTTCCATTCGAAGAAAGATCAAAACTGGATGCGCGGCGCGCGCCACGCCGGCCGGCGCACGCCACGCCGGCGAACGCCGCGGCGCGCTGCGCCGCCACCTGTTTTCAGGTCCGCCGCCGCCGCCGAGGATTTCACCTGGGCGCACAGCTCTGCTTCCATCTTATAGTCAAGATTCGCGCGAATCTCGACGGCGTGTTCTCGCCAAGTTGAGCAACCTCGAATCCGAGGTCTCGGAGAGCAGAAATCGTTGATTTGTACTCACGACTTGCAGTATCCAGGGCGTTTCAGGCGATTTGAGCGGATAGAAATTTGAGCGACGGCCCGATTTGAGCGGAAGCCCGATTTGAGCGGATGCCCGATTTGAGCGGATGCCCGATTTGAGCTGAAGCCCGATTCGGGCGGAGGACCGATTTGAGCGGGACACCAATTTGAGCGAGAGAGCGATTTCAGCGCAGGCCCGATCTCAGCGCAAGTTGGTGGAAGGAGAAGCCGCTGTGGTTCGAACCACCAACAGGATGAACACCAACAGGATACATAGAATTGAAGTTGAAGGAGCTTTGAGCACTATGAAAAGAACGCGTTCCATTTTCATGGGTAATATTCGTTCAGGCAGCTTCCCGAACGTTCGATTTGAGGAAAGATCTACAGTATGTGAAGCCGTCCTTCGGGCTCTTCACACTATGGCAGGTGCAATCGAAGTCATCCGCGAGCGTAGCGAGCGGCACCGACTATCGCTTGTCTGAAATACAGGACACAGGGAGCTATTGATGGCGGAGCCCACGCGATCAGTGGTCACAGCGCCACAGCGCCCGTCGGCTCAGACGCTGAAATCGGACCATCGCTCGAATCGGACCCTCTCGCAGCTCGGGCGTTCGCTCTAATCGGACCCCCGCTCGAATCGGGCTTTCGCTCAGATCGGGTCTCCGCTCAAATCGGTGCCGCGCTCAAATCGGGTTTCCGCTCAATTCGGTATAAATCATCCAGGGAACTCGGGGCACATTCGTGGAATTTGGGCTCCTGATGCAGCGACCGACCCCAAAGTAGAACGCTATATAGAAGCTGAATGTGCCCATCGGAGCGCCAGCAACCACCAGACGTCAGTTAGCTAGAATGGTCAGAGATAAAAGGCTTCACATCGACGCGAAACCGATTATGAGGACTTCAACAGGCGCTGCATCGCGAGAGTGTGTTGTTTGTCCAGTTTGTCTAGTTTCGGGCGCTTGCGTTTGTTCCGATCCCAGAACCGCGCTGAAGAGGCTTCCAGGGACTTCAAGTTTCTGTTTCCATAATTTGCGGTCGATTGCCAACGTGAGCGACCAGACGAATGACGGCTCTATCCTCGGCAAGCGTCGGAGGAAACATCAGAAATATACCAATTCACGGTAAATATTTCAACCCGTTTCGATGTTTTTGTGGTAAGCGCGTAGTGACAATCAGAAGCGGCCGGATACTTCTCTGATGAGCTCGAAAAGTTTCGCCAATCGGAGCAGAGATTGTCGTTCCTCTGAGATGTTAAACTGTGTTATGTTCCCTTTTCACTTTCCAGCCCCGTGACAAGGCTTCAAGGAACCCACTTTCTGATCACTTGTCATGGTGGAGCGGCTTTCGGCGAAGAATTTTCCGAGTCCGGTGTTTGCTACCTAATTGAATGTGCGGTCCGCGAACAGCTCAAACGACATCCATTCTTGTTCATACAGGCGACTGAAAAGAGAACCGGAGTTCTGCGCAGAAGCTCGCCACTGTACTCTCGCTCCTGCGGCTGCTACGAATCAGATATCTGGTCTCAAGCAGCGCATGAGTTCCACTCGAAGCAAAGGATCTTCTCATGCCGAAACATTCAGGGAGGAATCTTTGTTCGTGTCAAGCGACTCTCAATCTTTTTTTCGCTCACAAAGCCCTGTGTTCAATGATGGCAAGCTGCAGACGGCTTTCCAGACCCTTGGTTGGTCGAGCATTTCTCGAATCCCCGAGGAGTCCCGCGGAAGCCCTGAGAAATCCAGGAAAGGACTGCGGGGCGACTCAGTTCTACTTTCCCATGATCTCGGAGCGAAATTCTCATGCTGCGGAGACATCCGGTTCGAGGTCTCCTTGAACGCGTCTTCGCGATTGAGCCCGCATATTGGGCTCAATGAGTTCCAATATGCGGTCAGTCTTCTACTGGGAGGTGAAAGAGCTACCACTCCAGACTGTCGGGATTCAAACTCCAGCGTCAAACTTCTTGAAGCGGACCGAGATAATCAGGCAAGGAGACTGATCTTTCACGAGTGAGGCGGATGGAATTACGGATTGTGATTCTATAACTTTCAAACCTCAACTCCCCATCGCTGAGCGGATGAGGCGATAAAAAAATGTTCTGCACGGATCAAAGGAACTATAGCCATTGGGTGCACGCTCCTCAACTCTTCGATAGTAGAGATCAGATTCAGATCATCAATCATTAAACGGTTGAACCAGCTCGAGACCACCATTCCCACAGTTCGAGCCAATGACCCATCTTTCGCGACAATTCAGTGCGCCCGTCATGCCGCGCAGGAGGGAAAGAGCCCAGAGTCACAGTTGTTCAATAAGATTGCGGGAATCTCTACAAGAGATCGATTTTTGCTGAGAGTAAACTATGAATCCTTGAAAAAACCTGGCTGTTCGTTTAAATAATCCCGGATGAATTTATTGTTCATCATCCCACACAATTCATAAAATGGGTGATTCTTTGAACAACAATAAATGAGAAACTATATCTTAAATAATACCAAGGGTTGCGGGTTACATATCACTTGAATCGCCCACAGAATGGGACTTTCTTCGAATCGGTTCACTGTTCCAGAAGCGTTGGTTTCAACAATCTAAAGTATATTGGAGTCGTTCTCATCTACGTCGCCCCTAAATATGTCAACCATGGGTCTCAGATGAGCTAACAAATCTATCGCATCGGCACTCATCGAGCAATCCTCGACATTGAGCTTCCGAAGGTAGGGACAGTGGTCTTGCAAAGCATGGAGACTTCGATCCGTGAGCAATGGACAGATGTTCAATATCAGAGTTCGCAGACGCGGCAAACGTTGCACGGCCGAAATCAGACCGACGTCCGTGATTCTATAACAGCAGCTGAGGTTGAGGTATTCCAAGCAGACGTGATGCTTGGCAATGCTGACCAAAGCCCTATCCGTCAACAATGTACACCATCTGATGTTGAGCAACTTCATATCCGAGGCTCCGATCCCGTTTTCAAACGACCGGTCCGAGATTTCGTCAGCACCGGTGATTTTCAAGCTTCGTAGATGCTTCAACTGGTGGAATTTACATCCTGCTTCATCCGTAAGGGTGTTGGAAAAATCGAGGTTGAGTTTTTCGAGTCCCTTGAAATTGTCGCAAATGATCACGAAACACTCGGAGTCGAGGTTGACGCAATCGCTCAGCTCGAGGGTCCGAAGATCTTCGAGTGACGTGAGTTGGCGGAATGCTTTCACGTCGCACTTTGTTTCACTCAAATCGAGATATTGCAGTTCCGTCAATGCCCTCAGGCTACCAAAAGAGTCGGCGCGGATTTGCTGGCAAGCGGCTAGATTAAGATATCGCAGTTTTTTGAGCTGAACGATCCGCTGGAGGCTCTGACTCGAGATGAGCCGACAGTAGCCGAGGTCCAGATATTCCAAGTCGGGAGTCTTCGTGAGGATGCACTCCAGATTGTCATCATTGGTCTGCAAGGTCTCGTGGAGCGACAACAGACGCAGTTTCGAGCATTCTCCGATCGCTTCGTAAGCTTTTTCCGTCAGTCGTTTGCAACGGTCCAAACGCAGGCTCGTCAGACTTTCACGATAGAATTCCACGATCTGAATCAGGGCTTCGTCGTTGATGCGCATATCACTGAAATCCAAATCGACGAACTCCTGCTCCGATCTCATCATGCAGACGAGAACGTTCTGGAAAGTCATCTGTGACGCATCTGTCAAGCGTCGATTATATCGCAGGGACAGATGTCGAACATTACGCAATGATTGTTGGACTTTTGCGACGCAAATGTTATCGGGAGGCCGGAAGAGACCCTGCGACATCATCATGTTGCGGCAACCTGTTGAACAGAGTTCTCTGTTTACTCTACCGTAGCTCTTAAGGGAAATCGTGAAACATACGTTCGATGATCAAACGTCGACGCATCGAGAAATCAAGAAGTACCTTCGAGCTCAAGAGATTGTAGCCTCCGACACCCTTCAAGAATCGCACAGAATACTTCGGCCGATAGATCACAGTTCTCCAGCTGCAAACTGACGAGGTCTCCTGCGATGCGCGCCCAGAACTCCGGGTGAAATTCTTGTAGCGGCCCTGCGAAGTTCACGGGAAAAGAAAACACTCACAATCGAGCTTTAGATCTAACGCTACATGATACCGCAAATTTAACCAAGATATCAAAGACCTGAGATCTATCTTCTTACCATCACAGATTTTCAAGTTCGAATATTGCCGATGGCTATGAAGCAGAGTGGGGGTCGCTCTCTGCAGGTCAGCGACACGAAAAACCAGGCAGATATCCCTCAATAACCGCGAGGCGGAAACTATCTCAGCCCATCGCTTGCAAACCAAGGCTGTACGCAGACGGTCTTGGCGCCGGAGAAGCAGAAATATTTTATCAAGCAGCTGAAAGAGCATCAACAATTATTGTGACACAAGCGCCTAGGCGGGAGATTGGTCCCATTCTCGGTCCAAATTGGCCAGCTATCTATTCCAGCATTTCCTCTCGCCATTCTCTTGGCAGGCAGTTTGCCATCGATCTTGTCAAATGATTTGGAAGTCTCGTGAATTTTTCAGAGAAATATCGCCACAAACCTCAGTGGGAAGTTTCTCCATGTTGCACCGACACTGTTGATATCCTAGCCCTGTGAATACTTCATTTCAGCACGAAATGAACTCAAATCTCTCTCGGTCACTGGCAGTCACCGAATGCTGGCCAGTGCTGAGTTGCATTTCTGGTGATCGGTCATCTCCTCGAAACAAAATGTCCATCCGGCAACTTTCTCAGACGTGCAGAGGACGACGCGCCGTTCGAGATATGTGGCTCCACGTCGGCACGAACTCGATCATGAACCCACCGGCGCTGCATCGCGAGATGTCTAGTGTCGGGCGAAAGCGTTTGTTTCGAGCCCAAAACCGCAACCCATTCGCGCTGGAGCGGCTTCCAGGGAGCTCAAGTATCTATTTCCATCATTCGCGGTCAATTGCCGCAGTGAGCGACCAGGCAAATGCCGGCTCTATCCTCGGGCAGGGGACGGACGAAACATCAGAAATATACCAATCAACGATAAACATATCAACTTTGATCGATGTTTTCCTGCCGAGCGCGTACTTACAAATGACCAGATTGTGCTCTGGCGAGCTCGAAGAGACTCGCTAATTGGAGCAGAGATTGTCCCCCATCTGAGATTTTGTTCTTTTTGACGTTCACTGTTCGCACTCCAGTCGCGTGCCAAGACTTCAAAGAACACTTGTTTCTGTTCAATGATCCTGGTCGTGCGGCTTCCGGCGAAGAATTTCCCGGTCCGCGAACATTTCAAACGACGTATGTTCTTGTTCATCCTGGCCCCGATCGATCAGGGACGTCGACAGAGTATCTAAAGGCCGTGTTCCGTTGTTGTCAGTGGCGTAACTAGACTTGATGGCGCCCGGGGCAGACTCACGAAAATGCGCCCCCCCCCCTCTCGATTCCTTTCTCTGCCGCAACTCAAAAATATTTCTCAGATCGACATATTCTCATGAGTGAGCTTATCATCACAATGACTTTAATGTATTACCATATCTTGATGCCTAAAGATCAACTTTCCTGACTTCCGCTAACGCAGAAGTCTCCACAAGTGATTCGAAATCAGTTTTTCCCGTCATCTTGTTTCTATACTGAGGTGGGAGGGGTCGACAAGTCTCTATTGGTTCATCGAAGCTCTCATTGTCAGATTTGAGAGGATCAACTCGAGTTAGCTCAATGATATTTCACAGCTTGCGATGGATTTGGCTATCGTGAGTAAGATCTGGATAGAAACTCGAAGGTTCCGAAGCACGCTTCTGTCCTCATATTGAACCATAGAATGGAGGAGCTCCACCGGTTCGATGATATGAATTTCGTTCCGAGCTTGTAGTAGCATCCTGCAGTCCGAGATTTTGCGATGGAATCCCTCGCCGCCAACATGAACTTCATAAAATAGCAGATCATTCACCTTGAATCGGTAGAGTTTGTACACCTCAAGAATTTTCAAGGAGCTCAACGCGGTCCTGTAATGATAAGTCGACTAGGGTTTGACAAACTGCGATATGGTGTCGCTCAATGTTCATCTGTCTACAAAGTCTGCAAACGCAGGCATCGATCGAGAAGCAGGCTTCCGTCATATTGATGTGGCGGTGAAAACCGTGGAGTAAGCGCCGGCATAGCAGGTTTCAGTCTTTCTAGTACGCTAACTTCTTTCGGTTTGTCTGTCGGGAAGGCGGCGCGCCCGACGTGTAGTTTCCGTACATGAAGCAGAGATGGGCGAAATCATAATCATGATTATGATTATAATCATACGCAGAAAATTCTGTGATTATGATTATGATTATGATTATGATTATAATCATAGTCATAATCATAATCACAGGCGTAATCATACGCGTAATCATACGATTGGGTGAGGCAGAAGTCTATGGAAGCGAAAGGAGCTCTGAAGGAATCTTCCAAAAAACTCCATCACCTCCGTTCTGCTGACTGATCGTATGAAATCATACTCATCTCTGTGATTATAATCATAATCATAGAAATCCTGTGATTATGATTATGATTATGATTATAATCACAGAGATGATTATGATTTTGCCGATCCTGTGATTATGATTATGATTAAAATCATAATCATAATCATGATTATGATTATGCCCATCTCTGACATGAAGTAACATGAACTTCATAGAAACCAGCAAAAGACCGGCACTGTGCTTCAAGCGTGTCACACTGATCGTAGAGAGGTCGCGTCGTGACTTGCGAAAAGCCGAATTTCTCATCCAATCCCGCCAAACGCTCGGATCTTTGCTACTGCTCATGAAGGAGCCTATCGATGGTAGCAAACCCAACTCATATCATCTTTTGCTGTCGAAACGGTACAGCGAGACCTTATTCGTTGTTTTTCGAAGGAAATTTCGAGGTCGTTGCACCATTCCTGACCTTGCTGGATGGCTGCATAAATCAAATTGACGCGCTCGGCGGAAAATTTTCCTTCAGGGGATTGAATGTCTCTGGCCGGATTTCACACTTGCAGTCGAGTGTGTCTCATCCAGGGAGAATCCTCTTCGTTCTTCAAGAATCTCTTCACCGCGATTCGAGGCCATGCTTTCGCGGATCGCAGAGTTGACCTTCGGATTGGTCATTGAAATCCCCAACATGCGCATGAGATAATCACCCCCCCGCTGGGATCCGGAAGCTTCCCCCCCCTGCGATTCGAGGGGAGAATCAACGTCCGTGAATTGTTACCATGCGCCGCTTCATTGAACAATGAAGGCATGCACCTAAAGATGCGCAGCCTTCCGAAGGTTCCTCGTGGCTTTCCACAGGAAGAAGTTGTCCACTTTCTCTGCTTCGGCCCCTACTCTGGGCCAAAATTGCACTTGTGAACGCGTGTTTGATTCAAACACGCGTCAAACAGTATATCACTGTCAAACAGTATATCACAGAACTTGCTGCGATCGACAATTTTCCGCATACATGGCACTCTTGAAGCTGACTCCGGTAGTATGAATCCGAGTCCCGTTTTTGCGCCCCCAGAGGCCGCGCCCGGGGCACGAGCCCCCTCTGCCCCCCCCCCCCCCTAATTACGCCACTGGTTGTTGTGAAAAGAGAACCGGAGTTTTGTGCAGAGATGTGCCATAATACTCTCACTCCTGCGGCTGTTACACAGTGCCACGAATCAGTCTTGCCAAGAGACATGGACCAGGATCTGCATGAAAATGACACATCCCGGGATCCAGATACTCATGAATGGGACGGTCCACCTCACTTGGTGAAATTCTGCGAAACCACTCTGATGCGCACTCCTTCCCTCCAAGCTGCGTTCAGGAAGTCGCCGCGAGTTTCGAGGTTTTGTGTCGAGAGAGACTCTTGTGTGAGAGACTCTTGACCGTTTCTTCCGCCTGCGAAGCCTTGTCTCCAAGCGTGGCAAGCTGCAGACGGCTCCCTGGACCCTCGGCTGGTCGAACATTTCCAGATCCTCCGAGAAGTCCCGAGAAAGCCCTGAGCATTCAGAAGAAATCCACGGGGCGTCACAGTTCCTGTCTTTTGTGACCTCGAAATTCTCATGGTGCGGAGACATCCGGTCATGGCAGTTTGAGGTCTTCTCGGACGCGTCCTCACGAATTCTTAAGCTCTCTCCACTGGGACCGAGGGGCTCAATGAGGTTCTCTGCGAGGCCGATCCGCTCCCGGGAGGTCGACGAGCATCCGGGCATTTTTGATGCGATCTCTTCTACGCGTGGAAACTCACACTCTTTGAGCATATAATAAACTCGAACCTCTCTCGGTCACCGGTAGTCACCGATCGCACACGTCGCCGAGATATTCGGCTCCACATGGACGCGATCTCGATCACGAGAACTTCAATCTGTGCTGCATCGCGAGAGAGTGCTGTTTGCCCAGTTTCGAGCGATTGCGTTTGTTTCGGGCCCAAAATGGCAACCGACTCGCGCTGGAGCGGCTTCGACGAAGTTCGAGTATCTATTTCGACCATTCGCGGTCGATTGCCACCGTGGGCGACCAGACAAATGACGGCTCTAGCTAGTAGTCCGGAAACATCCGGCCATAGCAATTCGAGGTCTTCTTGAACGCGTCCTCGCGAATTCCGAAGCTTTTTCCACTGATTGTGAGACTGAGGGGCTTAATGAGGTTCTCTATGCGGCCGGTTCCCTCCCGGCAGGTCAAGGAGCTCCAGGGCGTTCTCCGCTAAAATCTATTCACGTGAGGAAATCTATTCACAAGCGCGACACACATCTCTGCCACTCCAGACTACCAGGATTCAAGTTCCAGCGTCAAACTTCTGGAAGCGGAACGTTAATCTGCCAGAAAAGCCCTCAAAGCGCCGGAGCTCGAGAGAATCGGGCGAGGAGACTGATGCTTCAAGAGTAAATCTCCTTGGATCGCGAATCGTGATTCCGAGAACTCTCAAACCTCAAGTTCAAATCGCTGAGCGATGTCCTGCACGCAGCTCAGAAACTATAGTCCTTGGTTACACGTTCGTCGATTCTTCGATAAAGGCGATCAAATTAAGATCATCATTTGGAGAACGGTTGAACCGGCTCGAAACCACCATACCCATGGTTCGGGCTGATGGCCCAACTCCCGCGAGAATCGAATGTGCCCGACATGCCGCACAACAGCGAAACTACGCTGAGCCACTGATAATTCCCGCATCAAGGTTCACTGTTGTTTGAAAAGTTTTCAGGATCCTCCACAGGAGATCGAGTGTCCTCGAGAGGAGACTATGAATCATTCAAATCAACCTGCTGGCTCCTTAGAATCATTCCGAATGAATTTATTCTTTAGTAGCCTGCGCAATTCGATCAATAACTCTATGAACAAAAATATATGACAGACTATATCCTATCGAATACCGACAGCTTCAGGTTTCAGTTAAAAAAGAAAAAACGCTTTTCACGCTTTCAAACGTTCACGCTTTCAAACACGTCAGTCTCAACACTCGAAGTCGCTTTGACCTAGTTAATGACAAGAATGGTCTCAGGTGAGCTAACAAATCCATCGCATCGCCACTCATCAGACGATTCATGACGTTGAGCTCCCGAAGGTCGGGACAGTGATCTTGCAAAGCATGGAGACTTCGATCCGTCAGCAATCGACAGTCCAACAATATCAGAGTCCTCAAACGCGGCAAACATTGTACGGCCGATATCAGACCGACGTCCGTGATTTTATCACAGCCCTCAAGGTCGAGGTACTCCAAGCAAACGTGATGGGTGGCAATGCTGACCAAAGCGCCATCCGTCAACCATGAACACCATCCCATCTTAAGCGTCTTCATATCCGAGGCTCCGATCCCGTTTTCAAACGACCGGTCTGAGATTCCGTCAGCACCCGTGATATCCAAGCTCCGCAGATTCTTCAATTGGTGGAATTTACATACGGCTTCATCCGTGAGGGTTTTATTGTAACTAAGGTCGAGTTTTTCGAGTTCCATGAAATTGTCGCAAATGATCACGAAACATTCGGAGTCGAGGTTCACGCAATGGCTCAGATCGAGAGTCCGGAGATCTTTGAGTGATGCGAGTTGGCAGAACGCTTTCGCGTCGCAATTTGTGTCACTCAAATCGAGATGCTGCAGTTCCGTCAATGCTCTCAGGCTACCCAAAGAGTTGCTGTCGATTCGCTGACAATATCTCAGATTGAGATGTCGCAGTTTCTTGAGTTGAACAATCAGATGAAGGCTCTGATTTGAGATCAGCTCACACCAGCTGAGGTCAAGATATTCCAAGTCTGGAGTCTTTGTGAGGATGCACTCCACATTATGATCATTGGTCTGACGGGTTCCATGGAGCGACAGAAGACGCAGTTTCGAGCATTCTCCGATCGCTTCATAAGCTCTCGCCGTCAGCTGACTGCAAAACTCTAAACGCAGGCTCGTCAGACTATCGCGACAGAGTTCCACGATCTGAATCAGGGCTTCGTCGTTGATGTGCATATCACTAAAATCCAGAGCGACGAAGTCCTGCTCCGATCTCATCATACAGGCGAGAACGTTGTGGAAATTCAGACTGGCAAGAGGGTATCCGTAATCTTCCAGACAGAGAGACGTGATGTTGGGCACGAGCGTGAGCATTTGATTGAACAACGCATCTGACAAGTCTTGATTCTTTCGCAGGGACAGGTGTCGAACATTACGCAACGAATGTTGGACTCTTGCGACGCAAATGTGATCGGGAGGCCGGAAGAGAGCCTGTGACATCATGTTGCGGCAATCTGTTGAGCAGATTTCTCGCTTTACTCTCCTGCAGATCTTTGGGGAAATCCTGAAACATAGATTCGAAGTTCAAACGTCGACGCATCGAGAAATCAAGAAGTACCTTCGATTTCAAGGGATTGTAGCCTCTGACATTCTTCAAGAATCGCACAGAATACTCCGGCCGATAGATCACAGTGCTCCAGCTGCAAACTGACGAGGTCTCCTGCGATACGCGCCCAGAACTCCGGGTGAAACTCGTGCAGCGGCCCTGCGAAGTTCACGGGAAGAAAAACACTCACGATCGAGCTTCAAATCTAACGATACATGATACCGCGAATTCAGCTAAAATATCAAAGACCTGAAATATTATTTTTACCGTCACAGATTTTCAAGTTCGCATATTGACGACGGCTGTCAAGCAGAGTTGGGGTCGCTCTCTCCAGGTCAACGCCGCGTAGGACCAGGCGAATGTCCCTCAATAACCGCGAGGCGGAAACAATCTCAGCCCATCGCTTGCATACCAAGGCTGCTTCGAGACGGTCTCGGCGCCGAAGAAGCAAAAAGATTTTCTCCAGCAGCTGAAAGAGGATCACAAATTAGTGTGGGACACAGGCCAATGCGAGAGATTGGTTTCTCGGTGCAAATCGGCCAGCTATCTATTTCTTCCAGCAATTTCTTCTGCACGCAGGTTGTCATCGCGCCCCCACCCCAATTGAGCGTTCGGATGCTCCACCGTTCGAAAACTGTTAATTTTTCAGAGAGATATCGACACAAACCTCAGTGGGAAGCTCCTCCATAGTCTTCACGTACACTGCACCGGCACGGTCGATATCCTGCAAATCCTCAGTCTCCGCGCGGAATAAACTCAAATCTCTCTCGGTCACTGGCAGTAACCGAACGCTGGCCAGTGATGATTTGCATTCCTGGTGATCGTTCATCTCCTCGAAACAAAATTGCCGCCCGGCAGATTTTCAGACGTGCAGAGGACGACGTACCGCTCGAGATATGTGGTTTCACGTCGACACGAACTCCATCATGAGGGCTTCCATTGGCGCTGCATCGCGAGATGTCTCGTGTCGGGCGATTGCGTGGCCATGGAAATTCTGGCTCTCAGGGGAGAACTTCCCAAGACTCGGTTTTATCTTACGCCAAGCTCTTTGTCCGAATCTAAGCTTAATTTTTGTCCCGCTCCCGACCGAGGAACCCACGCCATGAACTGGACGGCACGAGAGCTTTCGAACCAAAAGCGTTGCAGAGTCACCGAGCACTTCGCGGGCATGCTGAAGCCAGCACGAGGGATCTGTGTCTTCAGAGGTGTAATCCCGATCTGATTTTTGGTTACCACAAGATAAACCACGAGTTCGCGGTTCGAACAGATATCTTTCTTCAGCTGGACAGATTCATTAGCCTCCCTATCTCGGTGAGATCATCCGCGCCTCCTCCACATCCTAGGATCTGTTTCTATTGGTTTGTGGTATGTGGTTTGCTATCGACGACCAACTGTCGTGAAAGAGCCCACTGGATAGTTGCAAGAGGTGGATTCGCTCAGAACAACATTGGATCGACCGGCAAGTCACGTAGAGGCTGTATAAGAGAATCTCCACCCAAACGCGATGCCGTCCTCACAGGACCCTTACGAAAGATCGATTGTTGATTGATTGTCGAAAATGATTGATGGGATGTATACTATCACAGATTCCATGAAGCTGTTTGTTGGTTCGTATGATCTACATTGAATTAATTATCCATCGGCCTGCTTCATACTGGCAATCGCTCCTTAGGGAACCCACAAATGATCATCTTCGTCTTCCCATCTCCAGGGATCGAGGATCCGTTTTTCGCCTTGTGTGTTTCCCTATTGCTGAGCGTCTCCGCGATTTATCGGGTTGACATTATTTTCCCCGTCCAATCGATGTCCAAAAGGATCTCGGATGAACTTCCAAATCTATTGCTCAGCGGCTCAGCGACTCATCGAGAGAATATGAGACGCGACAAACACGACTCCACCGATATGAGACCGACGTCCGAGCTTCGCGCACAGCTCGGAAGGTCAGAGTGCTCCAGGTGAACGTGATGGTTGTATTGAAGTCAACATTGTTCGGCTTCGGAACCCTACCCGTAGTTGGTGCGCGAACCTCGATCGGAATAACATCAGCAGGACTCCCCACTGAAACGTTCTCCGTTGTGGTTGATGGAACTCCGATCGCGCGATCATCGGCAGCATTTGACTCTGAGGCAGCCTTCGTTGTTGTTGTTGAGGGAAGCTTGACAAGATCGACGACATTTTCTTCCGAGACCCCTTGAGTTGAAGCCCCTGCTGTTTTGAAAACAGAAAGACGGGAGCTGGGGGCTTCTTGGACCGGAACGGTCCTCGCGGGTCGCAACGGAAGTAGTATCCGATGAAATCGAAGGGACATTTTCTGGTTCTTCCCTTGAATTGGGCAACGTTGTATATACTCTGTAGGAGGGAATATGTCATGATGGTCTCGCTCAATTCATTGTATATGAACAGACAAATATTCATGAAAATCATCTAATAATTCTAGAGTTAACGTTCCAGCAGCTCACTAACCAATATATTTGATGAGGTTCACATCCAGCGGCTGAGCTTCGAATAACGTCGAGTCGCTCCCGTAGTCCTCGTATTTCACCCCTGTGAGAGGAAGTGTCCTTTCCAAACGACGTGGCCACACTTTCCGCCATTTTTTTCTCATCCTGAATGCTCTGATTGAAGTTTTTGATCCAAAGCTTGATTCTCTCCAAACAAGGCTCGGACTCACTACAACGAAGCGGTTTTGGCCTTCTCGCATCTTCTTCGAGGAGTCGCGTTTTCATAATATAGTCTGAGAAGTCCTCCAGCTTCATCCGGATCTTCAAAATAGTTTCGTTGCGGACCTCGTTCGCAAGTCCATAGATCGCTGGAGCTTGCCTCTTGGCTCCCATTCTGACTCCCAGATTTTTCAGATTGTACGTCCTGCCATCTTTCGCGATTCGGGATCTTGAGAAATCGAGCTCGTATTCGAAAAACATGCCCTGCCGTATGGTATAAGACGGCACAGAAAAAACTGTCTATTTCCCCGTGAGATTACGGTCTCGCTCCATGGAACCATAACCGAAATAATAAGTTTCAGGATTGAGAGGGACTATATCGAGTAGATTACGGTCGTCCGGTTCCAACTTCAATTTTGCGATCCCATTCCCGCAGAATCTCAAATGATCTCGGGGAGCAACGGCGAAGTATTTCGAAAGCAAAGCTGTCGCGCTTCCTCGATCCCTGATCGGTTGCCCGGAAAGGACGTTGATCTCCCTGGTGTTGTTATCAACGGCAAATCCGCCTGTCCAGGATGGCTCGATCGAGAGCTCAATCGACTTTACAGGTGGCAAATTCGTGGAGGTATCTCTGTGTATGAAACCGGACTTAGTCAGAAAAATTTGGATGAACGATCCGAAAGGCTGTTGAAGCTCTCATTGCGCTCTTCTCTTAAACTTTTCGAAAGGCTTCCATCTTAGAGTCAAGATCCGCGCAAATCTCGACGGCTTATTCTCGCCAAGTTGAGCAACCTCAAATCCGGAGTCTCGGAGAGCAGAAATCGTTGATTTGTACTCACGACTTTGTTCAGGCATTCAAATATCCCGGGCTCGCACCAGCGAGCCAACTGCTTCAATAATAAACATTAGCTTTTCTCTTGGTCACGAACAGTGAACCTCGCGTTGTCAATTAGCAGTACCCCATTCTTTACATGGTATCAGAAGTGAAACTTGTGAAACATCGTCCTCAAAATCCGATAGACAAGTCAGGATGTCAGGAAACAACAACGTGGGAATCCCCGTGCCAAGGCAAATGCCGCTCAACTGCCGCAACCGGAAGACTCGCTGGGAAGAATTTAAAGCTGAGTTCAATGACTACGCCATTTTCACCGATCTATACAAAGAGTCGGCTGAAAAACAGATGACAGCGTTCAGGCTTCATTTGGGGCCACACTGGCGGAGTAAACTCAGCATGCTCAAGCTGCCAACTCTGACGGAACCAGAGGCGGGCAAGCCCGCTCCTCTGCTAGTCGCGACGGGCAAAGCACTGGACAGGGAGTTTGGAAGCTCACAGAACATCCTTGTGCTGCGTGAGAAATTCTACAAATTCACACAGGGAGAATTAGACACCGAGGCGTTTCTGGACAAGATCTACGAGATGGCCTCGGAGTGCGAGTTCCCGTCGGAGTTCCGAGATGAGATGATAAGAGACCGCATCGTGTTCGGAATTCAGAACCAGGCGACCAAGGATCGCTTGATGTCAGCGGAAAAGATCGATCTCAGTGCAGTTTTGACAACAGTCAGACGACTCGTGGATTCCAAAAAACGAGTTACGGACGACGAAACACCTTGTGCAAGCGTGAACATGGTGAGACGAAGAGGCGAGAGAAAAAACGCGTCTTCAAATGTGGAGTGCGGTTTCTGCGGATACCGGCACAGTCGGGACAGACAGAAGTGCCCGGCCTCTGGGAAAGTTTGCGAAGTTTGCAAAAAGAGGGGACACTTCAAGAAAATGTGCAAATCTTCAAAAGGAAAGAAGATTCATCATATCGACTTCGAATCGGAAGACGAATACTCCGCGTCAGACGACCACGACCAATACAGCGTCGAATCAACATATGCGGTGAGAAAACAATCCAGACCCGCGTTCAGAAGCATCAGAATCACGCTGCACGGGGAATCGGGAGACAGCGTTTTCCCCTTCGAGGCTCAAATCGACACTGGAGCTTCTTGCGATGTTCTCCCATTTCGCATCTACCAGAAGCTAGCAGCAAAGAATTTGGTCGGACCGATGGCCAAATCCAAGGTGCGGTTGCAGATGTACAACGGCGCAATCACCCCGTCGCTGGGCCGGTGTTCCATTAGCTGTCGAAATGGAACCAGGCGGACCTCCATATCATTCCAGGTCGCCAACGTCACAGAACTCCCTCTGATTTCAACCCAAACCTCAATGGAGCTTGGTTGCATCCAATTGGGGAAGGGAGTGGAGTTTGTGAATCAGCTACGCGTCAAGACAACGGAAACTCAATCGCACGAAGCTCAATTACAAGCCCTGATCAAGAAGCACAATGCAGTATTCCAAGGTCTGGGGGAAACTACCAGGCACAGTTTCAATCCATCTAACAGAAAACTGCAAGCCAATACAAAGCCTGCCGAGAAAAGTGCCGGTCGCCATTAAAGAACAGGTCATCGAAAGAATACGGGAGTTGGAGAAACTGGGTGTTGTCGAGAGAATTAAGCACGACCAACCCTCTCCATGGATCAGTCAAATGCTGGTGGTCACTCGCGAGGGTAAGAAGCCCAGAATCACACTCGATCCCTTCCATTTGAACCAGGCAACGAAGAGATGTCATTTCCGCATGCCGACTTTAACCGATATTCTGCCACAGCTGAACAAAGCCCGACTTTTCACGGTGTGCGACGCGGCAGATGGTTTCTATCAATGCGTTCTCGACAAAGAATCCACCGATCACACAGCTTTCTGGACGCCGCTGGGAAGATACAAGTACCTACGGATGCCTCAAGGTTTGAACATTAGTCCCGAGATCTTTCAAGCCAAACAAATGGAAGTGCTCGAGGGACTCAGAGGTGTCCACTGTGTTGCGGACGACTTGCTCATCACGGGATCGGGCGATTCCGATGAAGAAGCTTGGGAGGACCACTACAAAAACCTAGAAGCTCTTCTCGTTCGATGTAAGCAACGAGGACTTAGACTGAACAGGGCCAAGCTGAAGCTTTGTACAGACCGAGTCAAATTCCTAGGACACATCCTCACACCCGAGGGAGTCAAATCAGATCCAGAGAAAGTCGACTCGATAAAACGCATGCTCCCCCCCCAAAAGACAAGACATCACTGCAAAGATTCCTCGGGGCAGTCAACTACCACCACTCGTTCATACGGGACCTGTCGAGTCTCACGGCACCTCTACGAGCACTCCTGAAGAAGGATATCGAATTCACGTGGGGAAACAAAGAAAACTCAGCATTTGAAAAACTCAAAGAAGAGCTGTGCGGAGACCGGGTCCTGGCGTACTACAATCCCAACAAACCAGTTTTGATCAGAGCCGACGCCAGCATGCACAGCGTCGGTGCGGTTCTGATGCAGGACGGAAGGCCAGTCCATTACTGCAGCGCTACCCTGAGGCAAGCGGAGAGAAACTACGCCGTGATAGAAAAAGAACTCCTGGCGATTCTGATAGCCTGCGAGAGATTCGAACACTACATCATCCACCACCAAGACGTCAGGGTCGAAACCGATCATCAGCCGCTGATGAATATTTTCAAGAAACCACTCTACGATGCGCCCAAGAGACTTCAACGGATGTTATTACGGCTACAAAAATTCCGTCTCCAAGTATCATACATAAATGGCAAAGACAATGGAGTGGCTGATTGGCTGAGTCGAGATTCACCACCGACAGCTCGATCGGATCAAGACACCACCATTCAAGAATTTGTGTTCAGAACGGCAACAGAACAGATCGACGTGGAGAAGCTCAGTCCTGTCAGCAACAAGACGCTGGAGCGCATCAGGGAAGCTGGTCGGACCGACAAAGAATTCGAAACACTCAAACAAACCATCGAAAATGGATGGCCAACCAACAAAGACCAGTGCAATCCGGAGATCAGACCGTTCTGGAAGTACAAATCGGAACTGGTTCACGTTAAAGGATTGATCTACAAAGGATCTGCAACTTTCATCCCACACAGCCTGAGAAAAGAAATGCTCAAAACCAGTCACTCCAGCCATTATGGTCTCCGTTTGCAGTGGAGACGCGCCAGGGAATGTATTTTCTGGCCGTCGCTGAAGTCACAACTGGAGGAATTCTGTAATAACTGCGAGGCATGTCTGTCATTCCAGGCGAAACAGCGAAAACAACCAATGAACCAGACGACCACGGCCACTTTTCCTTTCCAAGTGGTTTTCCAGGATCTGTTCGAATTCCGCGGAGAGCAATATCTCGTGACAGTGGACGTTTTCTCAGATTTCTTTGAAGTGGACAAGCTGGGTGAGACTGCAACTGCAAAAAAGTTAATTCAAGCATCAAAGAAGCACTTCTCTCGCTACGGAATTCCAGTAGAGTTACATAGCGACAATGGTCCACAATTCACATCGGCCGAGTTCAAACAGTTCGCCAACGACTGGAACATCACTTTGGTGACCAGCAGCCCGTATTTCTCCCAAGGAAACGGAAAAGCGGAGGCCGCTGTGAAGATAGCCAAAAGATTACTCAAGAAAATCAAGTTGAACGAGGAGGATTACGATTACGGACTCCTCGAAACAAGGAACGTTCCCCAGCCTGAAGGAGTCAGCCGCGCTCAGAAGTTCTTCGGTCGTCAGACAAGGACCAAGATACCATCACGGCCCGATCAGAACAAGGTCACCGACAGGAATCAATTCAACAGGAACAAAGCAAAAGCGGCGCAGCGAAAGAAACATTACGACAAAGGCTCTCAACGACTGAAGCGACTTCACTCAGGGAACATCGTGCGCGTGCAACCTCTGGAACGTACAGGAAGATGGAGAAGGGGAGTCTGCGACAAGAAAGTCGGACCGCGATCATACACAATTCAACTGTCCGACGGGACGTCGATTCGACGAAATCGAAGGCATCTCAAACTCTCGAAAGAGACGCCGAAAGCTACCGGGCCTGAAAAATCTTCGAGCGCCGAAAAACAGAAGAATGTACCATTGACCAACTCTGCATCCAAGACAAAAAACGATCCTGTGATACCTGAGAAGAGCAGCAGCTTGACACTGAGACCATCAAAACTCACAGTCAACACCCCCGCGCTCGACAGACAGGCGTTTAGCAACACGCTCAGAAGAAGCGCGAGAGAGAGAAAGCCAACGGTACCATACCAACATAAAGTGTAATCATCGAATACAATAATTGAATCACTAATCGAAGCATATCATCCTGGTCGGTTTCAACACTTATGTTCTCTTGGGATACTTCTCGTCAAACCTTAATGTTTCCGATAGTTTTGGGAATCATATTCGTGAGCATAGCGTGAAGTCATTTTGTCGTCGGAACGCGTGTTGGGTCTCAATAGTTGAGACTCATATATGCTTAAATTGTTTCTAGTCATCCCGACGAGGGGTTATCCCTAATGTTCATAGTTTCGAAACAATACCAGGGAAGGAGAGATGTTCAGGCATTCAAATATCCCGGGCTCGCACCAGCGAGCCAACTGCTTCAATAATAAACATTAGCTTTTCTCTTGGTCACGAACAGTGAACCTCGCGTTGTCAATTAGCAGTACCCCATTCTTTACAGACTTGCTGTATCCAGGGAACTCAGGGCACATTCGTGGAATTGAGGCTCCTAATGCAAAAACCCAACCCGCCGCAAAGAAGAACGCTATATAGAAGCTGATGAATGTGCCCATCGCAGCGCAAGCAACTACCGGACGTCAGTCAGCTAGAATGGTCAGAGATAGGTGGCTCCACGTCGACACGAAACCGATTATGAGGACTTCCACAGGCGCTGCATCGCGAGAGAGTGTTGTTCGTCCAGTTTGTCAAGTTTCGGGCGATTGCGTTTGTTCCGATCCCAGAACCGCGCTGGAGAGGCTTTCAGGAAGTTCAAGTTTCTATTTCCATCATTCGCGGTCGATTGCCATCTTGAGCGACCAGACAAATGACGGCTCTATCCTCGGCAAGCGTCGGATAGAACATCAGAAATATACCAGTTCACGGTGAAAATTTGAACCTCGATTGATGTTTTTGTGGGAAACGCGTACTCACAATCAGAAGCGGCTACATACTTCTCTGGTGAGCTCAAGAAGTCTCGTCAATCGGAGCAGAGGTTGTCGTTCCTCTGCGATGTTGTCTGAGAAAGTATGACGTTCACTGTTCAATCTCCAGCCCCGTGACAAGGTTCCACGGAACCCACTTCCTGATCAATCGTCATGGTGGAGCGGCTTTCGGCGAAGAATTTTCCGAGTCCGAAGTTGGCTACCTAATTGAATGTGCGGTCCGCGAACAGCTCAAACGAAGTACATTCTTGGTCATTGAGGCGATCGATTCGGGACGTCGACGGAGTATCGAAAGCCGTGTTCCGTCGTTGTGAAAAGATAACTGAAGTTCTGCGCAGAAGCTCGCCAAGAAATTCTCGCTCCTGCGGCCGCTACGTGGTGTCACGAATCAGATATCTGGTGTCAAGCCGCGGGTGAGTTCCACTCGAAGCAAAGAATCTTCTCATGCCGGAACATTCAAGGAGGAATCTATGTTCGTGTCAAGCGACTCTCAACCTTTTTTCGCTCACAAAGCCCCGTGCTCAATGATGGCAAGCTGCAGACGGCTTTCCGGACCCTTGGTTGGTCGAGCATTTCTCGAATCTCCGAGGAGTCCCGCGAAAGCCCTGAGAAATTCAGGAAAGGAGTGCGGGGCGTCTCAGTTCTACTCTTTCATGATCTCGGAGCGAAATTCTCATGGTGCGGAAACATCCGCCCATAGCAGTTCGAGGTCTTCTTGAACGCATCTTCACGACTGAGGGGCTCAATGAGTTTCAATATGTGGTCGGTCTTCTACTGGGAGGTGAAAGAGCTACCACTCCAGACTGTCGGGATTCAAACTCCAGCGTCAAACTCCTGGAAGCGCACCGAGATAATCAGGCGAGATGACAGATCTTTCACCAGGATTAGGATTACGGATTGTGATTGTAGAACAGCTCGAGCTAATGACCCATTTTCCGCGACAATTGAGTGTGCCCGTCATGCCGCACAAGGAGGGAAAGTATACCGGACTGCTCATACTCCTTGCGCCCAGAGTCACCGTTGTTCAATAAAATTGCGGGAACCTTGACAAGGAATCGATGCTCGCTGAGAGGAAACTAAGAATCATTGAAAAAACCTGGTTGTTTGTTTGAATAATCCCGGACGAATTTATTGTTCATCATCCCACACGATTTCTCCAATAATATATTGAACCACAACAAATAAGAAACTATATCTTAGATAATACCAAGAGTTACGGGCTACATATCACTTGAATCGCCCGTAGAATGAGACTTTCTACGAATCGGTTCACTTTTCCAGAAACGTTCGTTTCAACACTCGAAGAAATATTGGAATCACTCCGCAATTATGTAAACCATGGGTCTCAGACGAGCTAACAAATCTATCGCATCGTCACTCATGGAGCAATGCATGACGTCGAGCTTCCGAAGGTAGGGACAGTGGTCTTGCAAAGCATAGAGACTTCGATTCGTGAGCGATCGACAGCTCTGCAGTATCAGAGTTCTCAGACGCGGCAAACTTCGAACGACCGATATCAGGCCGACGTCCGTGATCCGCTCACAGCCTGCAAGGTCGAGGTACTCCAAGCAAACGTGATGCTTGGCAATGCTGAGTAAAGCCCTATCCGTCAACAATGAACAGAATCCCATACCGAGCGATATCATATCCGGAGCTCCTATCCCGTTTTCCAGCGACCGGTCTGAGATTCCTGCCGCACCCGAGATCTCCAAGCTTCGTAGATTCTTCAATTGGTGGAATTTACATCCGGCTTCATCCGTCAGGGTGTAAGCGCCATCGAGGTCGAGTTCTTCGAGTCTTTCGAAATTGTCGCAAATGATCACGAAGCATTCGGAGTCGAGGTTGGAGCATCGGCGCAGCTTGAGGGTCCGGAGATCTTTGAGTGACGTGAGTTGGCGGAATGCTTTCGCGTCGCATTGTGTGGAACTCAGATCGAGATGTTGCAGTTCCGTCAAGGCCCCGAGGCTACCCAGAGAGTCGGTGCGAATTTGCCGGTGATCCATTAGATTGAGATGTCGCAGTTTCCTGAGCTGAACGATCCGCTCGAGGCTCTGACTCGTGATCCGATCACAGTAGCCGAGGTCCAGATATTCCAAGTCGGGAGTCTTCGTGAGGATGCACTCCAGATTATCATCATTGGTCCGCCAGGTGTCATGGAGCGACAAAAGACGCAGTTTCGTGCATTCTCCGATCGCTTCGTAGGCGTTCGCCGTCAGCTCATTGCAACGGTCCAAACGCAGGCTCGTCAGACTTTCGCGATAGAGTTCCACGATCGTAATCAGGGCTTCGTCAGTAATGAGCGTGTCACTGAAATCCAGATCCACAAACTTCTGCTTCGATCTCATCATGCAGACGAGAACGTTCTGGAAAGACAGACTGGCAGTGCTGAACTCCACGGTGCCGGTGTCCAACGCTCGAAATACACCCGAAGGGAACTGAATTCCGCATCGAGCCAGACAGAGGGACGTGATGTTGGGCATGAGCGTGAGCATTTGATTGAACGACGCATCTGTCAAGTCTGGATTTTTTGGCAGGGACAGTTTTCGAACATTACGCAATGATTGTTGAACTTTCGCGACGCAAATCTTCTCGGGATACTTTGATTCCAAGCGGCCGACATTATCCCCGCAGCCACAATCTGTTGAGCAGAGTTGTCGGTTTATTCTCCCAAGGAACTTCGGGGAAATTTCAAAGTATACGTTCGGAGATCAAACGTCGACCCATTGAGAATTCAAGAAGTACCTGAGATTTCAATGGATTGTAACTTCTGACACTGTTCGAGAATCGCATAGAATCCCCCAACATCCGAGATGTTACATTGCTCCAGCTGCAAACTGATGAGGTCTCCAGCGATTCGCGTCCAGAACGCCGCGCGAAAATCCATCGACCACCACCCTGTGAAGGTGATGGGAAAAAACCATCTCACAATCGAGCTTCAATTCTGACGGTAGATGACACCACTATTTCTGCTGAAATATCGAGGATCTGAGATCGTTCTTCTCACCACCACGGATTTTCAAGTTCGCATAGTGACGATGGTTGTGGAGCAGAGTGGGAGTCGCTGTCTCCAGGTCAGGGACTCGAAGAACCAGGCAAACATCTCTCAATAAACGCGAGGCGGAAACAATCTCAGCCCATCGCTTGCAAACCAAGGCTGCACGGAGACGGTCTGGGCCCCGGAGAAGCAGAAAGATTTTCTCGAGCAGCTGAAAGAGCATTGACGATTAGTTGTGGGATAGGAATCCTGGCAAGAGATCGGTTTCCCGGCGCGAATCGGCAAACCATCTACTCCAGCAATCTCTCTCGCGATTTCCTTCGCACGCAGGTTGCCATCGATCTCCACTCCAATTGAGCGTTCGGATGCCCCACCGATCGGAAATTCTATTCAATTTTTCAGAGAAATATCGCCACAAACCTCAGTGGGAAGTTGCTCCATATTCTCCACGTACACTGCACCGATACGGTTGATATCCTAGCCCTGTGAATACTTGATCTCAGCACAAAATGAACTCAAATCTCTCTCGGTCACTGGCAGTCACCGAATGCTGGCCAGTGGTGATTTGCACTCTTGGTGATCGGTCATCTCCTCGAAACAAAATGTCCACCCGGCAGCTTTCTCAGACGTGCAGAGGACAACGCGCCGTCCGAGATATGTGGCTTCACGTCGACGCAAACTCGATCATGAACCCAACAGCGCAGCATCGCCAGATGTCTAGTGTCGGGCGATAGCGTTTGTTTGGAGCCCAAAACCGCAACCCATTCGCGCTGGAGCGGCTTCCACGGAGCTCAAGTATCTATTTCCATCATTCGCGGTCCATTGCCGCAGTGAGCGACCAGGCAAATGACGGCTCTATCCTCGGGCAAAGGACGGACGAAACATCAGAAATTTACCAATCAACGATAAACATATCAACTTTGATCGATGTTTTCCCGCCGAGCGCGTACTTACAAATGACCAGATTGTGCTCTGGCGAGCTCGAAGAGACTCGCTAATCGGAGCAGAGATTGTCCCCAATGTGAGATTTTGTTCTTTTTGATGTTCACTGTTTACATTCCAGTCGCGTGCCAAGACTTCAAAGAACACTTGTTTCTGTTCAATGATCCTGGTCGTGCGGCTTCCGGCGAAAAATTTCCCGGTCCGCAAACATTTCAAACGAGGTACGTTCTTATTCATCCTGGCCTCGATCGATCAGGGAATTCGACAAAGTATCTAAAGGCCGTGTTCCGTTGTTGTGAAAAGAGTTTTGCGCAGAAGCTTGCCTAGATACTCTAACTCCTGCGGCTGCTACATGGTGCCACGAATTAATCTTGCCAAGAGACATGGACCAGGATCTGCATGAAAATGACACATCCCAGGATCCAGATACTCATGAATGGGACGGTCCACCTCACCCGGTGAAATGGTGCGAAACCACTCTGATGCGCACTCACCCCTCCAAGTTGCGTTCAGGAAGTCGCCGCGAGTTTCGAGGTTTTGTGTCGAGAGACTCTTGACCGGTTCTTCCGCCTGCGAAGCCTTGTCTCCAAGCGTGGCAAGCTGCAGACGGCTTCCTGGACCCTCGGCTGGTCGAACATTTCCAGATCCTCCGAGAAGTCCCGAGAAAGCCCTGAGCATTCGGAAGAAATCCACGGGGCGTCACAGTTCCTGTCTTTTGTGACCTCGAAATTCTCTTGGTGCGGAGACATCCGGTCATAGCAGTTTGGGGTCTTCTCGGACGCGTCCTCACGAATTCTGAAGCTCTCTCCACTGGGACTGAGGGGCTCAATGAGGTTCTCTGCGAGGCCGATCCGCTCCCGGGAGGTCGACGAGCATTCGGGTGTTTTTGATGCGATCTATTCTACGCGTGGAAACTCACACTTTTTGAGCATATAATAAACTCGAATCTCTCTCGGTCACCGGTAGTCACCGATCGCACACGTCGCCGAGATATTCGGCTCCACATGGACGCGATCTCAATCACGAGAACTTCAATCTGCGCTGCATCGCGAGCGATTGCGTTTGTTTCGGGCCCAAAATGGCAACCGACTCGCGCTGGAGCGGCTTCGACGAAGTTCGAGTATCTATTTCGACCATTCGCGGTCGATTGCCACCGTGGGCGACCAGACAAATGACGGCTCTAGCTAGTAGTCCGGAAACATCCGGCCATAGCAATTCGAGGTCTTCTTGAACGCGTCTTCGCGAATTCCGAAGCTTTTTCCACTGATTGTGAGACTGAGGGGCTTAATGAGGTTCTCTATGCGGCCGGTTCCCTCCCGTTAGGTCAAGGAGCACCAGGGCGTTCTCCGCTAAGATCTATTCACGTGGGGAAATCTATTCACAAGCGCAATCACACATCTCTGCCACTCCAGACTACCAGGATTCAAGTTCCAGCGTCAAACTTCTGGAAGCGGAACGTTAATCTGCCAGAAAAGCCCTCAAAGCGCCGGAGTTCGAGAGAACCGGGCGAGGAGACTGATGCTCCATGAGTAAATCTCCTTGGATCGCGAATCGTGATTCCGAGAACTCTCAAACCTCAAGTTCAAATCGCTGAGCGATGTCCTGCACGCAGCTAAAGAACTATAGTCCTTGGTTACACGTTCGTCGATTCTTCGATGAAGGCGATCAAATTAAGATCATCATTTGGAGAACGGTTGAACCGGCTCGAAACCACCATACCCATGGTTCGGGCTGATGGCCCAACTCCCGCGAGAATCGAATGTGCCCGACATGCCGCACAACAGCGAAACTACGCTGAGCCACTGATAATTCCCGCATCAAGGTTCACTGTTGTTTGAAAAGTTTTCAGGATCCTCCACAGGAGATCGAGTGTCCTCGAGAGGGGACTATGAATCATTCAATCAACCTGATGGCTCCTTCGAATCATTTCGAATGAATTTATTCTTTAGTAGCCTGCGCAATTCGATCAATAACTCTATGAACAAAAATATATGACAGACTATATCCTATCGAATACCGACAGCTTCAGGCTACTTATCACTTGAATCGCTTGCAGAATGACACTCTCTTCCAATCGGTTCACGCTTTCAAACACGTCAGTCTCAACACTCGAATTGGAATCCCTTTGGCCTAATTAATGACAAGAATGATCTCAGGTGAGCTAACAAATCTATCGCATCGCCACTCATCGCACAATTTATGACGTTGAGCTCCCGAAGGTGGGGACAGTGATCTTGCAAAGCATGGAGACTTCGATCCGTCAGCAATCGACAGTCCACCAATATAAGAGTCCTCAAACGCGGCAAACATTGTACGGCCGATATAAGACCGACGTCCGTGATTTTATCACAGCCCTGAAGGTCGAGGTACTCCAAGCAAACGTGATGGGTGGCAATGCTGACCAAAGCGCCATCCGTCAACCATGGACAGAATTTCATCTTGAGCGTCTTCATATCCGAAGCTCCTAACCCGTTTATCAGCGACCGTTCAGAGATTCCTCTAGAACTCGCGATATCCAAACTTCGCAGATTCTTCAATTGGTGGAGTCTACGTACTCCGTCATTCATCAGCTTGGAGCTGAACCCGAGGTCGAGTTCTTCGAGTCTTTTGAAATTGTCGCAAATGATCACGAAACATTCTGAGTCGAGGTTGGAGCATTGGCGCAGCTTGAGGGTCCGCACACCTCCGAGTGATGCGAGTTGGCAGAACGCTTTCGCGTCGCAATTTGTGTTACTCAAATCGAGATGCTGCAGTTCCGTCAAAAAGTTTACTGGTTTCCTAGGTACCACGGCGGTGTCACCGCTACATCTCGCTCGCTAAAATCGGTATCCGCTCTAATCGGGCTCTCGCTGAAATTGGCCATCCGCTCAAATCGGGCCTTCGCTCAAATCTCGCCTTCGCTCAAATTTCTCTACGCTTCGCCCAAATTTCTCTCCGCTCTAACAGGATGCTGCGGTATCTATCGGGAGGCCCTTTTCCGTCGTTGTCGAAAGAGAACCGGAAGTTTGCGCACAAGCTCGGCACGAGGCTCTCACTCCTGCGGCTGTTACATGGTCCCACGAATCAGTCTTGCCAAGGAACATGGATCAGGATCTGCAGGAGAATGACACATCCCTGGATCCAGATCTTCAACAATGAGACGGCTCACCTCACCCGGTGGAATGCTGCGAAACCACTCTGGTGCGCATCCCTCCCCTCCGAGTTGCTTTCAGGAAATCGCCACGAGAATTTATGCTTCGTGTCGAGAGACCCTTGACCGTTTTTTTCGCCTTCGAAACCGTGTATTAAATTGGGGCAAGCGGGAGACGACTTGGTTGGTCAAGCATTCCCAGATTCTCCAAGAAGTCCTGCGAGAGCAGTGAGAAATTGCGATAACAAACTGCGGGGCTTCTCAGTTCCACTCCGTTGTGACCTTGGAAGAAAATTCTGGTAGTTCGGAGACATCCGGCCATAACAGTTCGAGGTCTTCTCAAACGCGTCCTCAAGAATTCTGAAGCTCTTTCCTTTTGGGACTGAGGGGCCTAATGACCTCCAAGATTCGGTCGATCTCCCCCCGGTATACGCTCCTAATCTCCTTGATGGCGGGGATCAGATCAAGATCATCGTTCGTAGAATGGTTGAACCAGCTTGAGACCACCATTCCCACAGTTCGAGCTGATGGCTCATCATTCGCGACACTTGAGTGTGCACGTTATGCCGCGCAGGAAGGAAAGTATACTTGAGCCGCTGATCATTCTCGTATCAATGTTCACCATTGTCCGAAAAGTCTTCGGAAACCTTCAGAGGAGATCAATTGTCGCTGAGAGGAGACTATGAATCATTCAATCAACCTGATTGCTACTTTGGATCATCTCGAAGGAATTTATTGTTCATCACCCTGCGCGATCGATCAATAACTCTATGAGCAACGATATCATAGATTATATTCTATAGAATTCCAAAGGATGCAGGTAACATATCACTTGAATCGCCCTTAGAATGAGACTTCCTTCCAATCGGTTCAGTCTGCCAAAACCGTCAGTTTCAATATTCGAAGAACTATAGAGCTCGCTCTTAACCAGCGATGTGAATGGTTGGTCTCAGACGAGCTAACAAATCTATTGCATCGCGACTCATCGAGCAATATTCGACGTTGAGCTTCCGAAGGTGGGGACAGTGGTCTTGCAAAGCATGGAGACTCTGATCCGTGAGCAGTGGACAGTCCATCAATATCAGAGTTCTCAGACGCGGCAAACATTGAACGACCGATATCAGACCGACGTCAGTGATCGGCTCACAGCCCTCAAGGTTGAGGTACTCCAAGCAGACGTGATGCTTGGCAATGCTGAATAAAGCGCTGTCCGTCAACAATGAACACCATCCGATGTTGAGCGTCTTCATATCCGTGGCTCCGATCCCGTTTTCAAACGACCGGTCTGAGATTCCTTTAACACTCCTGATATTCAAGCTTCGCAGATTCTTCAACTGGTGGAATTTACATCCTGCTTCATCCGTAAGGGTGGCAGTTGCACAGAGGTCGAGTTTCTCGAGTCTCTTGAAATTGTCGCAAATGATGTCGAAACATTCGGAGTCGAGGTTCTTACATTCGCGCAGTTCGAGGGTTCGGAGATTTTTGAGTGACGTGAGTTTGCGGAATGCTTTCACATCGCACTTTGTGTCACTCAAGCCGAGATGCTGCAGTTCCGTGAATGTCTCGAGGCTACCTAAAGCGTCGGCGTGGATTTGCTTGCACGATTCCAGATTTAGATGTCGCAGTTTCTCGAGTTGACCGATCAGTTGAAAGCTCTGACTCGAGATCAGCCGACACCAGCCGAGGTCCAGATATTCCAAGTCGGGAGTCTTCGTGAGGATGCACGCCAGATTATCATCATTGGTCTGGCCGGTCTTAGAAAGCGACAGAAGACGCAGTTTTGAACATCCTCCGATCGCTTCATAAGCTTCGCCCGTTAGCCGAAAGCTATACTCCAAACGAAGGCTCGTCAGACTTTCACGATAGAGTTCTAATATCTGAATCAGGACTTCGTCGGTAATCAAATCGCCACCGAAATTCAGATCGACAAACTCCTGCTCCGATTCCATCATACAGGCGAGAACGTTCTGGAAACTCAGACTGGCAGGGATGGACTCGATGGTGGCGTAACTCCTACTTCGATATCTAACCGGAGCCAGACAGAGGGACGTGATGTTCGGCATGAGCGTGAGCATTTGACTGAACGACGCGTCTGACAAGTCTTGATTCTCCCGCAGGGACAGGTGTCGAACATTACGCAACGATTGTTGGACTTTTGCGACGCGAATGTGATCGGGAGGCCAGAACAGGCCGTCCGACGTCATCATGTTGCGGCAACCTGTTGAACAGAGTTCTTGGTTTACTCTCCTGTAGATCTCCGAGGAAATCCTGAAACATAGGTTCGAAGATCAAACGTCGACGCATCGAGAAATCAAGAAGTACCTTCGAGTTCAAGGGATTGTAGCCTCTGACACCCTTCAAGAATCGCACAGAATACTTCGGCCGATAGATCACAGTTCTCGAGCTGCAAACTGACGAGGTCTCCTGCGATACGCGCCCAAAACTCCGATTGAGACTTGTGCAGCGGCCCTGCGAAGTTCACGAAAAAAAAGCACTCACAATCGAGCTTCAAATCCAACGATACATGATACCGCGAATTTAGTTGAAGTATCAGAGACCTGAGATATCATTTCTTCCGTTACAGATTTTCAAGTTCGCATATTGACGACGGCTGTCTAGAAGAATGGGAGTCGCTCTCTGCAGGTCAGCGACACGAAAAACTAGGCGAACATCCCTCAATAAACGCGAGGCGGAAACAATCTCAGCCCATCGCTTGCATACCAAGGCTGCACTGAGACGGTCTGGGCGCCGGAGAAGCAAGAAGATTTTCTCGATCAGCTGAAAGAGCGTCAACAATTATTGCGGGACACGAGCCCAAGCGGGTGATTGGTTTCTCGGTTCAAATTGGCCAGCTATCTATTCCAGCATTTCCTCTCGCAAATTCCCCGACAGGCAGGTTGTCATCGATCTCCACCCCAATTGAGCGTTTGGATGCTCCATCGTTCGCAAATTCTAGTCAATTTTTCAAAAAGAAATATCGACACAAACCTCTGTTGGAAGTTGCTCCATATTCTCCACGTACACTGCACCGATACGGTTGATATCCTAGCCCTGTGAATACTTAATCTGAGCACAAAATGAACTCAAATCTCTCTCGGTCACTGGCAGTCACCGAACGCTGGCCAGTGGTGATTTGCATTCTTGGTGATCGGTCATCTCCTCGAAACAAAATGTCCACCCGGCAGCTTTCTCAGACGTGCAGAGGACGACGCGCCGTCCGAGAGATGTGGCTTCACGTCGACGCAAACTCGATCACGAGGACTTCCATCGGCGCTGAATCGCGAGAGATGGCTCCTTGTCCAGTTTGTCTAGTTTCGGGCGATTGCGTATGTTCCGTGCCCAAAACCGCAGCCAACTCGCTATGGAGCGACTTCCACGGAGGTCAAGTATCTAACTCGATTCGGGGGGAATGTAAACAAGGGGTAATTCTAGCAGAGCTCATGGCAACGACGAAGAATTGGATACGGCGTTGGAACCCCTTTCCAAAATCAGCAACCTCGATGTTCTATCCTTCAATAGGTCCGGATTGAAATCTGGAAGACGCTTCCCCGTGTGATTTTGGTTGTAGAGACATGGTAGTCGAAAAGCCGATTCTCGTATTTTCTACCACCTGAGAAATTGATGGGAAATGGAAGTCTCGAAATTTCAGTTTGCTTCTGATTGTAATTTTCTGCTTCTTCGTGAGTGCTCGCAGCAATAGGAAAACATCAGCGAGAGTCCCGAACCCACATTGAAGGACCGACCGGGGAAATTGTAAACGGCTTCTGAAGTCCTTTCGCTCGTTGCACCCGAGTGGTTCAGTCGTCCATGCTCGTCACCAGTCGAAGCCCTCATCTACGCGGGAAGATGTGAGAACTGCCGTTGATGCCCTGAGAAGCGGGAAAATGACGGACGGGGAGGCCAAGAGAGCCCTCGGCGTTGCCGTCTCAGTCATTTGTCACCGCGTTGAAAGTAGGAAATCTCCGCTCAGTCAAATGGGAGCAGAACGACCGATCGTCTTCACGGCACATCAAGAAAGTGTCTTCGCCAAGTGTTTGGTAGCACGCACTAGAAACGGTAACGTTCTCTAGAATACGTTCTCATCATCAACGGTACCAGAACAGCTCTCAAGGAGAGGAAGCCCAAACCCTGAAAACTGCGAAAACCGGACGACACGGAGTCCCAGATCACGTGTTCATCGAGCAGCCATGGGGAAGAGAGAGTCGAAAGGAGTCCTTCTGCGAAAGCTTCGAGGAGCACGAGGTGTCCATCGGAGATTAGGTTCTGGCACAGTTTTTGACGAAGGAATATCGCCCGTTCCATGCGGGAGCTGTCTTACGTAAACTCGAAGATATTTTCGTCATTCTTTTCTGAAGAGAAAAAGTCAAGTTTTTCCTGCTGTCGAGGATGAGCCAAAGTTCAATATCGGAGATTTTAGTACCGATGGCGTCGCAAAAGAGGGGCTCCTTCGACTTTGGAGTAAAATTCCCCTCTATAGACCATCTCCGTATTCCAGACCCGGTAAACCCAGAATCTGAATATCTTCCTTTTCAATGCATTCATTATCATCCATTGTTGATGTGTGTTATGAGTTCACAATTTTAAGATAACTGAGGGCGACGAGAGTCTCTTGGACTAGCGTCGCATTGGTATATGTAAGTGTATGTATAATCCTCCACACATTTCACATCTGCAATTACTGTCCGGGTCGCGGAACCCTGACACCGTACAAATCCGGTGATGGAACCGGTGCACCGCGCCTCTCGTGAGGCGGTGTCTATGTTTACAATCCGCTGACCTCCAACAATGTACATTCAAAGCCGGAGTGTCGTAGAAGAAGGGATCTGTCTCGCTCATCTCAAGTTCCCAGCCCTCCGGGTGCTCCTCGAACGCCGCGGTTCTCTTCAAGCTGAGGCTTTTTCTAATCTGGGGGCAGCTGGCCTGGAGGACATTCTCTCCTCGCAGTATGGGGGCTTGATTCAGGGTCGTGTTCTTCAGTTTCTTCTTCGGCTTCATTTCTGAGCCGCTGATCTGTAGGGAGATGGCATCCGGTAGATGCGGGCTGGAACCAAAGACATGAAGATCTTTTTGAATGATTCCATAACTAGTGGGTCTGCTTGGGGCGAATACATCGATCGTCGATCGGCCCGCACGTCCGACGAAGCTGCGGATCAAGGGGTCGATTGCGAGCCTGAGCCCCGATGCGTCTGGTTACTGGACGAAGCATTTGGTGCGGGGGTTATCCGGCTTGTGGAGCGGTGCGTTGAGTCTCCACACAACACTGTGGGTACACTTGTTCGTGTTCGTGTAGAATCGTTGACAAAACATAGGTTTCTGTCGAAGTCGTGGAGCGAGGCTGTGGGTGTGACGTACATCACAATTATGATACAATTAGAAACGATGATCACAACCGTGTCATCTTACGGCATGAGACATACGGCGTCAAGGAACTTGCTATTGTAATGTATAGAGCAGGGGTTGGCAACCCGCGGCCCGACGCCGCATCATGTGTCCAGAGGCCTCTGGTCGATATTTAGGGAATCACGCATCTCATCCAGGCTTGGAGCTATAAATAATATTCCCTGGGATGAAATATCTCACCACGATTCCCCACTTCCAAGAGAATACTTCAATGCATGAATTTTAAGCTTTACGGCAGAGGTAACTCTTGAACTTCTCGTTTCGCGCTTCTTCCCATCACTTCTTTCATCTCGTTCTGCGCTCGAGGAGACGCGGAGTGGCGGAGTCCCTCTCCGAAAGCACCTACATCTGTGAGCAAAACTTCAGCCTCATGAACCTAAACAAGAGTAAGATGCGATCCAGGATCACATACCTCAACTTGGAGAATATCCTCCGTCTTGCGACTTCCAGCTTCCAACCAAACATGGAAAAAATTGTTAAAGATAAACAGTACGATAAATCTCATTGATGTGGAATATCACTGGGAAGCTTGGTTTCTTGATATCACAGCGACACCATCTGGAACGCGATCTACCGTTTCTAAATCAATTTATGAATGGGAATCACGTCACAGACCCCTGCGAAGGACCACTGCGGCCCGCCATGGGTTTTGAGCGCAGTCAGCGGCCCGCCGGAGGTTCGAAGTTGCCCACCCCTGGTATAGAGACTCCGCCACTGGGGCGGCCGGGACCCTTTTTTTTTGGTGGCTTCACATTGCGCGTTACGGAAGTTCGGGATGGAAACTGGAGAATTTGAGTATGAGTCCTTGACATGACAGTCCCGACGAGTTTTCAAAAAAAAAAACATTCCAGGGGTCCACCCTTCCACCGCTGAGAGATTGAGCAGTTTTCACGATGCAACGGAGTTCTGTTCACAATTCCCCCGGATTGGATTATTTCGACCATTCGCGGTCAATTGCCACAGCGAGCGAGGAGACGAATCACGGCTCTATCCTTGGCAAGCGTCGAAAGAAACATTAGAAATATGACAATTCAAGATGAACATAGAAACCTTGATCGATGTTTTTGCGACAAGCGCGTGCTCAGAAGCGTCCGGATACTACTCTGGGAATCTGGAAGCGTCTCGCCAATCGGAGCAGGGATTGTCCTTCCTCTGAGATGTTGATCTGTGTTACGTTCCCTGTTCAAATTCCGGCCTCATGCCAAGGCTCCAAGGAACCCACTTTCTGATCAATGGTCATGGTAGCGCGGCTTTCGGCCACGAATTCTCCCAGTCCGGTGTTCGGCGGTCCGCGATTAGCTCAACCGACGTACATTCTTGGTGATCCAGGCCCCGATCGATCGGGGACGTCGAAGGAGTATCGGGGGCGCATGCCGAATTGAGCGAAAGGCCGATTTCAGCGGAGAGCCGATCTTAGCGGAGTCCCGATTTCAGCGAAGGGCCTAACATAGCGGAGTGTCGATTTGCGCGGAACACCTATTCGCGCGAGAGGGCCGATTTGAGCGTTTCTAACCGCTGCCTCAACGGACAGAAAGACCCACAAGCGACGACGACGGTACTTCGTGGTGCTAATCACGCTTTTGCTTTCCGGAACTTATTGGAGGGGTGCCGCTCGCTACGCTCGCGGAGAGGCTTGATTTCGTCTGCCCGCGAGGCCGTGTGCTTTGGGGAAGAAACAATCGAGCGAATATTCCGTCAATTCCAAACGGAACTCGTGATCGGAACGGCTTCAGACTCCACCGTACCGACTTGTGTGGACACGATCAATGATGTTGAAACCTTTCTCCGCAGCTTCGCGAAGTTCAGACTTCAGAATCTCTGAGATATCCGACCGATCACAAAAAAGTGAGCATGCTAGCTCGAATCAGTCGCACTCCAGGAGTACTAACGTCGTGCTCGTCATTCTTTATCCGAATTCGGGCGGTGCATTCGGGCCTTTCACGATGCACCACCATGCCACGGACCTGTTCGACTCAGAATCCTTCCCGAACAGGTAGATTCAACAACCTATAGAGGCCGGTCGCGACTCGATGTCACGAAACTGGGCACCATCGCTCATAGAATTCGAACCCACATGGCGACTCGATTGCTAAGAGAAATTCTTCCGGCGAAAGAGAAAAAAGTTTACTGGTTCCCTAGGTACCACGGCGGTGTCACCGCTACATCTCGCTCGCTAAAATCGGTATCCGCTCTAATCGGGCTCTCGCTGAAATTGGCCATCCGCTCAAATCGGGCCTTCGCTCAGATTGGTCATCCGCTCAAATTGGGCCATCGCTCAAATCTCGCCTTCGCTCAAATTTCTCTCCGCTTCGCCCAAATTTCTCTCCGCTCTAACAGGATGCTGCGGTATCTATCGGGAGGCCCTTTTCCGTCGTTGTGGAAAGAGAACCGGAAGTTTGCGCACAAGCTCGGCACGAGGCTCTCACTCCTGCGGTTGTTACATGGTCCCACGAATCAGTCTTGCCAAGGAACATGGATCAGGATCTGCAGGTGTTAATCTCTTGTGAACTCTGGACAAGGATGACACAGCTTCTCGGGACAATATCGTACACACAACTGTTTATTGACCTTCTCATGTTAGCCCGCCTCTCAGTGTGGTACCTTTGTGGCACCACCTAGTGTCCAGCTGGGACACGGCAATAGGGTAGGATTCAAAATGGCGGACTGCCGCCGTTTCGGAGAAGGCTCGAAGCCAGCGCATGGGCTAGAACAGGTTAGGTTAGGTTAGGAACGCTCAAAACTGAGTCAGGAGCTCTCAGGGTAGGGCCTTGGCAACTTTCAGCGAAGGGTGGGGCATTGCGTGCCCTAACAAGATCGCTCTGCGCCCTCACCTACAAGTCGGATTCCAGCGTGACAGCCAAAACAGCGGGCTGCCGCCATTTTGAATCCTACCCTATTACCTAGCTCCGTCCAGCTCCTTGACATCTCCTTTTCCTCGGTCTGTTTATATTTTTGAAATGTACAGATTATTCGTTTCGTTATGCACTGGGACTTTAAGAATTTACACAATTGTTAATTTATCCGCGCTCTTCTTTCTTTCCTCTGTTGGTTTTTGTTTTTTCTTTGGATTACTCGGACCTGAATCGCTCCGGCACCTTTAGCCTTGTTCGGTCCCTGAGCGTTCGATTGGAAGGTTGCGTTTGTGCGCTTTCTGTGTTCTCCATCTGTTCTTCGTTGATGACATCCTGCTGCTCCTCTTCTCCTGCGCTTTCGAAGTCTGATTCCTCTGACCTTTCTGCTTCTTCGTTCCGGGTGTGTGGTTGCTCTGGCACATCTTCCTCTTTGCTTGGATCCAGCTCCCACAAGCACGTCGGCATCGATTCTTCTGAGCTTTCTGCTTCTTCGTCTGGGGTGTGTGGTTGCGCTGGCACACCTTTTTCACTGCTTGGATCCAGGTCCCACAACCATGTCGGGATCCGAAACCCGCTTTCCTCGGGCCCGTCTCTCGGTCGCTGTTGCATGGGCCGCTGCTTCGATGTTAGAAGCCGCTGCCGTTTGTTCCGTCTTATGAGGACAAGATGTCGCCTGTTTCGGATTAGCAACGCACCACCTGTTTTAACTTGAAAGCTACGGTTAGGGAGTTCGGCCGTCACTTCGCCCTGCTTCCACTCGCTCAACCCGAGTTTCGTGGGTCGGATACTGACCGTGTCTCCGATTCGCAGTGCTGGTAACGTTCTCGCTCCCTTGTCGTAGGCTCTTCTCATTTCTTCGATAGCTGTTCTCCTTGCTGCCCAGGCCAACTTGTGGTGCTTGGTTGTGGGTCTCAGTCGGTTTCTACTTGTGATTAGACCTGCCCGCATTTTCCTGGAGAAGAACATTTCTCCCGGCGTTGCTCCCGCTAGTCTTCGTTGTGGTGTATCGTTATATGCCAGGAGACCTCGCCGCCAGTTTTGGTCTGCCGAACGTTGCATGATCCTTTTTACGATGGCCACCGCCGCTTCCGCTTTGCCATTGCTTTGGTGGTAATGAGGGGAGCTTGAGATGTGCTGCGCTGCCCATTCGGTTGTGAATTCCCTGAACTCCTTCGATCGAAAGAGTGGATCTGCATCCGTGAGCAGCACATCGCAGACTCCGTGCTCTGAGAACAGTTTTGTTAGTCTCCCTATGACGGTCGTTGTTGTTGGGTTTCTCGGTAACTCGCTGACCATAATAAGATTCGAGTAGCAGCAGACGACTACTAAAAACTTCCTTCCGTCGATTTCCCCGATGTCGGTGGCAACCTTCTGCCACGGCCGACTGGGCACCTCATGTGGAGTCATCGGTTCTTTCCTTGGCGTATTCGGATACTTCTGGCATCCCTCACACTCCGTGATGTGCTGCTCGATGTCGATCTTCATTCTTGGCCAGAAGATACAGCTTCTCGCCCGTGCGTACGTTCGTTGAACCGACATGTGTCCCCAGCACAGGGCCTTGGTCAAGTCTCCTCTCAGTGCCTTCGGTACTACCACAGCGTCATCTTTGAGCACCAGACCGTCTTCCACCATGAGTCTGTCTCGGTACGGGAAGAACTCTCTCAGCTCCACCGAGATTTTCTTTTTATGTTCTGGCCAGCCTTCTCGAGTCTGCGTCAGCAGATCCTGGTACGTTCGATCCCTCTTTGCCTCTTGTCGGACTTTGCTCAGAGTGGCATCTCTTATCGGCAGCGTCCGTATCACTCGGACTTCTTCCGACGCCTCCTGATGTTCCTTGGCCTCCACGGGACACCTGGACAGTGCGTCTGCGAATTTCATCTCCCTGCCTGGACGGAATTCTAGCTTCACATTGTATCTTTGAATTGCCATCAACATTTTCTGCAATCGAAGCGGCACCTCTTCCATGGCTTTCTTGATTATGTTTGTGAGGGGTCGATGGTCGGTGTGAACAATCACCTCCCTGGGATATATGAAGTAGTGAAATCTTTTCAGCGCGAATGCAACTGCCAAGAGTTCCTTCTCAATTTGTGCGTACCTCGTCTCCGTTGGGGTCATGGTTCTGCTGGCGAAGTATACTGGCCTATTCCGTTGTATGAGGACTGCTCCGAGTCCGTTCCTGCTGCCGTCGCATTCTATCTCCACTGGGAGGTTGGCGTCGAAGAAAGCCAACGGCATGCTCTCGCTGACCAACGCTGTAGCCTTCCGGAAGCTCCCTCGATGCCGCTCTTCCCAGCTCCATTCTGTGCCTTTCCTACAGAGCTCCCTCAACGGCGCAACGACCTCCGACAGTTTTGGGATGAATCTGGCGACGTGCGATAACATCCCAAGGAAGCTCTTTAGTGCCACTCCGTCTTTGGGTTCTCTCATTTCGGCCAGTGCCCTCTGTCTTTCCGCGTCCATCTGGATTCCCTTTTCTGTGATTTCAAAGCCAAAGAATTTCGTACTTGGCACTCGAAGGGTGACCTTTGCTCGGTTGAGTTTTATCCCGTTCTTTTCGCATCTCTCCAGAAAACATCTCAGGTTGTCATCATGATCCTTCAATGCCTCCTGCTGTGTCTCTCCACGTCCGCAGATGAGTACGTCGTCTGCGAGAGCGTATGTCCCCTTTAGACCCTCCAGCAGCACGACCAACCTTTTGTAGAAGATCTCTGGGGAAACGTTCAACCCAAATGGTAGTCTCTTGAACCGATATCTTCCGAACGGAGTCTGAAAGGTCGTTAGGTAGCTGCTTTCTTCCTCCAACTCGCAGTGCCAGAAACCGTCCGCCAGGTCGAATTTTGAGAACACTTTGGCATTGCTCAAATTCGGCAGAATTTCGTCTAGCGCTGCAGTGTGGTAAACCTCTCGGATTAGGTACTCGTTGAGATGTCGTGGATCTAAGCAGATCCGCAATGCTCCGGACTTTTTGATTTGAATAGACAGGCGGCTCACCCATTCGGTCGGTGTGTCAACCTTGTCAATCACTCCCCGCGTCACGAGGTTGTCCAGGGTCCGTTTCAATTCCTCCCTCAGGTGTGGCGAAACCCGAGAGGACACGTTGCATGCCGGCACTGCTCCTTCTCTGAGGTACAGTTTGATCCTTCCCGGAAAGTGACCCAGCTTTCCGTCGAAGAGTCCTGGAAATTCTCTGACAAGCGCTTTTTCTGTCAGCATTCCAGGTTGTTCCGTCACCGAGTCAACCTGCTCATAATCAAAGCTTATCATCCCCATCGCTTCTGCGGAAAATCTGCCGACTATTGGCTGTAGGTTTTCGCGTACCACGATGAATTCTAATTTGCTCTCTTTACCGGTTTTGTTGTTTCTCACACTTAACGTTGTAGTACCCAGTGTCTGAATCTTGGTTCCATTGTAAACACGTAGTCATGGCTTCCTTGTCGTGTCGATCCTCGCTGCGGGCACTCGGTTTCTGGGAATCACATTACAAGACGCTCCACAGTCGATTTGCATCCTGATCGGTTGTTGGTTCACTGCTTCTCTGACCTCGAACATGCCGAACACCATGCACTTGTTCTGTCCTTTCGATTTTCCTATCGCACACACCCATTGAACCTCTTCGCATTCCTCTCCGGATTCCTGTCCAGCTGCGAGCGTAAACACCGATGCTTTTTTCGTTGCGCACACGGCTGCAAAGTGGTCGAGTCTCCCACATTTCAAGCACTGCCTACCCTGTGCCCAGCATTTGCCGTGGGGATGGCTTCTTCCACATTTGGCGCAGTTCGTTGCGGAGTTCCCCGGTCTTCCTTGATTGTATGCTCTCCTGCCCGTGTTTGTTTTTCGTTCCGTTGCAGACGAGCCGGTCTCTTGATTTCGCCGCCATGTCGCGCGCCTCTGGTTTCCGCTGTGAACCATCGCATTGAGATCTTCCTCTCTGTCGTCCATGACGTCACGTTGCGCTTGGCTTCCTCGGTACTCCCGGAACGCTTCCAGCTGGCTGCTCGAGCTTTCCATGGCGAGACAGATTTTCACTGCCTCTTCTGTGCTGAGTTCTGCCACTTTGAGCAGCTCCCTCCTTGTTTCCTTGCTGGCCACTCCGTATATTATTTGGTCGCGGATCATTCTATTTTCTTGATCTCCGTATTTGCACACCTTCACTTTCAAACGTAGATCCGTGATCCATTCCGAGATCGTCTCCCCTTGCTTCTGTATCCTTTCCCTGAAGACGTGCGAAAGATAGTGTTCCGATTCATTCCCAATGAACGACTTCTGTAGCACGTTGATGACGTCGTCGAATTTCGGTTTGTCCGTTTCTTTGTATTTGGCGTTGTACTCATCCAGTACAATGTCTCCGCCTGTCGCTAGGAGGATTGCGATCTTGATTTCGTCACTCTCTTGTTGTTTCTTCGTCGCGCTTAAGAAGATGTTGAGTTTCTGCGCAAACCTTTTCCAGTCCGCACCGGAGCGTTTCTTTACGCCGATGTTCTCAGGCAAACGATCCATGTTGTCACTCGGTTCACCTATTGCGAGCTGTGTTTCGTTCCTCACGCTGCCACCATGTTAATCTCTTGTGAACTCTGGACAAGGATGACACAGCTTCTCGGGACAATATCGTACACACAACTGTTTATTGACCTTCTCATGTTAGCCCGCCTCTCAGTGTGGTACCTTTGTGGCACCACCTAGTGTCCAGCTCCTTGACAGCAGGAGAATGACACATCCCTGGATCCAGATCTTCAACAATGAGACGGCTCACCTCACCCGGTGGAATGCTGCGAAACCACTCTGGTGCGCATCCCTCCCCTCCGAGTTGCTTTCAGGAAATCGCCACGAGAATTTAAGCTTCGTGTCGAGAGACCCTTGACCGTTTTTTTCGCCTACGAAACCGTGTATTAAATTGGGGCAAGCGGGAGACGACTTGGTTGGTCAAGCATTCCCAGATTCTCCGAGAAGTCCTGCGAGAGCAGTGAGAAATTGCGATAACAAACTGCGGGGCTTCTCAGTTCCACTCCGTTGTGACCTTGGAAGAAAATTCTGGTAGTTCGGAGACATCCGGCCATAACAGTTCGAGGTCTTCTTAAACGCGTCCTCAAGAATTCTGAAGCTCTTTCCTTTTGGGACTGAGGGGCCTAATGACCTCCAAGATTCGGTCGATCTCCCCCCCGGGTATACGCTCCTAATCTCCTTGATGGTGGGGATCAGATCAAGATCATCGTTCGTAGAATGGTTGAACCAGCTTGAGACCACCATTCCCACAGCTCGAGCTGATGACTCATCATTCGCGACAATTGAGTGTGCACGTTATGCCGCGCAGGGAGGAAAGTATACTCGAGCCGCTGATCATTCTCGTATCAATGTTCGCCATTGTCCAAAAAGTCTTCGGAAACCTTCAGAGGAGATCAATTGTCGCTGAGAGGAGACTATGAATCATTCAATCAACCTGATTGCTACTTTGGATCATCTCAAAGGAATTTATTGTTCATCACTCTGCGCGATCAATCAATAACTCTATGAGCAACGATATCATAGATTATATTCTATAGAATTCCAAAGGATGCAGGTAACATATCACTTGAATCGCCCTTAGAATGAGACTTCCTTCCAATCGGTTCAGTCTGCCAAAACCGTCAGTTTCAATATTCGAAAAACTATAGAGCTCGCTCTTAACCAGCGATGTGAATGGTTGGTCTCAGACAAGCTAACAAATCTATTGCATCGCGACTCATCGAGCAACGTTCGACGTTGAGCTTCCGAAGGTGGGGACAGTGGTCTTGCAAAGCATGGAGACTCTGATCCGTGAGCAGTGGACAGTCCATCAATATCAGAGTTCTCAGACGCGGCAAACTTCGAACGACCGATATCAGACCGACGTCAGTGATCACCTCACAGCCCTCAAGGTCGAGGTACTTCAAGCAAACGTGATGCTTGGCTATGCTGAAGAGAGCGCTATCCGTCAACAATGAACACCATCCAATCTTGAGCCACTTCATATCCGTGGCTCCGATCCCGTTTTCAAACGACCGGTCTGAGATTCCTTTAGCACTCCCGATATTCAAGCTTCGCAGATTCTTCAGCTGGTGGAATTTACATCCGGCTTCATCCGTGAGGGTTTCACTGTACAGGAGGTCGAGTTCTTCGAGTCTTTCGAAATGGTCGCAAATGATCACGAAACATTCGGAGTCGAGGTTGGAGCATCGGCGCAGCTTGAGGGTCCGGAGATCTTTGAGTGACGTGAGTTGGCTGAATGCCTTCGCGTCGCAGTTTGTGTCAGTCAAATCGAGATGTTGCAGTTCCGTCAAGGCCCCGAGACAACCCAAAGAGTCGATGCCGATTCGGTGACAATGTCTCAGATTGAGATGTCGTAGTTTCTTGAGTTGGACGATCAGCCGAAGGCTCTGATTCGAGATTGAATTCCAGCGGCACAGGTCCAGATATTCCAAGTCGGGAGTCTTCGTGAGGATGCACGCCAGGTTCTCATCATTGGTCTCGGGGGTTTCTCGGAGCGACAAAAGACGCAGTTTCGTACATTCTCCGATCGCATCGTAGGCGTTCGCCGTCAGCTCATTGCAACGGTCCAAACGCAGGCTCGTCAGACTTTCGCGATAGAGTTCCACGATCTGAATCAGGGCTTCGTCGGTGATGCGCGTTTCACTGAAATCCAAATCGACAAACTCCTGCTTCGATCTCATCATACAGACGAGAACGTTCTGGAAAGTCAGACTGGCAGTGCTGAACTCCACGGTGCCGGTGTCCAACGCTCGAAATACACCCGAAGGGAACTGAAGATGTGAGCATCGAGCCAGACAGAGGGACGTGATGTTGGGCATGAGCGTGAGCATTTTATTGAACGAGGCATCTGACAAGTCTCGATTTCCTCGCAGGGACAGGTTTCGAACATTACGCAATGATTGTTGAACTTTCGCGACGCAAATCTCCTCGGAATACTCGAATCCTAAGAAGCCGAAACTCGCCACGTGGACACAATCTGTTGAGCAGAGTTGTCGGTTTATTCTCCCAAGGATCTTCGGGGAAATTCCGAAGTATACGATCGGGGATCAAACGTCGACGCAACGAGAATTTAAGAAGTACCTTTGATTTCAATGGATTGTAACTTCTGACACTCTTCGAGGATTGCATAGAATAGCCCGGCATCCGAGATTTCACATCTCTCCAGCTGCAAACTGACGAGGTCTCCAGCGATTCGCGTCCAGAACGCCGCGTGAAACTCCATCAGCGTCCCTGTGAAGGTGATGGGAAAAACCATCTCACAATCGAGCCTCAATTCTAACGATAGATGATATCACTATTTCCGCTGAAATATCAAAGATCTGAGATCTTTCTCCTTACCAGGGCAGATTTTCAAGTTCGCATATTGACGATGACTGCGAAGCAGAGTGGGAGTCGCTCTGTGCAGGTCAGCGCAGCGTAGAACAAAGCAGATGTCCTTCAATGAACGCGAGGCGGAAACAATCTCAGCCCATCGCTTGCAAACCAAGGCTGCACGGAGACGGTCTTGGCCCCGGAGAAGCAGAAAGATTTTCTCCAGCAGCTGAAAGAGCATTGCCGATTAGTTGTTGGATAGGAATCCTGGCAAGAGATCGGTTTCTCGGCGCGAATTGGCAAACCGTCTACTCCAGCACTCTCACTCGCGATTTTCCCGGCACGCAGGTTGTCATCGATCTCCACTCCAATTTAGCGTTCGGATGCTCCACCGATCGAAAACTCTCAATTTCAGAGAAATATCGTCACAAACCTCAGTGGGAAGTTGCTCCATATTCTCCACGTACACTGCACCGATACGGTTGATATCCTAGCCCTGTGGATACTTAATCTCAGCACAAAATGAACTCAAATTTCTCTCGGTCACTGGCAGTCACCGAACGCTGGCCAGTGGTGAGTTGCATTATTGGTGATCGGTCATCTCCTCGAAACAAAATGTCCACCCGGCAGCTTTCTCAGACGTGCAGAGGACAACGCGCCGTCCGAGATATGTGGCTCCACGTCGACGCAAACTCGATCACGAGGACTTCCATCGGCGCTGAATCGCGAGAGGGGACGTCGACGATGTATCTGAAGGCCGTGTTTCGTTGTTGCGCAGAACCTCGCCACGAGACTCTCACTCCCGCGGCTGCTCCATGGTGCTTCGAATCAGTCTTGCCAAGAAACATGGACCAGGATCTGCAGGAAAATGACACATCCCTGGATCCAGATCTTCGACAATGAGACGCTGTGGCGGCCCCCATGGAGTTCGAGTATCTATTTCCATCACTCGAGGTGGATTGCCACATTGAGCGACAAGACGAATCACGGCTCGATCCTTGGCAAGCATCGAAAGAAACATTAGAAATATGAAAATTCAAGATGAACATAGAAACCTTGATCGATGTTTATGCGACGGGCGCGTACTCACAAGCGGCCGGATACCGCTCTCGTGAGCGTCTCAGTTCTACTCTTTCGTGACCTCGCAGAGAAATTCGTATGGTCCGGAAACATCTGGCCATAGCAGCTCGAGGTCTTCCTGAACGCGTCTTCTGAAGCTTTTTCCACTCGGGTTGATCAGCACAATGAGCTCCCATACGCGGTCGCTCTCCTCCTAGGAGTTCAAGGAGCACCGGGGCATTCTTCGCTGAAATCTATCGACGTGAGGGAACTCACAATATAAATTACACATCGCTGCCACGCCAGACTATCGAGATTCAAATTCCAGCGTCTGACTTCTGGAAGCGGAACTTTGATCTGCCAGGAAAGCCTTCCAAGCGCAAAGCGCCGGAACTCGAGTGAATAAGGCGAGGAGACTTATGTTTCACCTGTAAATCGGACGGAATCGCGAATTGTGATTCCGAGAACTCTCAAAGCTCGCCGTGATACTCTTTTTCCTGTGGCTGCTACGTGGTGCGACGAATCAGTTATCCGATGTGAATCAGCGGGCGAGCTCCACGCGGAGAAGTGGATCATTCCATGCCGGAAAATTTTGAGAGGGATCTTCGCAAAGCTCTGAGAGGTCCAGGCGAGAATGGCGGGATGTTCTGGACGGATCAAAGGAATAATAGCCATTGGTTGCACGGTCCTCAATTCCTTGATAATGGCGATCAAATCAAGATCATCATTTGGAGAATGGTTGAACTAGCTCAAAGCCACCATGCCCATTGCTCGAGCTGATGACCCAACTTCCGCGAGAATGAAGTGTGCCCGTCATGCCGCGCAGGAGAGAAAGTATATTCGGCCGCTGAACATCCTCGCATCAAGGTTCATCGTGGTCAGAAAAGACTCCGGGAACTTCTACACGAGATCAATTGAGAGGAGACTATGAATGATTCAATCAACCTGATTGCTACTTTGGATCATCTCAAATTGATTTATTGTTCATCGCCCTACACAATTCAATTACTAACTTTATGAACGACGATATATTATAGACCATATCCTACAGAATACTAACAGTTGCAGGTAACGTATCACTTCAATCGCCCGCAGAATGAGGCTTTCTTCCAATCGGTTTAGTCTTCCAGGAACGTTGGTTTTAAGACTCGAAAAAATTATAAAGTAGCTCTCACCTAGGTAATGACAACGATTGTCTCAGATGAGCCAACAATTCAATCGCCGAATCTATCGATTATCCGAAGGTGGGGACAGTGTAAAATGCAATATGTAACCGCAATATGAGACTTTCTTCGAATCGGTTCATTTTCCCAGAAACGTTGGTTTCAACACTCGAAAGAATATTGGAGTCGCTCTCACCTACCTGTACTTAATTATGTTAACATTGGGTCTCACTTGAGCAAACAAATGTATCGCATGGCGACTCGTCTTGCACGCCGCGACATTGAGCTCCCGAAGGTGGGGACAGTGGTCTTGCAAAGCATGGAGACTTCGATCCGTGAGCGATCGACACTTCTGCAACACCAGAGTCCTCAGACGCGGCAAACATCGCACGGCCGATATCAGACCGACGTCCGTGATCCGTTCACAGCCTCTAAGATCGAGGTACTCCAAGCAGGCGTGATGATTGGCAATGCTGACCAGAGCCCTATCCGTCAACAATGAACAGTGTCCGATGTTGAGCAAGTTCATATCCGTGGCTCCGATCCCGTTTTCAAACGACCGGTCTGAGATTCCTCCAGCACCCGTGATATTCAAGCTTCGCAGATTCTTCAACTGGTGGAATTTACATCCTGCTTCATCCGTAAGCGCGGAAGTCAACCGTAGATTGAGTTTTTCGAGTCTCTTGAAATTGTTGCAAATGATCACGGAACACTCGGAGTCGAGTTCGACGCAATAGCTCAGATCGAGGGTCCGGAGATCTTTGAGTGACGTGAGTTGGCGGAATGCTTTCACGTCGCAATTGGTGAAACCCAAGTCGAGATGTTGCAGTTTCGTCAAGGCCCCGAGGCTACCGAAAGAGTCTTTGCCCATTTCGTAACAATATCTCAGATTGAGATGTCGCAGTTTCGAGCATTCTCCGATCGTTTCGCAGGCTCTCGCCGTCAGCCGACTGCAAGACTCCAAACGCAGGCTGGTCAGACTTTCGCGATAGAGTTTCACGATCTGAATCAGGGCTTTGTCGGTGATGCGCGTGCGAGTGAAATCCAGATCGACAAACTCCTGCTTCGATCTTTCCATGTGGACAAGAACGCCAGAGCCGATGCCGATGGTGTCGGACCATCCAGCGAGACAGAGCGACGTGATGTTGGGCATGAGCGTGAGCATCTGATTGAACGACGATTCTGTCAAGAATCGATTTGTTCGCAAGGACAGGTGTCGAACATTTCGTAATGATTGTTGAATTCCCGCGACGCGAATGTACTCGTAACGCCGGTACCTGCCTTCCGACATCATCAGGCTGGAACAACCTGTTAAACAGAGTTCTCGATTAGCTCTTCCATGGATCTTCCAGGAGATCCTAAAATATACGTTTAAATATCGAACGTCGACGCATCTAGGATCCAAGAAGTACCTGTAAGCTCAAGGGATTGTAGTTTTTGACACTGTCCGAGAATCGCAAGGAAGACTTCGGCCGATAGATCACAGTCCTCCAGCTGCAAACTGACGAGGTCTCTTGCGATGCGCGCCCAGAACTCCGCGTGGAAATAGTTCAGCGTCCCTGCGAAGTTCACGGGAAAAAACCCACTCAAAATTGCGCTCCAAATATCATGATACATGATACCGGGACTTTCGCCGAAATATGTAAAACCAAAGATCGTTCTCCTCACGGTCACAGATTTTCAGATTCGTATATTGCCGATGGCTGTCAAGCAGATTGGGAGTCGCTCTCTCGCGAAAAACCAGGCAAATGTCCTTCAATAAACGCGAGTAGGAAACGACTTCAGCCCATCGCTTGCATACCAAGGCTGCATGCAGACGGTCTGGGCGCCGGAGAAGCAAAAAGATTTTCTCCAGCAGCTGAAAGAACATCACTGATTATTGCGGGACACGGGCCCGAGCGGGAGATCAGTATCTCGGTACAAATTGGCCAACTATCCACTCCAGCATTTCCTCTCGCCATTCTCTTGGCAGGCAGCTTGTCATCGATCTCCGCTCCAACTGAGCCTTCGGATGCTCCACCGATCGAAAACTCTCAATTTCAGAGAAATATCGACACAAACCTCTGTGGGAAGCTCCTCCATATTCTTCAAGCACACTGCAGTGGCACTGTTGATATCTTGGCTCTGTAAATGCTGAGTCTTCGCGCGTAATGAACTCAAATCTCTCTCGGTCACTGGCAGTCACCGAACACTGGCCAGTTGTGAGTTGCATTTCGGTGATTGTTCATCTCTCCGATACGAAATTGCCGCCCGGCAGCTTTTCAGACGTGCAGCGGACGACGCGCTGGCCGAGATATGTGGTTTGACGTCGACACGAACTCCATCATGCTGACCTCCAACGGCGATGCATCGCTAGAGTGCTGTTCGTCCAAGTTGTCTAGTGTTGGGCGATTGCATTTGTTTCGAGCCCAAAAACCGCAGCCGAGTCGCGCTGGAGCGGCTTCCACGGAGCTCAAGTATCTATTTCCATCATTCGCGGCCGATTGCCACAATGATCGACCAGACAAATGACGGCTTGATCTTCGGCAGGCATCGAACGAAACATCGGGATTATGACAATTCAAGATGAACATGAAAACGTTGATCGATGTTTTTCCGGCAAGCGCGTACTCACAGGCCAGATTCTGGTCAGAGTCTGGTGAAGGATAAGATACTGCTGTCTTCAGTCTCGATTGAGTCGGTGTTAATATCGTGAGAAGCGCCGCCTCTCCAAGATCGTATTCCGGAAGCGAGATCGAAGAAGGCATAGATCCCAGATACGTGAGATCGAAGAAGGCATAGATCCCAGATACGTGGTCGAAACATTCGGGGAGGAATCTTCGCTCGTGTCAAGCGACTCTCAATCTTTTTTTCGCTCACAAAGCCCTGTGTTCAATTATGGCAAGCTGCAGACGGCTTTCCAGACCCTTGGTTGGTCGAGCATTTCTCGAATCCCCGAGGAGTCCCGCGAAAGCCCTGAGAAATTCAGGAAAGGACTGCGGGGCGACTCAGTTCTACTTTTTCATGATCTCGGAGCCAAATTTTCATGCTGCCTGTCTTCACCTACTGGCAGGTCAAGGAGCTACCACTCCAGACTGTCGGGATTCAAACTCCAGCGTCAAACTTTTCGAAGCGGACCGAGATAATCAGGCAAGGAGACTGATCTTTCACGAGTGAATCGGATGGAATTACGGATTGTGATTCTATAACTTTCAAACATCAAGTCCCCATCGCTGAGCGGATCAGGCGAGAAAATAATGTCCTCCACGGATCAAGGGAACTATAGCCATGGGGTGCACGCTCCTCAACTCTTCAATACTAGAGATCAGATTCAGATCATCAATCATAGAACGGTTGAACCAGCTCAAGACCACCATTCCCACAGTTCAAGCCAATGACCCATCTTCCGCGACACTTCAGTGTGCCCGTCATGCCGCACAGGAGGGAAAGTATACTGGATTGCTCATACTCCTTGCACCCAGAGTCACCGTTCTTCAATAAGTTTGCGGAAACCTTGACGAGGAAGCGATGCTCGCTGAGAGGAAACTAGGAATCAATGAAAAAACCTGGTTGTTCGTTTAAATAATCCCAGACGAATTCATTGTTCATCATCCTACGCAATGCCTACAATGGGTAATTCTTTGAACAACAATAGATGAGAAACTATATCTTAAATAATGCCAACAGTTGTGGGCTACATATCAGTTGAATCGCCCGCAGAATGAGACTTTCTCGTAATTGGTTTAGTCTTCCAGAAACGTTGGTTTCAAAACATGAAAGAATATTCCCGTCACTCCCTGATTATGTGAACCATGGGTCTCAGAAGAGTTAACAAATACATCGCATCGCGACTCATCGAGCAATCCATGACGTCGACCTCTCGAAGGTGCGGACAGTGGTCTTGCAAAGCATGGAGACTTCGATCCGTGAGCAATCGACAGCTCCTTAATATCAGAGTTCTCAGACGCGGCAAACATTGCACGGCCGAAATCAGACCGACGTCAGTGATTTTATCACAGCCCTCAAGGTCGAGGTACTCCAAGCAGACGTGATGCTTTGCAATGCTGAGTAAAGCGCTATCCGTCAACAATGAACACGATCCGATGTTGAGCAACTTCATATCCGAGGCTCCGATCCCATTTTCAAACGACCGGTCTGAGATTCCTTTAGCACTCCCGATATTCAAGCTTCGCAGATTCTTCAACTGGTGGAATTTACATCCTGCTTCATCCGTAAGGGTGGAAGTTGAATGGAGGTCGAGTTTTTCGAGTCTCTCGAAATTGTCGCAAATGATGACGAAACATTCGGAGTCGAGGTTGGCGCAATGGCGCAGTTCGAGGGTCCGGAGATCTTTGAGTGACGTGAGTTGGCGGAATGCTTTCACGTCGCAATTGGTGTCACTCAAATCGAGATGCTGCAGTTCCGTCAATGCCCTCAGGCTACCCAAAGAGTTGCTATCGATTCGGTGGCATAACTTCAGATTTAGATGTCGCAGTTTCTTGAGTTGAATGATCAGCTGGAGGCTCTGATTTGAGATCAGCTTACACCAGCCGAGGTCCAGATATTCCAAGTCGGGAGTCTTCGTGAGGATGCACTCCAGATTATCATCATTGGTCCACCAGGTTCGATGGAGCGACAAAAAACTCAGTTTCGAGCATTCCCCGATCGCTTCGTAAGCTTTCGCCGTCAGCTGATAACAACAGTCCAAACGCAGGCTCGTCAGACTTCCACGATAGAGTTCCACGATCTGGATCAGGGCTTCGTCGTTGATGCGCGTATCACTGAAGTCCAGATCGACGAAATCCTGCTCCGATCTCATCATACAGGCGAGAACGTTCTGGAAATTCAGCTCGTCAGAGCTGAACTCCACGGTGCCGGTGTCCAGCGCTCGAAATACACCCGAAGGGAACTGAAGATGTGAGCATCGAGCCAGACACAGGGACGTGATGTTGGGCATGAGCGTGAGCATTTTATTGAACGAGGCATCTGACAAGTCTCGATTTCCTCGCAGGGACAGGTTTCGAACATTACGCAATGATTGTTGAACTTTCGCGACGCAAATCTCCTCGGAATACTCGAATCCTAAGAAGCCGAAACTCGCCACGTGGACACAATCTGTTGAGCAGAGTTGTCGGTTTATTCTCCAAAGGATCTTCGGGGAAATTCCGAAGTATACGATCGGGGATTAAACGTCGACGCATCGAGAATTTAAGAAGTACCTTTGATTTCAATGGATTGTAACTTCTGACACTCTTCGAGGATTGCATAGAATAGCCCGGCATCCGAGATTTTACATCTCTCCAGCTGCAAACTGACGAGGTCTCCAGCGATTCGCGTTCAGAACGCCGCGTGAAACTCCATCAGCGTCCCTGTGAAGGTGATGGGAAAAACCATCTCACAATCGAGCCTCAATTCTAACGATAGAGGATATCACTATTTCCGCTGAAATATCAAAGATCTGAGATCTTTCTCCTTACCAGGGCAGATTTTCAAGTTCGCATATTGACGATGACTGCGAAGCAGAGTGGGAGTCGCTCTCTGCAGGTCAGCGCAGCGTAGAACCAAGCAGATGTCCTTCAATGGACGCCAGGCGGAAACAATCTCAGCCCATCGCTTGCATACCAAGGCTGCACGGAGACAGTCTGGGCCCCGGAGAAGCAGAAAGATTTTCTCGAGCAGCTGAAAGAGCATTGCCGATTAGTTGTTGGATAGGAATCCTGGCAAGGGATCGGTTTCTCGGCGCGAATTGGCAAATCGTCTACTCCAGCACTCTCTCTCGCGATTTCCCCGGCACGCAGGTTGTCATCGATCTCCACTCCAATTTAGCGTTCGGATGCTCCACCGATCGAAAACTCTCAATTTCAGAGAAATATCGTCACAAACCTCAGTGGGAAGTTGCTCCATATTCTCCACGTACACTGCACCGATACGGTTGATATTTTAGCCCTGTGGATACTTAATCTCAGCACAAAATGAACTTGAATCTCTCTCGGTCACTGGCAGTCACCGAAAGCTGGCCAGTGGTGAGTTGCATTATTGGTGATCGGTCATCTCCTCCAAACAAAATGTCCACCCGGCAGCTTTCTCAAACGTGCAGAGGACGACGCGCCGTCCGAAATATGCGGCTACTCGTCGACGCAAACTCGATCACGCGGACTTCCATCGGCGCTGAATCGCGAGAGGGGACGTCGACGATGTATCTGAAGGCCGTGTTTCGTTGTTGCGCAGAACCTCGCCACGAGACTCTCACCCCCGCGGCTGCTACATGGTGCTTCGAATCAGTCTTGCCAAGAAACATGGACCAGGATCTGCAGGAAAATGACACATCCCTGGATCCAGATCTTCGAAAATGAGACGCTGTAGCGGCCCCCATGGAGTTCGAGTATCTATTTCCATCACTCGAGGTGGATTGCCACATTGAGCGACAAGACGAATCACGGCTCGATCCTTGGCAAGCGTCGAACGAAACATTAGAAATATGAAAATTCAAGATGAACATAGAAACCTTGATCGATGTTTATGCGACGGGCGCGTACTCACAAGCGGCCGGATACCGCTCTCGTGAGCGTCTCAGTTCTACTCTTTCGTGACCTCGCAGAGAAATTCATATAGTCCGGAAACATCTGGCCATAGCAGCTCGAGGTCTTCCTGAACGCGTCTTCTGAAGCTTTTCCCACTCGGACTGATAAACACAATGAGTTCTCATACGCGGTCGGTCTCCTCCTAGGAGTTCAAGGAGCACCGGGACATTCTCCGCTGAAATCCATCGACGTGAGGGAACTCACAATATAAATTACACATCGCTGCCACGCCAGACTATCGAGATTCAAATTCCAGCGTCTGACTTCTGGAAGCGGAACTTTGATCTGCCAGGAAAGCCTTCCAAGCGCAAAGCGCCGGAACTCGAGTGAATAAGGCGAGGAGACTTATGTTTCACCTGTAAATCGGACCGAATCGCGAATTGTGATTCCGAGAACTCTCAAAGCTCGCCGTGATACTCTCACTCCTGCGGCTGCTACGTGGTGCGACGAATCAGTTATCCGATGTGAATCAGCGGGCGAGCTCCACGCGGAGAAGTGGATCATTCCATGCCGGAAAATTTTGAGAGGGATCTTCGCAAAGCTCTGAGAGGTCCAGGCGAGAATGGCAAACTGTTCTGGAAGGATCAAAGGAATAATAGCCATTGGTTGCACGCTCTTCAATTCCTCGATAATGGCGATCAAATCAAGATCATCATCTGGAGAATGGTTGAACTAGCTCAAAGCCACCATGCCCATTGCTCGAGCTGATGACCCAACTTCCGCGAGAATGAAGTGTGCCCGTCATGCCGCGCAGGAGAGAAAGTATATTTGGCCGCTGATCATCCTCGCATCAAGGTTCATCGTGGTCAGAAAAGACTTCGGGAACTTCTACACGAGATCAATTGAGAGGAGACTATGAATGATTCAATCAACCTGATTGCTACTTTGGATCATCTCAAATGAATTTATTGTTCATCGCCCTACACAATTCAATTACTAACTTTATGAACGACAATATATTATAGACCATATCCTATAGAATACTAACAGTTGCAAGTAACGTATCACTTCAATCGCCCGCAGAATGAGGCTTTCTTCCAATCGGTTTAGTCTTCCAGGAACGTTGGTTTTAAGACTCGAAAAAATTATAAAGTAGCTCTCACCTAGGTAATGACAACGATTGTCTCAGATGAGCCAACAAATCAATCGCCGAATCTATCGATTATCCGAAGGTGGGGGAAGTGTAAAATGAAATATGTAACCGCAATATGAGACTTTCTTCGAATCGGTTCATTTTCCCAGAGACGTTGGTTTCAATACTCGAAAGAATATTGGAGTCGCTCTCACCTACCAGTACCTAATTAAGTCAACATTGGGTCTCAGACGAGCTGACAAACGTATCGCATGGTCACTCATCGCACAATACACGACGTCGAGCGTCCGAAGGTGGGGACAGTGGTCTTGCAAAGCATGGAGACTTCGATCCGTGAGCAATCGACAGCTCCTTAATATCAGAGTTCTTAGAAGCGGCAAACATCGTACGACCGTTATCAGACCGACGTCTGTGATCAGCTCACAGCCCTCAAGGTTGAGGTACTCCAAGCAGACGTGATGCTTGGCTATGCTGAAGAGAGCGCTATCCGTCAACAATGAACACCATCCAATCTTGAGCCACTTCATATCCGAGGCTCCGATCCCGTTTTCAAACGACCGGTCTGAGATTCCTTTAGCACTCCCGATATTCAAGCTTCGCAGATTCTTCAACTGGTGGAATTTACATCCTGCTTCATCCGTAAGGTTGGAACTGTGCCAGAGGTCGAGTTTCTCGAGTCTCTTGAAATTGTCGCAAATGATGACGAAACATTCGGAGTCGAGGTTCTTACATTCGCGCAGTTCGAGGGTTCGGAGATTTTTGAGTGACGTGAGTTGGCGGAATGCTTTCACATCGCACTTTGTGTCACTCAAGCCGAGATGCTGCAGTTCCGTGAATGCCCCGAGGCTACCTAAAGCGTCGGCGTGGATTTGCTTGCACGATTCCAGATTTAGATGTCGCAGTTTCTCGAGTTGACCGATCAGTTGAAAGCTCTGACTCGAGATCAGTCGACACCGGCCGAGGTCCAGATATTCCAAGTCGGGAGTCTTCGTGAGGACGCACGCCAGATTATCATCATTGGTCTGGCTGGTCTTATAAAGCGAAAGAAGACGCAGTTTTGAACATCCTCCGATCGCTTCATAAGCTTCGCCGGTTAGCCGATAGCTATACTCCAAACGAAGGCTCGTCAGACTTTCACGATAGAGTTCTAATATCTGAATCAGGACTTCGTCGGTAATCAAATCGCCACCAAAATTCAGATCGACAAACTCCTGCTCCGATTCCATCATACAGGCGAGAACGTTCTGGAAACTCAGACTGGCAGGGGTGGACTCGTGGCTCCTAATTCCATATTTAACCGGAGCCAGATAGAGGGACGTGATGTTTGGCATGAGTGTGAGCATTTGACTGAACGACGCGTCTGACAAGTCTTGATTCTCCCGCAGGGAGAGGTGTCGAACATTACGCAACGATTGTTGAATCTTCGCGACGCAAATGTGATCGGGAGGCCGGAAGAGACCCTGCGACATCATTATGTTGCGGCAACCTGTTGAACAGAGTTCTCGGTTTACTCTCCTGTGGATCTTCGGGAAAATGCTGAAACATACGTTCGAAGATCAAACGTCGACGCATCGAGAAATCAAGAAGTACCTTCAAGTTCAAGGGATTGTAGCCTCTGGCAACCTTCAAGAATCGCACAGAATACTTCGGTCGATAGATCACAGTTCTCCAGTTGAAAACTGACGAGGTCTACAGCGATTCGCGCCCAAAACTCCGCGTGGAAGTCGTTCAGCGTTCCTGCGAATTTCACGGGAAAGAAACCTACTCACAATTGAGCTCCAAATCTAACGATGCATTATATCACGACTTTCGCCAAAATACAAAATACCTGCGGTCGTTCTTCTCACCATTAAAGATTTTCAAGTTCGTATATTGCCGACGGCTATGAAGCAGAGTGGGGGTCGCTCTTTGCAGGTCAGCGACACGAAAAACCAGGCGAACATCCCTCAATGAACGCGAGGCGGAAACAATCTCAGCCCACCGCTGGCATACCAAGGCTGCATTGAGACGGTCTGGGCGCCGTAGGAGCAGAAATATTTTATCGAGCAACTGGAAGAGCATCACAAGTTATTGTGGGCCACAGTCCCGAGCGGGAGATTGCTTTCTAAATGCGAATTATCAAACCCTCTACTCCAGCATTTCCTTTCGCAATGCTCTCGGCGGGCAGCTCGCCATCGATGTCCACTCCAACTAGGATATCGGGCTCCGAACTGAGAGTTCGCATATTCCACCGATCGGAAACTCTCGATTTCAGAGAAATATCGACACAAACCTCTGTGGGAAGTTTCTCCATGTTGCACCGGCACGGTTGATATCTCAGCTCTGCGAATCCTCAATTCAAGAACATAATGAAGTCGAATCTCTCCCGGTCACTGGTAGTCACCGAACGCTAGCCAGTGGTGATCTGCATTTTTAGTGATCGTTCATCTCCTCGAAACGAAATTGCCGCCCGGCAGCTTTTCAGACGTGCAGCGCATGTCTCCATGATGTGTGGCTTCACATCGGCGCGACCTCGATCACGAGGACTTCAAACGGCGCTGCATCGCGAGAGAGTGCTGCTTGTCCAGTTTCGGGCGATTGCGTTTGTTCCGATCCAAGAACCGCGCTGGAGAGGCTTCCACGGAGTTCAAGTATCTAGTCCGACCATTTGCGCTCGATAGCCACCGTGAGCGACCAGACAAATTACGGCTCTATCCTCGGCAAGCGTCGAAGGAAACATCAGAATTTTGACAATTCCAGACGAACATAGAAACCTTGATCGATGTTTCTGCGACCAGCAGCGACGAGCGCGAGTCTCGCACTCAGGAGCGGCTGGATACTGCTCTGGAGAGCTCAAACAGTCCCGTCAATCGGAGCAGGAATTGTCCTTCCTCTCAGATGTTGTTCTGTTTGACGTTCCCTGTTCACATTCCAGCCGCAGCCCCGTGCCAAGGATCCAGGAAATCCACTTCCTAATCAAAGTCATGGGTCATGGTGGAGCGGCATTCGGCGAAGAATTTTCCGAGTCCAGTGTTGGCGACCTTATTGACTGTGCGGTCCGCGAGCAGCTCAGCCGACGTCTGGCGACTAAAACGAGAACCGGAGTTTTGCACAGAAGCTCGCCACTATCCTCCCGCTTCTACTGCTGCTGCGTGAGCGGGACCTGCAGGAAAATGACACATCCCTGGATCCAGGTCCTCAACAATGAGACGGCTCACCTCACCCGCTGGAATGCTGCGCTTTGGTGCGCACCCCTCCCCTCCGAGTTGCTTTCAGGAAGTCGGCACGAGAATTGAAGCTTCGTGTCAAGAGGCTCTCGACCGCTTTTTCGCCTACAAAACCGTGTATTCAATTTGGGCGAGCTGGAGACGGCTTGGTTGGTCAAGCATTCCCAGATTCTCCGGGAAGTCCTGCGAAAGCACTGACAAGTAAACCTTCACTTATGGTATGTCGCGAAGCTGGTCCGGAGCGATTCTATCAGGTTCGTTTCCCAGAAAAAAACATGAAAATAAGTTACAGTTGCGGCCATGGTTGAAATTTGGAGCGTTGGGAGCGACTGCCAAAGAAGCTCTCATGCGATCGGAGTCATGCAACGTTCTTTTCAGGACGCTATAACTCGGCACCCTCTTGGGCGATTTTGGAAAACGTTTTTTCGCCTAAAAGCTGGAAAAAATACGCATCGTTTCCGACTCCTTGTGTACCCGCCGGCTTCCAGCAAATCAACGGATTGATTCCTGGGGAATGTACTGGCATGATTCAGCCATTAGATGTCTTCTTCTTCCGGCCGTACAAGTGCTTCGTTCGTTCCATAACGGACACTGTTATCGACGAGACTCGATTCAATATATGGCATCGGGACAAGATTTTGGCCCTACAGTCATTCGTTTTGTACCAGCTCAGCGCGCCACGTTTCAGAAACATGATTGAATACGCCCTCTACAAGACAGGGTATACGAATGAAGAACCCAGGCCATGGGTGTCCCCTCGAGAATTCTGCTGCGATCAGATCGTCGACAATCACTTTTTCCGATGCGACGACGCGAAGTCCCTTTCATCAGATGCGCACATTGCGAAAGGAGTCCATGCCTCTTTCATGCGTTCTGTTCGGAACTTCACTCGGATTGTATACAATATTAGAAATGTGTAATCAGGTGTTGGACGTAGTTCAAGGTGAAAGAATCGGATGAATGAATGTCAGAGGGCGCTGAAGGTTTCACCCCGTTTGCTGATGGATCTCCCGTCTTCTTTCCGTGCCCTCCTTCCGGAAATATTCATCGCGCCCAGATTCGCCGGGATTCCTCTCGTTGAAAGTCCCGGAAAATGATGGAACTTCGTCCTTTTCTTGGACGTCGGGAAATCGCCCGATGTAAGCGGGAGGGGTCGGAAACGATGCGTATTTTTTCCAGTTTTCAGATAAAAAAAAAGGTTCCCAAAATCGCCCAGGAGGGTGCCGAGTTATGGCGTCCGGAAAAGAACGTTGCATGACGCCGATCGCATGGGAGCTTCTTTGGCAATCGCTCTCAAAGCTCCAAATTTCAACCATAGCCGGAACTGTAACTTTTTTTCATGTTTTTTTGGGAAACAAATCGGATAGTATCGCTCCGGACCGGCTTCGCGACATACCATAAGTGAAGGTTTACTTGTGGGAGATTGCGATAACAAACTGTGGGGCGTCTCGGCTCTACTCCGTTGTGACCTTGAAGGAAAATTCTGGTAGTTCGGAGACATCCGGTCACAACAGTCTCAGGTCTTCTTGAAGGCGTCCTCACGAATTCTGAAGGTCTTTCCTTTCGGGACTGAGGGGCCTAACGACCTCCAAGATACGGTCGGTTTCCTCCCGGGAGGTCAACGAGCGGGCATTTTCTTCTTCAATCTATTCACGTGAGGGAAGTCACACGATCAATTACACATCGCTGCCACTCCAGACAGTCGAGATTCAAATTCCAGCGTCTAACTTCTGGAAGCGGAACGGTAATCCGCCAGAAAGCTTGCCGAGCGCAATGCGCCAGAGCTCGAGTGAATCAGGCGAGAAGACTGCGCGCGGTAAATATCAAGCACTCTCACCGGATGAGTCATTCTCTATCGCTCAATTTTTCACATGTGAGAGCTGGCTTTCAAACGCCAATGAATTGTCTCAATATGTTGTTCCACGAGTACATCGGATAGGACTGCGGCTTGTGATTCCAAGGACTTTCGAACCTCAAGTTTCCGTCGCTGAGCTATTCAGGCGATAAAATGATGTTCTGCACGGATCGAAGAAACCCTAGCTCTTAGTTACACGCTCGTCATCTTCTTGATGGTGGAGATCAGATCAAGATCATCGTTCGTAGAATGGTTGAACCAGCTTGAGACCACCATTCCCACAGTTCGAGCTGATGACTCATCTTTTGCGAAAATTGAGTGGGCGCGTTATGCCGCGCAGGAAGGAAAGTATACTGAGCCGCTGATTATTCTCGTATCAATGTTCCCCGTTGTCCAGAAAGTATTTGGGAACTCTCAGAGAAGATCGATTGTCGCTGAGAGGAGACTATGAATCATTCAATCAACCCGATTGCTACTTTGAATCATCTCAAGTTAATTTATTGTTCATCACCAGGGATGGGCACAATTACTTTCAAAGTAGTTGCAATTACCAATTACTAATTACCGCCCAAAGAAATTGAGCTCAATTACCATTACCAATTACTTTCACTCGAAGTAATTAATTACTGAATAATTGAATTACTTTTTCAATTACTTTCCAATTACTTTTCAATTGCTTTCTTTATCCGGATTTCCTTCGCAGCGAAAGAAAAGCCGAACTAGTCGGCCCGGAGGAGACAGAATCCTCGAGCTACTTCAAGGTCTAAGAGAGTTTAAAGTTATTGTAATGGGAAAGCACCAACATTTCCAAAGTAGAATCGCTAAGACGACCCCGGAGATCGCGAAGCGTCAAACCCCCAAGGCTGAAAAGTCGCTCGACAGGAGCGGGAGACGACAGTCCAACTTTATAGGCTTTGGAATTTCTTAGAATGTTCCGATACTTGAACCGATTCGTGATTTCGAGATACTCCTCTGTAAGGTATTTCGAAATCTCAACCTCTAGTTTGCACTCTGAACACTCCTCGGCCGTGCTTCAATGAATAATTGAAAAGTAGTTGAAATGTAATTGAAAATCTAGGCCAATTACATTGGAAAGTAATTAATTACGAATTACAAATTACTTGTCTCAACAAAGTAATTGACTCAATTATCAATTAGTAATTGAAAAGTAATTAATTAGTAATTGGTAATTGAAATCGCAATTACTGCCCATCCCTGTTCATCACCCTGCGCGATCAATCAATAACTCTATGAGCAACGATATTATAGACTATATTCTATAGAATTTCAAAGGATGCAGGTAACATATCACTCGAATCGCCCGCAGAATCAGACTTCCTTCCAATCGGTTCAGTCTGCCAAAACCGTCAGTTTCAATATTCGGAAAACTATAGAGCTCGCTCTTAACTAGCGATTTTAATGGTTGGTCTCAGACGAGCTAACAAATCTATCGCATCTTGACTCATATGGTTAGAGTGGACGTTGAGCTTTCGGAGGTGGGGACAGTGGTCTTGCAAAGTATGGAGACTCTGATCCGTGAGCTGTAGACAGAGCATCAATATCAGAGTTCTCAGACGCGGCAAACATTGGACGACCGATAGCAGACCGACGTCAGTGATTTTATCACAGCTCCCAAGGTCGAGGTACTCCAAGCAGACGTGATGCTTTGCAATGCTGAGTAAAGCGCTATCCGTCAACAATAAACAGTTCCCCATGTCGAGCAACTCCATATCCGAGGCTCCGATCCCGTTTTCAAACGACCGGTCTGAGATTCCTTTAGCACCCGTGATATTCAAGCTTCGCAGATTCTTCAACTGGTGGAATTTACATCCTGCTTCATCCGTAAGGGTGGAAGTTGAGCGGAGGTCGAGTTTTTCGAGTCTCTCGAAATTGTCGCAAATTATGACGAAACATTCGGAGTCGAGGTTGGCGCAATGGCGCAGTTCGAGGGTCCGGAGATCTTTGAGTGACGTGAGTTGGCGGAATGCTTTCACGTCGCAATTGGTGTAACTCAAGTCGAGATACTGCAGTTCCGTCAATGCCCCGAGGCTACCTAAAGATTCGGAGCGGATTTGCTTGCACAATTTCAGATTGAGATGTCGCAGTTTCTTGAGTTGAACAATCAGATGAAGGCTCTGACTCGAGATCAGCTCACAGAAGCCGAGGTCCAGATATTCTAAGTCTGGAGTCTTCGTGAGGATGCACTCCACATTATGATCATTGGTCTGACAGGCTTGACGGAGCGACAGAAGACGCAGTTTTGAGCATTCTCCGATCGCTTCAAAAGCTTTCGCCGTCAGTCGTTTGCAAGAGCCCAAACGCAGGCTCGTCAGACTTCCGCGGTAGAGTTCCACGATCTGAATCAGGGCTTCGTCGGTGATGCGCGTGATACTGAAATCCAGATCGACAAACTCCCGCTTCGATCTTTCCATGTGGACAAGAACGCCAGAGCCGATGCCGATGGTGTCGGACCATCCAGCGAGACAGAGCGACGTGATGTTGGGCATGAGCGTGAGCATCTGATTGAACGACGATTCTGTCAAGAATCGATTTGTTCGCAAGGACAGGTGTCGAACATTTTGTAATGATTGTTGAATTCCCGCGACGCGAATGTACTCGTAACGCCGGTACCTGCCTTCCGACATCATCAGGCTGGAACAACCTGTTAAACAGAGTTCTCGATTAGCTCTTCCATGGATCTTCCAGGAGATCCTAAAATATACGTTTAAGGGTCTAGGACAATTTGGCGCGGCCGTTTTGGCGCGGCCGTTTTGGCGCGGCCGTTTTGGCGCAGCCATTCTGGCGCGGCCATTCTGGCGCGGCCATGCTGGCGCAGCCGATTGGGCGCAACCCATTCTGGCGCAGCCGATTAGGCGCGACCCTTTTTGGCGCAGCCTATCTCCTCGATAGATTTTCATAAAGAGGCAAGTCAGAAGAGACGAACTAGGAAACCTAACCTAACCCAACCTAACCTCGGGTAATTCTACGATTGGAATACGCAGATCACCCAGATCTCGTTCGGATGAGACAGCATTCACTTTATGACAAGACGGCAAGACCGCCACGCTCGCGCCAAAGTGGGTGGCGCCCAATCGGCCGCGCCAGAATGGGTTGCGCCCAATCGGCTGCGCCAAAACGGCTGCGCCAAAACGGCCGCGCCAAAACGGCCGCGCCAAATTGTCCCTATCCCTACGTTTAAATATCGAACGTCGACGCATCTAGGATCCAAGAAGTACCTGTAAGCTCAAGGGATTGTAGTTTTTGACACTGTCCGAGAATCGCAGAGAAAACTTCGGCCGATAGATCACAGTCCTCCAGCTGCAAACTGACGAGGTCTCTTGCGATGCGCGCCCAGAACTCTGGGTGAAACTCGTTCAGCGGTCCTGCGAAGTTCACGGGAAAAAACCCACTCAAAATTGCGCTCCAAATATCATGATACATGATACCGGGACTTTCGCCGAAATATGTAAAACCAAAGAAAGATCGTTCTTCTCACCGTCACAGATTTTCAGATTCGTATATTGCCGATGGCTGTCAAGCAGAATGGGAGTCGCTCTCTGTAGGTCAGCGACGCGTAGAACCAGGCAGATGTCCTTTAATGAACGCGGGGCGGAAACAATCTCAGCCCATCGCTTGCAGACCAAGGCTGCATGCAGACGGTCTGGGCGCCGGAGAAGCAAAAAGATTTTCTCCAGCAGCTGAAAGAACATCACTGATTATTGCGGGACACGGGCCCGAGCGGAGATCAGTATCTCGGTGCAAATTGGCCAACTATCCACTCCAGCATTTCCTCTCGCCATTCTCTTGGCAGGCAGCTTGTCATCGATCTCCGCTCCAACTGAGCCTTCGGATGCTCCACCGATCGAAAACTCTAAATTTCAGAGAAATATCGACACAAACCTCAGTTGGAAGCTCCTCCATATTCTTCACGTACACTGCAGCGACACTGTTGATATCTTAGCTCTGCAAATCCTCAGTCTCCGCGCAAAATGAATTCGAATCTCTCTCGGTCACTGGCAGTCACCGAACGCTGGTAAGTGGTGAGCTGTATTTTTGGTGATCGGTCACCTCCTCGGAACAAAATTGCCGCCCGGCAGCTTTTCAGACGTGCAGAGGACGACGCGCCGTCCGAGATACGTGGCTGCACATCGACGCGACCTCGAACACGAGCACTTCCATGGGCGCTGCATCGCGAGAGAGTGCTGTTTGTCCTGTTTGTCTGATTTCGGGCGATTGCGTTCGTTCCGATTCCAGAACCGCGCCGGAGAGGCTTCCAGAAAGTTCGAGTTCCTACTTCCATCATTCGCGGTCGATTGCCACCGAGAGCGACAAGACAAATCACGGCTTTAGCAGGAATTGTCCTTCCTCTCAGAGGTTGTTCTGTTTGACGTTCCCTGTTCACATTCCAGCCGCAGCCCCGTGCTAAGGACCCAGGGAACCCACTTTCTAATCAAAATCATGGGTCATGGTGGAGCGGCATTCGGCGAAGAATTTTCGGAAACCGGTGTTGGCGACCTTATTGAATGCGCGGTCCGCGAGCAGCCCAACCGACGTACATTCTTGGTCCTATCGGCGACTAAAACGAGAACCGGGGTTTTGCACAGGAGCTCGCCACTATTCTCTCGCTCCTACTGCTGCTACTGCATGAGAGGGATCTGCAGGAAAATGGCACATCCTTCGCTCCAGATCCTCCACAATGGGACAGTCGAGCTTATCCGGTGAAATGGTGCGAAACCACTCTGATGCGCTCCCTTTCCCTCAGAGTTGCTGCTCGTGCCATTCCCTTGTAAGAGATCTTTCAGAAAGAGTCCAATTTTTTCAGAGGAATTTCATACAGTTCACGGTAATCGAGGCCTTTTGACTATCTTTGATGCGGCCTGTTGCCGAAGATGCGCCAGTCGAATCAGATCGTGCTCTTCGCAACATTCTTGCCTTTCAAGCCACCTCAACGCTACGTCGATGGCTTCATAGGCTTCCGTAGCCGTTGGAGGTGGAGGGATGTTCTCTTCTTCGGTCTGCATCTCATCATCAGAAATGTGTGTTATTCCCTCATCGCCTCGTGATCAGCGTCGTCCAATGAAAAGAGACGATAAACGAGATTATTACGAAATGCTCGCTTGAGAGTTTGGATCACAAACTGATCCATGGGCTGAAGAATGGATGTGACGTTCGGAGGCGAATAGAACACGCTGAAGAATCCTTCGTCCCTCCGGAGTGACTCAGTTGAGGGATGGCACGGTGCGTTGTCAAGAATGAGCAAGATTTTGCCCCGTCTCCCCGTGATCTCCTGATTCTTCTTCACTTGCGGAATAAGCGTGTTATCATACCAATCGGTGAAGATGTCTCGTGTCATCCATGCCTTGGACTGGCTTCTGTACACCAATGGGAGCTTTTCGTTCCTGAAACATCTCGGGTTCCTTTATCTTCCGATTAGGAACATTGGAATCCTGTGACTCCCAGTTGCGTTAGCACACACCATCACCGTGACCCGTTCCTTGCTAGACTTGTGGCCTGGCGCCGTTTGCACACGACCGACGTGACACAAAATATTTGCTGGGAAGCGCCTTGTAGAACAGTCCTGTCTCATCGGCATTGCAGTTGAATTCCGGGTCGTACTCCGCGGCCTCAACGATCTCCCTGAAGCTGTCGACAAACGATTCCGCCGCGGCTGCGTCTGACGACATTCTCTCCCCTTGGATTCCAAGTTCACGGATTCCGTGGCGTGCCTTGAACTTGTCCAACCAACTTTCGCTAGCTTCGAAGTTGGGATCACCTCCGAGCGTTGAGTTGAAGTGAAGAGCTTTTTCCCGCAGAATGAAGCCCGTCACCGGGAATCCAAGCGAGCGCTTCTGAGTGAACCACTTGAACAGTGCAGCTTCCGAAATCTCATTTTTCGGCTTCTTCATCGATTTGATATCTGCCGTTCGATCTTGTTCGTGGCGAGCGCTCATAAACTCTATGATGCTTTCAGAATTCTTCTTCGAGTAAGAGATTGTCGACCTGGTAACTCCATACTCATCTGCTAACGCTGATCCGGAGGCGCCGTCCCTTAGATCTTCGATGATTTTGGCCTTCTGTTGAAGAGTCAACACTTTCTTTGGTTTCCTCTCGGACAAGGTGCTTGGATACGGCTTCGGCTGGTGTTCCACAGCGACTGATCGATTCCAAACTCGAATGATGCTCATGCGACGAAAAATCCTCATTTTGATGTCGCATTGAGCTCATTTGATGACACTTCCGATGACGAACATTCATCGAAGTGCCGCGTAACATCCATCAGACTTACCAGGCTCATTCTTATACATCTCGGAAGATAAGAAAGACTCGAGAGTACTCGAGAATGGCAGCCAACTCTGTTCGAATGTTGATTCTGTTGTCATCGTGTAGCCGGATAACAATGTTTTACAATGATGACAGAAGCAGTCTACGACCAGGAAACGGTGATTGTGAGGCCTTCGAAAATCGTAATATCTCAGAGCGCGCACAATTGCGCGGATCGAGCTTCCTCCCCCGAGAAGTACTATGGTCAGGCTTGTTTCATCTCAAAAGTCGAGTTGAGGTAGCGTGGGGTAACTACTTTTCCAGCCCCTTGAATATTGGAGATTTTTGACAAAATAATAAGAAAATAAACTGCCCGAGAAATAATGTTTTAGGATCATATCAAGCTCCGGAAATGCCCCTGATGAGTCGACATGGACGTATTGTAACTCACAGTTTTGATTTTGTTCCATTTCTGGATAGCTTTCTGAGGATTTTTTTCGAATGCACTGTCACCTGAGAAGAAGGTCGGAATCTCGACCCCTCTCGACATGAACTTTGAGGACCCTCTCCCCTTCGGAACGTTTCGCTTCCCCAAAATATTAATTGCTCCTGGGTCTCCCACCATCAAGGAATCGAAATCCCGACACGACTTTCTTCCACCTATTTTGCCGTTTTAGCCCATAGTGAGGCGGGTTGAGTTGAAATTTGTCACGCGTGAGCAACCGTCGGAGATCTTACTGGACTTGAAGTCTATCTTGCACTCAGTCAGCGAAGAGGGAACACGTCACTCCCATGAACGACTATGTGAAACTATGTGTCTGCTGGATACGGGCAGTGCCTACCGTGATCTAACAAGCGATACCCCCCATGGCGGAGAAAGCTTCTATCGACGAGGTTGTCGTGAGTGCGGATCAGATGTTTGCATTGCATTCGCCGTTAGAGCGAGTTGCAGATATCGGCGTACTCAGAGAAGCAGGCTTCAGTCGACTTGTCAGGTGATGACCGAAATGAGCTGCCCGTGGCTGCGGTTCAACATAGGAACAGGCCTTATCAAGATAGAAAATTTACACAACCTCTTCTCTGCAAGTATCATGCACAGTTTGGACTAAACGCTAAACGTTGTGTCACGGCATGCTCGAAATTCAATGCCCAATTCTCAAGAAACGGAGGTCGGTCAGCACTGTCGCGGCCTCATTAATTGTGCGGTCCGCGAGCAGCTCAAGCGACGTACATTCTTGTTCATACAGGCGACTGAAAAGAGAGCGGGAGTTCTGCGCAGAAGCTCACCATGATACTCTCTTTCCTGCGGCTGCTACGTGATGCGACGAATCAGTTATCAACGGGCGAGCTCCACGCGGAGAAGTGGATCATTCCGTGCCGGAAAATTTTGAGAGGGATCTTCGCAAAGCTCTGAGCGGTCCAGGCGGGTATGGCGGACTGTTCTGCACGGATCAAAGAAATTATAGCCATTGGTGGCACGCTTCTCAACTCTTCGATAGTAGGGATCAGATTCGGATCATCAATTATAGAACGGTTGAACCAGCTCGAGACCACCATTCCCACAGTTCGAGCTAATGACCAATCTTCCGCGACAATTCAGTGTTAGGTCATGCCGCGCAGGGGGGAAAGTATACATATTGAGCTGCTAATATTCCTCGTGCCCAGGGTCACCGCTATTCAATAAGATTGCAGAAACCTTTAAAAGAGATCGTTTGTCGCTGAGAGGAAACTAGGAATCATTGAATAAACTCGGTTGTTCGTTAAAATAATTGCAGATGAATTTATTGTTCATCATCCTACGCAATTCCAACAACAGGTAATTCTTTGAACAACAATAAATGAGAGACTATATCTTAAATAATACCAACAGTTGCAGGTGACACATCACTTGATACGCCCGCATAATCTGACTTTCTCCCAGTCGGCTCACTCTTCCAAGTACGTCAGTTTCAATATTCGGAAAATTATAGAGGTCGCTCTCACCGCAGTATTCGAATGGTGGGCCTCCGTTGTTCTAATAATTTCATCGCATCTCTACTCATCGAGCAACTCATGACGTTGAGCTTTTGAAGGCGGGGACAGTGGTCTTGCAAAGCATGAAGACATTGATCCGTGAGCGATCGACAGTTCCATAATATCAGAGCTCCCAGACGCGGCAAACATTGCACGACTGATATCAGACCGAAGTCCGTGATCTGAACACAGCCCTCAAGGTCGAGGTGCTCCAAGCGAACGTGATGCTTGGCAATGCTGACCAAGGCCCTATCCGTAAACAATGAAGTGTCTCCCATTCTAAGCATCTTCATATCCGGAGCTCCGATCCCGTTTTCAAGCGACCGGTCTGAGATTCCTCCAACACCCATGATATCCAAACTCCGTAAACACTTCATCTGGTGGAATTTACATCCTGCTTCATCCGTTAGGGTTGAAATGAACCCGAGGTTGAGTTTTTCGAGTCTCTTGAAATTGTCGCAAATTATCATGAAACATTCGGAGTCGAGGTTGACGCAATGGCTCAGATCGAGGTGCCGAAGATCTTTGAGTGACGCGAGTTGGCGGAATGCTTTCCCTTCGATATAGGTTTGATTCAAATCGAGATGCTGCAGTTCCGTCAATGCCTTCAGGCTACCCAGAGAGTCGATGCCGATTCCCCTGCAAGCGGCTAGATCGAGATGTCGCAGTTTCTTGAGTTGAACGATCAGCTGGAGGCTCTGACTGGAAATCAGCTGACAAAAGCCGAGGTCCAGATATTCCAAGTTGGGATTCTTCACGAGGATGCGCTCCAGATTACCATCTTCGGTGTGGGAGGTTCCGTTGAGCGACAGAAGACGCAGTTTCGAGCATTCTCCGATCGCTTCATAAGCTTCGTCCGTCAGCTGATCGCAAGAGTCTAAACGCAGGTTCGTCAAACTTTCGCGGTAGAGTTCCACGATCTGAATCAGGGCTTCCTCGGTAATGAACGTGCCACTGAAATCCAGATCGACAAACTCCTGCTTTAATTTCATCATGCAGACGAGAACGTTCTGCAAAGTCAGCACGGCAGGGCTGAGCCCGATGCGGGACGATCCAGCCAGACAGAGGGACGAGATGTTGGGCATGAGCGTGAGCATTTGTTTGAACGACTCATCTGACACAGATCGACACCATCGCACGGATAAGTGTCGAACATTACGCAATGATTGTTGAACTTTTGCGACGCAAATGTACTCGGGAGGTTGGAAAAGGTCGTCCGGCATCATCGAGCTGTGGCAACCTGTTGAGCAGAGTTTTCGGTGTACTTTTCTGTAGATCTTCGGGAAATTTCTGAAGTATACGTTCAGAAATCAATCGTCGACACATTGAAAAATAAAGAAGTACCTTTGAGTTCAAGGGATTGTAGTTTTTGACATTCTCCAAGAATCGTATATAATATTTCGGCCGATAGACTACACCGCTTCAGCCGCAAACTGACGAGGTCTTCAGCGATTCGCGTCCAGAACTCCGCGTGGCAATTGTTCAGCGGCGCTGCGAAGTTCACGAGAAAGGAATTTACTCACAATTGCGCTCCAAATATCATGATACATGATACCGGGACTTTCGCTGAAAAAAACTGATCCTGTAAAATACTATGGATCTTGGGGTCTCCTTTCTCACCATAACAGATTTTCAAGCTCGTGTATTGACGATTGCTGTGAAGCAGAGTGGGAATCGCTCCCTCCAGTGCAGCGCGGCGTAGAACCAGGCAAATGTCCTTCAATAAACGCGAGGTGGAAACAATCTCAGCCCATTGCTTGCATACCAAGGCTGCACTGAGACGGTCCGGACCCCGGAGAAGCAAAAAGATTTTCTCGAGAAGCTGAAAGAGCATTACCGATTAAATGTGAGATAGGAATCCTGGCAAGAGATCGGTTTCTCGGCGCGAATTGGCAAACCGTCTACTCCAGCATTTCCTCTTGCAGTTTTTCCGGCAGACAGTTTGCCACCTATGCAATCAATCCACTCCAACTGAGCGTACGGATGCTTCACCGATCGGGAACTCTCGTCAATTTTCCAGAGAAATATGGCCACAAACCTCAGTGGGAAGTTTCTCCATGTTGCACCGACACTGTTGATATCTTGGCTCTGCGAATCCTCGGTCTCAGCGGATAACAAATTCGATGGAATCTCAATTGGTCACTGGCAGTCACCGAGCGCTGGCCAGTTGTGATTTGCGTTTTTGGTGATCGTTCATCTCCTCGAAACAAAATTGCCGCCCGGCAGCTTTTCAGACGTGCAGAGGACGACGCGCCGTCCGAGATATGTGGCTTCACGTCGACGCAAACTCGATCACGAGGACTTCCATCGGCGCTGAATCGCGAGAGATGGCTGTTTGTCCAGTTTGTCTAGTTTCGGGCGATTGCGTATGTTCCGTGCCCAAAACCGCAACCAACTCGCTATGGAGCGACTTTCACGGAGTTCAAGTATCTAACTCGATTCGGGGGAAATGTAAACAAGGGGTAATTCTAGCAGAGCTCATGGCAACGACGAAGAATTGGATACGGCGTTGGTACCCCTTTTCAAAATCAGCAACCTCGATGCTCTATCCCTCAATAGTTCCGGATTGAAATCTGGAGGACGCTTCCCCGTGTGATCTGGGCTGTAGAGACATGCTAGTCAAGAAGCCGATTCTCGTGATTTCTACGACCTGAAAAATTGATGGGAAATGGAAGTCTCCAAATTTCAGCTCGCTTCTGATTGTAATTTTCTGCTTCTTCGTGAGTGCTCGCGGGGGGAAGAAAACATCAGCGAGAGTCCCGAACATTCAAAGGGGCTCGAGGTCACAGCTCGACATAATCCCCATTCAAGGACCGACCGGGGAAATTGTAAACGGCTTCTGAAGTCCTTTCGCTCGTTGCACCCGAGTGGTTTACTCGTCCATGCTCGTCACCAGTCGAAGCCCTCATCTACGCGGGAAGATGTGAGAACTGCCGTTGATGCCCTGAAAAGCGGGAAAATGACGGACGGGGAGGTCAAGAGAGCCCTCGGCGTTGCCGTCTCGGCCATTTTTCACCGCGTTGAAGGTCGAAAATCTTCGTCCAGTCAAATGGGAGCAGGACGACGGATCGTCCTCACGGAACATCAAGAGAGTGTCCTCGCCAAGTGTTTGGTAGCACGCACTAGAATCGGTCACTTTCTCTAGAATACGTTCTCATCATCAACAGCATCAGAACCCCACTCAAGGAGAGCAAACCCAACCCCTCAAAACTGCGAAAAATGGACGACACGGAGTCCCAGATCACGTGCTCATCGAGCAGCCATGGGGAAGAGAGTCGGAAGGAGTCCTTCTGCGAAAGCTTCGAGGAGCACGAGGTGTCCATCGGAGATTAGGTTCTGGTAAGTTTTTGACGAAGAAATATCGTCCGTTTCATGCGGGAGCTGTCTCACGTAAACTCGAAGATATTTTCGCCATTTTTTTTCTGAAGAGAAAAAATTGAGTTTTTCCTGCTGTCGAGGATGAGCCAAAGTTCAATATCGGAGATTTCAATACCGATGGCGTCGCAAAAGAGGGGCTCCTTCGACTTCAGAGTAAAATTCCCCTTTATAGACCATCTCCGTATTCCAGACCCGGTAAACCCAGAATCTGAATATATTCCTTTTCAATACATTCATTATCAATCGTTGTTGATGTGTGTTATGAGTTCACAATTTTTAGGATAACTAAGGGTGATCAGAGGCTTTTGGTATATGTAAGTGTATGTATAATCCTCCGCGCATTTCACATCTATCCGGCAATTACTGTCCGGGTCGTGGAACCCTGACATCGTACAAATCCGGTGATGAAACCGGTGCACCGCGCCTCTCGTGAGGTGGTGTCTATGTTTACAATACGCTGACCTCCACGGATGTACTTTCGAAGCCGGAGTGTCGTAGAAGAAGGGATCTGTCTCGCTCATCTCAAGTTCCCAGCCCTCCGGGTGCTCCTCGAACGCCGGGGTTCTCATCAAGCTGAGGCTTTTTCTAATCTGGGGGCAGCTGGCCTGGAGGTCATTCGCTCCCCGGAGCAGGGGGGCTTGATTCAGGGTCGTGTTCTTCAGTTTCTTCTTCGGTTTCATTTCTGAGCCGCTGATCTGTAGGGAGATGACATCCGGTAGATGCGGGGTGGAACCAAAGACATGAAGATCCTTTTGAATGATTCCATAGCTAAAGGGTCTGCTTGGGGCGAATACATCGATCGTCGATCGGTCCGCACGTCCGACGAAGCTGCGGATCAAGGGGTCGATTGCGAGCCTGAGCCCCGATGCGTCTGGTTACTGGACGAAGCATTTGGTGCGGGGGTCATCCGGCTTGTGGAGCGGTGCGTTGAGTCTCCACACAACACTGTGGGTACACTTGTTCGTGTTCGTGTAGAATCGTTGACAAAACATAGGTTTCTGTCGAAGTCGTGGAGCGAGGCTGTGGGTGTGACGTACATCACAATTATGATACAATTAGAAACGATGATCACAACCGTGTCATCTTCCGGCATGAGACATACGGCGTTAAGGAACTTGCTGTTGTAATGTATAGAGCAGGGGTGGGCAACCCGCGGCCCGACGCCGCATTATGTGTCCAGAGGCCTCTGGTCGATATTGAGGGAATCACGCATCTCATCCAGGCTTGGAGCTATAAATAATATTCCCTGGGATCAAATATCTCACCACGATTCCCCACTTCCAAGAGAATACTTCAATGCATGAATTTTAAGCTTTACGGCAGAGGTAACTCTTGAACTTCTCGTTTCGCGCTTCTTCCCATCACTTCTTTCATCTCGTTCTGCGCTCGAGGAAACGCGGAGTGGCGGCGGAGTCCCTCTCCGAAAGCACCTACATCTGTGAACAAAACTTCAGCCTCATGAACCTAAACAAGAGTAAGATGCGATCCAGGATCACATACCTCAACTTGGAGAATATCCTCCGTCTTGCGACTACCAGCTTCCAACCAAACATGGAAAAAATTGTTAAAGATAAACAGTACGATAAATCTCATTGATGTGAAATATCACTGGGAAGCTTGGTTTCTTGATATCACAGCGACACCATCTGGAACGCGATCTACCGTTTCTAAATCCATTTATGAATGGGAATCACGTCACAGACCCCTGTGAAGGACCACTGTGGCCCGCCATGGGTTTTGAGCGCAGCCAGCGGCCCGCCGGAGGTTCGAAGTTGCCCACCCCTGGTATAGAGACTCCGCCACTGGGGCGGCCGGGACCCTTTTTTTGGTGGCTTCACATTGCGCGTTACGGAAGTTCGGGATGGAAACTGGAGAATTTGAATATGAGTCCTTGACATGACAGTCCCGACGAGTTTTCAAAAAAAAAAACATTCCAGGGATCCACCCTTCCACTGCTGAGAGATTGAGCAGTGTTCACGATGCAACGGAGTTCTGTTCACAATTCCCCCGAATTGGATTATTTCGACCATTCGAGGTCAATTGCCACAGCGAGCGAGGAGACGAATCACGGCTCTATCCTTGGCAAGCGTCGAAAGAAACATTAGAAATATGACAATTCAAGATGAACATAGAAACCTCGATCGATGTTTTTGCGACAAGCGCGTGCTCAGAAGCGTCCGGATACTACTCTGGGAATCTGGAAGCGTCTCGCCAATCGGAGCAGGGATTGTCCTTCCTCTGAGATGTTGATCTGTGTTACGTTCCCTGTTCAAATTCCGGCCTCATGCCAAGGCTCCAAGGAACCCACTTTCTAATCAATGGTCATGGTAGCGCGGCTTTCGGCCACGAATTCTCCCAGTCCGGTGTTCGGCGGTCCGCGATTAGCTCAACCGACGTACATTCTTGGTGATCCAGGCCCCAATCGATCGGGGACGTCGAAGAAGTATCGGGGGCGCATGCCGAATTGAGCGAAAGGCCGATTTCAGCGGAGAGCCGATCTTAGCGGAGTCCCGATTTCAGCGAAGGGCCTAACACAGCGGAGTGTCGATTTGCGCGGAACACCTATTCGCGCGAGAGGGCCGATTTGAGCGTTTCTAACCGCTGCCTCAACGGACAGAAAGACCCACAAGCGACGACGACGGTACTTCGTGGTGCTAATCACGCTTTTGCTTTCCGGAACTTATTGGAGGGGTGCCGCTCGCTACGCTCGCGGAGAGGCTTGATTTCGTCTGCCCGCGAGGCCGTGTGCTTGGGGGAAGAAACAATCGAGCGAATATTCCGTCAATTCCAAACGGAACTCGTGATCGGAACGGCTTCAGACTCCACCGTACCGACTTGTGTGGACACGATCAATGATGTTGAAACCTTTCTCCGCAGCTTCGCGAAGTTCAGACTTCAGAATCTCTGAGATATCCGACCGATCACAAAAAAGTGAGCATGCTAGCTCGAATCAGTCGCACTCCAGGAGTACTTACGTCGTGCTCGTCATTCTTTATCCAAATTCGGGCGGTGCATTCGGGCCTTTCACGATGCACCACCATGCCACGAACCTTTTCGACTCAGAATCCTTCCCGAACAGGTAGATTCAACAACCTATAGAGGCCGGTCGCGACTCGATGTCACGAAACTGGGCACCATCGCTCATAGAACTCGAACCCACATGGCGACTCGATTGCTAAAAGAAATTCTTCCGGCGAAAGAGAAAAAGTTTACTGGTTCCCTAGGTACCACGGCGGTGTCACCGCCACATCTCGCTCGCTAAAATCGGTATCCGCTCTAATCGGGCTCCCGCTGAAATTGGCCATCCGCTCGAATCGGGCCTTCGCTCAAATTGGTCATCCGCTCAAATGGGGCCATCGCTCAAATCTCGCCTTCGCTCAAATTTCTCTACGCTTCGCCCAAATTTCTCTCCGCTCTAACAGGATGCTGCGGTATCTATCGGGAGGCCCTTTTCCGTCGTTGTCGAAAGAGAACCGGAAGTTTGCGCACAAGCTCGGCACGAGGCTCTCACTCCTGCGGCTGTTACATGGTCCCACGAATCAGTCTTGCCAAGGAACATGGATCAGGATCTGCAGGAGAATGACACATCCCTGGATCCAGATCTTCAACAATGAGACGGCTCACCTCACCCGGTGGAATGCTGCGAAACCACTCTGGTGCGCATCCCTCCCCTCCGAGTTGCTTTCAGGAAATCGCCACGAGAATTTATGCTTCGTGTCGAGAGACCCTTGACCGTTTTTTTCGCCTACGAAACCGTGTATTAAATTGCGGCAAGCGGGAGACGACTTGGTTGGTCAAGCATTCCCAGATTCTCCGAGAAGTCCTGCGAGAGCAGTGAGAAATTGCGATAACAAACTGCGGGGCTTCTCAGTTCCACTCCGTTGTGACCTTGGAAGAAAATTCTGGTAGTTCGGAGACATCCGGCCGTAACAGTTCGAGGTTTTCTTAAACGCGTCCTCAAGAATTCTGAAGCTCTTTCCTTTTGGGACTGAGGGGCCTAATGACCTCCAAGATTCGGTCGATCTCCCCCCGGTATACGCTCCTAATCTCCTTGATGGCGGGGATCAGATCAAGATTATCGTTCGTAGAATGGTTGAACCAGCTTGAGACCACCATTCCCACAGTTCGAGCTGATGACTCATCATTCGCGACAATTGAGTGTGCACGTCATGCCGCGCAGGGAGGAAAGTATACTCGAGCCGCTGATCATTCTCGTATCAATGTTCACCATTGTCCAAAAAGTCTTCGGAAACCTTCAGAGGAGATCAATTGTCGCTGAGAGGAGACTATGAATCATTCAATCAACCTGATTGCTACTTTGGATCATCTCAAAGGAATTTATTGTTCATCACCCTGCGCGATCAATCAATAACTCTATGAGCAACGATATCATAGATTATATTCTATAGAATTCCAAAGGATGCAGGTAACATATCACTTGAATCGCCCGCAGAATCAGACTTCCTTCCAATCGGTTCAGTCTGCCAAAACCGTCAGTTTCAATATTCGAAAAACTATAGAGCTCGCTTTTAACCAGCGATGTGAATGGTTGGTCTCAGACGAGCTAAAAAATCTATTGCATCGCGACTCATCGAGCAATATTCGACGTTGAGCTTCCGAAGGTGGGGACAGTGGTCTTGCAAAGCATGGAGACTCTGATCCGTGAGCAGTGGACAGTCCATCAATATCAGAGTTCTCAGACGCGGCAAACATTGAACGACCGATATCAGACCGACGTCAGTGATCGGCTCACAGCCCTCAAGGTTGAGGTACTCCAAGCAGACGTGATGCTTGGCAATGCTGAATAAAGCGCTGTCCGTCAACAATGAACACCATCCGATGTTGAGCGTCTTCATATCCGTGGCTCCGATCCCGTTTTCAAACGACCGGTCTGAGATTCCTTTAACACTCCTGATATTCAAGCTTCGCAGATTCTTCAACTGGTGGAATTTACATCCTGCTTCATCCGTAAGGGTGGCAGTTGCACAGAGGTCGAGTTTCTCGAGTCTCTTGAAATTGTCGCAAATGATGTCGAAACATTCGGAGTCGAGGTTCTTACATTCGCGCAGTTCGAGGGTTCGGAGATTTTTGAGTGACGTGAGTTTGCGGAATGCTTTCACATCGCACTTTGTGTCACTCAAGCCGAGATGCTGCAGTTCCGTGAATGTCTCGAGGCTACCTAAAGCGTCGGCGTGGATTTGCTTGCACGATTCCAGATTTAGATGTCGCAGTTTCTCGAGTTGACCGATCAGTTGAAAGCTCTGACTCGAGATCAGCCGACACCAGCCGAGGTCCAGATATTCCAAGTCGGGAGTCTTCGTGAGGATGCACGCCAGATTATCATCATTGGTCTGGCTGGTCTTAGAAAGCGACAGAAGACGCAGTTTTGAACATCCTCCGATCGCTTCATAAGCTTCGCCCGTTAGCCGAAAGCTATACTCCAAACGAAGGCTCGTCAGACTTTCACGATAGAGTTCTAATATCTGAATCAGGACTTCGTCGGTAATCAAATCGCCACCGAAATTCAGATCGACAAACTCCTGCTCCGATTCCATCATACAGGCGAGAACGTTCTGGAAACTCAGACTGGCAGGGATGGACTCGATGGTGGCGTAACTCCTACTTCGATATCTAACCGGAGCCAGACAGAGGGACGTGATGTTCGGCATGAGCGTGAGCATTTGACTGAACGACGCGTCTGACAAGTCTTGATTCTCCCGCAGGGACAGGTGTCGAACATTACGCAACGATTGTTGGACTTTTGCGACGCGAATGTGATCGGGAGGCCAGAACAGGCCGTCCGACGTCATCATGTTGCGGCAACCTGTTGAACAGAGTTCTTGGTTTACTCTCCTGTAGATCTCCGAGGAAATCCTGAAACATAGGTTCGAAGATCAAACGTCGACGCATCGAGAAATCAAGAAGTACCTTCGAGTTCAAGGGATTGTAGCCTCTGACACCCTTCAAGAATCGCACAGAATACTTCGGCCGATAGATCACAGTTCTCGAGCTGCAAACTGACGAGGTCTCCTGCGATACGCGCCCAAAACTCCGATTGAGACTTGTGCAGCGGCCCTGCGAAGTTCACGAAAAAAAAAGCACTCACAATCGAGCTTCAAATCCAACGATACATGATACCGCGAATTTAGTTGAAGTATCAGAGACCTGAGATATCATTTCTTCCGTTACAGATTTTCAAGTTCGCATATTGACGACGGCTGTCAAGAAGAATGGGAGTCGCTCTCTGCAGGTCAGCGACACGAAAAACTAGGCGAACATCCCTCAATAAACGCGAGGCGGAAACAATCTCAGCCCATCGCTTGCATACCAAGGCTGCACTGAGACGGTCTGGGCGCCGGAGAAGCAAGAAGATTTTCTCGATCAGCTGAAAGAGCGTCAACAATTTAGCGGGACACGAGCCCAAGCGGGTGATTGGTTTCTCGGTTCAAATTGGCCAGCTATCTATTCCAGCATTTCCTCTCGCAAATTCCCCGACAGGCAGGTTGTCATCGATCTCCACCCCAATTGAGCGTTTGGATGCTCCATCGTTCGCGAATTCTAGTCAATTTTTCAAAAAGAAATATCGACACAAACCTCTGTTGGAAGTTGCTCCATATTCTCCACGTACACTGCACCGATACGGTTGATATCCTAGCCCTGTGAATACTTAATCTGAGCACAAAATGAACTCAAATCTCTCTCGGTCACTGGCAGTCACCGAATGCTGGCCAGTGGTGATTTGCATTCTTGGTGATCGGTCATCTCCTCGAAACAAAATGTCCACCCGGCAGCTTTCTCAGACGTGCAGAGGACGACGCGCCGTCCGAGAGATGTGGCTTCACGTCGACGCAAACTCGATCACGAGGACTTCCATCGGCGCTGAATCGCGAGAGATGGCTGTTTGTCCAGTTTGTCTAGTTTCGGGCGATTGCGTATGTTCCGTGCCCAAAACCGCAGCCAACTCGCTATGGAGCGACTTCTCGCGATCCAACTCGATTCGGGGGAAATGTAAACAAGGGGTAATTCTAGCAGAGCTCATGGCAACGACGAAGAATTGGATACGGCGTTGGGACCCCTTTCCAAAATCAGCAACCTCGATGTTCTATCCTTCAATAGGTCCGGATTGAAATCTGGAAGACGCTTCCCCGTGTGATTTTGGTTGTAGAGACATGGTAGTCGAAAAGCCGATTCTCGTATTTTCTACCACCTGGGAAATTGATGGGAAATGGAAGTCTCGAAATTTCAGTTTGCTTCTGATTGTAATTTTCTGCTTCTTCGTGAGTGCTCGCAGCAATAGGAAAACATCAGCGAGAGTCCCGAACCCACATTGAAGGACCGACCGGGGAAATTGTAAACGGCTTCTGAAGTCCTTTCGCTCGATGCACCCGAGTGGTTCAGTCGTCCATGCTCGTCACCAGTCGAAGCCCTCATCTACGCGGGAAGATGTGAGAACTGCCGTTGATGCCCTGAGAAGCGGGAAAATGACGGATGGGGAGGCCAAGAGAGCCCTCGGCGTTGCCGTCTCAGTCATTTGTCACCGCGTTGAAAGTAGGAAATCTCCGCTCAGTCAAATGGGAGCAGAACGACCGATCGTCTTCACGGCACATCAAGAAAGTGTCTTCGCCAAGTGTTTGGTAGCACGCACTAGAAACGGTAACGTTCTCTAGAATACGTTCTCATCATCAACGGTACCAGAACAGCTCTCAAGGAGAGGAAGCCCAAACCCTGAAAACTGCGAAAACCGGACGACACGGAGTCCCAGATCACGTGTTCATCGAGCAGCCATGGGGAAGAGAGAGTCGAAAGGAGTCCTTCTGCGAAAGCTTCGAGGAGCACGAGGTGTCCATCGGAGATTAGGTTCTGGCACAGTTTTTGACGAAGGAATATCGCCCGTTCCATGCGGGAGCTGTCTTACGTAAACTCGAAGATATTTTCGTCATTCTTTTCTGAAGAGAAAAAGTCAAGTTTTTCCTGCTGTCGAGGATGAGCCAAAGTTCAATATCGGAGATTTTAGTACCGATGGCGTCGCAAAAGAGGGGCTCCTTCGACTTTGGAGTAAAATTCCCCTCTATAGACCATCTCCGTATTCCAGACCCGGTAGACCCAGAATCTGAATATCTTCCTTTTCAATGCATTCATTATCATCCATTGTTGATGTGTGTTATGAGTTCACAATTTTAAGATAACTGAGGGCGACGAGAGTCTCTTGGACTAGCGTCGCATTGGTATATGTAAGTGTATGTATAATCCTCCACACATTTCACATCTGCAATTACTGTCCGGGTCGCGGAACCCTGACACCGTACAAATCCGGTGATGGAACCGGTGCACCGCGCCTCTCGTGAGGCGGTGTCTATGTTTACAATCCGCTGACCTCCAACAATGTACATTCAAAGCCGGAGTGTCGTAGAAGAAGGGATCTGTCTCGCTCATCTCAAGTTCCCAGCCCTCCGGGTGCTCCTCGAACGCCGCGGTTCTCTTCAAGCTGAGGCTTTTTCTAATCTGGGGGCAGCTGGCCTGGAGGACATTCTCTCCTCGCAGTATGGGGGCTTGATTCAGGGTCGTGTTCTTCAGTTTCTTCTTCGGCTTCATTTCTGAGCCGCTGATCTGTAGGGAGATGACATCCGGTAGATGCGGGGTGGAACCAAAGACATGAAGATCCTTTTGAATGATTCCATAGCTAAAGGGTCTGCTTGGGGCGAATACATCGATCGTCGATCGGTCCGCACGTCCGACGAAGCTGCGGATCAAGGGGTCGATTGCGAGCCTGAGCCCCGATGCGTCTGTTTACTGGACGAAGCATTTGGTGCGGGGGTCATCCGGCTTGTGGAGCGGTGCGTTGAGTCTCCACACAACACTGTGGGTACACTTGTTCGTGTTCGTGTAGAATCGTTGACAAAACATAGGTTTCTGTCGAAGTCGTGGAGCGAGGCTGTGGGTGTGACGTACATCACAATTATGATACAATTAGAAACGATGATCACAACTGTGTCATCTTCCGGCATGAGACATACGGCGTTAAGGAACTTGCTATTGTAATGTATAGAGCAGGGGTGGGCAACCCGCGGCCCGACGCCGCATTATGTGTCCAGAGGCCTCTGGTCGATATTGAGGGAATCACGCATCTCATCCAGGCTTGGAGCTATAAATAATATTCCCCGGGATGAAATATCTCACCACGATTCCCCACTTCCAAGAGAACACTTCAATGCATGAATTTTAAGCTTTACGGCAGAGGTAACTCTTGAACTTCTCGTTTCGCGCTTCTTCTCATCACTTCTTCCATCTCGTTCTGCGCTCGAGGAAACGCGGAGTGGCGGCGGAGTCCCCCTCCGAAAGCACCTACATCTGTGAGCAAACCTTCAGCCTCATGAACCTAAACAAGAGTAAGATGCGATCCAGGATCACAGACCTCAACTTGGAGAACATCCTCCGTCTTGCGACTACCAGCTTCCAACCAAACATGGAAAAAATTGTTAAAGATAAACAGTACGATAAATCTCATTGATGTGAAATATCACTGGGAAGCTTGGTTTCTTGATATCACAGCGACACCATCTGGAACGCAATCTACCGTTTCTAAATCAATTCATGAATGGGAATGACGTCACAGACCCCTGTGAAGGACCACTGCGGCCCGCCATGGGTTTTGAGCGCAGCCAGCGGCCCGCCGGAGGTTCGAAGTTGCCCACCCCTGGTATAGAGACTCCGCCACTGGGGCGGCCGGGACCCTTTTTTTTGGTGGCTTCACATTGCGTGTTACGGAAGTTCGGGATGGAAACTGGAGAATCTGAATATGAGTCCTTGACATGACAGTCCCGACGAGTTCTCAAAAAAAAAACATTCCAGGGATCCACCCTTCCACTGCTGAGAGATTGAGCAGTGTTCACGATGCAACGGAGTTCTGTTCACAATTCCCCCGAATTGGATTATTTCGACCATTCGCGGTCTATTGCCACAGCGAGCGAGGAGACGAATCACGGCTCTATCCTTGGCAAGCGTCGAAAGAAACATTAGAAATATTACAATTCAAGATGAACATAGAAACCTTGATCGATGTTTTTGCGACAAGCGCGTGCTCAGAAGCGTCCGGATACTACTCTGGGAATCTGGAAGCGTCTCGCCAATCGGAGCAGGGATTGTCCTTCCTCTGAGATGTTGATCTGTGTTACGTTCCTTGTTCAAATTCCGGCCTCATGCCAAGGCTCCAAGGAACCCACTTTATGATCAATGGTCATGGTGGCGCGGCTTTCGGCCACGAATTCTCCCAGGCCGGTGTTCGGCGGTCCGCGATTAGCTCAACCGACGTACATTCTTGGTGATCCAGGCCCCGATCGATCGGGGACGTCGAAGAAGTATCGGGGGCGCATGCCGAATTGAGCGAAAGGCCGATTTCAGCGGAGAGCCGATCTTAGCGGAGTCCCGATTTCAGCGAAGGGCCTAACACAGCGGAGTGTCGATTTGCGCGGAACACCTATTCGCGCGAGAGGGCCGATCTGAGCGTTTCTAACCGCTGCCTCAACGGACAGAAAGACCCACAAGCGACGACGACGGTACTTCGTGGTGCTAATCACGCTTTTGCTTTCCGGAACTTATTGGAGGGGTGCCGCTCGCTACGCTCGCGGAGAGGCTTGATTTCGTCTGCCCGCGAGGCCGTGTGCTTGGGGGAAGAAACAATCGAGCGAATATTCTGTCAATTCCAAACGGAACTCGTGATCGGAACGGCTTCAGACTCCACCGTACCGACTTGTGTGGACACGATCAATGATGTTGAAACCTTTCTCCGCAGCTTCGCGAAGTTCAGACTTCAGAATCTCTGAGATATCCGACCGATCACAAAAAAGTGAGCATGCTAGCTCGAATCAGTCGCACTCCAGGAGTACTTACGTCGTGCTCGTCATTCTTTATCCAAATTCGGGCGGTGCATTCGGGCCTTTCACGATGCACCACCATGCCACGAACCTTTTCGACTCAGAATCCTTCCCGAACAGGTAGATTCAACAACCTATAGAGGCCGGTCGCGACTCGATGTCACGAAACTGGGCACCATCGCTCATAGAACTCGAACCCACATGGCGACTCGATTGCTAAAAGAAATTCTTCCGGCGAAAGAGAAAAAAGTTTACTGGTTCCCTAGGTACCACGGCGGTGTCACCGCCACATCTCGCTCGCTAAAATCGGTATCCGCTCTAATCGGGCTCTCGCTGAAATTGGCCATCCGCTCAAATCGGGCCTTCGCTCAGATTGGTCATCCGCTCAAATTGGGCCATCGCTCAAATCTCGCCTTCGCTCAAATTTCTCTACGCTTCGCCCAAATTTCTCTCCGCTCTAACAGGATGCTGCGGTATCTATCGGGAGGCCCTTTTCCGTCGTTGTGGAAAGAGAACCGGAAGTTTGCGCACAAGCTCGGCACGAGGCTCTCACTCCTGCGGCTGTTACATGGTCCCACGAATCAGTCTTGCCAAGGAACATGGATCAGGATCTGCAGGAAAATGACACATCCCTGGATCCAGATCTTCAACAATGAGACGGCTCACCTCACCCGGTGGAATGCTGCGAAACCACTCTGGTGCGCATCCCTCCCCTCCGAGTTGCTTTCAGGAAATCGCCACGAGAATTTAAGTTTCGTGTCGAGAGGCCCTTGACCGTTTTTTTCGCCTACGAAACCGTGTATTAAATTGGGGCAAGCGGGAGACGACTTGGTTGGTCAAGCATTCCCAGATTCTCCGAGAAGTCCTGCGAGAGCAGTGAGAAATTGCGATAACAAACTGCGGGGCTTCTCAGTTCCACTCCGTTGTGACCTTGGAAGAAAATTCTGGTAGTTCGCAAGGACAGGTGTCGAACATCTTGTAATGATTGTTGAATTCCCGCGACGCGAATGTACTCGTAACGCCGGTACCTGCCTTCCGACATCATCAGGCTGGAACAACCTGTTAAACAGAGTTCTCGATTAGCTCTTCCATGGATCTTCCAGGAGATCCTAAAATATACGTTTAAATATCGAACGTCGACGCATCTAGGATCCAAGAAGTACCTGTAAGCTCAAGGGATTGTAGTTTTTGACACTGTCCGAGAATCGCAAGGAATACTTCGGCCGATAGATCACAGTCCTCCAGCTGCAAACTGACGAGGTCTCTTGCGATGCGCGCCCAGAACTCCGCGTGGAAATAGTTCAGCGTCCCTGCGAAGTTCACGGGAAAAAACCCACTCATAATTGCGCTCCAAATATCATGATACATGACAGCGGGACTTTCGCCGAAATATGTAAAACCAAAGATCGTTCTCCTCACGGTCACAGATTTTCAGATTCGTATATTGCCGATGGCTGTCAAGCAGATTGGGAGTCGCTCTCTCGCGAAAAACCAGGCAAATGTCCTTCAATAAACGCGAGTAGGAAACGACTTCAGCCCATCGCTTGCATACCAAGGCTGCATGCAGACGGTCTGGGCGCCGGAGAAGCAAAAAGATTTTCTCCAGCAGCTGAAAGAACATCACTGATTATTGCGGGACACGGGCCCGAGCGGGAGATCAGTATCTCGGTGCAAATTGGCCAACTATCCACTCCAGCATTTCCTCTCGCCATTCTCTTGGCAGGCAGCTTGTCATCGATCTCCGCTCCAACTGAGCCTTCGGATGCTCCACCGATCGAAAACTCTCAATTTCAGAGAAATATCGACACAAACCTCAGTTGGAAGCTCCTCCATATTCTTCACGTACACTGCAGCGACACTGTTGATATCTTAGCTCTGCAAATCCTCAATCTCCGCGCATAATAAACTCAAATCTCTCTCGGTCACTGCCAGTCACCGAACGCTGGTCAGTGGTGAGCTGTGTTTTTGGTGATCGGTCACCTCCTCGGAACAAAATTGCCGCCCGGCAGCTTTTCAGACGTGCAGAGGACGACGCGCCGTCCGAGATACGTGGCTCCACATCGACGCGACCTCGAACACGAGCACTTCCATGGGCGCTGCATCGCGAGAGAGTGCTGTTTGTCCTGTTTGTCTGATTTCGGGCGATTGCGTTCGTTTCGATCCCAGAACCGCGCCGGAGAGGCTTCTAGAAAGTTCGAGTTCCTACTTCCATCATTCGCGGTCGATTGCCACCGAGAGCGACAAGACAAATTACGGCTTTAGCAGGAATTGTCCTCCCTCTCAGTGGTTGTTCTGTTTGACGTTCCCTGTTCACATTCCAGCCGCAGCCCCGTGCTAAGGATCCAGGGAACCCACTTTCTAATCGAAGTCATGGCTCATGGTGGAGCGGCATTTGGCGAAGAATTTTCCGAAACCAGTGTTGGCGACCTTATTGAATGCGCGGTCCGCGAGCAGCTAAACCGAGGTACATTCTTTGTCCTATTGGCGACTAAAACGAGAACCGGAGTTTTGCATAGAAACTCGCCACTATTCTCTCGCTCCTATTGCTGCTGCATGAGCGGGATCTGCAGGGAAATGACACATTCTTCACTTCAGATCCGTGACAATGAGACAGTCAACCTTATCCGGTACAATGGTGCGAAACCACTCTGATGCGCACCCCTTCCCTCAGAGTTGCTCTCAGCAAGTCGCCGCGAGTATTGAGGCTTCGTGTCAAGCGACTCTTCACAGTTTCCTTCGCCTGCAAAACCGTGTATTCAATCGGGGCAAGCTGGAAACGGCTTTCCGGACGCTTCGTTATTCGAGCATTTCTGAAGTGTTCGATGAGTCCTACGGAAGCAGTGAGAAATTGCGAAACAAACTGCGGGGCGTCTCAGTTCTACTCCGTTGTGACATTGAAGGGAAATTCTAGCAGTCCGGACACATCCGGCCATAACAGTTCGAGGTCTTCTTGAACGCGTCCTCACGGATTCTGAAGCTCTTTCCACTGGGACTGAGGGGCTCAATGAGGTTCCCAATGCAGCCGGTCTCCTCCTGGGAGGTCAACAATCACCTGGGCATGCCTCGCTCCGATCCATCCACGTGAGGGGACTCACACGTGCAATTACACATCGCTGCTACTCCAGACTATCGGGACCCAAATTCCAGCGACAAACTTCTGGAAGCGGGATGTTGATCCACCAGAGAAGGTTGAGAGAATCAGGCGGGCGATCTGATGCTCCAAGAGGAAATCGGACGAGATCGCGGATTGTGATTCTGACGACTCTCGAACCTCAAGTTCTCATCGCGGAGCGTTTCAAACGTTGAAATAATGTTCACGGATTAGAGAAACTATAGTTTTTTTTGCGACTTTTGTCAACTATCTTGTATCGAATGAGGATCAGATCAAGATTATCAATTTGAAAATGGTTGAACCAGCTCGAATCCACCATTCACACAGTTCGAGCTGATGACCCAACTCCCGCGAGAATCGAGTGTGTTCGTCATGCCGCGCAGGAGGGAAATCATACTGAGCCGCTGATCATCCCCGCATCAGGGTTAACCGTTGTACAAGAAGACTTCGGGAACTCCCACACGAGATCAATCGCCCTTGAGAGATCATTCAATCAATCTGATTGCTATATTGGATCATCGGTAATGAATCTATTGTACATCACCCCACACAATTCAACCAATAACCCTATGAAAAACACTATATTATATATATTATATTATATACTATATCCTTTTCCCGTAGACTTCCAACAGTTGCAGGTAATACATCTCTTGAATCGCCCTCGAAAGGGGACTTCTTTCCTATCGGTTCAGTCTTTCGAAACCGTCAGTTTCAATTCCCAGAAAATTATCGAGGTTGCTCTCACCCAGCCATTGACAACGATGGTCTCAAATCAGCCAACGATCTATCGCATTTATCGTATTTATTATAGACTCTATCCTATGGAATACAAGAAGTGCAGGTAACATATCACTTGAATCGCCCGCAGAACGGGACTTTATCGTGATCGGTTTAGTCATCCAGAAACGTGAGGTTCAACACCCGGAAAAATACTGAGGTAGCCGCCACCAAGTTAATGACAACGATGGTCTCAGACGAGCTAACGAATCTATCGCATCGCAACTCATTGAGCAACGTATTACGTCGAGCTTCCGAAGGTGAGGACAGTTGTCTTGCAAAGCATGGAGACTTCGATCCGTGAGCGATCGACAGAAATCCAGTTTCAGAACTCTCAGACGCGGCAAACATCGCACGGCCGATATCAGACCGACGTCCGTGATCCCGTAACAGCTCGTAAGGTCGAGGTACTCCAAGCAAACGTGATGCTTGGCAATGCTGAGTAAAGCGCTATCCGTCAACAATGAACACGATCCGATTTCGAGCATCTCCATGTCCGAAGCTCCGATCCCGTTGTCAAACGACCGGTCTGTGATTCTTTCAGCAGCCGTGATATCCAAGCTCCGCAGATTCTTCAATTGGTGGAATCTACATGCTCCGTCATTCGTTAGCTCGGAACTGAACGCGAGGTCGAGTTTTTCGAGTCTCTTGAAATTGTCGCAAATTATCACGAAACATTCGGAGTCGAGCTTGGAGCACTGGCACAGTTTGAGGACCCGGAGATCTTTGAGTGATGCGAGTTGACGTAATGCTTTCACGTCGCACTTTGTGTCACCCAAATCGAGATGCTGCAGTTCCGTCAATGCCCTCAGGCTACCCAAAGTGTTGCTGTCGATTCGCTGGCAACCGTTCAGATTGAGATGCCGCAGTTTTTCGAGTTGAACGATCCGCTGGAGGCTCTGACTCGAAATCCCGTAACTGTAGTTGAGGTCCAGATATTCCAAATCGGGAGTGTTCGTGAGGATGCACGCTAAATTGTCATCATTGATCTCGCTGGAGCATTGGAGCGATAAAAGACGCAGTTTCGAGCATTCTTCGATGGTATAGAAGGCTTCTCCCGTCAGCTTACAAGAGTCCAAACGCAGGTTCGTCAGGCTTTCGCGATAGAGTTCCACGATTTGAAACAGGGCTTCGTCGGTAATGAGCGTTTCACTGAAATCCAGATCGACGAAATCCTGCTTCGATCTCAGCATGCAAACGAGAACGTTCTGGAAAGTCAGCTCGTTAGAGCTGAACTTGATGTTGTCGGTGTGGAAACTTCGGAATATACCCGGATGGAATTTTAGATTCGAGCATCCAGCCAGGCACAGGGACTTGATGTTGGGCATGAGCGTGAGCATTTGATTGACCGACGCATCTGTCAAGCCTTGATTCCTTCGCAGGGACAGGTGTCGAACATTACGCAATGATTGTTGAACTTTCGCGACGCAGGTCCTCCCGAGATACTTGGATTCCAAGCGGCCGACATTCACCCCGCGTACACAATCTGTTGAGCAGAGTTCTCGGTTCATTCTCCCAAGGATCTTCGGAGAAATTTTAGAACACACGTTCAGAGATCAAACGTCGACGCATTGAGAATCTATGATCTACCTGTGATTTCAAGGGATTGTAACTTCTGACACCCTTCAAGAATCGCATAGAATACCCCGGCATCCAAGATGTCACAGTTTTCCAGCTGCAAACTGACGAGGTCTCCGGCGATTCGCGTCCAGAACGCCGCGTGAAACCCCATCAGCATCCCTGTGAAGGTGATGGGAAAAAGCCCTTCCGCAATCGAGCTTCAACTCAAACGGTAGATGATACCACTATTTCCGCTAAAATATCAAAGATCTGAGATCATTCTTCTTACCATCACAGATTTTCAAATTCGAATATTGACGACGGCTGTCAAGCAGAACCGGGGTCGCACTCTCCAGGTCAGCGCCGCGTAGAACCACGCAGATGTCCCTCAAAAAACGCGACGCGGACACTATCTCAGCCCATCGCTGGCATACCATGGCTGCACGGAGACGGTCAGGGCGCCGGAGAAGCAGAAAAATTTTCTCGAGAAGCTGAAAAAGCATTACCGATCAATTGTGGGATAGGAATCCCCGGCATGAGATCGGTTTCTTGGCGCGAATTGGCAAACCATCTACGCTAGCGTTTTCTCTCGCAATTTTCCAGGCAGACAGTTTGCCATCGATGTCCACTTCAACTGTGCGTACGGATGCTCCACCGATCGAGAACTCTTGTGAATTTCTCAGACGAATATCGACACAAACCTCAGTTGGGAATTCCTCCATATCCCTCGCTTACACTGCACCGACACTGTTGATATCTTAGCTGTACGAATCCTTGGTCTCAGCACATATTAATTCAAATCTCAATCGATCACTGGCAGTCACCGAACGCTGGTCAGTGGTGATTTGCATTCTTGGTGATCGTTCGTCTCCTCGAAACAAGATGTCCACGCGGCAGCTTTCTCAAACGTGCAGAGGACGTCGCCGAGATATGTGGCTTCACATCGACGCGAACTTGATCACCAGGACTTCCATCGGCGCCGGCGCTGCATCGCGAGAGAGTGCTGTTTGTCCGGTTGGTCTAGTTTCCGGCGAGTGCCTTTGTTCCGTGCCCAAAACCGCAGCCGACCAACGCAGGAGCGGCTTCGACGAAGTTCGATTATCCATTTCCATCATTCACAGTTGATTGCAACATTAGGCGACCAAACAAATGCTGGTTCGATCTCTGCGCAGGCGTCTAACGAAACATAAGAATTATACCTAACCATTCAAGATGGGTAAAGCAACCTTGATCGATGTTTTTGCGACGAGCGCGTACTCATAGGCGACCAGGTAGTGCTCTGGCGAGCTCGAAGAGACTTGCCAATCGAAGCAGGATTGTCTTTCCTCTGATACGTTGATCTGTGTCACGTTCCCTGTTCAAGCTCCAGCCCCACGCCAAGACTCCAAGGAACCATCTGGCCCTCCGTCCATGGGGACACATGAATCCCGGACTTCAGGACCATTGGGACGTGGTTGATGGCAGCTATCAGCATACGGTGAGGCGCGTCTGACAGAACACTTGACGGGTGGGGCGTCGGCAAGAAAAGTTCGGGAACCGCTGGCCTAGAACGTTTACAACCTTCTTGTTCCTCTTCTCGGTTATCGCTGACCACACTAGAAATTCGTCCGAGGTTCCGGTTTTTAAAGCATTCATTTACCGTCTCTTATTGTTTTTGAATGTATGGTTAAGATCTATTCGAGTCCGAGTCTTCTCGGATCTCAGTTTTTCCAGTCGAATTTCCGTTCGCAACCACATACAGTGGCGGTCAAAAGTTTCGGGCCAGAGAATATTCTGCGAATCATTTAGAAAATACATGAAACACAAAGCTGAAACCGAGACTGATGACTGGGGAATCGTGTGCTCCGAGACAGCGTCGAGTTCGAGCGCGAAACAGAAAATTTCCAATGATTCTCGAAAATTCGATTTGCAAAAGTTTTAGGCCCAACTATCAGAATCATCGTCAGATCATTGCTGTCGCAGACCCCGAAGCCGCGGATGTGGGAAAAAGTTTCCTGCAGAGTCGTGAGTTCAGCAGCAGGCTCCTCCGGAGCAAACCTGTGTTCCGGTCCTCTGGGCTTGCGCCACGAATTGCGCACCGCTGTTGGCTCAACAGAGGCCCATGCTACTGCCAACATATAGCACCCGTCTCTCCCACCGCCTCGAGATCTTGATCATCTGCCGTGAAAAGGCGCCGCAAGAGATGCCTCCTATACAACCGTTTCAGCGTTTCGATGACTCCTTGATCCATGGGTTGGAGTATGGCCGTCACATTCGGTGGTAGAAACATAACAGTGAAACCGGATACCGCTCTGGTGAGCGTCTCAGTTCTACTCTCTCGTGACCTCGAAGAAATATTCATTCATATAGTCCGGTGGCAAAGGGCCATAGCAGTTCGAGGTCTTCCTGAACGCGTCTTCTGAAGCTTTTTCCACTCGGATTGATCAGCACAATGAGCTCCAATACGCGGTCGGTCTCCTCCTAGGAGTTTAAGGAGCACCAGGGCATTCTCCGTTGAAATCTATTCACATGAGGGAACTCACAAGCGCAATCACACATCTCTGCCACTCCAGACTATCGGGATTCAAATTACGGTTCTCAATTCCTTGATAGTGGCGATCAGATCAAGATCATCATTTGGAGAATGGTTGAACCAGCTTGAAACCACCACACCCATGGTTCGGGGTGATGACCCAATTTCCGCGGGAGTCGACTGTTCCCGTCATGCCGCGCAGGAAGGAAAGTGTATTGAGCCACTGATCATTCTCGCATCAAGGTTCCGCGGGATTTCAAAAGACTCCAGGAACCTTGAGAGGACATCGATTGTCCTCGAGAAGAGACTATGAATCATTTGTTCAACCTGATGGCTCCTTCGAATCATTTCAAAGGAATTTATTCTGCAGCAGCCTGCGCAATTCCATCAAAAACTATATGAAAAACAATATAGTACGAACTATATCCTAATATATAATAACGCTGATCTCAGATGAGCTGACAGATCTCTCGTATCGCCACTCATCGAGCAATCCATGGCGTCGAGCTCTCGAAGGTGGGGACAGTGGTCTTGCAAAGCTTGGAGACTTCGATCCGTGAGCAATCGACAGTAATCCAGTTTCAGAACTCTCAGACGCGTCAAACATCGCACGGCCGATATCAGACCGACGTCCGTGATTTTATCACATGCCGAAAGTTCGAGGTACTCTAAGCGAACGTGATGCTTGGCAATGCTGAGTAAAGCCCTATCCGTCAACAATGAACACCATCCGATGTTGAGCAACTTCATATCCGAGGCTCCGATGCCGTTTTCAAACGACCGGTCGGAGATTTCTTCAGCACGCATGATATCCAGGCTTCGTAAGAATTTCAACTGGTGGAATTTACATCCTGCTTCATCCGTGAGGGTGCTTACGAACGCAAGGTTGAGTTTTTCGAGTCTCTTGAAATTGTCGCAAATGATCACGAAACATTCGGTGTCGAGTTCGTCGCAACAGCTCAGATCGAGGGTCCGGAGATCTTTGAGTGACGCGAGTTGACGTAATGCTTTCACGTCGCACTGGGTGTCACTCAAATCGAGATGTTGCAGTTTTATTAAGGCCCCGAGGCTATCCAAAGAATCCGAGGCGATCCACCGGCACTTTTTCAGACTGAGATGTCGTAGTTTCTTGAGTTGAACGATTCGCTGGAGGCTTTGACTGGAGATCTGCCGACAGAATTCAAGGTCCAGATATTCCAAGTCGACGGCCTTCGTGAGGATGCACTTCAGATTATCATCATTGGTCTCTGAGGGAGTGTGGCGACTGTGAGGTAGAGACAGAAGACGCAGCTTTGAGCATTCTCCGATCGCTTCGTAAACTCCTGTCGTCAGCTCTCTGCAAAACTTCAAACGCAGGCCCGTCAGACTTGCACGATATAGTTCCACGATCTGAATCAGGGCTTCGTCGTTGATGCGCGTTCCACTGAAATCCAGATCGACGAACTCCTGCTTCGATCCCATCATGCAGACGAGAACGTTCTGGAAAGTCAGATCGGCAGAAGGGCAACTGTAATCTTCCAGACAGAGAGACGTGATGTTGGGCATAAGCGTGAGCATTTGATTGAACGACGCATCTGTCAAAGATCGATTCCTTCGCAGGGACAGGTGTCGAACATTACGCAATGATTGTTGGACTTTTGCGACGCAAATCTGATCGGGAGGCCGGAAGAGATCCTGCGACATTATCAAGCGGCGACAACCTGTTGAACAGAGTTTCCGGTTTACCATCCTGTAGATCTTTGGGGAAATCCTGAAACATACTTTCGAGAATCAAACGTCGACTCATCGAGAAATCAAGGAGTACCTTTGAGTTCAAGAGATTGTAGCCTCTGACACCCTTCAAGAATCACGAAGAATACTTCGGCCGATAGATCACAGCTGGCCAACTGCAAACTAACGAGGTCTCCTGCGATACGCGCCCAAAACTCTGCGTGAAAGTCGTGGAGCTTCCCTGCGAAGTTCACGGGAGAGAAACCTACTTACAATCGAGCTTCAGATCGGATGATACATGATAACGCGACTTTCGCCGAAATATCAAAGAGCCGAGATCTATCTTCTCACCGTTTAAGATTTTCAGGTTCGTATAATGACGATTGCTGTCAAGCAGTGTGTGGGTCGCTCTCTGGAGGTCAGCGACACGAAAAACCAGGCAGATATCCCTCAATAAACGCGAGGTGGAAACAATCTCAGCCCATCGCTTACAAACCAAGGTTGCATTGAGACGGTCTGGGCGCCGAAGGAGCAAAAATATTTTCTCGAGCAACTGGAAGAGCATCACAAGTTATTGTGGGTCACAGTCCCAAGCGGGAGATTGCTTTCTAAATGCGAATTGGCAAGCCATCTACTCAAGCATTTCCTCTCGCAATTCTCTCGGCAGACCGCTTGTCGTCGATCTCCACGTCAACTTAGCGTTCGTGTGCTTCACCGATCGGAAACTCTCGTCAATATTTCAGAGAAACATCGCCACAAACCTCAGTTGGAAGTGTCTCCATGTTGCACCGGCACGGTTGATATCTTAGCTCTGCAAATCCTTAGTCTCCACGCATAATAAACTCGAATCTCTCTTGGTCCCTGGCAGTCACCGAACGTTGGTCAGTTTTGATTTGCATTCTTGGTGATCGGTCACCTCCTCAAAACAAAATCGCCGCCCGGCAGCTTTCCCAGACGTGCAGTGCACATCGCCGAGATATTCGGCTCCACATGGACGCGATCTCGATCACAAGGACTTCCATCGGCGTTGCATCGCGAGAGAGTGCTGTTTGTCCAGTTTCGAGCGATTGCGTTTGTTTCGAGCCCAGAACCGCGGCCAGATACTGCTCTGGTGATTTCAAAAAATCTCTCCAATCGAAGCAGAGATTGTCCTCCCTCTGACAATGAGATGTTCTTCTGTATGACGGTCACTGTTCACATTCCAGGCTGTGCCAAGGATTCAAGGAACTCGCTCGCTGATCAATGATCATGGTGGAGAGGAATTCTGCAAAGAATTCTCGCAGTCCGGTGTTGGCAACCTCATTGAATGTATGGTCCGCGAACAGCTCAAGCGACGTACATTCTTGTTCATTTAGGCGACTCGAAGGAGAAGCGGAGTTCTGCGCAGAAGCTCGCCATGATACTCTCTATCCTGCGGCTGCTACATGGTGCGACGAATCAGTTATCCAATGTAAATCAGCGGGCGAACTACACGCGGATAAGTGGATCACTGCATGCCGGAAAATTTGGAGAGTGATCTTCGCAAATCTCTGAGCGGTCCAGGCGGAAATGGCGGAATGTTTTGGACGGATCAAAGAAAGGTTGAGAACCACTGGAGTAGAGGACCGCATGTTCCATCGGGATCCCACGGCTCATCGTGAGACGGATCCAAATGATTGAGAGACTAAGGAGTCATTCGTAGCTATGAGGGGCCATCCAACTCATCAACTCGATCTGGATACGGGCCGAGCCCAGAGAGCATGAAGAAACTTCAGATGCCACGTCACTGATTTCACTCTTCTAGTGTCTATTGCGGCGACCGAAGTTCCCCAGAGACTGCTTGTCGCCTCTCCGACAAGGACCGCGCAAGAAACCGCAACGAACACGGCACGAATTTCTTCCATCATGAGCATCTGACTCGGAATAAGCAGGGGGCCAGCTTCCCCGTCGAGCAAGGCATCTAATTAATGTTCAAGGAACAACGGTATGCCTTTCCATGTGAAGAAATTACGGGCGTTGCCAGGATATGCGTTGGAGAAAGCAGCAAAGATCGCGGAGGTGGTGAAATTACGTATTTTCTCGATTCGACGACCGTACACTGGTTTGGTTGTGATCAGACCGAATTTCTGGAACGAACGAATATAAGCGGGCTGATGGAGTGAGTCATCACCCCCGAGTCTTGTAGCTGAAGTGTATCGTGTCCTCTCGTTGACGCGTGACGCTTGCATGAAGTGGAGTCTCTCAATCGAGCTTCGACTGCTGGCGCAATAAGGCTCACGTTTCATCATAGACATCATTACGAAGCTTCTGAACACGTCAAGCGACCGGTAGTGCCCATCATATTCTGGGAAAGGCAAGGTGAATACCTTGCCCGGTACGTAAAAACCCAATTCGGTATTGTGGGATTTAGAAAGCTCCGACGTTATTTCATTCATGTAGATGTTCGAAAGCACGACATGCGCCATGAAGAACGGCGCCATTAAAGCTGCGAAGCGGGAGTTCGCGAATCGCTTGGAGTGAGCTGGCGGATGGATCTCAAACGATGTCAAAATCGAAGCGATCAATGAAATCCCTAACTTCATGGCCGTCTTCGGGCTCGGGAGCGAGACCAGAAGGCAAACGAGTGTGAATGCTAGGATGATTGTTGCCCAGGTGTCGAGCGAGAACACACTCACAAAGAGCCTTCCTGATGCTCGGAATTTCCTAGCAGGAATCACACAGATCTGACGATTCATTTCGAAGTCACGCTGGTCGTCGGTCAGCGAATAGAAGGAGATGTATGAGCAGACGAATATCGCTCGAGAAATGTTCCCCCCCGACGAGGCTTTTGTCCGATGCTAATGTCAAGTTCGTCGCTAGGAAGTCGGTATATGGACCTCGAACTTCGTCGAAGGGTAGGGATTGGATGTCAGCGAGGCTGGCGCAACGATTTTCCGGCCAAGGTAAAGTTATACCTTCAGATGTCTCGACGAGCACTGGTTGAGAGGAACAGTCGTCAGTTTCGACCAAAAGGGTGGAGATTGTGGATTCGCAACCGGCTCTCGAGGCAATCAAGCACAGCACGAAAAGTACTTTGCACGACAGAACTTTCGGAAAGGTGGAATTTTCCAAGCACTGCAAAGCAATCCTATGTTTACTATCCATCGACGGGACTGCCATTTCGGTCACAAGGGGGTCGGTCACACTTGTGCAGCTTCCGTCGGTCTCTGAGCTTGCCTCGTAACTTACCACCGAAGAGCGAAGCGCGTTCGGACGGAAGTTGGAGAGGCATGCCGATGGCGAAACCAAAGCGATGGAGCTCAAACTCTCCCCAAAGTGAGAAGAGGCTCGTTCCAGGATTCTGACCATCTCATCTTCAGTCAGCAAGCGACTTACCTCTCCGGAGGCGAGCACTTGGGAGAAAAAGATGCAAACCGTGAACAAGGAGAGAATTGGTGAGAACAAACCCATGACGAAAATGACAGCGAGGGCTCTGAAGTCAGTGAAGTTTGACGTGGCTACAGTGCGTCGAATGTTCACTCCGGCAGACCTCTCCTTCTTGCTCGTTGATCTCACGACGCATCTTTGGACACCAACGACCCGCCTCGATATACCTATTCGATTGTTTTGGAATCTTGATCTGCGCTGAACTCACTTCGTGCCCCTCTGAAAAACGATTCCGCGAGCATTCCATCAGTCGCGCTCTGATGGCGATCTCCTCGTTTGTCGGCGCTGGTTCCCCTGTTGGCGTCTCCACTCGTCGGGATTGAAACCGATGACCTCCCTTGAGCGGTGCTAGTATCAGGCTCCGGATCTCATCAAAGGCGATGCTTTTGTTCCAATCGGGGGAGCTCTTTTCTTGAAAGGGCCGCTGTTCGCATGAGAACTGTGGATTGGAGCAGACAATCTCGAATCCAGCAAGGTAGAGTCGTGCCCTCGAGTTATTCGATCGGGACACTCTAAAAACAACAAAAGCTAGATTGCCGCTTGCAGAACAAGCGTGGATCTCCATGAATGCAGGGTGAAGATGCCAGTTATTGAATGTCTGACTGATATCTCACTGTCAGCATTGCATCGCGAAACAGCTGTCATCCCTGCTCCCATGCACAGCCAAGGCATTCAGCTTCAAAACTAGCTCGTCGGTTCTTCTTCGGACGAACGGAAGTTTCTGATGGCGGCTTTGACTATTCTGAACAGCGGAACAAATACGCTGTCCATGTAGCCTCCTTGCTTGCCGTTCTGGTAGAAACTAATCTATGCGCCCGAGCTTGAGTGATCTGCCAGTCATGAAATCATACCGAATGTTCCGCCGGCCCATGGTCGGTCGTGCTTGGTATCATGCAGTTGGTGCAAGCGCTTCGAATACTGCTCCTCAATCCGACTTGCTTGCAAATGTGAGTCAAATCTCCCTGAATAACACAACTGTTGGCTCCATATTATGGCGAGGGGGGGTTTCACGCGCTTCATGATCTGGATTTGGTCATACGGGTTATAAAATGGCAGAACTTGCCATCTCAATCATACCATCCATTTGTTGATGGTTAGACGTACCTATTCGATGGATGTGCATCCTGCGATTATCACAGAATGCGTAGATCACCAGAGGACATCGGATTCTTCGAGGCAGGGTTGGTGTTTCTAGACAAGATCATCATCCGAGATCATCATCAGTCAGAACGTTTGGAGCGTCTGAGAATGATCATTTCCAGGCATAGACTGCGTTCCTGAGCCTACCGCTGCACTATGGGACGAAACGCGAAATTACATAGGTGGACTAAAATCATGTCGCCGATTTTGATCTTATTGGGCGGAGAATGTTCATTGATGACTAGAATGTCGGGATGTAGTTTAGTTTCGGCCTAATTCGAGGGCCTTGATATCAGGGATCAGGGCCCTCGAAGGTAAATCACGCGTCGAGAAAATCGAGAAACTGAAAACTTCACTTTTCAAACAGCAAAGCTTCTTCGTCAAAGCAACCAACGAGAGTCAGTTGAAGTCAGCTATGAAATCTCGCAACTTATCACCGAGGAGCTCCTGGAAGTTATTCCGATATGCGGGAGAACGGACTCGGGTGCCACCTCTGAACAGCTGAAGCAAGTCATCAACCAGTTCTCACTTCCGTTCGACAGGATGTCGGCGCTTGTTCCTGATGGAGTAAGGTCTCTGCAGTAAGGTCATTGCAATGGACCACGTCATGGGAGTCTTTGTGAAAATCATCAATCTCATCAGGGCTCGCGCACTGAACCGCGGCGAGCTCCCCGGGAGCTCAAGGAGCACCGGGGTTTTCTACGCTACAATCTATTCACGTGATATTATATACTATATCCTTCCCCCCGTGGACTTCCAACAGTTGCAGGTAATACATCTCTTGAATCGCCCTCAAAAGGGGACTTTCTTCCTATCGGTTCAGTCCCCGAAAACCGTCAGTTCAATTCTGGGAAAATTATCGAGGTTGCTCTCACCCAGCGAATGACAACGATGGTCTAAAATCAGCCAACGATCTATCGCATTTATCGTATTTATTATAGACTCTATCCTATGGAATACAAGAAGTGCAGGTAACATATCACTTGAATCGCCCGCAGAACGGGACTTTATCGTGATCGGTTTAGTCTTCCAGAAACGTGAGGTTCAACACCCGGAAAAATACTGAGGTAGCTCTCACCAAGTTAATGACAACGATGGTCTCAGACGAGCTAACGAATCTATCGCATCGCAACTCATCGAGCAACGTCTTACGTCGAGCTTTCGAAGGTGGGGACAAGGATCTTGCAAAGCACGGAGACTTCGATCCGTGAGCGATCGACAGTTCTTCAATATCAGAGTTCTCAGACGCGGCAAACATCGCACGGCCGATATCAGACCGACGTCCGTGATTTCATCACATGCCGAAAGGTCGAGGTACTCCAAGCAAACGTGATGCTTGGCAATGCTGAGTAAAGCGCTATCCGTCAACAATGAACACGATCCGATGTTGAGCAACTTCATATCCGAGGCTCCGATCCCGTTTTCAAACGACCGGTCTGAGATTCTTCCAGCACCCATGATATCCAAGCTTCGTAAAAATTTCAACTGGTGGAATTTACATCCTGCTTCATCCGTGAGGGCGTGTGTGAACGCGAGGTTGAATTTTTCAAGTCTTTTGAAATTGTCGCAAATGATCATGAAACATTCGGAGTCGAGCTTGGAGCAATAGCACAGTTTGAGGACCCGGAGATCTTCGAGTGATGCGAGTTGACGTAATGCTTTCACGTCGCACTGTGTTCCACTCAAGTCGAGATGCTGCAGTTCCGTCAATGCTCTCAGGCTACCCAAGGAGTTGCTGTCGATTTGCTGACAATATCTCAGATTGAGATGTTGCAGTTTTTCGAGTTGAACGATCCGCTGGAGGCTCTGACACGAAATCCCGTAAGTGTTTTCGAGGTCCAGATATTCCAAGTCGGGAGTCTTCGTGAGGATGCACTCCAGATTATCGGCACTGATCCACGAGAGCGACAAGAGACGCAGTTTAGAGCATTCCCCGATCGCTTGGTAAGCTTTCGCCGTCCGCTGATTGCAACCGTCCAAACGCAGGCTCGTCAGACTTCCACGATAGAGTTCAACGATCTGAATCAGGGCTTCGTCGTCGATGCGCATAAAACTGAAATTCAGAGCGACGAAGTCCTGCTCCGATCTCATCATACAGGCGAGAACGTTCTCGAAATTCAGACTGGCAAAAGGGCGGTAGTAATTTTCCAGACAGAGAGACGTGATGTTGGGCATGAGCATGAGCATTTGATTGGCCGACGCATCTGTCAAGCCTGGATTTTTTCGCAGGCCCAGGTGTCGAACATTCCGCGATGATTGTTGAACTTTCGCGACGCACAGGTGATCGGGAGGCTTGAAGAGACCCTGCGACATCATCATTTTGTGGCAACCTGTTGAACAGAGTTTTCGGTTAACTCACTTGTAGATCTTCGGGGGAACCCTGAAACATACGTTCGAAGATCAAACGTCGACGCATAGAGAAATCAAGAAGTACCTTCGATTTCAAGGGATTGTAGCCTCTGACACCCTACAAGAATCGCACAGAATACTTCGGCCGATAGATCACAGTTCTCTATATGCAGACTGACGAGGTCTCCTGCGATGCGCGCCCAGAACTCCGAGTGAAACTCGTACAGCGGCCCTGCGAAGTTCACGGGGGAAAAAACACTCACAATCGAGCTTCAAATCTAACGATACATGATACCGCGAATTTAGCTAGAATTTCAAAGACCTGAGATATTTTTATTACCGTTACAGATTTTTAAGTTCGCGTATTGACGATGGCTGTCAAGCAGAGTTGGGGTCGCTCTCTGCTGGTCATCGACGCGGAGCACCAGGCAAACATCTCTCAATAAACGCGAGGCGGAAACAATCTCAGCCCATCGCTTGCAAACCAAGGCTGCACGAAGACGGTCTGGGCCCCGGAGACGCAAAAATATATTTTCCAGCACCTGAAAGGGCATCAACAATTATTGCGGGACACGGGCCCGAAAGGGAGATCGCTTTCCAAGTGCCAATTGTCAAACCATCTACTCCAGCATTTTTCAGAGAAATACCGACACAAACCTCAGTTGGAAGTTCCTCCATATTTTTCACGTACACTTAACCGACACTGTTGATATCTTGGCTCAACAAATCCTCAGTCTCCGCGCATAATAAACTCAAATCTCTCTCGGTCACTGGCAGTCATCGAGCGCGGGCCAGTGGTGAGCTGTGTTTTTTGTGATCGTTCATCTCCTCAGGACAAAATTGTTGCCCGACAGCTTTTTCAGACGTGCAGCGCACGTCGCCGAGACATGTGCCTTCACGTCGACGCGATCTCGATCACAAGAACTTCAATCTGCGCCGCATCGCGAGAGAGTTCTGTTTGCCCAGTTTCGGGCTATTGCATTCGTTCCCATCCCAAAACCGCAGCCGACTGGCACTGTAGCGGCCCCAACGAAGTTCAAGTATCTATTTCGACCATTCGCGGCCGATTGGCACAGTGAGCGACCAGACGAATGACGGCTTGATCTTCGGAAGGCGTCGAGCGAAACATCGGAAATACAATGATTCTCGACAAACAGAGCAACATTGATCGATGTTTTTGCGGAAAGCGCGTACTCACAGGCGGCCGGATACTGTTCTGGTGAGCTCGAAAAGTGCCGGCGATCGGAGCCTATGTCCAGCGGGCCCTGCTGTCTGGCGGGTACTTTGTGCTGAGGCTAGAATTGGAAACCCGGATCATACAGAAAACCCCATTTGACCTTCTGCGGGCCACAATCCCTTGGGAGGGTTTGATCCCGGATTTTTTGACTTCGATTCTCGCGGCCTACTGATCCTCGGACATCGGGAGAACTTCTCTTCAAGATGCTCGGACAATGCGTGCATCGAATAAACGCGACAAGTATACAGTTCGCCGTCACGCAGTCACCGTCGAACTCGAAAAGAGGCTCGGCCATGGACTGAAATGGCACGGCGGGCACCTCAAAACCGCCTAGACGCCAGGCACAAAGCCAATGAGGACGGAACAGCGGACTCTGAAATTGATTGTGTATCAACGAATGCATCCGTAGGACGTCATTCCTCTGGTCCATGCGGAAGTTGTACAAAAAACAATGTTCAGTGAGTCTCTTGGCAAAATCCTTCCACAGTCGGAAACAATAAAAATCGAGAGGTTGCACAAAGCTCGTTGAACCCGCAGGGAAAACTTTGACCGCGACGACTTTCCCCGGAATGTTGTAGAGTTCTTGATCGTTGTGGCTTTGGTGGCGACTTCCAAGACTGGGCTCGGTACCAGAGACCTCCGCAACGATTTCTAGAGCTTGTTTGGCCTTGGCTTCCACTAATTCCTATAGGCTCCACGCCATGACCTGGACAGCAAGAAAGCTTTCGAACCAAAAGCGTTGTAGAGTGACCGAGCGACCCTCACAGAAGATCGATTGTCGATTGATTGAGAAGAATGATTGATTGGATGGATACTATCGCGGATTCCATGGAGCTAATTGTTGGTTCATATGATCTACGATAAGTTTATTATTCACCGGTCTGCTCCATTTCGGCAATCCCTCATTGGGGGGACGGGGAACCATACATCATTGTCTTCGACTTCCGTATCTCTGAAGATTGAGGAACCGTTTTTAATGGAGAGTTCCACTTATAACTTCGCTCCGCGACCCTTGGTAGACGCAGTGGCTCGGATGAAACGGTGCCTGTAACGGAATTGGAGCACCCATGGCCCCGTGCAGTGGCCAGGATGAAAAGAGTACCTGTGACGGAATCGGAGCACCCATCGGTGCAAGGCCATCGCCTGCGCAGATGATACTTCGTTGCGCTTCCGGATCGACCCTGTCGATCTCGCCGGTAGATCGGATAGAGTTAGTGCGGGGATCTCTGAGATCATTGAAATCTTTGGTACTCTCGGGTTCAGTTTTCCCCTATATTAGACCTAACGGGAATAGGAGACATGTCTCATAATAGGGCAGACACGGTATATGTGAGGAACCAGCTCTAGAACCGGTTATCAATCATCGTTCTACACCACATCATAGGTCCTTTACTATGAGAGGACGTGGAAGGTTATTTTCAGAGTTTCCGAACCTCCAATCTGCAAACTCTGGGAGCGAGAATTCACCCGTTGGAATCCTCCGTTCCTGCACTCACTTTAGTGAAGGACCTGGGATTTTTTGCTTGTAAACCTCTTCGATGAACGTCTTCGCGACGGATCGGATTGCCATAATTTTTTTTCGTCCAACGGACGTCTCTAATGGGTCGTAGATGATATAACCCTCTATCGCTAAAATCTATCGCTCAGCGACTCGTGATGGTTCGATTGAACTCGATTTTGTTCGACTCCGGGACCCTTCTTGTTGTTGGTGTGCGGGCCTTGATCGGACGACCATCGGCTCCCCTCTGAAACGTTTTCCGTTGATCCAACGCCGTCGGATCTCTGAAGACGGTCGTCGGGGGGCTTCTTCGACCACAACGGCCTGCGAGGACATCTTCCGGTTCTTCTATCGGATAAGTAAATACACAGTGAATGAATAATCACATGATTATTATCGAGTATCCATTTCGGCGCCTAACTAACTTGATGAGATCATCGAATCCGAACTCAATCGGATTCCAAACATTCAAGACGGTATACTCCCAGATACCCGAATCCCAGATGCCCGAATCCCACATTCCCGAATCTCACATACCAGAATCCCAGATGCCCGACGCTAGAAACTACTCTCTCCCCCGCCGAGCAAAAGACCGATTCATTCTGATCCAACGCCCTGAAAATTCCAATTGTAGACTGTCGCAAAAGTTACTGAATGTTTTCACTTGGATGACATCGAATAGACGTTTTAAGTTGGCGCCACTCGTTGAATTCAGTGATACGAAAGAAACACGTGAATCTTTTCGAAATGATAGAACACCTGAAGGATCACGAGAGAAAATTCAGTTCAAAATTGCTGCTGCTCCGTCTCGGCCATGATCCGCCGCCGACGAAAAACTCGACTTACGGAAATATCAATAGGAAGCTCATGAAATTCACGGATCCGTACGAGAAAAGGGAGACAAACCTAATCAGCTTCGTTCATCCGGTTGGTTCTGATTCATAGTTTGTGAAATGGATGTAAATTAAACCTTTGCAATAATATCGTAAACGGTATTTCATCGACTGCTCCATTCTTGCATCTCTGTTTGGAGCGTCGAAGAGCCTTGGATCAGAATGAATCCGGATTTGAGCTCGGCGGGGGAGAGGGTAGTTTCTAGCGTCGGGCACCTGGGATCCTGGCACCTGGGATCCTGGCACCTGGGATCCTGGCACCTGAGATCCTGGCACCTGGGATCCTGGCACCTGGGATCCTGGCACCTGGGATCCTGGCACCTGGGATTCTGGTATCTGGGATTCGGGTATCTGGGATTCGGGCATCTGGCACCTAACCATTCAAGACGAGCACCAAGGTTTTTGTCCCGGTTTTTAGCTGACACGCTTTGTATTCTGGACTCCGATGCCAGAACTTCTGGTACCACACTAAAAATATCCGCACAAGAAGTTGTCGAAATTCGGGACGCTAAGCTTCCCGGTTTTCTCAATTTGGGGAGCTTGAGCTTCCCAAGCTTCCTGCTGGCGCCGCTGTTGAGTGACCTGGTTTCCAAGTGTGTTTGCGAGACGGATTATTCGAATGGACGGGCAAAGGGTACGTTGTCTAAGCAGTTCTTTATGTTACCGAAGCTATTTGACAAGAAACAGGCCGGACTTTCTCACACAATTCTCTTTACTTTGGGACCCTGCGGCAGCTCCTTCTAGCCCGCGCAACGAAGTGATCGTCACTCTCTACTTGGATCTACGTTTCGGGGAGAGATTTCTAGAAGTGCGCGCGGCCGGAAGTCTTCAAGAACTCTCGCGATGTCCCGCGCTACTGCCTAACAGGAATCCTTTATCGGTTATCTGTGACAATCGCTCTCTGCCAAGTCCGTTATCTAATACGGCAATACACCAATAATCTACCCATGTTGTAACAAAACAGGTAACGAAATAAGAACCTATCTATCTATCTATCCACCCTAAAGTCTTGCGTATAACGAACCCGGTTTTCCGGAAAAGTGTCGATCGTATGAAGAATTGTGAGAGGGAAGATTTCGAGTAAATTATGATCTATTGGTTCCAATTTCAATTCTGCGATCCTGTTGCGGCAGAATCCCATACGATCTCGGGGATCGAGGTGAGTATTTCGAAAGCAAAGCTGTCGCGCTTCCTCGATCCCTGATCGGTTGCCCGCAGAAGACGTTGATCTCCCTGGTTTAGTTGTCGGCGGCAAACCCGCCCGTCCAAGGTGGCTCGATCGAGAGCTTGATCGATTCCGCAGGTGGCAAGTTTGTGAAGGTGTCCCTGGGAATGAATCCGGACTCAGTCAGAAGAATTTGGATGAGCGATCTGAAAGGCTTATTGAAGCTCTCATAGCGCTCTTGTCTTAAATTTTTCGAGAAGCTTCCATCTCAGAGTCAAGATCCGCGCAAATCTCGACGGCTTATTCTCGCCAAGTTGAGCAACCTCAAAAGCGAGCTCTCGGAGAGCAGAAATCGTTGATTTGTACGCACGACTTGCTGTATCACGGGAACTCAGGGCAAATTCGCTGAAAATCGGCTCCTGATGCAACAACCGAACCCGCCGCAAAGAAGAACGCTATATAGAAGCTGAATGTGCCCATCGGAGCGCAAGCAACCACAAGACGTCAGTCAGCTAGAATGGTCAGAGATGGCTTCACATCGACTCGAAACCGATTTTCAGGGCTTCCTGAGGCGCTGCATCGCGAGAGAGTGTTGTTTGTCTAGATTGTCTAGTTTCGGGCGATTGCGTTTGTTCCGATCCCAGAACCGCGCTGGAGAGGCTCCCAGGGAGTTCAAGTATCTATTTCCATCATTCGCGGTCGATTGTCACAGTGAGAGACAAGACAAATGATGGCTCTATCCTCGGCAAGCGTCGGAAGAAACATCAGAAATATGACCGATGACTTGATCGATGCAGCGACGAGTGCGGCTTTCGCATACAGAAGCGGCTGTATACTGCTCTGGCGAGATGAAAAAGTCCCGTCAATCGGAGTAGGAATTGTCCTTCCTCTCAGATGTTGTTCTGTTTGACGTTACCTGTTCACATTCCAGCCGCAGCCCCGTGCCAAGGATCCAGGGAACCCACTTTCTAATCGAAGTCATGGCTCATGGTGGAGCGGCATTCGGCGAAGAATTCTCCGAAACCGGTTTTGACGACCTTAGTGAATGCGCGCTCCGCGAGCAGCTCAACCGACGTGTATCCTCGGTTCTACTGGCGACTAGAACGAGAATTGGAGATTTGCACAGGAGCTCGCCACTATCCGCTCGCTCCTACTGCTGCTGCTGCATGAGCGGGATCTGCAGGAATGTGGCACATCCTCCGCTCCAGATCCTCCACAGTGAGACTGTTGGCTGCTTGAAACAGCGCCTTTCCCTCGCTATACACACGCGCTCGTCTACGTTCTAAAATGTAAATAAAACAGAGCATTCCCGATCCAACTGTCGTTGGGCAAGCATCGCCTACTGATTCTCCACACGCACACCGTTCACCTAACAGAGACAGTCAACCTTATCCGCTGAAATGGTTCGAAACCACTCTGATGCGCACCCCTTCCCTCAGAGTTGCTGTCAGCAAATCGCCGCGAGTATTGAGGCTCCGCGTCAAGCGACTCTTGACCGTTTCCTTCGCCTGCAAAACCGTGTATTGAATCAGGGCAAGCTGAAACAGCTTTCCGAACCCTTCGTTAATCGAGCATTCCGGAGGTCTCATGTCAGATGAGTCCTAAGGAAACAGTGAGAAATTGCGAAACAAACTGCGGGGTGTCTCAGTTCTACTCCGTTGTGACCTTGAAGGGAAATTCTAGCACTCCGAAGACATCCGGCCATAACAGTTCGAGGTCTTCTTGAACGCGTCCTCACGGATTCTGAAGCTCTTTCCACTGGGACTGAGGGACTCAATGAGATTCCCTATGCAGTCGGGCTCCTTCTGGGAGGTCAACAATCACCTGGGCATGCCTCGCTCCGACCCATCCACGTGAGAAAACTCACACGTGCAATTACACATCGCTGCTACTCAAACTGTCGGGATTCAAATTCCAGCGATAATTTTCCGGAAGCTGGATGCTGATCCACCAGAGAAGCTTGCGAGAATCAGGCGAGAAGACTGATGCTCCAAGAGGAAATCGGACGAGATCGCGAATTGTGATTCTGACGACTCTTGAACTGCTGAGCGTTTCAGACGTTGAAATAATGTTCACGGATTAGAGAAACTATAGCCCCCAGTCGCACGTTTGTCAACTATCCACTATCGAATGAGGATCAGATCAAGATCATCAATTGGAGAATGCTTGAACCAGCTTGAAGCCACCATACTCATGGCTCGAGCTGATAACTCAACTCCCGCGAGAATCGGGTGTGCCCGTCATGCCGCGTAGGAGGGGAAGTATACTGAGCCGCTGATCATCCCCGCATCAGGGTTAACCGTTGTACAAGAAGACTTCGGAAACTCCCACACGAGATCAATCGTCCTTGAGAGGAAACAGATGACTAAGAATCATTCAATCAACCTGATTGCTATATTGGATCATCGGTAATGAATCTATTGTACACCACCCCACACAATTCAACCAATAACCCTATGACAAACACTATATAAAATATATCATATACTATATCCTTTTCCCGAAGACTTCCAACAGCTGCAGGTAATACATCTCTCGAATCGCCCTCGAAAGGGGACTTTCTTCCTATCGGTTCAGTCTCCGAAAACCGTCAGTTCAATTCTCGGAAAATTATTGAGGTTGCTCTCACTCAGCGAATGACAACGATGGTCTCAAATCAGCTAACAGATCTATCGCATCGCGACTCATCGCACAATCCACGACGTCGAGCTTCCGAAGGTGGGGACAGTGGTCTCGCAAAGCATGGAGACTTCGATCCGTGAGCGATAGACAGTCCCGCAATATCAGGGTTCTCAGACGCGGCAAACATCGCACGGCCGATATCAGACCGACGTCCTTGATCCAGATACAGCTCGTAAGGTCGAGGTACTCCAAGCAAACGTGATGCCTGGCAATGCTGACCAAAGCCCTATCCGTCAACCAAAAACACGATCCGATCTTTAGCAACGTCATATCCAAGGCTCCGATCCCGTTTCCAAACGACCGGTATGAGATTCCTTTAGCACCCGTGATTTCCAAGCTTCGTAGATGCTTCAATTGGTGGAATCTACATACTCCGTCATTCGTCAGTCCGGAACTGAACGCGAGGTTGAGTTTTTCGAGTTTTTTGAAATTGTCGCAAATTATCATGAAACATTCGGAGTCGAGCTTGGAGCAATAGCACAGTTTGAGGACCCGGAGATCTTCGAGTGATGCGAGTTGACGTAATGCTTCCACGTCGCACTGTGTTCCACTCAAATCGAGATGCTGCAGTTCCGTCAATGCCCTCAGGCTACCCAAAGAGTTGCTGTCGATTCGCTGGCAACCGTCCAGATTGAGATGTCGCAGTTTTTCGAGCTGAACGATCCGCTGGAGGCTCTGGTTTGAGATCAGCTCACACCAGCCGAGGTCTAGATATTCCAAGTCGGGAGTCTTCGTGAGGATACACTCCAGATGATCGTCATTGGTCCGCCGCCAGGTTCGTTCGAGCGACAGAAGACGCAGTTTCGAGCATTCCCCGATCGCTTCGTAAGCTTCCGCCGTCAGCTCATTGCAACCGTTCAGTCGTAGGCTATTCAGACTTCCACGATAGAGTTCCAAGATGTGAGTCAGGGCTTCGTCGTCGATGCGCATATAACTGAAATTCAGAGCGACGAAGTCCTGCTCCGATCTCATCATACAGGCGAGAACGTTCTGGAAATTCAACCTGGCAACAGGGCAGTTGTAATTTTCCAGACAGAGAGACGTGATGTTGGGCATGAGCATGAGCAGTTGATTGACCGACGCATCTGTCAAAGATCGATTTCTTCGCAGGGACAGGTGTCGAACATTACGCAATGATTGTTGGATTTTTGCGACGCAAATGTGATCGGGAGGCTTGAAGAGACCCTGCGACATCATCATGTAGCGGCAACCTGTTGAACAGAGTCCTTGGTTTACTCTCCTGTAGATCTTCGAGGAAATCCTGAAACATACGTTCGAAGATCAAACGTCGACGCATTGAGAAATCAAGAAGTACCTGTGAGTTCCAGGGATTGCAGCCTCTGACACCCTTCAAGAATCGCACGGAATACTTCGGCCGATAGATCACAGTTCTCGAGCTGCAAACTGACGAGGTCTCCTGCGATACGCGCCCAGAACTCCGGGTGAAACTCGTGCAGCCGCCCTGCGAAGTTCACGGGAAAAAAGCGCTCACAATCGAGCTTCAAATCTAACGGTAGATCATACCACTATATCCGCTAAAGTAAAAGATCTGAGATCATTCTTCTCACCATCACGGATTTTCAAGTTCGCATATTGACGATGGCTGCGAAGCAGAGTGGGGGTCGCTCTCTGCAGGTCAGCGACGCGTAGAACCAGGCAGATGTCCTCCAATAAACGCGAGGAGGAAACAATCTCAGCCCATTGCTCGCATACCAAGGCTGCATTGAGACGGTCTGGGCGCCGTAGGAGCAAAAGGATTTTGTCGAGCACCTGGAAGAGCATCACCAATTATTGTGAGACACGGGCCCAAAAGGGAGATCGCTTTCTCGGCCATCAATCTCCACTCCAACTGAGCGTTCGGATGCTCCACCGATCGAAAACTCTCAATTTCAGAGAAATATCAGCACAAACCTCAGTTGGAAGCTCCTCCATATTCTTAACGTACACTGCACCGGCACGGTCGATATCCTAGCTCTGTGAATCCTCAATCTCAGCATATATTAAACTCGAATCCTTCTCGGTCACTGGCAGTCACCGCATGCTTGTGAGTTGCATTTCTGGTGATCGCTCATCTCCTCGAAACAAAATGTCCACCCGGCAGATTTTTCAGACGTGCAGAGGACGACGCGCTGGCCGAGATATGTGGCTTCACGTCGGCACGAACTCGATCATGAACCCACCGGCGCTGCATCGCAAGATGTCTAGAGTCGGGCGATAGCGTTTGTTCCGAGCTCAAAACCGCAACCGACTCGCGCTAGAGCGCCCCTCACGCAGTTCAGGTATCTCTTTCGACCATTCGCGGTCAATTGCCACCTTGCCTCGGGCAGGGAACGGACGAAACATCAGAAATATACCCATCAACGATAAACATAGCAACCTTGATCGATGTTTTCCCGCCGAGCGCGTACTTACAAATGACCAGATTGTGCTCTGACGAGCTCGAAGAAACTCGCCAATCGGAGCAGAGATTGTTCCCCATCTGAGATTTTGTTCTTTTTGACGTTCACTGTTCGCATTCTAGTCGCATGCCAAGACTTCGAAGAAACCTTGTTTCTGTTCAATGATCCTGGTCGTGCGGCATCCGGCGAAGAATTTCCCGGTCCGCGAACATTTCAAACGACGTACGTTCTTGTTCATCCAGGCCTCGATCGATCAGGGACGTCGACAGAGTATCTGAAGGCCGTGTTCCGTTGTTGTGAAAAGAGAACCGGAGTTTTGCGCAGAAGTTTGTCTAGATACTCTCACTCCTGCGGCTGCTACATGGTGCCACGAATTAATCTTGCCAAGAGACATGGACCAGGATCTGCATGAAAATGACACATCCCAGGATCCAGATCCTCATCAATGGGACGGTCCACCTCACCCGGTGAAATGATGCGAGACCACTCAGATGCGCACTCCTTCCCTCCAAGTTGCGTTCAGGAAGTCGCCGCGAGTTTCGAGGTTTCGTGTCGAGAGACTCTTGACCGTTTCTTCCGCCTGCGAAGCCTTGTCTCCAAGCGTGGCAAGCTGCAGACGGCTTTCCGGACTCTCGGCTGGTCGAACATTTCCAGATCCTCCGAGGGGTCTCAAGAAAGCCCTGAGCATTCGGAAAGAAATCTACGGGGCGTCACAGTTCCTGTCTTTTGTGACCTCGAGATTCTCATGGTGTGGAAACATCTGGTCATAGCAGTCTGGGGTCTCCTTGGACGCGTCCTCACGAATTCTGAAGCTCTTTCCACTTTCTCCGATACAATCTATGACGTGAATCTATTCACACGACCAATTACACATCGCTACCACTCCAGGTTGTCGGCAGTCAAATCCCAGCGGCAGACGTCTGGAAGCGGAACGCTGATCTGCAAGAAAAGCCTTCCAAGCGAGGAGCGCCGGAGCTCGAGAGAATCAGGAGAGAAGGCTGATACTTCAAGAGTAAATCGGACGAAATCGCGGATTGTGATTCCGAAAACTCTCAAACCTCAACTTCCCATCGCTGAGCGGTTCAGGCGTTGAAAGAATTTATAGGGCTTAGTTGCAAGTTCCTCAATTCCGTGGTAGTGGCGATAGAATCAAGATCATAATTTGGGGAATGGTTGAACCAGCTCGAAGCCACCATGCCCATGGCTCGAGCTGATGACCCAACTTCCGCGAGAATCGAGTGTGCTCGTCATGCCGCACCGGAGCGAAACTATACTGAGCCGCTGCTCATTCTCGCATCTAGGTTCACTGTTGTTGAAAAGATTTCAGGAACATCCGCAGGAGATCGATTGTCCTTGAGAGGAGACTATGAATCGTTCAATCAACCTGATTGCTCCTTCGAATCATTTCGAATGAATTTATTCTTCAGCAGCCTGCGCAATTGAATCAATAGCTCTATGAACAACAATATATTATTACAAACCATATCCTATCGAATACCGACAGCTAGAGGTTATTATTATGTGAATTGCTCGCAAAATGTGACTTTCTTGCAATCGGTTCACTCTTCCGAAAACGTTAGTCTCAACACTCGAATTGGAAACGCTCTCATCTAGTCAATGTCAAGGATGGTCTCAGATGAGCAAACAAATCTATCGCATCGGCAGTCATCGAGCAACCTTCGACGTTGAGCTTCCGAAGGTAGGGACAATGGTCTTGCAAAGCATGGAGACTTCGATCCGTGAGCGATTGACAGCTCTTCAATATCAGAGTTCGCAGACGCGGCAAGCGTTGCACGGCCGATATCAGACCGACGTCCGTGATTCTATAACAGCAGCTGAGGTTGAGGTATTCCAAGCAGACGTGATGCTTGGCAATGCTGACCAAAGCCCTATCCGTCAACAATATACACCATCTGATGTTGAGCAACTTCATATCCGAGGCTCCGATCCCGTTTTCAAACGACCGGTCCGAGATTTCGTCAGCACCCGTGATTTCCAAGCTTCGTAGATGCTTTAACTGGTGGAATTTACATCCTGCTTCATCCGTAAGGCTGTGGGAGAAATCGAGGTTGAGTTTTTCGAGCCTCTTGAAATTGTCGCAAATGATCACGAAACACTCGGAGTCGAGGTTGACGCAATCGCTCAGCTCGAGGGTCCGAAGATCTTCGAGTGACGTGAGTTGGCGGAATGCTTTCACGTCGCACTTTGTGTCACTCAAATCGAGATATTGCAGTTCCGTCAATGCCCTCAGGCTACCAAAAGAGTCGGCGCGGATTTGCTGGCAAGCGGCTAGATTAAGATATCGCAGTTTCTTGAGCTGAACGATCCGCTGGAGGCTCTGACTCGAGATGAGCCGACAGTAGCCGAGGTCCAGATATTCCAAGTCGGGAGTCTTCGTGAGGATGCACTCCAGATTGTCATCATTGGTCTGCAAGGTCTCGTGGAGCGACAACAGACGCAGTTTCGAGCATTCTCCGATCGCTTCGTAAGCTTTTTCCGTCAGTCGTTTGCAACGGTCCAAACGCAGGCTCGTCAGACTTTCACGATAGAATTCCACGATCTGAATCAGGGCTTCGTCGTTGATGCGCATATCACTGAAATCCAAATCGACGAACTCCTGCTCCGATCTCATCATGCAGACGAGAACGTTCTGGAAAGTCATCTGTGACGCATCTGTCAAGCGTCGATTATATCGCAGGGACAGATGTCGAACATTACGCAATGATTGTTGGACTTTTGCGACGCAAATGTGATTGGGAGGCCGGAAGAGACCCTGCGACATCATCATGTTGCGGCAACCTGTTGAACAGAGTTCTCTGTTTACTCTCCCGTAGCTCTTGAGGGAAATCGTGAAACATACGTTCGATGATCAAACGTCGACGCATCGAGAAATCAAGAAGTACCTTCGAGCTCAAGAGATTGTAGCCTCCGACACCCTTCAAGAATCGCACAGAATACTTCGGCCGATAGATCACAGTTCTTCAGCTGCAAACTGACGAGGTCTCCTGCGATACGCGCCCAGAACTCCGGGTGAAATTCTTGTAGCGGCCCTGCGAAGTTCACGGGAAAAGAAAACACTCACAATCGAGCTTTAGATCTAACGATACATGATACCGAAAATTTAGCCAAAATATCAAAGACCCGAGATCTATCTTCTTACCATTACAGATTTTCAAGTTCGAATATTGCCGATGGCTATGAAGAAGAGTGGGGGTCGCTCTCTGCAGGTCAGCGACACGAAAGACCAGGCAGATATCCCTCAGTAACCGCGAGGCGGAAACTATCTCAGCCCATCGCTTGCAAACCAAGGCTGTACGCAGACGGTCTTGGCGCCGGAGAAGCAGAAATATTTTATCAAGCAGCTGAAAGAGCATCAACAATTATTGTGACACAAGCGCCTAGGCGGGAGATTGGTTTCTCGGTCCAAATTGGCCAGCTATCTATTCCAGCATTTCCTCTCGCCATTCTCTTGGCAGGCAGCTTGCCATCGATCTTGTCAGATGATTTGGAAGTCTCGTGAATTTTTCAGAGAGATATCGCCACAAACCTCAGTGGGAAGTTTCTCCATGTTGCACCGACACTGTTGATATCCTAGCCCTGTGAATACTTAATTTCAGCGCGAAATGAACTCAAATCTCTCTCGGTCACTGGCAGTCACCGAATGCTGGCCAGTGCTGAGTTGCATTTCTGGTGATCGGTCATCTCCTCGAAACAAAATGTCCATCCGGCAGCTTTCTCAGACGTGCAGAGGACGACGCGCCGTTCGAGGTATGTGGCTTCACGTTGACGCAAACTCGATCACGAGGACTTCCATCGGCGCTGCATCGCGAGAGATGGCTGTTTGTCCAGTTTGTCTAGTTCTGGGCGATTGCGTATGTTCCGTGCCCAAAACCGCAGCCAACTCGCTATGGAGCGACTTCCACGGAGTTCAAGTATCTAACGCGATTCGGGGGAAATGTAAACAGGGGGTAATTCCAGCAGAGCTTGCGACAACGACGAAGTATCGGATTCGGCGTTGGATACCCCTTTTCAAAATCAGCAACCCCATGCTCTTTCATCAATCGTTGCGGATTGGAATCTAGAAAACGCTTCCCTGTATGATCTGGGTTGTAGAGAAATGCTAGTTTGAAATACGATTCTCGAAATCTTCACCACTAAGGAAATTGATGGAAATGAAAGTCTCGAAACTTCAATTTGCTCTTGATCGTGATTTTCTGCTTCTTCGTAAATGCTCGCAAGAGAAAGAAAACATCAGCGAGAGTCCCAAACTTTCTTGTATCGGCACCTCCAGAACCGATATCGAGCATCTTCATTTTTCTCGTCCTTCGAGCACATAGGACACATCTGGAGGTGGAGTTTCTGGAGATGTGTGACGGTAACACAGGCCGCTGGGCCTTCTGCAGACACGTAAATTGATATTTCATCACCGTGAATAAACGAGTGGTACAATTAAAAAAAAAATGTTTGTTCTTGCAGCGTTGAGTATAACCAAAGGTAACTTTCCCGCTGTCGACAGCAGTCCTCGAGGACAAGCTTTCTTTTATGTTACAGTGGTTTCGCTCTGACCTGCGCCTTCTGGAAATATTTCACCAGCTCACATTGAGCTTGGCGTACATCGGATGCACTCATCTCCATCGCGATGAGATGGGTTTCGCGTCCGTTTCTCTGGTATTCCTGGTTCGAACGACGAGTTCCGATGATCTCCTCTCTACGCGGCGGTTCTTGGGCCGTGATTGTGAGCATCACTGGGAAAACGCACACTGCACAGACACGATTGATATCCTAGCTCTGTGAATCCTAAATCTCAGAACCTCATAAACTAGAAACTTGTCTCGGTCACTGACAATCACAGAACACTGATCCGTCGTGAGCTACATTCTCCCAATCGGCCAATCATGTTGAGCGGTCGCAGATGACGTTAAAACTGCCCTGTCCCTGGCTCAGGATCTTCAACAACGAGTGGAACACCTCACCAAGTGGAATGCTTGGAAACCACTCTGTTGCACACCCCTTCCCTCCGAGATGCTTTCAGGAAGTCGCCGCGAGTTTTGAGGCTTCGTGTCAAGCGACTCCCGACCGTTTCTTCCGCCTACGAAGCCCGTCTCTAACCATGGCGAGCTGCAGACGACTTTCCGGACGACTTCCTTTCGTCTACAAAGCCCCGTATTCAGTCAGGGCAACCCGCAGACAGCTTTCCGAACCCTTCGTTAATCGAGCATTCCGGAGGTCTCCGATGAGTCCTAAGGAAACAGTGAGAAATTGCGAAACAAACTGCGGGGTGTCTCAGTTCTACTCCGTTGTGACCTTGAAGGGAAATTCTAGCAGTCCGAAGACATCCGGCCATAACAGTTCGAGGTCTTCTTGAACGCGTCCTCACGGATTCTGAAGCTCTTTCCACTGGGACTGAGGGGCTCAATGAGGTTCCCAATGCAGCCGGTCTCCTCCTGGGAGGTCAACAATCACCTGGGCATGCCTCGCTCCGATCCATCCACGTGAGGGGACTCACACGTGCAATTACACATCGCTGCTACTCCAGACTATCGGGACCCAAATTCCAGCGACAAACTTCTGGAAGCGGGATGTTGATCCACCAGAGAAGGTTGAGAGAATCAGGCGGGCGATCTGATGCTCCAAGAGGAAATCGGACGAGATCGCGGATTGTGATTCTGACGACTCTCGAACCTCAAGTTCTCATCGCGGAGCGTTTCAAACGTTGAAATAATGTTCACGGATTAGAGAAACTATAGCTTTTCTTGCGACTTTTGTCAACTATCTTGTATCGAATGAGGATCAGATCAAGATTATCAATTTGAAAATGGTTGAACCAGCTCGAATCCACCATTCACACAGTTCGAGCTGATGACCCAACTCCCGCGAGAATCGAGTGTGTTCGTCATGCCGCGCAGGAGGGAAATCATACTGAGCCGCTGATCATCCCCTCATCAAGGTTAACCGTTGTACAAGAAGACTTCAGGAACTCCCACACGAGATCAATCGTCCTTGAGAGATCATTCAATCAATCTGATTGCTATATTGGATCATCGGTGATGTTACTATTGTACATCACCCCTTACAATTCAACCAATAATCCTATGAAAAACACTATATTATATATATTATATTATATACTATATCCTTTTCCCGTAGACTTCCAACAGTTGCAGGTAATACATCTCTTGAATCGCCCTCGAAAGGGGACTTTCTTCCTATCGGTTCAGTCTTTCGAAACCGTCAGTTTCAATTCCCGGAAAATTATCGAGGTTGCTCTCACCCAGCCATTGACAACGATAGTCTCGAATCAGCCAACGATCTATCGCATTTATCGTATTTATTATAGACTCTATCCTATGGAATACAAGAAGTGCGGGTAACATATCACTCGAATCGCCCGCAGAACGGGACTTTATCGTGATCGGTTTAGTCTTCCAGAAACGTGAGGTTCAACACCCGGAAAAATACTGAGGTAGCCGCCACCAAGTTAATGACAACGATGGTCTCAGACGAGCTAGCGAATCTATCGCATCGCAACTCATCGAGCAACGTATTACGTCGAGCTTCCGAAGGTGAGGACAGTTGTCTTGCAAAGCATGGAGACTTCGATCCGTGAGCGATCGACAGAAATCCAGTTTCAGAACTCTCAGACGCGGCAAACATCGCACGGCCGATATCAGACCGACGTCCGTGATCCCGTAACAGCTCGTAAGGTCGAGGTACTCCAAGCAGACGTGATGCTTGGCAATGCTGAGTAAAGCGCTATCCGTCAACAGTGAACACGATCCGATTTCGAGCATCTCCATGTCCGAAGCTCCGATCCCGTTGTCAAACGACCGGTCTGTGATTCTTTCAGCAGCCGTGATATCCAAGCTCCGCAGATTCTTCAATTGGTGGAATCTACATGCTCCGTCATTCGTTAGCTCGGAACTGAACGCGAGGTCGAGTTTTTCGAGTCTCTTGAAATTGTCGCAAATTATCACGAAACATTCGGAGTCGAGCTTGGAGCACTGGCACAGTTTGAGGACCCGGAGATCTTTGAGTGTTGCGAGTTGACGTAATGCTTTCACGTCGCACTTTGTGTCACCCAAATCGAGATGCTGCAGTTCCGTCAATGCCCTCAGGCTACCCAAAGTGTTGCTGTCGATGCGCTGGCAACCGTTCAGATTGAGATGCCGCAGTTTTTCGAGTTTAACGATCCGCTGGAGGCTCTGACTCGAAATCCCGTAACTGTAGTTGAGGTCCAGATATTCCAAATCGGGAGTGTTCGTGAGGATGCACGCTAAATTGTCATCATTGATCTCGCTGGAGCATTGGAGCGATAAAAGACGCAGTTTCGAGCATTCTTCGATGGTATAGAAGGCTTCTTCCGTCAGCTTACAAGAGTCCAAACGCAGGTTTGTCAGGCTTTCGCGATAGAGTTCCACGATTTGAAACAGGGCTTCGTCGGTAATGAGCGTTTCACTGAAATCCAGATCGACGAAATCCTGCTTCGATCTCAGCATGCAAACGAGAACGTTCTGGAAAGTCAGCTCGTTAGAGCTGAACTCGATGTTGTCGGTGTGGAAACTTCGGAATATACCCGGATGGAATTTTAGATTCGAGCATCCAGCCAGGCACAGGGACTTGATGTTGGGCATGAGCGTGAGCATTTGATTGACCGACGCATCTGTCAAGCCTTGATTCCTTCGCAGGGACAGGTGTCGAACATTACGCAATGATTGTTGAACTTTCGCGACGCAGGTCCTCCCGAGATACTTGGATTCCAAGCGGCCGACATTCGCCCCGCGGACACAATCTGTTGAGCAGAGTTCTCGGTTTATTCTCCCAAGGATCTTCGGAGAAATTTTAAAATACACGTTCAGAGATCAAACGTCGACGCATTGAGAATCTAAAATCTACCTGTGATTTCAAGGGATTGTAACTTCTGACACCCTTCAAGAATCGCATAGAATACCCCGGCATCCAAGATGTCACAGTTTTCCAGCTGCAAACTGACGAGGTCTCCGGCAATTCGCGTCCAGAACGCCGCGTGAAACCCCATCAGCATCCCTGTGAAGGTGATGGGAGAAAGCCTCCTCACAATCGAGCTTCAAATCAAACGATAGATGATACCACTATTTCCGCTAAAATATCAAAGATCTGAGATCATTCTTCTTACCATCACAGATTTTCAAGTTCGAATATTGACGACGGCTGTCAAGCAGAACCGGGGTCGCACTCTCCAGGTCAGCGCCGCGTAGAACCACGCAGATGTCCCTCAAAAAACGCGACGCGGACACTATCTCAGCCCATCGCTGGCATACCAAGGCTGCACGGAGACGGTCAGGGCGCCGGAGAAGCAGAAAAATTTTCTCGAGAAGCTGAAAAAGCATTACCGATCAATTGTGGGATGGGAATCCCCGGCATGAGATCGGTTTCTCGGCGCGAATCGGCGAACCATCTACGCTAGCGTTTTCTCTCGCAATTTTCCAGGCAGACAGTTTGCCATCGATGTCCACTTCAACTGTGCGTACGGATGCTCCGCCGATCGAGAACTCTCGTGAATTTCTCAGAGTAATATCGACACAAACCTCAGTTGGGAATTTCTCCATATCCCTTGCATACACTGCACCGACACTGTTGATATCTTAGATGTGCGAATCCTCGGTCTCAGCATATAATAAACTCAAATCTCAATCGATCACTGGCAGTCACCGAACGCTGGTCAGTAGTGATCTGCATTTTTGACGATCGCTCATCTCCTCGAGACAAGATGTCCACGCGGCAGCCTTCTCAAACGTGCCGAGGACGTCGCCGAGATATGTGGCTTCACATCGACGCGAACTTGATCACCAGGGCTTCCATCGGCGCCGGCGCTGCATCGCGAGAGAGTGCTGTTTGTCCGGTTGGTCTAGTTTCCGGCGAGTGCCTTTGTTCCGTGCCCAAAACCGCAGCCGACTAACGCAGGAGCGGCTTCGACGAAGTTCGATTATCCATTTCCATCATTCACAGTTGATTGCAACATTAAGCGACCAAACAAATGCTGGTTCGATCTCTGCGCAGGCGTCTAACGAAACATGAGAATCATACCTAACCATTCAAGATGGGTAAAGCAACCTTGATCGATGTTTTTGCGACGAGCGCGTACTCATAGGCGACCAGGTAGTGCTCTGGCGAGCTCGAAGAGACTTGCCAATCGAAGCAGGATTGTCTTTCCTCTGATACGTTGATCTGTGTCACGTTCCCTGTTCAAGCTCCAGCCCCACGCCAAGACTCCAAGGAACCATCTGGCCCTCCGTCCATGGGGACACATGAATCCCGGACTTCAGGACCATTGGGACGTGGTTGATGGCAGCTATCAGCATACGTTGAGGCGCGTCTGACAGAACACTTGACAGGTGGGGCGTCGGCAAGAAAAGTTCGGGAACCGCTGGCCTAGAACGTTTACAACCTTCTTCTTCCTCTTCTCGGTTATCGCTGACCACACTAGAAATTCGTCCGAGGTTCCGGTTTTTAGAGCATTCATTTACTGTCTCTTATTGTTTTTGAATGTATGGTTAAGATCTATTCGAGTCCGAGTCTTCCCGGATCTCAGTTTTTCCAGTCGAATTTCCGTTCGCAACCACATACAGTGGCGTATACGGTTTTATAGGAGGCATCTCTTGCGGCGCCTTTTCACGGCAGATGATCAAGATCTCGAGGCTGTTTGAGAGACTCATTCATTTGAGACGGGTTAATACATTCGGGGGTAGAAACATACAGAGTCAAAAGTTTCGGGCCAGAGAATATTCTGCGAATCATTTAGAAAATACATGAAACACAAAGCTGAAACCGAGACTGATGATGGAGTGAACCCTGGGGAATCGTGTGCTCCGAGACAGCGTCGAGTTCGAGCGCGAAACAGAAAATTTTCAATGATTCTCGAAAATTCGATTTGCAAAAGTTTTAGGCCCAAATCAGAATCATCGTCAGATCATTGCTGTCGCAGACCCCGAAGCCGCGGATGTGGGGAAAAGTTTCCTGCAGAGTCGTGAGTTCAGCAGCAGGCTCCTCCGGAGCAAACCTGTGTTCCGGTCCTCTGGGCTTGCGCCACGAATTGCGCACCGCTGTTGGCTCAACAGAGGCCCATGCTACTGCCAACATATAGCACCCGTCTCTCCCACCGCCTCGAGATCTTGATCATCTGCCGTGAAAAGGCGCCGCAAGAGATGCCTCCTATACAACCGTTTCAGCGTTTCGATGACTCCTTGATCCATGGGTTGGAGTATGGCCGTCACATTCGGTGGTAGAAACATAACAGTGAAACCGGATACCGCTCTGGTGAGCGTCTCAGTTCTACTCTCTCGTGACCTCGAAGAAATATTCATTCATATAGTCCGGTGGCAAAGGGCCATAGCAGTTCGAGGTCTTCCTGAACGCGTCTTCTGAAGCTTTTTCCACTCGGATTGATCAGCACAATGAGCTCCAATACGCGGTCGGTCTCCTCCTAGGAGTTTAAGGAGCACCAGGGCATTCTCCGTTGAAATCTATTCACATGAGGGAACTCACAAGCGCAATCACACATCTCTGCCACTCCAGACTATCGGGATTCAAATTACGGTTCTCAATTCCTTGATAGTGGCGATCAGATCAAGATCATCATTTGGAGAATGGTTGAACCAGCTTGAAACCACCACACCCATGGTTCGGGGTGATGACCCAATTTCCGCGGGAGTCGACTGTTCCCGTCATGCCGCGCAGGAAGGAAAGTGTATTGAGCCACTGATCATTCTCGCATCAAGGTTCCGCGGGATTTCAAAAGACTCCAGGAACCTTGAGAGGACATCGATTGTCCTCGAGAAGAGACTATGAATCATTTGTTCAACCTGATGGCTCCTTCGAATCATTTCAAAGGAATTTATTCTGCAGCAGCCTGCGCAATTCCATCAAAAACTATATGAAAAACAATATAGTACGAACTATATCCTAATATATAATAACGCTGATCTCAGATGAGCTGACAGATCTCTCGTATCGCCACTCATCGAGCAATCCATGGCGTCGAGCTCTCGAAGGTGGGGACAGTGGTCTTGCAAAGCTTGGAGACTTCGATCCGTGAGCAATCGACAGTAATCCAGTTTCAGAACTCTCAGACGCGTCAAACATCGCACGGCCGATATCAGACCGACGTCCGTGATTTTATCACATGCCGAAAGTTCGAGGTACTCTAAGCGAACGTGATGCTTGGCAATGCTGAGTAAAGCCCTATCCGTCAACAATGAACACCATCCGATGTTGAGCAACTTCATATCCGAGGCTCCGATGCCGTTTTCAAACGACCGGTCGGAGATTTCTTCAGCACGCATGATATCCAGGCTTCGTAAGAATTTCAACTGGTGGAATTTACATCCTGCTTCATCCGTGAGGGTGCTTACGAACGCAAGGTTGAGTTTTTCGAGTCTCTTGAAATTGTCGCAAATGATCACGAAACATTCGGTGTCGAGTTCGTCGCAACAGCTCAGATCGAGGGTCCGGAGATCTTTGAGTGACGCGAGTTGACGTAATGCTTTCACGTCGCACTGGGTGTCACTCAAATCGAGATGTTGCAGTTTTATTAAGGCCCCGAGGCTATCCAAAGAATCCGAGGCGATCCACCGGCACTTTTTCAGACTGAGATGTCGTAGTTTCTTGAGTTGAACGATTCGCTGGAGGCTTTGACTGGAGATCTGCCGACAGAATTCAAGGTCCAGATATTCCAAGTCGACGGCCTTCGTGAGGATGCACTTCAGATTATCATCATTGGTCTCTGAGGGAGTGTGGCGACTGTGAGGTAGAGACAGAAGACGCAGCTTTGAGCATTCTCCGATCGCTTCGTAAACTCCTGTCGTCAGCTCTCTGCAAAACTTCAAACGCAGGCCCGTCAGACTTGCACGATATAGTTCCACGATCTGAATCAGGGCTTCGTCGTTGATGCGCGTTCCACTGAAATCCAGATCGACGAACTCCTGCTTCGATCCCATCATGCAGACGAGAACGTTCTGGAAAGTCAGATCGGCAGAAGGGCAACTGTAATCTTCCAGACAGAGAGACGTGATGTTGGGCATAAGCGTGAGCATTTGATTGAACGACGCATCTGTCAAAGATCGATTCCTTCGCAGGGACAGGTGTCGAACATTACGCAATGATTGTTGGACTTTTGCGACGCAAATCTGATCGGGAGGCCGGAAGAGATCCTGCGACATTATCAAGCGGCGACAACCTGTTGAACAGAGTTTCCGGTTTACCATCCTGTAGATCTTTGGGGAAATCCTGAAACATACTTTCGAGAATCAAACGTCGACTCATCGAGAAATCAAGGAGTACCTTTGAGTTCAAGAGATTGTAGCCTCTGACACCCTTCAAGAATCACGAAGAATACTTCGGCCGATAGATCACAGCTGGCCAACTGCAAACTAACGAGGTCTCCTGCGATACGCGCCCAAAACTCTGCGTGAAAGTCGTGGAGCTTCCCTGCGAAGTTCACGGGAGAGAAACCTACTTACAATCGAGCTTCAGATCGGATGATACATGATAACGCGACTTTCGCCGAAATATCAAAGAGCCGAGATCTATCTTCTCACCGTTTAAGATTTTCAGGTTCGTATAATGACGATTGCTGTCAAGCAGTGTGTGGGTCGCTCTCTGGAGGTCAGCGACACGAAAAACCAGGCAGATATCCCTCAATAAACGCGAGGTGGAAACAATCTCAGCCCATCGCTTACAAACCAAGGTTGCATTGAGACGGTCTGGGCGCCGAAGGAGCAAAAATATTTTCTCGAGCAACTGGAAGAGCATCACAAGTTATTGTGGGTCACAGTCCCAAGCGGGAGATTGCTTTCTAAATGCGAATTGGCAAGCCATCTACTCAAGCATTTCCTCTCGCAATTCTCTCGGCAGACCGCTTGTCGTCGATCTCCACGTCAACTTAGCGTTCGTGTGCTTCACCGATCGGAAACTCTCGTCAATATTTCAGAGAAACATCGCCACAAACCTCAGTTGGAAGTGTCTCCATGTTGCACCGGCACGGTTGATATCTTAGCTCTGCAAATCCTTAGTCTCCACGCATAATAAACTCGAATCTCTCTTGGTCCCTGGCAGTCACCGAACGTTGGTCAGTTTTGATTTGCATTCTTGGTGATCGGTCACCTCCTCAAAACAAAATCGCCGCCCGGCAGCTTTCCCAGACGTGCAGTGCACATCGCCGAGATATTCGGCTCCACATGGACGCGATCTCGATCACAAGGACTTCCATCGGCGTTGCATCGCGAGAGAGTGCTGTTTGTCCAGTTTCGAGCGATTGCGTTTGTTTCGAGCCCAGAACCGCGGCCAGATACTGCTCTGGTGATTTCAAAAAATCTCTCCAATCGAAGCAGAGATTGTCCTCCCTCTGACAATGAGATGTTCTTCTGTATGACGGTCACTGTTCACATTCCAGGCTGTGCCAAGGATTCAAGGAACTCGCTCGCTGATCAATGATCATGGTGGAGAGGAATTCTGCAAAGAATTCTCGCAGTCCGGTGTTGGCAACCTCATTGAATGTATGGTCCGCGAACAGCTCAAGCGACGTACATTCTTGTTCATTTAGGCGACTCGAAGGAGAAGCGGAGTTCTGCGCAGAAGCTCGCCATGATACTCTCTATCCTGCGGCTGCTACATGGTGCGACGAATCAGTTATCCAATGTAAATCAGCGGGCGAACTACACGCGGATAAGTGGATCACTGCATGCCGGAAAATTTGGAGAGTGATCTTCGCAAATCTCTGAGCGGTCCAGGCGGAAATGGCGGAATGTTTTGGACGGATCAAAGAAAGGTTGAGAACCACTGGAGTAGAGGACCGCATGTTCCATCGGGATCCCACGGCTCATCGTGAGACGGATCCAAATGATTGAGAGACTAAGGAGTCATTCGTAGCTATGAGGGGCCATCCAACTCATCAACTCGATCTGGATACGGGCCGAGCCCAGAGAGCATGAAGAAACTTCAGATGCCACGTCACTGATTTCACTCTTCTAGTGTCTATTGCGGCGACCGAAGTTCCCCAGAGACTGCTTGTCGCCTCTCCGACAAGGACCGCGCAAGAAACCGCAACGAACACGGCACGAATTTCTTCCATCATGAGCATCTGACTCGGAATAAGCAGGGGGCCAGCTTCCCCGTCGAGCAAGGCATCTAATTAATGTTCAAGGAACAACGGTATGCCTTTCCATGTGAAGAAATTACGGGCGTTGCCAGGATATGCGTTGGAGAAAGCAGCAAAGATCGCGGAGGTGGTGAAATTACGTATTTTCTCGATTCGACGACCGTACACTGGTTTGGTTGTGATCAGACCGAATTTCTGGAACGAACGAATATAAGCGGGCTGATGGAGTGAGTCATCACCCCCGAGTCTTGTAGCTGAAGTGTATCGTGTCCTCTCGTTGACGCGTGACGCTTGCATGAAGTGGAGTCTCTCAATCGAGCTTCGACTGCTGGCGCAATAAGGCTCACGTTTCATCATAGACATCATTACGAAGCTTCTGAACACGTCAAGCGACCGGTAGTGCCCATCATATTCTGGGAAAGGCAAGGTGAATACCTTGCCCGGTACGTAAAAACCCAATTCGGTATTGTGGGATTTAGAAAGCTCCGACGTTATTTCATTCATGTAGATGTTCGAAAGCACGACATGCGCCATGAAGAACGGCGCCATTAAAGCTGCGAAGCGGGAGTTCGCGAATCGCTTGGAGTGAGCTGGCGGATGGATCTCAAACGATGTCAAAATCGAAGCGATCAATGAAATCCCTAACTTCATGGCCGTCTTCGGGCTCGGGAGCGAGACCAGAAGGCAAACGAGTGTGAATGCTAGGATGATTGTTGCCCAGGTGTCGAGCGAGAACACACTCACAAAGAGCCTTCCTGATGCTCGGAATTTCCTAGCAGGAATCACACAGATCTGACGATTCATTTCGAAGTCACGCTGGTCGTCGGTCAGCGAATAGAAGGAGATGTATGAGCAGACGAATATCGCTCGAGAAATGTTCCCCCCCGACGAGGCTTTTGTCCGATGCTAATGTCAAGTTCGTCGCTAGGAAGTCGGTATATGGACCTCGAACTTCGTCGAAGGGTAGGGATTGGATGTCAGCGAGGCTGGCGCAACGATTTTCCGGCCAAGGTAAAGTTATACCTTCAGATGTCTCGACGAGCACTGGTTGAGAGGAACAGTCGTCAGTTTCGACCAAAAGGGTGGAGATTGTGGATTCGCAACCGGCTCTCGAGGCAATCAAGCACAGCACGAAAAGTACTTTGCACGACAGAACTTTCGGAAAGGTGGAATTTTCCAAGCACTGCAAAGCAATCCTATGTTTACTATCCATCGACGGGACTGCCATTTCGGTCACAAGGGGGTCGGTCACACTTGTGCAGCTTCCGTCGGTCTCTGAGCTTGCCTCGTAACTTACCACCGAAGAGCGAAGCGCGTTCGGACGGAAGTTGGAGAGGCATGCCGATGGCGAAACCAAAGCGATGGAGCTCAAACTCTCCCCAAAGTGAGAAGAGGCTCGTTCCAGGATTCTGACCATCTCATCTTCAGTCAGCAAGCGACTTACCTCTCCGGAGGCGAGCACTTGGGAGAAAAAGATGCAAACCGTGAACAAGGAGAGAATTGGTGAGAACAAACCCATGACGAAAATGACAGCGAGGGCTCTGAAGTCAGTGAAGTTTGACGTGGCTACAGTGCGTCGAATGTTCACTCCGGCAGACCTCTCCTTCTTGCTCGTTGATCTCACGACGCATCTTTGGACACCAACGACCCGCCTCGATATACCTATTCGATTGTTTTGGAATCTTGATCTGCGCTGAACTCACTTCGTGCCCCTCTGAAAAACGATTCCGCGAGCATTCCATCAGTCGCGCTCTGATGGCGATCTCCTCGTTTGTCGGCGCTGGTTCCCCTGTTGGCGTCTCCACTCGTCGGGATTGAAACCGATGACCTCCCTTGAGCGGTGCTAGTATCAGGCTCCGGATCTCATCAAAGGCGATGCTTTTGTTCCAATCGGGGGAGCTCTTTTCTTGAAAGGGCCGCTGTTCGCATGAGAACTGTGGATTGGAGCAGACAATCTCGAATCCAGCAAGGTAGAGTCGTGCCCTCGAGTTATTCGATCGGGACACTCTAAAAACAACAAAAGCTAGATTGCCGCTTGCAGAACAAGCGTGGATCTCCATGAATGCAGGGTGAAGATGCCAGTTATTGAATGTCTGACTGATATCTCACTGTCAGCATTGCATCGCGAAACAGCTGTCATCCCTGCTCCCATGCACAGCCAAGGCATTCAGCTTCAAAACTAGCTCGTCGGTTCTTCTTCGGACGAACGGAAGTTTCTGATGGCGGCTTTGACTATTCTGAACAGCGGAACAAATACGCTGTCCATGTAGCCTCCTTGCTTGCCGTTCTGGTAGAAACTAATCTATGCGCCCGAGCTTGAGTGATCTGCCAGTCATGAAATCATACCGAATGTTCCGCCGGCCCATGGTCGGTCGTGCTTGGTATCATGCAGTTGGTGCAAGCGCTTCGAATACTGCTCCTCAATCCGACTTGCTTGCAAATGTGAGTCAAATCTCCCTGAATAACACAACTGTTGGCTCCATATTATGGCGAGGGGGGTTTCACGCGCTTCATGATCTGGATTTGGTCATACGGGTTATAAAATGGCAGAACTTGCCATCTCAATCATACCATCCATTTGTTGATGGTTAGACGTACCTATTCGATGGATGTGCATCCTGCGATTATCACAGAATGCGTAGATCACCAGAGGACATCGGATTCTTCGAGGCAGGGTTGGTGTTTCTAGACAAGATCATCATCCGAGATCATCATCAGTCAGAACGTTTGGAGCGTCTGAGAATGATCATTTCCAGGCATAGACTGCGTTCCTGAGCCTACCGCTGCACTATGGGACGAAACGCGAAATTACATAGGTGGACTAAAATCATGTCGCCGATTTTGATCTTATTGGGCGGAGAATGTTCATTGATGACTAGAATGTCGGGATGTAGTTTAGTTTCGGCCTAATTCGAGGGCCTTGATATCAGGGATCAGGGCCCTCGAAGGTAAATCACGCGTCGAGAAAATCGAGAAACTGAAAACTTCACTTTTCAAACAGCAAAGCTTCTTCGTCAAAGCAACCAACGAGAGTCAGTTGAAGTCAGCTATGAAATCTCGCAACTTATCACCGAGGAGCTCCTGGAAGTTATTCCGATATGCGGGAGAACGGACTCGGGTGCCACCTCTGAACAGCTGAAGCAAGTCATCAACCAGTTCTCACTTCCGTTCGACAGGATGTCGGCGCTTGTTCCTGATGGAGTAAGGTCTCTGCAGTAAGGTCATTGCAATGGACCACGTCATGGGAGTCTTTGTGAAAATCATCAATCTCATCAGGGCTCGCGCACTGAACCGCGGCGAGCTCCCCGGGAGCTCAAGGAGCACCGGGGTTTTCTACGCTACAATCTATTCACGTGATATTATATACTATATCCTTCCCCCCGTGGACTTCCAACAGTTGCAGGTAATACATCTCTTGAATCGCCCTCAAAAGGGGACTTTCTTCCTATCGGTTCAGTCCCCGAAAACCGTCAGTTCAATTCTGGGAAAATTATCGAGGTTGCTCTCACCCAGCGAATGACAACGATGGTCTAAAATCAGCCAACGATCTATCGCATTTATCGTATTTATTATAGACTCTATCCTATGGAATACAAGAAGTGCAGGTAACATATCACTTGAATCGCCCGCAGAACGGGACTTTATCGTGATCGGTTTAGTCTTCCAGAAACGTGAGGTTCAACACCCGGAAAAATACTGAGGTAGCTCTCACCAAGTTAATGACAACGATGGTCTCAGACGAGCTAACGAATCTATCGCATCGCAACTCATCGAGCAACGTCTTACGTCGAGCTTTCGAAGGTGGGGACAAGGATCTTGCAAAGCACGGAGACTTCGATCCGTGAGCGATCGACAGTTCTTCAATATCAGAGTTCTCAGACGCGGCAAACATCGCACGGCCGATATCAGACCGACGTCCGTGATTTCATCACATGCCGAAAGGTCGAGGTACTCCAAGCAAACGTGATGCTTGGCAATGCTGAGTAAAGCGCTATCCGTCAACAATGAACACGATCCGATGTTGAGCAACTTCATATCCGAGGCTCCGATCCCGTTTTCAAACGACCGGTCTGAGATTCTTCCAGCACCCATGATATCCAAGCTTCGTAAAAATTTCAACTGGTGGAATTTACATCCTGCTTCATCCGTGAGGGCGTGTGTGAACGCGAGGTTGAATTTTTCAAGTCTTTTGAAATTGTCGCAAATGATCATGAAACATTCGGAGTCGAGCTTGGAGCAATAGCACAGTTTGAGGACCCGGAGATCTTCGAGTGATGCGAGTTGACGTAATGCTTTCACGTCGCACTGTGTTCCACTCAAGTCGAGATGCTGCAGTTCCGTCAATGCTCTCAGGCTACCCAAGGAGTTGCTGTCGATTTGCTGACAATATCTCAGATTGAGATGTTGCAGTTTTTCGAGTTGAACGATCCGCTGGAGGCTCTGACACGAAATCCCGTAAGTGTTTTCGAGGTCCAGATATTCCAAGTCGGGAGTCTTCGTGAGGATGCACTCCAGATTATCGGCACTGATCCACGAGAGCGACAAGAGACGCAGTTTAGAGCATTCCCCGATCGCTTGGTAAGCTTTCGCCGTCCGCTGATTGCAACCGTCCAAACGCAGGCTCGTCAGACTTCCACGATAGAGTTCAACGATCTGAATCAGGGCTTCGTCGTCGATGCGCATAAAACTGAAATTCAGAGCGACGAAGTCCTGCTCCGATCTCATCATACAGGCGAGAACGTTCTCGAAATTCAGACTGGCAAAAGGGCGGTAGTAATTTTCCAGACAGAGAGACGTGATGTTGGGCATGAGCATGAGCATTTGATTGGCCGACGCATCTGTCAAGCCTGGATTTTTTCGCAGGCCCAGGTGTCGAACATTCCGCGATGATTGTTGAACTTTCGCGACGCACAGGTGATCGGGAGGCTTGAAGAGACCCTGCGACATCATCATTTTGTGGCAACCTGTTGAACAGAGTTTTCGGTTAACTCACTTGTAGATCTTCGGGGGAACCCTGAAACATACGTTCGAAGATCAAACGTCGACGCATAGAGAAATCAAGAAGTACCTTCGATTTCAAGGGATTGTAGCCTCTGACACCCTACAAGAATCGCACAGAATACTTCGGCCGATAGATCACAGTTCTCTATATGCAGACTGACGAGGTCTCCTGCGATGCGCGCCCAGAACTCCGAGTGAAACTCGTACAGCGGCCCTGCGAAGTTCACGGGGGAAAAAACACTCACAATCGAGCTTCAAATCTAACGATACATGATACCGCGAATTTAGCTAGAATTTCAAAGACCTGAGATATTTTTATTACCGTTACAGATTTTTAAGTTCGCGTATTGACGATGGCTGTCAAGCAGAGTTGGGGTCGCTCTCTGCTGGTCATCGACGCGGAGCACCAGGCAAACATCTCTCAATAAACGCGAGGCGGAAACAATCTCAGCCCATCGCTTGCAAACCAAGGCTGCACGAAGACGGTCTGGGCCCCGGAGACGCAAAAATATATTTTCCAGCACCTGAAAGGGCATCAACAATTATTGCGGGACACGGGCCCGAAAGGGAGATCGCTTTCCAAGTGCCAATTGTCAAACCATCTACTCCAGCATTTTTCAGAGAAATACCGACACAAACCTCAGTTGGAAGTTCCTCCATATTTTTCACGTACACTTAACCGACACTGTTGATATCTTGGCTCAACAAATCCTCAGTCTCCGCGCATAATAAACTCAAATCTCTCTCGGTCACTGGCAGTCATCGAGCGCGGGCCAGTGGTGAGCTGTGTTTTTTGTGATCGTTCATCTCCTCAGGACAAAATTGTTGCCCGACAGCTTTTTCAGACGTGCAGCGCACGTCGCCGAGACATGTGCCTTCACGTCGACGCGATCTCGATCACAAGAACTTCAATCTGCGCCGCATCGCGAGAGAGTTCTGTTTGCCCAGTTTCGGGCTATTGCATTCGTTCCCATCCCAAAACCGCAGCCGACTGGCACTGTAGCGGCCCCAACGAAGTTCAAGTATCTATTTCGACCATTCGCGGCCGATTGGCACAGTGAGCGACCAGACGAATGACGGCTTGATCTTCGGAAGGCGTCGAGCGAAACATCGGAAATACAATGATTCTCGACAAACAGAGCAACATTGATCGATGTTTTTGCGGAAAGCGCGTACTCACAGGCGGCCGGATACTGTTCTGGTGAGCTCGAAAAGTGCCGGCGATCGGAGCCTATGTCCAGCGGGCCCTGCTGTCTGGCGGGTACTTTGTGCTGAGGCTAGAATTGGAAACCCGGATCATACAGAAAACCCCATTTGACCTTCTGCGGGCCACAATCCCTTGGGAGGGTTTGATCCCGGATTTTTTGACTTCGATTCTCGCGGCCTACTGATCCTCGGACATCGGGAGAACTTCTCTTCAAGATGCTCGGACAATGCGTGCATCGAATAAACGCGACAAGTATACAGTTCGCCGTCACGCAGTCACCGTCGAACTCGAAAAGAGGCTCGGCCATGGACTGAAATGGCACGGCGGGCACCTCAAAACCGCCTAGACGCCAGGCACAAAGCCAATGAGGACGGAACAGCGGACTCTGAAATTGATTGTGTATCAACGAATGCATCCGTAGGACGTCATTCCTCTGGTCCATGCGGAAGTTGTACAAAAAACAATGTTCAGTGAGTCTCTTGGCAAAATCCTTCCACAGTCGGAAACAATAAAAATCGAGAGGTTGCACAAAGCTCGTTGAACCCGCAGGGAAAACTTTGACCGCGACGACTTTCCCCGGAATGTTGTAGAGTTCTTGATCGTTGTGGCTTTGGTGGCGACTTCCAAGACTGGGCTCGGTACCAGAGACCTCCGCAACGATTTCTAGAGCTTGTTTGGCCTTGGCTTCCACTAATTCCTATAGGCTCCACGCCATGACCTGGACAGCAAGAAAGCTTTCGAACCAAAAGCGTTGTAGAGTGACCGAGCGACCCTCACAGAAGATCGATTGTCGATTGATTGAGAAGAATGATTGATTGGATGGATACTATCGCGGATTCCATGGAGCTAATTGTTGGTTCATATGATCTACGATAAGTTTATTATTCACCGGTCTGCTCCATTTCGGCAATCCCTCATTGGGGGACGGGGAACCATACATCATTGTCTTCGACTTCCGTATCTCTGAAGATTGAGGAACCGTTTTTAATGGAGAGTTCCACTTATAACTTCGCTCCGCGACCCTTGGTAGACGCAGTGGCTCGGATGAAACGGTGCCTGTAACGGAATTGGAGCACCCATGGCCCCGTGCAGTGGCCAGGATGAAAAGAGTACCTGTGACGGAATCGGAGCACCCATCGGTGCAAGGCCATCGCCTGCGCAGATGATACTTCGTTGCGCTTCCGGATCGACCCTGTCGATCTCGCCGGTAGATCGGATAGAGTTAGTGCGGGGATCTCTGAGATCATTGAAATCTTTGGTACTCTCGGGTTCAGTTTTCCCCTATATTAGACCTAACGGGAATAGGAGACATGTCTCATAATAGGGCAGACACGGTATATGTGAGGAACCAGCTCTAGAACCGGTTATCAATCATCGTTCTACACCACATCATAGGTCCTTTACTATGAGAGGACGTGGAAGGTTATTTTCAGAGTTTCCGAACCTCCAATCTGCAAACTCTGGGAGCGAGAATTCACCCGTTGGAATCCTCCGTTCCTGCACTCACTTTAGTGAAGGACCTGGGATTTTTTGCTTGTAAACCTCTTCGATGAACGTCTTCGCGACGGATCGGATTGCCATAATTTTTTTTCGTCCAACGGACGTCTCTAATGGGTCGTAGATGATATAACCCTCTATCGCTAAAATCTATCGCTCAGCGACTCGTGATGGTTCGATTGAACTCGATTTTGTTCGACTCCGGGACCCTTCTTGTTGTTGGTGTGCGGGCCTTGATCGGACGACCATCGGCTCCCCTCTGAAACGTTTTCCGTTGATCCAACGCCGTCGGATCTCTGAAGACGGTCGTCGGGGGCTTCTTCGACCACAACGGCCTGCGAGGACATCTTCCGGTTCTTCTATCGGATAAGTAAATACACAGTGAATGAATAATCACATGATTATTATCGAGTATCCATTTCGGCGCCTAACTAACTTGATGAGATCATCGAATCCGAACTCAATCGGATTCCAAACATTCAAGACGGTATACTCCCAGATACCCGAATCCCAGATGCCCGAATCCCACATTCCCGAATCTCACATACCAGAATCCCAGATGCCCGACGCTAGAAACTACTCTCTCCCCCGCCGAGCAAAAGACCGATTCATTCTGATCCAACGCCCTGAAAATTCCAATTGTAGACTGTCGCAAAAGTTACTGAATGTTTTCACTTGGATGACATCGAATAGACGTTTTAAGTTGGCGCCACTCGTTGAATTCAGTGATACGAAAGAAACACGTGAATCTTTTCGAAATGATAGAACACCTGAAGGATCACGAGAGAAAATTCAGTTCAAAATTGCTGCTGCTCCGTCTCGGCCATGATCCGCCGCCGACGAAAAACTCGACTTACGGAAATATCAATAGGAAGCTCATGAAATTCACGGATCCGTACGAGAAAAGGGAGACAAACCTAATCAGCTTCGTTCATCCGGTTGGTTCTGATTCATAGTTTGTGAAATGGATGTAAATTAAACCTTTGCAATAATATCGTAAACGGTATTTCATCGACTGCTCCATTCTTGCATCTCTGTTTGGAGCGTCGAAGAGCCTTGGATCAGAATGAATCCGGATTTGAGCTCGGCGGGGGGAGAGGGTAGTTTCTAGCGTCGGGCACCTGGGATCCTGGCACCTGGGATCCTGGCACCTGGGATCCTGGCACCTGAGATCCTGGCACCTGGGATCCTGGCACCTGGGATCCTGGCACCTGGGATCCTGGCACCTGGGATTCTGGTATCTGGGATTCGGGTATCTGGGATTCGGGCATCTGGCACCTAACCATTCAAGACGAGCACCAAGGTTTTTGTCCCGGTTTTTAGCTGACACGCTTTGTATTCTGGACTCCGATGCCAGAACTTCTGGTACCACACTAAAAATATCCGCACAAGAAGTTGTCGAAATTCGGGACGCTAAGCTTCCCGGTTTTCTCAATTTGGGGAGCTTGAGCTTCCCAAGCTTCCTGCTGGCGCCGCTGTTGAGTGACCTGGTTTCCAAGTGTGTTTGCGAGACGGATTATTCGAATGGACGGGCAAAGGGTACGTTGTCTAAGCAGTTCTTTATGTTACCGAAGCTATTTGACAAGAAACAGGCCGGACTTTCTCACACAATTCTCTTTACTTTGGGACCCTGCGGCAGCTCCTTCTAGCCCGCGCAACGAAGTGATCGTCACTCTCTACTTGGATCTACGTTTCGGGGAGAGATTTCTAGAAGTGCGCGCGGCCGGAAGTCTTCAAGAACTCTCGCGATGTCCCGCGCTACTGCCTAACAGGAATCCTTTATCGGTTATCTGTGACAATCGCTCTCTGCCAAGTCCGTTATCTAATACGGCAATACACCAATAATCTACCCATGTTGTAACAAAACAGGTAACGAAATAAGAACCTATCTATCTATCTATCCACCCTAAAGTCTTGCGTATAACGAACCCGGTTTTCCGGAAAAGTGTCGATCGTATGAAGAATTGTGAGAGGGAAGATTTCGAGTAAATTATGATCTATTGGTTCCAATTTCAATTCTGCGATCCTGTTGCGGCAGAATCCCATACGATCTCGGGGATCGAGGTGAGTATTTCGAAAGCAAAGCTGTCGCGCTTCCTCGATCCCTGATCGGTTGCCCGCAGAAGACGTTGATCTCCCTGGTTTAGTTGTCGGCGGCAAACCCGCCCGTCCAAGGTGGCTCGATCGAGAGCTTGATCGATTCCGCAGGTGGCAAGTTTGTGAAGGTGTCCCTGGGAATGAATCCGGACTCAGTCAGAAGAATTTGGATGAGCGATCTGAAAGGCTTATTGAAGCTCTCATAGCGCTCTTGTCTTAAATTTTTCGAGAAGCTTCCATCTCAGAGTCAAGATCCGCGCAAATCTCGACGGCTTATTCTCGCCAAGTTGAGCAACCTCAAAAGCGAGCTCTCGGAGAGCAGAAATCGTTGATTTGTACGCACGACTTGCTGTATCACGGGAACTCAGGGCAAATTCGCTGAAAATCGGCTCCTGATGCAACAACCGAACCCGCCGCAAAGAAGAACGCTATATAGAAGCTGAATGTGCCCATCGGAGCGCAAGCAACCACAAGACGTCAGTCAGCTAGAATGGTCAGAGATGGCTTCACATCGACTCGAAACCGATTTTCAGGGCTTCCTGAGGCGCTGCATCGCGAGAGAGTGTTGTTTGTCTAGATTGTCTAGTTTCGGGCGATTGCGTTTGTTCCGATCCCAGAACCGCGCTGGAGAGGCTCCCAGGGAGTTCAAGTATCTATTTCCATCATTCGCGGTCGATTGTCACAGTGAGAGACAAGACAAATGATGGCTCTATCCTCGGCAAGCGTCGGAAGAAACATCAGAAATATGACCGATGACTTGATCGATGCAGCGACGAGTGCGGCTTTCGCATACAGAAGCGGCTGTATACTGCTCTGGCGAGATGAAAAAGTCCCGTCAATCGGAGTAGGAATTGTCCTTCCTCTCAGATGTTGTTCTGTTTGACGTTACCTGTTCACATTCCAGCCGCAGCCCCGTGCCAAGGATCCAGGGAACCCACTTTCTAATCGAAGTCATGGCTCATGGTGGAGCGGCATTCGGCGAAGAATTCTCCGAAACCGGTTTTGACGACCTTAGTGAATGCGCGCTCCGCGAGCAGCTCAACCGACGTGTATCCTCGGTTCTACTGGCGACTAGAACGAGAATTGGAGATTTGCACAGGAGCTCGCCACTATCCGCTCGCTCCTACTGCTGCTGCTGCATGAGCGGGATCTGCAGGAATGTGGCACATCCTCCGCTCCAGATCCTCCACAGTGAGACTGTTGGCTGCTTGAAACAGCGCCTTTCCCTCGCTATACACACGCGCTCGTCTACGTTCTAAAATGTAAATAAAACAGAGCATTCCCGATCCAACTGTCGTTGGGCAAGCATCGCCTACTGATTCTCCACACGCACACCGTTCACCTAACAGAGACAGTCAACCTTATCCGCTGAAATGGTTCGAAACCACTCTGATGCGCACCCCTTCCCTCAGAGTTGCTGTCAGCAAATCGCCGCGAGTATTGAGGCTCCGCGTCAAGCGACTCTTGACCGTTTCCTTCGCCTGCAAAACCGTGTATTGAATCAGGGCAAGCTGAAACAGCTTTCCGAACCCTTCGTTAATCGAGCATTCCGGAGGTCTCATGTCAGATGAGTCCTAAGGAAACAGTGAGAAATTGCGAAACAAACTGCGGGGTGTCTCAGTTCTACTCCGTTGTGACCTTGAAGGGAAATTCTAGCACTCCGAAGACATCCGGCCATAACAGTTCGAGGTCTTCTTGAACGCGTCCTCACGGATTCTGAAGCTCTTTCCACTGGGACTGAGGGACTCAATGAGATTCCCTATGCAGTCGGGCTCCTTCTGGGAGGTCAACAATCACCTGGGCATGCCTCGCTCCGACCCATCCACGTGAGAAAACTCACACGTGCAATTACACATCGCTGCTACTCAAACTGTCGGGATTCAAATTCCAGCGATAATTTTCCGGAAGCTGGATGCTGATCCACCAGAGAAGCTTGCGAGAATCAGGCGAGAAGACTGATGCTCCAAGAGGAAATCGGACGAGATCGCGAATTGTGATTCTGACGACTCTTGAACTGCTGAGCGTTTCAGACGTTGAAATAATGTTCACGGATTAGAGAAACTATAGCCCCCAGTCGCACGTTTGTCAACTATCCACTATCGAATGAGGATCAGATCAAGATCATCAATTGGAGAATGCTTGAACCAGCTTGAAGCCACCATACTCATGGCTCGAGCTGATAACTCAACTCCCGCGAGAATCGGGTGTGCCCGTCATGCCGCGTAGGAGGGGAAGTATACTGAGCCGCTGATCATCCCCGCATCAGGGTTAACCGTTGTACAAGAAGACTTCGGAAACTCCCACACGAGATCAATCGTCCTTGAGAGGAAACAGATGACTAAGAATCATTCAATCAACCTGATTGCTATATTGGATCATCGGTAATGAATCTATTGTACACCACCCCACACAATTCAACCAATAACCCTATGACAAACACTATATAAAATATATCATATACTATATCCTTTTCCCGAAGACTTCCAACAGCTGCAGGTAATACATCTCTCGAATCGCCCTCGAAAGGGGACTTTCTTCCTATCGGTTCAGTCTCCGAAAACCGTCAGTTCAATTCTCGGAAAATTATTGAGGTTGCTCTCACTCAGCGAATGACAACGATGGTCTCAAATCAGCTAACAGATCTATCGCATCGCGACTCATCGCACAATCCACGACGTCGAGCTTCCGAAGGTGGGGACAGTGGTCTCGCAAAGCATGGAGACTTCGATCCGTGAGCGATAGACAGTCCCGCAATATCAGGGTTCTCAGACGCGGCAAACATCGCACGGCCGATATCAGACCGACGTCCTTGATCCAGATACAGCTCGTAAGGTCGAGGTACTCCAAGCAAACGTGATGCCTGGCAATGCTGACCAAAGCCCTATCCGTCAACCAAAAACACGATCCGATCTTTAGCAACGTCATATCCAAGGCTCCGATCCCGTTTCCAAACGACCGGTATGAGATTCCTTTAGCACCCGTGATTTCCAAGCTTCGTAGATGCTTCAATTGGTGGAATCTACATACTCCGTCATTCGTCAGTCCGGAACTGAACGCGAGGTTGAGTTTTTCGAGTTTTTTGAAATTGTCGCAAATTATCATGAAACATTCGGAGTCGAGCTTGGAGCAATAGCACAGTTTGAGGACCCGGAGATCTTCGAGTGATGCGAGTTGACGTAATGCTTCCACGTCGCACTGTGTTCCACTCAAATCGAGATGCTGCAGTTCCGTCAATGCCCTCAGGCTACCCAAAGAGTTGCTGTCGATTCGCTGGCAACCGTCCAGATTGAGATGTCGCAGTTTTTCGAGCTGAACGATCCGCTGGAGGCTCTGGTTTGAGATCAGCTCACACCAGCCGAGGTCTAGATATTCCAAGTCGGGAGTCTTCGTGAGGATACACTCCAGATGATCGTCATTGGTCCGCCGCCGGGTTCGTTCGAGCGACAGAAGACGCAGTTTCGAGCATTCCCCGATCGCTTCGTAAGCTTCCGCCGTCAGCTCATTGCAACCGTCCAGTCGTAGGCTATTCAGACTTCCACGATAGAGTTCCAAGATGTGAGTCAGGGCTTCGTCGTTGATGCGCATATTAATAAAATCCAGAGCGACGAAGTCCTGCTCCGATCTCATCATACAGGCGAGAACGTTCTGGAAATTCAACCTGGCAATAGGGAATCTGTAATCTTCCAGACAGAGGGACGTGATGTTGGGCATGAGCATGAGCAGTTGATTGACCGACGCATCTGTCAAAGATCGATTTCCTCGCAGGGACAGGTGTCGAACATTACGCAATGATTGTTGGATTTTTGCGACGCAAATGTGATCGGGAGGCTTGAAGAGACCCTGCGACATCATCATGTAGCGGCAACCTGTTGAACAGAGTCCTTGGTTTACTCTCCTGTAGATCTTCGAGGAAATCCTGAAACATACGTTCGAAGATCAAACGTCGACGCATTGAGAAATCAAGAAGTACCTGTGAGTTCCAGGGATTGCAGCCTCTGACACCCTTCAAGAATCGCACGGAATACTTCGGCCGATAGATCACAGTTCTCGAGCTGCAAACTGACGAGGTCTCCTGCGATACGCGCCCAGAACTCCGGGTGAAACTCGTGCAGCCGCCCTGCGAAGTTCACGGGAAAAAAGCGCTCACAATCGAGCTTCAAATCTAACGGTAGATGATACCACTATATCCGCTAAAGTAAAAGATCTGAGATCATTCTTCTTACCATCACGGATTTTCAAGTTCGCATATTGACGATGGCTGCGAAGCATAGTGGGGGTCGCTCTCTGCAGGTCAGCGACGCGTAGAACCAGGCAGATGTCCTCCAATAAACGCGAGGAGGAAACAATCTCAGCCCATTGCTCGCATACCAAGGCTGCACTCAAACGGTCTCGGCGCCGGAGAAGCAAAAGGATTTTGTCGAGCACCTGGAAGAGCATCACCAATTATTGTGAGACACGGGCCCAAAAGGGAGATCGCTTTCTCGGCCATCGATCTCCACTCCAACTGAGCGTTCGGATGCTCCACCGATCGAAAACTCTCAATTTCAGAGAAATATCAGCACAAACCTCAGTTGGAAGCTCCTCCATATTCTTCACGTACACTGCACCGGCACGGTCGATATCCTAGCTCTGTGAATCCTCAATCTCAGCATATATTAAACTCGAATCCTTCTCGGTCACTGGCAGTCACCGCATGCTTGTGAGTTGCATTTCTGGTGATCGCTCATCTCCTCGAAACAAAATGTCCGCCCGGCAGATTTTTCAGACGTGCAGAGAACGACGCGCTGGCCGAGATATGTGGTTCCACGTCGGCACGAACTCGATCATGAACCCACCGGCGCTGCATCGCAAGAAGTCTAGTGTCGGGCGATAGCGTTTGTTCCGAGCTCAAAACCGCAACCGACTCGCGCTGGAGCGCCCCTCACGCAGTTCAGGTATCTCTTTCGACCATTCGCGGTCAATTGCCACCTTGCCTCGGGCAGTGGAGGGACGAAACATCAGAAATATACCAATCAACGATAAACATAGCAACCTTGATAGATGTTTTCCCGCCGAGCGCGTACTTACAAATGACCAGATTGTGCTCTGACGAGCTCGAAGACTTCGAAGAAACCTTGTTTCTGTTCAATGATCCTGGTCGTGCGGCTTCCGGCGAAGAATTTCCCGGTCCGCGGACAGCTCGATGGTGCGAAACCACTCAGATGCGCACTCCTTCCCTGCGGCTTCTTGCGAAGCCTTGTCCCCAAGCGTGGCAAGCTGCAGACGGCTTTCCGGACTCTCGGCTGGTCGAACATTTCCAGATCCTCCGAGGGGTCTCAAGAAAGCCCTGAGCATTCGGAAAAAAATCTACGGGGCGTCACAGTTCCTGTATTTTGTGACCTCGAGATTCTCATGGTGTGGAGACATCCGGTCATAGCAGTTTGGGGTCTCCTTGGACGCGTCCTCACGAATTCTGAAGCTCTTTCCACTGGGACTGAGGGGCTCCATGAGGTTCTTTATGCGGCCGGTCTCCTCCGGGGAGGTCAAGGAGCACCGGGGCTTTCTCCGATACAATCTATGACGTGAATCTATTCACACGACCAATTACACATCGCTACCACTCCAGATTGTCGGCAGTCAAATTCCAGCGGCAGACGTCTGGAAGCGGAACGCTGATCTGCAAGAAAAGCCTTCCAAGCGAGGAGCGCCGGAGCTCGAGAGAATCAGGAGAGAAGGCTGATACTTTTTTTTTGATGGGAAAACACTTTTATTTTGGTAAAAGGGTGGGTATAACAGTTAATTGTTTATCACAGATACGATTCTCCAAGCAAAATGGCTTTGGAGTTTATTCGTCGTTGCGCGTGAACTTGGCGCTAGGACGAAGCCTCTTCTCGATGTCGTCGTCCTGAGCTCAAAAAATTCATCGAATATCTCGTCGTTCTTCATCAGCTTGTTCAGAGTTACGAGATCAACTTTCTTCAGGCGTTCGATGATGTCGACGATTTCCAGGGTTCCTCGGTCGAGTCGGCATCGATGCTCGACTCTCTTCAGGAATTTGTTCTGTACTTTCTTCAGTTTTTCGATGTCACCTTTCGCGTTTGGGTTCCACACTGCGCCCGCGTAGATCAGAATTGGGACTACATGCGAGCAGAATAGCTTGATGTAGGCCGATGGGGAGGTCAGCGTGAACGCTCGCATGATCCAGGCCCCGACCGGCGATGCTCTCTTTACGACGTCCGCAACGTGTCGTTGGAAGCCGAAGTCTTCCGTCATCAGAACTCCGAGGTCTCTCGCCTCCCTGACTTGAGCGATGGTTACTCCGCCAAGGGAGTACGCACGTCTAGTGTTGCGGCCACCTAGGTGCAGAACTGAACACTTGTGCATCGAGAGACTCAAACCCATTCTTAACGACCATTTTGTGAAGTCGTCTAGGGTTTTCTGGAGTTCCTCTCTCTGCTCGTCGGTGTTGACACACGCTACCAACTTCACGTCGTCCGCGTAGACATACAACTGGATTGGTTCCCGGATCACGTACTTCACCTGGTCGATAAAGAACAGGAAGAGTGTTCCGCCCAAGAGCGTCCCCTTGGGACACCCCGTTGTTGCCAGTGCGGTCTTCGATAGGGAGTCTCGGATTTTCACTTTGAAATTTCTGTCGCGCAGAATTTCGGAAATCCATCTGAGGAGTTTGCCTCCCACTCCTTTGGCCGGTAACGTTGACATGAGCAGATCGTGTGGCATTGTTTCGAACGCGTTCTTGAAATCCGTGTAGATCACATCCACTGAATTCCCGTCATTGAGATCGTTCGCAACCCGGTTGGTGAACCGTAGAAGGCTGTCCGTTGTCGACCTGTTGCGACGGTACGCGAACTGTCTAGGTGAGAGAAGCCCTTGCTGTTCGGCGTTCTGCATGATGCGGTTGCATATGAGTTTCTCAAGGATTTTGCAGCTTACCGGTGTAAGTGACAAGGGGCGCTTGTTAAGCGGGTCGGTGCGCGAGCCTTTCTTATGCACTGGTGCAACCCAGGCACTCTTATAGAGAATGGGCAGTTGGGACGAGTCGAGCGATCGTCGAAAGAGGATTCCTAGCGGTTTCGCCAGACCCACTGCTGCTCTCTTGAAGAATCCGGAAGGCAACCCCTCCGGGCTTCCGCTCCACTTCGTTTTCATCTCTGATATTGCCGAGAGAATCGCGTGTTCTCCGACGTCGACGTCGTCGGCCGGTACGGTGTCTCTCGGTATTAGGACGAGTGTTGAGGAGGGATGTATCTTCGGGGCTGTCCTGTAGGTCTTCTCGAACAGGTCGCGAAGGAGGTTCGCCTTTCCGTCGTCGTCTAGGACTTTGGAGCCGTCGGGCGCGACCAAAAGAGACAGGTCGTCTCGCAGTCGAAGCCTCGTCGCTGCATACCCGAAAAATCTTATCGGGTCGCGTGAATTCACTATTGTGTTCTCAAGAATACTTCGCTGGCGGTGGAGTGATCTCTGAAGCTGTCGCTGCAGGTGTTCTTTCTCGCCTTCATTAGAGCTTTTGTCAATTCTCTTGATGGTTCTTTCGATAAAAGCGGATATCTCTCGTTGTCTGGACTCTGAGGCAACTGGGACGAACTTGTCAACTACCTCGATTTACTTCAAGAGTAAATCGGACGAAATCGCGGATTGTGATTCCGAAAACTCTCAAACCTCAACTTCCCATCGCTGAGCGGTTCAGGCGTTGAAAGAATTTATAGGGCTTAGTTGCAAGTTCCTCAATTCCGTGGTAGTGGCGATAGAATCAAGATCATAATTTGGGGAATGGTTGAACCAGCTCGAAGCCACCATGCCCATGGCTCGAGCTGATGACCCAACTTCCACGAGAATCGGGTGTGCCCGTCATGCCGCGCAGGAGGGAAAGTATACTGAGCCGCTGCTCATTCTCGCATCTAGGTTCACTGTTGTTGAAAAGATTTCAGGAACATCCGCAGGAGATCGATTGTCCTTGAGAGGAGACTATGAATCGTTCAATCAACTCCTTCGAATCATTTCGAATGAATTTATTCTTCAGCAGCCTGTGCAATTCAATCAATAGCTCCATGAACAACAATATATTATTACAAACCATATCCTATCGAATATCGACAGCTAAAGGTTATTTATTATGTGAATTGCTCGCAAAATGAGACTTTCTTGCAATCGGTTCACTCTTCCGAAGACGTTAGTCTCAACGATCGAAGTGAAATCGCTCTCATCTAGCCAATGTCAAGGATGGTCTCAGATGAGCAAACAAATCTATCGCATCGGCAGTCATCGAGCAACCTTCTACGTTGAGCTTCCGAAGGTGGGGACAATGATCTTGCAAAGCTTGGAGACTTCGATCCGTGAGCGACCGACAGATCCGCAATATCAGAGTTCTCAGACGCGGCAAGCGTTGCACGGCTGATATCAGACCGACGTCCGTGATTTGATCATTACCCGAAAGGTCGAGGTACTCTAAGTGAATGTGATGGTTGGCAATGCTGACCAAAGCCCCGTCCGTCAACAATGAACACGATCCGATGTCGAGCAACTTAATATCCGGGGCTCCGATCCAGTATCCAAACGATCGGTCTGAGATTCTTACAGCACCCGGGATACACAGGCTTCGTAGATATTTCAACTGGTTGAGTTTACATCCCTCTGCATCCGTTAGTTTGGGAGTGAGATCGGGGCTGAGGTTGAGTTTCTCGAGTCTCTTGAAATTGTCGCAAATTATCACAAAACATTCTGCGTCGAGGTTGGAACATAAGCTCAGATCGAGTGTCCGGAGATCTTTGAGTGACGCGAGTTGGCGGATTGCTTCCACGTCGCATTTTGTGTTACCCAAATTGAGATGTCGTAGTTCCGTCAATGCCCTCAGGCTACTCCAGGCGTCGATGCCGATTCCGTAACAAGAGTGTAGACTGAGATGTCGCAGTTTCTTTAGTTGGACAATCAGCCGAATGCTTTGACTCGAAATATGCGGACAAAAGTCGAGGTCCAGATATTCCAAGTCGGGAGTCTTCGTGAGGATGCACTCCAGATTATCATCATTTGTTGGAGAGAGTGACAGAAGACGCAGTTTCGAGCATTGTCCGATAGCATTGTAGGCGCTTGGCGTCAGCTCATTGCAACGGTCCAAACGCAGGCTCGTCAGACTTTCGCGATAGATCACCACGATCTGAATCAGGGCTTGGGCGTTGATGCTTGTGCAACTGAAATCCAGGTCGACGAACTCCTGCTCCGATCTCATCATTAAGGCGAGAACGTTCTGGAAATTGAGTCTAACACGGACGGGTTCGAAATAGTCAATATTCGAAGTTCGATATATAACCGGAGCCAGACAGAGGGACGTGATGTTGGGCATAAGCGTGAGCATTTCATTGAACGACGCGTCTGACAAGTCTTGATTCTTTCGCAGGGACAGGTGTCGAACATTACGCAACGATTGTTGAATTTTCGAGACGCAAATGTGATTGGGAGTCCGGAAGAGGCTCCGCGACATCATCATGTTGCGGCAACCTGTTGAACAGAGTTTTCGGTTTACTCTCCTGTAGATCTTCGGGGAAATCTTGAAACATACGTTCAAAGATCAAACGTCGACGCATCGAGAAATCATTGAATACCTGTGAGTTCAAGGTATTGTAGCCTCTGACACCCTTCGAGAATCGCACAGAACACGTCGGCCGATAGATCACAGTTCTCCAGCTGCAAACCGACGAGGTCTCCTGCGATACGCGCCCAAAACTCCGAGTGAAACTTGTACAGCGGCCCTGCGAAGTTCACGAAAAAAAAACACTCACAATCGAGCTTCAAATTCAACGATACATGATACCGCGAATGTAGCTAAAATATCAAAGACCTGAGATATTTTTTTTACCGTTACAGATTTTTAAGTGCGCGTATTGACGATGGCTGTCAAGCAGAGTTGGGGTCGCTCTCCGCAGGTCAGCGACGCAAAGAACCAGGCAGATATCCCTCAATAAACGCGAGGCGGAAACAATCTCAGACCATCGCTTGCATACCAAGGCTGCACGAAGACGGTCTGGGCCCCGGAGACGCAAAAATATATTTTCCAGCAGCTGAAAGAGCATCAACAATTATTGCGGGACACGGGGCCAAAAGGGAGATTGCTTTCCAAGTGCCAATTGTCAAACCATCCACTCCAGCATTCGTCAGAGAAATACCGACACAAACCTCAGTTGGAAGTTCCTCCATATTTTTCACGTACACTTCACCGACACCGTTTATATCTTAGCTCGACAAGTCCTCAGTCTCCGCGCATAATAAACTCAAATCTCTCTCGGTCACTGGCGGTCACCGAACGCTGGTCGGTGGTGAACTTCATTCTTGGTGATCGTTCATCTCCTCGAAACGAAATTGCCACCCGGCAGCTTTTCCAGACGTGCAGCGCACGTCGCCGAGATATGTGGCTTCACGTCGACGCGATCTCGATCACAAGAACTTCAATCTGCGCCGCATCGCGAGAGAGTTCTGTTTGCCCAGTTTCGGGCTACTGCGTTCGTTCCGATCCCAAAACTGCAGCCGACTGGCACCGTAGCGGCTCCCACGAAGTTCAAGTATCTATTTCGACCATTCGCGGCCGATTGGCACAGTGAGCAACCAGACAAATGAAGCTTGATACTCGGCAGGCGTCGAGCGAAACATCGGAAATACAACGATTCACGACAAATTGGAAACCCGGATCATACAGAAAACCCCATTTGACCTTCTGCGGGCCACGATCCCTTGGGAGGGTCTGATCCCGGATTCTTTGACTTCGATTCTCGCGGCCTACTGATCCTCGGACATACTATCCGGCCATTCCATTGGCTTCTCGATTTTCACGAATTGCGTCAGATTCTGGTGAAGGATAAGATACTGCTGTCTTGAGTCTCGATTGAGCCGGTGTGGATATCGTGAATGGCGCTGCCGATCTCAGATCGTATTCCGGAATCGAGGTCGAAGAAGGCATAGATCGTGACGCCCAGGAGAGAACTTTCTAGGACTCGGTCTAATCTTGCACCAAACTCTTCGTCTCAGCTGGGATCCGAGCTCAGTGTTCGTCTCGCTCCCGATCCAGAAACCCACGCCATGACCTGGACAGCACGAAAGCTCTCGAACCAAAAGCGTTGCAGAGTGATCGGGTGAGTCGCGGGCGCGCTTGAACGAAGGATCTGTGTCTTCAGAGGTGTGATCCCGATCTGATTTATGGCCTCAACACAACATCAAGCACGAGTTGGCGGCTCAAACGGATATTTTCTCATCATCTGGAGAGATTCATGCACCGTCCCATCTCATCAAGATCATCCGCGTCAAGATCAACCAACCCCGCATCTGGGGGCTGTAGGAGAATCTCCATCGGGCCGTCCTCACAGGACTCTCACAGAAGATCGATGGTCTATTGATTATGAAGAATGATTGATTGTATGGATACTATGGTTCGTATGATCTGCAATAAGATTATTATTCATCGGTCTGGTCCATTATGGCAATCCCTCATTGGGGGACGGGGAACCATACATCATTGTCTTCGACTTCCGTATCTCTGAAGATTGAGGAACCGTTTTTAACGGAGAGTTCCACTTATAACTTCGCTCCGCGACCCTTGGTAGACGCAGTGGCTCGGATGAAACGGTGCCTGTAACGGAATTGGAGCACCCATAGCCCCGTGCAGTGGCCAGGATGAAAAGAGTACCTGTGACGGAATCGGAGCACCCGTCGGTGCAAGGCCATCGCCTGCGCAGATGATACTTCGTTACGCTTCCGGATCGACCCTGTCGATCTCGCCGGTAGATCGGATAGAGTTGGTGCGGGGATCTCTGAGATCATTGAAATCTTTGGTACTCTCGGGCTCAGTATTCCCCCTATATTAGACCAAACGGGGATAGGAGACATGTCTCATAATAGGGCAGACACGGTATATGTGAGGAAGCAGCTCTGGAACCGGTTATCAATCATCGTTCCACATCACATCATAGGTCCTTTACTGTGAGAGGACGTGGAAGCTTATTTTCAGAGTTTCCGAACCTCCAATCTGCAAACTCTGGGAACCGCCATCCAGCAGTGAGCGAGAATTCACCCTTTGGAATACTCCGTTCCTGCACTCACTTTAGTTCTACTCATTTCTACTCCGTTGTGACCGCGAATTGTGATTCTGACGACTCTCGAACCTCAAGTTCACATCGCTGAGCACGTTCCTCAATTCCGTGATAGTGGCGATCAAAAGATCATCATTTGCAGAATGGTTGAACCAGCTCGAAGCCACCATACCCATGGCTCGAGCTGATGACTCAACTCCCGCGAGAATCGGGTGTGCCCGTCATGCCGCGCAGGAGGGAAAGTATACTGAGCCGCTCATCATTCTCGCATCAAGGTTCACTGTCGTTCGAAAAGACTTCAGGAACCTCCACAGGAGATCGATTTTCTTTGAGAGGAGACTAGGAATCATTCAATGAACCTGATGGCTCCTTCGAATAATTTTGAATGAATTTATTGTTTATCACCCTGTGCAATTCAATCAATAACTCTATGAACAACAATTTATCATAACAAACCAAATCCCATCGAACACCGACAGCTAGAGGTTACTTATTACTTGAATCGCTCGCAAAATGAGACTTTCTTGCAATCGGTTCTCTCTTCCGAAGACGTTAGTCTCAACACTCGAAGTGAAATCGCTCTCATCTAGTAAATGTCAAGGATGGTCTCAGATGAGCAAACAAATCTATCGCATCGGCAGTCATCGAGCAACCTTCGACGTTGAGCTTCCGAAGGTGGGGACAATGATCTTGCAAAGCTTGGAGACTTCGATCCGTGAGCGATCGACACTGCTGCAATATCAGAGTTCTCAGACGCGGCAAGCGTTGCACGGCCGATATCAGGCCGACGTCCGTGATTTCATTACAGAACGAAAGGTCGAGGTACTCTAAGCGAATGTGATGGTTGGCAATGCTGACCAAAGCCCCGTCCGTCAACAATGAACACGATTCGATGTTGAGCAACTTAATATCCGGGGCTCCGATCCAGTTTTCAAACGATCGGTCTGAGATTCCTACAGCACCCGGGATACACAGGCTTCGGAGATGCTCCAACTGGTTGAGTTTACATCCCTCGGCATCCGTTAGTTTGGGAGTGAGATCGCGGCTGAGGTTGAGTTTTTCAAGTCTCTTGAAATTGTCGCAAATGATCACAAAACATTCGGCGTCGAGGTTGGAACATAAACTCAGATCGAGAGTCCGGAGATCTTTGAATGACGCGAGTTGGCGGATTGCTTCCACGTCGCAATGGGTGCTACGCAAATTGAGATGTCGCAGTTCCGTCAATGCCCTCAGGCTACTCCAAGCGTCGATGCCGATTCCGTAACAAGAGTGTAGACCGAGATGTCGCAGTTTTTTGAGTTGGACAATCAGATGAAGGCTCTGACTCGAGATCAGCTGACAGAAACTGAGGTCCAGATATTCCAAGTCGGGAGTCTTCGTGAGGATGCACTCCAGATTATCATCATTTGTCGCATCAGTTCGAGGGAGGGACAGAAGACGCAGTTTCGAGCATTGTCCAATCGCTTCGCAAGCTTTGGCCGTCACCTCATGGCAAAACTTCAAACGCAAGCCCGTCAGACTTTCACGACAGAGTCCCACGATCTGAATCAGGGTTCCGTCGTTGATATTCGTGCAACTGAAATCCAGATCGACGAAGTCCTGCTCCGATCTCATCATAGAGGCGAGAACGTTCTGGAAAGTAAGACTAACAGGGACGGACTGGAAATAGCCAATATTCGAAATTCGATTTATAACCGGAGTCAGACAGAGGGACGTGATGTTGGGCATAAGCGTGAGCATTTCATTGAACGACGCGTCTGACACGTCTTGATTCTCTCGCAGGGACAGGTGTCGAACATTACGCAACGATTGTTGAATTTTCGCGACGCAAATGTGATTGGGAGTCCGGAAGAGGCTCCGCGACATCATCATGTTGCGGCAACCTGTTGAACAGAGTTTTCGGTTTACTCTCCTGTAGATCTTCGGAGAAATCTTGAAACATACGTTCAAAGATCAAACGTCGACGCATCGATAAATCAGTGGATACCTGTGACTTCAAGGGATTGTAGCCTCTGACACCCTTCAAGAATCGCACAGAACACGTCGGTCGATAGATCACAGTTCTCCAGCTGCAAACTGACGAGGTCTCCCGCGATACGCGCCCAAAATTCCGAGTGGAACTCGTACAGTGGCCCTGCGAAGTTCACGGGAAAAGAAGCACTCACAATCGAGCTTAAAATTTAACAATACATGATACCGCGAATGTAGCTAAAATATCATAGACCTGAGATATTCTTTTTACCGTTACAGATTTTCAAGTTCGCGTATTGACGATGGCTGTCAAGCAGAGTGGGGGTCGCTCTCTGCAGGTCAGCGACGCGTAGAACCAGGCAGATGTCCTCCAATAAACGCGAGGCGGAAACAATCTCAGCCCATCGCTTGCAAACCAAGGCTGCACTGAGACGGTCTGGGCCCCGGAGACGCAAAAATATCTCATCCAGCAGCTGAAAGAGCATCAACAATTATCGCGGGATACGGGCCCAAAAGGGAGATCGCTTTCTAAGTGCCAATTGTCAAACCATCTCCTCCAACATTTCCTCTCGCAATTCTCTCGGCTGGCAGCTCGATCTTCACTCCAACTAAGCGTTCGGGGCTCCACCGATCGAAAATTTTCGTCAATTTTTCAGAGAAATACCGACACAAACCTCAGTTGGAAGTTCCTCCATATTTTTCACGGACACTTCACCGATCTTAGCTCAACAGATCCTCAGTCTCCGCGCATAATAAACTCAAATCTCTCTCGGTCACTGGCAGTCACCGAACGCTGGCCAGTGGTGAGCTGTGTTTTTGGTGATCGTTCATCTCCTCAGGACAAAATTGTTGCCCGACAGATTTTTCAGATGTGCAGCGCACGTCGCCGAGATATGTGGCTTCACGTCGACGCGATCTCGATCACAAGAACTTCAATCTGCGCCGCATCGCGAGAGAGTGCTGTTTGCCCAGTTTCGGGCTATTGCGTTCGTAGCGGCACTGTAGCGGCCTCCACGAAGTTCAAGTGTCTATTTCGACCATTCGCGGCCGATTGGCACAGTGAGCGACTAGACGAATGACGGCTTGATCTTCGGCAGGCGTCGAGCGAAACATCGGAAATACAACGATTCACGACAAACATGGTAACATTGATCGATGTTTTTGCGGAAAGCGCGTACTCACAGGCGGCCGGATACTGTTCTGGTGAGCTCGAAAAGTGCCGGCGATCGGAGCCTATGTCCAGCGGGCCCTGGTGTCTGGCGGGTACTTTGTGCTGAGGCTAGAATTGGAAACCCGGATCATACAGAAAACCCCATTTGACCTTCTGCGGGCCACAATCCCTTGGGAGGGTTTGATCCCGGATTTTTTGACTTCGATTCTCGCGGCCTACTGATCCTCGGACATACTATCCGGCCATTCCATTGGCTTCTCGATTTCCACGAGTTGTGTCAGATTCTGGTGAAGGATAAGATATTTCTGTCTAGAGTCTCGATTGAGTCGATGTGGATATCATGAAAGCGCCGCCTATCTCAGATCGTATTCCGGAATCGAGGTCGAAGAAGGCATAGATCCCAGATACGCGACCACGTTAAGCGTGGCGCCCAGGAGAGAACTTTCCAGGACTCGGTCTGATCTTGCACCAAAGTCTTCGTCTCAGTTGGGATCCAAGCTCAGTGTTCGTCTCGCTCCCGATCCAGAAACCCACGCCATGACCTGGACAGCACGAAAACGTTAGAACAAAAAGCGTTGCAGAGTGATCGAGCGAGTCGCGGGCGCGCTGGAACTATGTATTACGAAGGATCTGTGACTTCAGAGGTGTGATCCCGATCTGATTCATGGCCTCAACACAACATCAAGCACAAGTTTGCGGCTCAAACGGATATTTTCTTATCATCTGGAGAGATTCATGCGCCGTCCCTTCCCATCAAGATCAACCAACCCCGCATCTGGGGGCTGTAGGAGAATCTCCACCGGGCCGTCCTCACAGGACTCTCACAGAAGATCGATTGTCTATTGATTGTGAAGAATGATTGATTTGATGGATACTATCACCGAATTCATGAAGCTAATTGTTGGTTCGTATGATCTACGATAAGTTTATTATTCACCGGTCTGCTCCATTTTGGCAATCCCTCATTGGGGGACGGGAAACCATACATCATTGTCTTCGACTTCCGTATCTCTGAAGTTCGAGAATCTGCTGTTTTGCTTGTACACCTCTTCGATGAACGTTTCCGCGACGGATCGGATTACCATAATTCTTTTCCGTTCAACCGATGCCTGAAATGCGTCGTAGATGATATCACCCTCTATCGCTAAGATCTATCGCTTCGCGACTCCTCGAGGGAATCTCAAACGCGACAAACACAGACGCGAGCACAGCTCGGAAGTTCAAAGTGCTCCGCGTGTAGTGGCGGCGCCAGCATGTAGCTCCAGAATAGGAGCTTTCGACCCTACTCCTCCTACTGATTGTTGCTTTTTGATCCGAGAACTATTGGGAATTCCGTGTGGGAACACAAATACGAATTATCATCTCGCTTGATGATATTTGAAAAACGCCATAGCCAATCAGTCGAGTTTCGTAGGGCAGTTCCGGCTCATCCCGACCTTCGATCTGAAAGCTTGGATAGTTATAAGAATAAACTCCAGCGTTCCGTTCGTGTGTGGGCGTTGGCGGTGACAACCACAGCAACACAGTTTAGCTTCATGAAAAATATTGGCTGGCGACGCCACCTTCCCCGTGAACGTGATGGTTGAAGTCGATATCGTTCGACTCCGGAACCCTTCTCGATCAGACGGCCATCGGCAGGACGTTTTCCGTTGATCCGCCGCTAACGGATCTCTGAAGACGGTAGTCGGGGGCTTCTTCGACCAAAACGGCCCGCGAGGACATGTTCGAGGCGACATCTTCCGGTCATTCTCTCGAGAAGGGCGGCGATGTGGTTTGTAGATGGGGGTATGTCAATATTCATCCATTCATGTCAGATGGATGAGGAAATACACAGTGAATGAATAATCACATGATTATTATCGAGTATCCATTTCGGCGCCAGTTATAACCATCATATTCGATGACGTTCACATCCCGAAGCTGAGCTCCGAATACCGTCGCGTCGCTCCCGTAATCTTCGTATTTCATTCCCATGATGTCCGTCATGAATGTCTTGGCAACACATTTCACCTGCTTTCCCTCATCCTGAATGCTCTGATCGAAGTTTTTGATCCAAAGCTTGATAATCTCCAAACAAGGCTCAAACTTACCCCGTTCGCAGCCTCGACGCGTCATCTCCAAGAAGTCGTACTTTGAATACAGTGAGTTCTCGTTATTCGCGGTCAATTGGTTCCAGGCCCCTCCGCGAATGGCAGATTTCCGCGAATAGTGAATCATCTTTTTTTATCGTTGTCGCCCTCCTAAGGTAGGGGTCCGGAGAGGCGTCATGTGAATATTATGACGCCGTTCCCCTAGAAGATGTGATAGTGTAGCTTGTCGTTGAGTATTCCGCGGACGAGTCGCAGAAATTTCTGAAGGATTCGAATTCCAATTGGCGCGCTGACCATCCAGCGACGGTGTGAGGAATAGGTGGAGAGTGCTTACCCTAAAGTCCCGCGTATAAGGGACCCTGTTTCTGACCATGAAAGGGTTCAGTACTCTGCTCGACGACAAGAAATGTGTGTCCTGGGACTTCGTCATGGTAGATCTCTTGCGGATTAACGATGTAGAATTTTCAGAGCACAAATTTTCCATCAGTCAGGGAGAGTTCTGAACCCTTTTCTGGTCAGAAACAGGGTCCCTCATACGCGGGACTCTAGAGAATTTGAATTCGAATTCCCCCCGCCGGGAATCGTTCCCACTCAACCCTTGACGCGGTCTTCGGCGGATGATGGCTGCAGCGGCTCTTTCCATTCCAATCATCCATTTGGCATCGAGGTCGGGAATTGGAAAAACCGCGAATAAGCGAGGTTCGCGAATAACGAGTCCGCGAATAACGAGGACTCACTGTATATGGTCTGAGGAGTCCTCCATCTTCATGTAAATGTTCAGAATAGTTCCGTTGTGGTCATCGTTCGCGAGCCCAGAGATTGCTGGAGATAGCCTCTTGGCCCCCATTCTGACTCTCAGATTTGTCAGATTGTACGTCGTCACATCTTCTGCGATTCGGAATCTCGAGAAATCGAGCTCGTATACAAAGAACATTCCCTGCCCTATGGTATGAGACGGCAAGGAATAAACTGTCCATCTCCCTGTGAGACTATGGTCTCGCTCCATGATACCATAGCCGAAATTATAAGTTCCAGGATTGGGAGGGACGATTTGAATTGTTGAATTGTTGTCTCTCGGGCTCGATTTCATTTCTGCGATCCCGTGTCCGCAGGATCCTGAACGATCTCGGGAAGGACCTGCGAAGTATTTCGAGAACAAAACTGGTCGCTTTTAAGATCTCCGATCCGTTGCCTTGCGAAGACGCTGATCTCCCTCGTGTGGTTATCGACGGCAAAATTGCCTTCCCACGGTGGTTCGATCGAGAGCTCGATTGATTTCACGGATGGCAAGTTTGTGAGAGCATCCCTGTGAACAAAACCGAATTCAGCAGAACCTGAATGAGCGAGGCACGATCCGAGAGACTTTTGGGCCCAAGATACTCAACAACGTAGAAATGCAAGTCCAAGAAGCCGCATGGTACCTTTCACGTCAACCCGGCTTCCCGAGTAGTACCGATATCTGGACGAAATCCGATATTGAAAGATACGAGGAGCGTCCGTCTAGTCTAGAAACGATCACTCTGGCTCAGTTCATGGCGTGGCAAGAACCGCAGAAGAAATTCACTCATCTTGAACCCGTGGTACGATATCCTCGTCCTCGATCCAGAATCCGGTGACATGCCCTGCGAACCCTCCATCAAGGAAGTCAAGTTCCTGAACGACCTCACACCAGACCTTTCCGGAGAAGCTGTCCAGGGTCGTATCCAGACGAAATAAACCCTGCGATCAGTGAGATACGGTCCCAGGGGAAGTGCCCGATTTTCGCCCATAATCACCGAAAATTCCTCGAAATCTACGGTCCGACAACCTCATATTATGACAAGGCCATCGAATCTGGACGAGATTGACGGACCCTTCCTTCGGTAGTACTTTTATACCACCGCCTTCGAATTTTTGCTTCGATCTAGTCACGTGAGGGATCTCACAAGATCTATCGGGATTCGAATTCAAGCGTAAAAATTCTGAAAGCGGATGGGTGATTCGGCAGGAGAGCTTTCCGATCATGAAGCGCAGGAGCTCGAGAGAATCAGGCGAGAAAACTGATGTTTCACGAGTGCATTGGATGGAATGACGAATTGTAAATCAAAACTTTCAAACATCGAATTCCGATCGCCGAGCAGTTCAAGCGGTGAAATAGTGTTCTGCACTAATCAAAGAAACTATAGCCATTGGTTGCACGTTCATCAACTCTTCGATTGCGGGAATCAGATCGAGAACATCGTTTAAGAGATGGTTGAACCAGCTCGATACCACCATTCCCACAGTTAGAGCTCATGACCCATCTTTCGCGACAATTCAGTGTGCCCATCAAGCCGCGCAGGAGGGCAAGTATGCTGAGCTGCTCATCATTCTCGCGTCCAGGATCACCGTTGTTCAATAAGACTGCAGGGGCATTTACAAGAGATTGATCGTCGCAGACAGGGAACTATGAATCATTGAATGAACCTGGTTGTCCGCCTAAATCATTTCAAATGAATTTATTGTTCATCACCCTACACAGTTCCAACAATAGGTAATCCTTTGAACAGCAATAAATGAGAGACTGCATCTTCATAATACTACTACCAACAATTGCAGGTGACATATCACTCGAATCGCCCGCAGAATGAGACTTCCTTCCAATCGGTTCACTCTTTCAAAAACGTAAGTTTCAACACTCGAGGAAATATTGCAGTCGCTCTCACCTACGTGTTCCTAATTATGTCAGCCAAGGGTCTCAAATCAGCTAACAGATCTATCGCATCGCGACTCATCGAGCAATGCCTGACGTCGAGCTCCCGAAGGTGGGGACAGTGGTCTTGCAAAGCATGGAGACTTCGATCCGTGAGCGACCGACAGCCCGTCAATATCAGAGTTCTCAGACGCGGCAAACTTCGAACGACCGATATCAGACCGACGTCCGTGATCAGAGCACAGCTCCAAAGGTTCAGGTACTCCAAGCCAACGTGATGCTTGGCGATGCTGAGTAGAGCGCTATCCGTCAACAATGAACACCATCCGATGCTGAGCAAGTTCATATCCGAGGCTCCGATCCCGTTTTCAAACGACCGGTCTGAGATTCTTCCAGCACCCGTGATATTCAAGCTTCGTAAAAATTTCAACTGGTGGAATTTGCATCCTGCTTCATCCGTGAGGGTTCCAATGTACGCAAGGTTGAGTTTTTCGAGTCTCTTGAAATTGTCGCAGATGATCACGAAACATTCGGAGTCGAGTTCGACGCAACTGCTCAGATCGAGGGTGCGGAGATCTTTGAGTGATGCGAGTTGACGTAATACTTTCGCGTCGCACTTCGTTTTATACAAATCCAGATGCTGCAGTTCCGTCAATGCCCTCAGGCTACCCAAAGAGTTGCTGTCGATTCGCTGGCAACCGTTCAGAATGAGATGTCGCAGTTTGTTGAGTTGAACGATCCGCTGGAGGCTCTGGCTCGAGATGCGCCCACAGCAGCCGAGGTCCAGATGTTCCAAGTCCGGAGTCTTCGTGAGGATGCACGCCAGATTGTCATCATTGGTCTGGCTGGTCTTATAAAGCGCCAAAAGACGCAGTTTCGAACATTCTCCGATCGCTTCGTAGGCTCTCGCCGTCAGCCGATAGCAACGCTCCAAACGCAGGCTCGTCAGACTTCCGCGATAGAGCTCCACGATCTGAATCAGGGCTTCATCAGTAATGGGCGTGTCACTGAAATCTAGATCCACAAACATCTGCTCCGATCTCATCATGCAGACGAGAACTTTCTGGAAAGTCAGACCGCCAGAGCGGTACCCGATGGTGTGGGACCATCCAGCGAGACAGAGGGACAGGATGTTGGGCATGAGCGTGAGCATTTGATTGAACGACGCATCTGACAAGTCTTGATGTCCTCGCAGGGACAGGTGTCGAACATTACGCAATGATTGTTGAATTCTCGCGCAAATCTTCTCGGGATACTTCGATTCCAAGCGGCCGAAACTCGCCATGCGACCACAATCTGTTAAGCAGAGTTCTCGGGTTATTCTCCCAACGATCTTCGGAGAAATTGTAACGTACACGCTCAGAGATCAACCGTCGACGCATTGAGAATTCAAGAAGTACCTCTGATTTCGAGGGATTGTAATTTCTGACATCCTCCAAGAATCGCATAGAAAACTTCGGCCGATAGATCACATTTCTCCAGCTGCAAACTGACGAGTTCTCCAGCGATTCGCGTCCAGAACTCCGCGTGAAAGCTGGACAGTATCCCTGTAAAGTTTACGGGAAAAACCTACTCACAATCGAGCTTTAAATCTGATGATACATGATGAAGCGACTTTTGCCGAAATATCGAAGACCCGAAATCTTTCCTCTTACCATCACGGATTTTCAAGTTCGCATATTGACGATGGCTGCGAAGCAGAGTGGGGGTCGCTCTCTGCAGGTCAGCGACGCGTAGAACCAGGCAGATGTCCTCCAATAAACGCGAGGCGGAAACAATCTCAGCCCATTGCTTGCATACCAAGGCTGCACTGAGACGGTCTAAGCGCCGGAGACGCAAAAAGATTTTCTCGAGCAGCTGGAAGAGCATCACCAATTATTGTGGGACATGGGCCCAAGCGGGAGATCGCTTTCTCAGCCAGCTACCTATTCCCGCATTCCTTCTCGCAATTTCCCCGGCACGCAGGTTGCCATCGATCTCCACTCCAACTGAGCGTTCGGATGCTCCACCGATCGAAAACTCTCAATTTCAGAGAAATATCAGCACAAACCTCAGTTGGAAGCTCCTCCATATTCTTCACGTACACTGCACCGGCACGGTCGATATCCTAGCTCTGTGAATCCTCAATCTCCGCGCATTATATACTCGAATTCTCTCTCGGTCACTTGCAGTCACCGAACAGTGGTCAGTGGTGATTTGCCTTTTTGGCGATCGTTCATCTCCTCAAAACAAAATTGCCGCGTGGCAGCTTTTCAGACGTGCAGAGGACGACGCGCTGGCCGAGATATGTGGCTTCACGTCGACGCGAACTCAATCATGAGGACTTCCATCGGCGCTGCATCGCGAGATGTCTAGTGTCGGTCGATTGCGTTTTCTTCGAGCCCAATGTCGAACCGACTCGCGCTGGAGCGCCCCTCACGCAGTTCAAGTATCTATTTCGACCATTCGCGGTCGATTGCCACAGTGAGCGACCCGGCAAATGCCGGCTCTATCCTCGGGCAGGGGTCGGACGAAACATCAGAAATTTACCAATCAACGATAAACATATAAACCTTGATCGATGTTTTTCCGCCGAGCGCGTACTTGCACATGACCAGATTGTGCTCTGGCGAGCTCGAAGCCTTGTCTCCAAGCGTGGCAAGCTGCACACGGCTTTCCGAACTCTCGGCTGGTCGAACATTTCCAGATTCTCTGGGAAATCCCGAGAAAGCCCTGAGCATTCGGAAGAAATCCACGGGGCGTCACAGTTCCTGTATTTTGTGACCTCGAAATTCTCATGGTGCGGAGACATCCGGTCATAGCAGTTTGGGGTCTTCTCGGACCCGTCCTCACGAATTCTGAAGCTCTCTCTGCTGGGACTGAGGGGCTCAATGAGGTTCTCTGCAAAGCCGATCTGCTCGCGGGAGGTCGACGAGCATCCGGGCATTCTTGATGCGATCTATCCTACGCGCGGAAACTCACACGATCAATTACACATAGCTGCCACTCCACACTATCGGGATTCGAATTCCAGCTTCAAACCTCTAGAAGCGGAACGGTGATCCGCCAGAAAGCTTGCCGAGCGCTAAGCGCCGGACCTCGAGAGAATCAGGCGAGACGACTACAGGCGGGAAATCAAGGACTTCCGAACCCCCACGAATGATTTGGGCCGGAGTTGGCCCAGTCGGCTCGTTGGCGCTCAGTGAGACAACGGTGATCGGGCGGTCATTCACCAGAGCGCCCAACTTTGAGATGATGGTACGCAACTCTTCAGAGTGCATCAAACTCTCACAAAGTGTCTGTCAGAGAGAATTCTTGACCGTTCCTACCATCCTTCCATGAAATCCGGGTAGCAACTCAAGAATCTTCGGATCGCAAGATGCGTTTGCGGATTGCGATGTAAGACTTGGCTGTACCGTCGCGGGTCCGCGACGATCCGCAGAAGTCGAGACCGCTCACCGCAAACGGCGGCGGATTTCTCACATTTCTCTGGAGGCAATGGCCCTTCGAGTTGATTCGCATGTCGGCACTGACTTTCGCGACACACCACACATCGTCACCAAATGCCTTCGACCAGTTTTCGAGCACGGGTAATCCAGAATCGGCATCGGAGCATACAAATAGAAAGTATTGCTGCAGCGCCGAAATGCGCATTGATTCGGTGTACGTTAGAGACCCCGAGATCGCTCTTCTCACCATCACAGATTTTCAGATTCGTGTATTGACGACGGCTGTCAAGCAGAACGGGAGTCGCTCTCTGCAGGTCAGCGACGCGAAAAACCAGGCACACATCTCGCAATGAACGCGAGTGGGAAACGACTTCAGCCCATCGCTTGCATACCAAGGCTGCATGCAGACGGTCTGGGCGCCGGAGAAGCAAAAAGGCTTTCTCAAGCGGCTGAAAGAAGATCACTATCCTCGACAGGCGTCGTATAGAACCTCAGAAATATAGTAATTCACAGAGAACATTTCAACCTTGATCGATGTTCTTGTGGTAAGCGCGTAGTTACAATCAGAAGCGGCCGGATACTTCTCTGGTGAGCTCGAAAAGTCTCGCCAATCGGAGCAGAGGTTGTCGTTCCTTTGAGATGCTGTTCTGTATGACGTTCACTGTTCAATCTCCAGCCCCGTGACAAGGTTCCACGGAACCCACTTTCTGATCAATCGTTATGGTGGAGCGGCTTTCGGCGAAGTAATTTCCGAGTCCGGTGTTGGCTACCTAATTGAATGTGCGGTCCGCGAACAGCTCAAACGAAGTACATTCTTGGTCCTACAGGCTCCGATAGATCGGTACGTCGATGGAGAATCGAAAGGCCGTGCTCCGTCGTTGTGAAAAGATAACTGAAGTTCCGCGCAATCTGTACTCTCGCTTCTGCGGCCGCTACGTGGTGTCACGAATCAAATATCTGCTGTCAAGCAGCGGGTGAGTTCCACTCGAAGGAAAGGATCTTCTCATGCCGAAGAATTCGGGGAGGAATTTATGTTCGTGTCGAGCGACTTTCAATCATTTTTTCGCTCACAAAGCCCTGTGTTCAATGACGGCAAGCTGCAGACGGCTTCCGGATCCTTGGTTGGTCGAGCGTTTCTAGACTCGCTGAGTAGAACCACGAGAGCCCTGAGAAATTCAGGAAAGGACTACGGGGCGACACAGTTCTACTCTTTCATGATCTCGGAGCGAAATTCTCATGGTGCGGAGACATCCGCCCATAGCAGTTCGAGGTCTTCTTGAACGCGTCTTCAGCACTGAGGGGCTCAATGAGCTCCAATATGCGGTCGGTCTCATACTGAAAGGTCAAGGAGCTACCATTCCAGGCTGTCGGGATTCAAACTCCAGCGTCAAACTCCTGGAAGCGCACTGAGATAATCAGGCGAGGAGACAGATCTTTCACCAGTAATTCGGATGGTATTACGGATTGTGATTCTATAACTTTCAAACATCAAGTCCCAATCGCTGAGCGGATCGGGAGATAAAATAATGTTCTGCGCGGATCGAAGGAACCATAGCCATGGGTTGCACGCTTCCCAACTCTTCGATAGTAGAGATCAGATTCAGATCATCAATTACAGAAAGGTTGAACCAGCTCGAGACGATCATTGCCACAGTTCGAGCTAATGATCAATCTTCCGCGACAATACAGTGTGCCCGTCATGCCGCGGAGGAGGGGAAGTATAATGGACTGCTCATATGCCTCGCGTCCAGAGTCACCGTTGTTCAATAAGATTGCGGGAATCTCAACGAGGGATCGATTTCCGCTGAGAGGAAACTAAGAATCATTGAAAAAACCTGGCTGTTTGTTAAAATAATCCCAGATGAATTTATTGTTCATCATCCCACACAATTACTAAAATGGGTAATTCTTTGAACAACAATAATTGAGATACAATATCTTGATTAATACCAACAGTTGGGGGCTACATATCACTTGAATCGCCCGCAGAATGAGACTTCCTTCCTATCGGTTCAGTCTCCCAAAACCGTCAGTTTCAATTCTCGGAAAATTATTGAGGTCGCTATCACTCAAACAATGACAATGATGGTCTAAAATCAGCCAACAGATCTTTCGCATTGTCGCTCATCGAGCAATCCTTGACGTTAACCGACCGAAGGTGGGGACAGTGGTGTTGCAAAGCAAAGAGACTTTGATCCGTGAGCAATCGACAGTTCATCAATCTCAAAGTTCTCAGACGCGGCAAACATCGCAAGGCCAACATCAGACCAGAGTCAGTGATCCGCTTGCAGTGCGAAAGGTCTAGGTACTCCAAGCAAACGTGATGTTCGGCAATGCTGACTAAAGCCCTATCCGTCAGTAAATTACACCCTCCCAAATTGAGGATGTTCATATACGAAGCTCCTATCCCGTTTTCAAGCGACCGATCTGAGATTCTTTCAGCACCCGTGATATCCAAGCTTCGCAGATTCTTCAATTGGTGGAATTTGCATCCTGCTTCATCCGTGAGGGTTCCAGTGTACTCAAGGTTGAATTTTTCGAGTCTCTTGAAATTGTTGCAAATGATCACGAAACATTCGGAGTCGAGGTTGGAGCAGTGGCCAAGCTCGAGGGTTCGCAGATCTTTGAGTGACGCGAGTTGGCGGAATGCTTTCACGTCGCAATTGGTTTGACTCAAGTTGAGATGCTGCAGTTCCGTCAACGCCCTCAGGCTACCCCAGGAGTCAGCGCGGATTTGCTTGCTGTTTAGTCTGAGATGTCGCAGTTTCTTGAGTTGGACGATCAGCTGGAAGCTCTGACTGGAGAGCCGGTTACAAAGGCCGAGGTCTAGATGTACCAAGTCGGGAGTTTTCGTGAGGATGCACTCCAGATTATCATCATTGGTCTGGCAGGATCCATGGAGCGACAAAAGACGCAGTTTCGAGCATTCTCCGATCGCTCCATAAGCTTCCGCCGTCAGCTGATAGCAAGAGTCCAACCGCAGGCTCGTCAGACTTTCACGATAGAGTTTCACGATCGAAATCAGGGCTTCGTCTGTAATGAGCGTGCCACTGAAATCAAGTTCGACGAACTTCTGCTTCGATCTCATCATGCAGTCAAGAACGTTCTGGAAAGACCGCACTGCACGGATGAACTCGATTGTGTCGGGGCGTGTTCTTCCTATTTCATAACCACTGAACGCCCGATGTGAGCATTCAGCAAGATAGAGGGACGTGATGTTGGGCATGAGCGTGAGCATTTGATTGAGCGACGCATCTGTCAAGTATTCATAATTCCGAAGGGACAGGTGTCGAACATTACGCAATGATTGTTGAACTTTCGCGACGCAAATCTTCTGTGGACAATTGGGGAAACTCGCCCTGCGGCCACAACCTGTTAAGCAGAGTTCTCGGTTTATTCTCCCGAAGATCTTCGGGAAATTTTTAAAATACACGTTCAGAGATCAAACGTCGACGCATTGAAAATTCAAGAAGTACCTGTGATTTCGAGGGATTGTAACTTCTGACACTGTTCAAGGATCGCATAGAATACCCCGGAACCCCACATTTCATTGTTCTCCAGCTGCAAACTAACGAGGTCTCTTGCGATACGCGCCCAGAACTCTGGGTGAAACGTGTGCACCGGCCCTGCGAAGTTCACGGGAAGAAATACTCACAATCGAGCTTCAAATCTAGCGATACATGATAACGCGAATTCAGCTAAAATATCGAAAACCACAAATATTTTTTTTACCGTGACAGATTTTCAAGTTCGTATATTGACGATGGCTGTCAAGCAGAGCTGGGGTCGCTCTCTGCAGGTCAGCGGCACGAAGAACCAGGCAGATATCCCTCAATAAACGCGAGGTGGAAACAATTTCAGCCCACCGCTTGCAAACCAAGGCTGCATTGAGACGGTCTGGGCACCGGAGACGCAATAAGATTTCCTCGTGCAGCTGAAAAAGCATCACCAGTTATAGTAGGACACGGGCCCAAACGGGAGATCGGTTTCTGAGTGCGAATTGGTCAGCAATCCACTCCAGCATTTCCTCTCGCAATATTTCCGTCAGACAGCTTGCCACCGATGTCCACTCCAACTTAGCGTACGGATGCTCCACCGATCGACAACTCTCGTCAATTTCTCAGGGAAATATCGTCGCATACCTCAGTGGGGAGTTTCTCCATGTTGCACCGGTACGGTTGATATCTCAGCTTTGCAAATCTCTGGTCTCAGCACATAATAGATTCGAATCTCAATCAGTCACTGGCAGTCACCGAACGGTGATCAGTGGTGATTTGCTTCTTTCGCGATCGTTCGTCCCCTCGAAACAAAATGTCCACCCGGCAGCTTTCTCAGACGTGCAGAGAACGACATGCTGGAAAAGATATCTGGCTCCACGTCGACGCGAACTCGATCACGAGGACTTTCATCGGCGCTGCATCGCGAGAGAGTGCTGTTTGTTCGGTTCCATTATTCACAGTCGATTGCCACATGGAGCGACCAAACGAAATGCTGGTTTGATCTCCGCGCAGGCGTCTAATGAAACATCAGAAATATAACAGTTCAAGATGAAAAAAGCAACCTTGATCGATGTTTTTGCGACACGCGCCCCAGGGCGGAGGAAGATTATGTAAAAGACTGTGCCTGTAGGAGATGCGGTGCTCATAAGTGTGGCTCGTGCGTTCATGCAAAACGCATAAGATGCATATTTCGGTACTTCTGTGACCGAAGTTCATGAAACGAGAATTGGTGCATAATATTGCATGAATCGTGAGGTCGAGTGATGAGAATGCCCCGATCTGATCTTTCAACGTCCATATTCTCGAGAAATTCGTCATGGTGCACATCGAATCGCTTGTTCGCAACTGGCTGTGCGAGGGATGCCAAGGTTCAGGTTCGAAAATTGGGGATTCCGAGGTTCGAAATGAGGATCCTAGCGAGTAGTTTGTAGAAGGGCTTCCAAAGTAGGAGAAGGTCGATCAGGCTGCGAATTGTGAAAAGTTGGTCCTCACGGAGTTGTTTTTGGGAGATTCTCTCTCATTCTGAGGAACTACCAAGGAACTCTTCATAATTTTAAACCCGAGTGTTCTGAGCATGTAGTCTCGACGCATGTACAGAAAGTTCCGAGCGAATGATCTACGTGCCGCTATGCTGTGAAGTCGTTGATACAGTGAAAGCTAATGACAACGAATACCGGTTGCAGGAATTTTCAATGGAACGTTTCAGCAAATAATCTCCGTTTGACCAGTTGCACGTTCATCAACTCTTCGATGGCGGGAATTAGATCGAGATCATCGTTTGAGGGATGGTTGAACCAGCTCGAAACCACCATTCCCACAGTTCGAGCTCATGACCCATCTTTCCCGACAATTCAGTGTGCCCGTGATGCCGCGGAGTAGCGAAACTATTCTGAGCCGCGAATCGTTCTCGCATCAAGGTTAAGCGTGGTTTTGAAAGGCTTCAGGAACCTTTACAGGAGATCGGTTCTCGCTGAAAGGAGAGTACGAATCATTCAATCAGCCTGATGGCTCCTTCGAATCAACTCGGATAAATTTATTCTTCAACACCCCACGGGCAACACAATCAATAACTCTATGACCAACAATATATAATAGACTATATCCTACGGATTACTAACGGTTGCAGGTAAGACATCACTTGAATCGCCCGCAGAATGATTGACCGGCTCGAAGCACATCGGTTTAGTATTCCAGGAACGTTACCTTTAAGACTCAATAAAATAATGAAATAGCTTTCACCTAGTTGATGTAATATGCCTGTGTGATCCGACGAATTGAAATCGCATCGTCACCCATCGAGCAATTCATGAAGTTGACCTTCCGAAGGTGGGGACAGTGGTGTTGCAAAGCATAGCGACTTCGATCCGTGAGCGATCGACAGTTCTCCAATATCAGAGTCCTCAGACGCGGCAAATATGGCACGGCCGATATCAGGCCGACGTCCGTGATCCACTTACAGCCTTGGAGGTCGAGGTACTCCAAGCAAACGTGATGGTGGGCAACGCTGAGTAAAGCGCCATCCGTCAACCATGAACACTCTCCTATACCAAGCATCTTCATATCCGAAGCTCCTATCCCGTTTGTAAGCGACCGCTCTGAGATTCCTTCAGCACCCGTGATATCCAAGCTTCGCAGATTCTTCAATTGGTGGAACTTACATCCGGCTTCATCAGTGAGGGTTTCATTGTACTTAAGGTTGAGCTTTTCGAGTCGCTTGAAATTGTCGCAAATGATCACGAAACATTCGGAATCGAGTTCGGAGCATCGGTCCAGCTCGAGGGCCCGGAGATCTTTGAGTGACGTGAGTTGGCGAAATGTTTCTGCATCGCACTTGGTAGAGCTCAAATCGAGATGTTGCAGTTCCGTCAAGGCCCCGAGGCTATCCAAAGAGACGATATCGATTCGCAGACAATATCTCAGATTGAGATGTCGCAGTTTCTCGAGTTGAACAATCAGATGAAGGCTCCGACTCGAGATCAGCGGACAGTAGCCGAGGTCCAGGTATTCCAAGTCGGGAGTCTTCGTGAGGATGCTCTCCACTTTACGATCAGTGGTCAGCCAGGTTCGATGGAGCGACAGAAGACGCAGTTTCGTGCACTCTCCGATCGCTTCAAAGCCTTTCTCCGTCAGCTCACCGCAAGAGTCCAAACGCAGGTTCGTCAGGCTTTCGCGGCAGAGTTCCACTATCTGAACCAGGGCTTCGTCGGTGATGCGCGTGTCACTGAAATCCAGACTGACAAACTCCTGCTTCGACTCCATCATGCGGACAAGAACGTTCTGGAAAGTCAGCGTGGGAGTGCTAAACTCCATGGTGCCGGTGTTCAACGCTCGAAATACACTCGAAGGGAACTGAAGATGTGAGCATTGAGCCAGACAGAGGGACGTGATATTTGGCATAAGCGTGAGCATGTGATCGAACGACGCATCTGACAAGTCTTGATTCTCTCGCAGGGACAGATGTCGAACATTGCGCAATGATTGTTGAACTTTCGCGACGCAAATGTACTCGGGAGGCCGGCCCAGTCTGCCAAACATCATATAACCGCGACAACCTGTTGAACAGAGGTCTCGGTTACTCTCCCATGGGTCTTCTGGGCAATCCTAAAATATGAGTTCAAAGATCAAACGTCGACGCATTGAATATCGAAGAAGTACCTGGGAGTTCGAGGGACTGTAGTTTCTGACACTCTTCAAGAATCGCAAAAACGTCCCAGGCATCCCAGATGCCACAGTTCTCCAGCTGCAAACTGACGAGGTCTCCAGCGATTCGCGCCAAAAACTCTGCGTGGAAGTCGGAGAGCTTCCCTGCGAGGTTCACGGGGGAAAAACACCTACTTACAATAGAGCTTCAAATCCAACGATACATGATACCGCAAATTCAGCTGGAATATCAACGACCTGAGACATTATTTTTACCGTCACAGATTTTCAAGCTCGCATATTGACGACGGCTGTCAAACAGAGTTGGGGTCGCTCTCTCCAGGTCGGCGGTGCGTAGAACCAGGCAAACATCTCTCAATAAACGTGGGGCGGAAACAATCTCAGCCCATCGCTTGCATACCAAGGCTGCACTGAGACGGTCTTGGCGCCGGAGAAGCGAAAATATTTTCTCGAGCAGCTGAAAGAGCAACAACAATTATCACGGGACACGAGCCCAAGCGGGAGATCGGTTTCTCGGTGCGAATTGGCCAGCAATCTACAACAGCATTTCCTCTCGCCATTCTCTCGGCAGGCATCCTGCCATCGATCTCCACTCAATCGGAGCGTTCCCATGTTCCACTGATCGACAACTCTCGATTTCGGAGAAATATCGACACAAACCTCAGTGGGAAGTTTTTCCATGTTGCACCTCCTAGCTGTTGATATCCTAGCTTTGTGAGCCCTCAATCTCAGCACATAAAAATTTCGAATCTCTCTCGGTCACTGGCAGTCACCGAACGCTGGCCAGTGGTCATATGCATTTTTTGTGATCGTTCATCTCCCCGAAACAAAATGCTCACCCGGCAGCTTTCTCAGACGTGCAGAGGACGACGCGTCGTCCGAGAAATGTGGCTCTACATCGACGCGACCTCGATCACTTCATTTTCGAACCCAGGACCGCAGCCGACTGGTGCTGAGCGGCTTCGACGAAGTTCGAGTATCTATTTGCATCATTGACGGTCGATTGCCACAGTGAACGACGCGTCAAATGACGGCTCGATCTTCGGTAGGCGTCAAATGGAACATCGGAAATATACAAAATCACGAGAAATATCTCAATTTCGACCTATTTTTCTGCGACAGGCTTACTCAGAAGCGGCCGCTTACTGCTCTGGTGAGCTCGAAAAGTCTTGCCCATGGAAACGGAGATCGTTCTCCCTCTGAAATGTTGTTCTGCGTTGTGTTCACTGTTCACATTCCAGCCTTGTGCCAAGGCTGCGAGAAACCCACTTTCTGATAAATGGCCATGATGGAGCGGCTTCCGGCGATGAATTTTCCGAGTTCGGTGTCCGGCGGTCCACGATTGGCTCAACTGTTATCCTCCGACATACATACTCACTCATCCCGATCGATCGAGACCGTCGACGGAGTGTCGAAAGGTGAAAAGAGAACCGGAGTTTCGCGCAGAAGCTCGCCGCGAGACTCTGACTTCTGCGGTTGCTACACGGTGCCACGAATCAGTCTTGCCAAGAAAAATCTTGTCGAAATAATTGGTTGCTCCCCCGTCTTCCTGCAGCGAATTTCACCGTTCTCCAACTATCCCGCGTAACAGCTCGATTTCCTCTCAACGGGCTGGAGGATCCCGAATGCTCAACTCAGGAGTGGATATTAAAATTCCAAGGCATTGCAAACGCGTCCAGATCAGCAGTCCAGCTCAAGCCGCACGCTGTGAGCGTGTAGGCGGAATACACCGAGAGATCCATCGTGATGATTTCTTGGATCTGGAGAAGGCTATCCACATTGAATTTGGAAAATGAAGCGAAAGCAACCAAAATTCGCCCTGGCTACGCCACTGCATCCCTCACCTCCACCAACGTCCTCTGTTTCCAGTTTTTCATCCCCTCCCCATTACGTTAATGATGAATCAGAGCGTTCGAGAGGGTCTTTTGTCTCTGGCTGTTACTGATCTTCGATGACCTCCTCGCTGAAAATGGAATCCCCTCCATTCAATCTTCACCGCTCCCACTCCTCCGCGTGCCTCATAGACGGGCGAAGTTGCCATACCGGTTGTTTGCTCGGAAAGTATGAAGCATTGATTCTTGACAGGGCTTTACTGATACATAATGTTGAGATCGTTTACAGTTATCGTAGCTTCAGTCATCTCGTTCAAAATGACTGGGGAACATCGGCTATTCCTCGTCAGTGTGGCGCTCTTGGTGAGCTTCGAATAGGCTTTTCTTGGTGTATCACTTGAGGCAAAGTTTGCATTGACATAGCTTCTTTCCAGGGTGCGCGAGCTTGTGCACTTTCTCTCCTGTGTGAATGCGCCGATGCGCTTTGAGGTTGGAGCTGCAGACGAAACGTTTTGGACACTCGACACAAGAGTAAGGTTTTTCTCCTGTATGACGGCGAAAGTGTATAGTAAGGTTGGATTTCGCTCTGAAGGCGGCAGAGCACTCCGTGCAAGAGAAGGGTTTCTCTCCGGAATGAACGCGAGAGTGCACGTTCAGGCGCGATGGAATCGTGAATTTCGCAGGACATTCAGAGCAAATATATGGTTTTTCTCCGCTGTGTGTACGGCTGTGAGCCGTCAGCTCACCCGAAGTTACGAACTTTTTTGGGCAAGAGGGGCAGGCGAAACGTCGGATCCCGTCGTGTCGGAGGAGATGGATTTGCAGTTCATATTTCTTTTTCAGCACTCGACCACAAGACTCCCGAGGACACTTGAACTGGCTCTTTTTCGAATCCATGACCATTTCTTGAAGAGAATGTTCCTCCATCGCGTGAAGTCGCCAATCGAACACACTCACGAGAAATCTCCTCTGATCCCACAGCTCCAGAACTAACAACGAACCTCGATCAAATGAGCTCTTGAGACATTTGGAGCTCTCCAAGGCTAGCCTTGTCCTAGTATTCTCTCCCACTGATGTCTCAGGTGAGGATCTTCAGTAGCAGTCTTTCAGCAGTTTTTTCCATGCAGGAAGAACGGTACAGAACTGGCAGGGTCAGATCATCATGCGTTCTTGGTCCGCCACTGTTCTCGGGAGTCTGATCCGACTCTGATTCGTGGACCGCCCTCGATGTAGGAATCGGCTTCAAGTTGACGTCAGGCTCCCGGGACTGACTTTCCATCACCGTTCGTATGAGCTCGAATGTTGATCATCGATAACGATGATGATTTATGATGTTGTGCCGGTACGTCTGAGGTCGAATTCCGACCGGATTTCCTTAATTTCTCGACGAAAAGAACGTCCTTGAAAACTGCAAGACTAAAAGCCACGTTCCTTGACTACATTCCCGGGCAGTTTCAGGGTCTCTAGCATCATGTGGAGCTGGGTATTTCGCTCATCTTAACCGAGCACCGGCATGGTGTCCCATGACTTGTGACTTGTACATGTAGTCCCGCCTACTATCATGCGCATGAGGGGAATCAACTCCGACACCGTGAATGGACATTTCAAGATTCTCGTCCTCACTCATCGATTACTGTGACACGATAGGAGCTTGGGCAGGCGAGAATATCTTGGATTTCAGCCGTCCATTTCAGCGGATGCGACACATGTGCTGCATTCAGCATGATTACTACAGACCGTACCTTCATGCAAAATGCATAAATTGCATAAGAATGCATATTTTAACACTTTTCTGGCCCAAATGCATAAAACGATCATGAGAGCATGAATCTGCATAAATCGTGGTTTTGCATGGAAATGACCCATGTTAAAGCGCCTGTGGAACGTCTTCCACTGGGCTCTCCACCTCAAAATTTGTCCTCTACATTCAAGAAGCACGTCTGTTAGTTGCCATCGCATTTCGGGCTTCTCCCCGATGTTATTGAAACTCGGAACGCGAGGCATGCCTCTCTATGAGAGTTTAGCCGTTTTCAATGAGCTGGTGTAGAACCTGAAGGACACACCCGGTTCCCAAGAGGAGCGATTGCGAAAGAAATGTGAGATGGTACTTTTGCGAAACCCCGATTTCGACAAACTCAGAGGCGTATCGGATATGCCGTCCGATGACCGAAACCGATTTCGGTTTTAATGCGATTGAACTCGCATCATTCAAATATGCACCGATCACTTCGGTTGATGTTGAGAGGACCCTCTCACATCATTCCCCAAAACCACACAGAATGATCGCAGACATATGTAAGTTCACTTTCGAGAACCAGTGAACGCTACTTCATTCGTTTATCGTGATACCTCTGCAACATAATGGCGCGGTGGTTTATTCCTGGCGAAGAAACAAGCCTCCCTGAAACTAGAGCTGCTATCCCCCGAAGGAATCCTGTATATGGTTCATCTGACAAGGGAAGTTTCAGAATTGTACATCGCCGATTCGAACCAGATGGGGTGGGTTTTGTAGGTCTACTTGAGACTAAGAAAATCGCCCATGGAACATATTCCCCTTTTCGCGCCGTTTGCGGGATAGAGCGCCTTGGAAATCTGAAATTTTCACATTGGCTCCTATGGGAGCCTATCGGGCCCATTAGAGCCAAGCTCCCGTAAGTTCTGGAAATTGCTGTGGAAGCGCGCCGCTTCACGGTAGCGCCACCACAGGTCAGTTCCGACGTGATGGCCGAGCGGTCTAAGCGGCGTGCCTTTGTCTGCACGTTTGGTGAACGAGTATCGTGCAGCCTCTGGATCTCTATTGTTTTCGACTCTGGAAAGATTTTGCGAAGAGCCTTGCTGAACATTGCTTCATGTTCAACTTCCGCGTGGATCAAAGGAATGACTTTCTATGCATGCTTTCGTTGACACACAATCAATTCCAGAGTCCGCAGTTCCGACCTCATTGGCTATGTGCTTGGCGGCTCGGCGGATTTGACGTTCCCGCAGTGCCGTTTCCGACCATGTCCCAACTACTTTCCGAATTCGACAGTGATTGCGAGACGCCAACGTGTATTCGAGCAGTATTTATCCGATACGCGCACTGCCAGAGACTCCTGTGTTCCGAATGTTTCCATATCAAATATCATTATCATTGTCTTTGATTGAATGATGTGAAACCTGACAGTTTGTTTTTTCTTGTTTCTCTTCGGTGGCGCCACCGTGGAGTGAAGAGCTCTTCGGAACCGCGTGCCGGTGCACAGGCCGGCGCCAGGGTACACAGAAACCTTCCACAGCCATTTCCAGAAATGTACGGAACTTACGGGAGCTTGGCTCTCATGGGCCCGATAGGCTCCCATAGGAGCCCATGTTGAAATTTCAGATTTTTAAGGCACTTTATTTCGCGAACGGCGCAAAAAGGGGAATATGTTCCATGGGCGATTTTTTAAGTCTCAAGTAGACCTACAATTCCCGACCTATCTGGTTCGAATCGGCGATGTACAATTCTGAAACTTCCCTTGTGAGTAGTGCATATTTTCAGTTTTTCACCGCATATTTTGACCTTTTTGCATATTTGCATGCATGATTCCGTTCTTTTTAGTGCATGAAAATACGGTCTCTAATGATTACACCACCACACCGATAACTATGATTGTAAGATAAAGGGTATCAAAACAAAAATACAACAGGAGCGAGTTCAGCCACCGCCGAGGTATTCCCCAGATCCGCTCGCTAATACGAAATCCCGCTCCTCCTTCAAACAGCCCCACCCGAGTGACGTATTCGTATCGATTAGAGGCAAGGAGTACTATGGACACTTGGATGATTGGGCCGGTTGACAGTGGAGCGAGAGAGTTCCAGGGCAGCCAAACGAATATTCCCCTACAATCAGAGCTCGAATTGCATGTTTTTCAGATGCGACCCGGCAGGAAACGATTGCGCCAATCGATCGGGTAAGATCGGATGACGGCCCAGCGATGAACTAGGACCAAGAAGGATCAGAGTGGATCGGCGCATACCCTCGAAGGCCTCCCCATTGAAATGCGGAGAACTGGGGAGTCCGAGCAAGATGAGCCCCAGATGTGATCCAGAAATTGGAAGATTACCCCAGAGTTTTTGTAATGACTTTGATGACGAAATTGAATCGGAACTCGGTTATGATTTTTTGATCGAAAAAACAGAATTCATAAATCCTCATTCCACCGTTACATTCCATACGAACCTCCATTGCGTCGCCAAACGCATGCGTTCGATCTCGCAAGACCAGATAGACGTTCTTGCAGGAGAAATCCTCTGGATTAAACTGATTCGCTCTAGCTGAGCATATCACTTGACTCGCCCGCAGAATGAGACTTCCTTCCAATCGGTTCACTCTTCCAAAAATATTGGAGTTGCTCTCACCTAGTTGATGACAAGACCCGGTCTCTGATCAGATCAGGGAACAAATTCATCGCAGCGCGACTCATCCGTTGATACGCGATTTTGAGCTTCCGTAGGTGGTCGGGCGGACAGTGGGGGTCTATTGTTCCCCGTGTTTTGTAGATAAAACCTGAACGAATAGGCCGATCAAGCTCTGGTTGGTCTTAAAATGTTCGTTATTGCATCCTCCATGAGAGAGGTCTTCGAAAGGGCTTTTCACGAACCTAGTTTTTCTGCTGTGGGCCGCAGAAGATGATAATTTCCGGTTTTTTTTAGCGTTCGAAAACTTTGAGCTGCTCTAACTCAGAGAGTTGTGCTCCGAATTGCATGAAAATTTTACCAGGTATAGTCGAATAGGGCATGAACAATCGCTGAAAATTTCAAGGAGCTGGGTTGTCCTGGCGAGGAGCTAGAAATTTTCGCAGTCGAAAAATCACGAGAATCCGAAGAATCGAAATTGTGCGAAAACGGTAGCTGATGGAAACAAACGGTCACCGGATTTGGAATCCCTGACCCCGGCTTACCCCAACCTAGGTATCAGCGTGCGCGCACCTCGGGGACCATTTTTTTTTGCAGGGCTGTGTTATCAGAGTTCCCTCATTTTTTGACGAAGGGGGGCAGGATTGAGGAGAAACATGGAGTTTTTCTTGAAGGCCTCGTTGCGGCGAACAAGTTGGTCCATCGAGCCTTCCCTCGTATCTCAAACCATTTCGCGGGAAAGTATGAGTGTTAGTTAGAAATCGAAATTAGATGCATACTCTCCTGTGCAAAAAGTTGCACTAGTGGAGGAAACGACATTGACTCCTTCTGCTGAATTCATCGCGGTTCCTAGACGGCTCCCGGCTTCACGCTCCTAAGCTAATGGACGAAAGAATGAGGGAGCTATCCGCACTGATAGCCCGTCGAAGTAGACCGTCCATTGGTGGCGGCTTCATAAGAATCATCGAACATAAGCTATGAACATGATCAATCGGAGGGTCTGCGAAAATGCCCGACCCGCACTCTTTCCGTGGCTCGATATCTGAGGATGTAGGTTCTAATAATGTATAGCCGATATTTTGCGAGAGAGGCGATGAACGGTTTGATTTATGTGAACGAAAGGGTGCCATCGCCTTCATCAACGAGTCGTCTCTTCGGGTCGTGTAACCCGAGGGCGTCATGTGGAAGACCTGCAATCCACGGGAGCGAATACTGAGCAAATGAATTCTGAATCGTCACCTGGCAGCTAGCGAAGCCTGAAAATGCAGCGAATTTCCGAATTCGAATGAAAGCTTCCCATCCTCCCTGCCTTGTTGCGGGCTTAGAAAGGCCGTAAGATGAGTTCACGCGAGGCACGGTCGTCGTAGAGGCGCTGCTGGCGACAAGTGCGTTGGCACCGCGCTTTGTCAAGAGCTATCTCCACAGAAGTGCTTGTTGGCTGAAGCGTGTCCAAGAGCGCTAGCATCTTTCGCGGGAAGCGACCTCTCGGACTTTGGACTCACAAACGGCCGAAGGGCTGTTCGAGCAGTGCCGTCGCACAGGGCGCCAGCCCGGAGGAAGGGTGCCATCCCGGGGAAATGCTCTCTCGCCCATCGAAATTACTTTCTCCACCTTTCATGTTTCATTGAGAAACTTCAGCGGATCGAAGATTTGGTTCCGATTATGACATGACGCGTTGATCGCCAAACCGCAATAAGTCCACTTTCGTCGATTTCTGGATTATTATGGAAATCGAATCTGGATCGTGTCCTGTACCTTCTGCGGCTGTCGGTTCTATGACATTCGTCCTTCTTCCGCAAGAAAACAGCGAATCAAAATCATGCTGACCATAGACTCACAGCGTCGCCTGGGAGATAGAATCGTACTTTTCTCGAAACTGAAAAAATGGACTTATTGCGGTTTGGCGATCAACGCGTCACATGACTAGCGCCCCGGCCGCGCTTCGCGCGGCCATTTGTCCTGGGTTCGCGATTTTCGCGTGTATCCTTATTTTCTATTCGTGACATTGGTCGCGGTACGAAGGGTTGGGGAAGAACCCGCGAAGTCCAAAGTCGAGTTTGTCGAAGTCCAATTCACCTTATGGTGTTTGGTTGTCGTAGTTATTGGAAGATCAGAGTGGACATATTTGCGAGTTTAATGTGTGCGCTGATCGTGGCTTAAAGCCACGAACAGCGCACCGACGCTCGAGGTATTCGGCGAGAGTCTGGAACGATGCCGTCAAGCGCGGCCGGACGCTCCACAGCAGTTCAGACGTCCGCTAGCGTCCCGGCCGGTCTCCGGCGGTGTTCTCGTGGAAGTAAGGTTTTCAAGCTCCCATCGCGGCTCTTAGAATTCTCCCCGTACGCTCGGAACGCTTGAGGGTGTCGCGAGTTGCAAGGGTGAGGAGAGGGGGCTCGACGATTTTTCCTCCGTAGACCCCCTAGCGGTACTCAGTCAGTATTCCGATCTTGACCGGCACCCGAGCTCCCGGATTAACAGTCACTCCCAAACCTGACGCGCCATATTCGACCTCTCATCGCGCTTGGAGGGCGGCCTACATTGTTGCAGCCGCGGTCCCCCCGCGGCTCCCAGCGGGTACTCGCGACGAAGAACCGCCGTCTCCAGGTTCCCGATCATAATTTGAGCAATCAGAGGAAAAGTGAATTCATGAGGAAATCGGAAACAGGAAAATTCGAGGTCCAACCGACTGCAGCTCCCGCCAGATATTTTCGGGGTGGTCGCAGTCCGCGTCTTCGCTCACCGGGCACTCACCGCTATCCTGAGGATACCGGAGTCCTCTGGTTAGAACCATGGTTCCGCGGGTTTCAAGTGTAGAGAGGTAGACCCCTAGCTGTACTCGGTCAGTATTCGAATTTTGACAGGCGCCCGAGCTCCCGGCTAGAAAATTGCTCCCAAATATTTGAGTACAAGCGGGCCGCCCCGAGCGTCGATTGCACTGATCCCCCTGTAGTGCTTCTCAACCGTTCCGGGATGTCGTTATTGATAACCGACATTCATCTTATGTATAACGATAACCTCCAGCCGAAATCCAGATGTCTGCACCACGGATCCCGATTGATATCTTCTTCATGCTATAGAAGCCATGTCGGTATCGCTGGCATCCGGTGCTGTCCAGCGGGCACCATCGGCCCGCTGCACCGAATATCTCGAGTTCCTGCGATTGACGCCCATTGGATTGCTCTCCACGGGCAGTCTAACTCATGCGGGCACTCCAGAGTGAAAGATCCTACTCGCTCCCAGCCGAAAATCACACGGTCTCTTCCGGCAGACGAACACACGATCGAGGAATTACCGTGCTCTGAAAAGATCTGAGCTCCATGGATGCTGGCGAGCATGGTGGACTTCTGAGTACGGCCGATTCTCGCGTTTGAAAAGAACACGGAACCCAAACGAAGAAGCCGTAGAAGACTGAGACATACGTATATTGACGTTGATTTCACGGTAACAGCAGACGACCTACGTTGTCGTCGGTCGCATCCGCGGCTCAAAGACGGACACCCGGGACGTCGAATCACGGTTTCCAGGTTGCTGCTCAGAGTCGGATTTCCGCTGAGAAATCTGAGAGAGAGATGGGAAATCAGCGACGGAAATTTAGATGAAGAAGTCCGGGGTCCTACCGGCCGCAGATCTCGCCGGATACCCGCTGGCTGGGCGCGGGTATTTGTATTGGATTGCTGGTACCGTCGGCGCCTGAGCGATGCTGTTCTTTTGCGAGCCCAAACTATCTGGCTGGACTTGATACGCCAGCCCGTTCGGCTTGGTCGGTTGCTTTCGGGCTCATCGCGGCCGCTCATCGCTCCCGGGCTTGGCTCGACCAGCTTTTTGGACTGCATCCGGAGTGTATGAAGTACGACAGTACCCTCCGCATCATCCGGCGAGACTCTTTTGAAGGGTAATGCAGCGGTTTTCAGACTCTCAACTCACGGCAAGCTCTATAAGAAGATCATCGACTCATAGTCTAGCTCGATCTAAAGGGATAGAAAGTTCCTGAACAAATCGTAGGGCTCGCGCACTGCTTCACAACCGCCTCGCTGCCAAAGCGACGGCTCGCCTCCGCTGCTTCTCGATCGCTCAAGTCGGCAGGGGCTATACCGAAAGAGAACCATTTATTGTTTAGATAACAGACTAAAGACGGCCACTTCGAGTTCCTCTCAGAAAAAAATCGGCAACAATGGGGGAATTCGCATACCGCCCGATGGAGAGTATTGAGCTCATAAACCATGGCAGTGAACGAAGTGAGAACTGAAATCCCACCTCTCTTCTTCTGTGGGTCATGAGTAGGGATGGGGTTTTGTCGCGGTGAAAATGTGTGAAAGTCGCGGGATGTCGCGGCTCCCATAGACGTCCTATGGGAAATGGCCGCGAAAATGCCGCGACTTTCGCAGAAAAATCGCGGATCGCGACAAAAACCCGTCCCTAGTCATGAGTAGGCTTTCCAAAAATCCGCGAAATTTCGGATCCGCGGATTTCGGATCCACGGATCCCAGAAATCGGGATCCGCGGATAAAATCCGCGAAATCCGTTGTTAGTCTTTCGAGTTATTGGGAGCAGAAAAATCGTGATTTTTTGTATATTTCTGAGAGACCGAAAGGTTGGAAGCATCCGACGATGGGATGGATGAGATCATGTTAGAGGGAATCTTCTTCATTCCGGAGAAATGATCGGAATCACAAGGCTGATCAAGGCTTCGGTTCGTCTGGGGCAGTCAAAGCGTCTAGAGTCCAGACTCGAAAGCTTTTCGAATTGCGAAGATGTCGTCGATTCTCTTTCGGGTTGGACCGGAGTAGGCGGCATTACCCGACGAGCTTCACGACATATTTTGAGCAGACGGCCACGGCCTCCTCCCGCTCTGAAGAGAGCGTATCCATTCCTCAGATCATCTTCGTTGCAACTTTACGCTCGGTCTCGGAGTCGGAAACAATATTTGTGATCCTCATCACCAAAGCCCGTACCTTCATGCACTAAAAAACTTGAAAATATGCATGCATTTATGCACTGAAAACCCTGAAAATATGCACTTAAAACTCTAGAAATATGCACCAAAAACACTCAAAATACGAACTTGAAAGCCGAACTCTCAAGATTCACTGACAATCTATCTGATTCAGAGGAGAATCCTCCCCGCTCCACTCAACAAGGACGTTTCGTGGACGACGTGCTTTCCAACGCCGCCGTGCTACCTTCCATGCGCGGTGGAGCTCACGCGCAGAGCGAGAAACAGTGCGGTGAAAATCTTCGTTGGAGCTAAACCGCTGATATTTGGGATCGATTTTCACTTCTTGACGCTGTTCAGCGACCACATTCACCGTTTGGTCCGGTCCAGCTCTGGAATTATGCAAATTCATGCGACAACCTCCAAATTATGCAGATTTGTCGATAATGTGGCAAAATATGCATTATTATGCATTTAATGCATTTTGCATGAACATACGGGCTCTGCTCATCACATTCAAGATGTCAGCTATATCTATTGAAATACTACCTCCGTCCCATAATAGTAGTCCCATTTGAGCCCAGAATTTTATCCCGAATTAGTGGTCGCATCTGCCGATTTCCACATTTTTCCCTCTCTTACCCAGAACGGAATGATGCCCGCGTTTGGAGTGAACCATGTGATGAAGCATGTGAAGTATATTCATCATTTCAGAAGCTCCACAAAGGTTTCTTAATACCGACTCTCAAAGTCAAATGGGACTACTATTATGGGACGGAGGTAGTAATTATCAACGCTGACATCGTTGCGCACGGCGTCGAATGACAATGCTGCCCCGAACCAAAGTGCGCTGTAATGTATTACTGATCATATCCGAGACCCAGGAGCTCGTATTATGAGGGAAAATGCCGAAACGTCATCTTTATCAAGCCCTCATCCGAGAGGAGATACCTGGTTGCCAGCTGCTCGAGGTCAGTCAGCTGCTGTGATACGACTCTTGACGCGGTTAGTGCCACTGAAAAGCTCTCGGATCGCTACGTCAGGGGTTCTCGAACCTTATTGGTGGCGACACCCCGCGGCACCCCAAGCTTGAACTCCAGTAGGTCATGAAGGTGCAACACCAAGCCTGCAGCGGAAGTTTGGTGCCAGCGGCGCAATGTTTTAGAACCCTTGCGCTGCGTGGATGGTTGACAGAGAAGTGAGACGAAAGCAGATGTGCCGTGAAACCGAAATCCCATCAGGACAAGGAGCTAGTTGGCATCGGGGGAACGCGGGCATTGCCTGCGTCCACCGTTTTCCCGCCGATTCTTTCATGAACGTTGGCTCCATAAAAATGCGGAACCGAGGGATCCGGATCCGCAAAAACCCTGTGGATCCGGCGGATCTGGATCCGCGGATATCCTGGAGATCCGGCGGATCTGGATCCGCGGATCGGAACCGCTGGAAAGCCTAGTCATGAGTCATGAGTCATGGTCATGATTCATGATGAGTCATGCGTGGAAACTAATAAGCATAAATCATAATAAACATCGCCCCTGTTCTCCGGCTGGAAAACAACACAGCAGACAGCTTGCCAACAGCCCGCGAGTTCAGGCTTGCCTTTGCCACTCAACCCAAGTCTTTTCAGTGCATATTATGCATTTTAACATCTTCCATTTTCTCAACCTCTCCTGAGCGAACGGGTCTGGTCGAGTAGCGCCCAATGTTTACACCATGAACGCATTTTCTGAAGGGATCGCCAGAGAGCCTCTGAAGGGAAGTGGCGAAGACCTGAGCTCGATGAGGCGCCATGTTGGCGATTCGCATGCACCAGAGCCCGAGAAGCACCAACATGGCGTCTGATCTGGCACAAGTCTGCGCCGCTTTCCTTCAGAGGCTCTCTGGCGATCCCTTCAGAAAATGCGTTCATGGGGTAAACATTGGGCGCTACTCGACCGAACACGAGACAACCCAGCTCATGTAGGAGTGCCTAATCCCATTTCGTGACAGTCCTCATTTTAATACCATCAGTGCCTTCATAAGCTGGGCCCCTATGGGTCGAGTCTCTGTAGCACCCGACGCCATTAGTGAAGGCTCATGCACATGAGAGACAACAAACGCACGAAGTCTATGTCAAATGAATACGCGGAGGCATCACGCTGGAGGAGATAGCGCTCATTCTGGGGCAGTGACTCACGCTTGTTGTGGCAGGACCTTCGTTCTACCTTCTACGCTTGTTTCCTCACCCTCCTTCAGTAGCGTACCGAGACCTTTTGATGCCCGGGGCGGAACTTGTTTTGATGCCCTCGTGGATATGTTATGCCCCTCGGAGAGGACATTTTACTCTCATTATTTCGTTTCCTTCCGCATCATGCTCCTAAATGGGGAACGATCGCATGGAACTCAGGAACTAATCGAAATATTGAAGTGCTGTTTGATAAAAAAGTTTGCGGCTTTTCCGAAACTGCTGCACCGATGCAGCGAATGGGGATGCTCTTTCTATTCAACTGCCGCCAAAATCAATGAGAGCACGACGTTATCCCTCCGATTTAAGGGCACCTTCTACTTGACGGGACTTTCCATAGAATAGGAACAATGAATAGAAAAATTTTCTCAGATTCAGCTTAATGAATTGAGACTTTGTTCGAATACTTCCTTTCCGTGACAATCACTGGAAAGAACTTTGATGCCCCTAGAGATCTGATGCCCGGGGCGGACCGCCCCCCCCGCCCCCCCCTCGGTACGCTACTGCCCTCCTTCTCATTCCCTTCCAACCGACTGAACTCTTCTTCACGGGAGACCAGTGGCCTGCTTAAAGACCTCTCGGAGATGATTTGTTTACATCGATGCACCGTCATGTTTTTAGAAGGAATGCCCGTCGTGTCCCTCCCGATGGATTTGCAGAGAAGCTGTACTGATCAACGTGCAGATCGTTTTCAATATTTCGCTCGCATTCGTGATGGACCCTTTCGCGGGATTGCGTCAAACAGCCGAGGAACGTCGGAATCAAAACCTCCAGATGATTGCCGCTAAAGACGAGAGAAACAAGGTTTGGGAGAGCCTACTCAGAAAAACTCGCGAAACACACGCAAAGCTCAGTGCCGAAGCTCGAGCGATGGAGCTAGAATTCGAGAACTGCAACGACCCTTCTGTACACCCATTGATACAGCTGACAAAAAAATCGGCAGAACTTGCGTTGGAGGATATTCAGCGCCTCGAAAACACATTGGCACGATCGAAAGCATCCCAGGAAACTCACAAAAGGTTTGCAGAGATGTACGAGACGCGGTCAAAATCGCTGACGCGGGCTTCACAGGTATTTCCGACAGGGACTAAGAGTCCCGATGAGCAGAACCCACTCGGAGAAGGAAGGGACGGCCGAAATGAAACTGACCGAATGTGGTAGACGCCGCCATCATTAGGTAAATAACCGGCTCTACAATTCGTTCGAAATAGTGTTCAACAAGGTCGTCTCTCATAGTGTAAAGGCTGGTTGGAACGAATAAAAACTCAAAACTGCGAAAAACGGACGACACGGAGTCCGAGATTACGTGTTCATTGAGCAGCGATGAGGGGTAGATTCCGTAGGAGTCGTTCTCCGAAAGCTTCGAGGAGCACGAGGCGTCCATCGGAGATAGGGTTTTGGTACAGCTCTTGACGAAGAAATATCGCTCATTTCATGCGGGAGCTGTTTTAGGTAATCTTGAAGTTTTTTCGCGATCTTTTCTCTGGAAAGAAAGAATAATGAATTTGGTTTCTCCTTTGTCAGGGATACGTCAGAGTTTGTTATCACTAACCCAAGGAAAAAAATGCCGAGGCCGTCGGAAAAATGGGGTTACTTCGACTTCGAAGCAAAAGTCCCCCGTATCGATGTACTCTGAGAATTGCTTCGGTTTCTCTCCTCACAGACAAGGCATGGGCGGCACGTGCTGTGGCTTCAGACTTTGATTGCTTCTCGCGTTCACATTCACCCCCGTTAGCTGCAGGCAACTATAAACGGCGCGGGCGATTGTATACACGTGAAAATCCGTGTTTCGGGACCGGTCTTACCGGTCTCGGAACACGGATCCAGTACTGCGGCTGCTACATGATGCAACGAAGCAGTCTTGCCGAGAAACATGGACCGGGATCTGCAGGAAAATGAAACATCTGTGGGTCCAGATCTTCAACAACGAGACGATTCACCTCGACCGGTGAAATGCGGCTAAACCACTCCGTCGGGCACCCCTACCCTCCGAGTTGCTTTCGGGAAGCCGCCACGAGAATTGATGCGTCGTGTCGAAGATTCCGGCCATAGCAATTCGAGGTCTTTTCGAACGCGTCCCCACGAATTCCGAAGCTCTTCCCACCAGGACCGAGGGTCTTGATGAGGTTCTCCATGTGGCCGGTCTCCTCCCGGGAGGGCAACGAGCACTAGGACATTCTCCCCTTCATTCTATTCTCGTGAGGGAACTCTCACGATCAATTACACATCGCTACCACTCCAGACTATATGGATTCAAATTCCTGCGTCTGACTTCTGGAAGCGGACCGGTGATCCGTCAGAGCTGAAACAGCCCTAGACCACCATTACGACAGTTCGAGCTAATGATTAGGCTTCCGCGGAAATTAAGTGTGCCCGTCATGCCGCGCAGGAGGGAAAGTGTTTTGAGCCGCTGATCATTCTCGCATTCTCTCGAGGTTCATCGTTGTCCGGAAAGACCACGGAAGCGTTTTACACGAGATCAATTGAGAGGAGACTATAAATCATTCAATCAACCTGATTGCTACTTTCGATCATCTCGAATGGATTTATTGTTCATCGCTCACACAATTAATAACTCTATGAGAGACAATATATTATAGACCATATCCTATAGAATACCAACAGTTGCAGATAGCATACAACTTGAATCGCCCGCAGAATAATACATTTTTCCAATCGGTTTATCAGAAACGTTAGTTTCAAGACTCGAAAAAATAATGGAGTAGCTCTCACCTAGTTGATGTCAACAATAGGTCTCAGACGAGCGAAAGACTTTATTGCCTTGTCTTTCATCGCGCAATTCTCGACGTTGAGCTTCTGAAGGTAGGGACAGTGGATTCGCAAAGCATGGAGACTTCGATCTGTGAGCGATCGGCAGCACCGCAATATCAGAGTTCTTAAACGCGGCGAACATTGCACGACCGATATAAGACCGACGTCAGTGATCCGAAAACAGCTCGAAAGGTCGAGGTGCTCCAACCAAACGTGATGCTTGGCAATGCTGAGTAAAGCGCTATCCGTCAACAATGAACCGTATGCGATACTGAGCCACTTCATATCCGAGGCTCCGATCCCGTTCTCAAACGACCGGTCTGTGATTTTTCCAGCAGCCGTGATATCCAATACCTGCAGATTCTTCAATTGGTGGAATTTACATCCTGCTTCATCCGTCAGGGTGTAAGTTGAACAGAGGTTGAGTTTTTCGAGTTTCTTGAAATTGTCGCAAATGATAACGAAACATTCGGAGTCGAGGTTTTTACATTCGTGCACTCTGAGGGTCCGGAGATCTTTGAGTGACGCGAGTCGGCGGAATACTTTCGCGTCGCAATTGGTGAATCGCAAGTCGAGATGCTGCAATTCCGTCAATGCCCCGAGGCTACCCAAAGAGTCGGCGCGGATTTGCTGGCTGTTCAGTCTGAGATGTCGCAGTTTCTTGAGTTGAACGATCAGCTGCAAGCTCTGACTGGAGATCCGGTTACAAAGGCCGAGGTCTAGATGTTCCAAGTCGGGAGTTTTTGTGAGGATGCACTCCAGATTATCGTCATTGGCCGGCCAGTTTCCATGGAGCGACAGAAGACGCAGTTTCGAGCATTCTCCGATAGCTTCATAAACTTCCGCCGTCAGCTGATCAATAGAGCCCAACCGCAGGCTCGTCAGACTTTCACGATAGAGTTTCACGATCGAAATCAGGGCTTCGTCTGTAATGAGCGTGCCACTGAAATCCAGTTCGACGAACTTCTGCTTCGATCTCATCATGCAGTCAAGAACGTTCTGGAAAGACCGCACTGCACGGATGAACTCGATTGTGTAGGGGCGCCTTGTTCTTATTCCAATCCCAGTGAACGCCCGATTTGAGCATCCAGCAAGACAGAGGGACGTGATGTTGGGCATGAGCGTGAGCAGTTGATTGAGCGACGCATCTGTCAAGTATTCATACTTCCGCAGGGACAGGTGTCGAACATTACGCAATGATTGTTGAACTTTCGCGACGCGAATGTTCTGTGGATAATTGGGGAAACTCGCCCTGCTGCCACAACCTGTTAAGCAGAGTTCTCGGTTTATTCTCCCGAAGATCTTCGGGAAAATTTAAAAGTACACGTTCAGCGATCAAACGTCGACGCATTAAAAATTCAAGAAGTACCTGTGATTTCAAGGGATTGTAACTTCTGACACTGTTCAAGGATCGCATAGAATACCCCGGCATTCGAGATGTCACAGTTCTCCAGCTGCAAACTAACGAGGTCTCCTGCGATACGCGCCCAAAACTCCGAGTGAAAGTTGTTCAGCGGCCCTGCGAAGTTCACGGGAAAGAAATACTCACAATCTAGCTTCAAATCTAGCGATACATGATAACGCGAATTTAGCTAAAATATCGAAAACCACAAATATTTTTTTTACCGTGACAGATTTTCAAGTTCGTATATTGACGATGGCTGTCAAGCAGAGCTGGGGTCGCTCTCTGCAGGTCAGCGGCACGAAGAACCAGACAGATATCCCTCAAAAAACGCGAGGTGGAAACAATTTCAGCCCATCGCTTGCAAACCAAGGCTGCATTGAACGTTCTTGGCACCGGAGACGCAAAAAGATTTCCTCGTGCAGCTGAAAGAGCATCACCAGTTATAGTAGGACACGGGCCCAAACGGGAGATCGGTTTCTGAGTGCGAATTGGTCAGCAATCCACTCCAGCATTTCCTCTCGCAATATTTCCGGCAGACAGCTTGCCATCGATGTCCACTTGAACTTAGCGTACGGATGCTTCACCGATCGACAACTCTCGTCAATTTCTCAGGGAAATATCGCCGCATACCTCAGTGGGAAGCTTCTCCATGTTGCGCCGGTACGGTTGATATCTCAGCTTTGCGAATCCTTGGTCTCAGCACATAATAAATTTGAATCTCAATCAGTCACTGGCAGTCACCGAACGGTGATCAGTGGTGATTTGCTTCTTTGGCGATCGTTCATCCCCTCGAAACAAAATGTCCACCCGGCAGCTTTCTCAGACGTGCAGAGAACGACATGCTGGTAGAGATATGTGGCTCCACGTCGACGCGAACTCGATCAGGAGGACTTTTATCGGCGCTGCATCGCGAGAGAGTGCTGTTTGTTCGGTTGGTCTAGTCTCGGGCGATTGCCTTTGTTCCGTGCCAAAAACCGCAGCCGACCAACGCTGGAGCGGCTTCGACGAAGTTCAAGTCTCCATTACCATCATTCACAGTCGATTGCCACATGGAGCGACCAAACAAATGCTGGTCTGATTCCTGCGCAGGCGTCTAATGAAACATCAGATATATAACAGTTCAAGATGAACAAAGCAACCTTGATCAATGTTTTTGCGACAAGCGCCCCAGGGCGGAGGAAGATTATGTAAAAGACTGTGCCTGTAGGAGATGCAGTGCTCATGGCTAGAGCTCGTGCCTTCATGCATAAGATGCATATTCCGGTACTTCTGTGACCGAAGTTCATGAAACGAGAATTGGTGCATAATATTGCATGAATCGTGAGGTCGAGTGATGAGAATGCCCCGATCTGATCTTTCAACGTCCATATTCTCGAGAAATTCGTCATGGTGCGCATCGAATCGCTTGTTCGCAACTGGCTGTGCGAGGAATGCCAAGGTTCAGGTTCGAAAATTGGGGATTCCGAGGTTCGAAATGAGGATCCTAGCGAGTAGTTTGTAGAAGGGCTTCCAAAGTAGGAGAAGGTCGATCAGGCTGCGAATTGTGAAAAGTTGGTCCTCACGGAGCCGTTATCGAAAAATTCTCTCTTATTCTGAGAAACTACCGAGGAACTCTACATCATTCTAAACCTGAGTGTTCCGAGCATGTAGTCTCGACGCATGTACAGAGAGTTCCGAGCGAATGATCTACGTGCCGCTATGCTGTGAAGTCGTTGATACAGTGAAAGCTAATGACAACGAATACCGGTTACAGGAATTTTCAATGGAACCTTTCAGCAAATAATCTCCGTTTGACCAGTCCACCATAGGGTCCAATGTTTAGGGGCTCCAGCTATAAGGAATTTTTGTTCCAGCAAACAGATTTTGCCGGTCCCACGGGGTTCGTTGTAGCCCGCTTTGACTGGAGATTTTTCTAGTCATGATCTTGTGCGGTGCACAGTGGGCCGGCAGCGGCAAAAAGTCATTCTCGCATCGAGACGATTGTGACGTCTGTGTGAGGGTCCTTTGAGGCTTATATATGATGAGATTCCATGCCTTGCAACCTGGAGCTCACATGCGTGTGCCAGAAATTCAAGAAAATCATCATTTCTATGGAAAATTAAGTATGGAAAGATCCAACACAGCCACGATCGAAGTCATCGGGGCTTATCGGGATGCTCCTGTAAATTTTCCTCGACTCCTGGGGAGCCAAACAAGCCGTTGGCATTTGATTTAGCTGCCCGTTTTTGCCCCTTTTTTTGCTACGGTTAGCACGTCATATGAGCTGATTCTTCAATCCAACCGAGCGCGCAACGGCAGTTTCGACGGCCAAACCCATTTATCCTGGGACGCCGAGTTCGGTATGCTCTGTCTTCGTTGTCGCCTGTGTAATTCAACCTCCAAAGTAACGACAAGTTGAGGTTTCTTGAGGAGGACCGTCGAAACTGCCGTTAGATGGCTTGGTTGGACTGACGAATCGGCCCAAATGATGTGTTAACCGTTGCAAAAAAGGGGCAGAAACGGGCAGCTAGTTCAAATGCCAACGGCTCGTTTGGCTCCCCAGGAGTCGAGGAAAATTTACAGGAGCACCCCGATAAGCCCCGATGACTTCGATCGTGGCTGTGTTGTATCTTCCCATACTGAATTTTCCATAGAAATTATGATTTTCTTGAATTTCTGACACACGCACGTGAGCTCCAGGCTGCAAGGTATGGAATCTCGTTATATATGAGCCTCCAAGTACCTACCCACATGCGTCATGATCGTCTCGATGCGAGAATGACTTTTTGCCGCTGCTGGCCCACTGTGCGGTGGCGTATTCAAGCTTTTTTATCGACGAAGCTAAACCCCTCTCTCCCTGTCTCTCTTCATCTCTACCCTCACGCAGCTCTTGTTCTATGATGGTTCCTTGGTGCCCATCATAATATTCAATTGTCAACAGACATGATCCAGTATCATTGAAGTATTATTGAAATGATAGTGATTATATCACATCCGTGGCATTTCTAGTCCGAAGCGCGCCCGAGGCTATCTGCTGCGCCACGGGATGGTTCGGGAATACGCTCTCATCACTAGAGACCGTACCTTCATGCACTAAGAAGAACGGAATTATGCATGCAAATATGCGCTCAAAAGGGTCAAACTATGCGGTGAAAAACTGGAAATATGCACTCCTCAGATCACCATCACCATCACCATCACCACCCTAAAATAAGCGGCTCTCGCTGCAAATGTCTGCACTATTGAAGTCTACGGGAAGTGCCCGAAGGAGAGGTCCTACAGTCTTGAAACTTGGTCCAGCGCAGCCGTAGCCTGTCCTTAGCCTCTCACACAAATTCCGTCATCCAACTCCCACCCAATACGTCACGTCAGGCCGTCAAGTGTCCATGTGTGACGTCATTACCGATCCTGTGACTCCCCCGAACATGTCCTCTCTCCTCAACACACCGCGCACAGGTACCTCTGTCTTAAATCCAAAATTCAGACCACGTCTTCAATGTTTAATTGCGTCAGGCTGAATCCCGATTTCCACTTTTTTGGAATGCCATATATACCGTCCTCTATGCCGTCAATCTGCAAACCCATTTCACTGAGACAACGAATGCGCTCCACCATTCGTGTTCTCAAAGTACCTGGGAACAACGATTTCGCTTCGCTTTCTGTATCCCGCAAGGTTCTGACAGAGCCCTCCACCGATGATCACGCGGATCGCGGAGGACAGAACGAATGACATCGACAACGAACGCCACCGATGCAACCGGCCCTCAAAATTGCAAACCCGCCGGTCGACGCTCCATGACGCCAGCGGTCCAACATGTCGTACAGTCATCGTACACAGAACGTTGTGTACTCATACAGTGAATCCCCTCTCTGAACGGTTCCTGAAACCACAGGGAACGATTTTCCCCGTACGAACGGGGGATGTTGCCCCATTTGAGAGGAGGGCACATTTGAGGGAAATCTTCGCTCCAATGTGCTTACGTTCAAATGTCTACGGGGGATCCAACCGGTTGCATCCGCTCAACTGTTCCCTTCGCTCGAATGTGTCCTCCGCTCAAATTGGATGCAACTGAACCCGGGGCCCCGAGCACCTAAACTCCGAAAATGTCTCGATTTGGCCAAGGAGGTCCAGATTCATGGGAAGCCCCAATTACCACTCAGAATGTGGCAGGGTAGGACCTTGATCTGTGCTCAAGAACTTTGAGACCAATTTAGACGCTTTCTGGCCGACTCCCGCTTAATGGGGTTTCGGGACCCGCAGATAACGGGGATCAACTGTATACATAAATGTCATTATTCGCGGTTTGAACAGGTTGGAGGGAGCTTCGTTCGTCGCATCGTTGGACTGTCGCGGAAAGCTTCATGCAGGCCTGCACATGGTGCGCTCAGTTCTCGCATTCAAAAATTAGAAGAGTTTGACGGAAGTCGCTCTCAAGTACCTGAACAGCCTGACACCACCAGGCCTCCCGCCTCATGTCTAAAGCGAGGTGCCATCGTCATGCTCATGAGAAACGTGCATGTTGAGGTTGATGTAACGGTACTAGACTTGAAGACGTGACGCTGCACAGACACTCCATCATCTGCGTATTGGGACGCCGCGCCTATCAAACTACGAAGGCGCACATTCCCCATCCGCGTAGCGTTCGCCATGACCATCAACTAGACCCCGCGAATAGCCGCGAATTTGGAGAATAACCCGCGGTTAACCACAATTAACCTCGGTTAACCGGAAGGAATCTTCGGAAAACGCGGTGGGGAAAACAGTTGGAGTTACTATTGAGCATGTTCCCAGTCATTATTTATCTCGAGAACAGACCTTTGAATGTGTCAGTATCTACGTACCAGAACATGTCTTCGGTCACGGTCAGCTCTACACGGCGCTTTCCAGAGTCGAACATCCGGATAGACTACGAATGTTCCCCGACACTCAAGTATACAATGACATTGTGTACAAAGAGATTTTCCAGCAATCAGAAATACACCATTCTTAATAAAGAAACACACGGAACACTCTGCATCAACTCCTACAGAGTCCCAACAGCTTAGGTGGGGCGGCCGGCGCCAGCCGGCCGGAGGCCGGCTGGTTAACCATATACAGCCTTTATGCGGGGGATAACAGCTCTAGTTTCAGGGAATCTTGTTTCTTTGGCAGGAATGAAGCATCGCGCCATTATGTTGCAGAGGTATCACGATAAATGGATGAAGTAGCTTTTCCTGGTTCAAAAACGCGACGACAACCTGTCTCAAATTTTCGAAAGTGAACTTATGTCTGCGATCCTTCTGTGTGTTTTTGAGGACTGATGTGAGAGGGTCCTCTCAACATCAACCGAAGTGATCGGTGCATATTTGAATGATGCGAGTTCAATCGCATCGAAACCGAAGTCGGTTTCGGTCATCGGACGGCATATCCGATACGCCTCTGAGTTTGTCGGAATCGGGATTTCGCAAAAGTACCATCTCACATTTCTTTCGCAATCGCTCCTCTTGGGAACCGGGTGTGTCCTTCAGGTTCTACACCAGCTCATTGAAAACGGCTAAACTCTCATAGAGAGGCATGCTACGCGTTCCGAGTTTTAATAACATCGAGGAGAAGCCCGAAATGCGATGGCAAGTAGCAGACGTGCTTCTTGAAGGTAGAGGACAAATTTTGAGGTGGAGAGCCCAGTGGAAGACGTGCCACAGGCGCTCTAACATGGGTCATTTCCATGCAAAACCACGATTTATGCAGATTTATGCTCTAATGATCGTTTTATGCATTTGGGCCAGAAAAGTGTTAAAATATGCATTCTTATGCAATTTATGCATTTTGCATGAAGGTACGGTCTCTAGTAATCATGCTGAATGCAGCACATGTGTCGCACCCGCTGAAATGGACGGCTGAAATCCAAGATATTCTCGCCTGCCCAAGCTCCTATCGTGTCACAGTAATCGATGAGTGAGGACGAGAATCTTGAAATGTCCATTCACGGTGTCGGAGTTGATTCCCCCTGTTCCCCTCATGCGCATGATAATAGGCGGGACTACATGTACAAGTCATCAGTGGCGTAGCCAACACGAAGCTTGCGAAGCTGAAGCTTCGTGATCCTGGGAATCTACGAAGCTTCCCGTCGAAGATTCCGAAGAGTCATGGGGCTTCACGAGTCACGGAACTCAATCTTGGAATATCTGTTAGGCTTAAATCAAGTCAACGCCGGAGCGAGATAGTTCCCAGCTTCGTGAGAAGAATAGGCTGACTACGCCACTGCAAGTCATGGGACACCATGCCGGTGCTCGGTTCAAATGAGCAAAATACCCAGCTCCACATGATGCTAGAAACCCTGAAACTGCCCGGGAATGTAGTCAAGGAACGTGGCTTTTAGTCTTGCAGTTTTCAAGGACGTTCTTTTCGTCGAGAAATTCCGTCGGAATTCGACCTCAGACGTACCCGCACAACATCATAAATCATCATCGTTATCGATGATCAACATTCGAGCTCATACGAACGGTGATGGAAAGTCAGTCCCGGGAGCCTGACGTCAACTTGAAGCCGATTCCTACATCGAGGGCGGTCCACGAATCAGAGTCGGATCAGACTCCCGAGAACAGTGGCGGACCAAGAACGCATGATGATCTGACCTTGCCAGTTCTGTACCGTTCTTCCTGCATGGAAAAAACTGCTGAAAGACTGCTACTGAAGATCCTCTATTGAGACATCACTGGGAGAGAATACTAGGCAAGGCCAGCCTAGCCTTGGAGTGTTCCAAATGTCTCAACAGCTCATTTGATCGAGGTTCGTCGTTAGTTCTGGAGCTGTCGGATCAGAGGAGATTCCTCGTGAGTGTGTTCGATTGGCGACTTCACGCGATGGAGGAACATTCTCTTCAAGAAATGGTCATGGATTCGAAAAAGAGCCAGATCAAGTGTCCTCGGGAGTCTTGTGGTCGATTGCTGAAAAAGAAACAGGACCTGCAAATCCATCTCCTCCGACACGACGGGATCCGACGTTTCGCCTGCCTCTCTTGCCCAAAAAAGTTCGTAACTTCGGGTGAGCTGAAGGCTCACAGCCGTGCACACAGCGGAGAAAAACCATATATTTGCTCTGAATGTCCTGCGAAATTCACGGTTTCATCGCGCCTGAACGTGCACTCTCGCGTTCATTCCGGAGAGAAACCCTACTCTTGCACGGAGTGTTCTGCCGCCTTCAGAGTGAAATCCAACCTTACTGCACACTTGCGCCGTCATACAGGAGAAAAACCTTACTCTTGTGTCGAGTGTCCCAAACGTTTCGTCTCCAGCTCCAGCCTCATAACGCATCGGCGGCGCATTCACACAGGAGAGGAGCCGTTCAGTTGTGAGCTCTGCGACAAAACTTTCACTCGACAATTCGAACTGACCACTCATCGGAGAAGTCACACGGGAGAGAAGCCTTTTGAGTGTTTGGAGTGCGGAGAACGCTTCGCGCAGTCAAGCCAATTGATCACTCACAGAAGAGTCTATTCTAGGGGAACTCCCTGCGAATGCTCTGTTTGCGAGAAACGCTTCAAGCAGTCAGCCTCCTCCAAAGTGCACAAGCTCGCGCACGCTGGAAACAAGCTGTGTCAATGCAAACTTTGCATACACCAAGAAAAGCCTATTCGAAGCTCACCAGGAGCGCCACACTGACGAGGAATAGCCGATGTTCCCCAGTCATCTTGAACGAGATGACTGAAGCTACGATAACTGTAAACGATCTCAACATTATGTATCAGTAAAGCCCTGTCAAGAATCAATGCTTCATACTTTTCGAGCAAACAATCGGTATGGCGAGTTCGATTGTCTATGAGGCACGCGGAGGAGTGGGAGCGGTGAAGATTGAATGGAGGGGATTCCATTTTCAGCGAGGAGGTCATCGGAGATCAGTAACAGCCAGAGACAAAAGATCCTCTCGAACGCTCTGATTCATCATTAACGTAATGGGGAGGGAATGGAAAACTGGAAATAGAGGAAGTTGGTGGAGGTGCGTGATGCAGTGGCGTAGCCAGGGTGAATTCTGATTGCTTTCGCTTCATTTTCAATGTGGCTAGCCTTCTCCAGATCCAAGAAATCATCCCGATGGATCTCTCGGTTTATTCCGCCTACAAGCTCACAGCGTGCGGCTTGAGCTGAACTGCTAATCTGGACGCGTTTGCAATGCCTCGGAATTGTAATATTCACTCCTGAGTTGAGCATTCGGGATCCTCCAGCCCGTTGAGAGGAAATCGAGCTGTTACGCGGGATAGTTGGAGAACGGTGAAACTCGCTGCATGAAGACGGGGGAGCAACCAATTATTTCGACAAGATTTTTCTTGGCAAGAATGATTCGTGGCACAACCGCAGAAGTCAGAGTCTCGCGGCGAGCTTCTGCGCGAAACTCCGGTTCTCTTTTCACCTTTCGAAGAAATACGCCGAACAAAATTTCAAGACGACACAAGGGTACGCTGAACGAACTTCTTGGACATCGCGGCTCACTGTTTGCATGATGATACCAGTGCCTCCAAACTGTATGCGAAGATTTCGACGACTACACCGGACTAGTGAATCAACGATTTAAACTGGCGGGAATGTCCACGGTAACGGCGGATAAAGGCAGCGCTCACGGCGAGCTCTGGGAGGCCCGGTCTCTCTGTGATTTCTTGATGGATCAGGTCGATACCTACGAGATTGCCAGAGAGCTCGGTTCGATCGCCTTTAACTGTATGAGACACGGTTTCTTCCTCCTTATTCTCTCTCCGATTCCTGGTTGCTCTGGGTCCATGACCGAGTGGTTTGCAGCGTACTTTCGGCGTCGCCGACAGGCGTTAGAGCTTGAGGGGTGCCGCCGTCGTGGACTATCATCGACAGCGGTGCGCACCAGAGTTCTATAATCACCACTCACCACCCTAAAATAAGCGGCTCTCGCTGCAAATGTCTGCACTATTGAAGTCTACGGGAAGTGCCCGAAGGAGAGGTCCTACAGTCTTGAAACTTGGTCCAGCGCAGCCGTAGCCTGTCCTTAGCCTCTCACACAAATTCCGTCATCCAACTCCCACCCAATACGTCACGTCAGGCCGTCAAGTGTCCATGTGTGACGTCATTACCGATCCTGTGACTCCCCCGAACATGTCCTCTCTCCTCAACACACCGCGCACAGGTACCTCTGTCTTAAATCCAAAATTCAGACCACGTCTTCAATGTTTAATTGCGTCAGGCTGAATCCCGATTTCCACTTTTTTGGAATGCCATATATACCGTCCTCTATGCCGTCAATCTGCAAACCCATTTCACTGAGACAACGAATGCGCTCCACCATTCGTGTTCTCAAAGTACCTGGGAACAACGATTTCGCTTCGCTTTCTGTATCCCGCAAGGTTCTGACAGAGCCCTCCACCGATGATCACGCGGATCGCGGAGGACAGAACGAATGACATCGACAACGAACGCCACCGATGCAACCGGCCCTCAAAATTGCAAACCCGCCGGTCGACGCTCCATGACGCCAGCGGTCCAACATGTCGTACAGTCATCGTACACAGAACGTTGTGTACTCATACAGTGAATCCCCTCTCTGAACGGTTCCTGAAACCACAGGGAACGATTTTCCCCGTACGAACGGGGGATGTTGCCCCATTTGAGAGGAGGGCACATTTGAGGGAAATCTTCGCTCCAATGTGCTTACGTTCAAATGTCTACGGGGGATCCAACCGGTTGCATCCGCTCAACTGTTCCCTTCGCTCGAATGTGTCCTCCGCTCAAATTGGATGCAACCGAACCCGGGGCCCCGAGCACCTAAACTCCGAAAATGTCTCGATTTGGCCAAGGAGGTCCAGATTCATGGGAAGCCCCAATTACCACTCAGAATGTGGCAGGGTAGGACCTTGATCTGTGCTCAAGAACTTTGAGACCAATTTAGACGCTTTCTGGCCGACTCCCGCTTAATGGGGTTTCGGGACCCGCAGATAACGGGGATCAACTGTATACATAAATGTCATTATTCGCGGTTTGAACAGGTTGGAGGGAGCTTCGTTCGTCGCATCGTTGGACTGTCGCGGAAAGCTTCATGCAGGCCTGCACATGGTGCGCTCAGTTCTCGCATTCAAAAATTAGAAGAGTTTGACGGAAGTCGCTCTCAAGTACCTGAACAGCCTGACACCACCAGGCCTCCCGCCTCATGTCTAAAGCGAGGTGCCATCGTCATGCTCATGAGAAACGTGCATGTTGAGGTTGATGTAACGGTACTAGACTTGAAGACGTGACGCTGCACAGACACTCCATCATCTGCGTATTGGGACGCCGCGCCTATCAAACTACGAAGGCGCACATTCCCCATCCGCGTAGCGTTCGCCATGACCATCAACTAGACCCCGCGAATAGCCGCGAATTTGGAGAATAACCCGCGGTTAACCACAATTAACCTCGGTTAACCGGAAGGAATCTTCGGAAAACGCGGTGGGGAAAACAGTTGGAGTTACTATTGAGCATGTTCCCAGTCATTATTTATCTCGAGAACAGACCTTTGAATGTGTCAGTATCTACGTACCAGAACATGTCTTCGGTCACGGTCAGCTCTACACGGCGCTTTCCAGAGTCGAACATCCGGATAGACTACGAATGTTCCCCGACACTCAAGTATACAATGACATTGTGTACAAAGAGATTTTCGAGCAATCAGAAATACACCATTCTTAATAAAGAAACACACGGAACACTCTGCATCAACTCCTACAGAGTCCCAACAGCTTAGGTGGGGCGGCCGGCGCCAGCCGGCCGGAGGCCGGCTGGTCGGACTAATAATGTTCTTAACATTCATCAACTCCATACTGCGAAGTATACGACGTAGACATCCTGGTGACGTGGTCACTTATGCTGGCGAAACCGCGCTGGTTTCTCGAGTTCGTCGGAGGTTGGTGGATATCAACGCTGCTGAGGCCAGGTCGAGTGTCGATGATATCTTCGACATCTCCGGCGAAGGTTTCAAGGTTAACTCGGTCAAGACTCGGACGAAGATTGTTCTGTTCCGCCCGCCCAGGTGCGGGGGCTCTGTCTCCCATGTCATGCTTTCGGGTGTCCCAGTCAAGTTCGACAGCTCCGCCAATCGCCTCGGAGTCTCCTTTCATGGAAGTCTCCGTTGGGCGGAGTGCCCGAACGTCATGTTGCCATCGCTGTGCACAGAAGGCCGCGTCTTGCCGGATTCCCCCTTGAGGGTCTCCTCCTAGTCTTTCACTCACTGGTAGTATCTACTATCTCGTATGGCTTTCACATCTGGGGCGCGCACAGCAAGTCAGGCATGTCATCCTGAACAAGGCTCTCAGAGCGATGTTTGACCGTAGCTCGATGGAGTCCGTGGCTGCTGTGAATGGCCGACATCGAGTTCTCCCAGCCCAGTAGTTGAACGACCTCTCACCGGCCACATCGTTCCCGATATGGCGAGAAAAATGGTCTCTCCGGACATTGTTGTTCCGATCGTTGCGAAAGTTCCCGCATGCCCCACCTGCGGGCCTAGCGCCTTCGCCGTCTCCCGGCCCCTCAACAATAGCTAGTCGCGCCTTCTTGAACCCCGAATTCCCTCAATGTGGACCGAACTCCCCCGAAAGATCCCTTCTCTCACGTCGCCCCACGGCAACTTAACGTGTACGCAGTTCCCTGAATAAACAGTTGTTGTATTGTATTGCTAGGGAGATATTCGCTTCCAAACTTGACAATTTTTCGTGACAGCCTCCCGTTGATTGGTAACCCAGTCTAATCTTGAGGGATCGCCCCCTTCAAAAATGAGTGGAAAGTGCGTTATTTCTCACGAAATCCACGAGTTGGTTCTCCCGAGCACAAGTTGGAGCCGTTGCCGTTGCAACGGGCCGTCGCAATGGCTCCAATTCCCTGTTCCCGACAGGACTCATCCCGAAAACCTGATTTCTCTGTCGCGATGAGCCGGGAGGGTCCCAATCAGCTCCATTTCCCTCGAAACTAGTGAAAAAAGACAACTGTTTGACTTGGCCACCGCTATCAACTGTGCGCCGGGAAGGCGTCTCAAGCGGCAGCAAGCAGTGGCTGGACTGGCCAAGACTTCACAAGGGATCGACTGTCGCTGGAAGGAGAGTATGAATCATCTAATCAGCGTGATGGCTCCTTCGAATCATCTCGAATGAATTTATTCTTCCGCACCCCGCGCAATTCAATCAATAACTATATGAACAACAACTTATTACTATATATCCTATAGAATACCAACAGTTGCAGGTGACATATCACTTTGATCGCCCGCAATATGAGGCTTTCATCCGATCGGTAACGTCTCTCATCGCCGTTAGTTACAACACTCGGGAAAATATTGAATTCGCTCTCCCCTAGTTGATGTCAACAATGGGTCTCAGATGAGCTAACAAATCTATCGCATCGCCACTCATCGAACAATGCTCGACATTGAGCTTCCGAAGGTGCGGACAGTGGTCTTGCAAAGCATGGAGACTTCGATCCGTGAGCGATCGACAGTTCTTCAATATCAGAGTTCTCAGACGCGGCAAACATTGCACGACCGATATCAGACCGACGTCTGTGATCCGAACACAGCTCGAAAGGTCGAGGTACTCCAAGCAAACGTGATGATTGGCAATGCTGACTAGAGCGCTATCCGTCAGCAATGAACAGAGTCCCATGCTGAGCAACTTCATATCCGAAGCTCCTATCCCGTTTTCAAGCGACCGGTCTGAGATTTCTACTGCACCGGTGATTTCCAAGCTTCGTAGATGCTTCAACTGGTGGAATTTACATCCTGCTTCATCCGTGAGGGTGATACTGAAATCGAGGTTGAGTTTTTCGAGTCTCTTGAAATTGTCGCAGATGATCACGAAACATTCGGAGTCGAGGTTGAAGCATCGGCACAACTCGAGGGTCCGGAGATCTTTGAGTGACGCGAGTTGGCGGAAAGCTTTCACGTCGCAATTGGTGTAACTCAAGTCGAGATGCTGCAAGTCCGTCAAAGCCCTCAGGCTGCCCCAGGAGTCGATGCCGATTCGCTGGCAAGCGTTCAGATTGAGATGTCGCAGTTTTTTGAGTTGGACGATCCACTGAAGGCTTTGACTCGAGATCAGCTGACAGAGGCCGAGGTCTAGATATTCCAAGTCGGGGGTCTTTGTGAGGATGCACTCCAGATTATCGTCATTGGTCTGACAGGTTCGATGGAGCGACAGAAGACGCAGTTTGGAGCATTCTCCGATCGCTTCGTAAGCTTTTGCCGTCAGCTGATCGCAAGACTCCAAACGCAGGTTCGTCAGACTTTCACGATAGAGTTCTACGATCTGAATCAGGGCTTTTGCGTTGATGAGCGTACCACTGAAATCAAGATCGGCAAACTCCTGCTTCGATCTCATCATGCAGACGAGAACGTTCTGGAAAGTCAGCACGGCAGAGCTGAACTCGATGGTGTCGGTGTGGAACCTTCGAAATATACCCGGATGGAACTGCAGATTTGAGCATCCTGCTAGACAGAGAGACGTGATGTTGGGCATGAGCGTGAGCATTTGATTGAACGACGCATCTGTCAAGAATCGATTTGTTCGCAAGGACAGGTGTCGAACATTACGCAATGATTGTTGAACTTTCGCGACGCAAATGTACTCGGGAGGCCGGAACAGGCCGTCCGACATCATCAAGCTGCGACAACCTGTTGAACAGAGGTCTCGGTTACTCTCCCATGGATCTTCTGGGCAATCCTAAAATATGAGTTCAAAGATCAAACGTCAACGCATTGAGCATCCAAGAAGTACCTGTGAGTTCAAGGGACTGTAGTTTCTGACACTCTTCAAGGATCGCATAGAATACTCCGGCCGATAGATCACAGTTCTCCAGCTGCAAACTGACGAGGTCTCCAGCGATTCGCGCCCAGAACTCCTCGTGAAAGTCGTACAGCGTCCCTGCAAAGTACACGAAAAAAAAGCCCACTCACAATTCTGCTTCAAAACTTATGATGGATGATACCGGTTCTTTCGCTAGCCTATGAAAACTATGAAAAACCTGGGGTCATCCTTCTTACCATCACAGATTTTCAGGTTCGTATATTGACGATAGCTGTCGAGCAGAGTTGGAGTCGCTCTCTGCAGGTCAGCGTCGCGTAGAACCAGGCAAATGTCCCTCAATAAACGCGAGGCGGAAACAATCTCAGCCCATCGCTGGCATACCAAGGCTGTACAGAGACGGTCTGGGCCCCGGAGAAACAAGAAGATTTTCTCGAGAAGCTGAAAGAGCATCACCAATTATTGTGGGACGAGGGTCCTGGCGGCAGATCGGTTTCTTGGTGCGAACTGGCAAGCCATTCGCTCCAGCATCTCCTCTCGCGATTTTCTCGGCCGGCAGCTTGCCATGGATCTCCAACTGAGCATTCGGATGCTCCACCAATCGAAAGCTCTCGTCAATTCTTTCAGAGAACTATCGACACAAACCTCTGTGGGAAGTTTCTCCATATTCTCCACGCACTCTTCACCGACACGGTTGATATCCTAGCTTCGTGAGTTCTCAATCTCAGCACCTAATAGACCCAAATCTCTCTCGGTCACTGACAGTCACCGAACACTGATCCGTCGTGAGCTGCATTTTCTTTACCGGCCGATTGTGTTGACCGGCCGCAGATGACTCGGAAAACTGCGAGATTTACGTTCTAGGCAGGACTCTCGTTGCCGTGAGTCTTGACACTGACTCTTTCTCAAGTTGACAGCAATCACATGACAAGAAACGATTCGTAGTCGAAACGCGCGACTACACTTGAGAGACACTGAGAGTAAGACGATGATGATGAATATTCCTCTCTCGGCGAATGACGACCGAGCACAGGTGCTCCTCTGCGGATGGCAACATAGGCGGCCGCACTTGCGGCAGCGGGTCGCCTGTGTTTACATGATGAATGCATTTTATACTCGGAGGGGCTTTTCACACACCCGAAACGCTGATATCAAAAGTTCTACAGCAAGGAATGTTCCAAAATTATGGCTGCGGAGCTAGTACCACTTGGAATGGTCCCTGTCTGAATGGAATGAAGACATCCAGCGTTAGCTTCAGGGCCTCGGAGCAGGAGGAGCCGATCATGAGTCAGGTGGATGTGGTTCGATTCGCCCCCTAAGTCGGGAGAGCTTTGCCAGGGTTCCGAATCTTCGGCAGCGGGCTGAATCTGGTAACAAAGTTGTTCTCGGGCGCGATCGCGATGTGATATTCCATGGCACACCGCGCGATCAGCAGGAAGTATATGTATGTATATAGAAGCTTGTGATGGATGATCACACGTAGCTAAGTAGACGGCGCGACGCCCGACGAGGGGCGTCTTGCGTCGAACTCCGCCAACCGCAGGCAAGAACCCCAGGTTTGGCAAAGACCGTTTGAGAATCGGTTTTGCAGGGTCTTATGTCATGAAACTGTCGATCCGCCTGGGATTTGAGGCTGGGGACGCCCGACGGAGCAGCGAATGGTTCGGAGCTGAACAAGCCCGGTTTTCAGTCCGTCCAAACTTCGGTTCCGGTCCAGGATAGGCCGCGGTCGAACCGAGTGTGGTACCCAAGGATGTCTACCTATTGAGGCTCACGAGTATTTGAAATTGACATCTTCATTCGATCAAGTTCAGCACCCGTTCGCAACATGGTGCAGCTCACTGCTGCCAGAGCAGAACTCTATCTCAGGAGCACACGTCGCAATTGAATTCTTGCAGCTTTCAGCCCCTGTTCGAGTTTTCGACATGAGTGTGTCAGAGGCGTTGCGCGGCTCCGCTTGGAAGTACCAACCTTGGAGCTTCGACTGGGTCATTACAGGAATGCATTGAGAGGGAATTTTATCGGAGCGTTTATTCCAAGTCGTAGTTCTCAACTTCTTACACTTATATGTGTCTTTGACGATTCTCACGACGGCATGAACATCGTCAATGGATCATATCCCAGGGGTTCGGAAACCTTTTAAACTAAATCGAAAGTCGACGACGGTGAAGACGACTTCACAGAAGCTGGTGATGAAGGAGGCGTTTCATCTTCATCGGAATCAGTACTTCCACTGTCAATCGCCGACGTTTGGATATGACAACCACGGAACGCATCGAGCTCTGCGAGATAGCTGTGAGTGAGTAGCCTTGCCCTCCAGTCGATTGGTCGCAATCGGAACCACAGCTGTAACAGTGTAAGAATGAATAAATCTTTGTGAATCCCACTCTCTTGGTGCATTCCTATCGGTGTAGCAATCATAAGAGGAGATCGTTAAGGCCACAGAAACCAACGAGACGGGATTAGGTTCCAAAATGTCGGTCATTGGATGATGATACTCACTCGCACGGTGGCTTTGGTCAGACCGATCTTCTTCGCAAGACGTTCTTGCTTGTCGGAATCGGGAGATGGCGTCTCGGCGAAGAGGTCCTCGAGCGCCTGAAGCTGTTTCCCCATCGAAACGTCACAGCAACAAGAAGGCACGAAAGCATCCTCGTTCATCTCGATGGAGCTCGTTGCCAGGCATAGACATCCGCTTGCTGGTTGCCTGAAACCATCTTTGGAAAAACGGGAAAGTCGTAAGTATCGAACACACACTCCAAAATCTCTCCGAGGGAAGATCTCTCACCTAATATTTGATCCATACCTTCTTCGTCGGAATTCCCCGAGCCATCCATTGCCGATATAGACAGCGCTTTGATTCGGTCGGCATCTGCGGTGTCTTCATCCTTTTGAACCTTCGGCCCACTACCTTGCGCGCTTCCATCCGTTTGTGGAGCTTCCGCGCAGCGATGAAGCTTCTCTATTTCTTCCATCAGCCGCCTGTTGTCCGTGATTCGCAAAGGCAGCGTCAAACGCTTCCGCCAACGAACTAGCAGCAAAGCGAACAATCCGGGACGGAGGGATTCAATGTTACTGTATCGGAGGAAAAGACTGTCGAGCGTCGCAAAGTACATCAAAGCTTCGAAAGATGAATCATTGATGCACTGTATCGCTTCACCCTCCAGTAAACTGAGCAAGTCGACTAGCTTTTGGCCTATGCTCAGATCACGTCGGCCGTGAACTTGCGCCTTGAACTCACGCCACCATTCAAAGAACGCGCTTTGATCGCCGTGGAACTTCTTCACGCCCACAACTGGAGTGTAAGGCGAAAGTCGCTTTGCAAGCTCGACGTTCGAATCTCGTAGTCGATCCATCCAACCATTCTTTTTTTCTTGCAAAGGCGGGCTTGCATCCAGGTTCTCTGGATGTGCCTCGCTGGCAACAGGCCCCGTTCCGGTGGACGCCTCTTCCGGAAATTCCACTCTCGACGTTTTCTCCTCCGGAGGGCGGAGGCCGGAGGCAGAAATGAGTGCAGCGACTCCGGCGAGGGCTGCTGATGGAGTCAGTTCGATTCCCAGATGACTTCTGCCGACAGTCATCTTCCACTCATCTTTCAGATCCGATCCCACCGGTGACGGGTCCGCTTCGAGCGACTTGTGGGAGACGATGAGTGCGCCTATTGATTTGAGAAGTGAAACGGTTGAACAGGTCGAGGTGGCTGCCTTCGTTTTCGCCTCGTTCTCTTCATCTGACGAATTCCTTTTCAGACTCGCTTGAGTCTGGGAGGCGATCGCGGTGATGAGCTTCTGGATTCGCTGGTGGGACTCAACGGTTCTTCCAGTGTAGATGAGGCGCAGCAGTTCCGAGAAGGTTTCTTCGTCCGTATCATGAATTTCCAACCTTGTCGTGTTTTCACTTGCGGGACTGCGCCTCAACATGGCCCTGAACGTGGGGGAGCGACTTGCCAGAATCGCCTTGTGAGCGCGGAACTCTTTTCCGTCGACGACGAATACGACGTCGGAAAACGCTCCACTCTCGAGCAGCTGACCGAAATTAACGGAGGGGTTGAATTCGGGCATTTCGGGAAGAGGGGCAGCGCTGTGACCTGGAACATTCGGTTCCGTCTGGATGGCGTACGAGATTTCAGTTCGAAAGATGAGTTTGCCGCCGGGAAATTTCTCCTCCTTGAGGGCGTCACTTCGTTGGATCATTTGACCCCAGCCCATGCCCCCGTCTCGTACTCTCATCGTTTGGGGCTCTGCGGATCGCCCAAAGTTTGCTTGACGGACATGGTTGGCATTCAGAATGGCAATGTGGAAACGAGCGCAAACCGCTTTCGCTCGGCATGAAATCAGCTCCAAATACGTGGAAATGAAACCTTTGTCTTCTCCATCTCCGCCGTCGGGATACACTATGAGTTTCCATTGAACTCCATCATTGGTGGCGGCGTTAAAAGGAGGGCTCACAATCTTCTTATCCTTTGGGTGGAAGCTGATATTCTCGATGGTCCACAAATGCGAGAAGCTCGTGATTTTCTTCGGAGTTTCCGAAAAACTATCTGTGAGCAAAGAGTGGTCTCTCGCGTCCTGCTCCGACATCACTACCGGCGTTTTACCGGCGACTCCAACACGTCACGAGGTCAAAAACTGCCGAATATCTGGCTTGCCTGAGTACGTCCACAGCACGAAAACAAAAACAATGATACGGCGTCCGGCTCGCTGAGGTTGAGGGATCTCTTTTGAACCACAGTTCTCTCCCTCTACGAACCCATTCACAGTCCCGCCGTCCAATCCGGGGTCGGCTACAGATGCTCGAGCTCGCCGATCTCTCAATTTTGAAGCGGGGTTCCGAGCAGAAGATTCCCCCTCGTGATCACCGGCAGACGGCTCGAAAATACGCGAAGCGCGATTGTACATGGCCGACGGACACGGCATCCACTCCGAGTACTTCGAAGCGAGTGGGGTGGTGTTCGTAGAGTCGCTCGCGGATCCCGCGGCCCGACCCCGGGACCATGCACTCGTACCTCGAAGAGCTTATTGAGATTGAGGCTAGCGCCCGCCGGCCAATTCTGTTGTTTGGGTTTCAGAATACGAACACGTTCGAGGAAGCGGCAGGTTCTGCTTTCGATCCAGATCCAACCGATTATGGAGCCGAACCTTGGCTGTCGTGCTTCAAGCTTAGAAGCACAGCGACCTTACAGGAGGGTCTGCGGTCTAAAGATGTTTCTCCGTCACCGGATGGGTTGACCGAGGCCAATAACTCTGCTGAAGCCGCTACAAGTGGCGCGTGTAGATTGGCGTTTGTTATGTCATCGGGATGAGTGAGTAAATGCAGCACTTTCGTCTTGCCATCGCTCCATGGTCCTCTTGGAAGGAACCTCATCCCGAACAGGGAGGACCAGAGCTCAATCTTCGAGCAAGCGAATCTAGCAAGAAGATTCAGAAGTTTGGACTCCTCTCCTCTGATATCTGTCTCAGCGAGATTCTTGAGTTATCCGAGGTAAAGTCATTCATTGGATCAGGAACCTATCGGTGGAGATCCGCTTACCAGTCAGATTACAATCAAATGCAAAGATGTTTCTGTGAGAGAACATTTCCCTCCGGTGAGTTCATCACGCGTTTTGTGATCTTCAAGATTTCGTACCACATTACGTGTCGTTGCACAACATTCACGATCGGCACGTCGTACAGTGGTACAGAGAAGTCAAAAACGGGAAAAAAAAAACTATTGCGGTGAGCCGTAGCGCAGCTGCATTAACTTTTCTAGATGCGCCTTGGCTCTGAATATCATTCAGCATCGGTTTCGGTACTTGTATGGGGGGTTCCGGAACCAGGGTCTTACGCATGAAAACTCTTGAATTGAGGGTGGAATGGGGTTTTTTGATTCTAGAAATGCGAGGACCCTCTATCTAAGTGAAAATCCCGATACGGCATGTTGACCAAAGCCTAAACGCGCTTGAAAAAGAGGATGCGGTTCGGCTTCGCAGAAGCATACTCCGAATTTTCGGATGAAAACCCGCTTCATAGGGTTTATTGGGGGGTTTTCCGCCTCTAGAGATCCCGGGACCCCCGATGCAAGAAGTGTAATCTATACTGTGAGTTAGCCTAGGCCAGGACGTATCTGGAAAAACTCTTCCGAGCGTGCTGCGCCGCATCGTAATAGTTTTTTCCCGACCTGAACCACTGTGCGTCGTACGTTCGGATCTCGTTCTCTGGTACTGAAAGGCTGATCTTTCAACGGAGCCTTCCATGGTTTTCCCCTTGGAAGAGCACGATCTCCACTACGAGCAGTGCGGACCATAGAGCTCCTCCAAGAGAAATGCATCAGGATTCAGCGTGTTCCCTTGCATTCGCCCGAACAATTGCAATCTTTGATTTGAAAGTTCATGAACACGTCCTGCTCCGAGGAGAAAGACGACACGGAGAACAGAAACGCCATCAGGTCATGAGTGTCGAACAGCAAACGCAAATAGCTGATAACGGACGGAAAGGCTCCAGGAATCGAGGAGTCTATCCATCTCGGCTGGTCTGGAGCGAACGATTGAGTGAGGTCTGAAAGTCGAGAATATTCCCAAATATTTTAGTCCATGTGGGTAGTGGCCCTACGGACATTAATCACTGAAGATGCCAAGATCAAATGGGACTCAATTTGATTGTGAGACTGGGTATCACAGCATGAGGAGCCTGGTGGCTTGGAAAATCGTCAGAACGCTACCTCCCGGCTCGCGCTGCTACAGCTTAATCATGATCAACGTAGTCGGCGAAGATGAAATACTCGTTTTGCGATGGTCCTGGCCGAATTCTCGCGGTACAAGGGCCGTTGGTTGGATCCTCCATCAGATTTTACGCCCGCATGGACAAGAAAGTTGCGTCTCTTGTACAGTCGCACTTTATGCCCGATCTTGAGGTATTTCCAGACTCCTCCATCGAGCTGCGTTCTTCGGATCGACGGATTTTGGATGCGATCTGGCAGCCAAGAGGAGACCTTTGATTACGTCTCGTTGCCTGCGGTCGAGCGGTTGAATCGATGAGTTGTTGAGCAGAAGGATGCTGTCTATCGAATCTTACTTGAACTGTGATTCAAGCGAAGCTTCAATCGTTGACTGTGACTATCATTGTGAGTATTCAGGTCTTGAATTCTCAAGGGATTCCATATCCAACGGCCGTAGGGGAAAAACGGCATCACATGAGCGTTGTACATCCTCATGAAAACAGAGGGGATCACAAACGTTCTCATCATCCAATTGCATATCAGAGAGGGCTTCCTGACAGCGGAGACAGGCTCAGAGAATCCGAGCGCCGTTGATAGAGCGGTGGCTCAATGTGGAGAACGTGTTTCGTCTCGTTGGGGTCGTCTGATATCTGAACGTGAGTTCGAATCGCACAGCAAGTCCAAAATGGATGCCGCGCCCTCTAGCTCCCTGGTGCGTTTGTGGAAGTAGTTGTTGTTGTGCGTGAAGGTGCATGGCGGAGAGTGGAATTGAGGGTAGCTCCGAGACTACCCTCGGATTGACGCCAAGCCGGTTCGTCGTTGCTTGGTGCTCGCAGAACGCGTTCTGGACACCGCGCAACCACGTCCGCGTTCAATCAATAGCGAACTCGTCGGAGACGGGAGAAGGAGCTCGTCGCAGAACTAAGGAATGACGAATCCCAAGCGTAACACGATTTCAATTCTCCAAGAGTCGATCTTTCGGTATGTTCGTAGGCGTTTCGCGACAAAGACCGGCTTTTTCCATCAAAGATGTAGCCCTCTCCTGACGCCGAGCTATCCCACCCATTTGGGCGTTATTTTTGATCCCAACCCACATGCAGCAGTCTGTGCAACCGAACGACCACCTGTTGTACCATCGCAACGGCGGAGGTTCACACAGTGCCTTCTCTTCTCCAGGCATCGTACCCGATGGTCTCTTCTAGCTCAGCAGAAAACAGAGAAAGGTCGAGGCGAGAGCAGAGAAGAGAGCGTCGGGGTTTAATGGTAGGCAAGTACAGATTCCTCAATGCACCTCGAGGAGTCCTCAACGCTGCGAGTAAGAGGACAAATCCGAAACTTAGTACCACAATGACTTTTGCTGTGGCTAATCTTCACGGTTCCTTTGAATCATTGAGATGGGGACAGCTCGAGCTAGAAGTCATCCGAGAACATGATTCAATATAGGATATATGCTGTTCCAGCATACGAGATCAAGAATTACCAAGCCTTCACCCTACTTCCAAGGATGCGATCGGGCCGGAGAACCCTCCGACGTCCATGATCACAAGAATAAGAATTTTTTATAAGATGGATCCGATCGAGGAGTTTGCGCTTGCTAATGCGATGCGAGGTCACCCGTCTTTCGAGATCGCTCATGTGGAGTCCAGCGTAGACTAGTACGACGAAGCTGTTCCAACCATCGGGAGAAAGTTCGGCTGCCCGCGTTCGGCAGAGGAAGAACATCTCCAAGTACTCCGAAAACTGTGTTCAGCCAGGGATCTACAGGTCAACGGCGAGTTTGACCGGTTTGTATCGTCGCTGCTTCAGAACACCGAGGCGCTGCTTTCTTCAGGTAAGAGGTCCGCGTCAATTTCAGTGGCAGTTTCTTGGGACAGCCTCAAAAGCCTCCCTTGACCTGCCTCACTGGAATGAATTTCGATTGCGAAGTGGCGCCGGCGTCAGGCGGCTCTGAGCGTGAGCTCAGGTCACTTCCAGACCGTCTATGTAGTAACGAAAGTCGAGATCAAAATATCTTGCGGTCCATCTGCATCGCGGAACCAGGTGATTCCAATGGTACCCGTTCCAGTGAGTATTTCAGCTCTAGCCTTTGTGACAGCAAACCATCTGGCGTTTGCGTTCACCGTGCCGCAGACCGTAGCACCCACAATGATGCGAGTTCCGCTGGCGCGGGATGCCAACGGCTGCCCCGTCTACGACTGGGTGCTGCAGCAATGAAGTCTCCCGACTCTCAATCGCTCATTGCCGGGTGCAGCACAGGTAACGTCCCTCGACACCTCCAGTCGCTCATTGTAGGTGGACAAGAAATCCATACACGTAAAAATTTGGAATTTGTTCATCTTTTTGTTTGTCCTCAATGAATTCTCACGCGATAATCTTTCCCATGTTTCAGGAAAGACCATGTTTATCGGAGCCTACGAAGGTGATGCGGTGTCGGTCTAAGAGCTCCGGCATCTTGAGAACCCGACATCTTGAGAACCCGAGAGCCCGGAAAAGATACTCGAAAATAGCTCGGAAAAAATACCCGGGAGCTCGAAAACTCTCGCCCTCAATTCAGTCTCCGCACGAAGGCAGCGAAACTTCTTCTCAGAGCGCGGAGGACGGAGCGTCAATGCAGAAGGATACAATAAACCTTCGTCGAAACGAATGCTCATACGACGTTCCAATATGTACGACAAATCGGGAATTTATTACGGTTCAGCCGATCTGTCGTAGGCTCCAAAGCGTGGAAAATCGATTGCCAACGCCAGAACATCGAGAAGACAGCTTTCAAGAACGGAAGCAATCGCTGGAACGTTCTCAGATGTTTTCCCTTCTATACGGGCTCAAAGTACCGAGTATTCCAGATGGTCTTACTTGATCAAGAAATACGAATCATCCACATACGCGTGCCAATCGGCGAATTATGGACTCTTGGAAGCCACAATAGAGAAATTGGTTTTGATCAACAGAAGCTTTCGGAGACAAGGTTGCCTGGCTCCCTACTCCAGCTGATTGATACGGGACATCTAAATGATCGAGAAATCACGAGCAGAATCGAGTGAAATGAAAAATAGAGTCATCGCGTCTTGCTCATCATTTCCCAAGCTCCGCTATGCGTTGACCGCTCCGCATAGAAGTTTCGCTGCCTCCGTGCGAATACAGAATTGAGGGTGAGAGCTTTCAAGCTGGCGGGTTTTCGAGCTCCCGGGTATCATTGCAGAGCTTCCGGGTTTTCGAGATGTCGGGTTCTCGAGATGCTGGCGAGTTGTGGCGCTCCGCCTGGCCGGAAAGCCTCATATGAAGCCGATAGAGCTTCCCAATGTGTTGCCATGCGCCTCCCAAATGTTAGTTTACCCTGCATCGCCTTGTTTCGGGGGCGTTTGTACAGATACATAGGAGAGGAAAGTTCTCGAATTAGCACTGTTGGAGTATTCGTCCCAAGCGGCGGGATGCCGAAAAATTATCGTTTCCGTGCATGAAACACTCGTAGTTTCCGACACAGGGCCAAACTCGCAGTTTTAAGCACGCCGACTGAAGACAGCACACGAATTGTGCAACCAAACCAAGATTTGCTCTGTTACCTCCATGTTGGGATGTTTCCGCCAGGACCTCATTCCGAGCAGTCGACTCAAGGCATGTGCCCTAGAAAGATATAGGAAACGGCCGATTAGCATCTTGCTTCCGGAACTCGATGGCAAGTTCAAATGCAGATGTCGCCGCGATGCATCCTAAGCTCATCGGTATGCTGTGACTCGAGGGGGAAACTTTTGAGGAAACCAAAAAGAAGGCTCACAATTAGAGTACTTCATGGCTTACAATTAGTCGTGTACAGCACATACAACTCATGGCGCCTCGCATCATATCGCACGGGTTGGCGTACAGTGGGTCAGATGCGGCGAGCATGATGAGTATAACATCCTAATTTGTTGTTATTCTGTTAGTTCTCCTTGACTTCAGCCAGTTGTTGAACTTCTTCGTTCAAGAGACGACAGAGTGTGGAGATACGGAGTGTGGAGTGTGGAATAATGCGGCTTAAACGCATGTGTGAGTAGGAACTATGCGAACGGTATTTGACATGGGATTCCGTCGACATAGTGCCACGAATGACATGTGGTCAGCGCGGGTCTGTAGCTTCCCAAGATCAACAAGTTTGTTGCGAATGGAATTCATGGTGTTGTTCCGGGATTGTTCCGAATCTTCTGATCAGGCTCAGAGCTGTGCGCAGCGACGAAGTGTGACAAGCGGCCTGATTGCAAGGCTGGAGCGGCCCGATTGCGACATATGCAGCCACATTGCGCTGCAACGAACCCATTTTTTTCCTATATTCTTCGTCCCGTTGTTGTTGTCAAATCTCATTCTCAGGTGTTTTTTCATTCCAACGGCGAGTAGGTCCGATGAAGTACTACATTGAAAGAGATCTGATGCATTCTCGAGCAAAGGAGACAGCAGCTACGACCAATCGAAGTCCAAGGAGACTCTCCATCGCTTAATATAGGGACAAACGGGAGTGTGAGATGAATACTCATGTGGCGTAATACTCCAGTTTCTTCCCGATTCGCGCAACTCTCTGACGTAGCGGCGGCTCTCGAGGAACGAAGGGATTTACACCGCTCGAAAGACCTAGCCACCTGGTCGGATCATCTTCATCGTCGCCTCAACAGGCGTCCGAAGCGGGCAGACAATCTCACGTCAAGTCTCATTGCATGTCTTGTCATCGAGGCTGTTGAAATAAGAATCGCCGCAAAGATTGAGGTCTGACTTTTATTCTTCCACCCTGATAATGAATGAGCAGTGGTTCAGATCTCGACAGGAGCTCTGTAGAACGTCTCGTATCTCGTATTAATCGAAGTCTCCCAATCAATAATCATGATGCACATACTTGGGGCTCGAGCGGTCCATCTTTTTCCCTACCGATTCCAAATCGGGGAGGTAATTGAAGGACTTCCATATTCCTGCCGGAAGCTTTGTTTCCTACTTGAGCCGATCCATGATAGGTGGCCTCGGATCGATTCCTTCGTCACTTCCTCAAATAGGTGAAAAGGAATCCTGCGGCTCCCACCACGAGCAAAACTGCGATCACGATCAAGACGATGGCCCAAGCTGCGAGTCCTGTCGTGTCTGACCCGGCGACGGCGATGGAGAATTTCAGGTTGGGGTACACTTTCATTCTTATCTGCGGGTTTTCAGGTTGACTAGGAGTTAAGATCAAGAGTTGACTTGTGGGATTCCAAGCTTTGATGTGTTAGAGAGCTCTCGATGATGTCGTGATGATACCTACCGTCTCGATCGCAGTCTTCATTAACTCAGCCTTGGTACTCAATTTCTCGCCGTCGATAGCTGCAGAGACGAACGAACGGGATCATGAAAGATGCAATATTCTCTCGCCGCAATCGTTATAAGGTCATTTGCGTCCACCTACTGTCATTTTTATTTGTGATGACGATGAACCTGAGGGGTTTCGAGAAGTCGAAGCTGGTTATTTTCGCATTTGTCACGAATATTATCGTTAAATCATCTGGAAAATTACCGAAAAATCAACGTAATGCTCTCTTAGGCACTCCTCGTCCGCCCAACCTGGATACTGAGATGCGGGAGATCGAGGAGAGTCGTTGATGCCTCTAGAGTGCTTATGCGGCTGTGGTTCCCTGGCCTCATTATTTCGCGTCGCTCTATCGAAGATAATTTCCCATATTGCCTCTGATTTCCTCTGAATTGGCCAACGGTCGACCCCTGGGCCGGAGTTCTCACCTGATCTCACGCTTATCAGCGTACTCGCGATTACCGAAATTCCATCGGACAGAACCGTCCCGAGGTTTTTCAAATAATCGGCTTCAGTCATCCGATCCTGCTCGGACAAAAACAACAATTAGGGGACTCGACTCGTCTACAGTATCAGCTCATTCAATCGGGCTCTGTGGACGCTATCCTACAGTACAAACCTCGTCTGGAGTCACTTTGAGTACATTGACAATGTTCTTCTCTTGTTCCGCAGTCAAAGCAGTTCCGTTAAACGTGAAATCCGCATAGGCAAGCAGCACATTCGACACTGGAAGGGATGAATTTCATCTCGAGGATACAGTAGCGAATTTCGGAATCGACCATCACTGTCGGACGTTTGCTCAGAGTCGCATTCACTGCCTCGAATCCAGATCCCAGAAAAGTTTGTCAAATGCCGAGCGAGGGTACTGCTGCTTCACAGTTCGAGCGGCGCGAAACAAGGCCTTGTATGTTCAACACTGATTTCGAGGGATCTGGCGCGGGAGTGCGAGAACATACCCACGAGGAAAATTGTGAGGTAGAGCTTCATCTCAGATCCGTGCGCGATGACTTCCCTGAGCGAGGGATAGTGATCAATGCGTTGATGTTGGTTGCCAAAAGTAACGATCGGGACGAGCTGCCAACTGACATTTCTCGTTCCGGTCTTAACTTCGACGGCGATCACACAATACAAGCGAAAACCGGCTTCCCACAATGAGAGTTCTTTTTGGTGCAAGCGGGAATGCGAGATTACCATCTCGCGTCGAGTAGAGATTAGTGCCGTCTCACTGTGTTCTGTGACCAACTTTTTGATCCATGATTACTGATAAAGCATCATGAGCCCGTTCGATGTCAGCTCGATCGAATTTGCTTGTGTTTCTTGAGCTGCAGCCAGCGTGCCGTACTTGGCATGGAAACATGGCTCAACTGGGGTTTCCCGCTTTACACTGCCATCAATGCCAAATGAAGATAGCCTTCTAACCAACTGACAAGCGAGATTTGGGAGTTGCTCTCCCGGATAGCTGATGACTGCCCCTATTCGATCTACAACCTGGTTCTTCGTCGAAAATCGCGGACGTTTCGAATCTTCAGATAAAGCTTAGGGGAAAATCAGAGGCAGAATATTCCGAGTTTTCGGCGGATATATCGTTGCTCATTATCACGAACAGTGGATTAGATGCGGCGAGCATGATGAGTAACACCCTCATTTGTTCCTATTCTGTTAGTTCTACTTATCTTCAGCCAGTTGTTGAACTTCTCCGCTCAGAAGACGGAGTGTGGAGATACTCCGTTCATCTTCTGGCTTCCAAGTTTGTGTGAGGACGAACTATGCGAACGGCATTTGACAAGGAATTCCATCGACATAGTGCCACGAATAACTTAGACGTATAAGCTCGGGTCTGCTCCTTTCCAGGATCAACAAGCTATTGCGAATGGAATCCGTGGCGTTCAGAATTGTGCCGAATCTTCTGATCAGGTTCAGAGCTGTGCGTAACGACGAAGTGTGACAAGCGGCCTGATTGCGAGGCTGGAGCGGCCCGATTGCGACGTATGCAGCCACATCGCGCTGCAACGAACCAATCTGTGTCCTATATTCTGCGTCGCGCTGTTGTTGCCAAATCTCATTCTCAGGCAGTGGCGTAACTAGGGGGGGGGGGCAGCGGGGGCTCGTGCCCCGGGCGCAGCCTCTGGGGGCGCAAAACCGGGACTTGGATTCATACTACCAGAGTCAGCTGCAAGAGTGCCATAAATGCGAAAAATTGTCAATAACAGCGAATTCGGTGATATACTGTTCTACAGAATCGAGTCAAAGACGCGTTCACATGTGCAATTTCGGCCCGGAGTGAGGGCCGAATCAGAGAGAGTGCACATTTTCTCCCCGTGGAGAGCCAGGAGGAACCTTCGTCCGGCTGTGCATCTATAGTTGCATGCCTTTATTGTTGGACGAAGCGACGTATGATAGCAATTCTCGAACGTTGCTTCTCCCCTCGAATCGCTGGGGGCGGAAGCTTCCCGAACCCAGCGGAGGAGAGATCCTTCTCATGCGAATGTTGGGGATTCCAATGACCAATACGATGGTTGCCTTCGCGATCCGCGAGAGCATGGCCTCGAATCGTGGTGAAGAAATTCTTAAAGAAGGAAGTGGATTCTCCCTGGATGAGACATGCGCGACTGCAAATGTGAAACCTGGCCAAAAACATTCGATCCCTTGACGAAAAATTCTCCGCCGAGCGCTTCAATTTGATACAGTGGACTCCGCTTGATCTAACACACATCGGGCCTGGCCATTTTGGCCCGAATAAGCGGTTGCCCCAATAAAGCGGTGGTTCATCGGTAGTGGTTGCATGTTCGGGGATCTGGATTGTGGCCCGTTAAATGGCCCGTTAAAGCGGATTTCCCGATGATCCGGTGTTCCGATTCAGCGGAGTCCACTGTACATGCAGCCATGGAACAAGGCCAGGAATTTCGCAACGTTTTCGAGATCTTCTTCGAAAAACAACGGAAAGAGTCTCGCGGTGCCGTTCCGACAGCAAAGATGATATGAGGCGCGTTAGGTTTGCTTCCATCGATAGGCTCCTTCACAAGCCGTAGCAAAGATTCGAGCGTTTGGCTGGATCAGATGAGAAATTCGGCTTGCTGCAAGTTGGGACGCGACTCTTCTACAATCAGTGTGACACTCTCGGAGCACAATGCCGGTCTCATGCTGGTTTCTATAGAGTTGATGTTTACGTCCAGGAGTTGTATCGTGAAATCTGCGACTGCAGGATGCTACCAAGAGCTCGGAACAAAATTCACATCGGCGAAGCGGTGGAGCTCCTCCATTCGATGGCTCGATATAGAGACTGAAGCGCGCTTCCGAATTCTTGAGTTTCTATCCAGATCTTACTCACGATAGCAATACCCATCGCAAGCTGTGAAAGATCATCAAGCAAACTCGAATTGATCCTCTCAAATCTGAGGACTATGATGAACCAATGGAGACTTGTAGGCCTCTCCCACCTGAGTAAGAGAACGAGATGACGGGGAAAACCGATTTCGAATCACTTGTGGAAAGTTTTGCGTCAGCGAAAGTCAGTGAAGCTGATCTCTAGGCATGAAGATATTGTAATAACTGAAAATAATTGTAATAATGAGCTAACTTATTAAAATATGTCGATTTGAGAATTACTTCTGAATTGCATGAGTGAAAGTGTATTCACCAGAGTTATTTGGGAAAACTGTGGGGCAGAGAAAGGGTGCGATAGGGGGGGGGGGGGCATTTTCGTGAGTATGCCCCGGGCGCCATCAAGCCTAGTTACGCCACTGTTCTCAGGTGTTTGTATTCCCAACGTCGAGTGGGTGCGATGAAGACCGAAACGTTTGAGAATCGGTTTTGCAGGGTCTCATGTCATGGAACTGTCGATCCGCCTGGAATTTGAGACAAGCATGGTACGTGCGATAGATCTGATCTGAATCCATCTCGTTCAAGTTGAGGCTTGGTGGGAGTATTTGGAACCGACATTTTCATCCGATCTAGTTAAGCACCCGTTTGGAACATGGTGAACCTTGTTGCTGCCAGAGCACACGTGGATATCTCAGGAGCACACGTCGCAATTGGATTCTTGCAGCTTTCAGGCCCTGTTTGAGTTCTCGACATGAGTGTGTCAGAGGCGCTGCGCGGCTCTGCTTGGAAGTACCAATCTTGGAGCTTTGACTGGCTCATTACAAGAATGCATTGAGAAGGAATTTCATTGGACGGTTTATTCCAAGTCGTAGTACTCAACTTGTTACACAAACTTGTTATGGATTATATCTCAAGGGTTCGGAAACCTTTCAGACAAAATCGAGAGTCGACGACGGTGAAGACGACTTCACAGAAGCTGGTGATGAAGGAGGCGTTTCATCTTCGTCGGAATCAGTCAGGGGCGTGCACAGGATTTCTTTTTGAGGGGGGCCAAGGGCACTTTGTCAGGGTTTTGGGGGGGGGGGGGGCAACAGATGATGATGATGATCCTTCCCATAGGACCCTATGGGCAGGATCGGAATTCTGGGGGGGGGGGGCACGGCCCCCGCGCCCCCTGGGCACGCCGCTGGAATCAGTACTTCCACTGTCAATCGCCGACGTTTGGATCTGACAACGACGGAACGCATCGAGCTGTGCGAGATGGCTGTGAGTGAGTAGCCTTGCCCTCCAGTCGATTGTTCGCAATCGGAACCACAGCTGTAACAGTGTAAGAATGAATAAATCGCAGTGGATATTACTCCCTTGGTGCATTACTGTCGGTGGAGCCATCATAAGAGCAAATCGTTAAGGCCACAGAAACCAACGAGATCGGATTGTCGGCCGGGGAAAATGTCGGTCACTGGATGATGATACTCACTCGCACGGTGGCGTTGGTCAAACCAATCTTCTTCGCGAGACGTTCTTGCTTGTCGGAATCGGGAGATGGCGTCTCGGCGAAGAGGTTCTCGAGCGCCTGAAGCTGTTTCCCCATCGAAACGTCACGGCAACAAGGCTCTTCCGGGGGCACGAAAGCATCCTCGTTAATCTTGATGGAGCTCGTTGCAAGGCATAGACATCGGCATTGAGTGCCACCGAGAGGAAGAGGCTCTATGATCCACGACGAAGGCATGTATTCTTTTCACCAGCAACCCGAATACATACACCATTCCGAACTCTGACTCGACGTTTGGATCCGAAACTGATCCATACCATTGCATTAACCAGCGACCACAAACGTGCTGCACGCCCTACGCGGGGCCCAACGATTTTTGGATACATTCCGCGACGTACCTTACGTCAGAAAGTCTACGGTCTCCGACAGAAACGGCCCCGGTTTTTGGTCTTGCAAAGGCGGGCTTGCATCCATGTTCTCTGGATGTGTCTCGCTGACAACAACACCCGTTCCGGCGGACGCCTGCTCCGGAAACTCCACTCTCGACGTTTTCTCCTCCGGAGGGCGGAGGCCGGAAGCAGAAATGAGTGCAGCGACTCCGGCGAGGGCTGCTGATGGAGTTATTTTGATTCCCAGATGACTTCTGCCGACAGTCGTCTTCCACTCATCTCCCAGATCCGATCCCACCGGTGACGAGTCCGCTTCGAGCGACTTGTTGGAGACGATGAGTGAGCCTATTGATTTGAGAAGTGAAACGGTTGAACAGGTCGAGGTGGCTGCCCTCGTTTTCGCCTCGTTCTCTTCATCTGAAGGTTTCCTTTTCAGACTCTCTCGAGTCTGGGAGGCGATTGCGGTGATGAGCTTCTGGATTCGCTGGTGGGGCTCAACGGTTCTTCCAGTGTAGATGAGGCGCAGCAGTTCCGAGAAGGTTTCTTCGTCCGTGTCCCGGATTTCCAACCTTGTCGTCTTTCCGCTTGCGGGACTGCGCCTCAACATGGCACTGAACGTGGGGGAGCGAGTTGCCAGAATCGCCTTGTGGGCGCGGAACTCTTTTCCGTTGACGACGAATACAACGTCAGAAAACGCTCCACTATCGAGCAGCTGACCGAAATTATCGGAGAGGTTGAATTCGGGCATTTCGGGAAGAGGGGCAGCGCTGTGACTTGAAACTTCCGGTTCCATCTGGATGACGTACGAGATTTCAGTTAGAAAGATGAGTTTGCCGCCGGGAAATCTCTGCTCATTAAGGACGCCACTTCGTTGGATTATTTTGGCCCAACCTAAGCCCCCGCCTCGTATTCTCATCGTTTGGGGCTCTGCGGGCCGCCCCGAAAATGCTTGACCGACAAGGTTGGCATTCAGAATGGCGAATTGGAAACGAGCGCGAACCGCTTTCGCTCGGCATGAAATTAGCTCCAAATACGTGGAAATGAAACTTTTGTCTTCTCCATCTCCGCCGCCGGGATACACTATGAGCTGCCATTGAACTCCATCATTGGTGGCAGCGTTGAAGGGAGGGCTCCTAATATTCTTATCCTTCGGGTGGAAGCTGATATTCTCGACGGCCCACGAATGCGAGAAGCTCGTGACTTTCTTCGGAGTTTCCGAAAAACTATCCGTCAGCAAAGAGTGGTCTCTCGCGTCCTGCTCCGACATCACTACCGGCGTTTTACCGGCGACTCCAACACGTCACGAGGTCAAAAACTGCCGAATATCTGGCTTGTCTCAGTACGTCCACAGCACGAAAACAAAAACAATGATACGGCGTCCGGCTAGCTGAGGTTGAGGGATCTCTTTTGAACAACAGTTCTCTCCCTCTACGAACCCATTCACAGTCCCGCCGTCCAATCCGGGGTCGGCTACAGATGCTCGAGCTCGCCGATCTCTCAATTTTGAAGCGAGGTTCCGAGCAGAAGATTCCCCCTCGTGATCACCGGCAGACGGCTCGAAAATACGCGAAGCTATATTGAACATGGCCGACAGACACGGCATCCACTCCGAGTATTTCGAAGCGAGTGGGGTGGTATTCGTAGAGTCGCTCACGAATCCCGCGGCCCGACCCCGGAATCATGCACACGTACCTCGAAGAGCATGTTAAGATTGAGGCTAGCGGCCGCCGGCCAATTCTGTTGTTTGGGTTTCAGAATGCGAACACGTTTGAGAAAACGGCAGGTTCCGCTTTCGATCCAGATCCAACCGATTATGAAGCCGAGTCTTGGCTGTCGTGCTTCAAGCTCAAAAGCATAGCGACCTTCCAGGAGGGTCTGCAATATGAAGATGTTTCTCCGTCACCGAATGGGTTGACCGAGGCCAATAACTCCGTTGAAGCCGCTACAAGTGGCGCGTGAAGTTTGGCACTTGTTATGTAATCGGGCTGATTCGTTGGATTGAGTGGATGCAGCACTTTCGTCTTGCCATCGCTCCATGGTCCTCTTGGAAGGACCCTCATCCCGAACAAGGGGAGCAGGGCTCAATCTTCGACCAAGCAAATCTACCAAAAGGATTCGAGTTCTTTAGAAGTTCGGGATTCTCTCCTCTAATATCTGCTTCAGCGAGATTCTTGAGTTATCTGAGAGCGTCGTTCATTAGGATCAGAAGCCTCTCGGCGGGGATCCGCTTACCAGTCAGCTTACAATCGAATGCAAAGATGTTTGTGTGAGAGAACACGTTCCTTCGGAGAGCTCATAACGCATTTTGTAATCTTCGGAATTTCGTCCCACATCGCGTGTCCTTAGAACTCGTTGCACAACATTCACGATCGGCAAGTCGTAGGTTCGGATCTCGTCCTCTAATACTGAAAGGCTGATCTTCCAACGCAGCCTTCCATGGTTTTTCCCTCGTAAGAGCACGATCTCCACTACGAGCAGTGCGGACCATAGAGCTCCCCAAGAGAAATGCATCAGGATTTTGCGTGTCTTTGGTTGCAATCTTTGACTTGAAAGTTCGTGAACAAGTCCGGCTCCGAAGAGAAAGATGACACGGAGAACAGAAACACCATCAGGTCATCAGTGTAGAGCAGCAAACGCAAATTGCTAATAACCGACGAAAAGGCTCCAGGAATCGAGGAGTCTATCCATCTCGGCTGGTCTAGAGCAAACGATTGAGTGACGACTTAAAATCGAGGATATTCCCAAATATTTCAGTCCATGTGGGCAGTGGCCCTACGGACATTAATCACTGAAGATGCCAAGATCAAATGGGACTCAATTTGATTGTGAGACTGGGTATCACAGCATGAGGAGCCTGGTGGCTTGGAAAATCGTCAAAACGCTACCTCCTGGCTTGTGCGCTGATGCAGTCTGACACCGGCGTGTTCAGAATCATTTAGGCAGAGTTCTTTTTGAATCTTTTCTCTATCAATGACCAACGCAGTGGGCAGATATGAAATACTCGTTTTGCGATGGTCCTGGCCGAATTCTCGCGGTACGAGGGCCGTTTGTTGAATCCTCTATCGGATTTTACGCCCGCATGGACAAGAAAGTTGCGTCTCTTGTACAGTCGCACTTTATGCCCGATCTTGAGGTATTTCCAGACTCCTCCATCGAGCTGCGTTCTTCGGATCGACGGATCTTGGATGCGATCTGGCAGCCAAGAGGAGACCTTTAATTACGTCTCGTTGCCGGCGGTCGAGCGGTTGAATGGATGAGTTGTTGAGCAGAAGGATGCTGTCAATCGAATCTTACTCGAACTGTGATTCAAGCGAAGCTTCAATCGTTGACTGTGACTATCATTATGAGCATTCAGGTCTTGAATTCTCAAGCGATTCCATATCCAACGGCCGTAGGGGAAAAACGGCATCACATGAGCGTTGTACATCCTCATGAAAACAGAGGGGATCACAAACGTTCTCATCATCCAATTGCATATCAGAGAGGGCTTCCTGACAGCGGAGACAGGCTCAGAGAATCCGAGCGCCGTTGATAGAGCGGTGGCTCAATGTGGAGAACGTGTTTCGTCTCGTTGGGGTCGTCTGATATCTGAACGTGAGTTCGAATCGCACAGCAAGTCCAAAATGGATGCCGCGCCCTCTAGCTCCCTGGTGCGTTTGTGGAAGTAGTTGTTGTTGTGCGTGAAGGTGCATGGCGGAGAGTGGAATTGAGGGTAGCTCCGAGACTACCCTCGGATTGACGCCAAGCCGGTTCGTCGTTGCTTGGTGCTCGCAGAACGCGTTCTGGACACCGCGCAACCACGTCCGCGTTCAATCAATAGCGAACTCGTCGGAGACGGGAGAAGGAGCTCGTCGCAGAACTAAGGAATGACAAATCCCAAGCGTAACACGATTTCAATTCTCCAGGAGTCGATCTTTCGGTATGTTCGTAGGCGTTTCGCGACGAAGACCGGCTTTTTCCATCAAAGATGTAGCCCTCTCCTGACGCCGAGCTATCCCACCCATTTGGGCGTTATTTTTGATCCCAAGCCACAAGCAGCAGTCTGTGCAACCGAATGACCACCTGTTGTACCATCGGAACGGCGGAGGTTCACACAGTGCCTTCTCATCTCCAGGCATCGTACCCGATGGTCTCTTCTAGCTCAGCGGAAAACAGAGGAAGGTCGAGGCGAGAGCAGAGAAGAGAGCGTCGGGGTTTGATGGTAGGCAAGTACAGATTCCTCAATGCACCTCGAGGAGTCCTCAACGCTGCGAGTAAGAGGACAAATCCGAAACTTAGCACCACAATGACGTTTGCTGTCGCTAATCTTCACGGTTCCTTTGAATCATTGAGATGGGGACAGCTCGAGCTAGAAGTCATCCGGAAACATGATTTAATACAGGATACATGCTGTTCCAGCATACGAGATCAAGAATTACCGAGCCTTCACCCTCCTTCCAAGGATGCGATCGGGCCGGAGAACCCTCCAACGTCCATGATCACAAGAATAAGAGTCTTATTATAAGATGGATCCGATCGAGGAGTTTGCGCTTGCTAATGCGATGCGAGGTCACCCGTCTTTCGAGATGGCTCATGTGGAGTCCAGCGTAGACTAGTACGACGAAGCCGTTCCAACCATCGGGAGATTTTTCGGCTGCCCGCGTTCAGCAGAGGAGGAGCATCTCCAAGTACTCCGAAAACTGTGTTCAGCCAGGGATCTACAGGTCAACGGCGAGTTTGCCCGATTTGTATCGTCGCTGCTCCAGAACGCCGAGGCGCTGCTTTCTCTAGGTAAGAGTTCTGCGTTAATTTCAGTAGCAGTTTCCGGGACAGCCTCTAAAGCCTCCCTTGACCTGCCTCACGGGAATGAATTTCGATCGAAGTTGTTGAACTTCTTCGTTCAAGAGACGACAGAGTGTGGAGACACGGCGCGGGCCCAAAACCGCGCCGGACCAAAACCGCGCTCGCCACCAAACAGCCCGTCTCGTGTAAGCCTGGGAAAGCAAGGGTTGGTGATCCAGTCCAAGCTATCGCATGGTGGAGGATTCGCGGCGGAGCAAGGAGGATCGCTCCCGCGTCGGCTTCATTCGTCTGGCCGGGGCCCCGCCGCCGGCGGCGGCGGGGCCCCGGCCAGACGAATGAAGCCGACGCGGGAGCGATCCTCCTTACTTCGCAGCGAGGCTTCTGAAGGATGGCCTAGGGCTCGCTCTGCTTACCATGCGATGACTTGGACTGGGGAACCGAGCCTTACTCCCACCTTGCCTCGCACCAAGCTCCAGATTCGTCTCACCGAGCACGTTTCATCCGCGCGGTAACAGAATTTCTCGTAGCAAAGCAGATCTGTCCTTTTTTGACTGCGCACAACCTGTGCCATGTTGCTTGCCTCACTAGTCATGCTTCCTAGGCTTAGCCTCCTCGGTTTTGTGACACCGTTAGCATCGTCGTCCTCTTCCTTTTTTCGAATTCAAACCGACTCAGCACGGTTTTCGTTCAGCGCGGTTTTGGCAGAGCGCGGTTCTGGTCCAGCGCGGTATTGGCCCAACGCTGTTTTGGGCTGCCACGGGAGACACGGAGTGTGGAGTGTGGAATAATGCGGCTTAAACGTATGTGTGAGTACGAACTATGCGAACGGTATTCGACATGGGATTCCATCGACATTCAGTCTCATTGCATGTCCTGTCATCGGGGCTGTTGAAATGAGAATCGTCCAAAGATTGAGGTCTGACTTTTATTCTTCCACCCTGATAAGGAATGAGCAGTGGTTCAGATCTCGACAGGAGCTCTGTAGAACGTCTCGTATTCATCGAAGTCTCCCAATCAATGATCATGATGCACATACTTGGGGCTCGAGCGGTCCATCTTTTTCCCCACCGATTCCAAATCGGGGAGGTAATTGAAGGACTTACATATTCCTGCCGGAAGCTTTGATCCCTACTTGAGCCGATCCATGATAGGTGGCCTCGGATCGATTCCCTCGTTACTCGTTACTTCCTCAAATAGGTGAAAAGGAATCCTGCGGCTCCCACCACGAGCAGAACTGCGATCACGATCAAGACGATGGCCCACGCTGCCACTCCTGTCGTGTCTGACCCGGTGACTGCGATGGAGAATTTCAGCTCGGGGTACCACTCCTTTGCTACCTGCGGGTTCTCAGGTTGACTAGGAGTTAAGATAGATAGTTGATGTGTACGAGAGCTCTCTACGATGTCGTGATGATACCCACCCTCTCGACCGCAGACTTTATCTCATCAGCCTTGGGCTTCAATTTCTCGCCGTCGATAGCTGCAGAAACGAGCGAACGGGATCATGAAAGATGCAATATCGACGCAATTGTTATGAGGTCATTTGCGTCCACCTACTGTCATTTTCTGTGATGACGATGAACCGGAGGGGTTTTGAGAAGTCGAAGCTGATTATTCTCGCATTTGTCACGAATATTGTCGTTAAAGCTTCTGTAAAATGACCGGAAAATTAACGTGATGCTTTCTCTGGCAGTCCTCGTCCGCCCAACCTGGAAACTGAGCTGCGGGATCGAGAAGAGTCATGGATGCCTCCCGAGTGCTTATGCGGCTGTGGTTCCCTGGCCTTCTTATTTCGCGTCCTTCTATCGAAGCTCATTTCCGATATTGACTCTCATTTCCTCTGAACTGACCAACCGTCGACCCCTGGGCCGTCGCCCTCACCTGATCCGCTTGTCAGCGTATCGGCGATTTCCTCAATCCCACCGGACAGAACCGTCCCGAGGTGAATCAAGTAATCGACTTCAGTTATCCGATCCTACTCAGACAAAAACAACAATTAGGGGACTTTAGACTGTTAGCTCGTTGGACGCTATCTTTCAGTACAAACCTCATCGGGAGTCACTTCGAGTACATCGACGATGTTCTTTTCTTGTTCTGCAGTCAAAGCAGTTCTGTTGAACGCGAAATTCGCATCGGCAAGCAGCACATTCGACACTGGAAGAAATGAATTTCGTCTTGAGTGTACGGGAGCTGACTTCGAGAACAACTACACAGAGTCATCCCTTGGATCTTGTATCAGACATCTCATGCGCGCCCGCTGAACTCAGGGAACAACACATACGAGCATCAGCGCCGGAAGTTTGCTTCGAGTTACATTCACTGCCTCGAGTCCACGCTGTATTGTGAAGCCCCGAGCGGAAGTACTGCTGCCTGACGAATCAAGCGGCGAAGCATGTTCAACACTGGTCTCGGAGGATCTGGTGCGGGAGTGCTATAAGCTATAACATACCCACGAGGAGAATCGCAAAACAGAGCTGCATCTCAGATCCGAGCAATGATTCTTCCGATCGAGGGAAGAGATCTCTTCGTTGAGGTTGGCTACTGAACAGAAAGATCGGTACGAGCTGACAACTGACGCTTCTCGTTTTGACCTCAACTTCGAAGGCGATCGCACTATACACGCGAAAGTCGGCTTCCCACAATGGCGTACCTTTCTGACTGCAAACGGGGATTCGAGAGTAATATCTTGAGTCAAGTAGAGATAACTGCCGTCTAAATGTGTTGATGACAAACTTCCAAATCCAAGCCTACCGATTAAGCATCACGAGCCCGTTTGATGTCAGCTCGATTGACTCTGCCGGAGGTTCGTTTGCGTTTCCTAAGCTGCGCTGGCCGCAGCGGGTTGTGGCAGTGCGGAAAACTCCAGTTTAGCCATGTTCCTATGCCCAGCACGGCAGACCTCGTGTCCCCGGGAAACTCGTTTCGCCGAAGACCTTTTCCGCCAGAAGCTTTCACTCTTGCCCGCCAGCTCAGCGCAGGATCTTCTTTCCTATACATGCGGAGTTGAAAAACCCCTCCCCCATGCCGGCCGCATCGACGTCGGGGTCACTTGTCGAATCTTCCAAATCGGTAGATACTCGTGGTGGCATCATTTCGGAGCCCTGCTGCTCCACAGCCTACTTTCCATCCTTGGCCCGGCTCGCAGGGGCGAAATTGTCGAAGAAGTGGAAGGAGACAACTTTTTACGGAACGCGTTCGAGAAGCCGGCACTGAATGTGGAGCGGAGACTTGATAAAGTGCAATGGATGAGGATCGAATAACCGCATCTCAACCATCAGCAACCAAGACTGAATGAGGAAGGATGCGGCGACAGCTCTTCGAGATATGAGTTTTTGACAAAAGGGGAAGGAATCGGTTCTCCACAAGAAGTCGGGTCGTCACTCCTGGTTGATAACGGAGACAAGCGGCCGCATGTTCGAAAATATTCACTACTTGCGTATCAAACCTAGAATTCATCATAGCCAACGGCTCTTGAGAGATTGAATGAGGCTCAATCGGGAACACGGCTGGGTCCGCCCAGAAGTGATGCAGGGTGTTCTCCGCCATCAGTGTTTGTAAGAGGAGATGAGAGTAACGATTAAGAGCGAATCATGATAGTATTGGTAACGATCAGGTGACTGATGCCTACTGCATGCCAAGTTTGCTTCCTGATCCTTTGTCGATCTTCCCCTTGATGTTGATGACACCCGCAGGTGGGAGCGAAGTCCGCAGCTACGTCAAGCTCTGATATTCCCAGCTGAACGCATGTGTTTTCCACCTACATCCAGCGTGGGAGAGGCTTAGCAAAGCCTTCGGAGTGGAAGGAATCCCTCACTGTGAAGTCTAGACGTCCGACCGGTTCGTGGTTACCTGCTGCACGCAAATCGCGTTTTGCACGTCGCGCAACCAAGTCCGCGGTCAATCAACAGCAGACTCGTTGAAGACGTCAGCAGACGCTCATCGCAGAACCCAGAGATGAAGACATCTCGGACGTGACACGACCTGAATTCTCCAAGAGTCGATCTCTCGGTATGTTCGCACGCGTTTCCCGCGGAATGCTTTCCAAGCTTGGCCGTAGCTCTCTACCCTGACTGCGAGTTCTACCGGATTTGGACGTTATTTCTGGTCCCAACTCACAAGTCCACTCGATTCAAGAAGTCTCAACTTTCCAACTCCCAGGTTTCTTCAGACGTCTCCGGCCCGAGGTTCGGTGCTGAGCCTGACTGCTATGTCGATGACAGGCAGTTTGACCGACAGGTTGATCTTCTCAACCACCTCTGCGACCTGTATTTCCCGGACGGGATCGAGGCGGAGGCTGCCGCAGCCACACCAATAGTGGCACCAGTGGATCCAGCGGCACCTCCCAGTGCTTCAGTGCAGAAACCGGTCGCCGCGGTCTCGGCTAGGAAACTGGAGCAACCGAGAGCCGCTCGACCCGCCGGAGTTGAGAAATTGGATCAGGGGACAGGCCGATCACTCGCGCTCCCTACAAAACGCCCAGCATCTGGCACCGCCGATGCGGCAACCACCGGGAGCGGAAAGAAACGGCGCACAACGAGGACAGCTACTCCGCCGGTCACTTTTCTGAGGTATGCCCAGCCGCGGGCACAACCGACGATCGTACGGCAAATGGCTCAGAGTCCAGTGAGCATCGTTCTCGTTCCATCCCCGTCCGCCGACGGCGGCAATGTGATTCCCACTGCGTACCCCTCGAGCATGATCAGCACGCAATCGCCAGCGGCTCAGAATGAACGCCGCTACGGCTGGGTGCAGCAGCGCTGAAGTGTCTAGGTTTCCTGTTCTATATCGCTCATTATAGGTAGAATGATTATAGGTAGACTTGAGAAAGTGAAATAAATACTCGTATCATGTAATGCTTTGGTGATCTCTTACTTAGTATGCGCTAGCCTCTGATTGTGAGATCAAACTACGAATCTGACTGTGAGGCATCGGTGAGCGGCGCATCGAAACACTCACAATCAGCTAGAGGCTGGGAAAGCTGCGGATATTTGTCAGCCGATGTAACTTCCGAATGTGCTGTCATGGGCTCCCTCATCGATGATTGATTCCGCACGGTCTTCAGTTTTTTTCGAGCGCTGTGCGCGTCAAAGACTCGGTCAGTGTGGGATGAACTTGCATTTATGATCTCTTTACCCCTATTTCTTCGCCTGGCGCAAATCTCTGCGCAAACGACGCCGACTCCAATAGCTTATAAAGTCGTCACATCGCAATCTCCCAACGGGAATGTGATTCACACGCATTCCGTCCTAGCAGCCAGCACAACCCTACAGATATTAAATGGTGAGTCTCAGTTCATAGAACGACATCGCCGTCAATCTCTACCGATCCTTGGCAGGGAACGCGATCTCCCAGCGTCCCCAGTCACCATCGAGTTTACACGACTGCGAGTCGCACGGCTCACAACTCTGAGAGTTGAATTTCGCGAGATCGGCGCGGTTCCTCTGAGTCGGTTAGCCATTTCGTCTTCGTATCGCACTTTTGATCGCTCTCTCGGACTAGACGCGATCCCTCAATCCAGAGTTTAGACGCTTGACCGATTCGAAGTTGCTTGCTGCACGCAGACCGCGTATTGCACGTCGCGATCAATCAACAGCAAACTCGGTGAAGGCGAGAGCAGACGTTCGTTGCACACCCCAGAGATGAAGACATCTCGGACCTGACACGACCTGGATTCCCCAAGAGTCGATCTTTCGGTATGTTCAAAGGCGTTTCACAGCCTATACCCACCCTCTCTAGCATAGCTGTAGCTCTTTCTCCTGACTGCGAGTTTCTCCGGCCATTTGGACGTTATTTCTGATCCCAGCTCACAAGTTCAACCGATTCAAGATGTCTCAACTGTCCACCTCCCAGGTTCCTTCAGAAGCCTCCGACCGAAATTCGGTGCCGAACTCGGTTGTGGGTCGGTGACAGGCAATTCGTTTAGCAGATTTATCTTTCCAGCCACCTTCACAACCCCCCTTTGCCCCGAGTGCAGCAAGCGGTCTTCGCGGTCTTGGCAGGGAAACCGAAGCAAACAAAAGCCCCGCGATCCGCTGAGGCTGAGAAATCGGATAAGGGGACAACCCAATCACTCGCGCCCCCTACAAAACGCCCAGCGTGTCGTACCGCGAGTGCGGCGACGATCGAAAGCGCCAAAGTTCCGCGCACCGAGACCCCACCCAGCCTGTCGGTGATCTCAATTACTCATTACGGGCAGACTCATTATAGGTATACTTGAAAGGTGAAATAAATACTTGTGTCATGTTATGATTTGGTAATTTTTCGAAATGCGCGGGACTCTGGGATCGAAGCACAAAACTAACGCTGGGACATCGGTGAGCGGCGTATAGCAACACTCAGCCTGAGGTTGGAAGAGTCGCGAATATTTCCCAGAGGATGGATCTCCTTGAAATTCTGCTACGAGCCCTGTCGTCGATGATTGATTCCGCATCGTTTACAGTTTCTTCCAACCGCTGTGTGAGGGGTGCACTCGCATTTGATACAATCGCCAACTATTTCTTCGCCTAGCACAAACTGAGCGAACGATACATTCACGGAGAATCAGATTGCTCCCGACAGCAAGAACACCGGTTCCCATCGTAGCACTCAGCCTGACCGCGCAAGCTTCGTATGATTCCTAGCCGAGCGATCTTTCCGATGTTTTGCCATGTGATCTCCAATTGGCAATATACCCTGCACCGTCTGCAGCTATATTTGTCCAGATTCCTTGGAGAGAAGTCTATTTGAATGAGCGCTTTTGGAGCTTCCGCCCGAAGCGGCGTGATGAAACCAAATTCTTGTTTTCGCGCTTCGAATTCTCAAGGTTTCCAGAGGGCCGAGTCCGCAGTTTCGAGCACGCTGGGTGCAACACAGCAGACGAGCTGCGTAAACGGATAAGATGATCAACCGGGTCACTGAAGCGAAGTTTTTGTACCTCTTCCAAACTCCATGCACCTCGATATGTGGGGACTGAGATGGATGCTCGAGTTGGATTGACCCCATCAGCAGCGCGTTCACTCGTATCGTGTGCTTCTCACGACTGACTCTCTTTTCTATCAATAACGTTCACTGACGGCTATGTGCACGTACGTGTACCATTACCAACGTCTCCTTGATGTTCCATCTATATCTTTCGTTTGACGATACAATCAGATCAATTAACAGACGGTGACACGATCTTTCGTGACCGAAATCCAGTTTGCCAAAGTTTTCGACGATCCGAGAGCATGACCTTCCGGAATTGTCGCGCATTGTCGCATTGTTGTCGTGGTTAATCGAAATGGCCGAAACCAGTGAATTCTGACTTGATTGGTGATGCGAACGGGAAGACCGGAATGTGGAACTTCGACCTGATTCTGCTCGTGAACGAATCAGCATCGAAATCAAGGAACCCGTTCCGGCGGATTCGAGTGCTTGAGTGCTGAATGAGTTTGAAGCAGCTTGGGCAATGAAACAAAAGTCGAGAAATTTAAGACAGTTTGTTGCGTCCAAGCCCTGGATGAACTGAGATTCAATCTCGCTGAACAGAGACGCGGGAGTCAACTCTCTTCTTATTTGATGGCCGAATCTCCCTCTGCGCGACGGTTCGAATTCTTAAGGTCCCCAGAGCATCAAAAGTCCCGTTGAGGGTTGGCGGTCGGGTTACATGCCGGGAGCTCGTGAACCCGCAACCTCGAAAACCTTCTCTCTCGAATCGGGTCTTGCTCGCATGCAGCTAACCCTCCATGCGGAGCGAGAAGAAATAGAAACCAGATTCGGAATTCGAAAATCGGCTATCTCCTCCAAATACGACCACGGAGTTCAGGTTGTCCGAGCTCCCGGACTCGAGAGGCGAAGTACAAGTCATCGGGTAGAATTGAATTCGAGTTCGGAGTGTTTTGGTTTTGCCCCTCTCGGATTATTGAAAAGAACTTCGACCAGAACGATCGTTGGACGACGATTGAAGAACCGAATCGAGAATCGGATCGGGAGCCGAGACTGGATGACGGAGGTCACGGTGACAATACTTCGGAATATTATTTTTTGACATATTGGTTGAAAATCAGTATTCCGCACGGAGCTGGATCGTCACTCCGGGACGGCATTGAAGACGAGCAACAGCATGTTCTGGAATACTCTCGACCTGCGATCGAGCCTCAAGCTCGTCATAACCTACGGTTCTTGGAAGATCAAGCAGAGGAGCCCGGAATCGATGCACGGCGGACGCAGCTGTATACTCGATGACTCCTAGAAGATTTCGTTTCTCCAGTTGAGTTACCAATACGAATCACCCCTAAAATCTGGGCGTGCATTGATTGCTCGCGAACACATGATGTTTCTGAACATTCTGATTGCCTGATCTAGGATCATTGTTCGATAGACGTTGCGATGATTACGAAATATCTCTGATTGGAGTGCGGAGATCCTATCCGAAGCACCTTGATTCAGAGCGAATCCGAGAGCATCTTCGAGCTCCCCCCTCAGTTCTCTCAGATCCCCGGCTCGCGAAGCATATAAAACTGGCGATTCTTCACGCAGGCTTCAATCATTTCACTGACCGCTGTCTTCTGGCTTCGAGTTGATCCAGCAATATTCGTGTCTTTCGTGTTTTTCGTTTCTTCGTTGAACTCCACCGAATAACCCAGAATGTCTCAAGTGTCCAACTCCCAGGTTTCTTCAGACGCCTCCGGCCCGAGGTTCGGTGCTGAGCCCGACTGCTACGTCGATGACAGGCAGTTTGACCGACAGGTTGATCTGCTCAACAACCTGTGCGACCTGTATTTCCCGGACGGGATCGAGGCGGAGGCCGCCGCAGCCACACAAACAGTGGCACCAGTGGATCCAGCGGCACCTCCCAGTGCTTCAGTGCAGAAACCGGTCGCCGCGGTCCCGGCTAGGAAACTGGAGCAAACGAGAGCCGCTCGACCCGCCGGCGTCGAGAAATTGGATCAGGGGACAGGCCGATCACTCGCGCTCCCTACGAAACGCCCCGCATCTGGCACCGCCGATGCGGCAACCACCGAAGGCGCGAAGAAACGGCGCACAACGAGCCCAGCTACCCCGCCGGTCACCCTTCTGAGGCATACCCAGCCGCGGGCAGTACCGACGATCGTACGGCAAACGACTCAGAGTCCAGTGAGCATGGTACTCGTTCCATCCCCGTCAGCCGACGGCGGCAATGTGATTCTCACTGCGTATCCCGCCAGCATGATCAGTACGCAATCGCCAGCGGCTCAGAATGGACTTTCACCGCAAGGCAGCGTGGCTAGGCCCGCGACCGCCCCCGGCCGCCCACCGACTCCCGCCGGCCCCAGGCGGAGGCCCGAAATTCCGGCCATAACCAGCTCAAGGCCCAGGAAGTCGGCCGATGCCAGACCAAGGCCCAAAAATCACGCCGGCACCAGCCCGGCACCAATGATCGCCGCCTGTCCCAGCTCGGGGCCCGCGATACCCACCGGCACTAGCCCATGGTCCGTGATGCCCATGGCGTATCCGACCCAGTACGCCATCACACGGCCTGTGATTCGCAGGCCCGCGCCACAAAACAACGTCAACCTGGGGTACGCGAATCGGGCAATGTACCCACAGCAATATCGCACCCCGGGGCCGGCACTGCAAGAGTACGCATGTCAACCGCGACCGATCAGGGCAATGCCCCCGAGTCAGGCGGTGCCTCTGACCTCGCACGCAGCCAACGCATATCCCTATACGTTGGCAGCGCAGCCAAACAGCGCAAGACCTGCGGCGGTGCATATAGCCGCTCATGATCCGGCGTTTGCGGTCTCCGCACCGTCGCAGACCGCATCACCCCTTATGGTGAAAGTTCCGCTGGCGCGCGATGCCAACGGGTGTCTCATCTACGGCTGGGTGCAGCAGCGGTGAAGTGTGTATGTTCCCTGTTCTAGATCGCTCATTATAGGTAGAATGATTATGGGTAGACTTGAGAGAGTAAAATAAATTATCTTATCATGCAATGATTTGGTGATCTCTTAGTATGCGCAAGCCTCCGATATAATGCCAAGCCATGTACACGCAAGATTCGAGATGCCCATACGATTCCTTCTAGGGCTCCCAGGGCCCCCGTTCAGGAACCGCTGGCGGTATCCATCGCGGGGACCTTGATCACGGGAAACACCCTCAAGATCACTCCTTCGGAACAAACACCTCTGTCGAACATTCCTAGGGTATTACAACTGTGGTGCCCCGAATATGGAACGTTCAAGTCGTAAAGTTAGTGGGAAGCCGCTCCGGTCCGTAATCAGCGCACAGCAAGGATCATCGACATCATTTTCTGTATGTCTCGGACGAGAGACTTCATGTGATGTGTTTCTTTTCTCTGAAAATTTCCAGCGAGACTCGATCCACCAGTGTTTTGATCAGGAGAACTGAGAGGGAAGGAACGAGCATATCACTGGGATTCGAAGATCACATCGGTTTCATTTATTTAGTTGAATCGCTTTACCTAGATGACGGGTATTCGTCTCGGCGGTTAAGTACTGTACATCGGAGTTTACAACCTGAGCCATGTATTGTACCTAATCTTCTGTTGTCTATTACTGATCAGCAGCCCCTCCTCCAGGTTACAGCGGGTGACGCGTTCCGAGGAATTCGGAATCATAGAGTTTTCAGCCGTGGTCCTTGCAACATCTCCCTGTTTTCGAGGGAGAAACAAACAAAAGATTCTCCTCGATTACAAAATCACAACGGCGTTGTCCGCAATACGCGGTTACCCTGGCCGCGACTCAATCCCTTCCTCGCAATAATTCACAACGACAGGAAATCGTACCCGGCTGGTACTGCGATAGATATGGGAAGCTGATATCTCAATCGGTGGTTCTCAGCCAGAAACGTCCTTCTTGTAACGTGGCGTGGAGAGCAAAGCCGGAGAAGAAACCGTTCGGCGAAGACCCCGAGGTAGAAACTCTCTCACAGTCTGTTGTTTCGCCTTGCTGGGCTTGAATATCCGTTTCCAACGTTTGATTGAGAGTTTGAAGAGATTGAAAAAGGTTAATATCACACTCGGATGTTTTACTCCGTTCTGAGAGGTTCGCGCGGCTTCTTTCGCAAGCTCGTGCAAAATTCGCGCTCTCTGACGTCGGTGCATTGGAGACGCATCAACTTGCTGCTCAGCGTCCTCTATCTGGAGATCGGAGCACAACATATCCGTTTGGCTGCCACAAAGCGGATCGCTGGAAGTTGCCACGAGACCGCGGAGATAGGCGACGCTCTCGATGCCATTGTTGACAAGGTCGAGGATGATGTGTAGCAAGAAATCCGAGAAAACACCTCGGCTACTCTCGATCAAAGTTTCCAAAGTGTCGTGAGAGAGGCTCCGTCCGTCGATGGCGGAGTTCACCGTGATCAGTACCAACAGTATGTGCCCGAGGGCCTGGAGATCAGTCCGAGATTCTTGGGAAACGAGTACTGACAGAGTCCAATTGGAGAGCCGGAGGTGGTTCAGGTTCTCGATCAAGACGTTTTTCGCATTGAGATTCCCGTGACAAAAACCGTTGCTGTGCAAGTATTCGAGACCGTCCAGAATTTGACACATCCATTGTAGGACACGAGTCTCTGAGATTCGCGCTTCGAAACATCCTCGGGTGTAGTCGAACAAGGTTAGATCACTATGGAACGAAGTGTACACTACGATATCGGTTGTGTGCACGAGAACACTGACCACTTGTTCGATGTTACTGTGGGCCAGCTGGAGGATTCTCAGCCGGTTCCAGAAATCTTCGCTCGTGCTGAGTCGGTTCACTGTTCTCCTGACGTAGTTCGCATCGTCCTTCCGGATGAGGGCTAGGGTTCCAAATCTGCCACGTCCGAGGTTTCTGATCAGGACCGAACCCTCCTGCCAAGCCCGTTCATCCATTCTTTACTCCTACGTGGTGCCCATTTTGAGATGTTCTCCGCCATCAGTGTTCGAAAGAGGAGATAACAGTAACGGTGAACAGCGAGTCATGGGAGTATGGGTAACGATTGGATGACCGGTGCTTACTGTCCGTCAACTTTGCTTCCCGATCGTTCCTAAAAATTCTCCGTGCTGTTGATAACAACCACAGCTGGGAGCGAAACATCGACAACCGCGACGACAGCACCAACTACCAACACCAGAAGCAGCGGCCGCGTCGGCAGAAACTCTGGTGTTTGTTGTTATGGTAGTGCTGGCTTGTTTGGTTGGTTGGCGCTCGCCGCTGCTTGATTCTCAGCCAATGCGACTGCGGAGTTCACGAAGTGCTCCAGCACCGGCAGGCAGTGGCGGGCGATCGAGCGCCCTGCAAGCTCGCGAAGGGACACAAGACGGAGTGGTCAACCGCATGTCGCGGATGAAAATTGACGGGATATATAGACGACGATTGAATGTCACATTCTCTAAGGATCTGATTCTGCCCGGGGATAGTATCTGAAATCGCCTAAAAGCATGCGAAGAGCAGCAAACCTTGCGACCGTAGTCATCTTCGTTCCAAAGTGGGAGTGTAGCACAGAATCTGAGTGAGGTCCCGCATTCTTCGAGGTCATCGGTTGATACCAATCAATAATCTTGAGGTCTGCCATGTATCGTCCAAGTTATCGCAGTTATTAAGGTTTTGGAGCCGCGACAACGAGAGGCGATTGCGCGCTCGGTCGAAACTGCTCTTCCGCGGGAATTCGTTGCCGAGTAATTCAGCGATCGAGTCATAATTCCCAACCTAAATGCAAGCTTGTAATCTCCTTGTCCGGGAGTTTGGTCAGAGCTCCCGGTTGAACTATCCCTGATCGGACGATGAAATCTTGCGAATTTTTTTTTGGGCTCCGCCAAGTCAAGTTTCTTTCTGTTTCCCCATCGTTCATTGCTTCAAGGGCGACGTCACAGACTTGTCCGAGTCGAAAGATCTTCTGCATTCCCCGAAATTCCGGATTCCTCCGTTCGGATGCATCCCCTCCTCATTCATAGGCATCGATGGAATTCGAAGACGCCAGGGTGGAACCTGGAGAAGCCAAATAGCGATGTTTGCCCTCGGGATTTTCGAGTCAATCATCAGGGGTTACAAACAATTCGAGCGCAAACTAATTTGAGCGTCAAGTCGATCTGAGCGCTCATGAGAATTGAGCGCTGAAGAAATATGAGCGTGGAGGAGAGTCCAGCGCCGAGGGAAACTGAGCGAAGAGGAAAACTGAGTAGCGAAGAGATTTGAGCGAAATCTGAGCGAAACTGTCTCCGCCGGATTAACCCGGTGCACCGGGTTTCTCCCGCACCACACCGCGGTGTGGTGCGGAAGAATAACTACACGCTTCTACGATGCGCGTTTCGTCGATCACAGAACCGAGCCCTGATCGACCTTAAGAAGTATAAGAGATGTAAGAATGTAAGAAAGTTTTTGCATTATGTACATGTTACCAAGAAGACTAGAACCCCAATTTCGCGCTCCCTCGAGGCTGCGCCCGGTTTAAGTACCCCGCCTGCCCCCCCCTCCCCTGGACCCCAAAAGGTCTTAGGGCAACCGGTTGCACACCGAACAGAATGCCGTTCACGACAAGTTTGATTCGACTCGTTCCCCATCCATTTTCCCATGTTCGCCTGAGTGATCGGTTCGTTCGTTTCCAACCGAGCAATCTCCTCCGAGTTTGATCAAGCGTATAAACCACGCAAACTTTGCAAAGTCAATTCAGATACATATTCATTTATTCATCCATCAGCTAGCATATATTCAGGTTGATATGATCCAGATGACGAGCTGACATGTGCAGAGACTGCTTGCTGGATCGAACGTGGCAGCTCCTCGATTTGCGAGAACCGCACTTGCTTCGCGGCCAAGCACCGCAGACGCGGAACTCTCAGGTCGGCTACCGCGTGACGGCTCTCCAGATTCAAATCTAGGCTGCAACAAGTGGCCCTGAACAGCTGATTGCGCTCAACAAGACTCCAGTCGATTCTCGCTAGCTTATACAGGGCTGTGTGTTTCGAATTCTGCCCGCGCTCATCGGGCAACAGCCACCAAGGGGCCTGCTCGAGCCCCAGGAAGATTCTGATTCGCTCGAAGAGCGCCGGAAGGTCGCTGCTCACGGTCGTCAACAAAGCCCCAAGGGACACTAGCTTCTGAATAAGCTTTTTGCACTTTGGTTGCGAGAACGAACCGTCGTAGCCGAAGGCCTGATCGGCGATGTACCTGAGCATGACACTCAGAGCCGCCTTTGGCATTCCCGACTTGGCTGGATCGAAAATTCCGTCAAGATTCTTGATCAAGTCAGCCATTAGCCAGGACTTGGTGGTCCGGAGGAGCATGAAAACCTCTTGCCATGACGGTCGCAGATTCCGGTTCGCGACTTCGAGTGTCACACGATTGATTGTGAAATTAAGATTCGAAAATATATCTCTGAATCTGAGACGGTAGCGGAGATGAGTCACTTCTTCAATACTCGCCGGATGATGGGGAAACCAGTGTTGACTTCTTTCCAGCCGTAGCTCGCAGTCGTGCCCGCGATTGAGCCTGCGGGACACCTGGTTGATCGAGCAGCACTGAACTATGAGGTTGATATAGTTCCCTGATTTCATCTCGTCCTCCAGAGTCTCGATATCCATCAGGTTCTGGTAGATGGGAGCTGGGTATTCGTGGCACACCAAATCCGCGAAGTTCTCCAGGGCAAGTGTCTTCCTGAAGAAGTGCAGCGTGTAATTCCGCGATGGCCCCGAAGAATCCAGCCGCCGAACTTCTGACATTTGCAATTTAAGCAGAGCTGAGTACTTTTCACGAACGTGATTGGGAGACACAACTTGCGGCATGATGGTTCTTCGATTCGTGAGTTTCGGAGCAAGTCTGCTTGAGAGTCGACTGAAACTGTTGCAATGAGCCATTAGTTCATCTCGCTCTGCGAAGAAAGTACTGGAGGCGGTCCCTAAGTTGGGAGGGGGATGAGTGTTCGTGCCTCAGAATTAGATATCAATGTATCCATGATTCCTCTCGCCTTGAGACCACGGATCTCTCAACACGGCGCGGCGGATCGGATGCTCTGAGTTCGGGCAGCGCATGAAAGCAGACCAGGATTCGAGACCTCGCCTACGTCGACTGAGGCACGAGAGTTGGCTGTCAACCCCGAGATTATTCTTCATTTCGAATTCCGCTCTTGAACCCACCTGATTCAACAACGCCAGAAAATGAGCAATGTACAACTTGAAATACGAAATACATCGACTTCGGATCTTCAATGAGCATAACCCTGCTGTACGCCAATCCACATGTCTTGGAGAAAGTTGAGAAAGTATCTCGTAGAAGTCGACAACCAATATTTTGGATATCTGCTATACCGACTGTAAAACTTATTGACCGTAGATAGATGGACCCGTAGTTAATGCCCAAACGTTTTCGCTCAGCAATCAGGTTACCGTATTCACGCTAATTAGCGGGCATGTCCGTTGATTATAGTGAATACGGTATATGAGGGATCGCAATACACCTGTCGGTGCCTGTTTGGTTGCGAGCTAGCTGAACGGATTCCCGGGCGAAAGCATCGCCGATTGCTTCTTGCTCGGCTCCGATCATGGCGATCATCGATTTCGAGCTGAAACTGTACGTCGAAGGTTGTTTGAAAGAATCCACGCTCTCAAACCCCCCTGCGAGCTCAGAGATACCTCGGTGCTTCCAATCGAGGGTAAGAAGGGCTGCGGAGTTCTGAGACGCGAGTTCATCCGTCTTCGTGCGCTCACTCAGCAGTTCACTTGCGTTTTCGAGGTGAACATTTCGCAGTTTTGGATTGAGCCGTTTGAGGGTGACCCTCTCGTAAATTATTAGCGCTAGTTAGCAAGTTCCGTCAACGAATCCAGATCGTCCACTCAGAACATAAGAAGATGGACGCCGCCAAGCTTTTTGCCGTGAGTCTCCGTAAGAGCGAACCTTCAGTGAAACGGAAGGGTGAGAACGGAGGTCAGCAGCCGAAGCCAAAAAGGCTGAACGGAGCCGATTGTGAGCGGTCACGATTGGTAAAGGAGACACAAAGCCCGCGGGAAAGCGCTGCGCCTCTGTCGAGACTCGGCAAGTACCGCATTCCAAAACTGCCGAGAAGCCCCGTCAGCCAATCAGCCGCCGAGGAGTATGAGCCCGAGGCGCTCTACGGAACCTCAGAGGTGACTCATGCACCCTCGAGGGTACCGGCGAAGATCCCCGAGTGCTGGCGCAGGCCGCGTCGAGGCTGCGCCCTCGATTCTGCCGTACTACCCAATGATGCCGCCTCAACCCGGATTCCACCGAGGTTGGACGGATCGTCGCGTCCACGGGCCGCCACGCACCCTGTGCAAATTCTTTGGAGCCGCCATTGCCGCTTCAGTCAGGGGTGCGAATTCCTGCATCCGGGTCAGAATGGCTCCATGCCGAGATAGACGTTGCTGGCCCCTATTTCGTATTTCTCATTCTGAGCCTGTTCAATTGAGTCTCTGAGAAATGAAAAATCGTACGTGGTGCTTGCAGGGATCCCTACCCCTCTTGGGCGAGTGTCTCGGAAACAGCCCTCGAGTTGCCACGGGGGATCGATTCCGAATTTCCCCCGATATCGCAGCATATCATTCCGCCCGATATCGCAGCATATCATTCCGCCTGAAGTCTCAGAAATTCGGCGATGAGCTTCGATCAAGTCTCCGACATTTTAACGGTGATGACGATCAATGCGAGGAACGAGCAGATGCTTCGAGCTTGATTAGCATCGAAAAACGTCAGCATCATGTATCTGATGGGAACTAAGTACTGAGAGCCTGTGGTGATGATTCTTTCCAAGTATCCACGGCCGAGTGATATCTTCACATTTTAACAGGGATACATTGAATGCACTTTGTATTGCGTGAGCTGCGATGCCCATTGCTTGGGCTGCAAATTTTTCGCGGTCAACCAATGCGAAAATCGCAGACGAGTCGCGGCAACGAATCAGAAAATCGCGGAAACTGAGGAAATCGCTCGAAAATCGCGGATAGAGATGCAATGGCTTGAATTTCTCAGCAAGCTTGCTCAAACTGATAACTGCATGCAGGCGCGTATACAGGGGGGGGGGGGCTGATGGGGCTTTAGCCCCCACCAGACCTGTTCAGCTCATACTATCTAAGTTGGGACTTCCGATCGAGGGACTGATTTTCTGAGAATTCCACAAGGGTACCCCCTTGTTGAAAAAAATTAGCCCCCTCCCAGAAAAAATCCTGCATACGCGCCTGACTGCATGAGTCGATGCATCAACGCGATTTTCATTTTGGAGCGCAAAGACAAGTTTAATCACGGATCATGAAATCTTTCGCACATCGAAACGAGCTTAACTTAAGACACGAACCTTGATATTCGTCCGCCTCAGAATATGAGGTGGTTTTCGATTGCGCACGATCTGCGCAGAACTGGAATGTCCCGGCACAAAAGCACTAGAATGCGCCGGCGCGCAGAATCAGAAGAAGAAGAGAATCAGGAACAACAGGAATCGAAACATTATTCCTACCCGTTCTCAAACGTAAGAAAGCTCCAGGTATCCCCGATAGGTGGCGTAACAGGTCGCTCGATTTGCGCAATGTCGAATGTCGACAAAGCAGCACACACATCGGCGGAAAGGAGACGAAGCATACATATGTAGCAGATTACGCGGATCTTTTCTACTACGGCATAGAAGAGTCTGGAACCCGACCCTGAATCCAGGTGGAACTTCAACAAGAACGCGAATCATCTGCATCATTGCCTTCATGACGAAGACCTGAATTGAAGAATTGCCGCCCTCGCAGTTTCAGTCTCTTGAAGCAGTCATAATGCCCCATATTATACACATATGTCCACAGAATGGGCATGAGCGAATCGATCATCAACTCTCATGGCGTGCGTCTCGACGAAGGACGAATGACGATGATGTCCTGGTTGGCGCTCTCCCGCCATCTTACAGGAGATTTTGGTGGGGACCTCGGGCCAATCGCCGACCGACTGTTCGGCCCGATGTTCCTGGAGAAGAGAAATCACGGCCTGCTTCCTGCAGCCAGAATCATGAGTAAAGTTCTCGACGGCAACCGGGAGCTCCGACGAGCTAGAACAAGAACAACATCAAGCATCGAGATTATCGTCACCACTGACCATCCCAACTTCGCGGAAGCATCCTTCGCATCTCGGTGCACGATATACCGTCCTTAGCACGATGAGCATATTGAAGAGCCGAGGTGTAAAGTGGCTCAGTTTCGTTTTTCGAATCCTTGATATCAGTCGATCCCGGGAGAAATGAATCGGAACTCTCCTCGCTGGCTCGAAGCGGGTGACGCGGATCAAACCGCAGTCGTAGTGTTGCCGCTTGCCACTGTTTCTCACCAGTCCACGAATTTCTCTAATTGTAAGTAAACGCGCTTACACTTGATCAATGTCAACGCTGGAGAGGAACGACAACAACTCCAACGGTTTTTCGATCGGGATAGCGCGCGGAAATCGCAGTCAGAAGCAGTAATAGGCAGCGTAAGTTAGAGGGCCATCACGGAAGTGAACATCGGTGAAGAATGTCAGGCGAGGAAAGACAGAAGGAACTAATCCGAGCGGGTATTCAAGTGATCACACAAACCCTGCTTCGAGTGGTGGCGGAGAAGTTGGGAGCGAAAAGAAGGCAACGTCGTCGAAGGTGGTAAGTCAAGCCCTGGATAGGACGGCGCGCACAACTAGGAGCGTCGGTGACCCTGTTTAGGGAATTGGGGGACGAAAACCCCGGAAATTTCCAGAATCATCTAAGGATGACCGGAAGTCAGGTGGACGAGCTGCTGGAGAAAATCGGACCGAAGGCTATCGAAGGCTATTTGAAGGCTATCGTTGCTCGATCAGGCGATTGCTAGTTCCTTCCGATATCTGACCGGTCATACATGACGGGACCGACCAAGCGGTAGCTCCGGAGCTACTGGTAGCTCATCTCTGAGAGTAGCTCAACGAGGCGAAAGGTTGGCCAGCCCTGATATAGGAGATACGTATTCTGCGATGAGCTGAGCTCTGACTTCCTGAGAATTTCCAGAGCTCTAATCGCTCTCGAATTCGCACCGCTCTCAATATTCACACGAATCGATATAGAATGAGTAGGAATTCACAACCCCGAGCACCTGATAATCTACTAGTACTGGCTCCTTATCGGTCTGGGCTGGGAGAGACAGCGCTCAAGCTCGTCGAGTAAGTCGGGAAGGGGATTACCGCGAGAGAGGTGACAACCGTGCGGCGTCCTTCATCAGCAAGCGAGTTGCCATCGAGCTGCAGAGAAGAAACTCGAGACTCTTCGCCGGCGGTGCTCTCCAGAGCCCTTGCGGAACGGCATTCCCTGAGCAGCTGATTCGCCCCGGAAATCCTGAAGGCTCAAGCCGGGAGGTGTCAACAATACCAAAGGAGATAGGTTATCCAAGCCCTAAATTTGTCTGACTTCGAATGGACACCGCGTCGCGGAGTCTCCATCGCCTCCGTTGTTCCTCGCTCTCGGGGGCGTCTGACAATGAGTGCTCTTCCCTTCCCAACGAGAGCCAGTGAAAGATGTCACTTTCCACGGAAGAGAGCATGCACGGACCACCGCTGGTCAGCGAAAAACGCGAAGTTGTGCCCCTGGCTGACAGCAACCTCAGAAAAGGCGATCCGGACTCCGCACCGACGGACTTCAATCAAGGGAGCGCCTCCTCTGTGTGATTAAGAACAACGATATTGTGGTTTTCCAACTGCGAGAACGAAGTCCCACTGACGTGGTTGCATGTTGCGAGAGGATCCAATCTGAGGTTGAAACAAGTCAGAGGCCATTCAGATTCATAGGTTCATAAGTTGTCTCCATTATGGCAGTCGATCGGACCCTCAACGTCCAGAAAGGACAGAATTGGAACAAGTAGAGCGTCAGAAACAGCAGAAAAGAGATCAGACGGCGATCGCGCGCGGAGATCTGAGCTAACTGAAGATCAGTCTATCGCACGTCAGGGGATGAACCGACCACGATACACGGCAGCGTGAACGATTGAGTCCGTCGATCACCGAAGGACAAGGGGCTCGGACGGAGAGTATGACTACAAACCTAAGGTTGAAACTTGCCGCCTGGAATGACAATCCTGCGTATGACTATGCGGCCAATGAATCAGCGGAGATGAAAATCGCGATCGCAACCACTGAAACCCATGGCTTCTCGATATCATCGAAGCGAGCTTTGTACCGCTCCAATATCCTCGGCAACTCTCTTCCCGGTTTCAGCGAAGTATCTGCTTGCCGAATTCATATTCAAGATCGCGACATGCTGACTCTTGAGATGATCGTGAGGATCGTGCAAGAAAACTCCGTTCAGCCTCTCTCAGTGTTCTGAATTCATTTAGCGGCAATTTTCGGCCTCACAAGATCAGTATCCCGCCGCCTGTAAGTAGGCGCTTGTCGCAAAAACATCGATCAAGGTTGCTTCGCTCATCTTGAATTGTTAGATTTCTGATGTTTCATTAGACGCCTGCGCAGAGATCGAACCAGCAGTTGTTTGGTCGCTCAATTGGTGACAATCGACTGTGAATGATGGAAATGGATACTTGAACTTCGTCGGAGCCGCTCCAGCGTTAGTCGGCTGCGATTTTGGGCACTGAACAGACGCAATCGCCCCAAACTAGACCAACCGGACAAACAGCACTCTCTCGGCATGCAGCGCCGCGGCGATGGAAGTGCTCGTGATCGAGGTCGCGTCGATGTAACGCTGCATATCTCGGACGGCACGTCGTCCTCTGCACGTCTGAGAAAGCTGCCGGGTGGACATTTTGTTCCTAGGAGATCACCGATCGCCAAAAATGCAAATCACCCCTGACCAGCGTTCGGTGACTGCCAGTGACCGAGGGAGATTCGAATTCATCATGTGCTGAGACCGAGGATTCGCAGGGCTGAGATATCAACCGTACCGGTGCAACATGGAGGAGCTTCCCACTGAGGTTTGTGGCGATATTTCTCTGGAAAATCGACGAGAGTTGTCGATCGGTGGAGCATCCGTACGCACAGTTGGAGTGGACATCGATGGCAAGCTGTCGGCCGAAAGAATAGCGAGAGGACATGCTGGAGTAGATGGTTTGCCAATTCGCGCCGAGAAACCGATCTCTTGCCAGGATTCCTATCCAACAACTAATCGGCAATGCTCTTTCAGCTGCTGGAGAAAATTTTTTTGCTCCTAGGGCGCCCAGACCGTCTTCGTGCAGCCTTGGTATGCAAGCGATGGGCTGAGATAGTTTCCGCCTCGCGTTTATTGAAGGACATCTGCGTGGTCCTACGCGGCGCTGATCTGGAGAGAGCGACTCCCACTCTGCTTCACACCCGTCGTCAATATGCAAACTTGAGAATCTGTGATGGTAAGAAGAAAGATCTCAGATCTTTGACATATTAGCGGAAATAGTGGTACCATCCACCGCTGGGATCGAAGCTCGATTGTGAGACGGTTCTCTCCCATCACCTTCACAGGGACGCTGTTGGAGTTTAACGCGGAGTTCTGGACGCGAATCGCTGGAGACCTCGTCAGTTTGCAGCTGAGGAACTGTGACATCTGGGAAGCCGGGGTATTCTATGCGATTCTTGGAAGGTGTCAGAAGTTACAATCCCTCGAAATCACAGGTACTTTTTGAATTCTCAATGCGTCGACGTTTGATCTCCGAACGTATACTTCAAAATTTCCCCGAAGATCCTTGAGAGACTAAACCGAGAACTCTGCTCAACAGATTGTGCCCACGTGGCGAGTTCCGGCCGCTTAAACTCCGAGTATCCCGAGAAGATCTGCGTCGCGAAAGTTCAACAATCATTGCGTAATGTTCGAAACCTGTACCTGCTAAGGAATAATTTCTTGACAGATGCGCCGTTCAATGACATGCTCATGCTCATGCCCAACATCACGTACCTCTGTCTGGCTGGATGCTTGAATCTACAGTTCCCTTCGGGTATAGGGATCCACTACGACACCAGCGAGTTCAACTCTGCCGTGCTGACTTTCCAAAACGTTCTCGCCTGCATGATGAGATCGAAGCAGGAGCTTGTCGCTCTGGATTTCAGTGAAACGTTCATTAACGCCGAAGCTCTGAATCCGATCGCGAAGCTCTATCGCGAAAGTCTGTTGAGCCTGCGTTTGAACCTTTGCAATGAGCTGACGGCGAACGCCTACGATGCGATCGGAGAATGTACGAAACTGCGTCTTTTGTCGCTCCGAGAAACCTCCAAGACCAATGATGAGAATCTGGCGCGCATCCTCACGAAGACTCCCGACTTGGAGTATCTGGACCTGTGCCGCTGTGATTATATCTCGAGTCAGAGCCTTCGGTTGATCGCCCAACTAAGGAAACTACGACATCTAAATCTTACCTATTGCTACCTAATCCGCGCCGACTCCCTTGGTAGCCTGGGGGCCTTGACGAAGCTACAGCATCTCGATTTGAGTGAAACGGATTGCGACGTGAAAGCATTCCGCCAACTCACGTTACTCAAAGATCTCCGGACCCTCGAACTGCGCCATTGCGCCAACCTCGACTCCGAATGTTTCGTCATCATTTGCGACAATTTCAAGAGACTCAAAAAATTCAACCTTAGATACAGTAGAACCCTCACGGATGAAGGCGGATGTAATTTCCACCAGTTGAAGAATCTGCGAAGCTTGGATATCACGGGTTCTAGAGAAATCTCAGACCGGGGGCTTGAAAACGGGTTAGGAGCTTCGGAAATGAAGTTTCTCAGTCTGGGAGAGTGTATTTTGCTGACGGATAGCGCTTTAATCAGCATTGCCGAGCATCACGTGTGCTTGGAGTACCTCGACCTTTACGGCTGTGATAAAATCACGGACGTCGGTCTGATATCGACCCTGCGATGTTTGCCGCGTCTGAGAACTCTGATATTGGAGAGCAATGGAGGGCGCAGGGATCGAATCCTCAATGCTTTGCGAGTCCACTGTCCCCACCTCCGGATATTCGGTAGATGATTGATTTGTTGGCTCATCTGAGACCTATTGTCGACATCAACTAGGTGAGAGCTACTTTATAATTTTTTCGAGTCTTAAAACCAACGTTCCTGGAAGACTAAACCGATTTGAAGAAACTCTTTTTCTGCGGGCGATTGAAGTGATACGTTACCTGCAACTGTTAGTATTTTATAAGATATGGTCTATAATATATTGTCGTTCATAGAGTTATCAATTGAATTGTGCTGGGCGATGAACAATAAATCCATTTGAGATCATCCAAACTAGCAATCAGGTTGATTAAATGATTCATAGTCTCCTCTCAATTGATCTCGTGTAAAAGTTCCCGAAGTCTTTCCGGACAACGATGAATCTTGATGCGAGGATGATCAGCGGCTCAATATATGTACTTTCCCTCTTGCGCGGCATGGCGGTCACACTTAATTCTCGCGGAAGACTGGTCATTAGCTCGAACTGTCGTAATGGTGGTCTCGAGCTGATCAAACTCTGGCGGATCACCGGTCTGCTTCTAGAAATTTGACGCTGGAATTCGAATCTCAATGGTCTGGAGTGGCAGCAATGTGTAATTGATCGCGTGAGCCCCCTCACGTGAATAGATTTAAGGTGGATTCTTTGACACGAAGCTTCAATTCTCGTGGCGACTTCGTGGCGCTTGTCGCAAAAACATCGGTCGAGGTTGAAATGTTCATCGTGAATTTGTTTGTTTCTGAGGTTTCGTCCAACGCCTACCTTGGGATTGAACCGGCATTTGTCCAATCGCTCACTGTGGCAATCGACCGCAAATGGTCGAAATTCGGGGGAATCGCAAACAGGATTCGGTAGCTTCGTGGAGACTGCTCAATCTTTCAGCAGCGGGAGGTTGGATCCCTGGAATGTTTTTTTTTTGGAACTCGTCGGGACTATCATGTCAAGGACTCATATTCAGATTCCCCGGTTTCCACCTCGAACTTCCATATCGCACAATGTTCAGCTACCAAATAAAAAGCCTCTATACATAACGATAACGAGTTCCATAACGCCGAATGTCTCGTGACGGAAGATGACACGATTGTGGTCATCGCTTCTAATTGGATCATGATTACAATGTATGCCGCACCCACAGCCTCGCTTGAGGACTTCGACGGAAACCTATGTTTTGTCAAAGATTTTAAACGAACGAGTGTACCCACAGTGTCATGTGAAGATTTCAACGCACCGCTCGACAAGCCGGATAAGCCCCGCACCAAATGCTTCGTCCAGTGGCTAGACGCATCGGGGCTCAGGCTCGCAATCGACCCCTTGATTCACACCTTCGTCGGACTTGCGGGCCGATCGACGATCGATGTATTCGCCGCTAACAGACCCACTAGCTATGAAGTCATCCAAAAGGATCTTCAATCTTTATGTCTTTGGCTCCATCCCGCATCTACCGGATGCCATCTCCCTGAAGATCACCGGCTCAGAAATGAGACCGAAGAAGAAACGGAACAACACGACCCTGAATTGCTGAAACAAAGCCGATTCTCTGTTGCCATCTCGGGAATGATCCGACCAAGGCTCATCAAATGCTCGTGCACACTCTCAGCGGCCATGTACTTAGTCGATCGCAGTGTTTCGAATTGCTCAGAAAATTTGAGCGAGGTGATTTCGATGTGGGCAACACACTTGACGCCTGAGAGCCCGACCGCTTGTGCTTTCCTCCAAACAGCCTGACTGAAGTAAATTAAGCAGCCTTTCACTTCGGCGGCAGGGAACATGTCCTGTATGGCTTTGAGGGCAGCACCGAAATCCAAAAAATCCGGTTTCATAGTAATAGACCTGGTAAGGATTCGCAGAGCGAAGATATCAACTGTGTCGGTGCAACACGGAAAAACTTCCCACTGAGGTTTGTCGACACGAACCTCAAGCGAGAGTTTCAGATCGATGGAGCCTCCGAACCCCAAGTTGGAGTGGAGATCGATGGCAAGTTGCCCGCCGAAGAAATTGCGAGAGGAAATGCTGGAGTAGATGACTTGCCAATTTGCTCCAAAAAACCGATCTCCCAACGGCATTTTTATATCACAATGATTGGTGATGCTCCTTCAGCTGCTCGAGAAAATCCTTTTACTTCTCCGGGGCCCAGACCGTCTCCGTGCAGCCTTGGTATGCCAGCGATGGGCTGAGATCGTTTCCACCCCGCATTTATTGAGGGACATTTGAAACCCGTTACGGAAAAAGTGCCCAAGTCCCTATTCTTCAACATAGGGCTAGGGCACTTCTTCCGTGGCGATCTTCAATTGTGACTAGGTTTCTCTCCTGTGAACTTCGCAGGGAGGCTGTACGACTTTCACGCGGAGTTTTTGGCGTGAATCGCTGGACACCTCGTCAGTTGGCAGCTGGAGAACGGGGACATCTGGGATGCCGAATTATTCTATGCGATTCTTGAACAGTGCCAGAAGCTACAATCCCTTGAAATCAAAGGTACCTTCTGGATTCTCAATGCGTCGACGTTTAATCTCTGAGTGTCTACTTCGGGATTTCCTCGAAGGTCCATAGGAGAGTCAAACTAAAACTCTGTTCAAAAGGTTGTCGCAGCAGAATTTCATCCCACAAATGCAGGACTATCGCAGTGAGTCCTATTGAGATTCGCAGCAATGGTCGACTTCTACGGCTCCTTGGCTGCCGTAGCTACGCTATTCTAGGACTACCTCACCTGCACGACAAGCGCTGGCGGAAATGAGTAAACGACTGCGAGTATGCGCTCCGTACGACCGCTGTCCCCTCGGACAGACTCAGCACCGAGAGAGTGAAATGAGTTCTGCAGACTCGTTCTATGCTGACGTGAGCGTGGTCACCACTACCGGAGTCTGACACAGGAGCCGAAGATGGGGTGCGCGAGGTTTCACCGTCTCGATTCGTGATGTCGTGTCGATGGTCCTGAAATACTCCGCTCCGTTTTTCGAAGCTAGAAGGAGGAGCACTCCATGTCGGCCCCCGCTGAACTCCCTGCAGGGGCCCAAAATTTCAGTATGTTCTCAGAAGTGGTCTCCACAACACACCAGGCTCAATCGTTGAATCGACGGATTATCAGGAACAGTCTTCCGCTTAACGGAGCTCGATGAGGACAAGAAGCGGCTTCACAGCTCTGTGGGAATTAGACTGCAAGAGCGCAACTTGGTTCGGCTCACCGCGGCGGAGAACGATGCCCAGAAGAAACGATTGGACCTTTGTGGTCACCAGAACACGAACATCGCGGGAGGCATTGATACGAACCGGAACAGCGCCTTGCGTGACCTGATCGCATGCCACGAACTGAGCGGACTAAAGCCATGATGTCATAACAAATAATGTCATCGATTTTCAGCTCGGTACCCTCTCGATCTATGGTGCTCTCGACTGCGTAAAGAGCTTCGATCTCCGGGATCGAGGAGTTCGTCAAAGCGATCTCTTGACTGCATGGAGATTTCTCGTCGAGGGCGGGTTCTGGGTCAGTCGTTTCTTCATGAGTTCCACACCTGAAATTGACAGAACTGCTGGCCTATAAAAGAGATCCTTGACCTTTGATGATTAAGCATCTTGTTATCGCAACGAGAATCCCTCGGCAACGGGCCTCAAAGAGCGTAAGGGCCTTCAAAGTTGACGAGGAGGTTCAATATGTGCATATTTCATTTGATAGAGCATTGGAGGTTACGCGAGAGCGGACAGGATCTCTTTTACGAATAAGGTCCAATGAATGCGGTCAAAAGGTCCAGAATCGATCGACCGAAATGGAGAGATGGATTCCAACAATCCGAGATTTTGGATCAACGTCCGATATCGAGGCTTCTTGACGCATACGCGATGGAAGGCGCCACTATCCGCACCAATAAGAGCTCGTTCTTACACTTGCGCAATAGAGAGCGGCATCGGGAGCTGGAACTCTGGACAAATACCAGAGAAAATTCGTTAGGCGGCAAATCCCGATCTCGGGAAGCGTATCATGTAACATTTTCTGATAGTCAAAATATGAGTCCCCTACGCATGGATGTTTACGGCAGCTTGAACTGATTCTCGCGTTTTTGCAACACCCGCGCACGCTAGGATTTTATGAAATGATTTGAAAGAGCAAGAGCGAAGACCGCCAGCGAAGTTCGGGGCACGCAGAAAACTGCATAAAAGCTTGAGGCTGCGGCTCATACCGGAATAGGGCTCGTCGCTCACCTCAGAACCGCATACAGTCCCACCAGAAGTGCTGAACACTGAACAAGCAACAGCGGACGTTTTCCTGCCTGAGATTTCAAGTGAGTTCAGAGAATTCCCGTGAAGATTGTTTTTAGTTCACATGGTCGATATGAGTCCTGGGACGCACAGTCCCACGACTCTCTGGCCATTCATATGAAAACGGCTGAGCTCTGTTGTGCTTCAAGAGAGCTGAATCGTTTCGAGATCCACTTCTCCGATGATTCCTCAATCTCGCTATCCTCAGATCACCCCTGTATGATTCAGTTCTTGATGTGGAAGCACTTCATCCACAGTGAAAAGGAAGCAATTTCGATAATCAACGAGGTATAAGCCACCTTCAAGCCCACCTGAAGATATGGAATCGCCGGTGTCAATCCGATTGGTCCCTCTCGGGTTCCTGATCATTCTCCTCAACATTGGTGCTATGGCTCAAGAATTTTGCTCTCGAGAAATAAGAGAGTCCTGTCCGCTGCCGTCCGCCTGCCTCAACTACCAGTGCGGGACCGCCACGAGCCACGGGAACACGCGGTTCAGGAACGTCATGCTGGAAGGCCACAATGCCCTAAGGTTTGTGCAGGGCAACAAGCTGTTCGCAGACTCACGACAGACCCAACCACCGATTTATCATCACATCACCAATTTCATACGAAAACTTGTTCTGTTGATTTCAGGAGGAATTCTCGGTACGCATTGAACGGGGCGGACATGTATGACTTGCGATGGAGTCGAGAGCTTGAGGACAACGCCCTAAGGTGGATCCAGAGCCTGTGCAGTCGGCGTGCGTTTCACCACGAGAGCAGGAACTGTCGGGTGACGCCTTCGTTCGACTCGGTTGGACAGAATCTCTGGAGTGGCACAGGCCAGATTTATGGCAATGAACTCACCGCGGCCAAGAGGGCTCTGAGCGGTTGGCACAAGGAGAGGAGTTCCATTTCAGAGTCGATGGATTTTCCATCTCGTGGAACCAATGTCATGATCGGTCATGAAACGCATCTGATGTGGGCGAAGCCTCATTACGTAGGCTGCGCATACCTCAGAATTTATGATCGTAATCATAAAATTCGAGCGTATATCGCCTGTAACTATGCCGAAGCAGGCAATCGTTTCTACGAGGACAGGTTCGACTCGGGTAGATACAACACCGACTCGGGTAGATACAACACCGACTCGGTTAGATACCACACCGACTCGGGTAGATACCAAACCAGCTCGTGTCCCAACGGCGGCAGGATGGGACGCTCAGGTCACTGCGAATATTCCGATGACGCCGTGTTCACGTCTGGTATCAAGCGGGATAGGAAGGGGTGATCTCGTGAACTTTGTTCATTATCACAGCACCTCTCACGCGAGCAAGGAAGAACACTGTCGCGGCTGCCACAGGACTGTAAGAGAAGATGGTTTCGTTCTTATTGATCTCTTCGATAACGGTGAGACCATTCTCCAAGTCAGACGAGCTACCTCGACGCTCAATCTTCGAGCGTCTCATGAAAGACTGAATCCTTGGGGAAATGGCATGAGACTAATATGAGCCCGTCCATGAGCATTCTAGACAGGTATAGACTGTGACAGGCAATAAAGTTTCCCGATGGGACGAAGTACTCGTTTCTTGAATGTTGAGGTTCATTGAGCGCGGCTTGATGCCGTACTCTGATTGGCGAAAATGTGACCGGTGTCCTAAACAGTCCCTACGACGCTGCGTCACGAGGCGGCGAATGCCAACAGAACGACGAGCGTCGATGCCTGATTCCACGCTAGGAGAGGTGGTTGCGAAATGTGGTTCCATGATCGGAAAGCGATTATATTTTTCTGTGTCTGAAACCGTACCCGTTTTGACTTCTGGAGCTTCCGGGTTCAACCTCTGCACCCGAGACATGGTTTCTGCGTCGCGTCGTCACGATCAGGCGAGGTCCGCCAAAAGTGAAAACAAGCGCAGCGTTATCTGTTGAAGTTTCGGGGACAACTCATGATTTTGGGAGTGATTGCGAGGATGCCTGGATCGAGAATAAGTTGTGAACGTTGGCTTTCTGATGAGTTATATACAGCTCTCGATGAGATCTGTTGATGCCAGTTTTGGCTCGCACTTCTGAACTGGGGTATGGATGCGTCCTGGACGAAAACGCGTCCTTCATCGTTTGCAACCCTGCCTCGGCAGGAAATATCATTGATGCGGGAACCTTCGAACCTTGCAGCTCAACGGGCTTTAAGTACCTTGCGGGATCGAGACTCCGAGAGCGGACTGTGCGAACCCGGAGACATAGATGCGTTGAGAAAAACGGTTGCACTCTAAGATAACAAGGACTCGAGATAAGATTGATGGAAGCTCTCGGCGATACAGACTTCCGATCGTGCATAAGTATTCAGAGAACTCGCGAATCTCTCGGTGAAAAATCTCATTACCTCCCCGAACATTCGAACATACTGGATGCAAGTTCGCTCACAGAGAGCTTCTTCAAGGTCCGCTGTGTGGAATGCATCGGAGACGTCGCCAGATGAGCATGCAGCCTGGTGTGTTTGCGTCAAGATGGCCAAAGTCGAGATATTTTCGAAGAGCAAGTCTTGACGGAAAGTACAGCACTTCGCCGACGCATCTTGGGGCTGCTCGCATTCCAAAGATCATGGGAGTCATAAAAGTCGGAGAACAGCTCTTCTGACCATTACTAAGGATGATTACCAAATTAAGCATTCAGTCAGAGAACACAGCTGCCACCTGTGGGCTGAGGAAAGGTTCATTCCGCGGGCTGTTTCTGATGTAAGCAACTGAGTTTAGCGCTCGTTCGAATCTCCAGTTCAGCTCTCAAATTATTCAAGTGAACTATTCTTGCCCTCCAGCAGTGTCTGCTCCTCGACGCGGCCCGCTGGGATCCCTTTACGGTTTCTTGGGTCTTGGGTGTCTGGAAACTCCCTCTTCGTGTATGGAGGCGAAAGTACTCGCTTGAATTGAAAGGAAAAACGATGATGCCAAACTATATCGTCATTGGAAACAGGGACCACTGAATCGATGCTTGGATTGACATGAGTAATGACGAGCAAATCTCGAACGTCACTTTGTAGCCGTTGCGGAGTCTTCATGAGGAGTGAGGAGTTTTCCCAACTAGCCAAGAAGGAATTCCTCTGAATTTGTGCCCCTGAAACTGGGTCCGGAGGCGCTCTGCGTGTTCTGTAAGGTCTTGAGCGTTATGGGGATCTCCACTGTGGAGCACGTGTCTACAAGCCAACAAGGACGTTCCAGACTACAATGGATGAGCTGCGAATAGCACAGCAGTTCTTAGCTACCGAAGGGTTCGCAACTAGTAGTTGAGGAAATGCCACAAATCAGTCGTCCATGTCACGCTACTCCAATCTATACTCTTCAGAGCTGCAAAACGCGCAACAACGAGCGAAAAGTGATGTCACCAATGATGTCATATGGAACATTGAGGTATTTTTAGACTCGACTTTTCAAAACATCCGCTTTGTCCGTGTCAGCAGTGCATCAGAACGCATCCGATGTTAAGCGGTGGCAGACCCTGAGGAGTGACTCATGTTAAGTGGATCGCTTATTGTCAACCTCAGCGTATAAAAATAGTCACCGAAGCAGAATGCTCACTTCGATTCCTGAACGCATCTCATCGATAACTTCAGCAGCATCATGTTGGCATCTGTCAAATCTCAAAAAAGAGTCTTCGGAGCACTGACGGTCCTCGCGGTCCTCGGCTTCGTTGCTGGAGACAATTTCTGCACGCCCGGAGTGCGAGCTTCGTGCGGACATCCGTCGGCCTGCATCGATATCAAGTGTGGTGATCTCAACAGCTACGGAAGAACCGACTTCAGGAACAAAATGCTCAACGCACACAACGCTCACCGGTGAGTCCGACACGAAGATCAATCAATGCCAAGAGACTTAATATTCATCTCGGAACTCTCCTCTTTTCCGCAGAGGTTGGAAACTTTTGTGTAATGCAAGACCCAATCCGTTTACTGATAGAAATCTTCGCAATTTTCAGGAAAAACTCTACTCTCGGCAAGTTCGGCGCTGACATGATCAAAATGGAATGGAGCCGGGAGTTGGAAGACAACGCCCTGAAGTGGATTCAGAACCTATGCAGATCGAAGACTTTCCGTGCCGATGAGAGTCAATGCCGCAAAACAACTTCATTTGACTCTGTGGGACAGAATCTTTGGACGGGCTCGGGACCAGCGTTTGGGGACATGAAGACTGCGGCCAAAACCGCTTTGAATTCATGGTACCTTGAGAAGAAATCTGTCACCGACCAGGGAATGATTCTCGCGTTCGGGAGAAAGCCGAACGAGGCCATCAGCCACTACACCCAAATGATGTGGGCGAAGTCCTTCATGGTGGGCTGCGCCTATGTCAGAATACCAACCCATGACCGAGGATTCAAAGCTTTCATCGCTTGCAACTACGCTCAAGCCGGGAACATGGTGAATCAACCCGTCTTCAACGCAAACGGATCTCTTGCTTCCAAATGTCGTCCTGGAACCCGGAAAGGTGCCTCTGGTCTCTGCGAGGTCGTCGACGAGGTGGCGCTCAGGGCGAGCATTGGGCTCGGCAGAACTGGCTGAGAGTGAGACAAATGTGAAGCAAAGGCCTGCAATGAGGTTCTCGGTGGTTGATTCACCGACTGGAATGTGATAAAACGTCTGTTGCCGACGGACTCCACGCGGACGGGGTCAAAAGTCTGCAGATCTCCGGTTTTACGAGGGTTCCCTAGCGACCGCCAGGAAATCAAACTTTTTACATTCGACAACAACTGTCGCAGGTTCCCCGTGGAATAAAATGTGGCCGCTGTCTTTTCGAAGAATTCTTGGTGCAATGCCTCCGATCAGCAGAGAAAACGTGAATATATGGCAACACATGCTCCGTTACGGATTACGGATCATCATTCTATATAAAGCACGTCATACGGCTTCGGGACCACCAGTTCGGATGATCTCGAGCCGATCATGAGCCCGTGCCATACTTTCGCGCTGCTGGGTGCATTCCTCGCAGTCGTGTCTTCCCAGGAATATTGCACGGACTCCGTGAAGAGGGCATGTAAGGCAGATATCGGCGCATCCGCGTGCATCACCACTCAATGCTCTGAGCAGACCAGTATCGATGACGTTGCATTCAAGAGAACGATGATTGATGAGCATAACAAGATCAGGTCAGTTAGTCTTCTGTTAGCGGCCAAGCATGAGCTGACGTTTCCATTCCGATCCCCCTGCTCGATTCCAGTTTGGATATCTGGAAAACGATCACTACTGATTCGACCGATATCGGAGGATACCAAGCTGTTTTCTCTTTCCTGCACGCAAAGTTGGGAAAAACGAGTTCGTCGACATTGTGCATCATTTCCTCTCATTGACTCAATTCTTAACTTGCAGAGCTGAGGTCGCGTTTGGGAAGTTCGGTGCGAACATGCTCAAAATGAGATGGAGCGCAGAGCTGGAAGACAACGCTCTCAGATGGCTACAGAATCTGTGTGACAAGAACAATATGTTCCACGACGAGAACGACTGTCGACAGACGCCCTCCTTCAACTCCGTCGGCCAGAACTTGTTCACGAGCACGGCCAACTATACCAATATCTCCCTCGCCGGGAAGGAGGCGGTCGATGCGTGGCATGCGGAGAAGAAGCTCACGTCTCTCAGCGAGCTGATCCCGTACTCCTTCAACCCTGCTACCGGTCACTACTCTCAAATGATCTGGTCTGATTCATACATTCTCGGATGCGCGTACTTATCCAAAATGAGTGAATCGGGGAAGGGGAACAAGGCGTGGGTGGCGTGCAATTACGCTAATGCCGGCAACATCATTGGGAGGAACGCTTTCCGAGTTAGTGACGCGTTGGGAAGCAACTGTCCACCGGGATCCAAAAGAGGATATTTGGGACTCTGCAGAGTCCGTTCATTAGAAGATGTCAACGCTGCAATCGGCCTCCGCCCCACAAATTAGAGCACCCGAGTCAAGACAAGATTGCAAACCATCATTAGGTATTCAAGATCAGAAGAAAATTGACCACTTCGAAGAAGCCACTTCTTGTTCATAAATCAGATCTATTCAAAATAGGCCTCACCAATTGGGCAGGTTATCATAATCCTTCAATCATTTCTTCCTGAACTGCAAACGTTGCCCGATCAGAGAAGACTCCATGCACGGTGCTGTTGACTTCGTGATTGTAGAGATCATTCATCAGGTTGCACCTATGACAGGTCAACTGATGTTCAACTATGGTTTCCCTCAGCTATCACGAACTGCCAGAGTGGAAAAATTGGAGCTAGAGAGGTAGACCGATGTGAGTTGCCACAGGAGTGCGCAACCTACCGCCGGCTGGTTATGCAATCAATGCCGCGCTCGTCGCACGCAATTACTAGGCCGGCTCTCAAAATGTGTGTTCTATCAAACTAGGTTTGTCCTAACCCTACGATACCAAGTGATCTCCTGGAGTTTCCGCCAAATCTTACGGACTGCCTCAGCATATCTGCGGCGGAATTCACATCCATTGCAAGTTCTCTAGGTAGGTTGGTTCACCCTTGTGAATCACGCAACACATTTAGATGCACGAGACTCTTGCTGACATGTTCGCATGAAAGTTAGCAGTTCCCTCGCTCACGGAGGCCTTCTGAGCAGATTTCATAGATTCCCGTTTCTTGTTCATTAACGGCGTAAGCGGCTATTTTTGTGAGAATTCATTGTGTGGTGGACCACTGAGCAGGATAACGAGAACAAAAGACTGCATTTGAACCACAGTGGTCGCAATACAAGGCGCTGCTTCTGTTCATCAAGGAGATCAACGCTGCTCAGATTCAGGGTGAACCATGAGTCCGTCCGGCAAACTCGTCGTCTTGAGCGCCGTGCTTGCCATCGCCCGGGCTCAGCAGTATTGCACTGATGCCGTGAAAAAATCTTGCAATGAGAATCCGGGAGCCTCCGCATGCATCACTGATCAGTGCTCAACTCAAACCAGTGCTGGGGACGCCAATTTCAGGAACACGATGCTGGACCGACACAACAAAATTAGGTGAGCCGTACTCTCTGCTGAGCGAATGAGCCCGTACAACTCCTGGTCGCTCACTGCTCGGTCTCGCTGCGGGAGTCGCATTTGGTTGCTTACTTGAGATCAAACCTCTGACCTTCAGGCTTGTTTTCGTCTTCCAGAGCTGAATCCTGTTTCGAAAAGTACGGAGCGAATATGCTCGAGATGCAATGGAACGAGGAGCTCGAAGACACCGCTCTCAGATGGCTCCAGTACCTGTGCACGACAGATGGTTCGGACCACGACGCTTACGATTGTCGACTCACACCGTCTTTCAACGCAGTAGGTCAGAACCTGTGGCAGAGCAGTAAGAACTACGTCGACGCCTCGGAGGGTGGCACAGGTGCGATCGATTCCTGGTATGCAGAGAAAGAACTCGTTGGTTCTTTAGATGAGCTGAACCCCTACGCTTACCAAGATGCAACAACTCATTTCACGCAAATGATCTGGGCTGACTCCTTCGCTCTGGGCTGTGCCTATTTGCTGAAAGTAGGTTCGTCATCTGGCAACATGTCTTGGGTGATGTGCAACTACGCCAAAGGAGGCAACATTGTCGGGTACGACACCTTCCAAGGTAGCGATACCTTGGGAAGTAACTGCACGGTGGGATCGCATAAAGCATCATCAGGACTGTGTCAAGTCTGCAAGGTTGACGAACTCAGCGCCGCGATCGATCTGGAGCCCACGCAATAACATGGGAGATTCACCGTGGAAGCTTCGAGACGTTGGTGAAGTGGCCATGATTCTCATCCAAAGATGTTCAGACCAAATAGAACTCGGCGTGTCTTCCCTGCTTGGTTGGTTCGCTGATTCTTTCATGTCGGAAACCAATCGTGACTGCGGATCATGATTTTCCTCTCCCGTATTGACGGAAAAAATTTCAGGAGTTTCCAGTTATGACGTATGGTCAGGGAATGAGTTGAGCCTTTCTTAAGATAATCCTTGAGGGTTGAAAAAATTATTCCGCGATCAATTATTATCGGTGGGTCTCAGATTTATTCATTTTACACATAATTGTAAGTCTCATTTCTACGACGTTGTTGCCGATGTCTACTTCATGGCGCGATTTCAAGAACGAGTCGACGCAGAGTACTATCAGCATAGTATAAATAGCTGTCAGACTTCACGTCGAAGCGAACGATGAATCGATCGATCAACTGATAATCGATAAGGAATGCTGGGTAGGGTTGAGGTTTCGAATTCGAAATCCAGGCGGGAATACCGATTGCTTCGTCAGCATCAGTCCAGTGTAAAGGTCTCATTATTCATTCCTCGATCAATTCACCAATCTATCAGGGATTCTAACGGTCTGTCTAGGTCTCAATATACATATCCGGCCTGAGCGGCACTAGATACAAAAGCTTCCAGAGGCTTCTCGAACGCGGCAACTGAAGATCGCGCTGCCAGCAAGGCAACGACCTCAAACTCATCGCTGCTTTGCTCGGCCGAGTTTCCGCCGAACAAACGAGATGGAATAGAAAGTCAGGGAATTGTCACCATCGAAGATGAGAAGAAAAAAAAAGAATCATAATGCTTCGTATATACAACAAAGTCAGTTCTCTTTGAGCCACCAAGGTCTCACAGCGAGTGATCTGAAATAGGGTTTCGAGTGGTACAACTCAACAAAAACGTGTGAAAGCCTCCTTGGGTCTTGACATCTGTCCTTGACATGACCGCTTCATCACCTTTCCCCTATTGGCAGCACTTCCACCAACAGGAGAACACGACGTCACAAGGTCGACAATGTCGCGATCCACTGTTTCGATCTCAAGGAAAACGCTAGGCAAATGTTGCAAAGCAGTCAGAAGCCTTCTAGACCCACTTCGCTTGATTCTCTACTTCTGTCGAGACATTCGAAGCTCTAGCGACGAGGATAGTCTTCAAAAAAATATTGGAGATCCAAAATAGTCTTCATCCATTCATCAATGTCTACTGGTTCTTCATTCGTCCATTCATCCATCCATCCGTTCATCGATAATAATCAATCAGTCGGTCAGGCTGGCTATCATCAATCAGTCTTTCCTCAGTTATTCTTCAGTACGAATCTTCGTCAACCCGAAGTTCCACCTCGTGGTCGTTCCCGTTTTCTTTTTCCTCTGGCGTGATGTGATCCTCAATCCAAAGCCTTCACGGATTCCTCCTGTTCTGCTTCCGTCTGCGGCGATCAGGCCTGGCGAACGTGCTCTGCCAAAGAGTTGGACCAAGGGCTTCATCTCGACGTTTTAGGAGGGAAGAAGATTATTCTGGGTCGGAGTTTTCCTTCCGAAGTTTAGGTTTGAGAAGGGGAGGGAGAAGCGCTGAATTCTTTCTTTGACTCCCGCCGGCGACGACAGCGTGGATTGATCTAACAACCAACCTATCGGTGTGTCCGCTGGTCGAACCAAAGAGCTCTGATGATAACTCTAATGTTGGGGAGCAATTGTTCTCTCAGCATGCGAGTCGACTCGAGGGGCCCGGCTGCAACTTGGATTAGCGTTTGGCTTCCATCTCTTTGCGGTAGGCCTTTCTCTCGCGGTCAACTTCCCTTCTGAGTTCCTTAATCTTTTTCTTAAGGAGAGCACGTTCGCCGCTGTCGCGGATGCCTATTTCTTTCAGCCTGTCGTTGCTCAGCTCCAACAGCTGATCGCCCGTTATTCCTCGCGAGCTGAACGCCTGTGAACAGGGGGAAAAACCGCAGGGTTAGAACCTCTGGTAGAAGACATTGCGAGTTGCCGGATTCCCTAAGGAACCTGAATCGGATCTGTACTCGAAACTTCAAGAGCAAGTCAATCACACTCACCGGCACGTGATTTTGCATGCCGACAGCCACCAGCCATTGCATCACTTGATTCGGACTCCAGGCGACAACGCCTCTTTGGTAGGCATCGAGCCGAGGTCCTGAATTCACTTTGTGCAGTAGAGATCCCATATCGAAGCAGCCCACCCCAGGTCCAGGGGACATGGGAGGCATGCCACCGTTATGGAGACTGGCAGAGCTGACCTGGTGGTGACCGTTCCTCTGGAGAGAAGACGTATTCATGCGCGCAGAAAGCAATTGGACACCTGCGGGAAGGATTCGGTTAGACTGGATTCCCGTGACCTTGTCCAGGCACATCTATCCGTTGATTGGCAAGCTGTTGAGAACGAAGTTTTGAAAGAGAGAAATGCGGAAAATCTTGAACGGAGATGCCGAAAGTGAAAGGCATAACATTCGATGTCCGTCAGAACCCTTCAAGGTTGTGGACTGACGCCTCAGCTTTCATAAAAACAAGCTCCGAGGAGTAATGGACTCGGAGCTCCTCACGATAAGATCAGTGGAATCTACATAAGCATCGAAAACAAGAACGAAAATTGTGTAGGGACGAGACGGAACAGAACAACAAACTGAGTGCAGCGTACCTCCAGTGGACACTAAACCGGGGAACGGTTGACCCTGAGGGCCTGGGTGGTGCTGGTGGTGGTGTAGTTGATGAAGGTTTGGTGAAACCGACGAATTGTTGAAATTTGAGACGTTGTTCGACAAAACAGGAATGGGAGCACCTTTTTGTGAATCGGGCGAGGACAAACAGTCACTAGACATCGACAGTGACTCTGTCGACAAATCGAGACTGTCACAAGAAACCGAATTGCTTTCCACAGAACCTGAAACACATACACACAGTGCTCAGCATGACCTAGACATGGACGAATACAACGACTATAACTACGTGAGCGACGATCGAATGACAACGAGTGCGACCAGACAGGGAACTAGTGCTAGGAAAGTGTGGTGTGCGAGCCGTGGCCGGCTACCGTCGTGCAAGAAACACAAAGTTATTCCTATTCGTACATAATCGGGCGGAGAACGAAGCGGGGCTGGAATCTGCGGGGCAGGTGCTGCATTCTAAAGAGGATGCCTAGTCTAGGAAAAGATCCCTTACCTGGCCCGCTAACAGTGTTTGTTGAGTATGTTACTCTGAAGAATGAGCTTGGAATGAGAACAAACGACGGAATCGATTAGAAAGACACAGCGACTTGCGTTTCTTCAATTTTTCTCCCATTCCCCTAGCTTTCGCCCCTATCTGTCGAAACAGAACTCGGACGAGACACAAGAAGTCCAAACGGCTCGATCCAACTAGTCCGTCATTAGTCCAATCCGGAAACTTGGAAACCAGTCATGGACTTCAAGGTCGTTCCCTTAGGTTATTGCAGCCCGGAGTTCCAGGAATAACCCCCAATGTGAAGTTAGTCCGAATTAGAAAAGGTGTCGGATGACGAAGACCCGCAGCAACTTCGATCGCTGTATGCTGCACCGCTCCAGAGAAGCCGTGTTCCGATCGGTTCAACGGTGGTACTCACCGGTCGACGAGTTGATTATGTGAGATTCCTCAGTAGACAGAGTTTTCCTTAAATGTTTTGGGGGCTGTCGTATACCACGACCTTTGCAAAGTTCTGCCTTTGCACGGGCCGCGCTCGAATCTAGAAACTCCGTGGCTGGGATCATATCACTCAGAAGAATCACCGCTGGAAAACGCGAAAGCAAAGAAGATCAGACACCACTCCGAAAGTGAATACGAGTAAGATGAACCTTGTGAGCTCGAGGAATTTGATATCGAGCTGGAGAAACAGCTAGGAATCGTTATTGGAATCTGTGGGGCGCACTTACACTCATCAAGGCTTTTGGCTCTGTTCTGTCTTGGTTTTGGGATGGACATCCCCTCGGACTTCTGACTACTCTCAAGGAGGCTTTCTAATTGGATAACTCTATCTTTGAGACTCTTTACAATCTGGTTGTAATGCTGATCTTTCTCGAGATCGATCTTCGTGTGATCTTCGTGGCGTTCCGATAGACCTTTCTTCAAGCGTTGGTATTTCGCCTCACTCTGGTCCAGTTGATCCTGAAAGGCGTGAATAGAGGATCAGACCATAGCAAAATCGTGGTCTCGGATCTGGTTCGTCTTCGGATTTGGTTTGACACAAACTCGAGCGACGATCAGGAGGTCGTTCGCCTGAGGTCGAGGGTTGCCGAGAATCCGAAATGCTTACTTTGAGCAGGTCGTGTTCTGCGTTCCACCTGTCGTTAGCCTCTTCCAGGTTCCGCTGGGCCTCCTCTAACCGGCGTTGGGTGATGTGCAGTTGCTGACCCAACCTTGTCCTCTCTTCTTCTGAAGCGTCATACTTATCCTTGAGCGCTCGGAGCTGCGACTCGACCACTGCGTAGCGGTACTGCAACTCCTTGTAGCGCATGGATAGTTGACTGTGGCCGCCCTCGTTGTCCTCGGTACCACTACCATCCTCTCCGTGAGGATCGTGTGTAGCGTCTGAACATGGAAAGAAGCGAACAAGTTCATTCGATCCACTGCGAGCGATTCATTCCCCCCAATCAGCGTCCCCAATGATCAGTTGCATCCCAGATCTCGACGACGGGAAATCAACTGATAATCCGATATCCGAACTGACGTAGCTCGAAATTCATGGATTGATCAACATTTTCCGTCCAGAAAAGAGAGAGAGACAGAGTGATAGATGGAGCTTCTGGTGCATATAAGGATCGATATAGCGTTTGAAGTAGGATATTTGGAATCAATGAATAGATTGAAGGATAGATATGCACAATCTACATATGACGATTCAGAGCATAGGCTTGAATGGTGAATCGCATGGGAACGGAGGATTCGATAGCAGGTTTGTATAACGGTAGGAAACGGAAGAGAAGAAAATCGATTCAATAATAACTCAATCATGCGGAAGCGCTGCAGCAGAACGGTAACTTAGGAAACCAAGGATTACTAACCAATGATGGGCAAATCCTCACCCTCTTCAGGTGTTGAGGGTCCAGTTGAGATAGGCTCGGGGGAACCGTGTCGGTGGCCCTGATCTCCGTGGTATTCTCCGTGCATCATTCGCATACGCTGCTCTCTTTCCCGATCAGCCTGGATCGACTGGGCGATCAACGCTGCGATCTCGCTGTTCGTCTGATCCCGTTCACGACCGATTCGAAACCTGACAAGTCCCGACGTGTTCTTGAGCACCGAAGCCGCGTAGGCTTGCGTCACTCCGACGAGGGACTTGCCATCAACCTCGATGATCTGATCGTTGACTTCGATCTTTCCGTCCATGGCCGCCGCACCGTTAGGCGTAATCGTCTTCACAAAGATTCCGAGTTTCTCGAGGCCGGCATCGGCGCCGACGCCCATTCCGATGATGCTCAATCCGAGGCCTTCTGGCCCCTTCATGAGCTCAACGGAGAACACATCCATTTTTTCAATGCGTTTTTCGAGTTCGTATTCCGCAGAAGCCGAGACCGGGTCGATCTCATCGTTTCTTCGGTCGTACTCTTCAACCGAATGCGTCAGATACACTCGGATAGGTTGTGCCGAGAAGCGGATCTTGCTTGTTTTCTTGATCACCATTTCAGGCGGTTGCTCGTCGAGTAGGTCGTCGTCGTCTTCGAAGGGATCTTCTGCGAGACCGGGTCTTTCTACGTAGTAATGGCCGTCTTCGTCGATGTGCAGAGACCCGACCGAATCCGGTTCGGGTGACGCGGGCAACGTACGATCCAGAACGTCCTCCTCCATGGAATCGTCGTAATTGTAGGTGTTGCCAGCAGGACTCGCCTGTCCGATGGAGTAGGTATTGTTGATGGGGTTGTTTTCTGTCACGGGGCTGGCGAGCTCATCCGCGTCGATGCTGCCCGTGGCCCACTGCTCTCGAGCGGCTATCCTCTGCTGTCGTCTTTGTTCTTCCTCGTATTCCTCTCGGATGAGCTGTTCGTTTTTCTCGAACGAATTGTCTTTCAAAATTTGGCACACTTCCTTGGCCTGTTCATCGGTGAGAATCTCTTCTTCTTCGAAATCTTCCGGAGCTCGTCGACTTGCAGCAGTGGTGATCGCATCGCTACAAAACATCAACGTTTCGAAGTTAGAGAACAGAATCGTTCCACTTGGCGTTCACAAACTATTTTCGAGTTCATCCTGCACAGCGAGAGAGCTGAATGATCGGTTCATCGACAATGAGTGGCTGTGATTGTGGCTCGTATCCCGCCAAAGTCATGCAAGCAATCCTGACGCCAGTCAACCATCCCGTCGTATTGTTGACCATGTTCCGGGTGTGGCCATGTTGGAGCAATCAGATAGGATCCCAGTGTTGACGAAACATCAAAGCTCGGCTTCGACTCGGCCTGGGGAGACTATGGAAAAGCAACATAAGACTGAGTACAAACCTGCTGTCGAGGAGCACTCGATGGTGTTCATCTTTGGTCATAAATTCAGCGAGGGAATCGCCCGCACCCGCTGCGTCGCCGTCCTTGACGTCTTCCCGCAAAGTGGAGTCACTTGATGATCCTCCTTTACCTGGCGGGCGAAATTTTTCTCCAGTTATTATAGCGCGACGCTGACTCCAAAGTAATCGGTGACGTAAACGGCGGCTCAAAACCAACGAAGGTTAGGAAGAACCTCCCGAGATTTCGTCAAAGTTGATAAGGTGCATGGCGCAAGGTGGGAGCGAAACAATTTGAACCGTGATATCTTGAGGAAACTTGAGATTCCCCGCAAATTCAACCGAGAAAGCATCCTCAAGATAATCGGTTCCGATTCGGCGACGAAAAAAAGAAGCCGTGAGTGTGTGCAGGAGAATCAGGTGTGGGCACACAAGTGATCAATCAGGAAAACGATCATCTGATCATCTATTTGTTCGTTGTGGGAGGCTTTTGTATTTTCGTTTCCTCTTTTGTTTCAACACATTCATGCATATCACTCAAGCAAGCACAAGTGGACGTCGGACTCGACTTTTGATCGCATAGTGGACCTACCACTGTCCGTTGGTGGTAGATGTTTTCTTTCGGGCTCAGTGATCTCCGTCGGCTGACTCGAGTTGTCGAGCGTTGTCATATCACATTGATCCGAATGCAACTCTGTGCGCAATCATTCCACAATCAGATCATTCAGACAATCAAAAGCATCATGAACTCTTATCACACTACTAGTGACAACCCTTGAACTTGAGAACCTCTTTTCCAACCATTCCAATTGAGCGATCAGGTGGCGCTATGAGCGTGAACGCGGCGGCTCGCCGCGGTTACAGCTGACGTAAGGTGCTCTCGAGGTACATGTTTCTTTTTTTTTTGTCGTGTGTCAGCGTGTCGAGTGGAAAGGAAGTGAAAGACTCACGACACGGATGCAACTGTTCAACTATACTAACCTTCCAGCGTTTTCTCATCGGCCTGGCTCGAGCTGTTATCACTGGACGAGATATGAATCTCTTCCGCGTGTTGCGCGCCATCCCGTATTGACTGGCGTATGCTGACTGAGCTTTCCGAAGATTGTTCAGCGAGGGATACCTCCGTCACGGGACTCAACTGATCCGATTTGAGGGGCTCGTTCCGAAGATCCAGCTGAGAAGACGAAAAGAACGTCAGTCATCGGAATTTCGCAAAGGTCAGGTGGGTGTCGATCCTGCCTCCGTAACAGAAAATTCGACGAAACTCTCATGAAGAGTGATTTCCCGACAACATAGCGGCTTTTGAGGAATGCATTGTGGCATCGGGCTCATGGGAACGCGGAGCGACCAGGAGATGTTTGCTCGCGACTAATTCTCGACTCGTGATACGAATCGTTGGATGACTTTCTCCTGAACTCGGCCGAACGGTGACACCTACATTTCCGTTCAAACGTTCCACCTTCTGATGCAACGGCGGCTGGGCGGTCTATCGGCAATTATTGGATTGTTCAAACAAAAAGCCAAGTACCGCTCGAAAGTGTACTAGTCACATGATTACTCAAGATTATCGTTCGGAAAACGATACTATAACAGCTGGCTGAATTCTTTCGAGGTTTCGATCGACGTTCAGAGAGAGAGAAAGCGATTTCCGTAAGGAATTTTCGTGACTTAGGGAGGCATTCAGTAGCTCAGTAATGCGGGACGTCGCCCCCGGGGGAATTTTTCAGTATTCGGGGAAATTATTAATCAAAGGCGCCACGATGAGTATTGTACGCTTTCGTATTCAACTTCTGGAACTCATGCTCACCCGCTCGATGATGCTTGGAGGATTGGCTTTGTCGATTTCTCTCCTCCGGCCTTCTTGGGGTGACCGTCCACTGACGTCGTCGAGCTCGTCTTCTATTGAGGTGAAACCCGAGTCGAGTCGTTGAGGATTGATGTCCGAGGACGAGAGCGACTCCGGCTGAGAACCCGCATCGGCATCAGGGCCCATCTGGTGCTCCGGAGGTCTTCGGTTTCCGTCCGCGTGAAGCGCGCCATTCTGTTGGGCTGCTTGTACTTGTTGCAACCGCGAATACAAAGGACCTAGAAAGGTAAAAGCAGAGTTTCAGCCTAGTTATGTGAGAAATAATCTGGAAGCGGTTCCCCGACTCTGATTGAGCATCTCGGGTTACTCATCCGGCCGACAACTCACTGAACTCCCTGATTTTGAGGAGGAAATCTCGCACGAACGCCATCTCACAGAGCTGTCACACAACACTGACTTCGGATTGACGACAAAATCGCGACACTGTTCAGCAATTCGATCAGGGAAACATTTTCGAAGAAGGAGACGTTCCGACGCTGCCGCAGCTCTGCTCAAGGCTGTTCCACAAAATCTTTGTCATGTACTTCGCCGGTCTCTCTCACTTCATAGTCAGGCATCGCTCGCTCACTCGCTCGCTCGCTTGCTTGCTCGCTAGCTCGCTGGAGCACGGTGTCAGTCACAGATCACGCGGCCAGAGAGATCATTCCACAGAGGAAACATTCGCAGTCACTCTAACGCAGTGGCTCGGATTTCTCGGGGCCGGAACTCCACAAAGTGCAGGATTCGAACCGCGACACCCGCTTCCGGCAGTCGGTGATCTCGATTTCAGATCCGGGGTGGACGAGTACGAGCTCGCGCACAGCAACTGATTCTGAGGACTTTCGGAATCGGAATGAAATCCGCTGATCGCTGGGATCGGAAAGCGATCGAAGAACTCTCGGTGACAGTGCGGCGCGGCGTCGCCTCGCGTGCCAGCGGTGACCGTCGTGCTCAAAGCTCAAGTGAGTCCGAGAGATGTTTGCTCCGACGACGAGTTCGAATATAAATTGATCACGGAGGCGATTGGTCGCCGTCAAATTCAGCGGAGAAGAGAATCCGCCGAGAGTGAACCATTGTCGGCCGGAACATCGGATCAATAGTTCTACGAGCGGGAGGCATGCCAAACGAGAGAGAAACAACGAGCGAGGGTTCGAGATAGCAGCGGGCCTAATGAAGGGAGCGACAAACAAACAAACAGACGTGAACTAGACGTGACCCCATACGTCAGTGTCGGAGGAAAGAGGCCACAATAATTTTTCACGATTTACATCGTCGAGACTCTCAAGCGTCCCCGATTCGCTAAAGTTCAAAAACCGTTTTCAAGAAATGCGGAAAATTCCTCGAAAAATTCCATGAATAGGTCAGGTCCACGACTAGTATTCGAGATGGGAGGATCATTAAACTGGAATCCGAAGCGATTTCAGTGTTGATACGTTCGTGCCTCAAGGAGTTCAGGAGGAGTCGACTTCAATCTTTCCAGACCATATAGCACTTACTATTATCTTGAAGCAGAGACTTGGGTTTGCTCGGTAGAGGCGGTTTCTTTCCAGGATGTAATGACGCACTCGTTTTACTACCGGAGTTTTTATCTTCAGATTGAGACTTCTGGAGCGCTAGAGACTCTTTGAAGGTCTGGCGTTCCAGAAAGTCCTCGGGAGTGGTCCTTCCAGACGCCGGCCTCGAATTCGATGTCGAAAGCGACCGGTCCATGCAAGGAGATCGTTTCTGTTCACTTTCGAGTTTCGCGAACATTGCGCGAGCGTCCTGAAATCAACGGAGACTTATTCACAAACTGGATCGAACTCGCCGAAGTATCGGGTTTGTATGATTGGATGATTCTCTTGGAGACATGAAATACAAATATTCGGATAGTTGTGGCCTATTAAGGCATGATTCGGTCCCGGGCGCAGTGATTCGGGTGAAATAGAGGGAAAGAACTCACCTGGAACCTCGAGACATGGCTGTCACTCCTAGCAAGAGGACTTCCCCCCGCTCCTCCGTTAGGATGACCCCCGTTAGGTGGAGTCCCATGGCCGTTCTGTGCAGAAGTACCCTGCTTTGTCCTTGGGCCATACGGACTCGTGTCCTTCAGAGGCGCTGTTACCGAGTTTTCCAGGACCTTCTCGTTTCGGGTCGAAGATTTAGCTTTTTCTGGGGTGATTGCCTGCGTTGCCTGTCCCTGGAAATCGAGAAAATTTCGCATGTTAGTCCGACTCGAAGCTTTTCCGAACAGAATCTGGAAGGGTAGTCGATGAATCACATCCCAGGAAGCTAAAGCAGACTCCAGAATATCGTTCGGAATCATTCCAGTGATTGTTTTGATCGCAGCACTGTTCATTCGAAAATGTCTGTCGCGTGAGGACGGTGAGAGAAATCTACTTTTTCTTTCGCACGCTCTCCGGACCAATGACCCAACGAGGAAAGCAGCAACGAAACAACAAAGGCTAATATTGTTGTTGGGGCCGCGCGCGTAATATGATTTCCCTGAGCAGGGAACAATGTCTGAACGCCAAAGGTTGAAACTTATCCGCAAAAAACACCTGGTCAAGGAGGGAGCACTGACAAAGCCGCACGCGAACACACCTTCGAGAGGAAGGTGACTCGGATCAGTTTAAAAATTGACTCTCATAAAAATCGAACAACTCGGCGGATTCTTGCGTCCGTTATTTTTATACTCCTGGCGAACACAACAAAATTCTGTCCCTGTTCAGCAACAAGGGATCGAGCAAACCAGCGACTCAACCGATGAGCTACATCAAGAAACCTCGCTTCGGCCCGACACACCGAACGCACAGACGAGGCTCGTCATCAGTCGGTGCGTAGGAAGCGCGAGTTTGAAATCCCTTTCGGTGATTTGAAGAAGATTCCGATCCCTTTGTTATGCATGGCTGGGCTGTGGAGAGACCGCGTGGTGCCCAGCCTGACGGACGTCATCAAGAATCGCGGCTCCGGCTGGCTTGTCCGAGAGTTCGTTTCTTTTTCTCTGAGACCTTTCTACTCTTTTGAGATCTTCCATCACATGAGCAACTTATTCCGAGAGCTTGAGATAAGTCCTAGGTTTTCAAGAGTTCGTTCCAACTAGCATGCCCGGAAATAGATACTTCTGACGCTTCCGAACAACCGACCCAGTGTCCTATCGAGACCAAGGGCTTCGCCTCGCTGAAGATCATCGGACACTTCCAGAGGCTCATGGCAAAACTTTTGCCGTCTTTCCTCGCAGCGAAGCCAGCACTGGAACATCCAACGACGGCACGATAAGAGATCACAAAGCACGCACGTAAATGTCCCGTCGCTCAAAGTTGTGGATGTCGTTGAGCTGGCTGACCGGCCCCCTGGCCGGTGAGCACAGGATGCGATTCGGGACGAGGGGTTTCCAAGGAGAGTGTGCTTGGGGGATGACACCAAAATATGAAATTTTCGAATGATCGGCCGGTAGAAGTTGGCGGAAAGTTAGTTCAGTGGTCCACATAGACGGCACAGTTCATGGAAGGTGTGGAGAATGTCTGGCCGACTCGCTGCGCTTCTCGAGCACAGCTTGTTCCTCTGGGCCTAACTGACTAGCTGGCTGACTCTGTGCAAGGCCGCCAGTTACACGGCTCCCATGGAGAGTTGAGCATCATCATTCAATGCGGGCCATTTGGTAAAGACGCCCCTCCAGCAGGAGTCGGCTCAGATCTTAGCAATCATATCAGCGTGACTCAACAGCGCTGGGTAGAACACTTGTATTGAACCGCGAACACCGAACGCGCATCGGACTCGCCATGCGAACATGACGCATTTCAGGAAAAGGCTCGAATTCATGGAAATGCAGCTGCCAGGGCCTAATATCTGCCATGTAATGCTAGAATCCTGAGGAGGAAATTCGAGTTTGGCATATTCCGAAGGAGGATAACCCGAATCTTGTCCAAGGTGGCAGCCTGAGCGTATCAGGTACCGTCGCCAACACTGCATACTGTACACCACGTACATTTATGTATTCGCCCCCGAGGTCCTCAACGTACATGAGAATCAGCATATAGGTCATGTTAAGTAACGATACAACATACCGATGTTGACGTACAATATGTTTACGTACATGTATCTCATGTCGATGAATGCCTCATTGTGAACATGAACATGTGCGATATGCTCATGCATAGCTGTATCAATTGTGAGCATGAATATATTGTGCGTTTGTACGTTTTGTGGTGAATACGCGCCTCATGTTAGCTTTATGTATGTGTACGTTACGTACCATGTTTGTGTAGGTATCTCCGCTGTACGTGTTCTTTGATGTTTATATCATTCATATGTATATGCACACGTACTTCATGTGTAAAAGCGTGAAGATTATTCGATGGTATAGGGTAAGAGAAGTCTCCGCAGAGCAGGCTGCCGCTCAAATTCTCGTTTGAATGAATATGCACCACCGCTTGATTCGGATCGGGCAAGACACAGGCTCTGGGAATCGTCGTTCACCGACGAAAGCAGCGGACCAACGGCGGCGGCTTCTTCTGCGGCCGCTACCGCTGCCGTTGTTTCCAGACGCGGCGATGCGTGCCGAAAAAAAAATAGAAGACTTTAGATTAAGTTGGTCGGCGGTTCGTTGCGGAATAGAAGAGCGTTCCTATTCTTGACACGCTGATGGAAGTCCACAGTTCAGTGTCCGAAACATTTGGTTGGAACAAGCTCCCACAGAGCTGCGGACACAATGAGGAGGGACGAGATGCCAGAAACCTCATCGGGTGCTTCTTGGAATGATTCGATCCAGTTGGAAGTTCGTTAGCGACGCGATGATCTTGCAGAAGCTCGAAGAATACAACTTCGCGTTCTTCAACATTCCTCACGTGCTTCAATCTGCGCGATTCGGGGTTACAGACCGTAATATTCATTTCTCGAGGGAGGCTGGATCGGGTCTGCGATCAGAACTTCGCGGATCCTTGCATTCTCCGCGAGCCGGAATCTTTCGGACATTCTTCAAAATGCTGGAAGTATTCACATCTGGCTTCCTTCCGCGACGTAAATTCTGAACTCAGTTCGGCCTCGTGAAGTTTGCTCACGCGCTGCGGGAGCCGCTTTGTTCCTCGCAAATCGATCCCGCTGCTTAAGGTCCGAATTCGTCGAAATTACCACAATTTCGTTGCGTTGAGCAAAGTTCCGTCAGGCCCGATTAGGTTCCGTCGTTTTGCTCTGCCCAATTGATTTCCAGCGAGACGCCGCAACAGTTTTTTTTTTGTCAGAACATTGTCCAGTGGACATTGGACCTCATGGATTTCCTTTTCACTTGACACGCAGACTGTCGGGAACAATGCAGAATAGTGTAACCGACGGAAATTCTTGACTTCGCACCTCGAGACAGAAGTCGGGAGGCGCATCTTTCGCAACTGGACTCACGCAATGGAAATCACGTCGCGTCTCACCAGCGTTGACGCCTTTGCCTGTGATCCATTGGACTAGACAAACAACGATCAACGCCAGGGAGAGTTTGTCAACATGGCCAAATCAGAGCAAGTGTTTGATGGATGAATGGCTCGGACAGAGCGAGATATTGTAATTGTTGAACATCATCGAAGCTTCAGTCGGCAGCCCCGACCGCTACGGCAGCTCCCAATGACTCCGAGCACGGACGGTGTCAGAGATAAGTCACGCGAGGCATGCTCTTCCTCGCGAATCCGTTAGCCATGGGAGCATCACAGCATTGTCAAACGCGTAGAACAATCCTGTCGCAAAAATGAGCGGCAACGGAAGTTCCGAAAGTTGAAGAATATGGCCATGCTCTCATTTACGAGAGAGTATAGATTGTTTCCCAAGTCAAGAGACTCCATTAATCACTTGTGAGCCAGTGAGGGAGGAGTTCTCAGTTGATAGTTCATACCTCTCTCGCTCGCTGCGGAAATTCCCTTACTTCATGTTTTGCATTGATTGCTTGGCGGTGAGACCAAGTGTGCGGTACGGGTGAGTAGGCAACCTGGTGGATGGCAGGAGCCTCAGTGAGCTGGGAGAATGAGTTCGACGCGGCGAAGCGATTCACTCGAATATAGCTAGCACCGTGATTTGAACAAACAACCAATCAAACGAACCAGCGTGACCTTTGCGTTCGATTTCACTCACTCCGTTGCGTTTCCACTGTTCTCCCGATTACCGGGCGTTATAACCACCGCGGATTCGCTAACTATCCAAGAAGTCCTAACAGAAGGCTGTTGCTTGAACAAGCCTACGTTCTCGTGGGCGGCCTTCATTCCGAGTTTTTTTCGGTCCCCCAGGACGCCGTTTCCAGACCACTCTTTCCGCGAGATTTTGGGCCCGGCGAAAACGCAGGAACCATGGCTAAGCCAAGGAAGCAGGAAGGAAGTCTCCGCCGTCGCGGGCGTAGAGCAACGCACTCTCAAGTAGCGTCGAGAGCGGCGCGATTGGGCCTCAGGGAATGTGTCCCTCAATCTACTCAATTGTCCCATCCACTGTAGATTCATGGCGGTTTATTATTATGCCGAGCCACCCAACACTCTGTTCGTTTGGTTGGGCAAAGCATGAAATAATTTTTCATAGCGACCTTCCAACAGCGTTGTTTCCACCAACCTCGGGAACTTCGGAGGGATTTTGCGGGTTTGTAATACGACGCAAAGCGAGGATGAGGGAACCACCGTCGGTAATGATGGATCTGAATCCTTAAGCAGCCGCTAGGCATCGGATGACACAGACTGTATTGACAAACAACGCAACGGAACTTCCAGGATTCGCGAAAAATGCCGTTCACGAAAGATATAGTCCGGAAAGCTCAGGTGATGGTTCGTCCTCATTGAATGAATGATGTTCGATTTATTGGTTCCCGGAGCTGAAAACTCATCCAATCGAGCATCAGATATCTTCGATATCGAATTAGGGCTCCGTTGTTGTGGCCTTTCCGATTCTGAACCAACTCATCGTCGTATATATTGAATAACAGAGAGCGGCCCACGATAATAACCGCTCGTAGATTAAACTTACTCCACCCACAGAGCTGAAGGGTTCTCGCGAGTGTCTGGCTTGACTAGGGACCATTTGTCCAGCTGGCTCCATCGGATTCGATAACGTCGTTCTCGCGGCGAAGCATCGAGCGAACAATGAACGTTTCAGAACTCCGCGGAGCTGAGAATTTCAAGGGGTTCAAGCCCTCCTGAAGCGATCCCAAGTGTGGGGGCAATCCAAAGTGCGGATCTTCCGTTCGGGATCATTCGAATCGCTTCAAGCTTCATTGTCACTGGGTTACAAAAATCGTCTTCGTCGTGTCGAATGAATCAGCGTTTTGAAAAATCGCGGCGATTCTTTGAAAATATGTTTTTTTTTCTCGAGGTCTCTCGCAAAAATCAACAATTCAGTTATTCCGCGACCTCTGCTCCTTCTTGCTTCAGCCTTCGCGATAACTTTCGCGCAGCTGTTTGACCCCAGGCAGAGAGGGGATGGAGAAAACACGGTAAAAGAGAAACTTCTGGCAAACATTCTCATTCCCACGGAACAAGTCATGCTGATCATAATTCATTTTGTCACGCACAGGGAGTCATTCCAGCGAAAGTGTCCGTTGACCGACAGCCCATCTTCAATGGACAACTTCATCAATAGGCAAAGTGACAACAATCCGCCACAGTGGCTGCATCAGTTACTACCGCTGCCACGGCGACAACGAGAAAAACGTCAGTCAGTCAATCAGCCAGCCAGCCAGCCAGCCACCCAAACGGGTATATCCACAGACCGGCTGTCGACTACGGATTGTTATTTTTGGATGTTCGAACAGCTATTGCGCGGTGTTCCTCTATTTCAAGATGTTGAAGCTTCTCTCTTTTTTTTTGTTCTTCACAACCGTGACTAAGAAACGCCCTCGGCTACCCGCGCCGGCAAACGAACAACCGAGCCGACAGCACGAGCAGCTCGCGTTTGCTTAAATATAGTCTTGGTGACTCCTCTTCTTTCCCAGGAGGGCATTTCCATCGAGCGCAGGTCACAGATCCCTTCTGCATTGCTTAACAATGAATGTACATTTCACATGAAAAACGATAAACTGGAAACGGAAAAGCTAACTCAGCACTGACTTCGTTCTTCCTTCACGCGAGCGTTAGGTGCTGAGCCGAATGCCGGAAAGGCGAGCCACACCGATGGTAAACATGTAGGGTGTAAGCAAACCGTGATGACTGGATTCCTAATCCGGCAGGATAATCCGACGCCGAAGCGCACGGTGAAAAATCGGTATAACGTGTCGGGACGACGGCCGGAAACTCCTGTGGATATTACCCGGAAAACCCCAACGAAAATACGGCAATACCGTGGAGAGCAGTGCAGCGCAGCACATGACACGAAGCCACGTAGAGCGGGTAACGAAAGTTGTCGACAAGGTGTAGAGGCTTGACAGAAAGCCGTGGAGGCAACACCAACTCGCTTAATGAAAAGCCTCCTCTAGAGCCTCTTCTCGTTGCTCCGCCGACTTTTGATAATGGTCGCGCCGTTTCAGCGTGAATTCGCTTTTGTGGGGCTTTTAAGGACGAGCACGGCAGAATGTGTTGCCCAACATCTCCCACAATTGCTGGGGCTGGAGCGCGTCTCTGACGAACAGATACTGAAGAACCGAGGGCTCCCAAAAAGTGGAGACGCAGGACGGCAAGTGATATACAGCCGATTTGGAGTGCAAGGTTTCAATCGGATACCAAACGCATCGATTTTGGTCTTGAGCGGCGATAAAAGCCAGGAGGAGGAGAAGGAGGAGGGAGGAAAACGGCAGCGGAGCATTTTCAATCAACGCAGAGTTCCTCTACGGCCCTGCGTTCCGGAATCGGAAATCGATTTCACGTAAGAATCAGAAATTCCAAAATGAATTTAATCTTTGACCGAACACCGCGGCTCAGACCGAATGCGTTATTCAGCCAGAAATCCGAAACGTCGCGCGTCGACATCCACAAAGCTTGACATCATCCGTCTTGTTACCGTAGTTGCTCTACAGAGCGCTTTCGGGTCTCGGCGCTGCGAGTTGAGTGGAAGCTGCATCCACTTTGAATCCTCTTTCTCGGATTACCCGCTAACGACGGTGCGCCTCTCCTGAATGATTTTCGCGCCTCTATCGCCAGAGCCGCAACTCGATTTCCCTTCGAAAGGGCTTCAAAGTTAACCCTGCCATTCAAGTGCTCTCGAGGAACAACTTTCGCCGCGTTTGAGACCGCGTCTCGACAGACGAGCTCGAAGTTTTCCCACTTCGTGATCGTTTGCTCGTCCCTTCTCCCCTCCCATCGCTTGCCTGATGCCCATGTTTCCGTTTTGAGTTGTTTTCAGTTCAAACCGACGTGAAACGTCCCTCAAAGAGGCTCTCACGCGACATGGGACACTGAAGTTCCCACCGCGTTTCCTTGTCTTCATTCACTGCTGATTCACCATGAAAAGTTTTTTTTTTTTGGGATCTAGTGCCGATATCTCGCCGTCGATAATAGCGCCAACGGCGAAGGAATTTCAGCTGTATCGGTAGCGCTGCTGTAAAACTATCAGGCGACACGGTCTGCGGGTCACCATCATTACAATCGATATCGCAACTGGAGCACGACTGAAATCACTCAGATTCAAAGCCGCTTGTCGAGTGTTTGTCACCTCGCCTTTACCAATCCGCTTCGAACCCTCCCTGAACCGTACCGGAAAGGGGAGCGTTTGCCTTCCCCCCTTCCCCCTCCCTCAAACACCCATCAGCCCCCCGCAGGTTTGCAGAATACACATTGACCTTTGATCGCACTGCTTGCCCGAAAGTATCCCGTGGCTGTGGCCTTTCCGGAAGGGGCGCGATTCCTATCTTCGGGTTCGGGCACGCTTTCAAGAGCAACCATGATTTCCCCAGTGAGGTATTACTTGGCGATGGACTCATGACATTCGGGATGGCTCTTTCGACCTCGAGAGTGCTTGGCATGCAAGAACGAGAGCACGATCTGCAATCGGCACGATTCGACGTAATGAACAATAATAAGAGTTCTCCTGAATTTCTGATTTCCGAGAGGGGTCGAGTCCGAGATTGAAACACTGAAAGGGGTGAACGCTCAAATCGGAAAGAATCCTCTAACTATTCAAACCGAAGGAACCTCAATCCGCAGATTGCCTGCTTCTTCGTGCTGGAGGGTTGCCGACCTTCAGTTGGATGAGGCGAGCGCTGGCTGAGAAACCATTCTCTCAAAGTTGGGATCTTCCAAGAGCCGGGAAGGCACCATGGCAACAGGCGCTGTGGTAATTTAAATCGATGACACGCAAAGCAGCGTCTTACCTGTTGCTGGAATAAGCTTGCGATCGAGCTAACTTTGGAGCCTAGCTTTTTGGGTGGAGGATGAACCATGTTGGATCCGTTGAGCTGCTGCTGCTGCTGCTTTGGAGACGAGCTTAAAGGAGCGCTTGACGGTGCAGGAGCCGTGCTCGAAGAATTAGCGGGGATATCTTGCAGCCAGCCGGCACGCGATCTAGAAGCAGCCACTATCGAAGAACGCACATCGGCCATTCTGGAAAGAAACAGTAAATCATTGGTTACAGTTCCTGGATTGATTAGGCGTTCTTCACACCAGATCCGGTGGTGCAGAATACGAAACGTGGCAAGCGAGGAGTGTTACCCCCGGAACAAGAGTTTCCCGATCTGATCCCGGAGTTCCACCCAGCGACCCGTCGATAACGTCGCGATACGATCCGATGCTCAGATTTTCCATGCTGTTCGTTGCGGCTGCCATTTTTCTTCTCTGCGTCACAACGCATTTTGAACATTTTTTTTTTCAATTCTATCTGTAGTCCCGCCAAACTGGCGGGCAAGGGGGTGACCAGCTGATTCTGAACCGAATCAGAAGTATGGTCGCCTCCTCGAGTTCGACTCCGCATGTAGTGGGCTCACTGAGGTCGAAGCTCTACACGTCGTGTGGTCAACGCCGTCAGTATCGAATTTTACGATACTGAAACTACTGCTGATCGGGTTGTAGGAAAACAATGTCGCTCGTAAAAGAACATTGACTGCGAGTTCTTCTCTAAATTCATAGCTGACGGAATGCGTTCCAGCTGGAAAACCTCCGTTTCACTCGATGGAAATCAGCCGGAAAGGGCGAGAGCCTCTAGAAGGGCTCGCACCTGGACCACGGGTCCCGAAATCGGCTGTTTCTGACTTTCCAGCCAACCGATCGAAACAACAGAATCCACCGGTTGAAAATATTCATTCGGTATTCAAGCGAGCGTTTGGAGCGGAGTTTCCACGCATCTGATACACGATGCGTTGTGAATCCGCTGGAGCATTGTTTGGTTTCTCTTACCATCGAGACCTACGATCGCTCCAATCAACGCCGTCTGGCGCACCTCTGTGCTTCAGCGATTTTCGTTTCTTCAAAGCAGAGAAAAAACTCAAAACAGAGTCGTCGGAACGGGGGAAGAGGGAAACGACGTGGAAATGGAGCACCACCGCGTCCTTGAAGCTATGTTTGAGCGCTTAGTCAAGTAGTGCTCTGGAAACCATGCACTCAGCTCTCCGAACCAATGGCAAAGCGCAGAAGCAGAACAACGGCGAAGATTCGTTTTCATTCTGGATCAGGACTGCGTTCAAAATCGGCTTTCTTATCAGAACTAGGAGGTACGACGGCGATAGAGAGAGAGAGAGCAAGAGAGGAAAAACAGGAGAATTAGGAAAATCCTCCTCTGTTCTCGTATGAGGGAAGCTCGTGCAACGAGCAATTAATCATCGAGAAGCGCCTGACGATTTCAGAATAAATTTCATGATAGATTACCATCCGCTGGTCTTGCTGGCCGGAATGCAGTTGAAAGAGCATTCAGCTGCGAGCACGTTCACACCGTTAGTCATAAACGGCGTTTGTTTCCATGCAGGAACTGTTTTGAAAGCGGAACGATCGCTCAGGCTAGCTTATCACCACGAATGAAAGACATTGGATACCTTCTTCATAGTTCACTCCGATACGCGCTTCTCATAATTGGTGGGAATTCAGCCAGCGCCGCCGCAATAGCGAGCTCTCAGTTGACTATTAAGTAAAAGTTCCCTCGAACCATCGCTGCTCATGGTTAACTGTTGTCCTGATCTCTTCTTCATCAAAAGAAGTGATCAAGTTCCGAAAGTTTCCAGGAGACGAGCAGTAAGGAATCCCAGTCCGTTCGTGTCATCCCTTCCCTGCCCAAAACTTCCGATTTCCGTTTATTTCCGATTTAATGCTCGGAGTTGGTGCCAGAGTTCAACTGACTCGGAATGATCATATGGAGCTTAAAGAGTTTCGCGCAGTGTTTGAGGAAGTCTCGTGGTGTTTCTGAGTGAAACATTTAGCTACCGCTTTCAAGAGCGTTGGTGCGAGATGCGGTCCCATTTTTTTTTCTAAATGAAATACCAGTATGTATGGACTGCTCTTCCGCTTGTTTATGTGGCAGCTAGCCGCGTCATGATCGGTGGTTTGTCTGGTCTTGGTTTGTTGGGCGCGCACCACAGAAAACGTCGAAGCAATATATTTCGTGGTTGGCTGCTTTGAATTAAGATCAAAAACTTCTTCAGAAGGTTTCTCGCCAGTGGCACAAGGGGCGCCTGGCGTGTGCCCTCTCTCGCTTTCATACACGGGGACGTCGGATGAAGCAAAGTGAAACAAAGGTGAAATTTCCTTTATTTCCGACCGCTACAAGCTCCGGTACGACGCGATCGGAGCCGAGCCTTCAGTGCTCCGTATTAGAGAAAGAAAATACCGCCAGCATCCAGTACGCGAGCAGTAAAAACTTTATGACATGTTTTACATGCAAGCTTTCCGTTGAACAGATTACAACCACTCAGAGAAGGATGTCGAATGGGAGACCCGTAAACATAGCGCGGTATGACGTAATTTGATTGAGGTTCCGTACCAGAACATACACATCACCCACAATAGGTTCCGCCCTTCCCTCAGGTCTCGTGTTTGAACTCTTGCGCGGCTCACGGGAGTTCGTTTTGCTATGAAGAACCTGAACTCGGTCTCTTGGGTCACACGAGATATGTTCAATATGGGAAGGTATCGATGCTCATCCTGCCGATGATTAATCAGCGATAACGATACTCTGGAATAACGGTTTTCCATTCTGCGTGTTGTAGAATTTTGTTCCCCGCGCAACTTGAGCCTCACGGAACCCGGATATTTGGAAAAGGGAATCGATGGCAATGAAAAAGTCAGTCTCGTCTCGAATGAGATACACTTGGAGCGGAATTATTCATCGCGCTAGGAGGAGTTCGTCTTTCTCTAAGGAATCCATTCTTCCTCACGCAGTGTCCTGAAAGCTCGAGTCAAGTTTCAAGTCATCCTGCTTCACCTTGAGTGAATGGACCGAAAGGGAGACAGACAGAAACTGTGTGTCCACAGACTCCTTCAGTCCATCGTCCCGTGCGCGGACTGTTTACCCACTATCAGACCATTGAAAAGATAGCACATGTGGAGCGCGTTAATTACAATCTGACATCGTGAAACAAACATTTGGACCAACGCGGATTTGAATGACAAAGACCTCATCTGATGAAAGTAACACCGACGACGGCGATAGAAACACTAGCGAGAACGCTACAATTCATTCGTCAGCAAATGGGAACTGCACCTCTCTGAAATGCTCTCGAGACAATGACTGATTTCGTCTATCCGGCGGAAACGCAGGGGCGGGCGGTTGAGCATATGGGAATTGAACGTTGTGCCACAGGTTTCAGACAAGACTTTCCAAAACTGGAAATGTCAATCGCAGGTTGCTTGTTCGGTCGATGTATGCGAGCGCGTAGTGGCTGTTGCGTGGCTTCTGAAAAGAATGGCTCCAAACCTCAGACCTGTGATGGAATCCAGGTTCCAACCAGATTCCACAAAGAACACGATCTCACCAAAACTTGGATATTTTGATGACACTACGGGAGCGTAGCTGATGGTATGACCACATCAGCCTCCCTGACCCGACAATGTTTTCGAGTCTCATTCAGTTCAAGTCAGGGTGACAAGATCTCTCAAACATCTTTGAAAAAAGTGCCAAAATCGAATGTGGAACTAGATAATCAAACGATTTGGCAGAAGATTCCGCAAAACGAAGTGAATGCGAAAGGTATCGGCCGGGCCAAGGGTGATAATCAAGGTGCAACGCAAGGCTCTGAGCCAGAGTAATCGCATACTGACCGCTGTCAAGTACCGCTGTCCCATTTTTAGGAAGCCTCACTAGATCTTCGTAATTGGATAATCTAATCAGGGAACGTGCGAGACTGAGCAGGGCCCATTTGTTTCTGCAGACCATCTAAGACCATTGCACCACGGAATACATGCGAAGCGTTTTCAACTCGGCCTCCTGTGCTCGACTGCGATCTTGGACCATAACGGGAAAATCATCATCAGTATCATCTTCATCTGAGGGAGCTTCTTGACTTGGCCCCAACTGCCAATCTGAAATGGCAGCGGCCACGAGTGGAAATTTTCAACATTTGCCGCGAGCTGGTCGCGTTTCTTCGGATCGTTCCTTGTTTCCGCTTTCTCTATCTGACCAGCCGCACGCCTGTCCATCCATTCGTTCATCCGAATTTTTCTAGGATGTCTCACAGACAATTGGCAACTGTTTCGTTAGTCAGTCGGCAGCGCAGACAGTCAAGCAGGACAATTCTTAGACGGCGCGGCATGGCGGCCAACGAACGGGTCTGACGTGCTCAAACCCGGAACGGGTCTGCCGTCTCGTAGAGAAAGCGAAATCGAAAGAGTCATTCGTGGATGTTTGGCAAAGCAGCAGCAGCAGCAGCGGCAGCAACGGAATCGCCATTGAGATTTATGGCCCTGTACGACAAGCGCGACATCAGTGCCAAGGAGGCGAGTGACCGACTAAGCGAGGAGCGGGCCCAAGTCTGTCTCGTTTTCAAGCAGCCCTCGACGTCCACGAGAGCTGTAGTGGTCGAGAGCTTGAAGTTACGGCGCGAATTTCGGAAGAAAAAAAAACTCTTCCAGATTCATACCGAGTACTAATTGGAGGACATCTTCGGATTTTCCGTCGGAGGGACGGGGGACATCGTGGCCTCAGGGATGGCATGAGGCCAGAGAACTAATGACCAGAGAGAGCCGTAAATCCCCGAAAAACTTATTGCCTTGATTGCGGGAATTTCAGTTCCTCCGGTTTCGGCGAACGGTTCCGGCCGTTTCGATCATTCGGAAGAAACCGAAACAGTCCCGGAGGGACGCTCCTTCCGTCACAGATTGAAGTGAACTTTGGCGATTCCTTGTTGAGCCGTATCTCTGGTCAAGTCAGCCGCGAAAAGCTCACTCGTAAATTACAGGCCAGCGACGCATCGGAATTATCGGAATCGGCGCGGCGTCCCATGTTCCGCAGAGGATGCAGCGTCCTTTCGTTGGCCACAGCTCAGAAACTCGTTACGTGCGTTCGTGCGATGAGCTTTCTTTGCGAGCAATGATCAAGATCGCGTTTATATCCACGATTCCACGTAGTTCCGTAACGGTCGTTCTCGACGCTGGAACGATGAGGATCATCATCACACAAAGCGATGTCAATATGTACTAGCTCTGACTGACTGACTGAGTGGTGTGTGGTCCGTTTGACGCAGGAGGGAGGAGTTGCATCGGAACTGACAATCGTGCAATTATGTAGAACGAGTGACACCCCAACTGAAGACTGGAATCGAACAACCAGACGCGGGGATGAATGAACTGGATAAACAGTCATTCACCTGTTTTCAGACAGATTTCCAAACTTCCGATCCGACTCATAGAAATGAGATGTGTTGATCATGGTGATTTCATCCACGACACGCGGACGACCCCGCGGCTCGCGCGATACGCGATTGGATCAGCTCAGAAAATGTTGGAAAATCGACGGTGGACTTGTTCAACATATAACATAACATCTTTGTACATCTATCTATCCATCGATCGATCGGATGAAAACTTCATTCGTCACACGCGCAACCGGAATTCAATCTTGTCCCGTATAGTCCGGTGATTTTCGAGTTTTGCTTTCTCAGTATCTGGCAAGCTTTCCAACAGATATGGTTTGGAACAAAATTTCTAAGAAAAATCGGAATTTAGCGTTTCCTGAATAAGTTTTGGATGCGGTCAATATGGACTTGACCACCGTTTAGATCTGGACGATTGAACACTGAGATCATTTTCCCTCGAGCAAAGCGTTGTCAGCAAGGGAGAGCCGTGACAAAGCCAAAACTACAGCTCTCCACTAACAGCGCTTTCATTAATTCGTCCACGCTGTGTGGTGATTCCTCGGGGAGGAAAGGATAATTGGACGGAAAGGTGGACAAAAGAGAGAATAGATTGATGGGTGGACGATACGTGACACGGTGTTAGCCCGTTTAATTCCATCCAACTAGAACACGCTGTGGCAGCCAAGCGGACGAACAACCGATGATGCTTCGAAGAGGGCTATGCTGTTGCTCTTACTCTTACCATCAGCGGTCTGCTTGCTTGCCTACCTACCTACCTACTTGCCTCTTCGCCCGCCTGAATCATTTTTCTGAATTGGGTCAAACGAGAACGATAAGTCCACGTCCGACGTTCTCCTGAACTTCCGACCATCGATAATAACGCGTCGGATTAGTCTCCGATTGCTCGTGCCGGGTACAGAAGGTCACCGGAGTGCAGAACTAATGCTTTCCACTCTGCTCGGTGGCAACGAACGGAACGAAATGGAAGTTCCGCGAGCTACTCCGGCTACTAGGCTAATTAGGCTCCCCTGTCCGGTGGGAAAAATCGAAAGCCGGAGCTTTGGATCCGATTCATTATCCTCTTTCTTCTTTCTCATAAAACACGAGTTTCAGCCCCATTTTTCCTTGGCTCGTAAGTCGAAATTTACTCGAGAGACTGGGAGGAAGTGGTTCCGACTCGTTGTTCCACAAAAAGGATGCCGGAACCCTGAGAGAGATTTTTCCTTTTTTTTTTTTCAAATAGACTGCGCTTTCGTAAATACTCGTCTTTGTTTCTGCTTGAGTTGTGATTTGCCGTTGAAAGCAATTACGATGTCGCTCGAGTGCCGCAGCCGTCGTCGCTTCTTCAAACATTCCGGCTCGATCTCATCGCGTCACGGCTCCGTCAGGAGGTTCCGTCATTTTTCAGCTCTAAGGAAAGAAGCGGAGCTGTTCCGCTGGACGTCTGGCAGCGCTTCGTCCATCTCGTTTATTCATGCGCTCGTATCGATTGCCTGCCTCACCCAACGAGCGCTTTTCCTCCATGGAAAACTCACTCAAAGATTGTTTCGGACAGGATCGTCGTTTGCGCGAAATTCCAGAGTGAAAGAAGAGCGGCAGTCAGCGGTGAACGTTTGGTGAATTTTCGATTCGGATTCATGGCAGCTTTGACGAGCGATTCCCTCGTTTCAGCTGCAGAGAGCTTCGATCTTTCGTTTTGGAAACCGAGACAAAGGAGGAAAAGTTGCGAGGGACGAGAACACAACCGCGAGAATTCGGAAACCCCATTCACCAGTTTCTGAGCGCGGCGCAGAGCGAGAGAAAAGCTGTTGACGCGCCTTTCAGCGGCCGTTGGTTGTTGAGCTAGCGGACGGACGAACACCCATGATGAGGAGTAAAGCGTTCACCCAAAGTCAAGTTCCGTTGGCGGAATCCGTAAGCCAGGAGCACTTTTAAGCGGATGCTTACATTAAAATTTCCATAACACTTGCTAGCTGCTTGTTGGCGGCGGCAGTGGCGGCAGTGGCGCTTTCAACTCGGCGTCGCGGCGCGCAGTACCCACGCGATTGAAGTCTAATACGCCGTCAGCAACTGCAACCAACAATAACACCGGCAAACAAATGCGATCGTGGAGAAGATTCAGATTTAAAGGAGGAAGAATTCGCGAGCGAAAAGACTGGGGTGCAAGGCCCTGTTCCATGTTTCTTCAAAAAGTTGCCGACAATTCCATCTTTGAACGCGTCGGTTCAAAAAAGAAAGGAAGAGGGCGAGAAGTCCAACAGTGAACTGCTGAGATGTTTCATCAAAGAAATGGGAAATAAACAGAGAAACGCGACATTGTGGAGAAGATGACAACTTTCTTTCTCCCCTCGAAGTCGGTGAGTTCCGAAGAACAATCCAAAAGTTCAGCAAGACGTGGACAACTCCGGAACCAAGCCCATCTAAGAACGCCGGCTAGTTTTCAAATGACTGACCGCCGTTTAATTCGTAATCTAGTCTTGTAGTCTCATTCGCTCCAGCATTCCGAGCGATCTTTCTTCTTGAACGAGAAATTTAAACAGATTGGCCTCGAGAAGACAGAAAGTTGTTTACTGTTTCGGACAGAATAATTTTTTTGAGCATCTAAATTCCTCGTCCTTATAGCTGGCAAATCAAGTCGAGACTCTTCCACGAGAGCCGGGATTCCACCCAAACGCGTGGTCGGCGCCTGAATCAAAAAAGAAAAGAGAACGAGGAGGGAAACGTCCCCACGGGAACGTCTCTGATGGTCAGCCCGGCTCTAGTGAATCTTGGACCCTTGGAAGCAGTTGATTTCGTCGATTTGGCGTCAAGCCTACAATCAGCATTGAGAATCTAACAGGAATTCATTCCACCGTTTACAAAGGAAATCGTCACTACAGGGGAGATCTTCCGTACTGGAAGCACTTCCAGCGTTGCCGTGCAAAAAAACACACACACACACGAGCCGATGAACGAACATTCGAGAGAAACTCGCCATCGATTCACTGAACAATCGATCAATCAATCGAATAAAAGATGAATGAGTCTAAGAGGATCGAACGAAGCACGTAAAAGAAGACTCGCCACTTCAGGAAGAAGCATCCGAGCGGTCCAGTAGTCCAGTGAAGTGGATCAAGTCGTTTCCAGGATGGGTTTCACCCAGTTTTCCACAGAGCTTCGTGATTCACCTCGTTCGCGACTTTGAGAACGAAATTCCGGAACAAGTTCTACGTGATTCCTCGCAAAACTCAGTTTTCCTCCATTTTGACAACAACAGCAATCGGTTGTGAAATCCCGCCTTGGAATGTCGACGAATATTCCCGAGGGAACTCCAGCTGATGAAAGTCGCAGCATTACAGCATGAACCACAAAAAGTTCCAGGCGGAGAAAGTTCCTCTCGAGTCGGAGTGGGATGCTCCAGGATGCGACCGCCTCCTGAGCCGATTCGTCAAATCGGGACCTTTATCGGTCCAATAACATCTTCGGAGAGTAATCCAGGGGAATCGGAAGGATGAAGGAGAACAATCAAGGAAAAGAAGGAGGGGCACAGGCGAGAAATACGACAATTACAGGAGCGTGGGGCGAACTTCTCCAGTAGGATGAGGATTCTAAGAGGATCGGTTTTCTCGGCGCAGCGTCGCCAAAATGACGCGACAGGTGCCAGACGCCCCAGCAGCCGCCGAAATCGGCTTGAGGCTAGCTCGGTTAACACCTCTGTTGATGATTGTGGTGGGTCGCTGTGGCTTGGATTCGATGGATGGGAAAAGCGAGAGTTTACTTTGAAAGCTTCTCGTTCTCGTTGTAGCCCACTTCTTACCAGAAGCGAATCAAGAGCAGATTTGCAGAAGCTATGCGCTGCCAGCGAGCGGACCACTTGAATGAGGTGTGTAAATAGGCGTTTGAATACATCTTTCTTCTCTTCAAGGAGCCAATTACGATGATTCAACGGGGTTCTCGGGACGCCGAATTTCCCTTTTCTCAGGGAAGTTTTCCGACCATCATCGACCAACGCAGGAATCCAGATCGCGTTTTTAACATTTGGTTCTGGAGGGAAATTTTCATGGGAATCGGAAACGTTCCCGAAGCGTCAGGCCCCGAAGCTTTAATCGCCAAGACTGCCTCGAATCAAGTCAAAAGCAAAAATTTTCCCGTCGGCCTTGCCAACATCCTCGCGATTCGCGGAAACTCTATTCTGCGAGGTCGACCGCAACATTGAGCATTGGGTATTTAGCGCGAAATCAACATCAGCGTTCAGCCCGCCGAGTGATGAGCTTCAAGCCGTTTGACGAAAAAGATTCTTAGGCTTTAGAATGAACGGAGAACGCGGACAAGATGTTTTTATAGCTCTTGTTTTCTTTTTTCTCCCAGTTTCTGTGGATGCGTTCAACGGAGAAATGGTAAAAATGCGAGATGAGCCGAGGCAACAAATGTTCCTGACAGACGCAAACGACCTTGTCGCCTGCGTCAGCGAGGTAACCGTTGAAGCGGCTGATGCTCTCTTATGTGCATCTTGAAGTCGTTTCGCTCGTCGCGGTGGTGATCGAAACGCTCTTGCTAGTCAAGACCTGTTCGAACCTCAAATCCAGCTAAAATGAAGCCGGAATCAATGAATCGCGAGGAAAGACGACGACCAAAAGATGTCCTGTATCTCCATACTCCACGTTCCACGGGGAAGTTTGAAGTGGAACAACAAATTCACCGCAGGAAAGTGACTGCAACGAACGAGGCTAGAGAGGATGAACGAAATTGAGCCTGAACCAACAACGCGCCCAAATTGCGAAACTGCCCCAAACCACATTCAGCGTTGCTCTGCAAGCTGTCGTTGCATCCCAGCAATAAGCCGACCATCGGCAGATTGCGACGGCAGAAGAAAAGCACCGGTCATAAAGTTTTCTTGACGGCCGCGACCACTGCCGCACAAAAGGCTCGTGACTCGTTAATTCGCGACGATTTCGTCCCGTTCTTCTATCGCTGCTGATTCTTCTCCGTTTTCTGCCGCCCGCTGCCACCGCCACACAGAAAAGCATGAGAAAGCTTCGAGCCACCTACACGTTCCGATAAACACGACGTCGGGTGAACCAATTCAAGAGGTCTCGGTCGCCTGAAGACCCTTGCGCCAAATGAGCGTTTCGCCCTGGACAGAATTTTCCTCCGGAAGCGGTCACTGTCGCCGTGCATCCTTCCGCTCGAGTGAACTCGGTCTCTTTGCCAAGTTGTCTGATGTGTTTTTCACAGAATTCGACGCAGTGTTCGTCCGCGCTGGTCGTCCCGATCTCGTGGAAAATTCAGTGTCGGACCAAAAATTTCATTCGCAGTCCTCTGAATACAGCGTCTGTTGTTGTTTTCGGGCATTTTTGCCGCAAATGCCAGGAGAAGCTTCCGCAAGATCAACCGAAAAACTTGACAACTTCGGCGAAATTCAGCTCTTCAAATTCGATGAAAGAACCTGCTGGTTGTTTCGGTTCAACTGGACAAAACTCCTGCAAAATTGTCAAAGTTTTCCTTCTCCGAGGAATTGAGCGTCCTCCGGATGAAATCAGCTCCAGCGACCGCTTCAAAGGCTGCGGCAGCTCAATGTGTTCGAAGTCACCGCCGTCTTCATTCTACAAGATTGTAGTTCCTGCCTTCCTGAATGCCGCGAAATCCTATTCGCTTCCGATTTGAATCGAAACCTCTCTCGAACAATCGCCCTTGAAAGCCTATTCTGTGCCGCGCCATTCAAGGATCTGGCTTCCTTTTGAAAACGTCGCTTTAGATTCCCGGAATCCCCTTCGAATTCCTCTAGAGCGTACCGAGTCTTTGAAGATTAAGCACAAAGCGCCAATTGCGGCTAATGAAGTGGAGCCTTCCTATCCGCGGAAGGAGAATGGGAATCCGAAACTTTCGAGTTTGGAATTCACGATGCCGCACTACGGCGATACCTGATGCGTGAAATCAATTCAACGACCGAATTTCCTGGACATCTTCTGAAGACGCGACGGATTCAGTAGTAAACCGAGTCACAATCAGAAACACAGTCGGGGTCCGGAAAAGCTTCAAAGAACTATGAGCTTGAAAAATACTTCCATTCTCGCTTGTTTCAACCTAAGAGACCTCTGGTATCGCGAAATCGCGTTGACCACCCATTACCACAGAAACGCGAAGTTTCCGGAGAACGAGCGCAAAATTTTCTCGATTTCGCCTGTCTTCGCGGAAGGAACACGATAGCTTCAAATTAGCGATAGAAATCGATTCCGGGCACTTGATGCCGTCACGGCTATTTTCTTTGGGTAAGTTTCTGATGCGGCTGTTCGCCGAGAAACAGAATCAATGAAGGCCCCGAAGAGTGGCCAAAGCAGGCGTCTGATTTTACCACCAGCAAGCGGAGAAGACAGCACTGCCGAACACGTTAGCAAGCCGGCCAGCCAGCCAGCTAGCAATCAATCGCATCGAGGATACAACAAGCGAATCCCACGCAGCGATAAAGAGAACGAGGAAAAAGCGTTCCGTCTAGGACTTCCAGATGTGGTGAGCTAGCCATCACAGAAGACGATGCAGTCTAGAAGTCGAGCGTTTCTTCTTTCGTTTGATTCACTTTGAGACAGGGTGTGCAGCAGCATAGCCCTTCAAGCTGGACGAGTTTTCCGCGACTGCGGAACCGCATTCTTCAATATTTCCGGCGCGTTTAGTGGAACTGATCTCGGAAGTTGACCCTTGAGGGAACTCCTGAGCACTCCAACAAAACAAGCACAGTGATCGCTGGGCCGACGGCTCCACTCTTTGATCTGCAATCGTTGTCGCTATTGGCGCGCGCGCGGATGCTGCAGGACAAAAGTCGCGACACCCACATGATAACCTAGTTGTCGAGCAAAGGAGCACTCGTCTCGTTTCGCCGTTTCGAGCACGAAGGAGTCGCGAGACGGTCGAGCGGATAACAAACAATGGATTAAGAGTTAGCGACGGACGGAAGTCTAGTCGGGAAGAAGAACTAATGGGGAATTTGTCCTCATGTTGGATTCCCTATGATCGTGAATCGCTTCCAGCTCGTTTATCATACGGGAGCGTCGCAACTTGGATCAAGTGAAGAATTGAAGAAGCAAGAGCCATAAACAGGAAAGCCGAAAAGAATGAAAAAGCTAAGAGCGCAGCCATTTTTGAAGCAGCGCCCATTGAATGGGTGGAGTTTTTTCTTTTTCCTCCACTTTTCAGTGGCGCGAAAGCGAAAGAACGAACGAACGAACAAGCGAAGTACTTTGCTGTGACAATCAATCGCTTTGCTCTTCGTATTGAAATGGTCCTGCTCCAAAAATAGGCGATTGTAAGCAGCTCTCGTTGACGTTGCAAACAGAAGTTCTAGCCCTCATCTGCGGGTACACGATCCCAAAAGTAGCCTAGAACAAACCGGACATCACCACGATTCCGAGCAGCTTTTCCGAGTGTTCTACGAGTGACACAAGATGGAGGAAGCCCCGATGTCTACTCGAACTTTCGGAATTCGGCTGGAAAACACCTCTAGGCCTTCGGGGACGCTGTTTTTCGAGGAAGAGCAACAATCCTCCCAAACTTTGAAGTGTTTGAACATTCTTCTGGCAGGTTCTCGCAGGCTCTCCCTTCGCTCGTCAAACTGGAGCACCGGATTCGGGAGAGCAAGATGAACCTAGCTCTAGCAGTAGCGTCTTTCCCTTCTCTTGTAAGCTTCCCTTCAACGTTGGAGCGACGGCCTTTCATTCGCTTTATCTCTTATCTTCAAGATCCAAAGTTCGATATTGAATTGAGCAACGCTTGGATCTGGAAATGTCGCTCCTGTTTGTTTTCGGTGTGCTGCTTCTGTTTGTTCGGGGCTCATCCCTCACATCCGCGGATTTAGCCGTTTTGGACCTTGAGGAGGTTTTACGGACTCCGCCGACCGAAAGCAACATTTGACGGACCGGAAGACAACGCGCGGCGATGTAGACTCAGTGACTCTCTCAATCTGATCGCTGCATAGCGACAACGACGCGAACGAACATTGAAGAGCGACGTCATGCAACGGCAGCGTTCCCGCCAGCGAATCGCCGCCGCCGGTTCGTCTGTCGGTCATCATCGTTGTTGTTGTCCAAAGATGGAATCAACCTGTACGCAAACGGTCAGCGACCTTTAAGACGTTGTTACCGTTATTCTGTACAGGTGATAGCGAGGTTAGTGTCCATGAGGGCTGCCCTGCTGTTGGCAGCCCTTGGCGCTCGGTATGACATCAGCAGAGCTGGCAGAAAAGGAAGAAAATGCAGAAAGGAGAAGGCGATACTCATTGTGGCGTACGCGGTTGCCTTGTTCTGCAACGATTGTTTATTCGTTGTGACAGGAGAAAGAGTTTCGTTGTCGTTGGGGTGCTCTGTGCAGACGCTTCCCAACAGGAACGGATCGGATACGATCGTACTACACAATCGTTGGTGCGCACGCAGACCTGTCCGCATAAATATAAGCCTTTCGTTCTTCGAGCCACGCACCACGACGTTTTGAGGTCGATTTGTTTGATTTCCTCTGCAACGCGCCCCGGTTGGAGGTAAGGGGTACGCCTCTGCGCAGCGTAGGTCCAGAAGACGCAGAACAGTGCGACCAAATGCGAAAACCCTCTGAACGCGTGTTCTCGATTCAGGGATCGAACTCGACGTCCCACCAGTGGAGGGCATGCGTCTGCGGTGCTATGGCTCACGGGGGTCTGAAAGGTTCCGACCTTGGCGATCGAGTTGTCGGTCGAGTGATTAAAGCGATTTCGCACCAGAGGATGAGTCCTAATTGAATCTGTGAGATGAAAAGCGAACGACAAAATCGAATCGATTCGCTTCGCCGGAACCCAGCCGGCTTCGAGCAGAAAGTGAGTCGTGATCCGTACGCTTCACACGATACCTCACAAAACCACTTTACCAAACCATGCCATAAGATGCCATTTTCGGAACGGAACCGAAGAGGTTTCCGGAAAGAACGTAGATAAGTGCCCTCGACTGATCCGTAAACTTCGTTGAGCGGACCTTACGTTGGTCGCTCCAGAATACAAAGGAGAGCTTCCAGGATACGGAAGGTCTCAGAAACTCCACAAAGCTCACTTTGTGATCTTAACTGCGATCCTTCAAGTGATTCGCTTCACGGGACACAAACCCAATCGCTCCCAACCCCATCGATAACTTCGGGAATCCATTGATTCATTGATCAATGAATCGATGATCAAAGCCCGGGCAGGTGGTTCTGTGCATTAATTGACTTTCCATTCGAGATTATCGGGAACAGTACCATGGAGTTCATGGGAACTTCCTGCTCCCATTCCGCCGCGCTTCAGACGTGGATTCCGTTTTCTAATTATTCGCCCTGAGTCTCGACCCTTGGATGGGAACAGAGTAATCTGGTGGATAAGTCTTCATGTGGTGCATTTCCCTTCTTCTCTCCCGATCCACCGCCGGCGCCGTGGCAGAGATCGCTTCGCTGCTGCGTTTCCCGAATCGCTCCGGAGCCGACACAGTTCCACCGCCGGAAAGAGATCTAGCCGACGTTGAAGCGTAGTTCCAGACACTGTGTCGACCGACCGACCATGCTGCCTCGCTGATGAACTTCACCGGTCCACATGGGAGCAAGCCGTCGACTTAGGCGGACTGTGCGCACTCTGTAGCAGATGATGTCCCGCTATTTTGAGACAGCAAATTCGGAGAGCTGACTCGGAAGCGATCGCGTCGACCGGCTTCCAACGACTGAGTTTATTGGAAGTGACTGCTACTTCCTCCAGGCCGTCATACCTAGATTCAATATTAGTCCATGAAAACACTTCCTGCTACAACGCCAAATGAGATCTCGTATTGCGATAAGATGTTCTCAAAGTCGATCACGCCACGAGGACGTCGGCCAGATGATTTCAGCGAGGTAACAGGAGCTCTGGGCGTGATACTCTCGACGAAATTCCATTACTGTCAATCTCAAGTAATCCACCCGAGGCAAGCGGCAAATGTCCGACCTAGATTGATGCTCTGTTCGCAGTCGGACGAGGATGGAGAAACAATTGAAGCGGGACCACCGAAGAGTATCATGGGCTTGTGTTTAATCAATCGTGCATCTGCCACACTCATCAGTTCCACTTACTATCGGACACATCGAAGCTCGACCGACACATTCAGGCACGACGGAGCACCGGGAAGCGCCGAGTGCAAACTCTTATAGGTGCTCCGCGCCGGTTTCTTCGTGCTTGTCAAGGCTCTCGAGACTTGTCAAGTTCCCCGATTTCGACACTACAGCATGTCGAGAATCTCCTTAAGGTGCTACCGTACGAAAATCTCAAGAGCGCTTACCGAGTTGTCAAAGGAAACTGAGGCAACGCTTGCCTCCGATGGTCGGGATTTTCAAACAGGTTGAATTTGCCGAGCGGAACTATCGAGTTTGTACGCAAAATCGAGAAGTAACAACGTGGATATCACGAGGGTCATAATAATCAACGGCCATGGACTTTGATAACAGAGAGCAAAACATTGTTGCATCCGCGGATTTCTAGCCGTTTCATCGATACCTCTCTTTGCGTGATTGCTTTCGGCTCTTCATTCAGAAACGAAATTGTTATTACGTCATTATTGTTGAACTTCCCGGTGGTGGTGGTGGAAGATTCGATCTTGTCGGACGATTCGCGGCGATGTTGCCAGAAGCCGCAAAGATCGGATCAACTGTCGCCGTCGTCGTCGTCGTCGACCCACGTCAACCGAGTATCACAATCGTCGCTAATAGCGAAACCGAAATTGCCGAATTGTAATGCCGTCGTGATGAATCCCCAAGAAGCTCCGATTGAAAAGCGTCCGAGAAGCAAAACCAGTTTCGCTAACTGAGGTCCAGCGCAGAGAATCGGTAAGCGCTGGTTGACTTCCAGAAGACTAGTCGGTTAAGTTGAATAAGAAACTGGCCTCTTCAAACTGGCGCTGGTACAATGCCGAACGACCGAGCGACCAGCCGACCAGAAGACGTTCGAAACGTTCCGAATCTGCCCGTAGGAGTTCTTTGACTCTTCGTACGTTTAAAATATTCACAGGGATTCTCCGACGCCGGTTGGTTGGCTGGCTGGCTGGCTAACCGAAAATAAAAATAAGTCGTTTTCACTCGGCCAATAACACCACCGTCTGCCAAACTGCACTACGATCACTCCCCGTACTTCAGTTCGGGGTACTTCGAAACGTTGCAGGAAGGTGCCTCACGTAACTCATTACATTTAAATCGTTCCAATAAATAGCTAATCGATCACGAGAACAAACCTACGATTGAAACGACGGGAGGATTTCCTTCTCATTCTCCTCCTCTTGAGTCCTCCAATCGATTCAAAATGGGCTTTAGGGGCTGGCTCAAGCGGGAAGCTTTCCCAACATGTCATTGATCCCGCGGGACTGACAGAAAACAAAAGACAAGGGAGGTAAATATCTAGAAAAATGGAGAGAGAAGCGGATTGTACCGCGCTGCACCTTAGCTGACCGTAAGACTCGTCCGCGATGAGAGTTTGAAATTGCAAGGCATCCGATTCCGTGATTCGAGGAAATCTCTAGCATTTCCGTTTGCGGTCGATCGAGTATGGAGCACGCGCGACCCTGCGGGAGCGGCAAGCGCGCAATATGTCGTAATGCGACACAGAGTGAGTTCCGTGAGTTTTGATCAAAAACACACTTCGATCGGATATTGCACACATAAATAACACGATCGAGAATACCGGGGCAGTTATAGTCGCGAGGCAAGCCTCGTTCTCGCCGATGAAAGCTAGCTAAGTGGTAGTTGAACCCGACACCTTGTTTTCCGCCGTCGGACGCTTCGGATTTCCATTTCAGATGACAACGTTCTTTTTTGGAGCTGACAGAGTTTTTCTCCGAAGACATCCAATCCGAGCGTCGAAAGTTCCGAGGGGGATCTCAGGCGACGATTTCAATATATATGTATAAAGCACATGTATTCAGGGGAGTGGAGGCAGAACCACGATATGCTTGCTCCCACCCCGCGATATCATCCAGATCCGATCCGTCGCCGGAAGAAAAATGGGATCTTTTGATAAAGCAGTCGGTTTTGTTTTCTGGGCTTCCCGAACTCGCCGAGGGAGTGGCGTGCAGTCCCCACCCGCCGATCGTCCACACGTATGGTGATGTTGAATCTGTCACAATGGTAGGATCAACATCCAGAGCCACTTGTAAATTCTTCTTCTTTCTATTCATCTCTTGAAACAAACTCGAACGTCACAGCATTGGTCACCGAATGACTGCAAACTGAGTGGCTCGGAGCCCTGACATCGTCCCTGACGAGGAGAAATCAATTCTCGGCGAAAACGAGAGCAGTCGGAAACAAATTTCGGTAGTTTGGTTGTTTTCAATAACCCATTGTCGAACATTCCGAACACTCGAGGACTCCTTACTCGATGCTCAACCGCGCAAACCTAACTCTAAACAATTTCGAAGAGAGATGGACGGTCTGCAAGGATGAAGAGATCGAAGTGAAAAATATGCTCGTGGTGGACGGCGGCCAAATGCTCGAACTCTCGAGCTCCGAAAGATGGAGATAGGTCCCTGGCAACGGTCAAAATGATCTTTCTCGCCTGAGAAGCAAAACAAAATCGAGGGAAATCCCAAAAAGCGAGAAACGAAAACTTCTCGTGGAGTAAACCCTCCTGTGGAGATCTTGGTTGCTCCCCCATATTCACCCGAGTGCGGGCCCGCTTCCCAACCCGAAACGTGGTGGAGATGCACAGAGATGACTCAGCTACGTAGTCTTCGCTCATTGAAAAACCAATCCCCAACTAAGAATTGCCAATATACTACAGAAGAGTACTCACAGTGAAAATCCGCCTGTTCTCAGATCATATCTCCCGGTTTCAGTCTGGTCCTCGCTCTTCCTCTTTCTCTCAAGTGGTATATCCTCGCGTTGACGCCGCTACTTTGAATTAACACGGTGTAGTCCTCGGGGTTGTGGAAACGAAACTTTGCACGACTTCCCAAATGAAGGGCAATAGAAGGGAAAAGAACAGCAGCGGTAGCAGCGGTTGTAGCACAATTTTTTTCCTCGCACTCTCATACAACAACACTACGGCTGGAGAAGACGCTGCTATACCGTACGGGCGGGGTCGTCGTCACATCGGCCCCACTTCGAAGAGCCACCCGTTACATGAACACCCACTGAATCGACTCTAAACACCAGGACACTCGACCAATTGTTCCTGACAGAGACACTAGGATCACAGCGGCCCCTTGATCGGGCTTTCACCGGGCTTCGCCGTAGAGCAGCAGCGGCCGCCGCAGCTAGCCGCCAGTTGAGAGGGTTGCTTGCATTGACTCCTCTCTGCTCCTAGAGCTGTGAGCGCTCGCTCAAGCTGCCGCCGCCGCATCCGCTGTTGACGTCTGGATAGTGATCTTTCTCTTGGAGTGGAGAGGGCAGCTCCGGGCGACTCCGCAACCGTTGGAGCTGAGGATGCGCCCTCGTGTGGAGAGAGATTTTTGGCGCGGAAATTTGAATCTGACTCGATCCAATCCGGTTTTTCCGCCCGTTGCCACCTTCGCTGGTACACGCATACAATAAATAAATAACCATTAATAATTGAGAAGCAAACGGTAATGAATTGGCAAACGACGGGAGATCCGAGGGAGACTGTGTCCGGGCACCAGAAGGTGATAGTTTTTGAAGATCAGCCTCTGAACTGCGTGTGAGTGGTGAAAGAGTTCTCCAATCGGTATCCCGCTTCCAGCTTCGACTTTCGGAAAACTTCCGTGCGCGAGAAGTCGAGCGGGCCAAAACATTGGATCGCGAATCGGGACTGATTGGGGAAAGGTGGTCGACTAATCAGGGCACGAGCTTCGTGCTGTTCACCCCTGGTCTACATGCATGAGGTTCGACGAGCGGCCCTAGAAGCTGGAGGGGAGCTCATGGTTTTACTGTTCAAACAAGATCCAAAGGTCCGAAGCTGATCAGTCTTTAATGCCGTCATATTGTGAACGGGACCGGGAACGGGATAGTTAAGCTATCGTGTTAACCGCCAGAATGATGAATTTACTTATTCGGTCCCGAGTCCCGAAGCATTTCTGATCATTCTCATAGTCTATTTCCGGGCGTCTGACCATGGGATTGACAATTTGAAGTTGTATCGCCTGAGTGCAGTGTCCCTCGTTTCTCAAGTCACTCCATCGGGATTGGTGGTGATTAGTTCTCCCTGATATCGAGCCGAAGCCGATGAGTGTTTCTCGTTTTCAGAGGTGGGATCCTGCTCTCATCGAGTAGGTATTCGTCCGAGTTCGACCATGGATTCGGAGCCGAATCGATGAACTCGTTGACTCGATATGTGCCCCCATCGATTCGGGCTGTGAGCACCACGGGATTCGCAGGATAATCCCTGAGTCTCGATTAAGCCATGAAACGCCTAAATGTTACTAGAACATCCGTGAATATCACCGAGATCGGCAATGTTTTGCTGTCTTGGTAAGTTCTTGGATCGACCGTATGATCATAACCACATGGTAAAGCGGACATACCGGGTCGGTATTCCAGTGCGAATGTCAGGCTGTCGTCAACACGGCTGGCTCGGTAGCCCCTCTAGCTCTAGGAGAGTCCCTAATGTTTTTGTAAGATTCGTGTCGTAATCACGCAGTTTGTAAAGCTAAGCGTTTTACGGACGAGTTGACGTCGTAAAGGACGGCATCGTCAGACAATCGGGCGCCGTCTAACACATTCTGCAGCTACTCGCCTCAAAAGTCAGTCCAACAGACTAGGCAACGTGCTGCCATCCAAGATATTAACCAATCCGCGCATGGAAATTTCAATGAAGTTTCCAATCGGCAGAGATGGATCATTTGTTTCCTCTTCTCCGATATTATGGGTACTATAAGTTGAGATAAGATATTGAGACATTCCTTGGAATCTGAGCGACTCGAGCGATTCCCAACGATGTGTGTAAGCTGAGGATGTAAACCAAACTTGAAGCGGTACAGATTCGTGTTATACCGTATCGTGTATTCGATGCGGAAATCTCGAGGACTTCGCTCACGGATTGATCTCACAACCTGCTGAAGATGTCAATTTTTCCCACAAACCAAACGTTCTCCCCAAAACCCGCATCAGGTGGAAAAAAGTGCACAAAAGAACTCACAAGGGAAACTTTCGTTCGATTTTTATGTACTTTATATGCAGGTATATATTTTCAACGTGCATTTCCAACAATCAGAAACCACACCAAACACAACCGTCACAAATGTCACCATCACTTTGTTCAGCATCTCTTCACAAGCACTTAGTCACCTCAGCCCGTCCTCAATCACGGAACTCCGGGTCAACTCACGTTTTCAGCCAAGACTTGTCGTCGTCCGTTAGCGTTTTCTTAACAAGCTCGATACCGTTGCTGTCTTCGCGATCGTTGTCGCTGACTATCGCACTGTCGGCGTCGGCATCACGACCCGGCACTAAACTCGCATTTGACTCGCCTTGTTGCTGTAGAGATCCTTGATTGGCACGCACAACCGAATCGTCGAGGAATTGGCGGACGCGTTCGTTGAAGATAGCACTTTGCTCATCAGAATAGAGCTCCTGATCCAGAAGAAACACGTCAACATGCTCCAAGTCGAAAGAGACCTTCTTTTGACGGAGACCCGATGCGTCGGAGATGGACCGTCTGAGTCGTCTGCGTGTTGGGGATTCCACGGGGTCAAATTCCACTCCGCGGTCACCCAGCCACTCATCAACAGTCACGGCTTTGGTGTCACTAATTCCGCTTTTCAATGTCGTTGGTAAGCGGTTTTCAGGGCCTCGAACAAGCTCGTGGTCAACATCGCTGCAAACCTTAGCTTTGAACCCAATTTCGATGTTACTGGCATTCTTGTCTTTTTTGCTTGCCTCGAACCCTTTGTCCACGGCTCCCGCATCTACATTACCATTCGTCGTAAGCCCTCCACTTTCTGTGTGCTGGGCTCCAGCTGGAGGTTCAGTTTCTGTGACACCGTGCACAAAGTTATCAATACTTGTGTGCAAGGTGAACGTGCCGTTCCGAAGAATCGACTTCGGGGCATTGTCAGGAGATGACGCCTTCTTGAGTATGCTGGGCCGCGTACAAGGACTGATATCCACCGGGCACTCACCGACGAACACCAGAGAAGTTGGTTCCGAGGGCGGGGGAGTTTTTGGCAAGGGAGGTGGTGGCAGCATGTCCCCGAATAAGTCTTCGTGAGTATCTTCGACAGGAGTCACGAGGAATCGACGAATGATTGTTGCACCATCGGAGTTCCTGCGGGGTTTTGCAAGCGGTGTTTCGAGACCAGTCATTGCGGGCCCATCGGTGGGTATACTACGGTGCCTGTCCCGTCGCTTCCTCGCACACGACACCGCCGGCAACATCGGCTGGTGGTCCTTGTGAGGGATTCCACTTGTGCCTCTCTCAGGCTCACTCGACAATTCATTGATATCTCCAACCACGGAGATCCACGAGCGCAGTTTGCCGGTTTCCATTTTCGGGCGAACCGCCCTCCTGTCGTCAATGGATCCTCCAGCGACATCGGGCCGATCGTCCTCGCCGCGATTGTCATCAGGGACGAATTGGTCGTCCGCACCAAAACTAACCGTTTTCATCGATCGGTTCAGGATCGGCTTTTTGTCAAGACAAGCACTGCAGCCGTGATGTGGACGATGATGTCGATGATGATTGTCGTGTTGAGGGTAATTGCGAGCGTCGTCGTCGCTGCTGGCGTAGTTGTTCATACTCATGTGATCGCCGTTACACAACACCGTACCACCGTAGTTTGGGGAAGAATCTAGATCCAAGAGCTGTTCAGTTATCCTCAGCAATGTCAGCATCGTTGTGGCGGACGCGGAGTCGACATCGGACCCGGGGTCTTAACACAGGTCGCCGGATACGAAACTGTAAGGTGTACGGAACAAACCGAGGGCACTGGCACGGAGAAACAAAGGGGAACTCTCGAAACTCCCAAGTTTCCAACTGGCTCGAATGTGAATTTTGTCTGTTGTTTGAAGATTGGGCACAGAAGAACTCCAAGTTGACAATTCCGAGCACGGGAGCCGCTCGAGCTCGATGCCGACAGCTGACGTAGATTAGCCACTAGGCCGTGGCAGAGTTAAAGGTCCGATGGTGGCGATGAAATCGGGCAAACCAGGGATTCCCTTCTTTTCCTTGTCGACCAGTCGACTTCAGTCGATCAGATGAATGGTCAGTCGGACTGCCTTGCCAGATTGCCCTTACGGCTGCTCAGCACCACGGAGTGAATCGCTGCCTGCCTGACTGTAAATGCCTATGCAATGCATTATGGAAGTCGTCAGCTTCGCCATCACCGTTGGTCACATGTTAGGCGCCAGTTGGCGTTTGTGCGGGCCTCTGGCGGCAACGCCAACAGCAGCCGCGAAAACAGTTCTCAGTGACACAAGCAGTCTGACGGAGGGATCAGCAGAGAGACCGACAGACCGACAGATCTAGCGACTGACCAACTGAGTGGCGGACTCGAAGACAGTCCATCCGTCTGACAGTCATCCAGTTGGACGGTCGCCGACGGAGACACCTACACACTCGCACCGCCTAGAATCGAGAGGACAGCAGATTTACAATTCCAACGCGCGAGTGCTTGTCTCTCAATGCATACTCGGTCTCGGCCTCTGCAGCCCTCTTGCTCTCTGAGCGCAAAACTTTGTTCTCTCGCATTCGACGCAGCGATTTGTAGCCTTCGATACTTTAACTTCCGAGACGAGCGATATCAATCCGCGAGATGTCGGTCCACCTGCTGCAGGATCTAGTTCCCATCTCATGCTAGTTTGATCTCTATGAAAAACAAGAATGAAAGTTTGTTGCGCAACACATCGGTATAGGAGTTTCATCAACGTGTCGGAGTCGCCTTGCGGAGCAATCGTCGCGAGGGAGTCCTCCATACTAAAGTCAGCTGTTGGAAGCCCAGTTCCGCATATCAGATGCTCGGAGGACAACAAGAAATCCGATGAACTCCGATTAAAGTCATATCTCTCGTACGCAGCTGGCTCGCTTGGAGGATTTCCAAGCTTTGGTTGGATTTTGGGGCTTGAAGGCTTTAGCGGTGGTCGCTGTTTTCGAGATGCATGAGCTTTGAAACTTCGATTCGATGGCGCCAATGAATATAAGTCGATATAGACGAGGCTTACGTCGATTATCTCATGGCCGTACTCACGGAGGTGACGGAGCGCGTGAGCGATCATTATCTACTTGATCAAGGGTCGAAATCTGCACCTATATCTACATTTTATGAGTGTTCAACCTTGTCGCCGTGTTTCTCTGACAGCTTCAGGTAGCCAAGTCTATGCTTATCAAGCTTGCAAGTAGTAAGATGCTTTTCGACACTGAGGATGGAGAGGAATGGGAGGAGAGCGATCCTTTTTCAAGTTCCTTCGTTCCATGCAACAGCAGATGTTTCGAACCGTCGCCGTCGGCTCGTATCATACAAAATGAATTTATGACTTCGAGCCAAGGTGGCTCCGTTTTGTACGTCACGGAAGACAGCAGCTGAAATACGGAATTATCTTACCTACGAAAGCTTGGCCAAATTACAGTTGCTGTTTCTATCGTTGAGAATTCCCGACCATACATACGTGAGTTGAACAAAAAGAAAACACGGAGCATCGTTCGAGATTGGATCATCAAAAGTGTATTTCGGTTCTCAAACATTGGTTCTGACGTCCACAGCCTCTGCGCTGTTTCATTCAGACAAAACGAGCCTGCAAGCGAACGAAAACTCTGCCCTCGATTGCTGTTGATGTCCGCGATCCTCCACAGCTACGCACTCGATGAATTTTGATCACTTCCGGCCGCCTACTCGACTTGGTTCGAAAATTCTATCCTTGAGCACGATCCAACATCTGCTGAATTCCTTCCTTCGCTGCCCGTAGACTGTTCGCTTGAGCCCTGAGTTTCTCCAACTGCACTCTCCTTTCCAGCAGCAGCTGCTCCATCTGCAATCGACGACGCTCTTTCTCGTGATCCACCAACAGAAGCCTGTTGCGACTTCCCATCGCTTTCATACGTTCTCGGTCGACCTGTTGGCTGAGTTTATCACTGATCTGTAGGAACTTGTCACTGATCTCGTTGAAGTTTTCCATCTGACCGAGAAACTTCTTGCAGTGGTCGCGCAATGTAGTGGAGTGGTCATTGTGGGGATCTAGCAGCCTAAGCTGGGAAGTTTCCTCGTCGGCGTAAAGTCCCAAGTCGGCGAGAACCTCCGCAGCCATGTTCCTGACAAGAACTCCGAAACCGAGTTTCTATGGAAACGAGCGCCCTGGCTGCCCGGAGGTTCGGCAAAAACAAATCCGGACTGCGGTTGCTTGGTAACCTGGTGGATGCAGAGTCCTTTCGAGCATATTACTATCTGCTCGATGGATTCCTCATCCTCTCGTTTTTGCAAACTCAGTTTTGCGGCGATCCCTCCCGTTTCGCTTCGATCAGTTGGGACTGCAGAGCTCGGAACTTGCGACTTGAATCGGATCGGATCCAGGTCCGTGCGACGAAAGCAACTCGCGAATACACGAACGGGTTCCTCATACGGGAAACTAATCCCTGCTCCAAGACATCTGATCCTGGTTCGAAGAGTCGTAGGAAGTATCAGAAGAGATTGATGCAATGAACAAAGTCCTCCTAGAACCAAAACATCTAGCACTGAACATTTATAAGCCAATCCATTCAATTCTGTTCGCGGCACGCGGCGCGACATGAAGAACAGAGAAAAACTGATCACAAGTCTTCGATTTCATCAATCCCAAAACATGGCTGCCTTACGCCTACAACCCAATCTATCACTCCATTGAATCATCGCTCGAATCTCGACTCGATCCAGCTGATTCCGCACGCATCTTCCTGATTTCTCTTTCCGCTTTGTCGAAGTCTCGCTTGCCTCCTGTTTCAACCAAGGTAAGCAGATTGAGGATCTTCTTCGTTTTCTTGTCCCCGGGTTTGTCCGAATCCTCTTCGCTGGCCTTCGGACTGCTATCTTTCTTTCTCTGTCTGGCGGGTTTCTTCGATTCTCTTGTTTTCGATTTCGGACTGCCGATATTTTTCCCCTTGTTCTCTGTTTTCTTCGAAACTTTCCCCTTGGATTTCGGACTGCCGGTACTTTTCTCCTCGTCCTCTGTTCCCTTCGAACCCTTTTCCTTGGATTTCGGACTGCCGGTATTTTTTTTCTTGTCCTCTGTTCTCTTTGAACCCTTTTCCTTGGATTTTGGACTGCCTGTACTTTTCTCTTTGTCCTCTGGTTTCTTGGAACCCTTTCCCTTGGATTTCGGACTGCCGGTATTTTCTTCCTTGTCCTCTGTTTTCTTCGAAGCCTTTTCCTTTGATTTCGGATTTCCGGAAATTTTCTCGCCCTCGGTCTTTTCGTTTGATTTCGGGCTGCCGGTATTTTCCTTCTCGTCTGTTTTCCTTGGACTCTTCCCCTTCGTTTCCGGACTTCCTTTCGCCTTCTTATCATCTTCTTTCTTTGATTCCTTGCCCGTCTTCTTCGGACTGCTGATACTTTCCTTGGACTCGCAAGTTTTCGAGTCTTTTTCTTTTCCTTTCGGACTCGCGTTCTTCTTTTCCACGGACTTCTTCGAATCTTTTACCTGCGCTTCCACACGGCCAGTTTTCTTCTTGGAGTCAAGTTTCTTCGAGGTCTCCTCTTTCCCTTTCGGGCTCCCGGACTTCTCCTTAGCGTCCGGTTTCTCAGGCGGCTTTTTCGCAGCCGCATGGCTGACCTTCGGTTGATGTTGCACAGGTTTAACTCTGTCCTCAGGTCGAACACGACCAAGCATTCTGTTGAGTTGGCGCGTCAACTCTTTCCGTCTCCTCCGATCATCCTCGGCTTTGTCGAGCATCGCTGTGAGTTCTGGAGGGGAACACTGCATGTATTTGTCGGGCATCGGTTTATTGTAAAGCTCTCTATAGATCCGCGCACGTTCGGCGAGTCTCCTCAACTCGGCCATCTCTCTTCGCGTAGGTTTCGACGATGGCGGAGCCGCGATTGGCGGCGAAATGACCTCGATCCATTCCCGGTTGGTCACTCGGATCCGACCGGTCTTGTTAGGACTATCCTTCGTCTTCAGAGCCGTGGGCACGGGCGTCTGAGCCTCCAACTTCCCCAGGCTGTCGTGGCTTGTGGATGACTCCTTATTTTTCGGCATTCCGAACATGTGTTTGTACAAATTGGAGAAGAAACCTCCAGAATTCCCGCGGTCCGAGGAAGAAGGACTATCCATAGTTCGTTGTTTACATTGAAGACTAGCGGCCGCTCTCAACGAGCGGCGGCGCAACTGGTGATCGTCTCCTCGAAGGCGTCCTGGAGCCAAACTATAAAGGAAAACGATGTTCATTGTGTCAGCTCTCGGACGTCTTTAACCTATGTACTCAGAAAATCGACTCGGATTCTTTTTTGTACGTAACGAGTCCATGCCTGAACAATATACCCTCAGTTATCGCTTCACTTTTCATTGTGACGTTGAACGAACTGAATACGCATGTTTCACGCTGTGAAGCCGTTTTTCGAGGAGCAGCTTTTTCCTGTGTTGGTTCCGTTCCCATTCGTTGGGTCTGTCGAATGAGAAGTAGGTACATGAACTGTGTGACCCACTTAGAGAACCGATGTAGCCGTGGCGCTCACAATATCGTCGACCTTCAATCACGCCACGGCTCTTGAGAACTCGTTGCTTCGATATATTCGTACCCGTCACGGCATCCAGGGTGAAGGGGTTAGTAAGGATGTGTACGCCCCTAAACACAGTGTGGATACCTTTCGGAGTGACGAGCGCAGGACGGAAGCAGAGTACTCTGACACGCGTCCTACACTGAAAATATTCGGCGTGCAACGCAAAACAGGCAGTGTGATCTGATCCGTGTTTGCTGAATTATATCCGTAGTCACCCGAACTGAGTTTGGGAATCGTACTTGGGGTTAGCCGCTTTCCAACTTCTTCAACGAGCTGAGTGGTACGGGCTCGAGCTGGCTTGCGTTGATAGTGCCGTGCTCAGACGATGAGTCGATCGGATTCTGGTCCTTGCTAGAATCTGGGAGACTGAGAGTGGGACTCATAAACTTCGCAGGTTCACTCGGCTATCTTTAGTCTGAACGAAGGAGGGGAAAAATAAACAGAGCTTGATCCTTCAATGTCTGGTTCAAAGAGAAGCCACCAGGGGACTTCAATGGATTCGTGGGATTCCATCCAAGGGCGTGCACAGGGGGGGGGCCGAGGGGGCCATGGCCCCCCCCAAAATTCCGATCCTGCCCATAGGGTCCTATGGGAAGGATCATCATCATCATCTGTTGGCCCCCCCCAAAACCCTGACAAAGTGTCCTTGGCCCCCCCCAAAAAAAAATCCTGTGCACGCCCCTGATTCCATCTCCAAAATAGAATCTGAATTTCACCGGAACATCGGGCGCTCTGGGAAAAATGGGTTTCTGCAGCCGCCGCATATTATACAAGAAATCCGGATCGTACTTTCGTTACTCATGAAACGTCAGTTTTCGCCGAGTTCCCTCTTTTGAAGCTTTGCTGTGCCTCTACGAGTGTAAAAGAAGTCTGCTTTGGATCACCGGACTTGAGACCTGCGACGGAGTTCACTGAAATGAAGATAGGCTAGAAGTCCATGATACTTATCGACGGTTTCCCGGTGGGAACCTTTTTATTTTCTGGTCGTTCGAAAGTGGAAGTAATATTCTAATGAAGCGGATATTAACAGGCGTGCGCATGTGTGGCGAGAGTATAACCAGTGAAATTCTCGATCAACTAATAGAATGATTGCATGGGTTAAACAGCCCGACATGTCCAATTGAGTACTGTAACCTAACTTGAAGACCTAACACGATGCCTACGGGAGAAAATGTTGGCTGTCAATCAATCCTGTTTCCTGTGATCAGGATAGAATAACATAGAAAGCGACAGAGAATGTACAGGGAGACAGATTTTTGCATTTGGAGTAGTAATCTATGTACAGGATAACGGTCGATACATCAGTCGAGTACGGCTCAGCTGCTCATGGCACGGAAACTCGACCGAGCGGAATTCGAAATAAGATCTATGCTTGAAGTTACAATTTCTTTGAATCACAGATGAATGAAACGGAACATGAAACCCATCGCAAGGCTATCATGTTCGCGTGAAAACAAATGAACATCTTCCGAGCTCTCGGGAACTCGTTCGGATTCTTCGCTATATTCACCTTCTAGGTCATTTCTGAGAACGTATTGATGTTTCTTCTCAGGAGATTATCGCGTATCGACATCGTGACGTTCGCAAGCACCGCAGGGTTTGGTTTTGGCACCCTGTACCTGACCGTGCACTCCCTGGCACCTTTGCACCGTCGCAATCGGTTCAGCGAAACCTTGAGCAGGTCGTGCTCTTTTCTCGATAAGCTGCTGACAACGTTCCGGAGCTGGTAGGGGTCGTCTTTAAGGTTGTAGTAACTCGTGAAGCCGGTGATGAACTCGCAGTAGAGGAAATTGTGGGTTGCGTTTATAGTCCGGACGCACCAGAACGTGTTATTGTTGGCGTTCTGACAGAAGCAAAAAGGACCTTCAGTCCAGAGAGGGGGCGTTTTCCAGTGATCGTTGTCATGGGTGAAACAGTTCATCTTATCGAGATCGGCGGTGCACTCGGTGTTAGCGAACTTTTCCTGTTTCCGCAACTTCCGACCTTTGTCCTTCTGGCAATTGCACTCGTCATCCGATTCCGAGGAGCCGACAGGTCTCCTGCCATTCGACGCGCCGTGAGGTCTGTTCTGACGTAACGTCGCCTGTAATCCCTTGAGTTGGTTGAGCTTTTGGCGAAGCCCCTTTATGAGGCCATCAACCTCTTCTTTCTTTTTCTTCCACAGCGTCGGGTCCTGATATTCTTCCTCACCGAGACATATCACCGATTGGTTCTTGGCAAACTGGACACAGTTCACCAGCTCTTTGTCCTGTGAGTTCACCGGACCCGAGCCGAAGTCGTCGTTCTCAGACTCCGCTGAGGTTTCACCACTGGCCAGCACACTTGGGGGATTACGAGTTAACGCCAATCGCTGCATCTCATACTCGCGCCGGCTGCGTCGAAGGTGTTTCGCGGTTCGCCGGAGCCCGCCGCGAACTCTCCGCAGGTCGTCGTCCATCACGAACTTGCGACCTTTCTTGCACTGACAGCGACGATTGCATCTGACAAGCTTCCAGGTGTCCTCGAAAATGCACTCGAATCGCTGGCCGGGCTTGCAGGGCGATGGGAATTTTCCGCTCGAGCATTTGGCCGCGGCCGCAGAAGCGCTCTCCATTCGGATGAGAGCCTCACGCGTGATTTTGCCTTTCTCGATGAGGACCGAGTCTCGCCAGGTCGTGACCCGTCGCCCCATCTTCTGCATCAGCAATGGCAGAATAGACTTGCCGTCCATGGATAAGTCGGGAGGAAGTCGTGCGATTTCCAGCATGGTGGGCGCAATATCGATGTTGGCGATGATTTCCGGGATTTGGATTCCGCGTGATACCTTGGGACCTCGTACGTAGAACGGTACTCGCACATCGAACTCAAAAGGCATGGCTTTACCTTTGACCAAGCCGAATTGTCCGAGATGGTAGCCGTGGTCGGACGTGTAGAAGATAAACGTGTTCTCTAGTTCATCCAAGCGTTTGAGCTCCTCGATCAGCTGATCGACGGCATCGTCGACACTTTGCAGTGTCTGGAGACGTTTCGTGTTCAGAATGTCGGTGAACTTGATGTGGATGTCCTGCATTTTCCCCGTGTGACGTAGGATCCACTGTTTGTCGTAGTTCGGGGCGTAGTTCCACGCAGGTGTCCGGTGTTGGGTTTCGTTGAGGAACATGTGCTGGTATTGCGGAGCCGAATCTTCCGGTCCGTGGGGTCCGGGGTAGGCCATCACCATGAGCACGGGTTTGTCGGGGTAGAACTGCTTTGATCTCCTGAGAAAAGACAGCGAATGGTTCGTGATCAGGTCCGGGAGGTAGTCCATGCTGTAGTCGTTACCATGTTTGACCTTGTTCCCGTTGACACTGACGGTATAGTTGTAGAACTTCGAGTTGCGCACGAGGCCGACCCATTCTTTCCAGCCGAGTGGGACGTGGTTTCCGTTGTACTCGTTTAGGTACTTCCCAAAATACCCTGTGTGGTAACCGTGGTTCGCTAGGGCGTTCGCGAACGTTTTCGGCTCGAAAGTTCTCCGCCATTGGTTGGAGCTGCAGTTCTTGTTATTCGTGTAAACGTTGTGGTTGTGGACGTAGATCCCCGTGAGGAGACTGCTTCGGCTGGGACAGCACATCGGGGTGGTGACATAGGCATTCGGGAAGAAAGCGCCTTCACGTTCGATATGCTTCCGGACATTGGGCATGTAGTTCATAGAACCCAATTCAATGTCTTGGTCGTCGGTGACGATGACGACAATGTTCGGGTGTCCGGATTTCCGTTTGGCGGCAAGCACGCAGCAACTAAGCAAACCGAGCAGCAGGGCACTCCAGTATAAACGGAGAGCCATTTCAGATCAATCGAAACGAGCGGCTAGCTAGCGGAGAAGAAGGGAAAAGAGAAAAGAATAACATTGTTAGAGTGTATCCACTTGACATGGTTCAGGTGTGCTTCGTGGGAGAGTAAGCCAGAGAGCGGCCCATATGCTATCATCATACACATCACACTGCTGGCGATGAACAGAAACAGTTAGTCGGAAGTGGCTGCGAGTCTAACGCGGTGTCCAACCTCTCACAGCCAGCCACCAAGGAGCGCGATAGCTTACCAAAGAAGGGTTTTTTGCGGACACACGCTAAAGCAAGCGAAGTAAACGAATCATCTCGTTTCGCTGCCGGCCAACGCGCTAACATTCGAAAGACAGCGTGGGGTTTCAGCTCCGAATGAGAGACTTCGCGAAGTCGAGGTTGATGTCGGGTAACTGCAGCTGGGTGAGAGGAAAGGAGGCCGCCATCTTGATTTGCTCGGATCCAACCACCTTGTCTGCCCGCCACCCAGCCAACCAGACAGAGAGTCTGTCAGTCTGTCAAACACCAGAACAGGCGGACAATCCATAAAGGAAGAACGTTGCGCGCCATCCTCGGTCGTCCACGGCCCCAGTTCGAGCGCCCGTGTGCGATCGCGCCACTCTTCACGTATCCACAGAAACTCAGATTGACTGAAGCTCCGCTATGACTCCGCTCACCCTCTTGAGCCGACAGGGGGTAGGGGTTTCGGAAGAGCAACCAAGTGTCGGAGCAGTTTTCGGAAACCACGAGAAGGCAGTCCGACGACATTTTCCGGCTTCGATCAGTCCGAAAACTTCCCTCGTAGGGAGGCTTCGTCAATTTTCCTAATTTTCTAACCTCGACTTTTGTGCAGGACAGTCCATCGACTTTTCGGGAAATCCAGGCAACAGTGGGTTTCTAGAACAACACTCGTTGACACAATCTGAACACTGATTTCTTGCTCTCTTGCTGTCGTGTCGATGGCGAGCCTTCTACGGAGCCGATGGACGATTCTGTGTAGATTCAAACTGAGGGAGAAAATGTCCAAAGCAGCTCGGCTGAGGGTGAACGACTTTTCTCCCGCCAAAGTTTGATCGGAATATCTTCAGACCGCAGCGGGAAAAACCAATCTTACAACGTGTCCGCGAAAAATCCGCTGAGCTGTGAAGAAATTCTTTGTCTGACCCTTTTTCACCGGAGGAAATCTGATTCCGTCGTGATTCTGATGGAGCGTGTATTCAAAAAGCGGAGGCAACAGTTTCTAGCATCCAATCTCAAAATCGACGTAGTCCTCTGACGAATCTCTCGGCAAGCGGGTTGAAGGCATGGAACTTTTCTCGATTCAATAATCATTGAAGGCATATGCGACCGGAAGGAAACAAGCGGAACGTCTACGGAAACGTTAACTAAGGAACAGACCGGACCCATTGTCGTAATTGATCACCGACAGTAAGGATAGTCACAACGACAGCCGGAATGAAACGTTCAAAAGTCTTAATGATACGTCAGTCACTGTTTGAAACTTTGTATCAAGACACTTTCGTCGCCAAACCGAGCGGACTGGTAGGCCCGATTCACCTATCGTTAACGGCTCAGACAGCGACCAAGGAGAAAGTGACTTGGGAATGATCGGGTTTTGGATAACCGAAATGATTCCCGCGATTTTGCAAAGACAATACACCCAACACTTGGACCGAGTGACATTTTGCGAGGTCATAGACCCAGATCACTTTTCTCGGGTTTCCGCAGGGTCACCCTCCAGGCAGCCTCCTCCTTAGATCCTCCTCAATCTATCCTGAGCATGGATCGACGGAACTGGGGTTCAAACTCTAGAAAAACTCGGACACTTGCGGTTCTTCAAACATGGGGCATGATACCCATACGAGATATCTTATTTTCGGACTCCGCGCGAACAGCGAGGCAACCTCACAAGAGAAGAGAACAGCTTTAGAAGAGCTTTACCTGGATGGAGAGATGAGTGCTGGGCTCTCGAGCGAATATCCCAGGGGGAACCCTGAGAGAACGCAGAGCATCCGGTGTCAACAGAGACGTAATCTGTGGTCAAGTTCACACGTGTGGCGAGCGCGCGCGCGCGACCAACCCTTAGTGGCTTGAGACCTCACTCGGCAGAGCTCTCGACGTATTGCCGACCTGAGAGAGGGCGGCTCGTTTAGTTGCCCGACTGTCAACTGCAGTGAGTGGCCTAGACAGCATTTCATGGTGCCGCTAAACCGAGCTCAACGTTTGCGGGCCCGCTCAACGAGTTATCGCCGCCAATCCAAGTGGCTCCGGGCGTCGTCAATGTTGTTATTCTTAGAGCACTCGCTCCAGCGACAGAAAAAGAGGAAAACCGCTCAGACCACAAAGCTGAACGAGTCAGAAACCTTCTCTGGTTGTTTTGCGTCGAGGTTTTCACAACACGGATGTCCTTCGGGATCAGCATCTAGGAAGGACTTTTACGCAGCTCGAGATCCGATTCCAGCCAACAAAAGATCTCATTCGTTCAAAATCAGCGCAGAGCGGGCAGTGGGAGCTTCGTGAAACTGTGGAGGAAGTTTAGAGTTGTACCTATTTTAGGCTCAAGCGCTGTCGGACGGGTTCAGCAACGAGTGATCACGTAGGAGCCCGCTTCCCCGCGACCCATCCGTTTCCTCATAATAGGACAGAATTAGAACCAGTTAGTCGATGCTAGGACGAACGTGCATGCTGAGCAACAATGTCCTGTGGTTGGAGAGTTTAACGTACTGATCGGACGTGAGCTTGGCCCAAGTACGTTTCCGTTGAAATTCGTTTCTGGTTCACGTCCGTTCACGAACTCCGATCCTTTTTGCGGTTCTCCTGAGCGTCTTCAGGATGCAGGGGATCCGCGCTGGAGCTTTATAGGGACTCTTGCGCAAAAACTTGATAAAATCTCCTACATGATCGGATAAAATGGACTGTTCATGGCGAAACATGTCTTATTTATTTTTTCTCTGATCAAATGACTTAATTTTCGATGGGCGTCTCAGCATACCTCACACAGACCCGATTTCAGATCCGAGGAACCTCGGTTTGGCGATTTTTCCCCCCGATTTCCAATAAACATTGTCAGGTGGGTTCTATCCAGTAGAACTATTGCCCCCATTCGCATAAGGAACCCTCAGACGGACATGAAATTAACATGAAACCCTGTAGACATTATTCTGGATCGGAAGGACCGCAATACGAGTACACAACAGAGGACGGGTCTTACAAGGACTTAGAGATTTGTCGGACTGCGATGCATCAGCTCCCTCATCGCATTCGATACAGCAATTTCCAACTTTTTTTTCAGGGAGGAACTCTTTCTGCGCGAACAAGCTCAAATCCGCCTGTCGCGCTCCACCGGAGCAGTTTTTGACGGAGGATTCCGTTCTCTCCCTCAGTTTGGCATTTCCGTGAAAAACTATGACGAAAATGTGAACGTTCTGGTAGCTAAACGAGGGCCAAAATCACCGATTCAAACGGAACTGGAGAACAGGGAAGCTGCCATCAACATTACGAAGGCGAAGGATGCGGTGATTTCGAATGAAAATCCAATCAACTCGATCAGAATTGCTCCATCTCTTCGATGGGACTCAACAAGTATCAATCACGGACGAAGGTTCTTTAAAGGCACAGTCGGTTTGAATCGTAACGAGCACTGGGACTAAGAGACGCTTCCTACGAAGAAACTTCGCGACAACACGAAGAACACCGCACTAAACTACACAGCTGAATCCAGCAGCGCACAGATGACGAAAATATCGGAATATCATCCAGAGGCCGTTGAGGCCTCGAGTACTCATGGGCAGGAACAAAACATCAGATCACTCACACGGAACGAACAAAGTCAACAAGTAACATCACTCCCTAGCACAGAAAACTTGATTTGTTAATCAACCACAACGGGAAGTCCTCCGGGTCCTCGGATCCTCGGATTCAAAAACGGCATCCAAACGAAAACAACACCCACTAAACGACATCAGATAACATCACTAATCCGTCTACCTCTCTTCCGTCCTGCCTTCGGCCCGCGGGCTCGCGGTCGTCGCCGTGGGCGGCACTCCCTGGTCTAGAGATTTCGCGGACGGATTTTTCTTCTTGAGCGTGGAAGATTTCAGGGTCCCGGAGGGAATCATCTTTGAACCGAACTCGGTGAACGCCGCGTCGAGGAACGTCATCGCTTGGACGAGTTGCTCATTATTCAGAGGAAGACCTGGGATCATTTCGGCCAGCTTCCTCCCAGCCGGATAAAGCCCAGCGGCTCCGCCCCAGCCTTGACCTCCTCCGCCGCCGAAGGTTCCGGCTCCCAAGAACAAGATGGCGAAGAACGGAATAATGAAAGCAAAGAACCCTGCACAATTGAAAGCATTCATGAGGAACATGTCGGATGGACGCTAGGGAACGCATGGAGAAGTCTGCATTAGCTCCATGAGCATCGCTACATGGTTCTGGAAATGTTTTGGAGCGGACGGCTTTTCCATTTCAGCGAAGACTCCGCGAAAATTCTCCCGGTATATATGAATTCCGAATCAACTATGCAGCCGCCCCAAATCGGCTACATCGAAAATTATCCTCATTTTTCATTCAATAGGAGGTATTGGGGAAGCCTGAACTTACCAATACACAGGAAAACTGGCAGAAGAATGGCAAGACCACCACCGAAACCTCCGAGTCTTGCCACGCGGCCGACGACTTCGTCAGCACTCTTCAGCATTTCGAAGGTTTGCGTGATGGGAGTACTCTGCGTCTGTAAATGCGGAAGGATCGGATAAGGTCACCTTGAGCCATCGATGATCGGGACTCGGAATAACTTAAGCGTTCAAGCTCAATCGTATGACCGAGAGTCCGCTTGAGTGTAAGGTCTCGCGGCTCATTGCTCCAGCGGGGAAGTTCTCTCCAGGGTTCATGGTACCCTACTTCCCGAGGAGCGCAGGAGATTGAGTTCGGGATTTCGGGGAAAATTTCAGGCCGGTCCATGCTTCCAAAAGTTGGTTAACAGCGTGGAATACCTGCGCAGCAGAGGCCACTGAGATCGCCACGGCGACGAGTACAATCCTGAGCATCCTGAGGGTTTGGACTTTGCAGACGCACAGCAACGTGATCACTTTTGGGACACCCACAACACTGTGCAGGCAAGGGAGACCGTTAGGCTTTTAAGCGGCTTCCAGATCCACGCCACGCCCTGTAAGACCGGAAGGGTCCGCGATGATACCAGAGAAGCTTGAGTGCTTGCGAACAAGACCTGATGTAATTTGGCTGGGTGTCTCCCGTTGCGCAATGCAACACGCTGAGATCACTTTCAGGGGACGAAGATGGTCCGAAGACGGGTTGACTGGCGCTTTCAGTGAATGACCCAGCGTTACCCGTTCGATCTGTCCTGCTGTGACGAGTGTCGCGGGGAACGAAGATGATCATGGAACAAATAAGGAAGATTACTCGCATGACCGTTTCGTTCAAGAAAGACGGTTGAGGAATCGGAATGAAATCAACCTTGATTCATTGTCTGGATTAAGACTGCCTATGAAGTTCAATAGCGCTACCAATATGGGCTCAGGGGACGCCAAATCGAGCGTTCTTATGACGTCAGGCTCGTCCTTTTCCACCTGAGTTCTCTTCCTCCAGAGGGGAGACATCCTTGGTTCCTCGATCATTGCTTTGGAGATTTGAAGTTGAAGACTTGGATGAAACTCTGTGATAGCGCTGTCGAACTCCCGATGTCGAGTTCAGCTCACTATGGTCGCCAACGGCAACGGTACGGTTCGGTCCATTCCGATCTAACCGTTTTTTTCTGAGCAATGTAGGCATCCCGAAGTTCAGACTCTCATCCCCGAATGAATGACGATCGCAGCTTCGGGGTCCTAGTTCTCTCCCGCGATGGCGGGTGCGTGCGTCTAATGATAGTGTTCGAGCGCCGTCTGATATGCTACCTTTTTCCGACACAAAACTATTCTTCGGGACGCGCGGCACGGATCTGGTTCCAGATTCGGAGCATCTTGTCGGTATTTAAGTTCGCTGAGCTTCGTTCCGATCTCTCCCGCAGAAACACGATGAGGCACAACTTGTGAAGTATGTGTATTGAAGTCGACGTTCCGCCAAGTGAGCAAGCGACATATTTCTCCCGAGCAACCTTTACTCAGGTTCGATGAGACTGGTAAGACGAGACGGAACCTATTGTATGTGAAGATCTAATAAGCGCAATTGTGTCTCGAGAGTCTCGGAAAGCGGTTACTCTGGCCCGACTCTGATGAATCTTGCAGAATGACACCGCAAAACCGATTCGCTAATGAGTTTCGTCGCTCAGTGGAGTTCCAACAGGAACAGGTTCATCGAGTACAACGTTCAGTCTCGTACGATATCAGTTAGACGACCACTGGGCTGACTCGATAGCTTCCGCAAAGAAAACGAAAAATATTAGGCTGTAACTTTGCGGAGAAACTTACGCGGTACCCAAACCCACTGTATCATGGCATCTCTAATATAACTCCGGTTTTGTCTTAAGAGGATTCGAGCTCGACAGTTACCGTATTTCTTCTATCAGACGGGCATGCCCGTCTATTTTTCAACCCTCTCGTAGGGTGCCCGTCTATTGGAAGGTGCCCGTCTATTTTTTCGATCGCCATCACTTGCTTGAGAGGATCCCCACGAACACAAACGTAACCGCAACTCGAACCGACGCGGTAGGAGCTCAAACTAGGGAGGAAAACGGGAGACTGTTTCCGAAAGCATTGTATTACTGCTTGGTTTATTATCGTATGGTTCACGAGCGATTTAGGATCTCCGAAACGTCTATGATTGAGTCGTTTGATGAGTCGTGCGCACTCTCTCCATCCTCGACTCAGCCGAACGTGAAAGTTCCAATCTTTGCTAACCCCGTGAAACTTGAGCTCTGGGGTGCCCGTCTAGTAGAAGGTGCCCTTCTATTTTTTCAACCTACGTGTGGGGTGTGGGGTGCCCGTCTATTAGAAGAAATACGGTATGTTATACTTTGGATGTCCAGAGTATCAAGGATAGTCCAGAGTGGAGTTTTTGGGCTCTACCTCTGGTTTCCCGAACTCTGGACCTCCAATCGTCAGATCCTGGCAGCTGAGCTGCTTTCGGTCGTAATGGTCATTCACGAACAGGCGCGTGGCCAGGATTTTTTCTCGGAGGGGGGGGCCAAGACCATTTCTTCACTTTCTTGGGGGGGGGGGGGACGATGATGTTGAGCTTTAACATGGAGCCCTATGGGGGATCCAAAAATTTTTGGCTACGCTAGTGTTCACGAGTCGGGCATTCCGACATCGTTCTGCCCGTGCAACTCCCGGCCGCTCGAGCGCCCATTGGACTCCCTGTTTTCTAGATCGATCGTTTCGGAGCAATGAAGTCTAAGCTAAGGTTCCAGTGATGAGCTTAATCTCATCAGATATTTTAAACTACAGGAGCATCGCCTCTGTTCAACTTGTAGGAATTGCCAGTGAAGTCTTTGAAGATTCCATGAAACCAGACTCCGAATTCGGATCAACTCCTCAACTGAAGGTCAACGGTGTTTGTGTTTTCATGCATCCTCATCCTAAGATGACTCCTGATCCAGGAGGGGGCTTAGCCCAACAGATGCTTTTCACAGTTTAGAAAATGGACACCGTTGAACCCACCCGGCAGCCAGGATCGAACCTGCTACCTACCGCTCGACGCAGCGTCCACTTGGCAGCATGCAACATTCTTGCGCCGTGCACGTTTCCACTCGACCACGATGCGGTTTGCGGAGAGTAACATGGGCCGCAGCTTTGCAAACCACATGTCGGTGAACCCAAGATTATTCATTCTATCCTTCCGTTGAAGATTATCGTTCTACATTCCTTCAGCGATAACGCCGCGAGCGAGCAACATCAGATTGTCGATCGTATCCATTCTCACACTACCTAATGCCATCGTTGAACTTTCCGAAAATGCCAATGCCGATTAGTAACGCATCAGAATTCACCGACATCTGGGGCTGCGGGAGGAAATTCAAGATAGCTCCCGATCCCCTCGGAGCTCTTCCCTCCGATGGCGTGAATGCGGAGAGGGTCGCAAAAAGCCTGAAGGAGTGATTCGTTTGAAACACCCAGCTTCAAGTTGAGATGCCATTTGCCGATGACTGAGTGAGCCATAGGGGAATACCACTCTGAACAGGAAGCGATTATGCCCGCACGATCCTGCCGTTCCATCGGTTTGATTCTCTCCATCTAACCTGCAGGTTCATGGTCTTGGAGAATGACAACGGTCAGCCTGAATGCTCCTGGGCTATCAGGCAGGATAGATGTGTCGATTACGGGGAGAATGAGTCCTCAGCGGCAGATTGGGCCCACATGGATGACAATAGACTTCTCAGGGAGAAAGCTGTTCACTGACTCCTCTGAAGGATGACCGGCAGCTCGCTTGCGATTTCATGTGTCAGCCGTCGTCTTTCTCCTTTTTTTCGGGCGAGCGGCGTTCAGAGCATGCGCCATGCGAGGCGTTTTGCGTTCTCCGACCCCCCGCGCCCGGGGTTCGCCGTCATCAAATCCGAACGGCGAAAACTTTTCGCGACACGCTGACCATCGCAATGGTCAGCGTGTCGCGAAGCGTTCTCTTCAACGATCTTCAACGATGCATCGTTTTTATGGAGGGGGAGACGTGCCGCTTTACGCAACTAAAGTTAGTTTGTTTCCACAGCTTTCGGCCTCAGACGAATTATACGCCGCTGGAGGACAAATGTCAAGAACTTGAAAATTTCATCTATCGTCTCGGCTGGAAGATCGAACAAGTGGCTCAATCAATGAGTTCTACGCTCCGTTCACGTCACTGCGGAGAAAATTGGTGTTTCCGGCTTCAATTCACTCAAGCGAATCGGCCGATCATTGCCGATGGCATCATGACCCCCGTCGAGATATCGCCTGCCTCGGCTGACAAGTCACCGAAATTACTCTGAGCCAGCGGTTCTCGACGGGGGTTTCCCGGCCCAACAGCTGGACCCAGGCACAGTTTTGCAAGGGCGAACTTGTGATTTCGAATAAGGGGTCTGCAGAAGGATGACCATCTCGATATCCGGGGGCCGAGTCCGCATCAACTCGATACAGTGGACAATCATCGAATATGCGATGGTTCTCCGCATCATATACTATGAATTCTACCCAAAAGGAGCACGAAGTCCAGCTTTCTGCTTCGAGTCGTGTTTAATGCGCTACTCGATACGCGAATGTCATGCACGACCACATGTCGAAGCCTCACAATCAGATTGTGGAGTCCATGGGGTTTGGTTGAGTACGAAGTCCCTTATCCAATCGCATACGTGCCCATTCTGGATCAAGTTCTTGAACTCAAGTAGCCCATTGTCTTTCACGCAATGCATCCCCCTGGTAACCTTGATGAGGAGCTCCCCTCGTTCAGGTTCTGTATTGTATTCTACTTCTGTCCAAATCCATGGATTTAAGCATTCGGCTCACTGCCCCGTGTTACCCTACCCTTGGTTTCTCAGCGATTGGAGCGAGATCCCAGCGTTTCCTATCGTTTTTCTCACCCTGCGGTCATTTGTAGCTTGCGGTATTCGTCGTTTGTCAAAGCGTGTCTCAGCCGGGTGACATTGCGCAACGAACGACTCCCATTCAAATTACATCAGGACTAGTCCACAAGCATTGGAGCCCCTCTGGTACCATCGCGGAACCTTCCGGTCCTTCCACATGGGTGTGGTCCAAGTCGCCACGGGTCTTTATAAATTCATTCTGTTCACTTCGTTGCACTTCACAGTGGGTATTCAAACTTATAAGTTGTCTAGAAGCGTGTTAAATTCACTTTCGCTGCTACAGGATGCTCCGACTTGTGCTCCTCATGGTTTCGTTGAGTGTGGTTTCCGCCGCTCAGGTATGTTCTCGCGCCTCATGATACCTATGCGAGCGCTGATACGTGCAGAAGGAGATTTGTAGAGGGTCCCCATGGCTTAGGAAAGAACCGAAGGCCTGATTGTGAGTCTGCAATTGACTTTCCCAGAACCAACGGATTCCCGTTGCTCAGACCCTAGAAATGATCAAGAGTGCCAATGACGTCTTCACCAGAGTTGCTAGATTCGGAGGCGGAGGTCTAGCGATTTTCCTCCCAGTGCTGCTATGCATCGGTAAGCTCTTCACCTGAAATCGAGCATTTCTGTCGCTGAAGGTATAACTTCTGATCCAGAGAACGGTTTCCAAAACTCTAATTGACTTCCCAATGGCTGAGAATTTACACTACAGAGCTATTTGCATCTAATTGTGAGTGACTAATAGGCTTTGGAAATTCGAAGGTTTCTTCGCTTTCATCATCCCGTTCGTCGCGATTCTGTTTCTGGGCAGTGGAACGTTCAGTGGAGGAAGCCCAGGTTGGGGTGGCTCAGCCGGCTTGTACCCAGCCGGTCGTAACCTTGCGGAAATGATTCCTGGTCTACCTCTGACTAATGAACAACTGGTTCAGGCGATGACGTTCCTCGACAAAGCCGTCACTGAGCTCGGCTCGAAGCTCAGCCCGTCATCGCAACCAGCCCCAGCTACGGCCCCCTCAACGAAAAAGAGGACGCCTGCCGCGAAGTCACTCGATCAGGACTCCTTCGACTCTAGCTCGGCGCCGGCGACCACGGTCAGTCCTGACCCCGAGGGCACTGTGAACTGAGCTAGGAAAAGAGGTTTTCACATGATTTTATCGCCAAACGTGAGCGGATCTAACACGCTCATTAGACGCAGTTCCGATTGTCTGTGCTCCCAAATTGGAACTTCCCGTTTTGAGAATGTGTGCCGCGGAATCGATTCGGAAATCGCGAGCTAGGCTCATTGATATTTTCCGCGGGTCCATCGTTATTTGTAGGTTATTTATTGTTTTTCATTGAAAATATCTCTGGAAGAAATGTGTTCTATGTTAGCCACACAGTTTGGGGATCACTTGTGTTGGGAATGGTCGAGATTATTGAGAAGTCAGAATGAAGGTTGAGGGAAATGTCTGGAAGCAACAAATCCGCTGGTCGTGCAGCGAGACCGTAATCATGTCTCGCTATCGTTTTCGTGTGTAGCTCCGGCTTTGATGCTCTCGTTGAGGATGCAAAGTCGATTTGGAATGGAAATAAAGAAGGTACACTGAGTTCCACTCTCTTCGCTTAGCCGATATTGGCTCGATTTCGCAAGCACTCCATTCATGATGTTCAATCGAATAGCAATAGTATGCTTTGGTTCTGGAAACCCCTGATTTTGGAGTAGATCATCCAGGAGACAACCCAGGTGAAAAGTTCTGTAGACGCGAGAGCTACTACTGATCGCGGAAATCTACGAAGCTGGGATAGTTTCGACCGAAGAAACGGTCCAGTGATCCTGAAGCTGTCGACCGATCACAGAAGCAAGGCGGTGCCGGCAGTCGTCAACAACTAACAAGCAAGGGAACAATCTAACGCCTCCAGTTCCACATGCTCACCGCATTCACACCGAGAGATTCACCAAAATCTAAACTAGAATTCAGAGCTGCTCGGGTCTGTTCCGGCAACTGGCTGTGATCGTCGTTGCTGCATTGGGAACGCCTGAGATAGTTCAGGGAGTCGCCCCAACGGTCCTCGAGGAGAAGAGGAGTAAGCATCTTGTTTCCACTCCGTAGCTTGGCGGTGAACGTTCCCGACCCTAAATTTCAAAGAAGACCAATCCGGCTAACAAAACCTAATTCGAAGTAGAATCCATTTAATCCAAAAAAAAGCCTTGTCGAATTCTGCCTTTACAACTTGACCCCCGACAACGGCGCGGCGGCCGCTGTAACCATATACCTACCATGCCGACACTCTTGAGGATCTGAATGAGAGGTATCCGGAGATTTCGATTTATTCCACTTTGAAAAGCCCACTGTCAGCGCAAGAGGACCGAAAGCTTTCCCAGCTCATTTGATGCCATTCTTGTGCAATGCTTAGAGCTCAGAATTCCTTTTGGAAGTTTTCTCGATCTCTGAGGATCGGACCACCGGATCGCAAGCATCTCTCCAAGTCGCGGGAGGAACCGAGGAAAAGTCAAGCGACCTCAAAGTTCCATCGTAATGGTGCAAGTCCGTGTTTCGCTCGATAGTAGTTATGGCGCTCGAGAACGGCTTTTTGAATAACCTTCGTCGGTTTGGTTGACGCGGATGACGCCTTAAAACGTTGTTGTAGGCTAGGGATGTCTCCTAATTCCAACGGATATGATCGTCTGTTGATGCTTTCAGTCGTTGTGGTTTGATTTTGAATCGAAGTCCTCCAGCTTGACAGAAGTTCCCGTATTCGACTGAGCTTGGCTCCCATTGTCGAGCTGCGAAGAGTGCATCGGCCGTCGAAGCGATCATCTTCCGTTATCACAACAGAAATGGTGGTGACGATCTTCTTCCCGTCCTGTAAATCCAACAACTTGAAGCTCACAGATCTTACCACTGTCTCCTAGGTCCCCGCAATGAACATTGACTCTTGAATAATCCGAGCCAGAGTGCAGAAGAAGTCAAATATCCAGATTCCAAGATCAAATCCGAGACTGCCCTGGAGAACTGCACGATTGGTTGACTTTGAGAGGCCAGTTCAGGGTCGAGCTTTCCTATGCTTCCAGGACACACTCTTGAGCCTCTCGGCTCTTTCGGAAATTGTGCGTTGCCGACTTCTTGAACGAAAGAGAACAGCACGGGGAGTTTTCAGACTCACCTCGTATTCCGTTTTCACGGTCGTCCTGCGCTGTTCTGTCATTCCAAGCGTTTTTCGAGCGGGTTTTATTCCGTCCACGCTTCCGGGCTCCACGAGTACCAAAATTCACTAGGATGCACAAAGTCTCTTGAATCGTAGTACGCGGAGCCTTCCTGCTCACCCTCTAACCGCCGTCTCAGACACACTTCCTCGACTTTTTTGCATATGCGGGACTGCGAAACCGAAGTACCATAGCCTAGTACGGGAGTGCGATGCCGCAACCTAATACGCACCACCACAATGTACAGCACTGCGGTGAACCAAACGCGTTATGATGGCGCTACGGGGAAGAGGGAACCTGACAGGTCGATTTGGAAACGTGACTCGTTCCAGGTACGGTATCCAATAATACACAAAAACTTTGGAGCTATTCCCAGACTAGATTTCCTCTCCATCCTGCAAGAGCTTCCATCATCCATCTCAACAAAATCAGTGGAATCATCTCCCCAAATCTCTTCGATCCATCCATACAGCTCTTTGCGTAGCGGGTTAATAACACGTAGGCCCTTTGGGTAATCCCAAAATCTTTCAGAAATGAGTGCTTTGAACTGAAACCATGGATCGTTTCATCATCTGTTTCCGTCCCGCGCGGAGTTCAGTTGCAGAACGATCCTGCGTTTGTCAGAGCTCTTTTCGCAGCATGCGGAAGCACCTCGCCCCCTGAGCTCTGTTCTCGGGGGGTGGTGCGGGGGCGTTTGGCCCCCGAAGGGCGAATGGGGTTAGCTTGCCACACCCTGCGTCGGCACCTAGCCAGTCACGGGCTGAGATTTTCTCGAAGCTTCCCGTAGGAGATCGCTAGGCCGATGTTCCCGATTCTTGGAATCGATTCCGCTCCCTGATATCTACTCCGCGGTTACCAGTTTCCTGGATGAGTGAAATCTGAAGGACATGCTTTTCTTTAGAATGGCAAAGTCTTCAGGGTCCCTGGGGTTTTGAGAGGAAAACGGAATGGGGACCCGGTGGCGCTGTAATCGGTGGCAGGAAAAGGGAAAGAGCTCAGTCACGAGCGATCTCGGAGAGAAATCTCAGACACATGGAAGCTCCCGCATCTTTCGAACGATTTCCCGGAGGCAAACGCTGGGGCCCGCCGGCGAAAACGACCCATTTCTTTTGTTTTTGGTTCCTGTGAAGTCGTTGCCCCGTTTTGTTTCGAAATCTATCGCGTTGGAAGGAGTCACGGCACCTTCGTTGTTAGTTCAAGGAGTTGGAGATGGCGGTGAGTACACGAGAGTTTCGAACCTCGCGTTCCAGGGCTTGCTCCATGCACAGCAATCGGAGGAGTCTGTCCTGAGGTGAAGCAGAGTTCCGGCCTGAATTCCGGAGGCCAGATCTAGATAAAAATGGTTGAGAAACTTATGTGGCTGACGAAGTTCCACGCAAGTTCCACAGAAGTTCAAGTTGAAGATTAGATGGAGAGAAAGAGAATCATGGCTTGAAAATCATGAGAACAAGAAGCTTACCAATTCAATGGAATACCCGGCTACCAAGCGCGAGTTCTTCGAGTTTTTTCCGCTCTGGGAAATCCCGAGGTATGGCTCGCGCCACTCCGCACCGTGCAGAACACACATAGGTAGAAGACTCATCCTCACAACCGACGACAATGAGTATTTTCGCGCACTTGGAATGATTCCTCGAGGAACCAAGATGTGGGGAGTTCTTCCCGATATCATTCCCCTGATTACGTCTAGAAACACATGATCTCCGCACAAGAAAAACTTGACATATCAACTAAGTATCATAAGCCGAGAGTTCTAGACGCCGAACCAAGCTAGTGAGCCGAGAGTGTCGGTAGGAATAAATTGCCATGGATTCTCACATCGAGATCCATTGTTCGGGGGAAGCGAACAGTCGATCAGTCTATTTCCGTGACATCACCAACGGTTCGTGTTTGTAGCATCGTCAAAGTCTCGAGGCGTACTGTTTCTTCTCCGACCCTAGGTTGAGATAACTTTACGAACACATTCATCTCAACTGATCATGCTCTCGATCAGCGCTTTTTTTTGCACCAGCACTTTGAGGCCCATCACTGCGTTCGGCGGGCTCCTTGTCTGTCTGCAGCGCACGAGATGTAGGTGTATTTTCTGTATTGTACCGCTGTATTCTAGCAGAGGATGAGTACGTCATTGGATCTTGAGAGACATGCCCTTCGAAATGACAGGCTCCCGGTACGAGTTCCCCTGCTCGATGGAGGTTCTTGTCTTTCTCGAGAATTCGCGTCGACGTGGAGGCCCCTGGCTGTTCTCATACCTCTACCGACCTGATAGTTCTAGAATTATCCGGTCTTCTTGAATTAGGGACGCGTCTCTGAGCACCTGCTCCAAGTTGAGTTAGACTTCTCAGACATTCGACATTGGAGATGAATTGATTCAGGAGGCAGATACACTTTGAAAAGCCAGAATTTCCGAAATGCATGACGAGGATGAATGATCAAACCGAGTTCATTTGTTTTTTCCTAGGAATGTGTATGCGGACCTGAGCTTCCCGATGTGGGGAGCGATTGGCTGGAGAAGGGAGTCATCGCCGGATTCCGGGTGTGGCAACTGATGTTCATGAGCGGGGCGGGTGCAACTGTGATAAGTAAGTGAAGCACTTTACCTAATTGGGATACAATGTAAGAGCTGGTTCTGACTCTTGCCCCCATCCGTCATGATTTTTGAACCCGAGGTTTGCGAAGTCTGTTTGCGGAGTCGACCGTCCGTGGCCCGAAGATACTTCGACGTCCCTGTTTGCCAAGGAAACTCGGCGGGAATCAGTCGTTGTTAGGGCTCATTCCGAGATGGTTCTGATTATAGAGCGAAGTTGGACAGCTCAGCGAGTCAATTCTGCCTCTTGTTTCAGTTGTCGTCATGTGTTGCTTCATGAAGTGTCGAGTCCCGCGAACCAAACAAGAAATCGAAGCAGACTGCATGCGCCGGGAGTTAACCACGCAATTTCGCAAGCAACTGAACAAACTTCCTCCCGAGGACCTAACTTTCCTCAAATGTAAGTGCGGTTTCTCCCAAACGGGATAGTAGAAGATGAGTTTCAGGAGAAGCTGCGTACTCATCCAGAGATTTTCCCTCCAGCGCTGGATAAAGTTCGGGAAACTTTCGAACATGAAGCAGAAAGACGCAAAAGAGGCTCCTGGGATTCTCTGCTGGAAGACGGACAGGATCTGACAGCCAAACGGAAGATGCGAAAGTTGTTCCGGGTCTTCCGATTCAAGAAGAAGAAAAAAGACGACGATGCGGAAGAAGGGAACGGAGGAACCGGAGAGGGCAAGGTTGGGAATCATGCTTCATATTTGAGAATTATATTCTGAACCTCCCCATTTGAGCTCTAGAAATCTTCGAACTCCGCAGATAAAGTGAAGTCCCATAGCAACCCATGTAAAATTATTGACTTGGATTCTAGACGGCCGCGAAGGACCAGAACGGAGGCACTAAGGAGTCCAACGGCGAGAAACCGAAAAAGGAGTCCAACGGCGAGAAACCGAAGAAGGAGTCCAACGGCGAGAAACCGAAGAAGAAACAAGTTGAGATCGACCTCGAGCCGAAGACCCGTGTGAACCCGTGATGCGATTTGCGGTTTCTCTCGATAGGAACTGGAATTTTTCTAACCAATAAAGACAGTCGTTTTCGTATTTTTTGATAGAAAACAGAGGACGACGCTTTTTTTCCCTTTTTGTTCACCAAGCGAGAGAGCTCATGACCTCCGTTATCACAACAGCGTAGCGTGATATACATAAAAATCATTCGGCATAGGAATATATCTACAGAAGCCTGGCATCCATGATTATGTACATTTTTGTGCTCATATGATCATTGAAATCGTCACAGACGCTCAGAAAACAGCGGACTCTTCAAGCGCATCATCGTCAGGATCGAGGAAGTTCTCGCCGTTGTCGAAGTAGGTATCGGCGTAGTCGTCGTCCACGCCTTCGTCCGCATCGTCCTCATTATTCACAGCTTCATCCTCTTCAGCCTCCTCTTCGTTCTCGGCCTTCTCCTCCTCTTTGTCTTTGTCCTCCGAAAGAACCTTGTCGAGATTTACATCTGGAAAAACGATCTTTTGAGCTTCGCGAACTAACTTACGAGCGGAGTTTTCCAAACACAACCATTGATTCCGCGAGATGATCATCAACATTAAAATTCGCTCGATCTTTCAACAGTCTCGACATACATCGGATGAAATCCTCCAATCGACTTGATTCACCTTTGACTTTCTTTACAACTTTCTTCTTTGGCTTCGCCGCCAGCACCGCGGGGAAGAGTTCAAGACGGTAATCATATTTCTTCTCCGCCATTCCATAATCGAGCTGATCGGAGTATCTCTCTATGGCGGGTTTCTCCTCCGCAAGACGTACGTGGAACGCGTCTTCTCGGATTTCTGTCCGGAGCCGATCGTAGATCGTTGCAATAGTCTTCATCTCCTAAAACAAGTCGAGCGAGACAGCTGAAAACTCCCTGATGGGCACGCAAACATATCGTCTGATGCAAACGACCCTCGTATGATGAATCAATTTCTCTATTCGTCTTCAACTCACCTCCTCCAGAATCCCAGGCACTGGCTTATTCGACAGGGGTGGATAGAGAGGTGGGGGTGCGGTCTGGATTTGAGGTAGCGATTCACCCTTCGTGAAGCCCAGCCGGGCCACGTCGATTGAAGAGTTCGATTTGGGTTTTGGAGGCATCTAGTAAAAATAGATGAGCTCAGATCACGTGTGGCTCCTGAACAGCCGGTCTGCCGCATTGCGATGCCGGACCTGTAGAAACCGGGGGTGCAACTCGGAGTGCTACAGAACACAGGTGGTGTTTAACCTCTCCGATTCCACCATGAGCATTCACATGGTGTGCGGCCGAAAACATTGGCGTGGGGTTTTTCTCCCCGCCCTGATGCAGCGCGGAACATTCTGAGCAGAGCTGACTAGAGTAAGTACAGTGCACCGGACGTACTTTTTTTTCTCAATCAGGCTTGAAACGGCATCGTGCTACATTTCGAGACGAAGTGATCCGAACTGAACACCGAAATCTGGCCTCGTCCGTAGCTGTCTGTCAAGCTTACCTTGGAATATGATGTTTTCCGAACGTTTCACGCCGTCGCGGTACTGTTTACTTTCTGTATGGAATGGTAGTCTATGAGTCTGTGAGCCCCTCTTTGCTAGGAGCAGACGATTCGGGAGAGGGGCGCGCGTTCTCCTCTCCTAATCGCCACCGGGAGCAGTAGGGCCCTTTATCGCATGCCATTCCAGCGACTTCACCAGGTGGCAAGAGCAAGGGCTCAAGCAGTCACTGGGACGTAGCCGCGAGGATTTTTCCTTCTTTCAGCAGAGCTCCATTCTGCAGTGAAGACGTGTCATTCGCCGCCGCCGTCTTCTTAGCGGAGACGTCCAAGGCGTACAAGACTGTTTCTCGTTATCACGGTTTCTTGTTGCGTTTCAATTGTTTTCCACCGTCATCAGAATGAACAGGAAGAGGCCAGTTTGTGAGCAACTCCTCCAGGAGCGTGCTAAGGCAACTTTCAAAACCCAGGAGCTCACCTACCTCCTCGATGGGGACGAGGAAAAAACCAAACGAAGGAAGGAACTTGGTAAGTGACCTCATACCGCACTACGGAGCGAATTATATCAACCTGTTTCGCGGAGTTCTTTTTTTCTTTTTTGTTGGTGGCTTTCGGAAGCAAGTAGGCTCCGAAGGCTGTGTGCCGGGCGGTCGAGAAATGAAGCCGCGGCCGAGATGCATTTGAAGGGGGGCGCCTGTGCTTGACACACGTTAGCTTCTCACATAATGAACATCGACGTCGCGAAATCTGCCTTTTTGCTCAACGGCGCGTTTGGAAGAAATGTCGAAATTCGTAAAGTCCTGATCCCTGACGACACGATACGTTTCTGTCTGTTTGAGGAAGATCCGGGTTCGCTGCCTTCGCGACACACAATGGTGCCTGGGCAACAGTCGGTGACTCTCCTCAATTATCTTGCCTCCTCATTATCTTGATTCTGAATCGCGAAAGCTTTGAATGCATTCTGATACCCGAGTTGATCTCCAGGCTTCCCGCTAATCTTGTAGACCTCCTTCTATAACTTCGATTCTAAAGGATGATAACCGCGGTCGATAGGTTACATCCCCGGGAACTATTAGCGGCAAATGGCTGACATACGGTATTGAATCACTTTCGCTGGTCAAGAGGAAAGAATTGATGGAACCAAAGGTGATTCGTTTCTTAGATCGCGTATTCGGCGGAAGTTCGCTTCTTGGTAAACACCATCTGGTTTCCGGGACCGAATAATTTTGCGAGCCGGGGACGGTTATGTGTCTGCCACGATCTAAGCTTCAGCGGTGTTAAGAGTGAAACAACTACCGCTTTGGGGGAGATATTTTTCGTTGACTAGAGCGATCGATGGGTTGCGAAATCATCATTTCATCTCAATACTTTTGGCAATCACCGAGAGATGGCCGTGTGGTTGAGCTTTGCTGTACTCAGTTTCTCGACCTTATCAGCTTAGCTTCCCGAAATCATGATCAGGTATATGTGGGATCTCGATGATGATTGACCGTTTGTAGATTTGATGAGATAAAACCCACCAAGAGTTAAACGAGACAACAGAAATGAGCCTTGACTCAGTCAGCCGTCGGTTTCTTTTTCACAGAGAAACTGTTCCATGACGATCCACAGTTCCAAGATGACGCTCCCACTGTGTATCTGTCGCATGAGGAAGCGTACGAAAACGCTTTGTCCAAAACCCTGAAGATCTACCAGAAAGCGCTGGACCTGTCCGATCCTCGCGAAATCCTGTAAGTACGTGCATGTGCTGTTACAGTACAACAAAGCCTTGTGTTCACTTTTCGCGACGTCTTCGAAACTTTGAACGGTCATGGTGATCGCGGTCAAGGCCGTTGAAGTTGAAGGGTAAACACATCCGGCTTGTCCGATCCGCATACTCATTCAGCGCGAACAAAAAAAAGGCAGCGATGATTCGCGTGCTTTTCCGAATCGATTGCAAGCACTCTCATTCAGTTCCCTGTTTCGCTTACGATTTGATACATCGGGGAAGTTATCGTCGTTTCGGAAGTGTCAACTTCCCACCAGTGATCGTTGATCTCTTATCTAGTTTGAAAGTGTTGGTTAGAAGCGGTCGTTTCGCGCGTCGTTTCCCACGATTGCGAAGGAGACTTTTATCAAAGAAATAGCGCGAACTAAAACGGATATCTTCTGTCGTTCAGGACCGTCGCAGATGCTATCCTGCACGATGCCACTCCCGTCCACGTGCATTTCGTCATGTTCGTCCCGGCGCTCATGGGACACGCAAACGAGGAACAGCAGGCACGATGGTTGCCTGACGCCTTGACCATGAGGATCATCGGATCCTACGCGCAGACGGTATGTTCGCTTCCGAGAGCCCGATGATGGCGATGATTTGAGCCTCCATACGAATGGGATGCTCCAAAAACTCAGCTGATTGGGAAGAAGATTTCCGATAAAATGATTTCGCTCGATGCAATCGTATCTATGGTTCGTTGCTTCAAACGGTCAGACCAACGACAACTTGGGTTGTTCTAGGAATTGGGTCACGGAACATTCATCAGAGGATTGGAAACGACAGCCACTTACGACGAAGCCACACAAGAGTTCGTCTTAGAGACTCCGAAACTCTCTTCGATCAAATGGTGGCCGGGCAGCTGTGAGTTTTTTTTTGATCCCGATCTCTTAACGATGCCCTGTCCGAACCTCATTCAGTGCTACAGCGGGCCATTAGGTCGCGTCAGTGTACGAAACGAATAAAGATCAGACATTGCAAACCTTCAGTGGGGAAGACCGCCAACCACGCCGTTGTGATGGCCAAACTATGGACTAAGGGTGAATGCCACGGGATTCATCCGTTTATGGTGCAACTCCGAGACTTGAGCACTCACCAACCCCTACCTGGCATCAATGTCGGGGAGATCGGACCTAAGATGGGGCTGCGATCCGCGGACAATGGTTTTCTCAAGGTGAGTACTCTCATCGAACATCAGAGCTCCTGAGGTAGTCTGATTCGCTCTGGGCTGGGCTAACCTCGCTATTATAGCGAAAAAACATCGGGAACTCGACCACTCACAATGAATTGCAAAAACGCGAAGATGATCGTCGGAACCTATTCCAAAAACAATTTATTCCAGCTGGACAAAGTACGGATCCCTCGGGACAACATGCTAATGAAGAATGCTCAAGTTACCCCTGACGGTACCTACATGAAGCCGAAATCTGACAAGCTCAACTACGGCACCATGGTCTTTGTGCGAGTGCTTCTGCTCGATATGCTGGCGTTCAATATCTCGAGGGCGGTCACCATCGCCACCCGCTACTCCGCGATCCGCAGACAGTCTGAAATCGTTGCTGGGTGAGAACAAAGGAAGCGACTGATATGTCAATCTGACAAGAGCAAGATTCACGGAGCGCAGTTCTATCAAAGACTCTTCTCCGGAATTCCAGAGCCGGTGAGACCCAGATCCTGGACTACCAGGCGCAAAGGTACAAACTTTTCCCTCTGATCGGTTTGTGCCACGTACTCCGTGGTATGTTCACCATCCTCATGGAGATGTACAAACAAGCCAACACGGATTTGGAGCGTGGTGTCCTAGACACTCTTCCGGAGCTTCACGCTATCTCGTCTGGCCTCAAAGCCCTGTGCTCCGACCAAGCTTCGAAGGGAATCGAGGTGAGGTTCGAATTCTGTCGACTACGAAGGCTCCATGCCTTGATTCTAAGTCGAATGGCTTCTGAAACCTCGGCGGCTCTTTAAGTAAGAACAATCAAATTCGGATCATCACCCAGGAATCCAACCAATCTTGTCAATTTTAGGTGTGCCGCCTCGCATGCGGCGGTCATGGCTACATGCTCATCTCCGGTCTGCCCCGTTTGTACGCAACAACAGTGGCTGCCTGTACCTACGAGGGCGAGAACACCGTCCTCTATCTGCAGACGTCTCGATTCCTCCTCAAGTGCCTTACTGGTCAACACAAGTTAGGCCAAAATTCTCAACTAAAGTTCCTGTTGAGCCCCGTGGCTCCTCCGGTACAACCGTTCAATAAAACGCTCTACGGACTCGAAGGTGCCTCGCATCTTGTTCCGTACTATGCCGCCGCAGCTCATCGAGAGCTGTACATGGTCGAGGCCAAGCTGAAGCGCCTGCAAGCCGAAGGCTTGACGAGCGGTAAGCAAGTGCTACATGGAAAGTTGGACTCCGGCGCGTCGGGATCAAACAGGTACTACGAAGATTTATGTTTCACAGATAACGCATGGAATTCGAGTCAGGTCGATCTTGCGAGAGCAGCTCAGGCGTGCATCCAATACTACTTGGCGAAGAACTACGTCGAATGGGTAGCTCAGAACAAAATTTCTCCCGAACTGCGCACCGTCCTTGCCCAGATTTGCCAGCTCTATCTCCTCCAGGGTATTTACGAGAATCTCGGACGCTTCCTCCAGGTGAGCTGAAGTTCTTACCATGACCGAAATGTGAAGGTTGTTCCGGAGTTTAGAGATTCAACTGATTGTGAGAAGTGGATTGATCTCCAACATTGTTGGTGTCCGCCGTAGATTTTGGGCTACCAAGTTTTCTCTCGATATTCAGGTCGGACTGAACGCCGAAGACATCACTTCTATTTCCAACCTGATCACTCGTCTCCTGGACGACATAAGACCCAATGCGGTGCCTCTCGTCGACTCGTTCGATCTTCACGACATGGTATTGAGCTCTGCATTGGGAGCGTACGACGGTCAAGTGTACGAGCGCATGTATGAGTGCGCTCTCCAGTCGCCACTCAACAGGAAGCAGGTTGTTGACGCCTACGGAAAGTACCTAGAGCCTCTATTTAAGAGTCAGCTGTAGATGCGTTGAATCAGGGGTGCAATCATCGATGTTTTATCGCGTTGAGCGGCATCAGTTTCCTGCTACAAATCATATTCATAGGTCAAGTTGTAACCAAGAACTTCGGGGCTCGCCCGCTCCTACAGCCGCTTTTCGCTGTGTTGTATTTCCACACTCCGACCTTTGGTAGGTATGACAACAGGGACACGTTTTTTTACCTACGTTTTGAGAATCCGGGACTCCGACGACAGAGCGGTCTTTTGCTATCAACAAGCACTTGACAAGTTTATATATACAGTAATAAAATATACTATTTTTCCCGTGGTTAGCAATCGCTTCTCATTCAATGAATCCTTGATTATCGAGTTGAACCAAGGCAGTTCGATCATGAATGGCAGGTGCTGGCTGGCGGGATCGAAGGTTATGCGCATAGTCGTAAGCACAACTTGTGGAGTCCCGACCAACTGGGCTCCTAACGGAGCCTGATCTCTTCCTCAGAGAATATTGAAGACCGAAGGGATCGGATGAAGACTCTCTCCGGTGAAAGATCGTTAGCAATTTATCAACGGCGGAGGAGTCAGCTTGTACACGTATCGCATCACTTCCTGATCGAATTGGAGAAGTATGGTGATGAGGGTCACTAAGAAAGTCAGCCTTTCGCCCAGGCACTCGAAAGCGATCGGGGCCGCTTGACGCACCGCTACCCTGTCGTTCCCGCCCTGGAGCATACATCTTCAGTGATTATTATGGACTCGATATGGTGATTGTTAAGCCTAACCGTGCTTCCTCCCCGCGATGAATTGATTGAGCGTCCTCAATCAGCTCTAAGGTCCGGTATCATGACACGAAATCGGCACATTGCGCGACGCTCGATTTTCATCAAGTCACAAAAAGTGTCAGCGCAACCCCAAAGCAGTCCCACGCATAGCCAGGTTGGGAGAAACTGAGCTAGCGCATCCCAAATCATTCTTCCTTCTCGCTGGCCTCCAGCTCGCGAGAAATCTCAGACTTTCGTGCAGTACTGACCACTGAGGCATGATTGACAGTGGGGGCGGTGAGGCAGAGTGTTACGGAATCCCAGGCTGCGAATCCCTCGATGCGGCAAGGCAGGCCGAGAGAAACGGTGGCGTCGCGGTATGTATATTTGCCAGGACTGCTCAGTTCTGACCGAATTGAAGATTACCGGCGTCTTGACCAGTGCATCTTGAGACAAACGACATCGAGACTACATTGTAAGAGCCTACTCTTTGGATGAGCCTGCTGCTTATTCCAGAGAATGTAGGATTCAGCATAAGTCCTAAGCCTTATCAATCGTTGCGGATGTATTGCACTTGGCGAACCTCGAGCTTCACGAAAATTGGAACTCGCAGTTCTCAATAACTTTTTCTTGCTTTTATTGTGGTTGTTCATAGCATTTTACTTACCCTCATTCTTCATCACCGTTTCTGACGTTGATGTAGTGTCCCATGTATAATTTCTCATTCGGAATGGAAGAAATCGATGTTGCGGGATGGAAAATGCCATTCTGAGATGGATGAATGACAATTAAGCCATATTTGGGGCTCAATCCCCTTCTTGCGGGAAGTGATCATGACGAAGCGAGGGGGGACGTCTCGCAACTCCTGGCTAGACATTTATCGAGAATCGGAGTTCGGAGATCCGGAAGCTCGAAGTGTAACTTCGTACGCGGGATTCCGGTCTGAACATAGTGGCCGTACATGGAAAGAACAAGCCTTGCACAACTTCGTTGTCATACCAGGCATTTCCAGACTTCGGAGTTTGGGAATCGATCTTCTGACCTCGAACTTCGGAAATAGATGCCTGCAACTGGCCTTCCAGGACATGACATTCGTCAAGGTAGCTTGTTTATTCTCCATTCTCATCGCATTATCGCGCATCTTCACACTCTGTTAGGATAATCATCATGGAGGATATCAGTGCTTGTTTGAGCAGCCCTTAGAGCTCGCCGAACTCACAGTAAAATCCAAGGGCAGATCTGTAGAGATCAGATGAAGAGTCTTTGAAGAGTCGATCCCTCGGAGAATAATCTTCCTCTGGTACAACCCGCATCGGGATGGGTATTGGTGAATCCATATCGCCACAGACGAGTCATCTCTTCCCTATTCGCCTCCGATCAGAGGTAGGAGAGTCAGGCGGAGATCGGACGCTGAGATATCATGAAGAAACAACTACCAACCATTCACGTGACTGGTATCCAGGTGAGGGGAAATGAGAGGCGTGCTGATCTCGGTTGAGGTCTCAAAATTAAGTGAGTAGCTTCCTTGATACCATGCATTTCTCAGATGTATGACCGGGAGCATACTACATATAGTTACAGAAGCAACTTCATGAAATGTTGGACTGCGTAAATGCCGTAATCAGCGTCGCGGATTCCAACTTTCCTTATCGCGCATTCAAAAGTGTCGGTTATGAGGCCGTAGCATATGTGAGACCGTAAAACAAACACCTCTCCCCTGTGCTCGACTTTGGCACGGAGATCTCCTCTCTCCCATGCTGAGCAGAATCTATTCACCATACCTCGCATTTCTTTGCCGACCTTATCTTCTGGGTCTTTTGCTATCCCGTGGATTTCGAGGTAAGCAGCTCCGTAGATGCACATGAAGCAAAATATATCTCCCGTTTTCAGTAAGGCTGTAATTTCGAGTGCAAAATGTTAGGCGGACCATGAGCTTTGTTTCCTTTCTCTTCGAATTCATTCGTCAAAGGCCCGGTGGCCTACAGGCTGGATTTCATGAATGTATAGAAATCGAATTGGTAGAACTCTTGACAGCCTTTGAAGTCATCAATTAGAGGCTGGTCCTCGCCGCTGGAATAGACCGGTTCCAAGCTAGACATTCTCTCTATTCCTCTTCTCAGATCAGAATTCAAACCCACTAACGACTCCACGCTTATGCGCAAACGGAGAGGCGATCCTTCCCTTTCGTTCATTCCGCTAACGATCACACAGAGACACCAGGTCGAAAGAGGATCTTCTGACCACACTTTCGAAGTAGCTGGCAAGACTGCCTTGAACATCGCTCGGAGGATCCAGACTTCTCTGGATGTGGAGCTCAGAAAAGTCAAACTACCTCGCCCCCGACCAGAGACCTCTGTTGGAACACAGACGATTGCGTAGCGCGTATTTGTATTGCGTAGCGTAGGGAACAATCAACTTCGGTCCACATGTGCGGAACAATTTTTTTTTTTTATAACAGATGCCTTTTATTGCTTTGATTCTTATAATTGGGTTGCTATACCGTGAACCCTAGCCCGCTCCACAGGGTTGAATACACGCTTGGTTTTACATAACTTGAATGGCTCCGAATAGTAGCTGAGATTCCAGTTGATGGGTCTCTGAGTAGGCGGACTCGAGCATTTTCTTCTTTTGCACCCCAAAGCCGCAAAAGCTAGGTATAGCCGCGTCAAGAAGAACACATGAATCCAGAGTCGCATATCCAAGTTGGTTGCCAGATGAGACTGCGAATCGACTGTTTTTCGTAGAATCTGTTTCATCGGAGCTGTCTGCAAGGAACCCTGCACAAACATGGAGGTGTGCTGATAACTTCGAGTATCCCTTATATTTTGCGTCGGGCCTTATTCAGCCGATACTCAGCTGTCGAATCAATGGAACCTAATGGACTTTCTCGAGAAGTGACTAATGTGAAGCAACGGACGCAATGGCCATACTTGAGACTTTCACCTCCGATGATATACTTCTTCTGCTCACCACGTCGCGAATCCATTCCGTAGGCTCATACGAGCGAGCAAATGAAGCCCCGTCTGAGATCTTCCTGTTCAAACTGACCGGCTTTCCTTGATCTCGGCACCGAGGAAGTTTGTTCAGATGGAAATCTGTACAAACACGATTCAGACTGCCCTATACTCAGGGCCGGGCAAATCGTAACTTCGATTACCAAATCCTGTGCGGATCTTTCCTCCAACTGCACGTACTGTTGTGCATGTAGCAACTTGGCCACAAACAGATAAGACAATAAAGATCAGCGCATCATCCACTTGTGCCAAATACAGTGTTCTCAACACGTACCCCCCGAGCACTTTCAAGGTATCGCATACTGACCGCAAGGTCGCTCTGCTTGCTCCAAACAGGTGCGTTCAGAGGCAGTAGATTCGAGTGAGGAGTACATTGAGTATCATTGATCCTCGAAGACAAGCCCCTCAATCTTACTCATCCAGCTCACTCGTGTCCAGAAACAGGCAGAGAGGAATGATGTTCTGCGCAAGATGGCCTTCTTCGAGTTCTTCGGCGTGTTTACGGAAAGCATAGCGTCCCTTTCAAGATCATATCTTGGATTCCTACTTCCTCGCGAGTCCAGAACACAACACGCTCGCACACACTCACCTTGCCTTCAGGCTGGCAAACCCCATCCCCTGGAGAAAGTCTTCCGTCTCGAGTTTCCCGGAGTGCATCGGACTCAAACTGCCTCTTGTCAGATATGAACTTCCAGCCTCCTTCTCGATCAGGTCCTTCCATCATTGGGAGCTTGGTTGAGGAAACCAAACCGTAGGCTTCCGTGATCAAAGAGATCCCCATCAAAGGATGCTCCGGAGTCTCCCCTCCATCGCTACGAAGATTCGGTTGGCCTCATTTTGCGTATCTGCCGACCGCTAGTGTCGGGTTCAGAGGGGAGTCCGGGGAAAATGGTCTTGAATCGGAGTCCACAGATTCTGTGTTGTGCGTTACGGTTCGTAACGACGGTGTATGTAATTCGGCGCCGGCGGTGCATTTCACGAAACGAGCTTCTGGAGGACTTATCACAGGAGCAGTTTTATGAAATGTCAATTCGTATACTTAGCTTAATCGCCACCTCAAAATCCGACTTTTCTGATACCGCGCACCCGAGAATTCCGGGGAGGCACTCGCGACACATTTAGAGCTTGAACACGGATCTCTCATCCTTGTCCTTCACAATCGACGAGGAACCTCCTTCTTCGAGCGCAACTCGCAACTCGATCCACAACAATCTCCGAATGCACCGAAACGGATGGGAGACCGAGGAAGATTGCTCGGGAAATCTTCGGAATTGTGACAAAAGACATCCTGAAAGTCAGCTTCTTTGACTCGGAAAGAGTTCCAAGCGAGATCCCTCTGTATATCTTCGAATTCTCGCTATCCTTCACATTTGGGAAAACTGAATTCTGCAGATAATAAGAGAGGTCGAATAATTTTCTGGAACTTTAACCCCACACAATACTCCTCGTGAGATGAAGTATTGTTGTATCCACCCCATCGCCAGACCGATTCTGAGAGGAGATGAGCCACCCGTCAGAGTTCGATCTCCAATGACGAATCACCTGTGGTCGGCCTCGTCCGCATCTTTGAGGGAGAGAAAGATAATCTCAGGGAGGAGGCAAAAACGTCAAGTTTTCTTAGTGCGTGGGCAGAGGCGAAAAAAACACCAGTCATTTACTGAAATAGAGACGATTTACTTCCTTTTCTATACGGTTTCTAACAGACAGAGAACTCATCTCAATCATATCTGGGCAACGAGCTCAAATTGGTTGTACTGATTGCGGGGTATGATGTGGTAGTATTTCTTATAGAGAGCGCTCATGTCGCGATCCTTGAAATGGACAGCTATCTTGCACGCAGGGTTGAGCTGAACCTTCTCCCTCGTACCAAAAACCGTGCCGGGACTAAGAAAGTCTAGACTTTCGGCCCGGCACTAATGCAGTAGTGCTCCGTTCAACGAAACTGATGAGTTCCACGTGTCGGTTCGTTGTACAGGACAGTTCGTTGAACGGGGCGCCAAGAAGCATTGATCGACAACGGACAAAAATCATCGGATTTTGCCGCCTATAGCGTCACTTGTCTACATTACTCCGATCGCGATGCTTCGGATGCAGAAATCTTCTAGAAGTCTCGATCGAAGCTATTTTCGGAAAGTTTGTTCAACGAGCCTTAGGTTCGTTGAACGGAGCAGATGAGTGATTCGAAGAAGTTTGTTGAACGAGCCGTTCGTTGGATGGACCACCACTGTACTCAAAAGCGATCAGGGTCGCTTCGGGACAGTGCGCGACGCTTGACGTCATGAACTCACAAAGTGTTAGCGCAACCCCCAACAAGTCTCACGCACCTCAGGTTGGGAAAAACTGAGCTAGCGCATCTCAGGCCTCTCTTTGTTCTTGCTGGCCTTCAGCTCGGGAGAAATCTCAGACTTTCGTGGAGTGCTGGCCAGTCAGGCATGATTAATAGTGAGGGCAGTGAGGCAGAGTGTCATGAAATCCCAGATTCCGAATCCCTCGATGTGGCATGGCAGGCCAAAAGGAACGGTGGCGTCGCGGGATGTATATTTGCCATGTGTGCACAGGTCTGACCGAATTGAAGAATACCGGCGTCTTGACCGGTGGACCTTGAGACAAACGACATCGAGAACTCATCTTGAGAGTCCACTCCTCGCATTAGCCTACTTCTCATTCCAGAGAATGTAAGCTCCAGCATAGGTCCTAAGCCTTGTGAATCGTTGCGGATGTATTGCACTTGGCGAACCTCGAACTTGACCGAAACCGGAATTCGCAGCTCTCTATAACTCTTTTCTTGCTTCTATTGTGGTTGTTTTCAAGCTTCGACTTACATTTATTCTTCAACTCCGTTTTTGACGTTGATGTAGTGTCCCATGAAAAATTCCCCTTTAAAAATAGAAGGAATCGACGGTCTGGGATGGAAAATGCCATTCCGAATGGCAATTTGGATGGATGGATGACAACTCAAGCTATATTTGAGGCTCAGAATCACCTCCTTGCGGCAAGTGATCACTACGAAGCGAGGGGGGTCGTTTCGCAACTCCTAGCCGGACACCAACCGAGGTACGGAGTTTGGAAATCCGGAAGCTCGGAATGTGACTTCGTACGCGGGTTCCCGGTCTGGACTTAATGGCCGCACAAGAAAAGGAGAAGCCTTGCACAACTTCGTTGTCATGCCAGGCACTTCCAAACATCGCGGTTCGGGAATCGATCTCCTAACCCCCAACTTCGGGAATTGATGTCTGCCATTGACCCACTTTGCGCCGGTGGGCCTCCGAGAACCTAACATGCGGCATGACAATCGTCAAGGTAGCTCGTTTATTCTCCAATTTCATCGCATTATCGCGCATCTTCACGCTCTGTTCGGACACTCATCGTGAAGGATATCAGTGCTTGTTTGAGCAGCCCTCAGAGGGCACCTTACTCACAGTGGAATCTAAGAGCAGATCTGTAAAGATCAGATGAAGAGTCTGAGAAGAGCCGATCCCTCGGAGAATGATCTTCCTCTGGTTCAAATCACATCAGGATGGGTATTGGTGAATCCATATCGCCACAGAGGAGTCATCTCCTCCCTATTCGCTTCCTATCAGAGGTAAGAGAGTCAGGCGGAAATCGGACGCTGAGATGTTGTGGAGGAAAAACTACCAACAATGCTCGTGACTGGTATCCAGGTGAGGAGAAATGAGAGGCGTGCTGATCTCGGTTGAGGTCTCAAAATTTAGTGACTAGCTTTCTTGGTACCATACATTTAAGATTCACACATTCAGATGTATGACCGGGAGCATACTACATATAGTAGTTACAGAAGCAACTTCATGAAATGTTGGACTGCGTAAATGGCGTAATCAGCGTCGCGGACTCCGACTTTCCTTATCGCGCATTCGAGAATGTCGGTTATGAGGCCGTAGCATATCTGAGACCGAATAACAAACACCTCTCCTCTGTGCTTGACTTTGGCACGGAGATCTCCTCTCTCCATTGCTGAGCAGAATCTATTCACCATATCTCGCATTTCTTTGCCGACCTTATCTTCTGGGTCTTTTGCTATCCCGTTGATTTCGAGGAAAGCAGCTCCGTAGATGCACATGAAGCAAATTATATCTCCCGTTTTCAGTAAGGCTGTAATTAAGTAAGGAGTGCAAAATTTTAGGTAGACCATTAGCTTTTCTTCCTTTTTCTTCGAATCGACTCGTCAAAGGGCCGGTGGCCTAAGGGCTGAATTTCATTAATGTATAGAATTCGAATTGGTGGAACTCTTGACAGCCTTTGAAGTCATCAACGAGACGCTGGCACTCGCCGCTGGAATCGACCGGTTCCAAGCTGGACATTCTCTCTAGTCCTCTTCTTAGATCAGAATTCAAACTCACTAACGACTCCGCGCTTATGCGCAAACGGAGAGACGATCCTTCCCTTTCGTTCATTCCGCTAACGATCACTCAGAGACACATGGTCGAGAGGGGATCTTCTGACAACACTTTCGAAGTAGCTGGCAAGACTGCCTTGAACATCGCTCGGAGAATCCAGACTTCTCTGGATGTGGAACTCAAAAAAAAGTCAAACTACCTCGCCCCCGACCACAGACCTCTGTTGGAACACAGATGCCGATTGATCCCACTAGTGGTTTTCCCAAAAGGCAAAGGCGACGCTACCAGATCAGAGGCCTAGCGCGGTATCGCAAAGGGAAGCGTCTCCAGGAACTTCTGCTCCCCGTATCATGGGTCCTCTGTCTGTTCGAGCCCGTGCGACGCGACGAAAGTGAATAAACCGATAAATGGATAGATCCCGTTGGAGAACCCGGAAGACTCGACAAGAAGTCAATGACAAGGACAAGTCCCTAAAAGGATGACGGGGCCGATTTCCCCCAAAAATGTTCACCGAATCAAGACCTAGCTCGAGGCGGGCTCATAGAGAACCAAAACGTGGCAAGAACCTTTCTGGCGAACTCGAATACTCACCGAATGCGGGAAGCTTGTACTGCGTAGCGTAGGGAACAATCAACTTCGGTCCACATGTTCGGAACAATTGGGTGGCTATACCGTGAACCCTAGCCTGCTCCACAGGGTTGAATACACGCTTGGTTTTACATAACTTGAATGGCTCCGAATAGTAGCTGAGATTCCAGTTGATGGGTCTCTGAGTAGGCGGACTCGAGCATTTTCTTCTTTTGCACCCCAAAGCCGCGAAAGCTAGGTATAGCTGCGTCAAAAAGAACACATGAAACCAAAGTTGCATATCCGACTTGGTTCCGAGAGGTGACTCCGAATCGACTGTTTTTCGTAGAATCTGTTTGATCAAAGCTGTCTGTAAGGAGTCCTGCACAAACACAAGGAGATGTGCTGATAACTTAAAGTATCCCCTGTATTTTGCGTTGAGCCTCATTCGGCTGAAACCCAGCTGTCAAATTAATGGAACCTAATGGACTTCCCCGAGGAATCGATCCCGAGCGTCCGTTGCGTCACATTCGACACTCATGTGACGCAACAGACGCAACGCCCATACTTAAGACTCCCAGCTTCGATGATAAACCTCCTCTGCTCAGCACGCCGCGAATTCGACTTCGTAGGCTCATACGAGCGAGCAAATGAAGCCCCGTCAGAGTTCTTTTTGTTCAAATTGACCGGATTTTCTTCATCTCGGCACTGAGAGAGTTTGTTCAGATGGGAATCTGTACAAACACGATTCAGAGTCCCCGATACTCAGGGCCGAGCGAATCGTAACTTCGATCGTTAGCAAATCCTGTATGGATCTTTTCTGCAACTGCAATTCCCCCTGAGCACTCGATTCCAGGACGTACGTGACCCACAGCGTGGGCAACAACGCTCTTCCACGACGTTTATGCCCCGGAGAGAATATTCGGAAGGCTCTTCGAAGAGGCGTTTTCGGAGGATTCGGAGGACCGGTTTTCTTTTGGACATAACTTTTACGATTCTCGTGACGCTTTAGCTGATTTTCATTCAAAATGAAGCACTGTCACTTGGTATTTAACCTCCTGACCGTTTGTCGATTATTTTGCTCCAACAGTGCCATTCGGAAGCTTGTCCATCGAGCTGAAAGCGCCAGCGGAATCGGGCTTCGAACCCCAAAAATTGAGAATAAGCCTTCGTCAGAAGAACCGGCGTCTCAGAGCCTGTGCAGTCTGTTGAAAATCCTTCTGATATATGCAGCTGAAAAAGGCACTTCCCAGCGACTGGTCCCTTCACGAAAGATGTGCGTCGTCCATCCCTCTGCCGGATAGGGTAGTTTCCGGTCGATTTTTTCTCCGACGAATTTCCACCGCCGACTCAGTCCTCTGTGTCCGAAGGAAACGCACCCAAAAACGAACAAAACGAACATCGCCAGACCGATTCTGAAAGGAGATGAGCCAGCCGCCAGAGTTCAATCTCCAGGGACGAATCGCCTATGGTCGTCTTCGTCCCCATCTTTGAGGGAGGGAAAGATAATGTCGAGGAGGAGGCAGACACGTCAAGTTTTTTGATGCGTGGGCAGAGGCGGAAAAAGAACCAGTCATATTCCGAAGTTCAGACAATTTACTTCCTTTCCTATACAGTTTCTAACAGACAGAGAACTCATCTTAATCATATCTGGGCAACGAGCTCAAATTCGTTGTACTGATTGCGGGGTATGATGTGGTAGTATTTCTTATAGAGAGCGCTCAGGTCGCGATCCTTGAAATGGTCAGCTATCTTGCACTTAGGGTTGAGCTGAACCTTCTCCCTCGTAACGAAAACCGTGCCGGGCACCATGGCGAACAGGGAGAGCTTGGGTCCCTTCACCTCCACGTTCAATCCAGGGAAGAATCTATGAAGAAAAGAAAGATTCAGGCGATAGACGATGAGAACGGAATTTGGATGTGGGGTTCTCGAATTGTAAAATTCGCGGCGGACCGTAGGTATTGGTCGCGCACAATTGGGGAGAAGACTCACCTGGGCACCCGTTGCTTGACGAGCATGGCGCCTGCTTTCACTTTTGCGCCATGCGAATATTTATAACCGTACTCTTGGCCCTTCTGCGCTCCATCCTGACGGCATGCTCGATTCCCCTTGGCTCTCGCACTCGACGCACAACGTACTTGTTCGATCACACCAGTCCGGACGGCACAAAACGTGTTTCTCAACTGCGGAAACATACTCCGCCGCCTACAGCAACCCCTTTAATCAACCGTCGAAGCGGAAACTATGTACCCGATATTGACTACTTTTCCCAATGTTTTCGGCCGGAGCCGGCCACTGCGCGAACGCTGTTGTGGTTCCTCTGCTTCGCATAGAAGCTTCACTGCCCTCGGCGCGGCTGACCAGGAGCATACCTGCAGTGCTCAACGGCTTTCCTTGGAGTGGAACTTTTTTTCTAGCTCGAGAGAAATCGATGATGACTGAAGTTGCGATGTAGAAGAAGATTGCTCCAAGAGCGCCATCGGAGGTGGAGGCGGCATCACCCCTTGAGAGCTTCTATGCGCGGGTCGCGCACCGGGCATGACAGTGTGTCTCTCAGAATCAGTCCAATCGCGGCCGTAATTCTGACAACATGCTTCCAAGTGTGCGGAGAGTCCTCAGTACAGTCGGGCAAACGAGATTGGCATCGAACTTCACTGTCAAGTTCGAGGAATATGGGGATCCCCTCAATGTCCTCAAACACGAAATATCCGATATCCCAAAAGTTGCTGAAGGTTGCGTGCTGCTTAAAGTTCTGGGTAAGAGCACCGCTACTCTTACATGATATCATTCCTCTGTCGGAACCGTCAGACAAAATCCGAAGTCGTACTTCCCTCTCGAAAAACGGCAATGGAGCCGAGATTCCGAGTTGTGGCTGCTGGATAGTGAATGTCGTAGGATGCATGGTCGAGTACTACCGGCACCGGTGGACTCGCTTCGCGACCTTGGAATGCGCTCGAAGTTCCTTGCACTTTACGGAGTTTGAGCTCACATTGGTAGATTCATTTTCAGCTGCACCTATCAACCCTGCGGACATAAACCTCATTCAAGGCACATACGGGATAAAACCTAGCCTGCCCGCCCGAGCGGGACTCGAAGGAGTCGGAGAAGTCGTCGAAGTAGGGAGCGGTGTTCAGAAACTGAAAACTGGGGACTGGGTTTTGCTCCCTGGGGACGCATGGGGTACATGGAGACAGTTTGGAACAGCACCTGAGAAAGGGTGAGGAATGAGAGAATAACAGCATGATCATGAAGGGAACAGCTCCGTTCGCGATTTTTAAGTTACCGCGAGTTCCCAAGGAACAACTCCCGTTCATTCATCGACTTTTCCAATTCTCTCGAAGGCTACGGAAGATGTCGAACAGCCTCGATAAGGTTATGGCGTCTACAATGCTGGTCAATCCACCAACAGCGTATCGGATGCTGAAGGATTTCGTTGACCTCAAGCCTGGGGATACAGTGATACAGAATGGCGCCAACAGTGCCGTGGGCCAAGCCGTAATTCAGATCGCCAGAGCCTGGGATTTGAGAACTGTGAGTTCGATGAGCGGAAACCAAATATGGAATTCAGACCAGTACTAACGAAGTTGGATATTTTGAGAAGTATGATTGCGCTAGTAACGAAACTGGTCCTATCGATTCCCAGGTGAATATCGTGAGAAATCGACCCGACGTCGCGGATCTCAAACAGCAGCTCAACGCCATCGGAGGTGACCACGTTGTAACGGAGGAGGAGCTGCGGCTTCCTGAGATGAAAAACATTTTCAAGGAGATACCATTGCCAAAACTCGCCTTGAACTGTATCGGCGGTAAAAACTGCTCAGACATGATGAGATACGTCGCAGATGGAGGCTACGTCGTGACCTACGGCGCGATGTCCAAACAACCCGTACTGGCATCGGCCACAGCTCTGATTTTCAAAGACATCACACTAAAGGGTTTCTGGCGAACCCAGTGGGCCAAGAAACATTCCGGATCGCCTGAAGACGATCACATGTACAAGGAACTTGAAGAGCTTGCACTAGGGAAGAAACTTCTGCCGCCAAAGCACACTCTGCACAAACTTGAGGACTACCGTCAGGCCGTTCAGAAGAGCATGGAAGGCTTCACGTCAGCGAAGCAGATTCTAGTGAATGAATGAATCTATTCTTGGATCCGTTCTTGTCAGCCGAAAATGATCTCTTCGACTATTGATCGCGGTCGGGAGAAGAGAGACGAGGCGCTTCGTTATAAATTTTAAGGCAACCACCTTATACTGAATAAAAATATCGGGCTCTGTACATTGATCACTGCCGTTTCCCATTGTTCTCACTGGACATAGCTTCCCCAAGTTCATCATTATACACTATCCGCTCTGTCAACCCGGAATCGTCCACGAGACTGAAGACTGAGGTTTGATGCTTGAGGGCTAAGGTAATTCGTTCCTTCATCTGTTCAGACGCAACGGAGAGCAATCATCATGGTCAGGAGAATCCTTAACGTCGGGTCGGGATTGGAACTCTTGGCGGCGACCCTAACATTGCGATTCTTTGAGGGAAGATCATGCGAAGCAATTACCCATCTGCTACGATCCGGCGTCAATTGATTCCATTAAGTCAATCGATATCTCTGATGGAGGGAACCAGACTCAGAGATCGAAGCTCAGGTCGAAGAGCCCCGATGAAATCGGGAAACCCTGATGGGAACTTCATCACCCCATCGCCGAAACAGGTGAGCCTCGATACATCCCATCGGAGATCCACGCGAGAATTGATTCACGCAGTCCACGGCAAAAAATTATTCTGTTCTCGACTTCAAACATGTCGAAGGAGATTGTCGCGGGGAATTCACCAAGCGCCTCTGATTCAACTAATCAATCCAGAAACGGAACTTCCGGGGTTGACAATATACAAATTTATTACTAGTATGTACAGGTTTGTCGAACAGCGCGTATTTCAAACAAAACAAAGTTAGATCAAGCCTCGCATCTCCTTCATAAACTGCGCGTATGCATCGTCCTTCGTGGGCTTGTCTGGTTGTTGCTGCGGAGGATGAGGGTCTCTCTTTTGTGATGGCCGGGCTGTTTCGTTGCCCTTCTTGACTCGCAACTGGGTTGGCACGAACTTGACCACTTCTTGTTGGAGACTTCGCATCTGCGGTTTCGCTTGAATTGTGGTTTTGCCTGCAGTGGACAACTTCGTCATCTTCGGGGGTGGGGGTTGCGACATCGGGGGGAGCTTGGGCGGTGGGCCCAATGGCATCCTTGGAGCCGCCTGTGGTGGCATTCCAGGAGGCAGCATGAACTCCGGCGGAGGCGGTCCAGCTGGAGGATACGCGTTCCACATGGGCGGCGGTGGCATCGCCATGTGATGAGCAGACGGAGGAGGGAGTATCGGTGGAGCCTGTTCTTTTTGATGGACTTTCTCGAGTTGTTGGAGAAATTCAAGCACTTCGTCCTTGGCCGTAGTGGGTTGAGGGGCGAACCGTAGAGTTTTGTCCGACTTCGACTTGGCGGGCGCACTGACATGGGGCGCGGGATTCGCTTGGAGTTGGGTCGCATGAACCTTCCTGGGAGCGGCCACGGGCGGTGGTGGTTCTTCTTCTTCCGCGTCGGAGCAGTCGGAAAGATCCGGCGGAGGACCGATCGGAACTCCAGGTGCTTTCGATTTAACTTCCACTCCCGTCGTCACTGTTTGCATGTTGCTGAAGAAAGAGCTCGGGTGCTTTTTCAGAATACTTTTCGGTGGCGCCGAGGGAGGCGCAACCGGGGGCATGGGAATGTCCTGGACGTAATCCAACGGCGCCGGGAGTGGAATCTGGTCCGGGGTGACCATCTCGGCCTGCTTCACGGACTCGAAATATTTCACTAGCTCGTTTCTGCGCACTTCGTATTCTCGATACATGGTTTTCAACTGTGTGTACTTCTCCTGATCTTCCTTCTTGTACAGAGTTTCCACTCGCTCGAAGGTCTCCATGAGTTTCCGTCGCTTATCGGTGAGAACCTGGAACACAGATATTGGTGAGACAAGTTCTTTGAATGAGTTTGTTGGAGGGCACCGAAATTTTCGAAATCAGATTTGCTGTCATATGTCTTGTTCCAGAACGACTTGATGTCGAATTTTTAGAATTCTCGTTCCTAACCTTCTCAGAGAGCGGAGGGGGCGCCGCGATGTTGTACTCCATCTCGTCGATTTTGATGAGGTCTTCGATTATTTGCTGCGGGTCCTTGCCTTTGAGCACCGCCTGACGTACCGCCATCCTCTGTTTCTTGTTTTTCTTGAGCTCTTTCTTCCTGGCCTCTTTCCGAGCCTGATCCGTGGGATTCATGAACTTCCCACCTTTCGTGGATGTCAGAGACCTTCGTCCCATGTTGACCGCTTGGTTTTGACACGATTAACAAAAGAAAGATATCGCACCGCAGTGCCTCGCACTCGAGCTCAGCCCGTTGTTTGTTGATATCGTGAGTAGGATCCCTCTCCGAGCGTCTCAAACAGACCGCACTACCCCTGCCAAACGGCGGGAAACTTTGAAAACTGGATCCTTCTCGGAGTAGAGATCGCCGATGCAGACCTTGGCTGGCATGACGACGCGCACCGAACATCACTGAATGTGAATTCGAGGGCTTGATCCTTTCCGGACCAAGATGGGCGAACTTTCACCGCTCATATATTACATTCCTGATCTCGATATCTCGTCCGCGCACGTCGGATTTTTCGGATTCTTGATCACAGCGTCTCCAAATGTCGGGACGTAACGGTTCAGCTTTCAGTTTTGTGTTGGACGAATTTCGGCAACGACCGCTATGAGTCGAAGCTGTCGGGCTAGGTGTCAGCAAGCCCTCCGATGATCACTACTCTTCGAGGATCCGTCCTCCAGGGAAGGAAGACCGGGGTTGTCGCACTGGCTGCATCGGAGCGCTAGTTCGGAATAACGCGGCAGCCGGCTTGTGAACACATCTCATATGGCGCTAAGAAATGGGATAGTTACGAGAACTGGTGCTTCTATTCTCTGATGATAGTTGTCGTGGATCAGGCTCTGAGCATAAAGGTGCAAGCTGACTTCCTGGTGCCCCTTGTCGTTACCACTCAAATAGCCTTCTTCAAGTGAAAAGTGAGAACAAACATTTGGCATCATGAGCTCCCAACCACAGAACATGTTCGTTCTCGACAACGGAGCTTCGACTCTGAAAGCTGGGTTTGCTACCGATACTCAACCAAAAATCATCCCGAACTGCATAACCAAGGCGAAGTCGGAAACTCGGCGCAGGTTCATCGGTGATCAGCTGGAAGATTGCAAAGACATGTCTTCACTGTACTACATCCTTTGCCATGAGAAAGGCTACTTGGTGAATTGGGAAGTTCAGAAACAGGTGGGCCGATAGCTTGTAGAGAGACCAAGGGACGGTATGCCGCGCTCCGGCTCGGGGTCAACCCTGCTGTCATGCCAGCTCCGCTAAGAGAGAGACTTTGATCACAGGTGTGGGACTACGTCTTCAGCAAGGATTGTTTTAATGTCGACTTCGACTCGACCGGAATCATCATGACCGAGCCCTATTTCAACTTCTGCTCGATCCAGGAGAACATAACAGAGATCTTTTTCGAAGATTACGGTGCTCAGTCGCTGAGCATCATGAATCCCAGCTCGCTTGTCGCCTACAAATATTTACTTGTATGTGAGCGTGTGTTCAGGATGAGGAACAAACGAATCGGGGATGAATAGACATACCAGACGTCCCTCAGGGGTCGTTCATTGACCGCGACGGCCAACGGGTATCCCATCGGTACTTTGAAACTTTTGATTTTCCAGGACAATCCTAAGAAGCTGTGCTGTGTTGTCCTAGACTCGGGCTACTCGTTCAGTCATGTTGTCCCATACGTGAAGAGAAAACGCGTCAAGGATAATATCCGGAGGATTAACATCGGTGGGAAGGCACTCACCAACTATCTCAAAGAAGCTGTTTCCTATCGACAACTCAACGTCATGGACGAGACCTACGTCGTGAACCAGGTACGCATTCGCATAACTACCGTCTAGCCGAAAGGAAGGGGGGGGGGGCATCGACCCGCGGGAGGCGGGATAGCTGTCTAGGGGTCGCGCTACTTCATAGTACACACTCAAAATCCTTCAACTTATTTCGACTTCCCATCTCGTCCTTCAGGTCAAAGAAGACGTCTGCTACGTGTCGCTCGATTTTCACCGCGATATGGGAGTATCCGCTCTTGGAAACTCGAGAGAGAACACAATTTGGAGAGACTACGTGCTACCGGATTACACCTCGATCAAGAGAGGGTACGTCAGGACTCCGGAGCAGACCACTGGAAAAGCAACGACCGCCGAACAGATCGTCAGAATGAACGCGGAACGATTCCAAACTCCTGAGTTGCTCTTCAGTCCTTCGGACATCGGGATTGAACAAATGGGAGTCAGCGAGGCCATGATGCATTCCGTGAACGCCTTGCCGAAAGAAGTTCAATCGCACATGTACTCAAATATCATCCTGACCGGCGGGAACGCGATGTTCCCGAATTTCAAGGAACGACTCGTGCAGGATTTGCGAATGCTCATTCCCGAATTCTATGACATCAATGTAACCTGTGAGAACCCAGTGAACGCAGCCTGGGAAGGTGGCAAAGCGCTGGCTCGCAGCAAAGAGGATCTCGATGACAAGGCGATTACGAAACAACTCTACGAAGAGCAGGGGATTGCTTATTGTGTGGACTTTTACAATTTGCTCTGAAGTCCGATTTGAATTTTCGGAGAAAGGATTTCCGATGATGACTCGAGCAGACCTGATCGCGAGTGTAGTGTGCGCGATCTCGACCTTATTACTCTTGTAAATATATGCTGGATAGGTATGGTGGATGAATCCCGTGTTCCAGCAGGAAATGTTGATATGGGAGCGCGAAATAAATCACAAGTCGTGTCTGTATAGTTTTGGCCATCATTGTAGAGAGATCATCGGTTGGTCCCGTTGGCTAGGCCTTGAGCGAGGTTCTTTTCCACATGCACTGTTCGATGGATCTTGTGCGCGATGCCCCGCGCGTCGAGAACTGTTTCCGAATTTCGCCGTTAGAGTACTATCGAGATACTTCAAAGGATTCAACCCGAAATTCCCGAGATGGATAATGTCCTCTGGCGGAAATAGATTAACAAAAAAAGTATCGGATGGTGAGCTTCCAGAACGAACTTTACAGACGAAGAGCTCAGATCAAGGCGGGTTCCTTGAGAAGACAATATTTAGTGGAAGTTTAATCGAGATGGGGTTCTGTAGCTCGACCGCCATCTGCAAGTGACGAGTCCGATCCGACCTTCTCATTTCCCCGACAAAACCCTCTGATGATCTGGAACTCTCTGATATGTGGTCTAACCGTGTCGCGAGAGGAATTCATTCACGATCAGCGCAGCGATGTCAAAATTTCCCCGATGAGCATTCTCTGGCAATTTCGAAAAATGCTTTGTGGGAGTCCGGCACCTGAATTTCACAATCATTGTGAACGCCCGCTGCAGCTTTGCAGAGAGACTCCGAGGAGAAGGAATCGCTCCCCCCTGGTCTACTCATTCCCCATTCCCCCCAACGAGGCTTTTTTGGCGAGCTGCTTCCCAATGTTCGAAGACCCCACCGCTATTACTTTTGCCACGGAGCTTCGATTCGTATATCAACTTCGGGGATTCATCAAATCCTTCCTTAGTTCCCCTCAGTTTCGGTGACTTGACCGAGCGACGACGGGAGTCTTTTTCAGGACGAACACCACGGCTCCTGGAGAGAGAGAGAGAAAGGTCCATCAGGAGAACCAGACATGCTACCGAAGTTCTTGGCATCCTCGTAAGCTTGGAATTAGGAAGAACTATGATCGAGCGAAACGTTGTTCAATATGTGCGAAACTCGCCGGTCTCGTTCATGAAAAACAAAGAACCCCACGCAAGACCTGCTCTAATACCCGGATGTAACAGGAAAAGAAAGGAGAAAGTCTCGTACGCGGTAGTGCGATAGATTATCATCTAATTTCTTTTTATTATTACCATCATCGTCATAGTTATTATTAGTTAGATATTCAAACTTTACAATTCGTGGTTGGGATGTGTCAACATCGTCAACATTCCACCAAATGCCTTCGTTGCCGGAGAAAGAGGAAACGTTGATGATCGCTTCATTGATTGTTCTCTGGTCCGCGATAGGATATTCCAACAAACTCATCGTACTCGCGGAGAGTGTTCGTTCGCGGACGGAATTCCTAACCGGACGCAAACGGAGTATTTCCTCCTGCAGAAATCACCATGATATCGGCAGAGAGAATGCCAGGCTGAATGTGACGCGATCGAATGTGGAAGTCGCTCTCATCGACCTCGATTGGGACAGCACATTTCCCAACGTCATAATTACTTAGGTAGTGGGTTTCATCGGAACAGTTCCAACTGTTCCTGCGTCAGATCTCGGAAGTGTTTCGAATCATCTGACGCAACTTTCGAGTGGATAGTTTTGCTGCAGTGGCTGTATAGGTACACGCTATGTACAGTGTATCGGTAATTTAATCGGCTGCTCGTGAAATTCATCGATTCCTCCCTCCTCGTCATGGTCATCCTTTCCCCGACTGGAAACGTCACGTTCCCCATTTCGAGTATTTTCTAAAATCCTAGAGTCTGGTTGGTTGGAAGTTGTCCGGCCATCGGTCGCCGTAAAATGATACATCCATGTACAGTATATTCCATAATGACTAGCAATCCAACTTGGAATTCAAGATTCCATTTTATCCGAGGGCGGCCGCTGTAAGGAAAAGATTCAGAATCAGTTGGTTTTCGCACCTCTTCGAGATTTGGGAGGTATAACTCAACTTCCCACCTCCGATGTCGAGCATTGGATGCCGATAATTCCGAATTTGTTGAGATTCCCCCGAAAATTGAGAATTTCCCAAACTCGGGATTGTCGGAGATCTTCGGGAAACTTCAAATCCCTATTGAGATTACAAGAAAAAGAAAACTCACGTAAATGAGGTCGCCAAGGAGCAGCGACTTCCTGATGATGCCAGCCGGTCGTGGCCTCAGACGAAACCATGTCGGCTGTGTACGCTGGGGGTGGAATCTCGACGGAATTGTCCATGACGCCATAAACGGACTGGGGTCCACCGTTCAGTTGATGGGCCCCCATTCCCGCTCCTCTGCCCCACATGAGGACGCTCTGCCGACTGTCCAGCAGAGGTGACGCCGGACTCTTGACTCTGATCGGCTCGGCGGTCGCGGGAAGCAGCGGTAAGTGCGGGTGTGTTCCTGTCTGCACGAGCAGGCCCGAATTGTAGGGCACGGTAGTCGCCACCGTCGTCGATTCGTATTTTTGTTCCAAGGTGTCTTTTGCGTGCTCATACGTGCCCGTGAATGGCGAATACTGCGAGTACTCCGACGGATAGTATCCTCCTAAATGTCGATAGTGAAGGAACTCTGGTGCCGCCAGATGGAAAGGACGCGAATTGTCGAACAGGAAATTCTGCGAATAACTGGACAGCTCCGGGTGTGGGTAGGTGGGATACATGGAGTTGTAGGCAGGCTCCGAAGGGTCTACAGTGGGCAAGTGGTAAGCGGGTGCCGGCGGCAATTGCATTCCTGTGCACGCGTCGGGCGAAATGACCGTTTTGATCCGTTTCTTGGCCACCTGCATCGACTGCGACTCCTTCTTGTACTTCCTCCTGGGCTTCTCGGACTCAAGTCTTGTTGTGTTGTCCTGCGACAGCGGTGGCGTGTCAGGCGAGGATATCGAGCTTGACAGGAGTTGATTCAGACCGGTATCCAGGTAGGTCACTTTGAAATCCATCGTCCGTTTGCCCAGTAGGTCGCGGCCTTCCTCCTCCCTGCAAGTACCGGGAATCAACTATAAATTCAAGTTTTCTTGCCAATATTTGCGGATTTGTGCATATTCAGAAACCTCCAAATTTTCGGCACGGATATGACGGCGGCCTGGATTGCGAAACTCACATGAGTGGTCTATGGGTGCAAACTATGAAGTCCGGTTTGCTGTTTTTGTATTGGAGACGGGTGCTTGTCTGCAGCCATTGCCAACTCCCGTCTTTGGCACAGAGACGGTACGCGATCAAACCCGACGCGCCTGTTTTCAGGACTGAAAACGGAAGTTTGTTAGCGGGGAGAGCGGAAGTGACCACAGGTTGTAGAGGAAGTCCAAAGACGTCTCGTAAGAGAGACTCGTTCGAGGACTCACGTTCTTGGTGCGCAGAGGCGACGTATTCGAGATCGTCGTGATGAACGAGGTCGTAACCTCCGAAGTTGGCAATGTCTTGATCGGTGTAGTTCAGCAGCTGTTTGCCCTGTGCTTCCATTGATACGAGGGACAGATCCAGTTTGTGTTTCGACTTGAACATTCTTTCCTTCTGAGGCATCTCGTGCATTGACGGCGGCCCGAACGGTGTGCAAACCGCGAACAGGGCCAGAGGAGGATCTTCCGTCTTGTGGTTCTGACCGAGGAGTACCTTAATGCGACCCTGAATGTCCAAACGCTGGAAAATATACGAAAAGTCGTGCTCAGTCGCGTGGTTTGTGAATCCCGACTAGATCAGGAAAGGGTCTTTGGTCCTTTCGCGGGGAACAGCCACAGCTTAGGCCTCGAACCGGGCCTAGGTCCCCCAGGCTCGCTCGAGCGGACATTGTTGTGTGCTGGGCGAACAGAAGTTTCGCAATTATCTTAAAACGTATAGATTTTTCATCAAAGACCGACAATAAAGAACGGAGACAATCAGCGGATGTGGGCTCGGTTCGCTGTGAGCTAGCTCCGCTGAGGTCGGTTGGCATCAATTTCATCCATTCATCCGTTTGCTCGGTCGGAGTCCTTCACTATACACAAAGATTAGGGCCTCAGTCACGCCATTTCTGCGGCCGTTGTCGGCGTTCTAACGAGAACCTTCCAAACGACCGCCCGCCCGCCCGACCGACCGATCGGCCGTCGTCCTAGCTTTAGACATCGGAGTGGAAACAGAGTCGGCTCGAGTCCACTGCACTCGACTCAACTGTCGGATTGATGGCAGGACGACAGCGGAACAGGCCGGCGAGGCCAAAAATCGATAATTCTCTCTCAATGAAAGCCTTGTCTGGATTCGAGATGGCGTCGAAGCTTGACCAACACCCGTCTCAACTCAAGCGGTTCTAAATGGTCGCAGTCAGCAGCGCAGCACACACCGTGCTGAACGATCTCGACTGATAAGATCCTTTGTTCGCAATCGATATGATCAAATTCTGAATCATGTTTGTCTGCGCGGTGACAGGGGCGTAAAACGCATACAAAAACAAATATAGACGCTATGAACACCTCAGATCGGAACTCGGCCTCGGAATCGCACAAAATAATCTTGAGAACACACATGTCCTTGACTTTTGAAAAGGACTCGTGTCCGACTGAATTCCCCTCGGCGATGTCTGCGCTATCCAAAACTTCCGCGAAAGTCTCGGTACTCACCAAAAAGCCTGATGTGTTATCCAATAGACATCGGAATCGAACGGTGAAGTTCCTCTCGAGGTGTCGGTGCAGTTCTGTGGGAGACACCAGTCGTTAGGATTCATTTACGCCATTTTTCTGTCACCAGTGATGCGCATTCAGACTTCTGCAAGTGTAATATGAGCGAAAATCGAAAAGTATCCCCAGGGGGACTGAGGAGGTTTTGCTCACCCGGAGATTGCAGCATGTGCTGAACGGAAATGTTTGCACGATCGGCAGGTAACTGTGAGTTCCACATCAAATATCGCAGGAGATCATCTCGATCTTCCGAATGCACCAATTCAAAAACACTTTGGTGGCAAATGTCACTCTGGAAGGCAAAATACCCCACATTAACACTTGATTCCACAAACCTGAAAATTATCAAGATGCTCGGGTATCAGGACAAAAGAAAAAATGGGTGCGCGGGGAGTCCACTCGGGAGTATTCATCGGGCGGAATTCTCGGCGCAAACGACGCCATTGACTCCTGAAGTCCAAGCACACGGCCGCCAAGCGACCGGGCGAGCAAGGAAAGCGGACCGTTCAGGGCGGGTGGCCTAAAGGAAGAAGGCGAATCACAAGGCGCCACCCAGGTGATGCTTTATTATTTATAATTATCCGTTACTGTATTCTGCCTTCATTGCTACAGCTGCACCACGCCCCTAGGTGGGTACTTCGCACTGAACACCTTGTGGTCAACGATGGTGGAGGCGAAGACGACGATGACAACAACACCGCCAACGATCTATCGGGAGTGTCTCTATGGCCTCTATTGAAAGCTTCGTCCTGAATGTCTTCAACCTTTTCCCCAAAAGCCGGCCCTGGAAGGTCTCCCCAGCTCCCAGCGCTTCGTCGCCTCATTCTTTTCGGAAAACTCCCGGGCATAGTTTCCCAACGTTCCTCCCCCGTAGGAGACGAGGTGCTCCACTGGGTGATGCGCGAACTTTGATTCCTCATTCGACCTAGCCACTACATCCTCGGTCTGCTGCAGCTCGAAGATTTTTTCACTCTAGAAAGGTAGTTTGTGCTCACCTGATGAAAACCTAGGTATGTTTCAACTGTGTGCGACGCGAAGAACACTTCTCCATCACACGTAAGAATTAGAAGAAATCCATTGAGGGCCTGAAACGAGAAGAAAAGAAAAAACTTACTTCATAAGTTAGGTCCATATTCCTCTCTTTTATCAGCGTTTTCCACTGATATCCGAGATTATGCGCCTCGTTAGCGAGATGCAGAATTATGGTCGCATTGAAGTTGAACTCCCTTGAGATTCAACCTCATCTACCCTGGAGCCCCCGGGGAATCCCAGGAGAAATATTGGTCTGTTGGTAGATCACGAGAGCGATCTGATTAATTATTCATTACCGAGGTCTTGATTGCAATCAACGCTGCCAACACTCGGACAAAATGTCACCGGACAAAATTGTCGCGCACGGCAGCATTCGCAAATCCGCATTTCATTAGGGTGAGCATTGACAGTCGTGCTCAGCATATTGATCCAAGCGTCGGATGTGCATTGTCATACAAGTGTACGTTGTGGATGAACGAACGGCGCCCGGCCGGATGCACAGGAAGACGACGAATTCTGCGGCGGACGGACGGGCTAGTGTAGGGGGAATGTCTGCGTTTAGTCTAGGGCCTCACCCCCTTTCGTAACGAACGGCGGTTTCGTCAGGCGTCCCTCGACGTCCCCGACATCCCCTTCCCGTCAGAGGTCTCTACACTCCGCTCCGTCCCGAGCATTTGCATAAAGGGCCCATTAGGCAGGCGGCCAGTCTGGGACACAGACAGCCAGCCAACCAACCGGCCAGTTCAGTCATGGAACAAGGCCACAGGTGAAACGCACGTGGTCACTTTAGAACAAGTGCACATGTCAAGTGAAATTGTTTCATAGCGCTCCCTAATCGACAGCGGCGTCTATGGTCGACCACCAGAGGCCTGGACCGAAGCTACCCCGGCCCCAAAACTATGATTTGGAGCCCTCCGAAGGCCTCAACGAGCCGAACAGGGACGGAAATGTTCGTTTTGAGTGAATTCGAGTCGGGAGACATCTTTGCGGTTTTCCGAGCCCATTGGGTGTATTTTTCTCCGTCGAGGGACCGTATTACGAGCGATGACACGATGCATTGTTCGTAAAGAACGCAGGGGTCTCTCTCGTTGTATCACAAGCAGAGGGTACCGCGCTGGTGGCAGCATTTGGGTTCGCTCGACTCCGGACCAGATCAAGGCTGGGTCGATGTTGTCTTCGAAGCTCACGCCATGCGCTCATTCTTCGTATTTGATCACTCGTCCCCCCTTCGTTGCCTCTGCTGCTGCCGTTATGTGTCCTCCGAGTTGGACCCAAAACGCTTGATGCCTTTCGGAGGACCGTGGAGACTGGCTGGAGCGTAATAGTTTCGTTATTTGTTTGCTCGCCTTCTGCTTGCCTACTCGGTTGGCAATTGCGCTGCACAAGTATGGCCCATACAACACACAGCGACGCACGGGCAAGTCTCACAAGTCGATCGACGAGCAGCAAGCCAAGCTGTTCGTTTCGGTTCTTTTTGTTCTGCGTTGAGAAGTCGGAACGCACAACTCCGAAACGCGATGAATAATCGATCCGGGCAGCGACGGTGCGGCATCGTCTTCTGCGGAACCGACCCGAAAGGCTCTCGACGAACGCCCCAGCAACCGATCAGGAATCAAACTGTCATGCTTTCGACTCGAATGTTGTCTTGCAGCGACGGAGAAGGGAAATTGATGGAAGGACCAACGTTTTCTGTCTCGACATACGAGGCACGAGTGCTGCGAAGAGCATTCTCTTGGAAGATCCTCGCCGTCATCGTCGTCCAAGTCCCCGAATTTACGGAGTTTTTCAGACTCTATTTGAGAAGTACGGTTCCTCTGATTCAAGCTCTCCGGCAAAACGCTGTCGAAGCTGTGAAATCTTCGAAAAACCCAAAAGCCGTGCAGAAGCCTCATTTTGAGAAGGATCGATCCGAACACGGTCCTATGCGCAGTCCTGATTCATCCTACCATCGTGGGTTGTAGTCCTGGAAGCGGAATTCCAGGACAGCGAACAATGTCCTGTGAGGCACGGACAAGGAAAAAGGACGGTCTTCGAAAATTTCGGCGACGGTCGCCCAGGATCCGATTCCTTGTCGGAGAGCTGTCGTGGAGCCGCGCAAACAACAAAGATGTCTGTACTTTTGAGAACGACGCGGGGGCGAGAACAGACGGACTCAGGGGAACGTAGAAAGAAGAGGCAGTTTAGTGTAATAGGCGAGCAAGCGAGCGGGTGGGCTGGCAAGCGGGCGGGCGGGCGAGCAGAAGAGAACCGGCGCCGTTCTGATGATTGTGGTCTTTTACTCCCACCCACAGCCGGCAATTTGTTTTCGGTCTCGAATATCTCTCGCGGGCCTTCTTTCGCGCAGTTTTGGAACGTAGGTTTGAATTTGCATTCGAGGCCGGTCCGTTTTGGTCTGAGGTTACTATGTTCATCCCACCCGTAGCTCACTTGATGTTTTAACTCGCACCCCGTCTATCCTAGGAGACGGCGTGGGCCGGATCTTGGGAAAATTTGAAAATCTGGAGCACTGGGCTCAGGAAATGGAATCTCCTTCCAACTTCCGGGCAGAGGCTCTTTTCCAATGTTCGCCACAAGCTTTCTCAGTTTCTCCGCGAGGTTCCTACGCAGCGATCTGGGTGACTTTGCGGCTGACTTGTCATAATGAGAGTTGTTCCCATGGCGGCCGCCTCTCGCCTCCTCGCGATCCTCTCCACCAGCCACAGCCACTGGCTTGCAGTATCCGAACCCTTAGGACGGAGCAAGAGGGTTTTGGGGTGTTCTAGGGGTATTCTCAACCGAGCGACCAAGCTGCCGAGCGAGCGGCCAACCAAGCGACCTGCCTCCGAACAGCCAAGACAGCAAGTCAGAGCGAGGAACAACTTTTTGCAACAAAGCCGTTTCTATGGCGACTCCTTTCATTGGGTGGAAGCTCGGTTTGCACATTATGCTTCGAAATCTATTTCCCTCTCTTCTAACACTGGAACCCGAGTGAACGAAACCCGAGACTGACCACTTAACCACTGTTCCAAATCTACGACAATACATTAAAACTTGTGCCTTGTCATGCGATATCACATCACGAGGTACTCGCACATGTATCATGTGGTACACGTACCAGGACGCTGGTTCATGCAAGAATTCTCCACATGGACTCAATTCGCTTACCTGAAGGATGAGATCTCCCTCCACTAATGACTCGATGTACATCATGTCCCGAGTTTTCGACTGATGTAGTCCACTCAGCGACTGAGATGCTGAAAAGAGAGATCCTGAATGAGTTCCAGTACTGAGGTGAGTTGTTTCAGAGAATCCCATCCAACCTGTGGATGATTCAATTGCAATGACGTCATGACGTTCACACGGGAGTGCCGCATCCTAGATAGATTTCTGGTATGTCCATATGAATAGCATTAGGAATAGCACAAAGATCGCACGAGAGAATAATATATTATCAACAGATATCGATTGAGAATAACAATATTCAGAATAATGAGTGCAATATCTTCGGATGATGTGGTTGTCCATTTTTGGTACGTCATTTCCGAGTTCCGAGGCGTCGGCTTGGTCACTGTCGAACATCACAAGCTCTGTCATGGTTTCGACGAGCTCGTGCCAGCATTATGACGCGATCGACGTGCGCCGAGTTCTCCGCGCGTTAGTTGTTCTCAGATAATGACGTCCGATGATTTCATGGACTCGTTGAGGAGAACGACAACTTGTTTAATGGAAAGCGCACTCTTTTAGACAACGTCGGCAATGGGGTTGGCAAGGCGCAAATCCTCCATTTTGAAACCCGTGCTTCCATTAGCTTGAATTATTCATACACAGCGGGAGCCGCTGTCTTGCATCTGAGAGACAAAGAGAGAGAGAGAGAGAAGGACTGGGTCTCTCCTTAACTTCAGCACCCGATTGGAGCACTGAGCCTTGAAATGTCTGTGAATTCGTCGGGTGCAATATTCGTGCGCTACGATTTCCTGACGAATTCAGCGTAGCCTGCGTAGAGTCGCCTCTTGTTTCGGAATGTATATCGGCTGTTGACATTCTCCGCGGACTCGAATCAATTCATTTCCATGTCGATTTCCATTAGAGCGAGTTTTTTTCGCACTCCGCCACATAATGGTCCTGACACACATCGCCGCCACGTAGTCATCAGCTTTAGCTTGTTCCGTTAGAGCAGTGTAGCGGTGCTGTCTACTCGCGTACAATGGAGCATCTGGGGGACCAAGTTCAATTTGACGAGCTAGACAACACCACCTCCTTCTCACGGAATGCCTCTCATTCGTTGCGTGTGTATGGATCTGATTTTCCAAGTTTGATACAAGCGACCAGAGAGAGGATTCAGTCCAATCGAGTCAGCGCACGGAGTAGGCATACGCGAGCTCTCATCATCGATTCAGCAAGTTTTTATATAGTTGTCACCCTGCGTGGAGTGACAGCTAGACGTGGACGACGGATTTCATGGATTCGATGGGTTCTCACGAATGGTCTCGCGATGTCCTCCACGCTCTCCACCGCGTTTAGAAGTCACGGCTTCAAACGGGAAAGCCGTTTCCGATTTCGGAATCAGGAAAGATTTTTTCCAGGGGCTCAAACGACGATCGCCCAAATTCAGCCTCTAGTCGAAGGAGAAACCGATCCTGTGCAAACAGGATCCAGGACGACATGAAACGAAGGAGACGAAGACGACAACGACGGCAATGAGGTTCAAAGCGGCTTCAAAGCACGTCCTCCCGCACCGTTCTCCCAATCTTTGGTAGGTCGTCGTCGTCGTCGTCATCGTCATTGCGCCGGTGATGGTGGTGGTTGAGGTTCAGGAGAAGGAAGGAAGCTGTGCTCCGGCAGCAGCAAGCGGAGCTCATGGCCGGATCGCGTGCCCGCCAAAATTCAAAATTCGACTTTGGTTTCCCTCGCTTCCCAAGGAGATATCTGTCTGTGGACTCCTCTGTCAGTTCTTCTTCCTTTCCTCGTCACTCCAGGCATCTGAATTGCCGGTGGTTGCTTCCACCCCGCCGCTATCCTTTGCTTGTTCTTCTCTATTTCGAACCGCAACGGGAATGACGTCGTATTCTCAACAAAGGAAGCAGAGGAACGAATCTTCGAATACCGACGACAGCGATAGGTTGCCGGAGACTGGAGCGGGAACCGCGCAGTTGCCTCGAACGAGAAACGGAAGAATCCCAATCCGCTCGGCTCGGATTTTGCGACGGATCGAAGAAATCGGCGAAGGCGCATCATGAGAAGTTCCCACCGATCGGGGGAAGAGGACAGAGATAGCTTCAAGCAGAAGTTCCGCCGCAAAAGAGATAGGGAATGACTTCTTGTTGTAATTTTTCTCTGCTCGGCAGATTGATCGTCGCTGAGTTCAGTGGAATTGACCGCTGGCGACGATGTGAACCAGGTAAAATATTTCGGCTGCTAATAAGTCCGCAGTGAAGCAAAACAAGAGCTGTTTGTAGCTTAGCGCTTATCTTCGTTACTCCGATAGTGGAGTGTTAATCGACCTTGTCGTCGTGGAGGTTTTTGGTGTTGTTGTTGCTCCTACGAGGAGAAATGAAACGGCTGAGAAAGTCACAGACTACGCAGCGCAAAAGATGAACATCGGTTTTGAGTTCCCATACTGTGGGTGTGGTTTACTTCGATACAAAAACACAAAGAAGATACACACGGAGATCAGTAGCTAAAGTCGGTTAGCGAGGCTGCCAGCCAGCCAGCGACTCAGTCAGCCGGGCAGCCAGCCGGCGAACGGCCAAAAGAACGATAACGCCGACAACGATCCAAAACACCGCTGATAAGGCAGCTCGTCGAGAGATAACACCGGAGTCAAATTGATAGAAATTAATGCGCTCCAACGGCGACAATCAACTGCTAGCAAAGACCCGAAGATTGATGCTGATGCCTTCTGAAATGCGCGCATGCTGCTCTTGGAGTGCTCGTGTTCACAGCTCGAATAATCCCTCCGCAAGAATTACCCCGAAATGACGGAAAAACGAGGAGCGGAATCGAAACATGGGAAAAGGAAGGGAAAACGTAAGGAATAGACATCAACAACGATGAAAAAAACTCTTTCTCGCTCCCCGTTGCTCTCGTTGATGTCGGCACAGCAGTGTTTAACGACTGTGCATGATGTCTTGCTCACCGCCGCGCCGCGGAGTTCGGCCAGCCAACGGACCAGTCAGGCGGTCAAAATGGCTCAATTTCCTCTCCGGTAACCCCTGGGTGCCCCTTTGTTGTCCCCCGCCGGCGGCCATTTCTCGCAGCCCCCGGAAACGAATAATATTCGGACAGACCCCGCTCTCTGATGGAAAGTCGGCCTTTTTGGCAACATTACCTCCGCCTCCCGCCCTCACCCCGTCCCGCTGCCCGACGACGACGACGACGAAAAGCTTGCTCGTTGGGTGCCTAGGTGACTGGCTGCCGGAATGCACTAATGGCGACTGGGCAACTACTACTGACCGGTAACTGTTGTTGTGATGCTGGCTTGGTTGCTCTCTTACTTGAGGCCATCAGCAGGGGCAGCGGAAGGGGTGGACTGACCATGAGTTAGGGACGCCGTGCGGCTCCGGTCACTAGCGAACCGACTACAAGCTTAGCGGCCGCGATGATGGAGCTGGACGCTGACAATGTCCGCTGACTAAGTAGTGTCCCTAGCGGGTCGGCCGCCCCATATTTTGCGGACTCCCCCGTGCCGACATCAAAGCAAGCAAGCGAGCTCACTACCGGGCGAAAGCGGACGAAGAGAGAGAGAGAGAGAGAGGAACCCAGTGCTCTGCCTTCACCGAATGGATCTGACTGTGCCATTGGGAGCTATTATTCCGCTGTGTCGGCTCAGCTAGAAAGCCATCTCTCACTCACATAATGCGCCCCTGCAACCAATGGGGTGGCAGCTTTGCGTTTCGCTATCTTCCCGATCCGAGTCCCCCATCCACAGCCGTCTCCTTCCTCTGCTATCACCGTCTTCCGAGACGTACATCATCGAGAACTAAATTTTCCCCGCAAAATCACGATTTTTCGAAAATCTTCCCGTGCAAAAATTCTGAATTTTTGAGAAGTCGAGTGCGAAAATTCTGAATTTTTGAAAATTCGAGCGCGAGGATCGAGAATTTTCGGAAAAAAGAGCGGAATTCAGAATTCAGAGAAGACGGGACGGCAAATACGATGCTGCTTCCAGCATTCTTCCGCTGTAATTTCCCCTCTTTTTTAACCCTCCCTGCCGCCTCACCGGGTAGTCCTGTTCGTTCTTAGTTAGTTCGTCGTCGGAGACGAGTGAAAAGAATCCTGAGGAGATTATCAAGGTTCGTGACCCTCGTGAGTCACCGACCGGGTCTTACCCTCCCATCGCTCTCCTCGTTACAGTCCTTCTCCTCCACCTTCGCAGACAGCCTGCTTACCTGTCTGCGAGCCTGCCTGCCTGCCTGCCTGCCTGCCTGCCTGCCTGCCTGCCCGCCCGCCTGCTCGTCCGTCGGGTAAGAAATGTTGGCTGCTACGCTGAGGGCGAACGGGCGGCCGCCAAGCCTCGGCGAGCTCGATTCCCGCTTTCCTGCTCCGAGCGAGCTGGAGCAACCCGCCGCCAGTCAGGCTGCCGCAGCACCACCAGCTTCGAAGTAGAAGAAGACGAAAAAGTCTTGCCGGCCGACAAGAGAAGCCGGGGGTCTGTGGTGCTGTGCTCCACCTCGCCTCACCTCGGGGCTTGCCAATCGATGCGGCTCGCTCTTGCTCCCTATCTATCACAGACACTTTCTGATTATGGCAGCATGCCCCCACAACCCAGACCAAAAACTCGGCCCGAAGCGGCCAACTTTCCTTGGGAGGAACAAGGATACGGAAGGACCGACGGACGGAGGGTCTAGAGCAAAAATTGGGACGAACCACACTCTGTCTCAGATTCCCGAGACTGAGACCTCGGGTCCTGGGTTCCGAAAGTCTCGGGAAGTTTCCGAATCTTGGGAAGTTTCGTAAGCCAGGCTTTCTCGAAATGTTCTGGAAGCGTCGAATTGGTTCGCATGGGATTTCTCGTGAGAAGTTGTTCTCAAGTGTTGTTTGTTTCGATGTTGGGTTTCACGAGGCCAAATATGACAACGGGCTCGTTACTGGTCGTCGAACCGCGCGATCGGTTAGCGCCGCGAGTCGAACGAAGCCAGCTGAGGAAAATCGATTGGAGAATCGAGCCACGGCTGAGTTCACCCGTCCAGGCAGGCAGCAAGCAAGCAAGCGACCAACCAACCGCCTACCCGACCGACCGACTCAAAGCGAGGGCCTCCCATCTTTAGCACACTGGGAACTAACTCTATGGAGCCTGTACGAGCATGCGATTCCGGCGCAATCATACAGGACGACGAGTCGGATCGGCAGAACTACGCATAGGTATAGACTCGCAGCTCGGCAGACAGGCGGACGAACGGATGAAACAGCGGACCGACCGACGAAGAGGAACAGAGCATGCTTCAGGAATATACCCATCACCTCACAGCGAATCGCGGAGCTCTCACGCCCCCTCGACCCCAGCGAACTGTGAAAAACACAAAACCTATTACGCAACTTGTAACGACGACTATCGACGTCAACCCAGTCGTTCTCGATCCCGCCACTGGAGAAATACTCAAAATCGTCCGTTTCTCGAGATCACCGAGCTCGGATGCTCCCTTCGGAAATGTCCTCCCAGGATTCTTTCTAGCTCTTTGTCCTTGTTTCAACAGCTGTCGGTCGACATTTCTTTCTTCAACCGTTTTCCCGCATCAGGGAGACTGAAAACGGTTTCCCGGGACACGGGAGAAGGACAAGACACTCCAAAGGAGGAATCAGGAGGGTAGCAAAGAAAAGTTCCTGAATATTCCGCCCGAGCTTGAAGGAGGTTTTAGGAATGGTTCGGGACGGCGAATCTCGCGCATGAGCTCCCGATTAGGCTAATCAGATGTTGACTTGCTCGCTTGGTTGGATTGTTATGAAGCGTGGAAAGTTGTTTGAAACCATTCAGCCGTTCGTGGAGCTCATGGTTATCGACCAATCGAAGCGTTTTGTTCGTTTGAGATAAGCATCGCCCGATTGTTGTACGGCCCAGACTATATTCACGCGGAACTTTTCACCCCCTTTTTGCCGACGTGGCTCAAAAACCCTCACACAGGTTACCTCTGACGCGGACCAAGCGAGAATCATCAAAGAATGTAAATATATTTTGTTTCTTATTGCTCCACCGAATTTTCCCTTGCGGTCAGTCTCGGGTGATGACATCCTGAGCACCGAGAGGAGCGTCACTGTTCTCTTGGCTGGGGGAAGAAGCAGCAGACAAGAAGGATTGAGCGCGATGAAAAGAACGGGAGGACCAAGCTTCCCTATAATCTCCGCGGATTGTGCCAATTTGAATGATTTGGAGACGATCGCTTGGAACAGACGCAGCGAGCTTCGTCGAATGCTGTTTCAGGCCGCGAGAGGAGCCATTAACGCATTCCTGCGTCTCTAGTGCAGTCGTCACCGTCGTCCTCGGTCGACGTCGAAGCGGCCGGCCGTCGTCCCTCGGAGGAGCGGCATTGCGTGCGTCCAGGGGGGCGTACCATAACAACTATTACATGTCCGCTGGCTAGATGGCCGGATCGGCGGCGAACAACAGCAGAAAACAGCTGGAGCATTTGAGAAGCAAGTGACTCCCGATCGGATTGATCCAGATCATCATCATCATCATCATTGACGTCAGTTAGGCTTGAACCAGATCACCGTCGTTTGAATGATGATGGATAGATCCCCTCATCACCCTTCTTCTCTCCTGTCCCCTTGGCATTGCTCGGTTCTCTTCCCTCCCTTCTGCGGAAAATGTGGTCTGAGCTCATCCAACTCGTGGAAATCGAGAAAAAAAAATCGAAAACACATCCGATTCACGGGTTTTTTAGAAGCACATAGTCTGAAAAATATCAGCAAAACATCCGAATCTCCGGGACATGCCCGAAACGACCATTCTCGTCGATTTCCGCCTTTGCTACCATTTCCGAAAGCGTTTGCAAGCCTTTCGGGGCCCTGACTCCCTCCGAAAACCTCGGAACACTTTTTAGGAGAACATTTCGTCGGTCTCTTGCCCTCGAGAAAAAAACTCAGTCTTCCCTTCGTTCAACTCGCTCGGAACAAACCCCCTTCGTCGCTCTCTGCAAAACTGTTCATTCCATCGAGTTCAGAAATATGCGCTTTTGGGTGGTTTTAATCATTACGAAGACGACCACGACGGAGAGAAGAACGAAAGGAAGAAAGAAGAAGACAGGCACTGCGAGCCCGGGGAATAAAAGAGAGGGAAGGAAGGGAGGAAACGACGGCGACAGGAGCAGATTCCTGACAAATTTTCGAGAGAGCATATTTCGGTCTTTGGATTGAGGAACATTTGCCGCTCCACTGTTGCTCCTGTGCGCTTGACCGTTCGTCCTGCCATCGCTCGCTGATTTGTTCGCTCTGCGCTTCTTTTCTCTGGTTGGATTCGAGTGCCGTGAGGAAATCTTCAGACGAGCTTTCAAAAGTTTTCCTTCCGTCAGCGTTTTGTCCTGCTGGGTTGGTGACTGGCTGGCCGGTGGGCCGACGACGACGACGGCGCTCTCGTGGAAACGACAGAGCAGCGCTAGATTGTGGGAAACCGACAGACGCAAGAGATTTTGTCAACGTCGGTCGTTGGGAATCTTTCGAGACGCGCATTGTTGCTTTCAAATCAGCGAGCAAACGAGCGAGCGAGCAAGCAATGATGGGCGACATCAATCAAACCAACGCAAAAGAGGAATACACTGAATTCAACCGACGAGTGCAACAAAGTTTCCATGGTAGACCATAAACGATGACATGGTCGGTTTTCAGGAAGGGCAAGTCTAGCTCCTTCCGGCACCAGAGGTCTGGGAGAGACAATTTGCGGTGTGTTTTGGGCTAAGCTGGTCCATGCAACATCTTCCAGAGTAGCATTCACCATGTTTCTGCGACCGGTAACTCCAAGAATAAACCAGGATTTACGAGCTCATGCGGACCTTGTTTGAAACTCTGCGGAGCGTTTTACGTCACATCTGACAGCGATGAGCATAAGTGGGAAAGAAAGCTAATAAAAGAAATCGCCAGAAAACCCGACAAAACACTTGGTTTTTCACGTTCTGAGGTTTCCATTTCATCTGGGCGCGGCAGTTTTGCCCGTGTGTGTGTGTGTCCAACGCATTCTTCTCCCCACTCTTCACGTGAGCAAACTCTCTTGGTAACATGGTCAAGCAAGCGAAACATTCGTCGACTCGCTCTCAGTCGAAGGATGGAACGGATAGAATGGACAAAAATCGTTCACGTTTTGACGGACGCTTGGACATGCGGACGGACTCGTAGTAGAGGTGTTGCTGCCGCAGCCGGCATCAGGGAGCGAGCCACCGTCGCTTTGACTGAATCATGGAATTCAAGGAGAGAAAAAAAAAACGAGAAAAAATGAAGTATTGTTCGAAATTTAACAATGGATGGAGTTTCCTGCGTTTGTTACTGCCTGGCCCCCAACAACTGCCAGCACCAGCACCAACGCCGCCACCCACGGCACTTCAACGGCGTTTTTTGAAAGCCTGTGAGCCCCAAGGTCTCGCTTTCGGTTAGCCTCGACGTAGATCTCCGGTCGATTTTTGGAACCGATGTCAATGTTTTCCAAAACGCATAAATTCACAGAAATTCCCCGGGGCTGCATATTTTTCGACGCTCATAATGCCTGCGGTTGGAGGGGCAACTATGGCCAAAAGGTGGGCGCGGGAAAATTCAAAATTGGCGCCCAGGGCCCCTGTGAGCTCTTGCCCTGTTTCCGGATGGAGATCCGGCGGAAATTTTCAATCGTCTTGTTCATGAATGGCGATTTCCTCCAGATTCTCATCGTATTCCGCCGATTCGTTTCGATCTCTTTTCGATGTTCTTCATTCATTCCCTAAACGTTCTCGTTTAGCATTGTTCGCTGCTCGTCTGGCTTGGATGCTACCGGGATCATGAATCTTCTTTATACGAGAGTGAATCTCACCGTCGATTCGCCTTCTTCTTCTTCTCCTACTTCATCGTCATCGTTGTTGTAGTGGTCGTCATCAAATGAGTGAGTTAACAGAGCGTCTAATCGAGCAATCTTGATCCGGCCGCGAACCCGCTCGCTGGCTCGCTCACCAGCTGCTCTACAAAAGACTCTCGACAGATCCAATCTGGCCAGCACAGGAATCTACCAACCAACCAACCCACCAAGCAAGCGAGCACCCAATCATCCAGATGAGCCGCCTTCATTTTGTTCTCTTGTTCTCCTGGCGCTCCTCTGAATCCTCGAAGGAGCTTAATGACGTCCCTGAACGTCCCAAGTTCATCAAACTTCGGAAGAATGATGTTGTGGTACCAAAGTCGGAACTTCCACTCACTCAGAGAGTTTTCCATCACGCGGCAATCAACAAACTTCGTCTGAAACTTTTGCTGTCTCGGAATTATCGTTTGCCCTCTGTGACGGATCCGGCGGGCAAAGATTCGAGTCCCGGTTGCAACATATGAGCCCCAATGACGGCTTTCCCGACGTAACTTACAAGTACTCCCAAGATTTTCTCTTTCTCTCTCCCCGGGGTAAAGACGGGTCGGTGATGTAATGATGGACAATCGGGAAACTTGAGTTCAAACGATTCACTGACCGAGGCTGGAGGGTTTTCAGGGTCTCTGAAGCCGCTCCGTGGTCGTCGATCGCTACATGACCTGCACCGATGATCGAAGCCCTGCTCAAGAAGTTCGACATATCCACGGTTTCGTATCAGGCCACAAGACTGCGGCGAGATGATCTCACGACGATTGACCAGAGCGCTGGCGTTGCCGCTCACTAGCTAGCTCAAATGTAAAAAGTCATCTGGGAAGGCTCAACCATGATGGTATAGATATCGGTCCGTCGGTCGGCCAGAGGTGATTGAGCCCACATTGAGTATTTGCCTCTGAACGGACAAGGTCGTGATGTCAAAGATCAGCGCATCCGCCAGCATCGGTGTCTCGGCAGGGCTCATCGGTGCCGTTGATGATGAGCACCTGGGAATCAGTCGTATTGCTCTCGCGTCTCCGATTAAACTTCGATTCATCATTCGACGAGAACCGCAGACCGAATCATCTTGGTCTGCCCTCGCTCGTTTGTCCGTTCTTCAGTTTGCTCTCTGCCACACGTCGCGCCCAGTGAACTCCCGATTGGACCTTGAACTTGTGCGAACGGAAGCGAGCGAGAGCGGGGAGTGAAATCTACGACTTTTTGTAGATTTAAAGTGCGCGGCTTCGAGTAGAGACTTCAGGGTAACCAGGGTTTAGGACACTAGGGCCATGACCGAAACGCGCAGTCCACGGAAAGCATGTAAGCTATTGAGTGCTTGTCAGCGGGCCGAATGGGTAAGGCTATCGATCGGAGCACGATCGAGAGATCGCCGAAGGTATCAGTCAAGTGGGAGAAAATGAGGCTCTGCTGATCCAGAAACCCATCAGATCGAATCCATGAACCGGAGCTGTTGGATTCAATGGTTCGTGGATGCGATCGACTGATGTGCCTAGACATTTGACTTCGTCGGGCAGTATCCCTCATTCGGAAATTTCCCGCTTGACAAAAGCAATCCCTCAAACCACAGTTCCCAAACTCTTGGAACGAGGGTTCCGCCGAACCTCTCGAGTTTCCCCCGAAATTCGCTTCTGATATTGTCTCTGTAACCTCCTCGGTCGTTTTCGTACTTTCCGCTCGCTATCATCTCCATCAGATCGCCCGGCTGTTATCGTCGTCCTGCGTCTGCCGCGCCGGGCGCTTCAATCATTTTTCAACGGGTTTCCAATCAAAATTGAGAAGAAGAAAAACTTTCAAAGAGCCGAGCTCTACGAAGCGCTGTCTGAGTGTATTGACAACAGTAGCAGCCCTAACGGGAAACGAGGTTTTGAAGAGGACTTTTTTTCGTTCGCTGTGTCTCTTTCGAGGCGGGCTTTGCTGTAGATCGATTGATTGAGGTAATTTTTTCGTATTTTTAGGCTTCGAATTCGTCAAAGTAGAGAAAAGGTGCATCAAAAGACCAAGCGAATCACTTCTTTGTGGACCCAACACAAAACAAGTGGACGAATAGGACGATTGATAGCCCATGTGACAGCGACGTTCGCTCGGTCAGTCAGTCAGTCAGTCATCCAGTCGATGGTGTTTCGCTTGGTTCTTCTTCTCGATATTTGACAGCTGCTCGAGGCACCCATAGCGCTAACCAGAGTTACGTTGGACCGTGTTCGATTTTTTTTCATCGGGACAACGGACGGGGTAACCGACGCCATGGCTGGAGACATCTCTCCGATTGAGTAAATGCCTGAACTTGAAACATTCGCTGGTGCAGAGCACGTCTTATGAAGCGAGCTGACGCTTGAAGAGTCTGTAATCAGGGCATCAACGCCGCGCCGCGCCACTCGTGGCCGTGCACATCTCAATGGAAATCGTTCAGAGCGGATTCGAATCGAAACCTCGAATCGAGTGTATCTAGTCCCGGCAGCCACGGCTGATCTCTTCAACACAGCCGTCTGAAGCAGAGGTGTCCAAAGCTATAATTAGGGGGTCCAAAAATCGGAGGGGCCCTTTTGAGGTTACAACTCTCTGCATAGCCGCACAACCGGTACAATTTACTCTACTCGTCGACGACTCCCGAATCAGTGGAGAGACACTGAGGTCGCCGCGTGCTAGGAATTCAGATCCGTAGAATGCGAGCGTGAAGAACACTCGGCAGTGGTTTTCTCCTCAAATTCCTCCTTCGAGGACACAGACCGTCACCGAGAATCACCGAAGAGGTTTTATGCTTGTTTGGTATCTCGCAAAACGGACCATAGCTACGGACCGACGAGCTCAGCCAAAACGTAGAAAATATTAGTACCCCGTATAAAAAACAAATGAATATATTCTACAAGTTCGCAGCCGGAGGTCGACGGAGTGCCAGTAAGTATGACTCTCGAATACCGCCGGGTATCGAAGATACTCAAGTCGGTATTGAAGGTACTGTTGGCATCCAAGTACCATGCTTCGGTAGGCAGGGCTCACTGTGCGAGGGAATGGTAGCTCTCAGGAAGTACCCTGACATATTTCCGTACCCATTTCCACGCGATTTTCTTTCCTTGTCGAGGTACATGTGATGGCATGTCTGCCCACTTTCTCGACAAAAATTACCAAGTTTCCCCGGCCTATTGTTCCTAGAGCTGGAAGGACTCTTGGCTCAAGGTGTATGTTCACCGCGGAGCGATCGCGGTCCCCTTTGGCAGCTGCAAAGAAGGCACATTCCCTCTCGTAACAGCTCTCTTTCAACGGAGCAACCATTTGTGGGGCGGTTGTGGGAGGATCTTGGAACCTCCTTCGAGATATTTTTATCCATATCTGACGCCGCCGCGCCCCCCACCCCCACATCCCCAATCCCCATTTTCCCTTCGTCCCTCACTGTTCCCAGCGAGGTTGCCATCGGTCTACATGCTATTGCCGCGACCGGTGCCAGCGGCGGTGGTCAGAGAAAATACGACAGGCTGTCCGCGAACAAGCTGTCGCGTTTGTTCTCCCTCATCTCTCGCGAATCTCCAGGTTGATGCTGGGAGCTCCGCGGAAAACTGGTTTTGTTTCTTCTTCGATACAGACGGTGCAAAAAAGAACTCCTCGCCGATCTATCGATTGCAGCTTTATCTTCGTCGATATCGTTCTAAAACCGGCAATAGTGTTTGATTCAGTCCTCGCAAAACGTTTCCTTTACGTGTTTCTTCTTTTTGTGTATTCGTCCTCGGCGTCTCGTTCCTTCTCCACGTCTTCTGACATAATTGCCCTCGTTAGCCGCAGCTTCGAGGTGGTCATAAACACATCATTTGCCGCCGGCCAAATTCAAGTTCATTAACTCCGACGCAGGGTAACGAAGGGTGGCAAACGCGGCAACCCCGCTCTACCTTCGCAACGTCCGCTCCCAGCTCGGTTTCCAGCTGAACGTTTGATTTTATGAGAAACTTTACGACTTTAAGCCAACGCCAATGACGAAGAGGGTCGCCGCCGAAACGATGGCACTCCCGAAAACTCGCCGTAAAAACTCGCTGTTTTCACGTCGCAACGCTGTCTCTATCGGCGAGAAAAGATATCTCCGCAATGTTTCTCTCAACTGCAGGCGAAACGAAAAGAAACACGAGCCTGTCTTCTGTATCGTCCGTGATCTCTTCTGAAGAATCGGAATCTCTTTCAGGTCGAAGTTCTCCGTCGAATTTCGGAATGATCTGATCGAATGTCGGGCAGACGGTGATGAGCTCACTCAGGTTTTCCTGAAGTTATTCCACGCACTTGCGCTGCAGGCGACTGGGCTACCTTCAGATGTTGAAGTTGAAGTTCGGACAGGCCTCATCGATGGAAGCTGCCGTGGAAGCACGCATTTATCGGATTTTGAGGAGCAATCGGATCAGCGCTCAGATGTCGATCGAAACTCGGGGATTTGAAATTGAGCTCAATTTATGGTTGAGCCAACGATGGCAATAACGAACGGATTTACGTCAGAGAAGAACACAAACGAGACGCACTGCGAGGAATCTTCTGCAAACACAATCATCTCACAATCATAAACATACTCTCCGCAGTGATCTTGACTCCGCGGCCTTGAATAGAAGGTCGAAAACAGAACACAGAGTATAAATGTTGATATTATGATTCCGTTCCATTATTTTCAGCGTCCATTACGGCGCCAATGCCTATTATGTCGACGGAGACGCGCATGAATCGCGTCCACACTTCGCGTGGGTGTTTTACTGTTTGCCACAAAACAATGGCGGACGGCAACCAACGAGGAGATATTTGAGCTAAGACGACGATGATTGTGACCAACTCACCTTGAAAGTAGCTTTTGGTTCGGAGATAGGAGACAGACAACCGGAGAATAGACAGCTTGTCGAGTTTGGACAACACACTTTGATCGAAAGGTAGGAGGGAGGCGAGCGTGTCCAACTCGGCGTTCAGTCTCTCCCGGTGTCTTTTCGAAGGATTTGACTTCGTCTGTTGTGGTGGAGGTTGCGTCGAGCTCAACGAGCTCAACGTTGTGCCTAGGGACCCGCCAACGTTCCCGAGACCACCTTGCACTATCGATACGCCGCCGTTGAGACCGAGATGGAGATCCTTCACGGAACTTGCCCCCGCGTTCGGAGTCACTCGGGCACTGCGAAAGAAGGGAGAGAAAATATTAATTTTGTGTCAACCTTCTCGTTCTAAGATTTTCTCGAAATCCTCGGTAAATTTGGGTTTCTTCCCAATCAGAGCGGTTTCCTTTCGACTCGGAAGAATTCGAGTCGGATTCAGCAGAGATGGCGCAGAGGTCCAGGGCAGATTTTCGTTCTCGAAGTCGCGGAGGGTGCGTTTTCGAGATCACGGTGCGGACATTCAGGTGAACAGGCAGCAGGCGGGCGGTTGGGCATTGTGCTGACTGCACGATGGGATCTCTTTACAAAAGATATTACAACAATACTGCCGCTCCTTTAGCCTGCCGTTGTCTCCCCTTCTACTCCGGGTCCCCTTTGGTCCCTTCACATGGCAACGGCGGCAGCGGCGGCGGTGGATAGGGGACTTTGGCTGAAAGATGCCGCTAGCTCACGCAATACCCTCTGCCTTCAGCAGAGCCACGAACCCCCGCTTCCTCCGCCAGCCAGCCAGTTGGAACCCCTCGTTCCTTCCTCTCGAAACCTCCACCGAGCAAAGACACCACGCGGCGGTCTTGTTCATCTGACTTCTCTGTGGAGTCTACCCGATGGCCCGACTCAGTCAGTCAGCACTTTAGTCTCCGAACGACGCTATAGAGTTTTCCTCTTCCTCTTCCCCTTTTCCCCCTCATTCCTCCGTTTATGTTCCCGACGTCTATTTGGTCGTGAGGTCAATTTTCCACTCGTATTGGGTCGGCTGATGCAAGGGAATGAGTTTTGACATTCTACTTGACAGTTTTCCTCGAGACCTCCGAGACCTCTTCTCGCATATTATACTCGCGTAGATCCGACGTAGGTCTGAATCTCGAGAGCTCGAGCTACTGCAGTGGTCCAGGAGACATGGATGTGTCTCGTTTCCAAAAGAAATTCCACGGAAATGATCTCTGCCTCGGATCCGTGTGAAAGCAGATTTTGGTGAACGAATCCGCGCGCTCCGAAGCTGACTCAACACGCACGGAACTCGCCGCGGGATCGATTTGTAACAGTTGTGAATTTTTTTAATAAATCGTGCTTGTCAACGAACTTCTGAGGAATCGGGTGATGTGCGCGTCGCTCTGAACCGAAGCTGTGGTGCTCGTAGCGGTGGCTCCGGAGCCTGTGATGATGGCGGCCGGCCGCTTGAGCGCGCCTTGTTGAGTCTAATTTTATCGAAGTTCTCTCGTCGATGTGATGAACGGGCTCACGCTATCACCGACCAACCAAGCGCCCGACGGACCGGCGAGCGAGCGACTAAGAAACCGACCATTCTACCTGGCCTGGCTGCCTACATCAACCGGCAGGACTCAAACGGAACCAAGTTCACACAGAGAGACTTTGGGACCCCGAGTCTAATTCTGGACCTCGGCAGCCTCGGCCTCGAGTTCTCCGTGCATGCCTCGGGTTCCCCGGGTGTATCGTTGCTGCCGAATCCCATGACGGGACAGAAGCTTCTCCTCCTTCCCCCGCTAACTTTGGCGGGTGAAGAATGTGATAGTTCGAGCTCCGCGGCTCGGCTGGAAAAGTCGGAACGCGCGAGTAAGAGACATTCGAAAAAACTGCGGCAGGCGATCGGCGAAAGTAATCGGCAGTATCTGATATTTGTCTACGAAGAGCGCGGATTTTCTTGGATTTCGGGAGAAAGAAATTCTGTCTAAATTCGTCAAGAATGGCTTTCTGGATTCCTTCGTAGGACGAGGTTCCGGAGTTCCGCGTCCGCATCAATCACAATCCAGGAGATCTCTGGTCTTCTGATTGATGTCGTTGACCTACTGCGGCACCTGTCGAAACCACTGCAGTTCCACTTGTATCACTATGGACACGGTCATGATGATAGAGAGGACGTTCATGATGATTATATGGGCAGTCACGGCTTAAAATATCTGAGTGAGTCCGCCGCGGCCGGTGCCACAACCGCTTCTACCGCTGTCGGAGATGAAGGGCGTTGTAGTAATGCGTTCTGCTTGGCCACCCTCACGAAGCCCTACCACTTCACGCTCCGACTTCACGCTTTGAGCAGAAAAAAAGAACAGGAAAATGAACGATCAATGCTACGAATACTGGGGCTATTCCGATATTCTAACTTCGATATGCGATGCCGAATATTCTGGTTTAGTCTGGTCGTCGTTTCTGTCGATGTTATTCTTCTGTTCTGCTCTGCTCTTTGTGCTCACCATGTTCGGTTGGCTTTCCATTCGATTTTATGCGTCTAACCGGGATAGACGTAGTTCTTTGGGCTTGATAGAGCAAAGTTTCGCCCTGGCTCATGTCGAGCACTGGTTGATCAACGTAACGAAACTTCCGTTTCCGTACAGTCAAAGCTAGAAGGAACGAATATTCACAGGGCAACATCTAACAGTGAAGTTTGCGAATGTCGAGCAGCATACCAGGAAACTTATTATTGAGACATATCCGAGGCTCATATTCCGACGGGGTCGAGTTTGGGCGATGACAACCTCTCGAGGCGGGGCTTCTGTTGTTATTGCTCGGATCGCTGTGGCGAGAGCGATCTGAAGCAGCAACAAAAAATCGGAGTTCCCTCGGCGGAGTATTTTTTCTTGCGCCCCATTCGATGTTTACTGCATGGACGATTTGTTTCTCCCGAGGAAATGCGATATGCTTGCGCCTGCCGACCATACGATTCCCTTCTAAAAAACACGAGACCGACCCGCCTGTAAACCTCAACTAGCTCAGCTCGGACATCATGGGTTTGGTTCCAAATTGTGCAAGCTCCAAAGGTTCCGTCGGCTCTAAATCGTACCTCAATGAGCATTCCACAACTTCTTGAGCATAGCGCAGGAAAATCCGCTAAAACGGCCACCCCCCGTCGGGACTTCGATTGCCTCATCCCGAGGACTCCGGCAACGAGGACCATCCGGGCACTCGATGAGTCCAGCGCTTCAGCGAGTTATCTCATTGTTCGCTCAGGAGTCTGATACAGCAAACGAAAGGAGTGCGCAGGTGGTTAATGAGCTAGCTCCCCCACTCGACCCTTGTTGTGGCCTCGATCCCTGAGCAGACTGCGGCTCTCTCCTGCCAGCAGCTATTGAGTTGTCAACTCGACTCTGCATATCTAATTGTATGTATGCTAGCATGTGGTTTCCTCGTTCATCGCCAGACCAGCAACTCAACATCAACAAGCGATTGACAGCAAGCAGAATCTCAACTGGAGCCTCGGAAGACAAGTACCAATTTAGTTCTAATTGGTGTTGTCTTGATTCGGGAGGGTTGGTCAGTGCCCGGCCGCAGAACAGAGCAAACTCAATTGGCATGACAGCAGTGGTGTTTATGGCGAAACCTCATAAATATCCCTCGGAATCTGCACCGCAGCGACCTCGTAAACTAGGAGATCGTAAAAGGACGACAAATCACTGGGCTGTGAAGTCAGGAGATGTCGCAGGAGTTCTATTCACGAGTCCGTCCTTCCAAAAGTTCGATGTCGTCCGAATGGGGAATGTCCATCTTGGATGTCTCGGAACTCAGGAGCACAGCCCATCCGGTTCCGTATTTCTCCTTCTTTTTTTCAATCGCAAGGTGAGCCGTCGAAGAAGAAAACCACGAAGATCGGCGCTCGCCCTCGAACCAGCTGCTTACGAGGCAGAACGCGATGAGGTTGAAGACGAATTGAAGACTAGGTAAATGCTCTAGCGGTTTTATGACAGAACCTCAAACGTATGGGGCCAGAGGTCAGCGAGTAGCCATTTCTCGCATTAAGTAGTTTATGAGCGTCAAGCTCCCTGCATGCATGCCTAACAGCCTACCTACCTACCTCCATCCCTCCTTCCCTCTTTATGATGTCGTCAAGTGGTCGTCCCTTTATGTTCTGGTCTCCCGAGCACTATTAACTCAATATGAGGCTCATACCGACAAGCTCTATCTAATCACGACGCTCGACTGTTGATATATCAGGTGACAACAGAGTGTCCTGGATTCGGATGAGATAACCACAGATACCGTTACGAGCTCCGCTCGGAATGCTTCGAATGTTCTTCGTCTCGACTCCCTTTCTAGAAGCGGTAGGAGGGCAAGACCTACGCGTCTCCCAAATGACACCGCCGCGCCGTTCCGTGCAGCTATCGATTGAACATAAATCCCGGAATCCGTTCCCATCTCCCGGAATGGATTGCGCGATCCGCGGATTCGAGAAGAAGAGACTGTCTCGCAAAATCCGGAAGCGTTCCTCAGGATTCCGGAAGAGAACTCGACGAGTTATCGCGACATGTATCAAAGACACTCAAGCGGATAACGCTCGCGTGCAGCTCGAATCTCATCTCGAACCGTCAGGTTGAAAATGGATTCAATGGATTGTGGTCTCTGCTGATGTCTGTGTGAATTCGCCCGCTCACCCCGCCGATCGAAATGTTTTGCATATCTTAATTTACATCGTTATTGTGCGTCGGCTCGACCACCCACGTCCCCCATGGGTTCATACAGCGACGTTTCTCTCCGATCTGTGTCTTTTCTCTCCAACTTCGTCTGCTTTGTTATCGAAATCGCCAAACTTTGCTACTCTGTCCTCGTGTTTCCACCTTCGAACATCCATAATTGCTCAAGATGGCGCACATGGTCGTACTTCGTCGTAAGTTAGGCCTCATTCGATGGAACCCGAGGCTGTCCTCGAACCTACCATCCCTGGGAATGTTGTCCGGCTTTAGCTAGGCCGAATGAGCCAATAACCGACTGCTGCCACACGAAATCGACGCACAACTTATTCTAAGGTTAGATGGATGCCTCCATCGAGCATTGCTTGGAACAAATTCCGGAAACATGATGATCTCAAGTGCGACAATCTTTCCTTGAAGAAGGAAACTCGAGGAAATGTTCGACTGGTGCGCGGCTGAGCAATGCACTGTTCACATCTTCACGTCTTTGCGTGAGTCGCTCACGTGTCTCTTGCGTGCAAAGAAGACCGGGTCGATCGGGATGCGCGCTGCACGCACCCAGGACACGACATAGGGATTCCCCACAAGGTCACAACGTGAGCACGAATTCATCATTTGGAGAACGAACCGATCGCGCAAGAACCTTTCCGATAGCTGGAGAGAAAGTTCTTGTTAGAGAATCATCATCATCATCATCATGCGCGGAACCTCCCTGATTTGAGGTATCGATCCGAGATTTTCGCGAGCCGCAATTCGCGGTGCAAGATCACCGGTGCTCGGAACAGTCTGAGCAGCTTTTTTCGGGGATGACCGCTTTGGACTTTCTCTCGGCAGCATCCGGACTCATTTCGTGTTGGGAGGTTTCTCGGAGAGGATCGGTCTCGTAATGAATTCTCTCGGTATTGTCATGCGCCGCTGTCTCGTCCGGGACATTGTTAATCAAGTCATTGTTGGATGGATTAGACGAACAATGACGGATGCGATCCGCGCTGACTTTGCGATGTTCATCTTGTACAAACATTGTTTGTCTGACGTGAAATCCAATCGTTCACGCTCACTGAGCACTTATGCGAAGTTTTACTGAACAGTCGTCTGTGTTCGCCCGCCTTGACTCGGCTCAGTTTGCTCCGGGCTCGGTTCCCTCGCTTTCATGAAAGCGAACATGAGCCCAACTACACCAGGCCGCATAGATAGATAGATACCTCATCGCTTCGTTGGTTTGCTGTCGTTCTGTGCGTCTGCGGACAAACGAAATCGCGGACGGATGGACCGACGGACTTTGTGATGGTCGCTTGGACTTCGTGCATCACTTCGCTCGACACAACACGACGATCCCTGGATGAATACCGAGACCAGTTTCCACTGAGAACGATCGAAAGAAAATTCTAAGCCACTTCGGCAATATTTCTCTCATTTTGGCCGTGAGGTCAAGTGAAGCAACTTCCCTCACAACTTCTTTGAGTTGTCACCGTCCCTCCGACTCCAAGTGAGGGAAGTTCCCTTCTCTTTCGCAAGTGACGTCGAATCTCGATTCGGATCCATCCATCCATCTCAATCATAATTTGCTTCACCCATGCTTTTCAATCGACAATCTTCGCCGTTCTGAAAGGATCGTCATGTCGTTCGTCGAGACCATAGTCGGTCTCTGTCTTTTGGTGGTGGTCTTCTGCTTATTTCTCGTCGGCTTTTGTTTTCGGCCCTCGTTCTAATTCGTCGTCGTCGTCGTAGTTGTCTTGTGGCTAATGATGATTTGAGCTGAGGCTTCTCGGATGTAGACGAAAAGATCTTCTGACTGATTGACGACGAGGGGAAGACGCCGTCCGAACGCCGCAGCATCCACCACCACCACCGCCGCCGCCGCCGACAACGACGACGATGACGACGACAGCATTCGCAGCAAATGAAGAAAAACTTACGTAAGACCCTCCCCGAGCGTTTCTCCGTTCGTTCCCCCGACTCTTCGGATCTCGCGCGCCCGCTCCTTTGCTCGCACATAATAAGGCTGCGCTAATGATTGATTGATCGAAATGACAGACGCTGTCGTGCCGTACCGGGACCACCGCCACCAGAAGACACAAATTGTTGTTCTTTGGCCCCTCGTTGTTGCTGTTGTCGTCGTCGTTGTCGTTGTTGTTGCTGTCGTTACTGTTGTTGTAGCTTGTGCCGTTCATAATTCTCGCGCCCTGGTCACGCCACAGTTTCACCCGGATCAACAATGGTATCCCAGCTGACATACATCCAGAAAAAAAAATACTCCTTCGAGTACTGCTCTGAAAACACAAAACGCAAACTTCGCCCAAAATCCGAAAACTGCGAAACTTCAACCGCTTTGCCAGAACCACGCCAAACCCTATTTCGAACATTTTGCAAAGGTAGCGACGCATTCTTCCTTTCGTACCGTCCAATTTCACATTTCTCACATGATTTCCCCGCAATAGTAGTTTTTCCTTTTTCTCCTTCTCTCGCGTTCTCCTCCTCTGCATTCGATATTCTCCAACATTTCCTTCATTTCCGAAAAATATGAACCGAAAAGCACCCTAACAACGATAAACGGGAACAAGGGAGGCCATTAGCTAAACGTCTGTGGCAGTCGTGTGTGGACCAGTGGTGTTTTCGGATGATCTTGGACTACATCAAAGCCGTCGTCCAGAAAGGGAAGTTTGTCACCGCGGCCAAAGGAACAGAAGCCGAAATCTCGACAGAAGATTCATTAGCTCGATCCAATTCGGTCTGACGGATCGATTGCTTTTGAATTCCATACGACAAGCACAAGCAGCCGTCGGAGCGAGGAGCCTAATACCGGAGACGGGAAGGAGGCCGCCATTTCTGATTCTTCATTTCAAATTGATTCGAATCCCATCGGGTTTTCAAAATGCCAGCCCGCCAGCCAGCCAGTCTGCCCGCGCAGCCGAGAAAGCAACCGAACAGCTAGTCACTTTCTCAAATGTTCCTCGACGTACGGGGCTCACCCGCGCGGCAATGGGGGCTCACTGGCCGAGCTGTGCGGCCTTTTACAACCTATCGGAAGGCAATTTAGTGAAGGAGTCTCCCCATCGCGCAATATGTTAATAATGTCGGTCATCTCAGCGGATACCACAACGAACCTCCTATGCGGCCTCGTTTAAACGATACTACGACCAGGAGTAGCGGGGCATTCATTAGCAGGGCATTACAGGATACTCCCATCATCTTCTCGCAGGCGAGCGGGGATCCTTTGACTCCTGGCTTCGAGGCCCATCCTCTAAGTTCAGTTGTATTCGAGTTTTGGAGTTAGCCTTTCTTGAAACTACGTGCAAATGCATGCTTACGGGAACCATATTGTCTATGTACATGTATGTGGATGACGGCGTACCTGCACAGAGATGCATGTCGGTACAGGTACAGGTACTTGTACGTATACATAAATGCACAGGTTCGAGATGTAACCCTGGAACCCTCGAATACCAACTTTCTTCGCGGTCTCTTAGAGTGCACAGATCCGAGAGCCGGCGAACGCCGTACTGCGCTTTCCCTCCGGAACCGATAGTACCGAAGTACCACTCCGCGGAAGGAAAGCTCTCTGTTAATTCAAATTCGTCGTCTCTCTCTCTCTTATCGTCGGCAGCGATCTAAAACGAACGCGACGAACATCCATCTCAAGTCATTACAGATGTCACCTGTCATCTGCTCGTCGACTCATCGACTTGGATTGAAGCAGCATCTGTTCTTGGCGTACACAGGATTCATTTTTGTCTCTTATTCAGGCTCCTTAGCCAGTCGACTCGCTCTCCCCGCTTTTCGGTTCCTCTCCCCCTTCGGTCCAATCTCAACTACGAGCTGCGTCTTCGTCGAGCAGCTTCAAATTGCGGGACTCCGACAACGAGGGTCCGTCGGAGTGGGTTTTCCGTCGAGAATTTTTGTGCATAATGTTAACCGAATGCAGAAAAACGAAACCGTCCCAGCCCGGCCCTTCTGCTGGTGTCGACTCCGGCCGTCCGACCGACCGACCGTCGACTCGGACAGAAGAGCCAAAACGACTTCTGCAGATCAACGGTACGTGATAAAGTCGGCAGAGCCAAATGTCGGCATAATTTAGTCTGATTTAGCCGGCTAGATAACAACAGACGGAGCAGCATTCGAACGAAACAAGCAAGAAAGCAACGAGACGACGACAGAACAAGAAGAAGAAGAAGAAGAATCCCCCCGTACGGTGGGAGAATATCAACTTTTTATCATTACATGCATCAGCTCGCTGCGAACGGATACCTCTGTCGACCCGTCTGGTGTACAGAAATAATACACATCAACAAGGTGATCACATTTCGCCCTGAGAGACGTTTCCATGGAATGAGGCGATCTTTCCATTCTCTTCTGCGATATTTTCATAAAATTATCGGTGGACGAAATTTCCAAAGTTTCCTCCGAACAATCGACGTCATCAGATTTTGAAAATCTTCCTCCAGATTTTGCTCGACCGTAATTAGAGGACGAGCCACCGCGCGCCCGAGTCTTCGGGGATCACCAAAAATACGAACTCGGTTCGCTTGGAACGCCGTGTTCGAGATAGATTGGCTGGTCATAAAAAAAAGAACGAAACGAAACATCTTACGGCAAGCCAGTGAATGAACGAGTGCGCTCGCTCACTCGCTGGCGAACAATCTCGTTTTCGAGCTTGATGATGTTTGAGTTCAGGAGGATTCTTGTCGTACACCATCTGTTTCAGAATCACGACCCACAGCTCAGCCTCCCGATCATCCCGATGATGATAATAATGCCGGGGATGACGACGCCGATGGGGAGATCACACCCATCCGAGAGGAGCCACGGTGGAACCTTTGAGTTTATCATCATTATCTCCATTATTATCTTGATCATCGACACATTGTGAAAGGCGGACTCAACCAAGAAAACCTTCCATCCTCTGACAAACGGGAAGTTCCGTCCTTTCCTCCCGGAAAAAATTCCAGGCGAAAAGTTCAGGATCCCGAAAGTCAGAACGGAAGCAAATCCCTAACTGAACCGATATCAGGGGACTTCAAGAAATCCGCAGTGAGTTTGGAACCGAAACTGTCCACAATGGAAGGATCAATGAACTCCGAGAAAGAGTTCCGAAGGTTCGAACGCGCGGATGGAAGAGCGCAGACGGGGATATCGGAGGAGGACGAGGAGGAGGAAAGGAGAAGGCGGTGCGTCAGTGTGAATGAAAATGCCACAACGGACACAATCAAGACGTGTTACCTGCCTCATGGACAGTTCGTCAAACGCGCGCGTTCCGCCGGCACTCCCCGGCTGTAAATTCCGCTCCTCTACCTTAGATGTGGTTCGCTGTGTTCGTTGTTTTCCCGTCCGTTTCTTCCTATTCTTTATTCTGTTATTTTTTCTTTCTCTTCGCACAGAACCTCGTGGCCTTCTTGTGGTCACCGTCATCGTAAAGTACGACTTTCGCTCATTCTTGGCTCCATGCCGAAGTGTATGCTCGAGCCTGGTGGTAGGTGGTGTTCATTCAGAACTTTTCATTCGGGGGAATCTGACAGATTCGCTTTTTCTTCACTAGAAGGAACGCAGAACAAGCTTTTTGATTTCTCCGTTTTCGAGTCTTGAGGATATTCTCATTGTTCTGCGGAATATTACTCACAAACCCAAACCTCTCTACGACTTTTGCCAATGGAAGCATTCGCGGAACCTTTCGGATGCTGAAGCTTGGAGCTTTGTTTCGTTCTCGATCCCCGTTCGCTTACTTTTTAACCAAGCTCGTACTACCGATGAAGGAAGTCGACAACCTTACCAAACCTCAACTCCGAACAGAGGTGCGGTGAACGCGTCCACTCCAACGACCGAAAACTCAAGAGGAAACCCAGGGTGCCGTTTGCTGCTACGAAAACCGTTGAATTACAGCCGGCGATGGCTGCGAGCGCGCGAGGTGACAAACATTGTCGATTTTCAAAATGATCGAATGATTGCGTCGTCGTCGTCGTCGTCGTCGTCGTGAACTGAAAAGTTGGGACGGTGGGCGTTTGACGCACGGCGATCACTGTGCCATGTTGACCAGGTGATGTGCCGCCGCAGCCGTTCGATGTCGCCAGCTGTGTTTCCGTTTTAAAGCTAACGGTACAGATCACAAAACGCTCTTTGGGCTGAAATTACGTCCGAAGTCTGAAATTCCCTCAAGCGGAAAAAGCATTCTTCATTTCGTTGCCGTAGCCATCGCCTGTCGTTCTGTAGGTCCGATCCTCACCCAGTCGTCGCTTGGCGCGTCGGTTTGCTCGTCCCCGAAATCGTCATCGTCGTCCATTCGTCCGACGAGCGTACAACAAACAGTCAGACAACGAGCAACACCAACAACAACGTTTTTGGGACAGCTCAATTCGGGAACAACGGCCGTTGCCAAGCAAGGATGCCGTTCCTGACTGAAACCCTCATTCTTTTCCGAGATGAACCAGGTTTTCCACTATAATCCTCTGTTCTCGCGGTCCAAACATCCGGAATTCAGTTTTATGAAATGTAGGTACGGATCCGAGTGCGTGAGACAGCATCACAATCAGAAACATGATCGACGGTATTGGGTCTGGCTCCGTTTCGGGGTCTGCACACTGAGGGAACCATATGACGGAACCTGCGATTCCAGTCTTCGGTCTCTGTCTGCTCGAATGTGTGTGTGTGTGGGACCAATCCGTCAAAATCAGTCGATGCGTCTTAGCGGACTGGTCGGCTTTTGGGTAACTCGCCAGTTGGATCGCCGTCGTCGAAGTCCATCTTCGACGCTTCGAAACTAGGTGCTGTCCCAGAAGAAGAGCGGCCCGCCACAGAGCCCGGCGGACTTTGGATCAAGTCTTTCAATCGGTATAAGGCTCCATTGTTCAACCAATGTATGGGGTTTGGCGCAAGCAGTACGTAATCATTCATACGCCTGTTCATGGTTGAACGCTTGTTTCACAAACAGACGGACGAATTGAGGGTCGCTCGGTCGCTTGGCTGCACCAGACGGGGACAGAGGGACTGACGGACGATTGGACGACCGCCGGACAACTCGGTTGTGGTGCTTCTGGTCCTGTAGAGAACCATTTCTGATGAATCAGAAAAATCAGAAGTCAGCCAACGAGAAAGGAAGAGAAATCAAGACGAAGACGGAAACCAACTTGGCGCCAGAGACCATCATCGACGAAGACGACGACGATCGTAGGCAAGCGATCGTTCGACTTCTGCGGCTGCTAATTACCGCACCACAATCACACATGACGAAATCTATGGGGGCTCTGCGGCCGCGGCGGCGGCGAGTTGTATGTTTCAAAAAACCACAATCAGCTTCTCGAATTGAAGAAGAAGAAGAAGGAGAGGAAACACGGTGGCGGCGGCGGCGGCGACGACGAAGTTCCTTAGCCGCAGAAGAAACCGCCGCCATAGTAGCAACCGCAGCCGCAAATCGACAAAGCCACAGGAAGTCGGTCACCGAACTTCGTCAAAGCGCCAATTAACACACAAACCGCACTCGACCGCAATCATTCATCGCTGAAATCTCACCGATTTCTCACTCGATCGTCCTGCTACCTGTTCCCGCCTGTTTGAAACCTCCCCGAACCCTTTCCTGTCCGGATCCGTTTCGCGGTTCTTCACAACCGTTAATTACCAGCAGGTGAATGCCGTTGAGGAGATACTTACTCTTCCCTGAAAGAGACAAAAAAAATCGCTCTTAGTTTTCAGTACGAGTTTCCGCCTCAGAGAGTCTAGCGTGGGAAAAGTAAACCGTTCATTTGACCGTTGAAATTTGACTTCCGTTAGTTTGGTTTTCAGCAGAAAATACGGTCGCTTTACCAACGTGGGGCATAATATACAACAACGTATGATCGCGTGCTTGCAAGTTAAAAGTCTGGTCGTGATAGGTATTGTACAAACTCGGGTAGCAATCTCAGATCAATGACTTCGTCGAGATGACAAGAAAAAAAAAACAATTGATTGCCCCTCGAAAAACTCAAAGAATTTGCAGCTCATATTTTTCTGGAAATTCAATCTTATTTGGTTGCTTGCATCGGGATGAGAAAGGCATCGAAATCCTACCTCCTTCCCGAGGAGACTCGGGATTTCAAAGAATACATTGGAAAAACACACAAACTAAAAGACCGAAAGAGGAATCCATTGAATCGGGCGGAAGCGCATGTGGAGGTGCGTTCGTCAGCGGAAAAAAAGAGTGGGTTCCTCGTCAACATACAGCTCATATCTACGCGGCGTGGCTAGCTTGTCAATGACAATTTTGTTTTTTGTTTCGATCAGTCATTATCAATTTATCAGAACGAGAATCAATCGGAGGATGGAAAGGAGAACCAGACTTGTTTTTCTGTCCGGAGTCATTCGCACCTGACAACTAATTGTCGATTATGTCGATTTCGACTCTCGGAATCCATAAAGAGACAATTTGCTCGATAGCAGTCGATGGAAATCGAGCTAAAGACACCAACGATGCCGAATGTCAAGTCGGGTGCTCGATCCCATGGTGGAGAAAGATTCGATCTCTCTTGTAGAATCGCGTATCCAGTTCATCGAGATTCGAGAATCGCCAGACTTGTTCGAATACACTCCGCACGGTGGATCCATCGCGGCTGCTGTTGTAGATCAAGATCGCAAACGAACCAAACAAGTGAAGCGACGCAGCCGCCATGACAGACTGATAGACAGCAGTGCTTGACGATTTCTGTCTTCTCATCGTCCAAAGAATATCGTCATTTATCACTGATGGCATGCGGGTTTCGTCGTCAGCCCACAACGGACCATGACGACGAGTACCTGCGCGAGGAAGAACACCGAATTTACATGATCTCCAGGACATCCGCTCTGAAAACTATGAACACGGCGCGCTACTTGCCAGATCTTGTTCGATTTACACCTTCTTCCCATGATCGATCCAAACACCGACCGAGGAAGCGAATTCCACAATACCTCAAGGGATCCTCAAGAGGGATCCGCGGAAGATTCCGGACCCGTGGTTCGTCATCGTGCGCATCGTGCGTTTTTCCACCTTCAACAGCCACTGGGTTAGGAAGGGAGACGAGACGCTTTCGAAGCGGTTGCTCAACACTTCCCAGAGCGAGTCCCGTTTCAACGCTCGATGAAAGCTCAGGCAGGAAGCGGCAGCCAGCCGTTGGCGAGAATGAGGTGCGAATGCATTAATTGTCGTTAATTAAGAAGGAGCGAGCTACAGGAACCGAAGCAGGAGCGCTTGAAACACCAAAAGCGGCCACGAAATCCACACGGCCTGGCCGCCTTGGTCACCACCGCGTTGTTCCATCCGATCGATTCATTCGAGGTATGGACTTCGTCGCGTTGGACAAGTCGATCGAGTAGAGTTTGATCGCTGCCAGTCACCGTGGTGCATGTACATACGTCAGCAACCTCGAAGCAAGCTCCGGTAGAGGATCGGCCCGACAGGAGAACGAACATGCTGCTTTGATCGGCTTGGCAAAAACCCGGCACAACTCCACCTTCGGTGACGAGGAGCTCCAAATCTCAATTTCCTCACCGCATGCTTCGGACACCCGGCTGGGATCGGCAGAAATGCTTCTCTCACTGATCCGTGCTGCATGCACCTCACGGAGTGCCTCACAGAACCGCGTTTCATTAGCAGTGGGGTTTCCTTAAAACCGAGAGGTGTGATCTTCTTCAAAACCGAGCGACAGGAAGTTCAGCGGTCGACTAAATTGTTATTGGGACAGGAAGGTGGTCTGACTGAGCGAAAAAACCGCAGCTCGAGTTTCTACTCCTTTCGGGGTTCGTCGATGAGACGAAGGCGCTACCGACTTCCGAGTATTGAAGCGAATCATCGGCGACGAAGGAGTGATCACGGTGACGATTGCGTCTCGACTCCTCCTCACCCCCTTCAAGCTCATCTAGCCCGGTTCGGGATCCGTGGGAATTTGTGTAAAATTATGTGAAGGAAAGCAAATCAAAAGCTCCCTATCGGTATCGTCAAATTTCCTCACAGATTTTTCGGATATTGTCCTCAAATTCCGGAGGTTTCTCGGCGGCGCGATCTTCGGACGAAGTTTTGTCGCTTGGAAGGTCGGCTCGATTTCGAAGGACGGGGTTCCACGACACGCTTTTACAGTAGTCGGTTGAAAGCAGATATTGAACAGTTGACCCGATGTCTGACGCCAATGGTCACGACCGAGGCCACTCCCACTTCGTGATGGCGATGATCTCGGAGAGGAATTGGACTTTGCCACCAAGACCAGAGGCTGTCGTCCGGCAGGAGACATCTCTTAGGCTTCTTTTCGGTGTCCGCTCCCAGCCCTGACGAAGTTGGGCTGTTCAACCAACAAATCGTCAACAAATACAGCCGCAAACAAAAGCATCTAGCAAGCGAATAAATCCATTAAACTCGCATTAGGCCCGGCACCCTGGTCCACCTTTTTTTTTTTTGTTCTTGTTGTCGTTCCTGTTCCTCTTTGCCTCTCGGGCGTCTTCAAAAGAGGACTGAACTCCATTTAAAAAAGAAGAGGAGCAGAAATATCGACTGTGGTGCTTATCCACTCCATCCCCTCATCTTTCTCTCTGTCTGTCCGTCCATTTGTCGATCGATCGATCTCCTCATCCGCAATTTTGAAGATTTCGTCGTGGCTCCACTTGTGGTGCTCCCAAAGAGAAAGCTCCCCGTCCGGATCGATTTTCGTCGGACTAATGTTCCGTCCGAGGGGAGGGATAAAGATAGTTATTGCATTTGAGATAATGATCAAAAGAACAACATTTGACGCCGTTCTGCTCCGACCGAACGTGAAATCGGCGAACAATCTAAAATTTCCCACACTCAAATAGCCCGTGGCATTCGACTAAAAGCCACCTTTGTGGCAGTTCGAGAGCTCGCCTGACTCGAGGTTGTTACGACGACGTCGAGGTCGTACTGTCAGTGTTTGCGGAGACGACTGCTTTGACACAAGTATCGAAAAGTATCTGAACTATCGACCACAAAGCAGAAATGCTGGAGCGCAGAAGTAGTCTCGGATACCGCGACGACTACATTGATTCACTAGCCACCGGCTCATGTTCGAACGAGTTCTCAAGAGCAGGGAGAAATCGGTCGAAGCTCGCGAGGAAACTCTTGGGTTCCAAAAGCGAATAATGTCCCAGAGGGGGAACCTTGGTGCCCTTGGCGAAGGTTCCGCCGAACTTGTTGGAATCTCTTTTCTATGCGCCTGGGAACCCGGTCTAAACCGAGGTCCCTCCATTGCGCTGCGAGCGCACATCGAGGATGTGTTTGCTACCAAAAGATCGCAAGGATGCTGGAGACACCTTGGATTTCGTCGGAAGTATCTTATCTTGAGCCCTCAGACCAGAACTCGCGGTAGTTTCATTGTAGTCGGCAGTCTGGAGGAAAGTTTTACCTTTTGGAGTTCCTTCTCCGTCTCTTCGTAGCGTACATTGCGCTCAAGTGGCTCATGATCAGCTGACCGGGTGGGCGATATTGGAACAAAAGCAGCGGCTACCACGACGTCGTCGCGTCACGGGTTCTCGCTCCACCTGCAGCACGGTCTTGGAGCCGCTGCAGCAGCTGCTGTTGTCGTCCGTGTCGTCAGCTGTTCCGTTGTTCGGCAAGCACCAACTCACAGTTCGCTTGTAGCACTCAGTTCAGCTCGTTAATCTGTCGCAGCACCGGATAACCACCACCTCCAGTTCCTGTGTAGCACTTGATCGAGTGAAGTTTATTCTTGAGAGCAATTGGCAGGACCTCGTCCGCCTACGATCTCGACGGATCCGCGCGGCACAACAACACTCACTCTACGAGTATCCTCTGTCGAGAGCGATTGCACTCATTTGCACGTTGACGACATCTTGATCTATCGCCAGTTGAAAGAGACTCTTCTGACTTCAGTCACCGAGACTTGAAGTCCGATCCTTCTTCTGGTGGTTGCAGCTGTACCCTTGCACTATGCACTACCCTCGACTATTGAGATTCCCGCAAATATGCGGCGAGCTCATCGGTTCGTCTCTTACTCAGACACGAGGGATTCATCCGCGTTTTCTGCTGTCCGTCCAGGCAGTTTGGTAGCAACGACCTCCCGAACCGCGGCCTTCCAAAGCTTCGAATCGAGCCCTTCCCAGGCCTTTTCAGGCGCACGTCCCTCGACGTCCTGCTAGGCCACCGATCGAAAGCAGGCCATCACGGGTCTCGACGGACGAACCACGTCCAGGGGGTGGAAAAGCTGATATTGGCGGACAGGCAAGCAGCCTCGCACCGTCTGTCCGTGGCCGCTTGTGGACAACAACACACCGTCGTTCGTTCGTTTGCTTGTTCACCACTCACACACAGACTGAGCTAACTGAAGGAACATTTCGCGGACGAACCAAAAGCAGCCGGACCCACAGACTGGCGTGGACAGACCGACAGAGCAGCCAAGAGAGCCGACCAACCCGGCAGCTAGCTGCCAGCAAGGATCGCGACGAACCCGCCCATGCTTTGATCAGAGGAGGTGCCTGCGCACAGGCGGGCTCTTCCTGTGCCTCGCTTCGAAAGCCCAGTGGCGCCACCTATGGCGGATCTTAGAACTACGCAAAAGTGGTCAAGTTCGAATAAGACCATGAATCGCAACAACAGCCGACCGCTTCACGAGGTTCTGCTTGTCATCACGTTTGTCACATCGTTGTCTTCGTCGCCGAGCTGAAACATCGGTTCTTCCCGTAATTCGCAACAGTCGACAATAATTTCTGAGCCCGAAGTGGAATGCTCTTCAGAATCACGTGGTTGAGCAATGTTTTGGGCTCCTATTCTTGTCTACATTAGTAGTTCGATTCGTTCGTTTTTGCCCGACGACATCGTTCCTGTCCGAAAAGCTTCGAAATTTCCCTCTTTCAACCAATGATGCTCGCTGAGCGAGGACTCTTGGGTATTGATGAAGCTGAGAGATCATCCGTTCCCGTGCTGTTAGGTACTTACTTTGACCTGTATAGTGTGGATGAATGACACAATGGGTGCATTCATTGGTCATTGAGGTTCCACAGAATCGAAACCCTCGAGATCTCTGGAAACAACTTCACTTCGTTTTTCGGATGGAGGAGGACACCGTCTCTCTCCGGCGAGAATTTCGTTTCGAATTCTGACTTCACCTGTTAGAGATGATAACAGTCATGTCTGCACATGGAATAGAAGCCTCAGCCGCTCTAACGCCTTTTCGAACGGAATCGTGATGTCATCTGCAGAGCAGAACCCGAGCGACCATGGCGTTCCGTGCTCAGAGTTGGGCCCGCACTCACGCTAGGGTCGATCTTCACTAAGCCGAACTTCTTTTTATCAATCAATGCCTTCATTTTTGAAGCTATCTATCAATTTAACTGTCTCGTTATCTCCTTATCAGCGGTGCAGAGTGATAGCATTTACAACGAAAACACGACGACGACATTGAGAAGATCCGTTTGGTGAACGGAATTCCGCACATAGCCCACCTCGTTGGCTCGGTTCAGCTCCGCTAAATTCTTTCGAGATAAGAGACGGACTCACACGCATTAACCGCACTGGTGTTGAAAACGATTTCGGTAGAGCCTCAATTGAAGCGGCAACCAATTAGGTCCGCCTGGCTCACTGTTCGACCAAAGCTTCTGGCAATTTCGAGCGAATCTCTTCCTTGGTTCGAGTCTCCCACATTCTCGTGGATTTCTTGCGAGACTAGAGGCCTTCGATCCATCGGAGCCCGCGGGAAGAGTTTGGAGATCAGGTTCCCAATATCTTTCCCGTTACATGCCTGGAAGCCGAAATGAACTGTCGTGTGTCTTGATCAGAAGATTTGAGAGATATGTCTCACGCGTGGTGGATTTCCTCGATGCAGATTCGTGAGTCGCAGCTCAGAGCCATCACGCATGGAACCACGCACGGATTTGCATCGCACGGCATGCAGTGCCGTTATGTTAGACGACAAGGATGCGGTTTCTCTTCGAATCGATCTCGAATGCAGGTATCGATGCCAAAACGTGGGAATAATTCATTCCAACTTCTGAGATCCCCAGTATGTAAACTTCTCGAATGTTGAATCGCTGACCACCCTTTGGCACCAGGTTGCAGTTCCTGCTTCGAAAACACCTCTTGACCTTGGTGCTCTATGGAGCCGCGTGGGAGGAATCCGAAGGTCAACGGATCGGGTCTGAGAATGCCGGAAAAAAACGAAAGAGGTCAAGTCCGATTGAGCACCTTCGCCATTGGAATTCACTCGACTCGCCCTCACCACCGCAGAACTGCATGTGGTTAGCGTTTTTCATCTTGATCACGAATCATTCTTCGACACTTTGGGAACACGTATGTAACTCAAAACCCCGCTTTTGATGCTGGTAAAAACACTAGCACGGAATGTTTTCGTCGAAATTTTCTGCAACAAACCCGAGAAATCCCAAAAATTTTGAACTTGAGTCGAGAATGATCGTCTGTCTGGAAACGGAATCAGACAAGTCCTCGTTGCGTTGGACTTCTTTTCGCCGCGACCTCTCGAGAGCATGGGGATGCGATCCTCCAGAGGTACCCCCAATGCTTCAACCCTTGCCAAGCGAGCCTTCCGTCAGAATTTCTCGGAGCCAATCCTTCCGCCGGGACCCTTCGATCAAACCCTGCGGCCATCTGCAGCCGAGTGTGAAGCTCGGTTCGGCTCAGTGGCTGCTGTTGATCCCAGTCGCTACGATCGTTTGACTGATGGCGTAGCTGGCTGAGGTTTGTATTACTTCATCATATCAAACTCGACTCAGAATTCCAAGGGTGAATTTAATGGGAATGAATCCAACGACGGTGGATTCAGTGAGCTGGAAAACCACCCTGTTGCGTCTTGGCTCGTCAACGAGAGGCTACCCTCTCGTTCCAGACATCAACCATAAATCGAAGAAATATTCGAGATAGAAGTGAATTATACGAGACGCCGATCCACGTTCCGCTTTTGAGGAAAACTGCGGCATTTGGCATCTGAAAACTTGACTCTGGAGAGAAAGTCGTTGATCGTCTGCCGTCGCGGCCTGCTCGAATCGAAAACAATGTCAGTGCAACAGCCAAATACAGAAGGAATTATTTTCTTCATTTTGTGATACTTCTCTCCCCTTTTCTTTCGGGGTAGATTATGTGCATTAGATAAGAGTCCCGAATGGCCATAAATATGAGGCTTACGGGAGAAGAACACAAATACGCGGAGAGAAACAACGGCTGACGTCTGTCTCCGTCAGAAATAAATGGCGAACGGATCAGACAGGATAAATATGAAAAAAAAAGTTTCAATTTATCGCACACTCGATCAAGCCCAGATAAGCTTGATGATATTGTTCCCGAGGACGGGGTCATACGTCAAAAAAACCGCCTGACACTACTATATATCAACTAGAGTTTCATTCCGCTGAGATAGAGAATCCTGCGCTCCTTATCACGAGGATTGCCCGGGCTATTCTCCTTTAGCCCGGCATCGAATCCTGACTCAGCGGGAACGGGCAACCTCGTCTTCCGATCTTCCGTCCGCTGGATCGCTGAACTCCGCGATGAAAAGCAAGCATCGGGAGACATGACGCACTTCCTCTCTGCCTTTGAGATTTGTCGAACGCTGTTCTGTAGACCGCTTTCGGAGGCCTTAGCTCCTACGGCTGCGCCGATCGACCGATGTTTGAGCCACAGGATTGGATTTTAATGAAGACTTAGTTTTCTGCTGGAGCCCAACCTGAATATACTGCGCGAGAGGCACCGCTGCAGCGCTGGACAACCAACAATCCAGCAATGACAATCATTAAAACATCGCAGCAGCGTATGAACTCATCGAATGCCGCCTCCCTCGATCCTCCCGCCTTGATTCCTTCTCCGCCGGCGCATATTTTCGTGCCCGTCCGAGGATTTCCAACTTCCCAAAACCGATCCAGACAGTAGAGGATTGGATCGCTCAAAATATCGACTGATCAAGATTCACTGTTCGATAGAATCAGAGAACGGAAATCGAGAAGGCTGGGGGGAATAGATTCCTCTTCCGTTCCCGGATTCGGAACCGTTTCCACAACGAAAGTTTCTGAAATTACTGAAAACGATCGAAAACCCTAGTTTTCTCATAGAGATCCCGAAGACCACTAGAGTTTTCCGAGAATGCTCATCCGAGAATATGGGAACATTCACTCGATCTCCTTCCATTTAGTAGTTTGCGGCTTATCCGTGTCGATTCCTCGAACGTGACCCTCGACAGTGATGTTCCGTGAGCTCAGTGAATGAACGGAATGGTTGTGTGGCACACCACCGCCTACCCGACCCTTTCTCCTACCTGTTCTCCTTATCCGCCGAATTAACAGGAACTATAGACTCCTAACTAACACGAAAACTACCAGAACAGATTGAGCAGCACCCACGTTACCTAGCCGCTTGGTTCGTGGAAGTTCGCTTTTCTTCTTTTATGGCTGATTCTGCGACCACGAGGGAGTTTTTGCTCTTTTTTTTTACTCTTGTTCCCGTCTTGGTCGCATAAGAGAACTAGAGGAGGGAGAAAATCTTTCTGATTAATGTCGAGGAATTGCCGAGGGAAATTGTTAGCACCGTAATTATCTCTTTCACGGGCGCACAAAAATGGACGCACAGACTTGGGTTAGGAAGCAGCGTTTTCCTAGGCGCGAAGCAAGCGAACGGTGCGAATAGTGCCACCTTTAGCTCTATGTCGTTAATCAAAGCAGCGCCTCACGGTCTATTATTAACAATGTATATTTAACTCCCCCCCTCGGACCCCTACAAACCACTGCTCGGTCCCCTCTCGACTCTCCCCCAGCCAGCTCCAGTCCTAACCGTGCAGCCCTCAAACCCCTCAAACCCCTCGGCCTACCAGGCAAGTGCCAACTGCGAACCCACCTACCCGACGCAGTGGCGGTGGTGGTGATGGAGCTGGCGGTTGTGGTTTAAGAGACTGCTGTAGAACAACACGGACCTGACGAAGCCCGGGCTTTTCTCGAGAAAATTATCTTACTGCATTCAATGCTCTCCTCGATACGAGCGCTCTTTCCTCTTGAATTGTTCCGGCAGGAAGGCAAGGGTTATCGGTTTTGTAAACCAATCATGTTTTGATCGAGAGATAACTCAAGAGAACGGGCCGACGCAGGGAGATAAACGGACGGCATCCGAAGTATTCGCGGAGTTCTCTCCAAGTCGTCAGAGCTAACCTCACGAAGTCGGTATTAAATTTTAAGGGTTTCAAGGGAGCAGAAAGGCGCTCACTCTTCCTCTATCGCTCGCTCGCCCGCCCGCTCGCTCGCTAGCTAGCGATACAAGTTGCAGCTTGAGTCCCATCGTCGACGAGGCTTCTTATAAAGCGCGATGCCGAAGTCGAAGACGATGACGAGCAGAAAGACTCAAAAAGTGTCACGCAATGTCATTGCTAGCTCCAGCGGCCTCAGCCCCTGTAAACTTTATTGGTACGGGGGAAAAACTTCAGATTAACGCTCACATACGCAGAGACATCACTTGACCTGAACAGCAACAACAGTGTTTCAGAGAACATTCCTCAACAGTGGTGTAATGGAGTATATTCTGCTCCGAGCTCCTTGATTGATATCCAGTATTGTCGAATCGGCATCGGTGCGGGCCGACACCCATGGATGCGATTTCAATGTTAGGGAGGTTTTCCTGAACAGAGTATATTTTCAAGAGAAACGCGACTCAGCAGCTGAGGTTCCCGTAGTCTACTTCGACGATTCCGACGGTTGCGGCAGCGACGGCAGCGTCGACGTGTTCGGTGTTTAAAACTTTTATTGAAATAATTCGTTGAGACACAAATTAGGCGGCACGGACACGATCTTCAAACGTCCAGCTTGCTTTCAAGTCGTAAACGACGTCCTCTGAGCAAAGAACGCATCCTGGTTTGAGCATCGGCAGCAGCAGCCTTCAAATACAGCTGACATTCACACAGTCTTTCAACGATGTCTTCGTTTCTCTCCCCCAGAAATCTCTCGCGGACCAACAAACACTCTCAAACTGCCGGAGACGTCTGTATACGGTCGTTGCTAATGTTCCGTACACATACGCAAGCGAGAACGAGAGCGCGCGAGAGAAAGGGAGGGAGAGAAGAGCTCGACCAGCAAAGAAGTCTTCAATGACATCCTCGGCGGCATCTTCGAAGTTCTCTGGTTTCTTCATAAAGTTTTATGGTCACGAGCAACAACGGCAACCACCGGCCAACCCTTTGTTCTTCGAGGTATGCTAACGTGCTCACCTCTTCGACGGTTCCTGAAACTGCAACAGATGTCCCTCTGCAAACTTTGTCCCCGCGTCAAAAAATGGGAACCTATCGAGATGCGACCCACGAGAAGTATTGAAAGAAAAAAACGGGAAAGAAGCCGCGGTATCCTCAAGCGAAGAATTTCATGGGACACGTCACCAAACTGAATCATCTGATCGAGTTACATGAAGATGAGCTGTGAAGATTTCCGGGGAAGTTCTGCCACAGTCCTGACTCGAGGCCTGGTTTTGCTTCGGGGTCAACATTGGTCAGGTTTTGGCACAGATTTCGCGCAAAGCACCTGCTAACATCGTTTTGAGAGCGAGCGAGCGAGCAAGCGAGCGTATGACCAGTCCACCGCTCTCCCGATCTGCTCAGATAGATATCTGATGAGTGAGGATAATTCTCAATGCCGTCCGTTCATTTTCCCGTTCGCTCGCTCGTTCGTTTGCCACACCCCACTTCACCCCACCCCACCTCACTCGCTGTGTTCATCAGGAACTATCAGACTATCAATCTCGGGTATACTCTCCCTCCTTCTTCCGAACTCGCCCGTCTCAATACAGAGCGACATGCATGAACCACTAGTTGACTTCAAGGAGTCCAGCGTAAGATTACACGGATGGATTAAAATCTCGCGATCCAAGTAAGACAGAGACCTGATACCCTGGCTCCGATGGGACCATACCCTATCGTCGATTCCTTCCTGAAAGACGGGCCGGGAGATCAGGACCTAAAAGTGACCTCGAGCTCTTTATCAACGAGCTACACAGTTTCCGGACGCCTTGCGGGGGTCAGGGGTTTCTGATGTTGCGTCGATGCCGGTGTCGATGGCGAAGGCAAGAAAGACTGGCGGTAAGGCGAGCGAGCGAACGAGGAAGAAGACGCTCGATTGAAGCCTTGCTTATTAATATAGGGACATGCAGAGCTTGCTTCACTGCTTCGCCTTCAGTCCAGCAAGCTACCTACCTGCCTACCTAGCCAGTCAGCCAGTCCAAGAGCAGCAGACCGCATGGATCACATCATACAAGTATGCTCACTCCACCCTGTAATAGTTTCAGCCCGATTTCCCCGGCTCGGCAAAACGGGAGGGGAGCAGGAGGAATCTATGAGGGAGCCGGGGGACACGAGAATATCATAGAATAGTGGACTACGGCGTGGGGAGCCAATGCAGGGGATGGATGGGGGGCAGATTCGGCACCCCGAATCGCGCCCTGAACCTTCCTCGCAGTCCCCGTGTGCCGGCCACGCGGGTGAAAGAGCGGAAAAGAGAGGCAGTCAGAGGGGGTGGGGAGACCAGGGAGATAGCAGGGCATGTAATCACTGGGAGGAGATCTGATCATCGTTCTAGACTCGAGACCTACGCATATCAAGAAAAGCAAACCATTTCGTTTCTTGAAATAGGAGGAAGAAACTGACATTGATTCGATCTGGTTCACGAAGCCGTCTCACCTGACTATGCCGTAACGGCGACAGCTGGAAAGCTTTGTGGCGATGCGCTGCTCTAGAAACCTCGAGTTTCAGACGCGGAAATGAATCGAGGACGGTCTTGAGTTCCTCTGATTCCGAGGTTCCTCGGGATCCAACGATGGAAGCGGATTCAAGGAGCTGTTTCGAGATTCAGCGGATTCATTCACCTTCGAAACTGCCATTACCTGCAAATAATAGCGGTGGCGGAGCCTCAGTTTTCGAAACAATGGCAACAGAAAACCCTGGGTGGAGACCTCTCTCCGTCAATGACACGCTTTAGAGTGCGTATGTCCTTTCGAAATTAGGGCTTTTCATGCGTCTTTTGTGATAGTTTCAACTTCGGGAGCGCTGACTCACACCAAGCGGCTCCCAGGAACGACACTTCGGTAAAGATCAATCTTTCGATTGGATGATTGATTGATCATTCAAACTTTTTGAGTTTTTTGGGAAGGTCTCACCCTCTCCATGGATATCTCCGCCTAGAATCCAAATGGAATCTCGGAGTCACTCCGAGTATCGTTCCAGCGATGCTTCAACGCGAGGAAGGGCCGACCGCCTGAGCAATTCCTCTTCTCCTCCGATTCCATTTCATGTCTCCATCATTACGCAGAGACGCGAGGGTCGTGCGACGGGACCGTCATAGCAGGAATAGTAATTCTGAGGGAAGACGACGAAGACGACTGCAGCAGCCGGAGGGAAGATTCAAAAACTGCCCAACCCAGCGAGCGGCGGAACGATTGGGCACCATTATGATAATAACATCAACACACAGTTTTGTCTTTCGTACGACGAGGACGACGGCAACAAGCGTAATGAGTATATGGGAAGACGCTGGAGTTACATACATTGGCAGAGTAGTCATTGCCGGACACCGGCGGCGTGAGACATTCGAGTTCGACTCTTCGCGAGAACCGTGCTGGTAACACATTATCTGGTCATTTACCACTTGGAATGCCGCTAGACCAACGGTAGTGTTCTTCGGCAATACGCACCTGATGATCACGGGTCTCGAGGGGGACCTCGCCTTCGCGAGGCTTTCAACGCCTTCCTCACCTCGCGAAAATTGTTTCCCTGCACAGCAAGAGAGGGGATCATTGTTTTGTCCGATTCTGTTTGTGACCGCCGAAGTTGCGGAAATGTCATTGCATTACCGAGGAAACGGAACTTCAGAGGTGTTTCTCGTCGTTTTCGAGACCTTTGCAAGCATTGCAACGTGTTTTGACTTTCTCGTGACGGGAGGGAAGAATAAGAATTCCGAACGGTCCTGAGCTATTAGCTCGAATAGTTCGTCAGCATGGTCTCTACTTTCATTGTTCTTCCTAATAACCGCTCTGGCTATTGCGGTCACTACCGTCATTGGATCCTCGTGGTCACTGAGGTGGAAATTCATATAATATCAACTGGAACAAATGATGAATTCCTAACTAGGGTAATATGCAAGAAGCAAATCACTTCAAGGCGGAGAAAAGCGCTATAACAAGGGATCAGTAATTCCATTTTTCAACTCCTACTTCGGGGCCTCTCGTCGTCTCAAAAACGCTCGACGTAAATTGCGTTTAGCACGTGACGCTTCCCCTCTTGTGAAGCAGCCTGAAGCAGAGACTGGCGTGCCTGATCTGGAGTGAGCGCTGTAGCTTCTGGCGAGGGAGCGTGGCAAGCCATGTGAGGAACATTAACACCTCTCACAGCATCAAGTGGTCTTTACAACGAAACCAACAAGAAGAGCTACAATCCTTCCGCGGATTCATGACTGACTCTTCTGAGGTTTGTTGCATGATCAGCAGCCCCCAGGCTTCATAAGCGAAATTTCCTGTTTTGCCACTTTTTATGAAATCTTTCCGAGCATTTCCAGACGGACAGTTGATGGAAGAGGGGACTCCGAAGGTCGTGGATTCCAGATGTTCCAGAAATATTCAAAGCTCGGGCTTGCTCGTCAATAATTCATGATTTGTCTCGATGAGCAAACGATCCACTGCGAAAGGGAATGACAAAACCGATCGACCGACAAGCGGACGGATGCGCGGACGGGGCTTTGTGAGGCATGCCCTGGTCGTCGTTGTCGTCGTTGTTGTTTCTGTTCAGGTGCATATGATGATTCAATAATGCGCTGGAAGATCGCTCCTAAACGGAGCTATGCATGAGGAACTCGGAGGTGTAGTCTCCGGTGTGCGTAGCCGGTTGGACAGCGGTTTCTCTTCGAAGCGCTGCCTGCCCAGTGAAAAGGAGGAAGTTCTGAACGGCTTCTCGCATGTCAGATCGACACGCTCCAAGAGTCCGCTCCACGGTCTCAGTCGCCGGCTAGCGGCCTGGCTCGACGGACGACCAGTCTCTCTTTATCCAGAAGCAGAGGAGAACTCAGACCAAAGCGTTATCGTCATCACCATCATCATCATCCCGATCGGGTTTCTGTGTCGCTATGCTTACAAACTCGTTGTAGAACTCATGTACTTTCCCTCCCGAGGCGGGATTTGTTCAGCCGCAGTCACAGGGCAAATAATATGATGTGCTTTCAAAACCGACGACGATTTGTCTCTTTTTCTACGACGACGACGACGACGGCGACCATCATAATTTGCCACCAACTCCGATCCGTGCGCTGTTTGTCGACTTTCCTCTGGTGCGCTCCAATGTATGGGAATTGGGGCTGGTTTTTTACTCCGATCGCTCGCGAGACGCGTTTCGGAATTGTTCCTGATCGCCATCGTCCTTGGAGAACTATCGAACTTCTTCCCCGGACTCCGAAATTCTGCTAAGATCCTTATAGTCCTTGAATTTCACGTCGCCAACTCGAATGCTTCATGAATGAGGTTTTGGACTAGGTCGCTATCAACATCCGCGCACTTCGGAAACTGTTGACGGGTTCCGTCGCAGTCAATGATTCCTACATCTAGAGCCATTTGGCGTTCCGTTCCATTCGATTCTGGCCGCGAACGGCTGATTATGGTTTCGTCTCTCGATCAATGACACTTCACAACAACCGTTAGTCACGGTTCGATTGTGATCAGTGCTGAAGCTCGCCGGCCTCATAACTTCGAAACCCCGGTAAACGCTGTTCCACCGCAGCGAGTGACCATTTGCCTCGTTCCACGCGAGAATGCTCAGTTTCAGCGCTGTGCATTTCCGCGATCCCGGCGGGAGATAGTTTTCTCGGTTCTTCGTCAACAACCATCGGTTTGTTCTCTGATCGTGAGCAGCCAACGAAAGAAAATCGCGCCCGGCGCGGCGATGCACAGGGCGAAGGACTCTCGAAAGTCTGTTTTGCAAACCCTTCACTTGAATATTTCCCTTTTCGTTTTGTGTCAATTTTGCTGACTGCTTCGACTTACAAATTTTAAGTGCTCCCGATCGTGAAGATGAGCTTCCGTTTTCGCCCTATCCGATCGTCGCTAAGCAACTTGTAGGAACAGATTTCGTGTTTGTTCAAGGATGTATTTCATCGCTGAACGTTCCGAATTAGTGGTGACGATTGTTTCAGTCTAAAATTAGTGGACGGCCAGGTCACCGAGTGCGTCAGCAATCTGCGAATGAGCTTTTAACTCGCGTTTGAAATCGGTGTCATCTGTTGTTAACGGTTCCAAGTTATAATTCGTCTCTAATTTCGTAATGACCACTTGTGGTTGTTCACTTGTAGAAGGTCCTCCTCGTAGTAGTCGTCATCCTCGGACCACCACCGAAGACGTCTACGCTCCGGAACATGTGGGAAATCTCAAAACGACACCTGTGCGGTGTACACACTGAGTGAGCAGATCACCGGATCTCATGAGTCATGATCATGACGTCCCTCCAAATCATTGTACGCCGACTGACGTGAATGGTACTCCTCAGGTACTCCTGTCGAATGGTGAGCTCCTGAGGAGAACCTTTCACCACTTTCTTGTGTGAAATCGAAAAAAAAGTTCAGGTGAGTTGAGCCTGAATTCAGGCATTTCCTGAATTCTACTCTCGCAACGTCCGCAGCGTTCGCAGCAGCAAGGTTCTTTCAGCTTCGATGTTGGGAAACGATTCGCAGGGCTCGCAGTTTGAAATTAAGGGAACGAGGAAAGCAAAAGAAACGGAACAAAAGGCTTGAATGCTCAAACGCTCAGTTGTTGAATTCCAGCGGAACTTAGGCTCAGCCATTCCAAACACAATAGAATTGGGGTCGCCGACTGGTGGTCTGTGGGGTCTGGGAGGTTGGCGACCGCTACTTCAGAAAACAGGATGAAGTTCCACCGCTCAGTGCCGACCAGGGTCAAAAGTAGACTCGCGCGGGCCGAGAAAGTTCGAAAACAGCTCCGACTGCGGTTCGGTACTTCAAGGTAGTGAACATGAAGCACTCCTTGTTTTTTTCTTGTCTTTCATCCTTATTTTGGTTTTGATGTGGAATTCAGTAGCGACCGATTTGAGTCGGAGGTACGTCACCACCGTAGGCCTCTGTGTAGGGGAAGCGGCGTCGCCGCCGCTGCTGCAGTTGCCGCATTAGACAACAAGAACGGATGTGTCTGACGTGTCACGCGAAAGTTCCATTCGCTTTCAACGTCGGTTCGCCTCGGTTTGAGCTAGAAATTTTTGCTACCTGAAATTTCGACGCATAAACAGCTTCGACGTCTACAAATGAACGATCTATGCAATTCTAAACCACATCTGCAGCCTTGGTATTTTCCGGAACTCTACTTGTCCACGTGCAGCGTCGCGATTGTTAATTCCGTCTCGCTTCGCCTCTAGGTTTGAACTCCGGCTTCTAGTTGGAGAGACAGCGAGAGGAAGTTTTTGAGGTTCAGCTCAGCTGACAATCGACCTCGGAACTCGGACTGCGAGCGTAGCCGCGAACGGTCGGTGTTCCGAACGGAGTCTTCGACTGCTCCGAAATCTTCTGCCATCCGATTTCCTGAGTTGAGGTCCTACTGGAGGATGGTCGTCTGAACTCAATTGAATCAACGAGGTGTAGGACAGCGAAAAAGTCTCCGATCCGTTCAGAAGTCGATGCTCCGAGATGGATGCTCGGATGCGACAGATCGGTAAGAACATGTTGTAAGTGGCGATTATTTTCAGATCCAGGTCCCGGTACCCGAAATGACCTCAGCTATCAGAATCTCATCCGGCCGCGGAGAGAATAGAACGTCTCCGAAGGAGTCCCTCGTTTTGAGAAAGAAGAGTTCAAAGACGCGAACAATCGAAGCGTTTCGTTCGAAGCCCTCCGGTAGCCCCGGTTGAGGTGACGATCACGATCAACATTATGATTACGACGGGCGAATCCCGACCGCGCGCCTGGATCACATCGACAGTCTCTTATGCTCACTTGGACAACTAGGGTCGGTTGGATAAGAGCTATTCCGAAGCTTTCCGGAGTTGAAACGGGAGATGTTCGGCGTCTACTGCACAGAGATTGGACGGGAACACACAACTCGCAGCGTTTTGATCCTCAAGGAGAATACTTGGGAGCTGGAATTCCATCGAGGATTGGTGAATCGCTTCCAATCTGGACAAAGCTCTCGACGGCTCTGAGGACGGCGAAATACGGGAAACTCAAAACATGAAGAGGGCGTGCCCGCAGGTGTCTCCGAAAAGTTGAAAACCACGCGGATGACCAGACGTCCAGTTGATAGCTTGAATGAACCTGTAGACGGGAGAAACAACCATCGAGCCAAAGGGTGCCGACACCGCGCACAACTGCACCCGGCGCACACAGCGACCCCGGAACAGAATCCAAAGCAATCTTCAGCTGCTCCGATCAGAGGAGCGGAGAGGAAGTCGGTTCTCAGTTCAAACAGGTTGACGTTTCAGAAGGACTTTTGTTTTCGCGAGTCTTACGGTTCCGCTTGACAGCTAACAGTTCGATGACAGGCTGTAATTCCCGAAAATGTCAAACTACATGTCTTTCAGCGTTCAAACTTTGACCCTAAACAAACCTCCGATGCGACAGCTATAACTTTGTTTCGATGTCCCATGACGTCGGTCCTGAGAACATTTGGAATTAGGCTTGGATGTCCTCCGCCGACCTGAATGAATCTCCTTCCAATCTTTTGTGGTTGTAACGGACTGATCTTGATCAGAACAGAAGAGAGATGTGTTGAGTCGGGGCGATGCTTGCGGGGCGAAGTTTGGATACTTCGACTCATTCACTCACTGAGTGAGTCTTGTACTCATGAGGTATGATGTCTGGGAACTGCTCGTGGTTAGGCCTCACGTCGCCGTCGTCATAGTAGTCGGCTGGCCGGTCCTTTGGTTGGTTGTAAGGGTGCGCCTTTCCTCAGGTAGCAGCTTCACCACCACAACCACCACCACCACCAGTAGTGGTTCCTCGAAACAAACCGCATGAGGGCTCATTGTGGCTAGGCCGACCATTGAAACCGTTTCGTAATGATCTGTAAATGTTTACATACGGAAAGACAGAACAGAATCAACAGTCGAAGCAGGAGCTGCTTCGGTAGTCGTCGCTTGTTTCTAATTGCGGGAAGTGCTTCCGTAACATGAGGGCTCATGGGAGCAGGACGCACCGGCGGGCGAAGCGAACGAACGGCAGTTGGCAGACGCCGATCGTCGGGGGTCAAGTGAGAGAAAATGGAAGCGAAGTCAGCAAAACTCTAAAAAGGAAGAGGATCCTAAAGGGCACCCATCGCGTCGTCGTCGTCGTCGGCAGTTGGCGAACTTAGTTGTAGGTCCAACTCGCGCACAGCTTAGTGGGTGCTGCTGCCACTGCCGGCGCTTAAGGGTTTCACAGTGGGAAAACGAGCCGTTTAACCGCATTAAAACACGATATATTGGTGTTAGTGGTTGGTGGCTAAACGCGCTCGGCAGGAGGCGAACAACGAGCGGGCCGGATCGAGCGCCTGATCGGACTACTGAAGAAGATTCACAGAAATCCGAACTGTTCTCAGAAGTTTTCGTCTTCACTGCACATTGTGAGGGTAGAGGAGATGGCACTGCTTCGAATGCCGTCACAAATTCACGGGCATCGATTTGAAATCTGTTCTTCTTTTGCTCACCGTTCGACTACCTGTGCGACAAGTGGTGCAAATCGCGGCACTTTACGTCGTTTTCTACGAAGATCCATCTGACTTTTCCGATCTCTTCAAATGAAATCGAAAACACTTCGCCCTGAAATTCATCTCATGGTTTTCTGAGTCAGCCGGAGTCGCTCCAACTCGAGAGACCAGAGATGTGATATGAAGACTATATTTGAATTCGAGAAGTATCCAAAGGATTCGATCGGTTTCTGATCTGATTTTAGAGGATCCGACCTGACAAAAAGCCTAGCCCAGGACCTATGACCTATGGAGTTTAATGTCATAGTTTCGAGTTGAAGGGACCTTTTTGAGGAAACTTCAGTTGTTCCTCGAAGGCGAATCTTCGGTGTGTGTTGTTACACCTCATTTCGTATGGTGAAAATTATGCGGATTGTCATCCTGGCGTTCCCCTTGTTGAGCTTCCGCGTTTTCTTGTGCTGACAGTCCTAGTCTCCGACCATTATGTTGCACAGTCTAGGGTCTAGGATGTAAAGTCCGTCGGGGAAAAAGCTCCGGACCCGATTATGTTGATTACGAATATCCCACACTCATTGAGAATTTCATCTCATTTCAGAAGTCGGAGCTCTTCACGAGACTTATGTATTTGAATTCGAAAGCAGCGAAGTCGATTCGTAACATCCAAACTTCCTGGTGTGGACAACTCTTTCAGTTTTTCCGCGACGGATTGATTTTCCCGAGCCATAATTTCTGTCTGCCGATCTGAGTTTCTTCAAAACCATGCTCGGCGCGCGAGGAATCAGGCTGCGGAGCACCGCCCATGCGGAAGGCTGTGCTCAAGAAGAAAGGTTCCCAAAGCAACAATTGAAATTAGTTTCGAAGACTTTTTAATGATAGACAAAGAACACACAAAACAACAAAGCAGTGATGAAGCATCGTCTTCAGCATGCTCATCATTGGGTGAGCGAGTGCTTCAGTGAATTTTTCCACCGGCGGCGGCCGCAAGCCTCCCGGTCGTCGTCGTCGTCGTCGTCTTCATCATCATCGTAGTCATCGTTGACGTAGACGTTTCGTTTTGCTCCGCGCGCCGTCTGAACAGACAGAGACAATGCGAACAGCAAACTTATGCGAACAAACCCGACCGGGTAGGGTAGCATCGAGCTGAACAGACCGGAGCAGACCAACCCTAATCACCAAACGCACTTACGAGGCATTGTCTATGTTGTTCATCTTTCTTCTTTTTTTCTTCTCTTTTCCAACTCGACGGCCCACAAGTCGATTCTAGGCTTCGCTCATCCTCCCCCTCGCTTGGTCCATGGCTGCGTTCCGTCGTTCAGCATCGCAGTTCCACTGAGCCATTGATAGTTTTGACGGAGGCACTACCGCGTCCAACGCCTCATTTCTGGAACTCAGCAGACGTTTGTTCATCGTCTTCGCTGGCGAGGTCGAAGTCGTGGCTGTCTTCCGCCGATGACGACGATGACTTGTGTCTGCCTGTCTGCCTCAACGAGGAGACGAAAGGCGAATCCGAATGATTCCGAAAAATGAGCGGGTGGATGAATGGAGTCGTTTCTTGGAGCTGGTCGTGTTGTAGTGGACTCATTGTTTCCTCCTGCGGAGCTTGCGTAATTCATGAAAAAAAAAAATTCACGATCGAGACCCTGAAAGCCTCATGCCGAGTCAAACGGAATTCAAAGATTGAATTTCGACGATTGAAGCTGCTAACAAGCTTGTGAGCTGTTTGTGTAGTTCCTGCGAAAGGCTGTAGGCTCACATCGAGCTTCGATTTCCGTCGCAGAGATTTCCCTCTGCTCGTTCCAATCAAAAAATTTTGGACTTCAACTTCAATATGATCCCTGACTGACCACACGGGGAGAGCTCGCGAAGTATGAGCACTAGAGGGATGTGTATCAGCAGAAGGATGAGCTTCTTCCTCATCTCCGGAACTCTCAGAATCAGTTGGTAGCTCAATCGCTTAGAAATGCATCTTTCTCAATAAATCCTTCTCGAAAACCTCGAAATTCTATCCGGTTTGAGTAAGAATTGACGAAGGAAGCAGAGGAAATGTTTGACTCATCCAAAACAAAGACAGACCTCCTAACGCAGAAGCCGAACTACAAAATTCATTGCGTGACTCGAATTGAGCGTCTCGTACACCTGGCACAACTACGTTGGCCCGATGAACATCAACGAGCCAGTGCTGATGATGATATCAGTGATTTCGGGATGCTTCTCCATGAAGTCGTTGGCTGTCGGGTACGGAAAGGTAAGAAAACTTCGTTTCATATTAACGTTATCATCGCTTTTTGCAACGAAAATCCATCCCAACAGATTATCTTGACCGCAAGAGACTCGCAAGAGTCCCGGAACTCTCTCCAGTGAACCCCGAAGTCCCGTGATTAGGTCGACGGGAATGGATATGGCAAAAATATTGAAACACATATGAGGAAAGCGCCTTCCGTCCCGATCAAGATAAAGACTCTCAAAGTCGGGCAAGATGAAAATTTCTCGCTTCGTTTTCAAACGTTTCAGTGACTCGGAGGCCTTTCGGAGGTGTCGCACGAGAAGATCTATGTGTTGTCTCCAGGTGGGAAGAAGAATCTGCTATCGACATAAATCGCTTGAAACAAAAATCTGTTACTGAAGGAATTCGCCGCAAAAGAGCACAGAAACAACCGCAGAACAGTAGAAACAGAAACGAACGACACTAATCGAAGGCTATCACTGTCGGCCTACCGGGTGGCAAGACGATCGTATCGTGGACGCTGAGCTCTTTTGACGCTCCGCGTACACTCACTTTCGGTGACGTATCGTCCGAATCGTCAGAACTGAGTCGCGCGAGTTTCAGACTTCTTTTCGTCCGTGCGAATCACGCCCACTGCTCAGGAATCCAATTCCCCCGTATAGTGAGCCCTTCTGACAATTAACGAGAATCCCCAAAATTGCGAAAAGATGCAAAGAAGAATGAATTGTCAGGCATCCGTCAGGCAACCAGCCGACCTGTCCAATGCGCCGCTAGATAACGGAACTCATCAGAGCCTAGAAATGAATGAATTGGCCGCGAAGTCACCGAATTGAATCCTCCGGCCATTCAGCTCATCAGCCGGACGGTAGTCGGCAGACCAGGCGGGCAGACGAGCCGGCGGGCCGTTAAACACTCGCCTTACATTCGGACAGACGGTCAACTGACGAAGACCAATTAGATACGGGCACTTGTCCCGCTAAATGAGCTCCGCCAGTGCCGCTATTCACGGCCTAATATGGGAACTTTCTGATCCCGCTGAGCCGTCTTTCGGCCCGCCTCGTGATTGCAAAGCAAACGCCACCGGATCGGGTAAACTTCGCTAGCCCTGGGGTCACGCGCATAACGAACTCACTCAGCCGATAGCGAAATTTCATAGATATTCTATGAGAGAAAGTTCCTCTTCAATTTAGTTTTCAGGGTTTCGAAAAGAAGGATGTTCTCCTCTCGCGACAACTTGAAGTAATCCTAGAACTTGTGCAGCAGTCTAGGTGTGCGAAAGGAGATTAGGTTCGCATCTAGAACGTCCATTGATTCTGGAAAGGAGTGGAATCTTGTTTCCGCGGCATTCGAATCAAAAAAGTCGAATCAGAGCCCGCCGATATCGGAATCGAGGCGACCCGAAGATGCCACTGGCAACAAGGCCAGGAGGCTCGACCGCGTGGTTGGCGTGCGCGAATTTCTCTTGCCACCGTTCAGTTATTGCCCACTGGGGAAGTACGGATTTGAAGGATGGGAGCGTGTTGGTCATGTGTTTCTTAGTTTTTCTCGGATGCCGCCCTGATCTCCGGCCCTCCCCCGGCTCGTTCCCCGTTTCCTACCCACAACACTCCCAAACTCTCCCGCAACACTGCGGAACTCCCAACTCGGTTCGATTCACTATGTTTGCCATGTACCTGTGCTCGTCTCGCGCGCGCGCGCTTCTGCGGCAGTCTCGATGTATATTCATATATCAAAAAGTTCTATACCAACTTCGGAGAGGGTGGATCACCTTGGAAGCCTGAGCTTCTCGTATCGAACCTCGGAACCGCTTCGGAGCTGCGTTCAGCGAGTAACAACAATGTCGATCGCAAACTTTTCGCGAAGAGTCGCAGTCAGGCAAGTCACTCGAAAATGTTCCCCGTCCTGTCGACTTGGAATCCAGGTCAAGAACGTATCGATTATCTATTGAAGTTGGACCGCGATACGCTCTACTATTTTGAAGGCTACAGGTGGGACTTTGCCCAGAGCCCATAGTGCCTGCCAACCTGACGCATTTAGGTAGGTGTCAGTGAGAAGGTTTGCCGCTCCGACGGCGGCAACGGTGGCTGCCGGTCGAAGTAGTTGTAGTGGAACCTATTTCGAACGAAGGCGCCCTCCTCTTGGCGTGTTCGTGCAGATTGAAGTGCCCGGACCCCATTTGTTACGTTCCCGTCAAACACATGCGAACTCTCTCTTTCTCGATCGCTCGTTCAGAGATGGAGTTTTGGCAGCGCACAGAAGCACATTCAGAGTGACCTCAACCTCCGCCACTTCGATTTCCATCGGTGGAGTTTCCTTCGATTCTGACTCTTTTGAAACATTCTTTGGAGAACGAGTGGGAATTCATTCCCTCAATCGCGAGCTCTTGAGAGGTTTGAAATCTTCAAGAGACGAATAGTCGAGGTTGTTAAATGGAATTGAGTCTTGCCGGATGCTCGTGAAGTGAGTGAATAATGATGTCTGTGATACAATGAGCTGATGAATGAGTAGAGGAGTTAATGATGAGCGTTGAGTAGCATAAACTCCCACGATCGCGTGATTTTCGGCGTGCTTTTTCGTAGAAGGGCTCCGGCTGTTGCTGCTTCTGCTTCTGCAGCATCAGAAGCAGAAGCAAACTGCAGCAAGTGCTTCCTATCCGCTAAGTTGTAGCCGACGAAGAACGAGAAAAAAATCGCTGGTGCTAACAAGCCATCGCAGCGACTACACCACATAAGTTTACTCCTATCTTTCTTTGTTTCCGGACGGTCCGACGCACGCGCCAACAACATTTATTTTTCTGCTACTCGAGCCATTGTTCCGCTCGGAGTTTAGTCAGCGACGCAAGATTGAACGTCGACGGGCGAATTTGCATACAATCATCATACAAGATGATACCGAGATATTTTTTTCGACAAGAAACTCTTTTTACGAGTTTGGAGGCATCCCAAGACTACGACGTCAGCCACGTATCGTGTTACCTCCGAGGAATCAACCGATAAGTCACAATCCCTTGCCTGCGGCAATAGAATCTTCGTCTAATGCTGGAGTCAGTTGGAAAACGCAAACATCTCGAGCTCGATCGAAAATTTTCCGGATTGTGTCTTCCGAATGCAATGTCCACCTGCCAAACTGTCCCAAAGCCTACAGGGAACGACGGTCCGTTTACGCATTTCGCAAGCGAGTTGGAAGGTTCAACATTCTGAGTCTGGCGTCTGTCTGTGTGTGTTCGTTGGGATACGTGGTGAGAGGTTGAATGTGTAATTATGTTCACAGCAACAACTAGAATCTGACGACGAAGGAGATGCAGCAGCAGCAGCAGCAGTGGCAGCTTAGACCTCGCGCGTCTGCTGAAGACCAGTAGTAAGTTGTGATGGTGAAGAAACCACCACTGTTCGTCTATGTTTGTAGTGGCACCAGTAGGGGATGTTGATGATGATGATGATGTTGATGACGACGACGACGGAGAAGAAGCCACTGCTCATCCGAAGCAGCTACAGTAGTTTGCAGTTGACGAAGTCACAGAACGGTCGCTCAAAAATCTGCCGGGCAAGCTAGTACGGAGGAGAGGTGAGCAGAAAAAGCCGGTAGAGAGGCAGGCAAGTGAAGTTTTGTCTCGTTCCGTCTCATCTCAAAGCAACTCGATCCAGAGAGGCAGAGGAAGACGTCTGTAAGAAAGTGGGAGCAGCCCCCTCGAAGCCAGTCAGTCAGCCAGCCAGCCAGCAGAAAGATCGTCTTGTGTCTTTCGGCGATGTTCACTAGGCGGTCGCTCACGACAAATCATCATTAGCTGTTTCTGCCGCCGCCGCCTCTTCTTCTCCAACGACGACGGCTAGCGAGTGAGCAAGCGAGCTAGCGAACGAGCAAGTAAGCTCAAGTAGCGCTAGACGAAGACGAATCAACAACAAAATACGAAATCATGCCTTCAGCGGCACCAAGGGCTCGGTTTCCTCTCTCGGCTGTCCGACAATCCATCACGGTGGACTTCACTTGTTTGTTGTTCGATCAGCTGACCCGGAGGAGCCGAGAACACGTGACAATCGCTTCCAGTCCGCAAAATGTGCAACACATACAACAATTGACAAAAGCTACGGCATTATCTACGCAGGCGCGTATGCAAGGGGGGGCTGAGCGGGCTTTAGCCCCCCCCCCAGGCCTGTTGTGTTCATACTATCTAAGTTGGGACTTCCGATCGAGGGACACATTTCCTGCAAATTTCACAAGGGTACCCCCTGTTGAAAAAAAATTAGCCCCCTCCCAGAAAAAATCCTGCATACGCGCCTGTATCTACGTAGACTACAACAACAAGATCCGTGAGGTACGAAGAACAACCGCGAAGTAGACAATCAACATCCGATACGAATCCCGCTTACGGAGGGGATAACGACAGGTTGACTGATGTCTCCAAGGACAACAAGGACGGCAAGCGCGAGAATGACGAAGACTTCATTGACAAAACTCCAAGACTTCAACCTATAAGGAAGCTCCTCGTTCGGGCAGGAGGCACAGGATTGCTGGTTTGGCTCTCTGGCTGCTTGGTTGACTGAAGCTTCGACAGCTTCGGCACGACAACAGGAGGAAAGCAGATGCATCACACCGAAACCGCATCGCTCGTCTCCGCAGCGAACGTGTGCAGATGTTTGATCCATGATCACGACGACCGAAGCAACAACTAAGACGACTGAACGCAGGAGAGACGAGCGTAAGAGCGGCGGCAGCAACACGGACGGCCACGGCGGATCCGGTGTCGGCTCCTCACACCTGCGGACCGAACGGGGTCAGGAGACCCTCAACGTCGTCATGAACCCGTTGATCCCACAATATGAACCTTTCGTCTAAGATTCTGATGGTGGAAAGATGGATGACGATATTGAAGTGAGCTCCGCTTGATTTTCGATATCTGTCATTGGCGAAATGCGGAGGAAGGAATTCTTAGAGCAAGTTTCGAGCGGGATTCCTGTAAACCCACTAACATTCGATTGAAAACTGGATCTGACGTGGAAAGCTTAGGAATCCTCGATAATCTGTGGCGCGAACTCCTGATCCTCTTGGGGGTAAGGGGGGTTGGGCGAATCTTTGGGGCAGATCAAAACTCCCTGGATTCAAACTACCACAGTATGCTCGATACAAAGAATTCTGACATGTTCCCGGCTGACTCGATCGTTTTGACTGCTCTTAGAACTTAAAGGAACGGAGATATCTTTGAAACAAGGAAAGAGAGTTTGATCGCAGGCGGGCAACATTCAATAAACAACGAGACGCCGGGGCGTTAGTGTTTAACTTGCAGATTCATGTCGTGAGGGCGTCCGCTCAAGTCGCCATCCGAGTTCACGCGACCAGTTGAACCAACAGCGCCCGCAGCAATCGCTGTCAGCACCGTTCCTGTCACGGAATCACCTCCCGCGGATCCTTGAGACAATACAGATCCGACTTGGTTTAGTTTGCTCGAGTGACCTTTGAGAATTTGTCAATGCTCCTGGAACGGTTGCCTCCCATCCTCTGGAAAAGAAAAACCTACTGCTCGTATCCCAACGACCTGACCGAGAAGGCGAGATAAACAAGTTCCTCTACCTGGTGGCTTCCAAATAGGTTTTCATGGAAGGAGTCACCGGAAACTCATTCTGCTCCAGTGGTTGGAAAGCTTGTAGCTAAAGAGAACGGCACAGGGGAAATCTCGCTGAATCCCTCTACATAATGTATTCTGGAAGAGCATTTGTCATAATCAAAATGTTTTGCAACTGTTGCTTGCTCGTTTGTGCCGCTACCGTTTCCGCGGCACGGCTCGGCCATATGCGCGTGCGCTTTCCGGCCTTAGGACGGCCCTCATTGCCGGCATCGCAGCATGTTGTACCGCCCACGCCCACCAGCCCGCCAGCCAGTTAGCGATAGAGTCCCGTCCGCGCGGAAAAGAAACTCTTTACGGCTTGGCGAATAACGTCTCGACCGACCGAAATAATGGAAGTTCCGTCCATACTCAGAACACGAGGAACGAGAGGAGCTCGAGGGAGGGAGGGAGGGAGAGCGTCGAAACGTTCATCATTACAATGCTTCAATGCGCAGGCATCGCTAAATGATTGTTGGTCAGTATGAATTTCAGGGAGGCAGGACGTTTTCGGTCGACTCGATCGTCGGCGTAGTAGTCGCGGTCTTCGCCGCCGCCGCCACCGCCATAGAAGTCGCACACTTGACTGAGTTTGGTCTGAATCATTGCCCCGACATAGTAGGTTCCATGAGCGAGTTTCTGATAACCACCGCTTGAACATTCCCAGTTAGAAGCGAACAAAGGGATCCTCGACGTTCGCAAAACTCTATGATCATTCAGGTAATGATGATGGTCGTGGTATTGGTTGCGGCAAAGGAAATACTGGGCTTTGGCGGCAGGAATAGGAAATGAATGATCCGAGCGTTGTTCGCGGGTGGAAGATGGGAAGACTTTCAGTTTGCTGAAACGCTTGTTCTTCGGACGGAAATCTCGTTTTGTCGGGAGGAATCTGATGATGTTTCGAAAGCTGTCCTCGAGTTCGGATCCGAAGATTCGGAAGAATGACTTTCTGAGCGTTTTCCGCTTCGTTCTGGAACCGATATCGAACACTGTCATCACCTGAGCCGATCAGGGCGATTCCGCCGAGCATCTGGAGCCACGAATCGGAGCAACATCGACGCGAGCTACCCTGGAAGGATTAAAATTACAAGAACCTCGTCATCAGGTCGAACGCTGGAGCATTCGGAGCTCTTGCCTCGGTAGTTTCGGCTTGATCGCGGGCCGCGGTTGAGCCGATAAGACGAGGAACGATGAGACTGAAGAAGAAGAATCGGCGACAGCAGCGACGACGCTTCGTTATCTTTCAGAGCAACGCTGTTGTGAGCTGCGTAAACTTATCGAGGCCTCAATGGATAAACGTCTTCTTCTTCAGCCACCGCCGACAACATCAAATTACCACATTACCGAAGATAACCGCAACAAGCGAAGTCACAGAGAGATAACCGCGGCCGATCGTCCGACCGGGTAACCATCGTGATGGATTCGTGGACAGTTCGGTGTCGCATCAGATAGCCATGCGCCGATTTATCGGAATCAAGAACAAAAGTTGCCCAGGTTCGCGGGGACTCAAAGGTTCGAGGCATCCAAAGTGTTTTCAATCTGATGATTCCAATCGGAGTGGACGTTCCGTGGTCACGGATCGTAACAGAACGAAACCAACGGCCGAGCACCCAAAGAGCAAACAAGTCATAAGATCGTCGATGACCCCGGGAATCGTCGATTGAGATGCTCACCCTTCGCTTGAAGGGTTTTCGCAATAGCACGTCGCTTTCTGAGAGGAGCCCACCATCTTTATCCATCACCGTTACCACTGGCGCCCTCTAGCGGCCCGAAAGGTAACTGAAAGTCGATATCATGTGCTTTGTGCTTTGATGGACAAGGAGACAAATTGCTTCGGAAACCTTTGCCGGCACCGCCCTTCTTCTGCTCGTTCGTCGCTTCTGTCTTCTCCATTTGCAGCAGGGGGCAGAAGTGATAGACGAAGACTTGGATACGAGAGGACTAATTGATGATGATGATACCGAGATAAGGGTGACAACAGTGAAAAGAGAGAGAGAGAGGAAAGCGTCCAAGCGGAGGTACAGAGTGGGGGGTGCTGTTGGATACTATCACTATTTGTACGATTTCGAGCGTTTCATGAGCCAATGAGGCCGCGTCTGCGAGGTTTCCGACTGCATCTGTCTTGTTTTTCGTCTATCAGAGACCAAACGCGACGATTCATTGTTGTGTCAGGGTGGCTGAAAGGTTTTCGGGAAGACTTGGAGTGCGGTGAACGACTAGAATCACTTACGGCCCATCGAGCGGAGTTACAGTCTTTGGGCGGGGGCAGAGCACGGGCAGGGGGTGCGGACATCGAAGTATATTGAGAAGTTGCTCCACCGCGGGATCACTTAGTCGATGAATCCTTGGCCGGCCGGCCGGCGGCTCAGCCGACCAGCCTCCAGTCATTCAGACGGACGAACGGACTCACTGACCGATACTATACCCTCGCTGTCACGCTAGCCCAAGTACAGGGTGTATCAAGCGTATGGACCAATCGCTGGCCGAAGCGGGTAAACGATCGAGATGAGATTCGGTCTCATGAGATGCAAACACAGCGATGAATAACAGCTCGAAACGATGATTGTGAAAATGAATAGCTCTTCAAGGATTGAATCATGAACTCTTTCTTCTTCAAAAGAGGCCATAGGCTGGACCCCGGCGACGGGGGACCGAAATAGAAAACTGCAGCGGACAACTGCTGCGCTCAAATTGCGAAGGAATCCTCATCCTCTTCGGAATTGGACTTCAGCAGTTTTTCGGGGCTCGGTGCGTCCTACTGGGCTCAGCGGATTCTTGGACACCCTGTCGGTCGCGTTCCGTGTTCGAAGCTTCTTCAGATATTCATTATTGCTGCTGCTGCTCCTGCTGTTGAGGCGGTTGCTGCTATATAATGTTTACTCTTTGGGGTTACATCCTAGCGTTCTCTTGGACCCATCTCCTAAATCTCCACCGATCGCAGGACTCTCGACTAATTTGTCGTCCCAATTCTCTCAATCAGGCGGGTTGCCTGGAGACCAGCGGCCCCAATGTGCTGCGTACGACCCAACCCTGAGGGACATGGAGAGTTTCTCAGGAGGCACTGTGAGTTCCTCAACACTTCAATGTGAAGTCGAATCTCCATAATCACGCACAATTCAATTTTCCTTCCAAAAAAGAGTACGTTCGTTTACAAGTGACGATTTTACCCCGTCAAAATGAGCGGGGGATGACGAAATGCAGGAAAAGTGGTGTTTGCCTGGTGAACCTCAGCTTCAATATGGCCTCATTTTCCTGCCTTGATAAATGAATTCGACATTGGAACCGGGCTCTGGGGTTTGCTCCATCTGGCCTCCAGAACTGTCGATCTCACGACGCTGAACGGATGGATTGCTCCGATATGTTTCCTGCTGCCCTGATTTGGTTCACAAATCATCAGGAGTTTCCAACGTTAATAACAAGGTTCAAGTTTCAGGAAAAAGTTCCCGCTTTGACGCTGTCCCAACCGCGGTACCAAACTCAAGGAAATAATCGTTTGGTTCTGAACAAATCATCCTCGGTTCTTGTTACCAGGACTGCGCCATCTTTTTTTCTCGCCTGCGAGTAACGTCAGGGAAGCGAAGGCTGTTATTAAACACTTTTCTGCAAAACACAGGAAAAAAAGACTCGTTCCAGTCTCTCCGAGTTCTTGGAGGGAAGGACTAGGGGAGGGTTCCGCCTCCTCGAGGAAAATTATTAAGTCGTTCTGTGCAGAGCCGCCGAAGCTGGTCGCCGCCAGCGGGCGAGGCTTGAGAACTTCGGTGCTTATCCGACACTTTTTCCAGCTGAGAACCGCGCGTCATCTGGAGTTGTTTCGAATGAAGTTCGAGAACCGTGTCTGGGTCCAACGCTCCGAATCTGAGCAGCAAAACGTTTCCCAGAACGAAGCCGAGAATGAGGTGTAACACTTATAATTATCATCGCCGCCAGCTTCCTCGCTAAGAGCAAATCTAAGGAAGCTGCAGCACTGAGGAAGAATCTCAGGGAGGTGAATGAAGGCGCCGATTCTTCCCTTCGGACGAGTTTGCTGAATGTAACCTGCTTTAACATCATCATTGATCGCTCCAATCGATTCCACATGGGATCATGCATTTTGCCGATGTTAAGGTTCTCAGCGAACAGGTTTGCGCCAGTGGATTCGGTCCGCCCAACCGAATCCTTGCAGGTTCGAGCTTCTCATATCTGCAGTCTACGGTAAGTCATGCTGTCTATTGTAGCGCTGTTCGTTGAAGTAAATTTTGGCTTCGTGGAGAATCATGTCTCAATATTGTGCCTTGGATACAGACAAACATTCTATGACAACTGACAACGCTCGAAACTTCCTCGGGAGGCGATTCCAGACGGCCGCTCAGAGAATGGCACAACGAACGTAGAACAACGCTACCATGCCGCATCGCTAAGAAAAAGAAACGATGGCTTCGTTGGCCACTAGGTCCGCGTCACCTGACGGAGAGATCTTGAAACTGTAGTGCCAAAAGCTCGAATGCACCCGAAACACTTGGAAAGATCAAAACATTTCGTTTCTTGATTCCTCCCTGACGGTATGAGAAGTCTGTTGTGTATAAAGAACTACTGGCGTTTGCAGCCGACTCACTTAATTAGAACCGCGCTGCTCGATCATCAGATGCCGCTAGTTGAGGGATGCACAGATCCTCCTGTTCATGATGGAGCACTGGTGATCATCTGACAGTTGCTGACTGGCAAGATGATTGGATTGATCAGGGTTCAGAAACGTGGTCGAGATTTCCAGCCAATCTTATCTGAGCCACGGCCTATGAATTCCGTTCCTCCCGATACAAGCAAAGTACCGGTGCGGATTGACAGAAATTTCTGGGCTGGAACGAGCTACTTGTGGCGGCGAATAGTTTCACGAGAGAGAAATCCCATTCCCTGCCAACCAGAGAATAGTGCTGTGATTTCGAACCACCGATAGTCTCCAAAGTTTTGTGAGAGAAAAATATACGGTGATGTTGCTCCTCGTTCTGAAGATCCTTCTCACTGTTGCCTTTGTGACTGTGATTGTATACGTCTCCGTCACGTGCGTGGTGTGGCCGTTGATGCAGTTGCCCTACCGGAAGAAAGTCCTAGCCTTCCGTCACTTCAAGGACACTTTCCCTCTTATCCGATACCTGAATTGGCACGCGTCAATGCTCAAGGAACAACGGAACGGTCTCAGTTATGATGTGAATTTCTCCAATCTGTGCGTGGGTGAATGCATGCGGAAAATTCGTCGAGGCTTCATCGTTGAGCACATCGCTGTGCGACCGAACTTCGTCATTTTCAGGGCGGATCACATCGAAGCTGTCCTGAACAACAGCAAGAATCTCAAGAAAGGTCCTCTGTATGATTTGATAACTCCGTGGTTGGGTCGCGGGCTTCTCACATCGGACGGTCCTGAATGGAAATCGCGGCGGAAGCTCTTGACCTCGTCATTTCACTTCAAGATTCTTCAAACCTTCGCCGTGGAGATTAACAAGCAAGCTTCTCTGTTTGTTGACTGCATTGCGAGGAAGGCCTATGACGAGGACGTGGCGCCTTACGTGGACGCTTTCACCTTGGATGTCGCTTGTAAAACCATCATGGGTGTCTCCATGCACTGCCAAACTTCAGCTAACGGACGACAGTATGTTGCAACGGTGAAGTTTCTTAGCGAACAGTTGGTCGAAAGATTCACCAACCCTCTATTCTGGTGTGACGCCATCTTCAGACGCACGCGTGGCGGGCGGAAGTTCTACGAAGCCGTGGAAAAACTTCACGAGTTTTCGAGTAAGATCATCGACGATCGTAAAGAAGAACTCCTCAGGGATCCCCAAAATCTCGAAGCCATGGCCGAGACCGGAGAGAGCGTCTTCGAGTCCAGGAAACCTTTCCTCGACATTCTTCTTGTTGAGCACTTGAAGCGGGAATCGATCAGTCTCCGAGAGATAAGAGAAGAAGTCGACAGCTTCATGTTTGCAGGTCATGATACAACAGCCGTGGCGATACTGTGGGCCTTACACTTCATTGGTTACTACCCGGAAGTGCAGAAGAAGCTCCAAGACGAAATCGATAGTGTGGTCAATGAAGATGGCACCGATGTCACAGAGGAGCAGTTGAAGAACTTGACGTACTTGGACTCGGTTCTCAAAGAAAGTCAACGCCTCCGTCCGTCGGTGCCGTTGGTCAGTCGACGGATCACTGAGGAAATCTGTATTGAGGGAAAACCGGTGCCTGTTGGATCTGAAGTCGTGATATTCACTCTGGTCCTGCATAAAAACCCGGACGTTTTTCCTGAACCTGAGGAGTTCGACCCGGAAAGGTTCTCAGTCGAAAACAGTCGTAATAGACATCCGTATGCGTACATCCCCTTCTCAGCCGGGCCGAGGAACTGCATGGGACAGCGATTCGCTTTGCTTGAGGAAAAAATTCTTCTTATTTGGATATTGAGGAGATATGATTTGCAATCTATGGACCATCGAGATGAAATTCCGCTACAACTGGGACTAGTTCTACGACCAAACTCAGCGATTCGCGTTATCTTCACCAAGAGAGCTGATCGTAATCGAAGCTGAACTGTTTTCTGGAGCCAAGAAAAACCCGCGATGGTTGCGCTCTCGAGTTGCAATTAGCTCTGGTAATCGTTGGCTCTTCGTGCTCCCTACCGGTGTGGAGAATCTGCTTTGTGAGAGGATACCCACATCGGATTTGTGATGCATTGTCACTTGCGAGGTCGAGAAAGCCTCTCGATTGGCCCAGCATGAATGGTGTCGACTCGTTCGTTTCCACTCTAATCGTACTCCTTGCGGCCGAAGCTGACTCTCATCGTCATTCAAGTCGTGTGACTTCTTTCAGTACACAGTAACGCCAATTTTCCGATCAATAAACCTCGAATATAGTTCTAAAGAGATTGCTCGAGAAAATTGAGGCTCTCGTCCGAGAATTTCACCAGAGAATATAACTCGGAAGTATTGGATTACGAGTCATAATGTTTCTTTTGCAATAAACGACGATTAAGCCCCCAAATCATTCATACCGCGATTTGGATCCTCGATTTCCAGTTCGTCATAGTGAATGTACTGTTCATTCTCTACGGTGGGCTCACCAGACTTTTTTCCTAGAGATGGAGGCTCCTTGCTGTCTCAGTTCCATGTCCAACGTAGGTAATTGATTCGCTCGAGTCTTACATTTCCCAACGAAGATCAAATAATTCACCAGTTCTCACCGACTGAAATCACCGTGATGCACCGGCTCGAAAAATGTCTCTCTCCTGTTCGAAGGACAAGGAATATTTCAAGGTCAGAAGGCAATGGACAGCGCCACAGATTAAGCTTCGCTCCAAAATCGTTGGCTCTCTCTTTGATGGAGAGATAAACTCAAAGGCGAGTGGGTTGGCTAGGCAACATCGTTCAATCGCCGCTCTCGGGCATGCAACCCGCGGCTTCTCATCATGTTACTGTTGTGGTTGTGCTTCGTATTCAGAGCTTTGGCTCTGTCTGCAATCGTGCTAGTGGGTGCTGTGATTCTTCTACTAATCGCCATCTACCTTCGGCAACTACCGTTGCGGAAGAAGGTTTTTGCCTTCAAGAGTATCAAGGAACCGATTCCTCTGCTGCGGTTCATCGGCCTGCATCGGACTTTCCTCGAGAACTCTAAGCATTGCGGAAACTATGACATACACTTGATGAACTACGGATTTTTTGAAGCCAACGCCGGTCAGAGGAACGGTTATTTCTACATATTCGTCGGAACCGTACCCATGATGGCGGTATTCAGAGCGGATCATGTCGAACAAGTTTTTGGGAACAGCAAGAACATCAAGAAAGGTCCTATCTACCAGTTTCTAAAGCCGTGGCTCGGTGAAGGTCTTCTGACTTCGTACGGTTCCAAGTGGAAGGCACGGCGGAAGTTCCTAACTCCAGCGTTCCACTTCAAGATCCTCGATACTTTTGCGGTGATCATGAACAAACAGGCAAAGATTTTCGCAGACCAAATCGAAAACAAAACTCAGGATGAGGATGTACTGCGGTACGTCGAGAGCTTCACCCTCGACGTTGTGTGTGAGACGATCATGGGGATAAACATGAACTGTCAGGTTGGAGGCAGCGGTCGAGAGTACCTGAATACCATCAAGAGCATGAGCAACCTCCTAGTCAAGCGATTTGGCAATCCTCTGCAGTGGGCAGACCTGGTCTACGGTTTCACCAGAGACGGCCGAGAGTTCAATAGGCTCGTGGAGCTTCTCCACGAATTTACGACAGAAGTGATAGAAGAACGCAAGAATGAACTCATGGCCATGCCAGAGAAACTCGATCAGCTAGCAGATGCCGAAGAAGCAATGTCGAAATCGAAGAAACCTTTCCTCGATCTGATGCTCGTGGAACATTTGAAGACGAAGGAATTGACAATTCAAGACATCAGGGAAGAGGTGGACACTTTCATGTTCGAGGGACATGACACGACTTCCATGGGACTGACATGGGCTCTGTACTTCATCGGGCTCCACCGAGACGTCCAAGAGAAACTCCATGAGGAGATCGACAAAGTTTTCCAGGGCGACTCCACTTGCGACGTGACAGCAGATCACATTCGAGAACTCAAGTACCTCGAGATGGTTGTGAAGGAGAGCCAGAGGCTATGTCCTTCCGTTTCGTTCGTTACCCGTTCCGTGACGGAGGAATTCCTAATTGAGGACAAACCGGTTCCAGTCGGTAGCGAGGTGGTTGTATTCATAAAGAAGCTGCATGAGGACCCCGTCGTTTTCCCAAAACCTCACGAGTTCGACCCCGAGCGCTTCTCGCCAGAGAACTCCAGCAAAAGACATCCATACGCGTTCGTGCCTTTCTCTGCCGGACCAAGAAATTGCATCGGACAAAAGTTCGCCATGTTGGAAGAGAAAATTCTGCTGGCTTGGGTGCTCAGGAAATTCCAGCTGAAATCTCTTGATCAACGAGACCAGATTCTCATGAAGATGGATTTGGTTCTACGACCACAGAGTTCCATACGAATCGTGTTTCGGAAGAGATAGCCCGACAAAAACTTTTCCGTCGATTCTAGAATTCATGTTCTTGTGTAAAGCAGCCGTCCTTCCGCAGACCAAAAATTGTGATATTGATTGTGTTGTTAACTTATCACTTGGTGAATATATATTTTGTTGGAAACGATAGTTGGATCGAGCGGGATGCAACTCAGTATCTCGATCCACGGTCAAATCTGTTGAGCCTGTCATCACTCTATCAACACCAACTTCCACGTGGCAGATACTCGGTGCGAAAACACGCTGAATGTTATTTTCATTCGAAAAAGTGGTTTCGGTACCACTTGTCAGAAGGGTCTCCCACTATCGTGGCCAGTGTGCCAAAGGTTTGTGAGATAAGCCTCATTTGAAGCACTGACGATACGAACCATGATTCACAGTCGGAGATACAGCGCCTAATCGCGGGATTGCGATTACGGGATATAGATGAGAAATGAGATGAGATCCTAGAGGATCACTGTATCCTGAATCCCTCGCATTCCGCTTCTCTCCACTTCCCTTCCCCATTGCAGAAAAATAGTAATAGTTTCATTTGCTTCAAACAATCTTGAGCTGATTCGATTCCTCGGGAGAAGCTGCTAGGTCCGGCGACAGATATCCCAGATACTAATAATGAGTTGCACCTCCTCGACAATCCTCATCTTCCCCCGGCGGCCCGACCGAGGAACGACCGCAGCCAGCTAGATAACACGGTTCCAAACATTGAAAAAAAAACTTTATTCAACCGAGTAGAACAGGTCAACCATCAGCCGAGATCAACAGATTTGCTGGAGTTTCTTCTCCTAGCAACTTTCTCCCCAAGCTTCACACTCCGCGCTTCCTTGAACTCCTGACTCAAGCTGTTTTCTAGGGCCTCCCAAATGAGCTTCTGCCTATTCACAACATCAACATGCGTTCTGACAAACTCGTCATCTCGCTCGAATTTCAATCGATAAGTGTCAGGGCCAACATTGGTCGTCAGTCTCCGTAACATATCTTCTAATTCCTCGTAGGGTAGACGGAGCATGTCTTCCAGAGCGCTCTTCTTAACTTCCAGTGAATTGTTCAGTTTCACTAAGAGGTAATTGCGAGAACGCCGCATAATAGCGCCCGGAATGCCCAAAATATTGCTATACGTGTCCTTCGGATACAGGATCTCACTCTTGAGGACCCAGTTTCCCTGTACGAGACAGGCGCACTGCTGGACCGCCCTCAGAACCTGCTGCTGGTCGGCGGCGAGAATCTCACAGAGTTTTCTAAAGCTGATGATATGCGTATTGCACATAATGTACGCGACCTGTTCCGCGAGGGTTTTCTCTTTCACGCTCTGTAGAGAATCGCTCCGCAAACCAGCAGCGTGTTGATTCGTTAGATCTGTTGAGTACTCGTGCTTTCCTACGTTGAAAATATTCGAGTTGTCATTGACGGAGTTCCGGCAAAGCATCTGCATGCGGAGCTGATCGGCTTCGGGACTTTCCATGTCTCTGAAGCCCATGTTCACCCACTGTTCCTCTTTGCTGTTCTTCACGATCTGCGAATAAGCTCGCTGTCGAATTGCTTTGACGCGATCGCTTTCCCGGCCCGCAAATCGGACCGTGATCGGTTTCGTTTCAGTGGTCTCTTCGGGTTTCTGGTGTTTCTGAGTGTCCAAGTATTCGCAGCTAACCTCCATTTGTAGAACGTTTTTGAGTGGAGTCAGATGCAAAACCGACTTCACGACCTTTCCCTCCTCGTCGCGGTATCTCTCGAATCTCCCGACAGCGAGGTTTCTGTCGCTTCCGTTCGCTATCGGTTTCGTGGATTTGATGAGTTGTTTGTCAACGAATCCCGACTCGAAGTACGGCACGTCCGCTCCTTTGTTGGCCTCTACAGCGATCGCCTCGCTCATCCGACGGTCGTAGTTCACTCCCCGTTTGTCAACGGCTGAAAAACAGATTTCGTTCGTTTGATGAATGTTCTGAGTCCGTCTTAGTCTCCGGAGGAGATTCAGGAATGCGAAGGAACTTGCAGATCACATCATCATTGAAAGTTGGAAAATTCTCTCAACAAAACTCACCGAGTTGTATTTGTAATTCCTCTCGCTCTGGCTTGAACTTGATCTGCTGGAGCTCGTCGACGCTGTACGGAGGTATGTTTTTGAGCCTGGAGGGATACTGAAGAAGATATAGAGATTTGAGCTCGTCGGTGAGCACGACGTCGATCTCGGCGATCACATCATCGGCTGATTCTTCGGGTTTCTCGTTCTGGCCGGTCATCATCGAGCTGCAATGAACGGAAAATGTCTGGACTGAGTAAAGGCTCACGCAGCTAGGGTTGGAGATTGAGCACTGTGTAGTCTCGGTGGACGTGGTACCGGATATGGGACGCCAGACCCTGACAAAGCTGTTCAACACCTGTAGGGGGACCGGGACGAGGTACAAGATATTCGGGAAGGGAAGTTCCCATGACTAATAAGATTCAACTCCAGCCAAATCTCCTACAGCTCATTCTAATTTCTTTTTCTCAGGAGAATCCCATTATTCGAGAGTCCCGCAAATGATGCATAACCGTTATCAAGGAGTGAAACGGGAGGTGGGAGAAACTGGGGAACGGGGAGCAGACATCACCGAGGTCACCTTTGCGGCGCGGCTGTACTTCGCGGTCGCGTATTCTCAAGAGCAACCTGACGAGCTAGCACGTTTTGATTGAAAAGTTGAGCAAACGAGCTCTTTCGAAGAATTTCTCGCCCGCGGTTGGCAGTGCTCGTCTGAACACGTTCGAATTGGAAAAGTTGCCTGACGGTCACATGCAAGACAAACTTTGAACGAACTAGGACGTAGCTGGTGCAATGGAGGAGAATGTGCTTGAGTATTCAAATCGGATATTTTATTCTCTGTAATATTCTCTGAATGCTGAACAATAACCAGAAACTCTACTTTGGAACATTCAATCATCGAGTAGGACGAGATCGATATCGACCGAGTACGACTCGATCGATAGTCATTCATTAATAAGAAACTCCTTGGTCCACGAGCCGCCAAGATCATATGTACATTGATCTCGACTGATTTCGGGCTTGATCCGATTATATTGACTGGTTACTCTTTGCTGTCGCGACACTACTTTGGGAATGCGTCATGTAAAATGCGCGAAATACTGGTCCTTCAAGTCTTTCACAGCGCACGAAAGTCTCAGCTCCTTTGAATTCAGCTGGCGTTATGTTATATACTCAAGAAATCACAACCAAGAAACGCCGCAGGATCGAATTCGGGTTTGGGCAACTTCCAAATCGGCTCTTGATCCCTGATGTGAACCTGCTGCTTCCCCATCTCGCTCACACTGGTCCCTAGAATATGCTCAACCATCGCTCGGAATGTGTCTTTCCGTTTCCGGGCTGAAATCGATACGTCAGGAGAGAATGTCGCTTCGAATTTCCCTAAGAGTTCCGGTCGCACTCCGTGGTTGAGCAATAACTCACGCAACCGAGGCGCCGCGGGTGCTACTAGCCATTTGTAAAGATTCATCCCGAGGGTAAGTAGCAGCGGGGCTTGAGCCTCATCTGCACCGTGAACCCTCAAGGACAGTAGTAACGATTTGTACATCAGGACGCACAGCTCGTCGGTCAGCCGATCCCTCTGTATTCGCAGCATATGGAACGCAAGAGCACTGCATAGAGGAATACTTTTTAGGCTCGTCTGGGAATCCCTCGCGTAAAGCGCCGAGAACGCGATTGTGACCACACAACCGCACGCGGTTTCATCGGCGAGGAGCAACGACCCGAAGGACCTGAGACCGGGAACGGTCTCGGCTCCAACCTCGTCGCTGGTTTTCACGGGATTTGCCGAGTCGACGACGAAGAACGACGCGATTTCAATCAAATCCAAACTTATGAGATGTACGACGCGATCTTCGATCAACTCTTCGAGCGTTGCGCCGGTTTCCTCTCCCTGGGAGAAGTTGTCCCCACTGTCCCATCGCTGCTTGAGGTATCCGAACATCGAAGACATCATCGGAATGAAAGTTGACGACAGCTGAGGTTGGAGGTCACCTTCGGGACAGTTTTTGACGAAGCACTTCACTATCAGATGGAGGTATTGATGCATTTTGTAGTTGGGGAGATTCTGGAAGCCGTTTATGATGATGGAGCCTATGTCGGGTCGCGAACCGTAGAACTCGGGTCGGTACGCCATAGCCACGAAGAACACGGTGAGGTTGTCTTGTAAGTTCGTCATGAAGGTCCGAGCCGCAGGCACTCTAGGGCTGGGGAATTCACAACTTGGAAGATTTGAGCCGAATATCATGTACTTATCGTTCTCGCCCAGACATAGGATGCTCTGCACGAGATCAGGATGGATCACAGGGTGCGCGAACAGCTCCTTAAAGAGCCATAGTATCTTGAGGATTCGATTGAGGCACGTACTCGATATAATTTGGTAGACTATGTTCTGTCCGGCCACGGTTTTGCACCTCTTGAGCGCTCCGGTCAACGTCATGAGATTTGCGCTGAGGAGCACGCGGTTCTCCGTGTTCTTTTCGAAGTCCTCGACACTCTGGAGCCCGAGGAACTTCGCGAAGCTTTGAACACTCTTGAGGCCATCTTGCAGGTCGATATAGCCCAAGAAGAACCCGATCTCGTTGTCGATGAACGATTCCACCATGGCTGTCCTAGCACCCGAGTCGGGTATCCCGTTCGCGAGTGTGACGAGAGCTTCGACGTAATGCTGACGTTCCAGTGTACTGGTCGCGTCCGATATCAGACTTTTTAGGCTCAGCTCTTTGATTTTGTCAAAATGCTTCATCAACCTCTCTTGAAAATCCAACGCGATACGGACCAAAAGAGCCGTCCCATGCTTCCTGAAATCCCTAACGTCGACTGCACGCGTCTGCCGATTCTCCCACGGATTTTCGTACGTTGCCATCCAGAAAACAGTCTCGAGCATGTTGCACAGCCTCGAGTCGTCGGGGTCTTTCGGGAGAATCACAGTGAGCATCGATGAGCAGCAAGAAATTGAGTGATGTTGACAGCCGATGTCTGGGAATTTCAACGACAGAACTTGGTCGTAAGCCGTCATCAAAGGAGACACGCCATCACCGAGATCGATGTTCTCCTTGACCACGGTAGAGCACGCGACATCGAAGAACTTGCTGATCGCGGACCATTCCTGCTCGTCGGGTGTTTTCTGAAGGAGCTCGCTCAAACGTCCCAGACCGACCTGACACAGAACTATCCTGGGCTGGACAGCGGCCGCGATCCGCAGAAGTTCGGAGAGCTCAGTCTTGAATGAACCGAAGGTCTTCTTCAACTCGGATTCCTCCTCGAAGTCCCAGTTCGATTTCGAGAAGTCATTGAACGACAAACGGCCAATTATCGTGCTTGTGATGTTCAGCCACAGCTCGTCAGGGTATACGAGTTTTTCAGGGTTCTTCTGCTGGATCCTGAGCAGTGATGTCATGGCTCCGAGTGCGACGCGGGCAACGGCACAGCTCGGGTGTTGACATAACTCATTCACGGCCGCAACCAACTTGAAAAAACTCGCTTGAGAAAACTCTACTTTCGGTGCTTCCATTATGTATAACGAAACTTGTTTCCCGATGCCCGAGATGATTCCGCACAATGCGAGCAAGAACGCGTGGTTCTCGCTGGTGTCTGCATTCGAACTTTCCTTAGCGCTTTTCAGGATGTGATCCATCACTTCATCCTGCAGGAACTTCGTGCAGAGCTGTTCCAGTTCGGACCCTTTGAGTTTTCGATCAGGGAGCTCGGATAAACATTTTGCTGCAGTGATCCTGAGGTCGGCGTCGTTCAGGAGAACGCACAGCATCCTGATGACCTCGTCGAGAGGGAAGTCCTTGAATTGTGCAAACTCAATGAAACATGTGAGCGTGATCAGGAGGCTTTCGAGGAGTTTCACCCGAGATTTTAGATATTCCTCCGATGACGGTTGAGGTACGATGTAATTGGCGTTCAGTGTATCGAAGAAGAACGTCATCAGGAGCGGGAGGACACCGATGATACTTTGATGGATCTCCCTCCGTCTCCGGGGTGCGTCTTCGAGCGTTTTCAGCTGGACGACATCCTCGACCATGCGCAGTAGGACCAAGAGAACGATTTCTCGCTGGGCCATGCCAGCGTTGGCAACAAGGAAGAGGTTCGGCACAAAGTCCGGCCATTTTTGAGGCCATTCGCGTTTGACAATTTCAACGACGACTCGACAAATGGCTTGCTTGACATGCGGTGATTCCGAGAGAATGCATTTCAAACCGCTCATGTAGGAGAACGCTTCGTTCTTCAGGAGTGTGTGCTGTTCCGTGGTTAGGTTGTTCCAGTAAACCCGGACCCAAAACTCAAGCAGTACCAGGGCTCCATGCCGAACGTGGTCTGAAGGGGGGTTCCGACACAGGTTCAGCACTGCGTCGATCGCGGACAAGTTCTCCTTGAAGCCGTTGAAAGCTTCGAGAGCAAGGCGTCTCTGGGCGGCAGGCACCGTCGGATCGACCGATGCGGTGATGCACTCCGCCAGTTGGGCTTCCATCCGACTCTTGACGCGGGGTTCGAACCTATGGATGACAAGGTCACATCATTAGAATGGAAAGGCCATCGCATAGTCCCCCAGAAAGAATCGCGAAACTTCAGATCACATGTATGCCATCTTGGCTTCAATCAGAAGATCCGGGTTTCCCAACTTGTCGACATTGTGGCAAAAGTTTTCCCGAAACTTGACCACTAATTTAAATTGGTTGGAACAATTGCACCCTGGAACAATTCCGCCAACGGGCTCCGTTTCCCTCCGGTGTCGGGGTCGGGCCTCTGCGCTCCCGCGAAACAGCGCGACACCATGTGACGATTCAAAAGCGCGGGTTCCAAAAAAAGATTCATCGTATACAAATGGATCACCAACATGCCATCGGCGTCTACATCGATCAAAGCACTCTCACTGCGTTGGAGTTTCCCCACGAAACGTTTGAGAACCGAATTGAGCGCCATTCATTCAACATGCTGTCTGACGCAAATCCGTTCGAATTTCTCCTCGTGTCGAAAAGCAGCTGTAATCGAAACTCCGGAAGGAACTCACCCTCCAACGGTTGCGGATCACGACCTCAGATCCAAACTCGTCACTTTCACTGGGCCGCGTCACCTTCAGAAACGTTTTCGCTCTTTCATCGATGAGATCCGTTCGACTACTGACGAAATTCAAGCTCATTACATGAGAGAACCGACACACTGTTGCGCCGCCGTAGAGAATGTTCCGACACACGACCCCCACTACTTAGAATCCTAGACACGCACCTCATGTAAACAACTCAAGCAACCGCTCAGTACGAGACGCCGGATTTTGCGAAACTAACAGGATTTGGAATTGAGGATGTCTACACAGGCACTGAAGAGACTCAACGAGTCCTGATTGGGAACCGGTGAAGCGGCACGTGTAATCAAAAACGGATTCGGAGAGTATCAAGTGTCGAAAAGTCCGGAGAGGGGCACCGGCGTTGAGGGAGAGCACTATATAAACACATGTTGAGCCATCCCTCACGATTAATGTCGGTGCAACGATGTCAGGCGGCTTTGTGATTTCGTGTTCTGTAGTGTGAGAAGATTCCTTTGAGCGGTTGTTCTACAAGACTGCGAATCGTAGAGTGACTGCAACTCGAGATGGCTGCCCTCCTCAAGAAGCGGGCTTTGGCCGAGTATTCTCAAACTATCCAAGAGGAACCACGACAGAGACCACTGAAGAAGCTCCATTTGACGAAGAAGGCCGAAACCACCAAAGCACAACATGTAGGTGTTATAACTGCTATTGGAGAAACTAAAAAATGTTGGAGTATGAACATTTTGATCGAGAATATGACTGTGGCTCGAAATCCACGGGAAATCTCTCCGACTCCCTCCATCTGTCGTCGAGGGGACATGACGATTCGCGCTAGAACTCCGAACCGATTGCTGGGATCCTTGAGAGTCCCTTTTTCACATGTCCCATACGACGACTATATAGCTGCCTGCTCGAGGATCTGAGCGATTTGTTCTCCTCCAGGTGTGTGACACTCTCAAGAGCAAGGAACAAAGCGAACGGATTTCTGTTTTGCTTCGTTTAGAACGTTCGATGCCTCAAGAAGTTGAGCAGCGAGCGCTCCTGTACAAAATCCTCACCGATCACTATCAGAGGTAGGTTGCCACCCTGGGTAGGCTGCGACCATTTGGACGACCAACAGTGACTTTCCCCAAGTTCCAACCCCTGTCCTCGTATTGTGAGCTTTTGCAACAAATTCCAGTTCAGCTGATTGAGAGATTTCAATGCTTGCAGGGAAACAGAGACTTCGGTTCGAGCGAAGATCGTTAGTCTACTCCCAGTCTTGTGTCCGAACCGGCTTGACGACCTAGCCCAGTTCGCTTCATCGGAATCCTCACACCTCGTACAGGCGGCCCTCATGGACGCCATCGTTGCGGTCGGGGAGAACGCAATGTCGCAGAACGACCTGCCGAGGCAACTCCGCTGCATGAAACTCATCGAGGATGGGCTCAACGACACAACGCACTTGGTGAAGAGCAGAGTGTTGAAATGGCTCGCACGTCTCGTTCCCTCCACAGCTGCCGACACTGAGATCCAGAACAAAGTTATGTCAACGCTCATCAAGTACACTCGTCATCAAGATCCCCGCGTGCGGACAGCTGCCCTCAAAGCAATCCTCTTACTACACAAACGTAACATTCCCCTCGACGTGTCTTTCTACAAAGAGGCCTGCAGAGGCCTAAACGACGACTTTGAGAACGTTAGAATGGTCTCGATGCGTTTGGTGCAAGCAATGGCTCAGGCCCACGGCCGCGAACAGGTCGAGGTCGAAGAGGGATCCGGCGAGCACATTCACCTATACGATCACGCGTTTTCGAAGATCTGCCAGATGATCAACGACGGCAGCATGAACGTGCGCGTTCTCTCCGCGAATCTCCTCGGCCAAATGCACGAGGTCTCCTCCGGCTTCCTCGAGCAGACTCTGGACAAGAAACTTATGTCCAACCTCCGGAGAAAAGCGTCCGCCCACGAGAGACAACGAGAGGCTTTCCAGGCCGGAGAATGGTCGTCCGGTCAGAAATGGCAGGACGACGCCCCTCGAGAGATGGTCGACGAAGAAGCGATTAGTCTGATCAACCAAGGCGCTTGCGGATTTTTCGTCCACGCGCTGGAAGATGAGTTCCTCGAGGTTCGTTTGGCGTCGTTGGAAGCACTGTGTAGCCTCGCCGTGCGTTTCGCGTCGTTTGCGTCCCAGTCGTTGGATTTCGTGGTGGACATGTTCAACGACGAAATTGAAGAAGTTCGTCTGCGAGCAATCGATGTTCTTGAGAAAATGGGCCACGCTCACGTACTACGAGATGATCAGCTCGACACCGTGCTATCCGTCCTCAAGGACTTCTCGATGTACACCCGAGAGGCCCTGCACCGCATGTTGTGCCACTGCAGGATCAGGACGACGACGAGTCTCAACGCCTGCGTTGAAGGCCTGCTTGAGAACTTGCGGAGATACCCGCAAGATCGAAAAAGTATATATCGCTGTCTGATGCAGCTGGGTCTATGCAATCCGCACATCACGTTGGCGTTGGTGCCGAAACTCCTAAACATCCATCCGTATCTCGATCTTCCGGAGCCCGATGTTGAGGACCGGAGGTACATCGCCATCTTGATTTTGATTTTCAATGCCGCTGCTGGCTGTCCCACGATGTTGCCTCTGCTCGAAGAGCATACATTGCGACACTACATTTACCTAAGAGACTCAATGCCACACCTCGTCCCTTACCTTGAGCTGCCTCTGAAAAACGGTCAGATCCTCGCAGCGTCGAAAAGTTCCGCGGGTTCCTCGCTTCAACAGAGCGAAGCTTTCCTGCAACAAGTCCTCCAGCGCGTTTCGAATCTGCCGGGATCTTCAACAGAAGTTCGACATCGATGGTTACAGGCCGCAATTCAAGACCTTGAAAAACTAGCCGAGATGGAACCTGAATTGGCTGCCGGCGCGGACTGCATGAGGATCTTCATCAGGTGCCAATCCATGATCACGCAAGTTGTGACGAATCGCTCCTGGCTCGACCTCACGCAGAACACGCAGCCCATGGGTCCCGCTCTGAAAGCCATACTCGATGATCTCTTCCGACAGGCGTACATCTTAGAGCACCGATTCATCGGTTTGGCTCCTCCAGAAATCGCAGCTGTCCGCCAACTCTGGCTCCGACTCCGAGCGTTGCATCTTGTGATCGTGATACGAGGCTGCAACATGTCCGCTCTAGGATTGTGCGAAGCGTTCCTTCTTCAAGTCGATCGGCTCCAGACCTTCCTCGAGGAACATAAGCTCGACCCCGAACCTTGGACTGTATGCGTCCTTCGGGAACTGGACACGTTGTCGGACACGAGACCGGGCTCCGTTTGCAGAGCGGTGGCACCACTTTTGAATCTTCTGGCCACACCGAACACTCTAACTCTCAGAGGGCTCGATGATAACATGAAACGCATCCGACAAGCAAACGCTACCATCAACGAACCCACCGGCGAACAAGACCTACCAATAAAATTCCAGGCGGGCCTAGTGGTGGCCGTCACTCTCGACTGCGACTTGGAAAACGTGGCGGATGTCTCATTGATCCGGATCCGAGTCAAATATCCGGATAAGCAAGAGCAGCTCGTCATTCCACGTCGCTCGGACTTCCGTCAAGTCGAATCCGATCGACAAAGACTCTACACCAAAGTTCTACTGTCTCACGGTGTTTGGAGCGAGGCGCTGCATGTTGAAATCAACGTTGTGCTGAGCTTCGCTGGACTGAACCCTTCGGAGGATAACTTTATTGAACTTTGCAAGCCCGTACGAGTTTATGTCTCCCCGAAACCCGTCAAGAAAGGCCTCTGAATGGGGAAATATTGTATAAAACTTCCGTTTCAGCTCTACATGTAGTTTCGCGGGGTCCGAATCCTTTTTGTCGTTAAACTATCACCTCATTGAATTGGAATAAAAGTCCACCTGATCGAATGGAAAAATTGAATTTCTGCTTTTTCTGAGTTCTTCCACTATTGCGGTTGTCTCAACAGATTGTCAGGGTTCGAGAGGGGCCACTTGCCGCTCCCTTCCTCGGATTCGAAGAACTCCAACATAAAGTATGACGAAAACGTGTCTCTCAAAGATTTTTCTTTCATTTTCATAGAAACGTACGTCATGGTAGACACTGTTCTCATTTGCTGTATATCATATTAAGAAATCCGCTGTGTACGCATCCTTCAAAAGTGTGAGTCCTCGGTTATTGTTGCTTGTTGCTGATTTCCGAGGCAACCCTAGAACAGAAATATCTCTTTTTAGGCTGGTCGTTTTCGAATGACCCGGAGCCACCGTATTATTTCTCCCGAAAAAACGAGGTGGAATACGCCTGAGTCCAAGACGTTGTTCGCGATGGCCTCACCTGTAACTAAGGATCTTCTGCCAGTCGATCTTGGACCTTGTCAACGGTAGATTCCGTCGAAGGGCTTTGAAAGTTTTATCATTCATCCATTTGTAATTTTCGTTTATCGAATCCTGGTATTTGCTCTCGGCATCGCCAATTGTGTTCACAACGGTCTGCGCCAGCGCCAGGGTATCGTTGACAATGCTGACGGTCAGGTCCTCGTTCTTTGTTGCCTGCAATTGCACGTTGCCATCTTCATAGTAGTGCACCTGGACCTTGATTGTTCCCTTGATGGAAGCTCGGCTCTCCTGGATGGTGAGTATCCAGACACCACGCCACCGACCATTCCTGAAAACAACGAAGGTTTAGCTATGAGAACCAAGCGTGATTAGATCGTGGATGGAAGTGATCTCCGAGTGGATAACTTACCAGTAATTATGGCTCTGGAACTGGTGGTCTTCGATGCAAAGAATGAACTCTTGTTTTTCGTTATCGCTCTGGTCGAAAACTGCGGAGACTCCGTGCTTATAATGCGCCAGACAGTAAGCCGACCAGAACTCATCTAAAGAAGCTCTCAAAGCGGCAGTGTCGGGATGACTGGGCTCCATGGGCTGAGGATCCACGGCCTCTCGCTTGTAGTGATCGAACCGGAACGATACGCCCTCGCGAGGGTCGTAATATCTGGCGAAGTGAACTCAGTCTTTAGCTCATGCCAAGATCAATCCTCCATATCGCGGATCGAGGATCGGAATCGACATGGGATCAGGAATGATGTAAAAATCGACGTACCTGTTCTCTGGTAAAGCATTGTAGTGCGTAACAAGGCATTTGTGTGGGAGGCCTTCAACGGTGCACGGCGTCAGCTGATCCATGTGATATTCGGCGATTGTGCTGAAACATTAAGAAAACCGATCCTTGAGAAACTGAACCTAAATCCGTGCAACCTTCCCGCCGCTCGCTGCTAAACTCGAGTTTAAGCCACCGTGCAACTGATCATTAAGCGAAACTCGTCAGCTGAAAACCAATTTTCTCGTCTAACCTTGAGGCAGCTTTCTTGAGAAGTTCATCATTGCCAACCAAAACCCTGCAATCTGAATTGAGATCGAATTAGGGTCAGCTCTACCGAATGTCGAGAAAATTAATTTTGTCTCTAGATCTCGGGCCCTCAGGCGTCTTCAATCTCCCGACGTTTGTCCCTTGCCCAGAAATTAACGTACCGTTGAAAACCTCGTTGAATTCACCTGGAGGGCAGAGTCCCATGAAACCACTGATGATTTTGATCTGAAACCAAGCGAATCGAATTCTTATAATTCATTTTCTCAAAATCGGACCTAAACTGAACATACAGCGAGCTCGACGGAGGAAAATCCCTCCAGGTATCTTTTTTCCTGCGTCCCTTCTCTTTGACCAGCATTTCAGTGAGCATTGCCAGTTAAGCTCATTCTTCAGACGCTATTATTACTCGAAGCCTTGACGTCTCAGAAGAATCCACTCCTGCCTCAAAATCAAAAATCCCATCGGACCTTGATAATCGAGCGTGTAGAGCCGCTCAGAATGATTCAGCGCCCCTGTATCAAATGTCAACCATATCGCTCCGTGACTCAGATACTGAGAATGTGTTCTCAATCCGTTCGTTCGAGCTCGCCGTCGCCTCAACTGTCCGTTTGGGAGAGCCACCAGTCCCGAATGCATAGTACGTGCGGACGCAAACACGGAACAGACCTGTTGGACTGAAGACGTCTGATGGCCGCAGTGTTCCGTAACGTCAGGTGAACGCAACATTGAACTTCCAACAAAGCGGGATTCCATACCGAATCGTTAGGAGCGAAGCTTTCCGGCGCCCTGATGAGTTACACTGTAGTTCTCAGCGGCGGACTCTTCTGCTATTACGGAATTTCTCGCTCCCGAGATGCATCCACAACTCGTGGGAATTTTATAAACGGAAATGTTCCGGAAATGTCGACAGGGAGCTTGGTGTCATGCCCGATGGGATACATTGAGCTGATATTCATCGAGGAAGGCCACTTGGAACGATTAATACGCTCGCTGGAAGTGATCCATGGGCGATCGTAGCGGCCATCCCACATTCGCTGATCGGCAGCGTTCAGTATGTTTGTCCTCAAGTTCGATAAGCCAGCGACTGTTTCTCGTGTCTCGCGACGAATGCGGTTGGCAGTCAAAGTGACGTTGATCGCGGTTAATATACTACACATTCAGTCATTTTTGGAGAGATCCCTCTGGACGTTTTCACATCGAAACTCAATCCAAACACCGCGTGGCAAAACTCCACTCAACCATCCCTTGATCACCCGATAAACCCTAGGATTGATTCCGGGAGTTTAGTTGGCTCAATGATGTTGGTGATCTGCGATACTATTGGGCATGAACAACCTGTCTCCTCAACCCACGGCCAATCTCCGGAAGGATTCGGTCGTCAGAGCTCACGGTCCAACACCGGGGCGATGCGGTCCAGGTGGACGCACAATCACATCTCTCCAAAAACTCCTTTGATTCCCAAAACATCGCAGACTCCCATCTCCGAAACTTATTTGCAGACACGCTGCTCGAGTTTAGATTGGATCTCAACGAACGTCGTTCCATTCCAAACCGTTCTAAACGGGGTATGGAAAGCGTTGTCGAGCAAGGGAGTTCTCCGGATTTCCGAATATAGCCAGAGGCCGCGGATCGTCACGAAAGCGACTACCAAGCTCGGATGTTCCGGACTTCATCCGATCGAACTTCTGTACCAAGAACCCAACGATAGCTCCGACACTTCTGATGAAGATAGAAGGTTGCTCTTGAGGCAGATCTCTCGTCATTCCGTACGACATGAATTCTTCATCCCCAGATTGTCTCCGGATTTGACAGGGTGGGATCCAATGATTTGAGATTCGAACCTGTGAGCTGCCAGAAAACCGAGCTATCGAGGTTGGGGATCTCACGGGGTATCGTATCGTGTCGTCGATGACTTGATTCAATCAGAAATGGTTCCGAAGTCTATCGTTTCGTCCGACCGCAGGGAGAAGCCGCCGGTGTTTCAGGCGTTTCACAGTGACACTTCAGTAAAGCAAACTTTTGTGATAGGCATTTCTCTTCTCTGTCGTCTTCGTGGAGAGTAATTCTAACCTTTTCATTGTCTGAGGCTCCGACGGTGTCATCCATTGCGATGGGCGTAATTGAAACTGAAGCCTTCCCAACAACTGTCACTCCCAATAGAGCGGCCGCGAAACTCCTAAAGTCGTCAACAAAGATGGCTGACTTCGTCAGCAACCATGTTGAATCGCGGATTCGCCGCCAAATTCAGAAATCTCTCAGCTTTCAGACAACTTTCGGCTCTGCTACCGCGCGAAGGTTGGGTTTTCCTCCTGGGAAGAACATCAACGATGAACCCTGAGATTCCGGCTGAGGATCAGGGGGGAGCGACGGGTCGCTGAATTCATTGAAACTCTAGAGAAAGTGAAACGAATCCTTGAACCGCCGGGAAGGCACTAAGAACTGAGCGGTTTGTCGGCTGCTTTGTGTTCTGCCGAAGCAGAGGAGGGTCGTCGGCCACCACAAGGATCCCTAGAAAAAGAACACGGGGTCGTCGGAAAAATGTTGCGCGCGTGCTCACTCGGAATCCGGAGGTTTTCCTCCAATGCGGCTCTCGAACCCGTCGAGAGGATACGGAACATCGGAATATCAGCTCACATCGATTCGGGCAAAACGACACTGACCGAAAGACTTCTCTACTACACCGGCAGAATCGATGAGATGCATGAGGTATACAGCTGCGCGAAACTTCTCTTGAGCAGAAATTCTCAGGAGAAGTCTTCCGAAGTGAACCCGGCCAGTTTTTGTAGACGAATAATCACGAAGTAATCCGAGTTGCCGATTAACTCGTGGTTTAGAAGTAGCCCATGTCTTTTTGGAATTTCGAACGTTCGATTCCACGATGGAGCCGGCGTCAAAAAACGCTAGTGCCTGGTTCTCCTCCTGCGTGCTTCAGTTGGTGTTCTTAACCTCCCGATCATCTCATCCTCCGATTGGAGAACAGGGGACTTGGGACAAACTAGGGGTCGTCGTGTTCTTGAAAAAATTGATCCCCGCTCTGACCGCGAGAACTAATGGTTTACTCTGATAGGTCAAAGGCAAAGATAAAGTTGGAGCTGTCATGGACTCGATGGAACTCGAGAGGCAACGGGGAATCACAATCCAGAGTGCCGCAACCCATTTGACCTGGAACAAGCATACTATCAACGTTATCGACACTCCAGGGCATGTCGACTTCACAGTCGAAGTGGAACGCGCACTGAGGTAAAGGATCATTGTTCAGCAACATTTTCCAAGGGGAAAAGATGCAATGAGTTTCGAGTCGAATCATCAGGAACTAGAGGACCTGATTCCGGATGAGTACCTGAGCTGTGCGTACTTAGCATTTCCCCTCGAAATTTCAGAGTCCTCGACGGAGCTGTTCTGGTTCTATGCGCGGTTGGAGGCGTTCAGTCACAGACTCTGACAGTCACGCGTCAGATGAGGCGGTACGATGTGCCTTGCATCACTTTCATCAACAAGCTCGATCGTCAAGGCGCGAACCCCGACCGAGTTCTGACTCAAGTGAAGCAGAAGCTGGGCTACAACGCCGCATTCATACAGCTTCCGATCGGCCTCGAGAACAAACAGAAAGGCGTCGTCGATTTGATCAAAGAGAGAGCCATCTACTTCGAAGGGGAAAACGGAGATGACGTCCGCTATGACGAAATTCCCGCAGAACTGCGCGCGAAGAGCAAAGACAAGCGCCAGGTAAGTGATCACTGCGGTCCAATAGTCCGGAAATACCGAAGCATGATCAACGAACGGAGTTTTCCTGGAAGATTCTTAAGAATTTCCAGATCGGAACTAAAAACAAGGAATCGACCGCGTTTGCAGGAAATGATCGAAGCCCTCGCCAATGCCGACGACCACCTGGGAAATCTCTTCCTGGAGGAAAAAGTCCCAACAACCGAGGAGATTGAGGAAGCTTGCCGCAGAGGAACCATCTCTAGGAAATTCTTCCCCGTCATGATGGGAACGGCATTGAAGAACAAAGGCGTCCAGCCACTCCTCGACGCTGTCGTCGACTACCTACCAAACCCAAGTGAAGTCGACAACTTCGCGTTCGAAGGTGAAGAGCACTTGTCAAGCTCCTCGGACCTCGGGTCTTTTCAAGTTCTGATTCTTCCCAACGTTTCTCCATGATTTCATGACTTTGCTGATCGATGTTTTCCTTTGACACTCTTAGGAGAACAGCGGAAGCGTATGGACCCCACCCGGGGAGCCGGCGCGTCACCGTTCGTCGGGTTGGCTTTCAAACTCGAAGCTGGGAAATTCGGCCAGCTCACCTACATGCGAGTCTATCAAGGCAGCTTCAAGAGAGGAGACACCTTGTTCAACTCCAGAACTGGGAAGAAAGTCCGGATCCCCAGGATCGTCAGAATGCATTCAGCTGAGATGCAGGAAATCGAAGATGCCCACGCAGGTGCGAGAAAATACCCTCTTCCCTGGAAAATGTCTCGGGGATTCGATCAAAACCAAGAGAAATTTCCTGGGGATGATGTCGAAGCATTAGGAATATGTCTCATTGAAGGAGAAAATAACATTTTCAACTTTCCAGGGGACATCTGCGCTGTATTTGGCGTCGACTGCGCGTCCGGAGACACTTTCGTTGCGGAGAAAGCCTCGACTGTTTCAATGGAATCGATGTTCATCCCCGAGCCAGTCATTTCAATGTCGCTAAAGCCCACCAGCTCCAGCGACAACGACAATTTCTCGAAAGCGTGCAACCGATTTGCCAAAGAGGATCCGACGTTCAGGTTTGAGTCCTATTTCCGCTCGGTCAAACTTTCAACATCAGATGGATCCGTGCTTTGATTCAGTATTTGAAGAGAAATTTCGGAATGCGAACTGATTAGTAAATCGCAACAGGGTCGCCTATGACACTGAGAGCAAGGAGACCATCGTGAGTGGGATGGGGGAGCTCCACCTCGAGATCTACGCGCAAAGAATGGAGAAGGAGTACAACTGCCCGGTCAGCCTCGGCAAGCCCAAAGTGGCGTTCAGGTAGCATTGATGATTCCCAATCTAAAACTTCGCCAGCCAAGTCCCACCGATTTCCCGCGAGTCCCGCCGAGGGACTTGACGTGTCTTTCATCAGCCCTCTTGGTAGATGCTTGAGCTTTCATAACACTGTCCATCAATCAACAATCAATAACTTTGGCCTGTCGCTTTTCATCTTCCGTTCAGAGAATCCCTGGTGTCGCCCGTGGAGTTCGATTACTTGCACAAGAGGCAGAGCGGTGGAGCTGGTCAGTACGGTCGGGTTATAGGAATCCTCGAACCTCTGCCACCGGCGAAGAACACCCAGGTTAGCTGATCAACGGTGCTCGGAACTTTTCCCTAGAAGATTTCGCAATTCGAACGAGAACTCATCGCAAATTTTTATTTGACAGCTCGAATTCACTGACGAAACCGTCGGAACCAACGTTCCCAAGAACTACGTCCCATCCATCAAGAAAGGATTCCTCCAGACGTGCGAAAAAGGAAGCCTCATAGGTGCGAATGATTCTTGCTTGCAGCAGATTCTTGAGCTGCGTGGATTCGCGTTGAAAACCTCGATAACGCTGTATCTTCCTCTAAAGGTCAGAAAGTCGCTGGCGTGAAGTTCCGATTGATCGACGGTGATCACCATATCGTGGATTCGAGTGACTTCGCGTTCGTTCTGGCTGCGCAAGGAGCTATCAAGCAGTGTTACGAACGAGGGCAGTGGCACGTTCTGGAGCCGATCATGTTGGTGGAGATTTCAGCTCCCGAAGAGTACCAAGGGCAGGTGAGAGCACATCTTTCTCCACAGTCCGCGATTGTCCGAGGTTGGAACGCGCATCTGGGTATTCATTCCGAATAGCAGCTGAAAAATTCGTACTTCCAGGTTATGGGGGCGGTTTCGCGCAAACAAGGAATCATCGTCTCCACGGATTCGCTTGAGGGCTGGTTCACAGTCACAGCGGAGATCGCTCTGAACGAAATGTTCGGATATTCAACGGAGCTTCGCTCACAGACTCAGGGCAAAGGAGAGTTCACCATGGAGTATTGCCGGTCAGTAGCCCTCTTACCATACCCTCTTAAAGCGCCCAGGGGGGGGGGGGAATGCCCCCCGCGTCAAAATTTCGATCCTGCCCATAGAGTCTTATGGGAGGGATCATCATCATCATCTGTTGCCCCCCCTCAAAAGCCTGACAAAGTGCCCTTCCCCCCCCCCCCCCCCCCCCCCCCCCCCCCCCCCCCAAAACGGAAATCCTGTGCAGGCCCCTGCGTGTGCCCCGGGTTTAGTTATCCCGCGAGTCAGAACTCCATGGTTATCCTGGTTCAGTGATACAACGACGCATTTTACAAGCTCGAGCGGAGCAAAAAACGTGACCGATGGACCGGTGCAGTCCGGTTCCCAGCCTATCTATGATCCTGGAAGGATCAAGACTTGGATTAGCTGTTGACTGCTGAGCCAGCTGCTTACTCGGATGTTGGCACTCCGCCATTCCAATTCATAGTTGGCCTGATGACGCTCAAATTTTGGACTTGCGTAGAGCATGATGCGTGGACGACCCGGTAATCTGCGGACGGGATTGACTCTGCCGAGCAAACGATCGATGTCGGGTTTCAAAAACAATACAGAGGATCGAGATAAAGCTCACATTTCGGGCAAACATCCTCCGAGGATTGGGCGTAGAGAAAGATTCAACTGTTGGATACCGTAACAATGGCTTTGCAAACACTTCGAATCGTCGTGTGTCGTCAACAGAATGTTCAGGCCCAGGGTATCGTGAACGGGCATGCCACGAAACGTCCGATGTCGATGTGCAATGCTTTCTCCCTGTTCTTGAATATGCGCTCGAGCCTCGAAACTCCATTCGTACAAGGATCCGACATGCGCGGCGATCTCTGAGAGCAGCGTGGGTCGCTTGAGACGAAAACAGGCTTTGCAAAACAGCTGGCCCTTGTTGAACGATTGAGGATATTGATACCGATGGGATAAACGCTTCGATTCCGCAGGTACTCGCCCGCCAGCGGCGAAGTTCAAAACGAACTCGTTAGGAAGTATCAGGAGGAAACGAATCCGGTCCAGGCACAGAAGAAACGAGGTCGCTCGTAGAGGTCTCCCGCAGGGTGATATCTTCGAACCTAGGACAATGGGGATGCCGCTACCCGTCAACCCACATCGGGCACCTCACAATGCTCGGCAAGGGAGAGGGCTGAGCTCCGCACTGCGAACCCCCTTCAAGATCCGATATCGGAGCGTCGGGTCCAGGGAGGAAAAGGTTGAGATTTTGGTCTACGGGTTCATCCCGTATTGTAAATAGTTAGCTGAGGCTCCAATGGTGTTCTTTTTCTTTCGCTGATCTGTACGTAGTTGATGTTGGAATTGTTATACGAGAATAAATTGTCGAAACCTACTTTAACTCCGACATTGTTATCATCTTTGAGATTCTGAAGTTCTGCTCCAGGTTCCTCCGAAGAAATCGTCTCGTGAACACGTGTAAAGCGGATGACATGACATATGTTGACAGACTGATTGGCCGAGCTCTATTCGATTCAGTACGGCATGGCAGCGGTTCTCTTGAGTATTGTTCTCTGAGCATTTCGCTCGGATTCGGTCTGTTCTCGAACCGCTGCGCATGAGATTTCGGCCGCTCGACCGCTGCGGATCGCGTTGAGCAGGCGAGTCGACGAATATGACCGCATATGACACACGGAAGCATGTCGTCCGGATGCGTACCAAGGAAATGACAAGGAGAATCGAGACAGATTTCAGGAAATGCCAACGAGGAGTTAAAGCGGTGTTTATCCCTTCTGGTAGCGTAGCAACTCCACAAAGTAGATCGCGGAAATTCGGGACATCGGGCGAGCAGGCTCGTTGAAGCTGGGGATTGCTGTCCATATAACGAATCCCTCTCCAAAAATCGACGGACCATGAAGATATGACTGGACCTTGAAACGCATGTAGAGTTCAATCAACACTCTCCGACCAACAGTCGGTCTAGCACACTTCTTATCGACGGCGAGCTGGAACATTAAGGGAGACCTTCCAGCGCCGGCTAATTGAGTTGTAAAGATATATCTTTTTTTCCAAAAACTCCACTGTCTCCTTACCGGATTGCTATCCGGACTCGGAGGATCAGCTCGGCTGTCAACAACAATAAGTGTTCTTGTGTGATGCTAACAGAAGTATCGAACACATTCCACAAAAGAATCGGGTTTTTCGACAACTGCTCGAGATCCTGGGCTGTCAAAGTATACGGCAGAAGTCACATCAATCAGAATCCGGTGAGACGTGGTCTGTGGTGAATTCTCTCGCAAGTTAGTGACAGTGTGACATCCTTGCGTTGGCCCGCGCGAAGAGCGACCCGTCATTCCCAATTTTCTCTTGTGTGAGTTGAAAGATTTCTCCCAGCTCATACCTAGCACCGGAATATCGATCCCAACGGAAAATTCTTAGATTCGTTCACGGTGGAAACGGAGAATATTGAACCTCGTATAGATTCCTTACGGTTGTGATCGCAGCTTAGAGGCGCCGAGCCCATCAGTTCGAGTGTTGCTTCAGACCGTGTAAGGTCATGTCAGCTATATTAGAAGTGCTTCAATTCACAGCTCGGTAAGCTTTCTATTCCCGAGTTCCGATTGAGAGCTGATGAGTCGGTTCCTGACGTTTCGGAGACTCTCCTGTCAACATTTTCGCCCAAAGCCCATTTCATGGCGCGGCGCCACTTCCTTTCGATATCATGGGTCATGTCCATGATGTCAACATACCACGTCAATATTCGTCCTCGAATACCATGAATGATGACACTGAATGGAATGGGTCTTCGACATGGACGGATTGCAAGCTGTACCCCTTGAATAGTTCTGGGAAATCTGCAAGCATTTGGAAAAGTTTCTGATTCTAAGAGGAGGGCTTGACAATGTGCGGAGAATCCTGTTTGTAACTGATTGTGAATCTGCCCGGTCAGCGCGTCCGCGGTCCGTCTCTTGTGTTCCTCCCGACTCCTCTTCCGAAAATGCCGATTCCGAAACTCCCGTAGTCAACATCCATCCGGCAGCAGCTCGAAACGGAGTTCGTCGAGGAAATCGGAGAATAGTGGAGTCGGCTGGCAGCAATCAGAGGAGGATATGACGTCACTCACGCACTCATTCATGGTCTGGAATCATCCTTGAAAAATGAGGAGGACCATGGCTACGTTCCATTGTCTGAAAATTTGTTCGAAGGATTTGCAAATCTTAGAAGGTTTCCGTCGAATGTCGCATAAAGGTTCCGCGTAACTCGTGCTGAGCTTGTGCGAGGAAGTGCCAAACTTCCAAGAATCAGTTCCAGAAGGTTGCTGTTATGGTACTTGGCGTCGCACTCTGCGCTTTGATTCCAGCGTATCAGCTCCGCGCGAGAAGTTAACGAATGCCGACAGACCTGACGAATGATCTTGTTCACACCGAATACAGGTCAAGTCATGTCGAGCAAAATAGATTTGAACGTAAGTCTGATCTCGAGCAGCTGACACCGCATCGTAACCCGCCTGTGCATGTATCTCAGCGGTCATATCGTTGGGTTTTCCGTGGACTGTTTCATTTTTCGATGATGTCACTCTCCCAGATGTTTCTCATCCCTGTCGCGAGAGTGACTAACAACTTCAAGAGTCAACGGTGTGGACGGCTTAGGAAGTTCCCTTAACATATGGACGTTTCTTCTGGAGGAGCGAGACATCGAAACGGCGCCCGAATCCAAACAGAGGCCATGTGATTCGAATTTGTGGTTACACGATTGGAGTTCACTATGTCTAAGTGCTTCAGATACTACAAACTCTGTTCCGTTTTGGCACCGGCATGTTTTGTGAGTGTCATCGGTCGTTGCGATCCCTCTGTACCTCTCAATCGTACTCTCGCGAGCTCATTCGTTCATGTTCGAAAAAGCGACGGAATCACCCACTCCAGCGCTCCATTACCGGATAGTATCCGAACACTGGGCGCGACTTGATCGATATCCGGTCACTCCTTTCCGAGGTGGTCTCAGCTTGGTCACATGATGTAAAATTCTTTGGTGTGAATCGGAGATGAGATACAGAGCTCCTGTCTCCCGCTGATGCAAATCGTGGACAGGTGTGTCGCCGAGCGGACTCACCTGACCGTTGCAGCAGTCGCTCCCGGGACCTTGCGATCCAACGCACGGGCTTGACTGGCCATGGCAGTTTAGGTAGTTCACAATCAACCAATCCTGAATTTATAACTTCGAATACACCATTCGCTGTCCTCGCTGCGAATTTCCTGTTCAATATACTGTATAATTGGAAACTTTGCTCGCAATTGTGGCAGGATAGGTGAATCAGCCGATCAGCTCATTGATCTGAGCGTAAGCAGTGAAATCGTCAAGCATGTACACCATGTGGGAGATACTTCAAAACACGAGAGGTTCACCGATTTATGAAGTTCCTGAATGCCGTGGTCAAAATCATCTCGATGCGTAACATGTGTTTGACGTATGCTTTGGAGATCGAGGCCGGTCGTTCCGGAAATCTGTCGCGCTCTGAAATTAGACGGGCTACTTGTGTTTGCGCCCTAAAAATTATGCATTCCTCGCCATTCACCATCCATCCTTCCGTGTCTCGTTGCTTGCTCATAGTTCGGAGCTAGGGGGAAATTTATTGGGAAACTCGGCCCAATATCAAGGAGTCGGTTTCCTATTCTCGGATTCGGATCCAAGCATCCCGGTCGGAGCGTCCGGCCTCGAGAGTGGTGAGTAAGGAACTGAGAAGCTTCGGGAACGACGACACTCCCGTCTGGGACGGGTCCGTCGCAGTGACGTTTTGGCATTATAGCGTTTCCGCGGAACTCTGGGTCCCATATTCGCATTATGATTCAAGAGTACCCCGATCCGCATGAATCCTGATGGCCTAGGTATGAGTCCGCATCTCTCTCCAATGCTTCTCTGATCCGGAGGGTGCTCCTCCGAAAGACGGTCTGGTTTATCGTGGAAGGTATGACTCCTAAAACCGTACACCGGAACCCCACACGTTGAGGAGGCAAGTCGACACTCCTGCGTCATATCCGCGCGGAAACACGATGTATGCGGGGGGGTGGGAAAAACGTGGGAACACTGACTTATTTTCGAAAGAAGAGCGGGTGAAAACGAGACTCTGACGGGATGCGCCATCGGAATAAAAGGGATGTTCTGATCGAGTAGATATCCCGAGGTGTTCCAATCGTTGACCTTCCACCTTTGCGTTTGTCCCCGTTTGTTCAGATGATAGAGCAGTACAAGAATGTGAGGACCAATGTAGAGTATGCGCATTACACTCCTGGGTAGGGTCGACAAAATTGGGACCAAGCCAGAATTCGTGCTTGGAATCGGAGGTGTCTCCCACCGCCGACTCACACATCCAACGGACGATGAATGACGACCAATTTTGCTCGACTCCTCTAGCCTCCTCTCATTCTTTGGAGCCACTTATAACTTGCGTGTGATAATCTTTGGATTGTCTAATTATAGATTTAAACAAGAGGTCTATCTTGTTTGTCTCTGTTGGGATACGGGTCCGATGCTCCCCATTCGAGAGTTAATCTGGAAATCATCTGGCACCCGACAGGTCGGCGGGTATGCTAGTCATAATCAGAGCGCTGCAGGGCTTTTTGAGGGCGTGATTACACTCCTTCCAGACATTTAGCGTCTCCTCCTCAAACCAATGTCGAGCGGAAGCTCGACGGCGCTGGATTTACGAAGGATTTAGTTTGAGCGAAACAGAGGAGGGAATCGCTCAGTTCAGAGTGAGGTTTCGATAACGTGGTGGAATAATTGAGCCTTTCAAATTTCTTTCTAAAGTTTCAAGAAAGCGCAGGATGCGAATTGTGTGTTGAAAACGTGATTCAAGTTATGGCGGCTTGTAAAAGGATTATGTCGATATTTCTGTGAGTATCCACACCATCTTCAGCTTCGATTACCAGAGTTTACAAACAAAAAGTCTGAAAACTGGACGATGTGTACTCGAAAGGCGTCTGCCGAGAAAGAGATGTCTACGTACTGCACTTGATCTGCGCTGCATTGATGATCAAATCTCAGCAAATTCGTGATCAGATGCAGGATCCTTGATGTGGGCGAGAATTGCCCATGTGCGGGAGTTTCTCACCCTGACAAAGGCTCAGGCTATGAGTAGGTTCTTTAGAGCACCGCGAGCTGAACCCGCCCCCCCTCTCCCATCAAACTCAACGTACTACCATTGTTCCAATATCATCCACCTCACATTGATGCCCGGGCCGATCTTGTAATAAGATCCTTGCCGCGTGATCCACAATTGGAATCAGCGTACGATTTGAGAGGGCTCCCCCGGATGAGGGAACTTCATTTCCAAACGTGAAGAGTCGGTCACCCACATTCCACGAGAATCTGATAGAAGCACTCTTGCTCTGAAACGAGAACACATGGCCCGCAATTCACTCGGGATTTTCAATTCAAGGACTAAGATAATCCACTGATCGAGACGAATAGAGCCCACATCACCGCCCGAAGTTCCGTCAGAGTCCACCATGGACAACAAAGGTTTCCTCTGCAGTACCACGGATATCGCATCAAAGTTCGACGATTCCTCGCAAGGTTGGCTATCCAACATCCATGTTCATGCAGATTGCAACTCGTGTGTTGCACAGTATGCGGTGATCATTACATGCATCTTCTGTCGTGAAATGATCGACTTGGCAAGACGTGTCGAGTCCCAGAGTCGACGCGGAACGAGCACTCGGTTCCTTGACGGAGTGGAAATCAGTTCTCAACGAGTGAACGAACCACGGTTTCAGAGTTCAAAATCAAGGGAAACATCAATGGGAACATCAATGGCGATGCTTGTGACAAACCGACCGGTGGTAAAATGTGCGTCGAGGTTAAAATATCCTGTGATGATATCTACGGCTCCTCAGCAAATATTGCCCAGCAGGGAAAAGAGGTAAGAGAACAACGAGCTCTTCCGGTTCTCGAGTTTACGTGGATTCCCACAAGAGGGTAAACTTATCTGTGTATGTACTCGGAGGGCGAAATGGTGATCGAATTCGTTTCGGGGTATGAATTGAGATATCTCGGGACTGGAAACGTTTGACGGCCTCCAGGAGAAAAGCTGCGTGCAAACGGTCGCGCGGCGGTTCCATCCGAAGAAACTCGTCCCCGCCCTGGAATGGGTACCGCAATATGAACTGAAACATCTCAAGGACGACTTGATAGCTGCGATAACAGTAGCTATCATGCACGTGCCTCAAGGTACGAGTAAATACCACAAAAACTGAAACCGTATATGTAAAAGACTTCTGCATTCAAATCAGAAAATGTTGCATTCTTATGATTCCACCCGCGATTCAGGTCTTGCCTATGGAGAGTTGGCTGGCGCAAGAGCTATTCAGGGTCTCTACGTATCCACATTCCCGCCGTTGGTATACGCCATATTGGGGACCGGAAAGCACGTTTCGATTGGTAAGTACTTTTGACAACGGTTTTCGTGAGGCTCCCTGCGAGAAACTGGGGGAAACTTCTACGCTGGGCGTGATGAAGCTGAAGCCCTCTCTCTGTGCCGCGCAGGAACGTTTGCTGTCGTGGCTCTGTTGGTCCGAACTGCTATTCCGGAAATCAACGAGCACACAATAATTGTGAACGGGACAGATACACAAATCGGCGATATCTACACCCTCGACGACGTCGTCACAACGCTAGCTTTCTCCGTGGGCTTGCTCCAGGTGAGATTAAAAACTCCCTTCCCAGCTCGGTAATCCAAGTGTGGCAAGCTTCTGGAAACCTGGGACTCCATGCAGATTTCATTTCTCAAAGCCAGGCAACTCGTTCAGGAAGTATGTTTCCAAGCCTGCGAATATCGCTGTCGGAAAGATTTTCAGGAACAGACGGGGAGATAGCCGACTAGGTCTAGGCTCAACGATCACGCCATAAATCATATGACTCCAAGGTTGTCGGAAACCAGGGCTGTTGAGATCAAGATTGTAAAGAACATTTTCTAGGTCGCGGTCGACGGATCCAACAATTTTGAATCTGAAAACAAGCTGGCTGCTCGAAGCGTGTTAGGCATTCTTACGTTCGCTGAATCTGAGACTGCGAGCGGAACAATTCGCTTGAACGAAGATTCTGGAGAGTATTTCGATCTGGCTAACCTGATCAAATCGGGCACGTTTCTCAGATAAATAGAACCATTTATTCATCCTTAATACTCAACAATCTTGTAGATTTATGTACAGTGTGTCTGGAATGGGATATAGGATACCTAACAGATGTAGACCCATCAAGTCAACATCAAGGAGGAACTCATCCAAAAAGACGTTCGCTTGTTCCTTCTCACGTGCTGCAGTATCACAGAACATCCGGATTTTCATCTCAACGCACGTGAAGACGACCATCGTCCATTACCATCGAGAAATCTCGAAGAACATCCAAAGGATATCAGACAATCGAATCAGATCTCTTTGTGGACGGTCTCTTTCTTCGACGAGTTCGCGGGATTCATTTTAACGACCAGAGGCGCGACAACTTTCCTCACCTCAGACTTTGATTCCGGTTCGGGCTTGCCCCCGTCCAATTTTCTCCCTTCCTGGGGCTCCTTGGCTTTTGAACTCTTGTTCAGATCCTCCAGAATTGCAGGTCGCTCTTTTTTAGCGATTTCCGACAGGAGTTCGGGTTGCTCTGCAGGCACCACCTTCCCAACGGGCCCGACGTTCCCGCTTTTTGGTGTCAAGCTGCTTGCATTCAGAGATTTCTGATGCTGAGCCGCGTTGGCTAGCGAAGCGATAGCATCGGATTTCGCGGGGAGATCTTTCGACGCTTTCGACGATTTCTCGTCAACGCTCTGTACGGGGCTCTCGGGTTGCTTGTTTGCCGTCGCTTGCATTCGTTTGTTGAGAACCTTCAGAGGACCTTTGAACTCCACTGGCTTGCGATCAACTTTCGAATTCGTTTCTTGGCCGCCCGAGTTCGTTCTGTTCCCGATAATCGGAGCCGGCTTGTGGGACTCCTGATTCTTAGATTCGGGCCTCTCGATTTCCTTTGTTCTGTTGCTTTGGTTTTCGTGGGTTTCCTTGTGCAGCGCGATTTCCTGATTGATTTTCTTCTGTATGTCTTCGATCATCTTCTTCTGTTCTTGCTGATCTGCTGCAATCTGCTCAAGAAGCTCAATGCCCTGCTTTTCTTTCTTTGGGGCCTCTTCAGGCTCGCTCTGAGGTTCCGCAGGTTGAGGCATGACCGGGTCTGCCGCGACCTTGGTGTCTTTTTCCGGCTCCTTGATTTCAACCGCTGGTCCTGGTTTCACAACGCGGTCAGCGACGGGTCCGGGTTCAGGCCGCTTTCGGTTCATCGAATGTCGCCTATCGAAAGATGGACCGACTCTGTATGGAACCTTAGCTGTTTCGTTTGTAAGTGTTTTGATTTCGTGAATTTCCTCGTGGGGTTCGGGAGCCTCGGGTCTCGGCTTCGGTTTTTGCGCGACCGGTTTTAGATCAGGTTCTTCGAAATCCTGCGAGATTTTCGGTTCTTTGGCGATGGGTATTAGGATACCTCTGTCGATGTTCGGCAAATGAATCGATTCCGGTGGTTTGAACGCCTCCGGCTCATTCAGACGATTCACCATAGAGAATGTACAGAGACCCATGATCACAAGGCCAAGCAAGATCACGAACTGAAACGACAAGATTGACACATTGAACTCGTGTCGGATATACCGAAAAAATCCACCGATTCTGAGGTGTCCGTCGAGAATACGAACTCGAAGATTATTCGATCAGTGTGAGGGTGGTGTACGGGATGTCATCGAGAACGGATGCCAAACGACGTCGGATCCTCACCTGTGCCGTGATCCTTTCAAAGGTTTGATCCTTTTTGGTGGCCCCGAGGTAAATCCCGGCAGGGGCTACTATGCAGACAACGCAGCCCACAGTGGCCCCGCTTATCCCGAGGAAAAGTTCGATTCTCGGGATGACGAGAGCGGCACCCAACGTCGAAAACAAGAGAAGTATGGTCAGCATCTTGAAACGATTCTCTGGGATGAAATCGTGCAGCGACGACGACGTTTCGTGCAGTTTGATGCCCTGAAATTTGAGTTCCAGTTCAGCTGCCGCTTCGCATACTCTTCTTGCGAGTCAAGTGGGAGCATTCTCAAAGCAGAACGTTATACCCATCGAATATCAGACACTCTTGACGGGTTTTTGAGAGTTTTTTGATCACAATCGAGCAGAAAATCAGACCGGAACGAATCCTCACCCTTCTGTAGATGATCGAATGTAGCGACGTTCGGCAAGGGAAAAGACAAAGCGGAAACGACATTATCAGAGAAGCAACGAAGCCGAACTTGAATATCCACGATAACCACGAATCGTCCAGAAGCAGAAGCGAGTTTCCAGGTAGCGTTGTAGTTTTCTCGTAGGACGAGATGTAGCCACAGAATCCGACGACACTGTATACTGTTAGGCAAGTCTGCATCGCGGACGAAATGGTTCTGTCACAAAGTCGCATGTGGTGGATATCGGTTCCCGCGAGATCGAACACCTCGAAAACCTGGGGTTGACCTTGAAGGAAACGACGGATTTGAAAACCAGACCTAACCCTCGGAGACGGGTGCACATTTTCTCAAAGTAAACGTCAAGAACACTCACCAGCGAGAGCCATTGCGAAGATGGGCAGTACCGTGAGCAGGTTATCGGTGTTCCACCAGACGACTTGGTGGAACCAGGTGCCGTTGAGAAGGGCCGGCAGTGAGTCGAAGAACATTTTGAGGGCCAGAAAGACGTAGAACATCATTGACACCATCGAGAACGACGTCAAAGACTCGGCGTTCCTTCGTAAAGAGAGAGGCAACGCCACGAAGAACCCTATGAACACCATGAGATAGATTCTCGACTCGGGGGAGATGACAGAGTTCATCAAGGCCGGCAAGATGTCCCCGGTAACTACGAACAAAGCGACACATCCTCCCAGGAGAAAGCAGATGAGGCCGAGCTCTATGAGAAGCTTCCCGTTGTAACCCAGAGTATGGTAAGCTAAATATTCAAATTTTCTCCTCCGGGTCACCATCGAAGCCTTGATGAGCATGTGACAGGCATATTTATTGACGAACGCTGATGCGGCGAGCACAACGCACGACAAAAGGATGCCGCACTGCTGGAAGCAGTAGGGCATCGTCAGCAGCGAGACCCCAATGATGGAGTTCGACAAATTGATGAGACTGCTCAACGATGAAGGCATCGTGGATCACTGAAATGGAATCGGAACCTGGATAATTCAAAAAAATCGCCTGCGCAGGCGATACAACAACAGTTCGAAGCATTAGGTGAAACTCTCGTTTCGAAGACCCGCTTTTCTCCGCGTTTCCAGAGTGATTCCAGGAAATTCCAGGAGGATTGAGTAGTCCTTTCGAGCTGTGTTTATCCTGCAGGGTTTTCCTAGTGTTTCCCAAAATTGCCGCAGCTCCTGAGCTCCCCGGACTTAGTTTTGGAGGGCAAATACCGTCCCCCGAACTTTGACATCGTCCTCAAGTCAAGACCGGAGGCATTGTTCGGATCCAAAAGAATCCGATGGAAAATCTGCACGGTCAGCAGATTTCAATTCGCCAGCTTTCCATCGACTACAGCTCCGGAATCCGTCGAAACCTTTTAAAAACCACCGCATGAAAGCTCCTCGGCCACGTCGCATCACAAGAAACGTAAAAACTCACCTACCATTTGTTGGTCTGTATCTTCGACAAGTTTAGTCCATGGAACAGTTCACACGTATCGATGCAACACACATCGCAAGAATCTCCGCATTCTTCATGCTGTTAACACAGAACAGCCGGCGTTTTTGGAGGAGAATCGACCACAGGATCTGTCTGTCGTTCTCTCTCTGAGCCTGTCTCGATAACAGCTGCGGGGAAAGAGCACCATGTTGCTCTGGCTGCTGAGATGAGCGTCTGTCTGGGATAAGTATGTGTAAACACTGCCGCGTGTCGGTGCTGCTCATCCGACGTCGTCTGCAAAATGTTTACTCGCGCACTGTGTCACACCGCGCTGAAGAACATGCAGTGGCTATAACAGAACCGAACCAATAATAGCGAGAAGAAACCAAGGAGGCACGTGGTGCCGAGATGTGGCAGAGGATCACCGCGAAGTTATTCCCTAAACCCCAGACAAAGCTGGATCCGTGGTCCAGAAAACAACAACCAGTCGTAGTACCGAAGGCGAGCTTTGTTGAAAAATACCCCCGGCTTTCCATTTACGGAGTGCTTGCGCTCGGAACCTGCATGATCTTCTCCAGGTTCATCTATGACGCATTCATCCGAACGCCCCCCGAAGGTACGCCTCCGGAGATGATCAGTGAACCCATAAACTGGTCGGCGTTCACTTTCGGTAGACAGGATCCAGAAAAGATTGCGTATCACCGACAAAGATATGAGGAGAAACTCGCAGCACAGCGGAGTAAAACCTCGAAAGGATTGGTCCAGTTCAGAAGCGGAGTTGAATAGTGTACCATATGTGCTTGATGTGATGCAATATATTTGTAGGAATAAACTTTTATACCCTGAACCGACATCTTATGTTCACTGGGTGACCGTTATGCGCGATCTTGGCGGTGGGCGGTGTTTGTTGACACCGGTCTGTGCACGTATTGGCGGCGAATGCATTAACTGCTTGGAACTTCAACGGCAATATCAAAGAATAGATCTGATTGCTGGTAAAAGTATTGCTGGTATATGTTGACGGAGCACATTACGAGACTTGAGTTGTGAGGCTAGTGCTGCGAATCCTCAGGGTCTGCCGAGGGGATCAGCAGAACGTAGCGAGAGAAAGAGACGGGACATATGGAACGATTACAAATATCCCTCTGGTAGAATTCTTCATACACAAGGCTCGCAGGGAATCGGGATGGTCTTGGGTCGCACAAATCTGTAAGAAAGCTCTCGAACTGAAGAGAACTCCTCGCTCGAATCCTCCGCCGAGGTCGTTGGTTCTCGAAGATGCGCCGATAATAAGCGGAACCGTTAGGAAGGCAGGATTCGATGTCGACAGTTGATACGTGTACGGATTTGCAAGCTCAAATTCGTCCTCCCACCGTTCTCCAGGTAATCATGGGCGTCCTCTCTTTGGGAAGTTTATCGGTGTTACTGAGTGAACCGATGCTTTCGGGCTTTACGACCGGAGCCGCAACCCACGTTATTGCCTCACAGCTCAAAGGTCTGTTCGACATCGAGGTGAAGCGGAGAAAAGGAATCTTCAAAGTCATCCTGGTATGTGGACCCACTGCTCCCTTTCTAACAATCGATTCCTGGCGGAGTGTGCAGAGCTCTTGACCGGAATTCCTTGACGCCCCAGCCCTCGGTTCCGAAACTCTGCAGTAGTCAGACGAAGTTTGCGTTTCGACCTCTGAGATACGAAGCAGCAATAACATCGGCAACCCATGGCGTGTTTTTCCATTCGTAGACATTTTACGACGTGGCCATACGCATGTCAGAAGTGAATGTCGTGACAACTGTGATGTCCCTATCTGCCATGGTCATCATCTATCAAGGACAATTTCTCAACGAAAAGTTCAAGCAAAAACTATTCATGCCAGTCCCTGTGGAGCTCATTGTGGTAAGCTCGACATTCGCTGCTGCTGAATTGACCGGTTTGAATTTTGTTGTCCAACGACTGTTTTTGAGATGTAAACCTCAAACTTGTCAGCGACTCGATTCCCTTCCCTAGGTTATAATCGTGACTTTGATAAGTCTTTTCATCGGGATGCACGACCGCTACGGATCGGAAATCATGGGAGAGGTACCGACAGGGTGAGACGCTTTTCTAGATTCCTCTCGTAAAGATTTGATACAATCGCTTCCATAACGGACGACGACAAAAAATCGAGAATTATTACATTCTAATTGCTTTTTACTCCCAGGATGCCGCCGATGACGATTCCGAACATGACCATCCTACCCGCAACTTTGCAGCAAGCCTTCATAACAGCGTTCATAAGTTATGTGATATGCTTATCGCTCGGGAAAACCTTCGCTCGCCGAAACGGGTACCGAGTCGACGCCAACCAGGTCAGTTGAGGTGATTTTGACACAGTTTGTCTGGTACCGCAATCCAGGAGGATCGATAATGGAGGATCGGATAATTGATTACAGTTGATTCCCACGTAGGAACTCATCGCCATGGGAGGTGCAAACGTTTTCGGATCATTTTTCGACTGCTTCCCTTGCGCGGCCTCGCTGTCCCGGAGTAGCTTGCAGGAGAAGGTCGGCTGTAAATCTCAGCTCAGCTCCCTCATGTCTTCTGGTTTCCTGGTTTTGGTCATCTTGTTTGCCGGCCCGCTGTTTTACTACCTGCCCAAGGTGGGTTCCAAGCTATCGAGGTTGCATCGCTCGTAAAATTTTCAGAACTGCGACCTATCCGTCCGTATCCTCTCACCGACTTAAAACCAGAAGATATCGGAATGTGGTCATGTGACATAGTTCCATTTCCTCGTTTGCTTCCTTTGCCACTGTTCTCTCTTTCCCCCAACCACCCACTATGGAGAGCGATCACGGCTCAGATTAAGGTCTTCAGCCTTCTCGGAGAGGAACCATAGACGAACGCGACATTGATGAAAGCCTGGAAAAGAGGGAAGGGGGTATCGTTCGTTTTCCCGCAGCCCGTTCGATCGGACGTTGGGACGTGTCTGAGCGGGAAGCTCTGGGAGGAAGCTATTTGTAGCTGGGACGGCACACAGAGGATCGTTTGTTTCTAAATGGCGACTTTTTCGATTGTTTGACGGCGAGCACAGTGATGGCGCGCGTACTGGGCTAGGGAAAACCGGGGAAAAATGGGAAAAAGAAGACTGCTGGCGAACAATGCACGAAAATGATGAGTCCGAGTATGTGTGAGTGTAGCTCGACAGTCATATGAAACGACTGCCGTGGCACACCAACCAACGGATTGGAGCGAGAACAGTACCGAGCGTCGACGGAGGCCTTTTCGCTACGACTTTAGGGAAAAAATCTTGGCTCAAGGCCATCTCCACATGGCCACCATTTCGCGAGCTCACTCGCCGAGGCTGTTTCACTACTACCCCATGTGGCGGACTGTTGTATGACCTTCGAACCTCACGACGAGAAGCATGATCCGGGCTCGGTGGAGGTTGGATGCGTTGTTTGTTTCCGTGATGTGATTTCAGTACTCGCGGATCGGTATAGTTCTTCTCGGGTGTGCATCGTACGAAGAGCCCCTTCAAGGATCCTGCGGAACACTGCGGCGTTGTTGGCCGTTCCCAGATCCAGTGGGATTGGCCGACATTCTGCTTCCCGTCGCAGAACATGTCTGAAAACGGCTTCCCCAAATATCATGAACTGTGGGGACCGAGACGATTGATGTGAACGTCGGCATGAACTATCTAGGCTGATCCTTGGCGGGTCCGTGAACCTACTTTGCTCAGTGGCCACTTCGTTCATGCTGCTCTGAGGAACAACGTTGGTAGACATTCCGATGCCCTCGTGTACCCAGAAGGGCCCTAAACCTAGGGATGCTGGTCTCCTGAACAGTTATTGCAACAAGGAAACCCTGATCGAGCCATGGAGTGATCCCAACCTCCTGCACACCATGAAAATTGATCGCGGAGAGTTGGAAAAAGAGGCTCGGTCGACCCAAATATCTTTCCCGCTCCAGAATGATCTCGAATGTGGTCATGTGTATAGCCGTCAAAGGCGGTAACATGATCAGAGTTAGCGGAAAGCTCGAGCATGGCACGAATGGACGAAAGAAAAACACAATGACTCATCTGACGGAGAACATCGTCGGTGTATGTACTGCTTGTATATTTAAGGATAACGATGTCCACAACAAACAGAACTTGATGCAGGAGGAAGCGCAACAATAAGTCGAAACGATCGGGATCAACGCGACGTCATTGAAAGAATGTGGTCTTGAATCTGCCTAAATGATCAGTTGACTTCATGTTGGGAGAAATAATGAGTGGTGGTTATTCTTTCGCTTTCTCGGTGGGATTGGGTTCGTAAACCTACTTTGAAGCTGCTGGTATCACAGTGCGCCGCTGGCAAACTATATCAGATAGACTTCTTCCTATGGAACCGGCTGTATGTCCTTTTTGTTGAAGTTGATGGAAGGGATGTTACGGCAGAGGCAGAAGGCTTGCCCTCGCCCTCCTGATTCCCTCCTGATGCTTGACCTTCCGCATCAGGGCTTTCCCTAGTGCGAACAAATTCCTAAGTGGCTCTTAAAAAAGTAGAGTCTCTCGACTTCGCCACTTGGAGCTCCATAGCATATCCCGGCTCCAGAACATCACTCTGTATTTGGAATTTGAAGCAGACGAGCAATCAATGATCCTGAGTCGAATTTGAGTTTCCTTGCACGCGATTTGAGAGAGTTACTCAAATGCTCGGAAAAATCGATATTTCTGGTGTTCATTACCTGCGACCTTGCTCAGGACATTCGGTCTGCCTTGCACTCTAGAGATTCGCGCCTGAGGCGCATGTTTGTTGGTTCGGAAGTCCAGCTTCGATTCTAGCTAAAGTTTGTGTCACAAGGGTTCCTAGAAGTTGGTATTGTTTGACCATGGAAATTGAGAGCTAGGTAATCTCGGAAGTGTTCCTTACCTCACTACCAACCCTATCCCCGCATATACACTCAGCCTGCTGGGAGACTAGACAAGTGGATCTGTACACATTGGCAGCTTAATTTGCATAAGGATTTCGCGGTAGGTCCGCGAGCCGCTCCCAGTGGCGACGCTGGACCAGAGCTCCCGCTGTCCCTAAGAACATTGGGACTGGCGACCGTCTCGTGGAGACTGCTCCAGTATGTTTGTGTTTTCGGATTCGGATCGGGAGGATCCCGATGAGGTGGCGGGAGGAACTCGTTACAATGAAAGAAGTTATATCGGCTAGCGGAATATCCATTACGAACGAACTCTGAGAGCTCGTCGAGCGATCGAAGTTAGCTATCCACAGACATGCTTGTGAACTTGTGATATATGATCCCTTCTTCTTACTCTCTGGGCTCATCACTTCCCCGTTCTGTATCCCGTTTTGTGAATCAATATTGGCTGGCGAGAAATCTGTCGGATTCTTGGTCGTAGAGTCAGATCCCAGACTGCAGTCTGATCAGCTCAATATGTGTGCTCTCACCCTCTACCTGGTATTCCGTCCCCGAGAATGATACGATACGAGATAATCTCTCTGAGTATCAAATGCGAGTGTGTTTTCCCGTAGTTCTCCTGTTTCCATTGGATTTTGTGTGATCAAAATACGTAGCTTCTCTTTCTCCCTGTCAGCCTCTCTCCTTTAAACTATTTGTCTTTTTGGGTCTCGCCGCTGTTCGTGCTAGCTTCACTGGTAGACTCTTCATGGCTCATGCTGGTCAGTAGTCCTCCGAAAGTTACGTCGATTTGGAACTTGGGAAGATCGTAAATTATCGTCAGATGAAATAGAATATTGCTGAGACCGAAGATGTACTCCGCGAGTGCGAACACGCTGAAGGCTGGAACAGGAAGACGGCTTCATTAGACCTCGTTGCATTTTCGGCGCTGCCTCGTCCGGCTCGACGAGCTCGTGCAGTTTCCGTAGAAGCTCCGCACGAATCCGCCTGATTCCACCGGAACGACGTGGCCGACGAATCAAGCGTATCACAGCGAATCTCTACCCCAGACTAAACGCTATCAGTGGGCGAGAGGGTGGGCGGACCGGCCATCAAACTAAGCGATTTCCTGCATTTATCCTATGCCCCCCGACCGATATCGAGGCAGTAGCCGAAGCTCCGGGCTATGACCACCTCGTAATGCACTTCATCCGTAACGGGGTCTCGAGCCCCACCGTGACCGCAGCCTTTAGCCACCGAACGACGTTAGTATCTGATGTGAGCCTCCAGCAAAGGCTAAACCGTGCTTGCGACTTCGGTCGTGTAATGACGACAACAATGACGACATCAGCAAATGCGATCGTTGTGTCGTCCTCGGCCCGTCCGGTTATAGAATCCGGCGACAACTTTGGGGCCCAAGAATCTATGAGTCCGGACACGTGGCATGTCCTCCTCAGACAAGAGAACAGACCGGGCTTTCGGGTGTTTGTGCAAATGCGTGAGCAGCCAGCCGAAGAGAAATCGATGGATACTGATTGCAATATGTAGTGTATCCACTTGGCAGATGACTCACGTACCGTCCGGGTGTCTGGACTGCGATTGGCCGGCTGCGAACGCCGAAGGCGTATCCTCTGAGTGCTCTGTTTGTTGTTCGCAACAACAGAAACGGAAGTAATCACTGCGTCACTGCGGGAGGCACTACACCAACGACGATAATGATGCAAAACAACAAAATCGGCAACAATATTCGATTGCCTTGCCAAGAATTGGCACTGAAAATCACGAAAAACACCAACAACAGAGATGGGCGACAAAATTTGAAGAGACTCTTGGAACAGAGGGAGAGGATAGAGGCAGATGTTGAGGCATTCCGCATCATCAGCATTAGCGCTTCTTGCCGGATCCCGCCTTCGCTCCTCAGCCTTCTGATTTCCACCAACATCGCACACGGAGGGACTTCCCATGGGAGTTTTCCCAGCTGAGTGAGTTCCCCTTGAGCTTACTCGATTCACCCATCATAGCCAATTGTGTTCGGAAATTCATGAAAAATCCCCTTCGATTTCGTACGACTCTCTGAGTGACTCAACCCACCTAGGACGAGACATCGCGTCCGATGCAGGTAGAAAAAGATGGTCATTATAACGGTGCACAATACACTGCTCATAGCGAGACGAAGTTTGTACCTGCAACGAAAAAGCAACAGACTAACGGATATCCGTTGGAAACGATGCGTGCAAAACCCTTCCGCGAGAAACCGTTTTTGCCTCGCGTTTTTCTGAGAGAATGATCCGGCGTCGAGTCAGCTCCCCGACCGAACAGCTGTTTCGAGCGGGACTCGTTCCCCACGGGAGCATCGATGCGACGGGAATCAGAGTTTGGATTCAACGTGAGCGCTCTGGTCTCTCGTTCAACCGGTTGTCGGCGTCGAAAAGGCAAAGACAAATCCGAGGCGGGTCCTGAGCCTTAGACCAAATCGCGGCAAGAAAGACGCTGAAAGTTTTGGTAATCTGACCCAGCGAGGCGTATTTACCTTCGAGAAAGGTCTTCCTCAGCTGTCGACGGCTCGAATCTCGTTATAATCCAGCAGGTCAGTAGTAGATGAGTTAGATAGAAGGCTGCGAAAGAACAGAAGAGGAAAACGTGCATTCTGAAAGATTCTTTCGAAGAGATGAACGCTACCCCAATCTGTAAGGAAAAGAACATCAAGATCAATCACTGGAACCTGACCGCCCCTCGAAAACTCGAAATCGCCGTATTTTATCGTCTGTATGGAAATATTGAAGGCGCTTCTCGCGGGGAGCTATTTACAAGACGTGCGAATCAGATGTCTGTTCCGAGTCCTGTTGATGACAGCCTCCGTCAGACCTCGCGGCCATTCACGCGACTTCTATCAAAGTGGGTCGAGACGGTACAAAGGAGGATACCACGACGGGGAAGAAAAAAAAACTGGGGAGGGAACGCGCGACTAGGATTTGCAAGAACCATTTGCATGATGACGGTCCCACCATTTGCGTGGTGTTCACTCACCAACGATAGACATTCTAAGATGTGTGACACGGCGCTGACGAGCACGATTTTCGGATAGCACCAGCGAGCTATCGGGCCCATTTGGCGGAGATGTTTTGAGTTGTAGTAAGAAGGTAACATCGATGCTAGAAAGATCTGAGGTCCGAAGTACATCGCGACCGCCATCCGCCAAACTTGACATTGTGGGAAAATTCCCGTCACCGCACTCAGCGACGGCAGGACGTTGAACACCTGAATAAACAAGGTGACGTTCTTTTTAATGCGGTAAGTCCTGTCATGTAGTGGAGCCTCGAGAGGATAATCCCTCTGGACAACTGCAGCTCAAAACTTGTCGGTGTTGTTGTCGCTGTTTTTGTTGTTGTTGTTGTCCCCGAAGAGGACGACGATGAGTTCGAAAGGACAGGGAGCGACGGGAATCCTCTCAAGGGGGTCGGGAAAGAAACGAACAACACAAATCATCCGAACGATAGAAGAACTTCGTCGGGAGCAAACTTCGTCAAAGAGAGTGCAGAAGTTTCTTGCTGCCTTCAGCTCTTCAGACCAAACTTTGAGAGCTCACTGTCGTCGACCCTGTCGAGTATCATAAATCATGACGACAGCTCGACAGAGTGTGTCACTCACCTTGCAAATCGTGGTGTTCACCGTCGAGTAGCTAAACGCTATCGAGTAAAGGAAGCAGGCGGACAGCGTGCAGACCGGAAAACAGGCCGTGACGTACGCGAACCTCCGCAGACTGGAGCCGAATAGTAGAGATCTCTGTGAGGGCCGTTGCATTTCGATGCCGTGTGCTATCTAAGGCTCACAACCATATCTGCGCCGCCGAGCATCGGGGCCCGAGTGACTTCCAGCTAACTCACTGAACGGCAATGGTTCGGCACAGTTCGAAAGGATCGCCGTCGTTGTTTGCGTGTCTGTCACCCACTCGCGAGCCCACTGTGGCTTTCCCATCGTTGAGAGTCAACGCAGCCGGGAAAGGGCCCTGGCTCCGGCCCTCCTCCGAATCAGCAGCAGCAGCAGCAGCGCGCGAGCCACCGACCGTCCGAGCGAGCAAGGAAGCAAGTCAGACAGTTAGACCTCTCGCTCCTGGACACCGATAGCACACCAAACTCCACGAGGAGGCTTTCCTTTTCAAACCCGACGACAGCGGCAGGATTAACGATGTCCTGATTTGTGGCACCTGGGTACCTCAGGTGCTTGCTCTCGGACCACTATCGTAACGTCGCCAGGAGTTCCCGAGATCAGGCGGAGCTCAGGAGCACGAGGAGGCGGCGCCGGGCCATCCTCGATGGCTGATCGGAAAAGCACTTTCCCGGGGAATGTTCACAAATCACCGGAGTATTGATGCTGAGCGCAGCAACGACAGCGAGGAAACTTGGGTACCGATGTAGGAGGTACCCACCGCTCGGAAGAAGTAGAAGAACAAACGCTGAAGGCGGCGGAGGGGGCGCAGGACTACGCCGCGCCGATGGCGGAGAAGAAGAGCAGTGGCAGCGCTGTGTCCGTTACGAGCCCTTGTTGTTCCGGAACGACAACTCGGTTTCTTCTCCGATGTTAAGAGCGCTTTAACGACACAAGCAAGCCCGAAGCTCCCTTGAGCTAAAAGACGTTCGACAAATTTCGTCCGGCGGCGGGAAGCAGAGGCGCTCCCGAGACACCCGGCCGGCGGCGGAAGCAGCAGCCTCGACAGATCTCGGATCGCGAAACGCAGACTCCGTGTTCTCGGTGGAAGCTCGTTTGTTACTGATGATTGTCCATCGGATCGATTCTCCGACCCGCTCAGCTGACTTCTCGCTCGCTCTCTTCCTTCCTTCCTGTATCCTTTCCGCTTGTGATTCCTTTCTTTTAATCAGGGTATCTACCTTCCTGCTCGAGGTATCCTTCGGCTAGTTGTTGGAGATGATCAATCGAGCGAGCTCTGTTCAATTACTTGGAATCGCGGGAATGCAGACGCGCGCGATCTTGTTTGTGCCGTGATACAGGGCCGCGATTCGGTCTCCGATTTCCCACTCTCCCGGAGGAATCGAGACTTTACGGAAGAGTCAGAGGTCTTCGGAACGCATTCTGGGACCTTCAAGAAGATTCATTATAGCCTTCGAGATTGCTGAAAGTGCATCTGGAGGCTCTTTGGTTTCAAAACTTCGGAGCTTGCACCGTGACGAAGCTTCGTCGCGATGACTCTAATGCTCCTCGATGAATTCCTCATTCGGAACCAACGGCGGACCTATCATTAGAGTCACTAGTACGACTGCGTAACGACCATTATCATTCTTAGTTAGAACGTCGAGGTCGAGATCGAGATCGAGACGGATCGAGAGTCTGTCGGCTGCCTCTCCTGTTGCTCGTCTTGGGTTTCTGACCCGAGCCCCGCGTGTTGAGGACAATGGAAAATGAACAGAAGGAGATACAGGAAAAAGAAACAAGTGGGAAACCAAAAAAAAGTTTCGATCGAAATAACATTCCGCGGGACGGAGAATGAGAAGACGAAGCCTGGAACAAGGTTCATCCGAGCGGAAATAACTCCTATCCGATTCTCCTGAATGGTCTCGAGCGATCATGAATATCTCACTATGTTGCGTTCAGCTCCCGGTCTCATTCGTTTCCAAGGATCCTGCGACGCTACTCCTGCATCGGTCCAAGAACCCTTGTTTCCGAAAATGTCTCGTCTTTGTTTCTCATTCTATTGCTCTGCAGGACCTTACCAGAGTTCCATCTCACGCGGCGAGATCGACGTTGGCCTTGTATTCTCAGTCGATGGGAACCGACAACCTGGACATTAGTGGTCGAGCGGGCGGATTGCCGATCGGGTGGGGAACGGGTCTCTATTGCTCGTTCCGTCGAACGTGACTGGTGACTCAATTGCCTCGAACAACACTTCCCAAAATTATCGTAGCACGAGCCATTCAGCGAATTAGAGCGGGACATCTGCGTAGTACGCCTAAGAGCGCGGGGACGGCCGCAGTTTTCAAAAAGAATATGAAGACTCCAAGAACCGCGCTTTTGTTCGGAACATCTCAGCTAGCTGCTACGTCGAGCCCTGGAGGCATGCGGTCCCGATCAGAGAAAAAAGGAGAGAACAGCACTACATCAACATGATTTGGGGCGTTCAATGAACGCCTCAATCAGGCCGAAGGACGTGGAAAATTGAACGTTGAGTAACGATCCTCTCGCTGTGTCCACCGATATTAAACCGGGCGAGCAACGATGTCCACGTTCATGTTTCAACACACACTCGCGCCAAATTTCTGAACGTGTAAGACCGAACTGCCAAACTAAGCAGTCAAGAGCCCGGAGTCTAGTTTCTTAGAGGCTCAACTTGTGCCATCTCGGTGACCTGGGGGACCAGAGCGGGGAGCCGAGTTTTCCGCGGCGCGTGAACAACAAACGCGCCGAACTATCTCAAACCCCATGGGAGTCGGAAATTCTGGGATGTTAGGAATTCCAAGGAACTCTCTCCTGCTGATCCCCAGTGGTCGATGTTACAGGCGCCCGCGTCGCGACGTGTCGGTGGTCGAATAACTCGCACAAGAGGTAGAAAGGCTCGGGAATAGGGAAATCATGAGGATGAGATCGTTCGAGAATTCTGGGTAAGAAGCTGCGTATTCGAAGTCTGTTCAGATTGGTTGCCAGAACTGAATTTGACCGAGAAGTGAATTTGGAAAATTCGGAGGAAGCGACGGTTGCACACAGCCGAAGTGGAAACTCGGTGCAGGAAACGGCTCACGACGGAGCTCTCGTACGACTCCCGTGGAACGACTTGTCGAGGAGATGGATCGCAGGACGGAGAACACGTTGTTCCGCACACAGGATACTCAGAGCAACGACTCAGTTACCCGTCCCTGGAGAGGGCTGCTACAGGGGATCCATGACAAACGGTATCTGAGCGAGTATGATGTCCAGAAATCCGTGCAGTTACATTCATAACTCTCAATCTGAAGTCCAGTGGATCGATCGCGTCGAAGATGAAAATAGATGCGTCTGACGATCTGATGTTATAAACCGCTCGGGTCTCTCCCTTAATAGGATACTCGATAGCCTCACGTTTGACGATCGATTTTCGATCCGAAATAAAAGAGGCGGCCCACGATGAGACCGTCGACTGCTGGTTTGCCGTAGACATCGAGCGGAACAGTATCATGCGCGCTACAAATATTGACGGATACATCCTTCATGACGGATTCTCTATTCTCCTCCTGAAGAAACAAGCTGGGCAGAAGTATTCGGACATCGTGGACGACCGCGTACTAATCGTGCCTCGAGGTTTCCGATCCAAGGGAAATTCAGCAAAACGTATACCACACGTCGTTTACAAGTAGGGTTCTGGGGGAGGAGCACGAGGAAGGCTCGCGTGGTTCTGCGGGGTGTTGGCTAGTGTTCCCGTTTTTCTCTCTCGAGAGTTACTCCGCTACGACTGCCGCGAAAACCGGCGACAGCGGCGGACTTGTAGCGAATCAGGATCAGTCTCGGATTTTTATGAACATTAGTCAGGACGACCGAATCCACATTTGAACTCGTCAGACGGTCAGAATGAGAAAGCGGATTCAACTTGGGAGAGAGACGAGGGACCGAACGGGTGGCTCGTTTGGCAAGTGGCCACTTAGCGTGGCAAATGGTTTACGAGTTGTTTTTATTGCAGTGTGTCCTTTCTTCAATCATTATCGTGGCATTGAAGGGAATGATCCTTCAGGTTAATGACTGTTTCCGCTACGCCAAGGTCTCTCGCATCGAGGCGGTAAGTTCAATTGACGGACATACACGTCCTTCCTTCGTCCTTTCCAATAGAGTCATCAGGGTCAGTGGACGCACGCTCGGCCTCTGACCCAGCCCGAATGAAGACTCGCATGCTCGACTCTATTGAATCCAATCTGAAAACCAGCTGCCGTTGCAGGTCGTCTGGCTGAGCACCTTCCTGGCCTGTTTTGTTCTCGACCTAGAGTACGGAATCGCCGCCGGAGCCATCTGCACCGTCGGAGCGCTGCTGTACCGTGACTCGAAGTGAGTTCCCGGAGCTGATTCAGAACTTTTCGTCCAAGTCTCTTTGATGACTTCGCCGGAATCGAGAACTTTAGTTCTTCGCCCGGAAATTCAGACCGAGTGAATATTCCAGTCTTGGCCCGCAGAGTTCGTGAAAGAAAGAATCCGACATCGTTATCCGCAATTCGATGCTTGGAAAGCTCTAGTTTCAATCCCACCTGAGATTTCTGGTGTAGAAAATGAGTATCTGGGATGGTGGCCAAATACTGAGCGTTTCTCTGTTTTCCACAGACCGCGGGTCCGCGTCGTGAAGCCGAGAAGAACCGGAGACTGCCTCGCGGAATCGGCGGTAAGGAAACAAAGTCGAACACCTTCAAGGAAACCTCTAGAGGTGTATTTCTTGGAGAAGTTCCTCAGAAACCCTCCGGCAGTTTGACTCAGCTGTCTCCGCCCGTTTCGGAGCACGAATCTCTTTCCTGATCGCGTCCTTTCCTCTCCCGCGACGCGGATGCCAAAAAAAAAGCCCCGGGCAGAGGATGAGCCGGCAGAAGGAAAGGTTTTGCGTGCAGAAGCGGAGATGTTTGTTCGCTTTATAAAAGGTCTCCTGGCTCATGAAGACGGGCTGAGACAAGCGAGTAGGCTGGCGGGCGGGCGACCAGAGCCAAGTCGAACCCCAAAAGGCCATCGGCGGCGATGGCGGGACGTAAACGAGGAATGGCGTGACCGTGTAGCATGTTCGGTCGTAACTTAACCTTTCCTTTGCAGGGAGGGAGCGGAGGTCGGCCCGTATCTGTCATAAGGGTGGAGTCAGAGATTAACTTTATCAACCGGGACGCCTTTAAGGAGCAGATTCTCCTTCAATTGTACGTAAACAGTCCTTGTACTCCGCGAAGCTGAGACTTTTCGCGTCGAAGTATAGTGTATGACACTCGAGCTTATCCTTCGGAAAGCTCCCCTTTTTTTCGTAAGCCGATTCAGCCCCTGGCTCGAAACTCGAAACTCGAGACTCAGAGTCCGAGTATTGGTTCCGAGAGCCGATAACAACGCGAAGAATCATTTTCCAGCGAATCTGATGCTGATAACGTAAGATGCGGCGCGCTTGTGGTTTTGGATTTGAGCGTTTGTCCTTATGTCGATTGTTCGGGCTGCACAACGATTCGCGAGGTTTGTGAAAGACTGGCGATTTTGTTTTCCAAACGAATATTCAGAGCGTGCTTGGCTGGAATCGAGAACGAGAATCGTTTGGGATCTCAGATCTAGTCTCCTCATAAGGATTCATTCTGCAGATTTTGACTAACTTCAGCGGCCAAGGATTCCACGTTTGTGTTGTCGGCGCGAATGGTGAGAAATCTGCTTATTCATTGGGAAATTCTCGCTGATTATCGACTTGATGGATTGAATAGATGGTCTTGCGGTCCCCGGTCGTCAACGTCCGGGAGGATATCACGACCCGATCCTGACATCCAAGCGCTAAACTGGGTGTAGGCCGGAGAGGCTCTTGGGTGAAATTGGATGTCAGACCGACGTAGATAACGCTGCATGGCCCCGTGGACAGCTCGGAAGACTGAGGAGGGTGTTGTTTCTTTCAATTACAGAGGGCGTTACAGAGTCGGTGATGCTGAGTGGTAACAGCAAAGTCACCTTCTCAGCCAACCTCAGAGACATTACCTTCGACACGTCGACGGACTCGTACCGCTTTTAGAAAACCGCCCGGGGCCTAAGGAAACTGCACTTTGTTCACCACCTTAGTATGGTGTGTTTCGTCTTCCTCTCCCGTCTTCGTCAGGGAGAATTCTCCAACCTAAGCATTGAATGGGGCTGGCGGCGATTCCAAGTGCCAAGTGCCATGAAATAAAGTTTGTATATAATTTGTTTTCGACGATAGCTTAGAGGAACAACGACAACGTGCTCAGTCCCAATGAGGTGTAATTCCCGAATGACGCTTATATCTGCTCGTCACACCGTCTTCACTGGTCAAAAAAACACGATGGGACAGATTTCACCACTCGATAAATTTCGATTTCAACGGAAAACTTTGAAATTGAGAACCATGCATAGGATCGGCACTGCCTCTCTGTTTTGGGAGGGCTGCGTGAGTGCTTTCCCTTCCAGTTCTGTGAGTCGCGGAGTCCGCTCGCAGGCGGAGCTCAAGGAAGCCGGGGTAGCTCTTAACGAAACAAAACTTTCTGCGTGGTCGGTGTTCATAAACCGCTTCCGACTGCCTCAGAGTTGTAATCAGCCAACTTCTACTCGATGATCCTCAAGTTTGCTCCGTGATTGGTCTTGTGGGAATCGGCGAGCCCGAGCGTTGACTTTTACTTCTCACGTGGTTTGTACAGCAAGGGACCGAAAATCCGGACTTCGGACTCGATTCTCTTCTCAATACTTACTTCTCGATCGCATCTTCGTTCATGTATGGTGAATGTCTCGCATGTTCATGCGCTAGCATGCTGTTACAGGTTCGTGTATTCTAGTACGTGCTCCTCGGGCGGAGGCAGGCACTCAGGTAGATTTGAGAACTTGCTTTTCAATTGAGGACTGTGTATAGACCATGAATCTGAAGAATACGGAGCTCGTCTAGTCACAAGGTATTATTCAAGAAACTGCGACAGGATTGAATAAAACAAAAAAGGAACTGCCAAAATGTTGGAGCTGAATTACTGTCATCTAGCGGGGTATAACAATACATGTAATTTTGTCAAGCGATGCTGATCGATATGGATACAGGGTTCCGATCATTGTGGTATAGAAATTGCTCAGGTTCAAAGCCTCGAGTCCATCAAAAGCCGACGGTGCGCGGTACCGTGAAGTCATGAATATAGACGCGTTCCTGTGCACGTTCATGCAGCTGAACCAAATCAACTTCCTGCAAACCGATCTCCACCTCAGCCCCGTAATAAGCAACTGCACGAGCTCTGTATTCGTGAATCCGCTCGGCTGCGAGACTGGCTTCCACTTCGGCGTACCCCAGTCGGCATTGCCTTTCATCATGAGACATCGGCCAGTGGTTGTGGCTCTGGAGGTCAGGTTGAACTTTCTGAGATTCCTCGAGGAAACCTGCTACCCTTCGGTGCATGTGTGGTGCCGACCGAAAAAGTTGTCGACTTTGATGACAACTTTCCCGAAAGAGTGCGATGGATTCGTGATTTCGGAGCATGTGGAATCAGCCAAACCGATAGAGATGTTCTCCACAGTCGATGTCGTCGCATTCGCTTCCAGAACAAATTACCAAATTTGTGGCGATTTCGGTATTCTGAACGATGACGGCTCGGTTCATAGAAATATTTCCGGGTCGAGAATACGCTACGTCGTGAACGAGCACGACATTTACACGGGACCGCTGCGACCCGCAAACCAGATCTCCGACCATCTCAGCGGAATGATCCAGGGTTTTGAGTTGAGTTTGCTGGAAGTGATCGAGAAACGCTTCAATTTCAGCTCGGAAAACTTTGCCGAGCGGCACAACCGGCGTCTCCTCAGTCACGGTCACCATCCGGAATACGAGAGCAGTTTTTATGAGAAGAGCGTGTGGGGTTACTCGCGAACGATGGGCTACCTTCTGCGGAAGGAGGCGGTGTTCCTCTACGGCGATTTCAGTGTTCTCGATCCTCGCCAACATTACGTAGAACCGGTGAGCATCCACGACATCGATTCCAACGTGTTCTTGTCGACAGTGGCAGCGCGAAAAGTCTCCGGAATATCAATGCTCATGGTTTGTGGGCCTGTGGTGACCGGGCTGTACTTGCTCTCAGCGTTCATCGTCAGCTCGATCATATTCTATGTTCGAAGGAGACCTGGATTCCTCCACGTCCTCGTTATCATAGGGTGTATGATTCTCCAGCAGAGCACTCCACCCCCTCGGGAATCGCTAAAGCCTGCCAGATGTGTGGAGCAAGTTTGGCGAATCGGTGTATTCAGCCTGGCCTGCATCGTGTCCGCAAGGCTCGTTACCCTCCTGACTAACAGCGAACTTGACGGAAAATTTGAAAGCATTGGGGAGATTGCGAGGTTCGTGACCAAGTCGGACGATGTTTGGATTTTCCACGATTCGCGATTCAACCACTTCAGCAGCATCCAGCACGGCGAAGCACATCATCTCTCGTTGGAGATACTCGCCGATCGAGCATTGCCCTGCGCTGCATATACGAATGAGTGCTTCGATCGACTCCTCGAACGACGGACATCCCTGGTATTCGGGGAAGGCCTGAGCATTCGGCGGCAAGCATGGCAGAGGGGCCTCACCCGGAAAACTCACGTGACACCAGAGAACCTCAACAACTGTTTCCAGGCGTTCGCCGTGCAGAAACGTTGCATGTTGCAGCGGATATTCAGCACTACGGTAAGAAGATTGGTCGATTCTGGTCTGGTGGAAGCTTTCAAGAATCGAGCGGGTCTCGAGTATTCGGATGAAATTCGCGTCACGGTCAAACACCAGCTGCAGGTCGCGGACGTACAGACAGCTTTTGCTTCAATCATCGTTATGCAGCTGGCTTGCTTGCTATGCCTCTTCCTGGAGTGTGTGCATTTCTTGTTCTTCGTCAAGCTGTCGCCGAAACGACGGCGCCGGCGGATAGAGTGCTACAAACCTCGGAAGTTGAACTCGCCGTGCTGGTCTGCGTTTTAGATCATATGAAGTGTATATATAGATTGAATGATGAATAAATGTGTCATGGAGCTTTTGGATGATCAGCAATTGTTCAAAAGACAACGCTTAAATTGATTTGGGTGATTGCAAGACCAGAAGGTTCACCCATCCCAAAGCTAGGGATGTTATCCGGGAGTTGTTGGACTTCGATCAATGCAGTATCATTTGGGGGGCTGAGCCGAATGGGCCAAATCTATCAAGGGATACGTCTCGAGCGCTGCAAAACGACAAAACCACCCGCTCGTAGATCAAGAAACTGCGACTACAGAAGCGGATACGGAGTCACTCTTCGCGCAGCCCTCTCGAGCGGGGCGGAGGTTTTCCCGAACCCGGGTGAGCACCTTTTTAGATTTGCGTAGCTCAACTGGATTCCACTGCAGGTGCCTCTGAATTGAGAAGGTCTGCGGCACAACCCACTCGAGGGGAGGCATAAAATCAGCACTTCATATACTCAGAGGAGTGACTGAAAAGTTTCAGGGTCACAGCCCCACCGAGCGAGCGAAACATTTTTAAAGACTGGAACTTTTTGCTATGCAGGATGATAACGAAATTTGCAACCCCCATGAGAGGTGTTGGGATAAAGGATACTATTTGAGTTTCAAACGTTTTTCCGGCTTCACTCCCTGATCTGAAACGAAAAACGGGGCTTCTAGACGATATCGAGTTTCCATTCAAGGGCATCGCGGCCATCATCGCTGTATCGTGCGTCAATGTTTACTGTTTCATGATAAACCTCAGGAAACTCGAGAAGAATCACAATAGGTACGGACTCAATGCTTTTAGCAGCGCTCTATTCATAGACAGGAGCCGTAGACCGTAGAAGTATCAGATTCGACGTGGAATCACCTCTGCTTATCGATTCCCAGGCTTTCAAACCTCATCAAATGTGACCATCACCTCCGCAAGGGAAACAAACTCCCGCATAGACCGACAAAGGCAGAAAGGGAGAGAGAGCGTCGTCTTGAGGCTATTCCGAGCTATGTGAAAGACGAGGCACGTCAAGCTGGAAAGAAATTCCAATTCTCGACTGAATCAACTCTGAAAAAGAAAGGAAGCCCTCTGCATGATGTTTTGTCCAAGAAATTGGAGGCACTGCTGAATGCATTGTAGGACTGATCTCGACCTGATCTGCCTCCATCGCGAAGAGAAGGTTTTCGCTATCGAGGTGAGCATAATGGAATCATAAGAAAAATCCTGAGGGCAGAGAGGTGGCCATCTGAAGAGATCATCGCAAGCTGGAAAGATGTGAAAAAATTATTGATGGAATCGAAACTCGACCTTGTCAAGGAAGAACATTCCGGGAGACGATTGATGAAATGATAATAAAATCGGAACTCTTGACTGTTTCAATTGAGACCTCTCACTCAGAGAAGTTGAGCAATGAACCCATCATTGAACTTGCCGTTAAACTCTCCCCACGAGAAGGCTCCGCTCGGGATCGGAAGTGAACGGCTCGTTTTGATACAATGCGTTCTTCAATATAGTATTGTCTCCAAAGCGCTGCTGTCTCAAGTTTGAGTGTCGACATTCTCCGACATCTGGCGAGACTCTCGACGGGAAATCCACCGCGTCGGGGCGACATGCCGCCGACAAGGTCTTTGATCACCTACGTGATCTGAAAAACTTGGTTGGACGGAACGTCATCGATCGTAAAGTGGATAACATTGACTCGAATAGTCAATGCTCTGCGCAGAACTGCGATGTCTCAAGGCGAAACCGTCACTCGAAAATGCTGTTCGAGTCCTCCTCCAGGCTAGAATAATGGTTATCGTCTTCAATAAGAAGTTGAATCATAGAACCTATCCGCAACGTATAATTCACCGAGGCCCGTCTTCCATGATCAAACTTGGCGGTCCGAAGGAGTCGATCGTACTTTTCCTGTAAGAAAGCGATTCCGAAGGTTTCCTTGATTCTTCCGCCGCTCTCCCCAAGGATTCTGTGTCGTCGTTGAAACTGTTAGCGAGTTCGGCTCGAACAGATTCTGATGATCGGACCCAATCCTTCGTCGGCCGCTGCGAGAATTTCTTCTGGAACGTGTGGAAAGTTCCCGTTAGAGTAAAAATGGTCATTCGCTCGGCCTGGATTCCTCTCGGAGCTCGTTGGGATTTACGGCCGAGCAGGGAACAATGAAAGGTGTTCGCAGATCATTAGGACCAGCGACCCGTTTCGTTTTCGGTGCTACAACGGAACGCATTAAAATCCAGGAAACTATATTCTGAACAGCGATGCGAAGCTGAACCATTATCGTTGACGCTCTTCATGAGTTTTCGCAACCCCACGGAGCTGGCGCTCGGCTGCCATTTCCATCAGACCGAGATAATGGAGATGGACAAGAGAGGACGGATTCTTTCATTGAATTGAGGAATACGTTTCAGGAATTGCGGAAATCCGTGGCATGTTCGAACTATCCGCCGAATCTGGAAGCAGGCAATTTCAAGATTCGTTGGCTTCAAAAAAGTGGAAACGTTCGATGGGGGAAGACATACAGTCGAAAAGGCAACGTGGTCTATCCCTACAAGTCAACAGAACGACTCGAATGTCGTCATCTGCCCTTCTCTGCCCGCGCCGTGGAGAACGCAGGAAGGTCACTTGCCTGCTGTCACATCAATCAGATCACTTGCGTCAGACACTCGGACGTCTGTGAAGGAGCGGCAGAAGTACGTCGGACATTTTTCGAGGCAAGAAGCTCAGTGTTTCTCCTAAAAGACCATGACGTCCACCGTAAATGCATCAAAAGTTCAGAACGTTTGATAAAACTATTCGATCGAGGATCCCGTGTTGATCTTCTGATTTCGCTATCAGTATCTTCTATCGAGAAGATCTCGGAATCAATGTTGAGGATGCACTGCATGCTTGACGTAGCATTTTGTCCCGGCGGCGTGTTCCTGCAAGGCCCAGGCGGGGCTGCGATGCACCTCCACCTTGGAATCATCCGCTGTCTGATCTCGGGATAGGGACAGCTTCGGAGAAATCTCGGTAACTGTCATAGCTCTCCGTCTGTCCATCACTCTCATTGTGTCGAACACAATGGTCTCAATGGACTGTCGGATTCTACTTAACCGCCGACCTGGTACAAGTTTGCCAAACCCTCCAAGCGGCAGGCAATCATGAAGTTCCTCATCCTCCTTTTGGGCATCGGCCTTGTTTTGGCGCAGGGTGAGGATTGCATTGAAATCTGTATTTCTCCCAAAGTTTGATTCCAGCCCTCGACGAATCATATCCTTGAGTATACATTCAATATCAATTCCCTCATTACATATTCAGAGGGCTCCGAGGTCCCTTCCACCGAAGCGGTGACAGAAGTCGAAACCGAAATCATCACCGAGGCTATCACTGAGGCCATCACTGAGGCCATCACTGAGGCCGAAACCGTGCCTGCGACCGAGGCCGAAACTGAGCCTGCGACCGAGGCCGAAACCGTGCCTGCGACCGAGGCCGAAACCGAGCCCGCGACTGAGGCCGCCACCGAGCCTCCAACCGAAGCCGAAACCGTGCCTCCAACCGAAGCCGAAACTGTGCCTGCAACTGAGGCCGAGACCGAGGTTGTGACCGAAACCACGACCGAGGTTGTCACCGACGCCACAACCGAGCCCGTTCGCACCACTCCGAAGCCCAAGAGAGAACCCTGTGACGGTCGTGGCCGACTCATCAGCCGTAACGGCTGCACCGAGCACTGCTTGCAGAGGAGTATGGATTGGTTCGAGATTCCCTACTTCACCACCATCGCTGTTGGCGAGCCGTGCAGGGTAACGTTCCGTTCTGTCTATTGGTTATTCCAGTGTTCCCTGCTGTACTGCTTCTTCGTTATGAGCGGAGACTGCTGATGAAGAGTACCATGCTTAAAGCGTCTTCTTCTTCTCGATCCATTTCAGATTTACCGCGGATTCCGAAGTATTCCCGGAGTTTGCGAAGCGAGACAGAGATCCCGCTGGGGAAACCCAGTTGCCTTCTGCGTTCCTGTCGAGGAATGAGGGTCGTTGTTTAGATGGATTAAAAAATAATGTATCCGTTTAGCGAACAGTATTCCGTTGATGAACCTTAGCATTCGACTTCAATTGTGCCGAAGCATGGTAGTGCTAAACGATCAGGAAATGCAAAAGTTTCCCCATGCGAAAGTTCCGAAACAGTTGATGATCTGAGCTTGAGTTGTTTCGAAATTCGCCACAATACGTTCAGATTCACGTACAATCGGCATGAGTCATACTTTCCAAAACCTGAAAACGAACATAATTGCTCATAGTGACTGAGAATGTTGTCGTAATCGTGAACATGAAAAATTTAGCGTACACAGCTATCTTGACGATGGTATCGGACGAAGCAACGACGTGAGCTTCTTGCATCTCACTCAGCATTCATATCTATTGAAGAACAGTATTCTTATTCGAGATCTGTTCCCACGATGAAAAATAATTTCAGAATGTGACCAAAGGTCGGAGAGTATTTTCTCCGACACCTTTCGACTCGTAAATAAGCCTTGCACCTTTAAAGCACCCCAGCTTAGCTGACTGTTGATAATTCCCTCGCTACGCTCCCGTGCTGTGACTAGCGATCCTCGTGGATCGAGACCGGTTCAAGGATCATCCAGATGCATTTCATTGGTCACTGGGATCTATCCATTCTTCCATCCTGAACTTTAAAGGGCTACTGTCTGGACCAAAAAAGTCGTCCAAAAACCATGGAGCCAGTATATGACCTTCCGGTTCGGAGGGGCCGACGAGAGAATCAGATCCTGAGACTCATAAAAGAACAACTTGAAAAGGATCTTCCTCCCGGTGACTTGCGGCAACGCGGTCGCTGTCCATCCACGACGTCCGTCGCCGCAATTGCGTGTAACAACGAAGTCGGGGACTGCTTAGCCGCTCGCCGGGAGCATCGCTGCCAGGGCTCCGCTTGAGGGGCCTCCGCCATTCGGGCGCGTCAGCTCCGTGCAACAATCGAGGCGGGGACAACTCGGCCGCGTCGGGGGCATCGTGGACGGCGACATTGACTACTTTCTGAAAATAGCATGGCTCAGGTGCAACCGACAACGTTCTCATCGTGAAGCGGAAGTTTGATGATCTCCTACATCTGTCTTTCTCAGGAGTGAAGCATTGTTCGGAGATTGACCAGTGGCATTCGACGGGTCGCCCCGAAGATGGCAATTTCGGGACTTGAAGCAAGCTCAGAACCATTTCTCGACTTCGGAAGAAACCCAATCTGTGGGCAGCACGGAAGGTTCTGGGGGACGGATTTCAACCATGTGACTAGCTACACCTTGCGCCATCTCAATGAATCAAACCTTGATCTAAAAGAAATCCTCGAATTCGACTTCTGCCAGGAAAGCTCAATCACTCCAGCGGAAGACTGCCTATGATCGGACCATTGAGTTGCTCCAAGGTGGTCGCAGTCCCCTGACATGGGAGTCGATTCGGTTTTTTTCACGGTCGACATCATCGCAGATTCTGTCCTTGTCACTCTGGCGCAATGACACACAATGGTTTATACACTCTATCGAGCTCGTACTTAAAGACGGAAGCCGTTCTGATTCGAACAGACGCTCTCGACTCCGCGCGAACATGAAATTTTTCATTCTTGTCTTGGCTGTCGGCCTCGTGATCGCCCAGGGTGAGATTCTCGATTTGATTCGCCGTCATTTCTCGGATGGATTCAGGATATTAGGTCGATCATTTATTAGAGCAAAGAATTTCTTCTATCCAGAGGACCCCACTACTGAGTCCGGTGTGACCACCGAGTCATCTGGAAGGCAGACGTGCGATGGTCGAGGGAAGCTCGTGGCCCGCCTCAGCTGCACTGAGACTTGCATGAAGGGTCTCCTTGATTGGAGAATTGGACAGAATCCCATTTTCACCGTCGCTGCCGTCGGCGAGCCCTGCAAGGTCAGTTCGGACATATGAGTTCATGATGAACCCGAAGAGAGGAAACCGGAATGTGCTCTGCTGAATGCGCAACTGAATTCCTTCCCAGACCAACATCTGTTCCAAGGAGAATGATGGACACTGCGAGTTTTCGCGGTACTCCCTGTACATTGGTGTCTGCGAAGCTCCTGACAACGAGCCTGCGACCGAGGCCACGACCGAGGTGGTAACTGAAGCTGAAACCCAGCCTGCGACCGAAGCCGGAACCGAGCCTGCAACCGAAGCCGATACCGAGCCTGTAACCATGGCCGACACCGAGCCTGCAACCAACCCCGAAACCGAGCCTGCGACCGAGGCAAAAACCGAGCCTGTGACCGAAGCCGAAACTGAGCCCGCGACTGAGGCCGAAACCGAGCCTGCAACCGAAGCCGAGACCGAAGTTTTGACCGAAGCCGAAACCGAAGTTGTGACCGAAGCCGAAACCGAAGTTGTGACCAAAGCCGGAACCGAGCCTGCGACCGAGGCAAAAACCGAGCCTGTGACCGAAGCCGAAACCGAGCCTGCGACTGAAGTCGAGACCGAAGTTGTGACCGAAGCCGAAACCGAAGTTGTGACCAAAGCCGGAGCCGAGCCTGCAACCGAGGCCGAAACCGAGCCTGCGACCGAGGCAAAAACCGAGCCTGTAACCGAAGCCGAAACCGAGCCCGCGACTGAGGCCGAAACCGAGCCTGCAACCGAAGCCGAGACCGAACTTGTGACCGAAGCCGAAACCGTATTTGTGACCGAAGCCGAAACCGAAGTTGTGACCGAAGCCGAAACCGAAGTTGTGACCAAAGCCGGAACCGAGCCCGCGACTGAGGCCGAAACCGAGCCTGCAACCGAAGCCGAGACCGAACTTGTGACCGAAGCCGAAACCGAAGTTGTGACCGAAGCCGAAACCGAAGTTGTGACCGAAGCCGAAACCGAAGCTGTGACCGAAGCCGAAACCGAAGTTGTGACCAAAGCCGGAACCCAGCCTGCGACCGAGGCCGACACCGAGCCTGCAACCGGGGCCGAAACCGAAGTTGCGACCGAAGCCGGAACCGAAGTTGCGACCGAAGCCGAAACCGAAGTTGTGACCGAGGCCGAAACCCAGCCTGCGACCAAAGCCGGAACCGAGCCTGCAACCGAGGCCGAAACCGAAGTTGCGACCGAAGCCGAAACCGAGCCTGAAACCGAAGCTGAGACCGAAGTTGCGACCGAAGCCGAGACCGAAGTTGCGACCGAAGCCGAAACCGAAGTTGTGACCGAGGCCGAAACCCAGCCTGCGACCAAAGCCGGAACCGAGCCTGCGACCGAGGCCGTCACCGAGCCTGCAACCGAGGCCGAAACTGAAGTTGTGACCGAAGCCGAAACCGAGCCTGCAACTGAGGCCAAAACCGAGGCTGAAACCGCGCCTGCGACCGAGGCCGAAACCGAGCCTGCAACCGAGGCCGACACCGAGCCTGCGACCAGAGCCGAGACCGAAGTTGTGACCGAGGCCGGAACCGAGCCTGCGACCGAGGCCGAAACGGAGCCTGTGACCGAAGCCGAAACCGTCCCCGCAACCGAAGCCGAAACCGAAGTTGTGACCGAAACCACGACCGAGGTTGTGACCGAAACTACGACCGAGCCCATTCGCACCACTGCGAGGCCCGAGAGGGAAACCTGTGACGGTCGCGGCACACTACTCAAACGTACCGGCTGCCTCGAGCACTGCATGAAGAAGAGGGCTCATTGGCTCGATATTCCCTACTTTACCGCCATTGCTGTTGGCGCGCCGTGCAAGGTAACTATCGTCTATTCCAGTGTTTCCTGCTGTACTGCTTCTTCGTTATGAACGGAGACCGCTGATGAGGGGAACCATGCCTAAAGTGTTTCTTTTCCTCGATCCATTCCAGGTCTACCGCAGATTCCGAAGTTTCCCCGGAGTTTGCGAGGCGAGACAAATATCCCGCAGAGGAAACCCAGTTCCCACCTGCACTCCTCTCGAGGACTGAGGGTTATTGTTAAGATCGAATAAAGAATGAAGTATCCATGTAGTAAACAGTATTCCGTCAAAGAGATTGAGGATGCGACTTGAATCTTACTGGAGGATGGTGCGCCGAGCGATTTCGGGGTGACGGAAAGTGTATCCATTCCCTTACGTGCAGGTTCTGGAATTAGTTGATGAAATTCGTCGAAAAATCAATTTTTTGATTTATCTAACTAATACTAGCACGGGTACTCAATTACTAAGCTTGAGTTATTCTGTCAATGCGTCTTTATACAGATTTAACTTTGTTTCACTCACGGATACATTCATGCATCCATGACTGGTTTGTGAGGATCTCTCCACGCGAAAGAGTTTTTCGGAGCGGTAGGTTAGCAGCCGAGAAACTTGATTCTGCGGACCTGGGTTCCGGTTCAGAGTTCGAAATTCATTCAGAGGGGATCGATGGCCCTCAACGTCAGAAGATACATTTCCTCCCAAAATTCACGTACGATCTGCCTGAGCCGTACTTTTCCGAAACTGAAAAACAAACATAACTGCCCATGGTGACTGCGAATGTTGCGTCATGTTGTCGTAATCTTGAGCACAGAAAGTAATTTTCAAGCAGCGAAAATGTCGTATTCTCATATCGAGGAGCTGTATCCTGAGCGGAATGCGAGGCAACCGCCGGGGCAACGGGGTCTCGTAGCAACCATTCCCAAGTTTAGCACCTGCTGCGATCGACTTCGTGTTTCGCGTCTCAAGTGATGATTTCAGCAGCGTAGAGGTACAAGCAAACTGAGAGAAATATGCAACGGGTCAGCTTCGGGAGAATTAGAGCCCGACAAAGTAGGTGCGCCTCCCTATTTCAAACCGAATCCGTCCGTATGCTGGACGCTTCGTCTTATACCCGTCATTCCGCCACAGGAGCCTCCGCTCAATGGTAAATCTCATGGAGAAAGCCATGGATTGTTTCGGGAGGATTCCTTCGATTGTTCGCGCCGTCGCCCGGCCTGTCATACGGACTCTCCGGCACACAATAGCATTGAAATTCCCTCGAGTCCTACTTAAGTCGCAGCGTTTCTTTTATCACACAAACTTCGCACTCGGAATAGCTCAAACATGAAATTTTTCGTTCTTCTTCTAAGTGTCGGCCTTGTGATGGCTCAGGGTGAGTTGCGGGAGCTACGAATATATTGAAAGAAAAGTCGAGAAAACATCAACGGTGATTTGAATGACGAATCACGAAATTTCCAGACGAGACCTCCACCCAGGCTGACGTCAGCCCTCCGTCCACCACCGAATCCTCAGGAGGCCAGGAGTGTGATGGCCGTGGTACGCTAATCACTCGTATCGGCTGCACCGAGACTTGCAGGAGGCCCTGGAAGTTTGGAGAATGGCCTATTTTCACCAATGTCCCTGTTGGCGCTCCGTGCAAGGTGAGTCGGTCTCGTAGTCAACCAAAACGCTTTTGGGCATGCAACTCATCGAATTTTCCTCCGTTGTTTCGAATTCAAAGGCTTGACTGTCTACCTGTCTTCCGCAGACGAGCAACAACTCCGAACAGAATGACGGAAGGTGCGAGGTTTCATCTCGGGCGAGTGCCTTCGGCGTTTGCAAAGCTGTTTAAGAAGTGAATTCGAAGAGAATAAAAACGAATGCTATGGCTCGAACGCATTGTCGTGAATTGAACCGCGCGGTCTCGAGTTTTCCCCCGCCGAAAACCGCAATGGGATTCGCAACTCGGAGACACTGCACGGTTTGACGTATTGACATCCAAGGTCCCTGAAAGAAGCTGTATTCGCACAGGTGAATGGTAGTCTAGGGTCTATGCCAGGGGTGCCCAAGTCAAGATCCGAGCGGGCCGCATGCCATAGTTGGCGAACTCCCGCGGGCCGCACGGTCAGTACAGAGCGAAAACTGTGTAACGGGGCCAGCATATAAAAAAACAACTTGAGATATTGGACCGCTCTTCCAATCATTACGGGTTATTCCATCGTAAGCTTTTGAGTGCCTATATTCTCCGCATTCCTCAGAGAAGCAAAAGATGAGACGAGTTCTGGTAACATCCCCGGGTTTGAACGCTTTAATTTACATTTCTCTTCTTTGATGAGAACTGAACATGGCACGATTTGACAAGCTGATTTAAGTCCGGAGTAAATGCGCGGGTTGAAGCTATTCTCAAGAGTGCCTTCAAATGACTCTGAGTCGACCGAGTTCGGTACTTTGATTTGCAATGTTTCATCAACGAAAACAGTTGCTCACACAAGTATGTATCCCCCAAGATAGAAATCTGTCTCGCAGCATGTTGCCAGAGATTGGGGAAACGCGACTTCGACAAGTCTTCTTGGTAAAATTCAAGCGAGTTTTCGTTGTCGTATTGTCACACTGCAGCTCGACAAGTTCCGATTGGTACTCGAACGAAACATCCGCGAGCCGCATCCCGTGTGAACCCCGACATGACCACGCGGGCCGCAGGTTGGGCACTCCTGGTTATTGCGAACTGGACCGCCTCGTTTCTCGATTCCAGTTCTCCTGAATTTTGGATAGCGCCTACGTCGCATTTCGTGCTTTCATACTCCCTCTCGGGATCAGCGGTTTCCCATCGGAAAACTGCGCGGAATTTCAGGAAAACTCCGTTGAACCTGTACAAATGCGATTTCGGTCCCAGGACCACAACTCATTCGCCACTGCGCGACGTTTCCCCGATGCCCTTCTACTTAACACCATGGAATCAATGAAAACGGAATCGAGAGTCTGCGGAAGCCCTTCCCAGCTTGTATCCATTGAAAAACAGGTATTTCTAGAAAGACCGTAGCCCTAGTGCAGCCGACTGCGTTCCCTTCGTGAAGCGAAAGTTCGATGTTCCCCTCAATCTGTCTTTCTCGGTGATGACGGTCTGTTCGGAAGTCATTCAGTTGCTTTCGATGGGAAGCTTCGAAGATGGCGATTCAGGGAAAGTTAGCTTGCGCAGAAATCCATTCCCTCGACTTGGGCATAGAACCTCTTTTCCATTCACCAAATCACGCTACAATCACGATCCTGGAGTTCGCGAATCGATCAGGAAGGAAGTCAATTTGCCGGAGGAAGGAGTCAATCGGCTACGAACCTCGGATTCCCATCCTAACAGCTCATGGCAACCCAAATCGATTTCAAATACCGGGTTTTTCGCACAATGATTCGGATTCGATATTGACGGAATGCTCTCGGGTCAAGATTCATCGAACGCTGCGAAACCGTGAAGTTTTCAAGCCATTTCCTAACAAACTGTCGGCCCTCACGCGAGCTCCCTGGAAAATCCTCTGGTTCAGCTGACATGAGAAGCCACGCGGTGGTAGCACCCTCGAATTCCATGTGAACAGATTCGAGATGGTAGAATGGGTATTCGAATCGGAGTAGTATTCCACGAGTTGTTTTCCGATCGCCATCATCGCAGATTCCGTCCCTGTCACTCTGGTTCAGTGACACACAATGGTTTATTTACTCCCTCGAGCTTATACTTAAAGACGGAGGCCATTCCGACTTCCACAAACGCTCTCAATTCAGCGCAAACATGAAATTCTTCATTCTTCTCTTGGCTGTCGGCCTCGCGGTGGCTCAGGGTGAGATTTTCGATTTGATTCGCCGAGCTTTCTCGGATATTTTAGGATTTAGGGTTTGAGGTGGATCTTTGATTGGAGCAAAGAATCCTTTCCATGCAGAGGACCCCACTACTGAGTCCAGTATGACCACTGAGTCATCGGGAAGGGAGGAGTGCGATGGTCGTGGAACGCTCGTGGCTCGCATCGGCTGCACTGAGACTTGCAGGAGGCCCTGGAAAATTGGAGAGTCTCCCATTTTCACCGTCGCTGTCGTCGGCGAGCCCTGCAAGGTCAGTTCGAACATATGAGTTCTTGATGAACAGAACAGAGGAAAGTGGAATTTGCTCTGCTGAATACGTAACTGAATTCTCCCACAGACCAGCCGCCGCTCCGAGGAGAATGATGGACAGTGCGAGGTTTCGTCCCGCTCCAAGAACATTGGTGTCTGCAAGGCTCTTTAAAGAGTCTATGGGAGAATAAATATATCCTGCTTGATCTGTTCGACGTCTTTCTAGAGTTTCTCGGGAACGAACATTCCCGATTGAACGAGAACGGTCTCCTCGATTCGTCTAGCCGGTTGTCACAAGGCTACGTTGGACACCGAAGTTTGAAGCCTAAACTCGTCACAGCGACCTGATTCGAGCGGGACCCCACCGTTCGGAATGGAACTAACATGTTTACGTATTCGGCACGTATAGGTAAACGAAGATAGTGCTTTTCTCTCTCGAATCGCGAGCAATCTGTGAGCCAGGCAAAATTCCGAGGTCGTACTTGAGGAACGAGACACGTATAAGGATGAACTTTTCGTGTGACAAGGTCACGGATGAGCATCATCTGGTTGGGAACCCTAAGCATCATTCCAGGTCTCTTCATCTCCATGGAAATATTGCACATGATCTAGACGACTTTTCCGAACCGTTCACGCGTACGGCTGTACGAGAGAAGTCTTGAACAACCTTGTCGCGATGGTGGAGTGTTGTGGATGGAAGCGGGTCAGATTCGGGGGCCGAGGTCATAAGACACTCACGAAGGATGGCGGCTGGGACGAAATTCGAAGGGAATGATTTGAGGGAACGTCTCGGGAAGAGCTCAAGCGTCGAACTCAATTTGTGATGCAATCCGACCCAATCCGGTCTTCTATCATGAAACCTAACCTAACCCGCTCCCCTGATATTCAGTGAAACCTCTAGAGCAGTGGTTCTCAAAGTGGTCGATATCGACCCCCAGGGGGTCGATGGCCCTTCCGCCGATCTATCGGGGTCGTCTCCATAGACACTCCATTGCGGTCGCCGTGGGGGTCGACGGTCGACCCCCTGGGGGTCGATTGCTCGGCAGAGTTTGAGAACCACTGCTCTAGAGTCTAGACGGTTATTTCGATGCGACGGCGGGATGTACAGATCAGCAGGAACAATCCAATGAATCATCTAGAGGTATATTAATGTTTGGGCTCAACGAATACTGAACGAAAGGTTCAATGTCGAATCGCATCATAAAGGATGGGAAGATCCTTCGGGGACACTGGAAATCTGAAACCGCTCCTCATCATCGAGGCAGTCGTGGTACCGTGACTGCTGCGGTGACCTCAACTACGCTGTACTTCTACAGCGGACACATTTCCAACAACTTTAGGCAGCCACTGAAGATGCAAGAGGCTGGAATTTAAACCGCTCCGGCAGTTTGCTTAGCCACGCGCTCTTGAAACAAGCTTGCTGCGACGCGCCGCCGGATGCTCAAAACCACTGACTGGGCGACAGACTCTCGGAGAGTTGTCAGGATTGTTTCGGACTCGTGTCTTCGATCTCAATGTCCGTATTGGACTTGTCACTCTGAATCACAATGGGTTGAGTGCTGACTCAGCTCCTATTTGACCGACGATATCTGTTGGATCCCACAGTATCGGCTTGAAACACTCCGCATACATGGAATTATTCATCCGACCTCCAACCGTCGACTTACTTCGGCTCACAATCAGAGTCAGCGGCGATTGTGCGGATCGGAGAGTTCCCATCTTCACCATACTCCTTGCTCGCCAGCCCTGCAAGGTGAGCTCGACCTCTGCAACGACGGTTGTGATGTCATGGACAGAATGGCGATTGGGTGACTTCCCAGTTTGTTGACAACTTAAAATTCTTTCAGGTGACCAACGAATCTAACGAGAACGACTGAGTTTGCTGAAGACCTCCCAGATCAGAGCGCGTTGCCATTTGCGGGGCTCTGCTAGTAAATGTATGAATCCATGAATGAGAAATGGACTTCCCCCGACCCTCGGAGATATTTTTCGGCGTCTGAGGTTGAGCTTTTCATGATGCTTTAACTTGAACTGCGCATCTCAGTCAGACATCCCTCGGATATCCCAGGACGGCGATAAGCGCTAGTAGATAGTTTCGGAACGGAGCAAACGACTTGCGTTCGTAGTGTGACTCCGCAGATGTCAAAGCTGTTCCGAGCTTGTCACGTCCGTGCCCAAATACACAATGCTACAATGCTCCCACGACTCGTATTTAACCAACGGTTGACCCGAATGTTCACTAGCTCCTTGAACATCAAGCAAGCATGAAGTTTTTCATTCTCCTGTTGGGCGTTGGCCTCGTTTTGGCTCAAGGTGAGCTTCTTTTTGAGTTTCTTTGAGCTCCTCTTACTCACACCTTGAGCTTCTTGGAAGCTTCCCTTGTATCCTAATTGAACTGAATGGATAAACTGTCAATTTAGAAGAAACCACCACCGATGCTGTGGTTACTGACGCCGTCACGGATATGATCACTGACGCCGTCACCGATGTGATCACCGACGCGGTCACCACTGATTCCGACGTTACTGAGGCTGTGACCACCGAATCCTCCGGGCGAGAGGTGTGCGAAGGCCGCGGGAAGCGCATCGCCCGCACCCAATGCACTGAAATCTGCCGAAGACCTTTCAAGTTCGGCGAATCTCCCTTCTTCAACGTCATCCTTACCGGCGAACCCTGCAGGGTAAGTTCCTCTGTGCCTTCGATCATAGATATCGGGATAGAGGAGAGAAATGCATGGCAGGGCTTCAATTTTCTCATTGGATGAAATTTCAGGTCAGCCGACGATCCCGCGAGAATGACGGACAATGCCAGGTTCGCGAAAGTCGCTTTGGCAGAAGCTTTGGTGTCTGCAGACCTCTCCAGGAACAAGCGCAATAAGGAGAGAGCATAAAAATAAAATATCTCATCTGAATCATCCTTCATCATCCCTTAATCCAAAAGGTACTCTCCAAAACAGCTGAAATTCGTTGCGAGAGGACATCTACTCCTAGCTCCGAACCTCGGGAACTTTCGAACTAGTTTCGCGAGAAAGAGGTCCAATCTCACCGGATCTACCGTTCCGGTCAAAATTTACGCTTTTCAACCCTAAAAGAAGTCTCAATCACTTTGAGCCTCTCCAGCCGGTACAGCTGATTCTGGAAAGGCTCCGGGAAGATGAGTGTCGGGTGGGAACAAAGCATCCGTATACGTGCACAGTAGCGACCCCAGGTAGCACCTGCTGGTGCGGGTCGTTTGCTCTGCTAGCGGACCTGCCTGATTCCATCTGCCACCGCTGTTAGAGAGCGATGAATCATGCCGGCATAATTTTCACTGTAGTACTCCCGATCCGTGTGATTACGCTGAGACATTCGTCACCGGGCGGTCTCCGAAACACAGTCATAGTCGCGGACTTATGTGGGCTCCACAGCTTATGCGAATTTTTCGGCTCGATTCAAAGTACAGACTTATTTTCGCAAACCACCATCCTCCCACCCCGCTTCGCGCTGGTGGTGGTCCATTCTCACACTCGAATATCATCGGCGTTGAACGCGACGAGCGAAAACTCGGGGATCCCGATGTGGTTAACAACTTTATTTTCGCCGATGACGAGATAATCCCGGTTACAATGGTAATCCACCTCCCCCGGAGTCATGCTCCGGAGCTGCCCAAAAAGAGCTCCTGCTCGAGATTCCCGAACAGCTTCCTGTTTTCACAGTTAGTGAACGGTTCTGGGATGGAGCTGGAAGCCGAGGCTATCCTCCGAACCCTCCACACCACTCAGAAGCCGCTTCCGGATTCTGAGCCAGAAAAGTCTCAAGGACGTTCCATGATCCATGTATATTCATCTCGTACCGAGGAAGAAAATTTCTTTTTGCCAGGAATTATGGCGACTCTTTCCCTGCGGAATCTGACTTGTACTTCTGTCAATCCTGGAAGAAGATTTGGGACCTGACAGAGCGTATCGCTTGCTCCATCGGGTTGCCGTCGCATTTCACGATCCGTACCTCCAGAGAACCCTTCCTACACCATGGTTGTGCTTTCTCACCGGCGGATTGGCAGGAAGTGCGCAAGTTCTCTTGAGTTTTTGACAGTTGCTAGCTCCGCGTAGCCATCCTCGATGTATTTCGCCAATTCTTCGTCAATCGTGTCGAGTAAGCCCTCACCGTTGCCTAATGTAACGAGAAATCGCTCGGCTGTCGCGACTATGCTAAACCTTGACGGCGTTATGCTGCTGACAGGAACTGTCGGTTCAATCAGATTTCGAGGAGGAATACAGCAGATCGAAAACGTCCAAGGAGGAAACTTCTTTGAGGCAACAAAAACTGCATATTTCATCACTGCTGAACCACCGGAGGATCAGGATTCTGATACCGCTGCTCAGAGTCCAGATAACCGGGATCCCTCTTCCCAATATGGGAAGTTTTTTCTGTTTCTTCTGTCGTCAAGAAATCCCCGCGACCAAGATCGAGATGAAATGTCATATTGGCGAACCCAGATTTCAGAGATTCCCAGAGCGCTTGTCTTGTCGATTGATGGTGGATCGTGGGTGTCAAGGATCGACGACAATTGTTCCTGTTCGAGGGGGTCCCGTTTCTGGAGCTCGTCCGGAGTGACGACGACATATGAATGGAATTTCCCCACTATGATTGAAGGAATAGATCCTTAGCGTATAGCAGAGTGACGTCAAAACGTCGCGGAAGACGCAGGGGATAATAGCTTCGTCGGATATAATAGGAAATCGTGGAATCCGGGAGACTTGCGTAGAGAGGGTCCTTTGTCATTCTTGTTTTCGGACACACAATGGTATCCATGCTGCGCCAACTTCTACTTAACAGACAGCGTCTTTCAAACGTCGAGAATCTCCGCGACCACATCGCAAACATGAAATTCTTCATCTTGTTGTTGAGCGTCGGCCTCGTTTTGGCTCAAGGTAGGCGCAGAAATATGTCGGATTTCCAGGTTGGATCTGGATAGGCAAATACAAGCCGCATCTTCGAGAGCTGATCGAAGACAACTTTCCAGAAGAGACCACCACCAACTCCTCGGTCACGGAGTCGACCACTGACGCAGTGACTGCCACGACGCAATCCACGGAAGTCGTCACCGAGGAATTCGTGACAAGACAAGTTTGCAATGGCAAGGGCAAACTCGTGACTCGTGTTGGCTGCTTGGAGACTTGCTCGAGAGCCATCAAGGTCGGACAGTTGCCAATCTTCACCGTAATCCGCGAGGGTGAACCGTGCAAGGTAAGCTGGGCAACCGATGTTGGAACATTAGTCACAACCAGGTCGTTGAAAAGGAGAAGCTAATCGCGCTGAGGTGAGTCGAGAGAACGCCGGAATAACGTAAGCGGTGATTCCAGACCAACCTGCTTGCGAGACGAAACAATGGTATCTGCGAGAAGGTTAAACGGCTCGGAGTGGCCATCCCGGTGTGCAGATCGAAATGAGCCGCATCAATAGCAAGCAATCGTCAGGAGAAATAAATGTAATGTCTCCAAATCGTATTCGAGCGTTTCGGTGTTTCCTTGCGGCAGCGAATGAATTTCCAGTCGTCACCGTTCGAGATGTGATTTCTCTGATTCTCTGGAAACAGTGCACAAGTCGGACATTCATGCTGTGCTCGTTGTCCCCGTTAGTCCAATAGTCCCTCTCCTATCAATGAACTCCTCATTCCCCATCCGAACACACCCGAAAGGACTTCGGCATGAAGTTCAAATGCAGAACAACCCACCAGAGTTTCTCAGTCCAAGATGCCTCCGTGTAGCACTATCGAAGATCAAGTCTATGGACACAATACCCGACGACCTCTACGGTTGAACGGAGTGAGACTTACGTCACCTAAACCTACGTCATCGCCGCGCTGGAGCCGACTCGAGTCAAATGATACTTGCAAGATTATTTTCCCTCGTCGAGAGTCTCCGAAGTTGAAGCTAGTTCGATATTCGATGACCTCACGGAAAAGACGCTGACGTCAAAGGTTCAAAATAATTATTGAGTCGCTAAACATTGCGTGCAATCCATCGAAGTCGATGAGGGCATTATGCTTCGAGATCAATAGTCGTTAGCACACATTACGAATGATGCGGAAACGACTGGAACGTGGAATGAGGGAGAGCTCGGCAGTACAGGAGCAGACCACCGCGGGGATGGTCGTAATCAATCCCAATGTACGTCTGACAGCAAGGGAAACGTAAATCTCAATCAGGAAACTCCGACTCTCCATTGATTTCGGATGCCCGAAAGTCTGGAACGTTACTCGAATCAGAGTCCCGGCCTAGTCCCAGTTTTGTGCCTATCGTATCCATGAATATGCTCTCGACGCACTCAACCACATTGTTCTAAAAATTGCTTCGAGCTAGCAATCTTGTCTTGCCATCGAAAAGCCACCGGGATCACGTCGTGTCGTGTACGAATTGTACTCAGCGCGATGATGGTCATCATCTGATCGATAGATTCCGAGGATTCTCATGCTGGCAGGTGTATCGGTATTGCGAACCCCAAAGTGCGGTGTACGATGAGTTATACGAGAGCCCACACCTTCTGCGATGCGAGAAGCCTGTCGATTCCGAATGGGAGCCGAGTCGAAACCTTTCAAGCTTTGATGGTTTCGAAAATCCCTCCAATTCATATTCCGATTCTGCCTGGAATCTTCCGCGAGTGAACAATTCCAGAGAGAACACCCACGATTCAGGACCCTCTCACCTCAACGTTTCTTGCCAACCGACAAAGGAGACGGGAAGCTCTCGCGTTCCAGAATTTTCAGAGGTCGTGACCCTGGCAACCCAGAGGTTATGACCCTCGCGCCAGAACCCGAATGCAACCTAGTGAGCTAGTATCGACAGAGCGAACAAGATGATCCGTCATGGTATGCCTTGCGCCTTGCAGCTACATTGCTGCCAACCGATTCAGTTGCATTGATGAACTCTAGTCTTATATCGGGTTGTTACGAGGCCCAATCGGAAACAATCTCGTTGAAATATGTAATCTTCCGTTATTTTCGCTGACTCAACACAAAGCTTCAGTTAATCACAGAGCTCAAATCTACGTTTTTCTACTTAGAAGACGACGCGTGAACGAAATCACATGACAAAAGTCGCACGGCCGTGAGTCACTTCTATGGAGGAATATTCCCCGAAACTGTTTTCTAAGAAGCTGCTAGAAACATCTATAGGTCAGACAGCACGTCATCCATCATGCTGGATCCTAACAAGAGAATAGGCTGTTCTGATCATATTGAGTTCACCCCGCACTTTGTTGGCAGCTCCGGAAGGATGAAGCTCTTCCTAGTATTGCTCGGCGTGACCCTAGCGGTTGCCCAAAGTGAGTTTTCGAGCTAGAGGCTCATGCGATCGAAGCGGGCGTCAAGGCCCGTAGCTTTCGAAGAAAAGAGCTATCACAGTTATTTCGATCGTCCCTCGCGGTCCCCGAGATCAGATATTAATCTTCAGCGTGGAGCAGTTAACGACCACTGATTTCGAAACTTTGCAGCCGATGTTACCTCTGTATTTTCCGAGGGCCCCACGGAACCGACCTCCGTGACGGAATCAGTGTCGGATCCTAGCACCCCCTACAGTTTGACCTCCGAAGCCACCTCTACCGAAGTGACGACTGCGAATCCCGATGCGCAATGCGGCGGAGATAAATTCGTGTACTCGGAAGGTTGTTTCGACTACTGCATGAAGCAGATCGACCGCGAGAACGTTCACATCCGCGAAGTGTATCCTGTGTTCATCGAAAACAGGGTTTGCAAGGTACGCATGATCGAGTTCTGGTGGTAGCATGGCTTATGACACGTGTACATACTCGCTTTCAAACTCGGCTGATCATTCCATTTCATCTGCATGCAGGTTTATTCCCGTGTCTGGTTCTTCTTCGTTTCGAAAGAAGGAGTCTGCAAAAAGCAGGAGATCAACCGTGGCGATCGCGTCGAAGTCCGCGGAGTCTGCGTTATCACCGAAAACGACAACTAACATCGATCGAGTCGGTCACCTACGATCATTAAAATCTTGCAATAGAAAATTCCCAAAGTCGCTTCATTAGTCTAGGATTTCTAATTTCTCTTCCTCTCGGGTTTTCGTGAACGCAAGCTTCGTTATGATCTGATTCGACCGAGCCGTAAGATCAAACTTTTGCCAGACTGCTGTGAAAGAGTCTCGCTACAAGACGTCCGTGTCTCGAAAAGTTTTCACATTTTGACATCTCTGAAATCGAGTTTGAACTGACAAAGCAGAATCAGGTAGGCCGTGCAACCGGCGAGAAAGCTGAACATCTGGGACCTGGAGAACGGGAAGCTAGACGCGATCAGCAGGGTTTGGCATTCATCGCGACGAATTTTCTCAACGAAAGCCATGAGCTGGAATGACGAGTCATCTGCGAACGAGAGAAGTCGTTCAGCCGCCGTCAGAAAGTTTCTGGTTTCTGTAGTTTCTCCTCGACATCGAGACGATTCTCAAATCCGTCTCAGAAAATCCTCTGTCAGAAAGCGGGATCTCAGCCGTGTCCTCGGAGACAGTGTGACTTACCTACGCATCTGTGGTTCTCGAGCAGTCTATTCTGCAGAATCCGTCGCGTTCTCTCGCACTCCGAGAAGCTCCAAGAAGCGATCTCGTTGACAATGAAACTGTCGAAAATGTTGACGAGCAACGCCGCCTCAACAATGCCGATATACTTGCGTTGTTGGTACCTGAGCATGAAGAAAGTGATCACATTCAACAGAGCCAGAAACAACAGGAAGAACCACAACCCGGTACATTTTGAAAATATCATATTCAGTCGATTGCAGCGGCGTTTCGTTTCCCGATATTCTCTGAAAACAGCCTCGAGGGACTGTTGGGTCAGCTCAATGAGCCTCAGTCTCTCGTTGAAAGCCCGGACTCGGAGGTAGATCTGAAGTGTAAACGTTGAAATTGGATGAGATTCAACCGGAAATTGCGGGAAAGAAGTACCTAGATTGAAAAAGGGAAAAGGCCATAGATCTTGGGAGAAGAGATGAATAGGAAGAGGAAATGGAGGAATAATATAGAGGAAATTAACTGAAGTAGGAAAGGAAAGATATCAGGCTGGAAACGATGGAGAAAGGAGAAGGGAAAAAAGAGTTCCAGCGGGACGGAGAGAAGGAGTCAGGTCGATGGAGATCTAGAAAAAGAGAAGGCACAAAAAGAGAGGGGAGGAAAAGGGGAAATGTCTCGGATCGCCACTCAGGATCACTTACCACGTACGCAATGACCGCGAACAGCAAACGAGGGAGCCTGAGGCCATTACGCGTGCTCCAGCCGAGAGTTGCAAGAATCAGAAAACAACTCATCGCTCCTTGGGGATTCCGTATTTGGGAGAAGGAGCCCTCGCAGCCGTGAGCGAAGTCGATCGAGAAGCAAGTCGCAGCGAAGACGCCGCAGAAAACAAACCACGAAGCGAAGAAGATCCGCATTCCTCTGGTTGGTTGGCTCGTCTGATAGGCGGACACGAAAGTTTCGAGTTCATCCCTATGGCGGTTCATCACGTAGCACGAAAGCAGCAAATTCAGGAACGTCAAAACTCGGTAAAGAAAGAGCTGAAGAGTTACAAGGGAGCCCGTCAGACCCGAGCGAGCAGCGTGGAAAGGCTCTCCATGAAGGCTGTAGGCTGTGGCCGCGTAGAACACGAAAATTAATAAGCCGTAAGAAACCGTCAGCAATGTATAGAGGCGTCTGTCGAGGGCACGGTGAATTGTAGGGTTCCTCAATGCTACCCCGACTGAGAGCAGCAGGAGCCAAAGCAGTTGGAGCTCAAAACAGAAGCGTTTCGCAGCGCTCAAGCGCTCGTTCCGGGTTTTTCGGAAGTGAAAGATTGCTTTCACAAAGCCAAGCATCATTTTTTGAGGTCCGTATGTCTCGACTGCTGGATGGAGAAAGGCAAGGGCGATTCTTTCTCGGAGAAACATCGCGTGACGGCGTGATTGCGAGGAAGGTGCGAACAATCCAGTTCGTCGGCCGGAATCCACTCGTCTGTTCAGATATATTGGCTGCATACGAGATGAATCAATTCCTATCTTGATCCAAATCGGACGCCGCGATTCCAACGGCACCGAGGCTCGTTCGGCGGCTTCTAGCGGCCGCTGATTCGGGAAGTAGCAATCGGAAAAATCCTATACGTGCGCTCGAAACTCCCTCCTGGATTCCGAAAGGATACGATTCAAAAGTCGATCCTCAGTCAGCGCTTGAACGAGACTCGCACATCTCTGGCCCAGGAGCCAGGCGGCCTCGTTGAGACACCGGACTTCGCCCGCCCTGAAAGTCAAATTCGCGACTTGTCTTCTTCATCAGTATTCCTGATCTTGGGCATGGACGAGAGAAGAAATCCTCCGAGAAAAAACTGTCGAGCTCGACTTTGCTCGAAGCGACCCCGGCTCATATGAGTATGAGCAAACTCCACGAGCGAACCGGATCGTAATTAGGCCGTGCTAACGCTAGCGTTTTTCTCGGGAACTTGTTCGGAAACATCATCTGCGAATAGGGAAGCAGAAAACATATGTGCCGACCACCTGAAACTTGTTATTCAGCTCTTGGTATCAAAGAGAGCAGCGCATTCAGCGGAGCATAACATTCGTGCGGGGAACAGGTGTAGTTCCCTAAAAACGGCGGAAATGGATCATCATATGATCGACGATATATTCCACATGTTTCCATCGTTTTTGAAACCAAGCAAAGTTGAGCGAGGAGCTATCGCAGCAGCACTGTTTTGCGGAACCACCTTCAGGTCTACCTCGGACATAACGTGGCTTGCCAAGCCATCGTATCAGGAGCCCTCGAACACTGTCGACTGAAATCGATAGCTGTCCGATGCCAAGCGTCTGAATAAACTTCAGTTAAGCAACCCTCTTGTCGTACAACCTTCCAGCTTCTATCATCATCTCACGGAGCTATCAAACTACGTTGGAGGAAAGAACACTCATTCAAGGTATTTAGAGAGCAGGTCATCTGACCAACAACTTGTCGGATCTCGGGCCATTTCGGCAATGCGCGTTGATAACCACCTGTGCTCTTGGATATTCTACACTGAGAGCAGAGTCGACGACGGCTCTTGAGCAGAAAATTTGGGCGAATTTGGCGCGTTGTGCGGCAGTGGAACGAAGCTCATTGCGATCGGTGTGAGCGCGGTCCTTCTGTCAGAGCACTGAAATTGAGTTCTCTTCGTCGAGTCATGAGCAACAACTCCCACCGCTCATCATAGGATATTCAAAAAGGGTCGTGGATAAGTCGGCGTCGGAGAAGTGGTGAACTTCAACTGTGGCTCGTTCTCCGTGTTCCCCGTGCGGAGGAAAACGTACCTGCTCGTGGCTTTCCGTTCAAAGCTCGTAGAAAGTTTTGTGCTTCGGGAAAGTTTGGTTGATCTTCGCCGGAAGCTCGTGAATGATCGTTGCGAGGGTCGTCGAGAGCTCCAACTGTAATGTGTGTGGCAAACGTTTTGCTGTGAACGGGGAACGCCGGATGTGCCGATGCCTCATTCGTGTCTCTTGACATAGACAGTGTGGTAGATAAGCAGCATGGTCGATCCAGCTTTTTCGCGCTTGCTGTGGATCGCGTCAGTGGCTGTCTACGCAAGAGGTGGGTTTTATTGTTTTGCTCGTAGCTTTGACAGTCGAAATTCGAACGTCTTATGGGACTCATTGGAAGTTGCAGCTTATGACGCTAATCTCGGTGACCTTTGAATTTTGGGTCATCCATTGAAGTCGCCGGAACGAACATGTGAGAATCGAAGCTAACGGTACGTCTAACCTTAACAGGAGCAGACGTCGATTTTCTGCCGAAAGTTGCTCCACATCTCGGTTTGCCACTCCCAACGGTCGTCAATACAACTGCAACGCACGATGTCGCAGCAGACCTCCCTGTGATAATGAGGGCCGCCAACATTCCGAGCTTGCCTGGCAACAGTACGTATAATATACTCAACCTCACGAGGTGAATTTTTCAGCTCCTTTGTTGGTTTCACAGTTCCTAACGGAGCTCGAGGTGACTGCAGTGATGGAGGAAGCAGTTCTGTGTGCTCTGATATGAGAGCCGTTACTGACAAAAGGGCGAATCAAGTTTGGAAGATGGACGATGGCTACAGCCGAATTGGAATGTCCGATCCCTTGTAGGAACTGTGCCGAGAAGCTGGGATACTCCCACTCAAAGCTTCGACATCCGAACATGGAGTCTCCCGACAGAAGAACAAATCCGTTCTGCGTGGACTGACTCGATGACGTGCGCTCCGATTTCCGCGCCGATGAACTCAATCAGTCGGAGAGCGTCCGGATATATCGGACGCTCGACGCAAACGATCGATTCTTCTTCGATCTGCGTAATCGTATCATTGTGCCGAAGAAGGACATTTGGGTTCTAGTGCTCTTAATGGTGATTGCTTATCCGTTGTCCCCATGTCTCGACACCCTGTTCACCTCAGATTTGACATTCCACCGAAACGGCGTGTACAGCCGGAAGTGAGGGAACATCCCCCAGCGTAATCGAACTCGATCTTAGGCTTGGAGCTGTTTTTTCTCGATCGAACTGCGGTTTCGCAGCGCCAGCAAGACAGAGGGATACAACCATGTCTATCTAAGTTAACCAAGTTAATTCTCTCGACCCCTCCGAAACTCTTACCAAGCATAAAAATGCGAGTTTTCAGGAAGCGTTTCAGCATCCCTTCCCTCTCAGAGAGAACCCCGAAATGGTCCAGTTGGAAACAATAATTTGAAAACGGTTCAAGCAGTTTGAATCTCCGTTTGAAGTCGGAAAAGTAGAACTGCCGTTGGAAATGTTGAAAGTTCCGTTGTCGACCGGGACGGGTATCATCCATGCGGGAGGTCGTAGCTTGCAGCCGCATAGCGGAGCAGTGTAACTGATTGTTGTAGACGGCACTGACTTATGGGGCGCGCAAGCGGGAACAGCCGTAGTCACAGCATTTCATTAAGCATCTTTGGTCGGGCACTTCCAGCATAGTCACCGTCATGATAATCATGATCACCAAACAACCAACTTTGCCAACACCCCTGCGCGAGATCGCTGCTAAGCCGACTAACGACCCGACAGACTGTCAGACACAAAGACAGACGGAAGGAAGTTCGTGAAAAAGTGTTTTCCCGTTTACTTTAGGCGGGCCGCTGGCTCCTAAGTACGAAATTCATCGCGAATTCGCTGGAAACTTTCCTTGCTTGATCGTGAGAATCGTTGCTGACCGTGGGTCTGGCTGCTGACAAACAGGAGGAATCGTAATTGACTGCTGAACTTGAACCCTGTCTCTTCGTTTGTTAGGTGCAGGCACGGGCTTTCAGCTTTATGAGTGCCCGTCGGGGCTGTACTTCTTTGGCTGGGTAAGAGGAGCCCACTGTTAGAGCTGCCACAGAAATCCATCCTTTCACCATGAATCTCTCTCGGAGTTGGGCTAAAAGGCAAGACGGCACGTAATAACGTCGGATTCCATTACAGGAAAGCGAGTGTGTTTACCTCTGCTCGCAGACAGTGCACGCGAATGCATGGACGGTCCTCTTTCAACCGCCCATAATGATGCCCGCCGAGAATAAACCTTGCCCGGTTCGTTCCATTGTACATAATATTCCTAACTCTCAGAAGCCTGGCTCTTCCGCTGATCAGGTCAAGCTGATGTCTGGAATGGTTCGCTGTCGTCCACCTGTGGAACCACGCATACACTTCGATCATCGTTCACTTCTCATTCCAGGTTTTCAGCGGCGGCGGGATTGAGCGCGGCACTTGCCAATACCAGTTTGAAGGGGGCGCCATCACGTGCCTGTGACAGAAAATTTGGAGGGATCGAACTCCAGAGGTTTCAGGATATACTTTATTGAAAGTCAGTCATGTAGAGAACTTTGATGACGATTTCCTTCAGCCAGAACTAGCCAGCATTCCGAAGTTTGAGACATGTCGATCGCGAAACCAGCCCACCGTGTATTCTGTTATACTACTTACGACACCGCATCGCACAACCCTACCCCGGTGTTAACTGGGTTACAACAGCAACAAGCACAACACGACGGCATAAGCTACGACAGGGTCGTGCATAGCTCATCGGGCTTTTATCTCAATGGTGACGAAAGTGTAAACAGCGACAGATAACACGAATAATATTAAGATTCCGATTCACACCGGTGTAGCTTGATGTCGAGCGTAACGTACCGGTCTTGATCTTTCTTATCACTGATAACATTTCATTGAATAAGCCGCTAATTCATTTACATGATGAAAGCTCGTTTAGAAGATTCCACCGTTGGTTTGGTGGGCATGAGGTGCTTGTGCTATCAAGCTTCGAAATTCCAACTCAGTAAGAGACAGTTGCAGGACCCACCCGCAATGTTGGGAATGAAGGATACGGTGTTAGGTGTTAGTGACATAATTGTTGGAATGCAACTGGATGTGGAAATATTACGCAGCTTTTCGGAATCCTCTCGCGATTTCGAATAGAATTTTTTCTCCATCCAGGACTCAAGAACATCTTGAAGTGAAGTCAAGTGCCAATGAATCAGAATCCTCTACCATAACTCCAGATTCTAACCGGGACTCCGCGGTTGAACTGGGACATGCTCGATACCTATACTTTCACGTACGCCACCGGCAAACTGTTCTTCCACCGCTGGATTCCAACCGACTTTGCGTGTGATGACTTTTGCGAGTCGCTGCTTTTGCGAGACACCTCTGCATTCAGTAATCAATCAGTATGTATCAGCGACGACTAAATACATCGCTAAATCCCGAACATGGGCGGAGAGAGGTGAATCCCAGCGTTGCCAAAACAGCTGGGGAAGGAACAGCGGTGCAGTTGCAGTTTCCATGCTGTTCCCATCTGTCGTTTGAGCCTTTTTCGGTAAAGCAATCCCAAATTCGCAGATGACACTCGATTCCAGTTGCACGTGCGAGAACAGAGAAACAAAGTTTTGAGGCGGCGAATGCGCGCGACGTGTAACTACCCGAAACACGTATCCCCTCAACAGTTTCTCAGACAAAAACACAAGAGGATTTAATTCAAAGAACAAGAACACTGCCAGTGCGTGTGATGGCCGCCTCAATCGAAAGTCACGCCAAACATTTCATTCGCTAGCTCCGCTGCTGAATTTATTGGATCGCAAACTTTCTGCTGTCGCGTCTGCTGCCGGGAACGGGCTCGGATCATGGCTCGCTCGCTCGTTCGCTCGCGGACCCGACTATCCCGATATCAAAGTTTCTCGTGATGTGCGTTGTGTAGGAATTCATCACATCTGCGAATCGCCTGTTTTCTTTCTCTGGCTGTTGTGAATCGACGTCAAGGTCAATGAACAAATGGACGAGGGGTCGCGCCCTTCTTCCTCAAGCCCAGCAACGGATACGAAACGGCGATGCAATTCAGAATCCGGGCGCCAGAAAGCAGCAGCATCGGTCTAAAGCGCATTCTTGGCCGCCCAGGAAGTGCTATGTCTGTCGACCTCGTCGTCGATCGAGTCGTCATCCTGGACAAGTCTCGTCGTCCACAGTATCCTGACGCTCGGAGGGTCGACATCGCGAGAATCTATTGGCGCACATCAGGGGAAGTGTGCTTCTGCATCCAGCATTTCCGATCATTCTCGAAAATCCGTGCCATACGATGTACAACGAGGTTTTGCCTAAAACCTTTTTCGTAAGCCTTGATTCGGCCTCTTTCCGCCGATCCCGGAACCCGAACGTGTTCACGGTAATTGCTCTTGAAACTTCGGGAGCGATCACTGTGAAGTAGGGTTCCTTATTCTGGCGTCTCATAATGCCGGTCGGTATCAGTGCACTCAGAAGTGCTGCAGAAGTCGGTGAGCACTGGATCTAATCACTGAAAGTTGGAGCACTCTCACACAGCAGCAGCGGCACCACCACCACCATCACCACCGACAGTATCCTCATCAAGATGCCGCCGAGTCGTCATTGTTTGGCAAGCCGCAAATCTGCCATGGCCATCTCGTTTTTGACAGTCGCTCGATCGGAATGGTTTCCGTTTCTTTCCCGCCTGCCTGCATCGTGGCCTGCCTTGATGGACGTGATTGTCCGTAGATTAGCTGATTCGCTTACTGACTCCCGCGCCGTGATTCCTCTTTTTTCGGAAACAATCTCCTCTCCTGGTGCCATCACGTATTTCTGATCGAAAATTGCCGCTTCTTCCCTTCCTTTTGTATTCCATCGTTTTCTTCATTTTTGTCGTCGTCTTTTCCCCAACGGAAGTATCAGCCACTCTCTTCGTCGGGGCTTCTGTGGTTCTTTTGTTGGGATATTGGGACGCTTGGGATAAAATGCGAAAGAGAAAAGAGACCTGACTCACTCCATCAAAAGCATCAATCTCTCAGTGTATCGACGGCAGCGGTCAGATGAATCAAGGATCAATCCCCGATCAAGCACCGCCCACTTGTTCTGAAGTCGAGATCGGCGTAACGGTGAATGCCACGACGGCCATTATCCGTTTTGACGTGCGACAGACTGCAGAGGTCAAATTCAAGAGAATTTTCACAGAAACATATCTAGTGTTGCACTGGGTACACAACTGACGGAAGGATAAATGGAAGCGTTTAGAAGGATCACAAGTGGGCTTCTGGACGCTAAGCAGCGTTCTTTAAGATTGAATCTAAAAGATACATGTGTCGATCTGGCGATAATCGTTCTTGAATGCCCCTCATTCATGTTTGAATGCTCCTGAGAAGTTGGATTTTCCTCGCAACAGAAATCAAAATTCCGTTTGTTCTGAATATCAGATTGGAAGCCAACATGTCAGAGTGGCACGTGAAAACCGTAATTTGAAGCTGACACGATCTCGGCTCCCGGAAAATCGCCATTTCAGATTGGATGATTTCTGGCCACGCGTACGCTGGAAATCATGAAGTTCGAAACAAGATCTCCCGATAAATCCTGAACAGAACACCGTCGGTTTGCCACTGTTTGAGGCGGTGAGAAAAATTCGCCTCGTCGAAAGCTATGAAACATTCTGCGCGACGAAAGCATCATCCGACGAAACGAGTGCTCGGGAGAATCGACTCAAAATCACGACGCGATGGACCACCAAAGCTCTAAATCGACCCGTGTGCAACCGCGAATAAATGGAAGTGGAGTGGAAATAATCTTCCCCGTCCCTAACTGCAGGATCGTGCCCACATTTCGCCGAATATGTTCGACGGCTGCGTGCCATTTAAAGCTTCCAGAAAACCCCGATATGATGGATACTGCAGGTCCCGCCCTTTTGCGGTCAGTCGCTTGATCATTCGGGACGTTGCACGGATCAGAATTACAAATCCATTCGACCAACTCACAATCAGTCTGGTAGGGTGATCCATTTGGAATTCCTTTCATTTTCAACGGGAAAACTGCTCGCGAAGTTTCCGTTAGAGCTTCGGTCGTCGATTTCATGGCTCATTTCGGGGCGTCCAAGGTTCTCAACAGTCTTTGTATTGTCACAAACAGGGTGTTCGTAGTTCAATACAGGGTTATCAAGCCGGAGATCAAAAGGTAATCCATTCAGCCGAGGCACGCCACTCGACAGCCGATCGGATCCAAACGCTGAACCACATACAGTGAGGATTACGACGATGCTCGACTTGACGGAAAAAAAGGAGAAAAATGTAAGAGAAGCTATCTCTCTGCGCTTAATGGTTCTTTAATAAGCAGACGGCGCGGTCGTCGTCCAAGCCAGAATGTTTGAAGTATCGACCCTCAAATCTGCCAACGATCCTGTTAATCAAGAGTCGCTTAACCGAACGGGTGTGGGGCCTGATCGATTCTCGTATGGATCAATCAATTAGAATTTGACGAAGCGCCCTGACCAACGATGATAATTTCTGCACTTCTGGGTAATCGTCCCTCACATCAAGTCGCCGTTCAGTCGACGGAAAGGGCGATTCGCAACTGCAGACCGTGCTTGAATCAAATTGTGATCGAGTCCGGTGGTTTTGAATTTTCTCATTGTCCCAGTTTAGAGGTGTGCTTCGGCAATGAAAACCCAAGTCCCCACGGAATGCCGAAACTCAACACCGGGAATTCATTAAACTCGAAAGTTTATGCGGATTATTGTGGATTTCCCTCGGAATCGAAACTCCTGGGCTGATGAGCAGGTCCGTCGAACTACACAAGAGCCGACTTAGCGGGGAGCCGACTTGGCGGGCCACCGATTGGAAGGGTTGCCGATTTAGCGGTTTGGCTCTACTCAATAGAATTGAAAGTTTTCGGATCTGAACTCTATACCAGTGGTTCCCAAACTTTTTTTTTCGTGGAACCCCGCTCCCAACTCATCGTATCCGCGGAACCCTTCGCGGAACCCTTTGCGGAACCCTAAACTCTGAATAAGTGCAAATCCAGGTTTTTCTCATCTTCATCTATCGATTGTTGCTATCAACAAACAATAGATATGAATGAGTAAAACAAGAATGTGCGCTTTCAGTGACATCCGCTGGTCGAACATCTTGCGCGAATGTGTCAATTGACGTGATACGCGACAAATCAGTCGGTCTCCACTGGAGCCACAGCACATGGCGGAACCCTGGGGTTCCACAAGAAATATGGCCGGGGAGCCCTGAAAACTCGCCATGGAACCAAAGGGTTCCATGGAACCCACTTTGAAAACCACTGCTCTATACTATAAAAGGGTCCACATCCGAGAACGACATTCTATGAAAATATCCTTCGAGAACGCTTTCTCTTTTTCGGTGCATCGGATCTTTGTACGACAAACGTGAATCGTTTAGTCTTCTCCGGGTAAGCCGCAATAAGCGGTGAGTCGTTTGAAAAATGAGTTCGTGAAAGCTCATTAGGAAAAGAGAGCTGTCCGGTCGTGTGGCTGTCTTCGACGATCTGCGTCGACGTAGAGCTGACGGAACGCGCTGGATAGATTACTCCGAGCGGAGACAGTCTAATGAGATATCAGGAATAATTGCTGTTGTAACCGCTCACACGGAATACTTGGCGGCGAAAGAACACGACAATGTCTAATTGATTGTGGTCTCAATCGTTTTGGCGTATATTTGTTTCCCCCGAAAAACTAAATTGAGATATCCTGCGCGAATACGTCGAAGGCTATTTAGCCGCTGCACTTCATAACGACTCTTTGGAATTTTTCCATGAATCCGTGTTGAGCTTACTACGGGTCTGGCGTCGGGTCTGAATTTCTGCCAATATCTTTCGCTGCGTGACTCAGGATGATCTCCTAGTCTGCATCAATGCCGTCCGTTTCAAGATAATTATCCTGAAATCGCTCAAATCACCCAGAAAAGATTGTTCGCAATTTAGTCGCATGGAAACAACGACCGTTTATGTTCACAATGAGTGTTGAAACGACCCGAGGTAGAAATGAAATCGAAGCTCCTATTTTTGAGGAAGAAAACTCGATCGGAATCGTTGAGACAATAAGATAAACAAGGTCATTTAGGGGCAATAAACTAGAAATCGCTCGACTGTTTTGAGATTTTCCTTTATTCTGGTTCATCACTTGCATCCCCGGGCTACCGAGCTCAATCGTAATAACATGCAAACCCGTGGCACAGAATAAAATACGGAAACGGGCAGCAACTATGCTTGAATAGTTGACGAGCGGAAAGTTCCGATACTCAAGTTGGGAGTCAAGGTTCGAATTCCGGAGGAAACGCTACTCCAGTCGTTCCTAGGCCTGGCAAGGATCGAGACAAAAAAGCTCATTACTTGCTTCGAGAAATTCGCCGCATCGATTTTCCTCGTAACAAGATTTAACTGTAAGATGCGATAATCGAAAGTAGCTGCCATCAGCTGTAGGATTTGTATGGATGACGCCTATCCCATTTGATGGCTTCATGCATTTCGCTGTCTTCCTCGTTCAGAAACTGCCTCCGAGTTATACACATTGGTCAATATACGGTATCAAAGTTGTGAGCTGACAAATAATGATGAGCAAGGACTGCTACGGTACGGACGTGCGTGTAACGCAGGGTATAGTACAAACGTCGTTCTAGTCTGAACCTTGAACTTTCTGAACTTGAATTTTACCTCCGAAATTTCATGCTAGTCAAGTAATCATGGCACGTGCCCTAGGGATAGATGTCAAACAAGGGAGTGTCGTAACACTACGTCTGTGAAAGCGACTGGCAAACGCCGAGCTGATGCGCAGTCAAACCTAGACGAATCAGGAGACAACCCAGATCGCTCCTGTTTTCCCTCGGAACTCAGGAACTCGAGAGTCCTCCCGGGGAAGAACCATAGGATGCTGCCGAATCAATCGGGAAAATTGCCCAGCCAAGGAACTTGTTTGAACTCTGCGGAAGACCCACGGCTTCATCGTATTTTGGACTGAAGATCCCGCTTCTGGCGGATCAGAACAATATTGGAGACTCTGTTTAAGTTCAGAATTCAGAAAGCTCTGTTCCGCGCTCCCGCTTCTTCGAATTTTCCTGGTTTCATTTCGGAATATTTATGGTTCTCGAGAAGGAACAGGTTCTCTTTCAAAGGCTCCTGATGAAGTCGCGAGAGTCACAAGGAATCCTCGAGCTTTACAGGCCACGTTTCCCCAACGATGTTGTTGCGGTCTGTTTTCTCGGAAGATTGATCGTGCGCGCCACCACCAGCTCCGAAAAGCTCTCCATTGGAGGAAGGAGGCTGAACGAGGAGCCACGGACTTCGAAGAAACCCCGATAAATAAAAACGGAAGCCTTGCCGTCCATTTGGCGTCGCGTCGTCTTTAATTTCTTTCCAACTGTATTCATGTCCCTTCCAATCGCCTCCAGACAGCATCTGGCTGCGAATCGAATTGAAGTTCTTCGATTCCATGGACAAAGCGAGAAGAGCTCATCAACACAGCTCATCGTCAGAAACTTGAACATCGGATTTGGAACTCAAATCGAGACTCTCTATAATGACGATCAGTGGCCCTGAATCCACCAAAATCTGCAGAAGAATTCGAGCAACTCTGAACGGGGAAGTTTTCGGAAACGCTCATGAGAGGTGAATTAGATCTTAGATTCATGTTATGTCTCTAGAGGTGATTACATTACTTTTCGTTCTGATCCACTCCCAGTGGGTCTTCCGACCACTCGTTCGCGAAAACGGTTCGGTTGTGGTCTCTTCGCTCTGCACCGGGCAACTGCTTACCACGCCCTAGACTCACAGACACAGTGGTCGCTTGTTTTGTTTTGCTTCTGCATGTTTTCTTTCGTTTTCTGTGGCTGTCGTGTCCGTATCGTTCTTCTCACAATCAGACGTTTGCGGCGAGATGTGGCGATTAACGAGATCATAAATTACCCCGCCTGAGTCTTGAGTTCCGAATAAAAACTTTATTAGACTGCACCTCTGAGTTTTCGTATCTGTTGTAGCTCTGTCAAGCTCAATGGCATTCCAAACAAACTCGCTCCGTGCAACTTCGCAATACCTGCGCCGAGAACCCAATGTTGGGCAAAGGAGAGCCCTGCAAGATAAAGTCACAATCAAGAACCTCAAAGGAACGAGGAACTGTTTTTTTTTTTCTTATCTATGTTGAGAGTTATCACTGGAATGGAAGAAGAAAAACTTGAGAGGAAATGAACGAAAAGACTGAGAACGGAGCCAGGAAAACGCATGGAATCCATAAAATGTGCAAGTGGCTCCTGAGACGATCCACGTGGAACGTGAATTACACCTTTGTCGAGAAGAAGAGGACAGACCCACAAAACTGGGGCCACACAGAAAGCAACAGCGAGAACAATAAACAAAACAATGAGCAAACAACAAGATGAGCGAAGAAGGCGGAATGAAACAATATAGTAAATACGATGACATCTTCTTGGCCGCCCTTCAACATTTTGGACTCGTCGTTGCATGATCGCCCGGCACGGGTCGTTCCGACCACGAAGACGACGTGACGGACAAAACTTAGAACAACCGGTCGTCCGAAAGCACTGTGGCGACTGCCCATTATCCATTCAGAGCGAAACGATAATGACATTCCCAACCTGCGTTAACGCAGCTGAACCAACCGGCTCTAGAACTTGCGCCGCGACGGAACCGGCAGCGAAGCCCACAAGGAACGATCGCAATCTTCAGCCCCACGATTAGAGATCCCCAGAGAGTTGACGCGGGGGTGATTCCGCTGGGGCTCGGTCTGGCGCCCCGAATGGAACTCTTTGGAACACGCGCGTTCTCCTTCAGTCCCGCCGCCGGTTCGTGTATACGGGGAAGTCCTTTGATGCTTGTACTTCGCTTTCGTCGATTCGTTTGACGGCCCCTCATTCGCTTTGTATGGGCACACATGTCATTAACAAACCATTTACCCTTCGCTAGATTTGTAAAATGAACGATCAGAAGTGTTTCAGATATTTCGGTGGAGGCCCGTCTCACCGAAGGCTGAAGCTTCCAATCCACTCAACTTAAGGCACAGAAGCTGAATCTGGGCCATGAAGAACCATATATATATATATCACGGACCTTTTGCATGGCGAACTTATCAGATCACAAACCTCTTAGACAGCGAAGATCTCGAATAACGTTGTCTAGGATGGGTTCGTCGAGGTTGGATCGTTTTCTGCGGAATTTCGGGGTTTACACCAGACAATCATCTTATCTGCCATGCTGAGCTCATCGGAAGTATTGGATTCATCGTCAGGTACAATTAATTGAATGATTCAGGCTGATGATGAAGAAAGCATACTCTGCAAGCTGGCACGTGGCGCGCGTCGGGAATCATTTGAGCAGATTGCAGCGCGGTGAGTGTAGTTAGTTGTGTTGGCAACCGTTGAACCGCAGAGAACCGCATCTTTTGCTCTTCTGCAATCAAGCCGTTGCGCTGAAAGGGCATCGAGAGAAGAAAATTAATTTCGCAGCTCGATCGTGATCACTGCCAGGTCAGCACCGACGTTGAGGATTTGCCAAAAGCATGGAGATTCGTCGAAAGCGTCTGGTGTACCTGTTGTCCTTTGGCATTGTCAGCTCGCCGCTTCTGAACATGCCCCATCCGCAAAGCCGCAGAGCATCGGAAATTGGCTTCAAATAGAATAGAGCTTCGAGAATATAATGGCAGGTCATCCAACAACCGCGAAATCGTCGCAAATCATAGATGGGGTCGAATAACGAATATTCAGGATATCGAGTCCTGTCAGGGTTACATATCGATCCTCCCCTAATCAGGTGTCCACATGTCCGCACTGGAACATTTATTCCACCGATCAATCATGATTTCGAGGTGGAGATGATCGACAGCGCAAGAACATGATGACATGCGAAACTCGAAAGAGAAATCCAAGGCATGGATTGCGTGCTTCGGGCATCTTGTTAAATTCCAACGGAAACACGATAACCTGGCAATCGCTCATGTTCAAAAAAACAACGAGAGCACGGCTATTGCGCTTCAAGACACCGATTCGTGCCAGCTTCGTTCCTTTGTTCTAGACAGGGTTATGAACGACGCCGAGGAACTATTTCCCAGGCTCCTCAACACTGAGACAAGACCACAGAAATCAGATCCTTGTACCAAAATTTCCGCCGCGTCGTCAAATGTGGGTATGTTGACACGCGTCGCGTGGTTGGACAGGAGCTGTCAGGCACTTGTCAAATTCCGTTCGGATGTCGAAAAGTTGACGCGAGCTCCGTAATGTTTGTTTGTATTGGTGGAGCTGTGGTTGATTTTCTGAGGTTATGTGATCCGGAAATTGTCACAATCTTCAAATCAATCCCACAAAACCGCGCTTGCTAAGCTACGAGTCGCAGTAGAAGTGGATTTGACGCCGGTGAATCCGGGGATCGCGTTAGAAATGAGTTTCGAGATATGAAACGTTGAGAGGAAGAAGAAAGACAAAAATACGGATGGGAGAAAGTGATAGAGACTTGGCAGGCAATACGGGCTTCGAATCAGATACGAACCCGAATTAGCGATTTCCTCGACGAGCCATGATAACTCAATTACATCTCATTTTACATTTCTGTTGCCGTATCGTTTGATTTATCTACTGATTTTGCTATCGATTATCTGTAATTATCAATCGAAGAATTGAGCGTATCAGCAATGGATGTCATCATTGAATATTGTGGAGGTTCCGCGTAATCCAAAGAACGTAACCAGAAAATGAGAGAAATCAAAAGGTTGCGAAATTTCGCATCAACAATTCCCGAAGCGATCATACGTTCGGCAGCCGATAAGCCTCTCCTGTTCGTATCAAAGTAGGATCTCTTTCGAGTTGGTAGGCTCACAAGTCGGAGTATTGCTCAACATCAGGGGAATTGAGTCCTCTTTTAGGTTCCGATCCGATATGACAAGCCAGGCATGGAGAAAACGGACAATGTATTCCTGATCGTGGAAGTGTCGATCGGATGTCAGCGCAAGGCGTATTCCGCCTCCGACAAATAGCCTCACGGAGAAGGACCGCCACCCTGACAGTGGGTCCACAGGCCGACCTTTTATTAGGCGTCCGTCGCGTATAATATTCGTTGCGATTGCGGATATCGAGCTGCCTCAACGTTTCGTCACACCTTGCTCTCCTTCTTTTGTGCTTCTACCTCTACCAGCCAAGCATATGTGATCTTACCGGCGCAGTATCGAGGCAGCTTCCACGTCCCTTCTTGCCCAAATACAGCGGGAAAACCCCCCGCGAGTTAATGTCGGGCATGCCCGTCTACCATAGACACTCATGTTGGCGTTGATGTCTTCTTGCTATCACGACGAAGCTCTTGGCAAACTTTGCGATTTTAGCTGCGAATCAGCGAATTTGAGGACAGTGTCGCAACACACGTAAAGCCCTACGCCGCGCCGCCGCCGCCGCGTTCACTCTCAACGCCTGATCCTGGTTTTGTTGCTAGCTCCGATTGCTCTGCTAATGGCTTACGGTCTCGAATGATGATTGCAACCCGGAAAGTCCCGGAGTAGAAGTTGCGCAGTTCTTACTCGGTTGAAGAAATGTTTCCTTTCTTATCAGAACGCAGCGGTTCAATTTTTGGCCGCATTTCGTCACAGCTCTTTCATGAAGCGAAACTGACGCAGGTGCGTCATTTGGAATTCGGTCTCTTCAATTCCGCTGCGGAGGCTGAGCGTATCCGATCTCGTATTTCAATTCAATTCAATCTGACGGTTCCGATGCACCGGCAGAAGAGCCAATAACATCGATTAATGCGGGAACATGCGACGAGCCTGCTGTAATGAGCCTCAGAAGTGTTATTATTGATAACTTCGGGATGAGATGAGCTTCAGAAAACCAACCGATTTGAGCAGGGAAGAAGCGATGAGTCGATTCGGTCGAAATACTGGGGAGAACCGAAGAGGAGAAGACTGTGACCGAAGGAAAGAGATTCATTTTGAAACGCATTAATCATGCCCTGGCGCGACGCGGTGGTCGGCACAGTCTCTCTTTTCAATGGAGACACGAAATGACAAATCGAAAACAGTGCCAGAACCTTCTTTAACATTCCCCAGCTGCTTGGGTGCCGCTGACGAGGCTCGGGGAGCTTTTCGCTTGCTCTACGAGGCAATCTTCCCAAAAACGAGTTGTTGAGTCTTCATTTCCAGAAACAAGCGTCACTACTTCTTCTCTTTTCCCCTCAGAACAGCACGGACGGTGTCTTTCTGTCAGAGGCAGAAACAAATCGCAGGCAAAGCTATATCCACAGGTGCTAATTTTGAATGCCAACGTTGAGAAGACAAATCGTGAGGTTGTCATGCTCTATAATTCTTTCGAAACAGCAGAATGATATCACCGGGGGGAGCGATAGATCCAGTCGGCGACCTGAGCCGACCTAGAACTTGATGGACACAACGTCGAAATAAGCTCTCCCCCGTCTCTTTCTTTCCGACGACTAGGAGTGATGCCTACCGTCCACACCTTCGCCAAAAACGCCAGATTCCAAGCTCCCTAAACACAGTTACCGAATCGACGGCGATGGGGACCGCGGAGCGGCCCGAGATGCGTCAACGAGCGAAGTGTTTCTGAAGTCCCCGTCGCTTCGAAAACCGAGTGGAAACGAGGTGCAAAGTGGTTTCCCACTTTGGTCGAGCGATAATTGCCAATCAGGCCCCACAAGCGCGGTCTTTCGGTGTCACTCAGCAAACTCTCTTTTTGAAGAGGCGTTTTCAACGGTGCGGAAAAGTATCGACTCTCCATCCGCCGGCGTCGTTGGGGTCGTTTGAAAATCGGCCTTGAAGTTCGATGATGACGACAACTGGATTGTCGGAGAGTCTTTAGGCGTCGATTGTAATGTTCATCATGAGTTTCTCCACTGATTTGGCTCTTGTTGCGCTCGTGGCGACGGCTCAGTCACTTCCGGTCGTCACGACAGGTAGGGCACTAACAACGGTCTAACGGTTGATTTTTTGCCGTTGAACCGTTTGACCGTTCGGCCTCACCCATCACACAGAATTTCATAATGCCCTGCGTTGTCCTCAGGTTATTACGTGTCTCCGGTGTGCGTGGAAGACAGGACAGCGCCTTACGGAAATCCTGACTGACTGAGCATCCGTCTGATGTTAGGGGCGCTCCTCGAGACCTTGACGACACACCTAACAATGTTTTCAGAAATTCCATCGGAGTCGATGAGGTGCTCCACAAACCGCGCGCAGTATCGGTTCGCAGTGACGCAAATCGAGCATCGTAGAGCAAACCATTAAGGCCAATTTGTCAGAAAACAAAGCCGATCGAGACCCATGCGGCTGTACAATAATGTGTATAAGAAGGTGCGGGGGGCTCGACTATTTATCAAAAATCGGCATCTCTTCGCCTCAAAAGAATGCAACGAGGAAACACCAGTAACGACGTTTCGATTTTTGACGTGAGGTGCGAATTGCCTCTCGAATAGATGCTTCCAGAATTGTTTTACGTAAGCGATATCTCAGCGAAAATGCCCGCGTCAGAAGAAAAGCAGGCACGCCAAAAAATTGATTGGACTTTCGATTGCGAGAGAAGTGAACTCAACAGCGGGAATCTAGTCCCGATTCGAAAGTAGAGCGGGTTTCTTCGACCATCCCGAGAGGGGAAGCTTAGCTTCGTACTCCAGGTAAACGAATCAACCACTTTCTCGGTTGTGCACGAAACGAATGAGAGCGATGGCAATAGACATTCCACCACTGCAACGCAAAAAGACCTTCGGAGCGCTTTCGATTCACAGCGGTACTCCCACTCGAGCTCCGCGAGAGAATTGGATTCTGAATCGTTCGAAACTCTGAATTCCGCGCGCATGAAGGGAGCTTGCGCTCTCCCGTCGCTCGTAGGCATTTCCGTCGATGAAACTAAAGCAAAAGGAAAGAGCTCAATCGGGTATCCTAAAAGCTCGGCAGAACTGCTTCTCCTATCCGCAATCATCTGAGCTGACGCGGGCTGAGAGTCCCTGCGTGTCAGAGCAACAGCATATTGCGCATGAATCGAAGCCGAATCTGGAATGGGAGTTCTCGGATTCTCGATTGAGTCCCTCGCGAACAGAGAAGGCCTGGAGAGGGAAAGAAGCGGTTTGTGAAGCCAAGTCGGGAAGAAACTTCGGAAAATCGCACAAGCGACGTGGAGAGGCCACGTCCTGACGTTGTAAATCCGCGCGATCCCGCTTCGGAGAAACGTGAAAAGCAGAACCAATATGGTGCTGTCCTAACCCTTGGACAGTGATTTATGTATGTGTAAACCCAGATTTTTCGTTTTCCGTTGCCCTCCGTTCGCTCCTCGGCTTCTTATCCTCCGTCCTCTTCATCGTCGACGAGAATCCATATTTCAGAGTGGATGCCAGCGGGCAACCTCATGCGGTTGCTCGCTCGGTCGTTCGGATGGATGCGTCGCCGTCGTCTGGGTCGGGTTGGAGGGAGTCTATGTATGACGCGGGATCCATGGGAGGCAAAAACGTTTCCGAGCCTCTACTCGGAGGCAAATCGAATGAACGCGGAAAAAAACTCAATCCGTCGAACGTATCTTTGTGTTTTTGCTCCCAAGTCAGCGGTGACTTTTTCTCACTTTGATTCATTGCCTTCGCCGATGAGGTACTCGAGTACGGACAACCTAACGAAATCGATTCCGAGATCCCGACTCATGCCCTTCAGTCTCAACGGTTTGGCGCGCGCCTACGGATACGCCCGCAAATATTGATTTATTAGATCCGCGTGTTATGGACATGTCTTTCAGGTTCCCGAAGCTGAAATGCTATTCTGATCCTAGATATACATAGTACACGCTCTCGTGAATGACCGTGAAGACGCCAATTGAGGCATCGATGATCATGAACTTTCTGCCTATGATATCTTATTTCCAGAACCAATGCAACAAAAGAAGAACGGGCTGCCACGATTCCATTCGATTGATTCGTTTCCGGCTGATTTCAGTCCGATGATGCCTTCCCCCGTTCCTCGAGAAGTGTTGTAACGAGCTCACGCTCCATGACACGCAATTCACCACCGAAGCAGTGTTTCTGGAGGAGTTCCGTGCTCCCTCCCTCGTCTGAAAGTGAATGGACCCGCGACAAAAGAGATTTTCCGGAGTTCCTCGCGAAAGGCCTCAACTTTTCGATGCGGTAAACTTCTGTTAGTTGGCAAAACAAATCTTCACCTCGCAGTCATGGAGCGTCGATCGAGTAACCATGGCTGGCAGCCTTTGGGCACGTTCGTAAACTCGACGAAGACGTATGGGAATCCCTTGCATTCAGACACAGTGTATTTCGTCAGCGCGCCGATTCTGGACTTGATGAAGAAGCCCAGTCGCGGTTGATTTATTTAGTCGATTCCGTCAAGAGTTGATTTGGCTTCGGCGTCAACGCCCTTCTGCCGCGAACGTGCGATTGAATCTCTTAATTTGAAATCAGTGTTGCGAATCCGAATTTTTCTCCCTCGCAGGAATCCTGCACCCAGATCCAGATAAAAAGTCCAGAGAAAAACTACATCCTGGCCGGGCAGATTATGGGAACGTACTCGAGCGGTAATTGTATTTCGGGATAACGGCTTGCGAGTCCGGTACCATCCGCTCGCGGTTTCATCTGAAGCGACTTGAAAATGAAGGAAACTGAAGTGAGCATGGGAGTCGTTTGCGGAATCGGGCCCCGCTGTTCGGCTCCTTGAGAATGAAAGCGATCAGAAACTGCGCTGAAAGCTGACATCATTGGTTTTCGGACCTAACAAATTATCTTGTCAGAACGTATCTGGGCGGCGCCACGACGACCGTTATCTCCATCAGTGACAGTGTTCTTTCACTGCGAATGATAAAAACACTGCGGCAAGACCAAATATAGCTCTGGAGGACCGGCCCTTTTCGTGAAAGTCCATCAAAACCCGCAAATCAGAATTATCGAGAGCAGCTTATGCCTCAATTCTGATTGACGGAGAAAGTCCTTGATGGGAATGAAATTAACGCTTAATTGTTGTTACCCAAAGTCATGGCCGCGGCATAATGTCCATCGGCTCGCCTTGGAGCTAGAGCTGACGGCTCAAAATAAACCGCTAGCCTGGTTCCGGTGAATATTCGGGAAGTATGAAATATGCGGACACCGCTCCGAGTTTGAAACTCCAATTAACGATCGAATGACGCCTCAGCAAGGAGGGACGGTTTTGAATTCTGAAAAATTTGTTTACAACGCCCAAGCGATTTCTCAGCGACGGAAACGTGATCACGTCGAGTATCCACCTGATACAGAACAATGATACTTCTAGGCGCTCTACTGGAACTTGATGCTGACACCGCCGCGCAAATGAGGGCTGCATAGTCCCACGAAACTATTTATCATATCTCTTATATGTAGTATTCTTCTACTCGATTAATTTATCAAAACGCCAGAGAAGCCTATCGTTCATGTTCTCTATCTCGAAGCATCATGACGATCGGGGAATATTCGATATGATAATGAATGCATTTTGTTTCTCCTCAAACATTCCATAGACGGTAGATTTTGCAAGATGTTCCCGCCGGACTTCTCCAAATATTTCTAAGAAGTGCGATAATGTAGATATCGTTTCTCCATGCAGGAAACCCGATTTCAGTGTCTCTTTCATTTTCAGAGCGGGTTGGATCCATTCATGGGAATCGGCACATTTTCACCCATATCGCTCCTGGAACGCAGCTTGAATGCTAGGCGAAGCTCTAGCTTCTGATTCGTCCTCTCGCCAGACGGAAACTTAAGTGAAGACGTGAAACTGGAAGATAAGCTCCGGTGTTCACAGCTGGAATGCCAATGAGATGCAAATTCCTGTTGTTATCAGGGAAAGTGATCGAAAGATTCCTTCAAGCACCTTTCAGAATCTTATTGTTAGAGGCCCGTTACGCAAGCCGCTGATCGATTTGCGAGACGGAGCGAATAAGGAGCTTTAATCCTCGAAAATCTGCTCCTGAATAACGTTCGGGGCTTGAACATCTTGATAAAATTCATCGAGCGAATAAAGGGTGCGTAGTTAATGGATGAATGAACCGATGGCCGCTTGGTGATCATCAGTGTCAAGATTCTCCTGGTCAATCGTAGATCTACCGATTGCACTAACCATCCATGTTCATCAATCCATCGGTGTGAACGGTGATTGATGGATGATGGATGGCCCGAACTTTAGACTCTAGGGACAGTCACTCCTTCCCTAGGAGCCTTTGGTCTTGAAAACAAACAGCAACATTCCATGACACAGGTACAGGTTGGCAGTCAATGATTGGTGAAAGGGTTTCAAAAGACGACCTTTGTGATACGTAGAATCAGCTGTGGTAATTCTGCTTCATTGAACGATTTATCGGATTCGTATGAACTTCCTCTCCGCCAATTGTAATTGGCTTTGCTCCGAGCAACAAACAACGAACGAATACCGCGTTTCGCACAGAATATGAAGCTCTCAGGCGGCGTGTGCGCACGAATTGGAAGAAAGAGCGTTGTCATTCCGAATGCGCGAGCGTCGGCGTTTTCTCGGTGGCGGCGCGACCGGGGCATTCGTCAATTGCCTCTGAAGGTTCAAGTTCACAGCGGGTTCGTCCCTTTTTCTCCGCCTGGAATAGAACTCTATTGAACCAGTTGTTTGATAGAATGCGTCTCGCAAGTCGCACGAAAGAATAGTTACGGGGCTTCCGAACTATTTCTTGAGGGACGTTTTTCGAGGAGGAGGAAAATTCTATTTTCTGAAGCCATTGCGCATTGCAATTCCAACTTGACGGCAAACTGAACCATTTCCCCGCTAACTGTAGCGCGAGGATTCACCACAGTCAGAGCGTCTAGCTAAACAAATCGACGGAAAGAGAAACAAAGGGGACAGAAATACCATCAATGAGTTTAGAAATCGATCAATATTCTGACGTTCGCTCGCATTCGCTGTTTAGAAGAATCAGCAAATCTTGACGAGAACGTTTCATATTGAAGTTTCATTTCAAGTTTCGGGATAGATTGCGAAGTCCCGCCTACACAAAAAAACACCGTCCGTCTGATTGTGAGTGAAATTCACTTGCGGTGTCAAATTTTGGAAAACCGCTGAAATATGCTCGGATTTTTTCCGAGAGTTCGTCGAGGATCTCTGGAAATTCTCGAAGAGTTTCCGGAAGATTCCCGAGAAAGAAGTGTTTCTTTTCTTCTGAGCAACGACGGTGATCTAGAGCTTCAGAACGTTTTGTCGAACTGGCTACCAATCACCAAGCGATTTGGACGTACAAGTGATCTAGTGCTGTGAGTTCTGTCGACTTCATTTATCGTGCGGCAGTTTGGGGTGCCGCCCAAAGTTTACAAAGAAAAAAAAGAACAAGGCGAAGCTCGCACCGCTGACATTTAAATCAACGGATTCGGTTCCTGGTGGAATTTATCTGTGAACGACAACGCGATCCATCAATTCCACGGGAGTTACGTTTTGAAGGTTTTTCTGGCTTCCGTGCATGACAACGTTCAACAAAATGCGCCGAGTCCAGCAAAAATTCTCGAGATTCTCCCTCCGAATCGCTCCGAACAATCCCTGACGCTCTCGCTATAGTACTTCTGCGCTGATCTTCCAAAACTTTCTCTCTGACGGCTGATTCAAACGAGTCTCTGATCAAGCTCCTTCTTCGAGCTCTAGACAAAATCCATTATGGACAGACGCGCGACCACAGGGAAAAGCTCAACACAGCTTCTCAACGTAAAACGCACGTGAGCCACAACGATGTGAGCAGCTTACATGTCGTAAAGGGCGCGTGATTTTGAGCCAGGGCCCTGTGTTCATCCGTCCCTTTATCCCGCGAGGGGGGGACCCTAGAGCTTTTTACTAAGTGCCGGTGTCCGTGTCGAACAGTGAGACAGACACTTACGATGAGGGAACGACGGACTAATTGTGAGACTTCACCGACTTACAAAACTTTGCTCTGATCCCAAAGTTTGCTTACAACATCACGGAACAACTTGGCGCCGATCTTCCTCGACGAAAAGCGGAGCCAGATCCCTCAAACGCGATGAGATTCGTCAAAATCCGGAAAATCCATGGGCACAGCGGGAAAAACAAGCGAATCGTCCACTTTTTTTTTCGAATAACTGATGAGAGCAAACGAATAATAGCGGGATGGATGATAGCAGGATCGAATGTCACGAATTTCGCGAAAAACGAACAAAAACTGTAGAGGACACCATGCGCGACAGATCCGAGCCCCGCTCCCCCTTTGGGGACGCAACCCCCAGTCGAGGGCCGCCGATCTACCTACTTGTGTTGTAGGTTCATTGAAGGATGCGTTTGATGCCCATGATTAATGTTCAAGATAATGCTCCATGTCAACGCCATCATGAAGCTTCGGACGTGTGATGTGTCGTGGGTTTGGTGTCATGGGAACGTCTGGAGTTGTAATTGAAGCGAATTGAGTAAGAGTGTGAGATTCCCGATGCAGCATTTCAGCCGAAGTCGGATGATAACCTTTGTAGCTGACGCGGCCACTTGAAGCGTCATTCGCACCCAACACTAAATAAACCGTTCCTCGCCCAATCACCGGGATACCTTGCTGACAACAGTTGCTGAACGACATGCCTGTCTCAGGCTCGGAATCGGAGGCGAAGGATCGATCGCAGAAATGGAACGGTCGGCACGAGTCACATATCTTCATCTCACGAACGATTCCACCAAAGCGGAAATCTTAAGCAGACCGGCAGTCCGCTCGCGATTAAGAAAACAGTCACTTTTGTCGGTCGGTCGGCCGGCCCCTCGTTCCGATACAATGGGTCGTCATTCGGAACGAGACTTTTTAGCACAAATTTCTCTGTTTTGATCAGAGGCCGTTCACTTGAACTTGCTTGGTTCACGTGAAGTCTTCCGGTGCCTCCCCCTGCTGCGCCAACCTTGCTGTTCGATGATCGAACCGACATATTCGTAGCGTACTCAATACCTGCTCGATCATTCATATATCAAATCATGTGTCATTGAATTCGCGGCTCCCTCGCCGAGCTCCACGTTTTCTCCCAGAGCTATTGTTCCGCTCGAAAGTTGAACTTATCTGGGAGAATCGGTTCGATTATTATGGAAAGATGCAGAAACTCAGTAAAGTCAATGCCGGCGAGAAGGTCCTTCGGAAACTCTTGGAAAACTCCTCAGAAGAACTTCCAAATCCTCACGAGCCGTCGGCAGCGTCCGGCCAGAACGGTCGTTCAGCACACCAGCAGACTCGGAAGAAGAAACTATGTTTTTGTTTGTGCGAAAATCGACGCCAATAAAAAAAAAAAGATGGAGAAAAAACGAAAACCTAGAGAATCATGCCGTGAACACATCAGATTCTCAAACAGACCACGTTACGCGAAATCTATTTTGAAACGCTCGGCTGTAGATGCGAACCTCAATCTTCCCATTTGAGTTTTCCATGCCTGCGCGGCCTACGTAAAACAGGTGAACGAAAGGATTGTGTTTGCTTGGATCTTGACGGAAACGCTGCCGAAATGTTGTCGGAGAACCGTGCGCCAAACAGCCGATCGCGGGGACGAGTCGTAAGAAAACAATTTTTTCATTTCTCAGTCAGATAGAATTCCAGAACCCGAAGTATGCCGAGTCACAACATAGTGTCGATCAGCGAGCACCCAGTGAGACGTGTCGCTAGTTTAAGCCGATTACATCGATCATCAAATTCAACGCGTTCGCGATTACTTCTCGAATCGATGAGTTGCTGTCTAAGACGCTGATTAATAATTGACAAGACGTCGACGTGGGTTGTGCTGGGTGCTCTGTTTTGAATTTTTGGGAACGAGGGTCCGTGCCGAAAGTTGGAACATTTCCTTGGATCTTGTGTTGGCCAAGTTCTGTATCAGCTTGATTTGCCTATCGTGTTCAATCGAAATAGGGCCATCACGTGGTAGGAGTTAGGTCCGAATACCTGGCAAATAAATTATTGCTAACCCCGCCCTTGAAACCTTACGAAGCTTCGAGACCAACGGCCGCGTTCAAGCGTACGCTTCCGAGTCTAGCGAGCTTTAGGCGCATTCTCTCTCTGTTCTGAAATTTGGGGATCGAGGGTTTTCTCGGGGTCATCCGGGTTGAACCGGTCGCGTAAACTCCAGAAAATGAACCGCGGAAAATCTCAGCAGAACCGTCCCCTAGGCGCCGGGTCGGGAATTGGCTTTCGGAACGCGTGAACACGCTGAGAAAGGAATGGGACCTGTGTTTGACTTAGTTTCTGTAGCTGAAAGTTCTGGTGAAGCAACGACCCGAGGGTCGGTGATGGATTCGAATCGCGCATAGATGGAAATAACAGAAAACGAAGGTGTTGCTAGCCCAGCATCTATCCGAAAGGACTCGAGCTGACCGAATGCATGAGAGAATATGATCGATGAATTTGTATCACGCTGCGACTCAATATTGGTAGCCGCTGCCCCCGCTGGTCGGTTTCGTTTATCATCGTGCCACTTAATGATTCTGCTGATCCGTGTATTCTAGTACAATACATCCACAAGGCGCGCTCGCTACTATGTAACACAACGACCGAGTCCCATGGGTCCATTAGACGCAAACAAGAAACGAATATTTGTATGGAGAGCTTTGCTCTTCCGTCAAATATTCATGAGATGTATCCATCGTTCGACGAACTTACCAGAGAACAGTTGAGCTTGCAAACCCCGGCGAATGTACCAGTAAACGATTCCGATTCAAGACAGCGAATCGATCGGTGAAGATCCACGAACTGAGTAAGCCATCAGAAACCACGAGAACTCCAGAATCTGCCCGGAAACATTCAGAACTGGATTTTGGATTTCGGTTCATTCAAGTGAGCCTTTGTCGCATCGAGAATTCTCCGATATGGGTTCCGTGACGGAACGATCAAATGGATCGTATAATGAAAATTGTTCGCTGTAGTGAGCTTTTTGTTGTCACGAGGTCCCGACATACTCCTGAGAATAAGCCCGCGATTTTATCAGTGCGCAATCATAGTTCGTCGGACCCGTGATACCACTTTCAGCTATTTTCGTTGAAAAACAATATGGGCCTTCTGGCCATGAGTACTTTCTTAGGGGAGTTTGGCCTGAGGGAATCAAGGGCGCAAAGTTTTGCGCCCCTAGCGCAGGAAATCCATCGCTCCTAGAACCGCGATTCGCGAGACCGTTCAGGACACTGAGGTAAACCACAGCCGAGGCTCATAAGATCCACTTGAAATCGGGGAGAGTGGAGGGTAGTGACTTCCGCAGATTCCGTGACTTCCATAAGATCCTCTTGATGAGAGTAATCGCCAAAACGATCCAAGCATTTTGAGCGCCTATCGAGAGGCCTGTGCAGTGCCTGAGCTCATGTCCGGACCAGACGGCCCCATTTCCGCAATGCCGACTGAGGCTCTTCTGAAATCCGAGGTAGTTGTCGAACTGTTACACTTCTGCTCCGATTCGGCCTTTCGAGACGTTACAAACGATATCGCCGCGTTATTTGAACGAAGTGCATCCATTGCTCTACTATCATTTACGAGCGTGTCACGAAAGTTTGTTTGTCGCCCTGGTGTCGATTTGTTCAGGCCGTTCCCCAGTAGCGGTGAACCCAACGACGGCAGCAACTTCACGGCGCGTTGACGTCCTATTGACAAAAGGTGTGTCAGCACGACGAACGATTTACCGCTACATATTTCTGGATGGCAGCCAATATTTTCCAGATATTTTTTGAACATGTGATCTGTTTGTTGGGGGAGGAGGGTCTAACGGGGCTTTCGCTGTGTACGTCGACGTTCGTATTTGTTGCCTACGATACTGTGGCGGCCGCCGACGCCGCCGCCGTCATCGACATCTTTAGAGGTCCTTGGTGTATCTGGGAAACGGCCGACGGACCGTTAAGGCCAATGTATCCACACCCGGTCTTTCTTCACCGCCTCCCTTGACTGTCGGTAGCCATTAGAGGCGGAGTGGTCCGTCGGTCGGTAGATCCCTTCAAAAATGAATTTCAAGCCAAAATTTGGGTGAGGACCACTATATAAATGCCCCCTGTACTGTATGCAGTGTTCAGTGTTTCGTGTCCCGTCCACCCAGAACTGAGAGACCAGAAATCAGTTCGAACCATGAGGACGTTTCTCTGTTTCGGCGCTTTGTTCTTATCAGCCGTCAATGCTGGTTCGTTAGTCCGCTCCACCGGGAGTTCGAGAACACATCGGGCCGATGACGGTCTGGGGAACTACCAGTTCGGCTACGATGAAGCTCATGCCACCGGTGGCACGTTCCGACGCGAGTCGGGCAACGCTGTCGGCGCCAAAGTTGGCTCCTACGGACTTCGTGACATCGACGGACGCTACCGTGTTGTGAATTACATCGCCGATGCCGCGGGATTCCGCGCTCAGGTTTCTACCAATGAGCCTGGAACTGCCCCGTCTCTGACCGGCGCGGCGTCCTACAACGCGGCCCCGCTCGTCGCTCCTCGTCTTGCTAACATCGCGAGTCCAATCTATGGCACTCGAGTTGCTCAGGCCGCCCCCGCAGTCGCTCCCGTTCCCGCTTTCAGTGCTCCTGCTGTTTACTCAGCTCCCGTGAGGGTTGCTGCTCCTATCGCGTTTGGAGCTCGAGTACCTGTTGCGCCCAGAATCGCCTATTCTGCTACTGCTGCAACCATTAGCACTTCTGCAGCCGCTCCTATCACAACGTATGCAGCTCCCGTCGCCAGGTTAGCCCCCGCCTACGCCGCTCCGGCTGCCGCCTACGCTCCTGTTGTTCCCAGCTACGCAACTCGTCTCGCAGCTCCTATCGCGACCTACTCGGCTCCAGTCGCCAGATTCGCCGCTCCTTTCCCAACTTACGCAGTTCCCGCCATCCGATACGCCGCTCCGGTTAGAGCTTACGCTGCCCCTCTTGTTGCCGCGCCCGTTGCGGCCTATGCCGCTGCACTGACCCGGATTCCAAACGCAGCGCTGAGCAGCCCACTATACGCCGCACCTGTGGCCAACTCGACCGCTGCCGCTGCCGCCCCCGCCCTCGCCGCGCCTGCTGTTCCTCGACCCTATATCGCTTCAATGATTCCCGCCCTGCCAGCTGCACTTCCCTCTAGGAACAATGCTCGTTTGTTCAGTGAGGCCGCTGCAATGGCGCCTTCTTTCTCGACGGCGAACAACAACGCTCCTATGTCGTATTCTACAAACAACGCTCCTATGCCGTATTCTGCAAACAACGCTCCGCGTACGAGCTTTTCCAATCAGGAGCTTCCCCCGATGTCAACCGATGCCTCGGTACAATCAGCTCCCGCGTCCACCCTCGCCACGGCTGAAAGCAATTCGACCGAGGTCCTCACTTCCTCCCAAACAAATCAGGCCGTGACCTTCCCCTACTCGACTTCTCCGAATTTCTTTGTTCCAAGAGTTGATTTCTCCGCGCCTCAGTTCTCGTTCCCGTCGGCTGCACCTGCTTTCGATCCAGCGCCCTTCCCATTCGGTGCCCGCCGTTTCAACTCAGCCAGAAATGCTCCTGTTTCAGATGCTCCCGTTACTCCAGTCCCGGCTTTTACCCCTTCTGCCGCCCCCGTTGACTCTGCTCCCGCTCCCGCCCTCGCTGCACCTGTAGCGAACTCTACGACTTTCAATACTTTGCCGAGGGCTGCGTTCAATGCTCCGTTCCCCTTCACCTACTCATTTCCCGAGGCTGATATGGCTACAGGCCAACAGCAGAGGGAGCAGCAACAGACCACACCTGCGCCCGCTGTTTCTGAATCGATGACCACCACCTTTGCACCGAGACCAACTGTTCCACCCACGCCATCTGCTATGCTTCGCTCAACTGCCCCACTCCTCAACGCGGTCAACGCTGCGTTTCCCGCCGGAACGTACGCGGGTCCCATCGCAGCTAACCCGCAAATGAACGCAACCGAGCAGAGGTACTCTGCCAACGCTGCCCCAGCTACGCCTGCTCCCAGCGCGACAACCACGACGGACTCACCTGCAGCCTTCTTCTCATCCCGAGGAGATGAGGTTCCCTTCGATCACCAATTCACTTTCTCCTCACAGAGGCTTCGTGCTCCGATTTACGCCCCCGTTGTAGCTGCCGCCCCCGCTCCGCTCGTGCCTCAGTATGCATTGTATGCGCCAGTGGCCCACTACTCGTCCTCCGTCCATACTCGCGTCGATTTCGCATCTTCAGATCCTACCGTGGTCAGGAGACACAACCACCAAAGACAGGCGCCTGCAGAACAGTCTGAATCATCTATGTCCGCTCCTGAAGCTCCTCGGGCTCCTGAGCAGCCTCCGACTCCTCGACCCGAGATCCAGACCCCCAGTCCTCAAGTTGTGACTCCTGCTGCAGAGACTCCTCGTGCTCAAGCTCCGGCCGAAGCAACCACTGCTCTGCCAATGGCGGAGGATGACGAGGACGTCGCCGATCCCAGGAACGCACCTCCGATGTTTTCTGCCCGGGAAGAGCCTGCCGCAACGACAACTCAGGCTGCGACCACGTCCGCGTCCGCGATGACGGAAACGACGGTCGCCCCCACCACAGAAGTTCCCGCTGCTGCTGAAGCTAACAGCCAACCGAATCCGGACGAACAGAGGAGTCAAACACAAAATGCTCCTAGAGCGGCACTTCTGAGCGCTGACCGATCCGCTCCTGTGGTGGCCAGAAGACGACCAAACGTTTCTGTGTATTCCTCGCGTCTCGTCCGGGCCCCATCAGCCTACAGAGTGTTCGTTCCTCAATACGCTCATGTCAAAACTGCGCCCGTGACTCACTACGCCGCTGCTCCGGTGGTCATCCCCAAAGTTGGTCATGTCTCTTACGCTGTGCCAGCCGTACGCTATTATTAGGATGCAGAGAATTTGAGATAGTTGTTTAGTTTTTGTCCACGCGAAGTCAGAGTTGTGCTTGAGAGGTTATGTTTGCTGCCCCTGTATCCTGGTAGTTTAGAAATATCTGTGATTTTTACCTCTCACCAGACGAACTGAGGAGTGCTCCACATGATCGGAGGAACCAGGCGATCGTTCAGATAGTCCGCATAGTTTGCTCGCGCTCAATGAATCAATCTGTAAAGTCAAAATTCTAAATGGAGACAACGATCCCGGGAAATCAGACGGTTTGCCCGATGCTATTTATTTTCGGAAGAATGGGATTTCGCGTCTCATGTGATAAAATGTGCCATACCAGTGTTCAAACCACGTTGCATTCATCCGTGATTTTGGATCTTGCTGTAACTGAAAACCGCTTTTCCGGAAATAAAATTGAATACAAGTGATTTTACTGCCATTCTCATTTTCATCAGACTAAAACGCACTTATACAAGACTACTCAACGATGTAGAAACGATCTCTCACGGCGGTCACTCTGATACACGGCCGCGCTGACGCCCCCGGAGATAGTTCACCGAGGAAGGAGCGATCACCCGCGACTATTTCTAATGGCTAAGTTTCCTCCCACCGCGATGGGATGCGTTTTCAGGAAGTTTTGTTGTCGCCAACAAATGCGATCTCCGAGAAAAGGAACTGGCGGATATCTCGCACTCTCTTCAAACCGTCCGAGATGTTGCGAATTCATCCGCAATGTTTAGAGCTTTGCAGTGATCTTGTGTTCCCGAAATCTCAAACGCCCACAGGCCATTGTCTCGTTTACAACGAGAAGACAGAGACGGAGCTCTGTGTTTAATGAACGCTCGGACTCATCTTAAATGCGAAATTCATTCCGTAGACGCCCGAAAGATAAAACGTCGAGACAAGCACTGTCTTTCACGCGTAACTTCTTAATTGAATCATCACTGCCGACGCAGAACTCTACGCGAATAGACTGCTGCCGGAGAGCTTGACTGATATCTCGACATATAGGATGAAGCTGCCGCTCTTCGTTCCCGCCATATTTTCTGCTTTTACTTTTGCAGTTGAATCTCAAACGAACTCGGTCACTTTTCTGTATCAATTCACCGGGAGTCGGATCGTCGGATAATTTTTCTCTGTACTTGGGGCTGTCACAGATGAGCCCGAATATTTTCATGATTTTCTCCTCAGACTCCGGCAGACTTGAACGTGAAGTGTTTATCCTCATTCACCGTTGACTGGCAGAAGAGTTTTTTCAAGGATCACGAAGTGGTCCCCATTTACAAAAGTCGCCGTCTCAAATCGTCGAGGGTTTCTTCATCACTAAGTACTTGATCTGAAATTAATCTTCCCTTTTTTCTCATCCAACCGAACCGTTCCGTTGTTCTGCCTGCCGCTATTTTCCCTTATTTTTCGTTTCGAACCGTCCGTCGATGGAAGGGCACACTGCATTTTGATAATTTGTGCAAAAGCCCTTGTCGCTAAGGACCACCCCGTCAACGTACCGAGGCGTCGCGAAAGGACATTATAGGCGGGGCTTTCTGTCCAATATAAGAAGTCTATCGACACCCGACAGGTCCATTCTGTACAACGGAGACACACGCCGATTACAGAAATACTGTAGCCGAGCGAAAAGTCTATCAAGCGCCTCACATATTCTGCTCTATCGACCTTCTGAACACCGCAAGACGGTTTCCAGCAGTGGATTCGGTCGCGTCGGCATGGAGCCATGATTCCCGTCGCCGTCGCCATCGAACTTCCTACGCAATGATACAGAATGAGATCGTTCGAGAGCGGAAGACAAAAGGCACAGTAGAGGATTGGTATATAATAGACGAATTTCGGATGTACGAAGCGATACGGCTCGCTTCAAAAAGGGCCTGTTAGTTCGAGATCGCTGGTGTCGCGGGTCCCAACAGGCCCGTATATTCCCGAGTAACGCTCGAAAACAATCCTTGCCCAATGGAGCGCATGTCACAGGTTCAACGAGCGGAACCCCCGTCGGTCGCTTTTGACGTCAGATCGTTCGAGCGTAGTTGCTGCATCAAACTGCATTTCCCAAGACCATTCCATGTTGGGAGAAGAACTCTTCAATATCTGACCCTCTAGTTAACAGTATTCTCTGAACCTGGGCATCTTCGAGGCAGATCTTCCATTCGTTAAGAGTTCCCAGATTTCGTTTTTGATTGTATTGATGTGGAAGATGAAAGAATGCCTGGGAACAGGCCTCATTATCTCTCGGAATTTCAGAACGTACTGTAGAGCATCGTTGACATTAACGCGACGGGTTTTTCGGCTCCGCACGGTCCACCGTAGTAATTTAAACTCAGTTCGAGTCATTTCTATCGGAGAACTCTGTATGGGGAACAATAATGACCGTGAAGAACAATAATGAAGTGGTTGTCAAATGGAAGGCCCTGATGCGAATTCAGGCTTGTCAATGTTCGAGTCGTGAAACATTCATGGTCAGTGGGCTTTCGTACTTGTTCAGAACTCGGAGTAAAATGAGGCGCGGCCCCATGGAGTCTCTCGATTGTGTAGCACTGCGACTCGATGCGCTGAGCGAAACCATGATCACTAACCGACCACTAATCACAACGCAAAGGTACCGGCATCCCTCGCAGACCACTGCTGCTCCACGGATTAGCGATTCCCCACCACTTTCCTGATGGGAATGCTCAGTGACAACGGATTACTTATCGGTGCCTGCCTTGCGTTCATCCAGCGATAAGCGCGGACTTGTTAGTCTGACAATTAGTTCGAATTATTCACTCATTGGAACATGTCGTTCAGAACACGCCGCAGTCATTCCTATGCCGATGTTCCCAGTTAAGAGAGGCATCGGTGGGAATCAGCTGTTTTCGGAACCGGAAAATCTCTCTACCGAAACTCTGTGAAGGCTCGTATTTCGTATTCCTTCGATTTAGATTGCGTTGGATCCGAATCACGCCGTCCAAGAATTGGTTCCGTTCTGTGTCATTTTACAGACTTCGACTAACTTCATAATTTTGCAAATCTAGTCTCAATGATCATATGGATTTCTCTCAAGACAGCATTCGGGGCGGTTTCGGATTTCGATTCCAAACTTATCATAATCACATACCCGTAGCATTCATGTACCTTACACAACTTCGATTCGGCGAAATGCGTTCGAGTTAGAGGAGTTACAACCCGAAGTTCATTGTTGTTCGATCGCACAATTGAGAAAGCAGTAACGCACTTCTTCTAGAAGTCATTGTGTTCGTTTGAAAGTGTCGGAATCTGATAATTTCGCGGGTTTACGATCGGGCAGAAAGGCAGAATGGAGCAGAAGACCGTTATGTAACGGCGTCGGTTCGAACTCGGTTACGGATTTTTCTGCTGGAATCGCGAAGCAGATCAGTCGATGGATTTCGATTGACGCTTAACTAAACAACCATGTTTGTTGTCTTCTTTCCGAACATGACAGATGAAGACACAAGCTCACTCCGTGTTGCAAATCTATCAGGATCCGAAAGCGGGTAGTTCCTCTTATCGGCATGGGCTCGGCATTTTTTCAGCCAAACGTGCCTGTCACAATCCGGCTCTTATCGCGAACGAACTTTCGCACGGACGCACGCTGACAGAATCCGAAACGAATTCTGAATGAATTGAGAAATTATCTGTTCTCCGCGACGTTGTCGTTGACTTGTCAATTGGGTTGTAGTCATTGACAATTCCCCGCAGTCACGTGCTGACACTCATTCCTGTTGTCTTGGATGACTCACCTGAGCTCCGGAACGGGTTTGTTTCTGCAATGACCGCTTTTGTTCACTTCTGAAAGGGTTAGGTCATTGTTTGAATTCCAGATTCAGTGGATCTGATCGGAATGCATCGGCATGACGCGGTTTTGCGAACTTCAAACTTGAAGAAAGGAAGGGGGTAAGCTCGAGCAGGTGTGCGGCGTTCAACAGGGCAGACTCGATGCTCCACGAGACGCACCGAGCGACACTGGAAGTTTTCAACAGCTTCAGAGAACGGACAATTGCTTGGCGCTTAGGGACAACAAGCCATCCACCAATCCGTAGGTACCTCAATATCAGATACAGTTGCTGCAAAACCCGCTCACCGGAAGAATGCAAAAAGTGAAAGTTGAACCCAGAAACTACAACATAACGGATGGGCTACTGTTGTTTTTTGCACTAGGTTTTCTGTAGTTTTCGGGGAGCGAGAATTTGAGTTTTGTAGATGTAGAATCCATAGAATCTCGTCCTACAGCTTCCTATCCCATTGTGACCTACAGCCGGGATGCGCATTTTTACAACGAATGCATGCCGTTTGGAAATGATCGCATCCTGCTGATGTTGATTCGTTCATGCAGACATCAGATCTACGCGACAGCAATAAATTGAATGTCATCTTCGTGAAAAAAAAAACATTGATCACCATGCGGACGCATTCTATCATATCCACGGGAACGTTTTGTTTCCATAAACCTCCACAGATGGAGTTCCTGAAACTTATGACTCATGGTCTCACTTCATGGTCATCGATTTCGCTGGCCGACACTTTATATGTCATGAGTCCCATGAGGATAACAACTCCGAATTTTTCAGAACTTGAAACTCCCAAAAGGCTACCACCGGATCAGACGGACTTCACATCCGCCACTTGCTGCAACGTCGCGTGTAATTTGCCCGTGCAACATTTCAAGCGGACATGTGTCGAAGGGACAAAGCGGAGACGAGATTCGTGAAACACCGCCCCCGCACGCGAAACCTTTTGGCATCGTCTCGTTGGCAGCAACAACTTTCGTTCCTCGCCTGTTCAGCGCTTCTCTACCGCTGACCATCACGATGTTCATCACTACTGATTCTTGATTAAGTACTTTTGAATCCGTCCGTCATCACTGCCATTCGATCTTGAAATCGTTACAGCCGCTCGCAAGCTCGAGAATGTAACCAGGTCCGAGTAGTTGAAGGTCTCGCAAGGTCAAAAGGATTCTCAAGCACCGCGAAAAATCCCGATAAACGGCGTTATTATTACTGTTCGACCAAGATCTGCTTCTGGTGCCTTCGCGTGAAGATGCTCAACTTCGCGCACGCAGTCGCTCTGGGATGTTCTTCAGCTCTCCAACGAGAGGAAGGCTTCAGCGGTCGCGAAAGTGGACAGTTCCGGCGATAGCGATCGCTCTTCGGGTCATTTTCAGACTAGAAAGCGTCAACAACAACAACAACGGCAACGGCCACGACGAAGAAGTCGGCGTCCACGACGCAGCTCGGACAGGAAAACAGAAAACGCGAAACAACGAACGGCGAACAGAAAATGGCAAATGATGACAGTTGATTGGTTTGGCAGTGGACTTGGCCGCTCGGGCGAACCGGTAACGGCGGATCAGCGATCTCTTCAAAGCACGGGTTTGATGCCACTGGTGGGCCCATCGTGTCCGCCCGTCATGGGTTTGGCATACCTAAATGAATGGGAATGAATTGACGACAACCCTCCTCGACGCCACCTGAGTGCAGCGTTCATTCGGATAATCGAGAACAAATACTGACTGTGAGGTTAGAGGTCGGTGGAATCAGCGGAACGAGAGTGGCTATTGATTGAATCGTTGGCAACAGCGACAGTATTGTTGTTGTGCATGGTCGGGACGTTGTCTGAAACTTTTCATCAGGCGCCATCTTGCAAAATACTCGCCAGCTGCTTCTCGTGCGTCTCGGATTCTGATGAGTCTATCTCGCCGTGGGCAAAGGTCCATTTTCCAGGGGAACTCCGTCTTTCAATAATTTAACGACTTTTCAAAGTCAAGGTCCTTCAATCATTGCTATGCCGTGATTTGAAATTCAAAACTGGTTACTTCCCCGGCACTGGACGTCGAAATTCCGGAATCGGATATGAAAGAGGGAAGGACGGAGAATACGGTGGATTCCGCCTGTTGGGACCACATTTAGTTCGAACCAAGTGGGTCCGATCTTGGTTAGAGTTCGACGGGGAACTTCAGCGTATCGACATGTTTCGGGAATTCAGATTCCGCCTTCGGGATTCACCCGATAGTCGATTGTTGGCTTCGGGACCCGAATCTCTGCGACGGTGCAGCCTATGGCGAGGGAATACATATCGACCTTCTCTGACATTCACTGCGCTACATCAGTTTTGACGATTGTATCTTTGCTCCCCGGAGGGCTTTCCGCTGGAGGGTTTTCGTTCATATCTTGGGACGTGATCTCATCAATGAATAGGAAATCCTCGCTGCGGAGTTCAATAACACTTTTTGTTGGCAGTCTAGCATGTCCATGTAGCGATCAGAGGACCTGCATGTGTCTCAACTACCCATCCGCACCGCGGCTTTTTCAGTTTACCGTGAGACCGATGATTCTGCGGGCTGATAGAAGCATACATTATCCTTCAATTAATTTCTCATGACAAAGTCTGGTGTTATGTAACACTTGTCAACAAGCAGCGTACTAGGAATCTGTCTAAGAGACCAACATTTTCTGACAGAGTTGTTGTTGTTGTTGTTCTCCTTTCTACAAAAGAGCTCTGTTGCATGTGAATGCCATCGACAATAAAAGAACTTCTGGAATGTGAGAATGAGATTTTCCTCACTTGCAACAGGCGTGGCAGAGGCTGTGTTGCTGACGACAAGGAATCGCGAAGCACCCGACAGAAGCTTCCAGCGGAAGCAGAAAGTCGGCTTTCCTTCCGCCGCTGTTGCTATCCTGTCCTCCCGAATAGCATTCCCGGACCGTCCCGAAGAGACTTTGCAGACGCCAAGATAGTCCTGGACAGGGTCTTAACGCGAATGGTTGCATGCCATGTTGGGTCGCCTGGAGACGATGTCTCACTCAGCGGGAGCCGTTAAAAAAAAACTAAAACGAAAAGTTCAAGCTTGGCGACGATCTTTATTTCGTCCTATTTCGTTTTGTTTCGTACCCGCTTTGATAATTAGCTCGACTTATGGCGGCGGAGCGGGCGTTGAAACTTTCCTTCTTTATGTCATTCTAGACTGGCTCTCATTTCAACAACGGTTTGCCTCGGACTTGACCGACACGCAAGAAGTCGCCGATTACTTTTTGGCAACTTTGCTGACATGGATACACATTCTCTCAAATTTTCACGAATGAAGAAGCGTAGAATAGGAATAAAAGCGGCGAAAACGTACTGCGTGGCCCGTAACAAGCTTGTTACGTACAGGATTCTTCTGTGAAGTAATCCTAAGTGGAACGTGTTCAAACACCGGAGGAAAAGGATCCACTTTGTGAATGGGAGCAGCACAGCGGTAAATGACAAAAACCAAGGCCTGAAGTGAACGAAAACAGCGTTTCTCAAAAAGAGATTCCTCCCCATTTTCTTGAACCGAAAATGGCTCCCCAATGTGAATAAAACGCATTTTACGATATGGAAATATGCATATGACCAACTCAAACTCAGCTCTGTCCGCCGCCCAAGAATTCGAAGTCGGAGCGTGGAGTTCGCAAATCGAGTCCCCGGTTTTGCTCCAGCGGAGTGAGCGTCATCTTCCTTCTTCTCCCCTCTCGGACTCTGCGTCAGCTCTACCAATGAGTACGTACTATCTCTTGCGTCTTGGCCACGAAACCATCGTGGGAAAGTCTTATCTAGCATCGCACAACGTCCGAGACAGGCCCAGCGCCTGCAATCTCAGGGGGCTCTGCAAGCTGTCAGTGCAGCGCGGCAACATAGAGTTCGCGGACAAAATTCATGGGAACGAGTGCTTCCCACGAGGAGGCCGATATATAACTCTGTGCAATATACACCGTTGACCACCCACCCACGAGAGGATTTTCTGCATCTTTAGATCCCTCTCCCTCGCTATGTCTGCTACGTCGCCGCGCCTCCTCATTGAAATTTATCGGTGTTCGGATCGAGTTCAGGGTTAACTGGTAGCGCGACCCACAATACGCTTCCTAAGCTTCACGTTGTCGATGACCGCCGGCACTTGGACTAGAAGATTCTTCCACCGTCCATCAGGCTCGCAGATCCGAGAAACTTGGGAAAATCACTTGTGAGTATTCCCAGCTCCAGCTTTGCGCGTCAGACGGAGCTTCTGTGAGGCTGCCTAATCGATCACTGAAACGGGATTCAACTGTGTGCGGTGATTACGCTGACCGGTCCGGATGCCGCACTGGTCCGGAAGCCGCTTCTGTGGATGTTTACTATGCATCTGGAATGTACCTGTGACTATCGTTGCCAAACTATCCAGAAAGCATCAAACTTCTGACAAACACACACACGCACACAAACTTGTGTTCAGACGTCTTCGACTGTCATTTCGGTTCGATCGGAAAGCGGACTCCGTTATTCCATCAATCAGTCGGTCATTCGATCGAACGATGGATCAATCATTTATCAGTCTTGACGAAAAGCTCCTGGTAATCCTTCGGCGTGATGCCGCGCAATGAGGTCTGCGCGACGCACCAGAATCGACAGTTGGGCACACAACTTCCAAAAACTGCGTTCGGGTTAATGATTGACAGAACGAAGTACGTCGTTTGTTCCAGGGCAGCAGATTAATGCGTCTAGCTACAACGTTGTCATTCGTTTCTTTTCTTCTTTTTTTTTGTTGCCTGGAACGTTTCCTTTTCTGGAGCGAGAAAACCGTGGGAATGGTTAGGGGGCGCTGAAGGCGCTTTGTGTCTCCTACAATCCATCGCCGCGGCGGATACGGTGACGGCGACAGCGACGGCGAGTGGCACTGTTTTGGATTCCTTCGCAAACAAAGGCAAGGGCTTCAAGGACGTCCCCTTACCGCGGGGCAGAAGACGCGCCAACTGACCCGACAGACAGCCGTCAGTCGCCCCCGAGTTGGACGTGCCAGTACACATTCGTATGAACTAAGCCATTGAGCGTTTGGTACTACCAAGCTCGCTTGCCAACTTGGTAACATACCCCTCCGGTTGCTTGCGTGTGGAACAAACCATTACATCCTGTATAGTGGCTAAAGCTAAAGAGTGCTACGTGCATCTTTGCTCGGATACAGTTCATCTTCGACGTCTCTACAACCGAGGATACTCAACAACGCGGTGACCAAAAAACAACACCTCGAAGGAGGTGTCGAGGAGTGTCTTCAGAGTTGCTGCAAAGCCCCTGCAGAAACGACAAGGTAAAGTGATCTGCCATCCAGCTCCCCCTTTAGGCACGCTTATGTAGGTACTTTTTTGGTACCACACTCACACTCCAAATAAGGGTTGCCCCAGTGATTTCTTGTGGTTGCCGCAACGTGATACCTGTGGTGCAAGGAGGTCAAACTGAAAAGTAACCGAATCGAGATGGTACTGGAGTACCAAACTCAAATGGTATCTCAGTGCCAATCTCAGGCGGAACCTTTCGGAGTGCCGGAATTCGTGTTTTGGTACTTCAGTTGTAGGACCTTTGAAGCTGAGCTTTCACTCAAGTTCCTCGGATAAAGCTAATGATGAACTGCGTACGCGGTTCGCGTCTGTTCGGAACTTCGGATAAAAACAGCTCTCCGGTCCTTATCAAAGCAACATTCGCGCGAGCGATCATTCACTGAATCTAATTGTAAAACATTTCGAATCAGTTCTTGAGAAACCGATCCCAGCTGCGCATAGCCCAGTACTCTGTGAAGACACACGACCAACGTCGTTCGCGCCGAAACCAATTCGCGCCACTTTCCAGTCTCTCGCGGTTTGCGATTGTGTGGGATCCAACGGTGCATCCGGAGCAATCTCGGTCGTTCAAATCATCCAGTGCTGCTCGGTCTGATTGTGAGACGTTGTCGTCCCTCATTGCTCTGTTTTGGAATCCGAATAAAAATGACGCTTCCGCCCGCTTTCAATGATGACATCGATTTTGTCATCGGTATTTTTGCGATCCCCCGACCACACATTCCTAAGGACAGTGGAAGTTCCGTTACCGAGGGAAAAACATCGCCTGTCGCAAAAACATTGATTACACCCAATTTTTGTGTTCATTACTTCAATTTTCACTACCAAGACGTTAATCGAGTGCCCAATGTGGTCTTGCGGTCTGGCATACAGTTTCGGAAGCTGTTTCTCCTCGAAAGATATTGGATTTGACCAAAAAAGAACATTCCAAATCGAGAATAAAACTTCTCGAGCAGGAACTGGCAGAACCGCAGGTCTTCGGAGCCAAAGCTGTGATACGTTTGGCGTATTCACGTCTGATCTCATATCGATTAGGACTCCTGGAAGAATGCATCGCAGCAGATTTCTTTCCACGCGGTGCTCGTTCGCGACGTCTGAGGTGAGACCGCACAGTGCGCCGAGCAGAGCGAATCCCGCCAATTTTCACTTCCCAAGTGCCACTGCCTGGGTGGGGCGTCGCAGAAGCTGGATTTTCGAAAGAGTCGAATTCGGACAATCACATAGATCAGCCGGATCGAAGACAGACTCGATCAGGTCCATGAGTATCCCGCGCCGTGTGTCGTTATGTCGAAACGATCGAATGGCTTTTGAATAATATAGCCTCGATCGAACATTCCGCGCGAATGAATGTCCAACACGTTGTCTTCACCATTTGAACGAGAATTACTTTTATTACAAATTCGGCTTGATGTAGACGTCGAGTGTTCCCCGCTCGCGTACGCATTGTTACCCAGTCCACTATCAAGATGATAATGATAATAATAATAATAATCATATCATATCAGCGATGATAGAAATGTAACTATCTCCGGGCCACAGCTTACGTTTGTTTCTAGCGGCCGGCGCTTGATGAATCTGTCCGCGTTCCGTTCTTTGTGAGAGGAAAATTTTTCACAAAAAAAGTCCTCACAGCGAATGACGACCACACTGAAACCCTCACAGTTTATTCACGACAGACAAGAAATATCGCCCGTTCGTCCAGTGGGTGCTTGTTGAGTGCCGAGGTCCGATTTGTCGAAACACTGCGCGTACAGATAAACCACGCGCAGTATTCGCTCACTTTGACTTTACCATATCGGTCAGAAACGCGTATTCTACGCCGTGGTTATCGCTCGGTCGTAGGCGGCTGGGATAGTAATTTCAATTCCAGACCCCCGGACGATATTTCCAAACTCTGTATACTGGAAAGCAGGCATTCCCTATTATCACCTAAACAAAAGTTAGTTCAAATGCAGAAGCATAGTCCCTAGGACGGAAGTTTGCAGAGTTAACCCGCGAGAGGGGAGGCTGTGGTCTGTGGTGAAATAGATACATGTATCTATTTTGTCGCAGGAGGAAAAAGTGAAAAAACGGGGAAAACGGGGGAAGGGGAAATGATTCACCAAGGCGTCGGTGACTTTTCCCGTGAATTTCTTATATCACCACCGGCTGCTGCATTCATAACACAGCCCTACAAAAAAAAATGGTCTCCGAGCTGCGCGCACGCTGATACCTAGGTCAGGGTAAACCAGGGTCAGGAATTCCGAATCCGGTGACCGTTTGTTTCTATTAGCTACCGTTTTCGCACAATCCCAATTTTTTGGATTTTCGTGATTTTTCGACTGAAAAAATTTCTAGCTCCTCGACAGGACAACCCACCTCCTTGAAATTTTCAGCGATTGTTCATATCCTATTCGACTATACCTGGTAAAATTTTCATGCAAATCGGAGCACAACTCTCTGAGTTATAGCAGCTCAAAGTCTTCGAACGCTGAAAAAACCCGAAAATTTTCATCTTCTGCAGCCCACAGCAGAAAAACCAGGCTCGTAGGGGGCCCTCTCGAAGACCCCTCTCATAAAGGATGCATGAACGAACATTTTAAGACCAACCAGAGCTTGATCGGCCTATTCGTTCAGGTTTTATTCACAAAACACGGGGAACAATGAACCCCCGACTTCACCTAATAGTCGGAGTAATGGAGTTCCGAGCATTAGGTGGAATCGAGAGATTTCGTTATTTTCCGTGTTTCGTGAATGAAAACGCTTGGAAACTCCTCCCAAAAACATTTAAAGAAGTTTCCATGCGCAAAACACGATAAATAACGAAAATACTCGATTTCAGCAAAGACTTGGAACTTGGAACTCAACTGGTCGTACGTTTGGGTGAAGTCGGGGTTCGTTGTTCCCCGTGTTTTGTGAATAAAATTTGAACGAGGAGGCCGATCAAGCTCTGGTTGGTCTTAAAATGTTCGTTTATGCATCCTTCATGAGAGGGGTCTTCGAGAAGGCCCCCTACGAGCCTAGTTTTTCTGCTGTGGGCTGCAGAAGATGAAAATTTTCGGGTTTTTTCAGCGTTCGAAGACTTTGAGCTGCTATAACTCAGAGAGTTGTGCTCCGACTTGCATGAAAATTTTACCAGGTATAGTCGAATAGGGTGTGAACAATCGCTGAAAATTTCAAGGAGGTGGGTTGTCCTGGCGAGGAGCTAGAAATTTTTTCAGTCGAAAAATCACGAAAATCTAAAAAATCGGAATTGTGCGAAAACGGTAGCTGATAGAAACAAACGGTCACCGGATTCGGAATCCCTGACCCCGGTTTACCCTAACCTAGGTATCAGCGTGCGCGCAGCTCGGAGACCATTTTTTTTTGTAGGGCTGTGTAAGTGTAGCATAGGAATCAAATCGAAGGAAGCGAGTGGAGAATGAAGGGGAAGTAATCATAGAGATTACGCTACGCTTTTGCCGCGATCGAGGAAGTGCCCCTCCGTGGAAATGAAGGTGGCAAACAGGTTTTTGGACCCGACTGTGACAGAACCACCCCCGTCCGGCAGGAAGCCCTTGTATGACTATCTTTTTGACGGCATGTTTGGTCTGTCATCATTCCGTATCTCGGCTACTCGGGTTGATTGGGATATTTGGGATGTTCAGTGTATTTGAGATCCCCCGGAATTCATGAATTAGGGGCGGTCCTGCATGTCGTTGTTCCAACCATCCTTGTCGTTGCAGTTTTTCGCTCGTTCTACCCACGTGGCTATCCGTCAGATTCCTGTCCGGTTCTTCTAGAAGAGCGATGCGACACCGGCAGCTCGAAGACGACTATGACACCAGAACCATAGCAGTTAACGGTTGCTAAGACGGCCGTCGAAGTTTGCGGCGGCGGCGGCGGCGACGACGACGTTTGTAGTAGGAGTTAATTACTGGCAGCACAGAGGAGGATGAATTCTTACGCATCGGCCGACCACCGCCATTACGTAACTCGTGTCAGAAAACAAAGAGGCAGTTGCGTGAAGCTCTGGCGGTGGAGGAGCCTCAAAACAAATTGATTAGCTCCGACAGAATGAAGACAACCTTGTGGGGAAGCTCATCTCGCGCTGCCGTTGTTCAAAGTCGCTCTGGCGAGCCCGAGAAACAGAGAGCCAGGCTGAGCGAGCGAGCGAGAAAGACTCTGCGAGACGATATAGCGCCGTAAAAGCGACATTGTCTTGACGTGAGACACGTCATACGTCAATATTGAAGCCTGTGCGGTTCAGTTAAATGGCTCCGTTGTTCGCGTTGGTGTCCCGATCGAGATGATTGGTCGGGGGTGGACTGCTGCAAGCAACCGCAATTTCTTTCTCTCGCCCCTGCTTTCGATCCCAGTTGAGTTTGGACACATTTGCGGCAGATTCAGTTCGTTCCATGATCGAAAATCCGAGCGCGTGGCTCAACCGTTTACATGAAGTGGAATCAATGGATTCCGGACAACAAAAAAGAAGAGCGAAAAATCGGAAATCGACGTAATAGCCGTCGAAAACCACCACAAAACGAAGAGCAGCGGAAGAGAGCGAAGCAAGTGTAGAATGCCGTATCGGAGTTACAGTAACTGCATTGTGTTCCGATCTGGACTTGCATTGAGACACTGATACTTCTTCGCTTTTCTATCTTCTTTCTATCGCTTCTCCGAGCAGACTGCGGCCGTATTCAAAGTCGCGCTCGCTGCTTTCGATGGCTCATTATTGTTTCACGACGGCATGGGGGAATCAATTGACACGAATTCGGATTGTCTCCGTTTCCCGGAGCCGCGTGCACCGGCCGAGTCCTGCGTCGATGCATTCTGCCCATTTTGCGCTTTTGAATTCAGCGCTTTTCCCAGGATCGGCTTTCCCATTCATGGAAAATATCTATCCCCTCTCCGAATCGATGTTTTCATCCAAAACACAATTCAATACTCCATTCACAGAGCGGATGCTGAGATATTTCCATCGAACGACGCGACGCCGAATCCACTCGCAAGAACGCATGATGACTTTCCGAAATTCTTTGTGCTGCGGATGAATTAATGTTTGTTAATCAGGGCGTTGACTACGATGGAATCCGTAGCTTTACGAGGCTCATCCACAGTTTGCGAGCTCGTGTATGCTTACAATTAGCGTTTCTTTCTCTTTCTCAAATATTATCCCTGAGACTTTTGTACATGCGGATTTGTGACTGGTCTGCGTTGGAGGGACCTAGACCGGATGGCTGCTCACCAGGGCGCGGGTGACTCCGGCTGAAGTGCGATTATTCAAGCCCTTATTGCTTACTGTTGGACATCAGCGAGCTTCTAAATCTGTATGCGAGATGCTTTTGCTCTATTCGACATTGCACGCACTGCCGCCAGATCACGCGTTTTGTTGTTGTCACGCACGCGCGTGATACTGGGGACGAGCAAGGCGAGCACAAGATCAACGGTAGCATAACTATCAGGAACGAAAATTATCCAGTGGACTGCGCTTTGCTCCGAGGTTCCGTTATCTCTCTATTACGACGACGATGGGGTAGCACCGCACCCATGCGACCTTGCTTCTCGGACGCGTCGTCGTGATACGCCTCGACTCGACCCCAAAATAGATATGACATCAATCAAAACTTGTCATCCGACCACACACTGCACCGGCGGTCCGCGCGTAGAAGTCATAACCTTTCCTCGGGTCTGTGAGAAATTTCACGTCTGCTTTGTCTTCTATGCCCGGCTTTGTTTCACTAGCTGAAGGAGACATTAACGCCGTCAAAGTCATGTAAAGCTGTTGACACTTGGCGCGCATACCGTTCCGGGCGAAATTACTTAAGATGCCCACGTGAATCATCTAAAGCATCGCATGGCCCGACAGGACATCACCTCTTCTTCTGATGTGAAATGTACGATCCTGTCGGTTTTCACTCGCAACTTCCCTGACTGGAGGGGTACCCATCGCGGTTGCGTTCCGTCGCGAAGGCTATCCCGGAGCATTGCGAAGTGTTCTCGTACATATATGGATTTCAGCGAACGTTCTTGATTCTTGAATTCAGACGAAACCTGGCCATAGATCATGAGCACTGACTCGATCGAAGGTTGAACCTAGCAATCTCCGAAAGAACCTTCATTCGAAAAGAAACTTAACTTTGGCTCTCGCAGGGCTCTCTTCTATACTCTTGATGGGCCACTGCCTCACTGTTGTTCGTGGAGTACTGATTCCTCACAAACGTGGTGAGCTCAAATCGCCACGGTGGGTCAATTTCCCTCTTGTTGGCAAATATTCCTCGGGAAAATCCTGAAAATCGCCGGACACTTCTCCGGGTCCAACAGCCGGTGGGTCTGAGTGAGTGCAGCTCCTTCCGAGCGGACGCGATCTTGACGACGGCAATTACAGAGTTTGGGAATCGCGATGTATGCTCGGCGATCGGGAGCTGACGCAAATGTTGCCAAGCGACGCGTGATAAGAGGGCATTCTCTTGAGATAGCTAGTTATGGGACAAGGTTATTCATCGATTTCGTCGACGATTAGGTCGTTTTATCGATTCGCTTCATTTTGGGCAGGTGAAAACAAGGGAGAAAGAAAGACACCGAGTGACTTGAGCCGAACATCACGTATTCACTGACTGAGGCATATTTGCATGACAGTTTATCTGTCATGAACAGCTCCGGCGTTCCTGTTTTCATAGGTAGTTTTTCAAAGCGATTCTTGTCACTATCGTTAAAGGGGCACGTTTTGTCTGTGCGTGAGCTACGCAACAGCATTGTTTTACGTTGTCTCATCATGGCGTGGTGGCTAGCTTTCATGGCTGTTGGCTCCTGCCCCGCCTCGGCAAATTATTTAGAAGATCAGCTGTTGTGTTGGTCGTCTGTTCGTCGTTTGGATTCGACTGTTATTCGTCGTGCTACAATTTCTACATCGATTGATACCAGGAGGGGGAAATACTTCTTTAGTAGTATTGTCTCGCGAACTGTAGTGGGACGGACTCTTTGAATTGACGTATTTTCTCGTTGTTTCTCGTTGCCCCGTCGCCGCCGGATGGATCGGCCCCACACACGCGATATGGAGCCACCCATGGAGACATGCGGCCAGTATTCTGTTCCAGCTGCCATTCTTGAAAGCGATATGTTCGCCGAATGCGTTGCAATGATTCGAAATTGGCGCATTGTGTTTGAGCTTAACGCCGCCATTCATCAGTTTGTCATAAATCGTTCGTTTGTGCGCAAAAATAGAAGTTTCGATCGAGCTGCTGCTGTTGCTTGTTTCATTTTCAAAAATATGAGCCTAGTTACGGCCACACCATCGCTTAGTTACGGGAGCGTCAGCTTCAAAATGAGAACAAACCTTGGGGGACTTGAGTGGAATCACTTGAAAACCGATGTTCCGGTCCGGAACAGACCCAACGGAATGCATTCCAAGGGAGAGAGAACTCATGTGATGTTCGAGTTCCTTCCACAAAAAGACTTTGTAAAAGTTTCATTTTGTGGAAATTACCCCGGTCAACAGAGCCCCGTGATTATCCGCGATCCCTTATCCGGCTCATACTTGAGGTCCTAATCTACGGAACTCATGTGATTTCTGGTGACGGGATTCTTCGTGCGGAAAGTCTCTAAATGCCCCAAGGTACAACTCTTCATTAGCCACCCTCCCCTTGAGGTGGGGGTATGTTATACACCTCAGAATGCTACCGGGACGGTGACAATCTTAAGAATCTATTGCTGGAGTTATAAATTACTCCGGGAGTGGGTACGCTCACGATGATGATTGAAGCTTGAAAACTCTTTCAGTCATCATCTATCAAATCTCATCAATTCTCAAAAAGATCCGCGGTGGAATGGATGGTTGATTGAACAACTTCTACGAGTTTCATCGATGATGAGCGCTCCGAAAGAGTTTGCATATCGCGCGATTTCTGGCGGAAAATTGAAATTTTTGCCGATGCGACACTCAACGCGAGTGAAAGTTCCGTATCTGGGGTAACTCGGGTAGCTCGCGAGTCTAACGAATCGGATTATCAAGGTTCGGTTCGACAGACTCATGCTCGGAGTCCCCCGGTCCAGGTTACGGTATAGACGACCCCCTGACTGGAGGACTGATCAGATTCGTGAAGTTGTAGAGGTCGTTTCTCTAAAGCCGAGAAGTTCCTCGCGATTGAGACGCTTGCCAATAACATTCTCCACTGAAGTCTTCTGTTATGCCTGAAGCTTGTGACGAACCGCGGAGCTCTTGCTCTTTCGAAACCCCAGAAGGGTGTCAGAAGTAGTCGACACATGGAGTACCTGATTTCCTCTACAAGGAAGGCCTCTGGGACCCTGGAACGCTTCGCAAACATCAGCGAAATTCTGTTTGTTTGAAGGGATAATGTATTCAAACAATAAATTTCGGAGTCCTTTTCGCTCACATCAGTTTCGCATTTTATTCATAACGCGGTGATGATCTTGTAGTGTTTGCGCGGTATTGTGTCAGTTCGGGGCCACTTGCACCACGATGGCATTGTTAAATTATCCTCTAAATATCCCTACGAGAAAAGAATATTGGACAAACAACATGATCGATCGAAACGAAGTACATACTTCGATGCGTTGGAAGCTTCGCTCCGAAGATAACGACAGGACGTTTTCCTCGCGCCGCGGCACGGAGTCACACATATCGGCGCCACTTCTGCTACTGCGCTGGGCCCCATCTTCGATAATACTTCGACCGTTACTTCGATTTGGTTTTTTGTTATCTTCTTCTGTGCCCCCGTACGCGAAAAGGGCAAGGCCTATCTTTCGTAATCGTTTCGCGTTCATTATTCCGGCAAGGATCGATTCCGACTCTGTTCGATTCCAGTGTGAAGTGTGATTCAGAAGTTTCGAAGCTTTCTGAGCGACTGACGACCTGTCCGTCTGTTCAGTTTGATCCCAGCGCACGCCACACCAGCAGCAGTGCTGAAGTTCGGAATGATGAAACTGACTTTGAAGTTCATAGTCTTGATGTGACGTCGCTGAAGAAGGTTTTCATGCTGACCTTAGCGTGATCTTAATTTGGGCTATGACGTCTCCTAACGATGAGAACGCCGACATAGTTCACAGTGGTCAACGCCGAGACCCTCAGATGTTTCCCGAATTCCAGAAAACGCATGAATGTCCTTTGAGTTCCAAATTAAAGTTCCCAACAGTAGTTCGCGCAGCTTTCCGCGAAATCTTCACGCACCTCATGCCCGTTGGTATGATCGAAATTTTGAAAAAAAAACCGCTGCTTTGCACCGCAAACGGTCTGTCGGAAATGATAATTCCTCAACGAACACTTTCGATTTCGGTTGGAATGGAGTGACAGATTTTGTAAAGTGGTCGTCAACTTTCGGATTTCTGGTAGGCGATGAAAATCTTCCGCGCGAAAATACTTTCGTGGCGGCGGCGCGGCGTAGTTGCGGTTATCAGTTATGAAACGCGTGAAATGAGCCATGAAAAAATGAGACACATCCGCCCCTCGTTTCTCACGGGTGGTGTACTTGAAATGAACGCCACCAAGTTGCGGTCAATTCAGCCCGTTCACAAGTGGTCGGCGTCGCGTCGCGTCGCTTATCTTCGATCGGGTAATACCGAGAAGAAATATTGAGATACATTCAGTCGCGCGGGTCTGCGGAGCACTTTCAGTTTCGTGAATCGTTCGCGCTTGTCATTGCGGCAATGCGCTTGTGCTTTGTTGGTTATTTGTCTTATGGCTCATTTGTTTCGTATTTCGTCTAAAGATCGTACCTCCGCGGTTTTTGCTTCGGCGCTTTGCCCAACCAAGCAACCTACAAACCAAGTACCATGAAGATTCACAGATAACTGCGGCTTAGCTGGACTTTGTAGAGAAGAGCGCAACCAGAGAGGCGAGGGAAACGCCGGCGCCGTTAATCGTTAACTCGAGCGCAATCCTCTACGCATCACAAAAACCACCATGAGAAATGCGCTTGGCAGACTTGCTGTTCAGACGAAACAATCCTTGAACAAAAACGCGAATAAAGCGAAAAGACACGGCTGGGAAAGAAAAAGCGACCAACCTGTCAGCTGAGCATCGTGATCGACAGAACGATATGGCTCGTTCTCATCTGGGTTGGGAGTCTCATTCGAAGTCGGATATACTATGGCCGCTAGTTTGACGCTATTTCTCTGTGTTCCAGATGAGATTCAAACTTCTGCTCTTACTACTCTACGTAAAAACGTCATCGGCAGACGCGGCGCTGAAGAAGGTAAGACGATTTGCGATCAAATTTCAATCCTCGTTCATCCAACTGCCCAACCGTCCGTCCGTGTGCGCGAGCGGGCTTCCTTAATCGCTAATTCAAGCACTCTTTTACTGCGATCAATCTGCGGCATCCGTCTGTTTTCTTTTTTGTCATCGCACCAGAGTCCTTCAAGAACGCCAGATATTTCACCGCATCTTTGACTTCATCACTCCTCATAAACTTCTGAAGTGCAATGATTCCTGTCCAGGAATTCCGATTACTTCTTGATTCTCCAAATTCCGCAACGGAACTCTGCATGGACGCGCGCGCGCGCTTGAAAGACGGATCGTGAGCACCACCTAACTTGATCACCTTCAACCCCAGTCGACTCTTTTGAGAAGCCGTGGCCGCTGAATCGACGGCATCGACGGCTAGCACTAATCCCGTGATTGAGGGAGGTGGGCATTCAGCGAGCAGAGATTTACGGACGAACAGACGGACGTCCACCGCGGCATAATCACAATGGACTGTCGTGGTCAGATCTTCTTTTTCCTCCCCTACTTGAAACAGAATAGTGGTCGATCAAGGCGCGTTCGTCGGTTCGTTCGTTTGGTCGTTGGTTTGGCACAATTTCTCTGCCCAAAGCCTCGGTGACCTTGACCCTCAGCCTTGATTGTGCATTCCCAAGATGACAGCAGTTTATGCCCATCCAACTCGGCGCGGATAGTTTGATACTCGATTATGTTTGCTGCATTGTGTAAAATTGGATCTGTGCTTTTCAAAAGGAAATGATTTGATTTTTCTGTGTGTGTTGTTCGTTTTTTTGTTTGTTTGTTCGTGTGTGTATTCGAGCCTGCGATCGGTTACGAAGGCATTGCGATCACTGATATCCCAATGGAGCGTCCAAGATAGCCTCAGGCCCAACTCTATGGAACAGCGGACGGACACGCTTTGCTCCCGAACTGCTGCAGTGCTGCCTCTATCTCATCTCGAAGGTGATCCACCCAGTCACTCAAAATTATGTTTCTGTCGGGCTGGGCTTCGTTTGCCCCGAGGTGTTCCGATGCTTGCACGCAGAAGGCACAAAAACCAGAACACAGAACCTCAACAATGAATTACGCTTGACAACGAAACATGGACAAAAACACGCTGTTGTGTTCTTAGGCCATCTCGCCTAAACGGTCAGCATCACAATTATGAGTAGCACAATGTGATTCCAGATTCCCCGTTTGCATAGCTGCGGGCAGCCCCGCCAAGCAAGCAAAGCTCTCCGATCTCGAGGTCACCACGCGGAAGAGAAGTCACCGAGAAACGGCATAAAACGATTTAGGAGACCCCCACTTGTTTGAAGGCGTGGTCTCCGATGCAAATTGCTCATGGCGTCTGGAGAAGAAACCGCGCCTGTCAGAGGGAAATTAGTCGGGATGATGTGGTGACGACGTGCGCGACAGTTTTTTCGGTGTTTTCCCCGGTTTTCCCATATCACTGGGAATCGCTGTCGTCGACGATACTTCTCTTGTCCGTCGTTACTTCTCTGTGTTCATATTTCATCTCACTCACAGAGCATTCCAAGTGTTGCGAAACAAAGATAGCTCTTATCAATCTTTGAGCGACTTTTGACAATGGTTCGTCGCAGAATTGCCCAATGAACGATTCGTCTTTGTTCGGTACGGCCCGGCCGGCCGGCTGGCTGGCTGACGGGCTCGTTGACGAGGGATCTTTGTGCGTGTCAACAACGCGTTGCTCAAACAGTAAACTGACATTACTCGGGACGGCGGCGGCTTTCAAAGGAAAAATTCTGATTCCACCCCCGAACGCCCAATCGACGATATAGATGCTTTCCGAAATCTACGATAGATCAAGTTTGAAAGGTTAAAACAACGAGCGATTTTCATTCATTGAAGAAGCGAGCGGGCCGATCCTATAAAATGAGCGTGGGTTTACGCCTTCACAACAGCGCAGCGTTGCGATTCTGCCGCCTTTTAGCGGGGCAACAGGCCGTTTGTCACCCGACTAATTTCTCGTAGAATTGAGCGGAGCACAAATAGGGTTTGGACAGGGTCGCGGACTGGATGTAGCAGGCCTAGGTATTCCATGCAGTGGAGCAGACGGACGCAGGATTCATCGATAACGGTTGATGTGCACTTCTGCTGCCGAGTCATCAAGCCGAAGTACGACAGCAGAAGCGCCAGAGTGCCGATAATAGGGTGGCTTTCCAACGGGTGATGCTGATTTCAGCTTTGAAAGATGGGACTTCTGCCTCGGTAAACGGATTTATTATTACGAATGACCGTGGGCATTTTATCAAGTTCCAGAAGCTCAACTTTCATCTGTCGGTCTGTTTTCTCGTTCGTTTGCCAGTTTTTGTTGTGGGAATGGATTTCTCTTATCAGCACGGCGTAATGGTGATGACAATTATTCATTTTACCCAAGCTCCGTGAGGGAAGCAACGGAACAGCGCTGACAGTGTTCAGCACCATCCAGCAATGTGAAGGTCACTCCGTTCGTCGAGTGGTCCAGAAGAGTGGACGAGAAAAATCACGATGACAGACTTCGGTCTACACGACATGAAAGTCATCATTTTACAGCGTGTAATTATTCTGATGGTTGTCCCTTTCTTCCAGAAGGTTGGAGCAAGTGAGCCGGTCGTCGCGAGTGATAACTACAACTTCGGCTATGAGATCGGCACAGATAACTCTCACAAATTTCACAAAGAAGTTGGCGATGGCACCGGTCGTAAAATCGGCTCATACGGTTTCACCGACGCGGATGGGCGACAACGCGTCGTACAATACATCGCGGACGAGAACGGCTTCCGAGTCCAGATCAAGACCAATGAGCCAGGCACGAATTCTCACGAGGCCACATGTGAGTTCATCGCCCTTAATTACGGTTTCTAACTTTTCAGTGGCCCTTTTTGATCGGAATCCTCTGAATCGAACCGACGATCTATATTACAGCGCCCCTTGTCCAGAAGAAACCATCGATCATGGCGTTGGAAGACAAAGATTCCCCAATGACATTGCCCGTCAAGGTGAAAGAGTCCAAGAGACTTCAAGACAATCTGATTTCGGCACCCACTTTCCACTCACCGGTACTGCCGAACGGGCCAGTGAGGATGTACACAATCGACAAATCGAGTAAATTCTCACCAGCGGCTCAGAGCATCGAGTACAAACCACACCCTAAAGCCATCCAGATCGGCCCTCTACTGAACGTCATCGGAACCTCGGTGCCGATGCAGTCACCGATACTTCCGTTGGGACCGGTCAAGATGGCCAGGTACGAGCCCGCAGGCGCTGCACCTCCAAAGTACGAAGCACCCATACCATATCCCGAACAAGCTCCTCCTGCGGCTTTCGTTCAAGAAGCAGGACCGAAGTTCGAACCTCTGCGATTGAGTTCTGCGCAGCACATACCAACGCATCATCCAGTTCCAGTACATCACAAGGATCTGGCCACATCACAGCGGTTTGATCCTGCGAAGTTCAACATACTGTCCATGTACACATTGCTGCCAAACGGGCCGAAAATGTACGATGGACCGGTACACGCATACGTCAAACCACCACTAAGGGCAGCTCCACACAACAGAATCATTTACGAAGACGCTCCTCGAAAACCGAGAAGACGAGTGGTCGTTCGGAAGAAGAAACACGGAGCCGACGCCCTCCAAACCACCGACAACGGACTCGAATTGAGTCAAACTATCCACGATTCCTCCACTGTGTTCTATGTTCCTGCGGAGCATGCTCCTCCAGTGCGTCGCAGGTTGGCGAAGCCTATTTTCAAAAAGAAGCGCCAGCCTCTTCAGCATGGTGACGGATCTGCTTCTCAAGAACTCACTTCACCTTTGACCGGACACAAGGCCGTGGTTTACGATGACCCCGTCGGTGATCTCAAGCCAGTGCCTCTGTTCAAAGGATCTTCAGTCACGGGATTCCTCCCCCCTTCCGGAAAACTTTCCGGACCTTCGGAAGCCTACCGGCTCGTAAGGCCGACAGTCACAGGCTACCAAATCCCACAGCACGAGCAGTCGTCGTTGCAGCCGCTACAGGCTCCAACACCTGCTGTGATTCATCGGCCGACGCCTCAACACCAACCTCAACAACACGTACCGCCACAACATCCTCAACTGGTCCAAGGTCCTCCTCATCCTCAACACCCGCCTTCCCAACATGCGCCCCAACATCTGCAACCCATTCAAACGCCAGCTGTGATTCACAACCCGACACCCCAAATACAGGGGCCTCCTCCCCCCCAACCACATCCTGGACTTGAAGCACAGGGTTTCCAGAGACAACCCGTCCAGCAAGATCAGGTCCTGTACCAAGCACGTCTCGTGCAGCCCCCACCTCAGTATCAGCATGGCGTCGCCGCGAATCCTGGGGCTCCAGTGGAGTCGTTCAAGATTCCTTCTTACCCCAAGCTGACTGAGATCGAGAGGGCTGCGGCATTGAAGCTCGTGGATCATCAAATCCATGTCCCTCAATTGGGAAAGGAAGGCCCACAAGCGATCGAGCACCAGAGACAGCAAGCTGCCCAGCAGTTCCCCGGAGGCCTTCAGCAGATTCCTGCACCGAACCTGCAGTTCCAGAGACCTCCACCAGAATCGCTGCAACCCCGTCAGGCACTGCCTCCGAGGCAGTACCAGCCTCCACCGCCTGAACACCAGCAACAGCAGCAGGAACAGCAAACGTTGCACGACTATTACTCCAGGCAGACACCGACTTTCCTGCAGAATCAGGAAGCAATCGTCAACCGCTACACGAACGGAGCGTTGCGTCAACAACTGCCAACGTATGAGCAATACAAAACGACGGACGAGAGCTTCAAAGAAGCTGAAAGGAAGCCGGTTTTCAGAGAACCGCCTCCTCCAAGAACATTCCAGCCTCCGCCACAACCAGCCCCGACTTTCAGTCCTCCACCTCCGAGTCACCTGCAACAGCCTCCTTCTCATGTTAGGCCACAAGTGCAGTTCCAACCGCCACCTGCTGCGCGATCGCCTCAGCAAGTACCGGCAGGGCATCCTCAACAGCTGCCCGCACAGCTACAACAACATCCGAGTTTGTTACAATCGCCTCAACCACACGCTCAGCCTCAGCCGGTACGATTCGCGCCACCACAAACGATTCCCCAATCGATTCCACCCCAGTATCAGCAAGCTCCATACCAGATCGATGCACAAGGCCAACTGACCCCTCAGTACCAGCTGGCCCCTCCGCAAGGATCCCAACATGCGCCACCATCATCTCCTCTTCCCCAACACCTGCCTCCTCCCGGCCAGGTCCCTCAACACCTGCCTCCTCAAGGCCAGGTCCCTCAACACCTGCCCCCTCCAGGCCAGGTCCCTCAACACCTGCCACCGCAGCACCAAGCTGCTCTACAACATTTCGCCCCACCATCATCTACACTGAATGCTCCGCCTCAACAGCTACAACAACAACCACATGCTCAACAGCTGCAGTTCCAGACACAGCCCCACCCACAACATTTTCAAGCTCAACAGTTCCAGGCTCCACCACAACATCTGCAGTTGGCGCCTCAGCATCTTCAGCTACAACAGCAGGAGCAGCAGCAGCAGCATCATGCACCACCACATCCGAATCAACACCTGCAGCAAGGTCCCATTCAACTGCAGCCGCAACCGGGCTCCGGTCAGTCCCTGCAGCAGCTGCCGCTCCACCTGCAGGCCTCGGCTCAACCGAATTTCCAATTAGCTTCGGCTAGAGCAGCGGAACAGCAGCTGTTGCAGCAGAGACCAGAACTGCTGAGCTCAGGACCGCTGCAGTATCCGCTCTATCCGACGTCCCACCTACAGTCGTCGTCGTCGTCGCAGGAAGATTCGCAGTCTTTCGTTCAGCAGCAGTTGGGAGCTCAAGCATTCATTGCGGAGAGTCGACGACCGAAATCTTTAGCAGACCACTCGCCATTCGAATACATCAAAAAATCTTCGTGATGACCTGTAGCCGTTTGCCGTCGGGCGACGGGCTTTCAAGGTGCGAAGAGAATGGGCAAGCGAGCTAGCCAAACCATAGTTTAGCAAACATGTCGAACAAAAAGCCGAACGCAGCGTCATCTCTATTTATGATTGCCAAACTCAAACACAGACAGACACTTAGAGATAAACGTTACACAAACACATACGCAGACACAAACCACCGAACACAGACCAGGTCGCACGGACCATCTTGAGGCCATTCTTGGAGAAAAAAAAAAGTCGTGCTCACCGACAGGATTTCCTGTCTTCGAACCAAACGAGATCAGACGCTTCGAGCACAAGCCTGAGAGAGTTTTCGCCACCGCGTTGATTCGTCAGGCCACGATGCCCTAAGATTTTTGCTGCCATTGAACCGCGTTTCTCACAGGCTGCAAGCTGGAACCCATCAGAGCTGAAGTGAACGGGATGAAAAACGACGGGTCATCCAGAGCTATGGCGTTTGTATTGAGTGCCTCGATATGATGCATGAGAGGTTGAGAATCAAGGAACTGTTGAAAACTCCGATTACCGACTGTATGTACATACTACCACGTCTAACGCAGCGTTTTTTTCTTGTTATGCAAAACGCGAGACGCATGGATTGTTATGCAAACGATTTTGTTAGGGGTGAAATGCATATCCGAACAGTTCAATAAAAAAAATCTTGTTGCGCCGTTGTCAGCTAACCAGCCGATTTGTTCTCGGATTCTCATTCTTCGCTTTCTAGAAGATTCATTCGGTAATTACTCACCTTTGTTCCTTCCATTAATCATTGACTCCCGCGTTGCGGATTTCTCTCACTACAAACAGGTGATGATTGAGAGAAACCTTGGAGCGAACGATGTGAGAAATGTCTTCTTCTCCTTCTTATTTTGCGACGATAAATCTTCCTCTTTCTCGATTGGAGTGATGCGCACCGTTTTCGATTAAGACGCATGTACAGTGGCAACGTAGACTTCTGTTTTTAATCATGGATTAATTTCCCCATCACCGTTGCGATCAACAGAATTTCGTGAGCGTTTTTGCCCGTTACGATTTTGGGTCTTCTTCCTCCAGCCATAAATCTCGTAATTTGCTCCGGATCGGCACGGTGGTCGTTCCAAAAACGCTGAAATCATCGTTCATTCACCGTCCATGGTGCCGGTACAAAGGGAAAAAACCGCAATTACACTCGAATTCTCAACTTCGAAGCAAATAGCATCGAGGACAGCAATTTCGATCTCGCTACGGCGACGTCGCCCGGAGAAATCGTGATTTTCGTTCTCGTGAACTTTATACCAACTCATGGTGCAGTTGGAGCGATAACGGTGACGACTCGTGAAGGTGGCGTTGGGGAATCGTGTCTGCTCTATCAAGGAACACCGGTGTGGTCAGCGCTATAAAACAACGGACATTCGGCCGCCGCCGCCGCCGACGTACTTAGCACACAGACTTGAGCCTCGGGCGAATATTAAGGTCTTCCTGTGGGACAATATTGTATTGTGTGCTGCTGGCTAGCCGACCAGCACTCCGGCTGTCGGGATGGATGGATGGCCAGACAGACGGACGCGCGTATACCAGCGAAGTCGAGATGACCCTTGATCTCTGCAGACAGCTTGAAGGTCGTCTAAAGTTGTTCACGATCAAGTTACACTGCCATCAACACAGAATAACGCGACCAGTTCTTCTCAACACTGCGTGCCTCCGCGCCCGGTCAGACGGCCAATGTTAGAGCTCGTGGTCTAAACAAACCCCAGTCTGAGCGTTTGGTGATATGAAGTAGCAGCTTATCTAAAGTATGAAAACACGCGTCAATTGCTGGCTTGAACAATTGCTGGGACGGACAAAATTCAGGAAACACAACACATGTCTGCCTTTGTTTTGCGCGGGAGCTGTGAAATGCAACAGTATGCCACCGCCTAACGGTAACGATGGAGAGCTTCGTTCGAGGAAAACGGAATGACGAAACCATGAGAGATAAATTCATGAGCTTCTATTGCTCACACAAGAAGGAATCGATCCTCGGAACAGTAGTGGTTCAGGCGTTTTCTTCATCGTTCACGACTGGGTAGAGTTGACAACGTCGTTGTTGTCCAGTAGCTGGTTTAGCTGAATCTGATTGACTGAGTCTCGTGAGCGAGCTTCGTTCAGATCAGGCAAGCTGCCGACATGGGGAGACGCATTAGAAGCTCTTCTGCTCTTCTTCGGTGGTCCCAGAGCTGTTGTTTCTGCTTTCATCGTTTTTCACTTTTCCTCACAGAGGTTGTGGGGCGTGTCCGTGCCCTTCATATGAATTTCGTTTCGTCACCGCTTTTGACAACTCTGCCAAATGGATCACGCCGTTAGCCACAAGAGTTCTTTCAATAGCCTGAGTGACTGAGTTCTGCATCGCTCACTACGCCGCGCCGCATCTGCTGAAGGCCCCAGCCGGGGTGGCGAGTTAGCGAAGTCCCGATCAAAGCCGCCGGATTCGGCGTTTGTTTGATCGGGTCTCTGAATCAATCTCAGCCCTTTCCGGAAGTCTGCATGCGAGTCGGGCATGAGAGCCAATTATCCCCTCGAATGCTGCGAGATGTGCCGGCGTATTCTCCTAGGCGGCTGTGGTGATCCACATATCAAGCTGGTGCCGTCTCCTGCGTCTTCTATCTGCTACAATATTTTTAAAGGTCGAAATAGTGGCTCGGGCAGTTCCCCATCCAGCATCATATCGAGGATAAGGCGAAGGTCGCCAGAAACACAGCGTTCTTTGTTAATTTCTCGCGCAGAATAATGTTGCGTATTGTCACGCGCACCCAGGTCGCTGTGGCTATTTGTAACAAAGAGTTTCTCTAGTCGTCGTCGTCGTCGTCGGAATGGCTTTATTCGGAGGCGAACTACAAGCGCCAGGTACACTTCACAGAAAGCTCAGACTTCCCCACTTTCTCATTCACTCTGAATTCTTTTTTCTCCCTCATTCTACCACCATTATCTTCATCGCGCGGTCGTCGTTTGCCATCTGCACTTTCATCGGTGTTGTTGGAAGCTTGGCTTCATTCATCTGGTTCCGCTCGCTCACTTTCGACGGAGAATTCGCGATTTCACTCCGTTCAAACGCCATTAAAGTCGCGTGAAAATCTCTCCGACACGGGTCATACAGGAATGATCATTCAGGCGTGCGCGATTCAAAAACTGGCCAAGAGTCAGCCAGGATCGTTTTGGGAGCAAGACTCGTTTCCAAGCATTCGTTCCCGAAAGGAGCGAATCCTCTGTACTTCTAGTTTGCAGAACGTATCCTTACATTTACACAATTCGTGATAGGAACTGTTCCTGAGTAAATTGAGACAACCCGGACTCGTCTCGTTTCCGGAACAAACACGTTCCGGACGATTTCGTCGGCTCCGGCAGGTCGGTAAAGAACATCTGGCGCCAAAAGCATTTCCAGATTCCATGTCATAAGTGGGCACGACTGTCCGCAAGAGCTCGTTTCGGTGCCAGCGAGCCGCTAATGTTCCATGTCGAGCGAATCTCTAAGTTTGGCCGGAAAACTGTCGCACTCGGTCAACTTTTTCTGAACATTCAGCAGGAACGTGCACGGTGATTTCGAGCAGATTTCAATCCTCACGGAGCCATCGTAGAACGCGACTGAGGTACTTCTCGCCCACCTAGAGGCTCGTTGTCCGTTTTCGGAGCCGGGCCTGGTTCCGTTTCGAAAAGCGTTGAGTAATGTCCCGCGCGCAGTTCAAACTTGGCGACAATGTGCGAGTGTGCTCGGGCTCATTAGAAGGTCTGTCTGACGACAGGGGGGGAAAAAGACGAATTATTTTTAGAAAGTTTTTCAGATCTGAAAATATTCCCCGAACAGAACTGGGAAAGTTAGCAGCCGCGGCCTACGCGTCATCACGCTGACCTTTAGATGTCGGAGCTAGAGCCGCGTTGGAGACAATACTCGCAACATGTTGTCCGCTAATTTTTATGTCACAATTGTCACCACCGCGTCTCCGTCACGTTCAACAGCGCGTTCCTTGGTTCAGGGAGAAGGTACCCGAGCTGCTAACTCTTCATCCGACCCTTGACCGCTGACTGACGCCCCTGTGATCGTCCAGAATACGACAGCGACGTCGTCTGACATAATCAGTGAGCATCAGATGCTGATACGCATAACAGAATACATATATGTATTCTCACTCCGGTCGAATGACCAGCGTTAGCGAGCTCGACCCTGCTCCGTAATTTGATCCTGCAGCTTCAATTTCTGCGTAGATGCACCTGGCGAGGACTCAGCTGCATCTTGCCGTTCCCATTCGTTTTCCAGATCGGTGTTATGCACGTTCCGTTCATTCAATTGGTGCTTTGCGCATCGTTGATCCATCGAAGACCGCGCGATCGGTGTGTGTAATAGTCGGAATAGTTGCGACTCGGCCGTGGGCCGTACTTCGCCCAATTACGAGCGAGCCTGCGAGCGACGAATATGCATATCGTACGCTTTGCTATGAGGTCGAATGTTATGAAGGCCCTCAAGGGGCACGTCGCCGTCGCAGTCGTGGCATGGGGAAAAACTTGTTTAACTATTTTCTTACTCGACACCCATCATCTGCATCTGCGTGGTCAGTGGTCAGCCATCCATACCCGTAATGTATCCTTAGTGATTTCGCGCTCGTTTCCTGCATGCCATCACTCTTTCCGCGCCTCGGGTTTCTGGTCAGACTACTCGCGGGTGAGGAGTCTGTACAAAATCGATCACAGAAATGAAAATCTGGAAAATGACGCAGGATGTCGAAGATGTCACAAATTGTGATTGTCACTCATCCATCTATATATAGTAAATCATGCAGAGTTGCGACCCATCGTGCTACCTCAATCATGATTGGGTGGGAAAAGGAAAAGAAAAAGAGCAGAAATGAGACCACGCGTGTAGGGATGCGGAATGAAAGAAATAGTGTTTGCTGGGTCACTGACCGATGACACCTTCCACAGCCGGACGGTTCCGAAATTCAAGGGCACACTCGCCGTTTTGTTTTGAATGATGTCAAATGTTTCTTCGTCTCAACTCGTGGACGAGCACGATTTCAGCAACGTTGGAGAAATTTGTTCCTCACCCGCTTCCTGGGAACCTGATCTCGTGCTTCCTTTCCCGAATGGTCACGTTCGACAATGGTGGTCAACAGGATGAAACGAAACGGAAAAAGACTGCGGGTTGAAACAACTCAAATGAAATGAGACGTGTCAATCAACTTGACAACAAGCTATGTGAGTCGCGGGTCGTCCGACAGAACCGCGAAGAAGGCGGAGGAAAGCGATCATCGCCAGTTTTCTTTGGTTTCTATCCCAGTTGAAACCCCACCGCGAGCTTCCCCGCTTGCGCATGAATCATTCTTGAAGGGTAATCATCAGATTCGGCCATATTTTCGTTGATGCGCCAATGCGACCAAATTCCGACGATTGAGTTCCATCCCCGGCTTCGAACACTGATCGGAATTTCGTTTCGCTCCAGTCTGGTTCTTTTTTGATCGGACCGCTCTGAAATTCGCGGTCGATGAGCATGCGTGGTGCAACTGAAGACAACTTCGATTCCGTTGCGTAAATGAGTTCATCATGAGCGACGAGAACTCGTACTCTTTGGAAGTAACAAAGAGGCGACTCGCCCTGCCTCTGATGGTCGGAAAAGGTTTCACGTATTTCGGCACGAGGAGCGCCGCGACCATTGAAGATCATCGAGCGGATGAAAGGCAGGGTACGCATAGATGGCTCACGGGATGCAGACCTGATGTTCCGTTTCAAACGACCGGTGAACGGAAAACGTTCAGAAGTAACTAAAGTCCTCGCCGAACAAAAACTGGAATGGACTTGTTGAACACGCTTCTGGTGAATTACGTGAACCAAACGTCTGCGGGTCAGGAAGGGATGCAAACGGTCTAACAGAGCTGTTACATGAGGACAACGATCCACCGAGCTGGCGCGTTTAACCATCGGATGACAATTGAGCGCATGATGCTCATAAACACGACCTTGAGCAGGAATTTCAAACAAAGAATCTTTCATCGGCATCGTGAGCAGACCGACAGACAGACGACAGAAAACGTTCTAAATAGCCACCGGATGCGGAACACCGGCTCCACAATGGAACGAACATTAATGTTGCGAAGTACACAGCTCGTCCCGTGTGACAACTTTCTCCGTTTTCCGCCATTGTTGCCTAGCATACGATGTCCCGTACGATTAGGAAAACGTCATTCCAGTTCTCCTGCTGAGACCCTTGGGTTTTCAGTGCGCACAAACCGCATAGCTGGACTTCGCCCTTCAGGATCTCATCTCCCTACATGAGCACGGCGAATTTCGTTCATGAAGCCCGCCGAACATTGGAAAAAGCGCTAGATCAGGCCAGAGTTCGAGTGCCCGCCGTAAACTCATGAACCAACTTTGCCCCGCTCAACCGATCGAGAACGGTCTGCTCTCGCTGAAATCGTAAAATGCCGAAAGCAAATAACTTGTGAGTACGAGGCTTACAGAAGTGTACTGGAAGATATCTTCTGCTGGCACTGTAATTATCACGCATGACCGCGGAGACTCGCCGCCGAAGCTTTACCGGAACGTGAGTGAGATCGTTCGTCGCGATGCTCTCTGCCCACGCCTGACGTTGCATCATTCCGCACCGTTTAATACTTATTCTGTGAGCAGCAGCCGTGGACATACGCGTTTTGCATCTTAGAAACATCAGATAGCTAATAATTACACCATCAGCATAATTCTGCTCAGATGTCTGACGAGTTTGAGATCACTCCGGAGCAGGATCACTCCAGCGAGTTTACTGAAGCGGGATCGAATCCACTTGGACCTTTTTCGCTTTCAGTTTCCCAGCGACCTGGGACCGGTTGGGACGCAAGGTTCGAAACCTACCTCATTTTGCACCGAATTCAAACTTTGGTCATCCTTTTTCGGACATTTTCCGGTGTTCCCCATGGTGATTCTCGAATTTCGCAATTTTGATGACCAGGAAGTTCTCGAGGAGGTTTAAGGCATACGAAGAGTGCGAGACCTTCGGACCCACTTTCCGCCCAAAGGTGAATTACGGAGAAAAAAAACTCTGATGATCTGGTGATCTAAGGTCCATGGCTAACTTCTCAACTTCTGTTTATTTGTGTGAAATCAAATCATTCAATTTCCCGCAGTTCCTGTCAAGTTCCGCTGAAATAAGAGGTAATGACACTTTACTACTATAAATTCCGTTCATATATTCATTCATCTGAAGCTTCTGGAGCGTGCCGTCGCGGTTGCTTACGGCTTCGTGAACCATCTTATCACCTGAATCAAGTTTCAAGGTCAAACTAGACTTTTCCTCGCTGGCTGGCAATCAAACTCGACAGAAACGGCCTCAGGCATTCTATGCATCACAAATAGTGAGATCTGAGATTCAAAACCACAATCTCCGCGTTATCATGATAATTTCTGCCAGACGTCGCGGAATCTGAGCTCGGATAAAACTCTCGATCAAGTCGGGCCATGTGGACAGCGCTCCCAAGATAAGAAGAAATCAGATACTCGGACCAAAGAACCGATCTTCAACCAGAACGTGTCGGAACGAATCGTGAAAGCCGATGCCAACAGATAGCTACCGTTCCCGGTAACAGAACCTCGGAACCGTATCTTTGCGTGACTAATTTCGATTCGAACTCTCCCGTTGAATGAAATAGGAAAGGAAATGAGTGTCAACGCCTCTTCTGTTAGCGATCAAAAGCGGTCCCAGCCGAAGGAAAGCCTCTGAAGGTCGGGGTCGGGGCAAAAATTCACGAAGCCGCTGGGATGTATACTTCTTCACAACTTCTTAGATGTTGTGCATCATAAGAAGCTGAAGATGCGAAATGATATTCGCTGAAATCGTCATTCTCAGGAACCATAGTAGGAGCGTGAACCAAACAACCACGACCACGAGAGTAACGATGAGAACATCGGAAACGAAAGTGAGGATGGCCATCACAGGGCATCGTCTTCGTAGAAATCGAACTCGGAGTAATTCCCAGCTGGGCTTCGATGACGAAGAAAAGGCGGCGAATCTATCCTTGCCGCAGTGACAATTTGTTCCACTGCAGCCCCGTCCAGCTGAACTGGAAAGCGTTCAGCGTCTGTTTCTGCTGAAGTCAGCGGTCATTCATCGGAATCGGCCTTGGCCATTGTGTCAGAGATGAGATCTATCGGGCTCGATCCGGCGACGACGCCGCCACCACAGGCCACAGTCGTCCGACTGATCGGCGCACAAACTGCTGTCGCGCGCCGCCTTCCGGTCTTCAGTATGGGAGCGGCCCCCTCAGTAATCGACACCGAATCATTCGCCGGCCCTCCACAGACCCGCAAGCTCTCTTTCGTTGGTCTTTCGACCTTTGCTCAGCTTCGCGTTCTTCGTCCCGCCCTTTCGAGCCGACTTCAGTAACAGAAAACCTCACTCAATGGGATAAGTGTTTCCTGCACCACTCAACTACGTGAGTGAGGTGGCGAAGTGAGGTGAGCACAGCTGAGAAAAACAACATGATGCAGAGAAACTTTCTGGAAAGCTGCGAGGCTAGAAATGAAGACTTTTTCGCCGATAGTCCCCGCAACTCCCGGTCCGAGTTCTATTCAAAATGCATCGACGGAAGATGATTTGAGGTCGAGGGCAGAATCAAAATGCCTCACGTGCGAGAGCAAATCGGACGTACTCCGGAATCGTGACCAGGTCTAAAATTCGTTTTGTGGCAAGGGCTGAAGGAGATATCTGGGCGGCTTTACGTCCAGCTCTGCGGCTTCCGTTGGGGAAGCCAAGTCTCGACGTGTCCCGTAGCCTTCCGCTGTGACGGGAATGATCTCATATATCGAAGCTCATGGACGAATTCGACGTCACACAGCTCGATATCACGCACCGAAGAAGAAACTGAGCCGTGAATGCAGTGCATTCCAATTGATTTCCACTCATTTCTGGTCGACACTTTTGTACGTAGGTCCGTATTCAGCCGTTTGAGGGTGCATCGATGCTACCGACCAGTGGTAACCAATCCGGATTTTCCGAGGTCATCGATTGTTGAATCGACGTTGACGCCAACAACGCAGACGATGGCGTTATTAGCGTTCCTCCAGAATGACCTCTTCTTCATCGTGTAATAATAATACGAGTAGTAGCCGAACTGGCCGACTGGTTCGTTGCTTGCCAGGCTAGCTTATTGTCTCATCGATTTCTGGATTTGAAATCTTCGCCGAGGTCACATTCGCGCAACTTGATACCACTTCAGTGGTACTACTCTTCATCCTCGTCTCCTTCTCATTGCTTCGAATTTTCGTAGAAGCATTTACTGTGGTTTCTGAATCGCTGTGATTTTCTCCGGCAAGCCCGAGCGGGCACTGTCAATCTCGAGAAGACGAAATATGCTATTATACAGCATTCTTTTTCTTGGCGTCAATCCATCGCACCCGCGAGGCCTCCGAATTGTTTTGCCATCCTAATTACGACACATTATCCGTTCCATGAAATTCATCCAAAGCTGTTCGGCGGAATATCATGTTCATTGTGCATCAGCTACAGACGCGCTGGTACTGGCAGTGTCGAGCGACTGAATAACCGGATTCTCGTACCGTTGGAGACGCGAATATTGCGGAAACTGATCGAGTTCAGGACGTAGAGACGACAGGAACTCCGAGACTTGTCACAAACCTGATGAGCGACAAGGTCTTTCGGGTTCGGTTTCAGTGGAGATGGGCACAGATCCACTCACTTGGGCAGCTTCCAGACAATAATTTCTAATTTGAAATGTCTCCTCCTTCTCGAGATGACGCCCATGGGGCGATGATGAAGGAATTCGGAAAAATCGGAGAATTCGACACGCGATCGAAGAGAATAATAGACGGATCGATTGCCGGCAGTGTTTGCTTCTGTAGGCGGACGCCAGAATAATGAGGAAATTTCGAGCAATTCGGTACGGGTTGAAGTTGAATCGAATGTTACATTGTTACAGTACACAGTTATTGACCGAGTCACAGTCCGTCACTGGGGGCCAGCCAAGAGAAAATCGTTCCGATGTCGATTTGAAAATTCGAAGTTCCTCAAAATCCGGAACAAAAAGCAACTGTAGACCCAAAGAAGTAGGAATGACGAACCCGTATCGCGTAATTCGTACAAACAGTTCAGTTCCGTTACTGCTGACGCACTGCAGCTCACCGCAACATGAACGTTTGGAACAATAGAACCGGAATCGCTTCCTTTTTCCAAATATTGTCTATCCCATGCTCGGACCGGCTGGAGCACTCGAGACTACCCATGTTTCTCATCGTGGACCATTCATGGTTCACGAAGAAGGAATCCCACTCCTTCGGTCCAAGACGGGGACGCCGCGCCGTTCGTCCACCGGTGAACGCGAACGCCTGCCGAATCTAATTCGATCGAATTGTTGGAGGAAATCGGTTCACCCTCGGTTGATGTGAGCAGAGTCTTCGGAATCGGAAAGTTGCGTTTCCATAAGCTTCTGATGGTTGCCAGAAATACGTCGATTAGAACGTCATCACCCCAGCGAGTAGCTACGGAAGTAGTGCGCGATAACCAGGAAAATGCTGCTCGGAAACGACGACAGATCGCGTTCGACCGCTCGAATTCGAGGTGCAGGAAGCGTCGCTAGAGAAATCATTCTTCGCGAATCGCATGAATTGCACTCGGTAGCACTGAGCTCTAGAAGAAACGCCCAGAAGCTCCAGGAATCAGAATTTCTGCCTGGGCGATCCGTGCTGAGTGAAATTGAGATCAATCCATGTGCCGGAACCGTCAAGCGGGGAAGCACACCTGATTCCATCATACTGGAAGCGTTGGGAGTGCATTTCGAAGTTTCCCTATTGTGTAGAGTTCAAGCTCGCCTATCGCCCCGCTGAATCCATTGAAAATTGATCACAAGTTTCCATTCACGACAGGTCTTGTCTCAACCGATTCGAATAAAAACGTAATGGGATACGCGCTCATCTTGACCTTTGAGCGTACGGGTTTGATTCATTCTCATTTCCCCGGATAGGATGGTAATCAATTACTGGGATTTCAAAGCTAACAGAACCTTGACGAATCATTGAATAGATATCGTTCCAAATCAATCACATGATTCTGTTCTCTTTGAAACTCAGCTCCCTCCCTTCGTCATGACCGATGCAATTGAATTATTACTTGGAAATTCGATGCGCTCGGCGCCCCAACCATGGATGCAAACCTCGGATCAAGTTCAATCCGGCAATTTTTTCTCAACGCTGACAGATCAAGTCCATCAACTTGTCATGAATAACGATTGTAACCAATCCACGGGGACGGCTCCGCAACTCACATTTTCAGCCGAGGTAAGCCACGCAGTAAGACGTTTGCAGAATATCGGACGCCGACGAAGAGAGAAACGTGTTCTTTCTAATTCTCGATTTCCCAGCATATCAGTGATGTTCGAACTCCGAACTCTGTTCAGTGGTTACATTTGTCGATCCGTATGCTTGCCTCGTTTTCTTCTCAAATATCCGTTCGAGGCACATCTGGCCTCGCCGATCGCTTCTCGAGCTCGGTAATCCAATCGGATTGGTAACGGAGCGCGTATTGATTACATTCCTGCGTTCTCAACCCATGTAACATCCTATAAAAACTTCTTTCCCCGTACAGATTCCCCCCGCTCGAAATGTGTACTTTCCTTTCAATACGCGTGGTTTGCGCCAACAAAATAAAGCCACCGTTTTCAAACACCAAGAATATTTTTTCTTCCATGTAGATGATTCATTCCCTACGAAACAAATATTCATCAACCAATTCCAAAGTACTCCCGGGAGTCCAACATGCTCTTGTAGCAGGCTCTTGTAGCTCTTGTAGCCTCAGAATCACTGTCGAGGGAGCAGAAAGCCTGGAAGTATAGCCGTAAGTATCCCTCAGGCAGAAGTCGGACTCTGACCGAGATCTTCCTTAGTTTCCGAGCCATATACGGGCGGACGGATAAGCTCTCGTTCGAATGAGACCTACCCTCGAAATAATTAGTGTTCCCGTAGCATCGCAAATCCAGCGAACTTATGTTAGTTATAGGCTCTGAGACGTCGTCACACGCTTCTAGCAGCGGATTATCGTTATCTAGTGAATTCAGGACCCGTTGCATGCCAGATGACACGAATGTATACAACGGTGTATGTTCCGCCTGATCCTGTGGAAAGAGAACATCGATGAGTTCGCTTTGCAACAGTCACCTCTACGAAAGATTCTGTATAACATGATCCACAGCGTGAGGCACCAACACTCAGATCATCCATATCCAGCACCGGTCTCTGCCATGTCCGCAAAATGTCGCTGTAACTCTTCGGAGTGTATCGGCCTTTATCGTCGACAACAAAGTAATGATGCATATCTTTGTATTTGCCGAGTGAAGATTTGGTTTCGATGATCTTCTTCCAATTGACGCCTTCGAAGAACGGATGCGCCATAATTGCCGTCATCTGGTGGCCCGTCAGGCGATCTGGAGCGAAAAGTTTTGGCTAAACCAATGGCGTGTCTGGAATTTCACCCCGTCGACACGGCGAGAGTCGATTCCAACATGAAATCTCGTCCGAAGATGAAACTGACCTAAGGGACGCTTCTGCAGCAGCTTCTCAACGAGATCTCTCAGTTTGGGATCTAGAACGAACTCGAATGCGATACTTGTGCTTTTCGATACGATCTTCTTGGTGACCACCTTATCGTCCTTGCCATGGAAAGGAAGTTTTTGGGCACCGAACAGATAAGCTGTCACTCCTATTGACCACCTGAGGGACAAATGCATTGTCAGATCTACGTGAGAGCTTTCATGACCAACGGTCGTAGATGGACGACCAAATTCATGACTCAATGTGCAGCATGTGTGCTACTGACTCACCAGTCTATTGCACGTCCGTAAGATGTTCTTCTCAACACTTCCGGGGCTAGATAATGGAGAGTACCTGCTGATTGACCATCGTGGAACTCTGCGAACGTCTTCCGAATGAATGAACTTGTGACCCGCTCCAAGATATTAGCCGAGCACACTTTACAGGTGTCGAAATCAATCAGACGAATTCGACAGTTGGGCAACATCATTATATTTGAGGGCTGTAAATAGTTCGAGATCAAGCTCGCAAGCCATTCGCGTATCAGGAGTATTGAGGCTGGCCGGATGTTCGAAAACTCCCTCTCTTCTCGATGACTGATATGAATCAATATGTTGTTGTTTAGGAATCGGCACGGATCACCACCTCAAGAGAATCACACAATCGATCTCGAAGCCGGCTTCTAGGAGTGAGATACATTGATACGCGACGCGAAATGCAATGTCGATATCAGTGAATACTCCGGGAGGGTAGAAACAAGACGAGTAATAATTCTCTCCAAACCTTGACATCTCGGTGTATGAACCCAGTCATGTTAAGAAACTGAATCGCTGCGCAAACTTGCGCCAGAACGATCCGAGTTATTTGCAAGGGGAGGTAGCACTGCGTTTTGAAAATTCTGTGCAGGTCGACTCCCGGGATGTATTCCATCAGGCTCACAAACGCGTCGGTCGCCTAGGATGAATAAAGTCACATGTTACACGGGATCTCTATTTTGAAAGACCTGGTCGAGTGATGATCGCCTCAAAGAAGCCATGAGGATCGAGAACTCGAGACATATCCGAAGCCCATGAGCCGAGGAAGCGCTTGCCTGGAAGCTGGCGTGGTATTTCACTGAAAGTTGGCTCTTGGCGACACAAGCTACGAGTTTGTCCGCACATCGAGCTCGCTCTCTTCTTAATCGTTGATTAGACACGACCTTGCAGGTCATTACTAATTTGTTGCAGAAATTGACTTTATAAACCGCACCGAAGCCTCCTACTCCCAGCAAGCGGCATTTCGTTAGGTTTCCCAAAGAGGGCACCAGGACCGGTTTCGCCAGAGTGCGTGCCTTCTGTTCTTTCAATGTACGTGGTGCTGCGGGAATCGACTCACGAACCGCCTCCCAATTGGTGCACTGCACGCGTGTCAGTTTTTCCAAGGCCGCAGCGACGGGACTCAGTATCGAAAGCACGGTTCGGAAGTAGATCGACAGAACCTGCATAGAACGATGATTGATCTTAGTTAACCGTGTACCTCCTGTTGACGCTCCTGTAATGGCCATAGGGCTCAAAGTCGATAGAAGATATGGGGAAAGAAACTTCTTCATCTTCAGACCGAGGCTGATTCTTTGTTCTTCACCGCGATCCTGTCAAATAAACTCATCAGGTTGGCCATGTCTTCGCGGATGTCCAGGAAGGTCAACGCATCACTCCTCATTCTCCTTAGGAGACCGTCCGCTGCCAGACAGACCTGTTCGATTAGGTAATTCTCCAGAGGTGTCGCCCATAATCGGGGATAACGGCTGAACGAGTTCTCTTTGACGAACACTGTGAGGCCCTCAAGGGCTGTCTTTACCATTCTACCGGACCGGGAAACTTGTTAGGAACGCGTCATACGGGGAATGGTGATGGATCATGCGAGCATTTCCAGCAGGAATCATGAGGAAGTACGGAATGATTCAGTTTCGACAAGTGCGTTTGATAATTTTCCTCTTTTTTCAAGCTTGGTGTCGCCTTATTCCGGTGGCGTTTTTTGAATCACCCTTCAGTTCGAACTCTACAAATGCTAGCCGACCCATGAAAATTTGCGGTGATGAAGCAACGACCGATACGCTATCGTTTGAGAACTCACTTTCTGTTTTCGGATCGAGCTGATTTATAAGCCGAACGCATCAATGTTTTGAGTTTTCGCACTCTCTTCGCTGAAAAGGATGAAGAATACTTGATGAGATGGTAACAAACTCTCGTGATGATGGCGAATCCATTGCCGCACAACATTGCGCTCGCAGATCCGTTTGTGATACCTTTACTCGGCTGCGCTCACCATTGCGTGAACTGTCCAATTGTGTCCCCTCGAGCTCTATCGTATCGGCAGCAACTAGGCCCGGGCCGCGCCCATGCGGTGGGACCTCGTTGGGAGGTCCGGGCCGCATTTCGTTATTTTTGAAGAAGCGTGGAAGAAATCCGAGCCAGTAATATGATCTGGGAAGGAACACCTCAATCTCGTTCTCGATCCTCGTCATTTCGCGCCATACGTTCCTGCACTCGTTAGACTGCTGCGGTATTGAACCGTCCAATCCTCACCACTTGAAGATTGTTCCCACATTCTGATCGCGTTCAATCGTTTCGGTTCACGAGGGAACTGAGCGACTTGAATCTAGAAGAAGCTGTCGAAGGCGCGATCAGACTGAACGAAGAGGAGACCGGAGCACATTCAGGAGGTAGACATGGTATGCGTGCGGAGCTCCCGGTTTCCAAGATCTGATTCATTTTCAAATTATGATTATTCCTCAAACCCCGATCGCGCAGCCCGGGATCGCTTCCAGAGTCTTACTCCCGAGGCAACGCAGCGAGGGGGCTGCGCCTACCTGCACGCGCTCGTTCCAGGGGTCTGCAAGCCGAGAGTCGTTGAAGGAGCGGAAAATAGAGTTCCGATGGATTCAATCGGGCTGATCCCGTATGACATCGCGTTTGGCTACAGCTTTCCTGCACGTGGCCGAAGTTCCGGATCAGGGAGTGGATCGATCGGGCAAACCCTCGATGCAGCCTTTTGCAACTCTCGGGATGCGAGTTTATTCAGACCTCGTAATTCCTTTCTCGTTTAGAGAACATGTTCTACATAGGAATCCGATGACTGCATTCGAGCATTTCGCTGTGTCACAGTGGAGTCGAATGTCCGATGGGATGGAGGCGAATGAATCGTCGAAGTTTCCTCCCCTGGCTCCATCGTGGATTGAAGGATCGTATTCGAATATTGAGCCAGTCGAGAAGAGCATAGAGACACCTCGACGATGAAACGAAATCTTCTATCGTCAAGAATCAACGTTCTGATCGCGCTGCGATCTCTGAGGTGTATAGGTTCAGTACAGATTTGCCTTGCAGGAATTAGGAAGTTGGTGGATGAGTCTTTGACTTCATGTGGTGACGCGGAACCTGAGATAGGATTTTTGCGGAACGGGGCCGCGAAGCAAACGGATGGAGGCTCATTCGAAATCGAAGAACCTCGGTGTTCTGCGACAAGGAAGGACAGGATTGAGGAGCCCTCATTGTTGAACGATTTCTAGTGTTGACAAGCCCGTGTCTTCCACGCTTAGGTCTACGGCGGAGACCTGAGTAGTTTCCATTTACTTCATCACCAAGATGGAATACACGTTCAACGTACAGTAGTATACTTTTTGACTAAAAATAAACGGAAAATCTAAATGTCAGCAGGTCATTACCATGATGGGCTTCGATTTTTCTAGGGTGAGGAGAAGACCTAGAGCGCCAAGGGAGTGTTTTGAATCTCCGACCGTGATTCATGCCAGTGCTGCGGCATGGGCCACCCATCCCTCACGACGCCCGGTGGACGCATGATAAGAGTTGCATCACGGAATGGGATCCGTTGGCCCGGATGTCGACGGCTCACCGTCTAACATCCGACGGACGCAATTGACTGCATACTTGAAGAGGAATTTCTTCTTGAGACGAAGCGTCATATTCTCATACCTAGACTGACATCCTCGCCTAATGCTTAGAGACCTTGAGTGATCCTCAGCCAAAACGAGGCTGGGATGAAGTTCTCGTGTGCTGCATAGGGTTCACAGGTAATCCAGTAATGGGACTTCAAGGAGCGATTACCTTGTTGGCGAATGATAACCGAGGATTCTCTCCGCGCTGGTGGTGGCGCGCGGGCCTCATCCTTCTTGTCCCAGACAGGCACTACTCCGCCTTTGTGTCGAGCACGCTAGCATCGATAAATAGAACGGCTGAGCGGATTCGGCGCACCGCTGTCACTTTTTTCAGAACTCCCTTCAAGTTGTGCGGTTGGAGGGAAGGCTGAACGCAGAGAGTCTGAACGCAAATAAGATGGTGAGCTCCTGAATATTTTGGGTGATCATTCCTGAAGCGGCGTCTTCCTATATCCAGAATAGTTTCCGTCGTCGACTGTTTGGGTTGACGCAGAGAGTAGAGAAATCGAATTAATCTCTGAATACATAATCCACCTATGCAAGTACAGACCTGGGATACTGAGGAATGAATTTGGTGAATTCCAGATGAATTCGTCCGGTGCGGGACCAATGCCTCTGAGTTCAGCTTTGAGTAGCGCTCACCAGGCCGTAGTTAATGCAAGGCTCAATTCTCTCACTCAAGAACACAAATTTGCGAAAAAATGTAAACATCTCAAGAGGTAAGTTGCACGGAAGAATATGGGTTCCATGTTCGCCCGCCCGGTCCTCCCCCACAGACCCATGTACAGCGCTGATCGGCTGAGGTTGGAGTTTTCGATATGGATTCTCATTTTCGAGTCCAAATCTTCACTGACTCGTTTGTCTCGATATTTAGGATGATGAAGGACCTATTGTGGGAAAACTCGATTCTATTCAACCATCTACAGCGGGGGATAACGGAAACCAACATCTGCAACGAAGAACGTAGACGTTTGACGCGGAAACTCGTCGGGAAGATCAACAAACACATCATTCCTCTCCGAAAACCCTTACCCACCTGTATAACGATTTCCACCACCGGAAATCACAAAATTCAATTCCCTTCTGGCGCCGTCCGAGCCCTAACAGGTCTTCCTGAGCGTCCCAAAGAATCGATCCCGGTGTCGAACGCTCCCCAATCGAAAGGTCGGAAGAAAAATCATTCCGACAAGCGATACGTCCAACCGATCCCTCTCGACAATACGGGCAGACCGATCTTCCCCATCGAGCTGCCGGGAATCGAAGTTCACTGTCTCGGCGAAATCGACAACAAACGTCCGGCCTATCATACCGAAGAACTCCTGTATCCAGTTGGATTCTGTTCGTCGAGGGAGTTCGCGGCGTCCTCTGACCCGACTCAAACCACGCTGTACACATGCACGGTGAACGACAACGGGACCGAGCCCAAGGTAAGACCTCTGCAATTTCCGCGTCTTTTGAATGCAATCGAAGGACAAATTGATTCGCAGAGAATACCCATGCGACCGCAATTCTCGATCTATGTTTTCAACTCTGGTGATTACTCATCTACGTTTCCCTTCGCAGTTCGAAATGAGCGGTGAGGACACACTCACAGTTTTCAAAGGACGGAGTCCTGACGAATGCGTTGCTAGCCTGATAGCAGCCATCAATGAAAGTCTTCCGCCAGGACGACAGATGCCGTCGCTGCCTCCAAACAAGGGAGCGGAGTTCTTTGGACTCTCTATCCCAACAGTTCATCATCTCATACAGGTGGGTGTTCCGATCGATAGTTTGGTTCTAGGATGTAGCGTTTTCATCGACGAGGGAAACGTTGATGCATGTGAGAGCTTCTTCCAAACGTTTTTTTTTTCGATTCCGCAGGGTTGCTTGGGGACGCGGAGATGTTTGCGCTACAAACCGGTCCGATACGAAACGTCGCGGTTGCCTCCGCCAGCATCGGCCAGCACACTCCACGATATTCATTTGTCTTACTCGGCGTTCCACGAGAAATGTCTGAAGTGACTTGTCAAGGGAAGCGATTGCGTTCAGTGAACTGTTCCCTCTAGGACTTGAGGTCTTCGAATGTTCCTCGTCGTTCTCGATCTGAGATGAAAAATAGAACAATGTATTTATTGTGTATATATTTCGATTGAAGCAATGATTGGGCTTTTCCGGAGCGTGGTTGCAATCTCTAAGAGGATGATTCCAGTCACGAGGGAGCAGAGGATATTCAACGTTGCGAAAGCGTGATGAATAAATTAAATGTAATATGAAAGGGAACAGTATCCATGGTTCCGCGCCAAGATTGAATAGGCGTCCTAGCTTCTGCGCGGTCAGTGGTTGGGGCTACCATTCGCGACATAAGCAGTGCTTCCACAATTCACGTTTGCGAACAGGTAGTTAAGAGAATATTGACATGGTTACGAGCGAACTCCAACAGATCTAGTCCCGGCACGGAAGGGATAGCCCTCGCTGTATTCCGGGAGAGAGAGCATATCCAGCTTCTGATCCTTCTGGTGCATCCCGACGTAGCATTTCCTCCCGAAATCGAGTTCTGAGACATTCTGTATCTCTGTCTCTCATTCGAAAATTGACGCAGCGTACACAGGGCGCTACCGCTTCTATATGGCTTCATGGCTGTGACCTTTCAGACTCCGGAGGAGAAGCAGAAGATAATATTTTGCGGTGTATTCACGAATCCCAGAGAGTCACACCGGGGCGGGCGTTATTCTAGAGCCGCTGCGGGCGCCTTTTTATGGGGTACTCAGTAGAGGTTGACGTCCCTCAGCTGGCAATCGTGACGGCTGGGAATTGGGAAAAGTCGAGTGGGGGGCCCGGATTCCTGCCCATCCCCAAGCAGAGATCATCGTCATCGTGCTCCCATTATTCCCCGCTGCCGGAACTCATCGTTTTTCCTTCCCAAGCTTGGGCTTCCGTCGAGTGGGGATGGAGCAGATGAACATACGTTCGAAGGAACGTGTTACCTTCCGAACCATTCTACCATTCTACGGCAGTGTCGTTCTCCCGCCTCTTCACTAAAGCCCGTTTCAACCCTGCTCGGGTGCCGAGCGCGCCGTTAGATTCACGGCGTAGATTTTCTTCCGATCAACACAGGACCCCTTTGCCCTCGAATCCCGCCTGAGCAGTTGACGAAGAATTCAGAGAATTTCACAACGGACGCAGCAGATCTCGAAAGCCTCGCATCTCCGACACTCTACCACACCGCTCGGCCCCCGAGCGGCCGGATGAGTGACTGACAGGTCCGCCGAGCGGTAGAATCCAACCATTGCTCAATTACTCCATCCACACGGGAAGTCTTCCGGCAGAGCGTTTCATGTGAGGTGTCTCTGAGCGGTGGATTCTGTGTACCCGTGGGAAAATGAGCACACATTCTCCTCGACAACACTAACTACGCTGCTAGGGTGAGTTTGTGCTACATGTTGTACAGCTAATCTACCCCGATAACGATTTGACGGCCGCCGCCTTGCAGTGTTGCATCGGTGTGGAAAGACGCGTGGCTTCTCAGCGGTATCAGCACAGCTGACCTTATTATCGCAGTATCTCCCATGATCCGGCTGAATAGTCGGAGTTTTCATTTTACGAAACTTCGTTCCCGAGTCGAAAAGCACTTCGCGCCACCCATTCGTTTCCTCCGGAACCGTCTCACTGAGCGCGTTCGTAATCCTGGTAGTCATAGACAAACCCGGTCTCCGACAGTGAATTTCATCCGCGCTTTCGAATCTCTCTAGTTTCTGAGCTCTTATAATCTTTACTGGTGTCCGGAGGGGGTTCAAGATGCACCTATATTGAGCCGCGGGAGAATTCGATGAAGCAAATTCATGATGGCGACTGGGGGTGTAACCTGATTCGAGTAACACATCCGGCCGCGATTTCAAGCCTTCAGTCGTTTCTGCGGCGGATATTCTCAATCTTCTTCTCGACTCTTCCTAGAGTAGTCCTTATAGACAACCGATGATTGTCTTCGCTTTCGAGACGGAGAACGAACCGGGCGTTTTCCTCGTGTTCAGTCACTTCCTCCAGCTCGAAACCTATAGATACCGTTTTCCTATATTTCGACATTCATTGTCAGTCAGCTTTTTTTTGGCTCCAGACTGATGAGAGATAGAATTCTGGGCTGTTGGAGCAGCTGCGTGAAATTAGAACGTTGTGCGGATCAAAAATTCCCTCTGACTGCCTATCGTTGGATAAGCGGAAGATTTTGTCTAATAGACTCACATCAGAACAGATTTACAGCACGCCAAGACCGCTTTCGGATATGGGGGCAGCAGGTAATGAACCAACGACCTCAAACCAATCAGAAAACTTCTTTTTTTTGATGGGGAACAACGTCCGTTTATTGTAACATTGAGGACTCGAGGAGCGAGATATCTGTACCAAACTGAGAAGAACTGAATACAATGATCTAGTTTACGATAATCAACATCGATCGCTCTGGTTGCAACTTCGGGAAAACGATCCAAGTGTTTGAGACTCCGAAAATGAACGAAGCGCGTGATATTTCCGCTCCGCTGATGGATTGTCCTATAGATCCATCCAAAGCCTCTTACCAGGAAGCTGTCTAACCTTTTTGAGGAGGCGCACTCTGCGACACCTTCGTTTGCGGTCAGCATGTTCAGCATGCGGCAGCACCTTGACGGACGTTCGAGGAGGCTGCGCGGAGAATTATCCTCATCTGTGTAATCGACCCTCTGGCCTAAAACAACAGTGCGCTTCCAGGAAAGGATGGACCATCTCCTCCGAGATAGGGGGTCTTTGGTGGCTGCACTCGGCGCTGGGGTTGTCGTTGGCATCTCGGGAATCTACATGTACTACCGACTTAACAAGACCATGTCTCGAGAAATCGGTCATCTTGCGGGAACAATCGACAACCTCAAGCGGGAAATTGTGGATCTCCGCGTACGCGAAGAGCTCCTCGAGGCGGCTGCAAAGGACAAGCTCATCAAGAGGACGGTCAGACGAATTCCTCAATCCATGAGGTGAGTTCAAGCTTCCTTCTCGCCGTTCCGCCCTGCGTGGCCGATCACTGCTCCGAGCAAACTGGAAACCTTTTCGTTTTTCAGAGCTCGTCCTACGGTTGACGGCACGATGTCGTCCTCGACAGCAACGGATTACGTGACCGCCTCTGAAGCGACGTTGGTGAATGGCGTCTTGAGTGACGATGATGACGAGGAGTTCTTCGATTTTTCGGATGACGAAAGCAGCCTGAACAATGAAGAAGTCCTGGCATCATCATCACTCACGGGCGACAGATGGATCGAAGTTGTCGACGGTCGTCTGGACGACGCGCACTTCGACAAACAGGAGCTCTACGTTCAGATGAAAATAAAGAAAGGAGATTACGAGAAACATTCCGGGTACCTGTGGAGACTTGCCAAATCCGCGCATTTCGCTGGCATGGTCGTCCAGAGTGCTGGCGACATCGCCCGCAAACGGGAGCTGGCTTTCGAAGCTCACAAGTGAGTCCTCGCCTAATCGGAAAGAATCTCCAAAAGTGTGGCTGCAGACATGGACCATCAATCGAAGTCTGCTGAGCATGCTTCTTCATAGCTTTCACGGAAACTTGATTTCAGGTACGCTTCCGAAGCTCTGCAGCTCGCCCCCGAAGACCCCGAGTGTCACAAGTGGTACGCCATCGCAGTGGGCTCGTTGTCGGAGTTTGTTGGGACCCAACAAAAGATTCAGAACGGTTATGAGTTCAAGAAACACGTTGATAGTGCCATCAAGCTGAAACCTCACGATCCTACGCTGCATCACATGTTGGGGAGATGGTGTTACGAGGTGAGTCGAGCCAGCTGCTCCCGTGGTCTTTGAGCGGATCATCGAACTCTGTTAAATTATCCACTTCGGATCGTGCATTGAGCCTCGATTCCTTGCATCTGGTTCTTATTCTTGAAACGTCTCCAAACGCGGTTATGTGGAAGGAACTGAGATTTTTCTTCTCACTAGGTTGCCCAGCTATCATGGGTCGAACGAAAACTGGCATCAACTCTGTACGCTACACCCCCGCAAGCGTCCCTTCATGAAGCTCGTGCTCATCTTTTCGAGGCAGACAGACTGAAGCCGAACTGGAAAGAAAACATGCTGTATATCGCAAAGACATTCATTGGTGAGTTTCTCTCTGTGTTCCGTCGAGTCTCGTCCGATTCTCCCATCCGGCGTCTAGATCGACCCGTTCCGCTGGGAACTGCCTGAGGGGTTGGGTTCGGGTTGCACGAAGAGCTCAAAATGAATGTTTTGCAGGTGAAACCAACTATGCCCCTGCGATATCGTGGATCGATCGTGCTGTAGCTGTCAAGGCCGAGACCGAAAGTGACCGAGTCGCTCAAAAACAGTTGGAAACTCTACAACAGAACTACGCCAAGTATCGCGAATAACGCATTCTATCTCGATGCTGGCTGAATTCGCACGCTAGATATGAGAGTGCGCGACCCGTGTATATGTGACTCGTTTGACCCGACCGCTTAGAGTACTGAAGTGGATCACGGCGGACATTTGTCAAATCGCTCGAGCGAACCCGCGCATCGAGGGAATCGTGCGCATTGGAAAGTTGTGATATTTGTAAGGCCCGAGTGTGATGCTTCGTGAAGACCAACGACTCGCCGAATCGCGAAGTAGAGACTTCGCACCAGGATTCCTCAAGTTTTTCGTTCACTCGTGAAATGCAATACGCGCGGAGTGAACCCCGAATTATCGAATCTTTCTGATGCACGTCGATTGTACAACTCTCAGTCTGACTTTCACACAACAGGTCGTTCATGTAAATTTTTTGAGCTGGGAATCTCTTTGAAACGCGGGATCATACGAACCAACCGGGGCTGTGTCGGGGAGCGAATGTGGTAATCGACCAATAGTGTCCAAACTAGTGGAAGGAGCGGCACAGGTTCCGGTCATATATACCTGATGCAATATCTACATACAAATATGTTAGATCGAACTCGAGGAGAACAACACTGTGAAACATTTATCGTCTCCTGTCCAAAATCGACAGGCGTTCTCGAGGAAAATAAACTTAGCGATTAATGGATTGGATCAATTGTGCTCTGAATTCTTCCTCAACAGCCCCCAGCAGTTATCCCTTTGAGCCACAGGTTCAGAAGATGACGCGAAGTATGCTTTACCGTGATGCGGGACAGCCGATGTTATTGTATCTACACGGAGTAATTTATTTCAAAGTTTGTCATCGAAACAATTCAATCCTCTGACTGACTCTGCTGACTCCTTACGCTGTCATCTGATGAGCTTCACTCTCGTTTGATGCTGATTGTAGCGTGCATTTGCTCAGGACATCGCCAATCATGGTCTGTGAACTGCAGTCAGTGATTCTGACGGAGACGTATTCTCCGGGATGAATGGCTTCGCCACCAACTTCATTCGCGATTATCACTTTTGTGTTCCCTGTGGAATCGTCAAGCGTTGAAGAATACTTTCGGTACCCGAAACACCGCGGAACAGATGCGCGCCCATTGTGTCCTCCAAGATGAGGATGATCGTCTCTAGATCATGAATACAAACATAGTTTCTCCTAAGAGGGCGAACTTCATCTCACCTTCGTTTCTCCCGAAAAGCTGCTCCATCGACCTCTTACTATGCCCTTCGACGAGCACCGTTTGAACCTCACCAATTTGCCTACGGAAAATGAGAAAGCGTTCGAGCATCTTGTAAAAACCGAATCCAGCAGAGGGGTTGCTGAGAAGACAGCAAAGTCTCTTCCGAACTGAGGCGCCCGCTTACTTTTCAAACTTGGCTTTCGCTTGTCTTCTGAAGACCTCAAGGATCTCGTTCGCCCGCCTCTTCTTGTCTTCCAGTGGAACAGTGTCCTCTAGCCGTCGATGTGCTCTCGTTTTCTCCCGGAGACTGTACGGGAAGGCGTAACAGAACGAATATTTCACCTGCAAGCGGGATAACGTTTCATGTTGAGAGACTGCCATAACTTGCGTCACAATCGACATCACGTATGATCGAGGTCTTTACCACCGCGTAGTTCCCGAACGCACCTGATCAACCAGAGAGAGAGTCATCTGATGTTCTTCTTCGGTCTCGCCGCAGAAACCACTGATGAAATCCGAGGTGAGGGATACTCTGGGCATGAAGTCGTTTATTGTGTCAACAAGAGCCAGATAATCCTCACGGGTGTACCCTCTCCCCATCAAATCCAATATCCGCGAGCTCCCGCTCTGTGCTGGCAGGTGTATATGATTACAGATGTTGTTGTGCGAAGTTATGACCTGCAAAACCTGGATGAAAAACATCTGGATTTAGACTTCCTGAAGCAGAATTTCCAGAGGACATTCTTCCATCAGATCCGAATCCTCATCGGAATCATTGGGGGTAATGCTAGGTCCAACATCCGTTATCGATCCATATTGCCATATATCCGTATTGGTGGAGGAAGTCGAACCTCGTTGGGGAAATCCTTCGGATGCGGAGATGTGAAACGGATCCTCATTTCAGGATCGACTCCTGCGACCTGATGGAGGAGATCCGCAAAGCCCAATCCTCCTTGCGGAACTTTGCACTTTGCTCTGAAACCTTTGGCGAGACCGACATCTGGAAAAACTCTCATATTATAAGTGTGTTCTCGAAGGTTCTCAGAACAATTGAAGAGAGAACTCTAGAAAAAGGTTGACTTGAGCGCTGATCTCCTACCCGTGAAACGAATGAAGGGATGGGATTCCTCCGACATGTCTCGGTAGCTGTTGACATTCTGACCGAGCAGTGTCACCTCTTTAACGCCATTGTCCGACAAATGTCTCACTTCGTCCAGAATCGAGGCCATTGGGCGCGACCGCTCCCGTCCTGGGATAGAAAGATCATAGATCAAGTCTCGTGAAGGAAATTATTGGGTATCATAAGGGACATGATTCCCTCTTCCCATGGCTCTTAGGCGTTACCTCTCGTGAACGGCACGATGCAGTAGGTGCACATGTTGTTGCATCCGCGCATGATCGAGACGAACGCAGTTTTCTTCTTCTCGTCAAGCCTCACGGGAGTAACATTGGCGTAGGTTTCGTCTAGCGACAACTGGACGTTGACTCCGGTTTGGCCTCCTGTCGCGGTCTCGAGGAGTCGGGGGAGATCTCTGTAGCTGTCGGGGCCGGCGACAACGTCCACTGACTTTTCCTTCTCTAACAACTGGGTTTTCAGTCGCTCGGCCATGCATCCTAGCACCCCTACTTGAAGATCACGGCGCTGCTTTATTCTTCGAAGGTCTTGGAGCCTCCGCCAGATTTTCTGCTCTGCGCCTTCACGTATTGAGCACGTCATGATGAGAACAACGTTAGCATCGAGATGATTGAGTACGCGTTCGTACCCTTTTTTGTTTAGAATCGACCAAACAATCTCAGTGTCACTAACGTTCATCTGACAACCATACACCTACAAAAGAGTCAGAATCAAAAAGAGAGTGATCAGAAACTTGAAGTCATCCAGGATACCTAGTGGCACATAGGACATCTACTAGTACTACCACCACTGATTGGAATGATCCACAAGTGACCTTCTGTAAACTTTTCGTCAAACACTGTACCTCGAAGAATACTTTCTTGTTTTGGGTATCTCTGTGATCCAAGTATGGAACTCCTGTGGGTTCGTAGTCATTTTGTGGGGCTGCAGAGTTCGCTATGAAACTCTCGAGAGGGGGACCTTCAGCGAGTTTTCTACTCCACGAGCTGCAGCTTCGAGACAGAGGTTCGAAAAAGCGCAGGATACGAGACATCTTTCGATGATCCCAGATCCCTGAGAGCACTTTTCCGAAGGATCAGCTGTGATGGTTCCTGATAGAACACTCTAAACGGTACTCCCTCGCTTTTCCATTTCGCGCACCCCGTCGTATATGTTCTGTTGACACCGACTGTTTTGTTGACGCGTTCAACCAATCGCGATAGTGGAGTGCCGAGCAGACGACCGGCTCAAATGATATGGCGGGTGACATCGCGGCGGGCACCTGAACGCTCTTCCGAGTCGTTCTCTGGCGTTGAGCTCTCATTCAGGGATTTGAGGCCTATTTCATAACGCGTTCTATTCCGGAGAAGGTTCCGCCTGTCCACTGCTGATCCTGAGAAATCGGATGTGGATCGATGGGGATACCAACGACCTTCGATACTCCTGAGACGATTCCTGTCACTTATATTTATTCAAAGCTGTTCGCTCTCCAATATTCCCAACAGGGATTCCTGATGCCGTCACTTGAGCGATCGGCGATTTTCCTGCTGGGTCCGCTCAGTGGCAGCATATCATAGTACCAAAGAACTCGGATCGATTCCAGACGGCCCGCGATACGGAAATCGACGTCGCAGTGCAATGAAGGTCTCTCGGACGCGCTATCGACGTTGAATGAGCTGGACAAATTTCAGGAGGGCATTTTAAATGCTGCACCGTGGCTTTGCTACCATCGCATCGCTCACGCTGCACTGGAACGCCTCCCCGAACATTTTGATATTAGCGAGCCCCCGGTTTACCCTGTGATAAAACGGCGGATGCAATCCATACTGAGCATCGCTCTTCACCGCCGTCGTTGCGTAGCATTGAATGTACGCGTTGGCTACGAAAAACAACTGTTTTGTGTCTAGTTTGTGAACTTTGAGAGTGGTTGGCTTCCGCTTTTCCAGAAGGTACTTCAGAGTCTCGATCGCGATACGGTATCCGAGATGATCAGCCATCGCCTCGCCCAGAACTTGGTATCCGGACCGAACATTTGGGATCGTGAACTGATCCGCGAAGCACTTCTGAGCCTCCTGAAACGAAGAAAAGCTTCTTCGTTCGGATTGAATCGAGGTTTCCAAGCACAGATGATGCAATAGTAAGAGGTATTCCAAGTGAGTACGCACGGCGTATTTCTTGCGGAAACTTGTGGCGTTGGGTGGAGGGACACTCTCTGGCACTTCAAGAATATATTTATCGAAAGCATGGCTGATCTCATGGGCTGTGATCCACCCGAGGGCTGCCACACTATGCCAGAAGGGTCCCGTCTCGACCAGGTATGGGAATTCCATCATGTAGCCCGGCAGGTAAACGTCATCATAGATCGCAGAGTAGAATATATGAGTGTACTGTTGAGAGAGTCGTGATGAGAACAGAATGAAGGATTCCAACCTGGGGTCGGCAGATTCAGAATGCTCGCTGCTTTTAGTGTTTGCATGACAAACCTCCAGCGTTGGTTCGTTCCGATGTTGGGCTTGCCCGAACGCAACAAGGGCTTTGGCTTGCCGAGCTCTCTTCACGGCAGCCATGTTGCCCAGAAAGTCGTCTTTCGACATTGGCACCCGGTACTCAACGGTTTCGTACCGTTCTAGAAATCTCGGGAACGCGATCCTGTCTCGCAGCAAAACGAGTCTTGTTAGAACTGCGACTGTGGTCCTGTCGTCCGCCTGAATTCTCATCGTCAGTTCCTGACAAAGTTGAACAGCGCAACATGATCCAGAGGGCAGCTGCGGGACCTATCTACGCGAAACGGAGTGAAATTCTCTTGTCGATGAGAAACTCGTTTGGTTTACCTCAGCGAGCACACATTTGAGGAGGCTGAAGAGGTAACGGACCGTGTATGCACTGTAGCCTGTGTGGAGCGCTCTAGAAACGATAGCCACAGAGGTCCACTTCATTTCCTCAATCGTCTAGAAGAAGAAAATGAGATACGAAACTTGGTATTTGCCTTCTTGGATTGTATTGGCTCTGCAAGCAATCAAGTTCACCTTCTTGGCACAGCGGTGTTCTACTTTTTTGTGGAGGTCCCAACATGTCGGCATGAAACTGCAGAAACTACGATGAGAAATCTCTCCGGTCAGCTCTCCGAACTGCTTTATGAGTAGATCGACAGAGATAAAGTCTTTGAACATTGTGGTGAGCTCTGGGTCGGTGGTCGTCTTGGACATGAAGTCGAAGTAAGCGGCGTCCATGACCAAACGGTGGTGCCTCTTCACAAATGCCAAACCTCCCATGTGATTGTTTAGGTGTTTCAGCCACGGAAACTTGGTTACTTTCGCCCACTCGCTCAAGGGGTTGTCGTAATTGAAAACCTTGTTGTTGAACAGAGTTCTTATGGCTTTCTTGATAGTGAAGTAATGACGTCCTATCCTCATCAGGTCCACGGCTTCGAGCGTGATTTTCAATGCGTTGAACATGGAGCCGAGCAGATTGACAATGAGAATGTCGTTCTTGTCGTCATTGACCATGTACTCCAGCAACTGGATTTTCCAATAGGAGCTCATATCGGGGTAGTCAAACGATTTCGGATCGTTCGGAGAAGGCGGGAGGCTTCTTGTAACCGTGATCGTGTCGTGATCGGCTATCACCGTGAATATCGGACTGATGCCATAGCGGAGTGACAGTGACAAGAGCACTGAGAAAGCAGTCGTCGTGCTATTTGCTGCTTCCTCATCGAAAAACTCCAGTCCGACGTCGTGGAACAATTTCCGCAATGAAGTCAAATACATGTCCAGGTTAGGTGTCCTCTGAGATCGTATGCAGCTCGAGTAGAACTTTGAAGCTCGAATCTCAGATTCACGAAGACTTGAGATTTCCGAATCGTTAGAGAGGAGATGAAGGAACTTCTGTAATCTCTCACTGAGAACGATCTCGATCACTTCCGCGAGCCGTTCCTGAGTGGATATGCGCACGTTGCGGTAGCTCTCGGTGCCCTTGAACATGGGATGGGCTTTGATCCAGTTCACACACACGTACGAGAAAAAATCATCGCATGGATTTATCGACGTATTCACTGCCATTTCAAAGGCGTCGGCCATGGCCTTACAGCTTCCCAACATACACTGCTCTTGCGCTTGACATAATACGACACAGGCGAGTAGAAAATTTCCGACCAGTTCGCGTGATGAACCAAAGGGAATCATAAACAAAGGCAGCTCCGCAATGCGTTACACAGTACATTGAACGGAGGATAGATTGATCAGCGACAGAATAAGATAACGAAGATTCCCAGCGAAGGTTTCGGAAAACTGTTTCCCGCGGAAATCCTAAGAATACTGCGGTTGGCATGGAACTCATTTCAAAAGCTGATACGAGGACAACGGTACACTAAGGCGCTCGTAGGCGAGAGTCACATACCGACGTGGTGGCCGAGCGGTCTAAGCAGCGTGCATTCGCGTGCACGTTTGCATAGCCGTGGCTGACGCCATCACGATCGGGAGGATGTGAGATCGAATCCAGCTTCGGGCAACTTCTTCACGAGAAGTCCAAAAAAGAGCTGCACCCCTCTGACCCTGTTGAAATGCAGATCTTCGGCACGGGGCCCTGAAGTAATGACTTAGCTGTCGGCCGGAGCCCCCACATACTTGCTTCCAACGCGACAAGCGTTCCAGATCAGCGCGGGATATTACACGGAATTCGCGGGCCTTGCCGAAAGCACTTGGGAAAGCTCGATCTACCATGTATCCGTTTCCTCTTTTGTATTCCCAAGCTGACCCATAAAGCTTCCGACTGAAGAGACTGTCGTGGTGATCACGCAAATCAGCGCGCGTCTCATGCGACCCATCGGCAATGTCTCCTCACGGGGAGCCTTGGCCTGGAACCGTGCGCTAAACCTCTAGCGGGCCGCCGCGTTGCACCTGAGGAACACTCCTGACCAACGTACGAAAAGATCTCGGATCGGGGTCTGAAAGAAAGACTACGGGCACCATTGGGGCCATGCGGGCCTGATTCTAGATCACACGGTCTTGGGGATGCAACTTGGAGTCGAATGCTCCAAGCGGGATCAGCGCGTACAGTTCCTAAGAGTACAGAGAAGCTTAAGAACAACGGATTTTTGGTTCCGGTGTAGTACATCCGCGCCGGTCCAGCTGTATCCCAGCGAACTGACTCGACCACATCGAGTCAGTCGGTCGATCCCCACCGGAATTGCAGCTTCACGAAGTCCACGTCCAATACAGGTCCTCGGGGAGGCGGACGCCGAAGGTGGGCATACTTGTCATGACCTCGAATCTTGGTTAAGAAAGCCGAAAGCTGGTACCCATCAGGTTGGGCGTCCTTGAAAGGTCCAGGACAGAGACGGCAATCTCAACGTCTATCGTTCGGCATCCTAATGGCTCACATCGTCGATGGCATTGACTGTTCGTTGAAACGGGGCTTAGCCCCCGAATTTATGTGGCATCGAAAGTGGATCATCGGAACACGAAGAGTCGGCAATGCACGAGGAAACCTCTAGCTGCGATCTGACAGCGCTCCCTTTCGAAACGGCATTTTTTTAAAAAGGAAACACGGAGTAGCAAAGAAATTGTCGGCAGCTATTCGAGTTGAGTTTACGATTTCGTTCTCTCGGATTTCAGCGTTTTCTTGACTATACATTCTCCAGCGGAGCGTCAACAGCGATCCACATATGAAGACAGCGGAGTGGTGGCAGAGCCACGCGGTTGACTGCAGGAACTTGGAATCCGAGCACTGGGTCTGATTCCGGAAGTCCACTGCTTGCGACTCGCTTCAACGATGGTCCTGACACCTTCCATGTCTTCGGGAACCGAAATCGAACTGAACTCCTCAAGTCAACACTAACTGACCCTCGCCAGACCACCGCCCTGATATCGATGAGTCTGGACAGTGCCGAGGGTAGGCGCGCAACGATTACCTAATAGCAAAAACGAGGGTATTGAAATTCTTGCCACGGAGATCCGAGCCTTCGATCACGCCGCGTCTCCCTAAGAGACTCCAGCCGAACCCTCATCCGGAACCTCAAACGTCGACAGATTTCATGGTTTCTGATTACCAAGAAGGACTGTCAAGATCAGGTTGCAGTCGGCTGACGAAACTTTCTGCCGGCCACGTTATCTCTGTCACTCAGAACTTTGAATTTCGATCCTTCCGCCGATTTACCAGGAAGAACACCGCTTTCCATGATCGCTTCTCTTTCTCTGTATGCTCAGGACCAAATCGAGTCCTCGAGATCAATCGAAAGCGATATCACAAATGATGACAGTAACGACCGGGGCAACACAACACAGCCTGAAACTGTGGTTGGGCCCTCACTGTCTCAGAGCCTACGAACTTCCATCTCCCGAAAGAGTGTTCCCTTTCCCTGCGATCGGTCGGTCTGCAAGCCTCCCGGCTCCGGTAGTGAGTGTGGCTGTAAACTCGCCGTGTACAGAATAGTGACCTTGAAAGCGGGTCAATGGCCTTGACTTATCTTCTCTTTGAGACTGTCGGCTTAACATGCTCGACATCTGGCATGACAATCCACCTCACCGCCACTGAGGTGACAGTTACCTCGCGAGAATGGAGCGAAAATTTTGAGTGAAGAGTCGCATCGATTAGCGGCATCAATGCGGGCCAGCAGGCCAGCAAGCCTGGCCGACAATCCCGTTTGGTTCGATGTAATATCGTAACTTGCACGAGCCGTATCTCCGAAGAGCTCATTCCAGCAAATAGAATTTCGATGGTATATTTGCGGTGACCATTGACAAGAAGTTTCAGTTGGAACGGTAGTCACGACTAATGATCGACTCCGGCTGTTCACAGGAACCACCCGACCAACATCAGTTGGCGGAGTTGGTAGTTAAGGCAGGGGCCTCCTGCCGGCGCACAACTGCTTGAGCGTGGAAGAATATGCCCGGAGCGACCCGCCGCCTTTGAAAATCCGTCAAAAACTGGAAGAATATCTCCGGGCCGAGAAAATCTGCCGCGGATGGAATTTCTGTATCTAAACTATTTCAGCCTGCGGTGAATCCGTTTTCAAATCCGCCCGCCAGGAGCCTCGCCTCGAGCTGGGCGCCTAAGGGAAGCACCGCCCGAAATCGGCGCCGCTAAAGACCTCCCGGTAATCGCCTAACAACCCAAACAACATTTGAGAGCCACTCTGCAAACCGTACGGCAAGCTGAATTTGTGAATTTGGCCGAGTTGAGCGTCACCGAAGTGTGATGTGTGTGCGTCGTGAGTGAGAACGCTGCAGCTCGGTTCGTGCCGTGTTGAGTGTCAAGCTTAAGTGTTGAATGGGAGGATGATGGCCAGGCTTGTTCATCATTGACCAGAAGACTGTTGACTGTTAGCTGGCGTTACAGCGTTTGGCTGGCTCTCCTGCGAAGATCCGGACACAGTTTTTTGCATGGAGAAGCTCCACCCGGAGGCCACTGAGGCCTCGCAGTTCCTCAACTCACTGCACGACTTCCATCGGCAGCGCGGGTAAGTTAGCGGGGTCGAGTTCGCCAGCCTCCAGCCGTACGAGAGTCAGCGGGGCCGCGTAGACTCAAACCGTCTTCAAACTGAAGCGATTCGGCAGGTTTTCATCAAAGTCCGATCCGTTGAAGTAATCAAAGAGTGTTGTTTTAGAACGGACTTCAAATTCGCGCCGACTATTTGCGGACAAGAACTCGATCTGCACACACTTTACAAATCCGTCACTGCAGTTGGAGGTGCAAGCAAGGTTAGTATCGATAGTTTGTAATTTTTGCGAGTTTGGCTGTGTATTCTCGGTGGAAGAGTTCTCCCGGAGCTTGTGTAAAAACAAACGGGATCATGAGAGGAAACCCGATCGAAATCCGTGCAGGAAGCGCGAAACGGCGACAGAAATTGCATCCAAGTCTCAAAGTGGCGCTCGGATGTTCCCGGCTAAGAGGGGTTGCCGCAAGTATCCGCGGCGGCCTTAGATAGGGGTGTCTCGGTGGCGCCTTCAAGGGCCTTCGGTGCACGGGTTTCGGATGTCCTGCCGGACCGTTTTCGACCGTATTGGATGTGATTTCCCTGTGTTTCTTCCATTTAGTTAGCTAAGCCTAACGTAGAGTGTTGTCGTAAGCTCAAGCCAGTCGTGTTCGCCAGTGCCGGTGATCAAATAGATGCACACCCGGAATGAAGTCACCGGCCTCTGTGGAGTCGATAGTTTCCCATTTTTTAAAAACATATTGTTTGACGAAGTCATGTGTTCAGCGAAAAATCGTTGTTTAGCAAGGGATTCCCCTCGAAAACAGCCGTATTCAGTTGTGGGCGAAAGCCAGAACACTGTTTCGAGCCGTCGGGCGGTCGGTTTTCTCCATCTGATCGTGGAAACTATTTGCTGGTCGAGGGTTTCTGGTCGTCTCGTAAACTGGAGCTGCCGTGATCAACGTTCCAGTAACTATTACAATCATGTATTCCAAATCAATCCGAGTTCAGATTGGCTTCCCTGCGGTAAAGATGAGCAGAGGCAGACGTTCGAGGTGCGGGCCGAAACACCTGGCCGTCACTTTTGTTGTTAAACCGGTCGCCGTTGTCTGTGCGCTCGCGTGAGTCGAATATTGCTGCTCTCACTGCTGTAAGAGTTGGGATACTTCCAAGCGCGCCAAAACTTCTTTGCGCTAAGCTATTGACAGTGTCGCGCGGTCAACACTGGAACGATTTGCCCGTACACCACGCAGAAATTGGAGCTCCTCCGCAAGCGCCTTTATGGTCCCGTATGACGGCCGCTTTCAACAATCGATGCGCGGGTTATTATGGCTCCCGACGGAGAGAATATTTCGTGGAGTATTCGATGGTGTCGGAACTCTTTGTGAATCAGTGAATTCACTAGGGAAGCTTTTCGTGCTTCCGTTTACACTTACTTGGAGGTTTCAAATTCTCCACTCTGGGAATGGGCGATCTCGTCTCGGATTCGTCTGACTGTCTCGAGACGGCGCGATTTCAGTTTTCGAGCCTTTCCTGAAATATTTCGTTCCTTTCTGAATTACTTGGTCTTCATTTGGAAGTCGTTGAACATGGTGCGTAAGCTCCAAAGCGTCTCCGGAAGTTTTCGACGCGTCTCGACGATCCTTGATTTGGGTCCATGAACCTTCTCTCTAGTTTTGACCGCGAAGAGTTTGTGAGAGTTGTAGAACAGCGGTTATCGGTATATTTTCTTGGGACAAATCTGATGAAGCTCACTTTCCGCCAGTATCGTGCATCCGGATTTCTCGCCGGTCGGTGCGACGACGTGGAAAAGTTTTTGTTCCGTTAGACCCGCGAACCGTTGTGTAACAAAGCTTCATGTTTGTCAGCGAACTGCTGCCTTTGTATGTGACTGTACGTAGGAGAAAAATTTGGAGAAGATCGAGGTCAGACGGACGTTATATCTCGGAATCACGCGAATACCGCTTCCCGTGCCATGCATTCGTGAACGACCGCGGCTTTTGACAGCTTCGGAGGCTGAGCTCTCCGGGAATCCTCCACTTGGCCTGAGTTCCCCGGTGATAGCCGGTTTGTCTTCAGTTGAGCGCGACCACACCAGAGAAAAACCCGCGTGCTGTTGAGGGCGCTTGAGAAAGGGGCGGTCCTCCTCTGACACCCTGTTCCCTCCTCTGTTCCGTAGCGAGGCATCCTGTTGTCAGCCACGAAATGCCGCCCAGCCGGAACATCCATATTATGTGTAGGAAGGGGAATTCTTCGGGAAAACCGTTTCGTTAGTTGTTCTCACATTCCCTGTTCGGCTTCATCTTAGATTTCGTTTTTCAGATAAACGAAAAACCGGAACGATGGTACGAAATTTCCCACCAGCTACGGTTCCCGGACAGATGCCCGAACGGAACACTGGTTCTGCGACGGATGTATCAAAGGTACCTGAGTACGTACGAGAAAGTGACGTTCCTTGGAGAGGATCCCGACATGGAAGTCGAGGATTCAGGAGAAGTGTCTTCATCGGCGCTCCGAAATCGGACCGCGACTCGAGGCGGCGGATCGAATTCGAGCGCGATCGTGATACAGGTCCCGATGTCCTACAATCGGTGAGTCCGAAGCCACAATACTTTGGATCTAGACGCCATCCACCTGGCGGTCGATTTCCGTTCGGATGTCAAAGTTGGAAACTTCTGAGCAACGTCAAAACTTTCTGAATTACAGGCAACAACACGAGGTCACCGATGGACAGCGGGTGAATTATGGCTTATCAACGCAGTTCGCTCCGGCATCCTCACCCTTCGAAAGACTATGTTTCTCCCTACAATCAGGTCTGCCAAACGAGGAAACCTTCGCCCTGAACGTTTGCACGCTCCTGGCAAACGGAGGGAGACATACCATGCAGCTTAACAAGGCTCCGCCGAGACTCATCGACCTTCTCATAGCGCAAGCGGGCTTGGCGAGTGATGGTGAGTTTTGAAGTTCGACGCATTTCTGGCGTCAAATCTATCCTTGAATATAGTCTGGGAGACGACATGAGATCGATCCCTCGGAGGGAGACTGTTTCAGTTTCCGACTCTGAATTCCCGCATTTTCCTCCGCAGACTTGACGTTGAAGGACATGCTGCAAGAATCGTGGCAGGACTGCGAATCGAGACGCATGGAACGATTTTGGCAGGAGAACGTCGATCCAACTGTTGGGAAATGCTTCGGCTTGAACCCTTTGCCGAAGTACGAGAAGCTGGTTGAGCAATGTATGCAAAATGACGCCGTGGAGCTCATAGCCGAAGGAGGTTTCATGGCATCGAAGGATGGACTCATCGACGAAGACGATCTTTTCAACCTGGACAGTGAAGTCAGCCCGCGTGACGCAGAAGCTCAGCGGGTATTGAGAATAGCATTGATTCTGCACAATCTGAGCTTTGAGGAGGCCAATGCGCAAATTCTCGCACAAAATCAAGGCTTCCTCCGGATGATGATGTTGAGTTCGTTGAGTCGCTGGGCTAGTCTTCGCCAGGTCGGCTTGGACTGCCTGTCGAACATCGCCCCTCATTTACAATTGAACGTGCACGATGATCTCTGCTGTCGAAGTCTACTCCGGTTGACTGTCGACGGCATTTTGAAGTCCGAGGACCGAGGGCTGGTGACGAGATGTCTCGACATTCTGGCTCATCTCGCCCAATGCGAAAACAATCAAGGAACATTGGTCGCCGAGCTCGACGTTGCGCTGTTCGAGCGTCTGCTTGAGCTGCTCACGGTGCACGATGTCTTGCTCATCATCCATAGCCTCGAAACGCTGTTCGCTCTAACCGAATTGGGAGACGGTATTTGCGAGCGGCTCGTCGCAATCAAGCACGCCATAGGTGAGTCGATCAACCGCATCGTTGAGGCTTGCCCTTCATTTTCATGAGACAAGCTGCTATGATGTTGGCCGCAGGGTTTCGAGGCGTAACTCGAGCCGATCTCATTTTCAGGAATTATTGTTTCAATGTTATCCCTGGATCCTATATCGTACGGCCCGTCCGCACAGCGAGGTATGAAAATTGTGGAGCACTTCGATCCTTCGCTGCCACCTGTTGTTAATCCTAGTGCGACACACATCCAGATACAAACGATACAAGCCTCAACCCCAGTCCAGCATATAGTCCGACCCGCCCAACCTAACGTCAGTATTCAAGGTGAGTCGTCCCTAACGTCCTCAACCCGAAAGTTTCTGAGGGTTCCCGGGAGCTTCTACTCTGGTGTTCGTCTAGAAGGGTCGACCGCGAACTCTGATGAATTTTCTGATGTAGCTAAAATAACCTTTCCCGGTCCCACAGTAGCTCAAGTGCCGGCGGGATCAACGCCAGTCGGTGCGACGAACCAGGGAGCTGCGGTCACGGTAAATCAAGAAGCCACCGTGAGCGAAACGGAAGCGCTCGCTATCGCGTGGATTCGTTCTCACTGCGAGCTGACGCCGGGCGCATCGGTCGGCCGTCAAGAACTTTATGCCGACTACGTAACGTTTTGTTCGAAAGCCGGCAAGCGAAGTGTTCTAAGTGGTCAGCATTTTTCAACCTGTATCAAGAATCAGTTCCCCCAGTCAACATTGAAGGTGAGTTCAATACCCATGAAGCTTCATACTGGCCCGAGGCTCGCGTTCCCGTTCAAAATCCGTGATGAGACTCCCTTGGCCACCGTTCGGAACGATATCATTGCCGTCCTGGCTTGAATTGATCGCTCAAATCCCTCCTCCGCAACTCCAGGTGACTCAAGTGAGCGGGCCCAATCAACAAGTGGGTCAAGTTTGGCAGTACGACAACCTGCGACGGAGAGCGACTCCCACGCCGGTTACCGTCGCGCCTACAATCACCACCACGGTTGCTACCCAGGTGAGTTTAGAGACTGTTTTCAGTCAGGTTGATGGAAGATTGGTATGCGGTCTGCTTATGAAATATCAAAGACAACACTTCAGTCGCGCGAGGGGTTTTCCGCGAATTTCTCTTTCTCTCGTGCAACCCTCGAGAGCATCGGCCCCCCTCCCTGCTATTCATAGAAATGTTCGAGACCTCCTCCTCTCCTGCAAGTATCGATTCACCAAAAGCGAGTTCTCCAAAACCTAGACCTGATCTAAGAAGGCTCGCGTTTCTAGCAAAGACATGTTTTGGCGGGACTTTTCGTGTTGTTGTTGCTGTTTCCGCAGGCAGCGCTTTAGCACAAGCTAACTTAGGGTCTGGGAATTTTGGTTAGATAGTCGATGAACAGCACATGCACCACACGCGCATCTCACATGCAAAATGATTGTTAGAGAAGTATGCAACTCACAACACTAGATAAACGTGCGACGATAGCTCTGGGTCCTTAACTCTGGATTGGGAGCTAGGCTTGCTACTGATTATGCTACTGCTCGCTGTGCTGGGTACTGACACTGATCGGTGGAAAAAGATAGAGGAGAAGAAAACGGGAGCCAAAATGCTCCGCTCCTCCTCTGATGGGGGGCGAAGGGGACATGAACGCGAGGAATGGTAGTTTTTGTTGCATTGAGTAGGCTGAATGATAGTTTCGCAAACTTCTTACTGCGGTTGTAAGACAAGGAGTCCGTAGTCGGCCTAACATGACTGAGGAAGTCGTTTCGACGTGTCGAACTGCATGCAAGAGCACATGAACACTTTCTAACGACCTAACAGCTGCTTGGAAGTTTGGCCGGAAAGCAAAAGAATGAATGTGTGAAGCAGTAGAATGTCGGACCGGGGAGCAACGGTACCGTCGCGCACTTTGTCGGCTGCCTGCTTAGTGGCGAGGTTCCTTGACTTTCGAATGCGGCCTGGAGCTTGCGAACCCACTCAGATCCGAAGAAAGAAAGAGAAGCATTCGTTGACCGGCCATCGTTGGCTCGTTGTAGCTCTCGGCGACCGCTATGAGTACGCCGAACCCGCTGCATTCGTCGACGACGACGACAACGGCGAGCGCCGCGCCGGCTCCGGTGGCCGTTTTGAAGGAGAAGGATCCCGCGGCGGGGTCGACGGGAAGCATTCTCAAGGCGCAGCTGAGTGCGCCTAGGCAATGCGTAACCGCGTCTACCAACGAAGACGACACGCAGCAACCTCCGCAACAGGTGCCGCCGCCGACGACACCTTCCAGCAGCAGCAGTCAGGCGGGCAGTAGCAACCTTATTAAAAGTCTCTTGGCGAGTAAGGTACGTCGTATCGGACAGAGCTAGGCACACGAGGGATTAGATCGAACCGGAAAACGAACAAGAACGAACTCTGGGGATCGGAGAAGCGGTTGAGAGTAGCTGGCCGTAGGGGTAGAGATATCTGGGTCGCTTTTTGGTGTAAAGAGGTACATCACCAACTCTTGTGGTTCGAAGTTGAAGACTTTGCAAGCGTTTGTGCCCGGACTGTACGATCAGAGAGATAAATGTCCGTTCCTTGCAGGTCTCGCGGAATATACAGAAGCAAGCTGAGCTGGTTACAGCAGCAGGCAACGCAGCTGCAGGTGTAGCAGCAGCAGCAGCCACAACAACAACAACAACCACGACAGCTGCAGCCACGCCGATAACGACCATCAGCAAACCGAAGCCCGTCGCCTCCGCCGCCGTGCCCGAATCAGTGCCCGCGTCAAAAGAGTCAACCCATGTCAACGGGATTGAGGAGTCGAAGGACGAAACGCCCGAAGGCCTTGCTGCAAGGGGTATTCCGCCCGTGAAAGAGAGCGGTTTGCCTACAAAGAGCAACGGAAATCACGAAGTTGTCGTCGTGAACAAGGTGTACAAATCTTCTCCGCTCTTGAACGGTCTTCTTGATAGGGGAACACCCACTGTAAAAACGGTCAACGGCGAGAATACCGACGATTTGAAAAAGATAAACGGTGACGGAGCTACGATAATCGATGTCCGGAAAAGAAAGCTCACCTTCAGCTCGGACGACTCCAACAGCCAAGAGGAGCACAGCGTAAGTTCCCGGTTCTCGGGGCCTGTCAAATCAGCGATCTGGGGAAAGTAGGTAGATGGATGAGGCGAAAGGATCGAATCAAGGTTTTGAACTCTCCTTTGCAGGATAAGAAACAGATCGCGGGGAAGAACTCCACGAAGACCACACTGCACAATGGAGTCAGTGAAGATAGTTTCTCAACAAATAACAACGATCAATCGAAAAGAATCAAACTTGACCAAAGCGATCCACCACCTCTGAAGGTAAAACCCCTACCATTCTATAATTCTTTCGCCGAATTCGTTGAAATCTCAAAAGAGTAGAAACTGAGGGCAATTCTAACCAAAGCAGGCCAACGGAGATGTGAGTGCAACGAAACTGGAAGTGGACAAGGCAGCGGAAAAGGTCGTCAACGACAACAATGACGCTCCGAAAGAAAGTGGAGACAACCAAGGAGATAAGGAGAAGACCACTCTGAGTGATGAAGTTAAGGACGGTACCAAACAGAACGTGGAAGAGAGTAAAACCGTCCCTGAAAAGGACCAAGAAAAGACAAAGGTGAGGCAAGACGTCCCTCTATCCTCTCGATCCCTTGGGGCGACAACCAACGGTGAAGCCGATGAGAGACGTTCACCCTCGCTGAGGTTAGGGAGCTAGGATTTAAAGTTCTTCCGTTCGTTTTCGCAGGATGACAAGTCGGAAAGAGTTTTGCGGTACTACTGCGAGTGGCGGAACTGCGAAAAGTCATTCTTACAAACGCGGCAAGTTTTCCTACACGCGATCCACGACCACGTGGGTCTCCGGCCATCCGAGAGCGCCCCTAGCAACGACGAGATGTATTGCGAGTGGGGTGTTACCGGCGACAGGAAGTCCTGCGACAACATGGCCCGCAAACGGTTGTCGCTTTGTACGCACGTGCAAGAGCGACATTGTGGCGACAACCACCTGCAGATCCAGGCGATTCGACGGCAGCAGATCAACCAGTTCGGCACAGCGAGCTTACCCGCACCTCAGCAACCGCCGCCGCATCCCGGTTACGCTCCAGATGCAGCGGTACACGCCATCCGTAGACATGCCCACAGCTTCTATCAATACAAGGACGCCGCTGACGAGAAGGAGCATCCTGTGACGAAAAGTGTGCGATTGACAGCTGCTTTGATCTTGCGGAATCTCGCCAAGTATGCGCCAGAATGCCGGACGCAATTGGTTCAGCACGAACACCGGTTAGCGCAAGTGGCGATGTCGTGCCTGGAAAGCTCTAGGACGATCGCGCAGTGCCTCGCTGATATCCACGGCTCCCAAGACAGTGCGAGTAAAGTGAGTTGCACACGGTTTCTCCCAATTTCTATCTCTACTACTGCTCTCAGAGCGAAAGAAAACTCTAGCCTCTAGCGTTTCCCTTGGCGGATGATTTTTTCACTCACCCTGTAATCGTGCACGCAGTGGAGGGGAGTGTGTAACGGATGGTCTTTTTGCAGACGTTGGCCCTGATGGAGCAGAACCAGCTGTTCCAGGAGGAGACGCGGCCACGATACGCAACCGGAAAAGACGTGGCGCAATCTCACTGAACGGCTCCGTCAACCGAGTTTTGGATCTAATATATCATCGTGCAGGAAACCAGCTGGACAAATGAGGCTCCATCCAGAAAAACGAGGAATAGCGTACATATAGATAAATAGAGAGAGAGAGAGAAACAGAGTGAGGAAGAGGAAAAACCGAACGAAACTAGGAGTTCCTTGCGATCGGATGCCTTGCAAAGTTATTGATGACGACGGGAGGTGTCTGCGAGTAGGGCGTCGCCGGTGGTCTCAGAGGGGGTCACGACGGCGGAGCCGCATCCTGTTTGTAAGTTACGGGCGGGCGTTTGTTTTCCGAACGTTCATTGGTCCTCCAGAGAATTGTGTGTACATAGAATATACATAGAGACGAAAGCCGACAAGAAAGTGGTAATTGGTAGAAGGTAACCGACCCGAAAGAGAGGACGGCCATTGAGTTCCGAGCGCGCTGCGTCTGTCGACGAAAATGAAGACGGCGACGAAACGAGACAACAGCAGAAAACAGTTCGACAGAATGAAATCGAATTCGATTGAAACAGTTGTGTAAATAATCTTTTGCTTCCGAATACCGATCAATGTACAGGATTTGTCACCCGGTTTGGTAACGGAAGCTTGTTCATACTTGGAGTTTATCGAGCACGTTAGCAACTTTCATCGACGGAAACAACAACAACAACTACAAGACAACAAAATCAACAATATGATACTACAGAAAAAGCATTAACAAACCGATGCAAAGGATGCAAGCACCGCGAAATCGGGGCTGGTAGGCAGGCAAACCCGACCAAAGCCTACAGTCCTTTTGAAGGATATTCATGGAAAGCAGAAACAGCAGATGCAGCAGCGACAACAGAACCACAACTACAACAGCAACATATTGAGGCGAACTGAAACTGAACATAAGATGAATATAACACGTTGGAACTCGGCGTGGTGGATATTCCTTATATAGGAGGAGTTTTTGTATGATTGAACTTGTTTGGCTGAGTGATGATTAATTATTATTGGATAGAGCTAGTTTGCAAGAGGGTGGGTCGGAAAACTCAGAAAACGCGTTGAGAGGTGGTCGGCCGTAGAAATCGTCAGGCCGGTGGGTATTGTAATTGAAGGCTGAGAGAAATTGAGCTAATAGTGACTGCCTGGGTGATTGATTGATTGATTGATTGACTAACTGACTGTCGACCGGCCTGTCTGTTTGTCTGTCTGATGAGAATATCCTCACTATTATAAATACTGAAGGAATGGTCCGAGTGGGAAGTTGTGCCTTGGGTGGGGGAAAGGGATCAATCCACGCATACATTCATACGAACAGACTCAGATCAGGATTCGCCTCCACACATTGTATGCATAGATTAGGACGCGAAATTCGACTGTCTGAGAATCTGATGTCATCCACATGAGAAGCAAGCGAACACACACACATACACAATCACGATGACAGATCGGAAGAATGCGCAAAACGAACATAACAGATGCAGGAAATCTCACAGTACATGCATTCAGGAGGGGCTAGAAGTCAGACAAGTAGAAGTCGGGGGATCTCGAGACGGCGACGCTGAAGACAGCGTTGTGTTGCTGTTATCTTAATTCTGCATCCTTCACCAAATCGAGCAAGTCGACAACTTTCGATGAACATGACTAAAAGAGCGAAATGTCCTTCATCCTATGTTCACTCTTTGCTTAGAATTCCGGTGTTGATATGTATTTGATTGAGTACGTCATCGGCATCCATCGCTCCCATGATTCAGGCAAGCGTCAACTCTGACACTGTCGACATTGGTCCGAAATTAGAGAGAGAGAGAAAGGGGAAAAGTGTGCGTGAGGCAGCAGAGTACCAGAATTTCGCGAAGAATCAACCGACCGCCCATCGAACCGACCACCAAGCGGAGTCAATCTCATTCATGTCATAGTGGCGAGGATCGTTCGATCGATCGCCGCGGTTTGTTCCACAATTGTTTCGCTTTGAGCGACCGCGACGATTCTCTTCTTTCGTCCAAATCGTTCCGTATCAGCGCGGAAACTTTGAGTTTTCCAATTTCGGGCGACAGTGAGTGAATTCAGTAGTAGGCATACGATGATGATCTTCATGGAGGTGAAAAGAGCATCCACACATTCAAGTTACACAGAAACCAATTACAAACGAAGCGTCTCTCCGAGAAAATAGAGAGAAACGAAGAATCTACGACGGCAACAGCATATTATTTTGTAAAATAAAATATTTAAAGTGAAATTTATAACTCGAGAACGTGTTTTAATGCTCCATTGGCTGGGCGCATGCTCAGAAATTCTGCAAAAGCTCAGCGGACTAGCTCGCACCTGCCGGTTTTGCACTCGGCGCTAGAGATTTCCAAGTAGATCGGCATAACGGGCTAGTTGGTTCAAGTTAGGTCGAAAGCTCCCACGTCCGGACTTCCTGCAGGAGGATATTCCAAGGATTTGTGTGTCTCTAAAGAACGCAGTCGCTTTCGTTTCCGACCAGCGAGCCGAAGGTCACTCGACTTGAACGTGCTGTTCAGTCGTGTGAACTTTTTCTGCGCTATTGTCCTACTCGAAACTGCTTGTGAAAACGGTTGCTCGAGTATATAACTTGACTTTACAGCGCTTCGACTCTTTGTTCTCTCAGCAACTCTTTGTTCCCCAAGAATCCTCAGCCATTGCCGTGACGGAGAAGCTTCCGGCGATGCGATACAGGATTGAGGAGTCGCTTCAAGAATGATTTCCGTCCTAAGCTCTGAATACGGAAAGATTTAACGCATCAAGGCGAAGCGGAGGCTGAACTGTAATATTTCCGTTGAGCCTAAGAGCAGTGTTAGAACATGGATTCGAGGACTGGACGACGTGGATGTGGTAGCCTTCACACTAGACCTCAAAGTAAAACACTGATGAACGATTTCAACATACAAAAATATATTCAGGTAACTTTCATGATGAACCTGTCGAGAACAACTTGAGTGACTGCATCCGACGTGGTGACAGTGCGATAGAATTGTGTTCAGTAATTTGTGTAACTAATGATCGCGATTCAATCGGTGAACCTTTACTAATCGGAAGCTCCGGATTTTTTCTTTTTGATATTCTCTATCAGCCATTGCACTCGGTTTATGCAAGCTCTTTTCGATTTGCCGTCAACGCGGTCGGCGATGAGCTCCCAACGTCCCTCCGTCCACTTCGGGAAAGCCACCATTGCGGTCTCGAGTTGTTTTTGTTGAGTTTGGCTCCATGCGGTGGGATCGAGTTTCTCCGCGGGTTCGTCTTCCGCGTCGTCGTCATTATCTTCTTCGTCTGAACTTTTTGTGGAGATTTCACTTTCAACCCACAGGGATTTGGTTGTGCTCTGTTGCTGAGGGATGACGTTCGTGTTTGTCGTTCGCAGTGTTTTAGTCTTTTCGGTAACGTCAGCCGTGCTCCTGTTGAGAGCTTCGCTGATCTTCTCCCAGCGGTCTTGAGTTCCAACAGGAAACTTTTTCAGCAGTCGGATCAGAGCCGCGACTTCGGCGTCGGCCCATGGTCCAGTCTTGAGATCTTTTTGGTCGGACTGACGTTGAGCAGCTGCTTTGGTGGTCGTGACTACTGGAGCGTTTCCGTTGACAACTTGAGCTCCTTTCACTTCAGTTCTCTGTCGAGGTGTCCTTTTGGGTCGAGGAATTTCCTCTTCTTCCTCCTCCTCGGACTCTTCGGGAAGTTCTTCTTTTTTCAGTTTCTCTTTTATGAAACTTGGAAGCGCTATGATTCCATAGAAGACTGCAATCGGAATGCTGATGAACCAAATATCTTTGAACGTCGGTGCTATGATGTGCGACATGAGTTCCTCTCTGAGCAATCTGATCTCTTCTTCAGCCGCTTTGTTCTTCTTCGTGTTGGTCGATCTGAGTCTCTTCCTCTTGATGGCTTCGTTGACGTTTGAGTTTATGGTGAACTTCCTCTCCCAGTACGACGCGTACATCCACAATGTTTGAGCCACCGTCACAATGATCGCCATTAGGACACTCATTTCCGTAGATCCCATCTTACGAGCCTTGCGGTAGTATCTGTAGTACATGCTACGGGCCCAGTCTGGGATGCCGTACTCGAGCACCTCATGGTACTTGGCACGTTTCTTCTCATCTTTCAGAACTTCAACAACGGACGCAATTTTCCGGAATCTCTCCGGTGCGTCTGGATCTGGATTCTTGTCCGGATGGTACAGCAATGACAGCCGTCGGTAGGCTTTTCGAATGTCAGATGTCGTGGAGTTTTCGGGTACTTCGAGGAATTCATAGAAATTCTGCTTGACATCTTCGACGACATCAAACAGGTCGAGATCGTCAACGGTGAGATCGGCAGAAACACCGATGAACAGAGCTGTCGCACCCAAAAGTAACGAGAACTTCATTTTCGAACGTCACAACGCCGGAAGCGACCCACTCAGATGATACGACGAAAACTTCAACGGCCTGTCTGACAGCCGGTACCGTTTGGAACGTTCTCACTGCTCCATAAGCTCACGTTCGAAGAGACTCAATCACAGGTTCAGGCCGTCCTCGCCGGATTCCCGGATTCTCTGCGAGCTCCGGCAGCGGAACAGCTGAATTTTGGCAACGAACACGATGGCGGCGAAATTATGTGGCACACACAGTCGTCAGAGACACGCGATTGCGTGGACTTGGTTGGACTCCGAACGGGCTTTGTTGGATCCGCTTCGCTGTCGGACGAGCGGTCGCTGCCGCTCGCCTTCATTCGTAGCCGTCTGAGTGGATATCGAAAGTTCTCATGGAACGACTCTTCTGACTAGATCGCCTCTCGAAATGTCTGGCCCCACGTGTTGAATTCTCTATCCTGTTGTTGGATCGGCACCCGAATTAATATTTGGCTGTCTCATCAGACAGATAATCGAACCACCGCTCGGGAGTCCTATGTTCTACCGGTGCGGTCAACCACTGCCATGAACACTTCAAAATATTCTAGCCCATGCATACTATCTAGATATGTATCGATGACAACGAATGCCCATCCTGCTGAGAATCACATGTCGCGGGCGATTCCGGCTGAAAGCGCATGTTCCGTTCGGTAAGGCATAGTTTTATCAGGCGATCACCGTATGTCAGTCTTCAGGATTCTGGAGTTGCACGATTGTACACCAGTGCGCAATGATAAAAGGAGCTTTCCCGAAAAATTTCGGCACTGTCAAACTCATACAGAATCTGCTCGAGAGCCGATACTCTCATTCAGGTGGCCTTCTATGTTGTGCTCGGCTGCTTTCTGATATGGGTCGAGGCAGATCGTTGGATGAAGGTGGGAAACACGTAATTTGATGCCTCAAGAAGAGGACGGTCGGTGAAATTTCTGTGAGGCAGCGCAGGTGGATGATCGAAAGCTCCCTGGGGTATTCCGAAATCTTCGCTCACGAATGGAGCCCGTGACGCACCATTGAAAGAATCAGTTCGATCACCGAGCATACGGGGGATTTTCGAAAATTTCAGGGGAATCACACTGCTTGTGCTATCACCATCTTCGCTAGTGTACGAAATGGCATGTTTCAGCACGGGTCCAATTGGAGCATCCGCTAAACTGAGCGCAGTCTTTGGAGAATATCTTCGCGAGGAGCAAACCATCAATGCAACCATCACATGCGTAGAGTGCTGCTCGGATTCTTGAAGAACTTCCGGAGGCGTTGTTAGACCCTTGCTTCGGGAACATTATTGACGGGGTATACATGATGATTTCCAAGAACGATTGAGGTAGTTCCAACATCTCCGGACTCGTGTAACTTCTGTTGTTTTGGCCCACTTCACAAAACGAGACTACCGTTGTAGCGGAACCATAACTAGATTGATTTATTGGACACTAGGAAAGGGTTAATTACGATTTTTAAAGTCATCGTGGAATCCACAAAAGAGGTCGGCGCCTGTCCGCAGCGCTCTTGCTTTCGCTTCGTCGTATCCAAGCAATTCATCTTCAGAGGGTTCGAGGCTGTTCCCATGCTCATCTAATTTCCCTGCTTTGAAATCGTTCTCGATTTTCTCCGAGTAGATGGCTTCGAAGAGATTCTGGAAATGAAATCATATAGGTTTAGCGGGACCCCTAAAAATACATCAAACTAAGGGAAGAAGCCAAGTCGTGGCGGTGATTTCATTCAATAACCAGCCACCTTTGAGACATTCAACGCGGGGCGTGGTGATCGTTGACCACTGAGAGCGCCCGGTGCTGAATGGAGCATTCTCAGATCGTTTGATGCGATTACGGACACTGGAGCTGGATCACAGTAGCCGGCACTTACCTCGGCCGTAAATTCGCTCTGAGTAACTTCTGGGACATTGTATGCTACATAGGGTTTGAGATTGAAGCCTTCCAAATCGGGAACAATGAGCTCGGGTATCAGCTCTGGCACTATCTGACCACCCTTACGAGCTACTGGCAGTTTCTGACCGAAAGTCTCCACGGGGATTGGCAGATGTCGATCGTGGATATTGCCCCGCACGTTAGGCATCTGGAATTTTCGGAAATTCCTTTTCCCAAGACGAGCACAAGACGTTGAAATGGATCTCACGAAGTTCAACGAATTCATCTCGCGAGCCGCGGTTTGAATTCCACTCCCTGAAATTGGTGCGTGGAAAACACAAATAACAGAACACGCGCGACCGATGGATCCAAAATGGCGGTCATGGTTGGATAGAACGAGCATAACCTGCCTGATCGCGATTCTGTTGCTCCCGGAGCTACGTTTTGCAGAGTTCATGTCTCACCGCGTTCAATCCCCGTTTCAAAGTTCATCAATGAGGAGGACAAAACGGATGAGTTTCCCCCAGCTCGCAGTGTGATCCCACTGCAGTCTGTTCTCAGCGTATGGGTGTATCCACACACGACCATAACACGAACAGTTCGAATTCGGAAAAGAACGACTGAGGAATCAGATGGAGCAGTGTTTTGGTGCGGATCGTCTCTCAAACACCTCGGCGTCGAAAAATCTGAGGAAATGAAGTTAAATCTTGTTTGCGGCAGGCGTGCACTTCACGAGCACCTGTCGTTGCTTCCGAAGCACGTCTCGGAAGCGGATCGTCGGTCACGGAACTCCGAGTAACCCAGGGGATCGGAAGATGAAATCGAACAAGGTTTTCGAGTGCCGCGAACCGCGATGTTCTGTCGATGGCAAGCCTCGAGTATTCTCAAGGTCCGCGCTATTCAGACAGGTACGTGTTTTGCAGTACCTAAAGGATGAAGTAAATTAATGAAAAGCGACTCGGGTCGGAGGGTCCCGGATCGCAGATCATTCATCGGCAGCTTTTGAAGACTTTGATATCGTTCCAGCATCAACTCAAGGTGCACGCGGAGAAAAATCTCAAATGCGGCTTCTGCCCGAAAACATTCTCGGTGCCATACCTGCTCAAGCATCATGAGAAGCAATGCAACCAAACGCTGACCTGTGATATCTGTGGCTTGAGGTTCAGTCATCAGAGTTCTTTCAGACGACACCAAAAGTCTTCGAGACATGGCTTCCCTGGCACTTCGAGGTGAGTTAGGCCATCAGCCGTTCCGGCGGGGCTGCCGTGAGTCTGCAAATCGCAGAAGACACGCAGGCGGTTCGCTTGATCGTTTTATAGCAAGATAGAGATGCAGCGCGAGGTGGAATGCATCCCCCGGAAATTACGGAATTGTTTCTGTTCTGTAAACTTACAACTCAGCGCTTCATGTTTTCGGGGCTTCCAGAGCACCGTCGAGGAACAAGGACGTGGTCCTCAATATCCTGCCGATTCAGTTGGTCCCAGTCATCGTGCTGAGCAAAGAACCGAAATCGTTGATTGCCACAGGAACGCAATCGGATCCACCCACGAAATCGATCAATTTCAGACCCATCCGACCGAAAGACTCACCCGAACCATCTATCGTTGTGAATTCCAAAGAATCTACCGCTGTGCAAACTTCATCCGAAATGCAACAGGTTCTGGGACCATCCATAGCAACTCAGACGGTTACGAATCAATGCAACGTCGCCGTAGGAATCGACGAGGTCTTCGATGATTTGGAAAAATTGTTCGCTCAGGCTGAAACCCAAACCCAAAACCAGATCTCTGAGCAGAATTTCCACCACGCGGAGACTCAGACCATTCGTCCGAGTTGCGCTGATTCGGACATGCAGACTATCTACGACAAGCTGGAGGATTTTTCACGATCGATTCCTCACGAAACATTGCCGAATGTCGGTCAAGTCGACCGGATTCTCAGCGGTGTCGAAGTCCAGACATCATTCGAGCCACAAATGCAACACTTCGGAATGCAGACCGTCTTCCCGCAGGATTCGAAGATCGCGGGAACTCAGACTCCGAGCATCTCCTCTTTCGACGGTCAATGCCAGACAGGGATGGAGCTCTCCTCCGTCGAGACACAAACCATAGAACAATTCCTGAGCGAACTGGAAAGAAATGGCTGAGAGAATATCTTGTTGTCGTCGGACTGTTCAAGTGTTATTATTGTTGGAACTGTGTTATTATTGCTGTGGTAAGAACCAAAGCCCCATGGCTGTACAATAAAGATGTGTTGAAATTCTCAAAGTCTGGCTATCTTTTTAGCTGTGAGAGCAGGAGCCTCAGAAAATTCCGCAGCTCCCACCGGATGATTACATCCCCTGCCATGCTGAATTGACCTGGAGGGGTAAACTGCTCCCCACTTACGGTGGGTTCAGAGATTTGGCTTCCGTGCGCATGAACGAAGGCAACGCAACTTGTTCTTCTCTGCGAAGCGCAGTCGTTCTTGATCCTCCAAAGTGATCAGTGACAAGTTGGTTGTGGAAATCAATATCACTTCAATCGCACTTTCTGGTCTCTAGAATAGGGAAACGCGTCCATCCCCTTGCCTCTTCTCCTTTTTCGCGAACGAGGTGCACTTCGGGGACTTCGAGCGCAAGGTGCGCGTCCAGAGAGCCAAATCCCCGAGCAGATCCGGTGCCGAAGCAAGATGTGGTGAAAGCTCGACCGGTTCCCTACAGTTTCCCGATCAGGAAACGCCAGATTCCTCTTCAGGTTTTCGGTGATTCACACGAAAACAGCTGTTCCCATAGCGCCGGCCCCGCGCCGACCTCCCTCTCTCGACAGCACGTAGAGTGGGGACGTGCGAAGCCAGAGGAACTGTTTGGAAAGCAGAGCTCCTGGATGCATGTTGAACGTGCATCGAGTAGAAGACACAGTCGTTGCCCGACGCGATACGCAGGTAATCCGTCGGAAAACAGTTTCATCCAGTACAGTGACAAGTGACGACCCCCGCGGAAGCACCAGAAACTTTGTTCTCCGATCAGCATGTCTTCAGATGTATCAGCATTAATTTCGTTTGAGGGTTTGTACATTTTTCGTTCATTCTCCGTCTGACGCTTCCGAGTGTTGTCTTTCCACGACGAAAACCGTTGGGACTGTGGGGCCCACACGCGGTGATAGCTTCGTTCTCTTCTAGCCGCCAGAAAGTCGTCAATCGTGTTTGTCTGCATCCTTTGCTCCCACGCCAGAATTCTCCAGCTTTCGACGTGATTAAATTTCAGAGATCTCTGAGGTGGGAAATATGACTGCCGCCGAACTCATTGCCGCATCTGGAAAAGGTTTGTCAAAGCAACAGCGATCGCATTGTACTATACTTGTATTCCTTCTCTAAAACGATCGTCTCCTGAAAACCCGTCCCGCCATTCCAGCTCTCGGATCGGAGGACTGGCCGCGAGTCACCGAGTGTCTTACAGAGCTCAGGAAGTTGCTCGTGGAACCGGGGGTGCTGCGAACCGTCCTTGACAGTGATCTTCGTTCCCTCCTGCAGACCGCTGTGGCCTACGGTCCCTCAAACGTAGCCACCATGGCGCTCTATGTACTCACCGACAGTCTTCGGGCATTGAGTACCGGGGATATGGCTAAAGAGAACGACGCTCTGGCAAGAGTTCTTCTTCGACTCATCAAGCTCGACGTCATGCTCGTGGCGACATCACCGGACGTACTCGTTCCCGCTTTCGAGGCGCTCAGGGGTTGGTGTTTACAAGGTCAAGCACACCGAAAATCTTTCCTGGAAGTTTGTCCCTTGGTCTTCCTCGAGGAACTCTACACGCGGGACTGTCCGTTGGCCGTATTCGTTCCCTACGTCGAGGTCGTTGCATCAGTCATTCGTTACGGCAAGGATGCCAACGGTGTCTTGCCCACGGTACTTCGGATCTTCGAAAGGGCCGTAAGAGACCAAGGTATCGGGAAATCATGCGAAGTCGTTGAGGTCGTGTGCGACGCTATGGTGAACGTTTTTGAGGACTTCAAGGACGAGAACGTGGTTGAGGAAGTCCTCGAATCCCGTCTCGCCTCCGCTCTAGTCAGGCACGTGGTAGCTCTTCCCTCAAACACTTCTCTCGGAGCGTGCCAAAGGAACTGTTTAACATCGATGATGAAACTTTTACCGAATATGATGTGCTCCTCTGAAGAGCATTGTGGGCGGTTCATCGATCAAGGCATACTGCTTGCATTGGAGGTCGCTCTCGCCGTTGGGAATGTCGAACAGTGTCGTTTCGCTTGCATGGCCTTGACGAACGCTTTCGCCTACTCACCGTTCAGCATAGAGTTTGCGTTGCAAGGTACCATTGCTCAATGTTTGCTCCGATTGCGAGAAGATCCAGACCATCAAGATCTCAGAAAGGAAGCCCTTAGGGCTGCGTCGAACTTCTTCTCCAAGGCCTCTTCCGCGCAGATTTTCGCGATGATCAAGATGGGCTACGTCCCGGAAATCGTGAAAGTCCTACGCTCTCCGCACGCGGAGGTCATCAGCAATGGTGTTCTGTCCTTGCTCGCCGTGATCGGCGCGACAAATTACACAGATCCGCTCAAATTGCCCGCTCTCCACCAGCTGCTGACCGATCATGAAGTGCCACGGCTGACTTCAGTACTGCAATACCACAAAGTCAAAGAAATCAGACTGGCCGCCATGGCGGTAAATAAATTCATGGAGAGTTATCTTGATGAAGAGGTTTTGAGAAGCGGAACGAGACCAAAGTGGTCGGGATGGACGAGTGCGCCAAGCCAAGCCGATCTGCAGTCTGTAATGAGCTTGCCAATGTGACCGCGGTGGTTGAGACCCTTTTATTGCGATTCATTGATGCAGGTCATTGTGGGGCTGGATAGCTCTTGCCAAGAAGCATGATAATCCGCTTTCGGGAAACATGGCTTGCGCATCGAAGTTGTTTGCGGTAAGATCTGTGAGAATAAACCTCGAAAGATTCGACGGATGAATAGAAGATGTTTTTATTCTGTCACGCAAGTTCCTGAAGGACTCTGAACGTATCTCAGTCAGTCATTTCCAGTCGGCGGAGTCTCAAATGAACGCAAGTTCAACGACGGGACGAAATTCATCCGTAAAAATGTTGACACGACAGCAGGTCTTTATTTGTAGAATGACCGTATTTCGACAGGGATGATGTCGGGAATCGGAGTCTTACGCCTGTAGAATGATTTACACTACTTTCCTGAGTTCCGAATCTGCCTCGCCTTCAATGCTCCGGTTCTTGTACCGCAGCAAAGCATTGCAGCCGCCGTGAAGGAGATACAGTATGATGTAGTTCCCGATGAAGTAAACGGTGAGCTGAACCGCTGACAGAACTCTCATCACGGGATAAACCCAGACTTCTTTGACGTTACCCAGGTAGAGAATCCAGATCTGGTAGGCAGTGAACCAAGTTAACATTCCCAAAAAACCACCAGCTCTCGACGGCACTTGGTGTGGGCGCAGCAAGGCTTCGAGGACGGCCGTCACCATGACCAACGTGTGCTGAAATGTTAATATGTACTACCAATTAAGGAACGTAGATTGTTTAGAGGGCCATATACGGAGAAGAGCAGTTTTGTGGATATATGTTCACCGTCGCCGGCGGTCGCGTTCGAATTCGCGTTGGGAAAGTTCTTCAAACTCACCGAACTGTGGTTCAACCACTTAGGATAGTAAGGTTCAATGCTCTTGGGGAGGATGAGCTCGGGATCGATGGCGTAGAGACCCCAGAAAGAGCAAGTGACGAAAATGCATGTTGGCAGCGAAACAGAGCAGAAGATGTAGTCGCGTGTATTCCTCAAAAATCTCAGGGGTAGCACGTTGAGTAAGAGACAGAGTCCGGAGTATGCCCCGCACAGACACTGCAGAAAATGAGCAGAACGACATCGGCTTAAAGGCTACTCGATCAACCCCAAATGTCTCCTCGTTCCTCGGAATCGCAAAAAGCATCGTCCGAAAACTACGAGGGAGAAGTTGACCAAAGTTTGAGGTACAGAGAGATCGTCGGATCCCTGATGTTCCTGTCAATCGTTTCGAGGATGGACATAAGCTTCGTGGTAGGATCCCTCAGCCGGCTCCCGGAAAGACCCGCGAGGGCCTATCCTCAAGTTTCAAGCCGCGACTCCCGTCTGTGACGAGCTATCGTGTGAATATCTCTATCGTTTGAAGTGCGGAAAGTAATGCTTGAGTCTACTCACGAGATTCCACACGGTGAGGAACTTCCATCTCCCACCGTAAGCGTACTTTTCATCCGGTATAGGCAGAGACAATTTGTAGAACGTGTAGTAAATCGAATAAACGTAGATGGGGAATGCCGCGAGATGAAGGACCGTCGCGCACTTGGAATCCGATTTCGTCATCTTTGGGGACAGTGTTTCATCGATTACAATGGGCAACACAATTATCAAACGGGGCCGCACCCTTTTACAGCGTATTTCAGAGAAAAATCGGAGTTTCCGAGACAAAACCGAAACTGGCACGCCCGTCACAAAACACCACTGTCAACGTCGTATCTTCGCGTTGAGATCATTATTATCCGTCCGAATACGCCTCTGTGGCTGCGGAAACACTTGCAGGCTCTAACAGGTGGATCGATTGACACTGGGCTCCATAAGTGTCTGCCAGAACAGATGTCGCCGAGCGAAATACGGGTCCGTGGAGCGTTTCGATAAAACATATTATTTCCGTTCAGAGACTGCCTCGATTGAAAAACCTAGAGCGCGCTTTCCAACCTCTGAAGCTTCGGGATTCTCGGATGTCAATCCTAGATACAAGAGTGAACCCCAGAGCGGAGTCCTTCGCTGTTTGATCTTTGAATGAAAACTAGTCTTGGATTGCTCCAACCAGGGCTTCTATTCCGTAAAGTTTTTTTCCGCGTACCCTCTGACTTGTTTGATGTATCAGCTGATCCAGCAACGATGCAGTGGCGGCCGGCGTGTTTCTGGATTGGCCAATCACCTTCAACTGCCGATGACGTGTAGTTTTGCTGCGGAAAGTGTTAGCGGCGGAAAGTGTTAGCGGCCTCCGAGTCTCCTAGCCTTTCCTAAATTGTTCTTCTTTCTTGTTAGGAAAGAGGTGGAAGCACGCCAGGAGGCCGCTTGACACACCGGAAAGGCTATCTGATTTAGCCGCCAATGTCGAATCATGAATGCGCCCATGCAAAGCCCCAGATCCTCCATACGGGATGGTTTCCTTACTGGCAAACATATTTCTCAATGTGATCCCGTCCGCATTCAGAAGACGAAGCAATCAAACATCCGGCGAGAACGCCGAAGCCCCGCCGTAACGTTTACGCACTCGAATGGCAGAACCGCATACGAAGTCTTCGGCTCGATTTCTTCCCTTCCAATTCAGAGAACAAGTCAAGTTGAACTAATTCTAGGTCTCAATCAGGAGATCTCGGATTCCATGACAAAACCAAAACACTGATTCAATCGTCGATTCTTTCGTATCAACGACCGAGACGTCCCTAGGAACTCTGGGTCGATCACAAGAGCTATAATGAACGCATGCTCGACGACGGAATGGATTTTCTCCAGGAAGCTGTTGACAGGACAGCAGGCTTTTATTTGTAGAATGACCGTATTTCGACAGGGATGATGTCGTTATGAGAGCAGCAACTAGGGATGTCGGAACTCAGAGGCAGAAGATATTTGTGCCCATCTCCAGGGAGCAAGCTCGCTTCTCCGGACTCGCAGAGGGTATCATAAGCGTCATGCAGCGGAATCATTTCAGCTTTCGAAGTATGTATGTTCAGAGTACTTTGAGGATTCCTAGATATCCACGCATCTTTTCTTCACGCATATTCGATATACAGCAAGGCTAACGCGTGGGATTTGATTCGAGAAAACGGATTGGTTCTCCTCTCGAATTCTCAGGATCGTGTACTGATTTACGCCACTTTTTTGAGTTCCGTTCCCTCCTCGCCTTCATCGCTCCGATTCTTGTATCGTAGCAAAGCATTGCAGCCGCCGTGCAGGAGGTACAGTATGATGGAGTTCCCGATGAAGTAAACGGTGAGCTGAACTGCCGAGAGAACTTTCAAGACGGGATAAACCCAAATTCCTTTGACGTTACCCAGGTAGAGAATCCAGATCTGGTAGGGGAGGAACCAAGCCAACATTCCCAGAAAGCCACCAGCTCTCGATGGCACCTTGTGTCTGCGCAGCAAGGCTTCGAGGATGGCCGTCACCATCACCAACGTATGCTGGAAAGTCAACGCGTCCGCTTACGAAACGAAGATTGCTTTGATGAGCTCTTCGTGTCATGCAGCATAGGTCTGACAAGAATATACGAAAAAGAGCAGTTTTGTTGATATTCGCCGTCGCCGGCGGTCGCGTTAAAATTCACGTTGAGGTAGTCCCTCAAACTCACCGAACTGTGGTTCAACCATTCGGGATATAGTTCAGTTATTTTCTTGGGGAAGATGAGCTCGCGGTCGATGGCGTAGAGACCCCAGAAAGAGCAGGTGACGAAAATGCATGTCGGCAGCGAAACAGAGCAGAAGACATAGTCCCGTATATTCCTCAAAAATCTCAGGGGTAGCACTTCGAGTAACAGACAGAGTCCGGAGTATGCCCCACACAGACACTGCGGAACACGAGCGGAACGATATCAGCTTAAATGCTGCTTGATCAGCCTCAAATGTATTCTCATTCCCCGATGGAAATCGGTGAGGGAATCATGACTATCCTCAAGTTTGACTTCTAGGACTGCCGACACTACGACTCCCGTTTGTGATGAGCGATTTCGGGGATAACTCCATGGTTTTGAGTGCGGGAAGTAATGCTCGAGTCTACTTACGACATTCCACACGGTGAGGAATTTCCATTTCCCACCGTAAGCGTACTCTTCATCCGCTATCGGAAGGAATAACTTGTAGAATGTGTAGTAGATCGAACAAACGTAGATAGGAAATGCCGCGAGGTGAAGAACCGTCGCGAACTTGGAATCCGATTTTGTCATCTTTGGGGACAGAGGTTCATCGGCTACAATAGGAAACACAGTTATCGAACAGGCCCGCACCCTTCTACAACGTGCTTCAGAGAAAAAGTTTTCTAGATAATACTAAAATTGGCGCGCCCGTCACAGAAAATCACTGTCTATGTCGTATCTTCGCGTTGAGATCATTATCAACCGCCCGGAGTACGCCTCTGTGACTACGCAAACACTTTCAGAATCAAACAGGTGGATCCATTGGAACTGTCAACCCTAAAAGCCTGCCGGAACAGATGTTCCGGAGCAATATATGGGTGTATCGAGCATTTCGAAAGAAGATATCATTTCCGTCCGAGGACTTCCTCCATTGAAAGACCTCAAGTGCGCGTTGCTCCCTCTGAAGCTTCGGAATTTTCTTCGGATGTCCACTCTATCATTAAGAGCAAACTCAAGAGCAGAGTCCTCCGCTGAATCATTCTTGATTCAAATCTAGTCTGGGATTGCTTTCTCAAGACTTCTATTCTGTAGAGTTCTTTCCGCGTACCCTTTGACTTGTTTGATGTGTCAGCTGATCCAGCTACGATGCAATGGCGGCCGGTTTCTGGATGTTTCTGGATCGACCAATCACCTTCAACTGACGATGACGTCCAGTTTGGCTGCGGATAGTGTTGGCGGCGGAGAGCGTTAGCGGCCTTCAAAGCTTCTGGCCTTTCCTAAATTGTTCTCCTTTCATGTCAGGAAAGAGGTAGAAGCACCCAAGGAAGGCCTCTTGTAGGACCGAAAAGTCTGTCGCGCTTCGCCTGACTCGTGTTTGATGAATTCGCCTCCGTGAAGCCCCAGATTCTCCATCCAACATGGTCTCCTCACCGCCAGACATATTTCTCAACCGTCCGCATTCAGAAAGCACAGGCATTAAACATTCGGCGGCAACTAATTCGATTATTATCGACCTCAGAGGCATCGGAATCCGACGCGAAATCAACACCTACACAGAAACAGAATCGTATTCGAAGAAAACCTGTTCCATTCCAACAATTTAATGTACAATTCTCTCCCACTTGATTATACACATAGTCAACAATGAACGATTCATCGCTTCAACGCTCGTCTCTGTTTTTTGCTCGGCTCCATCCCGCTGTCCCATTCCGATATCTCTTTCCGCTTCATCGTTGTTCCGAACGGTCTCGCTGCTTTTGAGTTGCTGTAGCGACTCTTGTTTTCGTTTCGAATGTGCTTCGGGGCTTTTTCTCCGAGCAATTTCGGCGGGTCGTTGAGACAGAACATCTTGGCTACGTGGCCGAGGTGGAGTTCCTTGAACGGGGCGACTTCTCTCAGTTCCACAGGGTAACTCGCAGCGGATCTGATGTAGGTCGAGAATGCATTCCTGGCACATTCTAAGAGCTGCGGTTCTTTCTTCACTTCTGCCTCGAACGTCAGCTGGAGAGCAGTGCAGTAGTCTTCGGCAGATTTGAGACCGAAAGACGGATTCTTCCTCGCGATATAATCTTTTAGGGTCTTGATGTAGTTTATTACGCCGCGCATCTGCATCTGCTCAGGACGCAGTTTGGCTTTGGCGAGCAGATTGAGGTACTTCGCCTGACATGGCATCAAAAGCAGTACCGCTCGACCTTTGGTACCGATTCGCGCGGTTCGACCAACTCGATGCACGTAGTCCTGCACTCCAAGCGGGAGAGAAAACTGCACGATCAGATCAACCTTTGGGAGATCCAAACCACGACTTGCGACGTCGGTCGTGAACAGAACTCCAGAATCTCTTCCTCTGAACTGGGTGAAAACTTCCGTGCGGTCGTGTTGGGACATCGTGCCATGAAGACGGTAGAAATGGACTTTGTAACCAGAATCCAAGAGCGCCTCGGCCATGATCCCCGAGAAGAGATTGAGGTAGAAATCCACGACCCCTTGCGTCGGGAGGAAAACCACGATCTTGTCTTTTTGAATGGCACCACGGACCACCAGGCTAGATAGAGCGATCAGATAGAGCTTTGTCGGGCAGACCATGAATGTCTGTTCCAAACTCTCGGGCAACGTGAAGTCGTCGACAGCTAATTGACAGTCATGAGTCGCGTCGACGACCACTGGTTCGTTCAGAGACAGTCCAGCGAGTTTTTCAACTCCAGGGGTTAGTGTAGCAGACAGCAGGATGGCGTTTGATGGTTTCCCCGCACGTTCTTTTTTCCAAGCCTCGATAACTCTTGAGATGCTCTGTTCGAATCCCATCTCCAGCATCCGGTCCGCTTCGTCGATGATCAACCAATCCGCTGATTTGAAACTGAATGTGTCTGTGTGATCCAAATGATCGATGAGTCTGCCCGGAGTTCCGACCATAACCACAATCCCTTTCCGAAGTCGAGCTTTCTCAGACTTTTTCTTCTCACCGCCCATCAGCACTCCAGGTACGATCCACTGGCAGGCTTTTGACATCAGTTCGAGACACTGATAAGTCTGGAGCGCCAACTCGCGGGTCGGTGTGATGATCACTGCCCTAGTTCCGTTTTCCCTCTTGATTTTCGGTAGTTCGCTCATCAGAAGATGAAAAATCGGAAGAGCATAGGCCAGAGTTTTCCCCGATCCCGTGGGCGACTTGATGAGCATGTCCTTGCGTTTCAGGATGTGTCCGACGCTCATCTTCTGGATAACGGTGGCTTTGTCGATTTTCATCCGGTCTCGCAGGCAACCCACGAGATGAGGATGGATCTCGAGATCACCGAAGCCGTCATCAGTGAACAGTTTGATCTCGGCTCGTGGCTGCGTTTCGTCGGATGGTGCCGCCGGTGGAAGTTCCACGTCAACGTGAAACTTGTCAACCTTTGGTTTCGGTTTCTCAAACTTCTTATTTATCGCCGAAATCCCTCGTTCATATAAAACTTCGCTCAAAGACTTCTTCTGAGGAGCTACATTGCCGCGAGGAGATTTCAGGGGAGGTTTTGACGGTGAGGGTTTCTTCCTCTTGTCCCCGTCATCGGCCTCTTTTTCCTGTGATTCTGAATCCGAGTCTGCCCCGATGGCATTCTGCTTGTCTTTGCCGGAATAATCACCGCGCAGGAGTGCATCGATGTCAATGGGTTCTGCGTCATCAGAACAAATGTTCAACACGAGTCCACTGTGTTCCATCTGAAAAGCAAATCTTTGAGTCCTTGCCCTAATATCCCGCGAGCGAGGAGGGTACTCGCGACGAGACTATCTTAGGTCGGGTTTCCTGAGATATTCACTCAGATGAGCGGGGCTTATGATAAGTGTAAAGAATGACGTCGCGACTCGCGACTTGAGCATGCCAAGTCCGAGACTCAGATCGAGAGGTCCACTGCGCCAATGCCGGCCCAGCCGCTCACCTAGAAAACGTCACTGATGTCCTCAGTTGCCGTACACTCGAAGTCCAAGAACTGTTCAAACACAAAACTTTCAGTACTTCATAGTGAAATCTACAGATCGAACTTTTCCCACAGAGAAGCACGTTGTTCTATTTTGGTCTAGATGTTTTCGCTCATCCACTTGAACGCGATTCTGCATCTAGTCACGAATGGTGCGAGAACCCGGGAGCCGCAAGGCTCCGTAGAGCGGTCGCACATCGAATCAACTATGAGCACCAACGGACATATTATTGAAGAATAACGAGTACACAAAAGCTAGTATAGTGGAACACAATCTCTTCAGATGGAAACGAACGAGGTTCTATGTTTCGACTTGATATCCGCGGAGACGAACGATTGCGGAACCTTCCCCGACCACGCATCCTCTGCGATAGGATGTTGTATGGCGATCCCTACGCTCGTACATCCACCTGGGGAATAGGAGAACCATCTCTTCTGACTCTGAAAAAGCAGAGAAATTCTCTCCTTGTTCGTCATGGACCGCGACCGCTGGCTCCCTCCACGGCTCCCTCGGTTTCGAACCTTCTGCTAGAGCTGTGGATCTCGACTTCGATCCTCGCCGTGGTTAAGTCCATGGTGATATATGATCACGCTAGTGATAGCTGTATAGGAATTCGGGGATGGGGATATCTTTAGATTCCGGAAAGATATTTATTCCGTGTAGGTTCGACGAGGAAGCCCTGATCGGACTCAACGAGTGACGCTCGGTTGTTTCTCCGGAATGATATCATATCTCATCCTCTGGCTGCGCTCTTTGCGAAAACGGAGGAAGGGCAAGAGACTGTGACTCATGGAAGAACTTGCTCAAGTTTGCTCGGTTCTTTTCGGTAAGGTCCTCATAGAATTATGGATGAAATATTCCGGTAGCGCCGCCTGCGAGAGCGTTGAAGTATCTTAGGAAAGATTCGCCATCGAATTTCGAGTTGCCATCAGAAATCGACCATAAAGAGTTCCCGGATCAAATTCTAGAGGATCCAATGAGGTAGCCGGAGGAAAAAGGAAAAGAAGAAACTGGGCTCTGATCCAATGCCAGATTTCCTTCATCTGGCGGAATCCCACTTCGTTCGAGATCTTTGGAGAAGAACGAGAACTTCTTGCCGCCGAGCGAGGACAGGTAACGACACGAAATACAGGCGAAAACAGCTAAATATATGCCGAAAAAAACTTCATGGTGACTTCTGTGCTCCGATACCTCAACTCTTTCGTCCACCTCTGACCGTTTCCCAACGGTGAAAGAGACCAGATGGATCCTCGGAGGTCCCGAGATTTCGAGTAATCCGCGATCGTTCCAGCTGCCTCGGGGAAATACACCGGGATTGCCTTGAAGATCCCACGGAAAGCCACTTCCGACCTTCTCGTATCTCGGACCGAAATCCCACAGTCTCTGTGATCTGTGATCAGGGGCGTTAAAAGGGAGGCTACTCAAGAGACGTTCAGAATGCTGCTGGGACGAGGAGACCTTTATCATATTCGAGACGTCTCATGATTTCTGAACTTCTCCGTTGATGACGGATTCTCTGATGGTCCGCAAGGTCCCGTAACTAGGTTTAGAGCATCACACAACTTGGCTTCTGCAACACATTCATTCGGAAACAAAAAAATACATTCCGGGAAGATATATTGCCGAATTTTCAAATCACAGAGGCACAATTTTGCATCCCAGCTTCGGACCTCGACCTTCGACATCTCGAGGTACCAAGAGAATGTCATACTGAGCCAAGGAAAGTCCTCGCAATAGTTTGATTTTCAAGGCCTTCCCGATGGAGTTCTTGACCAGGGCCGCAATGGACGCCATATCTGGAATGCAGAAACGTGTTTCTTGAGATGCATCGAATGCGATGACCTGGGACTACGGAAGGCATAGCAAGCATGCAGCTGAATAAGTTCAACATCAAAGACAGTAATGTACCATTGAAATTCGTTTTACGGATACTGCCAAAATCCGTGATGAGATCTCCAGTTCTAAGACCCGCGATTTCGGCTTGCGAGCCTTTCTCAACGATATCTAATCGGAGAAAAGCTTTTGCTCGCCTCTCTTCCGGTGTGAGTTGTGGTTGTGCGTTTGCTCTCTGTGGGAGTCAAGCAAACATTTCATCCATTTGTTCGGAGAATATCTTTCTGATACATTCGCTCAGAAAATGTATGTTTAACGAAAAACATTGGAAACCTAACAAACCTCGGTTTGCTCTGAGTGGAGCTTATGGAGGCCGTCTTCTATTTTCCGGATGATATCTTTCAAATCGTTTTGTAGGCAGATTATGTCGTGTCTCGCCTTACGAACCTGCGAAATGCATGCATTGCTTCAGTGGATCTCAGAGTGACGTCGGTTACACAAGGGAGGAGGCTTCATCATATCATTAAGTACCTGGTATACGTCGATGTCGTTCCGGGGAAAGCCCTCATGATCAACTAGCGGCTCGTCCATTCCTACATTGTTTGAGCTCAAGACTGTCCCCAGGGCATTGATCTTCTGCTCGATGTTGGCTTTGACGGCCATGAGATTCCGAACATTGAGCTCGTGATCAATCATTTTCTGGAATTCAAACGAAATCAATTGAGAAATGAAGAGTTTGACTCTGTATGCGACACAACCGCTGCCCTGCGCAGGACCACCTGGGGTAACTGAATGGCGTTGAAATCCCCTATACTGATTGAACTATTGCCAGAAGTGAATGCATAGGAATCAGGGGGATTCGGACCGCGAAATTTCAGCCACGCCAGCGGTTCACGAAAGTTGCGCTCACCTCAATGGCCTCGTTGGGCTCCAGACGGCGACTGCTGCCCGGGGCGTCAATTTTGGTGACTCTGGACAGGCCGAAATAACCTTCTTTAAATCAAGTGTGCAACGCTCTCCCTCCTAGAAGCGAGATATTTGCGAAATCCAGACAGATTCTGCTGGAGATCTAGCGGGGATCTTTCTTCAACTCCTCAGATCCGACCATTCCAGACTTGAGCACCCGCCAACAGAACCGGTTCAGCAGTGGCGGTTTATATCTTCGTCGGTGATCGTTTTATGATGATCCTAGTCGCACATATTCGCGAAAAGGGAAAATGACTATTTTCCGCACACTCCTCTCCGAGCGAATCAGCTGGCTATCGTCCATAGCAGTAGCTGCGCTTGAACATGGCGCCACCTGTTGTATTTCAGACAGAGACTACTTCCGATGGGATTTTGGAGTTTTCCGGAACCACTCGAGGTTAACTGTTATTCTGATCCCGACTGGCAAAGGTTTTCTTCTATTTGCAATTTCGATAGCAACCTCTTCGTGCAGCTGTGTTCTCTAGAATGGGGTCGTTGACATTTACCCTGTCAGGCGGACAGCGTGCGTTGAATCCTACCGTCCGATCACCGACTGGACCGCGCGCGGTATAATGTGAAACATTACGAAGTACACTAATCTGTCCCGTGATCAACTCAGATAGTTTGTTTCAGGGCGACGGATCCCAATGGAAGAAAACGGACCAACTTGATGCAGACCAGCCTCTCCTTCATTGGTTTCATACACATGGATGATAGGAAGAACTCCAAGACTTGGCCCTCAGACTTGAGCACGAAACCGCCCTTGACGCCCCTTCTGGGTCCGAGGCGACGTTGCAAGTAGTCCGGATGCTTTTGGGGCTCCTCCCGAACTACAACGACTTTTCCGAGTATCTCGTTCACCCGAGGGTTGTCCTAGATGTTTTGATTCCGCTGTTTCCTGTGATTATATCGGGAAAATCGGTGGATTTAACTTCCAATGTATTCGTCCTCCAAGACCGGTGACACGAGATCCTGATCATGCTGACATGAGGGGCTTCAATTCACCCGGACAATACCAACAACGATAATTGAGAGAAATATATTTATTTCAAGAATACAACTCTGGAAGTCCGGAGGTCCGCTGGCAGAAGTTCGTCAAGTTCGATTGGATTCTGGATGGCGTCTGCGGAGGGTTCTCACAGTCAGACAACGCCTGCGTCTTTGGCCATGGAATAGAAAACAGAATTTTTCGATTCCAAGAGCTCTGTGGGTGAGCCTTGCTCCACGATTTCGCCTCCCGCGAGCACAATGATCCTGCAAAATTTACGGAGGGCTCGGAAATGCGTCATATTACTCATGCAGTGCACCTGTCGGTATATAGTATGGATCTAAGTCAACCCACTTGTCGTAATGGAGGACTGTTTCGAGTCGATGAGCTACAGTTATCACCGTGGAAAACTGGAAGTCTTTGCGGATGGTCTCTTGAATGAGCTTATCTGTTTCTCGATCTACCGCCGCAGTAGCTTCATCGAGGACGACGACTTTTGATCGCCGCAGCAGCGCCCTCGCCAGGGAAACCAATTGTCGCTCGCCTACCGAAATATTTTGCCCGCCTGAAAGAAGGGAGACGAGCCTCAATCGACGTTGTCAGGCCTGGGTTATTGATACCTGAGTTCTCTTTGGAATATAGTGCGAAATCCTCACCGTCAGCTATCGTCATTTTGAGATTGAATTGCGTCTTATTCAAGTGCGCTCTCTCGATCGCAGACCAAATCTCTTCGTCGGAATGGTCTCCATGAGGATCGATATTGTCCCTCAGGGTGCCTCGGAAGAGAATAGGCTCTTGTGGAATTATCGTGAGTCGCTTTCGAAGATCGTGTACACCGATTCTGTGAACCGTTCGCAACGATGTTATACGCGAAGGTTACGAAGAACGTGAAATTCACCGACAGGCTCAGCTTCAACATTCGATTTCTTCTCAGACTCACCCTGCGATATCTAACCCATCGATGAAAATGCTGCCACTCGTCGCTTCGATGGCTCGAAACAGCGCTAGGGTCAACGAGCTTTTCCCAGCCCCAGTGCGACCGACGACGCCCACCTTCTCGCCCGCCTCGATTTCCACATTCACACCCCGCAGGACAGGACTCAGATCCGACCTATTGGAATGGGAAAATTTATGGAAACGTCATCTTCGGGGATTCATTCATGTTTGAGAGGAATTCGTCCGAGCTCCCTCTACTTACCCATAGGATGTGCTGTAATCTCGGAGCTTCACAGATCCGCTGAGTGGCCAGAGGGGATCGACTGCGCCAGTTATGGTCCACGGCTTCTCACTGTCGATCTTGGCATATTGATCGAGCCTTTCAGCCGCGATAAGAGTGTTCTCGACCCACGATGAGAGCCGAAACAGCCAATTGAACCTATCTATGGCCTGAGAACAGAATTGACTCCACTTGATATCCAGCAAGCCAATATTTTCTCCGGGCCAAGAACCCGTCCAACGCATGGAATTCACGTATGGAGTCTCATCGGGTACAGAGATGACGATATTCTGTCACCGATCTTTTCCTTGGTTCGGAAACTCACCATCATACTGAGGCTTAAGAGAAGTCCTGCCAGGCCCTCATTGAATCGATCGCGGTTGGAAATGATTATCAGGCTCAGAGCGAACACGATCAGGTTGCACACCAACGATGTCCTTAATGCAATCCACCTTTGGACGGGGTTGGGGTTGAGGCGTTAGAGCTAGAACTTTGCTTCCGTCGTTCCCGATGAGCCAACGAAAGCCATTCGAGCTGAGTCCAGGTGCTACTTACGTTGCGGATGCGCTCGTGTGCAGAATACTGTTTTGGCTCCGATCCAAGCGGTCCAAGAATTTCTCAGTGAACTTTGGCTCAGCTTGATAGGCTCGAATGCTCGATGAGCCCGATATAGTTTCGGAGAAGTGATTCAGAACGGGCGAACGTTTCACGGACGCGAGTCGCTGCAATTGCCTCGCGTTGCGCTGGTATACCCTCTGAAGAACATAGATGATATTTTTACGGAAATATCTTCGAGCCTCCGCGAAGATGAGGAATTCTCAAGAAAACAGACACATCCCTGCTTCAGGTTTGCTTTCAGTCTTCGAATAGAATGCTTCCCGAAGGAAATCGTAGAACTCACCGAGAGGATCACGAATAGTACAGCGCACGGAGTGATAACGGTGAGCAGCGAAGGAACTTCGTAAGCTATGACGATCACGACGCTGATGATCGAACCGAGACAAACGATCCAACCGTCCAAATAGTTATAGAACTCTATGTCAAGCATGTATACATCTTTGCTCATCCTGTTCACCACCCTGCCTGACGGGGTTTTGTCAAAGTACTGCAGCGGCGCTCTCATGAGTGCGCCGAGTGCGGATTGATGTAGGCTCGACGATGTTTTCAAGACTCCGATCGCGAGACCGAGGCAGCCGATGATGAGTCCGCTTATTTGAATGCATCCGATAAAGATGAACACGTTCACTCTCTCTATGGGTGCGACAGATTCTGCCAAATCCACGGCAACCTGGACATTTTCATCTCTGATCTTCTGGATCAAGGACGAATTCGCCTGGAGGTCAGCTTGGGATGCATGCATCGTATCATTCAGGGCTGTCATGAGATCCTTGTCGCGGGCTTCAGCGTCGTCGCTCCATGTTCTCAGCCAAAACATTCCCCAGATCTTGAACAGAGAGTCGAGACCCGTTAATGCTTGCAAGATTTCGAACATCCGAATAACACGGAAGCGGGGAAGCTCGAGGCTAACAACAATCAAACATTCAGGGGGACTTACCATGGCGGCCTCTTCGATAATGTATCCCGCCAGAGTGAGGCTTGCGCACAAAATACCGAATTTCTGCAGTAGCAGGAGATACAGACGCCAGCTGACGTTTCCGATGACGATCTCCTCTTCGTTTGGTTGGGCTTTCGCGTCGGTCTTCTTCCATTCAGTCTTTCTGTCCGTCTCAGGTTCTTCGGCCACCGTTTGCTCATCGTCTCCACTGGGCTCTCCCAAAATCGTTTTCAGTGAGACATCTTTCTCGATTAGTTCGTCATGGGTGCCTACGAAGTCGATCTTCCCATTCTTGAGCACCACGATTCGATCACAAAACGGGAGAACAGCTTGCGAATGAGTGACAAGAATACGTGTAGTGTCTCTCAGCAGTCCCTGGGGACCGATGACGTCCTTGAAGAGGTCCTGTAGGACGTGGGGATCGACAGCGCTCAGAGGGTCGTCGAGAAGATAAAGCTGAGCTTTTTGGTAAACCGCTCGCGCGAGGCTGACTCTTTGTTTCTGACCGCCGGATAAATTGATTCCTTTCTCGCCGATCTCGGTTTCATCGTGCTGCTCGAGAACGTTGAAATCCGGGAGCAGGCAGCACTTATCCACGACTTCCTGATACCAAGTTCCGTCGTAACTTGATGTGAAGACGACGTTGTTCCTCACGGAGTCGTTGAGAATCCAAGCTTGTTGGGGAACGTAAGCCGTAGAAACCGACTGCAAAACGTCCTTCGTCAGGTTATTGGAACTATTTTGGATGGATTCGCTCAATTCCTTGTTTGACGTTTTGTCTATCACTCTGACCTTGCTTTTGTGGATGTGCCCTGTGATTTTCTTCATGCTCCCTAGGATGGATTCCATGAGCGAGGATTTCCCGGAGCCGACCGGTCCGATAACGGCGATCAGCTCGCCTCGGCGAACCCTGAGATCGAGATCGTCCAAAACGATCGTGGATTCCCACGCGAACGAAGCTTTCTCAAATGCGACCACTTCCCCTGCGGACGGATTAAGATCGTTAATACACACTAGAAGCCGGCGGAAAACTCGCGGGATCACCCTAAGCGTCCATATGAGGAGCCTGAAAGGTCCTTACCTTCCGCAACCGCCTGGGTCACTTCATCGAGATCGAGCTCGTCCGCCTGGAGGAAGTTCTGGATTCTTCGCAGTGACACCTTGCACCTTGCAAAAGTTGCAATCACTGTCGGGATGAATGTCAAGCTGTAGCTCATCGAGTTGAAGAGCGTGATCGATACGAAAACCCGTTTTGGAGTCAAAATGTTGTTGTCGTCAATCAGGACGAAACAGCCGAAGGATGCCAATGAGATCTGGAGCAAAAACAGCAGGACTCAAACTTCCGACCCATGTTTGCCAGAGTTATATTTAGTCGAAACGGATTTCTATGTTTAACCCCATGTTCCGAAGTTGCCCTGTTTCCGCTTCAGTTTTCACTTTCGACAACAGAAACCGCTGAGGAAAACCTTAGTGAATAAAAAACACGTCAATGAACAGACGACTCGGGCCTCGTATCCTTCCCCTAAAAGCACCCGGTTTTTCTGTTGCCGGTCACAGACCATCGACCTCTCAGCACACATAAAGAGCAGTGCGTTCGAGCCGAGGATACACAGACGGCGTTCGGCGCGTTTCAGGTTGAGAATGTTGAGGCTTTTTGCAGTTTTCGGAGCACTCATTGGAGTCTGCCTGGCGAGCTACGGACACCACTCTACCTACGACCACGGATATGTTCCGCACTCCGGTCACCACTACGGCCACCATGCGCACTACCACGGCCACTACCATCCTTCCCACACCGGACACTACAGCAAATATCACCACCATCACCACCCTCATGGGAAATACGGCTACGAAGCTCACTACTGAGCAACGAGAGGTGCTCATGGAGTACGATCGGTTGGCGGAATCTTCGACTTCTTGAAATAAAACTCCATTGTCCAGAACGATGATTGGGAAGGATCATGCATCGTCCAGGACGAATGGTATTTTGCTCATTGGAGGACTCACCAGCAATGGAATACTGCACCAGATCAACGAGAGCGCGGCTTGGTACCAGAGGTATTTCTTGATGTATCCGACCTCCACTCGCCGGATTTCATCGACCTTTCTCATGAAGGCGTTCTCCCAAGCATAAAGTTTGATTATCTGAAAAACGACATCACACAAGGACTCTTTGTAATTTGTCGCGAAAACCTCTGACGCGAACGTCCTTTGTATCACACCTAATAGTACCGAAATATATATGAGATGCTGTTTCAATCAGTCTGAGGTGGAAACTCACTTTTATTCCATTGAGAATTTCGGTGAGAACTGATATCCGCTGTCCTTTCTCTTTCATCTGTTTGTTCTGCAGAGGGAGAGGTATATTGTCAAATGCGAACGATCAACGAAGGGGTGGTCGCTTTAATGCCCCGATCTTCTCTCACCTGTAGACTCGAATTCTTATGGCCAATGATCGCTGATAACGGCATCTGAGTCAACATGACCACAACGCCGGCGAGACTCGACACTCCCAGCTGCATCCACAGCAGGGCCAACGTTCCGGAGATTCTGAAAATCCACGCCCAGAGGAGGTGCCAGCTCCTAATGAAATTGTACACGTTCTCAACATCCAGTGACATCATGTTCATCAGTTCGCCGACGGGATATGCCCGCTGAGAATCCATTGAGATCAATAGGGACTGGAAAGAAAGCAGAGCATGAACCTGAACCCCGTCAACCCCACTTTCCCCACTGCCGGAGTCCTCAACTAGACGTCGGCATAGATCCATGGGAACGAGATACTTAATGAAACTTACTCACCTTTTGGTATAGTGCAGACATGAGCGCTGCTCGGGTTTGTAGACCCCCCATGCAGTTCGAGTACAATAGGTGCTCGAAGGCCACACCGGTGAGGGCACCGCCTGCGAGAAGGGCTACGCAGTAGCCGAGACTTATCTCCACGGGATTCGACGAAGATACTTCTTCGATAAGAGCCCTGAAAGAGACCAATAGTCGATCAGTCAAAAAGAGGCGGCCCCTGATATCTACGAGTAGAGATCGCCGGATCTAGGCATCGCGCCGTTCTCTAGTGAACTACGGAAGCTGTAGGACTCCAGCTGCAACCTGTCGCTGTTCAAGAACTGGGCTCTGGACGATTCTAGTACACATCGTGACGCGTTTGAGCTGCAAACTCACCCGAGAATCAAGGGGCATAACAGCTTACAGGATGTCAGGATGAGTTCCAAACAAATCCCCCTCACGATAAAGGGCCAGAACGATCGTATGAGCGCAGCCCATATCGTGTTTTTTGAAGTTGTCGTCGTGGTAGGGGCGTACGGTGTTTTTGGGAACAAGTCGTCCGTTGGCAACGCTTCGAAACCGCGTTTCCTGGAATATACAAAAGAGTCGTCTATGCTCATCACATGAGATGCGAACCCCTCACCCTTTTTTTTTCGAACAGGTTCTGCTGAGGACACAGAGGACGTAGATCGTCTCCGGAGGCCGCGAGAGCTAAATTGTCTTTGACTTGCATCCGAAAGATTAACGAAGAATGCGAATGATTGGGAATCGGCGATGGAAAAACTTCCCTAATGAATCCATGAATCCCACCGTTCGGATTCATTATCTCGCCAACCGCGTCAGATCCGGTTTCTCCCAATGACGGTCGGAATCCCATCGAAAGTATATGACAAGCTCGATTTCTCGCTCTGGATGTGGGTCAGTAAGCTGATTCAACAGAGCGTGCTTCAGCGCGGATTTCAATCAGATCACAACATGGGTGGCGAGATATGCGTCTCGGTTCGGGGCTAGGCTCACTTTCCGGCGTTTTGGTCTCTTTTGTTAGTGGATTGCTCACCGATGACTCACTCGAGACGCTGAGTATTCAACGGAGACCCCACTTACCGCGCACGTGCTTTTTGTTCCTTCAGCCATTTCCTCTCGAATGTCTCCAAACATTGATTCGACTTCAAGCTGTTCTCTAACGGCAATAGATCGTCTTCCGAGATTTGTGTTCGGAAACCTGTGAACAGTACCCTGCAAGAAATGCGCGGATGAGGTTTCCATGAGGTTCCCCCCTTCCTCTGCCGCCCCTTTTCGTTCCCATAGTTTTCGAGTGAAGCAGTCCTAAATTTCAAGAGCGGAAACAATCCGACAGATTGTGACTTATGCTTCTCATTTGAGGATGACCTCCGCTGGACACGAGGACAACCGCAACAGAAAAGTATCGAGTGGCCCTCGAGTTTCCCGTTTCCTGAGTCTCCGCGATGTTTACCTCGTGAATTGCCCGAGAGTCAGTCGATGCCACCATCGAATTTCAGCGGTTTTGGCAGTCGGGTCGTTCTTGGCGTCGACACCGTTTGGCAGCATATCAACTTGTGCTCCAGACGCACCATTGCTGAACTTGGCGCTCATGATCAGACCGTGGTAACGGCGTCAACAGGTTGGCAAAGCGAATCAGCGATGCGCCCACAACAACTCAGCGCTCGCGAACGCGAGCTTTCAAACACACTGCATCCACGAAGTTCAAACACCTCAAACCACGATTGTCATTCCCGAGCGTGCGAAAACTGTGGAACCGTCATACGTCAGAGTGAAATTTCCGAACTGTTGTCAGAGAAGCAGCGCTGCTCACAGACGGCGCCGGCAGGGAAAGGGCGACACGCGGCGAAGAAGGGCAGAAATATTCGCTAAGGCTTGGCCACTGAGCGGTTGCTAGGTGCTCGGTGAGAGGGAGAGCTTGACAAGTGCGTCGCCGAAGTTCTCTTGGATTTAAAAAAGCACACCGGCAGTGGTTACAGATGCTTTCGCGCAGCGTTCATGCTATCCATCGAGGATGCTATCTATCTCTAAGCAGTCTGTATCCGACAAGCTTAAGGGTGCTATGCTGAGGATCCATGGAATTCGAGAGTTCCTTTTCATCGATTTGATATCATTCAGAGCAGCGTGGGAGCCGACAATGACGATTCATTGTTGTTTATTGTGTTCCGCTCACTGATTCCTGCGGAACAGTTGCCGGTCATTTTGCTCATTGAGTGTTAGTGGACGTTTGAAAGAATCAGCGTCGCGCGAAACGCGTTCGATGTACCAGAGGAGTAATTTAAGATCGGGAACACTTGTTGCATGCTCCTTGTTGTGAGAATCAATCGGTCTGGACCAATGAAGCAGTCACATCGGAACGAATAGGAAGGATCACGATCTCCGATCCTCGAGTTTCTCTTTCGAGTTGGGAAAACCTGGGATTGAGGTATAGAGAAAAAGGTCCATGGTTTTCAGAAATAGCCGCTCTTGACGGAACATTGCCCGAAAGGGGCAGGAACAACGTTATATTTTTCTTATGAACGAATATGAGTTGGATCAACATCATCGCATGATCCGATCGCCGTCATCTTCTCTGATTGCTCCGGACATCGGGGATGGGACTTTCGCCCGTTATCACGGTTATCAGAATCGACCTCAGAAACCCCGCCGCGTTCGAAGACCATGTGTGACAACAGATCTTATAGGGATCTTGAAAGCGCGGCCCATTTCATGGTTTTCAGAATCGATATCGTGGTAGGGGCGCAGAATGTTTTCGGGAACAGATCGTCCGTCGAAAATGCTTCAAGACCGCGTCTCCTAAAATATATAAGTGAGAGTCGTCTGTGCTCATTACATCGTATGAGAACCCCTCTCCCTCGGGCCGCGATCTCTCTTCGGAACGGCTCACAGAGTAGGCATGCATTTTCGTGCCGCGGGACGCGGAAATAATTCCCGAGCCCCGCTCTCCCCAGACCGGAAGAACATATATCTCTCGAAGATCGCAGACCAAACCCCAGGCTGGATGTTCCGATATTTTATTGCTCCTCGGATGACCTACCCGAGTTCCCGTCGGAGAAATAAATTGGCTTTCAATGGATTAAATGAGGAATCAATCTTCGAGCTTTATTGAATCTCGGTATGGTGTTCGGCATGGTGTTTATTGATCTTAAAGTCCGTGAACGACGAGCATCATCGAATCGAATGCCTGCAAATAACAACTTCAGTGTCAAGTCTAACGACCTCAATAATATTGGCCAGATTGACCGAGTATTCTAGAACCGTTCCGATCGGATTGATTATGCCTCAGGATTGATCGTGTCCAAGATTCCGAACTCCATATCTGCCTTTGATGTGAACCTATAAATCCGTAAAACAATGTTCGCCGTTGAGTTGCATGGCATTGAAGATCGGGCGCGACGCTGTTCACCCCGTTCCTCTGAAACGGCGGAGCTGAAAGTTCCACTCGTGAAGGCTGCTTGAGAGCGTCCTTCAGTTGAAACGGCTGAACAGGAAGTTTCGCGACTAGATGGTTCTTGGAAGCGTCAGAGTGAATTGCGATCGAGGGACACAAGTTTCAAGCGCCGGACTCGATTGTTGTGGAATCGAGAACAGTTGCTCCGTGCTGATTTGGATTGAAGATCCTGACGAAGCCATGTATCGCCAAGGGACATGTGGACAAAGTGCTTCTTCCCGACTCTTATGTGTACTGACGGATCGCCTAGGAGCAAAACTGACTTTTCCTGTCGACCATCCAACCATGAAGCCTTGTTTCGAAACTTTCTGGACCTTCGTCGGCAGAAACTGGGACCAATCTGAGAATTCCGGCCGGCACTGTATGCAAAATGATGTTCCAGCGAAAACCCACGGCACATTGTATCTCTCTTACCTCAAACCACAGGAGGGAGGCGGTTCGCGTTGGACGCGATGACCCTCTCCTGGGCTTCGGACATCCCCGCCTGGACGGCCCGCAACCGCCCCAGTTCGGTCTAGACCGCGGCGGCGTCCCTCTCGACCGCTTCCAGCTCGACGATTGTCGAGGCCTTGCGCGAGGCAATGAGGAGCGAAGTGACTGGGTTCTGAGGCGGGATTCAGGATTCTAGCGGCAGGTCTTCGGGCCCAAAATCCTCCCGACCCTCATGCACGACGTGAGATCCCCGTCGCAGATATTCGTTTTCCGACTCGTGCAATCTTCTCCATGAGGCTGTGATTGAACGGCACTTAGACAGAACGTTGTGTCAATCGACACTCCCGGCACGCGAGATAGACACACACTGACCGTCTCTTCTCATGCACATTGGCGTCGCCACATGTGACGTTCGTCGACGTGTGTCTTGACATTCCTCGCGGACTTCTCGTCCGGCTATCCATTGCGGCGTCGATCGCCGTTGCTCCGTTTCTGGCTCCTGACAGTCTAGGCAATATTGAGAGCGCATAGATCGACGCTCCATGTCTACTCATATGTCACTACGGTTGTTCATGTTTTCCTCTTCTCGACCTCTTCGAATTACGTTGTTGATGATATCTAGGACTGCCAGCTCTACCCGCTACATTTTTGTTCGCATCGCACTTGGGCAATCACAGCTTCTGTGCTCTGATTGTTGGCATCGGTAGCACACTCGAAATGTTTCCTTCGGGCAGCACGCGCTGACGTGTCTGACTTGGCGACGCAGATTGCTGGCTGAAGTCGCATGGTCTGTGGAACCACACGACTCGCAAGCCTCTGGCCGCTTCTCCTCGACATCGGCGAATCGGTACGACTTTAATTGAGAACAGCGAGCTGTGCAGGTATAGTTTTCATCGCCTAGCTGGACGAGCCCGTGTAAACTCATATCTCTGGACCTCCGTGATCCACATCGGTCCCCTGAACTTACGTTGCAGCTTGGTTGGTTTGCCCGCATGAACTGGTAATCGCCTGACCACGACAATGTCTCTCTTCGCGAACCTAGCGTGATGCGTTTTCCCCTTTTTGTCGTGATAGTGCGCATACTTGTCGTGATTTTTCATCTTCTGCTCCCTGACCTGAACCTGAGCTTCTTCTAGCGGCACCCATAAATTTTCCTGAGCTTCTTCGATAAATCTCGCGCGGTTGCTGATCCTTAGTGTACAGCCATGCAGAGCATGAAGAGGGGTTTTTCCCGTGTTACGCGAGCCGGCTCCGTTGGGCAGCATTTGTGCTCAAGACCTGCGCCACCTCTTTGTGCGAGGGCTTCCGCACCATGACCGTAACAGCCTGGCTGCTCGTAAATTCAATCTTTCTACCTGCCGGTTTGAATCCGATCCTCGAGTCGATATCTGATAAAATCGACTCCCTGCTTCTCCAAGCATTCCTCTGGCTCTTTCGAAATATCCGCCGATTCCCGATTCGATACCGAGCAGCCTGGTCTTCCGAAATTCAAGAACGCCTCCTCGAGAAATTTGATCACTTCCGTCGCTTCGGTCGTCGCTACGGCTTCCAACTACACATATTTCGCCAACCCGTCGACCATGAGAATGACACGCTGTTTTCCTTTTGAACCGATCAACGGCCCCAGATGGCCGATGAAAACTATTGAGAACGGCTTCCTTTACGGCCGAATGATATTGCATGAGTCCTCTTTTTTCCCTGTGGCACCTTTGAGGAGGATGCGGCTCGGGCATCCACTCAAGTGCCATTTCACGTCATCCCTCTTTTGCGAAAATCAGTACGTTCTGCTGGTCAGCTCCATGCATTGTCTGCTCAAGAATGTCCGTATTTTTCGTGCGTCGTGACTGACACGTATCTTCGACGATCGCGATAGCACAGCGCAAAAGAGTAAGGGTTCCTGTGAGACTCAGATTGCTCTATGCACAGTTCTTCACGGGGCTGACCTCGGAGATCTTCATTTCAATGAACTCATCATGATTTGAGTCGGGCTCCTTCAGCACATATCAGTTGCTGTTTCCGAGCGCGATCCTGGGAAACTTATTCCTCCACCCATGAGGTCTTCTCTCCTCTATGGGCGCAACCCTCGGCTGAGCAACGTGCTCCAGCTGCTGCAGTTTCTCTGCCGCAATGAACAAGCGGTGAACGGTTCCCCGGGGCAGAAATTTCGCGGGGCAAAAATGTCTCGAGGCCAAAATGGTTGAACAAACGATGTCATCATTTGATCGCCATAGTCGGTAGTGGCATATCGGTAGTGGCAATCTCGGCAGTCACTCTTCTGACGCCATTTGAGGTGCCCAGAGGCTTTGTAGCGAAGCCCGCGTCCTCACCCACATTATCCACTGGATGATATACAAGGCAAGATTATCATGACCATGGTTCAAGTTAATAAAGGGGGTGTTTCCGTTCTCGCCCCGGAGTCACCTAAGAAAACTGTGCCATCTTACTTCGAAAAGATAGCGAAGACTGACGCTACACTGGATGGGAGGGTCATCAAAGCTGTCCTCGATAGCGGGGCATTGATCGCCATGATCGATGCAGGAATCCTTGAGGAGAGCGAAAAAGTCACTGGGGAAGAAGTCACGGCTTTTGATTGATGCAACGAACCATACGCGCTCAACAGGTGGGTAAGAGCTCCTCTCAAACTGGGAGCAGTCAATAAACACGTGAATTGTTGAGACAGGATTACCATTCTACGACTACCATCCAGCGGCTTCATTATAGTGGCGGTTCAGCCTCTTGAGCCCTGATTGCGGTACCTACGTAAGTAGGTAAGCATGCGTAGTAAGCATGACTTATGAACGGAATTGACGAAGACCTGACACAGTTCTCGTAGACGTTTACATAGAATTGATGGCGGAAATGAACGGATATCAAATTCGAATTGAGCCGGCTGGCCTCATTTTATTCAACACGTGTGCACAACAACGACTTCATCGCCTTCGAGGGATGGCACTGCTCGCGGCTGTGAACCGAGCTTCTGGTACACGGATCCGCGAGCATTAGAAGCATAACCCGTGAGGATCAGAGGCGCAACAGATCTCGAAAATTCCCGAACAACAGATAATGCTGCAATCGCCGTTGCTTGAATTAAAACGCAAAGCGAGATCACGTCAGACGTCTGAACTCCCTTCACTCCTCCAAATTCAATATCTTTGTATCTGAATCGGGGCCGCTAGGTTGTAGCGTTCCGGGACAGCGACGATAGTTCTTCAAGTCTCGATATCTCACAATCCGGAAAGTCTCGAAACCTAGACCAAATTAAGAGACAGCCACGAGAATAATCAATTCCAATCGACCACTTCAGGCTTGTCGCGTTGATCAAGTAAAACAGGCGAGGCTGAGGTGGCCACGGGGATCCGAACAAGGAGGACGGACGAGTGTCCGAAGTTCATGTTGCATCATCAAGCATCATTCTTTATCGGACTCATCACTATTTCCAATATTCCGGTAATGCTTCCTTAGTTCCATCATATGTGCGTGATTTTTCTCTCGGAGTTCGTCAGTCACCTTGAACATGGGACCGTGCCCTGGAATGATGTAGTCGGCGATTCGGAGTACCTGAACAGAGAAAATTAAACATGAGATTCGCCATTGTTAGGGCGTAGAAGGGAAATGTTCAATGTTGCAATATTTCCGGTGTCAAGGGTCGCTAGGAATCACCTTCACTCTGTTTTCCGCTTGCTTGAGTGGTTTCTCTGAACCTCCGAGGTCTTCCCATATCGTCGGATCGTTCGAATCTTCTCTCTTCTCGAAGAGATCCCCAGTGATAGCGATTGTCCCGGATTCCGTGTTCGACACGACGACTGACACACAAGACGCTGTGTGCCCTGGCGTTGGGACGATTTCAATATCTGCAAGGGAGGAACGAGTGTGAAACATCCGAAACATACGCCAGATGCGCAGTGTCTAAAGTAAGCGATACAGCCGATGAAGCGTACTTCATACGTACTTTCCGTAACTCGGAGACTAGTGCCGTCGGCGAGGACGTCGAAGTATTTTTCCTTGAAATTCATCGAAGTTCCCACGATGTGTTTTGCTTTCAGGAATAGATTCAAATTGCCTATGTGATCGGAATGCCCATGGGTTGCCACGGCATGCGTTATCTGAAACATTCAGAACTGGGGGATCACTAAGAGCTCGATATATCAAAGGAAAGCAGGATGATGAGACGGATCCAGAGAGCATAAATTTCTATTGCTGTCATCCGAAACACCGGGGGCACTCACCTCGTCCGGCGAAATGCCTCTGATTTCTAATGCCTCCCGTATCCGATCTGCATCCCAAGCTGTCATGGTGTCCACAATCATTTTCACGGTATCACTGATCACCAGGGTACATGTACAATTCGATGACATGAATTGGTTACCGGCTTCTAATCTCGAGAAACCGTCGAAAAGAACCTCAACTTTCACTGGAGCCATGCTGGAAAGGTATTCAACGAGGCTGAAAGTTTGAGCGATGGCAACTACCGATTTCGAGCACAGCTACTCGTGACAAGAGCTTCAATTTTGATTCGATCTGATTTTGAGACAGAATCGAATTCGCCGGCAGCGCGGAGTAAACACGCGAGGGGGCAAGGAGGTAGGAGAGGAGTCGGATGGAAGCATGCCTGCTCTGGGTGCTCCGGGAGCGCTTCGAAACTTCAAAAGTCGGAAAGCTTCCGAGGGGATCCGAGCTGAGAAAAAGGTCCGTGTGCACATGGATTCTCAGAAATGATGAGAAATAGAACGAGCTTCCATTCCAATCTGGTCTATCTACACAGTATCTACACAGCGCTGCCGGCGAATGCGAATCTGTCATTTTTCAGGGAGTGATCCGGACTAGAGAGGAAAGATTCGGCATTAATTACAGGGGAGCAGCATCTTAGGTGATGTGCCCGGCGGCCGTCATTATCAAATCCATGTTTGTGATCTGAACAACGTCGGAAGCGTGACGCAGTCGAACTCTCTCCTGGAGAACCCATTCGTCCAACCAAATTTTGATGAAGATTTCGACGAAATCTGGGCCGATCTTTGGGGTGGACCCTACCGTGCAGCTCACTAGGGAGGGCAGCGTGAAGTCCGCGACAATTTCTGAAATGTCTTCCAGCCCGGACGCGGCACGTGAAACGGTGCTCCACAAGTTTTCGATGATGTTCGACCCGGGCGGAAGCGTAGGCAGATAGAAGCTCCCATTGATATGTCTCCAAATATTGTCTCAAAGTTTCTTGGATGCATGATCTGCCGTATGATCCTGCTGAAAAACGCGATTGCTTCCTCGTGTGAAAAGCACAAAACTTCGCGCAGCGTCTTTCTCTTGAGGGTCTCGCTTAAGGAGGGGTATTTTTGAACTCCGAGAATTTCAGTCTGGACCGTCGCTTCCGTCTTATTCGCAAAGAGACCGCTTCGGGTGAGAGGACCGTTGGAGGCAATCGTCAAAATACATCTTTCTCATGCGATGACACCGCGGGAGCTCGACGACGAGCGTTCTTTCTGTGCCGCATCCTGTTGAATTCCATCGCTGCAAAAAAAACTTCCTCATCGAAACAAAGGAGTATTCATTGAGTTTGGCCGATCTACCCTTTGAGAGCTTCATCGGTCCTTGAGGAGTCATGGTCGTCCTCACCTAAGGATGACAACCTGGGACGCAAGGAGCGGACGAATCAATCCTAAGAGTGGATACCGTGGACACACTAAGAAGAATTCCCTGCCTGTAAGCAGAGACGAGATCCGCGAAACAATCCCAAGACGGGAAAGCTGTGGTTGGATTAGTTAAAAGCGGTCCGAGGTTAATGACTGCCGCGAGCTGTTTGATAGATATGACAGCGATTACTCTTGCGCCACAGATGCACCTGCGACAGGAAATGTCCTTGAGTGGTGGGACCGTCCGGGAAATGGATGCTGATTGAGATGCTTTTACGCTAGAGACAGAATAGTGTTTCTGCGAGAGAATACGTCGCGCGTGCTATCATCCTGGACAATGATATACGGGATCACCATCCTTCCGCATCCTCATGGCATGGATTTCGTTCTAGGGGGAGGGCAATCTTTACGGAATCCAATCGTCAAATGATGAAACCCGGAGGAGACCCGACCGTTCGTGATTCCGGCAAATTTATTAGGGACCGGCTTTTCCAACTGCCATTCAAGGAAAGTTTCCCGAAGAGTCCTCACTTCGGCGGTGGAGGAGTGGATATTTCGCTTGGCTGCTGGTTCTGCGGAGCTGAAAAGAGCTCCTTCGCTTCTTCGAGACACTCCATGATTTCTTCATTGGTTATGTCGATTCCGAAATCTTCGCTCAAATCGTCAATGCCATCAGGACTGAGTGGGCGGAGGATCTCAACGTATCTGCCGGTAGTTCCTGAAAATCGATAGCAAACCATGAGTTCCCATCGCCAGGCCGTGTGGGCTCATACTCAGAAGGAGAATGGAGCGACACTTACTTCCTTTCTTGCAAGTGACGGCTGGCTGATAACCCGTATCGGGCTGCTCGTCCGTTGGGTGATAGAAAGTTGTGCTGCCCGGGGCTCCTGTCAGATCGAAGATATAACGGAGTCCCACGTGGGAAATGTCGTTTACCAGGCCCAAACATCTGGACATTACCTTTCTGCGGCGAGCCGATAACCTTGTACACATAATGCCCACATTTCCTGACGTATCGGAGGCTGTACGTTGTGTTCGGTAGCTTATACGTTACGCTTCGGCCAGGTACAATTTCCACTTTCGCAGGGTTCGCCGTATAATTGTAGTCGGGATCTACCACCAATACGCAAGACGTTCGGTTCGGTTCCTGCGAAGCGAGGGATAGTTTTATAGCGTCGACAAGCATCTTCTAGAAAACGGCCCTCTCAGCTGTTCAACGCCTGCATGGTGTATGGTGTCGCGGCTTACGGATTGTGGAATTTTCGGATTGGCGTTCTTGTAGTCTCTTTTCTCGCAATGGTATTCGAAGAAATCTTCTGGACACAAGTGAACTCCGACAGCCGCCATCAGTACTGGAATTGGTTCCGCTCATGACTCTAGGTGGGAAGCTCGTCGAATACCGCATCTCTCGAAGGGTAGCTCAACCCGAGACTCACCGAGAAGAACTTCCACTCGAATTGCGGACCTGGTTGCCATCGCTCTGAAATTCCCGCGGAGACTCGACTGAATTCAGAAACGGCTGGTCAAGTTATAGTATGCCAGGGCATCTGTTCCCTTTATTCTTAACTCCATCCATTTGAACGGACCGACAGGTTAAGCATTGGGAGGCTGAAGAAGGACGTGCCAGAGCGAGATTAGTTGAAAGCATCTCGAGGCTGACTAAACGATATATCATTGAAAGTGCGGTTGTGACAAATGTGCCATTTTTATAGGACTCAGGACGATTGTGTTGAGGAAGGACGTTCACTGATTAGTTTGCGCGAGGTGTCACGGCGGTTCGGACGAGAAAGCAGACTTATTTTCCGTCGTTTGCAAACCAGAGAGTCATATTCAGAGCGTTATGGGATAACGCGGGATCGCTCTTCCCCGTACTTCAGGAACGACGATGTCCACAGGTGACGATGGCGGTGCCGGGGCCATTAACGATAATGTACTGCGTTCCGTAGACCGCAGCCTTCAGATCGCTTCGCACTACATGAGCGTAGCGAAGAAAATCTGCCAGTCATCGCTAACCGCCAATGACTCGAACAAAGTCATGGACGATAAGGCTTCGGCTGCTGAAGATTTTGTCCAGGATCTCAGCGAGGACCTCGAAGACGTTTTGAAGATGCTCAGGACCAATCGAAAACTACTCAAGTATTTCAAAGCGACGAATATCGAAGACTTCATCGACAACCGTGCCTACAACGTGATGCTCGTCGCCTCCTCCGCCCTCTGTCAGTCATTAGCTACGGCCTTTGGGCGTCTCGAGATACGCCTCGTCAACATCGAAGGTCCTCGCGAAGCTCAGCATTATTCGATCAGAGTGAAACACGGGAGCGAGAAACCGAGAATGAGGAATTTGTCAGAGGTTGACAGCTGGGTCATCGAGTTCGGAAACTTCATCCACGTCCCCGTAACGCCCTTGGTCAAACTTTACGACAAGCGGAAGCGGCGAATAGCGAGAGGCAAAATCGAGCTCCCGAAGAAAGTTGTTGTCCTCAAGGCTCCAGACGAAGAGCCTATCGTTCGACTTCACCTTAGCTACTCTTGGACTCCGGTTTTTCCGGAGGAGAATAGAACCAACGATGTTTCGGCTTGAATGCAAGCTTGATCTGAGCTTCCCTCCCAGTATCGAAACACAGCGAATCTACAGTTGATTCTAATGGTTTTCATTGTACAGAGGCGGTTTGACCGACCGTCAAGAAAGGTCCATAAGGTCGTAAATTTGTCAATTTCCCCTCCGCCGCTGATAGCTTGCTGACCCAAGGGTAATCTCCTCGTTAAACTGTCAAGCTGATGTGTCATTTTGACGCGGATGTCCATTCTGGAACGCGAGAGCTCCCATGGGAAGCGAAATTTTGGTACTCTTCTGTTAGGCGGGCGGTTCGGGAGCGGCGCGAAAAACACCGTAAATGGCGAGTTTCACGGCGGCCGTACGGCGGCAAAGAGAGAGGGAAAGGGGAAGCGGCAACAAACGGCCGAGCCAGCCGCAGCCCTCCAGCACGGGCTGGTGCTCGGTGCAATCAAAGGCCCCCCGAGCGAAGCGAGGGACGCGAGCAGCTCGCGCCTGCTAGTTCGTGTCCCTCGCTTCGCTCGGGGGGCCTTTGATTGCACCGAGCACCAGCCCGTGCTGGAGGGCTGCGGCTGGCTTGGCTCCTGAGTTATGGAATTCAAAGTGCGCGCCTTTCCCCTTGGTGCATTGCCCGTCGCTCTAGCCGCGACCAGTGTGTGCTGGCGGCTTCTCCAGCAATGGTTTCGCGCGCCGCCCGCCTAACAGAATAGTACCGAAATTTTCACGGTGCTAGTCGAGATTTCTGAGGACTAGGATCCTCTTTGATCTGCGGAATGATCGTGATCGCGTCTCGGAATCATACAGAAAATCAAACTCCTCCGGGAAACCCGATTTTGAACGACTGAACTGTCAGTGAAGATGGTTTTCTTCGAGATATTCTGGGCGCTTTTATTATTCTGATATTTGATATTTTTGTGTTGCACGAGGCTTCCGGTCTTGGCTCACCGAAAAAGCCCCAGGAAGTCGAAAATGGGGAGCTATCGCAGCTCAGCAGAACAAAGACATTCGCTGCGGAGTGAACCCCAAGTACAAAAGCTCAGCAAGTTGTTACATTCACGTTGAAACTCAATGTCCACAGGTCATACAAACAAAGCGAGGGCGAACTTTGATAGAGCTTCTCACAAAAACACTCATCGGCATCCAGGGAAATGTTAAAATGTGTCCGTCGCTGAAACACGAAATCTATGATGTGGGTGCTGCTTGACGAGCAGAGGGGAATGACTGTTTGCCCTCAGCATAGGCCTAGCGATAGCGTCAGTAGAGGCTTCCGGCGTTGGAATTCCGAGGCGTCAGGATTTTCTCCATGTTTTTCGTCAAGATATCGTGGAGAATGGAGTAGTCGTTGCGGATTTGCCGCACAAAAAGGGTCAAGGTGTGATATTGTTTTTCGTCCAACTCTTCGACTGTTTTGCGGAAATCATCTATGTGAGGGTATTTGGCCACCTGCAACGCGAGAAAAGAACTTCGATGAAGGATCTTCCCTATTATGAGAATTTTTGACGCGCATGGAGTATGGGAACAAGCATGGTTCAAGATTAAAAGCGATCTGGAAATGGTGATACGAACTTTTGAAACAATTTTCGCCCTAGTCGCGTAGTAACGGGTGACCTGGTCGAGGTACGATGCGGAATCCTTCTGGACTTCGCTGACTTGTCCAAGGCACTCTTCCTACAATGAAAATAGTTTTCGGATGAGTATCCCGAAAATTAGAAGTCTGAGTCGCATGCAGCTTGAGTGATGATCCCGTCCGGCGCTCTTGAACGTTCGGAGTACCTTGAGAACGTACCTGTATTCCCACTCCGAAATTGTTCCCGTCTTCAACTTTTGGAATGAGGAGCTGGATCCACATCTTGAGGAGGTTGCAGTCATCAACCTTGAATCGGATACAAAGCAACCTGTAGCTACTGGATGACATCAAAAAACACGTCGATCGAATTATCGATCCCGCCCGTGCATGAAATTTCGGAGCTTACCAGCTGTATTATGATTGGTTTAATGGCTTCTTGGAGACGTTCTAGCGTGCCGTTCTGATGGATGACGCCATCGGGGAGCACAAGGAGCTGAAAAGTGAGAACGGATCAGAATCGCTGACCCCTCCTTCGTCTTGGGTCCTCCTCCCTTGGACGCAAAACAACGCATCAACATCCGCTCACCTTTGTGCCGTTTAAAACGCCGGTTTCGAGGTAGTCAGAGTTCCCTGTTCCACTCCCCTGGAAAGGATCTAGCCTTTACTCCCTTCCATTCAGGGAACTGGGCAGTTGCCCCTCGGAAACTTATATCACAGTCAGGATCGGAGGATACTTGCTCGGCGTTCATGAGGCTCCCCCGATATCACTAATTCAAATATCTCACCTGATTAACTCCCGGAGGGCAGGGTACGTTTACTGGACAGAAATACTGCTCATGAGTCAATTTGAAGTCCGCACTGTTTAGGAGCTGAAAAGTAACAGAGACATCTGAGCATTGTCCCAACGAATCTACCTTCGATACACACCATGTCAGGCAGGATCGTATCTGTAGTTACCTCGTTCAATTCGTCGATTCGTTTGGGAATGCTTTTTGAGATCATGAATTCTGCATCCTTCCTCATCGACTTCTTCATCTCGTCGAGCTGGAAATCAAGAACTGGCTTCAGTTGCGATCCGATGAGTTTCGTAGTAAACCCCGAATCAGAGTACAGTGCTAAGGCCAAAGCGATCAAATCGCGGCTTTGCAATCATTGTCATCGTTTCCGAATGTGCCGTTCCGTCGGCAAACTTCAATTTCCGTCGGATTACGTCGATGGCTCGGTGATGCAGGCTTGTGCCATGCAGATTCCACGTTTCGCAGTGTTCAACCCGTGATTTTTGGCAAAAGTCATACGTAGATCGAACAAATGGAATGAGGTGCACCCTCGTGTACACCACATCGCCGAAAAACACGCGCTGTCAGTATTGGTTTGGAAGTTTCGGGACTTCTTCGCGCGGCGAAAAGCAGCTCAGGAAAAGCAACGACGAAGTGTCGGGACGGATCTTGAGTACCTTTTGCGTAGCCTCGGCCAGAGGGACCTGGAGATTCGTTGCGGAAGCGACCGCACTTGGAGCCATCTCGAAAGATGTTCGGGTTTCGGGATGATGAAATTGAAATCGCTCGTCGTACCGCCGATCGGAGATTTGTCAACTCCTAGGAGCAAGAGAGGAGATGCAGCACAATCTGCAAGCCTCACGAATGATTGACAGCTCGAAACTTCACAAATATTTGTAGTTTGCGGTCGCGGTTTCCTAAGGCTTTTCGAGAGTGGCGGACACTGGGTTGATGTTTACATGAATGGATGCATTTTGCGGAGGCGAGTCGGGGAAGCAGACCAACAACCGGGCAACGTAGCCCCCGATGATTTCGTCGACTGACAACCCGGGAAGGAGCCCGGGTTCAGTCTGATGTCCTGTACGGAAATTCTTTATGGTCGCTTCATGCCCTGGAGAGCCAAATCCACCTCGGATATCTCGATGTCACCGTCCCTCAAAGGTACTGCACCTACCAGACAGGCCCAAACCGAATATCTGATCATCTTATGGCAGCGCTAGCGGAAAGTCAAGTCTCAATAATCCCAAAACGTTAAAGTCCAGTCATCACTGGTGGGCATACTTTCAGTTGTACGCTAGCTTTGTTTCCCTCACACTGGACTCCTGGGAAAGTTCCACGCTTCCAGGTTCTACTCACTATACGCGTACTTGGCATGGCAAGAGATGAACGAGTCTTCAGATGCTGACGGCGCACTGACCAACCGTGGCACCAAAAGTCCGAAAATGAAGCGAAGAGGAGAAGGAATGGAGATCTGATTATATTTTGTGTTTCTTCTGAATGTTGTCTCAATCGGATGGCTCAAGGCAAGCTCTGGCGCTCCGAGACGCTAGTAACTTATTCATTGGCGAGCTTTTATGGCAAACTCGCTCATTTGCGGCAACAGGTGGGCAAGGCAATGGTAAATATCTTGGTCAACATCTGTGTCGTTCATGGGTATCGTGATGTCCTGCGTTCGCCTCATTCCGATGAGCTCGTTCGACCTTGTCTTTGCTTTCACTGTGGGTAGATCCCCGATCACGGATCTCATTCAAGGCAGTAGTGTCGAGGTCGGAATCCTACGGGGCGACTTGTGCCATCCTGTGCTGGTGCATCGTATCATGACAATTGGCATTCAGTGTGACTTTGATTCATTGCGAAGCTGAAATGCCAAACTTCGAAACTCAGGGATCCATGAGAGAAATACCGATGAGCAGCGACGGCGATGAAGTTCCCTGGCATCCCGGTTGGAACCGTGCGCAGATGCCTCCTGATCTTGATGGAGATGCCCTCTGAGTTCTCCACAGCTCGCGTGTCATCCAATACCGCAGGCTGCTCCACGCGAACCCGCTCGGCGATTGAGATGTATGGAAACTTGCATATGAACGGCTCTACGTTGGCCGGGGCTCCGTGATTTAATCAAGCTAGTCTTCTCACTCATCAGCACGATCCGGAAGGGGCGGAAACAGGAAAAGTTGGACGTCTAATGACGCGTGAAATGGTCGATGTGGTCGAAAACGGATCTATTCGACAAGATGTGAGTGGAAGCAATCTATCTCCTCACTTATGGAGTGAATCTAGACATTGGGCAGCGGAAAATGCATGCTCGCGGAAGAATGCGGTACAATCGGGGAGGGTACTGTCAGGGAAGATTCGCGGAATCTCAACAGAATTGTGATCCTTGGGTCATCGGAAACGCTGCATGACCTCTACGCATCAATCTGTTCCTGAACAGATTGGGCTTGCGCAGATCTATCAATGCAACTGAACAGTGGCGTATCAAGGAGGGGGGGGGGGGTTGCAAACGAGGCGCTTGCCCCGGGCGGAAAACTGGAGGGGCGCAACGTTCACGAGGGCGCAAAGTTCAGGGGGCGCGAAACGTAAGTTGAAGCCTGTACCCGCTGCAGGAGGACTTCAATTTGTTTCGAAAAACAAAATCGTGTCTCGTAGGAAGAGGGGCGCACGGCGTGATTGCAGTATCGATTCTAATCGTATCGGGCTGCACTGGGTGGGGCGCGTTTGGGCCGGCTTGCCCCGGGCTCATCACTGAATACATCTCGAAGAGTCGACCGAAACTATATCGAATGAGCGACCTCGAGGTGGAATCGCGACGTCTGCCATGCGAAAACAGGAATCATCGGAGAAATGGAATCAGCACGCTTCAGATCCCCTTCAGAGTGCATGAGGGCAATCAGCTTCCGAGTCACTTCTCGTTCACGTTCTGCTGTGAGCACTTTATCCTTCATATTGATATTGATTTGGAGGATACGTCCGGCGGTCACTACCTTTGTCTCCAGAAGATTGGCACACAGCCGTGCTTCAAAAGTGTGTTTTCAAGATCCCCTTGTTGCGAGAGCCGTGGAGGTCCTCTCATCAGAGGAACCAGAGCTACCACGGGAGCTACAAATCCGAAAAATGATCATTCATCAATCGATCAATAGTCAATCGACGCTGGGTTGCAGCTTCTGACGTGGCTCAAGAAGTGCACCTCGAGACTGGTCCGATTGTGAGAATGAATTTCGGGTAGTGGGACGATGAATTTCGTCGGGACTGAGAATTTCTAGAGCCCCCACGGCTGATCCGAAGCGCCTCGTCAACCCCAAGCTTCATGGACGGGGAGCTGTATGAAGCTTCGGGTGATTTTGGCGAATTCCAGTAATCGTTGTAGAAACTCCCGCTTCGCTCGCCCACTCGGAACGCAGAAACTATCGTTTCGTCCGAGTACGCGACGGAGTTAATCAAACATCCGCCTGGGCATTTCGAACTCTGGTGACGGAATCATCTGTAGTGAGTGAACGGAGCGGCCAACGGCAGCTCCAGTGATGACGTCGGAGCTCGTTGTTTCGAACGCATAGTATAGCTCATAGGGGCTTCTTCGAAGTTTCGTCCTTAGCGCTCACGACCTCGATATGAACGATTGGGCAGGGTTCACATATGATGATCGAGAAAATCCAAAGGCAGGAAATTGTCAACATGATCGGGTATCGGTGTCAATGGGAGACCACCATTTCCGAATTCTGTTTGTTTTGTTCGAGCAACAATTCGGAACAGCTCACTCGGATCTATGAATAAAACAGGAGCGTGTGGCTCAAGTTCTTCTATCGGTTAGTTGAATAGACGTTGAACACTTGGAATCCCTCCGTAGTGCATTCATGACACTCAGCAGTGCAGGTCGGAGGATTGACAAAGCTGAGGGCAAGTTTACGATGTGAGACCAAATACAAGCGTGAGAAGCCACACCGTTGTGTCGAACCGGCCTGCTTGGAGGCTGTTCTCGATCCAGAAAGGCCCTCGTTCCTCTGGAAATAGGCAGATCGATCGAGAAACACCGTGTTCACCGTAAAGCTGAAAGAATAAAGTTCCGGCGTAAGTGTAGAGACACTGCACTGTAATCGTCGAGATCTTGCGCACAACCAAAGGGAAGCAAACAGGTCAGCCATCTATGGGTTTACGGAAGTGTTTCGACTATCAGAACGGATCGGCATCCCGCTATCGATTCGAAGCGGTCTCCGATGACGGCAATGATTCGAGTTTCGTGCCCGGATTCTTGAATGCCGACTAATCGTTACTCAGATTCCTCTCTCAAAATCGTGATTACGCTTTATCTCCGCTCTCGCAGATTTCCGGACCTTATGCAAGCGCAGCCGATGCGCCAACCATAACTGAAAGCTAAGCAATCCAGAGGTACTGACAAGGATACAGATTCTTCCCAAACTACGTCGAGTTGCCTGTCCTGGAGCGGGGCTCTGTGTGTTGAGCAGACCTTTGGCGCCACGTCGGATTCAAAAAAAAATCCCCTCTCTAGTCGTCGGCGTTCGCTTTCACCCTCGCCCACTTCAGCTGATGATACATCCGAAGTCCACGAAGAAAGAATCCGCCCATCTCTGAACTGAGGCAGTAGAAGGACTTCTCTAAGGTACCCTCTTTGTGCAGATTTGTCGCCTCTCTGTGCCTTCTACCCATAAGTTCATCCTCGAGAAGATGTCGAAGGAAAACGTCGCGGACTACACTCCGATTCCCACGTTCGAAACCCAGGAACCGAATGGAAAGGATGCCGCCCAAGAAGAAGAGAGCCAACTCCCTGCCAGCCGACGTTTCAGACGGTGAGCGGCTTTTCTTTTCCAGACCTTATTTTCTTCGAGAGCTGGGTAACTGTGATTGGTGCGGCCATTTCTAAGTTCATATGCAAGATTGACAAGCCTCTGGCGACCTGAACACACAAACGGTATATCTAGTTTCCTCCGACATCGAGTGGTAGCCGTGGCTGCGGGGAATGCGCGACCTCACGACTTTGATCGCTAATATGTGGGTGGTCAATTATTACGAATGTATTGTTCATTGTCTGGCTGGGCACGATATTCTTGACACTTGTCGCAACCTGAAGTCAAGGTACGCCCTCGGATAACACCGGCTTGTTACCTCCGAGACGGTACGAAGGTGAAGAATGCGGTCGCTCTGATTGAGTGGCATAGTTGACAATTTTTGGGGAATTTTACAAAACTGTCAACTGAGGGTTTTACCGCGTTTTGAGCCTCGACACCACAGCAAGCAGAGAAACGAATTGTCGCATTGATTGATGCTCTATGCGCGTGTTCCAATGCCGACGAAAACTCTGTCTGCCTGCCGCCCCGCGGACGACAGGGCGTTGGACTACACAGGCACTGCAGAGCGTAATAAAAAAAGAAATACGGATCTATGCTTTGCCGGTTCAGCGCCGGTAATTATAGATGAATGCCGCGGACCACAGAAATCTCGATAGGCCATTATGACACTTGAATTTGATCCGATCAAGCGTTTGATGACCGTAAAGCAATCGGTCGTTCGCGACGGGGTGAGTGTGCAACTTTGTCGCAGCTATACGATACGGAATGTGTCAACGCACTGTCCTAGTAGTCCTAACAAGCCCTCCAGTTAAGTTTGAGAGTCGACCATGGTCTTTGCTTTGAAATATCCTCTGTGTGAGATCGCTGTTGATGTCGGGAACCGCCCTACACCCAAGGTTCCGATCTCGTGGGTTTCTGATGCTCTCGGGCTAGAACAGCACCGTTCATCGAGAAGAATTTTTTTCCGAAGTACGCCTGCAGAACCCGTCGTGCGCGTCATCGTTTCGGTTCTCGGCGACCTGGACCGCCCTTGATTTCCCTGGGTTCCCGAAACTATGTTTCACAGGATCCCGCTCCCGGGTTTTGGAGGCTCAAGGGATCAAGCGTCGACGCTCGGTCGGTTCCAGGTTTCAGCGGGCGATCGATCATCATCTTTGCTTCAATCCCTATTGGATCACGGTTTCTGTTTGAAAGCCATCGAAAACGTGAACGACTACCTGCCCCGGTACCGTTCATGATGGCTGTAGTTGGAGCTCCAAGTCTCGATCGGAGCCATTGAGCTCCAGCGGGCAGCTACTGCCTCTCAGGAGCGTAGCCATGGTCGTAGACATCGCTGTTGTTGCTGTTGTTGTTGTCGCTGACGGTGCCGCTGCTGTTGCCACCAGACGTGGACCGAGCAGTGAAGCTCTGGGAACAATGGTCATGCATTGGTGATTCCCGCTAGCTAAGGGTTGAGTGAGCCGGGACGGCGTCTTTTCGTTGCCTGGCTGGTCGTCGTTCATTCGTCCGGCCGTTCGTTCGTTCGCTGGTTGGTTTGCTGCTTGGTCGGTCGCTCCGACCGTCCGTCTATCCATCCATCCATCCGTCTGTCCACCATTTGCGTCGGCTAACGTTGGTGCTGCCGTTGCCGCAGCTACAGTCGTTGCTGCCACTGCTCCGCTGCTGGTGTCAGTCAACTCTCAAGTTTAACTTGGAGTCATGGAAGGAAAAGCAGCGCTTTTACTCCGACGCCAGCCGGCGAGCCCCAGTTACGCACACTTCTTTCTCATTTCCATTGGTCAAAGCACTACCAGTCGCCGACTGACTGCCGAGTGACTGCCCGCCGGCAATTCATCTCGCTCGCTTAGAACTATGGTTTGCTCAGATTTTCTCTTCCCCATGAACCATGATGCCCGTCTCCGTCTGCATATGGCTCGGTCTTCCTCCGCGTCGAAGCAAATGCTCCATCTATGCATTGTTATCAAGCTCCAGATAAGGCGCTTTCTTGATGAAACCCTCGCACTTTCGAGCGCTTTCCATAAAGCAGCTTCGGTTTCATCTGAGCGCCACGGGCGTTGCCGCTGACCGCGATGGGTGCACGCTGCCATCGTCGTCCAATGCAGCTCGAACTCGAGTTCGGCGCGAAGGACTTCGGCGCAAACTCATTCAGCGCGCGAGTACCGATTCCGTTGAGTCATCGCGATGAACGGTTGCACTCGAAAGTTACTTGCGCTGCTGTAGGAGGAAGCGTTCGACGGTGAACAATTCGCACGCAAACGTGGGTCGACTTCGCCGCGCATCGGCCACGCCTCCGAAAAATATATCTGATATCGTTGAGAAGCGAAACACAGGAAAATGTAAAATTTGGAAAATCGTCCATCCATCGGCGGTGATTCGGAACGGTCGTCCAGACGCCGCGCCGGAGAAGTTTTTTTCTTTCTCTTCCCGACTTTATCGTCTTTTCTCCATTGTGATACTCTCTAATGATTGAGCGATGGATGCATCGATCCATCCATCGAAGGATCGAACGCTCCGCGATACCGATTCCGCCGCCGTCGTCGCCGCTGCTGCTGCTGCCGAAGTTTTATGGTCGACTGAATCGCGCCGGCGATTTCCTTATTCGTGGCGTACGACATTTCGGTGCATTTAAGGTTAAGCCGGTTATCTGTCTTCCCGGATTCGGAGTCGGCGTCGACGGCGACTTCGTAGTTGGTGTTGTTGTCTTTCCAAATCGGACGTGGGACCCCGTGTGAACTTCAGAACACTGAGCTCCGTTCCTCGTTTTCGCTCTGGCATCATCCAGCTCGCTGTTTTCCTGCTGCATTCGGGCGGTTCGTTGAGAAGAAGACTATTTTTCTCCGGAAAAAAACAACAGAAGAAGAAGATACAGATCCAACAGGATTCGGGGGAAAATGGGAGAATGCCAATTAAGACGAGGAGAAGAAAAAAAAAAGCTCAACTACCGCTTGTGGACCAGATCCGCTCGACTGGGCGAACAAGGTTCCGCTGAAAACAAGCAACGTAGTGACAATCGTGAAGACTCACAATGCGATCCCATTGCCAAACGCTCGACGAGCAACCGTCGAGCACCAGTTCGATCGAGAGCGAGCGGAATTACAGCCGAGCAGATTGAATGAAACAACCAATGCTCGCCTTAATCATTGCGAGGGACGGAACCGTCGATAAGTGCTTGAAGGGGATCACTGCTATCACCTGATCGTTGTCTTGCACTGGCCGAGAGGCAAGCGGAATTGGGAGACAAAAGCGAATAAGTGTCATTCCCCAAAAGTCCTTTAGAATCCTGTTGTGCAGTCGAGCCTAGCGTCCCGTGAAAACTCAGTCCGAGAAGTCTCAGGGAAAAATGGCCGTTACGGAAAAGTCTGGTCTGGTCAAACGGGACGTGGCCGGCACGTCTAGATATGGGGCCATCAAGGAAAATTCGAACGACCACCACAAACTCCCCGTGCACCAGCCAACGTGAGTGCTTTCAATTCAGAAGCTAGCTGTGCGCCACTCGGAACAAATATCGATCGTCGCTCGCGGCATGGCGACGTGCTCGCTCCGGCGCTCGCTCGCTCGCATGTTTGCCTCAATGCCAAATCGCTTTCAACGATTCTCAGTCTATTTGTTGACGTACCTGAATCATTTTTTCTTCTGGCGAAGTCTCGATGTGATTCATCTCAATAGACACGAGACTCGATTGGATACGCGTTCAGCTCCCGTTCACACCCGACAAGGAGTGTCGAAAATATTTATCCGGGCCGGCGGAGCTTCGATCCGATTCCTGCGCGTGTCTCGGGACAACAGCAGAAGAAGAGAAGGAAGAAAACACTCCTCCGACCCGGCTTTAATACCGATTCCATATTTTTGAGCTGGAATTCTGACTTCGATTCTAAACTCCAAGCAACCGGCGTTTCCGAAACAGGCAGTGGATGCTCGCAAGGAGGAAAAGTCCGAAAGAAAAAAGAGATGGCGACCCGTGTAGGGAAAAAGTGAAACCAACGCTAACGTTCTTCCGTGTTTTCCAGAACGTATTTCACCCGACGGGACTGCATCATTGTGCTCATCGTTGTCGGCTTGGCGCTAGCGGCTATTGTCGTGTCGTTGGTGTTCGGTCTACCGGCCTTGGAGGCGAAACGGCTTGCCATGGCAAACGCGAACAGCACAGAAAGCGAGGAGCTCATCAGCAACTTGACGACGACAACAATCGCTCCCAGCTCATAGCAGCAGAACACGACTATTATCTATCTATGAAGTGTAACACCGTCTCGGATGCATTCTGATGATGTCGTCTGCAAAGGAGAACTCCAGTGAAACTCTCATGGTTGTTGCGCTTTGAATCCGGATCTTTTTCTCTAGATGAATTTTTACCTCTCCGCACTCGGTTCTCTAGGAGCTGAGCTTCTTCATCGATTATTATTACCGTTCTCCATTTGTCGCGATGAGCTCTGGTCGTGGTCTCCACCAGCGCATCATCGTTCTCGATGCGGCTCTCGCACTTTTTCCAAATCTACTTCTCGAGAAACTTTCATATCGACAATCAGTCATTGAATATTCTCACTTCAATATATAAATTAACTTGCTGAGGATTGAATCCTCGGCCTGATATCACACGCTGCATAAAAGTGTTTGAACGAAGAATGTACGACGAATGAGATTGTATGTCAGGGCTATTTGATGATGCCGAATGATCAAATATGAGAGTCAGTATATTTTTCTATGAGAAAAGTTCTATTTTTCCTGTTCACCATACCAAATTCCTCGTGCCTTCGAAAGGGACATTACCATATATCGTCAGAAATTCAAAGAGGCCACGTTTCTGTGTCTCCTGGACTTGTCACGCGAGACTCAGAATTGATTCCTCTTCATATATTCACGTCAGAACACGATTATAGCTAAAATGACCGATTCGTATACATCTATTCTGACTACTACATACTTTCTGAATGTTCTTGTTCTCCGTGAACACACCAACACACATCCACAGACATAATTGTAAGAGTTGTATCGAATTATGAATAAAAAGACTTGTGCACCAAACTGTCACCGTGTCATGTGTTTTCTATGTATGCAGCACGGCATTCGAACTCCTCAACGCATCAAACAAAGTCGATCAAGCTAGCAGCGCGGGTACAGAAAAATTTCCTCATGAAGTTGGAAACAACAAAGCGCCCGAGCGATGGTGAGCTCTACAGCCACCCAAAACACATCGAGTGACGACCGACTGATCCGATTCACCTCCGAGCAATTGAACGAACTCTTGACGCGACTATGGGCAATAAAAACCTCCAAGGAGCCCTTCTGCTCGATAAGTGCCGACGAATGCATAACTGTAGCGTACCAGGCTTCGGACGTCTTCGCATCTCAAGAAACTCTCATCGAGGTCCCTGTGCCAGTGACTGTCTGCGGAGACCTGCACGGTTTGTACGACAGAATCGCGGATGCGTATAAACGATCCAGGGAGTCATCCGAATGCGATCCAGGGCATGTAAATGAACTTGAAAGGACTCCATGGATTGTCCAGCTTGATTTCAGGGCAGAGTAAATTCTAACAGGTGATGCAAACCATTCAGGTCAGTTCATGGACCTGCTCCGAGTTCTGACCGCCGGAGGCATCCCGCCGCAAACATCGTACACGTTCCTTGGTGACTACGTCGACCGCGGCAAAAACTCGATCGAAGTTCTGATCGTACTCTTCATTTACAAGATCCTCCATCCGAGGCACATGTTCATGGTCCGCGGAAACCACGAGGAGGCGAGGGTGAATTCAACTTACGGTTTCTTGAGCGAGTGCATCAATAGGTAAAAGAGCCAACGAGCTCCGAACTTGTCGGATTCATCAAAATCTCTCGCGATGCCCACATCGGATCTTCTGGAATTGGATGCCATCAAAATTGGTGCTCCACACCATGTGAAAGTACACATTTACAGCATTCTGACAGGGAATCTGGTTGCAGATACGACTTCGACGTCTACACAGCTTTCAACAACAGTTTCAACAACATGCCTGTCGCCGCCATCATCGGACACAGGATATTCTGCTGTCACGGCGGTATCGTGAGGGATCTCGATTCGTTGCAGGCGATCGCGGACATTTCACGACCGGTGAAAACTCCGAACGATAACGTAATCATGAGTCAGCTAACATGGAGTGATCCAAATCGTGATTCCGATGGATGGACTGAGAGCGCACGTGGAGTCGGCTACATGTTCGGGAAAACTCCTGTTGGTACTCCCTAATTCCACCTGGAATGTTCGGCTAGAAACTGGAATGACCTGCGTCGAAGATCGCGACTTCCGGAAGCAGCCGATTCGCTATGTTCACTAATTGTCGGTTTCTCCATTCTACAGTTGTGGCAGTTCCTGGAGAAGTTCGATCTCGATCTCCTGGCGAGAGCGCATGAGGTCGTACAAGATGGCTACGAGTTCTTCGGCATGCGGCGTTGCGTGACTATATTCTCGGCGCCGAAGTATTGCGATCAGTTCGACAATGCAGGGGGCATGATGAGAGTTGCAAAAGATCTGACATGTAGTTTCATCATAATTCGTCCTATCAACGCGGAGTACCCACAGACTCGTGTTGAGTATCACGGCCAATACCACTCAGGTGAAAACGAGAGCGAAAAGCGTCCGAGGCAACGCACCTCGGCCATCCCCCCTGCGGCACCGATACCCGGTTCGAATGACCGATCTCGCCGACGGAACCAGAGGGGTAATTGTTGTGACCAGATTGGCTGCACGGTGTGTTAGGGAACCGTTCATTACTGTATTTGTTCAGATGTTACGACAATGATCATAAATGATCATGTATCATGTCACCTCCATATAATCAGTACTTGACCAAATCCCTGATCTCGGACCTCAGCTTTCCGAGCTTTGAAGGTCTCGTGCTTTCATTTTGTCTTGTTTTCCTTGGTCTATTTAGGCTCGATGAGGAGCTCATCAAGCGACATGAGATTCCGGAGCCCGGCACCTCAGGTGCATATGTATTGTTCTAGGAAATGACTTGGCTCTGTTCCGGACTTCTTCCAAGCCTTCGAGTCGCTTCATTGGGCCACCATGGTTGAGGGAGATACTGCGTTTTATGATCCTTCGATATCAATTTTTCTGTTTCGCATCAGATTCTTGGGGAATCAGGGCATGAGTATTGATACGCCGCAAGATAAGCATGCTCATTGTAACAGAGAAACCCTAAAATCTGTGATCGATGAGACGTTTGATCGGCAGTTCGACACATTTTGTTGCCAGACAGAGGTGCCCAGCCCAATAACCCACCTTTAGCTCTTCACTGACAACATGCAGGGGTCCGGCAGCCGTGATCGTATAGTGGTTAGTACCTTGCGTTGTGGCCGCAATAACCCAGGTTCGAATCCTGGTCACGGCAAACCCTCGTTTTGATTCCGTACTTTTGCAACGTCCATGAAGGAGCCGGATATCCGCGCGGCCAAAACCATCCTCGATGACATGAGACGTCCCCGGAGCGGAGCTTTGACCGGGTCATCATATCCAGAGCCATCTGTTTCAAACCATGCTGGTCTAGATCGTTCCTCATCGTCGGTTCACTCTTACGTCTTACCGTTCCCCGTTGACGGCTGTTTGGTTGCTAAGAAACGCGAAGTTTTTTTAAGTCCGTCTAACTTGAAGTCTGGCGCCGGAACAGGCCAACGTTGTTACAGCTTGCTCCACTGGTGTTCACTGATCACAGAAAGTATCAGCTCACTCATTGTTTTCCAGCTGGGTCAGAGTCTCGAGAGTTTTAATTTCGAAAGCCGTCCACGACATCTCTGCATATTTACGACCCTACAGAGGTTCAAGGAGAGACGAACTTGCAGGGTTCCGATCCAAGAACCGATACTGTCGCGGAGCGGCTGATCGGTCCAGAGTTGACTAGGAAATTGACTGAAAGGTATCTCGGGCTGAATCTGGGATCCCGGAGCTTGCATGTGCCCTAAACTCGATTACAGCTCTTTCATATGTTTTAACCGGAAGGATCCGGGGACCACATGGGTCACGAAGCCCGGATTGCGACGCATAGGGGGTTGGAGACCGTGGCGCCCCGATTCGAAAATGGCTAACGACAAGCTATTTTTCGGAGAAACGGGTCCCCTCTTGGCCGTTCTCGCGCAAACTCTGCGGCCATATTGAACTGGAGGTCGAAAGTCCTTGATCATCTTCAAACAATCAATCGGCATCGTGTCCGGAACGTTTTTCACGATTGTACCGTGAAATCCCGCGTGTGAGGATTCCTTTTTTTCTACAACAGACGGGTTCGAGACTCTGCCTGGTATTCTTTTATTGAGCAAATTCGATAATATTTTTTCTCGATTTTCTTCGATCAATTTCCCTTCAAAAGCATTTCTCTCCAGGAATACATCTGCAGGAGTAATACTCGGTTGAGAAGCCGAGGCTTCGGCGAATAGAGAGACTGTACAAAATGTCGCTGGTGGAATTTTTTGAATGAACCTGCATTGAGAATTTACCTACCGGCGTCACGCCGCAATCAACAGAGTCTTTGTACATGTGCCATAACCTAGCACGCGAGGAGAATCCCGATCATACCAATCCTCAAGCTTGCGTCTGTTCGATTTATCTCATTTTTCCTTCTTGACGGCTTTCCTGGGACTAGCCGACCGAGAAGACTCCGAGGAACTGCCGGAGGATCCGGATTCTCCACTGCTCGACGAGTTAGAATCCGAATCCGAGCCCGAATCTGACGAGGAGGAAGACGATCCAGAACTCGAGGATCCCGATTCGTCAGATGAATCTTCGGAGCTGCTTGACGATGAACTTGACGAAGAACTCGAGGATGACGACGCTTTACGTGCATTTTTCCGACTCTTTTTCGTTTTGCGCGATTTTTCCAACCGTCTGGAACTGCTAAAATGGAGAATAGAGAGTAGGTAAGAGACTCGCCTGGTGATGTCGTTGAGATTCGAGCTTAGCCCTCCGGCACCCACCTTTCATTGACCAGTAGTTGGGAAGCTTTCTCGAGCTTGGCGATTTTTTCTTCTTTATGCATCCGTTGCGTCCGTGATTCTCTCTTCAGATACTTCCGCGGATTTTTGCACTCGTATGTCCAATGACCCATGCCCAAGCATTTCTGGCACCGGACTGATTCTTTGTTTTGCCTGGCAAAAGAAAAATCCTTTCATGATGAAAGCACTTCAATAAAAAAAAACATGGGGTGGTTGTGTTTCAATGAATTTGCTATCCCGCTCACATCCCTCTGAATTCCATCTGGTAGAACTCACTCGAAATTCAAAGGACTTCAAAACTGTGAGCGAATGCAGGGTTCCCGTGCATCGATTGCAGTGGAATTCGTGTACCAGGTTTTTTGTCTAGTCTCATCGGATACTTGAAAAGCTCGTTGAAGCTGTGAGATGCGAGCTAGCTATAAGGGATCGGCGTCTTTCAATCAACGGGGAAGTTTTCACAGAGAACGCGGTAATTTCAATAGAAAAACTCTCGCCTTATAGGATTTTATTCAAATCACTTGACGTCGTCGTGGTGCAGAAGTCGCGGGTGAACAAATTCTGAGGGTGGAAACATTTCACTTTTTTTTGGCAAACATCCCAGTCTTGGTGTAATTCTCTAGCATGTCTCGTGTTTCACAATCGATCTCCTGCAGGATCTCCTCGAATGACTGGGGTCCGACCTTCTCCGCAAGCGCTCGCATTTGGTGAACTACGAAATCGGAGAGCACGACTGTATGCGCGACGTCTTTCTTGATGATCTCGAACATGCGAGCGCTGTGGCACGACTGATCAAAGTCAACTTCAGCGTTGACGTTTTCGGGTGATTCAACCGGTATCAGAAGCGAATCCACGTAAACACCGTCCTCGTCAACCGTGATGTCGTTCAGGAGTTCGCACACCGCCAGGGTTATTGCGCAGACTTTTTCGTACATTATTGGGCTCCAGTGATCGACAAGTAATCTCAACAGGGTGATGGCCATAAGTTTCTGAGTCTGAACGACACTGACATTGCTCATCTTCCTCATCCAACTGTCCATGACGAGTCTCATCTCAGCCTCGGGACTAGTCTGTTTCGCAGCGGCTCTCTCGCTCAACAATTGCATCGCTGCCGGCTCGGCATAAAGAAGAACTCTACACCATATAGAGAAAGAAACATTCGTATACTCGCGGGTGTGCGAATCCGACACGATCTCATCGAGAGCGTACCCTATCAATGGGTAGAACAAGCGGGTGGCCTCAACAGGTGCCACCCGGATTGCGATGTCTACAACTTTGAGGATCAACATGCAACCTTGGACGACGAGCTCGGTGAACGCGCTGTGCAAGCACGCGCATAGCTGTTCCGGGAAGAGGAACAAGAACTCGGTCTTGAAAAACACTATATAAAGTTTCAAGATTCCAGTGATGGCCTCAAGATGTTCGCTGCCCATTTCGACGATCGGGAGTATAAACTTGGAAAGATCCAGAAGACAACTGTAACCTTCCCGGGTAGCTTCCAGCACGGCTCTCCACAGATCTAGAGCTTCCTCGAGCAAAAACACCTGCTGAGGTTCGTCGGGATTGACGCTGTGCGCAATTATCTTCAATGTGATTGGAAACAAAACCACGTTCTCGGTTTGCATGTTGTCCACGATTCGCGTGAGGACGCTGATGATGGTCACACGGAGCAAGTTGTGCTCACTGGACTGATCCCAGAGATGGGGCAGGAATGCAACGATATTCTTGAAGAAAGGATCACATCTGTTTCCCATGCGCTCCACGATGAAAGCCAGCGATCGCAGAACCACCATTTTACCCTGGCAGTCTTGTAGGTCGGTCAGGAGTTTGAAAGTTCCATTCATGTAAAACTCTAGGAAAGGCGCGAACTGGTCCGCGATGAAGTCGAAGTCATCGACCACGATTTTGATTGCTTGACAGGCTGCAAGACGGATGACCAGGTCTCTGTCAGGTTTGAGGAAAGCCGCGAGTGTTTCGTACAGCACAGGCCGGAGTTTTTCCGAAAGTCGTACGTCTGACCACTGTGACAACATTCGCAGGATTGTTCGATGCACGATAAGGTAGTTGTTGTGTTCGACTTTCAGCTCGGGAATGAGGAACTCCAGGAACCATTTGTCGAAGTCCAGCTCATCGTACAGCCTGTACACACCCAGACCGACCGCGGTGTAGATCGCCTGCCGTCTCTGTGCCTCTTCGAAGGTGGGCTCCGTCTGTAGTGGCCGGATCTGGTTGACGAGGTTGACCACTTCGCGTTCAGCGACCTCTTTGAAAACAGAGAGGAGGGTGAGGAATAAGTTCTCGGTGCATGCCTTGATCGAGTACCTCCAGAGGTCGCCACCCTGCTCGGCGGCGAACTCCTCAGGGTCTGCTTGCCACTCTTCGAGCTCCGCTTGAGTTACCGGGAAGAAGTCAAGAATGAGCCTCTGCACAAACTCGGTGACAATGCTCTCAGTGAAGAACTCTTGAACGAGATCCGTTTCGGACGTTGGCTCGGAGGTAACTTCCTCCGTGTCGGGTTGGCGTCCTCGGTACGAAGGCTCTTTAATGCACGATTTGAGGAGGTTGAAGGTGTTGACTAGGCATCTCTCGAACATGACCCCCCGCCATTCCTCGTTGAACGCAAACTGAACCGCCAATGAGAATGAGCCTTTAACGTAGGGTATATAGGCAGATGTGTGTTGCTCCTGAACTTTGAGAAAAACTTTGGAACATTGGAGACACCATTTCGTGAGCAGTGTTGCAAACGGTTCTTGCTGACCGTAATGGGCTCTGCACCTCAACATGGTGAGGAGCCAATTGAACATGTCTTCGAAGCACAACGCAAGCTTCTCCTCCACACCTTTCCTGTGGCCGTGCACCAATAACAGTTTTATGCTTTTTAGAGATAGTAACGATCTCTGAAGCATGTTCACGTCGGCATTGTTCGCGAGGAACGCTTGCGTAGTCGCCTTCCAGCAGGCGACGATGGGTCCGTACATCTGAGTTGAAACACCGTAGAACACGTAACGATCGGTGAGGATGCGTTTTGTTGTCAAACATTTGATGACATGGTAGAGAGCGAGCGAGTATTGGTATCCGCACGGGGCATCGAGGTGGCTCATGAGGTACGGCACGACGGCCTGCCAATCTCCGGGAAAATCGTACCTGGCAACTTTTGCCACGACAAGAGCCAATTGCAGCGCCAACTGCTGACTGAGGGTGGTCGTCAGCGCCTGTAGCAGCAGGTCTCGTATCGCTGCTTTTTCGTCTTCTGATATCGCTCCCGGCGCGTTTTTGCGCCAGTATCTGTTGGTGCCATTCTTCAGACACACTATTGCCATCCACCGAACCTGCTCCGGGTTTTCTACGTTACAGAACACCGTAGCCAGTGCGTGATGATAACCCGGCTGGGTCTCGAAGCTCGACAATTTCCCTTCGGCGTCTTTGACATTGTCTTGGTCCTGGCAAAGAGCCTGGACCAGGACACCGGTGAGATCCTGCAGAGACACCATCATTCATGAACGGGATTTTCTGAATCGCAATTTGGAGGGATGCTTACTGTTTCTTCTTGTCGAGAAAATTCATCGTGAGCACTTCGAACAAGGTCCCGGGATCCGCTGATATATGCGATGTTGGAGGCTGGAGTCTCGTCGTATTTGGCGTTGTTCTGGTAGTCTCGGTGAGTACTTGCGCTGCTCGAACAACTGGGCGTTCAGGAATGGTGGTGATTCGAATAGGCGCGTGGTTTGATGTCTTGAAGGTTCACATTAATATAAATAACAACAGCAACTCTCCACTCTCATCCTCGCTTTTGGAGAGTGTTTATACCGGCCTCGCGGCATAGAAGCTTCACCTCGCTCAAATGATTGGCATGAAGACAAAGTTGTGGCTGAGAATGATGCTTTCTGAGAGGAATCCCGGGAGAAATCTCAAAAAACGGGAAGGATTAATCAGATATGTCGATTTTCTCAGGTTGATATCGCGCTCCCCGATTTCGTAATTCGCCCAAAGCGCTCCGATCCTCATCGAAGGAGCCTGGAGAGAGAGAGAGGGAGAGAGTGACGGGAACAGCGCCGTTTTCAAAAAATCGTCTGCGTGGCCGCCCGGTCTCTCTGATTCATGTGTTGAACTTCGAAACATCTTGTTCTTTAATCACAAAGTTCAATTATATTCTGATACGCAGGGGACGATGAGCGTGAATCGAGATGTTTTCTTCATCATCGGCCTCGCTACTTGTGTGAAAATACTCCTTTTGTGGACTTAGTAAGTTATCTGACTCTTCTTCGAAACTCTTCATGATCTCGTTCTGAGCTTTTGAATCGCGTTAGTCCGGGGTCGATTTTCGGCACGTCTCAGAAATCACCCGATATTTCCAGCCGCTCAACTGATTTCGAAGTCCACCGGAACTGGTTGGCCATCACGCATAGCTTGCCATTGAAAAAATGGTACTTCGAAGTGAGTAGACCTCGGGCAACCTCACCCGAATGAGGGTCGCGCGCGGAGAGAATGACGATTTGATGAGGACGAAAGACAGTGACTTCGAGAATGTCCCACGTATTACATATATGTCATACCTCTTACCGCTCCTTCAGGAATCATTCGCTTAGTGTTTCGACTCTCACGAAAACGAAACTCTGTTTCCAGAAAACATCTCAATGGACTCTAGACTACCCCCCGCTTTTTGCCTGGTTCGAATGGTGTCTCTCACAGATAGCAGCGCGAGTCGACCCGAAAATGCTCGATGTGAAAAATTTGGGTTATGCATCGAGAGGGACAATTCTATTCCAAAGAATAAGCGTGATGTGCACTGATGTCGTTTTGTTCTACGCTGCTTACGTGTGAGTTCTTGCGGTTGATTTGTTCCAGCTCATTGCCGACTGAGTCCGCCTGACAGCTCGTAACCGAGAACGAGCGGTTCTGGGGTTTCGGGGATTGATCTCAGTCGAGGCGGGGCCTGATGTGCAGCCCTTTGACGTTTTATTCGCTGGAGAAAGATGGGAGTGTTCTTCATCTGAGGATGAGCTTATTTATCCTTTTTTCAGATGGCATGGGATATGCTACACTCAGACACGGCGGCTCCCTCGTCTCTTCCAGCCAATGCTCCTCGTCGGGCTGATCCTGAATCCTGGCTTGTTTATTGTGGATCACATTCATTTCCAGTACAATGGGATGCTCATGGGAATCATGCTCCTGGCTATGGCTCGAATCTACCAGGGCGAAGCGCTGTGGGGCACTTTCTGGTTCAGTGTTCTTCTCAACATGAAGCACCTTTACCTGTACATAGCTCCCCCATTCTTCATATATCTACTCAAAACGCACGTCCTATCCGCGCCTACGCTGAGGAATCAAGCAACTCGCTTGGCGCAATTGGGCCTCATCGTCGTCGCGGTTTTCACCGTTTCTTTCGGACCATTCATCTATCATGTGAGCCTCACAATGTTTGGGATTCTGATCTTGACTCTGAGAGTGAAATTGTTTCCATATCCAACGTGATCGTTTTCGCTCATAGTTTCTCTGTCACGGTTCAGGGTCAGATGAAGCAAATCCTATCCCGTCTCTTCCCAACGGAGAGAGGTCTCCTCCATGCGTACTGGGCACCCAACGTCTGGGCGCTTTACGGTTTCGTCGACGAAGTCCTCCGAGTCGTCGCCTCCAGATTCGGCTACAAAGTCGGTCCCCAATCGATTACGAAGGGTCTTGTGCAGGATGCGAAGTTCGCAGTTCTGCCTAACGTGCCCTCCTGGCTGACCATTGTCTTGGCTGCGACGCTCATGCTGGTGAGTAAGCGATGAAACAAACTCGATCGCGATTTTTCGCCAGAATACTTCTAGTCTAGCTTGAAGTCTGGAGCACTCATGATGTTAATTCGAGCATTCACTGAATTTTCCAGCCCTCCCTCTTTAAATTGTTCCGAAAGCCAACCCAGGATACATTCCTGCATTCGGTGATCTATTGTGGATTGGTTTCGTTCTTGCTTGGTTTCCACGTTCACGAAAAAGCAATCCTCATTCCTCTGCTCGGGTTCCTCCCGTTAGCCATCAGACAGCCGGAATTCGCGGGACTTTTCGTCGCGCTCTCGACCACAGGCCATTTCTCCTTGTTCCCCTTGTTGCCGAACGAACAGGAATGCTTCATAAAGACCGCACTCGCATTGCTCTACGCATTCTATACGCACAACGCGGCCAGCGCCATCCGAGGGTGAGATCAATTTCCTGTATTCAATTCAGAATTATTGTTCGATCTTCCATTGAGCTGACTTCGAGTAGCAAGGGAGCTTGGATCCTTATAGGACACCCCGATCGCTCTTTTCTCAGACAACAAATAACTCTGCGCACTCTGAGTTTACAAGAGGAAAGTATACAAGGAGAGATACGGAACACTTCAGTTCAGAGTTCTCTTTAGAAACGACTTTTTACTGTTGCAGGAAACCCGCTGTGACGTTGCAGAGCAGGCTCTATCTCCTCGGCCTTGTCCCCTTGTTCTTGTACACCGAAATCATCAGCAAAATGATGCCGTCGAAATACGTGTTTCTGCCACTCATGGCCACATCCGTTTATTGTGCTTTGGGAATTCTCCACACCTTCGTTCCCTTCACCTTCGCACAATTCCTCCCCAAAACAATGAAAACATCGTGAGCACAGGATTTCGCAGCGGAGTTGAAATCTCAGAGAATTCATCGGTGACATAACAGACATCATCGCAATCGATGGAGGCGGTTGCGCACGTAGCCCTCATGATCTCTCACAGATCGAGCCAAAGTTCCGTACAATTCCGTCGACGTGGCAATGGATATTTGAAGTTCCTACACTGCGAATAATAGCAATAATAAAGCGTCGAAAGGTCTTGATGTTCCATATTGTACAGTATTCGCCTCTCATCACTGCACAACTGTCGAGCTACATACATAGATCTTAGGATTCTCTCTCGAATTCTTCCCGGTTTCCAGAACACACCACGCTTGGAAATAGACTATTTTTATTACTTCACACAGTCTATTATTGACTGTTTTGGGAAATGTACAGAAGAACGCAAAATATACAAGTTATTCAATCACTTATACATTCTTGAATCACTTATTCGTGATCTCGGTTCGTCGGAACCAGTATCGGGCTCGAAAATCATCCGAGCAGGTTAGGAACGCAGGTTTGGTGGGGGAATGACAGAAGTAGCGAACTGTCGAATTGTGGCCCAAGCTGAGCAGCTGTTGACGTTCAGCATTGCGCGAATCCCAGGAACAAAGTGACAACGTCTTCTCGTCTGGGAACAGGATGTAATCCTCAGAGTGATTAAGAACGGCTTGCGCGCAGTACTCTTGTTTGCCTGCAATGAATCAGAAGCGTGAACGAGGTTTGACAAAAGAGCTAAGAATGAAACCCGCGACGCAGGCCGGAAGATGCGCAAACTCTCAATACGTTATATAGGAACCCGAATTCGAAGCCTTACCTGTGGCGCCTGCTCCCGTGTAGGCTATGAGACATCTGCTCATAGAAAGTTCCCACAACTTGACCAGAGAATCTTTTCCGGAGGATAAGACGTATTTTCCGTTTCGGCTGAAGTATACAGAGCAGACATCGGCTCCCTCGTGGGCCTCGGTGAAGGTACAGACGCATTTGTTGGAGGTTCCATCCCAGATTTTGATGACGCCATCAGCCGAGCACGACGCGTACAGTTGTCCGTTCTTAGACCAATTCACCATATTCACGACCCCTTTGTGCTGATCGTCGGGAACGGACGAAACGAAGCACTGTGCGGTGTTCACATCGTACAAGCGGACGACCGGGTGGTTCACTGCGGCCAGCATATGTTCGCCTGAGAACACGGATTTCGAAAGTCAGTGATTAAATCAACGGAAACAGAGAGCTCGTGTAGGATTTTTCGACAATTTTCGGATGGATTGGTGAGGACTTTTCGCACCAACGACAGACAGACTCACCGCCAGGATGGATGGAGATGAAATGAACGTGCTCTGATTCTTGGATAGTTTTGTGGGCGCGCTTCGCCGACGGTTTCGAGTAATCGAAAATCTTGATGGTGAAGTCCCTTGAGCCTGAGATCAAAACTTGCTCTTTCGGATGGAAAGCCAATGTCGTGACTTCTTCAATATGATCGTACAAGGTTCGGATCACGGGGTGAGTTTCCATTTGTTGCTGAATGGTCTCGTTCTGGCCCTCGGACGGTGCCGCGGCACTCTTCACGAGCATTCGCTCCACGTCCAGCACCTTGATCGAGGCATCAACGGATCCTGAAAGCCCACAAGAGGAATCAATCACCAAGAATTTGTTGATTGACCAACCTTTTCCTCGGATTGAACAATGACTAGGGTAGGCAAACCGCGCGGCTCACCGGTAGCGATGAGGGATCCATCTGCGTTGAATGCACCGGCCCTGCACTGAGCTTTGTGGGATGTGACGTAGATCGTTTCGTACTGGGCTGGTTCCGGTACCATGATGGATGACTCAGTCTCGTACTCCAGGTCAAGTCCCGGCCCCAAGGAGTAAATGTCTTGCGGTCCGCAGCCTGTCCAAAAAAAAATTATCCGATTCGTGGAATCAGTTCTCATACGAACTCATTCGTATAAGGCGATTCGCTATGAGATCATATCGAATCGTCCGTGCCGAATGCCGTGGTTAACTCGGGGAATCAGAGATGATAACACTACCTGTCAGGAGTTGATGTCCTTTCTGGTCCGCTTCAGTTTGTAGACCGAGCTGTACAATGTGCTGTAGCCTGTCGGAGGGCGGACATGCCTGCTGGAGTTTCACTTGACTGACCAACTGCACTGCGAGTTGCTGATGACCATCGTAAAATAGCTGCGAGACTATCATCTTGTACAGCTGGTCTCTGTCTCGTAAGGTCGGCGTTTTTTGCGTTTGACTCATCTGCAACCGGCCAACGGTTACTTTAGCCCTTCGAATGAACAGATGTCCTCTTCAGGAAAGGAATCACCCTAGAGATATAGATTCATGGTAGTTCACTCTTCAAAAACCTTAAATAGATGTGTCTCCCAGAACCGAGATGACATTTTTATTCTGTCAACCGAAAGTGTTCCAACGATAGCAAGCCATGGTTCGAGCCGTAAGCTTCGATGTCTCATTCGAACTCCGTTTTTAGGACCGTAAGATAGGTATTTTGTCCTTCCGTGATTCGGACACATTTCGTCCATCTAGACTAGCTTCTGTACTCTTGGCGACGGGTACTGTTTCCATTCATGGTAAATATCGAAACATTTGCCGCGCTACCTTTGATTGAAAAACCCGACTTTCCTCCCGACGTATAACTGCCAATCAAAGAAAGATCTCCAGTATCGGAATCATTAGACTGAACAGAACGCAACGAACCTTTCCCAGACTCAGAGCCCTGAGGACGTGAAAACTTTTATGAGGAATCGAATGTGCCGGTTTTTGAAGAAGATGTGATTTGTGTGTAAACATCGATTCCAGATCCATGGTAATGGCGGGAAATTCAAAATTTGGTGGATCTCGGATGAAAATCACCTTTCCGAGCTCGACTTTCTCGAGCAGCCTACCGGACTCGATTCCAGGTCGAAGAGTGCACTCGAGGATCATATCGAGGAGGAAATCACCCCACTCGAGGTGGGAAATCTCATTTGGCCAAATGCGTCGTGAGTTGCCAAGTGCTGCGCACCCGGAAACTCGAAAATCTCCTCCATGTTTCCGTAAAATCGGTCTACGGGGGTCTCCAATAACGGGAAACCGCGTGAACGTATCCGGTCAAGTCTCCCACTCTGCTTGAGCCCCGAGAAGCCCTTTCTGATATTTGTCACCAGTACAGTTCCTGGCGGGGTATGCGTCGTTTTCCGGGTGCGCATAGAACGTCGTCGTCACCATTGGCTTAATTACCTCTACAGCTCAGCCGCTGTCGCTGTTGGCAGAAGTGGAACTGCACGCCCTTGGTCGGTAGTTCAGAATCGTGGTCTGTGTATTACGTGGCACCGAGTTGAGTTCTCAAAGTTTTGCTGTCAACTTTAGAGCTCAGGAGAGTCAAGATGGGTTTGACTATCAGTGGCCTGTTCAACCGCCTGTTCGGCAAGAAGCAGGTTCGCATCTTGATGGGTGAGTCTGCGACCGATGAGCTGCGTCGAAAACTGGCCGACTGACAGCTTTCATTCCAGATGATTCGGTAATTCTCCAGTTTCCAGCTAACTGGACTCTAATAATATGAGAGCTCTACTGTGTCCGCCGTGCAGTATGGTGGACGTCGGGATTTTGATGCATTGACTCCGAAATAGAGATTAGGTTTTCTCTGATTAGTGAGAATTCAGACCTCCTTCCCTTTCTTCTAGTTTGACGGCCCTATGGTTTCTCGAGGACCTTTCGTGAGCAGTGCAGATTCTATTCTATCTACACGCTTGTGATTTCTCGCGGGCCTCGTTCGATGTGTGTGTTCGCCGACCATATTTGTTCGTCTACAAATGTTCGCCGGAGAGCGAGTCTCTCGGAGGCCTGTTGCGAATAAGTCGATGCGCAGTCGATGCAGCTGAGACGATTGCCTAGATTTCCGAATGCTCGCTGTCAAAAACGCAGAGAATCACTGCTCTGGAGCGAAGCAGTAATTTCGGCAGTCAAATCTTCCCAACTTCAAAACGCAAAACCGTTCAGTCCAGCCGCACGTCCCATTCGATGTTCCGATGATGTCGGATCTGCTCTGAATTTCGGTTTTCTGCTGTTCTCTCGTCCGCATTCCTTGTCTTTAAAGAAGAAAAGAAAACAACGCGACAATTATTTACGCGATTCAGATACGACACGCTAAACGGATTGACGGACCCACCGAGTCCGAGGTTGGCCGGAGAAATTGTCGAAGGAATTCGCGGCGATGAGAACGGAGCTCGAGTGCGCAGTACTTTGGGTCCAAGATTCGTTAGCCTAACGGAGAACCTTGATCCGTGCGTTTCGTACGCATTAGTTGATACTCGCCACATCTGTACGATGTTACACCCAGGTAGATCCATGACCTTTTCGAACTTTTCCCGAGCCCAGCAGATTCTTTCCTCCCTCCCTCTCTCCTTGTCTGTCTTTAACCCTCTCGGGAAGAACTTTGCGTCGTAAAGTTCTGTTAGGATCGATGAGCAGCAGTGGAAAAAAATCGACACTTTATCTGTGGAAACAGCGCTCTGTCACCGCTTCTGCACAGATGTGTCCCGAATAGCACACTTCGCTCCGTCCGACCAGCTTCTGAGTATTCTGCGCGGATTTGGTCTGCGACGTAGCTCCGTGGAACTCTACAACAACAATGACGACAAGATAAAAAAAATGACGCCATCGATGTCGACAACAAACCGACAAAGACTTGTTGACACTGTTGACTGACCCGAATTTGATCTCTTGCAGTTGGTCTTGATGCCGCCGGGAAGACCACCATCCTGTACAAGCTCAAGCTCGGCGAGATCGTCACCACGATTCCGACCATTGGCTTCAACGTAGAAACTGTAGAATACAAGAATATCTGCTTCACCGTTTGGGATGTCGGAGGTCAAGACAAGATTCGTCCCCTTTGGAGACATTACTTCCAGAACACGGAAGGTCTTATCTTTGTCGTGGATTCCAACGATCGGGAGCGTATCAGTGAAGCTCAGGACGAACTCATGAAAATGCTGAACGAGGATGAACTCAGAGATGCTGTTCTGCTTGTTTTTGCCAACAAACAAGATCTTCCCAACGCGATGAACGCTGCCGAACTAACTGAGAAACTTGGTCTGAACTCACTTCGAGGCAAAAAGGTAATAGTCATCCACGGTCTGCCAATATTTTCTCCATCGAAAGATTTCAGGAATGTTTCCCACTCCGAACTCGAGAACGGTTTGAGAATCACGAGGCTCAGTTTTTGATTTTCCTTTTAGTGGTACATCCAAGCTACCTGCGCTACCCAAGGACAGGGCCTGTACGAGGGGCTAGACTGGCTTTCTAACGAACTGGCTAAGGGAAAGTAATTTTTGCACCAACGCTTACGAATCAAAGAGCAGATGGAAGGATGAGGTGGCGAAGGATAATTCGGAGAACCAGCAGAGGGAGCCGTAGGAGACGATCGAGACGATCATATAGAGACGACGGAGAACCAAGTCGTGAAAAGCCTATGAGTATGAGGCGGGGAGACGAGTGTATATACCAAGTTATTTATCCTGCGCGGAGACCGTCCCCTCGGAAGTCTCCCGCAGAGCAACTTGATGTGATTTTACAATAAATTTTTGACATGAGACATTGCGTACTAACGTAGTACAATTCTTGTACCTCAAAACCTTACGCGTATCCTAGATAACCAATGTACCAGCCGGTATATTACAACGGCGGAGCGTGGAGCAACATTTCATCGAGAAGGAGACGGGGTGATCCGGATCCACTTGACCGTTATTTTGCAGCGTCATTCTCTCGCGGAAGCTCGCGAGGAGTTTTTAGAGCGCTTTGTTGAGTGTTACTCAGATGGCGCCCGACTGATTGATCCGATGAGAGGCGGTGGCGGGGAATGATGCGTGACGAGTTCGGCTGTTTCACGGTGAATTGGTCGGTGTTCATCCTTAGAAACTTCTCCAAAACGCGCCAAGGAAGATTGAGAATGATTTCGTCGAACGGTCCGACTCTGGCGGCGTTGGTTGTGCTCTGAGGAGCCGATTGCGGGCCACAGTTCACGAAGGCAGGTGATCGCTCGCTCCCGATTCTTTTGGAATAATAGCGCCACACACAGCTTCATTAGAACGGGTTAGAGTTTGCCAAGGCAGGCGAGGTGCACAGGAACTTGGAATCAGGATCAGACTGCCTCGCACTATGATGCGCCCAAGATCTTCGGTGCGCGATTCTCGTACAGCTTATTGATTGCGAAGGGTCACGAATAAACTTTGAGGAGAGAAATGAAGCTTATACGCGGCTGAAACAACAGGAAATGCCTGAAACCTTGATAACAGGGTGGATTCGACTTGACTGCCGATTGGAGTGAGCAGACAACTTTACCAAGTTTCTCAAAATTTTCCTGGAAGGACCATGCGAAAAGAGGTCGACCTCGCATTTGTTGAAGATATGAGTCAGTCGCCATTTTTAAACCATTCCATCCTTTACTGGGCCTACCCATGGAACTATCTTCATCAATGTCTTCACCTCCATCGGCAAGCGTGCGAAAGTGATCATGTGCTTTCCACCATAATTACAGAACAATGAAAAAGCTGAAACAGTGTGACACCGGACAATAAGCCTGAGGATCAGTGTTGTGGGATTTTCGGAAGTCCAAACTCGTCGACCATGATACCATCAGCTGGTTGAGGTTTCTCTCTCTCGGAGGGATCTTTGCTCGGAACCTGAGGACAGAACGTATAAATATGATTTGAAAACTTTCCAAACATAATAATCATCGGAGTTCCAGAGAGACCTCAGGACCTATCTCACGAAGGAAAATAGTGGGCCAGATCTTACCGCAGGACTGTTGACTGCGTCGAGGTAGGAATTGTCTTCGTCCAGAGCAAGCTCGTCGTTGAGCTCCGCCAGTTCAGCTTCTAGCTCCTCATCGGTCATGTCCGGCATGTTGTATGACCGACCCAGAGTTTCCTGTAAAGGGAAGAATCCAACCTCAATCTCAGAAGTCGCGAGGAGGGAGGAGACAAAATCAAGGGTTGTTGAATGAATCGTCGCCTGATGGAATAAAGTCACCCGGGTATACTAACCTGGACTTCGTTGGCTTGCTCAAGCATGTCTTCGAGATCATCCTGAAGGTCCTCAATCTCATTGAGATTGACTTTCTTGTATTCGTTCTTCATTTCCTTCACACCCAGTTTCATCGCTTCAACTGTGACCTGCTCATCGAATCGGGCAAACATTATCAGTAATCTGCCGACCACGAAGCTCTATAGGAGCTGAAAACTCTGAATTGGATGATTTGCAACTACTTCCACCGAACTGGTTTCGCCCTTACCTTTGTATCTTTGAGCTGTTGAGTGGCGAAGTTGGCCTGTTCCATGTTGAAACTTTGTTGTAGAAGGTTATCCCTTTGTGATTCGTAGGTTTTCTTCTGCCTCAAGAGCCGCAAAGCTTTTTGTTTCACCTACAACACAGGTATGAATAGTTAGGTACTCAGATACCGAGTGGATGTGTCACGCGCTCAGGAGGGACATTTGAGAGTGCTCATTCAAGCCGTTCCGTCATCTGCCAATTGGATGAAGTGAGTTCATCTGTAAAGGCGTGCCTTCACCATCTGCCTTTCTTTCCATCGAAAGGAGAACACTCTCCAAGGACATCGCCTTCCTACTTCAATTGCCCCAAAATGTTCGTTCGAAATATGCGATACCGTTCCCTGGTACATTGGGTTCGTCGAGACTGAATTCTCGAATTGCGTCAACACCCCACAAATGGATTCAACACTTACCGAGTTCTTCGCAGGTCCTTCTCGCATTTTCGAAAGCTGTTCTTTGTACTTGACGAGCTCAGCGTCAAGTTTCTTTATTTTCTCGTCCATGTTGTTCGCTCTCTGATCGACTGTACCGATACAGTCAGTCAAGCTCGCCGGAGGCTCCTTGGCCTTCGCCTTACCGAACAACCGATTCATATCCGAAACGTAGCTCTTGTCGCACTTGGAAGATTCAAAAGATATTGCACTGCTCCTATGGAACTCCCGAAGTCGAAGTTGGCAGACGTAAATATCCCTTGTTTACGAGGAGCAGCTGTGAGTCAGACACCGCCAGCGGGTCTCTATGTCAGATGGGCCGGAGTTTCCCAGTATGAACGCATTTGTATGGTAGCGGGCGGTGCGCTGCTCTCAAGTTCTCATCATGAGGAGATGGGACCATGGTTCAGAGACAATGTAGCCCAAGATTCGAGCGTGAACCATCCCGATTCGTGTATATATGCGGTCCTGCTCGTGCTCGCTCACCCGCCAGCAGGAGGACCTCATCCTGTTATGTTATGTTATAAGGAGAACATCCTTATTCGTTACCACTCGCAGTCGTAAACCTGATCTGCACCCGGAAGCTAAGCGGCTTTGCGCTGGGAATCTCCTCGAAATCGGGGAGTCCATTCGATTCTAGCCGGAATCCAAAGCCGCAGAAGTAGAACACACCATTGGTCCGGCGGTTGGAGAAGAAGTCCATCCGGAATGATGCCGGACACATCTCTACGGAAACCGGGTGGCTACCTTCTCTTCAGAAATTGATCGTTTGCTCCCTGTGTAACACAAGATCCCATCGGGATGGATTATAAGGTGTGAAGTTCATTTCTCAATTAGCGTGTTCCATTACGGGAGCGAAGCGAGCGTCCCGTCGTTTTCGGAACTGAAATCCTGAATTGAATTGAATTGTGCGCTTCATCCCTCTCGGTCGGAGTCCGCTAAATCAGCGGCGTTCGAAAAGCCGATCCGCCATATTTTAGCCGAACACAGCGTTTCCCACGTTTCGGCATAAGACATCGAAACTTACAGCTAGTTATCATCAACACAGTCCGATATGTCAGGAAAGGCGACGGTGAAGTTTGAGTTGCCGGAAATTGCCGAGAATCGGCAAGGATGGGGTCCGTGCTTCGTTCCAGAGAAGTTTGCAGATATGCCTTATCAGCCGTTCTCGAAGAGCGACCGCATCGGGAAGGTACGTTCATCAGTTTTTTCCGCTGTTCCGAGTGACCGCATGTATTAATGCCGCTAAGCGAACAGTTTCGAGGGAGCTGATGTCCTTAAACATGACGAATTACACGAGTTTTCTCGCAATGTTCCGGCTCCCGGGCTCGCGCTCCATATGCCGCAAGATGCCGGTCGAAAACTCGCTGTCAACACTTGATCATCCTTGCAAATTTGTCATGGACACGCTCGGGATATCGACATCGCAGCGAGCTTCTCTGATGTCTGGAAACATTCAACCATTCGAATGCCTTCCAAACTCGAGCTGATCATTGACGTGATGTCCAATTTTCAGGTAGCCGATTGGACCGGCAACACTTACCAGGATCGCCGTGCTGTCAACAAATATACGTCACAGTTTGGTTCCGGGCCGCAAACGCAGTATGCGTACATGCACGATGAAGACGACTCATCATTCCAACTGGTCGACACCTCCAAGACTCACAAGCCCATGTATCAACGAGGCCGCTTCAATCGCCTCAACCAGAAACTCAACCAGCGACAACGTCAACAGAAGCAGCAACAGCAGCAGATGCAGGTAGGGATCTCCACCTCAAACATTCATTGATCGTGGAAGCAATCTGTTCCTCAGGAAGGTTCTCCCGGATCTCTGGAACTGAAACGCCCAGAAAAGTAGTCGCGCATTTCACTGATGCACCAATATGTTCGCAGGTACTCTCGCGTGCCGGCAAAGGCAGGGAACGTGAACGCATGCAGCAAGTTCGCAAGTGGCAGAAGCAGATGCGTCAGAAGCTGGAGCACCGTCAGGGCAATCAGAACATGATCAAGGATCGAGTCGCGTCCGTGACCGTCCTGCCGACGTGGAAGGTTCTCGAGGAGATGGACTTCCCCCGACTCAGTAAATTGTCGCTGCCGGGCATTGATGAGCCCGTGGACGTTTTCCGATGTGGTACCATGGAGTATTTCGACAAGAGCTATCAGAACATCAATTGCAAGAATGAGAAGCCACTGCAGCGGATCAACCGTGTGTTCCAAGCCGTTCCGACAACCGACGATCCAGTCATTCGAGCTCTGGCCACCAAGGTACCCCTTTCCGTCTGAACAGTTATGCGAAACCAGCGCGTTGTGGTTCTATCCTTCACTTTGTCATTTCACTAGTTGTCCGTTTCTCTGAACGAATCTCCAAGTACTGGGGAGGAACTTTGTCGTCCATCGCTTAGGCTAACGCAACCGATGCCCTCTTGCAGAAACAAATCGACGGCATGGTGGACGGCGTGGACGTAAGCGACGTGAAGGTGTACGCTATCGATACCATAATCTCGACTCTGATGTGCGCAACACGGTCCGTCATCTCATGGGATGTCGTAGTCCACAAGATCAACGACATCATATTCTTAGACAAGAGAAACACCGAATTCGATCACATCCCCGTCAATGAAACCGCGGCCGACCCGCCGCACGAGGAGGGCAGCTCCATCAACTCGCCCAGGAACCTCGCGCTTGAAGCGACCTACATCAACCACAACTTTTCGCAGCAAGTTCTGAAAACCGACGAGGAGAAAGTCTCGTTCGAGAACAAGAATCCATTCTGTCAAGATCTGGGGAACTCGAAAACAGAGCACGCGTCCGTGGGCTACCGCTACCGGAAGTTCGATCTCGGCGGAGGTATTGGGCTCGTTGTGCGATGCGAGCACGACGCCGTCATGACCGGACCTAATGGTGAAACCCAATTCATCAACATCAAGGCGCTCAACGAATGGGATCCTCGCTATTCCGGAAACATCGACTGGAGACAGAAGCTCGACACCCAGAGAGGAGCTGTGCTCGCAAATGAGCTCAAGAACAACTCTTGCAAGCTCGCCAAGTGGACTGTCCAGGCCGTCTTGGCAGGTTCTCAGCAGCTGCGGTTCGGCTACGTCAGCCGTGTCCACGTCATGGACTCGTCGAAACATTCAATCTTGGGGACACAACAATACAAGCCGAAAGAGTTTGCTGATCAGATCAATCTCAACATGGACAATGCATGGGGTGTCCTCCGGTACATCATCAACACCTGCCTTCAATTGCCTGACGGCAAGTACCTCTTCCTCAAGGACCCCAACAAGCCCGTTGTTCGTCTGTACGATATTCCTGACGATTCGTTCGAGAGCGATGAGGACGAGGACTCCGACGAAGATGAGGATTAGGCCAAAGGTGAAAGTGTTTAATAAAACAAATAACCCTCGGAAATTATTATCAATTCGTTGAGCTTGAGCGGAGTCGATCCGATTTGCCGGTTTCGTGGCTGGAGAAGACGAAGCCATTTCCATCGTCCGTCCATCTGGAGTCTTCCCGTGCATTCAACGAGGTTTCTGACCTGCTGTGTTCGAGATGATCAGATCGAAACGAAATCAATAGAGACTCTGTAGAGATGGGAAGTGGGGCAGCTTCATGATCCGCGTTTTGATGATCCCAAATATGGGAAATATATTTGATAAGGGAATGCTCATAAGGAGTCACACACCGTTTGGCTGGAAATATAATATGTTGGTAGAGCTCGCCATTCATTTCAAATGACCATGTCCATCGGATGCATCGGTAAGACGACTTCCATGCACTTGCATGGAAACGGATGCCTGATTGCCCGCTTGCCCACGGACGAGTTTGACCCTCATGATCTGCTGTTTCGTTCTCACCCGGACATGTCCGGCTGATTACGTTACAGTGAGAGCTGCTCACAACAAACTCCGCGAGACTAGCAGAATCTGCTCGCTGTGACGAAAATTCGCGGTAGGAAACCACGATTTGCTTGCGGTTTCCGCGGTTGAACACCGAGGTTGCCAAACCGCTGCGAAGCCACGGTCCGCGCTAGAGGGTCAGGTCGGATCTGCCAGTATTCGTGACGATCACTTTGCTTGTCCTCTGCTTCAACATATTCCTCCGTGTAGCTCAACTTGTGTACTTCAACATCCTCTTGGGGGGCATTATCATTGCGACATCCTGGGTTTCGATATACTCTTCCCTTCCCGGCTGCTGAGAGATCGATTTCCCGAAAAGCCGTCAGGTGATTGAGCTGAATTCTCGATGACGACGATTGCCTTCAGCAAACTAGACGAGTCTATTTTCGGTTTCAATTCTCCCCCATCCGGAGATCCACCGCTCCATCTCGAAATGCGCAACTTCGGACAACGCACACACTAGACCAGTGGTTCTCAAACTCGCCCCACCCGTCGACCCCTAGGGGATCAGTATCGACCCTCATGCGGGGATCGGCCATCCATTCCCAGGGGTCCATATCGACCACTTTGAGAATCACTGCACTAGACTGTCTGCACGTTGTCCACACTTCTAAGAATTTCGGAACGTTCTCCAAACATAGCGGGTGATAGCATTACGACTCTGCTCTCTGAGATCAGGCCCTCCGTCGCCGCGATCCACGCACAACAAAGCGATCAGATGTTTCTCCATCGGGCTCCACCCAAATCATCAGACGTACAGTCGTCCGTGCAATGTGTACTCGGATCGTTTAGTAGCCGGCGCGCAGCAGATGGAGTGAGCGGGCTGGACCACCACCGCGCCTCCCTGCCTTGCCTGACCGGCGGCCTGTGACGATCACGACGAAGCTTCTATGAGTTCTCTTGCCAGTCCTCGGCCAGAGACGCAACATGGCGGCGCGCTGCTCAGCTCCGGCTGGGGCGGTTTTTGCCGTTTTTTTCTATATATTCGTTGTTGTTTCCGGGATCGGGGCTTCTGAAACGTTCCGAGAGACAGGGAAGCCTCGGAGTATTGTGTTGGCAGACAGTCCGGAATGCGCTGCCGACTTGCGACGCATCTGTTCAGCGGGACTCCTGGAGAACAACTTTGCTGTGCTGAACTGCGTTCAGAACCACAAGGTGAGGATATGATTGATACTTGGTACGCCCCCGTCGATAGATCCTGAGCCCTGATCGCGCAGTAGGAGCTCAGAATTGCGACCAAGGGCCTGTACATACAGGTACGACGGCTGACAAGGTTCCGGACGCGCTTTAGAGAGAGACTGTCGGCCTTGTCAAATACGCACCGGTAGCGCGTGAAGTGGTTGGACTTTCCTCTGATTGTGTTTGAACAACTACTTTGAGTTTCCTCGCGTGGATTTACTGGGTGACTGTGGACCTTCCGTGGACCTTTCCGATGTCTCCATCGGAAGAAACCTTTGTCGTCCCGCCGACAAATGTTTCTCGACGACTCCGAGTCCGCATTCGTCCCGCACTCGGATTCCCTCACGGGAGATATGTGAAAGTAGAAGCCGTGTACTTCATCTCTATCGATCGTTGCGAGTACCGCATGTGGATATCGAGGACGTGGAATACGTTCGGATCAGCGCGATCGTTCCAGGTTTCACGAAAGATAATCTGGAGTAACAGTTCCCCGTCTGACGCCACGATCTTGAGGAGATCCGAGGATCCGTCCTGGATAATAATTCATTCCAATTGTTCATTGTCCTTCCCGTTGCTCATAATCCTGCGTTCGTCGGTCACGATCCGAATGCGCGGGAGTGTTGTTGAACAACCCTGATTACGAAGGCTGGGTGTAGGGGCGCGAATCATCTTGGACTCGAATCTGATCCCTGTCCTCTGAATGCCTCAAGACCCTTGATGGAGCCGGACTCTGTCCGCATCCGATTAGGACTTCTAGAATTCATCTTCTGATTTCTACGTTGGTCGAGTGAACGTTGCTCAACAATAAGTATCGCAATAGAGGCTCAGGGTCACTTCGCGTTGACTTTGGCGAAACATGACTGAGATTTGTGTGCCAGAGGCTGCGCAGACCTCGAGCAAGTATCGGATAATGACCGAAGCAAAGCGAAATTCCGCTTCAACGCAAGTTTCGCCGCCTGTCGAGAACGGCGAGACCGTTGAGCTTAGACAAGGGTGTTCTCGAGTTTGGACAGTGTTCGCGCGGCTCGGTCAAAAGACGCTTTCGTCGATCCGCCGCAACTGTTTCATGATTTTCAAAGATGTAGAGATGCTACACATGCTAATCACTCGTCGTAATCAATGCTGCGCTAATGAGAAACCTCGACAAAATCCCCCAGATACGATCTTTTCGAGTAAGCTAACAGGTAACCGCATCCTACGTTGGTTTCTATTGTGAGCGTAGAGTGTGTTTACGTGCTATCATCTTCCCCGACACTCTGTAATCCAATGTTTGGACGCTGGCGGACCTTTGTCCGCCACCGGCGCTCGTTGAGGCAATCATTTATTCTGATCTTCTTGACGGTGTCTGCGCCGTTCCTGAAAATATTGCCGCGATGACCACCTTTCCGTAAATAGGGTGAACAAGCATTGGATCAAAAGCATGGATCATCGAAGTTAGCCAGCTGGAACAGGGAAGAGTGGCGATAACGACCGCAAATCAAGGCCGCCCCTAAAACGACTTCGTGGCGAGTACGGGTGGAAATTCTTTTCTGTCGAGAAACATTTCCCTCTTTTTTGTTTTCAGTTGTTGGAAGATTCCGGACTTTCGGAGCGGTGTCATCACCTGCTGTGGCAGTACAAGAGGGACATTACCCAGAGCGATCAGTTCTCACAAATTGCACAGAGCAAATGTCAAGCACTTCTGAGCACGTACCCAGAATGTTCTGTCCCGAAGCAAACCATGCTGCTTTGCCTACTGGAACACGCGGAGAACTCCACCGACGACTGCCACACGTTCCTGTACCGGATGGAAACCGTTGTTTTCAGCGACTATCGACTCATTCAGAAGTGAGTAGAGTCGGCACATGTTTCCCGCTGCATGACGAATTCGATCACAGAAGTTGATACAGTAACAACCTTCCGGACTCGATCCTGACCGTGACGTGTCTCATGCAAACAGGTTCGCCGATGCGTGCAACTCGGATATCGAGAAGTTCCGCTGTGGCCGGCTCTCGTCCGAATCGAAGCAGCCTCACAGCCAGGGGGCAACGATTGAATGCCTGCAGAGACAGGCCGAGCACTTGGAAGACACTTGTCAGCAGGAGATCCTTCGGATATCCAAAATCCAAGGAGAAGACTTCCAGCTCGATCGTCCTTTGTTCTTCGCGTGCCGAGACGATCGAGAGAGATTCTGTTCACACGTCGAATCTGGTGAAGGCAGGGTGTATAAGTGCCTCATGAGACACCGACTCGAGAGGACGATGACACCCGAGGTGAGTCGAAGCTTCGTCCATTCCTAATACTCTGTTCCGCCGTTCCCTTATGGCTCCAAGAGTTCTTTTACTTCGGTCTCCTCACCTGGCGTTCATAGTGTCTGGGAGCCTAATGCCTAAAAGCGAGTCCGTCTGTCCTTGAAGTGCGCGAAGAAACTTCTGGAACGTGAGAGGCTTACCATCCGGGATTACCGAGTGAGCAAAGGTCTGACACGCGCGTGCCGGGACGACATCAAGCAGTACAAGTGTCGGGAGGACACGTCTCACCGGCGGGAATTCCGTCTCGCCCAGATCCTGCTCTGTCTCGAAAACTCGATCCATAACGGTACGTTCTCGAATCCGACGGAAAACAGGGCCTATCGTCCGGAGAAAAACAACAACACGATTGTTCTATAGGTTTCACATGCAAAATCGAATCCGAAGCGCGGATTCCCCGGATTCGATCTGGTATCAAACGAACTGCAGATAAGACAAAAAAGACGATTCCGTTTTCAGACTATCCCGTGGCCGCTGAGTGCAAGGCCGAGCTCCTTGTGCACAGACACTTCCTTATGGAGTCCTATCAACTCACCCCCGATCTCGCGGCCGCCTGCGAACAGGACATCACTGCAAACTGCCAGAAGAAGCTAGAAGCAGGGGGTCGTACAGTGCACTGCCTGATGAAGCATTTGAAGGGCCCGAAGAAGATCAGCGACCAGTGTCGTCGTGAGGTCGAAAAGATGGTAAAGGTTTCCGGTGAGTAGTGAGAATTTTTCTCCGAAATTTCTCGTATTTCAAAAACCAAGCCGCCGGTTATTCAGAGCGGTAGCTCGTGCTTATCAAAATTGCTCGCTTTCAGACGTTGGAGAAGATTGGCGAGTCGACCCCGTTCTTCAAGAATCGTGTCAACCTGTTGTTGACGTCGTTTGCCAGGACGTGAAACCGGGCAAAGGCCGAGTGCTGTCGTGTCTCATGGACCATATCGATTCCAGTCAAATGCGCGAGGACTGTAGGGATGCGTTGCTCCAGATCCAGTATTTCGTCTCTAGGGACTTCAAGTGCGTTGAGTAATTCCTCGAGGATTGTATTGCCGAGCCGAAATTGTCTGTTCGTGATCGCTGAGGGCTTCCTCACGAAGATTCGCTGTGATGGAGCTACCTCTCTCGCTAGTGTGAACGTGACAATATTATTATTTTTGAATATTTTTCTCATGTCATCACCACGCAGGTTGGATCCTCAGCTTTATGAAGCTTGTCACGCGGAAGCTGTGAAGAATTGTCATGCCAAGCCTGAGTGGCACCAATCTCCGGACAAAATGGATCCTGAGAGAGGTCCCATAGTTCTACCGTGTTTATATCGTTACGCTTACCATCCTGACAAAAGTTTCGCGGTGAGTCTCCCTAACTGACCCTGAAATTGAACAGGTACTCGAATCGGATCTTCAAAGCTTAATGACTTTTAAGCTTGGTCCCCTCTCTGACATAACAACCGCTGTTTTCCAGCTCTCCAAAACGTGTCTGTATGAAGTGCGCAGGGTGATGCGTCAACGCGCCGTTAGCGTCGACCTCCAGCCTGAGATCGAGGAACCTTGTATGAACGACTTGGCCACCTACTGCAGCCACAATGTCAACAAGGGGCAGGAGATTGACTGTTTGCAGCAGAATCTGGAGAAACTTGAGCAAGACTGTCGGCTGGCTGTCGGAAACCTCACCGAGGAACAGGCAGAACACATTGAACTCAACTATCCTCTGTTCCGAATCTGCATGGGGGTTCGTGTGACAATTCGATTGAAAACTTTTCTCACAAACACAATCGCCTCCCCAACCCCCGCCCTATTCAGAGGCGTTGGATGCGTTCGTTCTTGACTGATGTTCTTACGGCAAGTATTTTCTCAGGTTCTCAAGAAAGTTTGCGCCGACGCTTTGTCGAAGGAAATCGACCAGGGTGATATTCTGCAATGCTTGGTGAACAACAAGAACGAGCTGGAAGTGAAGAATGACGTGAAGTGCAGAGCCGGCATCGAGCATTTCCAATTGGTTACTCTGAAAGACTACCGCTTCACTGCCAAGTTCAAAGAAGCCTGTAAGCCCGATGTCATCAAGTACTGCAGCAAAGTGAGTACTTGCTCGCTTCTATGAGTTTCCCTTACCCGATGGCTGGAGTGGGGTCGGGAACTCACCCATGATCCTCTGACCTTCAATCTTCATCGTCGTTATCGAAAGGTGGAGAAACAAGATGCTTGCCTTTCAGGTCAGAACAAAGGCCGAGGTGGTCGCCTGCCTGAGCACAATCGTTGCCGATGACGTCATCAAAGCTCGGGAGAAGCCACGCATCACTCCGATGTGTCGACGTCAGCTCAAAGTGGAATTGTTCGTTAGAGACGAAAACATTCATCTTGACCCAAAACTGGATGCAGCCTGTGTCGACGACCAGAAACAGTTCTGTCCATACGTCGAGCCCGGCGAAGGCCGCATGCTAGAATGCCTCCGCAGCCATCGCGATAGCCTCACTCCTGGTTGTCATCATATGGTCTTTCGCCGCGAGGAACAGATGCAGAACGACAACTCGATCGATTACAAACTATTTCAAACCTGCAAGGGCGCGATCAAGCGCTTCTGCGCTGAATCCGAAGCCACCCAGGTTCTGGACTGCTTGGCCGAGTACCGTCGTGAACCAGGAATCTCAGACAACTGCAAGAATCTCATTCATAACCGACTTTTGGAGCGCAACGACGATTACCGTCTGAATCCCAAACTGAAGAAACATTGCAAGCGTGACGTCGATAAATTCTGTCTGAACGTTATAGTCCGACATCAGGACAAGGACACTGAGCTTGAAGGCGGCGTTATCCGTTGCCTGCGGGAGAACTATCTCAAGAAGCGTCTTAGTGACGAGTGCGAGCCTGTGATCCTGGCCATCATGCGGCAAGGCGCTCAATTAGATCCTGTCGTCGCAAAAGCTTGCAAGACGGCGGTAAGTAAAACTGAACTCTGTTCCTGTACTCAGGACTCCCGAGTCAGGAGAACGTTGACGTCTGAGGAGCGTTTCAAGGGATGGCTTGCGCGGAATCTTCATGTTCATAGAGATCCTTTTTTTTCTTTTGTCCGGACAGCTGGAAAGACCGTGCGACCTGGACGATCCTGAGGAATGCTTGAAACAACAGTTCCAGGAGAAGTTGATTCACAGCGACAACTGCAGGATGGAGGTCGCTCGCCTCATCCATGAGGGAAAAGCCGATGTACAGAGTGATCCTGTACTTCATAGAGCTTGCAGCAACGATATTCAGCGCTGGTGCTATCTGGAGGTGCCCGGCCACGGACACGGTGAGTTCTCGCGTTTGACTCGCTTTACCTGACTATGCCTCTGAGAGAGCGCATCTGCAGTTTCTTGCACATTTTTTCTACGGAGTCATTGATGCATCCAATTTTGCAGTTCTTTCGTGCCTGATGTCGAATCTCGAGAAGAATCAACTGGACGCGGAATGTAAAGCGCTTTTGTCGAAACGGATAGAGATGTTCGAGTACGCTGCCCAAGTGGCACCCGTGGAGACGTTGCACGATGTCGTGCGCCAGCTGCAACAAAGTCCGGCAAGAAATTGGTTCTTGTTAGTGTTCAGCGGCGTGTTCTTGACTTTGTTCTTCGTGGGAGTTTCCTGTGGGAGGTTCACCAAAAGAGTGCCTCAGCAGATGAAAAACAAGTGAGAATATGTAAATCAAAGTCGTCTCTTCGGATAGCTTTCAATTGTGACTGTACATACGTGTGAGAATGGGTGGACGAATGGAAGGAGGAAATAAATGAAGCCGGAAACCAATTGTAAACGCTCGTCTTATCTTTGAGCTCAAGGATTGCGGATTGATTCAGCTGGGGGAGTGTAGTGACCGGAATGCTCGCAGAAGCTGTACGACAAGTGCGCGAGAGATCGACGCGCGCAATTTTCGCTCTCGGTCTCACACTTCATCTACCGCCGACCATGTGCCACCTCCACAACATCGCTGTGTTGGAGACGTTCGTCGCGACGATCTCTGGCACCGCTCACGCAACACTGCAAGATGAACTGACCTGCTAGGAGCAGGTGCTGTGGCAACGGCGCCGGCATGTCCTTCTATGTCCCCATCTGGTTCTCCAGGATGGCTGTGAGCCTTACCATGATGCTCGAATCCGCTTCGTCAGCATACCCAATATTTCCGGTGTTGTGTTATCACGAAAATCCCTGATGACCCTCGACTTGCCGATGAGCAAACCGGCTGCTGGCCACCCCCAGTGAACCTCGTGAGGTATATCCGAGGGAGGGAGAATTCCTAAACCTTGCCATCAGAGGATGAGAAGGGTCTCAGTCGGATTTTGGTGACTTCTTGCCCGTCGGCATTTCATCTCGGCTCGGCGAGAGTTGGACCAATGAAAATTCGGGTATCTGTAAAACTATGACGGGGCCATTCCTTGGGGAAATGCAATGTGATTCGGAGCCCCAGACTCTGAACGAGGAGAGTTGCTTCATCTCCAGGTGATGACCAAGGGAATTGAGATACGGCGCGCCGTGTCACTGCAGTGGCGCGCTCTTGAACAGCGTTTCTTGTCCATTTGGCCGATTCGTGTTTAGAGAAAAACGGTGTCTGGATATCAACGAAGGCGGCACCAAAGCAAGAATGAAGTGTGCCGTAACATCGCCAATGACGATCACAAATAGCCAAATAAATCTAAGCGAGATCATAACAATGATGAACGACTTTTGACTGTTCGCAAAATTTCAGCAGTTTCAACTATCTGCTTATAGTCAGCTAGAAATCCGACGAGAAAAATTGACGACGTCAATTATGGACTACTAGCGGCAATCGACCACCGCAATTTCTGTGTGAACAGAATTTGAAATTTTTCAGTCGGAACGCAGGTTGCGTAACGGCCGGAACAACAGCAACAACATTAAAGCTGGAGTTAAAGATGATTTCCTGTGTCGATGACATAAACAGCGATGATGACGCGCGCAGATGTCAATGGGTCCGTTTAGACTTATCTATGATGACCGTGTCGAATTGAGAAACCGTTGGTTCTTTCCGTCTCTTTCTTCTGTCAGATAGACCACCTCTCCCGCGCGCTTCATCCAGCACCATCTGATTTGAGAGGTAATCTTATCGTCTGTAGAGAACCACTCGGCACTAGCAAAAAAAATTGTTTGACCAGATTCGGAAGGTTCGTCCGCTCATACAATGAAAACGTCGGTTGTTAGACAATCTGACGGTTATAAAAATGATGCGACGTAGTGGCATGAATGCCACAAGCTGTTTCTTGAAACTGTCGTCCGATGTGCCATTGACCGTCAGAAAATGATTCCATGAGTGTCTTTCCATAACTACTTTTCATCTGCATCATTGTCAGGTATTGGTCGCTTGATTGGCTATCCCTGTTAATCGCGCACAATTTGCGTAGAGAAAGTGGAGTCACGAGCCCTCGGAATCGAATGATCCGAAGTGAGCTCAGATGCGTCTCTGTTATCACTTCTTTCACGAATGGCGAGCCGAGAGACTTGGAAGTGAGAAGCCGTCAAACGAGCCACTGTAACTGATGAACTCATCTGGATGCAGAGCGCGTATTCGAACACGCACGCACAGACGAGGCGTACACAGATTCAATCAGACGGCCAATGGTGATATGCGGAGACTTCACAATGTAATCTTCTTCGTCTTCGATTTATGGTGCTCGGCTTTAATCACGACGCTCTTCGACGACGACGGTCGAATGATTCAAGTTTTCTCCAAATCCGATGTCAAACATAGAGGTTCATCAAACGCACGACACCCAAGGAAACTGCGCAGCCTGCGATTTTCGCTCAATTCACCTAGCTGGCTGCAAAGTTGGCCTAACACTTCGATCACAGAACCGTACTCGCACATTGCCGCCTCGACTCCAGTATACAGAAGCTCCGAAAGGAGGAGGAAATATTTATCTGCGGGAAATCAGAAAGACTATCGTTCCTGACCGATTACAAAGGGGAGGCATCGGAAGGGAAGGAATAAGTTCAGGACGACAGAAGGAAAGGGACTGCTTCGCTAAGCCAGTTGAAGCGAGCAATGGAAGGGCTCTCAAAGGATGAGGACGTCAATGTCAGGAAATACTATTGTTCATGATGATCGGTAGCGTGACGACCTGGTGTGCTTCAGCTCGAAAATCTCCGTTGGACTTCGTGAGAATGGCCAACTCCTGTACAGAATCAAGCCGAACCCTTTTCACTCGTACACGCCTCAACGAAACCAGATCCGAAGTCATTCTGAGATGATCTGCTCTGTGGTCGTCTCTCTGCGGTTCCTTAGAAATCACAAGCGTGTCACCATGAGATCCATGAGCGTTGCACAGTCGGAGGTCCCACTTACTTAGTCAGTAAAACCTCGGGATCGCGGTGGCTGACCTCAATTCAGGCGTGAAGGATCTACGCAGGACAGTCAATCTCATCATCGTGTGCGAGACCACTGATTGCGGTGTAAACGGGAACTACTTTTGAACTCCGGTTCCCACAACGGAGTTGTCGGCAGTCGCAAATGTCACTCTGGAAAGCGATCGAATCACACGGATATTTACGTGAAATGACGTGATCGCCCGTACTGAACTGGACCAGCTGAGAGACATCCCAAGCGCCGACTGAGGAAACAAACCGACTCCTTCGCACATGTTACGAAATCATCAGATTTCATTCAACGAGGAGTTCAACGGGTGTTCCGTTCCGGCCTGAGTCGACGCTAATCTTGGAACATATGGAAGAAACCTCAATCGGCTGAGTCGATATTTGAATTGGGAAACGAGAGACGGCGTCCAGACGATCCAAAAAGACATTAAAATATCCCAGAAATAAGTACGGGCGTCACAGTGTGAGGTCATTGAAGCGCGTCAGTTTGAATTGCGGCGGCGGCGCGGCGTACCTTTTGCTGCCCGGTACTCGATACAGGGTCGCTGTTATTTGGAAGAGGACAGCGATCGCTTTGGCATGTACCATATGTGCGCCTTCGCACTTCGGGAAATCAATTTCCCTTCTTGCGTTCGGTCCGTTTTCCCGGGGCTTCGTTAAAGAAGTACAGCCGATGAGAAACCAGCGATTTTTTTGGGAGACTGAATTCGCCAACGGACGTGAACGATCGAACTTGAAGATAGTTTTTCGAGACCTTGGCAGCTGGAGAGCTTCTTCAGCACATGGAAAAAGATAAAGTAGCGTTCGCTCGCTCATACTATCCACACAAACTACCTGTACCCATCGATAGAGCAAACCGTTGAGGTAAGATCCAAGCGAGTTTGATATCGACGACCCGATTCATAGCTGGTTCTGTGGACAAAAACATTTTTCATCAAGACGGGTCTTCTGAATACATCGAGACACGGCTGCGGATGGAACTTTCTAGGTCCATCGTACGTCCGCATCGGGATCTCGATCCACATCAGTTCATGCAGAGTCGAAAAGTAGATCTCTGGATCCTCGGCTAATCTTGGGCGACGCGCTGCTGACACATGCAACCAAAATTCAAGGTCACGGATATGATAAGTACCAAAATGGCTTTTTACACTTTCGTCATGATATGGGTTTCCTGATATCAGAGCCCTCGTTCATATCAGATTCTTGGTAGAGGCACGGATACATCCATCGGAGATAGTTTCTGGTAGAAAATCATCAAGCTCAGAATAAGTCATGACTGATTCTCCCTTCCCTGAGATGATGGAGCGTAGAAGAACAAAACTCGAAAGTTTGAGACTGACCTCACTGCAGAGCATTGAGATTCCCGCATAATCGTCGAGTTAGGGACTCCTATCATGTTGAAGCGGATCATGAGCTTTCATTTGGAGCAAGTTCATTGCCGTCGACTTTACTCTCCGCTCGATCAACGTCTTCCAATTAAATACTCATTCAGAACTTATCTGGAGCCCTGGATCTGATTGGATATCTTCTTTCACTGAAGACCGACAGGTATTACCGCTGATCCCTTTCTCACAGTTCGTTGACCGATTTACGGCAAAAGATTTAGCACGGGTTGACGAAGAAAGTTCTCTGGAGCCGAACATCTCTGACCTCTTCTGGCTTTTGTCTCAACCCGCTTCTCTCAGACCCGATGATTCATAGCCCTGTTCGTTCATAACCTACCATGCCTCGGTCAGCACTATCCTGAAGGGGTTCGAGCTCAGATTTGAGGGGCTCGGAACGACCCGGGATCACTTCCACAGACATAAAACATTTTGGAGGAATTGACGCCTGGACTCGAATCCACAAGAAGCTATCGAAACTCTCAATGAGGAAGGTGAAAAAAGTATGACACGAGAATTCTTTGCAAGCACTCCTGTTATTATTGCATCATTGATGTCAAGCTTCGCCTTCTTGACCGGAAATATAAGACTTATGTTTTGAGATACTCGGTGAATCTTGTTAAGGTCAGTTCAGAACCTTTAGGTTATCGATAAATATCCATGCCTCACCCAGCTCATTCGGGCAACGAACAAATGATGCCGATAAAATGATTTTTACAGTGAATTACTTAGCGGATCCGTTATTCCTCGTCATATGTACATCTATTTTCTGGATATGGAAACTATTCGTCTAGATGAGCCTAGCATTTGTTGACTATATTGTTTTCGCGCGGGCCGTACTTCAAGCTGAAGTGGTCGCAGCCTTGATCGCGGAAAACTGCATAAATGTGAGTGACCTCAACCCTTTTGATCTCTAGTCCAGGTAGGGACTCTTGCAAAGCCTCGGCTGCCTTAGATCCGACAATCGATCGCTTTGCTGTCACCGATCTCAAAGAAGGGCAGACCTTGATCACGCTCTCAAGACCCATATCCGTGATGTTCGTTCCGCAGAGACAGATGACTTTGAGGTGCTCGAATCGGAGCCCGCTCTTCGCGAGCTGATGGAAGGCGAAGTCCCTGAGCCCGGTCTGACCCAGATAAAGTTCCCGAAGGTTGGGAGCGTACTTCGCGATTGTGACGAGATCGTCCCCATTCAGCTCAGTCCCTTCGAGATCCAAAACTTCCAGGTTCGGGAAGTTACTCAGCACGCTTTGGAGGAAAGAACTCGATTTCGGTAGAGGAGCACCCTCCAAGTAGAGCTCTTTGAGGTTTCTGAGCTTGGGCCAGTAAACCTCAGGTTGGCCTGCGTTGCCATTTCCAGCGTAGATGGCACGACCTACGTCGAGCACACGCAGTTTGTCCATTTTCGACTCGTCCATGTTTGCGAAGAACGTTTTCGGCTCGAACTTCGAGTTTCGCAGTGAGAGCCGCTCGATATTTGCGGGAAAATCCCTCAGGCGGATTCGGCGAGTTTTATCCTTGTGTAGGAGGTTGAGGCTGTGAAGAGCCAGGGTCGTCATCGATGGACAGCTGGACTTTAACAGTTTAAGACGCTTAGAGTCCACGGTCTCAGTGGCGGCTGTGAGGGTGCCTTGGAGCGCGAGTTCCTGGGTGGGATCGATGTGCTTGGCTTTGGCGGTTGACTTCAAGATCTTCTTGAGAAGACCGGGAGTCACCTCGGTGCGGAGTTCCCTTTGTTGGGAAAGAGCCGACGTGTTTTCCTGCGAGTTCAACACCGCCTGTTGAAGAGAGAAATTTCGACTTAGTACATCGTGCAATAGTTGTTCGTCGCAAGCCAGAAACAGTGTGGAAACCGAGAAGGGTGCGACCTCAAAGTGATTTTTTGATAAAATGTTTGCGGAATCTCCCAGATCCAGTCCAGAAAACTCAGTTTTTGCGAGCTTTTTCGCTGGTGAGAGCACTGTATCCTTGAAGTGAGGGATTCTAAACCTTTTCAGGTTCTACTCCTTGAATTTTTGCGTGGACCTACCGGAATACCGGTTTTCACGAATAGAAGGCGCTCGCAACTTCAGGACGATTGAGGATCGGACAGCCAGGAGCAAAGTACTCACCATCGGAATCGAATCCTTGTTCATGTTGCTTTTGTTGTTGATATTGCTGATCATGTTGTTGTTGCTATTGTTGATGTTGATTGTGTTGTTGTTGGCGACAGCATCTTCGTACAGAGGTGCGGGAAGGTCCCTTGATTTCTTCGGTGAATAACTCAGAATCTTCACGTCAGATATCTTCCTATCTCCCTTGGCGTGGTCAATCATGATCTTGATTGAGCTTAGGATATCCATCTCGAACATGAGTAGTTCGACTCAAACTTGAAGTTCGGCCGAAATTGAGCGGTTGATCGAAACTCTTGAGTTTCGCCGGTTTGCGATTGCACTGCTGACACGTTTCTCGCGACGAAGCTCGGCACAACCTCGTCGAGTAACTTGAGCACAGAACTTGAGAGTACAGAAACACCGAAGTCTCGTTCCGAAATGGTGGTAACTCTGACTGCGCGAGCTTTTAAACACCTCCCATGACACCAGAAATTCGCTCTTTCTCAACTCCAGGCGAGGGATCTCGGTTTGCAGAGAGGAGCCGCTCCACTGCTCCATCCTATCGCAACGAAGAGTCATGCACTGTGGCTGCGGTGATCGACCGTCGCCCGGACGGCTACTCAGTAAGAGAAGATAGTCCGACGGGTCGTTGAGAACGCTCCAACGATCGATGCGTGGATTGTTTGGATTCTCGGAGCGAATCATGAAAATACGGCATCCGGCCAAACTCCTGCATCCAGCCCGCTATCATCAGATAAACTGGAATTGGAGAAAGGAAAGAAGCTTGAATACGGGGAGCAATGTATCAAACAACATCGCAAACGTACGCAAGAAACTACCACTCATGCACCAGACGGTTCTGAAATTCATCAATGTTCAAGGCAGGCACGCCGTTGGGTGACCAAATTAATCAAGGTAGTGGCGAGTGTTTCTATGCTCGAAATCGGAATCCGAAATGTGATCGCAACTCGGGAAACACCTATGCTGATCTGGGATCGATTCCAACAGTCTTTGGATGCCTCAAATTCTTGCATGAATTGACACCGATGCATCAATATCTGTGGCTACCTTGTAAGGTATTGCATGACAAGAATCGAGGAAAGTGCCGCTATCGCAGCCTGATCGTTTTTGGAACATCCCAGAACAGCAGATGACGGCTACTTCGGAATACGAAGCGTCTCGAGAGGCTCGACGGTACGTCATTCTTTCTTCCGGAGCTCTTCCGTCTCGGGAAACAATTCCATCAGCAGAAAAAAGCGAGGAAAATTTTCAAGGTCCACACTCATGTGCTGCATGCCGTGACAATTCCACGCCGCGTCGCGGATTCGAATTTTCTGGAAAAACAGCCGTACTCAAAACTTGAGCTCTGAGAGAAAAGCTTGATGGAAATACACACAACATTTGGGCGTAAAATTTCCTGACTGCGAACTTTGAGAAGGAACAAAATTGAAAATTGACGACTGTGCGACTTGTTTTTCTCGCTTCTCCGAATCTTCTCGAAACTCTTCTTCTCCGCGAGCTGGATCTGTTTTTGTTTTCCAGAAGACTTTTCGTTTCGACGGCTCCCCGGAGGCATGAATATTGACTCGGACTCCGCTTCTGTCGCGTTTAACGGCGGATAACTCAGCAGCCGCGTGGAAACGTGACGCATCCGTGATGTAGCGCCGAAGAAAACAAACACTCGGTTATCACTCCGAATCGTTAAATGAGGAGCTAAATAAAGCCTCGAGACGAAATAACCGTGATTCGAACGCTCTCGACAAACCTCTGCAGGAGTTTTAGAGCAAAAGACTGAAATTCAAAATACGAATCACTTGGGAGCCTCCGATAGCGATGAGAAGCGAGTATCCTCTTCTGGAAGACTCGACAATCGTTTCGCCTCGCATAGAATAACATTCTGGACATCTTCGCGATGAACATCCAGCTTACTAACAGCGCTTGGCGTGGCTCGGTACGGCCAGTAATTTCAGATGGCATCGCGAATTCATGAAGGACATTGCTCTCAAGACTTGAAAATCGCTGGCTGCGCATCATCCAATGGATGGAATCAGTTCCTCAGTCACTTCCCGAGTACTTCAGGGGCGGAGGCGAAGTTGTATCAATCCTTCCTCATTTTGGTATCGTGCAGAGTTTTTCCAGAAGATGGAACTCAAGATCCACTGATCATCAACCGTTGGTACCAGGGGTCGGACTGGGGGAGTATTTCAGAACGAAGCGGACCATGCTGGATTCCGGACCGAGATTTCCGAGAGTCGTATATCCAGTTGTCAAGCTCGACGGATACGCCGAACTCCTGGAAGGAAAGAAAAACACAAACTTTCCGGGCACGAGCGAGGAGAAGTTCTCCGGAAACTCCGGAAACAAAACCCTCAAAGCCATGTTCTACTGTCAGCGGACTCGCATGGACCGGACTGGAACAGCTCCATCGATTCCCTCAAACAGCAATATCGCCGACCGACCACTTCTCCGTCTGTCAAGTGAAACGTGGATCGGATTTGCATACAATGGCCCTGAGGACGACAGTTTGAGCACATATACTCACTCTCTGTATACATTGCACCGCATGTACTCTCCAGACAGGAACCTCGTTTCCGATTTTCTATTTTTATTTCCCTCAAGAATGTTTCCCTCAAAAAACTTCGGAGTCCCCTCCTCCCTCTCACGGACACTATTCTATGCACAATCATGGACAGGGAACAACGAGCGGCAACTCAACGAGCGCCTTTCGTGATTTGCCAGAAGAGTGAATCGCCGCGGAACGAGTATTGAAGTACATGAACATGTCAGTTTGCTCTCATTTGATGATGACTAGACAACATCAGCGCCGTCGAATATTTAGTCCTCTGGGCTATACCGTTCGCGGGATGTTTCTCATAGAACGAGAGGTGTCCAAGAAACGCGACGCTAGCGTCGGGTATCTCGACGGGATCCACTCAGACATCCGTTCAGATAAAAGAAGTACAGACAGCGGCGAATGACGCTACTAGGTGACGTCTACGGCTGGACAGTGTTTCTCGTTGGCCAAGGGTCCACTTCTGGACCATTTGACTCTTTCCGTTTATAAACATCGTCGAAACAAGTTCTCCAGTGCCGAAATCTGATGGAACCGAAGTTCAGCACCGAGGGAAATGGCCGAGCATCGTGAACCGTTTCCGGGTGATAAGTCCACGATCTACGTCTCTAATTTCAGCCCCTTGGTCTCCACGAGCGTCTCAGCGACCAAAATCCGCTAGCTCGGTCTTGCGACACGGCTGCCCAAAGCATGGTTCTGCATGAGGCCGGAGGAGGCCGGTTCAACCGATTCACTTTCTTGTTCCAGTGCAATCGCATCTCCTTCGTTGCTCGTCATTTTCTTGACCACGGTCCTTCGCTCGTCTGGCCTCAACCAAAAGTTTTAGGTGATCATTCAGCTGGGCACTCGCTAGTCGAAGCGGGGCATGAGTTAGTCGGATGCCGGAGCGGTTTGACCTCTTTCGAATTGACGAGAGTTCTCAATCTACGAAACCCAACGGAAAACCATAAACACCCGATAAGGATACGAAGGAGCACTTGAGCGCAGTGACTTCTAGCACAAAATCGAAAACATACACCAGACGTTGCGTTTCTGTCTGGGAACTCTCTGCGCGTCAAACAACCAGATAACCTCTCCGAGCTTTCGACGGCTCGACGCGTCGAATTCTGGCAAAGCGCGAAGTTTTGATTCCGAATACGATTCTCCTCCTGTTCGCTCCAATAGCTTGTCTTCGACTTCTCTTCTTGTAACGCGTTCCATCCTACGACCAACTCGGATGAGCGAGCGAATGAGACAATGTTCCGCCATCATTTCCGGCGGAACGTAACACGAGAAGATGACGTCCCGACAAAAAAAAACCTGCCGAGTCCAGTCTCATTGGAACGGGATTGTCAGCGAATCGTTTTCCTTCTTCCACGGTCAATGAGTGTGTGCCACCGTGATACTCGACGGTCATTCAAACGTTCGCTGCAACGTTAAATTACTACCTGTCTCATTCGTTTTCCCAATCGCTTGATATGACGTATGGCACGCGCAAGCTGAGCTAATTCAATCGGAACGGCGAAATCAACGTTGAGATCAACGGAATCATCTCTCGCGTAAAACCATGTCCTATGAATGAGTAATCCTCCCGATGCCTAAAGGTCATTCTCGAGGATATCCGACCTGGTGACTCCGCTTCTTGAGATGAAAGGACGGGAGGATTTCTCAAATAGCGAGGTGTAATCTTTCTGAGACTCTCAACGCTGGCATCACGTTCGGTTCATCGTAAATATTCGTCATACAGCTCCGCTCATCACGCGGCTCGATGTGTTCGAGAGAATCCAAAAATGTTGTCCGAACTTCGAACGACCCTTGGTCCCAAAAACCGCAAGGACGAAAGAGCGCGGTAGCAAGTGAATGCAGTTCGCAACGGTGTCCACGTTCCTCCTTGAACAAATATTTTTTCCTTGAGCTTCCTAGACTCTCGACGACGCATTAGTGTATTGTGGTCACTCGTATCTCGTATCTAACCGCTTCGCACTGTCGCCAACGGAAGTTATGACTTTCATTAAAGATTACCTCGTGCTCACGGAGTTTCCGAATCCACTTGACTCGACAGGCTCTCAACGCCGCGCCGCTCCCGTAGAGACTCTCCTCGGCGGCATGGAGCAACAACGCAATGCCCTTATCCCGACACCTTGTTCACTCAATGGTATCATCTAGAATCGATTTTCTCAAAAACATCGAGGGCTCGCTCGATTTTTCGCCGGACACTCCGCTGGAATGAGATCTGTATTTTCCACAACTCATTCAGGATTTCGCAGCTTTGGTTTCCCTGCTAGACATTCCTGGAAGTGCTCGCGGTGCAGATCCGATCAGCGAAAGCAAAATACACATCGAGATCCTTTTCAAACTTGCTAAATATTGATACTCATGACTGCTCAAGCTCCTCATCAGTTTACAATCCAAATAAGTCTGAACTTCGTTCCGGAACTGGCAGCTTTCTGGAACAACCCTCGAGAACACGAACGCCACGTCAACACCTCTTCAGCAAACGACAGATTCGTTGTACAGAAAACCATAATGAAGCATTACTATTCTTCGCGAAGCGCTGAAGTTTACGTAATTTCCAAATGCGATTTGGCCGGGGTGCGATCCGATGAGAAACAAAGAGGCGAGAAAAAGCGTAAGCGCGCTCGATTGCAGCGAGGAAAAAGAAGCGCACGACAGAGAATGATAGTTCTTGTATTCTCTTGATGCCAATCCGCGGTGGGACACCAAGTGGATCATATATAGTCTACCAATCTATCAATCAATCGATTAATTAATTCAATAATTCGTGATCCTCACCGATTAAAACAGGAGTACTGAGCCAGGAGTAGCTGCTGTGGATCTCTTGCAATGGGGCGCATCCAGCCAGAAGATAACGGTTATTGAGCAGCTTCTGTTCTAGATCCGATCACTGTAGGAATGCTAATCAACCAATCAGTCGAATCACGATTCCCAGGGCTTGGAAGACAAATTAGAAGAACAACGGAACGGCTGACTGAAAAACTTCAGTATTCACGTGATATTGTCAGCGTCTTGAGGTTGACTTTCTGGAGCCCCATACACGGTACGTGTGCCCAAAGCATTACTCGACTGTACAGTACAGCCAATTTATCAACCCATGCGTTCAAAAGGACGTTCACGTCATCGAGAGTTGACACTTTCGAGGGTCAATATCCAATCTGAGTTGATATAGTCGACGGAGACAATGAGGCGCATCGTGCAATGCCCTGGAATGACCCCCAGCAGGCCCCCAACGGCCCAGTTCCCGACAGCGCTCTGATCACATTCTCGGCTTGCCTTGTTATCAGGACATCGATATCATTGAGGGTGAAACCGCGAAAGGTGATGTAATAGAGGTTGATATAATCAAGGTTGTCCTGTGTATGACTTCAACGAATACGATCAACTTGACCACCAATAACCAGGTCCGAGGAGCATGACCAACAAGGAGATAAATGACAATGAACGATCGTGATTTCGTGTTCCCAACCCCAGACCGTCCTATAGGAGTTGTCTTGGACCTTCCTGGTGGTTCTGCTCGTGTTTTGTTCTTACGAACTGTTCGGTTCTCCGGAGGAAATTTCCATGATTTCCCCGTGTTTCGGGGATCTCTCTCGTGAATTTCATCGTCTGCGTGTAGCGTACCTAACGAGGTGTGCATATCAGATGTATCACCGGCTGCGATGGAAAAATTTCACTGTTCCCTATGCGCGATGGATTCCCGTAATTACTGTACCTAGACTTTGGCTCATAGGAACTTGTGAGACTCTGCCCACGTTGCTGCGATTCTAGACTCGAAAAGTCCCTCGAAGAATCTCACATTTCCGGGACTATTCATTCTCGCAGAAATAAAGTTTCCGGTGAAAACGAGAGCGACACACGGCCATTGAGAAAACAGAGCGAAGCGAGACCGCAGAGGAGAGAAATAAAGCTTCACGCTCCCGTGCCCATTGAATGAGAGTTGACCTAGAGCACAATGGTGTGGCGGTGTGTTAAACCGAAACATACGCTTCCTGTTTCAATTTTCTCACATCGCGAATGACCAGAGCCGGTTTGGTAACATGGTGGGGCTTGACTTGGAGATCGAATGACTGTCGCGTCATCCGGATGGCCAGTTGACCGTATCTACCGAAAACACACTCGAACGCGGCACAGCGTTATCGACAAACACCTAGACAACTCCTCGGTAGTGCTTGTGAAGACGACAGCTCATGTTGGTCTTTCTTCTGTAAGTAAACATTGTCATTGGGTTCAAAGTCCTGGGGCACTCCACGCCTTAATCACGTTTCCGGGAGTTCAGGCGCATGCTTCTCCCGACCCTCCACGTTGGCACTTGAGTCGACGTGTTTGCCCGACGGTTGTCAACCCCTTCTGCCGCGGCGAGTCAACAGAATCGTCGTCACGAAGATCACCGTGAGGTCCAATCGTGACGAAGCTTCAGGAGCGAACGTGCAGAGCATCAAGGCGAGAACGAAAAAGCTAATCCGGAGATCGGAATCATTTCCTGACTTTCGTCCTCCTAGCAACGCTCGCGCCGTCGGAATCGAGGACCGATACCATGGTAGAAGCTTTCGACTGGCAAGAGGCGAGCAGTTCTCCGAGCAGAATCGGATGGATAGGTAGCTGATCTCACCAGTTCTGGGGTGTCGCTCATCTGAATGAGCGAAAGTACGATATTATGAATGAATTCGGTGACGTTGCATCGTGGGCGGGGAGCCTTCCGACCCTTCTCGTATGATGTCAGAGCTCTGGAGCGGAGCCAATGCCAAATTCTGTCGGAATGGTTCGCGGAGCGTCCAGATTTGACACCGCGGAAGTTTTCCGTTTCGTTCCGCCAATCGGTTCGTGTGGTATACCATGGCCGGTTTTTGTCAGTCGCGGTTTCGAGCGGAAGCGCCGTATCCTAGGGAGGAAATATTGAGATTTATCGATTCGCGTCGCTTCGAGGTAGGGAAAAAACTCAGGATTCAGTAAGCCAGCAGCTGCATAGCGATTTCATCGATATCGAAACTATGCGAATAGATATTCTGGAATGCTCACGCAGTCTCGAGAAGGCATGTCATTCGGTTTTATGGAAGTGATGTTCGCCGTATGTGCGCAATAGAGGCTCCGATCGCTCAATTACTCAGCAGCTCGTGTGAAACATGCACCTTAGCAGCAAATCGCACCACCGTAAACCTCGCTGGGTTTATGGACTTGACGTTCGAGAATCTCTCTTCCCAGAGCCTAGCGCCATTCGTATTCTACTCTGCTCAAACTCATCGATCAACGAACCCGCTCATCAATCCGACTTGTCGTCGGGAGGAATGATACCGTGGTTGTGGATCCACGATGACCTTGATCAGAAAACGGTGGCAGAACCTGAGCGCCTTCGGCAGAAACGCTAAATCTACGACGGCCAACAACGCGTAACTCCACTTTCGACACGAGCTGTGGCACACTTTACTGTTTGTTGTTATTTCGTTTCCGCAGTGAAATTCTGAGAGGCCGAATCCGATGTCATATCGCGCTCATGCTCAGGATCAACGCAGGGTTTCATCTAGCAAGCATCAGGAGCTCATTTTCCCGGAGTCAACAGAGTTTGGAGCGTTTGTTGCTTTCATCCATTGTGTGCAGCATGGAAACTCGGTCTCACCTCAGACGATTCCCTGGAGCCTCGCGAGGACGTTTGCCGGTGGTCATTCTCTGACTACGTCTGATCACCTCAGATCTTCCAGAATCTTGCAAGCGGAATTTTCTACAGAAAAACGCAGCGAACTCCACTGGATTCGTCATGTCTGCAGACGAGGCTGGATCTTTCTGTGGATTCCCTCTTCAAAACGCATAGGTTACCACAACGAGAATCACAATGGGACGCCTGCCGCGTTCGAAACGCCCTGGCGTGGGTGACTCCTTGATTCTCCGGTTGGCAGTCTGATGGTGAGACATTCCCGAGCTGATGTTCAGGCGCAGTATACATTTGTAGCTCTGCGCTCGTGAGCTCGAGGCACGCGAAGATTCAATTCTATATGAACGGCATTCCTCGTCAGAACACGTCATGATTTTCGATCCTCTCTTGGCGAGACTCGTCCTCTTGCATGTCAGAAACTCACGATCGTAGAGAATGAATGGATAGCGGAGTGAGAATGAAAGACAATGACTCTGGAAAAACGTTCTCGACCTCCAGATCGGAGCGACTCGGATACCGCAGTTGAATGTTCTGCACGGAATCCCTTCACGGATACCAATCCAAATCTATCAGGTATACTTGGAACTTTGCGCGACTGAAACCAGCCTTCGGTGAAAGTCCAGTTGCCAGAATTTTATCAGCGAAAGTGGTCGAGCTTCATCTCTTATTCATGAATCCCGAGAGGGAAACATTCACGAGCCACATAATTGCGATGGTGAGTCGAGAACTCCCCATCGCGAACGCACCGTCTCGCAGACATGTCTGGAAGGGAGAAGATAAGCCGAAGAACGGAGTCGCATAAATAAAACCGGCTTCCAGACCCGGAGTAAACACACAGTAAATGCAGCTGCCTCACGCCACGGCTGGCCCAAGAGAGCACCGGATGCGAGGAAACAAGTCGGTGGGGCTCGTGAGCGACGGTTGCTTTTCTCGCTGACAAAGTCTCATTCACAGAAAAGAGGACTGTAGAGCATTGAAACCTAATGGCTCACGCCTTGGACCAAATCAGATAAGAATCGCGAACGAAAAGCAAGCCATCAACGTCCAGTTCGGTTAGACTTGAGTCAATTTGGTTCAGTACCATCACTCAACAGACGGGCCTGCAATGAGCGCATTCTGAATATGTACTCGGGTCAACCGCTTGCGGACTCTGTATTGACAGTCGACCGACGCAAAATGGACAAAGTTTGCGGAGGACGATCCTTCCAAGGTGAGACAGAAGCCAACCTTGTAGCCAGCGCGTGCTCACCGCGTTAAGGCACGGTCGAATGTGCGACTGTCGTCTGCACGAATGACTCTTAAGAGAGGACCAGCTATCGACGCACTGCTGGACACCCTCGACAGGTTTATTCATTACCAGCAACTAATGGTCAGCTCATCGTCGTTCCATCGAGAGGCCGTCATGCAAATCATAAGGCGATTGAAGATCGTCACCTTGACACACTTTTGGTAGTGCATGTGTTATCAGGCTATTGCTCGCTCCCGTGGTCTCCGTAGAAATAGGTTGCCGCTACGGTGAACTCGCTACGTGGTGTTCGCCACTTTTGAGGGAAACTCTTCGGATATCTTCCCGTCCCGGATGCTCTCAGATTTTCCTGATGACAGGAATTCCGAAAATACTCGATCGGAAGTGGATCCCCATGCATTTCGTCTGGGAACAGGTAGACCTCAGATTGCAGTTGAAGGGGATATCAATCTAGCAGATGATGTCAGTGCGTAAAAAGCTCCTACACATATGGCTTCCATGATTGCCGTTCGTAGAGCGGTTGTGTCAAGAACCGTGTAACGCTTCTTTCGAGGACCTATCGAAGTCACGAATGAAATCAGGAAAGTTGAGAAGTTCTTTGACCTTTTTGCCATGGCTTCTGCCGTTGGAAAACGTGAAGGCTCACAGAGCTACGGTGTACGCGGCGCCTTCGCTCATTAGTGCGCGTATCGTGTGGCTGTTGTGAGAGGTTGCGGCCGCCGCCGCCATTCAAGTGGCAACAATGGGTGCTCAATAACGCGGATCCCGTGATAGATGTCATAGGATCCGAACGAAATATGTCTCCGATCGGGGCGCGAGTTCGCGCGAGAACTGACATGCCACTCTGGTCTTATCTTAACCTTGGCAAGACGCTGAGACGACAATCGCAAGCACCTCGAATGTTCTGTCCTTCATCTACGACCTCATTGAGTTATTTCGACGGCCTTCAATTGTTTGGTTCCAAGTCATCACCGACACAGGATTTGGTTCTCATAGAGCTCTTGGGAACATGGCTCGAGCGCAACCGATCATTGGGCCGCTCATCAGAGATGTCCGCAGGCTCGGGTAGAATGAATGATCTTACAACCGTCCACGGTGCGATGCGCGTATCATTCTCTGAAGATAAGACCGCAATCGTCCCGACACCAAAATACCCGCAAACTCGAAGGCATGAATGTACAGTCATACAACCTTGAGACGGCAGTCTCAAGGACCCTGGACTGTCGAATCAGAGGGCGTCGACGTTAACCTCTGCTGAAGTTGAGGCAGAGAAAACATAGGACATCAATGGCTCACGGGGCAGTTCTCCTTAAGTCGGAAGTATACTATCGAGTAGCAATGAGAACGCTACGAGCTGAGCTTGTCTGTACTCGACCAACACGGAAACTGTGAGCGGTGAAGAGAACTTATTGTAACGCTTCCGAAATTCATCATCACGAGCCGGTCGGGGACAGTTCTCTATGATTTTTTTCCACTTTTCCCCAAGCCGCCAAGATCTTTATCTCTCTCAGAACCAGTTCATGGGACGGTTGTCGGAGTCTTCTTCATTCTTGTGCCCTTATCCGTGAACTGCGAGACGCTATGCATTATCTGGAGCGGCTCTGTCTTTTCGAGAATCAGAAGAGCTTGCCTATTCTGTACGCTTCTGCTGCGCTCGAACGAAAAGCCGCTCATGCAACAGTCGACCAGGTAGAGACAGCTTCCAAGACAAGCAGCCACCAAGCCAGCCAGCCAGTCAGCCGGCCCGTGCGTCCCTTCGTCGCCAGCGAGGCTTCCAAGGAACCAACGATGAACCGGCGAGTGCGTGGCTCTGTTATCAATCCGTATCCAGCGGAGCCATCTCAAATCCCTTTTCGCTTCTTCCACAGACTGCTCGGCGCCAACCATGCAACCGACTAACCGGTTTTCCGCTCCGGGCGGAATCAAAAAGCGATTATTAGAATTCTACACACGAAGCATTTTAACTTTGAACGTTTCTTTCCTGGAAAGCCGGGATCCTTGACTGAACCATGTTCGTTGAGCTCATCTCGAGCAAGAACCCCGGGAGCCCTCGACAAACTATCACCCGTCTCCATGAAACTCATGAAACTAGCCATTCATGGCATTAACACTGCGACGAGAAAATTTTGGAATCACTCCTGAACCAGGATGCTGTTCCGAAATTGTGCATCCATGATCAATCCCTAAACAGAAGCGTCGCGTCGGGGGAATCAAGTGTGCATATCGGTTTCTCAGCTGTATGACAAAGCACCATCGGGTTTCTCGAGACCCTCAACGCGTTAGTCAACTCATCTGATTTTTCTTTCGAAAGTGCAAAGCTGTGTTCGCAGATTTGTTCCGCTCCGTCTCTCGAGAGGTTATCAGAATGAGACTGGAGCCGAGCCTGCGATGCGTGACTAGAATGATCTTCGCTCGCCGATCGTCGGAGGCGATCACCCAGAAGGGAGATGATTTATTCAGCTGTCTGGCGGACGTCTGGGAACAAAAGTCTTTAGATTCTTCCAGCCAATGCGGTGTAGATCTCTGTTCCAATAATCTCCATCCATCATCATCATTATAAAAACCACTGCATCAGAAGCTCATCAAGTTGAGCGGTTGGTCCCATCTTCGAAATCTGCCATTCTCCTTGGAGCAAAGTTCGTCTTGGAAACGAGTGTTTCATCTTACGAGAAACGATTGTTGGGAGGAAAATGAACAGAATTCGCAAACGCGGATGTTCTCGATGGAAGAAGTGGAAATCGTTCTGGAAAGACAGTACACTAACGGATCACCAGCGCGTTTTGCCGATTTTGAGGAGGATACTTCGAGACCCTCGTTGAGGAGCAACTTCTGAGAAGTTCGTAAACAACAGCCAAACTCCCTCGAGAGCCGCGTGAAAGATGCCCACTGTAATTTCTTCAGCGTATCCTGCATTCAAAGTTCTCGAACTCGTAATCGCCCTCTGAAGACAAGAGAACTCTGCAAGCAAGGAAGAGTAGTGCAGACCGGGCCTCATACTTTATTTGATCTTTTGCTCATTCGAGTTTTGCGTTGTTACAGATGGAGACCTTGAGGTGTTCTTGCATAACCTAATTCAGTTTCGGCTTCCTGATCCCTACTCTTGATCCTAGCCATGTTTCGAGCACGTCCCAAACTCCGTCGCGAAATCGATTCTTCTTCGCATCGTCTCACTTTCCTTCCCTATCAGAGTGAAATAGTTCGATCGATGTATGTAGATGAAAAGTTGTGAACTGAGTCCACACAGAACGTTCGGATAACGAATGCGAATGAATCGCAACCGTAAAGCCAGCATCCGTCCCCGGATAGTGGAGTTTGTACAGTACACTATGTGCCAATGCTCTAATGGAGGAAATCAAATCTTATCTCAACAGTGAAATTCGAATCCGTAATCGATGAAGATATCAGCAATCCCTAGGTGTACGGCCAGGCTTCCTCTGCTACCGAATTCACACTCCATTTGCTACAATCTCTGCGCCTCAAGCGCGGGACTGGGTTATCTGAGCGAGACCTATTTCGTTAGATGGGTCGTGTCGTGGACCAGCTTGTTCGAGTAGCAAGAACCAGTTCCAGCCGGTGATTAGGATCTCTGGCTCCGTTGCACACGTTATCCAAATCGAGCGCTAAGCATCAGAAAAGCTTAGAATAGAAGTATCGAGCACTATTTTGTGAAACGTTACTCGACTCTCCTCGAGCAGGACGCAGTCCTCGAGAGCCGCGATGAGATTGTTCCAAGAGGTGCCATCAATCAAGGGTCCTCGTCGAATCTCCAATTATCGGAAGGAGTCACTGCTTCGCGCCGAACAGCTGGGCTACAGCGAAAGCGTTTCGATGCCGATCAAGAGGACGAATCTAAAAATACCTGGCTGACCTCGTGATTGTTTTGATAAACAGAATAGTGCTCTCCGATCAGCACGGAAAGAGACCAGTCCCTATCTAAATGCGTTGCGTCTTCCGATCCTCAAACCAGCGGCCTCAAGGTAGCGCAAACGAAAGGAAATCCGTTCGCGATACCCTCCCTGAATCGAACGCATTCCAATGAACGGAGAGCCGTGCAGCGTCGATTTCGCCGGGATGATCGAGTGTTCCGCGCAGGCAAATGAGCTGTTCCTTGTGGCCCAGCGTGCCCCCCTAGGAGTCCGGTTAGGGACCGATCGGGGCCATGGACCGTGGATGGGGGACTTGTCCAACAGCATCTACTCTCCGACCAGGACCGAATACGTGTCGGTTCCGTAGTTCGCATTTACAATTCTCGTTGAAATTTTCCATAAGAAAAGCGAAGGGGACTTTCGGGGAACAAACAGTTTTATAGCAGGCGATTCAAGTCATAGTTATTCAGCAGATCTCCCCGGAAATTGCGCATCATGAGACTTCCCATGGAACGAGTGACTTATGAAGTGTACTATCTTTGTGCACAAATTCCTCGTTTAGAGCACAGCGCTCTTCTCCGCATTGCCCCCAGGTTTCCAGGTCAGATCTTCTTTAGAGGGAAAAGCCGAGGTGATTAGTTCGACGACGTGTTGAACCGAGAAGTGATTCCGGTTATAGTTGTAACAAGCAATAAATTGGAATCGAAACGCATGTAACCGCAATATCTCCACCTCTCCGAGTGGGTACAGGTGATGATTCGAAAAAATCGGCTCTTAAATTATTATCAAGCGGTTGGCGAGTGCCGTGATTAGGTATGACGCAAACGGAACTTATTCTGTGCTTCATACCATGTAGTGGTATTTGCGATTGAATCAAATCGGATTGGTTCTCGTTTTTCTCCTCTCTTAGATCATTAAGGCTGATGAGTTCCAAGGAGCCCTCCGTCGCCGGCTATTGATCATCATATGGTATACCACCGCACCTCTCGATTCGGAATCAGTAGAAGCGCACAGGTCCACGATCGGAAAGATCGCGCGCTTTTCCTTCCGTGCGATGCTGAAACCAGAGTGAACTATAGAAAAATTGGAGAGAAGGATGTCCCCGAGAATCAACAGCGACAACGGAGCGAGACTTCCTAGTGTACCTAGTAAACTTCAGGCGGAGCAGTCGATGAAATCCGATGATTGGTTTGGAGCCAATCGCATTTTATCAGCACCAATCAATACGAGATGTGTTTTATATTTTGGCTTGTATCAAATGTGACTCGTTTTTCTCCTTATTTTTTCATTCACCGATGTAAGCCGGTAACCAGGGCCTTTAATCCTCATAAGATCACAGCTCACGTCTCCGACAGAGACTCCAGACTGATTTATTCGCGATGGAGGAAGACCTATGGAGGTGGATCGATTGATGAAAGACGGCGATCCTTCGTGGAATGGTAGTCGGAAGTTCGTTGTACGTCGCACTTTGATGTTATCGAGAGGAGAAATTAGAGATACACGTTTATACTGGGTCACCTAGAGCGTTTTCGACCCATCGACGATTTTCGGAACGTGGTGATCGCTTGTTATTGCGCAGGACGAAGCTTGCTGACATCGGAGGGTGATTTCGAAGTTCATCTCCGCAGTAGCTGAATCGATTCGATTCTTAAAAACCGAAATTGTAATTTCCTGCACTCCCGACATCCTTGATTTCATTCCAGGTTTCTGATTCCGAGCCATTGATTGAGCTCGAGTCATTTCGCTCGGATACTCAACTTTTTTTCTTCCATTTCCGTCGCGTCTCCTCAGGAACCCTTCCCCGTAGGCTCCTCATTCACCACGATCAACAATCCTTCGTTGGTGATGACGGCAATCAGAAGTGCGCTAATGGCCATTGAGAGCCGGCTTCGAGAAGGTTCTAGAATTTCTCATCATGTTACCACGAGTTAGATGTGGTCATTGGAGAAAGTCGGGGTAGGGAAAGAACGTCAACACCTCATTTCGCATGAGTTTTCCTCCGTATCGTAGACTTCGGTTGTCTCCGATGAAGGACATGTCGTTTTTCTGCTCCAGCTTCTTCGTTCAGAGATGAGAGATCAGTTATGCTATCGTAGCCCGGAACGTAATTTATCGGATTCTCAACGTGGGTAAATCGATTTCGGAATGTCCAACTCCGAAATTCTGACCATATCTGAGATAACGCTTTGGTTGACCACCTTGTGGTGAATTAAGGCGTTTCTGTTTGGGTGAACACGCACGCAAGTACGGGTTTTAAACAGAATGAAAACACGCCTCACGCCAATTACGACGATTCACCACGATCTTCATGCTAATCGGGAGATTTGACGTCATTCGCTTCCGGAGAATTCCGACAGCAGAAAAACTTTCTCTGGAAAGGAACACCATTTTCAGCTTTCCGGGTCCCTCGATTTCGATTCTCCGCTTTCCCGCTCCGTGAGGCGATCTGCTCCGGGAAGACGAACGAGTGCCCCCTCCATGTCGCCATGAATGAAGAAGCCCTCTTGTCAAGTTGCCAGATAACAAGTAGACCTCCGAACGATTGTTGAAACTAGCGACCGGTCTCGCTGAAGGGGCTGTAACGGCCTGACCAAGTGGCAAAGTCCAGTTTTAATCAAGCAAGCCAGATAAAAACCAGTGCCGATTCCGTTCTAATCAGTAAAACGGAGTTGTATCGATAGCCGCCGACAGGTGGTCGCACCCTGTCCTGGATTTGAGTGAGGAAAACAATCCATCCTGGGCCAATAACAACAGCTCGGTAGAATTGTGCGTCCTTTAATCGGAAGCTCTCGACGTTTGTTTACCGATAACCGCTTGGAACAATATGGGGCTTGGCCACAGAATCCACTTTCACCACGATCGTTTCTAGAAAGCCCCATCTGCCAGTTCAGGGATCTCTTCTCGATTAGATTGGACCGAAGGCGATTGTAGGCTCAAAACTCGGGAGCAGTGGTGAGTTTAATTGGTGCGCATCCGAGGATTGCATGCACAGAGCCCGCAGGAAGAGTCAGAAAAGCCAGTCATTCAAGAGTCACCCTTTGCATGAGGAATTGCCAAATTCGGGAATCCATTATTCCAGACGACATCCATTATTTCTGATTTCAGACATGATTTCTACCCAAAATTTCTGCGAGCTGGCCCTCCGTTCCTCGCCATCATGGATGCGGGACGCGGACGCTACATCAGAGGTTCCCGACCGGTTCCAGCACACGGATGGGCTCTGGACCGTACGACAACCGCGCATGAGTCATATTTCAGATTTATCATGCTAATTTGAGGTCAATATTTCGGGAAAGAAGATGTGTTGATTGATCGTGGGTACCAGTGAGCTCGCTCGGCCAGACAGCTTGGAGCCATGCACAGCGGGCGGCAAGCAGATCAATATCGTTCCTCCTTTCGGTTCACTTGTTCGTTCTTATCCTTTCGTTTGGCAGCGTCGTTGTGCAAGTTCAACCAACTGTGGTCGCGATGAAAGCGGTTCCGCTGTATGATGCTCCGTTCTCTTATCCATTGATCGATCTTTATTCGAGGCATATCATATTGTGAGGTTCACATCGCTTTCTTTTGTCGGTTGGCTGGAAAATTTTGGTGACAAGTACACCGGTGGATTTCTCGATTCCTTCGAAGAAACCGGTCCTAATTATTATTCCACGAGGATATTTTTTAACCACTTGCAAATTTCGAACGAAAACTGCAAGAACAGATCATTGAAACTCGAATAGAATATACATGTATCACTCCTCTGAAGCGATTTAGGGTTCGAGCCTCCGAGCTCGGATTCCAGGCTCGAGCTGCTCCTCGCAGCGGGCACCTGGAGAAGGTAGACGATGTCACCCGAGACTATGGCTCCAAGTCTAGCTATTCAACGATCCCCGAGCTTATTTTCGGAAGGAAGAAGTATCGGGTACAGAGATCAAGTTCAAGACATTATCTGCGAGACATGATCTACCTTTGTGATACTATCGATGATTGACGTGACAAGCTCTCTAGCCCATAGAGAATAGTGGAACCCTGGACTTCGTCTCCGACCATCGTGTTGTCGTCATGAAACTCGTCGTTACAAATCATTGATTGCTCTCAACCGCTGCGCAGACTGGACCGTGGACCTGCCGTCACTGAGGATATCTTGCCGCCCTAGCCATTCTCCCGGCCAGTCAGATCAGTGACGTATCATGTCTCGTGAACTTCAACCAACAACAACTCTCACATTGCGTCATCATCAACGCTTGTTACACTTTGTCCCGGCTGACTGATTACCAGGAAGATGACGGTATGGACCCTGGAGGTGAAATCGGCTGCACCATCCGCTCTTTTCGTAGGCCTAGCGCGAGAAAAACTGTCTAATCAAGATCACACTGCCGTCAATGAAAAGCCTAGAGAGGCCATATGAGCTTTTCGCCATATGAGCCTTGAAAAACTTTCTCCGTGATTCCGATTGAGGCCATGGAGCTCTTGAACCTTGATGAACGTAAGAGAAAAATTGGAACTGACTCACGAGTCGATTCCAAACAGGGCCGCCGCTGAAATGATCGGGAGCGAGGAGAGGAATATCACAATGGATTATTATCAAAGCGAGAGCTGGAATGCTGATCACGTCCCATTCTGTGTGCATTCGTCATGAAATGTGCTGATAGGCACCATATCAGACGATCTAATTCCGAAAGTTGAAGAAAGTCGATATTGTATATCTGTCTCCACCGCCAAGAAACTCCGTTCATATTCCCTGGTGTGGATATAGTTCGATACCCTGCATCAGCCGTCCCTGTTCTCATTACATAGCATGCCCAGAATTTTCCACTCGTCCCAGATTCCCCTGCGCTCGGGGTATCGCCCATCCAGACAAATAATCCGGCTTCCGTTTCGATACAGAGAACATCGAAAGTTACCTAATGATGCTGTCGATGACCGCATCGATTTGCTTCGTGCTTAAGCGAATCGATCGAGTATGGACATCTAAAGGTTTCGGAGAATCTTCCGGGGTCCACGCTGAACCTCCAATAACGGCCGAACTCACGTACCTGCAGTCGTTCGGTCGATGCTGCTTGCCGGAACACGGTTTGCATTGGAAGTATTCGCCAAAGACACAACATCGAAACATACTGGATGATGTATTCTGTCAACCGACTGCGTGGCATGATGGTTAGCGTGCATGGTACAAGCGCGTGCTGCTATGGTGGATGTTATAAGCGACCGGGTGCGTTGTTCGGGAGGTTCCAGGTTAGAATCCTCAAGCGTGCCAGAATTTGTTTGGCAGCGAGTACGGAAGAGAACAGGGGCCGACTTCGCGTTGACTCACCGATGATTTGTGTGTCAACCAAAGGAGATAAGGGGAGGCATACCGAGATGAAATTCGCGGGGAAATTAGCGAACGCAACCAGCAAGGGCGGTGCGTGGTGTGAAACATATGATCGGCTGTAGACGCTGATCCTCGAATCCTCACTGCGTACGTAAAGCATAGCATGCACGTTGGTGTAAGCATAGGATCGACAGGATCGCTCCGCCAAAACTCAAAGCTGCGTGTAGGCATGCATCGACCGGCACTTGATGTGTCTGTCAGAGTAGGTTTACAACGGTGTCCACTCTCCTAAAAACTGTGACTTGCGTCCGCAGAGCTTGCTGGCCCCTGAAGTGAAAGCGTCATCTACGGATTAGAGGTCAATAAACCATAAACTACCATAGACCACGAAGTGGACCATGCCTAGTCATCGTGAGCGACTGGTTGGAGATCGAGTGGGTCTTTTGCAGCATCGAGACGGGTCAGCGACGCATATTGGTCATCGACGCATATGCCATAAGTTCAGAAAATGCGGGCGACAGTTTGTCGACGAGAATAATGAAACATTCGAACCGCGGTGCGAAGAAAGTTCAATACTCTTTCCAGAACTCGTCTTCGTTCGGTAACATTATACGCGCACATGGTAGGGAAGATGGCGGGGTGGACTGGTGGATAGATCGATGGGCAACAGATAAACGGGAGCAGCAGGGACAGATCGACAAAAAGATACCCAACAAGACGGACGGCTTGATAACTTTGCAGCCATGCCAGACCGCATGGTGCCTCCCCGACGGGACGCGACGGTTCGGAATGAGCGATCGCGTGTCGCTCGCGGTAGAAGAGAGTCGACCGCCCACTGGAGACTCCCATTGATCTCTGCTGAGTTCGTTCCTTCAAACTCAGTGGAGGGAGGACTTGGGAACGCGGCCGGGATTCCGTCGAAACCTCGGCTTGAGATTGCGCTTCGAATTTCAAGATCGATCTCACATCAAGTCTGCGGCCGAAGCCGAGTCCGAGCGCCTTGGCTCGGCAGGACCTCAGGGAAGTCTGCCCCACTCGGGGTTGAAGATTTTCACTGCGGTGTCGATCGTCAAGGAATAACGGAGTCTAGGCAGGAAATATTTCGCGAATGACAGACCGAGAAAAATTCCCTGCGCGGCCTTCTCGTTGTCGAGAATGCATTGATCGTTGAGGACCGGAAACGGCGAATGATCACTCAACTCACCCCTTGAGACTCCTCTCGCACAAACCTTTCCAGCTCCTAATAGTATTGATATTTCGGCTCACAATCGAGCTGCAAATTGATACGTTCAAGGCTTCTGCCCTATCAGGCATCGTCGATGTCGATATGGCCGAGAGCAATCTCATTCATCGCGGTATTAGTACTAACTGACGCCCGCAGCGAACTCATTGATCAAAGATCATACGCTCCATTGACTGAATCGCGATGAAATCTGATACCTTTTTAAGAACGCTCCATACACAAATGACCGCATGGAGCGCTCTCGCTGAGTTGTGAGAGCCAGGTCGACTGGGTTAGGGAAACACGATACAGACAGAGAACAGAAAAGAAACTGCTTCATATTCTACCATGCGCGCCGGAAGTTCAGCGGGCAATCACTCACGGATGTCAAGTGTCTAGCTCAGCTCGATAGGACAATCGATACTCATGTGTTCGTTTCGCTTGAGATCCGACATGTTTCCCGGTTTCAGGTCCGGAAAGTCTCCAAGGAGCGCCCAAACCGAGTCGGGTGAAGACCCTGTCCATGCAACTTCTCAAATGTGCTCAAACGCTACAACTCCCGTTGCTATACCCATTTTTTGTGGAACGGATTTGCCATCTTAGCGCCTGTGAATTGCACGAACAAAACTCCCGACTTCTCGTTGATCGCTCCGACCCAAGGTGCTCCCGAATCAGAGTTCGATGATTCTCTCGAAGATTTCGGCGAGGAGACTCTTCGATGCGATGCGTAGAAGACGATATATGTTTCCGTCCAATTAATGCAGTTGTGAACTGGAACCTCGCGTAATCAGTCAGCGAGTGTGCGCCACAAAATCATCCGCAGTGGAGCCCTCTTCGAAATTCAAGTCTGATTGGTGGCCCAATCCTTATTTACGGTCGTTCGCAGCGCAGCCGAAAAATAGAATGTTTTCCCTCCGTCTGATGACTGAAATTCGGTGTCAGATGCCAATTTGCTTTGCTAACCCTTTCTTAATCCATGGCTACACCCGAACCTGGTCCGATTCCAAACAAAATTCGACGGGCCAGTCAGAACCGTACCGAAACGTACCATGACCTGGAATTAGTTCAGTTGGTGGAATCGAATGCTCGACGCGAATACAAACGCGCACCGTATTCACCTCCTCCCGACGTAGCCCCAAAGTATTCTTCTCGTGCGCTCTCTTCGTTTTCTGCTGACCTTGGACCCGTCTTTTACTTTTGTCGAAGCACGAGACCAGCACTGGTGCCCGTCTCGACTCAATTGAAAGTAGGACGAGACTTCATGAGCGGATTGTGCTCGCCAAGAGCACCGTGAAGTCGCGGACTTGGTGGTGCTTTTGGCGACGAGCAGCTTTCTCCATCAGGCGGAATTATCGACGGCAATACTCCGAGCATGATAAAGACTCCATTCGCACGATTGTGTTCTTGTGCCTGAAAAGCTGAACGACTTATTACAAACGATAGCCGAGAGTCAGATTCCCTCATTCAATCAAAGCTGATATAGCGCTGACGCACAGACAAAGCTGATAACACCGAAAACTTGGATTGATCTCAGAGGAATGATCCTTTCCAAAAGTTCCGCTCAAGGTCAGTGGCGAAATGAGCTAGCAGCATCTTAGACAACGGACTACGGATGACTACGGTGGTGGATCCTCGTTGTTTGGAACGACCATACGATCAATCGAGCGACCGACACGACGACGACGCTCGGATTCGCGCATAAAGGTCCAAACCCGTATCTGGGGACCGCGATGCGATTGATCTCCGCTACGTGGTGTCGCGTCAATCGATCTGGATGGAGAAAAGTAGCAGCGGGTTGGCCATGAACCCGAGCTGTGTACCCAAATTTAATGGCCATCCGTTTCGTATTTTATCTTTCCTGATTCCAACCAACGAACCTGTCTCACGAACTCCTCGCAGACAACTATCGCGACGACCACAAACATCCGTTGTTTTGGAGAAGATGCAGGAGACAGCTCTATCGATGGATAGAGCTGCGCCCGTTGGAAGCTCGAAAAAGGAATTAGGCGAACGACGGGTGGGCTCGCGTATGAGGGCAATCTTCCTGGATGCACGCAGAAGTTGCGATAACCGACTGGAGATAACTCGTCGGAATCACTGAAAGGATGTCAGTCGTCCAGATTTGGACCGCCTCATTAGGAACTGCGAACAAGCAGCTCCGCAATGAAGCTCATAGTGAGCCGGCAGCTATCTCACAGACGGCCACTTGGGAGATCTTCTCCGTTTATCAACAACAAACCTTGAACAATCCTCGGAAACCTCCGAATCACTGAATCTTGTATTCCCTTTTTGTTGCGGACAAAGAATCGATATGCGTTTTCTTTATATACATGTGCCATTCTCCAACTCTCCAAGAAGTATGAATGGAATATCTTGCGTGGTTATCGGGCATCTCTCTGGTATGAAAATTCTCGCGAAGCCTCGTGGCCCGTGGTGCATTTCCGACTATCGATTCGGCCCTCGTTGGGAATCCGGTGAGCTCCAAGTTTTTAGTGTCAAAAGTGGGATATTTGATCACTAAAGGTCGTGATCAAAGCATTGATGGAGTTGAACGGTATAGATTGAAGCTCAGTTGTCAAGGAAGATGCAATGTGAACCACACCCGTGTGGATCTTGTCCTCCACAGTGAGAGAACCTTTCCCCGGAGATTTCGGCGTTATCAACGATCCCCGAGTGCCTCTGAAACCAGAAGTCCGCCAAAAACCTCAGAGTCAAGATTCAATTCAACGATCCCATCACTAACTCGGCTCATCCGTCACTTTGAGCAACCAAATCCACTATCGATCGCGATGTTCCCGATGATCGACTACGTGTCTCCAATTGCTCGTGGGAGCATCGCAACGACGTAGATCGCAGTTCGCGATAGAGTGAAGTTGTGGAGAAGGATAGCAGTCATGGAAGAGAAGGAAGAGGGAAGGTTTACGACGAGAAACCGAGGAAGACGACGGGAAACTCAGAAATGACTGCGATTCGAGGGGTGCGATGCGATATTAGTATTTATTGTCATTGAATTGGGGGCCATTCTTGGGAATGAACGAATTATCTCAAAGATGAGCTCAACTTTATCAAGGCTGCCAAAGCAAGCATCACGATTGAAAACCTTGCGAGCAAACCTCTGAGTTCATCGTGCTCGCGAGCTTTGATTCGCCCATACCGTGGCAATTCATGGACGCGTAGTGGAATAGCAACTGTTCGAAGTGATGTTCGAAGATGAGCAGGCCGGTCCAAGCATACAGCAACACGCGGTTCTCTCTCACCCAAGTGAATTTGTTAGACTGATTGTGAGATCAGTTGCGAGAATCGGCGAGAACCTCGGCTCGTGAACGTCAATGTGCGGCACGTTAGAGCTCGACATGCATGTCGGCTCTGGAATCCGGATATACTAAATCGAGTTCTGCTCCCATTAGGCCGGTTCACGGCGTGAATGTAGAGTAATAGTCTCGGAAAATCAGCGAGACCATTCCATTATGTGAATGACTAGCCGTCATAGAAGGCGCATTGCCCCGCATTCGGCTACTAAGTTTTTCGAAGACATCTGGTCCGCGACAACGAGCTGTCGATGCGAATCTTTGCCTGGAGAACTTTTTGCTAGAGGTCTCATCTCAGATGGTCCTTTCCCTGGAGCCTGGAGTCCTTAAGGATTGTTGCTGCGTATGATCGCAATAGATTGCAACACGAAAACCGAGCTGTAAGTGAGATCGAGAAAAGCGAAATTCGGAGACACCGTCTAGCAGTCAATACAGATGTGGAAGTCTCAAGAGACGCCTCGCCAGACACTGCACAATCCGCTGACCAATCTAACACCCATTGGTCAGCATCATTGTTTAAGGTCAGCGATGGCCACCTTCTATCGGGAGCTGGGACAGCAGGCATATGCAAGTTTGAGACTGCATGAGCCACAGCCGTTGACTGAGTCAACGGAATGAAATAGAAGAGCATCGTTCCTAGGTGCAATGGAAAGATCATCCAGAATAGAATCATACAATCGCTGCAAATCTCTGATGCACCTCCATCCTTGCATCTTCGGCGACACTGTCTGTGAGCCACAGACGACCATGGTCGGGAGATTTTTCTCCGGGAGCACCTGGACACTTCCTGGTAATCTTTAGCGAGAGCTTCTGTCATTTTGAAACCTGCTGCCTCAGGGACCCGGAAATCAGCGCACGTTATCTCGGAAAATTATCAACCGGTTTGTTCTCTCGCGTAGAATATTTTCCTCGCTGGGTGAGCGATAGGAAAGCGTGCAGACGCACGGATCCGGAGACGAACAAATGCAATGATTAGAGCAGAGTAAAGAATGGGATGAGAATCCCGAACAAGGCACTCAATTCTTCCCCGCCGCGATGACCCTCCATCATTACTCATCTCTTGAGTCGGCGCACTAGATCTCTGGTGAGGCCAATTACCTTCGCAGGATACCTTCCGCGGACCCTTCTCTGGCGGGAGGGGAAATTCTTGCGGATAGCGGATATTGGACTTCCGCCCGTTACCCTGGCTTCTGGAAGTCACCTCTGAAACCCCGCCCCTTTGATGGTTGGGTTCAGCGAAAAAATCCAGTCGCGATGTGAAGAAAATCTCAACCGTCCACCAGGGTCTTCAATCCCTGAGAGTTGGAAGTTATAACCTCGATCAATGCTCACGATGAGCTTTCGAGTCAGGCTCGTTTGCTCGTTCCAAGCCTCACGATTTGCATCGATTCATGTTGCCCTCGGGCTTGAGAATTTGGCTCGAGTTGTGCCCCGACCCTGTTGAGCGCTGAACCTGTTGATCAGTGGCTTCTGGGTGACTTTGGCATCCAACCCAAACAGCTGAGACGGAAGGGACTGATGGGCCTAGCTAACCCATGTCACACATCTTTTTGGTGCTTGGGGGCCGTTGGAAGCCGCATCCGCCTCTGTCACTGTGCCCGGCCTACACAGGGAGCGCCAGACTGGAGCTCCCCTGCCCTTCGAACAGCTGCCCGGATTCTGCGTGAAGCCGTTCATGGGCAGAATAATTTCAATGCGGTACGGTTCATCACCTGGTTCAAATCATCCGAATTAGGCTCTTCGCAAGCTTTGAAATTCGTCTCGAATGTCGTGCACAACCAAAAATGAGGCCCGATCTCGACCTCCGAATTTCCAAGTCGTTCTCACGTTTGATGGGCGTTGAAGCGCTGGATCCGAGAGAGATCGAAGATGGGATGATTCTTGACTGACTCATCGCCCTAGCAGAGGACGTCCCCTTGTCAAATATAGGAATATATTCTACTCACAGAAATCGGCGGGTCGGACGTCTGCATCGAAAGTCTACCTCGTGACTCGCTGATACTCCTCAGACAGTGGGAGGTACTCCGCGACGTAGAGACAATTCGCCTGCACGATTTTGAGCCGAACTCTCTCCCGAGCTTCCAAAAACTTGGCCAGCTGATGTGTATGGCGGAGTTGATCACCTATCCTTCAGTCGTTTCGAATAACGCATTAATCATAGACTGATAGCGAGGAGTCTGGAAACAGGAGTAGAGCGCCTACGTTCCTTGGTTCTCCCAAGAAACCCTGACGGCACAACAAACTCTGTGCTCACTGCGACGTTGTCGTCTCTGAATCCGATTCGAAGTCGATCCTTGTCGAAAGCTTCAAGTCCGAGAGTATTCGTCGTGTCGTCGAGGGTTTTGCCTACGAATTCATCGGGCACAATCCGTCATACCATGAGCACCATTATCGTACAGAGTCGCAATAATCGCAGATGGCAGTTATCTCAGCCTGGGCAACATACCGTCAGCCCCTAGTAGAGTGAGCCCGAGCGCCGAGAAGATACTGTGAGCGGAGAATACCACGTTCTCCCCGTCGCTTCGGGGCCATTTCTTAAGCAGCCGTACACTGAAACCTCCGATCGCAACCCTGATCTGGGGAGGAAACAAATTCTTTCACCTCAAACAGGCCGGTGACCATCACTGTGACGAGATATTCTTTGATATTATTCCTATGATATTGATCCTTCTGAGAACGACTGCTCACGAGTTGCGCATCTCCACTCAGGGCCATCTTCGATTCGAGCGTCATGGTTATAGCTAATTTCCCGTGACCCCCAGTAGGAAGAAGGCCCATCGTGGAGTTCAGACGGGGCCCCGGAGACGGAAGGAAGACGTGGATGAAAAACGCGAGGCCTCCGCGACTCAGGGAGACCACAGCGCCGGCCAGAAGACTGTTTTACCGGAAGAAGACGCGAGAAACTCATACGTGGTACGGCCACCACGTCCTTTCGCCTCGTCCGGCACCTGTGGGGCCGCGTGGTGTTGCGTCAGTCCCACCCATCTCCGATGTTCCCACTCGGCTATCGTGATCGTTGAGCAGGCGATAGGTTTTCCGTGTACCGCCCAAGCCCGGCACCGACCGCCCGCATGGCTGACATGGTCAGTGATGCATCCATCTTTTCTGCTTACGGTACAGTTGTCGAATACCCGTTTGCCACGCGGTAGAACGCAACGCGGACAACAGCTGACAATGATCGCTGCCTCTGCTGTCCCAAAAATCGGAATGGGGTGAGAGGGGGAAGGAAACTGACCCACATACCCCGACCAGAGCCACCAAGACGTTTGTCGATTATCGGAGTAGAATTCTTCTTTTGTCTGTTGTGCATCTCACTTCGAAATCGACAGCTGCTCCTAGTTGAAGAATCGAGCACATCACCGGCGCGAGGATCACCCTGTCGAGCGTCAACGAGTGCCCTGTACCACTTCAGCTCAGACTGAAACCGGAGTCTACGCTCTTCATCTTTCTTTGATTTCTGTGTGTGACGGTGTCAGTGAAGTGAGGAGCGGCTCTTCTGCAATCCCCAAATCTGGGGCTCAATACCATACGACTCTAGTATGCTTCCCGTCTTGAGTCGATGTGTCTCCCAGTGGAACCTGACGGGAGTACGCGGTCTCGTTCGAGCAACACATTCTCTCTCGGTCTCTAACGATAAACGGCTCGCGCAATGGAACAGAGCGATTTCGAATGCGGAGAAAATTGTGGGTGAGTCTGGGTGGCAGAGTGCGGAGGAATTGGCAAGCTTGTCAGCGTTCGATTTTGGTTCCGTTCGATTTTTGGTCACACGTAGACCATCAGGGTCATTCAGAACCTTCGTCTTCGTTTAATCTTCATCAAACTCGGATTTGTCAACCTCAACCCATACTTCGTGTTTCCCCGATCTAGGAAATTGAGGGGAGGATATTCGCCTTCGGGATGCCCTAATTTAAGATGTTGACAGGATCGGGAAGTCGACAGAGGGAGTGCTCAGATGTGAGAGCCGTATCTCTTGATCATTATCTCGCTTTTTCTTCCAGGCTCACCCAATTCGAGTTTCACTCTGAAATTGTTAATGAGCGACACCGGAATCGGTGCAGGATCACACATAAGGAAGCTGCTGAACACGACGCATCCCGTGATCAAAACGATAAAGTACGCGCAAATCATCATAACCTAATTTCATTTCTCTGTAGAAGTAAAATGAGCTATAACATGCGCAGGCGCGTCGCCAGGGGGGGGCTGAGTGGGCTTTAGCCCCCCCCCAGGACCCCTTGGTTCATACTATCCCAGTTGAGGTTTCTGGTTAAGCAACCGATTTTCGGAGAATTTCACAAGGGTACCCCCTTAGGGAAAAAGTTCAGCCCTCCCCCAGGGAAAATCCTGGCGACGCGCCTGAACATGCGGTCCGAAAAGTTCTCTCACTGTAGAGCTGCTCTGCTCCTCAGGAAACTGATCTACAACGGTAAAAACAATCTTCAAACGAGAGGGTTGGTGATTTTGCTGTTGTCCCGATGTGCCGGACACATCGAAGGAAGCCCCCAGATGCTGCTCGGCGAATGGGAGGAGGCCACCGTTGATGGCGTCACAGAGCGTCAGAGAAATCTGTCGGAAATCGTGGAAATGGTCTACACCTCGCATCTGATCCACAGGTAAGATTATGGGGGCCGAACCAAGGCACTAACAGCCTTAAATCAAGATCCCCCGCCTTTTATTCGGATCATCTATATATCATGGGCTCACGGCGCGAAAATTGATTGGATCATCCGTTGATTTCAGAGACGTTCTAAACGTTTCCCGGGAACTCATCACAGATGAGTCGCTGCTCAACGATCTTCAGTACGGGAATAAGATCGCAATCCTGGTCGGAGACATTCTTATCGCAAACGCGTCGAAGAAAACTTCCGAGCTCAACAACTGCAAGGTGGGTGATGAGCGTCGATCCCATCGATTGCTTGACTTTTTCTCAGTTTTCTCACGTTAGAACTCAGAAGACGCTGCTTTCCAGGTTCTTGAGCTTATTGCGAATGCAATTGGAAATTTTATGAAGAGCGAGTTTGTGGTACGACATGATTCGTTCGGGAAGCCCTTCCCAGCGGTATCGATGACCAGTGCCAATTGGGAAGACAGAATCATCCTCAACTCCGGTGAATACGACTGGGGAATTATTGATGACATCTTGACACTCGATGTGGTTCGAGTGATGGTCGGGGTTCGCTTTCTAACGTCACATGTCGATCCCCGTTTTCAGGAGCCTTGCTGTCAAGCGCTTGTCAATCGGCGGTGTTGATGGGTGGTCACGGAGACACAGCTCAGATGAAGGCGAACGAATTTGGCAAATGCCTGGGTCTCGTTTGGCAGCTTCACGAGGAACTCGAACCCTTCACGAATCTGATCTATCAAGCTCCTGGTAAGTGTCAAGCCTTCCGAAACGCCGCCGCGGGAGCTCAAGTTTCGAGATTGGAAGCTCGAGTGATCATCGCTTGAACATTGGTCGTTCGTACCCCGAACTATCACTTCCAGACGGAGACTGAGCTAGAACAAGACCAAAAACCAAGTCTCCAGCAAAGAGCCCGAGAACCGATGAAGATCGAATATTTTCAGGTGCACCTTTCGACCTGACGTCGCTACCCAGCGTTCTGTTCCTTGAACGAAATCCCCATCTCATACAGTCGTTGGAAACGTCGCTCGAAAACATCAACCATATCGACTACGCGGACCTCTTCACTCAGATTCTAGGGTCGGGCTGTGTCGAAGAAGCCAATCTGAGACTCAACTCGTACGTGCATGCGTGCCTCACCAATCTGGACACTTTCGACTCTTGCTACAAGGCCAAGCAAGCGTTGGCAGACATCATTGAAGCCATGAAACACGTTTGACGAGAACCACACGACGCCATAGCAATCTCGTTCAATTCTGAAGGCACAAGACGATACAAACGAACATATGTAGTAAGCGGCCAATTTACATTTTCTGAAACTGCAGGATCGGACGTCGTTGATTGCGGAACTTCGGGTTTTGTACTGTTTAGGGGGTTCGCGCTTTGTGAGATCTGTGTATAGTCCTTGAATATGTTGTTTAGTAATATATTAACAATGAGTTCTTTCTGAAAGGAAGCGCTCAAAATCGAACGACGTCCTCGCCCATCGAGCCCCTCTAGGAATATTAAATCATAGAAAACGCTAAGCACACCGTGTGCAAGCGGTATAGAGAACTTGAACTGTGTGATTGATATATATTGTCCTCAATTTATTATCTGTTACTATCTTCACCGTTCATCGTTAATAATAAACACTATATCGACGAACCTCTTGTCGAACGTTCGTCGAATTTCCATGTGTCCTGATCAGGATCGCAGAGGCGAATCCCTCGGCTTTGGTTCGTATTGACGAGTGGAAACAAACGGTTCTCGACTTTGGCAAAAGTGTTACCTCTTTAGAATGGCAGCGTTCGGAACAGATCAGGAGCTCTTTCATTCGTCAAATCGTAGAAGCCCTTTCGGTGGCCGAGAGTTTTGCTCAGAACTGCAAGATGGGTTTCAGATCATGTCGATTCTGATAGCACCCGCTACCGAGTAATCTTGAGATTCGTCGAGTCCACATCAAATCTAGGTTGAGGCAGTTAGGCTCACCTTTTTGAGAAACTCTTCTGCGCAAATCCGAGCACGCGCGTTAAGGGCTAACTTCATCTCAGAAATTTCCTTGTCGATTTCTTCCATGAAATGGATGACGAAATCAACGAGCTGGAAAATGAAGTATCAAGCCTTATGATGAACTCCCCGGACAGCTCTAGAATATGATGGAGTGTACGAAGCATACCAGAAAACACCCTCTTGAGCTCTCAACCTCAAAACCAAGAAGACCTCGTTTGGATCCTTGTCACTGACCTTGTGTTTGAACATAGCCTCCGCGTGGAAGTTGGTGATGAGGAATGAGATATCGTAGCCCTCGATGGGCTTCCTCCTCAAAATAATGAAATTCTCGGCCCTCATCATCATGAACCGCATGAATTTGTGGCACAAAATCTTCTCAATTTCATCGGCCTGCTTCACTGCGATAGATACTCTGAGAAGGGAAACATCCAATCGAATCATCAGATCAGGCGATATTCCGAAATATTCCGAATTGAGAGTTACGAGGCGAGGCTTTTCGGATACGTTATCGATCCGAATTGAAGGTAGCGCTACGGTGAACAAGGCTTAAAACTTTGCAAACCTGATGGAGTTTACACTGCCTTCGACTAAAACTCGCTCCTTCTCGTTCCGCGATATGACTACTGGTCGCAAGAGAAGCTCCTTATTGCCTCTGATCTCCACTTCGGGTTTGTTGTGTCTCTCTATGATCTGTGTAGGGTATCAGAAGATTCATTGTTAGTTGAAGCTGCTCGAAAGCGATACTGATGCGACATGAGGCTGCCGAATAGGGAGTCTCACGACCGCTAAAAAGAGGAACCGGTACCCACGATCTGAATGTCAACCACCCACCGATCTACAGATTGAGAAAGGCACCTTCGTGATACTAGGGAGGCGATGCCTCAGCACTCACCTGAGAATTGAAGTTTTCGAGACACATAGCAGCTTCGAGTGTTTGCCGAACAGCGTTCAGGTAAGGTTTCAGTGTAGCCGCCTAGAATGGAGCGTTCAGAATGAGTCCAGGGGAGTTCGACAGACGCTAGCTCCTTCGCGAAACCATGGCGAAACCGTACCATATCCTTGATAGAGCCACGTTATTTCGACAAAAAGAAGGGAAGTCTCCAGGCACTACTGCGGCAGTGGATTAGGCAAGCAACCAAATATAGCGTTTCCACACATGACTGACTCAGAACTGTCAGCAGGGAATTCGTCTGTCAAAGACTTCTCGATGTTACTTGAACTATTACATGCTGGGTGGCAGTTGAAGGAGGAACTGACCATGATCGCTGCAGGTGGTCGAGTCTTGATATCCTCGGACTGTACCCGCTGTTCGATTTCTTTCCTCGGCAGAGCACCGCCGGCGCCGAACGAAAAGCAGATATCGCAAACTAGCTCTTTTCTCTCTGTTGTGGAATCGGTGCAGCTCTTCCAAAACAATGATACGCTGATTTTTGCCGACCCCGGGATACCGCTCACATGACGGCGCTTTCCCCCGGTACCGAGCCCTCAGACAACGCAACTGCCAGAAGACGTCCCCAGATGGCAGTTTTGGCTTCCTGATTCAGTCCTGTATGTGACAATTGATGCTTCTGCAACAGCTCACTAGAACTCCACAGTACGGATGCTCCTCTTCGATTCTCATCCCGCTACCATGAAACCAGAGTAGGTCCGGCTTCGCAGGTCGGCCTTCTATCCGAAGCGTACTAGAAGTTCTCCAGTATCCAGATCGGCATGCGAGCTTGCTGCTCGCTGAAGAACACGTTGATGCAGCATGAAAAGCGATAAGTTGAGGCAGTTACCCTCAGCCACATCACTCGTCTGGGTCATGGCTCCCGCGATTCCTTCTAGCCCAAGGATCAAGGATGCATTGGAACTGCGCGGCAACCTGTGACCGGTTTCCAGAGTTGCCAGCCCGGAGTATCTAGAATGGACTCGAGCGTCCCCCGAACCCCGGCGTCGGTCGGGCCGCCTGGAATCGGCACTTGAACGATGTTTCGCATCGATTTGCTCACACATTTCAGAGACACAATCCAGAGTCTCGGTCTCATATACACCCATCAACGAGGATCGAGTAAGCCGAGCCCAAGCGGGAACACATCCGATAGGGACGTCTCGATGATTCCAAGCATCGTATTCACTAGATAAGGGAGCTCAGCACTCGTGTTGAAGCTGAAACGCTCGCATTTCAATATCGCAATATTGACCGCGCACATTCGTTCATGAGCCGTCTCGCTCGCCTGATTTCACGAACATGTCCCTCGAACGCAACCGTTGGTCGTGTCTGAAAAATGACGGACTCCGCTGATCAAAGCGTTGGCACCATCTCCCACACGCGGAGTTTGCGCCGCTGGATCATCCTGTGCCGGGCACTGAGCCCCGAACTTATGCAAGGATAGCTGTAAGAAAACACAAATACCCCAAAGAGAAGTAACCCCAGAAGTCTCCTCATCACCTGTTTCAACTCGGTCTGGTTCCGCAAGATTGAAAACACATACCAGACACGACTCACAACCTACATGATTGACGGAACATACTTCGTTTATTAAGAATATCAGATCTTCCGTCAACAAACACCGCCATCTGACTATTTAGGTGAACAAACAGGAGAACGAATATCAGGGAGGCGCAAAAGCCATCCTCACTTCAACACGACGGTACCAGCGGGTTAAAAGCTTGGCAAATGGCTGGTTAAGAAAGATTAAAATCCTCAACTGCATTCTTTGATGGCCGCATCGATATCGTCCATTTGCTCCTTGAGTCTGCTCCACTGTTCTGCCGTCAAAGCGATCCCCTTCTTCCCCGGACGCAATTCGCCGCTGTCTTTGTCCAGATAGAAATCCCGGATATTAACCAGAACACGGCCTGGAAATCGAGAGAATGGAGGATTAGCATTGTTCCGCCTCGATGCCCATTCTCGTCACAGAAGTGAATTGTTTTCCCAAAGTATCAGGGATATAGGAGATGGGGACTCGCTAGTAGATCCTCGCAACGAGTTTACCTTTGAAGTCCTTCACATTCACGTGTCGCATTTTTGCGAGTTCGAAGGTGTATTCGCCGTTGGCGTTCTTCTTGAGGGAACCGCCCTCGGTCGTTTTCTGTTTCTTTGCCACACCTTGGGGGGGATTGCGGTCGTCAGGACCCGAATCGGAATCGGAATCCACCGCGGCTGCTTTACGAGATTTCTTCGTCGACATGATGAGACTGTGAAACGAACGGAACTGTTATTCGAGTGCATCGGAGCCCTGACATCGATCTTGGGGAGGACGATGTGACAAAGATGAAGAAGTGAGAGATTCGCTTTCGCCCAACGAGCAAACCCAAAGAGAGCAAGCGCTCCGCAAACCCCGGAAAGAACATCACATGATTATACGTTCTACTCAAACTCCAATCTAGCGTTCTATCCTCAACTCATGACTCCTCTCATGAAACCAAATACAGTTCAATCCCTCCCTCTGAATTCCGTCGCGTGCTCTCTGTTTGGCGAAACCTGAACCGCTGGAGGTGGATTCTCAAAGTTCTATCATCGAGGGAGTGGACGGAACGAGATAGCACCAGAGTGCGGAGGACTTCTTAGACAACGGTTCAAGATGACTTCGTTCGTTCAGAAGTTCGATTCAGCGCGCACTCTAGCCGAGGATCGGGAATTCGCGGCCCGTGGCTCACCATGATCATACAGCTTGAGTGTAATCTGCATGTGATACGGCCGCAGGACGATTCTGATCGCCACAAGCGAGGCATCATGAAATTTACTGATATCGCGTATGGCACTTACAAGACTATTTCGCACGACGATACCTGAAACGGATCAGGACAGAATTCCACCAGATTCGAACTTCGCAAAACAAAATGGATGGTGCCGCTACTGGTTGTGTTATTCTCCTTGCGCGCGTTATCGTTCGTGGCAGACGATCTGCGGGGCGGCACTGATGATATTGATTCTTTCGAGAATGAACCGGAGATCAAAAATTTTGGAGGTAGTCAGTGGATTCCATTGTCATCGATTCTGGAAGGGAATCTTCTCAGCGGAAAGCAGAGAGAAGAACAACCTGACGACCCACATGCTGTGTGTTGTCGACGGGCGCGAAAGCTGCGCGGAAGGCGACCTGGGTCAGATAGAGGTCTCGGCTTGTGGATCACAAAATGTCTCCACAGAACGTCAGCGACAGGTGTATGAACGAAGTCGGACGATTTCATATTTAACGATCTCATCACGGAATCAGCTCATGCATCACATTCAGTCACCGAATCCGCTGTCAACCGGCTCCCGATGATCGAATACGTCCCCCGAATCGTCGTCGGAGCATAGAAACTGCGTGGATCGCATTTCGTGATGGGATGAAGTTGGGGCGGGAAAGGAAACCAGTCATGGGGGAGAATGGAGAACAGAGGCTCACGACGGAAACCCAAGGAAGGCGACGCACAGTGGACCAAAACGCCGAAATAGGGGGACAAAAGTCAAGTCTGCAGATTGATCCCAAACATGTTGGAATAGGTCCTCATATCGCTAGAACTCGGAAAGCCACATTTTCCATCGACTGAGCCCGTCCCGTGTTTCGTCTGACGGCTACGCAATACGGACGGGAAAACCTCCCCGAGACCGACTTTTTTCGGCCTCCATCTTCACAGCAGAAACTGACTCAGAATACGGGGCTTCCCTAGGACAGAATCGATTTCATCAACTCCTATACTCTCGAAATTAGCCACAGAATGAGTCACCCGAGCGAATTTCTAATTCCGACAACATATGGTGGGTTCGTGAAAATAATGAAGTTTTCAGCAAAAATCGGCAAACTAAACGCGCCCGGAAATACACGGGGTCGGTCTGGCTCCCTTTCGGGATGTGTCGCATAAGATAGGCCATGGTGTATGGTTCATGAAACAACTCGCAGACCTTTGCGGGTTTTTGCGAAAAAAAAGTACCAAGCGAATTTCGAAAATCAATAAATAGCTCTTCCCCCAGATTTTGCATGGGCCTCGATAGCTCCCGGTTCGAAACACATATGAAATGATACTGTTAGGCGTCTCGATCGTGATGTCGGCTGCCGCTGGCACGATAACCTCGGTACATCAGGTCCGTCGCGTTAGAAACGAGAGCTCTCAAACAAGCTTCGTGTGTGACTCTGTGAGGTCCGCTTGAAGGGGCTCGGAAGTACTTCCCACTGCCGATATAGACTTTTCTGACCCAAAAGAGTCGGAAAAAGTGAAAAAATAGTTTTGTCCTCCTATTTCGGCATTTTGGCCCATAGTGCGACGGGATAGTCGGAAAACGACTGCGATTCGAGGGAAACGATGAAATCTCGTACTTTATTTTCACTATTCTGAGAGTCCAATTCAAAATTGAACGAATCATCTCAATGATGAGCTCAGATTCATCAAAGCTGCCTAGGCGAGCATCACGATTGAAAATCTGGCGAGCAAACCTCTCTGTGCATACTGTTCGCGATCTAGGAATACGAGCTTCGATTCGCAGGTATCGTGGCAATCAATGAAAACGTAGTAGAACAGCCTCTCTTCGAAGTAAAGTGATGACAGGGCCGTATTTCCCATTAGGCCTGCTAGGCTCGGGCCTACGGTGGCAGAGTCTGGGACTAACAAGATTTGGAGGAAAGCCACTAATCTCCAGTTGTCTGATTTCCCACAGCTTCTTTCCGACAACCCGTCGTCGACCGTTAATCTTCAACTCGGCACTCGCCTAAACTGCATCTCCGAACACCACGAGGTTGTGACGATTCTTGTGTGTGTGCAGGTGCGATATCTTGCAGGCATCTGCTTATTCGTGCCGCTCGCTACGCTCGCGGGCAGAGAGGATTCCAACTGCCCCAGCTGCAACCACCACAGACCGATGAAGAGTTCCGGCGTAAGTTTCACTGAACTCACCATTCGCGCGTTGACGTTTTCTTCACAAGATCCCGAATTTCTCAGTGTCTTCCACTCGCGATCCAAGATTACGAGCATTGATTCGCTCGTACCATGGCAATTGTTGACAACGAGGTAGATCAGCCTCTTTTCGGAGTGAAGTTCGAAGAAGAGCAACCGATCCATGCATAGAGCACGATGAGGTTCTTTCTGACCCTTTTCCACATGCGGATGAACATCAGGGCGGGAAAGAGATCGACAGCGGTCTCTTTCCCGCCCTGATGCGGGTTCGAGGGAGAGTCGTTCTGATAGCTTTCGAAGCGTTGAGAGTCAACCTTGACAATCTTCGAGTAAGGTTTTCACATCCGTTGAGTGTTGTTGACGAAAATCCTCATCTAGGCGAACAATCGCGAAAAAGTACTCCTGCTTCCCGATGCGCCAGATCCATCAATGAAAGTTTCGAGAACCTAAGGGCGACCGCGGCAAAACAATAATCCTTCGCCACTAGAATCATAAAGATGGAGTAACTGCAAGCGTTCATGTTTCCAGGCAGAAAGCGCGGCTCCGACTGAAATCAGTTGCGAGAATCGACAGGAAGCTCGGCTCGTGAACGTCAATCTGCGCATGCCACGAAAGCGCCGCTCGAGGATCCTGGACGTGCACGTCGGCTCCGGAATCTAGACATACGTACTCGAGTGCTGCTCTTGTCAGGCCGGTATACGGCGAGAACGTCGAATAATAGTCTCCAGAAAACGGCGAGGCCATTCCATTAGGTGAATGACAACTGCCGAGAGACGGTGCAGATGTTTTTCAATGTTCCCACTGCTAAATGAGACGAAGATGTCCACTCCCAGCGCGTGAACCTGAGCAACAGGCCGTCTTAGGAGGCGCATTGCCCCGCACTCAGCTACAAAATTGGCCGGAGAAATCCGGTCCGCGACAACGAGCTGTCGATGCGAATCTCTGCCGAGAAAACTTTTTGCTAGAGATCTCAGATGGTCCTTTTCCTGGAGCCTGGAGTCCTTCAGGATTGTTCCTGCTTATGATCGCATCAGATTGCAACATGAAAACCGAGCTGTAGGTATCGGGAGTCGGGACGAAAGACCACCGTTTCCAGCTGGAATCGAAAGGTGATCCAAAATGAAATCATACTCTCGGTGCAGATCTCTGATGCACATTCCTCGATGTCAACGAGAGTGAACTGGTTCCCGATGTCGACCATCGAACTTTGAAGAGCTGATTGTTCTCCTCCAGTGGCGATCACTTCCCGAATTCATTGTCGTCTACCTTGGTTTTCATTCGTTCTCCGTTCTCTTCCATGATCGTTTTTCTTTTCTGCACCTTGACCCCATCGCGAAATGCGATCCTCGTCGTTGCGATGCTATACCGAGCAATCCGAGACACGCGATCGATCATCGGGAACATCTTCGATCTTTTTACATGGCATGCCTGCTGCAGGGATTGAACCCGCAACATGCCGTCCCGGAAAACTTCTTATGTGGCTATGCGAACATACTTTTGTGACACACACTGCTCTGACCACTCGACTGCCTCGTCGGTGAAGTCTTCTCGAGAGCTGCGCCGTAAGCTCTCTGTCTGACGCCGGCAGCTCCCCTCTTATCCACTCATATGAGAGTTCCTACCCACAAAAATGAGAAGACTGTCCGGAAGGGGAGCCCGGATTCCAGCGGAATGCGGAGTTGAGCAAGAGCCCAGTCAGTTCCTATGTCCGCAAGGTTTCGTGTTCTGCCTTCCCATGGACCCTACGCCTCAAGATGATAGAATCATCCACATATTAGTTGAACTCAATGTTTTCTATCCCCTCCCACCCGCTGACCCTCCCTCGGAAAGTCACTCGAAGACAGCCTACGGATATTTGTATTTGGGCGCTCTATACCCCTCGGACAAGCTCTCGGATCGCCATGAGGAAATGACAGACGGTATTACAGTGAAACCTGTCTAATGGGACCACCTTCGGTGACTGTGAAAAGTGGTCCGATAACTCGGGTGGTCCCATTAGACAGGCCGAATACTATGGGACTCTATGGTCTCGGCGCTCGGCGAATATGGTCCGATACCTCAGGTGGTCTCCTTACAGAGGTGGTCCTTACCTCAGGTTTCACTGTACAAGCCTTAGACGGCAATATTCCTAGTCCGACTCTGCATGCGACGATGTTCATCGTGACGAAAGTAAGCGCAATAGCGCTCCACGTGTACTGCTCACTTGCGTGGACTAGATCGTCTCCATCACGCTGATCGCGATTTCCGGGATTTTCGGTGTTTACTACGGGGCCTTGGAAGGAGGGCCCCAAAATACCATCCGGCAGCTTTTGGCAGCTGACGGAGAGTTGCCGCCGTTCCTCGTCAGCATATCATTAATGGCTGTCTTCATATCGGCCTCTTTCATCCTCGGTAATGGGAATTTTCAATCAGTTGCGAGCATTTCAATTTTATCAATGATGCCGTCGCTTTCACTTTTTCAAGTAAGCCCAGAGCGAAAATGTGACTTCGATATTCCCACCAATGAGACCTTCCCAGCTGCACGTTCCCATGTCCGAACCAAGACCTGAAAACATTTCTCTCATGATTGTCTGGGGTGACCTGCCTTGCCTCGCGATGATCACATTGCGACGACCGGCCTGACAGGAGCAGAACTCGATTTAGTATATCTGGATTCCAGAGCAGACGTGCAAACCGCGGTTTGCGGTTGATTGCAAATCCAAATTTCAAAACCGCGGCTAAAAACCGCAAAAAACCGCTGACCGGAGAATCCGAAGGAGTTTCAGGATCATCGAAGACCGAATCCCACCGACTCAAGTCGACCAATTCCGTGTTCCTCTCAGAGTCTGCTTCGAGTGGGGTCCGATCATCATCGATCAATTCGCAGAGGAAGAGCCAAGCCGCGTGTATCTGAAACCGCGGTTTCTAAACCGCAAAATCTTGCGGTTTCTTGCGGTTTCCCAAAACCGCTACAAGGCCTAGCTGCTACTGGCTAAGAGATTTCGTCTTGCCGAAGCTCCGTGCCCTGACGAGCTCAACGAAAACATCCCAAGAAGAACAGACCTCTACGGTCGTTGTAGGTTTGACGCGTTACCAGCCGCCAGAAGTCATTGCGGCGATCTAGTCTCGTCAAAGGCAATTGGGAAAGCTGGCTTGATCTTGTACATCTGTCATTTGGAAAAATCGGGATCTTGACGAGTCGTCTGTGAACCAGATGAAGGTGTCGCGGAGTGTGGAGCACTTATAGAAGAAATCAGGACAAAATTTCAGCGACAACTCTTATTCCGCAATAGTGCTCCATCGAAATTGTTCGCCTTCATGGAGTCTTTCGTCAACAACACTCAACGAATGTGGAAACCTGACTACACGTGGATCCTGTGGGCAGCTTCCTTTTTTCTCTCAGCCCCAAAGTTCATCCACAGGTGGAAAAACGTCAGCGAGAACCTCATCGTGCATGGACCGCCGGGCTTGTCTTCAAACTTCACTTCAAGAGAAGCCGTTGTACTACGTTTTCATCAATTGTCACGGTACGGGCCAATCGAAGCTCGTATTCTTGGATCGAGAACAGGGCTCACTGAGAGATTCGTTTGCCATATTTTCAGCCGTGATGCTTGCCTTGGCAGCATCCCAATGAGGAAGCTGTGCTCATCCTTGAGATGATTCGTTCAATTTCAAATGTGTCTCACAGAATAATGAAAATAAATTACAGCTGTCCATCGTTTCCCTCGAATCGCAGGTATTTCTCGGCTTTCCCGTCGTTTTCCTTGGTTTTCTGTCGTAAACCTTTGCTATCCATCCATCTCATTGACTGTTGTCCGTCTCCACAACTCCACAACTACGTCCTTACGATGCTCCGACTAGCAATTCGAGACACGTATTCGTTCATCGGTGGAATCGTTGAATATGAAATCGTCCGAACTTTGGGCTTTGTTGATACACCTGTCGCTGACGTTCTGTGGAAACGTTCTACGTTCCGCAAACCGAGGTCTCTGACGCGGAAAGCTCATGTCCCCTCAGGAACGCCTCCCGAACTTTTGGTCGAAGATTCTCCGAGATCATTGGTAGGAAAGTCACAGCCTTGCCGCTAAAACTATATACTGAGCATTCTATCGAGCTTCAGTGTTCCTCGAGATCGCTTGGACAATGACATGCCACTAATGTCGAGTCTTGTTTCTCGAGTCTTCATGATCCCGTCTATGTGGTTGATGGCTGCAGCAACCGATTGAAGCCAGAGCAGAACAGCTCATTTCGGAAAGGTTAATGCATAATAGGAAGACGAAAGGATCTGAATCTCCCAAGCTTCATTCGACGAGTGGGTGTTCGAAGTGACGCGGTTTGGGCCATTCTACGCTGCTGAAATTCAAACGCGCGAGAGACGTGCACGCCAATGTTGACAACGTCCGATCGTGAGGATTTGCTAGTAGTTGGAGTGGTTCCGTCGCTCGATCGATGCAGAATTCGAATCGTGTAACAAAATGAAGACTACGAAAGAAAAGTGCAAACTCGGTATTGACGAGTGCGGTGCTCTGAACCTCAAGCTCGGATTCCGGCGATTCATGAAAACTACACGGTACGTCGTCGATCCTCATATCGAAACTTTCATTCCAGCATGGGTCCGTTTTGACTCGGCTCAGGCCAATCATGAAAGTCTTGATTCCAGCGTTTCTCTTGACCATTGCAGACGTTTCTGGGAGCGTACCAAGAACCAATTTGGCAAGAACCCGAAGTACGCTCAGTTCAAGCGGCCTCCTCAGGAATATTCCACTCCTCAAACGGGATCCTTCAAGATCCGTAAACCACGTCAGCTGACAACGCCTCGGTTTCCTGCCCCGACAGACACGATCCGAGACATGCAGAGAATAAGAAGAGCTTGTGCTGGACCGAGGATCTCGATCGGAACTTTGCACGGAGCAGAATCACTTCGGTTGTGAGCATTCCCGACCGTCGACTCATATCCGTTCATAATTGCTTGTAATCCAGAGAATCATTCATTTGAACTAGAACTCAATTTGTTGACTTGTGATGGCTTACTATGTTATCGATGTACTCGTCGTTATACTCCGAAAATGTTTGTTTTTGTTGATAAAGAAGTGCGGAAGAGAAGAAGAAGTGACAATGAAAAGAAGCCCTCGGTTGTTTCATTGAGGCTCAAAAGTCGACCGCACATGGATCCTGGGCTTTCCATAGATGATCCTGGAAAACCCTGATCCCTGAAAAGTCCGCTCAACGTCATAAATTGGTGACCTGAGAAGGGAATTGACGCAAGCTTCTAGTTTCATCGGGGAAGAGGACACAACAGTAGTCTGATTCAGGACCGTGCCTCAGCTTTCACGCATACCCGTCAATTGTTGTGACATCGGGTGGAAACTTACCGGATTTTGGCGTTCGATTTGTGAAATGCGACGGCCGCTCACATCTTCAACAAAGAGCTCCAAGTTCTCCAGGAAACTCGTGCCATGCAGGTCATCATGGAGAGCATCATAGATCTAGTTCGGGAAAGGGGGAAACGACTTGAAATATTCAGGGGATCGCGCGCCTTTGAGATCCGAGGCAGGGGAGCGGAGTCATTCGATGGTTTCTGAAACAACGAAGTTTCCGCTCGTGAGATAGATCGAAATTTGGCCGTGAAAACCTTCTCCGTTGAATCCGGGTTCGCTGATTCTGTTTGGCATTCGAGGATTTTTCGGTGGGCACGGACTTTCTCCGCTAGCCTGTTGATCTCGGTCGTGTGATCTCAAGCCTTCGTCATATGTATATCGGAATGCCGCGGACGACACCGAAAAGTCGCCGACAAGCCAAGAAGCGAGCTGAGAAAAGATTTGCGCGAATTTCAGACTTCCGAACGATTGAAGTTGGGAATGTGATCAAAGCTTTTTTCCCGATCGAGCTCCTTAGTTCGCTATTCCGGCCTTATACGGTGCGGCCCTCTAGTTGTTCGAGAGTTCCAACGTGGTCGGAGCAAAGGGACAGCGATACCGCATTCCGAGTGTCGTCCTCAAGGCCTGGTGGTTTGTTTTTGTGCGCTTCCTCTGTTGGGGTCAATCGTCTGAGGTACTTCGACGTCGGGAACGATCACCTTCAAGGTAAGTCTTTACATAACGGTAAGTAACTTAGGTGAGTTAGTCTTGGTGCCTCGCGGAGAAGCTAGCTGTGCCGGCACGGAGTCTACCCCCGCCGAAGCTCGTTATCCACCAGAACAGAAACGTCAGAGTTCCTGAAGAGGTAAGGTGTAAATACCGGCGTTCAGCTCGCAGTGCCCCTAAAGAAGGCCGGCAATCAGTTCCATTGCATCAGCAAGAGAACAGCGGCGGACAAGCTGCAGCTGTCAATTGGAAACTTCGGTAAGCGCCGTCTAACTCTCTGTGGCGAATGTTTCCGAAATGTAGATCATAGTGTGGCTACAGGCAATTCGAGCGCCAGGAAAATTCAGCGCCGGGTAGACTTGAGCGCCGGGGAGATTTAAGCGCCGGAGAGATGTAAGCGTACCCCCAGCGCATCCTATCCAGCCTGATGCCGACATGTTATTTCTGTCGAACAAAATGGAATCCAGTCAGTGGCGGCGCCAGCCTTTTTTTTTGGACGCTTGAGCCCCCGCCGAAGCAACTTGCGCGGGGGGGGGGGGCGAGGTTAGGACGACAAGGATGGGTCACAAGCATGCCACAACGTGGGCAATAAACCTATTCGACCGGAACGCATGTCGCATATCAGCCGATCATAACTCTTTCACAAGGCGAAAGACACTTCGCGGTCTTTCCTCTCTGCAAACGCAGCGACGATCTGTTCTGGATCGTTGCTGAAATTATCCGTGAGGTCCTTCTCAATTGACAACACAGCCAAAGCATACAGCCTTTCGTCCTTCAATGTGATTCGAAATTATGATTCGATCCTCCCCAGTACACTGAAGCTGCTCGCACATGAAGCACTCGTGACCGGAAAGGTTGACACCATCCTGGAGATCTTGATGAGATCATCGAATCCGAACTCAATCGAGTTCCAAACATTCAAGACGAGCATCAAGGTTTTTGTCCCGCACAAGGTTTCTAGCTGACACGCTTGGTGTTCTGGACTCCGATGCGAGAACTTCTGGCACCGCACTAAAAATATCCTCACAAGAAGTTGCCGTAAGGAACGCCAAGCTTCCCGGTTTTCTCAATTTGGGAAGCTTGAGCTTTCAAGCTTCCCGCTGGCGCCGCTACTGAATCCAGTTCGTGTTGTTCGTCATCAGTAGAGCGCGTCCAATCCACGGTGCAATCAAGTTCTTGTGTGATGTGAAGTTGGGCATTCCTCCCAAGTCCATGAAGCCGAGTACAATAGTGAGGGTTTGCAAGAACTAGGTAAGTCCTAGTAGCGATCATTGTCGACGTCGAACCACCTCAATCGATCATTGATCCCAGCGGCGGGAGCGACCAACGACAAACCGCCACGCTCGTGGATGAGACCCGGCAAGCGGTATCAATGTCCCTTGGCTCCGACCACGTTGGAACTCTCAATCAACTTGGGGTCCGCGCTGTTCATATATTTTCAAAATATCGAACTGAAGAGTCCCAGCAGGAAAGAAGCTTTGATCACATCATCGACTTCAATTATCCTCCGCCACAACGAGGTCACAAAGATCGAAATGAGAGCCCTTGGAGCGTGGTTCGCAGATGACGAAGTTGGAGAGGTGTACGAATCTATTTGACCACCGAAGTAACCAGTGGTGGTCAGTGAGTAAGAAGAGGAACGTGCTGCTGGTCGACGAAACCAATAAAATCGTGACAATGAGCCTGTGAGGCAAACACTCAGCACTCCTGAATGACAGCGAGGGTCAATGAGCTGGAATTGGAAATGTGATGATCCGCGAATTCAACGGCAGACGCCAACTGACTTCAACGAGCAGCACAGCTGTCGAAGGCGATAAAGTCAGCCCCAATTCAACACACGCCGTGCTACACTAGTGGTGGGGAGAAGAAGGACAAGAGCAAGAATTCGAAGATCTACTGCTCTCTGACGCAGAATTAACAATAATCTCAACCGGCAATTCAAACGTAATAAATTTCAGAAAGACATAAAATGTCTTCAGCTTTTACATGAAACCAAAGAACCACATTCGTACAACCTGGTAGCACTACAACAAATACACGAATATGCAGAGCTATATTGCGCAGCTTCCGAATGTAGCCTCGGAATGAACCGAGTCACGTAGCACCAATGAGCGACTACCACTGTGAACTCCCTCACGGCCGAGAGACATTCGAGGCGCGCAGAACAGAGAACCTAGCGTTGTCCGTCTCAATCGGCTGCGAGGTGGGATATCCACATGGTTGGCATTGAAACCGGTCTTTGTCGACTCCTGCTCAAGATACCTCACACAGCTTCGAGGCTGATCACGATCATCTATCACCAGAATGCTCCTTTCGTCTTCAAGAGTCGAAATTCTTGAGAAACGCTCCGGCTTTGCTTCTGTGGGGGTAGCTTGTAGGCGGAAGTCAGCAAGGTTATATAAGTAGAATAAAGAAGTTACTGATAAGTCGTATCGTAGCCCCCTGCAACTGGCGCAGCCGACCATGGAAACCCGCGAGTCAGCAAAAAAAGCCAAGGCTCATCGCGAACTCATCTTCACTCTGTGTGCAAAAATCCTCGGAAGAGCCAAACGAGACAAGTTTTTCGCGGATGTTGCCGAATGCGTTTCTGTATACATCAAGGTGACAGAATACCGCAACGCTCTGATACAGATGAAACGGGAAGGCCTCAGAACCCTGTTGGAAGCTCCAAACGAGTCCGAGATGTCCGAAGTGCTAGATCTTGTAACTCTTCGGACATCTGAAAGAATCTATCAAGTTATTCAAGACGATCACCCTTTGATGAACAACGAGACTCCAATACACTTACAACAAAAAGTGACGCAAAACACTGAGACCGGTTCGGGAGATCATCCACTCACATCCCAGCCAAGGAAGAACAAAAAACCCAATTTCGTTGAATTTGACGGCAAACCATCGTCATGGCTATGATGGAAACTGATATTCGAAAAAGAATTTCAGATGCGGCTCTAAGAACGGCTGTCCTCAGAAGAAGAAAATAGGAGTCTAGAGAAACAGAAGGAAGGATTTGATAGAAAGCACGATATCAAGATCCGAGACTTCGCGCCGGGCGACTGGTCCGGAGTGTAGGCGGTAGTCAGCAAGGTTATATGAGTGGAATGAAGAAGTTACTGATTCGTCGTGTCATAGCCCCCGACTGCTACTTGGCTTCTAGCTACCAGTCTCAATTTTTCGCGACTTGAGGTGCCCAAAGCGATTTCCTGCGATATTCCTCCACTCGATGTGCCGATATTCTCGATTTTCGGGAGTGAAAAATGACAATCTTTCGTTGATGACTCGGCTTGGAAATCCGGCTGGGAGGTGTAGATGTCGACCCCCCGACGACTCCTCACCATATCAGGAAATGGGGAAAACGCGGCAACGGCAGCTGCCCTAGAACGGTTGAGCGCTCAAGGGCAGGACACAGCGCAATATTGATCCATGAGCGGGATTCTAGGGGCGAAATCGTGGAAATCAGATCAATGTGTATAGAATCGTAAACACTTAGTAGAACGAAGGCAACAGATCGTTCGGTTTAGAGGTGGATTTTCCTAATGAAAGATTTCGAAAGAGGCTTGTCGTGAAGCGGAGCAAAATCGAGGAAGACGGAGAGGAAGTCTATAAACGAGCGATCTGCTACCGATCTCCTGCTCGGTTGTGCTGCAACGATCTCTGTCACCGCGGCTGCGAGGTCACCCCTTTAAGGTCAACCTGCTGCCTCTGTCGCTTCCTCTTGAGCCGCCGGCTCCGAAAGAGTTTTTGGAGAGCATCCGAGACGGAAACTTGATTCAGACGCTACTCACCACGACTACCGGTTGGCTCACTCCTCGACCCACTTTCCTTCCTGAATCGAAGGAGCCAAACCCTTTTTTTTCTGAAATTCCGAAACGGAATTCGCTTTTCGAACAGCTGTGAGTCACGGTCGACGTACGAGAAACTTTTCCAGAAGAACATGACATCTGTCACCACCGTGATTCGGCGACTGCGGAAAATCTGACTCCGCTGTGATGATCGTAAGACACGCGAAACCTGAATTTTGGATGCCGAAACTTTGGCAAGAAGTTTCCGAGCAGACCAAACCTGTGTCCGTTGGCTCCTCCAGAGCGCCGAAAGAAACTCAAGGCGATCTCGATCAAGCGGCAGCACCGCTCGAGCCCAAAATGGCGGCAAGTGCGGCAGCTCAGCGACCCAGACCTTGGCTTTGGAGGTTGAGGACTGCGATTCACCTTGAAAACTTCCTACTTTTTTCTTCCTGCATTCTTCTTGCTGTGAACACCGGCCGCAACCCTTTGAGGATATCCTCAAAGTGCGAGAGTTGTTTTTTGCTCGGTAATACGCTCTGCACCCGTCCTTGGCCTTCAATCCCGGAACCTCCGGGTCAGACGGAGACCAGAAGGTCGAGGTGAGCATACGAACCGAGTTTTTTTTTTGCTGCAAGTCGGAAGTGACCGATCCGGCGAAGAAAGGAAGCAAGATCCACAAGGCTGATTCGAATGCAAACTACGAGGACAGGGAGACGCACTGGCAGTCACCGCCACCATCGGCGAAAACTGTGGGCTACGAACGAGGATGGAACCTTGATCACCTTATGTTGTCTGAAATCGCATGTTTTGAGAATGTGACACTCACCTTGGATACGATATTGAAGGCATGCAAGGGTCGAAATCTTGAGAAATCATCCCTACAGACCCCCGGAGTTTATTTGGAGTGAAAGGTGATAGTGCCTGTTATTGAACTCTATGCCACAGTCAGCTGAGTCACATGACGATACGGTCGATGTTTCTTCCTGTGTTGAGTTTATGTTTAAAGATTCGACCGTGAGCGTTGACTCTCAATTTGCCCCACTTTGTCGTGGTTATGTCTCCGAGCCTCGCTTCCGGAAACATGAATACTCAAGGTCTCAACTCGGCGACGGTGGATGTTGTCTCGGAAGCCCATGTCGAGAGTTTTTGAAGCGTTGAGAAATTTCCGGTCAGATTCTTTCAGAAAGCTGGATCACTCCCGAGTTCTCCAGGCTTTCACACGTGTGTAGAATTAACTTATAGCCGCGTCTGTATCAGCGCACGCTGATAGGACTTACAGGTGCGGCCGGAACTGGCAATACGGCCGACTGCATCGCTCGAGGCTTGGACCGTGGTCTTGGCTCGACTGGCAGAGCACGTGCACCGGAAAGAGCTGAAAGCAACGAGTTGAAACACCTAGAGAAGAGAATTAGGGAGAAAAGAACACAGAGAACAACAATCCGCCCACATTTTCATGATTGATGGCGAGAAACAGGAAAAACCAACTTACGCAACCAGCAATTACAACAAACGAATCATTCGTCAACCGAGTGAGTGACTCCCGCACGCGTGAACGACTCCTTCCTAGGTATCCTTGAGCGAATCCAATGCTCAAGTTCTGCAGAGCCAAACTACGGAACTAGCCCAGGCACGGACTTCTCCGAAACATTTCCAGTTCTTGCTCGTTCTCTGTGTTCTTCCTCGATCTGAAATTCAATATTTCGATTCAAGAAGTCTACTTTGACTTGAGACGACTCAGGCCTTCGGCCACGACTGCTGCTGAAGGCCGCGCCGCCAACCGGTAGCGTTTTCAGGAGTGTTCGCTTGTCCGAAATTGTGTCGCGAACAATCTTCCCGTCTGGGCGGTCTCGTATGTAGATCGAAATTTTCTTCCTCTCACGTGGAGATGCCCACTCCTGCCTTCGCCGTCGTGGTCGTCGTTGTTATCGACGCCGCGCCGTTGTTTTTGGTGAGGTCTGACCGAACGCAGCCCTTTTGAACAGCCAGGAGCCACCTGTCGACGAACACACCCAGACTCCGGGGACAAAATCGCTTCGCTTTAAGCATCGTTTTTGGACCCGTTCTCAACCAGGTGCCGAATAGTGCCGACTCGGTTACCTGACGAACCCAAGCTACCTGATAATGGAAGCCATCAATGACGGAAAACGTTTCGAGGTTCTCCGGTACACGGTATACGCTCTTCATATCCGACGAGGTCTCTTCGCTGAACCTGCTGTGGACTATGCTAATTTCGCGTCATTAATCCCGTCTGTTCACTTGTTCTGGATCGAATCTGACCAGAGGAAAATGTTCTGTGGCGATGGGAAGTCGTCGTGTTGCTCCTTTCGAAGACCCACAACATTCACATTCCTTTGCTTTGTATATTCTGCCTTCAGAATCGTCTGACTTATGCGCGAGAAGACGATTCCAGGGAGCACGGGACCGAAAACGAGACTTTTCTACAACCAGGATCCATGTCTTCGAATTTCGGATCCTCGGTACTACTTGTTGTTTGGCGATCATATGTCGCGGTAGGTTCGCGTTCGCTATGCTCACCTTATGGCGTCGAAGGGCATCACCAGCAACTCCGACCACGACAACGACGACAGGGAATTCTCAGTTAGGGACCACTAGACGGCCGGCATACGGCGCTCGTGTGGTTAACAGTAGTTGCCTTAATCGCAGTCGAGTGACCCGGTAGTCAACCAGGTAGCCAGCTCGCGCAGCCTGGTAATCGGGAGGTAACATCTCAATGTGAGCGCTCATTGAAGATCACTCATTTGGCAATTATGCTTTGAAATTACCGCCGCGCCAGAAGGACTAATTACACTTTAGGGTTCGTCGAAGTTTTCTTTCCACTCTTCTTCCACTAATGTCTACTCAAGTCTACCAAAGAGACAGCTACCGAACGGTAGGTGCAGAGTTTTCAGCGAAAGCATGACTTGCTCCCGGATGTGAGTGGACTGGATTTCGGGACACGACCGGAAGATTTCAGTGATTCGACACTTCTCGAAAAAACGCTCGTTGGCGACAATTATTCGACTTAACAGATGAGCGTATCGATTCACAGCAATTTCTTTCGACGCCTTAGGTTCAGATATATTTGTCCAAACAAATCGGCTTTAACCGGATCAACAGTAAATCGTCGCGGAACTTTCAATTCCCGGCCCGGCCTCTGTAAATTCGGCTTTAGATAATCTTGCATATACACATAACATCTAATTATAACATTATAACATCTCAAACATGTTGCAGGATCTGGCAGATCTACGAAAACTCCGAAGTGGGAACGTGTACTATAATGCGGTCCGTTGAGAGTGCCGACAAGTTTTGTCAATGAGCGACTATAGTCAATCAAACTGTCGCCGCGGCGCGGCGTCGCATTTCGTTACAAGCGCCACGCAGCATGCTGTGAAAATCAGATCCGATACGAGAATTGAAGAATTAGAAGTATATTCTGACTCGGCCCGATCTAGAGCTTCATCTTGCACGGAGGAGTGACCGAACGCAATCCTACTTTGAGACGGGCAGTCTGATATTTCTCCGTGACTCGTTGTATTCTCTCTTTGTCCTGAGTTTTTTTTCGGCATACAAATTTCGATATGTCGAGGATCAATATTCTGCGCAACGAGGAGCGATTTGGCTCAAACAAGAGGTGTACTTCTGTTGTTGGTGTGCGATACACCGCAAGAATGAAATCTTTCTTCGTAGGCAGCTGTTTCTGCGTTATTTGCGTTCTCAGCCCCGTGAAACGGAACATCAAAACAGTATCAGATGAGACGACGCGAAAAACAATGCTTTGCTATTGCTAACCGTAAGATCCCATCTTACTTCATATTCTTCCATTCATGAGTTCAGCAATCCGGTGGCCAATCGATACAAGCTCTATTCTTCGTCTCATGGCGAGCCATCAAAGACCAGATGTCTCGGTTGCACCAACGAAATATGAACGCACAGTGCGAGCCTGAAATTCACCAAGTGTGTTAGGAGAACGGCTCGGAACTTCCAAATCCTTCTTTTCTACTGCCTTCTGAACTTTCCTAACCATACGGCTTCACGAGCTGGAATACATTTTGAATGCTTTTCAGCTCCAATACGTTTGCATAGGCGGGAGGTGTCCTGGAGCAGCTCCGATTGAGTTGAAAATCGAATAGTGTCTTCATCCCTTGGGCAATTTCGAGAACTTGATTCGAACACTCGGAGAGCCGAACTTTAAATTGAAGAATTATCGCTCGAAACAAGCCTTATTAGATGCTGAGCAACTAACCAACTTCGGATTGGCCAATCGGCACATGCTGTTGTCGGCCTGACGGTGAAATTGATTTAAAAACAAAAAACGGAGGGTTTTCAACACCGGTTGCTTCGAGGGGCATCACTAACAGTTCGCTCGTACGACCGCCAGCCCGAATGACTGAGAGAGTCAAACAGCAAGAAGATTTTCGATGACGACAACAGCTTGAAGACGCTGCCCTTGAGCCCGTTGAGGTCCAAACCTAAGTTTTTTTTTCTATGCGCGTGCCGACAGCTTTCGGCCGCCAAATGCCGCAAACAACAGCAGCACCAGCAGCGGGTGAACAAGGGTCTTAGATCGATTAATCCAGAGAATCGAATTATGGAACCGTTTGAAGACGAAATTGGGAAGCGAACGCAACGCGGCACAACAGTATCGACGTCATCTCACGGTAAGAAGTTGTCTGTGAACAGATGCACAAGCTTTGCTTGTTATGCGACTTCGCTTTGAATCCGTTCCTCAGAGGCGACGGCGGCTGGATTTCGGCAACAAACAGCACTCGCAGAGCGAGAATGAATCGAAGATCATCGGAAATTTTCAAAAAATCATCGAAAATTTCCGAAAAATCATCGAAAATTTCCGAAAAATTATCGAAAATTTCCGAAAAATCATCGAAAATTTTCGAAAAATCATCAAAAAATTTCAAAAAATCATCGAAAAGGTCTGAATCACTACGAATCTCAGGAAAAATGATGATGGCATTATGATTCTGATGGCCAGGGTATGTATGGATCCCGCGAGCGACTTCCTGCGCTCGGTTGTTGGTACGGCGCGATACCGGGAGAAATCGAATTGATTCTTAATTCGCAGTCGTGGTCGTGATCAACTCTTGGAGCGTTCCGGAGAGTTCACCGTCTGTTGTTTTCCCTCGGGCTTCGCGAGCGATCAACTCGAGCGGCGATCGGCCGAAAAGCACGCTGCTTGATTCAGTTTCAAGGTAAAAGCCTCGGCTAAAAGGTGGGTTCCGTTCTCACCGTGGTCAACGTGGCGTTCAGACAGACAAAGTTCCGTTCCCATACGCTCACACCGCTGCCGAGTGATTCACTGGCTCGCCCGCCCGTTCGCTCGCTCGCTCGACCGTCCGTACGATAGAATACAGACTCACTCAGACAAGCGGGCAGGCAGGCTGGCGGACAGGCGGAGCGACCGACCGGCAAACTGGCATACGATGAAGCTAACGGGGTTCAAAAACGTCTCATTTCGATCGCCGCCCGAGACGTCGCTGTTGACAGAATGGAAGCGCGCTTCAATGATAGTAACTCCAGGGCGCGGCTACAGGAACTAGAGCGGTCTAACGTTGTCCGCTTTCAGGGGAAGAGATGAACAACACACCGACGAGAAGGCGAACGAGCGAGTGGTGGAGTGAGAACGAGAAGAAAAAACGTCGAACCCACGATCGATGAGAACACCGTCCGTTGCGACCTGGACTTGGATCGAACATCCGACCTTTCAGTATTGATTTCACTAACACTAACCATCAGAGTTTCGTGATTGCTGTTTTTCCCTGAACTTTTCATCGTAGAACTTCTAAAACAGGCGAAGACGACGAAAGTTATTTGTGCTCATCCCGATGGGGTCAAATACACTTTTTGCGGTATGTGAGACTGAGAAACTAAGGGTAGGCGATGGCAGGAATGGATACGAGGTCATCTGACCCCCGGGGATGCGCAGAGATTCAGAAATGGATAAATAAACCAGAGCTGGATGGATGAGTAGCCGATTTTTCTTACCAGCAGAGCGAGCGAGTGCCCCCAGGTCGAGCAAGGCTGCCATTAACAAATCGAACGATATGTTCTCACGCTGGTCTTGTAAACAGAAAGTGCCTCAAGCAGAATGAATGCACTGCTCATGTCATGGGAAGGCACCTGTCATACAAGTCGTGGTCAGAGCTGTTGACAACGACGACGACGGCGACTCGTTCTCATCATCAAAATCTCTCGATCTTAGGAGAAGAAGATGTGAAAGAATCCAGAGCAATTGACGTTGGCTCCTTTCACTTGACGACAGTTTGAAACACTTGTCGGGTCCACTGAGCAGCTGGCTCGGGATCTTTCCGCCGTTTTTCTCTCTCGTGTTCTCTTCTCTACGACATTGAATTAGGAAGCTTTCGGAGCATCGATTCCGGAATGATGATGAATGCGTCTTGTTTCGACTTTTGGAGCGTGAAGTGCAAAAATGTCGAGACAGAATTCGCCGCAAGTCCGAGCGACCTGCCTGCATGATCTGAATTTCTCGAGTGTCAAAACTCACGGGAACCCGTTGGCGGGCACCTGCTTCACCCAACATCATCGACGCAGAGATTTATCTGGCACGACGAGCCTGTTTCGTTCTCATTTATCTATTATTAGTTTTTCTTGCGAGAGTTTTTCTACCCCAAATAATCGCGATGTCTCCTTTTCTCACCGATTCTCTGGCGAAAGAGTCTCTTTCCTGGTCTTTGTTGCTCTGTGAGATCCAACAGCACACCGGCAACCTGTTAGAGATCGCAGTTCAAGAGTGTGCAGCGGGTTTTCTTCGAAGAAACTACGGGCGTCTGAAAAACCTACAATCAAGTTCGATCTGGGTCAGTTTCCGTCGATCTCAATAAACGTAAATAAAATATTTTCACACATCTCGGCGACGACGATTTGGCGACAATCGGGATCTGGCGCAGCGAAGTCCGCGCTCTCGAGCCCACTACCGGGTCTGAGCCCCGGATGGTCCGGGGCTCGGACACTTTCCCTGCTGACAAGATCTTCAGGGTTATACTGGTTGGTATTGAACTATATCGTCCCGTTCTGTCGAGAACTCGACTGTCTTTCCAGCTCGACACATCGGAAGATTCGATGATTTCCCCCGATTCCGCATCCCAGACTTCCCTGCACCCTTTTCGAAACGCACGGCCACCTGTTTGTATGAATGGGAGTCTGTACTCTAAATTCTCTTTTTTCACTCGCCAAGGTTCAGCTGGTGCTCTTATATCTCTGGTCCTTGTCCTCCCGATAACCTCTGGATCACCTTTGCTCGCGTTCGGCGCGAATGCCTTCACAAGTTCAATCCTAGGTCTAAACTGAACTGCCTGTACATTCTTTCAGTTTTTCTTCATCGAAAGCATCACACCTTGATGAAAGTCCTCCATTATTCCGACAGGGGAAAGTTTCGCAAGCAATAACCGGCGAGAACAACCAATCTGCGCTAGTCAGCGAAGAACCGTCGAAGAAAGCAGCTGCCTTCCGGAGATCACGACACTGAGAGAGACCAGATGACCATATGTCCCGGAAGCTCACGGGGGCGTCTACGAGACCAAGTGGGGCGACGGCCGGACCCGAGTCTTGAGTTTCTTGTGTCTCCGAGATCTTCGTCTCAGGACTAGGACCAAGCGCCGGGATCTCCGCGCAAACAACGACAGCTTGAGCGACGACGATGGAACAGACTCCTCAACTGCTCATTCGTTCGTTCCGACGGCCTTCTTCAGAGCACCGGGGGAGCCGTCGCGCAGAGTGGAATCGGGCGACGAAAAGACCGAGAGGAGAGGAATGACACATATTTATTTGAATTTCTGAAGTTTTGTCGGATCGAGCCTAAACAGGTCGTCGCGCATGGCCTTTTACAACGCACGTTCGTTCAGCTGCTCGAGAGCTCCGTGACCCCTGACCCTGGGTTGTGATTACCAATCACTGATTGCTCTCCTCCTCCAGCTCAAATCAATTGACGCCTATCTCAAAACGTGTAATTTCGATCGGTTTTCATTCCAACGCTCTAGAAAGGAAGAAACAACGAAACCCATTGATAGTAACAGAACAGAAATTGTCCAATTTCGCTGTTCGTCGAGAATTTTAGCTTAATCACGGGTTTTGTGTCGCTTCTTCGAAGCGGTCGCGTTCCCTCCATAAGGGTCATCAATGATTCAGAAACTAGCGAGCTAGTTGAGAAGCAAGGTCCGAGCTGAGGAACAGCATTCAAGCAGGCACCTGTAGCTGAGTTAATTGTGTATGGGGGAATGTGAGATATGGGCTCGAGTTTCCTCGAAACACTGGCCGTCGCCGTACGGAGTTTGTGTCCACTGTCGTCCAGATGAGTCGGATGACCCCACGACCCATCAGGAATCCCGTTGTCGTTTTTTTTTGCTCTTTTCGTTCGGTTGATCGGACGCTCGCTCGCTCGCTCAGTCGGTCGCTAGCAAGCTTGGTGTATTCCTCTTCACCAATAGAGCACTCACTCACTGATTATGTTACGGTGGAGGTATGCAAGAACTTTATGCTCGCTGGGTGAACAACATCGGAATGTGGGTGGAGATCGACGAGGTATGCGTCGTCAAGTTATGGCGACAAGTCTGGGCGTGTGCAGGGACTCGCGATATCCAATCTCATCTTAAGACATAGCACACTTCGAATCTTGACGTGATTCCTCTTCCTCTCCTCCCCCTCCTCCCGTTGAATCTGATTTCTCTCATCCCGATTCTTCTGTCAGCAGCGCGCCACGGCTCTTGAATGCAAACAGAGTCGACGAAGTAGGAAGAAGAACAAAAATGAATGATCTTCTTGCTTTTGTTGCTTTCACTTTGTTTCACTGTAAATCCCACTCGAACGTGTTTCTCCACGTACAAACCGAGGTTTGGCTGATCAAACACCGCGGTAATCTCGACGTGTTGAGCCAACAGCCTCGCCACCGCTAATCCCCGATGGGGCCGTTTAAGTAACAACAGATCAAGCTCCACTTTTTGTAGAGTTGTATGTGTCATCAGCGAAAACGTTGCTACGCATCAGACACGTGAACTCTTGCTCTGAACAGAACTCTGATGAACTTTATCCGAAGCCGCGCTTTTCGATTCCGAGACTCAAGAAACATTCAACTCAAGAAGAATGGAGGGGAAATCCTCAGCCACAACAGAGAGTCAGGGAAGAACAGGAGGGCTATGCTTGAGATCATGATTGCCTCGCAGCTTCTCAAACTCAACGTTTCCTGGTTTTGAACAAATCGGATGCCTGAAAGGTAGAGGGAACATAGAAGATCCAACGAAACTCGGACGGCACTTTCGAAATTGATTTTCTTGCGTCGAGGTGTCTTACACCGATCCGGCAGCTGAAAATCCGGCAGATGCATAGCTGCCCGCATTATATCGAACACACATAAACAAAGGATGCATTCCAATTACCGAGCACCCGTTGTTGGCAGGCAGTCAGTAAGGCCGGTCGGTGGGCCTACATGCCGGCAGGGTGTATTCATCGGACGCCAAAGATGGGCAAAACGACACTCGAGACGCGTGCACCCTGTACGGCACGCGTGGGTTCGGACCCCCGGAGGTCGAAGGTCAGCTCGACCTCACGACTTTCTTTCTGTTTTCCTCCTCTTCAAAGGCCAGATGACGTTGACCGTTGTGTAACAGACTTGTTCGTCATTACCGAACTACGAACAACATCGGGAGCATATGCCAGACGTCGTCGTCATCGTCATCGGGATCGGCTCCACCTTTTACGGATCTGGACTCGATCGAGCCGACGGACTAAACGCGGATTCCGCGTTCTTATACCAAAACCGAGTACGTTCGGATTTTGCTCTGTCGAACTACATGAACCCTGAGTGAAGTTCAAGCTCAATAGCTCGCTCGCTCAATCGCACTCTGCTCGAAAGTCGCACTGGTTCATCGGTGTCGGAATCCAAGCGCTGCTCCATGGCATGACCGGATGCCTCGCCGGAACTCCCCCCACAGCCGCTGCCGCAACCAACAACACCACCGCCACCTGAACAGTGTACAGAACCCGATGTCAAAGTTCGGGGTTCGCTGGTTCGAGGAGCAGCGAACCTCAACGGGCGGAAACTTGGGCGGCATCGGACTCTTGGTGAACTCCGATCGAGGCATGGATTCCGTTTTGGCATGACTGAACAGGCGGGCGGGTAACGAGGACGACAACCAGCGAAGGCCGGACAACATCCATGACGACAAGGGAGCGGGAGCCGGGTTCGGTGGGCTCACCTGCCCACGTTTTTTCTCGGAATGTTTGCACATGGCGTCTCGAGTTGTTTTGATGAGTTGAGCACGCGCACGCGTTCGGACGTGATCGCCCAAACCTCGATGGACGGAGTGTTCGGATCCTGAAGCGGCGGCGGGGGCAGCTGGCAGCTAGCGGACAGCAGAAGAAAGGTCGTTCGGCTTTTTCTAGAGCACCAACATCAGCTGTCTGTCTTGTCTACCAGCCAACCAGCCAGCCTGCTAGACTAGTTCGATCTTGCGGGGCACCGACGACGATTATTGTAGCCCCGTGATCGAACATCGGCTCGATCGTCTGGGACGATCTCGACGTTTTGTGGGCTCCCATCAGCACAACCATGCTTCGAATTAGACAATTCTCGGGATTCCATGAAATATTTCCAGAGATTCTTGAGTTCTAGATTTGTAAAATAACGAAAAAATTTCAGAGCCACTCGAAGGAAGTATGACTTGAGCCTTATGCGGAACTTTGAGTTACATCCTGGAGATAAACTGTGTGCTTCCGAAGAGAGCAACACGCCTGTCTGAGCACTGCTCGAATCGAGCTAGGAAAGCTTGATGATCTCATGTGGAACAGGGTGTCCGTTGACACCTTACACTCGAGCGCGGATCTTGCTTGTCGAGCCGACTGCTCTTCCGCTTGACAAATGACTGCAGCATAATGCGCACAGTGCTCGTCTCCTTTCGTCGACTAACCCATTGGCTGGTTGGTTTCGTTGATTTATGGTGTTTTTAATTACACCGAGTCGCTCTCAACACCTCTGCTCATATTGGCTTACTTAGTAACAACATAGCACAGGTCGTCGGTCGTTCCGTCGCCGAGGCATGTGTCGACCGAGCTTAAACCAACGGAAATAGTCTCTTGCCTGGTGGTTACCATCCTCCGCTTCGTTCCCGAGAGAACCGAGAACTTCCTCAGTCAGATCGTCTCCTGTCGAGAATCCTCCGTTCGGATTCGCGGCTTCAATTGTTCTGGAAAAATTTGTGCTCCGAAAAACCCTCAAAGTCCTCCGAGCTCGAGAAAACTTCGACAAAAACTTTGAAGTAGCCGTTGTTCGTTTTTGATTTCTGTGGGAATCGCTCGAGTGTCTCGAGTGCTTTTGAATTGCGTCGTAGGTTTTCAGAGTCGGTCCGGCCCAAAAGTCTTCTTCCGTAGTCGCTCGCCTGATCCGAACTACCTGTCGACCATCGGAGACACCGAGGGGGAGCTTGTCCCAAAGCCGCGACCTCTGGCCACTGAACCCTGGTTCGTGCAGGATGTCGCATCCTATCAGAGGTGAACGCTCCGGCTTCAAAAGTTGTTCTGACTTAGGTCACCGACTTGGCGACTATATTAATCAACGTTCGGTTTCCTAACAGATAAGCTCCATTGAACCCTCGTTCCTCCACAACCATCCGGGTTGGGTGAAGCTCTACCAGCAGGTTTCTCAGCTCGAACTAGATGTGAGCGCTCGCTACGCTCGGAAGGGGGTGTCGCTGCTTTGACAATTTGGAGTTTTGCCGTGAGCCTGCGCGCGTTCTACGGGCCTGGAGAAGAGGATCTTGAGCTGTTACCGGACTTTGCATTCGTCCCAAAGCGAAGTTGGTTTGTTGTGTCGTGGTGCAGTTGCTCACGGCAGGTTCGGCAATCCGCACCTGCTCAACTGTTCCGGCTATGATTGCCTAGCTCCCCTCCCTCGTTGAAGCGGGAGTTTAGTTGTGTACTATGCAGTCCTACTTGAACGTTCAGGTTCGCACCAGCTTCTTACGTCGTGACCGCTAGTTCCGCAATGGTGGGAACATTGAAGATAACGGACATGCACGGCCCACTTAGGCAGAAAGCCACAACCGGAGCTACATGGACAAGGCTCAAAACGTTCACAACTAGCTTTCGGCCCGAGAAGTCCTGTTGCGGGACCGTTTCGATGCCGCGCGAGCGGCCCGGCGCACTTCTGAGGATCTTTCAAGACATTTTTTCATTTATTCGGCGACAATTCTGGAACTGAAAGCGTTCGAGTCGTCGTAGAATGAAGTCATTAGTGTTGGTGAGCAGGGGCTGGTTCTGCTAACGAATCGCTGCTTCGATCTCGTTTTTCCCACGGTTTCTGCGCCGCGCCGCGCGAAGCAGCTTTTAGGTGTAAATAAATAGCGCCGATCACGACGATCTTTTTCGGATACACCAGAAGAAAAAAAAACGGCCAATGGCTCGATTGTGGTAGCGGTGAGGCGTGATTGGTCCAACCAAGTACGGACACCGTGCACAATGGTTTTCGCAATCCTTACATTTCCTGTAATGGGATGGCTTACAGTTAGGCTATACAGTGAACTGAGTTGCATCGTAATCTCTTGGTTTCAGATTCCCGATCGTTCGGACAAGATCGAGTGGTGGATTGAGGAGAACTACGAAGAAAATAGCGCGGGAAAAGTTGTCGACGCAGGGAAATTCAGCGGGGCAGGTTGTTGAGATTGGGAGTCGGCCGGAAACTCGAACTGGCATGAATTTGAACAAAGTTCAATTCGGCTTCATGCCCGAACGGCCAAGATTTCGGTTTGCTCAGGCGTCCGTAGATTGTTGACTCATCAGCTTTGAATCCTAGCTGTCCACCACCACCATAACGGTGGTTCAGTGACCACGTCGTCGAAGTCCCGTTCCCACAGTGTTGTTACACAGGCCGACAGGTATATTCGCTCTCTCTCTCGCTCCCTGGCTCACTGCCTCGAGTGCTATGTGTAGGGGGAAGAGCAGCAAAAACTAGAGAAGCGTTTTTAAGCTTTCCGATTCGTATTTGATTTTGTGTGTTTTTATCTTCCGATCGTGCTTCCGATTGGGGTGACCGACCCCTCAAGAACTCACTCACTAGACGGCCTGGATCGCCGTCACCGCGGAGAGAAGTCATTCAAAATGAGCGTAGGCATCGGCCACCGAGAACCACAATTTCAGAAAGCCGGATTTCACCCCATTGATTATTTATTCATTCATTCATTCACTTCTTCGACGGAGCGTCCACAAACTCCGTCGGAGCGACGGACGACGGCGAGCGCCAGGCTCACCGGGCCACCACGACGACCGGCGGCGCGGTATCATCGCGGTTCCAACCCCACCCAGTTCACAGAAGGTAAGGCGTTGCCTCGTCTCGAACGGGTGTTGTGGTGTTTACGTCGATCGCCGGAAACTCCAAAACTTCCGCTCCCATCAGAAGGGATCTCGAACAGCTGAAGGATCTCACTTCGTGATTGTGGAACTCCGTGAGCAACACCGTAGCGATAGCAGCAGCCGCGGCAGCAGCAGTAGTAGTAGTAGGTACCGTGGATAGAGTAGAAGAATCGTGATCGAACTCAATGCCCCTGAACGTTCTCATGGCGAAGCCCATACACATCGAGTCATTAAATAGGTGGCGGTTGCGTGGGAATACGGCCCCCGAATCTCATTTGTTTCTCTCATTCTCGATCAAAACTCGTCGAAGATAAATCCTCTTTGGAAATCGATTGTTTGCGCCCAGAGGTGCGAATGTTTCTGTTTGCGGTGCAACAGAGGCCGGCGACGCAGGTATTACGTGACGAAGTCTTTTGCAAACTGGACTAAAGATGGTCCCGCGACGTGTCAGAGGCTTAGGGGCCGCTCTGTTGGGACGACTTGATGTTTTGTTTTGAGTTTAGTCACTTAAGCCCATGCCACCGTACCAATTCGAGTATCGGGCGAGAGTAGAGATTCGTGCTTTAGGGTTTTCGAGGTTATCTCATCGAGCGAAAGCGTTTCATGATCCACATAATGAAGAAAATAGCGAAACGTAACGGGAAACCTCACAGAACGACGGGAATTGGCGAGAAACTAACAATTCGTGAGGATAGACAGGTCTTGAGCGTAGTGCTTTATGCCGTTGGGTATGAATTGGTGAAGAAAACGCGAAGATCGGGAATTAACTGTCAGAGCTGCACGCTTCGTTACGCCTTCGCTTCTGGGCGGATTGCATACATACATATGTATGCGTGGTGTTTGATATTTAGGGGACGATAGCGGCGAAACACAGAAAAAAACACTGCTTTCTGTTGGTGCTCGATCTGATTACAGTTTGGCCAGATCCATCTCGATGCGGAAATCGCGGTTTACAGCTTTCGCAGCGGAGTCCTCGGATTTCCGGAAGAATAAGAACGGTCAGTGTGAACTTTCAGGTTACCTTGCAAGTAAGGAAACTCATTCCATTGGGAAACTCCGATGGCGCGAACTGCAAATCGTCGTCATTGAGTCACGTGCTGCAGTATCGTTGTAAGCAATCCTGCATGACTCCAAGTTTACCGTGTTGTGGCTTGGGTATCCCGAGCCGTTCATCATCATTATCATGTCAGAAGCTTTAAACTCCTTCGAGATTACAGGCTCTCTGTCTTCGGCTCAGATTGAGCCTTAAGAGAAACACTGTCGGTTCAGCCCACGGCCGGAGATCACCTCCCGCACAACATCTCAAGCCACGTCGATCCTGATTAATTCGAATCATGGCGGAGTAACGGAAGTGTCTGAAAAGAAGAAGGGGGAGAAAAAAGTTCGAGAGACAGGAGCACTGGCGCAGAATTTACAGCGACCGGAAGGGTTTGTAGCATCGCCAGCATGTAGTAGGCGGGACAACCTTGCTCTACATTCTGCGATGAGTCTCGGGCTCCGTAGAAGATAGCCTTGACCCAACCTAGTCAGCCACCGAGCAAAGAAGCAGCCCGTCAGTCGAGAAACCAGCCAACCCCACCTGTGCGGCCATATGCCTCCCGCTGGAGAACCAGTTTTTAGCGAAGCTAACCTAACCTAGTTTCTTTCCCGCACGCGCAGTCTCTGTTCCTGGGTTTCTCGATGGGTTTTCGCTCTGACATAGCCGATCCAGCCACCCGTTTCCTCGAGGGGCCATCCACACACTTCTGGGTTCCTCCTCTGATTTTTCTTCCGAGCTGATTCCAGAAGTCACTCGACGATTCTCGAAAATAGAAACGCAAAAGGGCTCGGATGTTCTTTCCTTTTCTTTCGTCGATTTTCTCCTCTTGGTCCATCAAGAACTCGCGACAAGTTGTGTTCCGCTTTAGGTTGAACTTCCACTTGAGGTGGAATCAGTCGGACTCTGAAGGTAGTGTCGGTAGCGCGGGGAGAATATTATATGGCCGGAAAAAACGGTCCTAGGGTTCTGGTCCCGCATCTTGGAGACGCCTCGATTTCTAGAATCTCAGAGCTTCGCGCTGGGGGCAATTGCGAACGTTCTCGACGCAGAGCAAGTCGAAACTTCAACACCGGAGAAAGTTTCGGTAGCACCTGTAGTATAGAAGTTTTAATTAAATTTTGCGTCCCATGATGCGGGCGACTTGTATGGCTTTCGCATCTGCCGTTCGAGACAAGTATTTGTTCAAGGTTGCCCTCATTCATTAATCGTCATAATTGAAAAAGCTTCAACGGCTATTGAACGATTCCGCGCGCAGTCGAGGCTGCCAGTCAAACAGGCAGGCAGGCAGGCAGGCCGGCCGGCAGTCAGCGATCTAACGGAAGAAGAAGCATGGAACCGGCGCGCGGACGCAGCAGAACAGCGAAGTAACAACGGTAGCAACGGTAACAGCTGTTCGTCTGTGTCTTGCTTTCAGTGGTGAGGCATACGTCCCATCCGAGCGAGCCCGGGTGACGATGGTCAGTGGAAAGAAAGCGCGAAGTCCGTTTTGCTTAGAGGAAAAACACTATACGGCAACTGTCAAAAAGGAAAATCCCCGCTGCTAGATAAACGCATACTCACTATCGCGAACTCACTATCTCCCGTTGGTTAACGGCATTAAGGGTGTAGTAGCAAGTGGTGATTATCGTTTAACGCTAAAAAGAGCGAAAGTTCATCTTCCAAAGCCTCCTCCGTTATCGAAGCCGGGATACCGGGAGCCGCACACTCACAACCTCGACATCGCTCCCACGCGCTCGCACTCTCCCGAATCTCGATCAACTGGACAGGAGCTGCTCTCTCGGCGCCATCCTTGTCCTGATCCTGGTCAGCGGCCTTGAAACGTTTTTGGACCTGTCCTGGAAATGATTTCAGACCCGCTGGAGGCTCTCTCGGAGCTGAAGGAGGTGCCCAATCGTCACGATGACCTATTGAACAACATCTTCTAGTCACAGTAGCGAAAAAGAGAACCCCATTCAGTGCTCTCTGTGGCTGAGACTTTGGTCACGTTCAGTCAAATGTGGGTGATGCAGGCGTAGTGCCGCCGAAAAGGAAACTCCCTATCGTGCTCACGTCAAAGGTTGTCAACATCTCGTGAATCTGGCAGCGTCTGGTTTCGTGGCCCAGTGGAATTCTCGTGGATTCCATTGTCACCGATTCTGGAAGGGAATCTCCCCAGCGGAAAGCAGGAAGAAGAACAACCTGACGACCCGCATGTGGTTGTGTGCTGTCGACGAGCTGGCTGCGCGAAAGGCGACCCGAGACAGATGGAGGCCTCGGCTTTTGGATCACAAAACGTCTTCACAGAACGTCAGCGACAGGTGTATCAACAAAGTCCAATGTTCGAACGATTTCATATTCAACGATCCCATCACGGAATCAGCTCATTCATCACATTGGGCTTCCAAATCCACTGTCAACCGGTTTCCGATAATCGATTACGTGGCTCGGATTGTTTGTCGCAGCATCGCAACTACGTGGATCGCATTTCGCGATGGGGTGAAGTTGCGGAGGAGGAAAACAGTCATTGTAGAGAATGAGGCGCGGAGGTTTGCGACGGAAAACCGAGGTAGACGACGAAAAAATCGGCAAACGGCTGCGACTGGAGTGAAACGATGAAATATCGGAGTTTACTGTCATTATCTGACAGGTCATTTTTGAAGTTACGCGAAATATGAATGAGCCAACGAATGCGTCTCAACTCTGGCCTCTTCTTCGAAGATTGCTGAACATTGTGCGTGGAGAGCACAGCTTGCTCAAGGCTGTCGAAGCGAGAATTAGGCCTGAAGCGATGGCAAACAAATTCCTCAGTGAATTCTGTTCGCGATCCAAGTATACGAGCTTTGATTCGCCCGTACCATGGCAATTGTTCAAGGCGTAGGTGATGAGCTTCTTCTCGAAGTGAAATTCGAAGAAAAGCAGGCCGGTCCAAGTATAGAGCACGAGGAGGTTCTCTCTTACCCAATTCCATCTGCAGATGAACATTATGGCGGAAATGAAATAGGCAGCGGTCCACAGGTACTGCATGGAGCCTACTAGGTTCGAGGGAGAGTCGTCCTGATCGCGTTCGCAGCGTTGAGGATTCGTGGTCACAATCTTCAAGTAAAGTTTCCACATTCGCTGAGTGTTGCTGATGAAAATCTCCATCGAGGCGAACAATTGCGATACACTACTCTTGCAGTGATTGCATGCGTGATTGAGTCGATTTTGAAGTTGATATTTACCAAGACGACTCAGCAGCCCATCGAGACCACTTTGGCTCCACCTCCATACTACTGAACTGAATCCCAGAAAACTTTCCATGGAACTTCTAGCCAGAGAGTATATTGTCACGACCTCCGGGCTTCCCGATGCGCCCGTTCCATCAGTGAAAGTCTCGAGAACCTGAGGGCGACCGCGCTGCTTCCACTGCTCACAAAAAACAATGAACGAATTGCGGGATTCCAAGAAGAGTTGTCGGTGAAATTTTTCCCTGATTTCTTCTCTGAGTGCTTCACACTTCGCGACATCTTCATCCGAGGCACAGTCGATTCGTCGAGATTCCGATTTCTCCAGATGACAGTTGTACATCATCAACCCAACTTGTCCAATTGCTGTTGACGAGACTTGCTCGCCGCAATGAGTTTTTGCAACTTGCAGCGCGTCAAACCAACAGCGACCGTAGAGTTCTGTTCTTCTCAGGATATTCTCGTAGAGTTCGCCGGGGCACGGAGCTTCGGCATAACAAGAACCCTTCGCCACCAGAATCAGGGAGATAGAGTAACTGAGGATGTTCATGTTTCCAGGCAAAGAGCACGGATTCGAGTGAAATCAGCTGTGAGAATCGGCTGCGACCTCGCACACTGAACGGCACGTCACGAAAGCACCGCTCGACAATTATGAACGCGCACGTCCGCCCAAACATACTGACTCGAAATACCGTCTTCGAAGGCGCATTGCCCCGCACTCGTCTACAGAATGGGCGGAAAATTCAGGTCCGCGAGAACAAGCAGCCAATGCGAAGCTTCGCCTGGATAATTCTTCGCCGGATATCTCAGATAGTCTGCCTAGAGTTTTTGAGGATTCTTGCTTCGTATGATCGCGGCGAAGAATCGAGACACCGTCCAGTAGTCAACGTAGATGCGGAAGTCTTCAAAAACGCCTCCCCAGGTACTGCACAATCCGAAAACCGATCGGGCACCTATCGGTCGGCATCGTTGGTAGAGTCCAGCGATGGCCACCTCCTATCGGGCAGCGAGCCGGTACGGCAAGAGTACAAAACTTCGGCACTGGATGGACCGCAGCTCTTGACTGAGCCAACGAAAAGAAATGAAAGAGCACCGTTCCCAGCTGAAATCGAAAGGTCATCCAAAATGAAATCATAGTCTCGCTGCAGAACTCTGATGCACATTCCTCCATGTCAACGATAGCCGACTGGTTCTCTTGTCGGCAAAGTAATACTCTGCTGCGAAAAACCCAGTCAACCTGCGGAACAGGAAGGAAAAAAGATTCAGTTTTACCATCTCAACCTGTCAGTGTCACACATTCCTGGCTGTTTCCCACCTCCGGGTCGGGCGGGTACCGTGGAAACCTCGAGAGAATGTGGTATCGTTGCGGCTGCCAAATGAAGTCTTATTGACAGGGGAATGTTATTCGTACCTTCAAACAATAATAATATCAGAGAAGCTTCCTCCCATTCGGAATCCGTCTTTTCTATTGCTCAGACATGAGCACTACCTCTGCCACCGACAGCGGCGCGGCGGTCGGCGACACTGTCTCTGGGTTACAGATGACAATCGTCAGAAGGTTTTCCTCCGGGAGCACCTGGACACTTCCTGGTGACCTTTCGCGGGATCTCCTGTCGTTCTGAAACCTGCCGCCTCAGGGACCCGGAAATCAGCGCACGTTCTCTCGGGGGAATTATTGACCGGGTTGTTTTCTCGGGTGGAATATTTTCCTCGCTGGGTGAGCGATAGTGAAGCGAGCAAACGCACGCACCCGGACACAAACGAATACAGAGATTAGAGCAGAGAAAAGAAGAAGAAGAGAATTCGTATCTCGATGTCGTTCACGGAGAGGTCACCGAACACGAAGTAACCCCTGGTACGCTTTTCGTCTGCCGAACTCACTCAGAGCAGGCTCGCGATGATGGCCATGGTCGTAGACGTTGCAGAAGAGGAAGTGAGGTCGAATCTCACCTGCCCTAGAACTAGGTTAGGCCAATGCCTGCTCGACTGGCTGGCTGACTGGCTCGCTTGCTTCCTCATCATGGGGTTCTTTCTTCCTGTTCAAAAAAAGGAAGTCGTCGAGAAGCAAACCCAAGGCCTTGAATACACTCGCTCCGGAGTACAATGGTCTTGGATCAGCATTACATGGAGTATTACCGTGGTCGGCATTCTACGTTACCATCCGAACATTGAGAATTGAGACCAAATTCGCTCCTCGTCTGAGTATTCTTGTCGTGACGTAATATTGGAGGAACACTCGCTGAAGCAATCGATTCCATTGCCGCATCGGGATGGATGTACTCACCAGAGTCATCGAGATCAGGACTTGAGATTCAGGAACCTGTCTTTCTCGAGAGCCGAGCAGAATCCTCATTGAGAATCAACCGCGCTCGAGCATCATAAGCATTCTCGGAACGAAAGTGTGAGACATATGATGTCTACGATTGATGGAATACGACCATTCGGAAAGCTCCCGAATCTTCCTGAGCAGCAATCATATCGAAAGCTCAAAACGGCGCAAGGACGGAGAAAACTTGCGAATTTCTCCCATTCCGCATTCTGTTTGAGTGAGAATCGGAATGCCAATCTGGTTTCCGACCCTCGACAGGGTCCCCGGTCATCAGAATGGGCCATTTCGGGGTTGAAAGACCTTCTGGGGTTGAAAAAGGAAAAGGGGTAGAAGGAGATACCCGTACAACTCTAAAAGCCCAAGCAGACGCTCGTTCCTCTCGTCCGATGTCTTCGGAATCTCCAGAAGAGTCTCTTGAGTCGGTCGTACTCAATCCCGCGTGGATACGATGCGCCAAAATCACAACGGTCGGAACATGTAACTCCGAAAACAGGGCTCCACCAGTCCGGGTGGACGTTAGGCGAAACGCAAGATTTTGTCAAATTGCTAAATGATGTGGGAAAGTTCCATTGTTATCAGGAGGAGTCAATCCATTATCAGCATCGAGCTGCAATTACCTCGTGTCGTCCCTTGTTCCCATGAGTTCGATGCGGTCCCCTCTGACCCACGCGAACGAGGGAGGGAGCGCTTATAGCTCCCCCACTGCGGTGATGGCTTGCTGGCCCTATGGCTGGTGTACTAGTAGGTGGATTCAGGTTCCCACAACTTCACACGCATCGACTCCACGACTACACACCGGCTGGCTGGCTGACTGGCTGCCTAGCTCACTAGCTTCTGGTCCCCGGCCCCCTATTCGAGCTCGTGCGCAGCCGGTGAATGCACCGCTTCATCCGAGCGACCCCATGAGAACCACTGGACGTGTGGATGCGCTAGTTTGGGAACCATATTCGATCGAATGGGACGCGGAGACTTTCCACGACGCCAAGGCTCGAATAGGTTCAACATCGTGAGCAGACCTTTCAAAGTGCATGGCAATCAAAACTTCGAAAATTCCGAATGATCCCAAATAAGATGACACACGTCATTTACGTGTCTTGGGAGAACTTGGTCGCCATTCGGATGTCGATTCCCGAGCGACACTGAACTGCTAGAAGTACCACTCCGCTTGGGAAAAACAGTGTTCGGAAACTTCTGGAGGTGGGCTGCACATTGGGAGCTCCGAGCTCTACATGGAAATGGCGACAAGACGCGATTTTCGGCATGTGGATTCCCGGGAAATTTTCACGCGATGACGCGGACAGTCGTGTGGGACTTGAATCTCACAACTCGGCGCATAAACTCTTCTCCCTCAAGGAAAATTGAGGGAGGGATGGCTTGCGAAGAGTAACAGCATAATGTTGAGTTCGATCGCTGCTTCGGTGACCGTCTTTAAGGAATGTCGACGACCGTCATATTTACGACAATTCCAGATGTCGCGCAGGTGAGTCCGTTATCGGCGCCGTTACAGCGGTGACGTAGTGTGTGTCCCCAGCGGCGACGCGGAGCGACAAATGGATCCCGACATGGCAGGCGACATACGACAGGCTTCTCCGGGACGAGCCTCTCCCAAACCCTCTCTTCGGGGGTTGCTGAAGGCGGAGTCCCGGTGTGCGGTGGCCATAAAAAGCCGCTGCCGAGCGGGATGAGATCATTCTCCGTCCGAGTTCGCTTTGGATACACACAACAACTACGGATAGTTCACTTCTGAGTTCGCTAGCTAACTAGCAGCAGTTACCACAAACACAGCTTGAAGATGCCGAAAGCTTTTCTTATCAAGAAGAAGCACGAAGCCATGCTGGCTGCCCAGATCACAGGCGTCAAGCGACCCTGGCTGGACGACATGGAGTTGCCAGAAGACCTTTCGAGGTCTTCGGCGTCTCCTTCGCTGTCATCGTCTCCAGCGCCTTCTGTTTCACCGGCGCTCTCAATCTCGCCGGCACCTTCAGATTGCTCTGCCACCGTTCCAGGTATGTCTCGGGTCGACTTGAACTCTTTACTTCAAAGTTCCATTCCAAAGTGGTGGCCGCCGAGTGGTAACTTGGCCGAAACGCGGTTGACGAATCAGAATTTCTATGACTGACATTTTCTTCCTCTTTTTCCAGACATGGCAATGCCATTCGATCTCTCAACGAAACGCAGACGCATCGAGACCACCCAACCGCTGGTTGGCCCCACAACCCCCATGGTTGCGGAATGGCCTCGACTCATGATGCCCATCCCCCATCTGCCTTACACCATGCCCATGTCACCTTTCTACTACCCCATGATGCAGACCTTCTCACCGCAAATCGTTTCCCACCAACCGATGACACCTCTCCCACCTCAGGATGTAGCCGTGGTTCCATCATGGGCGTCGGAAGAGAAAGATTCCCCTAAAAAGGACATCGCCCCCCTTTCTCCCTCCGACACCAAGGGGTCGTTCAGCTGCCGATTCTGCTCGAAATCTTACGTTTCGATGGGTGCCCTCAAGATGCACATCCGCACCCACACGCTGCCGTGCAAGTGCGATATCTGCGGAAAGGCATTCTCGAGGCCGTGGCTCCTCCAAGGCCACATCAGAACCCACACCGGCGAGAAACCCTTCGAATGCGAACACTGCCACAGAGCGTTCGCCGATCGATCAAACCTTCGCGCCCACCTTCAAACCCACCAGGAAGTGAAGAAGTACTCCTGCACCCGCTGTTCGAAGACTTTCAGCCGAATGTCGCTCCTGCAGAAACATCAAGACAGCGGGGCGTGTTGTCAAGTGCTTCCGAGGCCTTCTCCTCAATCAAGTCCGGCCGCCGTACCGAGCGCCTAAAAAAAAGCCCACGTTACCTCATGCAAAGAGGGTTTCCAAGCTGTATTGTACAGTATGGAAGTTGTGATATCAGTCATTGTTGTGAGTCTAGTCTGCGGAAGTTATCGACGCAAACCGTGTGTTAGTGCCATCTGGAAATCTCAAATCAACCCGATCTGATCGAGAACTTGATCATGAGGCGACTTCCACCGATCAAGACGAAGAGAACATTATCTCTGTCGTGGAAAGTTCGGCCGTGTACAAAAACCTGAAATGCGAAGAGGCAATTGACGCTGCCTTGTAAAAAGAGCTTTGTGTATATAGATCTACTTTTTGATATCTCGTAATATAAACGTTAAGTTATCTGAGGACCGAATGAATAAACCCAAGTCGATGCGAAGATGCATCTGACAAAAAGTTGAACATGAACCCCTCGAGCTTTCTTATTGCCCAAGGAGTATGGATTCTTCTTCCCGCGTGTTCTTGACGATTACTTTGGACGATATTTGGAAACCAATCGTGAACATTCTAGGATTCTGTTCCCGTCTCGACACATTTCGGCGAGGAAATTTACTCGCCGCTTCCTTTTCCTTTGCTACAATGACGTCTTCCTATAATATTGCTGACAAGGAGGATTAACAGAGAGAAGCCGACGACCCGATTTCCGAATAAACCAATATTTGATTGATGAATAAGTCGATTATCCGGTGTTCAGCCGCAGATAAATCGATAGGGACGGAATGAGGAGCGGACACGGCTCAGGTTGAATTTTCTGCTCGGTGAAACGTCAGCCCCGACATCTGCTGTGTGTTTCAACCCTTTTCTAGGGCGAGCTCCGAGTCGAGTTGTCAGCGCTATCGAGGGAGAAAGAGCACTAGCGGCCGGACCGATCGCGATAAAAAAGTTTCAGCGCCGCGATAAGCTCAGATCACGACCTCTGACATTTCGATCGGGCACTAAATCTGGTTTAATTGAATCGCGGTTTCAGGTGGAGCCGCTCTGGAATTTCTGCGACTGTTTTCTTCTTCCTGACAGAGTTTTTTTTTCTGTCTCGCCTTCCTCGGCCACGGATCGCGGCACACCAGCCGACCGATTGATGAAGACGATCGAGCGACTTCTCGTGCTTGATAATACTAACAATTTCCTCGCTTCTAACCCAATGAGTTATTGCCGTTGATGCGAAGTGGGATGTCTGGTTTGCAAAGCGGCTGATAACGCCAACACCAGAACTAGATAAAGGAGTGGATGAATCGGCTATGAACCCACATACTCCGATTCCGACTTTTCGCTTTTTCAACGTAGCTGCTGGCGCTGCTTTTGATGGATGTCAATCTTGAGCTTCTCGATCGTAGAGCGCCGCGTCTGGGAGGCAATCTCCGGATCTGGGATGCATCTGAGATTTGAGGAAAATTCGAGAGAACCAGAGTCACTCTCAGAACTGAATGAGATCCCCATGTCTAATTCTATTAAATATACCTTGAAAGCTTTCAAGAAGACCTTCTATTCCCCAAAGTACACGGGATGCTACACTTTATACATGAGCCCCTTGGATCACCTTTGGAAGCTCTCGCTTCAGAGACAAGAATGCGCGTTTTGTAGATAGGCGGCTGGCCTCGCGGGCGGGCGGGTGACATGAAAACCTACACGCAGTTACAAAAGTAGAGAAACATCCAGAAAGCAAACATTTGAGCAGTAGCGTATAGACCGACGACCGCGCAGACATACGGGAATAGGCAATAGGCATACGAACGGACGGATGGACTTACGGACCGACAGACCGATCGCCCGAGCAACCCGCCAGCTAAAAGGGACATAGACAGACGAAAAGAACCAAAGACCTCGGTGCCATCTGCGCACCTTAGCGCGTGGATTGGACGGCGGCAGCTGGTCGATAAGAAGGCAAAGTCCGCTGATGTTGTTGTTGTCGTTGTTGCGGACGCCGCCGTCGCTGGTGCTGTTAAAGTTTTTCTTCCTCGTTCTCGTATTCGTCGTCATCGTTTTCCTCCTCTTTCTTCTTCTGTTTCTTTTCTCTACCTAAGGAAGCAATGTTTGGGCTACGCACGCGTGTCTGTTTGGTCTACAGTAAGCCTCCGAAGAGTGTGAGCGGCAGACGCGCGCGCCTCCGCCGTATCACGGGCACACCTCGGATTCACTTCGAGCACAAATCGTTAAGGTTCAGTTTTTCTTCCTTCGGCCGTGCTTTATTCGTTCCTGACTCGCTAACTGCCCGAATAACGGAATCACCAACACCAAGGAAAGGCGCCGTGGCTCGAGTTTCCTGAGCCGGGAGCAAACGGGAAGAGCGTAGCGAGAGACAATCAAAGTCGCCAAGCTTTACCATTGACTTTCAGTGGAATTCTTGTCCTGGAACAAGAAATTCAAGCACGAGGTTCTTCCAGCCGGATATTTCCGGAAGTGCAGTCCAATGTTCTAGATAGAGAATCGAAGTTGGAGTCAAACGTAAGGTGATCAATGATCACCGAATTCCGATCCGCAGGAAAACGGCCTGGCTAACCGATCCGATGACTTCTTGGCGTCATGGACAAGACAGGTGTGACTGTCGCTACCGGCAGAATCGGAGAAGTTTACGATGCTCAGATAACGCTGTCGCCCGAATCTTGCGTCTGGTTCAGTGAATCACTTGTTGACCACGGAGTTCACCGACTGCCGAGCGCTTCTGGGGACGTCGTCTGTCGGAGACGTCAGGGAACCAACGGTCTTCCAGCCTCGCAAACATATCGGAGCTGAATCAACTCAATCACAAACCGCTCGCTGGCTCGCTCCCCCGCGTGAATTTCCGATCGACTGATTGATTGACCCTCCACGCGGTGTATTACAGATTACTATATATAGTATGGATCGTTGTCGACCGGCTTCAGGAGCAGAAATGGCATCTCTTCGTAGGTACTAAACCGTCGACCCTATTCCGTGGTGTTGGTTTTCTGCGATACGTGTGCGGGGAAGCGGCCGGATGGATCAGAACCATCAATGAGTGAAATGACTGCTGCATATGAACTCCGTGACCCGCCCGATGGAAAAAAATAAAAAAAGAGAAGCTGCGGAATAGCAATTTCCTTCTTCTTCTTCTACTTCTGATGGTGGTGTTGGTGGTGGTGGTGATAACCTTAACGAGACGCCGTGTATTTCGGTTCCGACTCCTGTGCTGACATAGATCTCATAGCAACTTCTAGTCCGACGGTGGAACTACGAACTGGTGTACTATCTACGAGCGTCGGAGCTATCCAGATCGGAGCGTTGAAATGCATCGGAAGAGATGTCGAGTGTCACCTGCAAGATGCGAGCAGGACCAGATTTGAAAACGGCGCTCGACCGACCCACCGAGCAAGAACGAAGAGAAGAAAGAAAGCAAGCAGACTGGCAAACCAACGACCGCCCCAGCGAGCGTGGCTAATGCGTTTCACAAGTGTCACGGTTGTCAAGGTCTGCCGCAATGACGACTACACGGGCTGACACGCACAGAGATCCTCGTCATACTGTCAGATGACTAAGATAGGCCACTTACCACCAAACGGTTGGAGATTGCATGTCGATCGGATGAACGTGTACTTCTTCATGGCTGCCGAGAATATTTCGACAAAATCCGTATGTGTCGAGGAAAGTTTGGTTCGTGGAAGGATTCCGGGATAATCGAGAGATATGCTCTGAAAAGTCCTGCACGGACCTGAGCCCCGATGAGAACGTAGAGGTTTCAAGCGACCTTGGATTGAGCCATTTCGCTATAAATAAATTGCGACGAAAGATCATCGATCTGATTAACTCCGTGCGAAAAAATATCGGTCGAATGAATGGTCGATCGGCAGTGTATGGCGTTGCGCAGAGCAGACGGTGCCATCAAGCGGCGTTGACAGCATTCACAGAAAGTAATATAGCCGCGAATTCCTTGTCCGCTTCCAGCGGGAATCGCATCGGTTGAGCTCTGCTTCTTTCTACTCGCTCGGGGCATCGTAACCTCTCCGCTCGAATAGGTCACGTGCCGCTTTCCTTGAGGCGCTTCGGGGATTTATCCCGTTACGAGGCAATGTTTAAAATCGTATTCGTCTTTCATGGCAGCCCTCGATTTCAGAGTCTAGTACAAAACACCACTTGAAGCACTATTCGACGAAACGCTGCAGCTCCAACTTGTTCCAATCTAGCTGTGCGCTCGCCGCCGGTTTTTCCTTGGGGACGACGACACTAGTTCAAGATTCTCCAGAGATTCTCTTGAGGAAGTCACACAGAATGTCCCCATTCTCTCGGCGGGGATCTCTCAGCAGGAAAGACGAACGAATCTCGAGAAACGCGTTCCCCGACTCGCAGTACCGGTGATCTTCAAGAATCGCATGCTCCGCACTTGATACCTTAAGGTTCGATCATTCCAGCTTAATGGTGGTTCTCCCACGCGTCCTAAAAGACGTTTTCCGTGTCTGTTTTCATCAGACGCCGAATCCGACAGCATCGACGACCATCGAGGAGCTGAGAGATGCACTTTCCCAGGAGATCAGGTTCTGTATCAATAGTTGTCCTGTCGCGAGAGTGTTCCCATAGACGATTCTCATATTAAAAAGCGATCTGCTCTCCCCCGTGCTCGTGGAACGACCCCGCTGTCGAGGGAGCCAGAAGCATGTAGCCGACCGACCGACTGACTGACTGCCGAGCGGGCTGGGAACACAGCTGAACGAAATGAGATGTGACTGACTGATGCCGCCCGCCCGACACCGCCGCTCTAATACTACTAACCAGTTACGAGGGCTGCCTGTGGTGGGAACCACCACCGCCACAAGCAGCAAAATCATCATCATCATCACAATCATGAACACGACCACCACTCCCACCTAAATGACGAGTTTTAAATGAAGATAACTCTCGGGCTCTGGATCCAACGAGATCTAGAGGTGAGCAAGCTTCCGGAGAATAGCCTCGATAGTTCATTACATTGATGCTCCTATGAATTCCCATGAAATGACCACGACCGTCCTCGGTCTCTTTCCTACCGCAGTGAGGTACCGAGGCATTCGAGGTAACTCATGACTTTACGTCAACTGTCGCCGTAGTGTGCGACCGAATTCGAATTGTAGGAATCCCCGAAAAACTCCTCGGTTTTCGGTGGTCGAAGTTCGGGCATACTTTGAGCATCAACCTGCTTCACGACCCAAAACTCAAAATTGTTGGTCGATAACGGCAGGTTGCCGAGCCTGAAGGACTCGCGCCCGCTAGAATCTGTGAAAGTTCGCATACGACGGCCTTCACTATGTCAATCTTCTCAGCGGACAAAAGTCGTTCCCACCCGACGACATCGAGGATGACGACCCGGTGTTACAGCCTTGTTTAAAGCGCTCCCACCAGTCTAGGCGGCGGCGGCGGGAGCGGCCGCTAGGGGTGGTTGTTGGCCGATTGTTCTCTCAACAGCACTCGTGCAATGCACGATCAGGGAGCGGCTAGAATTCCCCCATGAGAAGTGTCAACAGCAAGTGCTCCCCGACCCCGAATCCCGCGCTGAGCCGACGACGATATATTGAAATCCTTCGAGTAGTAGTGGTCCTGGGGACGAGGAGGAAGACGACACATCAACCCGTGTGCTTGTGTGCTCCTGATTAGATAACGAACGATATGGGAAGCAATCTGAAGAGCACAGGAGCGATTCTCAGAGCTTTTATCTTCGCAGTTGTGGCGGCTGCGGAGATGGCGCCTCCTCCACTCAAATCGATCTGCATATCAGCAAAATACTCTCGCCAGAAATGCGTTTACTCGCATGGATGTCTGAAGGAGATGAAGCTCGAAGAACTCCGGGAAGACGAAATCGCGCGAACTCGGACAGAGTCAACTCTCATGGTTTCGTGTTGGTCCACGGCCATTCGAGTTCTCACGAGTTCACCGACTGACGGTCTGTCGGTCATCAGGGCGGTGGCGAGGACATGAGCCCGATGATGATGATAATCGCGCCGGCGATCCTCATCATCGTCGAAAGTCGAGATGAGCGACGCGCTCGAGCTTTCACTCCCAGCAGCGCACCATATGACGTTTCGTACGACCGACGAAGGTGTAGCTGTTACTGTTGTTGTTGCTGTTGTTGTTCAATGCGCGCGGATAACGGAGCTCGTAGCCTGACTGACTGGCTGGTTGGTTGGTGGGCTCCCAGCACTTTGAGTTCACATGCAGTCGAGTGTGACTGCTGGTGCTGCTCCAAATATCTGTTTGCCAGTCAGGCACACAAGCAGCCGGGCAGGCCTTTAAATCCCACCCCTGAGAACGGAGGAGCACTCGCTGCCTGCCCGTGAATGGGGGTGGTGGACGAGCCCTGGATGGAGGGAGCGGGGACGAGGGACCGCGAGAGGGGACCGGGGCGGGGGTGAAGTAGCGGGATGTTCTGGTCAATTGAGCGACAACTTGCTTTCAATGAGAGTGAAGAGCCTGGGAAAATCTTTCTTCTCTTCTCTCATTCTGCCGTCGTCATTGTAATCATCGATTCTGGCGTCCCTCGCGATGATGCTTCATCTACAAATCGGGAAAAGAAACTGGGTTCTCTTCGCGGATCCGCCATGGCGAAGGAAAGGTGAGGCATGCCACGTTGGCAAATGGCAAAGAACTCCAGAATGAGATCGGTCGGAGACAGATAGCAGAACGGGTCGTTTGCCCAGCTTGTTCTTCGCTTGATGGTGCTCGTTAACGTCGATGCCGTCGATGACTACGTAGACCGTAGACAGGTGGTTGCGCGGATGACTGTCCGTCCACCCGCCCGCCCGACCACTCGCTCGCTCGCTTGCTCGATTGAAAGACGCACCGACCGATGAAGTCGGAGACGCCAGGCTGCCTGCTACGAAATTTACGAAATCTGGAAGTGTGGCGGCAGGTGACGCTCGGAACGCGACATCTGCTCGGCGACAAAACACCAAAGAATTTAGGCCACGGAAGCCGTCGTTCAAATCAACGACGACGATGACGGCGGTGTTGTCGGCGGCGATGTTTCACCTTGTTTCCACCGAGCAGAAGCATCGCCATTGCCGGGCAACTCCGCGCGGTAAGACAACTTCTTGGTTTCTAACGCGCGGTCCCTGCACCGGCAGTTTTGTTGAGAATTTCAATAAACTCTTCGAAAGGTTCTCACCGCGAATTTCTTGCGTTTTCCCGGTTCTTCCCTCCTTACGTGAGATCGGGGAAAAATTCCTCCTTTGAGGACTTCCCTAGAGTCACATGACTTTTGTTCCTGGAATATCTACCTTCTCCCAGTTCTCGAAAGATCAAACGAGATCTTCAAAGAACATCTCGCCAAACATAGCAGTTCATACTTTCTCATTCCACTATGACCGCTGCTCACTTCGGGATCGAGGCTTGAGAAGCGTGGCCAGTCGAGGGAAAAACTTCAAGTACTTGCGCAAATATCAATCGTTATTATGAGAAGTCCGCGACCGCTCCCGGTCCGATAGATAAACAAAAGTTAATCCATTATCGCAGCAGTTGCAGAAGCAGCAACCCAGCCCGACCCCTGCCCTCCGGTGGCTCGTGGTGAGAGCACCACTGAGAACATTTCACTATGCGCTGCAGCGCACCCCCACTCTTCCTATGGTAGGGACGGCGGCGAATCTTTCTCCCATTCTCTGTATGTGGATGTGTGTGCGAGCGTCCTTCCATAGATTCGCACGCTCTCTCACTCGGCCTCTTACCCTGAGCGCCGCTGTCTCCCTAAAAGGCTCGGCTCCCATACTCCCCGTGGGAGCGGTGATCATTTGCACAATTGCAGGTGTCGGGTTTCGTCCCCGGGAGCATTTAAGGCTTGACATTCAATTTCCCAGCTAACGGGATCTCCCTCAGGGACAGCGAGGGACGCGGGGCTTTAAATGTGGGAACATGCGGTTTCCCTTTAACGGAATCCCGAGATCGTGCGCGTCTTGGAACGTCTAGTAGATCTACTACACGAGGTGCATAAGCAGACTTACTGCACCACCCAGACTTCAAGACGCAGAAATGTCGACGTAACCGACGTGAATCCTTACGTTCCCGTTATGATTCCAGTCTTGGTCATCCAGGATGATGATGATGATGATGTCCAAGGATGAAGTCTGCCATCTCCCCTCTGAGAGGAGTAGATCACAGGCTGAGAGGAGCCTAGTGAGGATGGATTCCTCAAGATCGGCTGCGAGGCCGACCTCTCGATCAATTGGTGGAGTCGCCCGCGAGGCTCTTCGGTGAAGACTCTCGGTCTCTTCGTCTCGCCGACGACGACGACGGTCCGCCCGCGTGGCTGGCTGCCTGCTGCATGGCTGGTGTTTGCCCGAGATGACAATGGCTTCGTTGCCATGACAAGGCTTAGGCCGAGTGCACCCCGAAAGCTTACAGGAAACGCAGGTTGGCTGACTCAGACGGCACGTGCCCCCCTTTCCTCTGCTGTACGACTACATGCAGGGCTAGCCAGGGCCGGTGGTGGTCTATATTCAGCAAGACTCCTCCAAGATGTCTAAAATAGCTTTCCAACTCAAGAATCATCGATGATGCATCGAGGCCCAAGAAAGGAAGCCCAGTTCCACCCTCATGGATTTGAACTCAATCTCCTCAACTTGAAAGTGGAACGAGGAACGTCATGGCAATCGGGATGTGTTCCGCTCTTCGCGAGGTTCTGGAAGCTGACCTTGCATCTCTTACCAAGATTGCAGAAAGAGTAACTAGAGTTACTGTCCAGCTTTTTCAGGGCGCATGTTTCCGTTGAACGTTCGATTTTGAGGGAAAACTGGAGATAACGTGGAAGAAAGACTATGATTGATCGTTTTGTATCAATGATATATTTGTATTTACAAACCGGAGGTCCATCCGGACATCTTTACATGACGAGATTAGAAAAGTATGACTAGAAACAATCTGTACACGATTCGTTGATCTTCTTCTTCTCTGCTTCTTCAGCTCATGATTCCGTTGACTGGTCGTAACAGTTTGCTAAAACTCGCAAACATAACGAACTTTTGGTGGGACATGGTATAAGAATCAATAAATACACATCAACGAGATCTTCTGTCTGTGTTTTTTCGTTGACCGATCTCAACTGGGCGATCGCGACGACAGACTGCTCTCGCTCCGTGACGCTACGCAGGACATGCTGTCTTGGTGTTTCTGCAGAAGCGACATACGGCTGAAGGTCTTGGAACAGCGTGCGCATGAATACTTTTTCACTTCCTGGTGCGTTTGCAGATGCGCGCGAAGATTGGAGCGGTCAGCGAAGGCCCGATGACAATGTTCACATTCAAAGGGTTTCTCGCCGGTATGAGTTCTTATGTGGCCCTGCAAGAGCCATGGTCTCGAGAACGCTTTTCCGCAGATATCGCACTTGCACGGCAGCGTGTGGGTGCGGATGTGCATCTTCAAGGCACCCATCGAAACGTAAGATTTCGAGCAGTACTTGCAACAGAACTCCTTGCGACCACTAGCCGAGTTGACGCAGTGGAACTCCTTGTGCTTGCTGAGTCCCGCGAACGTTGAATAACTTTTCTGGCAGTCATCGCACGTGAAACGATTCGATCCGGTGGGCGATCGTATCTCGTCTTCGGGTTCTTTTTTCACGGTGAGCTTGGTACTACCGCCACTGTTGCTATTGCTGTTGTTGTTGTTGCTGTTATTGTTGTTGTTGTTGTTGTTGTGGCTGACGACGGTCTCCCATGAGGGCACCACGGCATCTTGAGGTTTTTCGTGAGTGAGTATCTGCGGCCGGAACGTTTGCGCGGAAAGGTTGGCACACAGTGAACTATAGTACAACGCTGGTAGCGGGTACAGAAGCGGATTCCAGGGATCGAGGAGCGGAGCAATCATCGGTGGTATTAACGGAGTACTTGGTGACAGCGGCGTGCGTGGTAGCCTGAACGTTGGTGAACCATCACTTGACACTGACGATAATCTCTGTCGTTTCGTTGACAAGTCGAACGGCGTCGGATGGATTTCTGTAAATTGACAACGAGAACTTTTCTTAGCACGGAGCCACGATCGCGCTCTCGACTTGAATTCGCTCTCGCCACTCGGGATCCGGTCTCCGTCCAGCCGTCCAGGAGAACAGCTGGGATCCTCTTCGGGGTCTGAGCCGACCCCGAACCTCCTGAGCTGATCCCGGAACCTCAGGACGGGGTGTTCGAGAACTTCGGGGTCCGGGGTGGTCGGTGGCGAACTTTGCGCTTTTGGAGATTCAAGCCTCAGTGGCTGCATAATTCGATCTGGGGTCCGGGCGAATTTCCCAAACGTACCGGGCACGGTCGCCGTTTCGGAGGGCGAGGGAGACACAGAAAAAGAACTCCGTTCAGAGTTTGTGGAGAGATCTTCCGGACCTTCGGACTGCGGCCCATCACTGGAAGTCCGAACGGGCTCGTCGAGCCACGGCCGCTTAACACCGGTTAGCGAGCTCATCGCTGTCTCTCTGCTACTGATGCGGCTGCTGTCTCCGGCAGTGTCACAGCATCTTCGTGGAGACCGGCGACCGACACGAGCGAGTACAGTTATGTGGTGGTCCTATACTAGTCGTCCTTAAGCCGTAGTTTCCTCCGACCGAGCCGCGGCGGCGACGACGACAACGACGACGTTGTCGACCGGGTCCTTTCCCAGCGAGAGCTCCGCCCCTTTGCTAGCGACCAATCGAGTGGCGGCTCGGCGCGTGGATGGCACGTGCTTCTGAAGCTTCAAGAAGCATCCTTTGCATGGGGAGGAGAACACTGTCGCCGATGCCTCAGTCTGTCAATCCGTCCGTCTGTCTGTCCGTCTGTCTCAGCCACTAACACTAGCCTTGAGGACAACGAGGGAAAAAGGACGACATCGAGTGGATCCTGTCACGAGGCTTCCAATCTGTGGGAACGAACGAACGAACGATATGAATTGATAGTGCTGTGCAGCAAAAGCACTACACACCGCTGCTTCCCTGTCTCTCCTGGAGGCACAGGCCAAGATCGAGTCCGATCTGTGATCCTTAGCCGAGCACCAGCCATCCTATCCGTCTATCTCTCGGCGATTGATTTTGCAAGTCATCCGTCCCTCTACCTCGTCCTCGTGCGAGCTCCAGGATCAGCGTTGAATTATCTCGCTCGGTCACAAGTTGCTAGGTGAAGAGTCTTCGAGTCGAGCGGCTCGAACTTACTGTTCTGTCTCGGGACTGATCATATCCTTGCGAATGCGACTGCGTGACAAAGATTTCCGCGCCGCGAGATTTCAGAAAACTTCAGAACGACTCTCGATAGTGTAGTTGAAGCTTAAGACTCACCGAACATGGGATGGCCCCCGAGGTGAGGACAAGAGAAGAAACAAAAGTGGCAAAACGAAGTGGAAAACGAAACAAAAGTGGCAGGTGGGGAAAAGAATTGCGCGCAATCAGCGCTTCTTCCAAACAATCCACAAGAGGATAATTTACAGAAGCTCATTCAGAACAGCGATTCCTCGAGACAGTTGAATACGCGGGCGCGGGCCTCGGTGATTATTCTGCCGTTTTGGCGAGTTCTGCAAAGAGCGATTGGTTCCGAACGGGCTCGGTTCATGTTGGTTCTCGTCAGATAAGCCACCAGCTGTTGCTGTTGTAGTGGATGTGGTGCTGCTGGTGATGGTGGTGGTAGTGGTGGTGTTGATGGGCTGAAGGCAAAACCTGTAGAATGGATCGCCGAAAAACCGTTCTCGTCCCCGGCAGCGGAACAAACCGTGAAATCGATGTCGAAGCCCGTTGAACTCTCAACTACCACCAGCTTTGCTTGACGGAGGAGGAGGAGGACAGGACAGGACAGAGTCCGTGCGGTGCGACGTGCCGCACGTGTAAACGGCACTGCGTACGTTTGGGATGCGACAGGATGCGATGCTCAACAGACGGTTGACGCCGATTAATTTCCGCCAGACGCACTGAGCTTTGAATCGGAATCGAGAAAAACCGAGGAGAAAGCTCCTCAACGTAAACTGTGATTGCCGGATAGCCTGGTCCGACTTGTGCGGCGTGCGCATTTGACTTCTCGAGGGATAGCGTGGCGGGTAAAACATCGGGGTCGATATCTCAATGCCGAAACTGAATTATTGTATTGAAGTGAATTTATGAGGACGCGAGCCGACAGCGATCCCTAGCGAGGAGGCGATCCACAAGCGACCACACGCACTGGGCGTGAAGATGTCTGTCGCAGATAGCGCGTAAACAAATCGGTCTGAACGTGTTACGTTCTAGTACGAAGAAGGAAGAAAGAGATCTGCGATTGAGAGACAAGAGCGGCACAGACAGAGCTCGTGGTGGGCGACGAAACGCAAGACTCTTTGGTGGATGGTCGGTCTTGAAAGAACGCGCGGCACGCTGCGAACGCGACAGAAGTTTTGCCACTTCGAGTTGGAGAGAACTCTTGCTGCGCAGCCACGTGCTCGACCATAACTCTTGCACAACTCACACTGCGTTGGAGTCGGCGAGCACGTGCGGTGGAGGCCTCGACGACTATTCACCGGTTCTCCAGATTGTTTCTGTTCCTCCTCCTCCGACAACGACGACGACGACAACAATCACGAAATTGATTCTCCTTCCCGTTCTCCTTCCGAGTCAACCGCCCACGACAGTGGCATCCGCGCTGGCTTGACGGCTATGACAAACCTCGGGACAGCGACAACAATCGTCGGCGATATTGTCCCCTCGAGAATTGTTGTAACGATAACACTCTCATTGTTTGATGACATTTGCAAATCGATTCTCTGTCGTTCCGCGACTCGCTCGGTGTGGTCCGGTGGTGTCATCTGATCTTTGACATCTCTTTGATTCTGGACAGTGATTACGGATCGCGGTGTATGCATTGTGATGACACAATCGGACAGAATACGCGGCCATCGGACGTTCGAGTGCCCTCAACCCTGAAATGTGGCCCAAATGAACTTTAAGAAGTTCTCGACATTCGTGAGAGAGAGAGAGAGAGATAGCACTCGCGTCTTCTTTTTTCTGTTTTTGAAAAGAAAGTTGGTAGATGTAGGCCATGTTCCGCATTTCCTCTCGCAAAAATGTTCTCGACAGTGACATTGAAAACGTTTCGAGACTTTCATTCGAGTGAGGGGGGCTAGAAGTTCCTCTGAGAGCATCTTGGATGAATCCTAGTGGGAGTGGACCGTCAAACGGAAACGACCGTTACACTATGTATAACGACCGCGCGCGCCGCCAGGCCGGCCACTCCAACGATCAAGATTCTTTGGGAGCATTTCTCGTCATCCGTTCACCCATTCATCCATCCATCCGTCTATCCAGTCCCTGAAACAGCGGATCCGAGAGAGTCTCCAGACATGCACCCAGACGGACGGGCGAGCTGGCAGACGCACGGACGGACAGAGTCGATCCGTCGATTGTGATAAACAAACAGGAGGCCTTCTGGAAATTCGGTGTCACTTACACCCGGTGGCTTTCGAGTAGCGGGAGCAGCAGTTGTTGCCAACGGACGCGGAAAAGCAGCTCGCGAAGCTGCTCTCTGCTAACACCGCGACCCTCGGAACAGTTTCTGAATCCCTCTGGGCCACCGTCAAGTGACGCATGGAGACCAGGTGCTGAACAGGAAAAGACCACTATGGCGACTGGAAAGAAGCTGGAAAAGCAACAGTCCGACCAATGTGTCGATAGATGCCGCTAATTTGAGCAGCCACTTCCCTCGGCGGAACATCGTGACGAGAAACAGCGAGAAAGTGAGCCGCGCGCGCACACGCACCAAACGGCGTCTAGGGACCTGAAAATGATGTGTCGACGATATGAGGATCTGTTCTCGAATTCCTCCCCGTTTTCTCATCCTTCTCTTTCATCTATGTGAGCCTAAATCAACAAGCCTTCCCATTTTCATCGCTTATCCACTGGAAGTGTGTCCCTTATATGAGGAAGAAACTTTCGGAGCGGATTCGAATCCAAAATCGAGCAGAAATCTCCGACGTTATGTCTCTGAAGAGTTCAGGAGTTGAAACCCCCTCTCTTGCTCCTTATCAGGAGTTAAAACCAGGATCGTTCAGAAGTTGAGACCAGGATAATTCAGGAGTTTGAACCAGGATCATTCAGGAGTTGTTTTTTCTGCGATTTTCCTTCTCCGTCACAAAAATGTTTCCTGCGTCGCGTCGATCCTGTTCCGATCAGCTCCGTGCCGATGGATAGGAACCGCTGGAAGCACCTGGCGTTCCGAAAAGGTGAAAGCCAGGCAGGCGCATGTTCGACCTGAGTACGCGCAGGCTATTCTTGCTCGCGAGGCATCGCGTGGCATATGCCGCTGTCTCTTCAGTGGCGGCAGAAGCAGCGTCAACCAGGTTCAGTCACTATTCTTCGCCATTCAACGGGTTGAAACCAGACAAAAGTCGTCGAGTTCAGACCAACCGACGAAGCAACCTGCCTGGTAGGTCGACTCTTCGCGAGGGGCTCGAAGTAGCACGGAGCACTCCATCCGAGCACCCTCAAGCGCAATCCCTTCGCAGTCTCAGAGCTAAACAAGTACCCAATACATGAAGCGAGACATTCGCTCGAATGTTGGAGCCCGCCCGAACGTGCGGGCGCAGAACTTTCGTAGTCGTGGGAGCATCTGTCGGCATGGGCAGGTGATCCTCCTACACCCCCAGTAGAGTGGCAGTCGTTGTCATAGTCGTGGCCACGGACCGATGAAGAAAAAGCTTTGGGCGCGTGGACGCCAGACGATTCTTTCTGCAGCTGGAAGTGGGGAAATCTGCCAGAGGCTCGAGCTCTGCCCACTGGATGAACGAATTAAGGGGGAGAATGGTGCTGCGGAGGCTACCGCACGGGCAGCTCGTTCGATCATCAGGAAAAGAAGCAGCACCAAAAACCAAAGACGATCATCGATCTGAGACGGCCAGATGCACGCCAGGTACATTCGTGTGAGCCCCGGTCACGAGTCGAGGAGGAGCACCGAAGATTTTCCGAAACTCTCGCCTGCTCCAAAGATGGGACTGGTGTAGAGCCATGGAAAAGGTGCGGAGTCGCTCACTCAGATTGAAAGGAAGAAGTCCCTACCTAGATCTCTCAGATCCTACAGACGCTCTCCACACTCTCAAGGGATTTCGGAATGATTCAAACTTTTTCGAACTTTCCGGATCTTTCGTGACATTCGACGAAGTTTTCTAAATATCTCCCCGTTTCTCGTCCCTCGATTCGACGAGGTGAGCGGACAACATCGGGAGGAGCGTTTCGGGCTGAGCGGCATTGTTTCCGCTCGAGCCTGAGCTCAATAAAAATGGACCGGGGATTGCGTAACCCAAAATCCGCTGATGTGAGTCTTTTTTTTGCAAATTAACTCTCGTTACAAATGGCTCTGCCTACCAAAACCCTTCCTCTCAGTTTTCAAACCCAAAAAAATTAAGGCCTAAATTTCGAACTCGAACTCTGTATCCCCTAAATCTTGGTCGACCGTCCGGTGTTGCGTAACTTCGGATATCCTTTGTCTTCATTAATCTCGAAGGACAGCTCTGTTTTCGGTCGAAGAAAAACTGCAACGAAAGTAAGCGCTGCCACAACCAGCTAGAAAAGACACAGCGGGCCTAATTCGACGGTTGGTTTTCGGCTGAGAGGCAGGTGATCTACATTGTAGAAAACGGCTCCATTTTTACATCTGCTTCTTGCCTTCGTCTCACAACCAGCGACCGACTCGCTACTTTTTGTGCCGCGAGATTTCTCCGTATGAAACAGCTCCCTGTTCAACTAACTTTGCTTGTTTTGATGTCAAGAACAAAATGTCAAAACTTCTTGTTTCTCTGAGAACACTTCAGAGAAACAAGAAGTGTTCTCTGTAATTCCGTCGTTTTCCCAATCCCCTTCAATTCCATTGAGTAGGCCCAACTACTGGAAAGAATTGTCTCCGAAGAGGCCGACGATTGTTAGTCGGGCAATTAGACGTGGCCACTCTGAAATCATCTGTCTTGAAGTCGATCTAGCCTCGCGTAGACTAAAGAGAGCGAAAGTGGGCAGTTAGCAACTCCCACACTTGCTCTATACTGGAAGTCGTTTACCCGCCTTGCTGATTCTGTACGACAGCAGCAAGACTCGACTGCATATGTAGCTCTCCAGTTGAGTTCTATCGAAAGGTGGAAGGAAACAGATCTGGAAATAGGTAGCTATGTATCTACAGACTGATTCACATAGGACCCCTGCGAAGACGCCTCCGGAATAAAGCCTACTCGCCTGCCCGCTGGCCGGTGATCGGCCAGGCGCCCGCGTCACCGAGAGGAAAGACCTCCCGGAGTGGTTTCAGACGATGGTTTCCGATTTCGTTACAACGAGCACTTTCTGTTTTCCTCCTCCACAGAGACTGGCCAGTGCGTGTCTTCGACGCTCGAAGAAATCGCTTCCGTAATTGGTCCGCGACGGCGACGACGACAGCATCACTCACTTTCCTCTCGTTACATCGATTGAGGTGAGAGCGTCGAGAATTCCCAAAAATAATCAACCATGTCCAAAAACTGACGCCGATTGCCAGAAATTTTCCAGGATCCTTGGTAGCTGTTGGCCGGAAGCCCCCGGAATTTCTAGGAGACCCCTCGACATTTGTGGGAGACTCGCGAAAATTCTCAGGAATTCCGGATTTCTGATTTTTTTTATTTGGAAGAATGGTCCTTAGAATTCGCTCCGTTGAAGAATTGAATCTCTTTAGCGTAATCGGCTTCCAGAGACGCTGCTTAGCGATCGCGATGATCGCTCTCGAACGGTTGGCTGGTTGGTCGGGCAGGCGGTCTCAACAACGAAGGTGGTCGGTACGGTTGTCGACCGAAGGTGTTCTCGTCTTCGTTGACACCCATCGTTTTGCCGGTGCCGCGGCACGGTCGTCACCGCTGCTGCTGCCGCCGCCGGTGCTTTTGTCGCCGGTGATAACAGCAGAGTTTGTGGCGGGCGTTCCGGCGAGCTGCCTTTAGCACGAGGGGGTGGAAATGGAAAAGACACGCGGAATTTTGTTGATTTAGTAGCTTCAGCGTGAACGAGTGAGTCTACCGGACCAGCAGCACCGCTTACACAGGGTTTGGCCTCGGGATCGGCGACAGGCGCTCGTGGTGCTTCGCATTTCTAGTGTGTTTATGATGTTCTCGACGACTCTAGCTGCTGACTTCTACCTCCTACTCCGGCCTGAGCCGGCTGGTGGCGGTGGTGATGGTGGTGTTGCCGTCGCTGCTGCTGCTGCTGCTGTTGTAGATCACGACAAGAACTTGCACACACACACAGTCACTTTCGCGGCTCATACTCGCAGACACCTTTGCCTTGAAGAGCTGGAAGCATAAGCGCATGTTTTCATAACCTGGCAGGCAACGCTGCTCGACCGCCCGCCCGCTCGTCCGTCCGGCAGGCCGTTTTGGGACGTGGGACGATGAATTGCCAGATTCTCAAGCTGCAATAGCAACTGATCGACAATCACAGTCGCGCGCACTGCCCATCACCGATGACCATCACAATCAGAATGCGACAGAGCTAAATTATGAAAAAACCTGGCGCAACTTCCCCAAAAGGCTCCGGCATGAAAATGCCTCGGGGCCCTGGTTTAGCAGGTAGATTGCTTTCCCGAAATGATTTTGAGAACGGAGAGCTTCTTCCCGTGGTCTCGCGGTTTTTTCATCTCATTCTCACTATCTGTATCGATTCTCTTCCAAGTCTTCAGTTGGTCGCCTCATTATACCATCTTCGATTATTTATTTCTCATTCCAACTTCATGAAATCCGCCGAGAATCGTATACATATCCGTAGCCCGAGGGCTAGGTCAGAAGAAGTGAAGTTTAGCGTTTGGCGCCAGAAACCATCTGTTTCGGGGGTGGCTGTTGTGTTCGATCCGCTGAGTGAGTGAGTGAGTGAGCGAGTGTGTGTCCTAGTGAGAGACTGAACGAACCGGCTAACACAAGGCTAGTGGGGGCTCTACGCTGATTCAGAAGAAGCCCTGGGCACCTGCCGCCCGACCAGGCCTGTTCGACAGATGGTGTCGTGTGGCCTCAGCGATCGTCGGAGGTCACCAAGACACTGCCGCTGAACTCTGCTGCCCTCCCGGCAAGCTCATTCAGTGGCAGAAGTTTCTCGCCAAAACCTGTGCTGCTTCGAGCACATCCTGTCGAAGAGTTGTACATAGAAGGTGATCTAACGTTGATGTGCGGCAAGAGAACGGCGTTAATCGAGCGCCGGCGCCGCAGGTAACTGAACTGAACGTTGAGACTGGATGAGCGCTGGAATGGCTGGCAACCCTTCGACAGGAGCGGAGGATTTTTGCGATTCCTTCAGGAGGCTCCACCATCACCTCCACCTCCGACAACAAAGCCGTTAACGAACGAACCAGCGGAGCAAGCAACGAGCTGCGCTGTCTTCGCATTTCTTTCGGCGTTAAGCACTCGAAACGAGATAACAAAAAGAAGAAAAAAATCGCGGAGGCCATGTCGAATTCGTATTGGCAGTTTTGCATTGTGAAAAGGCATCGCGGGCCCCACCTTATTCCTCAGGGCAAGCAGTTAGAGCCCATCTCCAGCTCTCCGTCGTTCGTCCAAACCGTCCTTTCGTTCTCAATCGCTCTGATTGTGAGTGTTGGATACACAATACATGAAGGTCCCGTTCGAAGCCGAGAACAAGTCAGGAAAACCTAGGAAAGCAGATTCGACAACAAGAGTAAATCGCACAAAGTTGATGGTCATTCCAGTAGATTGTATTATAGATTGTGTCCGACTTGACCGGCGATCCTAATTGGCGGGGTTTCCGAGAAGGTTTCCGGCGGACGAACGGTCGCTCCCGTCAAGGTTAGCCGATGTGAACCTGTTCCCATCGAGTTGTCGCCATATTCGGTTGCATCCGAGTGCTGCGATACAGGTTGAGCATTCTAGTTGGCTCCCACGACGGAGCAACCTGCTCCGCAATCACCTGCGAGTCTCTCACATCAGCGAGGTCACCGGGTAAGCGGGGAGGGAGCGAGTGTGGGATCTCGTCTAACTCTCGACTGAACTCGCTCTGTCGAACAGCCTCAAGACAAAACCTGCGGTGAAGTCTTGAGTCGGTGGCCCCCGCTTCTACGGCCCCTTCGGAATCGCTGCTCATTTGATTCGGGAGCCGGGCAGATTCGCCCGGTTTCGGAAGAACATGTTCTATGACTTGCTCTGCCGGCACCCTCGGTTCAGGTTAGTCAGCTTGCAAGTGCCGCTTCACAGTTGCAAGCGAGTAGGCTGAAGCGACGACCAGGTTTCAAACTCGGTTAGCTCACTAATATGGCGAGAAACACAGCGGACAGTAGGTGACAGTGGTCACATAGACCATCGGACGGACAGGAAGACAGCGAGTGTTCGCAGTTTCTCAGCCAGCAAGAACAACACGACGGTGGTGAAAAGTTTATTGAGAGCACTCCGAGGTGACTGGGTGTCTTTCAAGAAAGGTGCGACCTCCACACAACACCACATTGAGTCTGCTGGCCGGCCTGCCTGCCTGCTGGTCGCTTGCTTGCCAACCAGCAAGTCTCCCTTCCTCCTTGCCTCCATGCCTGCCTACCTACCTACCTTGGCGTCACCCTTCCAGATGGAACCTGGCAACACGGAAGCTCAATTATTAGGGACTTCCCCGCTTTTTGTTCCAAGCTGACCAAGGAAACTCTCTGTCTTTCTACAGGTTGGACGCATTGTCGCTTCGGAAGCTTTCCTCGAGCTCGTTCCTTTCGAAATTACGGATTTGAAGCGGTATCTCATGAACTTCAGAGATGTGAGCGAACTGTCGCGGGAGAGTGAATCGAAGATACTCTCGCTGTCATTAATGACAACCTTGACTTGGGACCGCGATCGAAGAAGCTTGATTTCAACAACCTCTCAAAATCAAAGATTCATGTCAAGTCCCGGAGCTACATCGAGCCTCCCTAAAGGAGAGGAAGACAGAGATTCAATCGAAGCAAGTTCGTTAAGAATAAGTTAAAAATTTCCTTCAGAGTTGGTGAATATGCCGAACTCTCTGTCCCTCACATCCCCTTCTATGAAAATTCCTCCAAAAATCAACGAGGAGACCGTCCGGAGGGGAGACCCCGATTTCAGCGGAACGCAAAGGGCGACGGCCTGACCAGCCTCGATGTTCGCAGGTTCACGCGTTCTGCCGTTCCATGGACCCTACGCCTCGAAACGATAGAATCGCTCACGTACTAGTTTGACTCTCGGATTTTCATGAGAAAATGACAGGCGGTATTCCGGAACAGCCTTGGGCGGCAAGATCCTAAATCCGGCTCTGACTACACCGTGTAGGTTGTGATGTCGATGTCAAGAGCCGAGCCACGCTGAGATTTACCAGGTGTGTGAAGATGAAATGGGACACAATTTTGCAACGATTTGAGAGAACTTTAGATGGGATTTCCATGCAATCTTGAGGATCGCATCGAAATCGTCGCTGTTTTAACTCGACAGCTCGTAGTAGAGACTCGATAATCGGAGTAAAGAAAAACTCTGCACCGTGGTGACTCCAGATTCTGACGAGATGTTTTCTATATCTTGTCAAAGTCTCCGTTGGCTCGAGGAAATCTGCGCAGCTGGAAAACTCGCACTTGTTAGCCTGACAAAGACAAGGTGTTCAAAGCCGGAATATTCAGGACGGTCGTTTGAAAGACTCTCCGACAGAACGAGGCAGTTTCGTCGCCCTCGAAAAACTGGGCTCGATGCGGGTCCCTAACTCCCTACCAGGCACTGGCTGTTCTGTCGAAGCTTCGTTCTAGAAATTCGTCGACAAGACAAAGCCATTGACGTTCATGAGTGCGTCATCCGCTTTATGCACTAGGAAATATTTCTCCAGAACCGCAGGTCGCCAGCTATGTCGCCAGAAGACCTCGAGCGCGTCGGTGACCTCCTCATCACTGGATCTGTTGAGAGATTTAGTAGCTTCGTTGTCGAAGACGACTGCCGCGAGACCCTTGGACAGAGTGCGAACAGTGCAGTTCGATCTGAGTGAAGAATTCTCAAAGACCGGAGAGCTGGTGGCCGTCCTGCCTTGCAGACCGTCGCTTGGCTTTTTGGGAAACCTCAGAAAACTCTAAGCTCAGAAATCAATACCGGTCGAGCTTCCAGCTGTCAAAGTTAATCTTGGCAACGTTGTAGCACAGGTGCTAAGAGTGGTTGCTCGAGAGTGCGTGTCGAGCGAGTGAGCGAACGAGCTTCGCCGCTTGAGTGTTTCAAATGCAAGGTGGTCACATATTTTTCCAGCTCGGTTTTCTTCTCGTCGTCAGAATCGGCTCAACGAGTGCGGTTGACAGACGCCAACGGATCTCAGCTTTTCTCAGCTCGCACTCGAAATTCCAGACGTTATTGATATCAATGCACCAGCCAGCCACACTCATCGGGAGTGGTATGTAGTCCTCTCTAATCGTCCAGAGTGGAAGAAGGACTACTCTGGATCGGTTTTCTACGCATCACGTTTTCCTTCAATGACGTTCATCATTCATCGACACCACAACCACTCTTCGTCTTGAGGATGCTCAAGATAAACCTTTGCGATTGAAGAGACAAACCTCCAGCTTAAGCCAATCCTTTGATACCTGCCTTGGATTCCGTGCCGTGACATGACACAGGAGGGAACTTTTTATCGCGGGTTTCAATATCGCCCGCCTCTTCTGAGGCAATCTGTCGAGGATCGGAGTGCTTCGATCCTTAGTGGAAACCGGATCGTCTCCCAGGTGGACTGGGATCGAGTCGGTCGGAGCTGACGCATGATTCACGAATGTGTTGTCACCTGTAGAGACGTGACTCGCTGCTTGAAAGAGTTGGGTTCGATATCCGCACGATTCCCAGACCTTCCAGGACACTATACGGGCTTGCTGTTACCAAAAGATTCACCGTATTTCGTGTCGGGGGTGTCCCGATAGAAAAACGCCGGTCACAGTTTTTGGAAGAGTGGACAACGTTGAACCCACTCTCGACTGACGCCTAATCGTGTCAGTCGATGCACACCTTGGACGCGCTCTTGCACGTCACACGTGATGCATCCCCGGCAGCAGTCGAGATTCGAACCGCCGCCATCGAGTTTTTGGTTACGGGATATGTACTGACAATCGGTCGTTTTTGATCAGTTTTTCGGACGCACGGGTTGAATCAACTCCAACCAACGGTGCCTAGGTGAGGGGAAGGTCCTTGCCGACACAACCCGACACCAGAGGGAACAATCCGAAATAGTCACCTGTGCTCCTCGACCCCAAATCTCAGCCCCACCGAAACACGGTTACAGTCCCATGCCAAGGGGACCGGCGTTTGAATCGATCGAAAATGAAAGGCGGCCCTGAAATTTTCCCAGCGTTCGTTCACGGGTTGAAACGCAACAAACCTTAGAAGTGGTCACAATCAGCAACCATTTCTTGTCGGGTTGTCCAGTGTGGCAAACGTCGAGCACCGCCAGTTGTCGAAGAACGAGAGGGGCCTGGGAGAGTCTGCACAGGGCTCACGGAAAGTTCCGCAACCTGTCTACGTCGAGTAACTCTAGTACATACACTTGTATGAACGACGTCGACGACATCGATAACCTGCGCTTTCGAACGCTGAGCAAACACAGTTCATGAGAAGCACTTATTAGTCGTAGTGCTTATAGGCTGGCTGACTGAGTGAGTGTGATTAGCGATTCGCCACCGAACGGAGGCCCAGAGCGACGACGATTCCAGTCGAAGAGGGACTCTTCACCAAAGTCGTCGTTTCATTGAAAGTCGTCGCATATTTCGGCCCGACTGTGTTGCTCGCGGACAAGCAAGTTGGATGCGGCGATCAATCTGACGGAATCTTATCCGGCGAGGAGTAGTGCACTCCTTGGCTTATCTTCCAAGCAAACACGACTTCAGATCACCTGAGCACTCGAGCCCGTCCCTGCTATCGCAGACGTCTCAAGGAGCTCGCTTTCTCTGTGCTTTTCTCTCTGTCTAGCCCATTTCCTCACGGTTCAGTCGTCGTCGTCGTCATCATCATACGCGGCGTTGTCGATGACGTCGCGTCGTCGACAAACGGAACCTATTATGCGGATATCGGAGGTGCAAAGTCTTGTGCTCTCCCTGTCGCGGTGTTTTTAGCTCCTCAGTGAACGCAACGGTACTCGACGGATGCCGCCCTTTGTCGCCACGCAGTACTCTGTTTGAAGAAAACACGGCGTCGATGGCGGCGAAAGCTACTGACTCATGGAGAGATAACCGCGAGCACGACCGTACGTACTGGACGGCAGAAGTGGTCTTCTGCCTTCTTCTCTCTCTCTTCCTCTCGCTCACTTTCTCGTTGTTTCGATCGTTCGTTTGGAAGGTAAAGATACGGGAAGCAGGAGCGAGAGCATGCTCACTTTGTTTTTAGCTCGTGCTGCTCTTTGTTCTCGGCTCCTTGCTGTTGCTGTCGCTTCTCAAGAGCAAGCACACCAAGTTCATCCATTTCATCGGATCGTCAGACGCAGCTCTCAATGAATGAGAGCAAACTTTTTCTTCGGTTCATATTGGGTGCTGGCTTGCTGTCTGCCCGACTGCCTGGCGGAATCGGAAAGACGAGGCCCAAGTCCATCTTTCTTCTGCAACAGAAGCTCGTCGGATTGAACAGGGTGCTCCTGCCGCCGCCGCCGTGCCAACTACAACAATAGAGCTGAGAAACACCTGATCTCGTTTTTGACAAGGCAACCGATTGACGAACGTAAAATACGCGCGGCCAGCTAATAGAAATCCAGGGGATGGTGCAGCGGCCTCCAGAGTCCAGTCCGTAGTTCCGATCTTCACAGTGGTCGTATTGAAGAACCATTTGGGATGATGATCTGTCCTCATGAGACTCTCGGGAATCCAACGGGCGACGGTTTTGATAAGTTTCATGGGTTGACATATCCTGAAGCATTTCGTAAGTTATACTCAACACAGTTACTGAATCTCTGGGTCTTTCAATTGCACATTCATACGTGATTCCCGCCGCACCTTTTCGGGAAACCGCGGGTTCTCGACGCCGCCGGCACCGCGACCGCTGGCGTCGACTGCCGTTTCTCAAGTATGTTTTTTCTGCTCATTATCCAATGCTCTTTTTTTGTGTCTATTCGTCTTCTTATTGTTGTTGTGGTTCGATGTTCGATGCTCTCGATTCTGTCTGGGTGCATCTGTCATTGAACACGTCCAAGCGAGGCTTACTACGTCCATGAATGTGTCCGTGGCGCCCCAGTCTGCACGTCAGACAGAGCATTTCTTGAGTAGTAGGTGTTAACCACCATTGAACAACAGATGCACATACTCAGAAAGAGGGCTCGACATGTGGTAAACCCACGGCTAATATTGTCTACATACAAAGCATGCGGCTGACGTGGTCCATTTTTTTCCGTCTTCTTTTCTAATCACGCCGAAGAGGAAATTAATCTGTCACAAAACCTCCACCCTGCTCTGTTCTTTCTGATTCACAGCTTTCGCATTCGTTCGCAAGTTCGCGATACGAAAGACAGACTTCTTGTTATAAAACGCTTGCCGCAAAGTGACAAACACCCATTCCGTGGACTTCCTCCGATGCCACGATCGCTTGAGTTCGCCCTGCCTCCCACCTGAAATTGGAAAAAATTGGAAAACGTCTGGAACTGGCAAACGGAGAACGGAGATAAAACGGGGAAGTTGCTCGTTAGTGGTTGCTCGCTCTGAGCCCAAAGTGCAACCGCGCACGTGCGAGGCAAAGTCGCGTCCTTCAAGTCCGAGAAAGTGTTCTCGGTCGTCATCGCCATCATGTGGGACTACGGGTCGCACCTGCTTCGAAAAATTCTCTCAGTGAGACCTGTCGGTCGTGGGTGTATCTTGACCGCAGTGACTGAGCTTGCTCGAGCGAGGATGTGTGCAGGCAGCCGGAGCCCGCCGGATTCCATGTACTCGACGGAGTCCGGCGCCAGAGAGCAAACAGTTTCTGTCTGGTATGCGAAACAGTAATTTGAAAGCAGCTACGAGAACCCGAGATGACGGACTTAGCGAACGAACGCCTTCGGAATCACACGCAGCAGTCAACAGTGAAATCAGCGAAATCCGAGATCCACCTGTGGCACCCGTACGGGCAAGTCCCAGCCGAGAGAAACATCCGCCCGATTGATAAAGCCCATTCCACGGCGCGACATCAAGGGAAGCGATCGGAACCCGAAGGCTGAATGAAAACGCCATGATCAACTTCGTAACCCATGATAACTAGTCAAATGGTGAGGCATTCCAGTCTTTCCAGCGAGAATCTCAATCATCATGCACTCGGAAAGTGGGGGTGGTATGTAGTGATTCTCCGCCTGGTAGTATCGGAAAAGTCGCCAAGGTTCCGAAGGACGTTCTGGACCGTCAGAGGGGTCGTTCGGGTCGAGGCACGGGGTTCCGGCCTCTATGCCTCCACTGGAGAAAAACTTGGAGGAAACAAAAGAGGCAGCACCGGTTACGAGGCGGTCAGGGTGAAGAAGGAAGGAGAAGAAGAAAAACTTGAAAGAGGGGGCGTTTGTCGTCGTCGTTGTCGCAGCAGAGAGCAGCAGCCGCACCGCTGGCTTAAGCTGCCGAGGATGCTCGGTGTCGTTGACGCCGCGCCGCCGCCGCCGCAAGAGGAAGGCACCTGTGGTCCGTCTCTCCGTCGATCCATCCATCCAGCTCACCGGTCCATTGGCCAGCCAGCCAGCCAGTCAGCCGACTCGCAGCGGCCATCGATCGAGATTCATCTCCTCTTTGTCGCCGCTTATAGACCTGGCGCCAGTGTGCAAACAGCGATCGTCTGGATTCCTTCTACGCCACTTCTCACTACGGCCATTGAAGACACCTGCAATACCATCGCGCCCGCACCTCCACCTCCGCCATAACAGAAAAGCACCAAAAGAGACCGCAGAACTCGCTGACGATGAGTCTGATCACACTCGATGGGCGATAATTCCTGAAATTAGTTTCACACCCGATCCCGGCCTCAATTTGGCTGATTCGTTTCGCAAGATCATGAAACTTGATATTTTCCCCGTTGCGTACGACTGCTCGCATGAAACCGCTCGAAGAACCCCAATATCTGCGAAAAGAACTCTTTGATATGTGACTTGGAGCCGCAAATGTGTGGAAATATTCTTGTTCCGCGGAAAAGAAAAACGCGGTAGAAGAGGGGGACCTTTCGGGGTCCTGCGCCAATTAGCCGAAGCTGCCTTACTGCACAGTGACGCAGTCGAAATAAGGAGAACGCGAACTCCTGAATCTTCAGTTCAACAAGTGCACATTGGGGCTCACATTTCATATTCGGCATGCCATAATCGTGAGCGCCGGTTTGAGCATTCAAGTTTTGGTAAATTGCCTCGAGTAACGCTAGAACATCTCCCTCCCATTTTTCAACAAGTGATCTCTGCCGTTTCCATTTTTTCACCAGTTGCGGCATAGCTATACGATATCTACATCGTAACTGGGAGCTGTCCCATAAGTGGTGCTAATCCTCGACATTCCTCCCAAACGATGGATTTGGAATATCTGAGAGCTTTGCCCCTGACGTGGCGGCCGTGAAACTCACCTGAACCGACAGGTTCTTGCATGTTTCCGAGGCTCTGCTTCTTCGACTTCATGACTGTGCAAATGTACTGGAAATTTCACCTGACGGCTATATTCTAGAAGATGATCGGGAAACCGACCAGGACGACCCTCGTTCGCGATCGTTTTCATTTTTGTCAGACTCTGTGAGAGATCCCATCCTCGCTAGCAAATGGAATCGAGAGGGAATGTGAACTCTAACTCAGTTCTCGAAGCTAGGAACATCTCAGAATGGTTCGCGGCATTTCGCAGCCAACACAGTAAAGTAAAATGTGATCTGCGGGAACATCACGGGCACTAGCCAATGGCAACGAAGATGAGTGGCAATATTGACATCCTTGACTCATCCTATACTAACATATACGAAGGCAGACCATGGCAACAAACTCAACGTCTTTGAGACTCGTAACAATTGAGTCATGTCGAGCCGATCCGTCAGGGCTTGGGCTTACTCGAAAATTAAGAATCAAATATTGTGATCTGTGGGTTCAGAAAGTGTAAAACTCTGGTAAGTCGGCATAAACTTGACGCGATTCGGAGAATAATAAACAATGAGACCCCGTTTCTTGCACCTCAATCTAGTCGGGTCCGGGGAACACGACGCTGAGGAATTCCTCTCACTCAGAATAGAGCGAATTCTAAGGTGTACACCTGATCAAAACTCCAAGCGACCGACCGACCGGCTGAGATCGTTGGCGCCAGTTTGCAAACACAGTCACGCCTAAAAAGTCGCGCATCATCTCAGCATGTGGAGCAGAGAGTCGAGCATGCCCCATAAGAAACTCGAGAGGGTTGAACGGCAGGTCCGGAACTTCGAAATGAACGGGTAACCGGATCGAACGGAAACGCCTACGATCATCCCGACACACACACACACACACACAGACACAGAGCCGACCCTGCAATTTATTTTTTCCGGCAGCCGGGCTATCTTCAAAGGTTCGCTCTTCGGCGATGAGCGTCTTTGGATTCCGTTTGTTCGCTCTTCATTCAGCTTTCATCGCGGCTGGCGGACACAATCGACGAATTCTTTCTACTCCGAAGAAGATCATGGGCTCATCCGAGTTATGGCCTGTTTCAAATTCAGTTTCATTCCCATAAACTTCTCTCTCACATCTACGTGTCTATCTATACGAGTGGAGGACCAAGGGCGACATCTGAACGACGCTCGGCGGGATCGCGGTTTCATCATTGAAGGCATTTGTCGCGCCGCGTCGGAATTCTTAAGACGTCCTCTGAAGTCGTAGCGGCACGTCATCCTGATGAAGACGTACCTCGCCCATCGGCGAGCACTACAGGAAACTATCCGCGATAATCCCTGAAGTCCTCCTCGAAGATGCAGACTGTTGATGGATCGAGATTTCCCGAGGAGGGGTCAAAACATTTCGGAGGCAGTGTTGGAAAATTGAAGTTTCCGTTGACTTTCCGTCCATATTATCGTTGGTGAAGCTTGTGTCGCTCATGACGCTACGCGAAAGCGATCTGACGTTCGAAAATGAAGCTAACGGAATTCAGAAAAACTCTGGCTCAGACGATTCCTGTTGGGACAAATCGAATACTTCGGGGCTTCTCAATGAGATTCGCACCTTCGGGGGTTCTCGCCCTAGGAGGGCTTTGTGAAGTCCAGACACCTCGGCGCCAGAGTCCACCTGCAACGCGACTCCCACACACGGCCGCACTCACAGACTCACATGAGGAGCACGCACACTCACATGCGCGAATTCTGCTTGCAGCCGACATGAGACACACAAAGCAGAGGATCGTTCGAAGTTCCGAAGAACATCACAGGTTGACTTACTGGCTCGCTGGCCAGGTCTCTTTTGTGACGTAGGGTTCGCATATAATTGTTGCCATTGTTGAGTCCGACAACGAGAATCCGCTTGTCTGCGTTATGCAGGTCGGAGACCGAATCTCAGAAGGCTCACCGAGCGATTATCCAAACCACAACCCGGAATCCGATTCGTGGGGGTGGTTGAGTATGAAGATACATATTCTCGGAGTTTCCGCGGCGATCCACGGAAGTTTCGGGGACGAAAAATCCGTTCGACTCCTCAAGAATCAGATCCGAAAGTGAGCCTGTGCCGACGGAGCGGCAGAAATAATAATTGAAGGCGATGGTGTCATTCCTGCCTTGTTTGGGTCTCTTTCTGGTACGGTTCGTCGCCACCACCACCGGACGTCCTCCGAATCACCTGCTTTTCGGCCTACCCGGATCAAGCAGTCGGAGTGGCGCGGCCAGTTTCCGCGCACGTGCTGGATCTGGAGTAGCCACAAAGAAAGACAGACGTACCTACCTACCCAAGAAACACAGACACAAGACCGCTGTCGAGAGACGCCTCCAACACCGGATGTCTTCTGGGCCAGGGCTCGCGGAACTGCTGCGGAAAGCACTGAAGCAGTACTCGAGCCGGATACAGCGACGGACCGCTACAGCACTGGAGTACAATCCAACACTCACCAAGACTCAATTTGCATATGTACTACGAGTCTCCAACGAGTTGCTACACACTTGAGCAAATTAAGCTTCGCTAAGAGCTTTCAACCGGTATCCGAGTCAAGCAGCTGTCTTTCCGGCAGAAGTTTCCCATGCTCCTGGAGTCATTTTGAAATCTAGAGATGAGTCTGACAATCGCTCTCATTTTGAAATTTTCTCGCGTTTATCGAGCCGGAAAGAACACCTCCAGCGAGATTTCCCGAGAACGAACGCCTTTGGATTGCGCCGCGGCGCTGTATAGTCGCTCCGACGCAAGTGTTTCGGAATCGGAACCACTCGGAATCAGACTAGGGGAGCTGCAATGCATTGTTTCCACCTTCTCTATCAGGAAAATCCTGCGGAAAGAATCGTTGGTCGTCAGTTCGAAAGGATACGCATCGTTTTCTCACATTTTTGAAAGTATGCAGCCTCATGGTAAGTACGATTCCACGGTATCAGGGAGCTGACTTTCAAAACGATCCTTAGTGACAGTCTTATTTCTGAGCTTAGCTTGGTGCGGGCTTATGTTTCACAGGTGCGATTTTTGCCGATTTGAGATTTTACTGCCGCACAAATGGCCCGTTGCGAATCATCTTCACTTTGAGTAAGCGCGACAACAGCCCTTCATCGTCAGCCAACTCGTTTCTATTGTGGACGTGAGAAGTCTTGAATGAACGGAGTGATGTATGTACAGGAGTTCAGACTTCGTGGCAAAAAACATGCAAATGTGTACATCACGTAGAATGTCTTCAAGGATGGGAACTGAAAAAAATCCGAGAATCAGCATTAAAAGATGGAGAATGCGCTTTTTCGATCAGAATTTCAACACAATAAGATATTGAGCCAGAAAAGCAGATTCCCGTGCAGAGTTTTCGTGCATGCCTAGCCGTTTCAAACCACGTTCCATGACTGCGTCCGTTCCTCCACCTTTGGAGCTCCGTCCAGATAACTTCTGGTGTTCTTCTTCGACCAGAATCCCCGAGTTTTTGAGCAATAATATTCAGCTAGATCGGACAACTGATTGATTGGAACGAAACAACATGAAACTGGAATTGCTGTCACTAGCGTGCCAGGTTTTCCGGAGATGGAAATCACTCCAAACGTGCGACTCACCCTCGATCATATCGACTCTTCTACGTATTTGGTACGATCGCGTGGATCGTTGCGTGTTTGTAGGGGACCTAGACGCCTTTCTAACTATCCCACTTCCTCTCTGTTTGTCGGGAATGGCCAAATGGTAACGATGACCTCTGCTCTTGATTTACGATGGTTGGCATTTCCCTACCAGCCCGCCAGAGCCCCGAAGGCGATGCCGTCTACGGCAGAAATCTTGACAGAAGCCTCGTTTGATGTCTTCTGGCTTCTGAATGTTATGTTGTTTTCTCCTCACTCGCAACTTTATCCGTCTCCGGATTGTTTCGATGCTCCACCGCTCGGTCGATTAAACTTGCGGCGACTCGCGACGACGTTCTGTCGCGCCGAACGCCCGACAACTAAGATGCCGGCGACAGGTGAAGAAAAAGAATTTTCACCTGGCGCGAGAGCCACTTCGAGGTGAACGTCAACTGATTGCGGCCTTAAATCTGGATTTGGCTCATTCACTATCGAACGACCATGCCGTCGAGCTGGCCGCGACTCACATTCAACGTCGGATCTAGAGTATTCCCCCAACGGAATTCCTCTGTCCGAAAACCGGGAATTTCTCCGCTAAGAAAAAGGAACCCGCTCCGGGAAGAGGAAGGATTCCGGAAGAGGAAAGATCTCAGAAAATATTCAAGGGTCGAATATTGAAGTCAATAACCAGGGCTGCGACTCGGTGTTAGGTGAGAGACTTGCGCTGAATCTTCAGCTTGTGATATTTTTTCAACTAGACCAAGAATGATGCTCAGGCGAAAGGCAAGACCTGGTAGTGCCGGTCCATACATATGTTCAACAGTAACGAGGTGTCGCCGCTTTGCTGCTGGGGACTCCCTCGATCTCATCAGTGTCCAGATTTATCGTTTCTATTAACACCAAAGCGAGATGCTCGCTTGGTGGTTTCGTGGAGGTTTCGGTTTTTCATAGGCTGCCACATGTCGTGCGCACTACATCGCGGGCGTGTGTCCAACGAGCCGGCGAACGGATGAGCTTCTTTCATTGCTTTTTGGATGAAGAAAAATTTCTCTCATGAAAAGAAATCTGCTGCTCTCTGCAGCCAATTCTCTCCTGTGCTCCAACAAAGCCAATCACCCACGATTCGCGCGACTGCGATGTCCGCAAATGGCCATATTTTGGAATCTGAGATGCCTAATTGTTAGGGTTCGGAGGTATGATAGGAATCGGAGGCGAGTGAAAGTGAGAATTCTTCGTCCCTCTTCGTCTTCACAGAAAATCGAGAGTTCGTCAAATCGTTTTGTAGGCTTCCTGACGGGATGACAGATTTGCATAAGATAAGCCTCACCACTGCACCCCATCACAACCGGAAGCCGAACATGCTTTCGAATGATTCTCGTCTGAGCGAGTTCTAAACGATTTTCGTTTTCGGAGAGAATTCTCGGTGGATTTTGCTGAAGTTTGTAGCTGAAAATTGCACACCAATACTGACTCCGAGACTGGTGTAGCCTCAGATGTAGCTCCTTCAGCGACGTCATCGGGAAATCGTTCCTCAAGCAAGAACCCGGGACCGAGCCTCATTTGATTATCTCTGGACTCCGCGCAGGGTATTCCAGGGTATATGATAGTTAAGGGTTGGGAAACCAGACAGGTTTTCTATTGTTCAATGTGAAAGTAGAACCTGCATGGAGAAGATGTCTGGATCCTCCTTTATCCCTGGAAACATTGTTTGGCTTTGGAGGAACTTTCCAAACTTGCGACGTAGAGCGATTCTCTATCCGCCACCGACATTGAGGGTGATACTCTCTATGGAACCCCTCGACCCCGGGGCTCTACTACCTAATTGCAGGGACTCGCATGAAGTATGGCTTCTGGGGCTCCTGTGAGCCCCTCGCGAGATTCCGTGAGGACAGAAACCGACCCGTGTACTCTCGTCGGAAAGGTTCTCCCCGAAGCGCCTTACTTCAAATTTGTCAAGTCTTAAAATTTTGGCGATAAACTGTACGATTTGATTCCGGCCGTTACGAACAAGCGACTCCTCAATATCGGCTCGTGCCGCTGGTCGCCTGAATCAGCGAATCCGTTCCTTGACGATCATCAGACTCCGTTGTATGACTTCGAGGACTTTCCATATTCCTAATGGAATATACGACACCATACATATGTTCAGGTTGGCCGTTTGAAGATCTGATCGTCGCTGCTTCTGCCGGTGCAGAAGTCAGCCAGGCTTGGCAAAGTGCGAAGTTCGGCTTGTGTCGTTGGACCTGCTGGCTTGTAGAACTGGCTAACGTATCGTTGTCACCAGCGAGACGCACGCGCCACAAGCAGCTGCAGACGGTTCACCTGCCGGAGCTGAAACACCTTGCGTATACCGACGAACAGACCAGGGGCTTCTGGTTGTTTTCCCTCCTTCATGTCTCCGTCGACGACTGTAAGCTAGAATTGCTCATCCAGCTCGGAGCCCGTCTGTTTGCCCGCCAGTCCATCCAACAGCCAGGCCGATTTTACGTCGATCCGACTGTAGGTGCGTCAGCATCTGATGCCCTAGCGCGCACCGACTCGCCCGCCTGCCCGCCCGCTCGTTCGCTTGCTCTCAAGTAGCAGCTGGATTGGAGCCACACCGTCACGCGATTCAATTAACGAGCCGTCATCATTGTGGAGATTGTCATCAATGAGGGCGAACCATGCATTCAGAGCGGGCCTCCGCCGATCTTCGAGGAGTTATTTGAAGGGAGACGCCTTACGTATTCCAGTCCGTACCACAATGTCCCTGTGGAACGCACGAGATCTCCTTTCCCGAACGACTCCTCGGAGAAGTAAAATCTCAACTTGAGACCCACCTCGGAACCCCGAAGACCTTGGACGGCACTCGAGCAGTTCGCCGGCCGCTGAAAGTCATCGCCGAAGCGTAGAATGTCATCGGACGCACTGTGTGACGGACAGCAGCGACGATTGAGCATTGATGGGATCTTTTAGACTGTGAGCTGGGTGCAGGTTCACCGGCCGTCGACGACAAGGGGGAAATAAGCCTTCGCTGACATCTGCTACACTGAAGCCATGCTAACGGTCTGCACGAAAACCTGCTGAGCCCACGATGGGGGTTCATTGGATGTCGTTATTCGTCCGCTGCCTTCAATGACTTCAATCGTGTCCGAACAGGTTGCAGACGTCTTGTGCTGTTTATCTCGGAGTCTTCCTTCCTCCGAGACACGCGGCAAGTGTTGCTCGTGCCGAAGTCACGGAATAGCATGACGGAAGCAGAAGGCTGCAGATCCTAACAGTTCAGCAACGACATTAGACGGCTTCGACTCACTTGGTCGCGATGGCACACGCCACGTCAATGTCTAGCCTACGGCACCAGAAGCGTTTTGTGGGAAAAGTCCTCATGGAGCCCAAAAGTTTATCCCGCGGACTCTCAGGTCTTAGGTGCTCAAGGTGCCGGGTTTCATGCTTTTGGAAGTCTATCGACTGAAGTGGAGAATTCCCGAAGATTCGACTAAAACCATGTTTCGGAAGCCTTGAGTGAAAAATAAATAACGCTCATGACTATTCGCAATCGGAGTCGAGGGTCATTTTCAGCTTGTGATCTCAAATCTCAAAATGCTACGAAATTGGCTCGTGAATTCGGAAATATGAACAACTTTCGCACTTCTGTGGACACTTCGGGAGGTGAAACGGGGCGAAAATCAACTCGATAGGTTAGGGGAAAAAAAAAAAAAAAAAAAAAAAAAAAAAAAGAAAATATTTTTTTTTTTTTGTTTTTTTTTTTTTTTTTTTTTTTTTTTTTTTTTTTTTTTTTTTTTTTTTTTTTTTTTTTTTTTTTTTTTTTTTTTTTTTTTTTTTTTTTTTTTTTTTTTTTTTTTTTTTTTTTTTTTTTTTTTTTTTTTTTTTTTTTTTTTTTTTTTTTTTTTTTTTTTTTTTTTATATTTTTTTTTAAAAAAAAAATTTTTTTAATAAAAAAAAAAAAAAAAAAAAAAAAAAAAAAAAAAATATTTTAAAAAATTTTTTTTTTTTTTTTTTTTTTTAAACACCCCCTTTTTTTTTTTTTTTTTTTTTTTTTTTTTTTTTTTTTTTTTTTTTTTTTCGCTGTACCCCTGTGTTATCAGTGCTCTTGATGTGGTCATCGAAGACTGATCATCGTTACAAAAACAGATGTGATAATGGCAGATGCGACGCTATAACTAGGAAGAAAGAGTCTCAGTCTGTTCCCTGGCTACAGCCTCTCAGCAAGGAACCAAACTGAACGAACCGGAGATGATTGAATCGTACTAACCAACGAGCATGAAAGCGAACATTCGCACGAAAAAACTATAGAATCTATGAGAGCGCGGGTGAGTGAGGTGCGGTGACGGGGAAGACAAGAGCAATCGATGTACGAACGGCTCGGGATGAGCTTTGATGGCATCATAATCGGAGCACACTGTGAATGAATAAATCCTTCCCACGGCCGACTCCTAGAGAGACACCGTAGGTATCCGATCGGACATCCTTTTCTTCGATTGAGATTTCTTAGGAAGCGAGCTACTTACCGCGAGTCCTACCGATCGACAGACGAACTGACGGACTTAGCTGGTTCTCTTGGTGTTTTTTTTTTCTGTTCACATTCTGCTCGCTTTGACAAGCGCAACATATGGCCTACGGAAGCGGAAACCACAGAGAGGATGGGATGAGCTAGCATGTTAGATAGTCGACCACCGAACCATCTATCGACGGAGGCAGTCACCGCTGGGCCCGTAACAGGATCCAAGCGAGTGGAAACATCGGCGAAGCAGGTGGAACATCAGATCGGAGAAGCTGTTTCTGGAACTACGGTCTGGTTTAGCGCTCATATCCGCGTCCCGGCCTCGGATGATGAGTTCATGTTTTTCAAGCGGAAGAAACCCAAACTTTCTTCGACGACAGGATCGCCAACGATCTGAGTTTTGTCAATTTTTTTTGCGAAAAACTCGCAAACATCGATTTGTAATCCTGGTCTTCCCTCCAACTGCGTGACCTCACGGCGACGCTTCAAACGCCTCGGAGACGGCTTTAATTCGATCGAAGATGAAGCGTGAAAGGCGTTGCTCGGGTCTAGAACCGGGTTCGCTTAGGAAAGTCGAAGTAGTTGAGAGCCCGTGTGATTGGTTTTCTTTGGCGCTCTCTCTTTGAAATCGATCGTCGCCACCAATATAATCGACACAGTGCACCTCCTTCTGAGAAGTTGACTCCATTGGTTGTCTTTGTTGTTGTTGTTGCCCATGCTGTAGATGGTGTAGACGACGACGACGACGTCGCCGTCATCATCATCATAAGTTGCTTTCGCCAGTGGACGGCGACGTCGACGAGGACGACGAGGAGGATCCGTTTCGGTTCGTGCACGTCGTATTGAGGACCCGAGCTTCCCCGAACGCCGGGAGCTTTCTTTCTTTTTTTTTGACGTCAAGAGATTTGTCTGAACCTGTTCGCCCCTTAGACGCAAATTAGCTACCGATGGTCCAAAAGCCGCTCCGATCACTTCTGTGCTCGAAACGGACTGCCCGCTTGTCCGCCTGCCCGACGGACCGAGCGACTACCTGTTTGGCAGCGCGACTGCCTACCAGGATGTTCAATGGCACCGCGTCACCTGTTTGATTGGAGGTTGCGTTGACATCTACTCAAGTCAGACTTGGTTACAACAACCACGGATTTTGGCTTCATATCGACTGCTCGCCTACTGTCTTCTCGAGTTAATTGTATTTGTTGAGCAACTCGACGATTTCTCGCCTGTTATTACGGTCGGCCGCCTGTTGACCACAGGCTGAAATCAACTCCGGCCGAAAAGCTCATGTTCTGATTGTCAGATGTCCCACCATCCTCTCGGCAACAATCATCATATACATGATTCTGTTGCGAAGGAGCCTGTGCTCTCTGTTTTCCTTTCCCACTTTGAAGTGATCTTGTGATTCCTGCTATTTGGATAGTTTCCTGGATAAAAACTAGGAGATATATAATTTCGGGCGTACTCCTATTGTTGTTCTCGCCGTTTCACTCATTCTTCCCACTGGTGTTCTTGTTTTTTTTTCTTCTTCTTTATTGCCTTTCATGCTGTTGAGGTAAAGTTCATACATAGCAGTCGATGAGTTCGATGGTGCGCGCTTGAATGACTCGACATGGGCATTCAATTCTCAGATCCGAACGCATGATTATGCGTGCACTACGTTTGGACTCGTCAAACTGTACGGTTTCACGTCTCCGAGCGAACGAGCGAACGGGCGGACAGATGCATGGACGATCGGACAGACGAACAGGTCGAGAAACAAACTGAACGCTCATTGCGTGGGATGTTGTAGTCCGTTGAGGGAAAACGCATACACAGGTGTCGCTGAATTCGGCAACGTATTTTTAAATCCGTTTAGGAAGTTGCTGCTCCGTTGAAGGCGGTGTAACGGGACGGAGAATATTGGTCGCTTCACTCCCGCCGAGTGAGTCGAATCCACCGTTGTCCACCGAATGTCGTACAGGTGCTCATGACTTTCCCTGAGCTCAACCTGCGAAATCCCCAGAGCACCGTCATCCCCGGCGAAATTGATTCCCTGCCGTTTTCGTTGACGGAATCGGCCGTCCTTAGCCGTAAACATCGGGCCCAGAGAGAATGGAAACGGAAAGTTTTTCCTTTTCATTGATTTTCCAACTTCACTCCGTCGATCAGCCTGGACGGCTCTGCTCCATGGGCATCCGGGTCGTCTTTATCCCGACTGCGCATCAGTTTTGATCGGTTCTCGTAAGGAAGGATCCCTTGTTTCAAGATTTGTTCAAGTTCAAGCATCCCTAATGGCATGCTCGGCGTTGGGCCGCTTGACCGCTAACCATTCTTAACCACAGTGTGAATGCCTGTTCGTAATATGTTCTACGTAGGGGTCAGAGCAGGTCCTGGATCTTCGATGACCCGAACGGTTTTCTCGGAATCCACGCTCACAGATTGAGCAGAAGATCCTGAAAGAAATCGTGAGCTTCAACCGCAGATGTGGACGCTCCGAATTCAGAGCGATTGCCAAAGGGTAAAGGTCCCCGTGGCCTAAACGAGGCGGTTTTGGGTGGGGATTCCGCGAGAGGCGTTACCTTATATCCAACTGGGTCCTACTCGACGTAACCATTACAGCATCGGAATGTTCAGCAGTTCGTGGCAGTCATTCAAGATGCGATCAAGATTTGTCTCGTCATTCCACGAGACATCGATTCCAATCGATTCATATCATGTTTTGTTCAGAGTATAGGTGATCTTCCCGGGAGATTTAGTTCAGTTTCTTGAGACCTCGGAGCCGATTCTGAAACCAGCGGACTTCCTTTCGCTCCTTGATTCAGTCGGCGAGGAATCGGTGGTCATTCGCACGGATTACCGAGGTACGATCGTAGTGCCCTAGTGCTCGGCTCCACCGAAAGACTTCAATGCCTTCCCATCTGGCCCCTTGAGCATGACTCAATCTACGAAGTTCGCGCACGATTGATCTGCGCGACGGTTATGCAGACCGTCACTCGTGGCGGGGTGTCTTCATGATGGATTTGTTGTGGTCTTGAAATTAGCGGCTCAGGCAGCAAAAACAAAGATTTTCTGTCGACCCTTGAGGAGCTTGTGGTCCGAGCTGCAGTGGGAACAAGGTCGCCGAGAATTCCGCGCCTACATACCGAACACACCTTCACGCATGCCACCCTTTAACCCCCGAAACGTGTGGGAGTCACGCCTCGATTTTGCGGCGAGCATTCCAGCTCGAGCTAACCGCTTTCGACGTAGTGGTTAAACACACGAGCTGAATTAGCTCCGTTCGCTCTAGGTTAGTAAGCACTCTTTCCTCCGAAACACTTTGGCAACTCAGCAACGGCATCTGCAGCCCTACTTAACCTCCGCCACTCCACCTTACTTCTTAGCCGGAAAAAGAACTGCGCATAAATCTTGATATGCCAGAACAATTTGTCGGAGGAATCGGCTTCGCACTCGCAATTCGATAGGGCTAGACTTCCAAGGAGTCAAAGTCGATGTTTTGCGATCGAGCTTAGCTCCACGACGTTGCCATCCTTGAAATCGTCAACGGGGACACCATCCTTTGCACTTCTTTACGCTTCCAACGATTCTGTCTCTTTGCCTCGGGGAGGTCAGAATTTGGAGAACGCTGTTGAAAATTCAGGTAGAAGCGCTCGAATGGGAGACGACGTCAGTGCGAAGGGAATTCCGAGCCCACGAAGTCCGAACCAACTCTCGCTGTCAGCCTGTGGGCCCAGGAATGTTCCTCAACAAGTTGTTTGACCCTTATTGATTCTTCTCTCCGCATCCCTGTCAGCCGGTCCAGCCCCTATACATAGTTTTGGATCTTATCTGAACGGACCAACCTCGCGGATTGTGGATGCCCCACCGCCACGTACGATATGCCGCTCGGCATGCGCTTCATTTAGTGCGCTCAGGTGGTGGGTTTTGTCTTCTATCTGTCATTCGTGAACGCCCCCTCGAAAAACTGAGGAATTCCAATCAAATTCAATTCAGCCTTCGTGTGTCTCCGCCATGTCTGCTGTGACCCCGGGCTTGAAGAGCTCCGAGTTTCTGAGAACTCACTCAAGTGCCCGACTAATCACACTTTTACTCTTGGACTAATTTTGATGAAGAGCCCGAGGTGACTCCTTTGCCCGGCAAACAATTCACACGAGTTTCGAACTATTTCGGACAAACTCGGAATGAAACGCAGTTCGAGAGGTTAACACGATTTGTGAGAGAAAATTTTGAAGAGTTCTTCATCCAGGATATTGTCAACTTTAATTGCGCTCTGAGGCGCTTTACGACCCGAAGGTCAGTGGGCCTCCAGGAGCAAGTGAACCGGACCATCGACCGACATTCACTGTTGTGGATTTGGCTCAAGTCGCGCACTCTGAAAACGTGTTGTCTACCGAAGGCTATGCAGCTCGGCAGAATGGGAAAACGGGATTGGCCCGACCCCGCGACCTAGGCACTCCCTACATGAGCCATACATGTTCGATCCGCCCTCACTTTGTCCGATGAAGAGCAATGCTCAAAGCTTGTACGAAGTGCTCATGTGAACAATCGTCGTGGATACCGCCGCCGCCGCCGTTGGACTCGTCGTCTTGGTTTCATCGTCTTCGTCGTCGTCGTCGTCGATGTCTTCGGGGAGTGGCGTCGATCCAAAACAGTTCAGCACGCGGATGTCTCGGTCACGAAGTCGTGAGGTCACCTGTCGAAGATCAGGGGTTAGAAAGCTGTAGACTTCACTTCGCTCCGTCGGAGGGGGGAGGGGGAGTGCCGGACCCCACGACATGACGTCGGAATGTCCATGCTACAACTTCGGCTTGCCTGCCATTTGTTCGACCGATCCGCGTGCGTGCCTGACTGCCTGCTTGCTCGTCTTCCCAGAAAAGACGTCAATCGAGTGAGGGTGGAATTTGTCCACAAACGCGCAGGGGATGCCATCACTCAAAGCTTGAGTTCAAGTCCATTAAACAGTTGTTCTAAAACTTGGTTTGATGGGACCCTTGGAATCCATGGTCATTAATGTTCACCTTAGAGCGGGTGAAATCCGCTCGATGAGCACTGGCAGTACAAGAGGCTGCCACTAGGAACCGGGTCTCTTGCCTCACTTTGAGAAACCGCTCGCTTTGCTTAAATATCAGCAAAGCGTATTCACGTGTGAGGCTCGATGGGCTGCACGCGGACACCCGCACTTCAATCCACGAGATTGACGTAGTCCTCGTTAGTATAGTGGTAAGTATCCCCGCCTGTCACGCGGGAGACCGGGGTTCGATTCCCCGACGGGGAGTATCTTTTTTCGAACCATGGAATCTAGTCATGAAATCGGAAACGAGTTCCGGTACGGTATCAGATCCAATGCACCGGGACGAGGCTCCCCAGGAAGCCGTATAACCCTAAAAGGCCACGTATAACAAACTTCTTTCTCCGATCATGAGAGGCTTCAAAACTCCGCATGTCAAGCATCCATCTTGCATCACACACCCTGAGTTCCTAAGTCTCCTACGATTGGAAACAGAGTTTAGCTACACGCAGCACTTCAAGGTACTCGCGGTGGGTCGCGAAATACGGTCGAGCGTCATGTAGATAGTTATTCGCGGTACCCGTCGCGATTTTTGGAACTCTCTCCGAGTATTATTCGAAATTTTATACAGACATCTAGCGATGTAGCGAATTTGCGATAGGCGCGACTCGCGGTTTATCCGACGCGAGAGCCGAGTGGTCTAAGCGGTCTGCATGTTACCTGCAGATTTGCATAGCCATGTTGACGCTTCGCGAGCGGCAGGTCGTTGGTTCGAATTTCGTTCCCGGCCGACTCCCTCGGAGATGGTTCCCATGGTTCCCATCTCCTACTTACGGCGAATGCCGGGGGAACAGTCATAGTCGGCCATGGCCGCAATCTTTCCGCAATACCCAGCAGCCCCCAGGCTCGCGGGGCCTCCTCCTCGCAGGAGAGAACATGGAAAAAAAAAGGGAGGTGTCGCGCTCCTTCGTCCTGGGAGCGTGACGCAAGGGACGAGCGGGCTCACGGCCGATCCGTGGACCCCCACGGCCTACCATCTCGAACCAAGCGTGCAAGGCAATAGAAATCTCCAGTGCAATCTTCTTGGGATCGCGTATCACCATAAGTTTTGTCGAGGGTAACACCGAACTAAGAAATCTCGAACGTCTAACAGGGGATCGACGTAAGGCCTCGCGTTCATGTTCCGAGAGCGAGAATCGCGCGTATTTAGAGGCTTGATGATTCTCGCAAAAAAGATTTCAACAATAGATGAGATTAAAGAATACTTCGAAGCTCTCATGTCTCGATATCGTCTCGACGATTTTCAGGAAATCGTTGCCGAAGATCGTAATTTCAGTCTGGCGCGCTAGCTATCGAAATATGTTGAGCAGACGAGTAGCAGACTCTCTGAAGCTCATAACAAACAGAAACGAGAGTGTATGTAAACAAATTCTAGACGGCCACAGAGCGGATTCCGCGGCACATCTCGGAATCACCATCCAACTCGTTCGGTTTCGTGCGTGGTTCCTCACGTGAAGGGGCTTGGATACCCCGACAAACAACGTATTGAAGTGGATTGCCCCGTTTGCGTGAATTTCAGAACGATTATTGACATGGCGGCAGGTGACGTCGAGTGGCGCGGTCCCGGCTCGAAGTTTTTAAAGAACATCCACACGCAGCCCAGAGCATTGAATCCGAGACAGTTGGTTGCTCATTGCAAGAATCTCTTCCTTGCGTGGAGCCAGAGCAGCGGGAGTTTGCATGCCGTAGACGTCAACAACCCCGAGAACCATTGTTATGTGAGTCAAATCCTCAATCATGTTCCTTCAGCCGGTCCTCCTGAGACCAGGAGAGATTTGAATTCGAATGTATCGATTCACGAGGTGGTGTTCCAGGCGAATTCGACTTGATGTCATGTAGAAGAATGTTCAAGTCGAGTGATAGTCATGAGGTGATTTGGGAGATCGCGCAGTTTCTCGTCAACATTAGACTAGGATGAAGCGCTCATGTATTGCTATTTGTCTCATTCCAGGAGTTCGTACCTTCGCACAAGCTTGCATTCAATGTGGAACAGATAGAAAGTGCCCATTCTGGCTCCCTTCTGCTCTGGGGCCAAGGTGGAGCAGCTGTGGTACTCCTTCCAGATGAGGTTGCAATGACGAAAAATGCTTCAATCAAGTGCAAAACCTATCCCATCGGCGAGATCCTACTTATTCAGATAGCCGGCCTGGAGATCCTTTCCGCGAAATGGCTGCCCGATTCAATCAACCAAGTAGTACTCCTGACAAATGATAACTGCCTGCGTCTGTTCGATATCACGTCCAGGGTGACGCACGCTTTGAGCACAGTAAGCCCTGGGAGGAAATTGGAAATAACATTATTGCTGATCAGCGGTGGTGATATTGAACTTCTGAGGTCCGAGACAGTGAGGTTCAAGTCCTCAAATCATTCCAGGTGCATTTGCTGGATAGGCCGTCATCCTTGACAAAGATCAATTTTATGATTTCCGCGGTAACAGGAGGTCAAATAGTGGATTTCGATTTCGGCAGGACTGCCGACGAGATCTTCTGCCTCTCCACAGCGGGCAGCGTCTATCGCATCACAGACTTCACCAAAAAGTGAGCTTCTCATCCCGGTCAGGATCCGAAGGAAAAATCTTCTCGAGACTCAAATATCAAGTCACGACGTTGTCTATGATGACTCGTAACTCAGAGTGGAGACTGATGGAATTTCGTTCCGATTCGCAGTAAACCTTGTGTATCTGAATCGCTGCTGATGCGTCCGAATCTGGACGAGAATTTCGGGTGCGATGGATACTCGATTTTAGCATTCTTACTCGGGCAAGTAGTCATGCTTGTGGTCGCCGGTACAGCGGGAAGCTTACATCACTTCATCGTGCTGTTCAACGAGGACGATGAGGAACAGCCAACTCTTCACGTTGCAGAGAGGGTGAGCCTTGCGTTGAAACACGACTTTTACTGATCGTTCTCACCTTTAGGGCAATTCTGCCAATCCCACCATTGAACTCTAGGACACACTCACCGCTTCCGGTATCTTCTAATGCAACTCCTCCTCTTTCAAAGATCACTCTGAGCTTGACCCTGGAGGACTCGGTCGAGGGATACCGGTGTCCCATGATCCTCGAGAGAGACCAATCGGTTCAACACAGATACTTCTGCATTCACGGATCCGGTGTCCACGTCATTGCTGCACCTCTAACGGAAATGCTTGACGAATACGTCGGAAAAGCAGGTCCGTTCGAATCAATTGTCGAGAACTGAAGGTCACGCAGAATCCAAGTCGGTCATCCCAACTACGGCCTTGCCCCAGGTCATGTTTGTTGCAAGCTCTGATTACGCATCTGTGTTACAGCGGACCTTGACGCGAGTGTCGTGGATCAAGAAAGCTTGAGTCGCTCCATTGCTGAGCAGGTAGTCTGTACCAGAACAACCGAAACTTCGCCGGAAGATCCTCCTCTGGGCGCCTGCGTGATCCCCACCTACCCTGCACCAACTCTCATGGTTTTGACCTCCGATGTCAAATTGGTCGACGTCCCACTGCTGAGATATCGAATCTGTCCTCTGCAACCAGCGAAGAACCTCCTCTGCGAGGAACTTCTCACCGACGGCAAGCGTCCCGAACATGCGGTTTCTGATTTCGAAACAGAGATCAAAGTGATCCTGGGAGGATCCCGGGTACCAGCTCTTTCGCAATCCGACAAGGTTTGTTGTCTTTTGAGCTGTTGTTCCCTCAATTTTTCCCCACGACTTCCCTAGTGTTGCACCAGCTCATCCTCCCTACGATTACGGGTGTCGCACCATGAAACTCTTGATAAATGCTTTCGCTTGTCGATTGATGTCGTTGCCTCATGAAGGAGAATATTTGCAGACAATGAGTCCCAAGGAGCTTCTGGAGCTCTCGCTGAAAACCACGCAGCGGTTCCGGGACCGATACATAGTTCAAATGTCGGCGATCCTAAAACTCCTCGAGGAGAAAAGTCGGATAGTGATCGAGTCGAAGAAGGAGCAGAAGCGAGAGATGGAGACGATTGCGAAGGAGATCGATGCCATGCAGGAACAAATGGACGTTTTGAAAAAGAAGTACAACACCGCGTTGGCGAACTGTAATCGTAACACACTAAGGTGAGCTAAGCGCATCATAGCATAACGAGGGCTTCCATCATGGAATGCATCGATTCTGGTATTGGAGAACCGGAATATTTTCGATGACCTCGGTCTCATTGACGATTCTTCTTCCCAGGCTTCATGAGATCATCCACTGTGTCCAGCGCAAGAACCCGTCAAAAACAGACCCACAGATGATACAGGAAGTGGACACGCTGCAAGCTAGAGCCAAAAGAGTCGAGAGTGTGCTGGAAACGACCAAAGAACGTCTGGAGGAGCTGGGCGATCTCAAAGCGTTCGACAGGCTGTCGATGGAAGACACACCGGAGGCCACCAGCAAGCTCAGCGAGGAACAGCTTGGCATGCTCATGACGAAACTGAGGAACAAGTGAGTAACACATTATCCATCGATTCTCGGCCTAAAACAGCCTTTTGCGGCGGACTTCTTGAGGAACTCCCTTAAAGAGAAGTCGCCCGATATTTCACGGAACCATCTCTCATTTGCTTTCGGCGACGAACAGAGATACTGATCTTCTCTCCTTTTCCTCCCTCTCTTCGTGTCTCGCAGTGGATCGGATATCGAAAAAATGGTGCGCGAAGTGAAGGAACTCTTATCCGGAGTATCGTGAGTTCTGTGAAAAATCGCCCGTTGAATGCGTCAATCTCTCTGACACGTCGCTGACTGAGAGCTGTATAAATAAACCAATACCATGTCAGATTGTTTTAACAAACCGATTCGATGTCTCTTTCGTTCTCGAATTCCAATGCAGACGTAGGCAGACCGTCACAGAATCAGTCTGGCAATCTGAATCTCGACAAACCACGCTCCGGAGAATCTGCGCCATCGACATCCAGAGCTCCATGGAAACCTCGGAGCTCAGAAGATGCACGGATACATCACATTCACTCATTTGCAGTGTACCAGGTCTATTCCTATGAAATTGCACTCATTGTTCGAATGGCGCTGGAGTCGGCGGTGGTTTGAATTTTCGCGCCAAATTTGTGCTGTTGTTTACTTCATGACTGAGGCTTTCCAGCGCCTAAATCAAATCGGCACTCTGAGTTCGATGGGATTTTTCGTGTACGTTCAAAAATGAGCGATTACGTGCCGTCACCCCACGATTTGCGCGCATCGCTTTTGACCTTCTTTCGATTGCGGAAATCAGCGAGCGAGGCCCACAAACTGCTTGCTCAAGCCTATCCCGAGCACGCACTAGGCCGGAGGATTGTTAAGGACGAGGACTTGGAACGGTTGCTGGAGGAAGACAGTGCCCAGACCCAAGAAGAACTCGCCGCTCAGCTAGATGTGACTCAGTCAGCGCTCTCGAAGCGACTCAAGGCTCTGGGAAAGATCCGGAGGTCGGCCGTTGGGTCCCGCATGAGTTGTCGGAACAGGAAGAAAACGCCCGTTCGATCACTTGCCAAGAACTGCTCCAGCGGCAACAGAAAATAAGTTTTCTGCACTTGATCGTAACCAGCGATGAGAAGTGGGTCTTGTACGACAACCCAGCGCGAAAAGCAGCGTGGGTCAACCCGGGGGAGTCAGGTCCATCGACTGCAAGGCCAAACAGGTTCGGAAATACGACAATTGTGTACGTTTCGTGAGACCAAGAGGGCGTAATCTGCTTAGAGCTCCCAAAACCGGGTGAAACGGTCAATGCAGCATGCTACCAACAACAACTCACCGATTTGACCCGCGCGTTAGCACAGAAACGGCCGCGTTTCGCAACCAGAAAGCAGCGGAAGCTTTTGCCCCACGACAACGCCCCGGCTCACACATCGAAACCGACTCAGGAAACTCTTGCCCGTCTGCGCTGGGAAAAGCTACCCCACCCCTATATTCCCCTGACTTGGCTCCGTCAGACTACCACTGGTTTGCCTCCTTGGGCCACGCGTTGGAAGACACTCACTTCTCAAACTTTGTCAAATTGAAAAAATGGCTCGAATCATGGTTCGAGTCCGTGGCTGGAGCCTTCCATCGCGAGAGCATCCGCGACCTGGTCGTTAGATGGGCAAAGTGTGTGGCTACAGAGGGCAACTACCTCGAATGATCTCAGTCTTCATGCGTTGGAACGATAAAAATAAATGTCAAAAAAAAAAAACAGTGCAATTTCATAGGAATAGACCTGGTATATTTTCCATCCTCAAATTTATTTTTCGACTGTGGTTGGAAAGATCTCAGGCTTCATCGTGTGACTAGTACGCGAGTCGTAGGCAGCGCAAGCGTACCTCGATTTTGATAGGGTTCGCTGTCGGAGGAACGACAGTTCATCGCGTGGAAGAAGCTCGCTCATGTGAAGTCGAGATCTGTTCAAGTATCAAAAATATGATAAAGGATATTCAAGCATCGACCGAAAGGTGCAACATCGACCACGCGAAATCCCGATTTTTCCGAGCTTCTCGCTGACAGGTTCCGAACCCAGCATTGTGTGAAGGTACCCTGAAGCTGGGCAGTCAGATCGTTTGGCCGTATTTCCAGGTTGATCGATTTCCATGATTCCATCGATTCCGTCCATCGACCGTATCTGATGTTCACACGGATTGAAGAAGACTTTTCCGGTCTCCTTTCCCACCACGTGGCGTGCGTGGGGCTTCTATATGATGTTTGGCCATCTCCTGTTGGCGCACGCGGGTGTACTGCGCAGATCCGATCAATACCAACGCGTTCGAAGTCCACCAGAGCACGGATTTAACCTACATCGGAAAGTTGACGGTTAGAGCAGTTTTACATTGGCACCAACTTCTGACATCCCGTTTGTAAGAGCAGTTATCAGCTTTGATATCAAGGATCGATAGGGTCACCTCTTCGTTGAAGATGACGGCCATCACTGTTTGTGCGCAGGCTTTGGCGGTTCCTGAGACATTGTGTGTCAAGGGTGACGTCACCTGAAACGGCGAAGGGTTCGACTCCTACCCGATTGATGAACCGCTCAGGATTTTCTTTAAATTCGGAATCTTTTCGATCTAAATTGAGTGAAGCTTCGACTTCCGATCGGAACCCACCTGAATTTGAAGCATGGTCACGTAGCCTATCGCGAAGCCAAACACCCCAACAACAACCACCTCAGACCACCACTGAATGGAACTCAATAGTCTGAAGTTCAACACTGTAGGTATCTCGCCAGACAAGACTATCAGAGGCAGGAACAGGATCATGGCGTTGACATTGTTGTAGAACGACATTAACGAAACTGAGTCACCAACGATTTTCAGCACCTGTTCAGTTAAGAGACAGATTTGAATTTGTCGTGAGAAAATCTGAGGCTCTAATCGGAGAGATCGGAATCGAGGCAGAGCATTGACAGTCACGCATTCTGAGTTGATTCCCACAACGCTCTCGAAGACAAACCTTCTTCGTGTAGATTGAATACAAACTCAACGACATTGAGGCTATGATTCCACTTAGCACTCCTATAACGTTGAGCGATCCTGCTCCATCCTCCTGTTGCACACCGAGCAGAAATCCAGCTGGGAAGGGACAAGGGATTACTCGAAGATGACTCGCCCAATCTGCAGGAATCGAATGCTACCGGATTCAGGGATGTCTTGCCCTGTAGACTCGTAGCGAGTAGCTTACCAACAATGAGGCCGCAACATAGGAGGGCGGGCAACGACGTCCTCTGACCCAGGATGACGAATGTGAAAATCACGTTGAAGACCGTGGTCAAGGATCTGCTGACGGTGTAGAAAGCGACTCCCACGTACTTAAGGCAGATATTGTTGAAGGTTATCATCATGACGAAGCAGATGGAGACCGGGAGGAGTTTCAGCATCTTATCCTTGGATAACGTGCATTGGGGGAACCAGCAAAGTTTCGGGAACAGCTGCAGGACGCTTACTTTCAGTTAAAGTATTCCTCGGCTTCCGAAGGTAAAAACCAAGGAGTGCCAAAACCAAGACTTCTGATTTGGAGAGCTCAAGGAGGGCGTTCGGCTGCCCTCCTTGAGCAGGGGTGACTCACAACAGGAACGAACGTCCATATCATGTAGAAACCGCACAAAGATGCCAAAACGCGGATCCGAACGTGAAAACGCCCGGAGGATCGACGACAAATCTTGCTCACCTTACTCAGTCCACTCAAGGCAAGGCAAACGGCGACGGTAACAACGCATTGTGTGAAAGTTATGAATAGTGGCGCATCCAGTCGTGTTTCTGAAGATAGGAGATGTGCGTTCAGAAAGACCATGGATATTGACACTATCCAGTAAGCGGCGATGACCAGGGCGATCTTAACGTATTGTGCCGTCAAACTTGGTTCTCCCATTTTGAAGCTGGCCTATTGGATCTCTTGTTGACTCGAACTTCAGAACCAAAAGATGTGATGTTGGACTTTCGTCGAGACTTTGCGGATGCGTGGTTCTCGTCTTCCGCGGATCATTCTGCAGAAGAAGATTCGTACGGTTAATCAGGTAAATCGTCACGTTGGGATCGGTTCGGCATGCTCTACAGCGCAGCGGGATTGGGAACGGATTGAATTTGACGGTATCGAATGGCAAGCCCAGAAATTCCCGTCAATCAGACGACACGCATCGATCTGCGCCTAGCCAACAGTGGCGGACACGTGGCGTCGATTCTGCTATTCGATTGCAGAACTGCAACTCGGCTTCATGCTTCACCAATCGCTCCTCCGCAAAACGAGGTCGGTTAGAAGGAAGTTTACGTGTCGCAAACCTCGCCAATCGGTTCCCAGCTGCTCCTACGATACACCGCGAATGGGGGAGAAACTGATGCCGTTCAAATGTGTGATGAGGAACCAATCTGTTTGAGATTATACAACTGTGCAATGCTTGGATGGATTCAGGGAAAGTTTCACTAAGCCGCCTGGCTTCCGAATGGTTTACCGCGCTTGAGCAGGAACACCTGGACAGTTTTGACATAGAAAAGCTTCCAGAGTTTCGAGGCACGGTTTGATGACCGTTCGGTCAGTTCTCGTTGTATTTCGTCGCGGTTGTTAATTCCCGACATGTTTCCCGACTTGTCCTCGGTACGGGCATGTGCTCATGAGCCCACGCGGCACCCAAAAGTTGGAATATCAATTGATTGAATGCTGCAGGGTCCTCGATTCTGGGCGCACTCAGGTCTATCACCTAGATAGGACCTTCCTCCTAACACCACATGGGTCTTGGAGGTGTCAAATCACATCGGCCCATCGCTTCCCCGAATCGGTGGCACGCTGCTTACCTCCGGCAGCTGATTTACAATTTCTTCCTACGTTCGGAGAATTTCTTCCTCTAGCTGAGAATCTCCTACCTTCTTCATTGGAGCTGTTATCCTCGTTGAGGGAAAGCAGAATGACATTTCGAGTCGAAGTTTCGTAACTCGTGTCGTGTGTCACCGTCATAAGAATGAATCTCACGTATACTATGTAGCCCAACCAGAACTGCTCTTGGGCGCACATTCGGGAACAATTAGATCACAGATTTTTGGAATCATGCGCAACACCTTCGAGGACTGCTCATCGGCTGCCAGGACGAATACTTTTGTCCCAGCCCTGACAACTCAAAAACACGCTGAAGGATGTGTAGGAGCCAACTAACCCTTCATTCCCAGGATTGTTGAGAAGGTTTTTCAGTGTATTCGTTCGAGGGACGGAGTCGTTGAATTTCAGCTCATATCCAACATGACGACCTTTTTGCTAAGGTTTTCAGAACCACTGACACTAGAAGTTCATACACATTTATTGGTGACGCTCACAACCAATATCCTTCAGGACCTGGACCTTTATCAGGAACACATACACACCGGAGTAGGTTTTCTCTCGGTGCCAAGTGGCTGTTCCATCTCCGGTTGTTTACCTAGATGTCGTCTGCTCGGTGCGCATTTCATCCCGAAAGTCGAGCTCACTGGCCCGGATACGCTTTACCGCACGCGGACTTCGCCTTATTCCAGTGAGACTCCCTCCGGTTTGAACCCATGTACTTTCAGGCGATGCCCCTCAGCCGTTGGGGCGGGACGGTCTGTATCGGTTGACAGCGGTTCATACTTTGGCGCGCTACAGTCAGCTGTTTTGAGAGAGATCCCTCCGTGTTTGTGATGGTGGTGGTTGGATGTATGATGATTCGAGCTGAGAGAAAGAGGAACTTGCCTGCCAGCCTTACGGTCAGCCAGTCTGCTTGCCCCGAGAGACGGCCTCTGTAGAATCTCAAATAGACGTACATCCTCGCAAGAGAGCCAGTTCGCTGTTGTCAAAGCCAGACTCCGTGTGTTCATTGCAAGTTCGAAACAAAGTCAATCTGCTGGAATTGGCGGTAAGTGGATCGACGTTTCGAACGAAACATGTTGATCTCAATAACTTCGATCTGCTTCTCCGATGCGCAATGTGGAGCAAGCACTGACATGGTATGAAGGTGCTCGGACGCGCAGTGAGCTAATAGGACAGTGTCAGTGAATGTGATGTTCGTCAGTTTCGCGTTTCATCGAGGTTTCAATTGAAGGAGATCTCGGGAACGAAACCATGATTGAGGTTTCCTAGCTTCTTTGCACTGATTGAATTGCATTGGGGATCGGGAGGAAGAGATTCCGGGGTTGATGCTCTCGAGCCCCTTCGGGTCAGGCATAGGGAATCACGAACGACAGCATCTCCGAGACCCCGGACGCACTACGGGGCGCTAGAATCGGGAAGACAACGTCGGTGATTCAAGCTGCCTGTCGAGCTTCCCCAGAACGCGGCGCTCATCTGACAGGGGTGTCTGAGCTCTGGGACAATTGATTCACTTGCATTGGTGTTCGAAGAGAACCCACATTTTGCGACAGTGTGCTTGTCTACCCCTTAGTCAGACCGAAATTTTTTTGTGGGACGAAGTTTCCCGCTAAGGCGTGAAAGTTGCTTTCGGAGCTCAACCGAGAGTTCCAACTGCATGTTTTTCCCGGGAGTTGGACATGAGTAGCGGTGATATTCTCCCAGTGTCAATCGCAATAGCATGATCCATGACATCAGACGCTGGTTAAATCGAGCGCGCAGTGATCCGCAACGATCATGCGTCGTTTTATTGCAGCGAAAATTACCACGTTTCGTTGAAGTGCATGACAATGCTTGTGAGTCCGAATTCAGAATGAGCAGGATAAGCAAAAACACGGCTAACGTCAAGGCATGAAGGCAATTTTCGTCGATTCCCTCGAGCTCCCTCCTATCCCGTCAGGCACAGCGTGTCCAGCGCTGCGTAAATCCGGTGTTCGTCGAAAATAGATCGTTGATTGCGCTTTGAATTCGTCCGGCTGCGAAGTTCGCGATAACTCCGAATCAAAACTCGAACTCTCTTCACCGTATATGGCATCTGATTCCACGCTCCCTCGAGAATCCATAGAATCGGAAGCCATGCTTCCACAACAGTCCTATCTATGGCTCTCTCGGCATTCGTGAATCACACATCGAAGCCAGGGTGAGATGTTGTACAAGAAACGAACGAGAATCGCTTCGTGAAAAGAAAGAGCAGCGCCGGAATGGCGGACCACGACGGTCGGAAGTCGGAAGCAGATGAGATTCCGTGACTCGGTCGGGCATCAGGCTGGGCTCTAGCTGTTTGCAAATCATTTGGTGAAGATTTGTGTATATGTTTAGCCACTGGAGAGAAAAATCTCGCGCTGACTGCGAAAAGCGCTAATCCGAATCCATTAGGTCAGCAATTATGTGATCCATGAGGCGTCCTTGGGAAACTAGGTTCGCACAGGCTCGTAGGCTCGACTCGGAAAACGCCGAATGGCGGAACATGTCTCCGAGATGGGGCGTTCTCTATTTATCACAGATACTTCGGAAGTTTCCGAGGGGCGTTTAGGGTCTTAAGATGTTCTCGATCCCTACTCGAGGTTGAGTGAACTCTGTTCACAAGGGCCGCCGGATTCCTCTCTTCGCCTCGCCGCCGGCTTATGAAACGAAGTTATGAAACTCCGAACCGTACATCGCATACCGTCTCGAGTGTTGTCTGTCGAGGATCTGTCGGTGCACGTCATTCCCGTAGAATCCGCTCTGACCCCCAGGTCTTGACGTTTTTCCAGGAGGTTTGAGGTCGAATCTCGAGATCCCGTTCTTCCGTGAGTGTGTCCGTCCGCGGCAACCATGGGAGAACATGAGCGGGAACGGAGAGCCATTCAAAAGAACCTATTGGAGGCTCTGAAAGAGGTGAGTTTTCGAAGCTTGTTATGTCGAGGAAGGATCATAACTCAGACAACGTTATCTTCCGCTCGGACCATGCGAAAAATGTCAATTCGAACTTTCTCATCGCAGTGCCAGACTCGCTTCGGATCCGGACAGGAGCTAGCAACAGAACGAGACGCTCGAGTTGTGATTCTGTGCAGCTCCATAGAGAGGGCCCTGAGCCACGGGCTTAGGACTCATTCGGGCCAGGCCTCCCTCACAGACATGGTGAGAGCCCGATCGATCGATCGCGCAGCATTGGGTCGCGGCGGGGACCTCGTCGCGAGAACCTCTTGTCAATAAAAGGAATTCGCCCCTGATTTCCGTCCGCCATTATCGTTACAGGTCCGCGGCTTGCTGCAAACCGATTCGCGTGGTTCAAGCGAGCTTTACGCATTCATCGCAAGCTTCCTCACAAAACATGAACTCGAAAGGTACCTAGCTCTCGCTCCTTTGGAATCGCGATATGGTTCAATTTGGGGTTTTTGTATACGTTCGCCTTGGGGACCCTCGAAATGATTATGATTGACCCTCGTTGAACTTTCGGGGATTAGAATTAGGGATTAGCTGTCGAGTTGTTGCGCCACTTTACCTCATCAGATGCTCCCGGTGGCGTGAGCAAGAGGCTCAAATAACGGTATATTCTACTGATTAAGATTTCAGATGTTGAAGAACGTTTCCACTGATGTCGGGAGGGCTCGAGCATGGATCCGATGCACACTGAATGAGCATTCCTTGGAAAAATATTGTGGGAAAATGTTCGCGCCTCAAGAAAAAGCGAAGTTAGAGAAATACTTCGAACCATGGGCTTTCATACGGTGCGTGAATTGACAAGCTTCATATTCTGTCCGCGGAATCCATCGAAGTTCCGGCTCAAGTTTTCCGGTTTCAGGCTGAGAAGTGGCAATTTTTCGACCCTTGTCAACGAAAGTTACTCCTAGATAGGAAACATTCAATGCCAGAGTCGCCTAGCTACTTTTCCAACAATGATCGCGGCTCGGATTTCAACCTCGCTATTCCAGAGATGACGAGTTGTGTGCGGTTCTCGAGACAATCTCTCAAGGGATGAAGAGTATCCTCTTCGCTCTGAACGTCGACAGCACGAAATTGGATCCGGAAGAGCCCGTTGGCCCCGCCACCGAGGGAAATTACAAAGAAGGTAAATACCCTGCCCTTAGTGTGGTCGCGGCTCCTAATTCTGTGTCTACAAGCTCGCGTACTCTCTAGGCTCGCTATGAACTTGTCATTCAAAATGTCAAGAAGTTTAGATACGAGATGAAAACTAAAGCTCAACTCGAGATTATGCTCATGGGAATTATGATCGTACAATCTAGTCGGTTTGTCGGGAAAGTTTGTTCGCTCGGATGGCAGCCATCGAATTGAACTTCTAGTTCATCCGCATTCCCCCATAGGCAAAAAAAGTGCCCAGGAAATGCATCGACTTTCCATGAGAGAATCAAATATAACGGTTCAGACACGATGAAGTTGCGCCGCCTCGGATTCTGTACGCAGAGACGTCGGATACCCGGTCAGCGGGACGGAAAGTCGGAATCTACGTTTTCAGTGGCGAGGCTCTAGAAGGGAACAAGAAGAGAGCTGAAAGCTCGGGCAAATATCGGGGTAGTCTCCGAGCGACCTGGTACCTGAAAGTTGAACTTCCTCCTCATGATTGGCGTCTCTCGTGATCACCGATTCATGTTCTGGTTTCTGGTCTTGTGGGTTGCTGTCCGGGCGGCTTCAGTGGTCGAGAGATCTCTCGGTTGACTCAAAGCCGTTCATCGTCCGATTCCAGAAATCTCGGCACCAGCACCTGTATTGGCTCCCGACGCTCGCGAATGTCAAATCAGGAAGAAGAAGAAGAAACCCTCGTCACAAATGGTGTCGTTAGAGAGCGCCCCTTCATCAATGGTTGCTAGTCCCATAGAAGCTGGAGAAGACGCCTTCCTCCAGGTAAGTTCCACTTAGTATTTCGAACTTATCGTCGCTGTTCCAAGCAAGATGCTCATGGCTAATAAGAACACGGGATGATTCGCTTTGTTTAGGCTTTCGGGAAAACCCCTCCGATGAAGGCTGGTTTGACGCCCATCAGCGATTCGTTGGGACTTTCCTATGGGGACCTGATTCCCGTCAAATACGAAGAACAAAACGAAGGCGATGGTCAGAGTACCCTCAGTGGTCGAAGCGAGCGGACAATTTCGATCAAAAGCAATGCTACTTCGCTGTCGGAAGGTTGGTCAACCCTCTCCCTGTTTCTTCTTTGCCCTCATTCTCTCGCACTAGGATAGCTCTCCCAATTTTCCGTCCTTTGGGCGGACCCATTTCGATGGATTTCCATGGATCAGCAGAACTAATCAAGTACTCGGACGAGTTACAGGTGAGCTCCGTGAGGCTCTGGAAACCCTGGTGGAGCGGCGGAAACATCTGGAATTGGAAATCGAAAAGCTCAAGGCTCACGTCCACGAAGAGACTGAGAAGTCACGGCGGGCGGAGGAGAAATTCCTCCGAATGGAGAGCAAGAATACTCAACTCAGCCGCGAATTAGAACAAGTCAAGAGTCAACTAAAGAAATACGTACATGCCGTCCAGATGTTGAAGGACAACGGAACCAAAGACAACGGTAGTGCATCAAGCCTTTCGTTGAAATATTCAAATTACGAGCAAGACGCACAGAATGGGATCTTACGCTGATCCCAGCCACCGACGATTTCGAGGCTTAGCAAATTCAGAGAGAGTTTGATCGACGCAATGACCATGAAGGCTCTGTCGACGATGAAACTGCGGAATCACTTGAAACTATCAAGGATTAATCGAATTGACACAGTTTAGAAACTGACAAGGCAGCGACCCGTGCCGAGAGAGACGATATTTCCTGGCAGACTTGCGGTTCTGCGTGACTTTTCTTGGTGCGCACTGGTGAGGCACTTCATTGATCCCAGGCTCTGGAACTCATGCGCAGGGCTACCGGGGGACTTCTCCGAGGTTCTTGACGAAGTTCGGGTTCCTCTCCAGTCGGGCTGAATATAGTTTCACAGGCGGGCGTAGCGTCGTCGTCTTCAGACTGATGCTCTCTTGTGGCGTTGTTGGGTGAAACTGAGTATCCTCGACCATCCGCGTGATTCTCAGTTTCTCTGCTTTTGCCTGCAGAGTTGAAATCATTGGAGATGCTGCCGGAACATTCCCTGGAATCGAGTACAGCTTCAAGCAACAGCATGGGCTATGCTGTCGAAGATCCCACGAACTACGAGGCGAAGCTAGTCCAGGTAAGATCTTTGTTGAATTGTATGACATAGTTTTCTCGATCGGAGACTCCTATCACCTCTGTGCTCGACGTGTTGAACTCGATGCTGGGTTTATAGGGAGAAGCGTCACACTAGCGGTGTATCCGGTAGGAAAAATAAGTTGAATTCCGGAATCTCAACTTGGAAGAAAACGGGCTTCCGGTTCGATGTCGAATTCCATCCAAAGTTTTTGTCGAGATCAACCTGAAGTGCCGATGGTTATCTTCGCTGACGGAAAGTCTGACTGAGCTCGACCGACATATTGGGGGAGCAATCGGTGCCCTGGGAAAGTATCTACGGGATAAATGAGGTTATCGCAAGAACGTCATGGCTTCGATGAGTCCAATCATCTGATACAACGATGACAGAGTCGGGAATCGGCTCCATCGTCAGACAGCGAATCTCTCAAGCGGTCTTTCTCGCATGCTGTTCTCTTCCTCTGATGTTGATATCTGGAGGGTAGAGTGATGGCGGCTGATATCACCGACCCGGATATATATTCGCTGTGACACTGCCAATGTCGCACAGATCTCAGAAGTGCTACGTCCGGGTTGTGTGTCGAGCGAATCGAGAAACCAGCCTCACCTGCTTAACAAGGTTGATCACCTTCGCTCCCATAGGTGGCTGAAATGCACGCGGAGCTCATGGAGTTCAACGAGCGACTACAGAAGCAGCTTGCTGTGAAAGAGTCCACAATCAGACGCTTGAGGGAAGAACTAACAGACCTCAGGTACTTATCACTAGTCCGGAAAAGGACGCGTGGTCTCAATGCCCACGCCACGTCACTCGATAGAGAAATTTCTCTAGAGTTGAATGCAATGCGTTATTGACGAGTGAGGGTACGATGCATCAACTTCTCCGTTTGCAGGGGGCCGCTGGCCGAGGAGGATTCGTCGTCGGACACTCATTCTGTTACATCAGACTACGACACTGCCTCGCAATTCAGACCCACGATCAACATTTGGATACCCTCAGCATTCCTCGCCGGCCAAGGCTCCGACGCATTCCACGTGTACCAGGTTCGTCTACTGTGATTGGACGATTGAAGTACCTATGATTTTCCTTGAGAACTCGCAGGTGGAGATCTCGAGGTCAATTGGATCCTTTCTCGTCCTCCTCACGGAATCACTGCTTTTCAGATCTACATCCGGATAGGAGAGGAAGAATGGAATGTGTATCGACGATACTCTCAATTCTACACCTTCCACAAAGCTTCATCGAGGACCTATAGTGTGTTCAATTCCTTCGATTTCCCGCCGAAGAAGAGCCTCGGGAATAAGGACGCGAAACTCGTTCAGGAACGACGAAAACGTCTGCAAAGGTAAGGCAGCCTGGAGACCTGCTCATGGCATTCCACCAGGATCTCGTGTCAAAGAAAAAAGAAGAAGTCGTGTCCAATTATCCGTGTTTCTGTTGCAGATATCTACGATGCGTGGTCAACTGGCTGCTGCAGACGAGTTCTCGTCTGTCTCAGAACTCTGACAAAGCCACCTTGATCGAAGAGATGCCGTTCTTTGGAGACCGGGACCAAGCTCACGTCAGGAGACGGAGGTCGCCGATTCGACGAGGCCAGGACGCTCAGCAGTATTACAACGGATTGTAGTTTCATCCTTCCGCTCTGGAGCCTCTTCGTTACTCTTCGTCTCGTCAAATCACGACGCGACCTTTTTGATCAGCTCTTGGTTCCTCGTTCATCGTCACGGAGCCTCACGGACGTATCTTGAGAACTTTTTTCAACTCTGTATCTAATATTATACCCCTGTGGACTCACATTTTCCAGACGGAATATGAGTAGGTACTAGTAGGCTCCTTGCTTTCTCAACACACACATGATTCGTATTTCTATGACATTTCGATGGTGAATCCAGTCGGTATGAATGCACGCGTGTTTCTAGCCTGACTTCAGGACTAAATTGTGCTCGAGAGACCGCCGAAACCCATGCGTCGATTTCCGCAGCTCTGGAAACTATGTTTCTCCAAGTGTTCCGGCATTAGGGAAAGTTTAGAGGAGACGACCGTTTTTTCGGTGTCGACGGCGGGCTACTCACCGGCGGAAGTATTTTTAAGAACTCAAGGTCATTCCAAAACATCGATACTCGACGGCGATTCCATGTTCCGGACGATATCGATCGAAGAACACAAACATTTCCATCACGAAATTGATTTATACTCGGTTCAAGTAGGGACAGGTTCACGACACGATTATTCTGTGATATTCAATTGTCTTGGCTGATAATAAATTAGAAGATGGAAGTTTCTGACAAGAATTGCGATCACCTCCTTGGTCTACCATCGCGAGTGGACGAAGAAACGAGCGTTTCAATGTGGTTTCGCTGCGTCCGCGCAACTACATATTAGGAATATGTTGTGGCATGGCGTTGCGTTTCGGCAGTAAATTGGCCCTCTCTATCTCGAGGGTATGAGCTGGACTCGAATCCGATCATCCTTCGTTGATGGCGGTTCTGTGGTGCGAACGGTGTGCTGAGATGCGGAATCTTTTTATCACATTTACGAGTGGAAATCGCTCGACCCGGGATTTTTCTACAGAGAATACAAGAATTTCGGGTTTTCAATGAAAACCGACATTTCGCTCGGGCGCCATGATAAGATGATCAACAGGCGAATGATTGGGGTCGCGAATCGACTCGGTGTCGGACGTCGTCTCTCAACGCTCCTCCTGAGTGAGATAGCGGATTGACTGGGGTTGAACTCAGGTCATCGCGGTGAAATAGGGAAATTCTCGTCGCTCTAACTTTTTCCCGCGAATGCGGCGGATCTCCACCAGAAACGCGTCTCTGGCAAGATGGAGTCGAGTTGCAAATGGTGATAATGAGCGCTCGGCAGTGGACGACATCATCCCGTCCCCATTCAACACCCGATCAACAAGAAGAGTGGAGAAAACGCGAAACGAGCCGGCTTCTGTATTCGCGAATTGCCGACTCGTCCAGCAAACGGCGCGGCGGGCGTTCGTTTCTCGCCCGTACGGCGAAGCAAATCAAAGGACCTCTTGCCTGCCTCGAGGACAATTGAAATCAACGAGAACCATTCTTCGGGATACCCACAAAGAGTGCGAATAGATTCCTCTCACGAAGAATGTCAACTCGCCGATTTCAAAACTCTACATTCGCCTTTGATTTTGTCGGACCTCTAAGCCCGCCGATTAGCGACATGTAAGAGCAGCCCTCGACTCATGCCCTACAAACCGAACATTGGATGCGCAGCTCAAGGAAGAATATTCTACCGTTACGGCTGCAATTTTCCAGCCTCGTAGTGAGTCATCATCCGCGGAAGTCGGCTGGTGGCCTGTAATGGGCTTTCCGACGTTCGTCTCCGGAATATTTTGCACCGGGAAGCTCAACAAAGACGCCGATCGAGGATTCCATCCTCCGGAATCTGTTTCCAATCGGAAGAAACAATGAATCTCATTCGAGTCCCTTCCTCTCGACCTTCGCTTGGCCGTGAGACAACGGATGCGAACGAATCAGTAAAAGACGCGACATTCATTTCCCGACGGCTACCCAGAAGCGCTATGGGTACTAGGATACCGTCGACACCTTCGACTGTGCTCGCAAACTGAATAACGGAAAGCACAAACTATATATTTGTGCTTCTCTTTAATATTTGTCGGAAACAAACGACGGAATCCCTCGTCAGAATCCTGTTTGCGGTGAATCCTTAAGGGGCTCGCGATGAGCATCCTTGGAACGGGGGTCTCGAGGTAAAATTTCGATCAATCCTGAAGAGAGAAGAAGCAGCTTTCTTCCGATCCCTAGCTCTTCCGTCAAGGAACAGTTCATTGCTGCTTGATTCGTCGCAACGTCATTCATCTGGTCACGTAACCGCAATATCGCGCCGAAGAGATCAGAAAACGCACGGAAGGAGACGTCGATAGCGGCTTCCGGCGCTGCCAGCATGTTCTGGAAGCGAAAGTGGTTTTCCTCGAAATATTCCCGATCGCGTGTTCATCATCGGAATCACTTTCAGCTTCATTGAACCCTTTCCGTACAGAAATCCGTTTGCTCGTTCCGTCGGAGCAGGGAGCGAGAGGAAGAAGTGGTGAGAGCGAGAGCGAGAGAGAAAGCGAGAGAAGAGACCCATCTGTTTGAAGACATGCTGCTTTGCTGAAATCAGCTGTTCTTTCTGCCTGCCTGCCTGGTTGCCAGACTGGCTGGATCTTGTGCCTGTGGCTGGAGTCGCGTTCCGAACTGGGTCACTCAACGCCACGGCTGGCAAGAGGGAAAATCACTTTCTCTTCAGACGAGCGGACCAACGGTGAAACCCTGCTGCCGATGCCGCCGCAGACTTCAAGCCCACGGCTCAGCTTTTCACTTGTGTCTATGTTAGCGGCTGCAATAACCAAAGGAATACTTTGAAGTACTGTGTCACTCTCCGAGGGTAAGTTACCAACCTCTAGAATCGTTCGAGATTTTCCGTTCTCGACTAGGGCAAGAGCTAGACGAAGAAGTAGAGTCAGATCTTCAACATCCAACGCTTGAACCAGATTTCCTTGCTGTGGCATGGCAACTTGAGAAGAAGTCCGGGTGAATGACGAAAGCTTTCCTCAGCGTTGCGTTGTCGCCCGAGAACCGAAAATGAGCTCCTCGAGTGATCGGGGCGGCTCATGAGACTGATATTTAGAGTGTATCTCACGAGCAGGGAGAAAAGAAAGAGTCCTTGAAGAGGAAACGCCGTGCGATCCAGGCCACGGCAGCAACTGCAATGCCCGATTGGGAAACTTGTGCTTGTGCGAAAGCAACTTCCATTGATCTGACGCCAGCCTTTCGTTTCAACACACTGGCGACCACATCTTCCGTAGATAACGAACAATCCTTCTGACATTGAACTTCGTGATAACTGCTCTTTCATGTCTGTTCGTCCGTTCATGACACCGAAGGCACTCTGGCCGTCCAGGATTGCTCCATGTGACACAATTCCGAAACGCCAGGATGCCGTCCTTTCTACTCCAGAGCTCCTCGTGGCTGCCAAACTTTACTGTTCTGTCGGGAGCGAGGAGCTGTGGAGCTGAGCTTGGTCAAGAGGACTTTTGCGTGGAATGATGAACGGATAGCGACATCTTTTTCCAGTCTTTGTTTTCTGACAACAACATGGATCGCAAGATGAAGCTCTTGCGCCAAAATCGTTCCACTTTCTGCAACGTCTATTCTTGCTGTAAATCTATTCCGGAAAATTCGATCGAAATTTTTTTGTAGAAGATCGGCTGGATCGAGCTCTCCATGCGAAGGCCGGGCCACTATCTTCGGGACCGTTATCTGGATTTACGTTCTTTGTTTGTGTTATGAAAGACACGCGCTATGCATCCAATACTATTCGATAGTGGCGTAACCACGGTGACCGGCGCCCGGGGCAGACTGAGACCAATGCCGATGGAAATAAAGTCGCGTTTTGAACGAACTTTTACTTCCAATTGGGGCTTGCTATGTAGCACAGTTATGTGAGTTCTTGTGATTCTCGGGGAAATTTCTTCCCACTTCCGGCACGATTGTGCATCATGTCTCCCCGGATCTTAATCCCGAATCCATGCCTTCGCTCGGAATTCGCGGACTTCTGCTGTGCAATGATGTGCCACCTTTTCGAAACCTGGATTGGGGAGCCGACCTCCATTCCTCAAGTGTTCAAGAAAACAGTGAAGACCTGCACGTGAAGACCTGTGAAAACTGTGAAGACCTGCCAACGCAATTGGTCGTTGGCTGCACTGAAGATAATGTTGGCAGAAATCTCCCGATTCCGGAAAAAGGAATCAGATTCCCCTCGCGGAATCATTAGATCCGCTGTCGGCAAACTGTATATTCTCCCGCGGTCTTTTCTCAAGCCTATCCAGTGCTAGTGGAACTACTACAACTAGTGCACTCTCCGCGATCGTGTCAAACGAAATCGGCGGCGTAGTGAACCGGCATCGCGCTCGCGCAGCAATAAGAGAACAGACTCCGTGATCATGAAAAAAGAACGATTCTCTCTAATTTTTCAGGCGTATCCCGAGCCATGCTGATCGCATGAGAGAGCGCTAGGCAAACTCGCGTAGTGGCGGCGCAAGTTTTCTGTGCGAAACTCATCGGACGGAATAATCGGCACCAGAAGTACCGGGAGCAAACAAATCTCTGTTGGGAAATCGTTCTCTAGACGCTTGGTAAAGATGTCCGACCTCCCCACTCCAGTGAGACTCATCGCAGAAAGTGAACTGGGCGAAACTGTGTCCAGGCGGAGAACAGAGATCAAAAATCTCCGGCGCCTGATCAGGGAGAACGGCGAAGCTGACTTCCAGCCTCGGACCGACGAAGCATTCCTCCTGAGATTCCTTCGGTGCAGAAAATACGATTCTGAGAGAGCTTTCAAGGTGAGTTCCGATCTCAATATTTCCGTCAACGTCAACCTACAACATCTAGAATTCAATTTGGCTGATCGCACTTCGGCTTCGAATTTCCGTCGTTCCGAAAAGTCGGTGTCATGTGAAGCAGATCTCAAAGGTTCCGGACCCACCCCGATCATTCATTCCATCGATCCAGTTCGGCGGTCGTTTCGCGAACGACTGCTGGATCGCATTACAGCGATTTGCAGTCGGTCCAGTAGAAGTTGTCTTCATCGAAGCATCGTATCGTGTCCACTTCGAATTCCAGATCAAAGTTCTCTTGCGGTCTCGTGAACGAGCCACGGTTAGATTCGCGGAGAAAGTTTTTGCGGGCTGATACGCCGCACTGCAAAAAAGAAAGAATGTCCATTCCTCCGCTATGAAGTAACCCTTCTGACGGTCGGATAGAATTCGGCGACGCGATGCGGAGAGGTTTCGTAACCGCGAAAGTTGTGTGTCCGTCGTCGTCACAAAAGTTGCCTTCTCTGTGGACTGTGAATCAACTTCCGAAGCGTGAAACTCATGCTGCCGGATGTTAACGTCACAACTGGAATCTATTCGCGTTCAAATTGGTTACAATAGCCTTGCCGATGCTTTCGACCGGGAGCGACCGCGAAGTTTTTCACTCACTGTGATCGAATTTTGAGTTCTTCATCTTTCTCTGTAACTTCAGAGCGGGTTCTTATCGAGCTTATCTGTGATCCGAGAATTACCGCCGTTTTAGGAGCAGGGTCAATTATATCTGATCTCGTTCTTATCCTGCGTTGTCAGACGTTCGCGACAAAAACAGCTGCTAAATCGATCGGATTCGGCGGGACTTCGTTTCAACAAAAGTATTTTTGAGGCACTCGTGCGCCTGATCGTTGACGGAAAGAAAAGTTCACCGCGGGGGGTCTGTCGCGTAAAGACGACACAAAGTTCCATGGCTCAAAATCGGGTTACTCACCTCGAACTCAAGCTAAGCCGGCAGACTAGAAGTTTCGTCGGTTAGGACACACCGGGGCTGTTTGCTCCAGCAAGTTCGTACGTCACTCGCCAAGCTCATAAGCTCTCAATGAATGCCACTAGCCGGCATCCATCAGACCCGATTTACCCTACTTTCTCGGATTGTTCGGTTTCATTCTCTCGATTTATGCGCTGACTGAAAGGATTTTGAACCTTTACTGGTTGCAGGTCTTGAAGAACTACTACCGAGTGCGCGCGAGTCATCCAAATATTTATGGAGAATTCTACCCATCAGCACAGAAGACTACTATCGATCGGAACCTCCAGACGATCCTTCGAGGAAGAGACCACCAAGGCTGTGCTGTTTTCATTTTCAAAGGTTTCTCAGACTGTTTTCCTCCAACCTGTCCAGATCTAACATGGTCGTTATATGGATACGCCCGCCATGCCCAGCACCTCACGTGGCGATGGATTCAAGTTCAAGAAAATGATATTCGAAGAATGATAATGTTTTACGTTCGTCTAGGTGGTCTTTGGGATCCTAAGTCAACGAAGTCGGAGGATATCTTCAAATCGAATGTCCTGTTCCTCGAACAGAGTATCCAAGACCCCGTAACTCAGGTAATGAGACCGGCTCCCATGATGAGGTGATAAGCTTCCATGATGACTCCGGCCTGTGGTCGCATAACGTTTTCTCAAAAATCTCGCATCTTCCCTCAGGTCAACGGAATCTGTGCGATCATGGACATGAAGCATTTCGGACTGCTTCAATTGCGTCACAGTCCTCCAGCGCATCTGCAAAAAGTCTGTCAATTTGCTTCACTCAAGAAAGAACTACGCTCATGAGCTGCAGCTTGTTTCTCCATGTTTCCGAATCTTTGGAAAGATTATCATCCACGAGTCTAGTTCCCTTGTCGATGTCGCTCTTCTGATCTGAAATACTGACGCCAACCGTAACTGACGTTTTCCCATTTCGCAGGTTGTTCAACTGATTCAAGACTGCTTTCCGGCCCGCTTTAAAGCCATTCATATAATTCATGAGCCGACAGTTTTCAGTTTGCTGTTCAGCATCGTAAAAAGGTTCGTTTGGCATTTTCGAAAAAGCTTCCGGATCAAAGCTTCCCCGGCAGACTCTCATTCTAACATCTCATCTCTGATGAATCGAGATAAACTCTGAATTGTCTCACAATCAGGTTTCTGAGCGCCAAACTGCACGAGAGAATCCACTTCCATGGCCACGACTACGCGTCTCTGCACAAACACATTCCCGCTGAGGTTCTACCTGCTGAATACGGAGGGGATCTTGGGCCGATGGATAACAGTGAATTCTTCAAGACCATGCTAAGTCACGACGAGCAGTTCAAGAACGACATGACCTTCGGATACCGGAAGAAAAACGAAAAATCTGAGGACATCTTTGCAGAGTCCGGCTGAACCGTCAGCTGTTGGTGTTGTTCACTTGTAGATATAATATAGTTAGGAAAAGCTTCGCAATTGCACCTGGGAACGACTCAAGCGATGATTCTCGAAAATTTTGCCGAATTGGACTTTCCCGCTCGTGCCGAAACGAGGCAACGCTTGGATCAGGCTTTCGACAACGATTAAGATGCACCAAATTAGTGTCTTGCACTCCGATGGGAGCACGTGGTCGATCTATCGGCCTCAACTGAAAATTGGAATAAAAGATCAAATCATCTCCATTCAAGATCATTTTAATTCAAATGGGCGACTTCATGTAACTCGACGTACATATACCAAGATTCCTCTGACAGAAATCGATCACTTTCGATGATGACAACGCATCTGATGCTTTCGATGATCTCGTCAATCGTTTCCAGACGAAAACGAAGAGCGCGAGCATCGGTGACAAACGATGAAGTTACGGACAAGGTTCGCCTGAAAATTCGGTTCGACTGTTCCGTCACAATGTCCACGGTGGAAGATTTTTCCTATGAATCCTATCTTCAGAGCGCCGCGGCGAGGCTGGAGACGAAGATGAGAGCGAACGCGTGTCCCAAGGAGAAACTTCGGAACTTCGAAGTTCTCGGACGTCTAGGCAAGGGTTTCAGTGGATCGGTGTTCAAAGCTCGGCATCGGAGCGGATACATCCACGCGATCAAAGTACTTCCGAAAATTTCTTTCACCGAAAAAACATTTAATTCACATGGAATTCTGGAGAAGAAAATTCTGTTCGCGGCGGATTCCCCTTTCATCACACGCTTATTTTATGCGTTCCAGGATGTCCAGAATCTCTACCTTGTCATGGAATACGCCATATGCGGTGATCTTAAATTCGCCTTTGATACAATTACAGAGTCTTCCACAGAAAGATTGATGAAGCTATTTGCAGCCCAGATTGTTTTGGCCCTCGAGTACTTACACGCATGTCAATACGCCTTCTACGACTTGAAGCTTGCGAACATTTTACTGTTCAAGGATGGTTATTTGAAACTTTGCGATTTTGGGTTTGTCAAGAAGATTGACGAAGAATTGTTCTTCCACTACGGCCAAGATTGGTGGGATCTTGGAAGGACACTGACAACTTTGCTTCTTGGAAGGCCTCCTCGCTTGAAAGGACGCAAGGGTGACATCGACACCTACTTCGACATCGACGACCACGAACCGGACTTCCCTAAATTCGTCCTAAGCAGCGAGGTGAAAGACTTTTTGGCTCAGCTACTGAGACAAGATCGGGAACGACAGCTCGGTGGGAGTAGAAACGGCACAGCAGATGTAAAAAATCATAGTTGGTTTAGAGATATTGATTTCTTGGAAGTTTTCCACAAGAAAGTCCCGATGAGCACCATGCTGCCGCGAGACCTTGAACCAAGACCAGTTTGTGATTCAACTGAAATACCTCGGAGTCTCGAGCCAGTGCTAGACCAGGCATTGTTCTCGGACTTCTGATCTCGCTGTTGCTCATCGATTTTCTTGTTCACCAATGAAGTTTCTGTTCGATGGAAGAATCTCTGTATTCATTCTTAGTGCATTGATATGGGGCGCGGCTGGCTCATTACTGGGATGGAGAAATCCGACGGATCTGAATAGCTCATGATAATTTGGAAAAATCGAGTTTGCTATAGGAGTGCTAATCGAGTTTGCTGTATAGGCCGAAAAAAAAAATCCGTTCTCGATGTGCAATCTCCCGTTCAAAGATGCCAGTCGAGCAGTGTCTCGCATGAGCTCGTTGAACACCTCATCGATGCTCGGCCCAGACAGTCTCTTCGAATTTGAATCCCAATCAAGCAAGCTCATCGGGACTCGGGACAGATTGTGAAGCAGACCATCGTATATCCTATGTACGAAGCACCTCACTTGTGCTCCTCGCTCAACCACCAGCCCTCTCAAGGTTAGGTCGAAAGTCGAGTCAATGGCGTCGGCCAAGGTTGGATGAAAAGCTCGATCGGCGGGAGGGGGTGTGATGTCTTCTATTTCATGGGGAATCCGTCTGGAGGCATCGGCTACGGATGAGAAAGTCCGTCTCGAACATCGCATCGTAGCGTGACCTCACACGCGACCCACGTACGAATCAAACTGAGCGACTCGGTTACCGGTGGTTCACATCGGGGGACTCATCCTCGTGATCTCCTTTTTCGAGACGCGTACTCCCACGAAAATCAGCAAGGTAACAATATCTTCGAGGACGTAACATTTCGGCCCGATTCGGCACCAAATAGCCCTGGAGCGGAGTTTGCAAAACGCCTGTTCCGAGGATCGGGGCGGGGAGCATGTGTGATCGGCAATTACAACTTCCGCGAATCTGATTTCCATCGTGGATGAAACAGGGTTTTGAGGCAAAATTCATTACCAGAACGCGATGAGATAGTCTTCCCTCTCATTTAAAGCCCGGCCTGAGCAGTGATCGATATAAAATTAACTAAACTCCTCCGTATCAATCCCTGCTTACGTCTATACATGTGAAACATGAGCCTACGGAACCATGGTTTCTCGCACCTGCCAGAAGAAGGCAGTCTCTGAGTTCCCCCGAGTTTCGCTCAACCTGACCGAGTATTTTTCGTTCAGCGAAGCGCCGTCTGGGCCGAGTCGAGCAGGACGTGAAGGAATCCGTCGAGAAGCTCCGAACTATTTGATGGAGGTTTTGTTGTTTCTGCAGTCGGGCTCACGTACCCCTGCCGCGCCGTATCCACTTGAAAGGATCCGACGACCGGATTCTTGCAGACATTTCAAACAGTCCCGTCTATTCAAGGTCTCGTGGAGCTACTATCGCATTCAAGCGAGTCAATTCTATATCTACGGGGAATTCAGGTTTTTGATCAGAGAGCTGGTATGCTGGAAGCCCCCCTACGATTCCAAAGTTGGAAACCGAGGTGTCCAACTTTGCGAAGAACCTTACTATCTGCACTTCCAATCATTCCTAAAAGTGACTTTTCTGGAAATATTTTCGGCTTCTCTTCTTCGTCGCCCAAGCTTCAAGGATCAACGATATCGAAGGAAACTCCCGAATCAAAACTCTTGAGCCCATGGGCGGAAAAAAATCATTTTTTTAATAGAAGAAACTCGGGATTCCGAGTGCTGCGGGTGGTTCCTCGATGACTGAAGATGTCTGCTATTCATTTGAATTCTATTTTCCTCATCTCGTTTTATTATGCACAGAGCCAGAAGCTCGAATTCCATGGAGTTGCAAAAACTGTCCTTCGAGCAACTTCGTGGGAAAACTCGGCTTTCCCCGCAGCGGAGGCTGAAATATGAATGGAACCCCATGCTATGCATAAGTATCGAGAACTTCAGTTTTTTCCGCTTTTCGCCCTTTGTTAACCACTGTGCGACGTTCCAAAATCTCAACTCTCAGGAAATTTTTCAGCGACGGCCGAATCGTCCTAATGAACCTAATGGTCGACTGAAGAGAAGAAGAGGGGCTGCATACCGCTTTTCCGCGCGCCTGTTGGCTCTTACTCGCCCTAGCCGCCCGCTTTCGGCCCTCGGGAGCGGACTGTGGAATTCCCGCAGACGTTTCTCATTGTCTCATCATGCCTCCCAGCATGAGAATCAACATTCTCGGAGCGTTTTTGGTGCGAGCTTTTATCACAGAGCCTCACAGCCGCGTCGCTAGCTATCATCGCGGGATCATTCCGGAAGCTCGAACTAAAAACTCTCAAATAGACGGCAAGAAACAAAAACATTGGGAGCTGCGTAGCTCCTGTCAAGAGTCTTCAGTTTCTGTTCTTCTGGCGTCTCATATTGACCTTGCGGAGTCCCCGTACGTTCTACGAGCCTCTCACGATCACGATCTCCGATTTTCCGTTGCAGTTTCCGCACGTAGGGGTTTTCCGTCGAGCCCCGCAATCAAGGCATGATAGCCATTCATTGTTGCAGCATCGCAACACTGCGAAACCGCGGCTCTTTGACCTCTACACTGCGCAATCAATAGCTGGTCGTCAGTATGTATTCGCCCTTCTCTTCCTCCATCTCTCTGAGCCGCTTTCCCTCTTCTTTCGGATCCGAAGATTAATGGTCAGACGTCGGAGATGGTGTCCGATGTTTTTCTTCACTTTTGTTTTTAGCCGCACCCCTGGATACCGAACTCGATGGACCTAGCAGGGATTGGATACAGAATTCGACCGGCTGACTGACCCCTTTGTAGTCATTCAAGTGAATCGCCGTCGCGAGAGCCAAACTTCATAATTGTATGTATAATATACGAGGTGTCCTGCATCAAGTCGGGACTCCCGCAAGGCTGGCGCGGCCTTGCGGCCCGGATGGACTTTCCGGTCTGCTTCCGGGTCCTTGGTTCATTATTGACTGGGACCAACTCTGCTGATGCTGCTCATAATTATTAATCAACCATTAGCAGCCGACCTGATCACGGGCTAGCTTCACCTCGGTGTATCCTGCGAGTGACCGAATTCCTGAAGGGATTGTAACTTCCGCGCTGCAGGCTTTGCCGCACGTCGCTCGAAATTCCCGCGCTAATGGCTCTCTGCTCTTCGAACAAGAAATTTGAGGAGTTGGAAATTCACGATAGACTTTCACGACGCAAACTTCACCATATGTGTTTCCAACGTTTATGCTTCCTTAATGAGCTTCCCGCACTCACTGAGGTGGACAAGGTCGTGGCAGTGAGGTCAGTGCGTTTCTCCAAAATGTTCGAGGCGGTGGTCACTGTGGCCACGGGCACCGGGAGAACCGGATTCGATTTCAACTCGGGCCATCTTCATGAGGTGTTCAAAGTTTCCAACCTCGAGGGAACCCTGAACCCCAGAACCGTCGTTCACGCAGAAACCTATATCATCACCATCTAGAACAGTTCTTCGACTACCGTGAGAAAGTCGAAATCTTGTTCATGAATTTGTTTTGAGTAGGAAGTTTTTTCATGTAACACCTCTTCAATATTCTCTTCCAAAAACGCATCCCAACTATCGAAGCGAAAAACTTCAAGAGAAAAATCCACAGCGCCCGAGAACCTCCATAATAGCCAAGTGTAGGTCGTTTCCGAAAGCTCGTTGGACTCCTGGCTGTGAAGTTCATAAAGTGGGAAGGGTCCAGGAGAGTCATGGCCTTCGACAGCAGCGACTGATGATGAGCAGGCGGCCGGTTCAGCATCGACTTTCAGAAGACAACGACGAGCAAGTCGCGTTCCAAAATCGCAATACAGGAATTTTTCCAGTTCATGGTGGATGCCTGGCCTGGTGAGTGCCCGGGAAGATTTTCGATGTTTCTTCATCTGAACCACTTGACCCACGAGTTCCAGCTGCTCGACTCGATGGAACTCAAGAGCTTGGATGCTTATAGGCTCTCCATATGGTTCGATCGAGCGGCGAACCCCGCTTGATCGGGAAAAAGATCGCCATGAATTCGATTCCGCCACTGATCGTCTTTTACGAAGGAGGCTAGTACGGCGGGCGAGAGTCACACAAGGCGAGAGAAAGCTCGTTACCTTTATATAGCTGTTGTCGAAGACTTTCAGAGCGCACACGCGAGGAGTGTTCGAGGGCATGTGACGGGAACAAGGGATGTTTCGAAGGCCAGGACGACGTTTTTCTATCAAGAGAATTCCAATTTGTTAGCGTGGCGAGGCCACGTGCGAGGAACGGCACGTTTTCGTAAGCGTATCCTTGGAGCAATTCCATGAACCGATGATTTCATCTCAGGTTTCACCATGAATGCCCTTTGAAAGCCGTCGTCTGCCGGAATGAGTGTCAGATTGCTCTTCCATTGGGTTTTGATTCCTCTGTTCTCCTCGAGGAGCTTTCTCGCTTCCGATGGCGAACTTTCTTCAAAGCTAAAAACATCTCAAAAGGACTCTAAGTCGTTCCATGCTCGCTGCTTTTAGCTAAACGTTGATTGAGGAGGCTTCCGAGCTTTGAATCCGCTTCTCAGAGCTTTCTGTGACCTCAGGTATTTCATTACCCGGCACTGACTCGCGCAGCAAGAGCTTGGGGAAAACGAGATCCGAGAAAAAAGATGTATCGCCATCTATTCTGCTACGCTTAGTTTGATTGCATAAAATTGCTCGTGTGAGACGGGGGAGTAGTTTGAACAGGTGGAGCGGAGGAGTCCACCCACACGCGTGAGCTCATTAGGTCGCCAAGCACAGATTGTTTTACGGGGCGCACGTTCCCTCGAGAGAAATCTTCTTCTGAAAGGAGCGAACTTTTCTGCGATGAGGTATTCACACCGAACGGGGGAGAAAATCTCATTTCTGCGACCTCCACGGCCAAAATATGAAGCGATGGCTTGGAAGAACGGGATTTTGCGTGAAATCTTGATTAGGCGAGCGAAAAGAGAGATGTCACGAAATCCTGAAAGAATATTGATGAAGACAGAAGGAGCTGCCGTGGCATAGATGCATGGACCTTCTCTGTTTGGGATCAAGATATGAACCATGGAATGATTGCAGACGAGGCGTTCAAGGAGGGGATTTCTCATTCATGCACTGGAGGCGCGCTCTCGATTTCCAATCAACTATGATTGAATCAAAACCGGGGGAGCTGGGACGTCTGCGAACGCTTCGCCGTCCGTTGCGTACATTCCGTCTCCCTCTCAAACCTTTTTGCCGGACAATCAAGATGCACAACTCAAATTCCGAAACCTATCCTGCAATCTCAGCGTAACCGCATGGACGACTCGGATTGGGCACCGTCGCTCCGAGGACTTCAATCGCCCTATCCTTAGGTGGCACGAAGACCTTTTGACGAGATATCCGGTGTTCATTCTCTCCACCAAGAATTCACCCAAATTCAAACCGGAACCCTTCACAGATTGAATACTCAATTGACCCTCCTCCGGTGGCCTCCGGAACTTTATCTCCACCATGCATGTTCTTTGCATGTGTTTCGGGGAAAGATCCGTTGCCTATTGCTCCTTTGCAATCTATACCAGACTGCAAGAATGAATTTTCTTGGCTGGAGGGATAGACCGGTCCACGACCGGTTGTGAATTACAACTCGACATCGCCCGGCAAAGTTGCAACCAGTGACCTTGGACCCCGTGTGGACACACGGGATCGACCTCGACCATGAAACTCGAGGAAATTCCGAAGGACAGCACCTTCCGTAGGTAGGCGTAGGCTGCATGACAGAACGGTTCCATCGAGCCCGAGGCAAGGTATAATGGCGGCAATTAATCGGAGGAGCGTTACACAGGAAGTGAGTGAGTGAGCGAGCAAGCGAGCGGAATCGCGGGGAGAAACGACGAGAAATTCAGCCATCCAATAAGTTGATTACCCTGAAGGCTCGGCAAATTACGGCCCAACTATTGCTTCCTTATTGGGACGCTTACGACAACGGGTACGCTGGCTGTACACGCTTGCCGTGACGGCTCTCGGCCCATGTGCCTCTGGTCCCAGCCCCTTGAGTCTGTCAATTGTTTCGCCTCTCTCACTCAGGTCGGTCCTCGGGAAACCACAACTTGAGGTCCGATTCTCCAGATTTGCGAGTTAACGAACCGAGGCGGACGATGGTCGAGAGAAAACGGAAGCCCCTCAACTTCCACAATACCAACTCTACGCTCTTGACTCATGGTAGATCGGCAGGAGATTCCAAGGTCTCATGACGAGAGTCACTACTCGCGGTAGAAGATGCATCCGATGAGAGAAGGCGTCGCCTTCGCTGCTTTGCATTGGCAAACGCAGACTGAAAGGAAAAGGAACAAGCGAAAAAAGCGCCAGCTCCAATGGTTGACTCGGCTAAGTGAGGGTTGGTCACCGAAAGGTCTACGGGTCCCGAGAGGAGCATTAGTTAATGTTCTACGTTCGGGTTTTTCTCATGTTCTTCCTTTCTGGCTTATATGGGGTCCGTATTCGTTTAATGCACTAGTTTGGTCCAGCGTCCGGAAACTCCTTCTTCCTTTCATCTTCCCTGCTCGCAACGTCTCTCAGGTTCATCTGCTTCCTCCTCCTGCTTCATAAGGCTCTAGACGTGCCGGGATTCGGCCAATCAATTTGGAACTTCCGGTGAGGGTCATCATTTTTTTTTCTCTGATGGACAGAGCGAAGAAGCTGTGGGGAGAATGAGTTCAGCGGTTCCGAGTCAAAGAACTTGCTCATGTGCATTCAACAAGAAAAAAAAAAAGAGGGAAACCTCATCTGCGGGATCACGGAAGTTCATTGTCGCGGGTGGCGGTCATGGCCAGCGCTTTGGATATTGAGTTTAAAAGCTGTAGCTCGACGTTTTGTGCCGGCGACAAAAGAACACAATTTCAGAGCAGGGCACGAGGACACCGGCGGGAAGTAGGCGCGACACAGAAAGCCTGAAAGGGAATCGCACACGAGAAATGGTCTTTTGTGAAAGCAGTTGTAAGGAACAACGGTTTCGACGGCACGGCGGCGCGGCGTGGGGATCGAGGAGCGATGTGAGGAGGGAATCTTCGGTCGAAGAGTGCAGCGGAACGGACGAAAAAATCAGCTCTCAAAAACTCATTGATTTCGGAATGCCATCGCTCGACGATATTACGATTCGCGCTCGAGAGCGCGAGGCGGCCGGTGGCGTACGATGTCGACAACCAGCGAGGCTCCGAGATCTCGTGCACGGATTCTAGGGACTATTTTCTTGGACCAAGCTCACACTTAGAGCTCGCCGCACGTAGTTTGACACACCTGGTCGCCTCGGTCAACTGCTCCACCTCATCTGTCATCGTGGGAGTACTCTTTGTAGTCCTCGTGAACCTCGGACAGGATTAAGGGCGCCCGTCGTCACTTGAAGCCTCACAGGTTTACGGGTGAGCTCGTAAAAGTCTCGGTCAACTCGAAGCTGTCAACGCTCGCCAGACTCTCTTAAATCACCGCCGAATGGTGTTCGAACGAGGGAAGCAGAAAAAATGGAGGTGGAACACAACCTGGAGGTTGCTGGCGATCGAGACCGCTTCGCGTAACTTGGTGCGAGGCACACCGGGCTTGTTTTTCAAGATCCTGGCTCCCTAGCGGAATATTTTTCTTGAATTCCCGCCGCAAGACATCTATTCTCAGACTGTGTCGATGGGCGTGAGAGGGGCGTGTTCTCGAAACATAGCAACCAGAATTCACTCGAACAAGCTGCGGCATGCTTAAAGTGGACGCGGTTGAGAATTCCTGCTGACGAGGTCGGTTTATCCGATTAATGGCGTCAAGTTGTCTCGTCGCCCGTCCCGAACTTGGATCGAAACACACTCGATCTTTCAATGTCTACTTGAGTTCGTCGGATGAGAAACGGCCTGATTGCCTGTCGCTCCATTGTGCGTCTAATCGGAAACCCCATGGCATCTGCTTCACGTCAATCTCACCTTTAAAGCCAATGCGTGAGCCGTTCACCGAGTCCAGTTGTGACCTTCACGACTGATTCGATGTCGGATGCCGAAGCGTCAGGAGAGCTTCGATCTAAACAGGAGATGTCTCTAATACAAGCCGGGCAGAACTCGAGCGCATTTCTCACCGACGCTCATCGAAGCTGTTGGAAATGCCGCGAACCATTCGCACATCAGAGGTTTGGCGTTATAAGCGCGTCACACAATGAATTCGGAGGATCTCGCGCAAAATTAGAAAGAAAATCGGTTCGGTCGAGCTCGAAATGTGCATGCGAGCAGTGGCCGCAATTTTAATCGCTGCCTCGCTCAGTGAGACAAAAAGATTGCCGAACGAGCTTATTGGACGCCGTTGGCAGCAGAGTTGCGTGTAGCAGCTTTGATATTGAGACACGGAGTGAGTGTGAAGAGATGTGGTAGGGAACGAACCACTACAAGAGCCTCACTTTAGGCGGATAGATATTTAGCGTAGCCAATACCCGTCAGATATTGAGAACACGATGGCACGCGGCCACGCCCGCCTTCTAACTTACGAACAACGCTCACCTGATGCTATTGGCCAAAGTTTCTGCGACGGAATACCCTCGAAAATCCCCTTGCGCCGCATTTCTCTCGAGGACTTCGTCGTTAGAACAAGATTCGGCCTTGGCGTAGCCTGGATTGATGATCATGGCCCTTCTGAGAATCAAGGTCACTGTCGGTGAGACCATCGAATAATCTGAGTTTGAAATTGAGATTATGCTCTTTTTGGAATTCGGAGACGGGTTCCGGTTCCGTTTCTGGATGCCCGTCATTCCGCCGCAACCTGATCCGTATGGAGAGCTAGGAAACACTAGCCAGCATCCCGAGTTCCGGATTCATGTTTGCTTCCTCTCGATTTAAGGAACGGAACGCACGGCTTTCCGCAAGGAAGGAATCACCGAATTTGAATTCCTGCCCGGCCATCGAAGTTGTGTACAGACAATGTTGTTGAACGATACTCGAGATTTCCGGCGGATGATACGGCGTTATATTGCATGCTGGCGAAACAAAGAGACCGCGATGACAATCCTCCCTCATCGGATGGGATGAGGGTGACCCATACATGCAGATCGCGGCGACTTCCTGAAATGTATTTCAGTTTGCTCTTCAGGAGGCGAACCAGCTTCCTAAGTTGACGACGCATAGGCTCCATCATTCAACGGTCAATGATATGTCTCTTTAGCCAAGTGACCATCGAAGTCACCAGTCGAGGATCTGCAGAGGATCAAAGGAGTTAGATCTTTGGATATCTCTGCGATTCGGTCAAATCCAAATCTGTGATTTAGTGCGCGCAAACATCTGAATCGTTCGAGCGGGAACGCTGCTTGGAATGCATTTGAAAGATTTGCACCAGCAGAGAACGCGTCAAATCTCAAAATTACGAGGTTATTCGGCGGGCTTCACTCGCCACTATTCAAGAAGAAGTTGCTCTGGCGTACAGGCGGCGCCGGGGCGCGTGACCAAGAATATCTACTCATTCGTTACAAGGAACTCCACATACTTCAGCGACGAAAACCTCGACCTTCTTATGCGTAAACGGCATGTTTCACGTTGACAATTGAATGCCGCGCCCGCGGTTCCGCTTAATTGCCATAAACTGCAATTGTTGAAGATCCGGTGAGGACCATGAATCGCATGACCTGCGCGGGCGGTGCGGAGGCCCGTCTTCCGCGGGCCCTTCTGGTCCTCGTGTGTCCCGCTTTCTTCTGTTTCCCCTCGCGGTTCCCCTAGGGTCCCCGGTTAGTTTGGGTCGCGGAATCTGACGCGCGATTTGTGAAACCCCAAGAGCCCAGCGGTGTCTGCGAGCCAGCTTGGGGCCGCCCTCGACAGGGTTCTTTTTAAGGGCGGGTATTTTCGGGCATTTCCCGAAGTCATGAGTCGCAGAGCACGGAAAGAGTAGGGAGGGCGGATACCGGAGATGGAAATCGAGAAAAACCGACGGAGGAGCCTTGGTCTGCTGTTTGGCACGACTCGAATGTTACGAGAAGCAGCGTATACGCACACGCACGGAGAACAACCTTCGCGGGTGCTGTTCGAACTTAGTTGACCCGCAGAATATTGAGTCGAACGATAGTAACATTGTGGAGAGGCTCGATACGGCCGAAGCTATCGCCTGCTGCCAGTAGAACGCCACGTGTGATGAAATGTATGTGAGGCGTGTCGTGACGTGGCTTGAATCGAATCTAGATGGAGATTGAAGGGCAAAGCGATGAAAAAAACAAGGGGGAAAGTGGAGGTAGCGGAGAGGAAAGGCCCGGAGAGCCGAAGCTCAATAGATGCCTAACAAAACAACGAATAAAAAAAAACAGCATCTGAAGACGTGCCGCGAACACTAACAGCGATCCCGGGAGGAACAGCGGCGGAGCAAAAGCTGCCTTTTGAGTTTCCGCTATCCAACATCGCGACCTTGATCAACATGAGCATGTGCAGCCCGTCGCTCGGTGGAGGCCGCACCCAATGGATCCTACTCCATCTGAGAGCGAGGAATTCGGTACCCTGTGCTCTGATGATCTCGAAAACGCAACTAGACCATTGATAGAGCAAAAAAAACGCCCAAAGCACGAACGGGGCCGGCATTTCTATAGACAATCGGATACTCCCGCTGTGTGTCGCGAAACGCGAGAAATATCCGAGAGAGTCGATCCAAGATGTTTCAAAGTCAACATGGGATGCTCGAATATGCTATCGAGGCCGTCGAAAAGAAATCTAGACGTGGGGAGAATGTTCTGCAGCGAGCGAGCAATCAGAATCGGGAAGCGACTTTGAGCTCAGCCCGGAAACCCCTCCACTGCCTCGAATCGTGGAGATGGAATTTGTGTCATGAATGCAAAGCTGATCGAGGGAACGCTCTTGGAAGTGATCGCTGGGACCGGGAGCCGAGAGCTGAACTCGACAAACATCAAAATATTCCGTTCGCCCTAGATTGGATTTCCGCCCCCCATTGTGTCTCACTATCTCGTGACGCGATGAGAATCCAGTCTGGGGTGCCGCAAGATCTCGCCCTTGCCTCTACGCTTTCAGAACCTCCGATCGCTCGTTCTCCCAAAATCCTCCTACCTCAGGGCTTTAGACTTTAGAACTTGATGATGATTCGCATTGTACTTATGAACATTTGCGAATACGCCGAAGTTTGTTTCCCCTTTTGCGAGCGTATGGCTAAAACCCCGTCCATATCGCATCAATACGTGCTCAGAATGGGGATTAGGCTAATTGGGTGGGCTCAGTGGCGAAACGAGGCAGATATCTCGGGTCGTGGTCCTGATGGGATGCTTTTCAGGTTCACCTTCAGGTCGAGGCCGTCGGTTCCGTAAGAAAACATCTAGAATCCAGAACTTTCATGCTCTGGACGGCTGGCAATGAGCCGTCCATGAACTGAAAGTCTCCCCAATCAACAACACGTCGCTGGCACAGCAAATTCTTGCCTGGAATTTCGAATCGAGGAAGAACGTGTGGGAAAGCGAAAGCTGCCTCTACCGGGGCTTCATGGGATACGAAGTCCTGGAACGCAATAAGATGTCAGGATCCGAGTCACTTCGCGGCAATATGTTATCAGGAGGACTAGAGTATGTATGAGTCCGACGGCAGTGGAACATGGGACGAATGTTGCTCCCGAATTTCAGGCGAGACAGAGGCCTCTCGTCCTGCGGAATTCTCAATAAACGTTGACCGAATTCGATTGCACTCGATACGCATCTTCATGTCTTGTAGCTTCTCGGATGTTTAACGGAGGCCACATGATTCTTGAGTATCCATTTTTCTATTCAACGATGACTTTCGATGATAGAAAAACTTGCCTTCGATTCGTCAATCCCTGAATTGGCAAGGCAACATTTGCGTCATGGGCTGGGGAAAATCAAAAATTCGGCAGATCGGATGGATCCGAATCAGGGTCCATGCAAATCATTGGAGAGGCTTCGGTGCTGGATGTGTTCTCTATGTAGACGATGTCCTCATCCACAGCTGAATTGGAGCCGACTTTCATCGCTCCCATCGAGAGCGACGGGAACACCGCCACGTCAGAGCCCACGGGAAGAGGAACGAATTGAAAATCTGTTAATGGCAGGAACGAGTTGTTCTGAGGTCAACTGTCAATTTCCAAATCTCTAGAAACACGCGGGCTGTCACCGTTAATCAAAAGTAGTATGAGCCCCGCTGGAAGCGTACGTGCGCTGCTTTCGCGAACGGTCGCCTGTCGATTTGAAAGAGGGCTCTCTCAACTGCTTGCAAGTTGTTTTCCATCCTTAAGATTCGGAAAAATTCGGATGGCCGATGTTGATTAGAACGATGCCTTCGAGTAGAGCATGAGTGCTGTATTGATGTGTGCCGAAATACAATATTTCCCCGCCGGACACACTCTAGCGGCCAGCGCGGTGAGGAATTGCTGCGCGTTCTCGGTCTATTTTTTGCTCTGTTGTTCGCTCTATGCTCTCCTGTCCACAAGAAGAACGGCCGGTGGGATCTCCCGCGACGGTAGTTTCCTTTGCTTCTGACTTCCCGCCTCCTATTGACAATGTACAGTCCCGAGACATCCGTTCTTCCGATGCTACCTACGCGCTGGTTGCTGTTGTCGTGTGTTCTCGTCCATTCATCATTAGGCTATTTAGGCCACAAAGCTGACTGCACTCTCGCTGTAACGATGGCTGGCTCCTTCGTTCCTCCAGCTCCTTGCCTTCCACTTGCGTAAAAGATCAGACGGACTGACCGACAGGCAGTGTGACCGACCGACCAACACAAGCTCATAGAAAAACTCATACAGCGGAGTATGAAGAGGGTCCATTGAGGCACCACTCCTGGGAGCCCGTTGTAAGTGCTCGTTATACAGTCGGTCGAGTCAAGATTGTCATTCTCCTCGATGTCACAACATCTTGATGTGAATTGTCAGCTTGAGAAAGAAAAACCTCACAAATGTCAAGCTATTCCGCGGAGTTTTCTTGGAAAATGTATGCTTCATTTAAGATATTAGTCGTCTGCTTCGGGCGAGACTCTCGGTTCGGTGAGAAAGCTGGATTCGAAGAGCAGATTTTGCTTCTTTGGCGAAAATTCGGCTCCGGGTAAATCTCAGCTGTCTCCTTGGCTGGCAGACTCTATCGAAATGATCCTTACAAGGAACCTTTCCCATTAGGGCACCGACGCCAGGCGAGTTCCGGTGTTTTACACTGTGCTTCTGTGAGAGTGAAACCAAGAAGACAAGCTCGTTAAACATCGGTGCGACAAGGTCGGAATCACTAGTAGTGGACCCAAGCAGAGTTCGTTAAGGTTTCTGCCCATCGGATGCATTGATTGCGGATTCCACAGAAGATCCCGATACGATCTTCGTTCGAAAAAGTCATCATCATATCGAAGTGTCACACTCCAGCAGAAGTCTCTTCCATGACCCAATAACAGAAGCTGCATACCCCCGCTTCGGAAGGGTATTCCAACAAGGGGTTTGGATATGGATGAAACCAAATGCGTTGTCTTCTCTCTAATTGAGCCTTGCTGTTTGAAGCTCTGCCGTCGCAAGATGCTCGGATGAAAGTGAGTCATGATGCAAGAACGAATGGCATGTTCTGATTCCTTGATACTTCATGTTCAACTGCGGGTTCAACGATGGAAAAAAATTCCGGAATCGGAGGCCCTCTCCACATTCAGAAGCGCGGACGAAAACATCGCGGCTGGGTCCCGCAGCGTTAACTATGATCGAGATTTCTTCAAGCGAGCGAGATTTCTGGATCGACAACCACCCTAAACACTGCCACAAGCCTGTTCTCACTACATTGGCCCCCATTGGTCATTTCCCGTGTCGTCCTTTCATCTGATAAGCTGGTCTACTCCTTCAGTGGTCCGTTCCAATATCACTCCAGTTAGTATGTTTGGACTTCGCAGCCATGCAACTGGAAGGGTCTCGATATTGGTGCTTCTACAGGCGGGCGCTCATACATGTGGGGACCTAACGTGAGCATAAGGTTCGCGACGCTATTCAGGGAAAGGTCTTCAAAGGTCCGATTAGGTTGCACGACGTACCTCACGCCTGAAAGTCTTCGGTCGTCGACCGAAGCGGCTCTCGATTCTTTGTTGTCTCGAAGTGAATTGCATCTCGAAACTCGAGACCACGCAATTGAAGCGAAGAAAGGATTCATGTGAGCCCGAGTTCCGTTGGAGTTTTGAAATCGACCCTTGCGTAAATCGAACAACAAACAGCGAAGTCGTAACACTGGTGAAACTCACAATGCTCTTCTATGCTCAATTGGGATGAGCTTTCGAAATCCAGGTCAGACCGAGTCTTCCTGGACGGAACGCGGCCGTGTTTTTCCGGAGTCCATCGAATTTTCGTCTGTTCCGCGGGCTTTCACCGGAGCTTTCATTGAAATCGGTGTTAGGTTTCGGCGTCAGGTGAGAGTTGAAGCAATGTCGGCTGGCTGAGGGCTGCTTTGAAAATAGTAGAGTTTGATGTTCAATTAAGGCTTAAGTGACGCTGATCAAGCTTTCGTCCCTCGGTTACCATAGGCTATCCACAGATCAGCCGCGACAACCGAACGAAGACGGTGCCCTCGCTGGTTTCTGGCGCGTTCCCTCGTTTTGTGGATCTTGAAGGTTCCTTATATCCTATGCTAAGCAGCGTAGACGAAAGCATTGAAATTCAGATTCGCTCACCCGGGGCAGCCGGTGAGCACTTGCTGGAGAAGTCAGACTTTGTATCGCACAAACTCTCGCAGACTACTCCAACTAGCCAGTGTATAAAGTTGATTGCTTCGATAACGTCACGGCTCAACGTCGGATACGTGTCTGGCTTGTCTCGCCGAGTTAGGCAGGTGTCCAAATTTCCTGAAAACTCGTTCACCTCGTTACAAAGCTACTTAGCTGTCTGGAAATCCTCCTGATTCCAGCAATTTGTCGAGGAAGATACTCATCGGTTTCACTCTCAGACCAAACAAGAGCTCAGAGTACCTTCTCTCCAGAAGCTAATCTACAGATTCTCGACTCGTCTGTCCGCATCGATGACCCCAGTCGCCTTGTTGTGAGGGAACCTTCACGCTGCGACCCTGACCGCCGATTCTGTTTCAACTGCGAAACGGACCCTTTTCCATCCCTCTGTCGCTTGCAAGGCGGTCGCCCTGACCCTAAAGTTAAGCCTCAATGTGATCCGGGATTTTCTCTCCTGAAAGGGCAGACTAGACCTTTTTCTGATCCGGTGGCCCTTTGGATCATGCATTGCTGACTTCAGCCAGACCATAACTTCCATGTCACAGGGTTAGAGCTGCACCAAGCCGAGGTATAAGGGGAATAAAATTTACAACTTTCTCATAGCAGCTCCACGGCAGCCTGTGACTCCCCGTTGTCGTTCCCGATGCTCCACGGACTACTTCCCTCCGGTCTCACCTCGTTTCACTCCTGTCTCAGTCTTTCGCCTCATGCCTCCTCCTTCCAGCTCGGTGGGTACCCCTAATGATTTCTTTCCGGCGGGGAAGAGGACGAGCTTGGAGAGTACTCCATAGACACTATGGATCCTCTGTAGGTCTAAGCCCATCACTGTTTTCGAGGGCAGTTTATAGTTGTTAGTCTCGTGAAGGGCCATGTGAGAAGTTGTAGCCGCCTTCCATGAAATGAACTTGCCAGGCCCGCGCGAGTTTCTCACTTCCATACTTCAATTTTCTTAATGCAAAATTCGGATTCCCATCCCCGTCGGTATGAAAACTGCCCTCATAGGATTGGGCCGCGAATCGGGGCCTCGACGGGACCGTCGCGACGGTCCCGTCGTAGGTCTAGGTGGCGGCCCATTCTCAGAAATGTTGAGTAATCGTGTCTTCAAAAACCCGCTTATCAAACGTCTGAGCTGAGACTCGAGTCTCGGGAGGTATTCAAGGAGCAGGGATGTCTCGAGCAGCGTAAGGTGAAGGTGGGAGTTTCACGTGTTCGACTCACGCGCAGAAAAACGTGGCTCTTACGCCAAACTTCAGGGCCGTCGCCATTGTTCGCGAAGGAAATTTGAGACGACGAGCCGGATTCAGGACAGGATGTACCATTGAGTGCTCTCCTATCTGAGTTACAGTCATTTCCAGAACAAATGCTGAATCGCCACTCCATTCCGCAAATGTCTGATTCATGAGATAACGCAGACGATGTCGACCTCGTCCAGGACTAGTGATTTCGTCACGGGCACGGAAGCCTTTACAGATTCGGTCGAGGAACGGTTAAGATTGTGACGTGGGTGGTCTGCCACGGCTGCTCATTCCTCGAACGAATGCTTTTATCGATGGACTTTCGTGACAGGAGCTGGCATCTCGACGTCGGGACATTTCGTTCTTCCGCTTTTGCAATGAATAGGAATTGGAAATAGCCACCATCGTAAGCTGTCAACATTATCATACCTATATGTCGCTATCTGCTGCGATTCTGGCTCGGTTCACGGAGAGGAGCGTGGTTTGTTCCGCTGGAGGCACGTTACCTTGAAGAAAATTAGCCGATTTCACGGCGCTCCAACCAGAACTAGTGAACTTACATATTGTCAGTGAGTTGCGAACGAATCACTTCTCAATTTCCAGCCGCACGGCAAAAGAAAAGCTTTGCACGGATTCGACGGTTCAGGATCGACGGTTCATGGAGCCGACGAGGGAGCTTCGATTCATGTCGGTCCCCATCAGGTCGATCAAGGCATGACCAGGACCGAAAACGTAGCGTATGCAGCGCTCGAATGGAGCAAAATATCCGAGCACGAAAGCGTGCCGCTTGACTCCGTTCGCGAACCAAGCAGGGCTTGTTGGTTGGCTAAAAATTGACTGCGCAAGTGAGTCCGAGCGAACTGCTCAAGGAAATTCGGCTTTCAGCGCACGTCCTGCAGTAGGCCGAGACGGCCACGAAGGAGAACGTGGCTGAGTTCCCTGAGATCAGGAGCCACTCCACGACGTCCCCGCCGCACTCTCATCCCGGTTCCCGAAACAGTGTTGGGGAGCTGTATCACTATAGAAATTAAGCCACACTCCACGATATGACATCGACCATCCGGTTCCCTGCGCAACCACCCACTCCTTGCGACCCTGACTCGAAAAGTTCGATACGAGGGGTCAAGGAGGAGGAGGAGGAGAGGGAGGACGAGGGGAAAGCATTTCCATCAGGCCCAAATCACGGAAGTGTTTTTCAATAGGAAGCCAGTACCCTCGTGTCAACCAGGATCGCTTGAACTTGGGAGTCGCTCTCTACTCCTGCGTTTGTTCAACCGACACGTCGCGTCGCTCGATGTCATTAAAATCCGCTGTCCAGATTCTGTGATACACTCTTGACCAACCGACGTTTCCCAAGGCTTTGAAGGAGAACAATGCTTGTATGTAGAGTGACCGTAGCAAAAAGTGACACCGCCTCTCGTTTCTCTGGAGCAACGTTGGGATAGATCAGGCGTTGTCAGTCGCTTCGGTCGCTCGGCATAGACTACCGTTACCAGCATTGCTGCCAACCGACCGGATAACCAAAGTGACACTCCCACAATAGAGGCCGTGGCGCCTCTCGATCCCATAAGCTACACGGGGGAATTTTACACTGGAAAGGAGAAGCCAGGATGACAGAGACACAGAACGCGAAAAAAAAAAAGAGAAACTCCGTTGGCCTTCAGCCAATTGGATATATCAAGGCCGGGGAGCTCATAAAAACGCAACCGTTGAAGGCGAACGATCATTGGAAACCTCAGGATTCCTCCTCCTATCGAAGTCCTCCGCCAAATGTGCTCGAGGGAAATTCGTACTTGCCGTGATGATTTCTCCGGTCCCTGCTATTCGAGTCGATTCGTGGCGGCCTATCATTCGTATTGTGCAATGCTCTTCTCACGTTCAATGATGGTATCGGTGTGATGGATCAGGAGTCGGACGAATTCTCGACAACATCTTCGACATTTTACGATCAAATGGGATGACTCAACGCACGCGGGAACCCCTCGCGATGCGCTAGCCCAGAAAATGTTTTCTTTTTGTAGGAATGTGGGGTTTTCATTGTGAGACTCTACTCCGGGCGGCGCTCGCACGATTGCGAGGCTTTCGGGTTGTCGGGAGCGCCAGATTACCAACGCCAACTCTCCGATCCTATGAGTGATAAGCCCAGGGACTCGAAAAACCGATCAACTAATGACGTGTAGGGGGGGGGGGGGGGGGGGGGGGGGGGGGGGGGGGGGGGCCCCCTTCCCTTTTTTTTTTTTTTTTTTTTTGGGGGGCCCCCCCCCCCCCCCCCCTTTTTTTTTCCTCCTCTTTTTTTGTTTCGGGCTCTTTTTTTTTTTTTCCCCCCCCCCCCCCCCCTCCTTTTTTTTTTTTTTTTTTTTTTTTTTTTTTTTTGGGGGGGGGGGGTTTTTTGGCCCCCCCCCGGCCGTTTTCTATGACGCTTCCGACGGATTTGTAGCCTTTCCAATGAACCCTGGCGTTCCCCCATGCCAGAAGGCCATATCCTTCGCACGGAAATTTGTTGGAACATGGGTCGCAGATTTTGTTTGGGAAACAGCACTTTCGTCTCTGTGAGAAAGAGGGGAAACCGAGGGCACTCCTTGTGCATATCTTTACGTCATCCTCTGTACGGAATGGCTGGCGTCGCGTCGTTTGGGAGCGGAGAGAAATTCACAACAGATTCTGACATCATTTATGCTCGAATGCTTCAGCGGTCACAACCTGGCCGGATCCAGCTCTGTCGGGAACGAGTTCCTGCAAGGAGTTTTTCAGGCTCCTTGGAGGAATTCGAATTCTTTGAATATTTTCGGATAAATTGAGGGTGTAGCTTTCTATTTTTATTCCCCGTTTCGCCGTTGTTGAAAGGTCCCGCTCCCGGGTGTCGCAGCATGCTCTTGTGAGTCTATATGACCCTGGGAACACGTTGAATTTACGAGCACTGTTTGCAGAACCGTTTTTTAGCTTCGGAATGCGTCGTGGTGGATGTTGCTGCCTCCGGTGCTTTTGTCTCCGTCGACGCAGTGGTTGCTGTTGCACACGTGTAAGAGTCTGGCACAGAACAAATGCCGCGACCGAACCGCTGCGACAACCAGCAGTTCATTGCCGCGAAAAACTACGGCAAGAAACCAACATGGAATTTCCCTCCTTAAACAACGATTCGGAATTGTTTTGTTCGGCGGACGGAGACCTCTCAGCGGAGCTCAAAGGTCCTGAGCGCCGAGGTTGCTCACGCCCCGTAAACTTCGTGGAATTCAGAGGGGATCTTCCTTATGCGAGCGACTTGGATGGACAATTCCTGATGATTCCACTCGCGACTTCAGCCGATTCTATCTTCCCGCTCCACTTCCTCCCGACAACCGTTAGGCTGATCTGAGTGCAGGTTCAGCTGATTGCAAGATCTGAGGTTCCTTGTTCGTGCGCGGGTGCTTGAAACAGTTGTTTCCAGAGTCGTGATCGAAGTTGAGCGAAATAGGTGTTGACTCCCTGATGAGAAACTTTCAAGTTACGAAAAGCTTGATCTATTCCGGCCTAGCTCGGTTGTTAACACATGTCTTTCATAAGGTCCTAAATCTTTTTCTTTATTATTTGTCCTCTAGCTTATGGTGTGTCCTGCTTTTCACTCCTCTTCAGGCGGCGAAGGGAACAGCGGAGTCAAGAGATTCCGTCAATACATCCAAAAATGTACATAACCACTATGGCCTCGATTATATCAACTCCCATTATATCAACCGCAGCGGTCGTTGGCAAGCATCGGGAGGTACGAAAACCGGCCGGCAGTCGAGGAGACTCACCACAAGGAGCGAGCCAACACTCACAACGGTCACTTCACATTTCCACATACTTAACATCCGAAGTTGGAGAATGATCGGTATTCCAGAAATGGTCATCTCTAAACAGAAAGTATTGAACTACGCAAGTTGGGAAATCCCATGGCTCCTCTGAAAATCTGCGACGGTATGAGATGGGCTGTAGGGGAATCGATTCTCCGAATGCTCAATGCTCGGTGCCCTCTTCGCGCATGATGTGTGCTGCTCGAGGGGTTCCAGCTCATTCTCGCATGATGAGCTGGTAGGTTGTTATCTCTACTTCCTCGGCTGCATCAATAGGAGTGCACGGGTGTGAGAAAGGTTGGAAATGGGGGAGAAAGCCCGCTGAAAAGGACAACAAGAGCTTGGAGAGAGACAATAAGAAGCGGAGCTGGGAAATGGACCTGCCCATGGGGCAAGAAGCACCAACGGCGGCGGCTAGAAAAAGGTCCCGCCCGAGGCACTAGGGACCGTCTCTGTCTCAACGCCTTCCTTCTTCCGAGGCTTTTTGGGACACGAACTCAGTTCCCCGCCGTGCGACGAGAACGGGCGGAGTAGTCGTTATTAACGCAGACCACGTCTCGATTGGCATCATTGGCATCACGAAAGATCCGTAAAGACAAAGTCCCATACCCTAAGAGTCGGTGGTAACGCCGAAATGGCAAAGACGAAGGAAGCGAGTGGAGAAGGTGCGAGCGAAGAAGCACGTTTTTCCGTAGCGATGCAACTCGGAATGGCTCGCATTCCCCTTTTCCTTCCGAGCCGGAGAATCCCTCGCCTTGGACGTTCGGGGCCCACGGGCCGCGTGCAAAGACCAATGACCAGCCCTGTGGCGACGCAAACGGCTCTGGGACAGAAACTGCGGACTCGAGTTAACTCCAAACGAAAAAGTGGGCGTCGTCATCCGTGAATGTTCCAAAAGTGTGGTTGTCATTCAGTCGTGAATGACCTTTTCATCCGAGCAGCGAACAAGCTCAACGGGACTTCGGGCACAGGTTCCCGGTCATAGAGTGAGCACCACGGACAACCTCCGCTTTGCTACCCAAGAGCGCGAATATGTATCGATGCACACGCGCAGACCTTGTGGCGACGTTTCCGCCGATTGTATAGGTACCTCGCATTGTGCATTCCCCTCCTCATTGTGTTAGATAGGGTCGGTCGCTGTACCACTCTGCCGGCCGGATGTAGATGGAATCCGCATATTTCAAAGCTTCCAGTATTTCGTACGATTCATCGGTCGACTTTTCATGGACACGGAAATTATTGTTGGATCGTACATGAAGAGATCGGAAATTGTCCTCAGCGAAGCATTTTCCCGAGGAGGCCCCGAGATGAACCTTTCTGAAGCCAGCATCCGCGCTGCTTCACATCGAACAGTGATTTTTTTTCGGGTTAAGAGTTTTAAAACAGCGCAATCGGCTGTAGACGCTGATCCTCGACTCGACACTGCGTACGTAAAGCACAGTATGCACGTTGTTGTAAACATAGGATCGACAGGATCGCTCCGCCAAAACGCTGCGTGTAAGCATGCATCGACCAGCACCTGATGTGTCTGTCAGAGTGGGTTCAATGGTAAGACGTAATAAACCATAAACCTTGGGGACCCCATCTGAATTCTAGCCTGGGACCACAGGAACAGCGCGGCTGTTCGCGACCTCGACGCTGATGGATCTGGCATGTCGCCGATTGATACGGTGAGGGAATTGAAGAATTTTCGCTCGGTGATCCGGTTTCGTCGCTGGCGCAACCCGATACGAGCGGCGTATAAACTCGCGCCACGGTTCCTGCAACTTTCCCCATCGACTGAAAATTTTAATGAGCATTTTAGTGGGAAAATAGCCGAACTTGGGGATGAAAATATCTCCATGTTCGACGTTCGAGCAATTAGTCCAGGTCTAACGTTCCACAGCGGAAGCCACGCAGCTCTTTGGACAGTAGTTCCACGATTGCGCAACTATGTCATGCGTTGATGCATGCCTAACTTCGGAATCTAACAAGAGAGAACGTTGATGCTGTACTTCGTTAACTGCTCGTCGGGATGAAAAACTTTACTGAACTCTGGTATCGGCGGCCGGAACTTCCAAGATCCTGATTTCGAAATCTTCGCTCTAAAATCGAGACTATTGAAAAACGGGACTCACAATTGGTCATCTACCCGACAGGTCGGATGTTTGTTCCCTGGCTGATATGGCATCAGAGAGAAATCAAAGCGGGTTCATTCGGTATGGCACCATAGAGCTGGATTCGAATGCTGCGTCATCCCCGCCGAGGAGTCCTCGTAGCGCTCGAGAGTCTTGTCAAAACATTGTTCGACATCCGGAACGTCCCCGAACTCATGGAAGCTTGATTAAAAATGCTGAACTCGAAACGCGCAGCGCAGATCGGCATACAAACGATGCGGGGAATCGACTCGCTCGGCCCTCCATCAACTCGAGATGCTCGATTCCGGGATTTCGGAACGGAATGTAATTTGAGAATCCCGGCGTGTCGTTGTCAGTCCCGAAGTCCTGAATACAAGAGAGATTTCTGTCTCACTCAACTCCCGACTGTCAGGAGGGGGCACTGGGACACCTTGCCGAGTGATGGGGCGCGCTGCACAATTTTCGACAACGATATATTATACTCTGGCTTCTTTCGCCCACTCCATTTTAAAACTCCGCTGCTGGAGCCAGATATCGCTCGCGGCATCGAGTTTAGCGAACGCTGTTCCGAAACGTCACTCTGGCGTCAACATGGCCGACGGCATCGTTTTCCATCCTCTTTCTCTTCACTTCACCAGCTCTACGCACTCCGCTGATTTTGAAGGTCAAAAAGTGTCCGAGGTTCTGGTACCGGCACAATCAGCTAGGGAGCATTCCTCTTCGGAGACAACTATTCACAGTTTCGGCAATTTTCCGGTCCTGCTGTGTCAATACAGCGGCGAACATGTCTTCAAAACATTCGAAACATTGATTTCAGCGGTAACCTCCCTGAAGCACCGCCGACGCGACGTGTAGAGTTAGTCTGCGTTGGGAACTCCGGGAAAGAAGTAATGGAGAAGAGACTGTGGGAGGTATGAACGATAGTGATGCACTCTAGCTCGAATGCACTCAGAGATCGTCAGAGAAGCGAATCCTCCCGAAGCCCGATGATCCGTCATCGTGAGAGCTTGTCGGCATCACACAAAATACAAACCACTAATCAGAGCAACGGGTTTCCCACGCCGCGCCGTACCGATAGCAAACTACCGATTGCGGATCCAACTGAACAGTGGCAGATCAGGGGCATATTTCCCTCTGCGGCCTCATCGGATGAAGCGAATGAAGCTCTGCTGTGTATTGTATCGGTTCGACCACCAATGTAAAGCTGGCTGTAATCCGCGAACCGTCCAGCAATCACCAGCAAGCTCTCGAGGACCGAGAAAACCACGGGCATTGCTCGGCCGGAATCCGATGCGAATTCGCTGCGGAATCGATGCCGATCCGGCTCAGGAGATTTCCCCACGGCTCTCCGCTGTTGCTGACGGCGCGGCGCGGCGCGGCGATCAGTGTTCAGGGCGTACCTCGGCAAGCGTTCGCTGTTCAATCTTCACATGTTTCTATATCGGTCGCAACACTTCACTGCGAACGACCTCCTCAATTATATCTGGATCACGCACTCGCAATCAGTGGATGTAGGTAACGCAGATCAACTTCCGTCCATCGCCGTGATGTATGCGGTTGGTGATCAGCATCAGACTAATGCCGCGATGACGTCCCACGTCCAACGTTTGCGTTGTGATGGTGTCGATTTGGGAACGATCAATAGCTTTACTGCTCGTGAACGTTGCCATTGATTGCAACTTCGGCCAACTCTGAAACAGTATAACACAAAAAAGTCTCCCGAGCTGGGCGTGGTCTGCATGTTTGACTCTATTTCCTCTCTTTAGATGTTCACCAACCGAACTAACTGAGTGCCACAAAGAGCGGGGAGTAATTAGCCTCTCAGTCGGAAGTGTGAACGAGTCCGCGGGCTTTCTATTCCGAGACTCCAAAGGTCTTTTGACTACAGCGTAGCTTTCGACCCTGGCCTAAGCGATAGCTTCCCGTTCTAAAACTAGCAGTGCGCCCCCGAAAGCACGATGCACTCCTGGACGTCGCGGAGTTCCGGATGCACGAAGCGAGCTAACCTGGGAACTAGAGGACCCAAAACTTCCTCATTCACGTCTGTTCGTCCAACGGCATACTACATGTATAGTGGCTGTTTACCCTTTTTGAGTCATTATGACAACTATGCACGATTTCACTAATCCGCTAGTTTAGCGGGATCCGCTATCCGCTGATTTTGGCGGGTTGTGGAAAACACTCACGGAAAGTCTCCAGCGAACCTGAAGATGTTCTTCGAACCTCGCTCGACGAGGTTCAAAGACCTCTTGTGTGCATGAGGCTCACCTTGACCATTCGCTCGTCAACACGTCGAGGACTGGTGACCGTTACCGAAGCTCAAGGTTTGAACCGAACGAGGCTCTCGAAAAGCGATGAAAAATCAGAGATTGTGACATCGAGTGACCGGTCGACCGATCCGCCGGTGGACGGAGGGCAAGGCCGACGGACCGGGCAGCAAGGAGCAATCCCTCAACAAGAAGAACACTCTCTAGGGCTGGGCGAATAGCTGGCGGTTCCACTCTGCGGAGCAATCGGGTGTTAAGGCCGCAACTCTGCTTTTCGATTCATTGGCTCGTCGAGCTAATTGACTTGCTCCAACTAAAGAGCTCTTCGGCGAAGCGGAAGAAAAACCGAAAAGCCAGCCCTGCGATGGCCTGTCCGCTGTGCCTATCGGTCGAGAATCGGCAATGTGCTGAGTCTGCGGTGCCCGCGTGGACGAATCTGCGTGGTGCCAACCGATGGCCATGGGATGGAACAGCACAGGGAGGCCGATAGACTCTTACGTTGTCCTACGCCCGCTCTGCGCAACCGATCGTCAGCGACAAACAGGAAAATCCTTACGTACGTGATCACGGAACTCGAATCGATGCGAAAAAGACAGGGACGTCTCTGACCAAGTCGATAAGTTGTCGTTCCCGTCACGCAGTATCCTCCACTGGAGCGATTGCGGTTTTTTCCCTCTTTGACGCCACCGTCCCCAGGTGATGCCACTTGCCTGGCAGTCGCACCGAGATGGTCGTCATGCCCGAGAGATATCATTCAGTGAAACATATTCTGTGAATAATGAGGAAAAAACTGCGAGAAGAGGTTGGGGACGCCAAGGAATCTCGCGTATCCAGACTAAATATAATTGAGTTCGCTGATCTCTGCACGGCTGAACGGATGGATGGTCGCAAGGATGACTATCCGGCCGGGATGGAGGTGTTGCAGGAGTTTTTGTCTAGAGCAGTCCTGACTGTTCGCGATATCAATAAGATTAGGAACACGTCCCGTCGCACTATCATCACCGGCTGCTCGGCCGGCTTTCATTCCTGCCGGAGGCTCGGAAGGTGTTCGCCTGCGATGCTGAGGAGTTTTTGGGCCTGTTGCTCATTCATATGCTTCTGTTTATGATTTTCACAATTCCGTCCTCTTCTGACTCTGCTTATCAGACGAGCCTCCGCGTTCTATTACGTCCAACACAACAGTCGATCTTTCTAGCTCGATTGTCTCCGCGAATCAGGGACTTAATCAGTCGGGAGACGATCTCTGGGAGTGGAAATGGGAGTGGGTCCCAGGAGTAGGAGTCCCTGGTGGAGTCTAGATATCGCAGCGCGAACGGAATATCACGACCTTCACGTTCGACCCCGAGCCACCGCGATTGAGGAGGGATGAGGCAACCCCAACGGATCGGAACAATGGAGAGAACGAAGTTGACTTTCAGGACAAGAGGAGCCTTTTAGAGAATTCGGAGAGGCCTGGCCTTGAATTTGCCTCGGAATGCGGCTGATATGACGCGGGTCGCTGCTATTGCGATCCCAGGTCCGCTGGTTCAGCAGGCCGCAGGAGCATCCCGAATAACGGACGGACGGTTGAGGTCCGGGAAAGTTAGGCCGTCATTCTGTGCTTAAAACACCTGATGGCGGTCGTCATACTGCGCAGAGATAGCGGAGCCCGGAAACGGAAACGCTGGGCGATATCTTGTCCATGTCTTCGGCAGCAGCTGTATAGTCTTGTGTCTGCCGGCTGAAAGCAAATTAGAAAAATGTTTTGCGCCGAAACCGCTTGTTCGCTGCCTTGCCGCAACAACTTCGCCCAACGGAAAATACATGTGTCCCAGCGTACAATACTTACACGTGCCAACTCATTACCATTCTTATTATTATTTTAGCAATAATGAATGCTTTATACATATAGAATGAACCTATTACAACAATGGTCCCGAAACCGAGACAGGAAGATTAGCGGGAGCAAAATTATTCCGGTCCTTCGAAATCGTTTCTCGGACGTGAGACATCCACGATCAGTATTCCTCGGATCGGATTTCGTATGCTTGGCGATAAGTCCATCTTCATGATGGCGTTTTTGGCCGACCCAGGTCTTGACATCACAGCCATCCGGCGCAGAAAGGATCCTTCATTCGAGGCATATTCGAGTACACTCTCGCTCACATCAGTTGAATAGAGGTCGAGTGACCGTTCACGGAGTCGGTCTGGATGGGGAGACGCCAGCGCGGCGCTTTGGAAGAGGCGCCTTCTCGAGGTTCAAGTGGTGAACTGATTTCCCGTGCGGGTCCCAGAGAGCTGTCGACATTTTAACAACTCGTTAGCACACTCAGGCACACGGTGGCCCCAGGTGCAATGTGACCCTTAACAAGATGTCATTCACAGATCCTCAGAGGCTCGGTTCCTTGCTCAGTCAGTCAGGGAGCGGGCAGGGAGTGGAAGACGAAGGTTGGCGTTCTTGGACTGAGGGAGCCAAACCATCCAACCGTTCGACTGTTGGAGTGAGGTTATCAGAGAATCAGGGACGTTGAGAACTCGCCTTCGTGCCGCATCAGGTTCTCATCCTAAGCGTTTCATGTGGTTATACTCACAGGATGCGATTCATGAATCCGCGAATAGATTTCCTCAAAGTCTCAAGTCTCAAGCATAGCGAACCTGTTTCGAGAACACGGTTCCGAATGGTTTGCGCCGCTTCTGTCGACTCGGGTTCGGAGCGCTCATTCAGAACACACGGGGCAGCGGAGCTCTATTTCAATTTTTTCGCCTCGACTCGTGCGTTCGGAGGAGGAACAAAGACTCGGACGAGCACGGCGGCGGCGGCGGCGGCAGAGGAAACTGCGGAAAAGCTAAAGCCCAAGTCATGCGGAACGCTTCCTCGTTCGAGAGAGCGAGAAAAATTCTTCACGCTTCCGAGAGACGTAGACTGGCTTTTCTCTTTTTTTTTTTGATGCGAATAATCAAACTGAATTTCGGGAAGATTCAGCCGTTCCGTTTGTTTCGTTCCGGCCCTTCGAGCGTTTCAATATTGGGGCGCCACACCATGTCGGATCAGCTCGATGGACTCCCGGCTTTCGACGGGAGGCTTTGAATTGGACGCGAAACCCGCTTCGCTCGACATTCACCCAAAAATGACACCGGGTTCGTTAAACATCCCACGTGTCCGCTCAGACTAGGGCTGCGTTTTGCGTCTCTCGCGCACGACGCCGGTAGTGGCACTAGTTTTCAGACGGAATCCGTCCGAGTGAGAAAACGACAACATTTCGATCCGATTACGATTGGGAGCTCTTGCTCTTCGGCGAGTATTTCCACGGTCGGTCGAAATCCCTATTTCAAACACTCGACTCACGTCTGCCAGATTGAATTTGCTTCGCTGGACAACTGAAAGATTTTCAGTCCACATAATTTATCCGTTCCTTTCGCAGTTGCTCTTCCGAGCGATTTTGGGGCCCTTCCTCGTTCGTTCCCCGGACGCCCGCGCCCATACACGAGGATTGGAAAAGATTTCGTCACGAGAGCTGCTGCGATTCTCCGTCGATCTCGATTGCCAAAGGTTTCAGCTTCGCTCCAGACTGAATTTTCAAGCACGTCGAAGTCGCCGCTTTCAGCCTCCCCTCTTCCATTCCATCTAAACTCATTTGGAACGCGTTTTCACTTCAGAACACACAAAAATGAGGACGGAACGTTACGGGACAAACAAGCTGCTGGTAGAAGCGTCGCCACCGCTGCCGAATTGACGCAAAAAGCAACAAACAAAACCAATCCTGAGAGAGCTCTTTTGCGAAACTCTTCAAACCGCATCCGCCGGCGGTTGAAGCCACGGAAGGCTTCAACAAGCATTTTGAAGAGGTTAGTGGACCAGCTACAAACTCGATCTGAACCAATAAGGCACTACTCCCGCCTTATTGCGGCTCTTAAACCGAACGACTTAAATATTTTTCCGAGGCTTCTGTTTCGCTCGAAGCCTACGCCGCGCCGCCCGGCGCGAAGGCTACCCGTCGTAAGAGAGAGAGAGAGCGCCTGGCCTAGACTTTTTGTGGCACACAATAAAGCGGAAAAGCGGCCGGCTCACGAGTGGAAATGCGACCCCCTGATGGTCTTGGATGCGAAGGGATTACGATGTACGCTTCTGAAACATCACGCTGCTGGTGCTCTGCAGCCTTTGGAGCTTTGCTTCTCTTAGAGGAATCCATCCGAAACTAAAACGGCCCTGCAGCGTGGAACACTTTCAATATACGGGGGGAACCCTGAAACCAACGGAACTCCGTGATCCGCCTGACCTGCCTTGTCGAGGGGGTCCACCTATCGGTCACACACCGAAACTGGCCTTGAGCATTTCGAGATGCGGATTGAAAGTGTCGTACTCTCTGAATTGAGAGAGGTCGGAACATGATGGGCAACGGAGCGTTTCAAAGTCGGCGGAGGTCTCATCGAAACCTCACGTTACGTCGTAGTTCCCGCAATATGGAAGACTTGGTATGGTTAGCGGATTTTTTTTAAACACTGGATACATCGGCGAAGTTGAGCCAAATGTTCCGTCGCTGATCTCGCAGATTACTGGATGGCTTTTCAAGATCCACCCCTTCAAATAGGAGAATCGTGGGCTTCAATGATCCGCGCTCCAACTTGGCTATGGCCTCAATCATATTCAATGGCGCTGCACCTCGTGAGCTGACCCCTCCCCCTCCCCCCCCAATAAATTTGGAAGTTCGCAGTTTTGAGCCAACGTTCTGACCTGAGAGCGGGAACTGGGCATATCGAGATGTATCCGGATGCCCGGTTGATTCGCTTTGTCTCGACCGCCTTCACGAAGCGTTGAACATGAATGCGCATGCTGCCGGGTGATCATTGACCCAGAACCCTTTGTCTGACAACAGATCAATCATCATGATTCGATAACCGGCTACTTCGAATAAGGAATTCATATCAAACATTTGGCCAGAAGTTCTAGCCCAGAGAGTATGTATCTCCACGTGCTATGGGGCAATTTTGCCGAATCAAAACTCTCGGTGCTTATGGGAGTTCTTTGGTCTGAGCTCACGAAATAAGTTACAGTACAACCTCCATCACTTCAACTATCAGATACTCAATCTTCAGGATGGGATCCTTTCGATTCTCCAGAAATGTACGAAGAAAGTGTTCGGAATGAAATGCAGCATCTGCCGTTGGATGTTTCCAATCATATCAAGATGGATGAGCAACGTGCGAGCAGAAACCCAAATACATCGTTTGCGTGCGTATGCGCATGCAACGCACTCCGTTCAGTCCTCGGGGATCTTCCCCCTTTCGGAAACGGATAAGTCGCCGAATATTTCGATCTGGGCGCCATTTTCCGACAGTCTGGATGCGCCGACTGATTGATTCCGGGAGAGGTATGTTCGGGGCGGTGTGTGTGCGCCATGTCTTCGAGCAACGGAGCACGTGGTGGGAGCATTCACCGGAAACAAATACGGGATTACCTCTGTTCCCCTTCAGCTAGCTCCCTGGCCTGCCGGCTTGCTCGGCTTGCAGCTATTCTGTTTCTGTGTCTTAGGATCACCTCTTCGGATTGGTGGACGCATAGCCTTCGCGACTGTTTCGTATAGTTCGTAGCGATTTAGCCGGCGGCCCACAGGATGGCTGCTCGCTTGCTCCACTGCTCGCTATTTTCCTGGAGCTCGTCCACAGGAGAACAAGCGGAGGAGTGGCGAAAGAGAGATTATTTGCAAAAAGATTGGAAACCTTTTCCCCCAAGGCCTTACTGGTTCAGTGGCCACCGACTGCGGTGGCAGCCGCGACTACGACCCTGTCCGACGATCCACCGAGCGAATCCGCCCGAAAATCTCGGTTCTCATCGACTACGCACCACGTCACGCTCAAACGGCACGGCGGGTATTGATCTGTCACGTTCCTACGAACACCATCTCGGATAGGTACGGTGACAGAACGATTCTTTCGCTCTGGACGCGCGGGCTGCGTTAGATGAAATCTCACGTCATATCTTCTTCTGACACTTTGTTTCAATTAGAAGTCTGGATCAAAACGGCTACGGCAGACAACATTCCGTCCTGTCTGGAGTTTCGTTGCGTCTAAGATCTGAAACATGATGTTCCAAGATTCTCTGGACCGCCAAACTTGACGCTAATTCTGATTTCGATAGATCCAGTTGCATACAACTACCAAATGCCAATATCAGCCATGAGTGAATCGGGCCTCAGCAATAGTTTGTACTCGCAACTTCACGCGTGCGTACAGACTCCTGAAAAATCAGAGGGCAAACATATGCCAAGGTGTTCCCAGTCCCTCTGATGTTGGAGTCCTAGTTGTTTGCTAGTAGTTTCGGTTGTCTTTCGGAAACAACTCCTCCGTTTTCAGTCTGGAAACATTTATAGATCCAAAACTGACCCAATGCTTCCAGACGAACGATACTGAGGGGATTCGTGTCCTCCCGAACCACTCGACTGGATCGAAATTCACGTGAGGAACCTTTTCCTCGTGGAAGGAATTTCAGAGACGACTTCCGATCTTGAACTATTTCTTTCCCCACATCCGACGTCGAGCCGCCAGTGCTATTCCCTCCTTCTCTCAATCGTAACTCGTAACGTTACGTCTGCTGGGGAGAGTTTCCGGGTTACCGATTGCGAAGTTCATAACAAGATATGTCACGGGGAATGATTGGTCAGGAATCTCTTCGGACGGAACAGAGACTCGGGATTGGAGAGGCAACCGAACGACTGAAAATATAAACGAGACAATCGATTTCGTTTCTCGCCAGGAATTGTGAGCTTCGTTGTTCCCGAGTCTATTGAGGATCTTTCTGGAGCTCACTTAGTAGCACATCGTTTGAGATATGGATTCCGTTTCATGAATCGTCGACCGACGCGGTGGTCGAGTGGTTAACGGAGACTACACACAGGGACTTGGAATGACATTGGTTCTAACCAGAGCATTGGCGTTGGGTTCAAGCCCAGCTGCGGGCGTCTCTGGTAGTGGTTGCCATTGGTCCCCTTCTCTCCAAGCATATGCATCGGGCTCTCCGCAGAAACTCGAACGGAGAACAAATAAATCAATCGTAAGTGCGTCAAAGCGCAGAAACGAAGTGCATACTATGGCAGCACGCTCCAAGGGTAGTCCGTTGAAGGTGAACACCACTCTTTAATTACAGCTCGCTCAAACCTCGACCATTGAGATACCACATACGAGTTGAAAGAGTTCCAGTCACTGACTATTTTTTAGCTGTCCATCTTCACCGTCGGAACATGCCGAAAACGGCCTTGACGAGCTTCTGTCTGAACTTCAGCAGCTCGCTTCAAGAGACTAAATCCTGTGCTCAACATCGTCCGTTCATGTTACGCGCTATGGTTTTCTCTCCCGGATGACTAGGGATAGATCGAAGCATGACACGGAAGCCTACGTCAAATTTTCGCGATGCCGGGGAAGTGACATTTCCATGTGTCTTGTCACAATTTGAGCACAGTTCTGAACCAAGGGAGCAATCGAATGTCTAGCCATGATCCTTGTACAGAGCTCTGTCACTGAGATCAACAGGTCCTGGGAATATATTGAGTTCTTGGGTTCACGGAGGGCATTCGGTCTGATGCGTTTTGGCTTTTTCTCCTAGAATAGGTATTCTTAGATTAAAAAGAGGTAAGAAAGACTACCAAACCATCGGTTCCTCCCTCAAATCCAATTGTTGGGGGTGGGGGATTCTTACCCGAGCATTCTGCTCGAAGTCTGCTACTTCTGCTGCGCTGTTTGCGAAGGCGCTACTCGAAGAAAAGCATCGTTGCATCAATGTGAAATTAACGACCGAGTCCGTTTTGAGTGACCTCACATCATAAACTGACGAATGAACTCACCCTGCGCGCCCCCCCCCCCCCCCGGGGGGGGGCGGGGCGCGCCCCCCCCCCCCCCCCCCCCCCCCCCCCCCCCCCCCCCCCCCCCCCCCCCCCCCCCCCGGGGGGGGGGGGCCCCCCCCCCCCCCCCCCCCCCCCCCCGGGGGGGGGGGGGGGGCCCCCCCCCGGGGGGGGGGGGGGGGGCCCCCCCCCCCCCCCCTTTCCCCGCCCTCCCTGCGCGGTTCTCTACATCTTGCCTTGTTACTTATGACACCAACAACACGAGGAAGCCAGGGATAGGGATAGGGATGCTTTGAGAACTTCGTCCCCGTTTCCTCGTGGGAGGAAGAAAGGCTAATCTTTTAACGCTAGGGGTCGTGTGGCGGCTTATTACCGAAGTTAAGAGCCGCGGTTGAGAACCGCCGTTACCCGCAAGTTTTTGCGCTTATTATCCACAAAATAACCGCTTTCTTTCTGCGGTCAACCGCAAGGAATGGAGCGGAGAATGCCATCTCTCTTGAATAGTATGACTAAGTTCTACATTGGGGATTTCGAACCGTCGAGCCCCTGAGCGTAGCGAGGGGCAGGAGCTAGTTCGTGCCCCTCGATTCGCTCGGGGGCCGATGATAGCATCGAGCAAGAGACCGTTGCTGCTAGGGGGCTCGTGGTGGCTCGGCGGCTGCTCATGCGGCCTTCCAAACCTGCGCGCAAGTTCCGCCGCACATTCCGTGCTGTTGTGGTTTTGTGGTTCAAGTCGCTGGGCGCATTACAGAACAGTACCTCCCTTTTAGACCCACCTCCGTCAGTTCCTCCACTCGCGAAAATACGTTATTTTGTTCTGATTCCGGGAGCGCAAGCTTGAAAAAGTGCGCGCCACAGAATGCACAGTTTGGCGCAAGCGCGGTTCCTCGCACAGCAGCGAATCAAACGCGGCAACTTTCAGCCTGCTGCCGGTCTCGAGCATGTGGCGAGGCTGCGCTGTTTCAACAGCGATCGGAGCTGAGTCTCCATTTTGCATGTGGGTTTCCATCGCATCGGAAGAAAACAAGAAATGCCGATGCACGCCTCAACCCTCGAGAAAAAGTTAAACCTGTACGTAAAAATGTTTGGTTCTGAGACTTTTTTTTACTGATGGGCCGGTGCTGTTATGTAAAATCTGCGAGAAAAAAGTGAATCACGAGAAGAAGTATTTCATTGAACAACACGCGAGAACAGCACGTCATGCGCACGTGCTTCAGAGCAAGATCACGTGAATGAGCCCCCAGCACGAGTTGAGCTTCTGTCGAATTCCGTGAACCGACCGAGCAAAGGTTCAGAGTTCAGCATGGAGCTCTGTCAGATGGTGGTCGACACCAACATTCCTCTGTACCAAGCGCAACACCCCGCACTACGTAGGTTTTTGGAGAAGTGGACGAAGCAATGCGTTCCGCACGACTCCACGCTGCGGAAGACGTACTTGAAGCGAATATACGAGGCGACCATTGAGATGATCCGCGACGCTATAGGCCAGTGGTTCCCAAACTGGGGTACTCGTACCCCCAGAGGTACGCGGAGCGGCTGGTGGGGGTACGCGAGAGGATTTCCAATGAACTCGAGCAAGGATCGTAAACGGGGATATCGGGTCTCAAGTCCCGAGATCACAACAACTTTCCGTTCAATGACAGCACACATAGAATATTTCGGGCGTTTCTGAGAGCTCAGATGTGAAAAATGTTGGAAAACAACCTCCTGTCTGCGCAGGTGGTTGATTCGGGGGTACGCCGACGGCTAGAATGCGGCCGAAGGGGTACGCGGGACTCAAAAGTTTTGGAACCACTGCTATAGGCGATGGTGAAATCTGGGTATCGATAGATGAAACCAAGAATGTCAAGCGGCAGTTCGTTGTGAACACGATCATCGGTCGCCTTGATTGCTCAGAACCGTCGATCCCTTATCTCTTAGAATCCGAGGTTATGCAGCAGACTAACCACGCCACCGTGGCTCGAGCTTTTTGTAACGTCAAGAGGGTTTTCTTGAAAGCGCCGTCGAGGATCCATTTCTTCAAGATGATCGCTCCGGAGTAGGCCTTGCCTCCTGAACCTATTGTCAGTCGTTGGGGAACCTGGGTCGAGGCGGCCTGTTACCATGCAGAAAATTACGAGAAGCTCGATAGCATACTAAATGGTCTCGATGGCGAAGATGCCGTTTCGATCTCCAAATGCCAAGACCTGCTTAAGGATCCTGCTCTGAGATCCCAGCTGGCTTACATCTACAGCCATTTCAAAGACATTCCTGCTCTTATCACGAAACTCGAAAGCTCTGCGCAGACCCTTGATACTTCGATAGCTACTTTGGGGGAGATCAAAGCTCTCATCGCGGCTGCTCCAAGACCGAAAGGGCGTTTTTCCGAAATCTCTGTTTTTTGGAATAAATTCACGAAATGTTGATAGAAGGTAGATGACACCAAAGCGAACTCTCGGATGTCCTCGGATTTCCGATCGCACGTTGCGTTCCCGAGATATCATTTTTTCCGGAATTCCGGCGAGGGACTGAGCATTCAATCCAGCGATCGGGCAGGATTTTTCCTCTGTCAATGGAGGCAGGAATGGAATTGAGCTGAGTGACATCCGTTCCTTCCCTCGCTGTTTTTCGAGTCATACGCAAAGTCTCCTTAATTCGAGAGTCTGATCTTGAAGAATGAAATCGATAGGCTGATTGTGAGTGTGCATAGGATTTGTCTGAATGGGTGGAACGGTGCGAAAAATGAGGCAATATTCAAACTGATGTTCGGAAAACGGATATCTGTTTCTGGCGTCATATTCTGCTGGATAGACCATTGCTACTTATTCCGATATAAGATCGTCCCAGAGCTTCTCATCGACAGGAATCATAGTTAGGCGTGATAGTGCATTGCATCATGATTAGGATTTTTCACAGGCAGGATAGAACCTAACGATTTCTTGCCCGAAATTCGGGTTCGCAATCTCCGGCTACCAGGAGGATAAGCTGGTTAGGGTCCTTTCTACTCGTTTCCAACGCATCCGGTCGAGCGGAACCAGCGAAGTCCGAGACTTGTTGACCGCGCCTTCAGCTCGATTTAAAGATTTTCATCTAGAACCAGGGACCGAAATAACATCGAGCCCGAACAACCTCCCAACGAAGACTGGAACGGCAACGACTATCCGCGGTCTGGGGATACTGAGAGCAGGCGAGATTGCAATCCGTCCGATATTTCTGGTTCTCCATTTTTCCTCTTCGTTCTCGTCCTGTTTCTCACCGAATTTTCGCCGCTATTTCTCACTTTCCAATCGCCGTCCGCGGCGACATCTGCTTCTTGCGCCGATGACGACGGTAGAAGTGCTTGGTTTTCCGGCGCAATATGTCAAGCTGTCAGGCGACTGCAAGTCAGTCGCGAGAGCAATCCGCTGATTCCTATCCAAACGATTCCTATCCCCTCGGCTCGGCGAAACGGCTCCATCGTGTGGAAAATACGGACACCTGTCATTTGCAGAAACACTGCCGCCTGTGGCGCACAAGGAGGAGACACCGAGCAGCAGCAGCAGCAATTATTGCTAGAGGCAAGAAAATGTCGACAAAATGCCGTTTCTTTCTCTCTCTCTTTCTCACCGCGGGCGATTCCTCTATTTCACTCAAAGGGTCTCGCGCCAACTTGCATCTCAGAGTCTGAGCGCCGGATCCGCAACAGCTCAGGAGCACTGCTCCTGGAAACTCCTCGGAAGAGTTAAGGTGCGAAGTAATTACCGCTCTGTCTGCTCGTGGGCTCCAGACACGAGAGTTGACGACGGGCCGCCAGGAACCTGTTCAGGTGTTCAACTTGTTGGTTGACGAGCTTCTTGGATGACAAACTTTCTAGATAAGCGACCTCTAACCTCTCCGACAACATATCACTCTAGGCTCAAGCTGCTTGAGGCGCCTGCTCGCGCTCATCTGCCACTGGGAATAGAAGCCGGACTTGAAGTGTGTCTCCGTTATGCCTTTAGGTTCGTTATCACTCAAGTTCGTTATCTGAACAGCGAATCGTCAATTCAGTTCTTCCAGTTTCAAGGTAATTCAACCGAGGAAAACGGGAGCATGAGGAATCCTCGAAAGCGTGAACTTTGTGACCGTGAAACCTAGAGTTACCATGAGGTGGTCTCAGAGTCGAGCGAACACATTCTCCTGCTATAATGGCTTCTCTTGAATAGTGAAAGATTCAAATCGCGGCTCTTCCAAGTTTTCTCCTGACCGTGGTATTAGCGATATGGCCACCGACGTCGCGACGGCTAGTTCAGTTGCTGGGTGACCCCGGGAACCCCTACTCCTTGTTTTGCGTCTCTTTCTCCGGCCGCATCCAGGGCGTCTAATGGACGCGGTCGGGATGGTTGTCTGGACGACGCAGTTCCTGGGAGCTGTTGAACAAACTGAACCGCTCCTCGACTGCCCTGAACGGATGTTTTTACCCCTGGCCGGAGTCACAGCCTGCGCAACGGCGAGGAGTTCTACGGTGGGAAAGCGACCAGCTAAGTGATCCTGAACGAGCTCTAATTTCGGAACCATAGGTTCGATGCTCTAAATCGGGAGAGCCGGGAGAGGAATCGGGAGATCCGGGAGGGAATCCCAAACGCGCATACACGTTCATAGACTGACTGAGCAAAAGAGGCCTTCATAGAGAGTCGGTCCACAAATCATCTGGTTACGAGGGCGGACTCGACAAACACTTTCAATATCATCCTCGTCGTCGTCGTCGCCGTTCGGTGGGCCGACTTTCGATATTCTCCCTACTTTGCTAGGACTCTAGACTTACTTCAGTGGATCTAAGCTTTGCCGACACGAGAAAATCCCCTTTCCGCCACGCCTTCGGATGAGAACACCGGCACATGGGCAAACGGTCGCGTTCGCGGTATCCTCAACTACTAAGTGGCGATAGTTTGGCGGAGCTCTTTGATATATCTCTAATCTCGTCTACTGATCGTTGAGAAGGACCACCGGTTGAGTGCACTCGGAGCGGATTACCTTCATCTTCAAAACGAAAGAGCTCTATATCTGTCAATTTCCCGTCAAAACAGAGAAACTATTGTTTGTTTGTGGCGTCGCAGGTGGCTGTATGAGGCCTCGAGATCTGCAGCGGCGGGGGTTGGCCGTGACCTAGGGCGGGAGATATGGGAGGTCATCCTTGAAAGTTGTGGCGAAGCTTTTGATGAAGTGCCTCTGAGGAACGTCTCAAGCGGAGAAGATATTTCTAGCGATTGCACTCGTGATATATGGTTTCAAGAACCAACAATAAATCCACTACATTAACTTGGTTCATTATTTACGTATTGTTAGTCGAGCTTCCTTGGGAGCGTGGGCCGGATGCACTATGTACCGTCGTGCCACGGATCGACTTCTATCTCCCGTGAAAGTCGCTACATCCACTGCCGACGATGAAGTGTAGCGCGCGAAGGAATCAGGTTTGTAGATTCCGCGACTCCGCGTGTTACAGCTGCGTGTTTCTTCGACAAACGAGACAGGTGAGACCTGTTGCTACCTACAACGCTCCGGTTGGCAGGCGAACGGCGGCGCGACTCGTGTCTGATTGTGAGTGAGAAACAATGGGAGCGATCGAGTAAAGGTTTCCTGGGCGACACCAACTTCAGTCGCTGCGAAAGTCTGTGCTTGGAAACGCTGCATTCAGCCTCTCATTATATCGCAACTCTCATACACAATTTTTGCTGACGGATGCCGTTGGAGAAACCTTTGACGGCACCTTTGCGGACCTCTGATATCTGTTTCATTACCAGACACAGACGTGTTCCACGCCAACACAGCAGAGGTGGCTCAAAAATCAGGATCCAATTACGGGCTATTTCTGATGAGAACCCGGGTACGATTCGGACCCCGTGTAACAATCCGAGACTTTTGATCCAGGGTCGAGTGTCGACTCCATAAAGCAAAGAAGATTGGCTCGTGTGGAAACTCTATCCTGACGTTGCTGCTCATCACCAACGAAATTGGTCTGGAGTGGTAAGGGATGATCTTGTACCGATGCGATGCATCGTTGACCCTTGCCACTGATGCATCGGCGTATCATCACGGACACGAGAGAAGATTCCATGTACTATAATCGGACAGCAAGACTGTAATGACACTCAAAAATTTCAAACTCCTCCCCGCGTTGACCTTCTCCAGGTCTCCCCGAAGGAGCGAGATCAATGTTGGGAGGAATGACGGAGTTGTTGGACGAATGTTGGAATATGTTGGTTTCGAAAATGGTTCAAAGAGGCATTGGCTTCGAGGGCGTTATCGGTATCATCCTGCTGGTCGCGGTCCAACAGTGGAATGTCTCTGATTTGTATGCTGTTGCGATTAGCGTTCGGGAATTTCGAAAGAAAACATCCCCTCGTCGGCATGGTTCACGTCCACGCGGGGTTTCTATGCACACGCATCTTATTACTTTGATTTCCAATCAGCGGAACAGCTGGAGAATACATCGAGCGTTCCAGCACATGTCATGTAAACCCGTCGTTCTCGAGCTGACTTGAAACGCGATCTGTTTCATAATTCCTGCTTCATCAGCGCGCCTTCTGTCCCGTTTCGAGAAATAATAATCTGCACCGAACCCTGACTGAAGCTGACTCGGGAGGTTGTTGTTGATGAATGGTCTGGGCCTCCCGTGCTCCGACGTGCTCTCGGCTCAATCAGAGATCCGTTGTTACAGCGGATTCTGAATCTTGCCTGAACCGCAGGCGGGCCAAATGTCTGACCTTTGGAAACACCGCATCTTGACTCATATTCCAAGCAGCTCGGCCGAATGCATCTCCGGGATTGGGAAGCATCGCTGAGAAAGGGTTTTGGCGTGATGCGCATCGCTTCAATGATCCTCGAACACGAACGGCTCGAGCATACATACAGCGGAGTTGCAGGTTCTGCTGCAGCAGCATGTTGCTGTTTTGATCGGAATCGTCTGAAGCCTGGCTCCGGTCGACCAACAAAATATCCAAGGAGCTGAATCCGAAATCAGGAGTACCGGGAAGGGGAGTGGCAGGACTCTTTGGGTTGCAGAACCTATACGGAACGAACGCGATCGTGGTAGTGCGACGTGGACGTCTGAATTCCAACGGGATTCCGTTGCTCATACTGCTGCTGAGGGCTGCCCCACCTACACTCTATGAATTAAGGCGACCTGACACCGCTTCCCAGGGTCCCGGAATCTAAGCTGACACCTTCAAGCTCCTGGTCGACGCGGTAGGGGTAAAGTTCGGATTCGGGTGCTAAATATTCCTTCGTTCCAGCTATTCATGCGGTCGTCGGCGGTCTCTTGGTGGAACTTCGCAGACAGGCTGGCAGGTGACGAGAAAGTCCAAACTGAATCTCTCTGATATATCTCTGGGAAGTGTTCGTGTGGCGACATTCTCGGAGTGGACACTGCCTATCAGAATCGGCTGGATAACTACGAGAAAGTTCGGAGTTCCATCTGGATTGGCCCAAATCGGCTACCAGGAAATCTCAGGAAACCTCTCAAAAGTTGGGAATCAGTTGCGAAATCGCTGAAGAATCTGGAAAACCAATACATGCGTTGAAAACGTTCCTGAAGTCGTTTCGAATTTATGGTGAGCCTAAATACCCTGTCATTCCGACACATTCAATACGGAATGGCCTCCCAAAAGACTCGACACAAATCTAACGACTTTTTCAGAACTCACCGTGACCACCGTCATACCACGGGTCTGTTTGATTCCATATGCCGGAATCCCGATCTGCGAGATTCATTGTTCAAGAAAAGTGTCACCAGTTTGAAGGCAAGCTTTACTTTCCGCCGGAAGTTCTGAGCAAAGAATGACGAAGTCAATGGGTTTTCCCTTGAAGAGTGACGCGAACGCATATTTTGTAAACACCCATTAAACCCCTCATGTCACGAATGAAGTGTTGTTACGAACAAACGCTTGAAGTCGACGAGAAAGTGTGTCGGACAGCATCCCTCGAATATGTTCAAAGGCGTCGAATGTATACCCCGTAGGGTCTGTTTGCAACCATGAGTTTTCCACAACCAACTACCATGATTTCTCCTCTATCGAGCGAGAACTCCGATGGATGCTCCGAGGGGCATGATTCGGCCAATCTCATATGCGATTCCTGGTCGAGTAGTGTGCCTACGCAGCCGATCAATCTATGCGTTAGATAAGGATGTCTCCCGTCAATAGCTCTGTCGACGAACTGGGAGGAAAACACAGATGCTGGATCTACACGAGACAAGTTGATGTGGTATGGTGTGTTTGGTCGTCGACATCTAATTGCCAGAATACCCCTGAGCGATGTGACTGCCGCTATATCATCGGCAATATGCCTCCTATTCCTTCTCGTGGGCAACCACAGAGAAACAGATCGGTAAGCGGGGGCCGAACCGACTTGTTTGACGCGCGCCGAGTCTGCTGTTCACTCGCATTGAACAACAAGCGTTTTGAGTCGTCAACCCCCGCATCAGACAACGTTCGATATCGAGGATGACCAACAGCCCGACAGGCTCGACTGCGAACCTTCATCTATCGCCGCCGGCAGCGAGAGTTATCTGCGACTCGAAGCTGAAGCCTTCGATCAATCAGGTCGCCTACCCCAACGTTGCGTAGCATCCTATCCGAGGATCCGCTCGTTGAGCTTTTTAGCGAATTTCCATGCGTGATTCCCCTAATGCGGCCGAGTGCTCATCTGCATCCTTGTTTCTTGCGAGCGGAGAGACAACGGAAGAGAGGGGCGCATCTCCGGAAAGCGATTAACATGGCCGTTGTGATCGGCGGGATGGCAACCCGCCGCCGCATTGCTCCGCCTAATGAATCTGTTGTACGCTGGCGCTTCAGATGCAGATGCGCCGGCTCCGATCAATCGTCGCTCGCGTCCCCAGGCGCTCGGCTTCGTTTACGCGCCTAGAAAGTTGATACAGGATGCCGAGGAGATCACGTGGGATGCGAGGAAAACGAACGAAAAGCTCACATGCCGAGCTGGAGAACAAATTTCCGCCTCCAAAGATTCCGGACCCGTCTTGAGTTTGTGTCCGACGATGCGAACAGCCAATTGACGGCGAACTGAGGCAGTTTTTGTGGGACTTTTCAATCAATGGACCTGAAGCCATTCTCTGCTTATATCAGGAACTTTTTGATAGTGCTTGCCATCGTGGGCATATGCTGATTGGTGGCGATCGGAACTTCTGCCAACGAGCGAAAGATGGGCGAGTATCTATTTAATGATCGGCATGTACGGAACAAAGGCAGCGGCGCAACATCGAACTCGGGCAGCATTGAGAACAGCTACGGAGTCGTATTATGTCGAGAACCGGACCAATAGCCAACAGGATCTCCATCCAAGCTTGTGGACATTAGATCCAGACTTTGTAGCTCGGCGGTGTGCCATAAGCCGCACTGGTGCAAGTTTCTCCTTTCTCCATCTCTCTTCTACTCGCCTCGCGACTCGTATCAATGTACTTTTCATGGCACGGGATTCTCGGCGAAACTTTCGCAGAGGTAGCTATGTAGATGACAGCAAACTCTGCTCTTAGTGAGACGCTTCATTTGCGTCCCCGTACATGTCTCCGTTCGATTCCGGCCATTAGAACTGTTGGCTATTACCTATCGCCGTGGTCAATCATTCATTCCCATGGGTTCAATCATTTAACAACCGTTCCCATCAAGACATGGGAAGGATCAACCAAAGGAGTCTACTTCAGAAACTAGGGCGTTGAGTTCCCATCCGCAAATCTGAGTCGTGCGCGATCGAGTTCCACCGTGACCGAGCCACTCCTGTGCTGAAACTCTCGAGCAAAAATGTGCACAGCAGACATGGCGAATCCTTGCGGTCCCGTCCCACCGAGAAATCTGATCCACGACCATGATAATCTGAGTGAGGCGCTCCGGGACGGCACCGATTCGTGTGATGATCTGACCCAGTGATGATGCTAACCTTCACGTAGTATTCTTTCCCCTGCTCCCGCGGTCAAGTCATTCAGTTTGACCACCACTCAAGTGGGTAGTTCGCTTTTATCTTGGTTGAATCCGACTTTGGCGAAACCACCGGCGAATTTCTGCCAACGATGATGATTGGCCTCTCAGTTGCGAGCGACGGGAAGTGCTGAGGTGGTGTGCGTCATCGGGACGGATCTTGAATTAACCTCACGCAAACTCCAAAAATAGCCAGGCCCTGGTCCCTGTTGAGGACCGACCTCTTCTTGGGAGCTGTTGTGGCCAATAATGCCTCATTTGTTGTTGGTATGTCTGCCAGGCAAGCTTCGGTGTTCCTCTCCATTCTTCTGCACAAACGTTGTTGTCATCGCAATCATGTCAGGCAATTTCGTTGTAGTTTGTTGCTGCCGTTCATATAGGAAGTCGGTCCAGTTGGATCTTCGAGCATCATTGTTCGATTCGCCCTCGCTGCGTTCGATGCGCTCTTCGCTTTTGATGCCGCCGATGCGCTGCTTGCCATTGTTGCTTCCGTTATCTCTTTGCTGCGGCTACCGCTGCGGTCTCCGGTGGTTGTCGTTGTCGTCAGCGCTGTTGTTGTTGTTGTTGATGTAGTTCTTTGACGATGGCATTGGCAGCAGCCGAGCCGCAGCGCAGCGCAGCAGTCAATACCCGGCCACTTAAGCATCTGGAGCTTCCTTCTCACGTAGTTGTCGAGTGGAGTGTCATAATGGAAATCGTTATCCGTCTTCACCGCAGCCAACGGGGAATAACATTCCCTCATACCCTCGCTTCCTCCCTCGCTCTTTTCGTTCGCTTCCGTCCCCCGAGTCGCTCCTGGTTTTTTTTTTCCCTGTTACTTTTCTTGGAACATCCTGAAAATCCATCCGACCGGATCCCGAGAGAATTCATCGAAATTCCGTCCTGCCGACCGAACAGGAATCAAGAGTTCCGACCGATTTCTCGACGTTTTGCGAAGTTTGCAGCGGGGATTCCCAAAATTCGCTCAGGAGAACCTGGAGAGAATCGAAATCAGGTTTCGGAACTTTGGGGAGTTACTCTTGGGATGCGAACAATCGTTCCGGCGACCGTCAAAATATCGATTTTCCCCAACATCGACTGTCTTCCGCGCAATCGGGGCTTGTCAAGAAACTCATAAACCTTGCCGAAGACAAACCAGAGCTGTGATCGACGGACCATTCCTGTGGGCAGTCCCCTCGATCTATTCTTGGATTCGAGGTTCTCTCAACGTCTGTTCGGATTCTGAGCATTTTGCGATATGGCAAGGAATTATGGCGGAATGATGGCACTACATCTCCTTTTGATACAGTACAGATCCTGCTCCTTTTACCAAAGCGGAGCCCCTCGTTCTTTTGGTCACGTTGGCAGCGCATGATTCAAGCAGAGCAGCTCAAATCCAAATTAGATTCCAGATCCACTTGTTGCAGCTCCGACGAATGAATTCAACGGAATTCCAGAACTGGCTCCAGAATCCAAAGCGAATAAAGGATTTGGTGCTAAGATTATACTAGTTTTTCTTCATTCCGTGTTTACGTAAGGGCTAAGACTCATGACCTTGTGGGAGGCTCGTCTGAATTTGACTCGGTTTGTTGACGGCATTGGCCAGTCGCTGCCGTCTCTGGCTTTTGTTCTCGGATCCGTCTCTGATTCAGATGGTCCAGTGAGAGCCACGGCATAAAAAAGGCAAGGAAGCAGGAGCTGGGCCGGTTTTTCTGTTGGTCGTTTGCCCTCTGCTAAGTCCTCAAAGCTGGGAGTAAGGTTCCAGGCTCATGGGATCCTTTGGTGGGTCTCAGAGCAGGGTCTTCCCGATCGGTGTCTCGGGTTCCCGGTGGCGAACAGAACGCTTTGTTGAGTTTTTCGGCTGGCGACGACGACGACGACGACGACGAGAAGCACAAAGCAGAATCGAACGCAATTTAGACGCTGAGTCAACCTGGCGAGCCGGACTCTCAGGTGGCCCACCTAGAGTCAGTGAGCTCCAATCATCGGATCTGGAATTGTATTTGCTTGGGCCACAGCAGCTCTCCGCGTGATAGTGAGATTTGGCAGCTCTTTGAAGTTGAAAACAGACTCGCTTCGCTATTATGTAGATGACTTGCAATGATTAGAATCCGTGATTTGGAGGTTGTGAAACAGAGCGGAGAACGGTAGGCCGAGATCGACCCAAAGCTTCGGTGTACCGGACCGAAACTCCCACCTATTTTCAATGTCTCCCGTCGGGATCCAACAGCGGTCTAGTTCTTTGATCAGGGTGTCATTGCCATGCTGACTCTGAGTTTGTTGAGTTTCTGGGCGGATCTCTTTCGAAACGGTGCGTTCCACCCTCGACCTGATGTTTCGCACTCGATTCCCGCGTTGGGATGCGCTGACAATGCCGTCCCATACTCCCCAGACCACGAGAAACTGGGATATACTGCCGATCATATCTAGAGGAACCAAAACGAGTTTGTGGAACGGGAGACCGGTTCCGATTCCGGCAGACCACCCGTGATTCGTTCTGATGGTGACCTGCATTCAATGCGTTCACACATACGGCACCAACTCCCGCGTAAATTATAGACGATGAGCTGGACAATCTCATAAGTTCAGTATTCATATTCGAAATGAGCGTGACAGCAACGCAAATGTGCCTTTGTGCGCATTTTCATGCAGTTGGGTGCAGTTAACGGATTTGACACCGTGTACTTGTTTTCCTCCCTCTGCCCCTACTTTCCGAAAACAAACCTCGTACGAAGTTATGACGCCATAGCGTCGATTCTCGGGGTAATGATCGTTGGCGCTGAACAGAGATGTTCTACCAATCCAACATGACGACGTCATGACTCATGAGCCATAAGAATACCGCAGAAGAAGACCAGTACTTGAACGCAGACTCACTCGCAAATAACGAATGTGCTCAGTCGAATGCAAGAGGGATCAGCAACGTCCAAAGATGAGTAGTCACCACTGCGGCCGGCGATCCGATTCAAAGCTCGGAATCCCGGCTGGAGCAGTCGCCAATCTGCGTTCCTTCGTTTCCCGCAAAGCAAACTCCAACGAGTCGACCGTAAGAGTCGGAAGACATGGCGTAAATACGTTCGTACCTATCATATAGGCATGCATACGGACGCACAGACCTACGCTTGGTACACAACGACTCCGCTCGGATGGATAAAGGAGAAAAAAACGGATGGATGAAGAGATTCGTGTCCATCCACCGTACAGAACCGAGTCCTACGACGGAGAGAAGCAGGAATACGGAAAGCAAGAGAGAGAGAGAGAGGGAAACGAGACTCATACAACAGATCACAAATATGCGACGGAACCGCCGTGAGGAAAAGAAACCTCCTTATTGCTGCGGTTGGAACTGCAGCAACCTGAGCATGCAACACTTTTATGCAGACGTGTTGGAACGAATAACCACGCTCAGTTGAATCCTCTGGCAATACGAAAAAATAGTTCTCAACATATTTGTCGTGGCACAAACGTCAGAATGTAGGCACCGGCGAACTTGCTCATCTCCGTTCGAAATTCCGTCCCCGTTCCGTGAAAACAGTTCATCCTGGAACAAAGCTCCCCTTATTCCCGGCATGGAAATTCCGTAGGAACAATTGGATCGCGAAGTTGAAGCCCATGTCGATGCCCAATAATGGAATTTCCCGAAACCCAACCACGAATTCGTACTCGCAAACTAGGTTTCCTCAGAGTCAGCTCTGAGAGACCCTTCCGTTCGTTCCCTTTTTCCTAGCGAGGAGGCCAAGCTCGAAAAGGAATACGGCAGGATCCTGGGTAAAGGGTAATGAATTCCTAGAGGGAAACTCTCTTTTTTCAGATCATTGAGCGGAAGATCAACGACCCGCCTCGAGAATCCGCGTTGGACTTGTCAGGCATTTCTGGGGAACTCCTCAAACACGAGCTTTGCTCCCCACGGATTCGGTCTCGCCAAGGAACCCTAAGGAATGATGTAGTCTGCTATTCTTAACAGGCACGCCGGCAGTCGTTGGTACCGTCTTGGAGACGTTTGACGTTTTTTTAGCGTGATAAGTTCTTCCTCATTTAAGGACGAAGGCGGATTTCGACATAATCGCATCATTGGTGATTTCATGCAATGTCCAAAAGATGCAGGAAATGTGTCCGACTTTGCTGTGATGCGGAGTAGGTGGGACCCCCGTTTGGCGACCGGCTTTGAGAGAGTCCACGTGCCAAAAAATTTTGGAATCACTGGTCTAGGCGGAAGAAAGTTCTCAACAGAGAGGTTCATGCCGCCTATTATTTGTTCGAGCAGAGTGGGAATCGAATTCCGACTTAGCGTCTCCGTCGCCTGCTGTAGGTCGGAGCTCACGCGCTCAATCGAGTTACCTTCTCCAAATGGACGCCCGCCGCCGTCCCGAGACTGTGATTTCCATACCAGGTATTCGTCTAAATCTTCGGGTGAGAAAGAAGCATGATGTCGTCGACGCGTGAACCCGGAAAAGATTCAGCTCGAGGAAGATCTCTCAACCTATATCCCCGAAGGCTACCCCATGAGAATCGGAAAGTTGAGTGGCGTGCGGTGAGTCCCCAGGGCCCCGCACTCTCGCTCTCGTCGAGGAGAGCGGGCTGCCAAAGGGTCATCCGTGACCAAAGTCAGTGTGACGGCGAATCTTCCCACAAACTCGCTCTTACGGCACCAGATCATGTCAGAGCTGAGCTTGGCTTCATTTTTTGATTCAAAGTGTCTTAAACGGAGTACCATTATTGAACCAATGCAGAATTGGAATTTTCATCAGAATTAAAACAACGGAAAACCGCTTGAGCACGCAACTCGTTGGTTAAACTTCAACTCACTCGAGATGCTTTTACGTTTGGGATGTTGTTCTGGTAATATCTTCTGTCAAACTTTCCGTTGGGAGGATCACCTCTATCTCGAGAGGGGCCAGCGAAGCCACAGGTTCTTGCGGGGTAAGAGGCGCTTTTGATTCCCGGTTAATTTACATAAACTCTTGAGATGTTTGAATAGCATTCCCTAATGAATATTCTCGATTAATGAGTCAGAGACCTCATGTGTGCCCCGCAGTATTGTATTTGCAGAAGAGATTGTGGCGAAGCTCAACGCGGAACTGGGGCCGACCGCCGACGACCGAGGTTTTTGGTTTGAGCAGAAACATGAGGAACGGCTTGACCGACGCGATCGGGATTTGTCCCCACGGACCTTCGCCGAAGGTGGTCGGAGCGCTGACAGCAAAAATGAGAGAGGTCAGGAAAGAATCAGGGACCCGACACTCGAACAGACGCGACGGATGAAAGAACGACAAGGGATTTTGAATCATTACGTCGACGCCCGGAGGCACGAATGGAAACTTTGAAACTGTTCTCTGACGAATCTCGCGGATCTCAAGCCGACGAATAGCCGGGATCCTTGAACCGCGGACGTTCTGAGCGGGAAAGCTGCGGGAATGTGTCCGGGACGTCGAGCCCTCGAAACAGAATCAGACGGAACGGCTCCCTCCGCTCAAACTCATTCTCCCTTATCGGACGTTCCGAACACGATGCGATGTTTATGCGGCGTATCTTATCTCTCCTCGCTACGACACCTCAGGGCAACAGCGTAAAAGCGTCCTCGCGACAAATGGCGCTCGTAATTTCTCTCCGGCGTACGTTATTCTCGCTCGCGTCGCTTTTTCCCTTTCACGACTTGTCCATATTTCGAAATCCGTTCCCGCCCGCTGCGTGATATCACATACATATTACTACTATTCTCTCGTTTTGCTTTCCGAGCGTCCATTCGCCCACATGAGCTGAAGGGGTAGCAGACATCCAAGTTGGCGAGCCGTCACCGTCGAACGTATCATATTCAGCAACGTCCGGAAAAGTACTCAATATTGTTTATCTTGGGAGCTCTTGCTTGCTACCGCTCGTTCACTTCAGCCGTTGTTCTTGTTTGCTTTTGCTCCCCCGGGTCGCTCTTGGCTGCCGCTTGCACGCCCGAACGGTTGTCACTGTCACCGACATTTCGTGTCCGAGCTGCCATCAATGAGACACGCGTCTGGTCGCATGCAACTGTTAAGTGTTTCTTTACTGTCGGAAGCCATGCGGGTAATGTTTTCTTTCTGTCTATATGGACAACCGGTTGCTGCTGTGCCGAAGGAACGGCGATCCAGTCCGTGGCCCCAGCGTTTGCCTGGCCGAACGACCTTGTAGGTTACCTTATGACACCTTGAGGTAAGATCAGTCTTAGAGGGGGGGGGGGGGAAAAAAAAAAAAAAAAAAAAAAAAAAATTTTTGGGGGAATTTTTTCAAATTTTTGTTTTAATTTTTGGATTATGCCAAATTTTTACTTACAGCGGGGGGGATTCATGAACATCCTGAGTCTCTGGTCTCGAACGATGTATCCCTAATGATGGAATCAATAGTTATTGATTGATGGTTGGTTGGTGTAGAATAGAAAATAACCTGCGAATTCTGGATCGTTTCTTTCCTGACTTTCTGAGCGATAAATTGCGTTTGAAATAACCAGACAACCAGACCACAAACCCTCATCGTTCATCTGGAGTTTCCGACTCACAAATCGTTCGGAATGTATGGAACCTAGATACTTGCGGCCAACATCGATTTTCTTTGAGGATCAGAGAGCGAGCTCGCAGCAAAAATGAAATGCGTAGCCAGAGCGTTGCCAAGGGAACGTCATCCTTGAGGAAATACGCAAATCCTCGTGTTTTGATGTAACCTCGATCTGTCGGATCCCTGATCGCAGAGCGGTACCGAAAGAGATCGTTGACTCTTTTTCCATTCTTTGGACGGCACGGTCGCCTGGATGCCCCCGCTCGACTTTGATCCCGTCTGCACAGGTGTCGAGTGGCTCAGCTTGTGCATGAAAACGTATGGCAGTGCATAACCGTACATCCATTCTCTTTTGTTAGGGCCTGTATTGCTCACTCGGAACAAGAGGGAAAAAACAGGGAGCTCCTGTTCGGCCCCGAGGGAGCAAGGCACCGGATACGCGTATGTTTTCGCGCTCGACATGTAATAAGCAAAAGCAGCTCTTTGTGCTCGCCCGTTTCCCCCGGATACAGTCGCAAGACACTTTGTTCATCAAGCACCATCATATTCGGAAACGTCATCATCTACGTCAGAACGTTCGGCGCCATGATGGTTTTCGGAATGATGGTCTCGAATTGATATGTTGTCATGGCTCCTTCACGTTCCATCTGCCATCGAGTCATGGCGACCCTGGAAACTCGGGATCCCAATCGTTGGGAGCGATTGTCATCCCATCCCAGCAGCTCCTAGTCTCGAATTCCCTGAACTTATTGAGGAAGTCGCGCACGACGACGTCATCATATCGCCCTCGCGGAATATTCGGGATCCATCCGGAAGGAAGATAAACTGAAACAGTCGCCGAAAAAAATTTCGAATATATCAAAACGCCCACTCAGTTGGCGGAGCAATGACGGAAAGCGTTTTCGAGGGAGGTTGAGCTGGGATGGCCCGAAATGTCTGGACGGAGTGTCTTGATCACATCGTCGATGTATGAGGTTTGCTTTATTGTTTGCTGATCCCGATTCCCTTCCGACTTCTCGAGATCCCTCACCACTTTTTCCTCTGGTTCCGTCCGACTGCTGAAATCCCTCGGGATCCGCGCGATCGTGACGGTGACTCGGCTTTCGGCTGTGGTAATGAAACTGCTTCCGTTCCCTCTGTAGAGCTGCTTCCATCGTGGCGCCCTTCCTCCCTTCATCTTTTCCTCCCTCCCTGGAAGTATTGCTCTCGATATGTCGTGTACTGTGCGCTTTGTGTACCCGAGGCTTCCCGGCTCATCTCGTCGACTCCTCGGGGTGGTTATATTTCGTCAGATCTGTGTGTTGAGAAGCTGAATGAGTTGAAACAAACACCGGGGCGGCGAACACTGTTCCATGCGGCGCCTGTTCCGTGTTTGTATCAGGAAACTTTTTCCCCCCTCTTTTCTCAAAGTGAAGTGTGTTTGGAGCGTTTCTTCGGAGCCATGAATCAAGGTCGAGTGGCGTCGTCGTCGTCCTCGTCGCGGCCTGGAAAATACCGTCGAGCTTCTTCGTGACTGACGCAGAACTGGGAACATTATGTCAGGCTCAGCCATTGGGGGCTAGCAGACGATTAGTGCGCCGCTGCGTGCGTCTTATTCTCTCGTGATAATCCAAGCGTGAACGTGGTCGGCATTATCAACACAGTCGCTCGTGCCGTCGTTCACTCGCTTGCAAGCAAGCAGGCAGGCAAACAAACGGGCAGCCAGGCAACAGCCATCCGTATGTCAGTTGAGAATGAAAAGCCTCGAGCAATCATGATCTATGGCAGCGTGTTCGTGTTCATTATCATCTACACGCCCATCACTGTCGTCATCATTAATTTAATCGCGAACGAATCTGTGCTCGGTACAGCATCGGCTGCGACTAGGTTTCCGATGCGGAGAAGCGACAACCGACTACAAAATGGCGGATAATTGTCAATAAGGAGCCGCAGGGGTAAATTGACGATAATCGGACAGCCCATATTAACATCCGCTCGATTCGTGCTGAATATTGCGGTGGAACCCCTCACACATCTCTTCATCTTTTCCCAACGATGAAGAAAACGACGGCTTCGAGACTCATGAAAACGGAAAAGTCATCCTGGATGCGATGGTGTCTCGTCTCATATCATAAGTGATTGGAGACTCACGTAAGATCGAGATTCTTCCCGTTCCAGTAGATTTGAGAAATCGAGAAGCGATGGTACTACAAAGTTATTCTTCGACCGCAACTCCAAATTTGCGGGGCCAGCTTTTGACAAACAGATATCACCACGGATTCCCGAAGTCAGAATCTTACATTGGAGGCGCATCCGTAGTGGAAAATGTGATACTTAAGTTGGAGATGCCGAAACTGACTTCGAAGGATGGGGTTTCGATAACGAGAGACCGCGAACGGTTTTTATCGCGTGAGCTGCAACGAAACTTCATCACGAGTGGGCGTGGATGTTGATTTTTGCGGACAGCAAAGAGGCGAATCGAGCATTCGTCCCCCGCGAACTTTCACTATAGTCTCATGGCTTCCAATCGCATGGAGGCGATCCACGCGATTGAAAGCCATGCGGCGGCCACAGAGACGACGGATCACTTTGCATGCACCTCGTGAGCTGCTGGAAAAAGGGTTGATGCAAGTACCTCACGATGAGGGCACTCTAACTCCAATCGGAGTACCTGATGATGCGTGTGGGTGCAAACCGGCTGAACGTCTTCAACAAGAAAGGCTCCATCAACTGAGCACTTGCGTTCGGAGGTCGGGATTTTCTTCAGCAGCGACCTCGAACTACGAAGACCTATCAAAGCGAGCGCGGGGGCGGTTAAGTCGTTCGCTAACTTCGTTTTTTTTTTCACTGCGACAACGAACATCCGCAATAAGTTGTAGGAGTTGAGGAATGAGCAGCAGCACCAGTGTGTGGCAACCCTGTGCTCAGGGACGAAGAAGAAGCTCATCGTCGATCCTCTTGACATTGATGGCTCAATGCGAATCCAATCTTGAGAGGCTCGAGATAAAACTGTTAGCCCTCAATACTCAAGACGACTGTGACGACTTCGTCGACAACCGGATCGAGTGCCTCCCGGCCGTCGCTTTGACGGAAATCTGCCCTCCTCGTCCGCTACCTCTACCTCGCTTACCTTGACTCGATTTCGTCAGACTCACTCTCGAGCCCGTCAAGCATCGTATTCCTACGTACGCTGAACGCATCCAGCGACGTTTGGATGATGCTTCATGCAATCCATGCGATCGAAAACACACCCGCTGCAACACGACCGTATTCTCTACGGAGGGAGGAACGCCAGGGTCTCAAGGTCGTGGAGGTTTCCTAATTCATCAGGATTTACGAAAAGTGTGCTTATCCTGGTCCCGGACAAGCCTTTTATGGTTTGCGATACTGTATATCGTTTTGATATTTTGTCTCGTTTGCCGGAAGCGAACTCTGTCCTGGAAACTGCGGATTAGTTTTTCGGCGAAACGCCCATCTGGCCTCTGGCGAGAGCTAAATCAGTCAGGGACGATCGTTGACTAAACATCTGCGACTGACAGCTAGAGCCGATGGCTCAACCCGGTTGAACGAAAAGCCGCAACGTAACAACCATCAGGCTCTACCGCCTTCATCGATGTTGTGGACGGCGGTTTAGATCGTCGCCAATAGTGGAATAGAATTCAGTTCAGTGAAGGGTTTTTGTGAGGGAGTTGTTACGCTGCGCAGTTGCCTAACCCCACGTGCGACCAGAATCCTTCGAACTGGACTTTCCAGTGTCGAGCCCAGAGAATGAAGGTCGTGGCACGTTGTGGCGAAAATCTGTTGTGTCCAATCTATTAATTGGAGAGAACTCCACTGCATCGATGTCGTGTTTTCGACACGAGCGTTGTTACTCAAACAACTCCCCTAAACCGCGTGTCCACGCTGCCATCGGAAAGTCTCTGCTTATCGCTAGAACTTCACTCCTGTTGACGTAGAATCCATTTTTCGGTCAGAACCGCGGACAGCGGATGGGGTCTGGGCGACGGAAGTTGATTGTAAGAATCGAATGTCCTTGAAACCGGATGATTGAGCGGGCGAATCGTAGTGGAGATGTCTTGGAATGACTGAAAGAATGTATACAAATGTATACATGATTGTAAGATGGCCAGGAGATCTGCCCAGTCATCATCCGTGCCCACCTGGAAGGTAAAAGACAAGTCATCTCGAGCTGTGGGGAGTTTCCGGAAAACATCGAATAATGAAATTCCGAGGGCTGTCGTCGCCCCATGGCAACTGCACCGGTGCCCAACTCAGAATGCTAATGCGATCCTCCACTTCAGTCGCTTATTTAGGGAATGACCTTGATGATCACGCGGGATTAATCCCGATCACGAGTAGTATAATCGCTTAATTAACACTAAGCGCATGAACAATTTATGATCGTATGAGTCTCTCTGAACATCGTTTCGTAACGTGCGTGACGGATGCCTGTGTTCGTCACGACGCAACCGAACAAAACGCAGAGGCCAAATCAACGCGATACACCAAATCCATGAAGAACTTCAAGCATTAGCATTTCTAGGAGTTTTGTCGTCGTTCGAATGATCCTGGGGACGTTTCCTAGACTTACCATGAGGTCAAATCGGAGTTATCCCTTGCCACTGGGTGACCCACCAGCCGCGCGTTCGCTGGACCTCGAGGATCTCTGTAGTGATGTTTTCGAAAGGGGAACCTGACGGCAGAGGATCATTCGGATCAGTAATGGGATCGCAGACGGCCCCCGAGTCACAGCATCAGGTGTCGCATTCTCTGTATGCAACGAGTGCATCTGACATTAGGGATCAAATGGCCTGTGTCTCGTAGACCTTCAGATATATCCTCCGGTTGGCTTGTCAGGCTTGGTCGCCACAGGTAGATGAGTCCGACGCAGTCGATGATCCGACTCACCTCAGTCGGAGTGTCGGAGTGCGCGTTCATAGAATGTACGAGCGAACTTTCATTAATTGTATTGGCTGCAGTGACATTCCCCTTGGCAGACCGGTGGTCGTTGACACCAGCTCGCCCTCTCTGCTGGCTATCTTTACACCTGGACGGAGTTTGCGAACCGCCGCAAGGAGAACGCTCGAGGCGTTCCGTTGAACCCCTTCCAACCACGGAAGTGTTAGTTGTTGGACCGATTTTTCATTCCGCCGAGAGGAGGTTCGAGCGAAGCTCAACGAAACGGTGACCGCTGATATTTGACTCGAGCTCTGAAGTCCCCCGATAATGTTTGTGGTCAGCCCGACCAACTCACAACGAAACACTCCATCTCCCTTCCCCACCCTGCACAACGTTAGCGATCAGGAGTTGAAGCTGTGGTGAGACCCAAGATTTGGATATTAGACGCTGAACGCGTGTACTGGAATTCATTTCAATTCTCAGCTTCGGGCGATGCCGCATATTCATAAAAATACAATGAGGCAAAGGGTCTGGGTGTGCTCGTCGACGCATGGCTGGAGTTTGACAGGCGGTGGTCGTATGGTAATGATACGGTGAGGACTCTAGTCTCATCAACCGGTTCTCTGTCTGTAGTAGTAGACTTTCTGTAGTTGACGTATTACAATGTCACATTGTGCGTTATTCGTGCGTTATTCCGACGCTGCTTCTCGGATCGCACTCGTCCGTTGCACCTGCAGAAGAAAAACGAGTTTCGAATTTTCTACAGTTTACTCCAACGCTGCTCGTCCGGAACCTCCTTCCCTTCGTGAATTCGGAGTTCTAGAGCTTTCACGCTGCAACGCCCCGAATGCCAGTATCTATTTTTGACGCGTGAAGGAGCAAACACAAGCCTACGGGTAGGCGGGAGCCCGCCCGGTCGGCTCGCTAGCCGCCCGAATGGTAGCAGAAGGCGTCTGGTGTGAACCGTGGCTCGGAAGGCTGGAGGCTACTTACGATTCAGTCGAGCGCAACAAGGGGAGGTCAACTGGTTGCGATAGAAGAGTGCGGAAATCTCTCGAGCTCACTCTCTGAACCTCCGGCCCTGCTGGAGCAAAGTCGACCAACGACAACGCACAAACTCACATTCGCCTGCCAAAAGGCTGGAATCGACCAACAGACAGAATGGCGGAAGAAAGAGGGAAGGGCGACACTGTGAGCTCGGAGGTGGAAAAGATTCTGTTCCACTAGAAAGCCACAAACATCGTTACTCTCTGACAAGGGGGAGGCAAGCACGGAAGGAGAGATCTTCTGAAACATCTGGGCAAGTACATATCATATTCGGGGCAACCAATCGGACATGAGGACGTCGTCGGTTATTCTGCTTGAACACAACTCAAGGATCTGGAAGGGAGTCTTCCGAAATTGCACGGAAATTCAGGAATTCCGGTTCCGAAATTCCGGAGTTCCGGTTCCGAAATTCCGGAGTTCCGGTTCCGAAATTCCGGAGTTCCGGTTCAGAAACCGCAATACTTGAGGACGGAAAGAGGAGAAATCAACGATGAATTCGGAGTCGGGGTTAGCTGGCCGTTGTGTGAGCCCCACATTGTGGTCGGGTCTGATTATCAGGTCTCTAAGTGAGCTTCGATTGGCTCCGCGTCCCTTTTTGTGGTTTGTGGCCGAGTGCGCGTCGAAACCAAACGAGCGGACGAGGCAACGAGCAACCGATCGACAAAACGACGCGGGCGGGCGGGTGGGTGAGTGACGAGACCGACCGGGTTGTGGAACGACCGACAGGGAGCCGGCTGCAACGCTGCCTAGGTGCTTGCTTCCTGTTCATCTGGTCCAAGCGAACACTCGGAGTGAATGAGCGAGCCGGTGGCGCCGAGGTGAGGTGAGCTACAGCCCGATAATGAACCAGCTTCAGTGGAGCGGGGCGGCCTGGCGTTGGAAAGAACCGAGGAAAAGTGCGGCTCCAAGAGGAACAGGGGCAGCATGCACTCCGCTCATGCGTGCGGTGGCAGGGCGTCGCCGCATCCCCCCGGCCCCCCAACCAACCGACTCCAAGCTAGCAGGGAATAAACATGTGAGCAACTTGGTAACCGATTCGAGGCCAACCTTAACACAACGACCTCAAACCACGCTGTCCGCCGTGCAGGCGTCCCAATTGATAGCTGAACTTCACAACCCGGATTGGTGAATCACTTGAAGCGTGTTGAATCATTCAGTGCACGAAACGCTTCCGTTGCTTTCCGCTTTATCAATTATAAACGTAGCCGAACAATCGCATTCAATCCCTTCTCTTCCCTCAGCGATATAGGCATCGACCCTGGACCCCCTAGACCCCCTAGACCCCACTCTCGGAGGTCCCACGGTCGCTTTGGAATCTGACGCTGCTCGACATCATCTTCGCACAAACTGACCACCAATTTCCGGTCGAAGTTGTATCGGAGGAATCGCTATGAAGCTTTCAGAATGATATGCGAGTTTCAAAAATCATCTTGTTTCTTACCCAATAACTCTCGAAGCAAAGATATTGCGACCGTTGTTCATGAAGAGGTAGTTCGCTCCTTGACGGCGCTGGTGGTCCAGCTCGTTTCCAGAGAATCTTGGAATCCGGTTTGAAAATACATTTGGGAACGTTTGCCTAATCTCGGTCTTGTAATGGCTCGCGGCTCAGTCACGTGGGCCTAACGGCGGTTTCCGGAGAGCGCATTCTGTCGGCCTTGTACATAGCTTGTCCGGCTCTCTCGACCGGCCACTGATCCAAAACCCATGTTACTTCCTTGGCGGCAAGGAACATGTCGCAGATTGGATCCTTACGTTTCTGATTCGAAGCTGTGTTCCGATACGGCGGCGGCGTATGTCCTTGCTGTCAGCAACGGGACGTCATTCGTCATGCTGGCTCTTTGAGAAAAATGCTCGCTGGCGTGCCGTCGCACCGCCCGCCATCAGAAACCGAGTGTACAGTGCGTTACCCACCCAGGTCGAGTGAGCATCAGAACCCGCGACCCAGAGTTCGAAACATCGAATCACCGGCGGCGAATGATTTACTACCATGTGTTGTTCTGCACGCCGCAGGTGGCTCCTAAACTTCGAACGGTATGTCTGCAAGAGCTGTTCCCCAACACGTTCGGACGAGGTTAGCGGAGTGTCGAGCGAGCGGGACGGCATTTGCTGGAGGAAAAGTGGCGGAAAGCCGCGCACGTCGCGTCGTCGACGTTCGGCTATCAGTTGACAAAACTTTTACAACTCTTGACGATGCCGGCCAGTACGCGAAAAGCACGCAGGGAAACAAAGTATTGAACTTTTCTCCGTTCCGAAACGGGCGAGGTCGCGGCCGTCGAGGAGACGAGTGTGCCTAAAGGAGGACATTGAGGCACGAAAGAACGTGTCCCAGACCCGGCGGGAAAGAGTCCCGAGTACTCCTGAACGTTGAGAACACGGATCGTGACCCCGAAACTTTGCTGCGTTTTCAGACGATTCCCGGGTTTTCGGACCAGGAGGAAGAGGACCTGGAGGTCGCGAATACGGACTTTGGGACGGTTTTCTGTTTTCTCGGAGCGACACTCAGGCTCCGCAGCCCAGGATTGGGTGTCTATGCCTAGGACCCAAGCGATTTCTACCGAGCGGATCGCTGACAGACGATTCGTGCAGCTCAACGGTTTGAACAGGAGATCGACAAGGTTCAGTCATTCAGCCAGGCACGCGAATACGCAGCCTACAGGCCCACAGCCTGCGATCCTGAAGGATTCCGACAGGAGGAACCAGTAGAGCTCCGGGAGGCGACCGGTTTCACCCGTACAGCGGCTCTCCGGTTGAGAGCTCCTAATTGGAGCTGTTCTCCTGGCTCCTGTTGCCGCTCTATCCACCTCTCCGATTCGTCGTCAGCTTGTGTTTGACAGACTCAAGTACACTCTCATCAACAGTCAAATTCATTTGAGAGATGCTCAAAGCACACGGATGGTCGACCGGAGAGCTGAGGGAAGATGAAAGAGTTCAATGAAAGAGTTGGAGCTTCTCCCGATTCTTCCGATTTCCCGCAAAGCCGTTGACTCATCGATAAAAATACCTCCGGCCAGACGATCGAGCCCGACGTCCGATGATCGATGACATACTAGACGATTAATAAAATGCTCACAAGGTCCGTCTGTTGCTGGAAACTCTCGAAGATCGAGTAAGGGTCTCGACCGTTAAAATAGCAGCGTCCATCTCATCTTCGTTTCATTCAACCAACAATACAGCCGGTACAGTCGACACGACGCCGACGTTGCGATTTTTCCTCGGATCACTTCGGTGCGATTGTCTCCGTCTCGTTTCATCATCTCGCAGGAACAGAATCTTTACAAAAGCCCCTCAACCAGGGAGAGAGCATTCGCGCGGAAATCACCGTAATCCTTCGTCATGAGTGAGCATTGTTTGCCCGTTTTGTGGTATTCGGGAATCTATGCTTTCCGATCGTCCCTTGCTCCCCATGAGTCTCGACGTGATCATCTCGAATCCCGCGTATTTCGAACAGCTGAGTCGCAAATAATGATCTGGCTGACCCGCGTAGCGGATGCGCTCCGATAACAAACTCTGATCGAGCATCTCCATGCTTGCCGGAAATATTTACGTGATGTATTCTCTAAGGCCCTCGAAGTTCTTGTTGCGTGTCGCAAACTCTCCTCTGATTGCTTGCGTGGGAAAGAAACCGAAATAAACAGAGCGCGTTTCCGGGGAGAATATGGATCTTTGATTTGGAACGCGGGCACGATGAAAGAATATCGCCGTCAGATATCATATCCAGGCTCTATCAAATCGGAGCACTTGGGACACGACGGACGCAGAATAAACTCCGCCGCGGACCTGCTCAATGGAGCGCGTCTTGAGGTGACCTTTTTTCTTAAACGGATTATTGGAGTGACCCTCGAGGCACCGGATTCGTTTTCTGCTCTGGTCGTGGCTTTCCGCCGGGAGTCCAGGTGCCCGCGGCTGTCCGAGTCGAGGGGAAGTCTCTTGGAAATTACGACTGACGCGACGATCTGCGAAAAACCACACGACATCGCCTCCCACGGCCTCCCACTCTAGGTCCACACTTTGCTCTCAGGCCTCCACAGTTCAATTTGGTGATGATTGTTTCAAAATCCTGCCGTGAAAAGTTTTCGACTTCGAATGCCGTGAGACTTCATATGCCTCGAGAAAAACACAGAATCGCAGAATCACGGGAACGGCCCTAATCCGGAGGCAGGTGTCCCCGGTCCTCAAGAAATAGGTTCATCGGGTCTTTTGCAAGGGCGAAATTCTCCTCCGCTTTGATCAGGACTCGGTGCCATAGTAGTGAACTCTCTTCCCGCCACGGAATGAAGAAACGTCTCATTCCCGGTGATTCGGCCTACACGCAGTGGGAGTGCACTGTTGACTAAAATGAGCTTTCCTTCCATGTGACCAGGGAGAATAAATCTCGCGTTGAGCGTTCAAAGAAGCTCCATCATCCGAAACTTTTTGAAACGAAGGTGAAAATGTTCGTTCTTAAGGTACTCGAGCCCCTGTGAGGCGGCGTCGGCGCCAGCTTGAACACCTTAGGCGAGCACTTTTTTCCTTTGTCGACGTTGGTTTGTACGGCGGCGGTAAATTCTGTTTTTTTTTCTCTCCCTTCGGTCCGTGCCCCCCAGAAACATCCATCTCGGCTTATTGTTCCGGGCTATAAAGCTGCCGTTGGCACGTGCTCGCCCGCACCCGCAAAATACTTGGTGGGTTGTGACTCGCTGAAGTCCCCGCATGCAAATAGTTCCATTCCCCAAGGTCTCTATTAAGAGAACCGTCGCCTCGGTCGATACTTCTTGCTGCTCACGAAGGGAATGTGTATTAGTTTAGCTCAAGAAGAAAAACACGCCACGGCAGGGCCCGGAAAAACGAGCCCGAGTGGCCGCAGGAAATGCGAATCCATTGATATGTATTTGACAATCGGCATGGGTTTGGTCTTCTGCTACTTCGTTTCTCTTCTCTCTCTTTCCAGATTTCAATGCAGATGCTGTTTGGCTTGCATAAACTCTTGCTAGGCTTGCTCCCCACAGAAGATGCCCTGTAGTTCGCCGAAAGCTTCCATAGTGGTAAACTCGGATTCTTTTTTCGTGATTCTTGCTCAGAAACTGTGTAAGGGTGTTTGATTTGATGTATTTGATGGAACAGTCGGTTGGAGCTGCTCCAATCCCTCTGTCGAACAGAGAAAGAAGTTTCCCGGGGTTTCTCCTACTTTGACCATGTGCTCCCCCGGTCTAGTTCCTGGGTTACGAAAAAGGTGCCCTCGTCAGTCATGACAGCTCAAAAACCGTGGTCACCCAAAGTTATGATATTTTTGTGAAAAACTCGTTTTCTCATATAGAAGCAGGGAGCGTTACGATGAGGCTTTGAGGGAGCTCCTCTAACAGAAAGTCCCTCGGACGACTTCTCAGATACGCCGCAGCGCTTAAATATGAGAACTCAGCTCCATAGGAAGTCCTCTATCGGCTGTACGCGTTTTACGCGAAACTCTAGGCTCTGGGAATCTGCAGGACCTGATTACGTCCACAAGTGGTACCCTCCGTTCCCGTCGGCATCGTTTGGAAGACACCGTCGGTAAAGTATGAAACTTACATTCTGACAACTACTTCGATGCTTCGGGCGACGAGAATCGAAGGAAAATGGATTCAACCTGTTGATCATACCCGGACTCTACTGTTGATCTGAACCTGGCCGAAAAAGCTGCCCAGGAGCGGAAGAATCTGATAATTAAACGTTATGAAAAGTCCAGTGAAATTCGATATGGGTGGTTAGCTTCTGAGGTAGCTCTAGGGGAACACATTTTTCAGCAACGATGAACCGGAGCTTCTTATACGCACCCCACAGCGGGCTTTGAGCACCATTCATTTGCCCAAGACTTAGCGGATGCGGGGCTGGATTCAAGTTTGACAGATACTCCGATCTTGCCGATAGATTCCTGATCCTAAGGTCAACCACCCAAATCGGGTTTATTGGACACATCGTGAGGTGTACTTGTGAGTTTCGGTCCAAGCTCTGGGTTCTTCCGAGAGGCTTCGAGTGACTGCCACGGATGCAGCGGGTTGCGGTGGAGTTAGAGCGATAGAGCGTGAGGGCAAGAGCGCTAGAGAGAGGAAGACATTCAATTTGCACGAAATTATGAAAATTGTTTACAGAGTCGCAGAAGCGAGATAGAGAATGGTTGTCCTCCGGATGATTAAGCGATGGAGCCCTTGGAGCAAGTGAATCATGTATCAGAATGGTAGGTTTCGACGAGTCTAGGGTTAAATACTAATTTGAGGCTCGCGGCCAAAAGCCTGTAATTAGTTATGTGACGCACGAACATCGGCGTCGCGGGGCTCGCATAGCGTGAACGGGCGTCTGAAACTATTAGGCTGTACCATGGCATCTTGATTAGTACGTGATACACCAACAATATTTCAAGAAGGGCCGACGTGCTTTGCAGCCAGGAACGACTCCTGGCCACCCCCACCGCTTTCTCTGGATCAAGAACACACTCTTCCACACGGTTAACTCCATACTCGTTCGCCGAAGCTGATGCTCTTCCTCTCGCTTCCACTCCTCCTATTGCTTACCCCGCGAAAACGGAAAGTGTTGGAGAGTGCTCGCTCGCTCGCTCGCTCAAATGGTCGCTCCCGCCTGCCCATACCGACTTTCAGTAAGCAGGCGCGCTAGAAACACTTCCGAATCTCGCCGTCGCGAAGTATTTCCCATGGTTGCCGAAAAAGAGAGAGAAAAAGACGAAAAAATATTCCGAACCTAGGGCTCCGTCGTGTTTGCCCTTGCACTCCCGGGCTGGGAAAGCCTCCAGCCGGGCCGGGCCGTGGCGCCGCCGTTTCCGTGTCAAGAGTTCCATTGGCTGCTGCTTTCCAACGCTTCCCGAGAACACACCTTCCTCGGTCCGAGGATGGAGCTCCCGCGCCCCGTTCCGTTGGCTCCGTTCTCCTCAAACATACATCCATTCTTCCTTCTCCGCATTCTCATCTGCCTTCTGCTCTCGCTCTGCTTGAAGCCATGCGTTCACTACGAAGTATATTCTTTCGAGGCCATCACCTTTTCCAGCTAGAAACTTCGTTCGGACCGGCTCGAAATTCGCCGTTTTTTCCCCCTGGTTTAGGCGGGGGATGGTTCTCTTTTGTTGAAGTTCAGACTCCGGAGCAAGCTCAGCTCCTGCTCCACCTCCGCGTGCTCGTCCCCGTCGCACTTTCGAGTCCCGAACAGCGAGTCGAATTCGAGTGCTAACAGAGTTTCACTCCTCTGTCCCTTGCAAAGTGCTCTGATGGAAGCTGTTGCCCGAATAAATCGAATCGACTGTTGATTTATGAAATTACACTGTCGGAGGCCCACTCGTTTCCTTTCGACTGCGTGCTCTTTCCCTTGCTCTACTCGTCAGTTTTCTTCTCTGGCTTCCACTTACGAGTCCGCGCATTTGCGAGAGAGCACGACCGGCCGCCCAAGAGTTGAGAACGAGGACCTGAATAAGGCTGGAAGAAGTACAATGGTACATTTTTCTCTCTCTCTCTCTCTCTATCTCTCTCGCTCATGGCGAGCGAGGACAGTGAACGCTTGGATTGCTGCTCGGACGGTGTGCGTGGGTAACGAAAAAGACGCGCGAAGAAACTCCGACCCAGTTGACGTTAGTCGAGTTATTGCATTTCGTTGCATCGTTGCTGACTCAGGTTGCTCGGGTTGAGGTTTGCCGGCGTTTCCGTCCGCACCGGAGCTCGGCGTGACTCCGACTCATACGGCATCCAACATCAGCGCAACCAATACGAGGACTTGTAGCACCCCGAACACGAGAGGATTGCTTCCGTCGAAATCAGGAGATTGGGCAATGCCCAAAGGCGGAGGGGATCAGCAGCTTCTTTGCGAGTCGAGTCAAAATCAGCCGGTCCTGTGGAACGCTGACGAAACTCTGATGGAGCACCATGACACTATGCTACCGCGGGAATACCGCTGAATCGCATTCCATGCATTCTGAGCTTGGCGAATGGATGTTGCCCGAAGCGATCGGATTGGGTGAATCATGAAGAAGAAGGTGTCGATTAAGGGCATCGATGAACAAGCAGGGGCTCCGACTAAGAAGGACACCAAGTGGGGTGAGCGGGGGGCAAGGGCTCGCGGAACGCTGTGGTCCGCTTTGCTCATCTTCCGTTGATCGCATCTCTCCTTCTTCTAGACGACAACGTCATCAAGCAAGACTCGAGATCATAGCCCGAGGCCGCGAGATATCACAACAGAACAAGAATTAGTGGCGTGCCTTCGCCATCACACTTTTGATGCAGATGCGAGGCGGGATTGAACACAATCGAGATAGGAAGCAGAAGAAGCACCACATGTGAGTAGGGGCCGTGCGCAAGAAGAAACATCCATCGCTCAGGAAGCGTACGGCTGGAAACCGCTGCGTCGTTATCACGAATATCGAGAAAGATGTGTGACATGAGGCAAGTGCACGTCCTCGCCTTCTCTCGAAAACGTAATCGGGCCCGCGGCAAGACGCGCTTGGAGCAAGAATCCCTGGATGGTAAGCGGAGCTTGTATGCCTTAGCAATAATATCGAATCATTATTCGCACTCCATCAGCTCGTTCAAAATCGCACCTATCCAGACCCTTTTCGAGGAACCGGGATATGCCGCGGGCCGAAGGCGATGCCCATGATATAGTGTAACAACAGTACACCCAATGAATCCACCCGCTATCAGAGTGGACCATGGACCGATTGGACAGACGGATAGCCTTCCACGCTGCTTTGTAAAAGTTTTCCCCTGTCAAGTTGCTGTTCGGGTCGCCTTCACAATCGAGGAACTTCGGGAAGGTGGGCCAGCCGTGCGGTTCACGTGAGCTCAAGGCACGTTTCAATTCGTGACAAATTCGTCAACAACGACGTGAGCAGATATCATTGAGGACGTGAGCCGCAAGGCGAGCTCGGCCCAGTACAAACGATGCTCGTCCACTTGTAGAGTTCCGATTCCATGTCTGATTTCTTCCCCGAAGCCCATGTGACATTCCCTGATATCTAACGTAACTTCATTTTCGAGCTGATAATCACCTGATTTCCGGTGTCGGTACATTCTCACGAAGGCTTTCAATCTTCCCTTCAAGAGAGGAGGCGGGTAATCGATGGGCTTCAGCCGAATACTTTCCTCAAGTTCTCCGCAGCGCAACTGATCTGCGCAAATGTTCATACCTACAATGTTTGGCTCTAACAGGGCTGCCCGTGTCGTCATATCGCATACCACTCTGATGTCGCTGATAATGTCTATCAATTACTGGGAAAAGAACTCGGACATTTTCCATCGGTACTCCTACCAACCTGATGATTCATATTGGCCCGCGTCATGGTTTGATTGATGAAAGATCCTGATGCCCATACTTCAGGGTATGGAACACTCTGGACCAGATACCATCCACCTGGTGATCCAAAGCTGCCACCGGACCGCCGCAACGATTTCCTTCACATTCCGAACTTTGGAGTATCTGGAACAAAGTTTCGTCCGGGGAACAGGAGGAACCTGAGAGGATAAATTGGCGAGCAATGGACCCTGGGCACAGTTTATCCAAGGTCCGAGGATGGCACTTGACATGACAGTCTTCAAAAAAACGCCTACTTCCGTGTCCGGGTTCTTAGCTGCTTCTGCTGTTATCTCCCTCGGGGAACCTGAGGAGTCGAGAATCTGCCGAGCCTGGGCAGATGCCCTCCATCGCGGCTCCGCTTGAAGTTCCTCTCGCCTGCCCCCTAAGTGAGTCTCGGACGACTTTCGGCTCAAATTTAAAGTAAATAGAAGCCTGGAGCTTTTTGGCTCCGAACTCAGGCGGCAAGCCCGGCGCTAAAATAAACAGGGCGCGGCCAAAAATGAGGGGAAACCTCAGATGGCTTTCGAAAAGCTGAGAAGGGCCTCTCATCTTGGCGAGACGGAAACCTCGTCTTCATTGCTCTCAATTCCTCGAGGGAGAATCAAACGAAGCAATTCGAGCGGCCTGCGTCAAGGTGAAGTCTCTGAGGTGTCAGCTCGTCTGATTTGCTGCACTCACTCAGTCATCTCAACAGCGGTTTCCGCGAATTCGGCTCCCCATATCTACCGAAACGGTCCTTGCGAGCTCCTGAACTCCATCATGTATATAAGGCCGAATATAGGTCGGATCTGCAACCAGGCGCTCATCAACTTTCGCGTTCAGGTGAGAAAAAAAAACAGTTCCGCTCGAGTTGAGCCCAAAGTGAGAAGCAGGAAATTGGAAGTTTTATACCAAGCAGCGAATCTCGCCCAAGTAAGCAGACCGTTTCAGAAGTGAAATTGAACTTCTGCAGCCGCAGTGAAAATAGAGACGAAATCAAAAACCACTCCATTTGCCCTCTGGTGATTGTTGATACAGAGAACGCTTCCAGCACATCTAAAAGAAGAGTCCTGCCGCGAAAACGTCAGGTTTTCCGAAGATTCCGGAACGCTACCATGCGTTAATGTTGACGAAGCCTTCATCTATGGAGCCGACGACGGCATCAAAGCGCAAACAAAAACTAAGCCGGTCAGATGATGTACCGATGTTGTTACCTTGTGAAGTTCCAAGGTCTCTAGCGTCGCAGTTTCCTGTGTTGGTCCGAGAAGTTCAATGGACTGAATCACTTGTTTGCGGAAGCCCTGTTTCAGTCGCTTTTGTTCGTCAATGCAACCCAATGATGTTGGATTTCCCTGGATTTTCTATAGTAGCTCCCGGCTCGAAACTAAGCTATCAAAGTCCACGCTACAAAGTTCTACGCCTCTTCAAAGGTCTTATTCCAGTTTCATGCTAGTTAAGGATGCGTAGGACGACCTTCGTCGGGTTTCAAGGTCTTCCACTGTGCGGTTGACCGTTCGCTACAATTGACTGCACTCGAGGAGAAGCTGACGAGATCAATACAAGCAGAGCTGCTCTAGGCCTAGGGACTATCGTTCTGATGGAAAATCAGAAGAGCCTCCGAACTCGTTTTGCAATTCTCTTCCACTTGGGTGGATACTCTTGAACACAGTTGGAGGGGTTTCAAAAAGCCAATGGGCGAGGGTATCATTTCGTGTTTTCGTGTCGGTTACGCAAGGATCCCGAGGAATTGTGGTACGTGTCTCCAGCAATAGATTTCGAGCATGATTCCTTTTCGTCGGATAGAGCTCTTCCAATCACGAAATTGCAATCGTTTGACACTCTCGACGAGCGGAACGATTGCGAAAGAATGCGAAATCACAAAGCGATCGACTCAAGCGCATGCCGCTCAGGGTTTTGATCGGAATTTGATCCTTTGAGCATCGGACCCCACCGAGCACAGGTCGGAGCTGTTCCGCTGCTCACGTAGAACTTTTGGTTCCAGGAAGGAGAACGCTGGAACGCTTCGACGCTTGGGCTCGGTAAAAACGTTCGAGAAGAACATCCGGGTGTTCTGCGCAGCGACGAAAGAGAAAAAATAGTGTTCATCTCAGAACTGCTGTCGGAAGAGTGGCCGAAAGATTCCTAAATTGAATATATTTGAATTTGTTTAGGTTGCGAGAAGCGACCGAGGAAAGAGTGCGGTCATGAGGAGCCGGCTGTGCGGAGCGAGGGATAGGAGAGGAGAGCGAATCGGCCTTGCGCCAAAATCACCTCTTGCTCACACGAACAGACTTTACGTCGCTGAATTCTAACATGTTTGATGATGATGATTGCCTCAAGCCATACAAGCAGCTTCGAAATTTGCTGAACTCTTGTTGGCTGACGACCAGGAAGACGATGGCTGAAGATCTCACGCTTGGAACTCGCCTAAAGAATGAGAACCGAAATTTTCTGACCGAAAAAATCGGATCAAGGGTCCGTGAGGAAACTCTTGAATCCCCACGAAACTTTCGGAACATGGATACGCACTTCACTTGTTGATAAGGCGGTAGAAAAGTCGAACCAACTCAATATCGTTTTGTTTGACTCGTCGGCATAGATATGAGATACAACCGCCTCTCGATTCTTCGCGAAAAACAGAAGAAACCCGGAAAAGCGGAACGGCGCATTCCCTGAAATCTTCGTCGTCTCTCCATTCGTTTCCTTAGAAGGACGAGGGGCTTCATTATCACTTAACGGCGCCATCGCTCGAGAGGAAATATTTACAGGGCGTGCGATCACCGTCGCAATGTGTTAACGTGCCTGCGTGCTCGGTCGCGCGCAAGCTGTTGTACTGAGGGAGCTTCCGGAAGCCCCCACCCCTCATGACTTGATCCGCTCTTAGCGCGATTCCGCGGTTTTTCACTCCCATAAATGCGTCCTGTGTCATCCTCTTTGCTCCTTCTCCTGCGCTAGCTCCGTCGTCGTGCAGTGTTCTCGAGTGGACGAAAAGCGTTCGCGTGCAGCTCGAGAGAACGGAGCGGGGTCGATGTCAAGACGTCGTGCTTAAAACTCAATGGGATGTTTTTGTTGCTCCAATTCTGTTCCCTCACGCTACCCCCGTCCCTCGCCGCCATCTTCCCCCGCCGCTCCTCGTCCCCGTGACATGATGAATCCGGGCAATCTGGATCGAAACGAGAAGAATAGCGACCTCGGCGATGACGGACGGTAGTTTCGGTGACGTAGTTTTGAATCGATGATGTATTCGAGATGAGTTTACCCATCAATCTTTCCGAGCGCGTCAGTCGCAAGCATCCGCTTCGCAAGATCGCCGGCGAAGAAGTAGGAGAGACTGTGCGTGAGAGGACGGCTATCATCTGGAGTTTTGAACGGGACTCAAAAGAAGTCCCCGAGATTCTATCACTACGAAATCATTTCCTCTAGTGAGCTAGGGGTCCTGGGAGGCGATCACGGAGAATGCGACCACTTCCGCGACGCTCGAGAAAGAGAACATACCCCGTACTTCGTGGACCTCGTCACTGCACCGGAGTTCCAAGCTGATGAAGATGGAGATAATCCATTTCTCCCGCGATCCGAGCGGAAAGCCGCTCCGGAAAAAGCTTCCAGAGTGCTTTTCCTGGTGACATGGTCGTTACAGCCGTCTGTGTCACGAGCTCGATCGATCAATTGGGCAATCACAAAGGATACACGGACCCTCTCCGTAAGCAGCAATGCAACTACTCCGAGATCTGGTGTGGCTTCCAACACACAGGCCAAGCGCGGTTAGCTTTCGGTGTTTTCAAACATGCGTAGTTCTCCAATCGAGATGTTTTTCCGAGACCAGTCAAAAGCGAGGACGTAGATCGTCAAAGCTCAGAATGCGCCCACCCTGAATAGAATGTTGATCATTTGCAGGAGGATCTAGCTCTTTCTCCTGCACTCTGAATACAACATACGAGTAATAAACTCCTACATACGAGCTTGAGCATTATTGCAGATCGCTCCGGGCTGCGATTAGAGACCTCGAGAAAGCTCACTGGCATCCTCGAATAAAAGGACATCTGCTCGCTGGAGGGCATCCTCAGTGGCTCGCCCCCGGCAAGATGCTCCAGTGTATCCTGAAGGTGACCCTCGATGTCTGGATCTGAATCTTTCCGATTGCACGTCACAATCCGTGTCCGCTAGTTCGAAGCGATACAAAGTCTGAATGTTGCCGTTGAACACCATGAGGCTCAAACGCCGTGCAGGAGCAGCATTTTCTGAGAAGAGGTTAAATACGCCCGTTTGCGTAAATCAACTGAGCAGCTCGCGAACGAGATTCATAGTTAGGGGCTCCGCAAAACGCTTGCGTTGCACCGGTCCGGTCTAAGCCTCCATATGTAAGTGCGTGTGAGCGTATTGGTGACTAAGCCCACTGGGACAGCGTGGCACGCGTACGTTCTCCCTAATTGCGGCAATAATAAGACACGACATTACGACAGTACGTTCAGTGCCGTTTGAGCTGAGGAACGATTGCGTCTCGCATCCAAAGCCATCAGGGCGCAGAGCCGTAAACTGACATTCAGCATCCAACGTCGGACTCGGGTGCTACTGGAACACCTTCAGTCTTTTTTTGTTGGTTCTGTTAAGCAGGTAGGCAACCAGGTCCTCAGGTCGATACGATGTCATGTCGATGAAAGTCCCAACATGCCCAACATGTGTCGTTTTGTTGGATGAAACCGAATGCAAACCTCCGGGGAATCAGTCGGGAACCGTGGCTGGGTCTGCCTCTACGAAAACCGAGCAAGGCATGCTGGAGAACGCAGTTGGATCGGGTCCGGGAACTTCTCGCAACCATTTCCCGTCTTAGATCGCCTTCTCGTGGCTTTGGCAACTCGAAATGTCACCGCTAAGCCCTTGTGATCACAGACGATGCGTATGGGAAACACAGCAGGCTCAAACGTTTCCCCAGAATTCATTGCGATTCGGTCGTTCTCCCGATTCTCGATCGAGCGTTATTTCTGCCTGCTCGGAGCAAACCCCCATGAAGCCTCTTTTCCTCTACAAGCGCATCACGAATCACTAGAACTGGGTTGGCGTTCGCAGCGCGTGGGTTTCAGATCTGACCTCAGGTCAAGCCGCTCGGAACGGCCTCTGGTTTCGTCAAGGGCTCTCGATTGTTCCCCTGACGCTTTCGAGTTCGGTTCGCTGAATACTCGTTCCAAATCAATGCCTGCGTCTCTCTTCCTTGTCAGTTAGCTCTATGGCAAGCCATCGGCTCCCCCGCGGGAACAAGCAGTGCGGCCTTTCGCTGGGAAGGATAAGGGAAAAGGGGAGAAGGGTCGGATCTGACAGCTGATAAGCCGACTCGCGTTATCGGCCTCTCGGATGGGGGAAGTGAGCTGACAAATCGCTGTGATCGCTGCTCCTTCTTGGGTCGCCTCGTCGTTAGCAACAAAAGCAACAGGAGCGACGAGTTGACGAGGGATCTTTGCAACGCCCAACGATAATAACTTTGTCGACAGCCTACCTGGAATCGATTGCGTCATTGTTCTCCGAGTGTAGAACCGCGGTGAATGATGACTTTTTATTTTTGATTGTATCTTGTTCATTCCAGCGTCCACGATTACATTAGAAGATGAGGAGAATGGTCCATGAGGACCTTCATAGAAACTGCAGCAAATTGTCCGGGAGCTGTGGATTTGCCGGATCGCGTTCCCACAAATTAGAAAGATTCGGACCCCGCTCTGGATACGTAGCTGAGCTTCTCCAAAAGCCTGGATACCGACTAAATAAATACAAGATACCGACCGGCTGAGTCTAATCGGGGAATCAGGGCCTGAATCACGCCACAACCTCTGGTCTTTCGACCTGTCGAGATATCGGGAAACACGCTGGAGTCGGCTGAGAGGTCAGATGCGAAATCGGCCGAATCCAGTTTATTCCGCATTAGGCTTCGCAGTCAAACTGCCGAATCCTCCGAATGATTTTCCGTCGGACTCTATCCTCACAAATTGCTTTCCGAGTCATGGGTATGTCCGAGCTGATGAGTTCCCGTGAGATGAGATATGCCGCTGATGGAACACTCCGCCGGTCGACGGCCCGGCCCTATGAATGCAGCCGAATAGACGAGAAAAATCATTATGCCTTCGTAATCATAGATTTCCTGTATAGAGATGAGCGAAGGCTGCTGCGGAACAAACAATATTCCTCCAGAAGGAACGGTGTCCCTCGATTCGGTCCCGCGCGTGGGAGATATTCCTCGAGAACTCCTGAATCCAAGAGGAGAGGTGCCTCCGAGCTCGATTGGGAAATAGCTGGATCAGACATTCCTGATAAGAATCGTTCCTATTGGAGCGTCTTCTGTCATGCATGCGTAAAACCGCCAACTTCTCTCACCGAGTATGTTCCACATTCTCACGCTCATGATTCAGACGACTGCGGGTACGAGTGGTCTCGTATGCACATGCATGAACGAATACGCTCGCTCGCGCGCGTGTACGCTTATGTGAGGCATTACGGCAGCAAGGGAAAGAAGAGGAGACTTTGTTAGGCAGGAACATTCTTTTGCGACGCGGCGCGGCGCGGCGAGACGTTCCCCGTGGAAAGGTGAAAAAGGACGAAACCGCAATTAAAACTTTGCGTACGTTGGACACAGAGCAGTTTTCTCTTCTCTTCTCGCGGTCCTCCGCGTCATCCACCCTGGTCATTCGCTCGTACCCCTGCCAGAGATCGCATCGTTAGTGGACCGCCCATCTCAACGGGCCAACAGCCGAGCGCCTCTTTGACGGAATGCCTTCCTATCGAGGATGGAATTGGGCAGGAGCCTCACGAACCTGCGTCAGGCCGAGCTTCTTGCTGGCCGAGGAGAAAAAGTTTTCGATGCTGTTCTCCCTCTTTCGAGTGCATAACGCGGCTCAACTCCAGGAAGGATGCAAGGACGCTGTGGACGTCCGTCTCTTAATCGCTGACCTCGTTCCTTGAGACACTGATCCTAAAAAATCGCGGAAATCAGATTTGCATTGAATACGCTCCACCGGTGCCGCCGAACAGTGCAATGTCCTTCCTAGGACTCCTTTTCTCTTCAGGGCAACTCAAGTCGTTGAGTCTTCGATCCGTATCCCTCTCGGAGTTAAATTGTTGGGCTGAATTTAGCGTGGCATTCTCTCGCGAAGTTATACAATCTATCAAAGTTGGCGGGCTATTCCCTGCGAAAAGTTTTTGATGGTCGTAGTCTGGCATGGTGTGCGCCATAAGATGCGTGGCACTGCGGACGCTTCAAGTTTCTACAGTGGACTTTTCCTGATGCGTGTCCACTCATAACAGGGACACAGTCAGTGGACCGCGCCAGTCCGCGGAATCCGCGGGCTCAGGACTCGAACTCAAAATCTCCGTTGCAGCGCGTACAATCAGAAAAGGTAGAAAAGGAGCCGGAAAGACACCGAGTTCTGTTGCGGAAATAAAATCGCGGATCATCGTTCGGCAGACATCCGTCGGCTGACTTCCGGTGGAATCCATGGCTCGCCTCTGGGAAGGCGTACCGCAAGTACAAAAAAAGAGTTGGGAATCACTCATTTTCCACCTCTTCGGTCAAAAACAGGCCGAACACGTTCTCCAGGCCCAGCCGGGAGCTCGAGATGTCTCAGCTTGCTTCCATCGGCGACTTACAGTACGCTCGTTGAACACAGAATAAATGCCAGGAGCTAATTTAAGATCGACGACAAGGAAGCAGGTGGAAAATCCAGTGGGACAGCAAGCGAGAGAAAGATGAACGCCACAAAGTTTACAAGGACTCGGTCTTCTCACGCAGAGAGCCCAACTATGTCAGGGCCGGCGAGCAGGAGGGAAGGAAAAGAAAGCAATCTTTGGTCCGTCCTGCGAGCCCGAGTCCTGGGGCCCTGATGTGAGCAGCGGCTCAAGTCCGGAGATTTCCTCTGTTGTTCTGAGAATGAAAATACTCTGATTTTGACGTAAAACGCTGTCAAGGCTGTGGATCCTCAGCAACAAAGCCCGTCCTGCCGAAATCGGACCGCTGCCTGACGACCAGTGATTGCAGCTTGCCGTCGCAGAAGAGATTCCGAGGGAATTTCATAAAACCTGGAGCAGGCATTTTGTTTCGTCGCACCGGATCCCAAGTTATGCTTGGGGAACGTGACGGGTTTTGGAAATCGGCTGAAATCCGAGTCATCGATGTTTGTGGTGTGATGCAAGGAGGGTTCCGATGGGGTCTTTCAGACGATATCCCCACGCAGCGCGCGTCGTACGTGGCAGAAGTGGAGGGAAGAAAAATGTCTTTTCTAAATATAAAGTGGCGTCCGCTCCGCTCGTAAAACTGTCACCCCGCTGTTCTGTTCGATGGATCGAGCGAAAACGGGGAGTAGGAAAGCTGAATCTTGTTGTTCGCGCGTCAGAGGGGACACCAACAACCCGACGACAAACAATCTATGTACTCGGCCCGGAGTTCACTCTGCAATATAAAAGTTTACAAACTGTTGGAAACGGACTCTGGGAATTCGAATTCGCCCTCAAACAATTCATAAGGCTGACGTGCGATTGCCCGTGCTACTACAATTCGAGTTCTGCTCCGCGACCGCAACCGCCGGTTTAATGATGCTCGGTACATGCAAAATCGCGTCATCGGATCTTTGTCAATCGTGAATAATTCGATTCTGAAAGTCATGACAATGTGAACTCCCAGCTCCTGTTTCCGTTATTGAAGAGCTCGTTCACCGATCGAAGTATCTACTGTTCCCTCTGAACGTTGCAAGATCACATCTTGGAGAAGCCATTGCCAGTTGATCCTGGAAAATTTCACTATCATACCCTACCCGACATAAGACCAAAATCAATGTACACTTTTTGTAGGAGCCGTGATCAGGGAGGAGCTTACCGAAGTCGTAAGGCCTCGAGCTGCTTCTTTCGTCCACGCCATGAGGATCTCTCGGGGTATTAGGGGCCCTTTTTGAGAACATCTTTCCAACGCAGGCCAACACTCTCGCTGCTTCACAACCAATGTACTACAACAAGTAGGTAAGCGAGGATGTCCGATCGAGTCACTTCAATCGATGCTCATCGATATGGCGTGGAGAAAGCCCAGCGGAGGTTGAAAATGCACAAAATAATGTATGATCATTGGTTTTGGTCAAGTGGATCTGGCGGATCTTGATGTGGAGACACTGAGGAGCACCGACGTCGACCCCAGAGGAAGCTGACGAAGTGAACACGTCGGAAAAAGAAATTCCCTTGCAAAGATGCGAAAATCGCGAGAGATGACCTCCCTTGAGCTCACGATCCCTGAGATCGAGAGGGAACCGCGCCGATCGCGGTTCTGACCACCAACGGTCTTATGACAAAAAATTCCGTATTTCGAACCTTATTTTGTTTTTATGGATGCAAACTCGCGAAGCGTAGACCCTATGATTCTTAAAAGGAACTGCGAGTGCGGGAGGGAAGGACACAAACAAGAGGAAAAGAACCTGTCGTCACAAACTTCCTGAGCAATGCGACAAGCTCTCTCGCTCGGGAGGTCAGGTTCCGGAGGCCTCGCAACCAGTATTGCTCTCGGATCGCAATGCGTCGTAACGTTTCAGAACCACAGAAGCAGCCTGGTATCTGCGGAGGCCTCGAAAGTTGCTAATCCCCTCTGGAAATGGGACTCGTCCCTGAATGGTCCTGGATTTTGTCTACGTGACCCGCATTTGTTACTTCCCTGTCGGAGGCTTTTTAAATTGTTATCGATAGAACGACTGAATTCAGGGTTTAACGTGCCGAGCGTGTGAGAACGAGATCAGCAATCGAAGCTCCTAGAGAGTTGGCGAAACTCCACACGAGATGATAGTTTTCTCTTTCGGTAAGCTGTTTATTCAACCCAATCAGCCGGTGTCGCGCGATCCGCTTCAGTCGGGAAAATATTCGGCGAGGCTCTCGACGCCAAAGTTGAAGAGGCGCATCTATCACGTATTTGAAGTGCAGCTCCTCGGGAATGGCTCATTGAATGCTCTGCGGTGACGAAAACTCGGATCTCTATGCCGCGTCAACGTTTTGCTGCATCCCTTACTCTTCGCCAGCTTTGAATACTCCCGAGAATGACGATTTTCGTCGTCGTCAGGCATCAAGGCCACGAGGAGCTTGCCGCGACTTCTTGTCAAGATGCTTGCCGCACGCCGATTCTTCTCGCCAAGATAAGCCCCGGCGAGGGGTTCTTCTAGAATAAACCTCTAAGCCAGCTGTTTCTGGTCTAAACTTCGAGATCTCTCCGAGAATCGATATCCGCCGTTGTTCCTTCCGAGCCTCTTCTTTGGTAGCAGTTTCCCTCATCGGCACAATCTCGAATAGACCCATTCCCCAACCGATACTCGCGGCGAGCTTAGCTTCACACCTCCGGCGACGGAAGGTTCGTGCGCGCCAGCTTTCGCCCTAGATCCGTACATCCAGAGGTCCGTCTTCGAGTCATGCGGCTGACTAAGTGAGAGGGACCACAAAAGTTGCAGCTGAAGGACGACTTAGAGCGCAGCAGTGAGAGAAACGAAGAGGATAGGAGAGAGAGCATCATTGATCGACGTCAGACGATACAGCCAAGTCTAGAACAGTGTAAGATGGATAGTCTCAATAGCTTTTGGATAGTCCGTAGCTTGGCTGGCTGGTTGGCGAAAAGGGGGGATCGGATGAAGGCGAGCGTCGAGCTTCAGAAGTCGAGTTTGCACGATCTGTTGTCGAGTGATGCATATTGGGCCTCAAAGAATCGGAACGTTTGCCTTCATGCGCCGGGTTTGTTTTCCAATTCCATTTTTTCCTCAGGATCTTTCCGGATGAGCTTTTCATCGCTAATAATAATAGGTTTTCCAAAAGTGGTTTTCCGGACCACATGTTGTGCGGATTTGTTTGCACGCATGATGTCAAACGTTCTCCTCCGTCCATTGGTTCATCTGGAATAACGGAAATAGTTGCGAATCTGACAATGAGCTATCATCGTCTCGCGCTTATCACTCCGTATCGGAGCTCAACTGCATTGGATCGCGTGCGCGTCAGGACCAAACTTCGTTTATGCCTGGTTGAACACCTTGAGTGGGAGAGGCGCGTCTTCCCAAATCCAAAACCTTGAGGTACCGTCCCGACGTATTTGAGCGTGGAGCGTCGCTCGACCCGGAAACGGGGCATGCACTCATACGAGCTGACAGTCGACCGCCTGCTATATACAAGTTCCCTTAGAAGACAAAACATTCACAGAGGAGCGTGTAGAACCCTGGATAGCGGTGATATCCCAGTCTCGGAGCCCCTACACCTTGCGCAGTTCGTATCACCTCCAAAGTTTTGTTGGTCTCTGGGTGTTTTCGTCCTGTGGATAGGCTGCTTCCGCAGGACACGAATCTGGCGGTTAACGAATGGATCAAGATGTTGCCATTCAAGAACCTCGAGGGTTTTTTTCCGCATCCGCGAGTCAAAGTAACGACGAAGTCTCGATTGCTCCAAGATTCTGTACAGAACAAACTCGTCGAATAACGATCGGGAAGATTTTTTCTCTTTTCTGTAAAAAGCTATCCCATCGCGATTCCCGAGAAACTGGACAGAAAATACGAGTCACCTGATCCAGAATGACAGCTGGGTGTACGAAAGCAGACGGAGGAAAACCTGGGAATAGAAAGTGAAGATGACAGATTTCTCTCAAGGATAGAAGAGCTCCACGCGCGGCAACTTTAAATGTTGCCTGCTTTCCATTTGTCACGAGCTAAGACTCTATTTTGGTATTAACTCGGCCTAAGTTACACCGCGTTACGTACAACGAGCCGTCGACCCGCCTCGACAAGGCGCCAGAAGAGCGTCGGCTTGTTCTCTAATACCGGAATAACACGTTTGCCGTGGCGACATTGTAAAACAATAGCCGCACAAACTTCACAAGAGAAGCGAAGTGAAGTTGAGACAAGTCTAGCGTCTCCCTTGTCCCCTATCGCGGAACAACGCCGCGCTGTCAGGAATCGTCTCCTCTGTCCTGGAAGGACCTCGTATCGTTGGCGTGGAACGTGAACCTTGAAAGGCTGATCAGAGATGGAGAACCTCTCTAACGAGTTTGTCAACATTCGCTCATCTTTTACCTTGGATGGTTTCGCTGTCAAGACCATCCTGAAACCCGCGGGAGAATCTGTCCTTTTTGGACAGCCGCCATCATTCAGTGCATGGAAGGACTTGTTTGAGGAGCTATTTTCATCAATTTTCCATTCCCTCGCAGGAATTTCTGCGAATTCCCGCGGAGCTTGTGAAGCGAGCAATCGCCCAAAAGTTGGGACAAGCATCTTCCGATGTTTTTGACATCTAATCTCTGAAACTTGAACTTTCGGACACAGCTTTTTTCCTCTCCTCGAATCGCTGACATATTCGACGGAACATCGGTTGGCTTCGAAGGCCTTCCGATGAATCCCGCAGAACAACTTCGGAGTACACGCGATGCACTTGCAAAATCACAGCGGTCTGTCGACAAAATGCATCCTATTCGGAGTTCGCTTGTCGAATGAAACATCTTTTCAGGGATCATGCACGAGCTGCAGACAGTGCACAATAACCTCCATGGTAGGATGGAGAAAAGCAGAAACACACGGAGGCACTTTCGGAACTCTATTCATGTAGGTAGTATTGATTTTTTTCCTCTTCCGTTCAGGGTCGCGTGCATGATGATAGTGGTGAGTCTAGATTTCCTATCCATTAGCTACACTCATCGAGAAAATCGAGCGACACTCAAGCTAGAATCATCCCGGATGTGCGCGGAGTCCATGTATAAAAAAAAACCGGTCGAAAGAAGAACGTAACTCGTGCACTTTCTGAAAACGCATGCATCGCAAGTCATTGCGCAGGTTTTTTGGTTTTGGGCTACACGGTCTCTCAGGAGGTTTGGAACTTGGAAGCGATTGCTGGAAGCGATCGATAAATTGGAGCCTTGCAAAAGAGTCAGACAATGAGCGTGGCAAGATTCGCGTCATTCAATTCATCGGGGAGCTCGATTGGGAACATTGACAGAGAAGTTTATTGAGTTCACGTTTCCCATTCTGTTCGTCATCGTGGGACATAGATTGAAACTTCGGATTTTCAGGAGGTCTCCGACATTTACGATTCAATATCGCAACTGAATGCACCTTCCAACGATTGAAAGGAGCTGGGAAGGACTTTGGGCGTACAGACGCGGAGTCTGATGAATGGCAAGCGGATGCGGGAACGTACGATGGGCTCAATCTTCAACGACCGCAGTCGCATGGCTCTCGAGTCTGGTCTCACGAACGAAGACTTCGTTCACCTCGGCATCAGGAGATGAGTGCTCCGGGGCGAATTAGAGCTCCCGAAAGACGATGTCGAACTGATTGAATCGATTCGTGCCGGGGCACTGACTGCGATGAGCGAGCGAATTCCCGACCGACAGCCAGCAGGTTCGTAATCCCGCTCAATTGTAGAGAGTTTACCCCAAAGCCCGGCACTCCTAACTTGGGTAGCGCGGCAAGGGCGGGGGGTTGCGAAGTGCCGAGACGCGTCACATTGTTTCAATCTGGACGGAGCTGCAGGCAAGCGACGTTCAGGAACAAAAACTCGGTTGATTCGACGGCTTGGAGAGTTTCCATTGACTGAGAAGGAAGGGGATGGATGTCAATGAGATTGAGCGAGCTATGGTTTTGGGCGTATGCTTTTGGTGAAAAACTGTTCCGTCGAGTATGGAAACAAATGAGAGCGGCGGCGAGCGCTCCTCGATTCTGGTCGCGCGAGCGCGACGTCAGAATTCTACAACCTCGATTATATCAGACAGGTGACGTCGAACCACTTGATATATTCGATTAGCCGCGCAGCGGATGACGCGTTTTCCACCGCAGCTCAAAAGCTACTGCGGAGAAGCCCGCCGCAGTCGTCGATCACGATTTTCCAGAAATCCCCCTTCCCGAGAGAAATTTCTGTACTCAGATCATCGAACGCAATCGCAAAACTGAGAGAAGATGTCCTCTGATTCCGATCTATTCTTGAGTTTCCTCAGTCGGTAATGGATTCGTCGTATCTCCTCATCACATACACAAATCAGGGTGCAATACGGGGATGTCGCTTGCAGTTCTGAAATGTCCGAGCAATCCAGGAACAAGGCGGTACGATTCCACCGAACAATGCTCGGTTGAATCTCAAGCGGGGAAGGTGCACTTCGAGGTTCAGAGGAGCCCAGGTCGGGGACTTTCGGCTTGGGTTTTACATCGGTGACGATGAGTCGATTCTCCATTCGGTAATGGCGCACTCTGGGACAAAGATCTGCACGTGATTCATGTCCGACCATTTGGGAATTCTGTCGGTGGCAGCTCAGGGCAGGAGAAGGTGCCTGATCACTGTGAATTCCGCGGCGCAGATCGACGTTGTAGTTAGAGATACTACCACTCGAACCTTCCGAGAATCACCGCCGTTCACGGAAATCGATCCGAGGTCACTGATCGCTCCGGACCCGCAGAGCCGCGCTCCTCGCCCAGCAAATTGAGAAGAAAGAAGCAGTTTCTCTTCGACAAACTCATGGTCAGACTACCTACGACCCCTCCCACCCATCGTCCTTGGCTACCCAAGATCATGTAGCCCGTATACAGGGTGGCTCGCGTAAGTTGGGAATTTTCCGACCCGATTTTGTTTTGGTCTAACTTCCACAATTTTCGGATCATTTTCCAAAAAAAAAAAAAATTTCGACAGAGAATTTCACGGCGGTCATTGTGTTTTTTTCAATCGCGATTCGCATAGGTAACTTGTCGACCAGAAAATCGAAATGAAAATCATCAATATCTTTTGCATTTTGGCAAAATGGCTAGTGATCGTGTCCATCGGTTCTTAGCACCTCGCCATTGCCAAATTGCGTTCTCCATTGAACTATTTCCGTAAATCCTCAACGAGGTGGGTTTCGATGATTTGTCTAATGATGAAAATGACTCAGAAATTGCCAATCTACCCGAATATGAAGTTGTCGGGTCCATCCCATGATTTTCGGTTTTTCACTGGAGTCAGAAAATTCCTGAGTTAAGCGAGCCACCGTGTAGTGTCCTCGGGAGACGCTTCTATCATTTCAGCAACGACCAGCGAAGCCGTTCGCCGAACTGGCCTCAGCTAGCTTCTTTGCGAGGCAGCAGGCGACAGCGATGCTCGCTTGTTTCGAGATTGCCGCACTCCTCGAGTATAAGAATGCTTCAGACCTGTTGGACGGAGGGGCTCGAGGCGGGAACGCGACGGACGAGCGGAGGAATTTTAGATACGGGAGTCATGCGGTATAAGATGGAACAAGCCGAAGGTTTTGGGAGGACGCCGAAGGAACGAAGTCGAGCGTGCATCAAACCCTAACAGAACGCCAACTTGTCGTCGAACGGAGCTGCTGGGAAGAATTGAGGACGAGGCTGCGAACGGGCGTCGACGCAAATCTCTGACAGCTGCAGGAGGGCAGAAAGGCGGTAATGCTGACGAAAACAGTCCACGAGCTATCGCCGTCGCTTTGCTCTCCAACATGAATCGGAGCCCAGAGCTGATCAACACTTCTGAAATGGTATCTTGTTTTCAATTTCCTGCGAATGATCTTCGGCGACGAGTTTCGCGCATTCCGATGATTCGAGAATTCCCCTCCCATCCTTCAAAAATTCGACCGACGCGATCGACGACATTCCCTCACACTTCGCTCGGGCTACTCCTCTCGACGTTCCCGGCGGATTCGCGGTCCCGTCATAAACTCTGCCAGGCGTTCCTCGCCTCTAGAGAAGTTTATTTCGAACACTGCCCCTGGCTCCCCTCCGTCCCAAAGACGACACGACCACACACCCAACGCATCTTTTTGACATCTGTCTTGAAGCCAAACAGGAAGAACCAACTTTTGAGAAAGCAAACGACGGAAAAATAGCGGAGAGAAACGGGGGGACACGGACAGTTTCTCAGACGATGCAGAAGGACTGCTGTCAAAAACGAGTATCGCATTTATGTAAATATCCGCGGAGCGTCCTTGTCAGCTGGTCCGTCCCTGACTAAGTCCTTGAGTCTTTCCAACTGCCGAACAGTGGACAAATCGCTTCTTAAACCAAAGCTGGTCCTGAGCAGGCTGGAGGAGGATGGAACGGGCAAAACCCCAACCAAGCTGTCAAGGAAATACCTCAATGAAGCGCCACCTGTAAGGCACGGCCGGCCCCACAGTTTGTCATCGTTTTCCTCCGCCTCACTAATCACAGCCGACGCGACGTACCCCGGAAAAGAAAAACATCTCCCGACATCCGGACATCAATTGGCAATTGGATAGCAGATTCCTGCCGACAATGGGTGAGGAATGCCTGGATCTCCAGAAGGTCTCAGGGAACCCAACCCAACCCTGGCCTGTGTGATCATGATCACAATGACTGAGTTTGACAACTGGCATTTCAGCTCCGTTTCTGGATACGCGGGTCGAGTCAAGCCAACCAATGTCACCCAGGTGAAGCGAAAATCCTAGCAGACAGGAGCCAGCTTCGGAAAGACGACTAGTTTGTCAAGGCCTTAATCCTCGCTCCACTTTTCGGCCTCAGTAAGGCTCGTCCTGCCGACCTATACCGAAGACACGGCAGTAACGATACCCGGATCGACACGGTGGCTGCTACGAAAGTCGCCACCGCTGACACTGATGCTCCGAGGGAGACACCAGAGGTTTTCTTCACCACGTCAGTCTACGGCAGGACCTTGACCCGCATCTGCCGCCTCTTCTTCCTCACCTCTCCTCGTCGCCATGCTCCCACTTCCTCGGTCAACTTCTACGTGAACTACCCTGAAATCTGGCGTATAAGGGACGTATTGGATGAGGGACTTTTGCATTGGACCTTATGAGGGGCAAGATTTCCTTAGACATGGAGCCCATGGGGGACGGAAGGTCCCTCATACGCCAGACCTCAGGGTCTCTTACCTCTCATTTATTTTCCCATCTTTTCCCCTCCTATTTTCAATCTCCGCTCCATCCGGAAAAGACTTCTCCCCAGAAGGAATCAAGCACTCCAAACGAACCGGATTATTGGCCGTGGAGCGCACATTGAGGGTTGCACATTTAGACGAAAAGCTGAGCAGAATAAAATCAGCCCTGGAAGGGTGAAGCGTTGCGGGAAAGGACAACGATCGATAGATGAATCAATCGACTGAAAGAGCGACGCACACGAACATACGATTTGTCTTCATTTAGGAGTGGCTGCTGCTTCTCAACGTCACGGGCTGATGCACCCTGTCGTTCCTCAGTGCTAGACCCGCGCCCGAATCGATGCGTGCCTATCGGTGAAAGTAAAATCCAATTCAAATACATTTGAGGTTTCCGATACCCTCGAGCCGATCGCACGCGCAACATACGGCGGCTTGTAATTCACGGTCGAGACTCCCGTCGCGTCGCCTCGCATCCATTGGAGGGAAACGAGACCGTCCTGATGATGATCTCGCTTGATGTCCGGCATGGCCGCATGTGACCGATTGTCAGAGTTAAGGTCTCGAGTGAATGAAAGGCGGCGGGAGACAGGCTTTGCGATTATCCTTCGAGCGATCGAGAAGGGGCAGAGAGGCTTGCTTTCCTCTAACTTTCACACCAGCGAACCACAGTCTCACCATAGCTGCCCAACTAGACGCTGAAACGCCAGCTACATTCAGAGAAGTGAAGGGAAGATATCATTCTGGGGGTGGAACAAAATAGAAGTTACATTTATTCATTGATAAGGGTTCATTATTCGATATGTTCTTACTGTGGATCCATAACTGACATCGAATATTGTACCTACGTAGCTCGAGCTGAGTCTCAGGGTTTCGGACGTCTCCTCAATATTTCGAAAGAAGAAACTTGTGGTCGTCATCGTTTCTACGGCGGCCTCGTCATCATTTTCCCTAAATTGTTGGAATGGATGGTAGCCTTGGTCTCGGTGCTTGTTCTTCTTCCCCATCCATTTCTTGAAAATATGATCGTAGGCCGGCGACTCGCCGCTAGAAGGAATTCCCAGAGCGCTTGGAAAAACCTCTAGATCGAAGCGAGCACGATGAACTTCTTGTCCTTAAATCCCTAGAAGTCTACTGAGGATCGACGCCGTCCCTATAGGAATAAAACATTGTCGATAGAGTTCTGTTTCTCCGCCACGATTATTTCTTGGAGGATTACAGACAATCATTTGGTGAGGATGCTCAATAGCACTCGCTTTGCCGAAAAACGCGTCTCTCGATAGACGTTGATCCGGCGTGGTTGCGTTCCTTCGGCTGTTTTAGGTTCTGTTTCCACGTAAGCGAACCTCCGCACACCTTATTCCTGTTGTTCCGCATATGCAAGAGACAAATCCCTTCGGTCTGTATGTCTGTCTGTGTTCTTCATTTTTATTCCTCATGTATTAAAGTGTTGTCGTAACTATCGACTCCAAGTTGTTTCATCTTTCAGGAGATTCTAAACCTTTTTCTCTCTACAGCGATGCGACGCTTACCCATGTTGCAACATGCTCAACCTCGTGTCTGAACCGAACTTGTTCCTGCGGCGGCGGTCGAGGCCGACAATCCTCCATGGTCAAAATTTTGGGTTTCTTATTGTTGGCATTTTCAGCTAACATCCTCAAATGGTTCAATCCTCATGTTTCTAAACTTAACTCTAGGAGTATGTTGGAGTTTAGATTCATTTCGGTATCGGTATTTGTGTTGGGAGAACATTGACAGTTATCTATCCTCGATAAAGTGAAAGCACACTAGACTTCGCAGTCTGCTAGCTCCTATACTCTCCCCAGGGAGTCACCTCCCTATTCGTAATCAATTCTGGTAAAGTACGTCTGGTTTATGTCTATTAGCTTCTTTGCATTATGTTGAAATAGTCAGTTCACTCAGCTACATGCCCGTCAAGTGTATGTGTTCAGACACTATTTATATGTACTGCATTTCGCTCCACTTGTGGTACAATTGGTCTGACTGATGAAGAGAGGGTGTGGTTCACCAAAAACTTAGGCGGTAAAAGAGTAAACCAGTCAAATGCACTCATGGAACAAAATTGACAAGTAACGTGTGTACAGTGGTGTTGTGTTTGTTTTTCTTCTTCGTCTTCTTCTTCTCCTCTCGTCAGGTCTGCTTGCTCTCCAGCTCGCTCCTCCAACTACGAGTAGTATACCATAAGAGGGATCGTTAACAACAACATTTGGTTCTCGATCGCTCATATCCAACACTGTTTATCTGACTCGTCTGCTTCTCTATGTTCCAACCCAGCCCATCATCGCTAGGTCAACAATGAACCTTCGTTCCGGTCTTTCCGACTTTCCAATACATAAGAAGTTTTGTATCGCATTTTTCAAATCTGCGATTTTTCGCCTTCGCTGTGGTTTTTCTCGGGAATAGCAGCGAGCAGACCTCGGATGAGATTGGCTGTGTTGGAAAAACTGTTTTTGTAGTTATTCAGTCTCTATTCGTTTGTTTTTTCTGTTTCTTTTTTTTCGTCGGAAGATGTCCGTGTTGGACTCGTGCTGAAACGTCTTTGGTATCCCAAGCGGGGCACAAGATCCCCAGGCGTGAGAACGAACCCCAATCAGACATTGATCTCGGTAATGCTGTGGTTGTTCCCGCTCTCTTTGTTGTTGCTTCTCATTTGCGTTTCATCGCTGCAACATTCGATGATATCGTAGTCGTCGTCGTCATCATCATCATCATGTGGAAAAGAGTCGTATCCAGGAGTAGCATGAGCCCATTGATCCAGTTTTTCGAACTTCCGTTCCCCTCGGGGGCCTGGGCAAAAAAAAAAACGAAACAACTGCTCCAGCAGTCCGAAGGCTGACAGACCAGTTGTGTGAGCATTTCCCATTTTCTGTTCGTTGATGTTGTATTCGTCGCCTGTTCGTCTCTTCCTGTTCTTAGAAGAAGAAAACGCCATGGCGGAACCCTTTTTGCCCAGACCGCTCCCAAGGATGGCGCGGATTTTCAAATCTCCACAGTACCTTTCTCTCTCCAACGATTGCGGCGGACGCTGTCAAGTTCTTGGTGATGATTCATACCAATTCTCGACGAATATATTGTTTTCAACAACAAAACCAACAACAAGGGTCGTTCAATGATGTTGGCAAGCGATACCGCCGCTTTTGCGGCCCCTGTTCCTTTTTGATAATGGCTGTCATGGGACACTGTCTACTGTGGTTGTCAACTTCCAGCCAAGCTCAACTTCTCATTCCTTTTTTTTCTACCGATCGCTCTGAGTTCATATTTTTTTGGGTTTTCTGCCTCGTCTGGTTTTTTTTTTCGTAGGAAATATATCTCATCCGGTACTAAATCTCATCTTTGTCTACTATTTCGGCCTTCATTCATTACGTTAAGCTAAACTTGGTTTCATTAGGTATTAGTGTGGATAGTGTCAGTAGTAATTACATTGGTATCAGTATATAGTTGAATTTATGAAGGTGTGAGGCCGGCCTGCCATCGGCTACCGGAATCCTCATTGAAGCATGTCACTCACCGAGAACGGGTAGATTAACTCCAGACAGTTTCTCCGGATTCTCTAGCAGCGTTCGTCGGTGGTTCAAAATCAGCGTATTCGGACACTGTAGCGCGCTGTGTCGGGCTTAATTCAACAGATTAACGGACCCATCGTCAACTTTTCTGTGTTTTCTTTTTTCGTTCACTCCCTCCTTTCCATCACTGTTCCTGACTCTCGAAACAAAACAAACGTTCGCCGGCACCCAACAACCCGAATCCTCGAACGATCTCACAGTGAACTGAAAATGGTTGAAAACCGCTTAAACTCAAAAGTAACCTAAGCTTCTCGAACGAACTAAAAGTTTTTCAATGGAATCAATTATTTACAACATGCGCTCCGAACGCTCACATCGATAGACGGTCGTCGGCGGCCGGCGGGCCAATCGGTCGGTGTGATCGACCGAACAACTGACCAGATTACCGACTGTTCCTTTCTCGCATACAAACGTTCAGGCAGTCGCTTGGAAGAACTATGAATGTAGGTTTGTCGGTCTGTGTGTGCTGTGGTGTCGCGATTTTTTGTGGCCCACAGTTTTGATTTTCTGCCGATGATACATCATCTTCGACTCTTGTTCATTTGTGATTTGTTTCTCCTGAATCATCTTCGATTTTTGTCTGAGCAGGATTTTTCTCTCTGATCCCGATTCTGAATCATTTATTCCGCGAATCTTGGGCGTGTGCTGATGGATGAACTCAGGTTGAGGAGGTGTATCTCCACGTAGAAGTATACCATCCGGCACCTCAATGACTGTTTGTATGAACAGATGTTTGTATGCAGTTGATGTATAAACAGATGAACGTATGCTTCTGTGTTTGTTTCATGTTCTTTTGGGGTTCGGCCGCTCGTTTTCTGTCTAACTGTCTGTCTGCTCGAGTGTCTGATAAGTGAGGTTACCTAAGCGACGACCGCTGGAGGATTGTTGGCGTTTTTTGAATCTGATTCACCATTCTTGACTCGCTGCGTATTGTTCAGCAGGAAGGTGCTGTCAAAACATCGATGTTTCGATTCCCTAGACGAAGATTTGGAGCGAACACGCCGTAGTTCGGGTTAGACTAGACATTCGTCGTCTCCGAGTCGGATCTGTCAGATAACGAGGATACAGGCTTCAGACACGAGGTTCTTTTCATTCTTTACACATTCGTTTGTACATTTCACCGCGAAACGAGTTTCATTCTTCGCCGTCAACTTTTGCGTTAATCCGAATTTCTACGCACACATTCGCATGGGTTGATTCTTCGATGAAAGTTGTTCCCTTCGTAGGCTTCTTCCCCGAGTTAATCATCAACGATGTTGTCCATATCTGCGTTCCGAGCTCGACGCTTTTGGGAGAAAATCCGAATCAGATCGGATGGGCATTTCGTAGCCCGTCGAGCACATCCCGAAAAACGGCTCGAGTCCCGGAAACGCTTCCAAAACCTCCGTTGGAGACGCTGGACACGGCCTGAATAGAGTCCATCTTCAGGGCTTCTGGTCTGCGACTCTCGCAAACTCATCTGCAATCAAACGATTGAATACCCTATGGTACTTGGATCGAGTTTTCTAAACGTCCTTGGACCCTTTCTGTCCTGTGAAAGTCAAGTCAGCTCCAGTCATGGGAATCCCAGGAGATTCTCAATTCTCACCTTGTCTATTCGAGGAGGGATTCAACAGAATACGCGTCTGAAGAGTCGAATGGTGGACGTGCTGAGCGTGGGGGTCCTGGAAGAGCAAGTGACGATCGTAAAAATTGTGCACGGCAGGAAGCTCTGGAAGAATCGGCTATCCGCGTCCAGGGGGGGGGGGGGGGGGGGGGGGGGGGGGGGGGGGGGGGGGGGGGGGGGGGGGGGGTTTTTTTTTTTTGGGGGGGGGGGGTTTTTTTTTTTTTTTTTTTTTTTTTTTTTTTTTTTTTTTTTTTTTTTTTTTTTTTTTTTTTTTTTTTTTTTTTTTTTTTTTTTTTTGTTTTTTTTTTTTTTTTTTTTTTTTTTTTTTTTTTTTTTTTTTTTTTTTTTTTTTTTTTAATTACAATAAATCAATATTCGTTTGGAATCCCACCGCTCACATCGATTAAGGGTGCGAACATTACACGCTTCGAGCCGCGTAATATTTCGAGAATGGAATCTTGGAGACGAAAAATCGGAGGAAAGATTGAAGTTGATCAAGAGTGAGGAGGTTCTCTCTCGAGTGCACATGCTTAACCGACTCCCAGTTTTTTTTTTTTGTTTTTTGTGTTATAATATATTTTTAAAAAATATAAAAAAAAATTTTGTGGGGGGTTTTTTGGGGGGTAATTTTAAATTTTTTTTTTTATTTTTTTTATTTTTTTTTTTTTTTTTTTTTGGAAGGGGGGGGGGGGGGGGTGGTGGGTGGGGTGTGTTTTTTTTTTTTTTTTTTTTTTTTTTTTTTTTTTTTTTTTTTTTTTTTTTTTTTTTTGAGTGGGGGGAAAAAAAGGGGGGGGTTTTTTTTTTTTTTGGGGGGGGGGGGGTTTTTGTTTTTTTTTTTTTTTTTTTTTTTTTTTTTTTTTTTTTTTTTTTTTTTTTTTATTGGCTTTTTTCCATTTTTTTTTTTTTTTTTTTTTTGATTTTTTTTTTATTCTAATGGGGAAGTAGGTTTCAGTCCCGAAATTGCTCTGATTGCGTCATTTCGAATGACCTGCGCCGTATCCCATATCACAATGCCATACGAAAGGATTGGCAGCAGGATACAACGTGAGGAGGTCATGCACAGACCCTCCCATAGTATTCCCTTCATCCGCAATTTACGCAGCGCCGATACAACCGCGTACCACTTCGGTTTCACACTTCATCGTGGTGGTTGTTCCCGCAGGTGGATGAGCTTCACGTTTTCTTGTCCTCAGCAACTGATAGATTCCAGGTTCGCTTCCCGTGGAGTCATACTTTTTCGAGAGAAAAAGAGTCTGAATATTTCGAGATTTCTCAATCTCTCAACAAACAGCTCTCAGGAATGTTTATGCGACTCGACGAACTCCAAAGTCCACGAGTGACCTGGTCAAGGGAATCAAGTCCAAGATTCAGATCAGCGGTTCTCAAAGTCCTCTAACCGTTAGAGTCTGCCCTATCGACCTTTTGGGAGTCCAATGTCGGCCCCAAGCGTCGATATCGACCTATTCGAGAACTGTCATGGCCAGGCGGACTTTTGAATCACCCTCGCACCCTCAAGCTGGGGTCTAATCAAGACCCCCTCGAATGATCGCTCGGAACTTCATCGACCTTCCGAGGCATTCAGCGCATGAGCCCGAAAGGTAACACCACATGTCCGCATGGAATATGAGACATGATCGATTCTGTAAACTTGACATGGGATCGGAGATATTCTAACTATCATTGCGTCGAATCCCGACTCAACACAGTGGAAAAGTATCATCAGCCCCCGAAAACTTCCTCATCGGGCAGTGTCCTTTGATTAAACAGGGCCGCTGTTTCTCCAGGAGCCTGTTCGGAGTACAACGTATTCCACGGCTCACTGGGGTCGTGGGCGAGTGGACAGGACGTCAATTTTCCGCAGGTTTCCAAGCAACCAAACTCTCCGTCATCCGTCGCTCTCCAGGTGAACGTTGTTTCTGCTCTTGGCAATTTTCGATTATCGTCAGGAATAACGGCGTGATCCTTGTGAGAAGAAAAGTGTTGCCCTCAGCAAACACTTGTTCGAGCCACCTAACCATACTGGCTATCAGCACTGCAGCTAGGGAGCCAGTTTGGTCGGCAGGTCCACCCATGAAGGACGAGTCGAGTCCACGCCCAGATTCGACGCCCGTGCGAAGGAAAAAGGAGAAAAAAACGACTGGCGAAAAAAATCACGATGACAGGGAGCGTCGCTGGTTGGCAGACTGGCTAGCTGGCAGGCTAGCGTGATTTGGAGGGCTAACCTCGACACAGGCTGCTATGGCCAGCCGTAATGTTTTATGACGTGTCTTGAAGGAAAATATGGGCATAACCCTCAAACTTCTACCTTGGCCGTGTTCTCCGTCTTGCCGTGTACACTGATGACATTCACCTGTTTCTACATTCACATCGAATCGCTCCGAGACTGATCCCAGGCCTCAGGCAGAGTTCCAATGATCCTGAGGTCCATTTCGTGTTGGAACGATGGGAAATGTGACGTCTATCTGAACTTCGGCGGAAGCTTAAAAACAGCGGGGCCTTATTCACTGCGCCTCGGTTTCCGATATGATACAGTGATTCGATGACAGAGCCTGTGAGGAGTTTCGGCGCGGCCATGATTTCCAAAAGCCCCACCCCCAATGTTCGCGCATACCCCATCGCAGCTTTCCTCCGTGTGTGACCGTGATCGCCCTCCTAGCGGACGGAACTGTGGAGCCGACGAGCAAGCGCAGGTAATTTGATCGGTCCCCCCGGACTGTGACCTATGGGTACACCCCGCGGCCTAGGCATACTTGATCGGAGTTGATTCAGCCAGCAGGATCGAAATTGGAACCAACTGGTCAGTTGTGCGAGCCGTCGCTACAATCTCTGTCCCGGCAATCTGATTTCTCGCGGCGAGGAAAGCTCTGGGTGTGATCTCGGGATCGTTGATATGCTTTCAATCGGATCTGGCGGAGAACTGATCGTTCCCCGCATCTGTCTCGAACATGGTCGAACTTTTGAAAATTTACGAATATTGTCCCGTCCATCGTAACTGACGAGCTGCTCGAACTCGTATTCAGGATTTAGGCTGTCCGCATTTTGGGGTATTTCCGTAGATCAACGGCCTCCTTTCTCAGCCACGTGTCTTTGCAGAATCACGCGCTCTTGCTTGTTACAGGCACTCAAAATGTCTCTGGCCCCACGATAAGCATGCCGCTCAACATGATCCCGGTCGTCCATACGATAAACTTTCAGAATGAGGATATCGGAATCGATAGATTGATGCCGTTGGCGACGGATGATGGTGTCGACACCGCGCAGCATTCCAACACTTGGAGTTTTCATTCGTTCACCTCTCCTCTAGGTCAGAAATCGTAAGCGAGCTCAGTGGATTTCTCCTGAAAGCGCTCCACCTGTGCCCGTGATGGCCAATTTGTGTAGCCACGACGCCGACGTACCGCCACGTCACCTTCGGGTCTCCAGCTCAGCAGCATGCATGCACGCGGTGCATACACTATGTGTGAATTCAATTATTACACCTCTCATTCCGAGACAACTGATGCATATCGAAGCATCAATGACCCGGAACGAGCTTCTCCGTTGTGTGTGCGTGTGATACTTGGACCCGAACGATCCTGAGCCAGGAGGTACAAGTTCTATCAACTGGTTCCAGAGCGTTGGAGGCACTTGGTGAAAAACATCCCACTTTTGGGGCAGCGACAGTGGGAAGCCCCGATACTCGAATCCGTGGACTTCGTCACAATCAGACTCTGGCTCCTCGAAGAGATGCTACTTGGAATCTTTGCAACGAGTTGTTGCCCAATCACTTCACCCGTGAATCCGTTGGCCCTAGGGCAGGGAGTGACCTTGACGATCGGGATCTCTGGAAAACCGAAATCAGTCTTCGCCGCCGTCGTCGTACCTTGCCCGAGGTCTGTAGTAGAAAATGCACGCTTCCGACGACCACATCGTATGCTGGCGCAGAAACGAGGACCACAACAGCGGAACAGGGATTTCCAGCTTCATGGGGCTCAATGAGGAGTTGCGGGGAATGTTTCCGAACGCACTGAAGCGGACAGCTAAGCTTTCTCGGGACGTACGCTTGATGACCAAGCAGGCTTTTCGCCCGGGATACAGTTTCCCAACACTTTTCTCGCGGTCTACAGACGCTGCTGCTGCTCCTTGGGCGCGAGATGAGGTGTTCCGAGTCGTGGCAATTCGAGCTCTTTCGCCGCTGTCGATAACGTCCTACCTCTTTCGCTGATCGCTTTCGTCGGAATGATTTTGTCCCGAGACCCTCGTCGGACTGGGATCAGCGTGAGAGCTTGCGCTTCGTATCGCTAAAGATGGGTCGACCGACCCAGTATCATACTTCGTATGGGATCATTTCATTCGAAAAGCAGCTCTATAGCTTGCTATGACTGGCAGACAAGGAATCTTCGGACGAAATCCTCTTATGATATCGCTCGGTGAATGCTCCTCTCATCCGGAGGTTTCGTATCTTCCGGAAAGTTCCCTCTCGAGAGCGCTATCTGACCTTGCGAAGGTTCTTTTGTTTTGCAATAATGAGATCCCGTTTGTTCTCACCTGCGCCCTCGGCAGCGCCGGAGGTCCGAATTCGGAGTTAATCCCGTGACACTTAGGTACGCGGCACTATTTCGAAATCTCCAGAAGGTCAGCGCAGGGTGGCGTGCGTTCCTAAGCCCTCAGTGGACTCGCTAAGGACAGCAGGCTGAGCATTGCTACAGTTTTTTCGCGAACGTTTTGCGCTGGATTTGTCATTCGTGCCGACCACGAACCCGAGAAACTCCGATCCATCACCGGTTCGGAGGCTCCAGAGGCGCACGAGGAGCGGACTTGCGCTGACTGTAGACAGGAACTTACAATTAGACGTCGCATTCATAAGCAGTACCACCTCGCAAGCTCCTGCTGTACGAGCTTGAGCTCTGTCGTGGGCTTAAGGTCAGGCAATTACAGTTGTATCCTTTACCTCCGCAGATAATATGTTCAGAGGCTCGGGATCCGGTGGAGGTGAGCTCCGATCACGTTTCAAAAGCATCTCCTCTAAGACGCCCTTCGCTGGGAAGTTGTTTCTGTAGACGAGAGGCCGCAAAGCTGAGATTGAAGTCGTTGAGCACGCATTTTAAACAAGATGTGGTCGGAAGCTCGGCTCGGGAAACACTCCCATCTTCAGCAGCTCTGTCTCTCATCGGGTATTATTCCACACTCGTTCTCCCGACGCTCCTTTTTCGCCCTACTTCCTCAAGGGCCTTCCCTTCTAGATCCCCTTCTCCGATTCCTCGGTTTCCCCCGACTGTATTCCGAGTCTCCCCATCTGACTCGTTTCCCTCTACCGTCCCGTATCCTCCTGCGATTTTGATGTCCTCGTGTGCCTTCCTGTTCCTGACCCATCGTTTCCTCCGTTTTACTTGGCGGTCCCCTTTGCTTCCTGATCTCTACCCAGTCACCCTCGTTCCCAGCTTGAAATCAAGCTCAGTCTCTTCTAATCGCTCTTTCAATTTTGTTTTTCTCAAGCGATGTCCCCTTCGACTCACACAGAAAGGGTTTCCTGTCGTGTCCCCCCGACCCCTCTCCTTGACTTTCGACGTCGTCGTCGTCGGACTTTAGTGTTCCACTTCAACCAACTTCAACGTCGTAGGACTAGTTCCGTCGAACACGAGCTAGGCTACCGAGAAGGGAACTCAGGGGTTAGAGGAACACGGACCCGAGAGTCGCAGGAATTCCAACCTCAGGAGGATCAAGTTTCGTTCTCTCGTCTCACGGTTCCCTGGATCTCTAATTACAAAATAGAAGCTGTCTTCGGAGGAAGACTCAATGCCCTAGAGCTTTTATCTCTCACAATATTTACTTTGCTGCCGATTCGAATCGCTTTACCCTTTCCATATCGACATGAACGCTTGCATACCACCCCACACAGCTTCATGATGATTCAAGTGATTGGAAAATGCATCGGAATCGTTCGCCCAAAATCTCGAAACATCCCGATATCTTCACGAAATGCGGGTAGTCAGCAAACGCCTCCTTCGAACGAAGTAGACATTTCGCTAATAAGTCGAAGTTCTTCCGTCCCGGAAACCGATGCGGCGGAGGAGCTTTACTGTTTCTTTCACTACATGGATTGTTGGCGTGGACTCTCGCGGAGATCGAGTTTCTGATCCTCGACGGGCGCTCCTTCCCCAAACCGCTGATAAGCTTGGAATAACCGGGTTGGAACTTCAATCCTCGGAACTGGAAAGTTCTTGGACAAACAGAATTTGTTCGGTCTTGGGTGAGAAATATGATGGAGCGTTAGCATTCTGCCGGCAGCTTGATCCGCAACATCCATCACGGCTCTCGGCCAGGCATCGATCGGTATCAGACTCCGCTCGAGAAGCTAACCTCACTGGAAGTGTTTCCTTTCCTGCACGACTGGATGAATCTGTATCATGCACTCACCACCGGCTCCTCCACTCGTCTGAATGCAAACTTTTCCCGACTGAGGTTCTTCGATTCCGGACAAATTCTCCAATATATGCATGGATTGGAAGTCGTTTATCATCGCTTCATGAAGTTTTGTTTCGAAGTTGCGGAATCGCACTTCCTCAAAATATTGAATGATCCAACTCGAGTATTTCCTGCGAGTCGTTTCCTGAATTTCTCCGCAAGCCCCCATTGACACTTCCCAAAGGTTGGGGTTAGCAATCGCCGTCAGGTTTCGACTTGCAAACCTGCAAGCATCCGCGTGAGGCATTCCGTGTCCAAAGAATGCATCCGAATCGACCACCAATAGTCGAATACAGCCTCCACTAGCAGTTTGAACTAAGGCTCGTTATCAGCATGATGAGGTTATCCAAAGGGGCTCCGAAGGCCTTTCGCGGCACCCCTGTGTCCTTGCCATCACGACAAAGTGTGTTCGCGGGCCTCAGAAGTCTGCCTGAGGGGTCCGTGGGGTTTCACAGGCGCCAAAAGCTCTGGCCGGCATATTGAGCAGATCGCATGTGTAGCGAAACGGCATACTTTCACCACTACGTCCCATTTCTGTACCCGATAGAGTTGCATCAGGATTCATGCACTCTCCGCTTCCCCCTATTCTTTGCAGGAATCCTCAGAAAACGACGCCGCATGGCTCTAGCCAATTGCTTCCACAACCTCCATGAACCACAAAAGCTGAGCGAGCATCAGGGATGCGAGTGAATGCGGCGGTGTCCGCAGTCGGATTTGTGGAATTCCTTGGGGAACAGGTGATGTCGATGTGATCCGCCACTTGACCCAATTCGTCAAAGTGCTCCAATGACAGCTTTGCGGAAATCCGCTCGACGGATGAATATCGTGAACGGTTGCATTCGGTCCCACTGGATACGCGGCGAAGATGCTCTCATCGGAGATGACACCCTACCGCGTGGATCCGCCGCGAGTTTTCCATACACAGATAGGAGATGATAGAACGAGCGGGAAATCTTGTGAACAAAGAACAGGCGATCCTGCCGTGCGGTTTCGATGATCGTCGTCATCATCAGCATCATCATCGACAAAAGACGGTCACGTCACTACAACAGCGGACAGTCTCCGCGATCGAGAGCACTCCTTACGAAGACTTCCTGACTACGCGCTTGATCAGCGGATACCTGCCAACCCCCGTTTTCCCTCCGTTTGCAATTGTTCCTCCTAGCTTCCAGCCGAGGCTGGATACGCTCGGTCAGAAGAAAGAATCGTCTCAGCACGAGGTACAAGCACCGGCAAGCACTCGCTCGCTTCGTTTCAAGTCGAATTTGATTCGAGGATAGTGCAGGGACGTAAAGAAGGAAATGATCGGGAATGGCCATCGAGGAGGAAACTCGGAAGCGCTGAGTCGGCTCGCTGGTCAGTCGATCTACCTGGTTCGCTGCTTCCCCAGGAAGTAGAGCTTGCTTGTGTACCATATACGACCTGTCCCACATCCCGACGCTGCGCTCTTTCCAAGAAGTTGGCTGAAGTCAGGAGAATGAAAGAGAGAGAGACAGAGAGAGAGGAATCGAGGAAGAAAGCATGTGCGGGAGGTGGTACCTCCAAGAACCCAACGCGATTCAATAGTTCTAGGATTTTCAAAAAATCACGATGGAAGTTCATGCCCGTAGAGTCGGAAACTCACTAACACCGCTCGGCATACTCGAATTGAGGAACGAAAAGGCCGCACGCGAACGATGAAAGCCGCACCAAGTTTATGCATCCCAGAATTCCGATGCAAACTCTCGACTCGTGAGCAATGACAGTGCGGGATCAAAACAATGAAGAACAATCTCCCACAGTGGAAGTGACGTACCCTTTCAATCGCATCCCGTAGGGTAGGTATTCAAACCTTGAGCCCATTGTCCGAATCGACTCCGACTCTCCGTAGGCTAGCGTTTGAGCGGAGCGAGCGAGCGAGGTGTACTTTTCCCGACTTATCCGTCACCCTCGGGTTCCGTGTCTCAATCAATCATGCGATCGATCCTGAGCGCGATCGTTCGATCTTCTTCGGCTTCGGTTTCGAGTTGCAACGCCATGTTCCCGGAACACCATCTCTTTCTGCAGGAACACCGGGAAAAGTGACTGGGACTTCTGCGAGAGGCACAAGTCAGAGAACGCGCGGGAGGATCTCAATCGGCGAACTGAAAATTCAGATGATCGTCTCAAAGAAGACGGCCGTTGTTCGCCCAGACTCATCGTTACGTGAACCCAACGGGACAGCCCGAACAGGAATAGCTCACAAGAAGATATTGGGAGGTGCTCCCATCTGCTCAGATATTGCGTAACTTTTCCCCCCCCAAATCATTTCGGAAATCCCCTTACGTCTTGGTGAGGCTTGGTTCAGGCGTATAGTGCTATTTTTGTTCATTGAAACCCCAGTTTTTGTTGCGCAAAGCTGCCTGCGCTAATTGACTCCAGGCTATAGTCAAGTCTCATTAATCTCTTTCCGTAGCGGCCTGGATAGCATGGAGTTTACGATGGCTGTCTCGCAACCATACAGAGCGAGCAATACCGTGACTCGCCGAGAGCGGAAAAAACTCTCATTGTCAGAAAGTATTCCTGGACGACCACTACTCTTTCGGCTCGCTCCGCCATAGCAGCGACGGACTGATAGGTTCTTTGAAGGACTACATACTCTTTGACCGATGAACGATGAATATTGAGAACGTGGACTTGATACCCTCCGCTACCGCACTCGCTCGTCAAAGCGCAAAATCTCGCCCATTAGTTTCCAGAGCTCACGGGGAATCCTGCGGCTGTATTGCCAGCTCGATTTTATGTGCGACCGTTGATCTGAAGATACCCGAAAATAGAATATCAGGTGAAGCGATAGGTGATCCCGAAGCCGACTTCTGCTCTCCGTCCTGTCAAGAGACCAACGCAGCCTTGCGCTGTGTAGAGAGGTTCTTGAGAGCGCTACGTCGATCTCGAGCGGACGGCTAGGTGCATTATTCACGTATCGTCACTGGTAACACGAGCATCATTCGGCCTTGGATCTAAAGAGTTCTTGAAGTTTCGTAGCGGAGCGTCTCCGGAGCCCTGCATCGTTAGAGGATCAGCTCCCAAACGAAATTCGTATGGACTTCATGTACTACATGCTGTCCACTCTGTTGTAGCTGAGGCATGGTGTTCTTTGAACCTGGTTTCCGTTTTCGAATGATATAAGCATTTCCTTTTTTCTGTAACCGGAACCATGTTCCCTTTGTCTTTGGAGTTTGAATGCCTGGAGTTCCGACGCGATTTATGACAGAAACTTCACTCGCACCCACTTCTATTCCAAGACCTTCGGACAGAATATGTAGTCGGGCAGATCAAGTACATATGTATATCTACAGATTCTTCGGTTGTTCCGAGTATTTGTAGAGCCCCCACTTTTTGGAAGATCGGGAGCAGGATCCGAATTTCCGCGCACTCGAGGTCTGTCGAGGGTCGAACGGGATCGAGTAACATCCGGTTAGGCAGGCCACACGCAAACCATCTCGTATTGGTTCGGAACCTCAATCAATACTCCGAGGAACAGCCAGAATCGGAAGTAAAGAGAAACAAGGTCATCTCCCTAGATCTCCGATCGTTTCCCGCGAGCGGATTGTGAACAGGGGTGACTCGTGGCTCGGCTGCTGGGCGCAGTGTCATTGAAGCGATTCCGAGGCTGACGATAAGATAAGAGGAGCTTGATGCAGAAATTCTCCGGTGCTTGACTAGTACTTATCTCTGTTTTCAACTTCGAAAATGTCATCAAGTCGAGATAATTTCGTTGAATTTTCGATTGAACGAAGCGTAGGATGTCAAACTTTCGGCCAACTTTTGTGAAGGAATCGCAGTTCAAGACTGAATCAATCTGTTTATCTCGGCACTGACAGGTCTTAATCGCCAGATCGATGAATTCGTCCTCTTAGGCTCTTCCCCGAGATAGATTCAGCAGTGTACGATTCCCAGATCTCTTATTGTCAGATCAGAACTTCTCGAATCGAAGAACGATCGAGTTTTGATAGATCTCACAGACCGATCGAAATCCATGATCGATCGACTTAATGACTGATTCAGCAGTGGACAGTTGAAAAGCGACACTGCGAGAACAATCATTGACTCCTGCAATCGTTTCTGTTCCGAAAGTTCCAGACCCCGGTCCTCGAAGGGAAGCAGCGCCGTTAAATCAGGTACATCGTAATCAAGGGAGCGCGCAGGATCGAAAATATTACTCGAATCGTCGTGTGGATAAGACTGGAGTAATGTTCGTTCGGAAAATTCCGCAACGCGTCCGGGACAGATCTGACGTAAAACTGGTTGAAAATTGAGAATGATTCCTCTGGTGGAGGCATTTTGACATCCGCGATGAGCGATAACGACAGGTGGACTTCAGAACGAATGAATGAGCGCTGAAATATGGATTCGGGACATAACCCAGTTTCGATATTGAGCAAGAGGAAGCGAGTTAGAGTAGCGTTGTTTCAAAGTGAGACCACGGAATCGTAGCTGTCTCACAATCTGACACATCAAGGCATTCTCACAACTTCATGGAAATGGTACCGCGAAGAAGGTCAGAACTCGAGCATCGAATTCGATTTCGATGACCCTTCTGTCCATAAAACGAGATAAGTCCATCGAGCTAGACGCTCTAGGCAAATTACGTAACGCACACGCTCTTGCATACCTGCACGCGTCTTCGAATAGAGGACTATGGGTGAGCTTTAAAGGCTCAGCTCTGAGGAAAGTGAACACCGTTGACCCTCCTGAATGAGTTCGGGCACTACAGCGGCAAATACATCGGATTCTGTGGTCCTCGGCAGAAGAGCTGTCGAAACGTTGCTGCTGGAGACTAGTTACGGCATTGAACATTGTTCAGCACCATTTGTTAGCTCAAACTCGCCTTAAACGGCGCCTCTTAATCCGCCTTCTCTGGTCCCTTTTGTGATGGCGAGCCGCCGTCTAAGCCGATTGAATTCCAAATAGGGCGCTTTTTCACAGAACGCCGTGCCGTCCGTTTTTGGATTGAGCCTTTATGTCCACGTGTGGCGTGCGAACTCGACACAGGGTGGCACTCATGAAATTCTGATCGTTTGCGGCCCGAGCAAACCTCGTTTCGACACCAGGCAACGGAAAGTGAAGGTATTCAATGCAGACCCGGATTCAAAATTCTGATAGTGATCATGAGGACGCGCATCGATTCACTATCTCGGCTAGCCCTCGGCATTCCCCGGCCTCGGAGCCTAAGGTGGCGGAGACGGGAGTCTGAGTTCAAATCCGAGATAACATTTCCGTAGACGCGCGAAGTCCCGTCTCTACCCGGTATCTTTCAGTTTTCCATTTCAACATCCGGCCCCGTGACCCCGTCATCGGCCCAACCTGGAATACGGAGCGAAAACGAAATGGGGATATTCCTTTCCAAAATCCAGTCGCGGAGCGAACGCTTCAAATGTTTTGCGGTACAAAACGACGAGTGGTCGTGAGTGCTTTTTGTGGAGGTGACCCGCTTCGGTCGGGACGAGGCAACAGCGTTTCTCAAGCAAGAGCTCTGGAAACATCCACGTCTCCGCTTCTTTCGCGGAACTCAAGCTCAACAATTGCTAAACTTGCCTTTTAACACCGACGTCGGTCGGTGTGGTCAGAAGTCGCATCAAAAAGTTGTCTCTGTAGGTAGCCAAGCAAGCGACGGGAGAAAATATCATCTCGGCAAGAAGTCGCAGCCGACAGAAGCCTGCCCTCCCGCCTGGTCTGCCAGCCTACTTCTCAGATGTTTCGCTCCTCGCTTCCTCGGACAACAAGGTTCGCCGTGTTGTCGAAACCGAGGAAACGGATGTGCTCCGTCTTGGAAGAAAGACGACATCTCCAACGGCTCCAGGAGAACGAAGGAGGACGTATCTCCACTTCGAGCACCCAACTCCGCCGCAAACAAACTTCGAATGGATCAGTGGACTACAAATCTTCAAATCCCTCATCACACAGCGCCTGACATGGATGCAGTCCTTGCGCGGATCGCGAGCAACCGAACGCAAGTGGCAAAAGTTTCTTCGCACGTTTTCGCGTCGGAACCGCTCATAGCATGGAGCAATAACGCTACAGGTTCAATCGTGTTGAAGGTGACGATCGAGCCGTTTTTGTATGCTGCTGCATTTGTTCTCGACTAGTTCTTTGCGTGAACTTGAGGTCAATGTGTCATTTCGTCGGTTTGTAAGTGAAAATGTCCAGTTAGGAAAAGTTCGAGCATTGTCGAATTCCCGCATGTTTGCGAGATTTCCCTCTGCGGAGTCGCCCGCTATTCCTCGTTATTCCTCTCGGAATGTTCCATCGAGAACGAGCCCAAGATAGATTTTGGGAACGCCGGCGCCGCCGATGAGAGCCAACAGGTTGGCTAAGCTATTTCCTCACTCCGCTCGCAAGTCGTCTCGCAACTGATTTCCTACACAGCAAACACTCGACGGCTCCCCGGTCTCCCCTCTGTCCCCGTCCCCCCAACGCAGCGGACGAAGTGACTCACCTGCCCAAGTTTCCCTTTTCCTCGAGTGTGGTAACTCTCCGGGAAACACTTAAGCCGCCGTCGATGTGGTTGTTGTTGTTGTTGTTGACGACGTCGTAGTTGGCGCCATCGTCGAACTACACTCCGCGAGACGCACTACACCCCGATGCTTCGGGTACTTCGATTAACTCGACTCGTAAGTGGAAAGACATTTCAGATTGCGTTTAGAAGCGTCGGCGCTGGCAGGACACCTCACGCTCAGCACGTCTAGCACACCACCCTTATTCGGGCCGGAGAACGATCGGGCTGATCTACTCCATGCAGAGGGTCGAACTGTCTGAGGATTCGCGTGTTGGCTCCACCACGCTGTTGAGAACCCCAGGAGAGAGTTCCGGGACCCCGTCAGGAAAGGGATTTGCCGGAGATGTATGGCGTAACCACCCAACAGGTCGTCTTCCAGCGTGGTTCCCGAGTCGGGTTCCCTCCCATGTTTTCATTTTTCCAGGTTGACAGCAGAATATTCTCAATTGTTCCCACTTTTTTCTCGTTTCGACATGTAGGTTTAGGTCAATGAGGGGAAAGGGTGTCATGATTCTTCGTCCGCAAATAATGGATATTATTATCAATCAATCTGAGACCGAGAGAGTTTCGCCGTGATCTGTTCTCGCGGGATGGTTGGCTGATGAAAGTATACTTGCGTGTCACGCGATCTCCCACAACAATTACGAGAGGAACCTTTGAGTCTGTGGCGAACATAGGGAGCGACCGAGAGACAACGATTCCTTTCCTGAATGCTGCACCGCGCGGGAAGGAAGTGCGCGAGGGTTCCCAACTATACGGTTTGTCGATTTGAAGAGCGAACTGGGTGATTTGTCGATCGAATATCTTTGGAATCTCCATTACAGTTTTAAGAATCGACGTTTTTTTCACGTTGGCAATCGTGATCGAAACAAAAACCTCACATAGAAACGAAACTCGACTAAATGTGACCGATTCCAGGTGGTGAAAGTTGCCAATGATGTCAGATTCCCCGCCTCTTTGGGGGATTTCGGGGGGGGGGGGGGGGGGGGGGGGGGGGGGTCCTGGGGTAAAAGAAACATCGGAGTAACTGTGGGAAATTTCTACCTCACCTTTTCTCTTCCTCCAGAAGACGGATTCCTTTGAATTGAGGGTCGCCAGAGCCCGAGATACATGCCTCACCAGGCATTGTTACCGGGCGAAACGGGAACGAGACTCGTTTACGCCTTGCCCTTCCGATAGGATGAGTTTTCCGCGGTTTCGTGCACAGTGGTCCGCCAAGCCGATGTTTCGGGCGATGCTCGTGAACTTTGCCCGTGTCGTAACCGAACCCTCAGGTCCTTGAGGTGACGCTGTGGCGACTCTCCAACCAGTCATCCAGTCGGCAGCCGACCGACGTAGTGTCTAACCCCTAATTCAAGTCTGCACGGACGCCAAAAAAACTCAATAGATAATAATATGCTATTAGCGTGTAGTACATGGTGAGCCTGCGTACATGGGTTATCGGTGATAAGGCACACGGGCACAACCATAAACTAAATGCCCGCCATAAACTGGGAAGAAGCTAAGGTACTCCCGAAGCGTCGACTCGCAACGTCGCTGATGGATCACTGAAGACAGGAGACTTATTTTGTGTGAGACGAGAGAACTCCGGGAGAACGACGGCGCGGCGTGTACGGTATCCAAGCAATTGCCGATGGAGCCCATACGACTCAAACCCGATGTTGATGCAAACATTGGAACAATACGCAGAAGCTCTTTTGGAGAGTTGGGATGAAGATGTCGGAAGAATCAGATGAGTTAACATACATAATCGCACCAGGATCAAGCGAGGTAGATATACATAGGTATGCACACACAGCTCAATATAGCGATGACTATTTCGAAGTCATACAATAGACATCTATTGCTACGTCCAAATACGGATTCACAGCTGAGCGTCTACGAATTCGTACATCTATGCAAGTGCATATCGAGGGATCCGCTCAGTCGACCGAAGACTCAGTTTCCTACAAATCCGCAACATCTACGACGATATTTTCGGAGGAAAACGTCTTCCAGCTCACTCTGTTGACACAGGACTCCGCGCGCTCCTCCGCACAGTGACTGCCTACTGAGGAAGTTGTGTGCAGTAGACTCCGAGATGGGACATCCTATATCCATGATATTAGACAAGGCCGCGGACTGCGTTTCAGGAGAGGTTCTTAGGCCACCCTCACACCCACCACGCCAAACTCACATTGCGTTCGATACACAAGCGATTTCTCTCACAACTCGAAGGAGAATCGGCGGTTCCGTTGACTTTTCGGACATTCGGATGATATTCAATCCAAGAAATTATGTTTCGGCCTTCTGGTTTCTATCGAGACTTCTGAAGATATCAACCGGAGGGATGGCACTGTGCACATTGTGGGAGAACCTCCGACAAACAAGAGCAATTGGTCGACAATCGGGATCACAGTGAGATGGAATCGTCCCGAAGGAGTCTGCAGTGGAGGAGGAGACTTCGGAGGTTTCGGATCTCTCAACTCCACGGGTTCGAAAGATTCTCGCCAAGCGCACCGCGGCGTGAAGGGGGCGCTATGTATCTGTTCGATGACCGCAGGTACGACAACATGTGAATTCTCACCTTAGGACCATCAAAAGTCATCGTTGGAATCTGATAGGAAATCATGATGTCAGCAATTGCGGAAGATGATGGCGACCACAAAAGAGGCCCAGGCGAGGGATCAAAAGAAAATCAAAGCCGGGTTTCAGCCGCTTCCGCAGACCTGCTCAAAATTCAATGCTTTTGGCCATGTCTACCGAAGAATGATTCTATTCGTTTCGGCTTTGCTTGCACTCCGTACGTCGACGTATTCGGGAATCAGCCCAAGACGCGGCTGGTGGGGGAAAAATCGCTGCCAAAGGCGGATACGAGCATTGAAGCGTTCCGTCTTCGAAGTCATGTATGCACACTGAAAAAGATCTTCTTGTAGAAAAGTGAGCCAGCAGGTAAGCAGGCAAGCAGTCAGTGAGTCGGTCGGTCGCTCGGGCGAGCGGACCGGCAAGTCTTGCTTTCTTTCCGAACGACAAAATCGAATCAATTAATTGCCTGCGCTAGGTAGCGATAAAAAAAGAAAAATTAGCGAAGGGACCGGATGGAACAGAGAGATGCGCTAAATTGAGTTACTTTCCCAACGAATCCCCTCCTCTGAACATTCGTCTCTCGGCTCCTCTTTCCTATTCCTCTGCTCGATCCATGCATGTTGCCAGTCGGCATACAATTAGTTCTTTCCCGAACCAATGACTGCCGCGAACTGTTCTTGGCTCGAAAGCTCCGGCATTCGTCGACAGAGAGTCCTCTTTGATGCTTACGATGCTTGTGTGATCCAATAACGCTCCTGGTGATTCTTTTAGACCGGATTGGACGAAAAATCTTCATGGAACCTGTCTGGGAATCGGTCTGTGGGTTGGAATGGGGTCGCCGGGAACTCTTCTCCCGCAGATGAGCCGATGGGGACCTCTTCTCCTTTCGCTGAGCATAGTTTGTAATTGAGAAACGCGAAGATGAAGAGATACAGTGAGACTTCTCAGACCGTTCAGGGATCAGAACGGAGAAAAATTGCTCTGCCTCCCCCCAAAAAAATCCTGGATACGCCCCTGGTGGAGAGTGGCGATGTTCCGGAGCTCACCATATGTTTGTCGCATCAACTGACCGCTCCGAAGCGAGCTGTAACGTTTTGGATCTTGACTACAATTCCCCAAGGGAAAATATCATAGAGGGCGAAATAATCGCGAAGAATGCGCTTGATACAGTGAACATCCTCTGGTTACTATGACTTTCATTCCGCGTGTTTTTCGACGAATCGCGAGGCTGCTCAAATAAATCTTAACATACCTGTTCGAACGATAATTCAAACGAGAAGGAAAATGATTACCGATCATGCACCGTGGAGCCTGATCACTGCACATTGCACATCGTAACACCCTCCCTTAATCCTCGGACCACGTTTTGACTCTCGGGTTTGCGATCAGCGAAACAATGAATCGAATTGAGTGGTTTGAGCCGGTTTCTGAATCGATCTCCCCCCAATTCCGAGCTACCAAGATATTCGTCTACCAAAAATTGAATGTGTACATCGCGACAGCAAGCGTCCAAGTTTCCACGCGAAGCAATCCATACACTTCAGAAGTCACGCCCCTCATAATCGCGGGTTGTCCTGGCTGCTGTTCGCAGAATCTAGTGGTTCCGCTGTCTATTAGTCAGAGTCACGCCGATGTGTTCCCCACAGCGTGAGATTCACTATATCGAATGTTACCGGATTGAGCCCTGACTGCAATCATTGCTCAACACGACATCTCTGAAAGATGCCTACTGGTGGAACGATACCTGAGCACAGCAGCGATCATCGTAATATACAAGTTCACAGAATTCGTCCGACTCATTGAAATCCTCATTTTCAGTCTGACAGATCCGAGCACTTAGGGTCATCGCAACAATTGAGAAGAACTCTGAATCAACTTGGGGAACCTTTCTCTCGCAACCCTCGATAGATCCAGTGATAAAAGGTTATGGCCAAGTATAAGACCGGCCTTATTGCCGAGGGTTGCAGATACTATGACTCGAACATCTCGAAGAATATACCGATGCCGAGACTAAGACACGTGGCATGAACGAGCAACTGGGGCTGCGGCCTCCAAGGAGTCGAGTCGGGGACAGAGGCTTCAGAAGCTGTACAATTTTTTCATCGGATTCTCAGGACTCCTGAAATAACATGCCCGCTGACGTTCACAGAGAGCTTCAAGAGCAAATGCATCGAGAACCGCCGACGTCAACTCAAAGATCACCATCCCTGGGAACTCATTCTAAGGTTGCTCTTCACGCCCGTCTCTCTCTCTGTCTCTCTCCGGGGTGATTTTTTCTTTCTCAGGTTGCTCTGAGTTGCATGCACGATGAGGTGTTGCTGTAAGTGGTTCGCTGCGAAGAATATTCTTGCTAATGAGCTCTCCTGCTCATATCCTAGGACAACTTCCAGAAAGGCTTAACGATGTTCTCACCGCGCCTAGGGACGAGCATCCGCGCAATTTCAAACGAGCAACAGTCGAAGGCGGCGACGTCAATTTCAGCGATCGCACCTCTCAGGCAAAGTCGACGACGACCTCGTTGCTTCGACAGCCCGATCCGAACACGGGACGAGGGTCTTACGACTCGAACCTTGACGACTCGAGCAACAATAACGACGACAGTAAAATCAGCGCGTTTGCACAGGGCGGCCAGCTGTCGGACTGATATTACGAGAGTAATCTGTGAAGGAGCCGTGGCATCTCACGTAATTAAGCGCCGCCGGCCAAAGAGTGTGCATTCTCTTACTATTCATTCCGGCGCCACTCTATCATCGAGCGCGGACTCTAATCTACGACGACGTATTTGCATAGACTGGGCTACAGTCTTTTCCCGCCGCTGCTCTTGCTTCTTCTTCTCCCCAACCTCGGCTTGTTCACAAGCCTAAAATAGCCGCACTGTATGTTCACCTTCCGCCTCACAAGCCTTTGTGTCGCGACTCGCGACAACGACGACGAGGTTGCCGCTCCGTCTTGCGTAAACTTGGGATGAGAAAGTCAACTTGAAACACCCAACTTGTGCGGACAAGCACTGCACGTGCTGGTCACACTCAACACGTTTCCCAAGAGTTGCTAGGCCACGATACTCAGTAGCCGCGGAAGATTACTTCCGTCCTCTTTAGGTCATCTCGGCGCGGCAATCATCGCTCCTGAAGACAACAATATTAGAGAAGAAGGCAACGGAAACTTATTGTGAGACTCGGGTGTCGTCGGCATGACCACCTCGTGCCTTCGAATCCGAGCGAAGATTCGAGCGGTGATGAAATCGGAAGATTCTCCAGAGGTTCAGCGGAAGAAGAAGTGTGAGTATGAGAGACTGTAGGGATGGAAGTGAGAGTTGTTATGAATCGGCCTATTGCGATGATTAGAGCCTAGAATGTGAGGCAGACGATCTTCCCTCAGGGGCGGACCTGGAACTTGAACGCTTCGGCTGTCTAGCCGGTCCCTTGGTTGACAGTTGCTCGGAAGGCTCCAGCAGACAGGAAAGCGAGCGGTTAGAGCGGCTCGGCGGCGTTCGGTGGTCAATCAAGATACTTGGTATCCTCTCTCCGGTGACTCATCGTGTCATCTAATTATCAATGACAGCTCCATTCAAGCGAACACCGCTCTCTCTCCCGGTTGGGAAGGTCTCCGTGAGTTCCCACGCATTCGGATCACTCCCAGCACTCTCGACGCGATAAGCCGAACCATCCTCGCGAATCATCCACGTACAGAACTAAATCAGGACGGCATGCAGAGGACTCGTTCGGATGAATTCGGGGACGAATCCATTTTCCCATTTGCTTCTTTCTGGAAGTGGATGATGATAACAATCTCCCAAATGCGGCGCAATCGTACGCCGGACCCCTTCTAGGGCACCTTCGCGAGTGTCGTCACGGCTCCACGAGTCCTCTGATCCCAAGGTCCGTCTTCGGCATGCGGAAGAGCCGCTGATCTTCGGGGCCTTTAGCCATTTGTTATATTCTGGGGAGTTTGCTAGAGACGTCGCGGCTTTTTTAGAACTAGGAATAGGGTTCCGTGGTAGTTCCGAGTTCCAGTTCACTCAGGGTCATCTCCGATTGATATGAGGCGGACCTTGGGCCGTGGGAGTTTTGCGCCCATTTTGGTTCCGAGAGATCGGGGGATCGCCCGAACCCTTATTGCGTAGGCGGCCGGGCGAGCTCGTTCATTGGGGGAAGTCGGACTGTGGTGCGCGACGAACGAGCGTACGGGATCCGCTACTGGGCATGTATGGAAGTTTTGCTAATGAGAACATTAATCGTTGCTGTGTAGTGAAGTAACGAGAGCTCATCTTTATCGCCGTATTCGCAAGAGATAAATACCCGTCGGGGAGCGATTACTGAGGCATCCATCCCTTATTGCATGCGCACCGAGCGCGTGCTTTCCAGTTCGCCTGCCCGTTCGATGCATGCATGCATGCCTGCATGCCTGCCACATCCACACAGCCAATCCACTCGCTCACTCGGATTTCGGGGCTGAGTCCTCCAACTCTTCGGCCCATCCCAACTTCTAGAAGTGGCAAGCTGGGGCCGAGCTCGATTCCCAATGGGAGCTTGATGCCATGATACATCAATGCGTGTTCGAGAACCTGCATCAAACCGCTGATTTGCCTCGGCAATCGATTCTTCCTCACCCGACGGAAGACGGGAACCGATCGGCATCTTTTCGCTGGGAGATCAATTCCAGCATTTTATGAATTCCGCCAGACGCCTCCTGAGTGAGTAAAGGAGTCGCTCCCGAATCCGGCCCCGATCGTTTCGTACGTTCCTGTTTCGAGCTTTTACTTGCTGGATTGGCGGGGCTGCAGCTTGGTGAATCAAAACGCGAAGAGGTTTTTCTTTCCTCCAACCCACGACCAAAATAACTCCAGCTTCTCAACGAAACAGCCATTCCGGACATGCGTTTGAGTTGTCAACAACGTCGTCGAAGGCGTAGCGACGTTGAATACGTCGCTAATTCACGGAGGGCACACGCGCCCGATATGAGTAGGTTCAAGGACGGGCCTAAGGAACGTCTTTGCTTTTTGAAAGTTTACCCTCATAGCGCAAGGTTCACTTAAGCCTTTCGGAAATGCTCCGATCACCGAACATGATGTGTCGACTGTCCCCATTGAGCTAGGGGGGATAACTCGATATTGGGGCACGAAGGTAGATCGGCTCAAGACGAATGCAAATGCCAGCTAGAGCGGTTTCTGAGCCTTTCCTCGTGGTCCCCATCCGAAGTTCGGCTTACCGACTTTCCTTTGTTCCAGGGCTCAGGAGAAAACGGATCGGCGGAGAAACGACCTGAGGCGAAGCGTTCGAAACTCCGGAGTGCTTCGCCGGGCGATTCTTGGCAGGAGTGCTGTTTCCGCAACATAGAAACAACTGCATTTTGAGAGAACAGAACGTCGGAAGTATAAGATTGGCCATCCTCCCGGATTGAACGACGCGAGAAGACGCGTCGCTGGAGGAATTTCAAGCTATCTTGAGGAGAAAGATGACCAGAGTCTGCTGGGCACTGATTGACGAGACATGTCTGCAACGACCTCGAATTGGTTTCGAAACAACCTGAATCGTCTGGGTCTATGATTTCACTACTTCAACCCTTAGTCCCTGTCATCCTGAGTCGAATGTCAGTCCTAATCGGGTTCCCGCAAGCTTCCCGCGACCTCGGCAATCGGCTCGTGATAGGCACACAAGTTCAGGCTCCAAGTTTTTTCAGTCGATTATGATTTCTCATCGTGATCCGATCGAACCTAAGCAACGGTTTGAAAGAAGCAAATCGTTGCTCATCATCAATGTCGCGTCGACGAATCTTGGGGGCACACGCCAAGCCGCATCGCGAATCACGGCGAGGTTGGAACAGCCACGTGGAGGGAAAAAGGAAGCGAACGAGTGTTAAGCAGAAAAGAGCAATTCAACTGTCAGATAATCAAATTCGAATTCACGACACGCGACGTCACCGAGCCTCGTCGGAGGAGCGAAACGACGGCTCCATCCATCAGACTGTTCTCAACCCAATCCCCACAGCCGCTCCGTTCCCCAATCCGTTCGTGGAGGAAAAAGAAACAAAAGTTCCTCATTCTAGCTCTCCAATCCGATATGTCATCTCTTCTATTTGCTCCGAATGCTCAGAATAGAATTTGCTGCTGGCTCGTCTGAAAGTCGACTTCCTGTCTTCCCACACTTTGTTTCACTCGCCACCCACCGATGAAACTCCAAGGATCGACCTTGGAATACTCTGTGCTCTATATTCCTATGATCTAGAACATAAATCGCCAAATATCAGCTCTCGACACCCTTGTCACATACATATGAGGTCTATGAGTTCCTCACGGAAAATAGTTCCTCAAAATCATTAGATCGGCTGAAACCCAAACCGATGGTAGTGTTCTGGATCAAACCTAAAACTTGGAACGATGGAACTCTCCGCTAACCCTATGGAAAGGGATCATTTCGCATCGAACATAGTCTGCCCGGAGTCTCACGCCACCGCGCCCAAAACTCAATTTCGGAGCCGATTCCGCTCCGTGGCATAAGCTCGAACCAGAAATGCGTCCGCGTCGTCGATTCGCTTCCCCGATTCCGGCGTCAGTGTTGACAACACGCAGCTCTTCTGATCCTCGACCTCGACATTCCTTTTGACCTGACGACCACCTCCGAGATCTCAGTGATGAATTCCGAATGCATCTCCTCCCATCAGTATCGTTGTTCATGTTTTCCTGATGCACAGCTGAGAGAAAAGAGGAACTTTCCGAACTCAGATCTCTTTCAAACACTGCAAGAACTTGGGCTGTCGAATCGTGAGGAATCGAGGAAATGGAGCTCGAGGATGCGCCTCGAGAGCGTCCGAGCTCTGGCGTTTGTGTTCAAAAGCATGGGTTTCGAAACCTTCAAAGCCCGGAACGCTGGAATCCTCAATTCCGGAGACCTGCACAACTATCAGCTAGTCACAGCATGAGAGATCAGGTGTGAGATGTTCGGTTGTGCAGCCAATCTTTCGGAATCGCACTTTGCCTCCAACGTTCAGATCTTTCAAAGTCAGAAAACATCCTTGCGCATTCCGAATGTCGAAAATTGCCAGAGCTCAGCAACAAATCTCTGTAACCTCGTTCCACTAAAGTTGCGCGGCTTGATTTGGCTCCGCCGTCACATCGAGACTCGGTTTGCCGGATATTGATGTCAACACCTTTGCAGAAATTGCTAATCGCAAGTTCGGCAGCGAGCGAACAGCGAGAAAACCTAATTTGTATCTTGCGTATTCGTTCTCGCTGACGTCAATTTTCGTGGAGACTTGAATTTCATTCTGGAACAATCGGGGTCAAGGAAGAATCTCGGTTTTTCGGCGAAAGCATACACAGCCTTGTCGACCTCCATCTTAAAGAATATGAATCGAGTTTGACCATGATGGGGTTCAACGTCGTGCAAAACTCTCGACTCTGACTCCCGTCTCGAGTGCTCTCATAGTCCACCGCAGTTTACTCGAGGGAATGAGAGGAATGGCGCGCTCCTGGGAAGTGACCGCTCAACTTCAGGTTCCCTTTCTCGCGTTTCAAACCGTTTTCGTAGGGAACCGTTCATAAACAACCCTCAGTGAGACGCTCAAGGCCGTTCATGAGTGCCTTGAGCGGCCATAGGTCCAGATGCTTTTTGAGACGCCTGAAACGCTGGAGATTGAGACCAATGAATTTGCCTCGGATATAAAGGCATTCAGCGAATTCGCAGCTTTATTCTGCCGCCTCGAAAATCATGAAACTTTCATGAGCGCCGATCAGAAAAACGGACGCAAGAGCGAAAAGCTGATATGAGAACCGTAAACGATATAACGACTTGGGAAGAATGGGACAATCCGGAAGCAAACCGAGTGCCTAACGACCTCATCGCTTATCGTGGATGATATCGCCAAACTCTTCAATTATGTTCAGGCCAAGTTGCTCAGGCCAGCTCGAAGTCACCACGACGGTCTCGGCCCGTCCGGACTCCCCCGCAGCGCCATGGTCCCTCACGGAGGACGAACCAGTCCCTTTATCAGAGTTCCCGATTCAGCCCATGGGTTTCCTCAGCGTCCCCGCGATGCCCTATACAGTCTCGGAACTGTACAAACTCCGAACCCGTTTCTTGCTCCGATGGTTTCAATGACTCCCATTCTTTTAGGACGGAGTGACGAGATGAATGTCGAACGGAGCAACTTGGAATTGACGGGTTTTCATCGGAGTGCGTGGACTTCGGATTGCCTGTCTATTAAGGTAGCAGCCGGTCGTAAACAATGAATGACCTGATCGACGCCCAGCGTCAAGCATGGACCTCGCTTTGACCTCGAAGCCGTTTAGCCTCTTTTACCATCTTTCTTGGTTACTAATTTTCAGTAGGAGCCATTGCTGCACCAGGTCCACGAGACCATCCATATTAGGTTATCTCTCCGTTGACGGAACAATCAACGGGTAAATTAACCACATTAGAGGGCGTATGGGTATGATTAATGAGACGACTTATTACTGACATCGTCGCTTAACAGAAACCAGGAACCCCACCACCAACCGCAGAGGATATTCCATCCATTTGCGGTGAGCAACGCCTCCACAAAGCTTTCAAGAGCCTCATGATCCATTCCGCGGTGCGCAGCATGCGGTCTAACCAACGTGACAGGTGTACTAATACTTCAGGCAGGGCCGATGGAACAAGTTTCATGGGTGGCGTCAACCTTGGCCTCGGGATATCCGGTGCCAAGGTGAGACATTAGGAAGCTTCTGTGGAACTTATCGAGGGATCGGATTTTTCGACCGCACGGAGTCGGATTGATTACTATAGGACCCTCGCGAGACGAAATTCTCGAAGAACACGCAGGAGATTCAAGTCCTCCTGACCTCCCGAATGAGGAGGCTCCCAACGAGGCCCTAAGCGGAGGAAGAATTAGCGAATGTTTTGCTGACTATGAACAGGGTTTGAACCCCGGAACATCGCCCTTTGGAAAATGAGCGAGACGGATCTTCGAGCGAGCTGGCGCGAAGTCGAGCTGGTTCACGAGAGTTTTTGCGGAGCTTCCTCGTCACAAGAAACGAGCTACAGCCGCCATCCTATTAACGGACAGTAGACGCAAACATCCTCCGAAGTAGCTCGCCTTCTTACCCTCCACTTGCCACTGTCAGCGTGCTCTCTAGTCAGCTGTCTGCCTTTTCGCCCTCGACTCTTCTCAGCCACCTCTTGCACCGGCGAAATGTTTGTCTAAGTGCCGTCCGCACAGCCTTCCACACTTTCTGTTGTTTGCCTTTCCCCTCCCGACTTCCCAAACCCGCTGATGAGGATCCCCGCCCCGGGCCCCTTCGAGGGCTCGCGTTGTCCCTTGGATGTGGAAGTGACATGAGTGAGAGAACATCGGCCGAGGGAGTCTAGGCATCGCCGGCCTCAAGAGGAAATAGCTTCCATACTTCGCGTCTGTGAATCGTTTTCAGATCTTGCGCGACCTGTCTTCGCATGAATCTCTCTCCGCACAACCGAACCACCTGTGCTCGCGGAAGGCCATGCGCGGGAGGTGAGCTACGCTGTCGCCTATGTCAACCTCGGTGCCATATGGCGTTTTTACGGCGGCAAATTCCAGCTCTACGCAGCCAAGTATAACAGGAAAATTTCTGAGTCAGCACGTCACGATCGGTAAACGACGGAAGACGGGCAGACAGCCTCCGGTCGAGTGAGCGAAGAGGGAGAAATTGTATAACGGCCTGAAGGAGGCTGAATGGCAGTTGGTTGAGTTGAGAAAAAGCGGGAAACGCAAGCAATATCCAGTCAGTTCCGCGTTTTCGCGTCAACGGAGGCGATTATTATCAGCCAGGTATAACAGCAGGCGTTACCATTCCGGCATCCCGGCGCCAACCGAGCAGGCAAGTGAACGAATCGGGAACCGAGCCAGACTGACCAAGCATCGAGCCAGAGTGAGTGCAAAACGTGGCAGCAGGACGACTAACGAGCTATAAGGCGCTTCGGCGATGTTTGCACACTCAATGGGATGCCATCTTTGTCGGATGTATGGATGTGTGCTGTTCATGGAAATGTCGTCCTAGATGAACTTCGGCTTTTGCTGCGGTACGGTATCATAATCCACATGTCTCGCGTTCAGGACCGCATCCACGGAGCAAAATCCCGTTGCTCAATGATCAGTCGTGAGCAGGAGCCGTCGTAGCCAGTGAGAGCAGCCTCGCGGACCCCATTTTGGGAACCACTGCCAGAGTGGTACCGCTTGAGAGTCGCAAGAGAAACCGTTTGACCTCTGAGCAGGTCAAAGTTGATAAAATGTTGGCGGTCAGGACATAGAGGATCTTGTTCCCATCTCAGCTCCTGTTACTTTGTAGAGAAGGTCAGAAATGATTATCTGAGTAACTATGATGGGGAAAGTCATGAGCATAGCCTCCACGTTCTTCCAAAACCAACATAACTCGAGCTGTTTTCGTTTCTCGTGCGAGGTGGTTCTTCTAATCTTTTGAGGCACGAACCCGGTAAGCCAGAGGAGGGACAGATTTGCTGTCCGGCAAAAAAGAATCTCTTTCATTCTCCCCTCCTCGAATCATAATCATTTTGCTTGGAAAGCTCGCTTCTGTTGCTCGGAAGCAGGAAGGAGGGCTTGAGACCAAGATACCGGAGTTTAATACAATCACAAGGCCAGTCCAGCCGCCTGCTGCAATAAAGAAGAAGGAAAGCGAAGAAAAAGCTCTTAATGACAAACCTCGGCCCGTTTCGATCCTGCGCGCTTGCTCGCTCGCTCGCTTGCTTACTTGCTGGCCCCGTGGCCCGCTTCCTCAATCAGGAGCCGGGATTTACAGGAGTAAAACGCTATTAGCTACCGCTCTCTGAATCGTCAATAACATTAGGTGGAAATCGATACTGGGAGTCGGAGAGATAGAGCACCAGATCGTTCGGACGACAGCAGATAATTCCGCGGGATAAGAACACCGATAATTGGACCGACGCGACGCCCCGGTACGAAGATGGTTCTACAAACAAAGTGTGCATCGTTCGCCTCGATCGCGTGATACATCCGAATCTTCCAGTCGAGCTCATTCAGCTGAAACCTGACCCTTCCGACCGCATTCACTCAACCTAGAAGTATGCAACACATGTGCATCAACTTCGACCTAGACTATGAGCAGTAACATCGACGGAGGTCAATGCACGACCAGCCCGAGCGAGATGTCACGTCCTCAAGTGTTTGCCAAGGGAACTCGACCCCTCTGTTTCCGAGAATCATCGAGAGTAAAAGTTTCGTTTGGCGCTCATCAAAAGTTTGCAGGAAGCCTTCCAACAAAGTTTCGATCAACCACTGAGGACAGCTCTCGATACATGTGCGACCGCTCTTACCCGGGGGTCTGCGACACGAAATCATCGTGTCGTCGTTTTTCCGTGTGTTGTTTAGTGAAATTCGTAGATCGCGGTTGGAAATAGATCCTGATTATTTCCTCATCCTGCAAAATCCGACTTCGACGAGGAACGAGATGTCGCTTGAGCTTACCGCATTGAAAAGTTCACTGAAAAGCTTGACGAGACTTGTTCCGTCTGACCTTGTGCACGACCTCGTTCACAAATCGCCCCTCAGTGAGTCGTGCTCCGATATTCAGGACGTTCCGGCCCCAGACCCGGGGAATCGTCCTCATTCGGGAGCTAGGTTGATACTCCCTGGCGAAGCCCGACAGCGCTAATGAAACTGTTCGCCAGCTTTCTCCTTTGGGAGACCTGCCAGCTAAAAAGTTGATTCGGTTTCGCGAGACTCCTCTGCTCGCTCCCTCCTTCGATCCGTCCTGACGTCAAGAACACGATTTGCTCTCAGTTGATCTGAAACAGGCTGATGCTGAGGCTGAGATTTGACAGGTGTATCCCCATTATACTTTTGCCCTTCGTGGTCCAGACAAGAACTCAAACTGCAAATAACATAGACCATCCGCGCCATCTCCGGACGAGCCATGTCGGAAATAAGCGCGCCAAATATAGTGGAGAGCTTTCGAGAGCATCTCTTGAACTCGACCCTACAAGCAGTGCCGCGGGGCTCGGCTCCGGGCGCGTCTGCGCCGCCGTAAACCATGTTTCGTGTTTCGTTGGCGTCCTGCAAATATAACATAGAGTCAATCACAAACGAACAACTTTGAGCTCATCGATCTCACTAGAGACCACGTCAAAACGAAGGCTTTCCCCCAAACAACCAAAATTCGTTCGCCTTCGTTACTCCAAAGAATCGCTCATTCACTGAAGTTTGTCGTCCCTTCGCGCACGGAGACTGTCCAAGGACAGCGGCTTGGGCCTGGCCTAAGATATTTATTATTCTGCCGCCAACAGTGATTCGACTATTTCAACCAATGGACACTTCATTTGTCTTCGTTCGGCCCGATCGAATATTCAACGGCTTCAGAGAATGGTGAGGCTCTGAGGAAAGAGATCATTTGGGCGAAGCATGATTTTTCTTCATGACTGCAGTACCAATTTTGTCGACTTTCTAACTTTCTCTCAGCAGCGGGCTCCCACCGCGCAGAGACGTCTTCATTCGAAATACGATCTCACTCTCAAGTGAGACAAACTTGCTCGATAGTTTACCCTCTGTCAAGCCCTTGGCAGGGCATCCAGCAGAAGCCCGAAGTTTGGCAAGTGAGAAAATCGCAATCTCACAATGATTGTGAGCAGTCCTCCAGTTTTATTTTGGCTAATTTGCGCGTGAGGACTGACTTCCGGATTCTTTGGTTTGGTTCGTTGACAAAATTGGACGAGAGATATTTATGGCATGGAACAATGCATCTTTGTACCGGGCTTCTCTCCAACAGTGCGAAAGGAACACAGAATGCCGCACGGTGGGCTTCGGTAAGGCTCGATGTCAATTTGGCAACGCGAGATGGAGACGGCCTTCCCGAACTCTTACCAGGCAACCAGGCGGCAGAGTAGCACTGCCAATGTAGCTCAGCAGCAACAGGCACGGAAGCCGGACGGCAGTCGCAAGCTTGCTTTCTTCCCACTAATGGAGGAAAGCTATTTAGCAACAAATATGACATGGAGAAACCGGAGGAGCTATCGAGAGGAGGCCAGGAGAAGAGTAAAGAGATATCATTTACCGCCTACAGTGCATGACCTGCAAACACCGTCCGTCTCAAACGAGCTCCGTACCGCCTGAGCACCACATCCAACTGTGATTTCGCTGACCCACTACTTCTATGTATTGGACATTGCCCTGAGAGCTCGCTTCGTGTTGTGTTGGTGACCATTGGTTGTAACCTTCAGACTCCGGGCGTGCCCTCAGACCGTGATTCTTCCCATTCCGGACGCATGGAAACTTCGCACGAAGAATCGCAAGGAACGAACCCGAGCTTCAGATGACAATCAGCAGCATTCCTGAGTTTTCGAGTGCGGGCGTTGTTCAAGAGGTGGTTCGGAATACATTTCAAGTTTCAGCGGGATTCCTCTCTGGAGATAAAGATCTCTATTTTGTTCTAGAGTTAGCTTGCCCCGGCAGGGCTTGCCATCGGGTTATGTGCAGTAGAAAGTTGGGCCTCCATCCTGAGAATTCGCTCCGACGCGTGCCTCGCCCGACGCACACGTCGCAGGGAATTCGAAGCATGGTAAGCGGTCGTGCAGGGGAGGATCGTGGTTCTCGCGGACTTTCTGAGCTTTTGCTCAGACTTGCGGTTTCGCGAGCAGGACGCTCACCCACGATTCTTTTCGGTTTCTGTATTCCGTTTCCGGGTTTGCGCTTGACCGTCAGGATCGCAGGAGGTCAGTACTTCCTCTTCGAGATCAAATTGGCGATGGTGAGCCCACAAAGTCATCCTGCCGGTCAGGGAGTTGCGATGCTTTTTCGAATTTCCAAAAAGCTCCATATCCGTGATACCACGAAGTGAATGGAAGGAAGGTCACAGTCGGATTGGAATCGGGTAATTTAGATCCGGGAGAACATCTCGGGGCCGTCAGTCGTTAGGGGAATAATCTCACGCCTACTAGCGCCATCGGAACCCATCGACTTTGCGGGAACGATGCAGATGGATCGGGCAGGAACTGAGGCTTACGGGGAAAAGCAGGAGAAGTTGCAGCTTGACGCGTCGTTGATTCTTTTCGTGTAATCACTCGATTCCACGGCATTACGAGCTAACGAGTCGCGGTCCGCATGGCAGCCGTGTGTTTTGGGGACGCTTGGGCAGAAAGAACTCGAGGGCGCGCGAGTGTAACGAGATTTTAATGTGAGGACGGCCGACCAAGGGACTGAGCTGGGCGACAGGAGTGAGACAGAATCCGTTGTATGGTAGAACTTTTCACGTCAAGCTTATCTGCCAGCCTTACTCTTTTATCTCGCGGTAAATAAAGCAAGATACGACGGTCGCCATGCCATCGACCATCACAGCCGCTCGCGGTCCAATGCAACCCTAGTCCCTGTCGACGTCCTTCTCGTCGGTCTGATTCTCTCCGCCGATACCCCACGAAACGAGCTCCGGCTACGATTCCTTACCTGGTTCTCCGGAGCTCGCATCACCTACGGGCTCGAGCTGCTGCATTCCAGTCAGGGCATTTCCCGCGTTTCCGATTCATGATCGTACACTTCCCCGGTCGGAGGCAGAAAACAGGGAGATCTACCGAACGTATTACGGGGAAGTTTTCCCCTCGTGTCCTCGCGTTCGGCGATTCGTGGTCGCCTCGATTCCTGAGATCAGCGTTCGCGCTTCCAATCGTGGAATTCCTGTCGTGAACCGGTCAGAACTGTCCCATCATCTCTCGTAGGAGTCGCCTGATTTGAAACGGCAAAAATGTATTTGCGTTCCCTCTCTGATGAAGGTCGGCACGCGAGGCTTATTTCGAGCCTCGAATAGTGGCCGACTTCTTCCTCAGCCCCGTTCGTCTTCTTTGGCCACGAGAGTGAAACAGGGAAACAAGTCGCAATATTCAGCCCGGCCCACTCGAGGAACTCTAAAAAAAGCCCGGGAATCCCACCGCTTCGGTGGCAAACGTTTTCTGCGAACTCTCTTCAAAACCATCCGCAGTGTTGAGCAGTTCACTGGCGATAAGGATAAGATGTAGGATGGAGGGGTCTCTGGAAGATGTTCAAATCAATGTACAGTAGAATCCGCATAATGGGATGACCCAATAATGGGACCAGCCGCTTATTGGGGCCGAAATCCGAATCCCGGAATCCCCGAAGATGCCTATTCCTTGATTGCTTAATCGGACCAGCCGCTTAATTGGACCAAAATTGCCCGGTCCCGATGTGGTCCCATTAGGCGGATTCGACTGTATCCTCGATCTTGCAGAATCCGAACTGCATGGAGAGCGAAGCTGACAGATAGCGACTAATAGGGTGCGAGGCTCAAAGAAATTGGGAGGAAACGTGGAGATCATCGGGTTTATTTTCGTGTTGGTAACTCCGAGCTCAGTCCTCTGGCCCGGACGTTAGTGATTCCCACCGTCCGAGCTGCGGTCTATTCCACTGAAGACTCAGCATTCAGCCCTCAATTGACGTCGCACAGTGGGCCAGCAGCGGCCAAAATTCCGCCGCGCTCTGGTGGTGCTGCGCGCGCCTCCACGCGCGCTACGGGAACACCAAGCATAATGATAAATTCTACGTTTTCGCCGTTTTTCCCACCAATTTCGGGACTGAAACTGTTGGAAAGGACAGACCGATGGTCAACAGCGCCTAGTCAGTGATTTTTTTCCGGTTTCCCCCTATGAGTTGATTATTCGTCTTGACGAAGTCGCAAGGCGTCCGAGCCACTGATGCGCTCGGTTAGCGGAAAACGTGGGAAACTATCTAGCGGGGTTATGCGGGGTCCTGAAACGAGATTTTCTGGCTTCTCAAGAGGTTCCGTGGGCCTTCCGAACAATTTTCAAGTGCTACTACCTGCTATTTCAAAAGTTACAAAGCATAAATGGAGACGGGTTCAGGCAGTCCTATAGTACTGATGAGCTACCCTCCAGTCATCTGATCGTGAGATTGAAACGACGGAAATAGTACACATGATCGTACTCTGGTGTTGGTCTGTTTATTCATCCTCAGAGTCCTCGCTTCCAGATTGGTCATCACATCCTTCCATCAAATCTTTGACTTTCTCATTCGGTGGCACTTTGCTCGTGTCTCCAATGACGCGGTGTAGCTTTTGAGATAGCAGGTAGTAGCATTTGAAACTTGTTTGGGTTGCTCACAGAGCCTCTTGAGAAGCCAGAGAATTTCGTTTCAGGACCCCGCGTCGTCCCGCTGGATAGTTTTCCACGTTTTTTGCTTGCCGAGGGCTTCAGCGGCTCGGACGCCTCGCAACTTCGTCAGGACATTTATCCAACTCATAAGGGGAAACCGGAAAAAAAATCACTGATTAGGCTCTGTTGACCATCGGTCTGTCCAAAACCCCACAGTTTCAGTCCCGAAATCGGTGGAAAAACGGCGAAAATATAGAATTTATCATTATGCTTCGTGTTTCCGTAGCGCGTGTATGGCGCGCGCAGCGCCACCAGAGCGCGGCGGATTTTTGTCCGCTTCTGGCTCACTGTGCGTCGTGTATCAGACCCGCGCAAGCTCCATTGTGGAACGCGTATCCCATGAAACCGCGCGACAGGCTTGCGCCTACCTCGCGAGATTTCGCCACTGGGTGATTTAAATCCTTGTCCATATTCTCCTTGTCAACATGACTTGCGTTCATTCGAGCTGTTTCTCACCGTGCTTGTATTCATGGACAATTGAGGTTCGATTCCATGCTCTGGTCATCGAAACAGTTTATGAGGGTCGCATGGACTCGCTCGTCGTTTCTATTCTATGCAGTGGAATAGAGTCACTAATTGGACTGCTGGCTTTCATTAAACCTTCAGGGCTCAGACTCACTCACCTTCCCGGCCAGTCAGTTCGCTCAGTGGCTCGTTGTCTGTCTGCTCGCTAGCTTGCTTGCCTGGCTGCCTGCCTCCCTAGCTGCCTACTCGGTTGGTTAGTTGCTGTTATTATGTCACTCTGTCAGCGCGTTCACGGTGATAGTTTCCTCGTGAGGAGACGTCCCAGAGCTCTACAGAGTGACATCGCAGCCTTGTACGCCAGGAGCGTTTCGATGTCTCCCGCTTCATCTCCCCTGCAGTCCTTTCTTCCAGTGTGTCTAGCTCTTTATTTGCCCTCTTCTGAAGTGTCCGCCGCCGTCTCGCAGCGCTCCTCAGATGTCAAGTCAGGGGACGTGTATCAAAGACTGAGCAGCCAAGGACTCAAGGGAAAAAAATTAACACACTTACATTAACAAATCCCGCGCGGATCTCGACGTCAAAAGGCTCCTGAATCGGGAAAGTGCAGCAAGTGGTGAAGACGACGGAAATGTCTTTGGGTAATCGCCGACACGGGCAACCTACGAAGTTTAAAACAGAAACGGCGAAAAAGACAGCGATTGGCGAGAAGCAGTGGGACACGCTTCTCTTTATTGTCACCCTCCGGGCGCTTTCGTTCTCCAATCGACAGTTCCTTTTAGAGACAGACGAGCGATAAATCAATTTGTCCATCAATTAACTTGCTTTCGAGTCTGTACCGTCCTAGTTCTGGAGGAGTGGTCGTCGACTGAAGCTCCTTATCGATCGGGAGGCGATTTCCGTCCTTTTTGGGATTTGTACTTCGGAAGATAAGTGAACTGTCTGTACGATAACATGGCCTTGGGTCCGGAGGCGCTAGTTTCTTAAACTCGTAGCTGGATATTCGAATGAATCGGTCACAGGGTGGTAGGTGAAACGTTTTTCCGCGTAACTTGTAACGTGAATGATGGCCAATAAGGGGGTCCGATTCAAGGGCGAACATGAGCTTGTTGTAATGACGAAAAAAACGAAGTTGCTCATTGATCACTCCTAGGACTCTCAATTGGGAACTCGCCCTCTCATGCGGTGGACGTCCCGCAATGTCGGTCAAGGAATCTCAGATCAGCACGTTGATTGAGACCAGCACGGAAAGCTGACAACGAGACACGAGACCTACAAAACCAGACTCACCAGCTTTGAAAAGCATCGGGGAGCCCTCGTTCGAAAACATTTGGGTAGCGGTATTTTTCATCTCGTCATGGAGAAAATCCGAGCCGGGATTCCGCAAGTCCTTCGCGGAGCCGCGACAGGCATTGTGACAGAGGAGTTTCTGCAATTTATTGATCAGAGATGAAAATTGATAACGATTCACGTTCTGAGAGGCGTCTTCGCCATGCTTGTCAGCAGAGATTGTTATTGGGAGAGACATCAACGGAGGAAACCTGTAACTGGTCGTTCCCATCGGCGGCTGTGTGTGGTCTCCATCGTGCTTGTTTCTTTCATTGCTCGTCAGGTGAACGTCTTCCTGCAGAAAGGTAATGTGGAACATCGGTCATATTTGCAGCGGAAATTAGTCCTGGAACGGCGGTCCACCATTCGGAGGACAAACGCGGACGGTTGGAAGATGAATATTGCGGCGCTTGCTCGGCCGTAATTTTTCCTCCTGGCGAACGGAAATTGGTCTAAAACACAAGAGATGGCCGCCGCACCGACAGATTCCCCGTCGGACTCCCCTGCCTCGGGTTCGGATGGCCGCCCCGTCCGCATTCCCACGTCATCGCCTGTTCGGCTTCTCGTTCGTTTCGTCGACGACGGCGGCCACGACGGGACCGCGCGGGATTTGGGACTCTCCTGCGGCCGAGTTTCCGTTTGGCTTCCCAGTTTAATTCCCGCATCCAAATCTAGGTCTGGTAACCGATCGAACTCGCTCCCCTGCGGCTGGCAAAGTCGGGACGCAAGGGACCGGTTGAACTCATGAAAGCCTGACAAAACCGCCAGCGGGGGCTATTTGTTTAACAGCGTCCGGAGCACGGCCCACCTGGGACGTTTCCCGGTGCAATGAACGAGCTACGAGGCCACAACGTTCAGACGGAGATAGCGCTTCCTCGAATCAGGAGTCGTCTGTTCCTGAAAGGAAGCAATTCCCAATATTGATCTCGTCGGAAGAGCTTGAGACAAGTTCTGTCTACCGACCAGCCCCAGCTTTAGGATTCTGTTTCGAGAGGCCCACGCTGCGCTGGAACCGACGCTATCGATTCAATTACATTCTCCATGCGTCCGGCGGCGGTCAGGAGTCCCACCATACCGATGCCAGTTCGAGACTCCCGCTGAGCAGAAACCCAGGTTCGGTGGAGCTGGGGCCCGCTTCCATGTCATCAAGTCTTTAGCCTGAGAATCCGAAACTGAGGGTCAGTTGTCAACAGAGTTCTCTGAGCAGTTGTCGCACTGTCGTCGTTTGGGCGAGAGTCACTCTTTGTGGAGACGAGAATGCTTGGGGAGAAATCAGCGGAACGTGACTCTGGCGTGCTGGTTGTTGATTAGGGACATTGCTGGGCTTAACATGAGAGCTGAATGAAGTGGAAGCATCCCAAGAAACCATCCGCGGACACGGTGCCCTGATGAGTTGGACGAAATCGAAGAGTAAGCAGAGGCGTGTCGAATCATTGTGCTGACATCCTGACCCAAAGCCTTCAAGACCCTCAAGTCGTCCCTTCATTCTCCAGAAGCGTCAGAGCGGGAGCCTAGATTGACGAATCATGGTCTGAGCAGAAGTTTCGAAATCCGCAAAAGTCCTATCCTGTTGCTCTTGTTTGCGGGTTTTCGTCGCCGGAGTGGAAACGGGGAGGAAGTCTCGAATATTATGTTCGCTTGCGACGAATGGTTCAGGGTCCTGTGCGGAGATAATGAATTGGAAGAAGCCCATGAGTCTTCGAGACCAGGCTCAGGAAAGAGCCGAAAATCCTCTCCTCGGTCTTACCCTCCGCGCCCGCGACCCTCTTGAGTAGTTGCCGTTGCTGCTATTATTGCTGTTCGCATCGTTGTTGCGTCGCAGCACAACAGGAAGAGGAGGTCCTGCATCCCTCGACTCTCCTTCTGTCGGCTCGAGGGGGTTTATACTAAGCTGCAAGACTATCGGAATTCATAGTCGACGACCGAACAACCTGCTTGTCTGCAACTAGTGGAAATGCGGAAAACAGCAATCCGAAAAATTTATGCTCTTACTTGTTCCAATTTTCTGCCGACTAGCTTCCCGCGACCGATTCTAGATGAAGCACTCCGAAAGAGCGGACGGTTCGAAGCGTTCCTCTGCAGCCGAGCGATCCATCCTTAAGCTCGACGAGGGAGGAAGGAGGTTTTAGTTGTGAATTGAGACCACAGCCATGAACATGAAACATGAGATATACAAGTAGCGTTACCGATGAGATGATTAAATGCGAGCGAGATGTCTGAAAGTGCGCGTTGGAATGAACTGGGACGTGAATTGTGCAATGAGTCTGCTCGAGTTAGAGCTATGGAGCGACCGCGTCGTCTGATCATGCGAGGTGTGTCGCATCTGATTACAGCTCCTAAGAAAGTGATCATCTGACAGCTGCTTGCATTCGTGGCACAACGATTCTAAGGGCTCTGAAGTCGTATTCAAGTGCGCGATCCCACGTGTTGGGAGAATACAGATCCGTCCATCTTAGAGTCTTGAAGCGATCCGTCGTAGGTCATGAGTCATGACCATCCTCCGGGCTGAGAGTCTGGGGATTCCGATCCAGAACTTGACTCTCCGAAATCATCGGAGTTCCAGGCAACTGACGGACGCTGTTGTATTTTGCTGATTTTGGTGGTGATGAGCTGGTTGTTACGCAATAGTAGAGCGTTCAGACGAGTTCCAGCGAAACGCAACGAAAGTTTTAGTTACGCTCGATGTCTCCCAACAGTTTCTCCGTTTTGAGACGGTATCCCATGCAGGGAAATGCAGAGATCGATCAACAGTACGTAACAAGAGTACATCATTTCAGCGACCCCAGGCGCAAGGGCACCTCTTCATCGCAGGTACTTAAAACTTCATACAATGCCGCGGGTCAAATAGTCGACATCACAATCAATTGCGTTCACGTTCACCTGCTAAATAATTCTGCCGCGCAGGAGATCGCGAAGTGGAGACTCTCAAAAGAGATGACTCTCCCATCCGAGCCAAACGCTTCCCGAAGCTGAACTTTGCCCGCGTAGTGTTTTTTGTTGTTCGACGTGTCTGAAACGGAATTCTCACTTTCGGACTCGCTGAGTCTCTCCAAACAGCAAAGTTTCCTTCAAATGGAAAGACGTAGTAGCTTGATGCCTCTCATCACAGTTCTGAGTCTTGAAGTTATCACAGCATGGACCGGAAAGGCGCGTGGTCCCTCACGGATGGGTGCCGCCGAGCGTACGCAACGTTTGATGACGGCCATTTGCTCGCAGCGAGCTCGCACTGCGTCGTCCATAGCTAACAGGACAGTGTGCTGGAACCAACGACTAACGGGGGATGTCTACTCCCGGTACAATCTCTATTCTTGGACTCGTGTATCTGACACCCTGAAGGCGTTGAGCTCGAGCCACCGTGACTTTTTGTCCCAGGCTTCCGGAACTTATCTTTTTGGAATGTGTTCCGGCTGGTGCACGCGTCCCGAGTATTGACTTACGGAACTCCCGGAGGGTGTGCTAAGGAGTGTGCGTTTCACAATGGCGCGTGGACTTGCAGCAGAGAACCATGTGAATTACAGATTGAAGCAGCGCCTCCCCCGGGTATGAAGAAATCGCGGCGACGAGCCTGCCCCTCGAACCTCTCGCTCCACGAGTTCGAGGAGTTTTCAATCCTGCGATACACGGACAGTGAATCTAGGTAGAAGAGTTCCGGGAGCAGATTATCCCGGTCATGCTCCCGAAAAAACAGGGAGTGACCGACTTGATGTGAACCCGTGTGGTTTGAGCTAGCGATTCCCGACGTGGGTGCCTGGGCCGACCGTGTGGCCCAGGAACTGTTTCGTGGGGGACTGGAGCTCACCGAGTTCCCACCGAAGCCGGCTTCCATCCAAAGGCACCTATGGAGAGGTACTTTCAAGTCTGGACAAGACTAAACGTGAAGGAAATCTTCGCGTTAAACCCGAACGCGTTATGAATGTCAAATCGGAGAGCTTCGGATGCGGACCATTGATCGGTGTGATAGATGAGACACTCTAAAACCTCGAAGTCCAGGACCCATTGACACAGCTCATATCTCACGACTTCATTGCCCCATCCGGGCAAGCCGAACAAGGATTCCCTGCGCAAACCATTGAGGCGGATAGCTCGGCCACATGTTGCGAATCTCAGTGGGTTGCGAGGGAGTGCGGAACCATTCCGATCGACCGAATTGATTCCGCTCACACTCAAATTAAGCCAAAATCCGACGCCGTAGATGCAGCCTAAAGGCGTTTTGAAGGCTAGAATCCATGAGCAACTTCGCGGGGTTTCTTGTTTTGATATATGTGGATGAAGAAGTATGGGGAAAAACATTCAACGAATATTTTCATCCGGGACAAAATCTACATAGATCCACTTCTTCAATCGGTAGAGGCGCGCCTTAGTGGAGCAACTTTCGACATGAGTTTAGCGATTAACCAGAATGGGGGGAAAGAAAACAATGAAAACATATCGGATATTATAAACTCTTCTTTTTTCGTCAGTTAGCAGAGCTCATGAACGTCCAGGTACTCCAGCGAAGGTTCCGTATGACGGCAAATTGACTTGGTTGTTAACCTGTCGCAATTGGATTTCGGGACGAGCTGCATACGAAATTTGTTTCTGAGGAGGGGCTTGAGGTCCGTACTGTACCGCGGCCTCAGCGCCGGTGATGGCGGACGAGGTGATGACTACGTCAGCTGGATTCTTTGATTCGGTTCCCAGCTCATTGGTGGTCACTTCGGCGCGGTAACCGTTTTCGTCAGCGACGTAGTTCACCGTTCTGGTTCGTCCGTCGGCGAGGGTGATGGAGTATGATCCTTGCACTCGTCCTTGCCCGTCTCCGGTTTCTTGATGGGAATGACCTCCCTCGGAGCCGTCGGAAGCGTAGGCGAAGTTGTACGGAGTCGGAACATTGTCATACTGGTTGGGGACGTACGCTCCGGAGTTATCGATGCTTGCAACGCGCAGTTGCGCGCACGCGGTTCCGGCGAGCGCCAACACGATGAAGAACTGCAACGGATGTGAGATATTTCTTTAAAACACTGTGAATCCCAACTTTTCAACCGGAACTTTGAATAAGATTCCGAAAAGCCGCAGCCGCGAGCTGGCTATGGTGACCGACTGACTGACTGCTTTCGCAAACTACATCACAAGCACACGTAGTTGTCACAAAAATGGATGAGCACCTTCATGGTCGTTCACAAACTGATTCTTGGGTACACTTGACAGGAGAAGACACTCACGTCCCAGATTATATAGCCCTCCTCCGAGCCTTGGCGGCGGCGGCGACGAAGTACCATCAGCAAGCGTTGGTTAGCGGGTTCAGTTTGCTGTAACTCTCGCAGCAGCGGGTTCCGTGTGTCGGCGAACTGGCAGCACTTTATCTCGTGGAGTATCTCAATGAACCACGATACCTCTGCCTGTCGGCGGCGCGAATCGTACAGAATACCAAGCAGATCCGAAGTTCTCACTATTTCCGAAATCTTGATTTCTGTCATCTGTTCGCACGACTCGCGCAGGACATGTTGCCTTCGCTCTCAAGAGAGAAGTTGATATAGGTAGGGACATCGTGCAGCCAACGGGAACCCACCAGGCAGTCATCTGGGACTTGGCGTATACTTGGCAGCGTGAACACCAAAAGTGTCTATTCAGACTCTATGTCATCGTCTCCTTCAACAAGTTTCGAAGCTTTAGTCTGATTTGCTGTTGCGATCGGTTCTCTGTTCTACGACCGTGGACTTGGCGGCGGTGGATCGACTTCCGCTTTGAAGTTCGTTAGGAAAATTTTCGTCTGACGTTGAGAAGGAGTTACTGTACGCATCCGATCGGATTCGATTTCTGATAACCTTTTGGTGACCCGGAGAGCTTGGCACAATGAAAGCCGATTTGAAATTTCCTCCTCTGCTCACACCTCGTTCAGTTAAATCGTGTGTCGATTGTGTTGAATTTGGACGTAGCCAACAAGAAGTGAAAGACGCCGAAAAATCCTGTACCGATATAAACGCGCTCATTCTAATACCTTGGTTCGTGATCAGAATATTGATGAATCTTGGCGTCGATCCTAAATAGAGCATATTGCTCTCCCAGTTCTGTAAACGAGCTAACTACAACATGAGAAGAGTTTGAAGAGCTCAATGAAGCTTCATGTTCTCAGTATCCGATATCAATAGGTCTACGGTATATTTTGCTGATACAGATTAAGCTGAAACAACGCGGCAGGACAGATTCGACAGAGCTCGATGTTTACTGACAACAATCTTCGAGTAATGGCTGTGGAATTGTTTTTCGAGAAGTTTTAAACGCTGAATTCACATACCCCGTAGGCAAAGCCTAGCGCAGAACGGTTCCGGCTGGAAGCTCAAGCTTCTCGATTTCTGGGATTCGACGTTCCAGAGTCTTGGATGAGTTCCCCGGTTTTGACCCTTATCGGATACGAGGGACTTCTTTAGCGCTCTCTCGTTCCCTAGATAATGGGGACAAAGGTTCCCGTTGACAACCTCATCACGAAATTCTCGATGAACACTTCAACATCAGATAGAGCCGCGAGGTTCGGACCGAGAAGATGAAGAGCTTCTGAGTCAGCATTTGAGGCTCCGTTCATGTCTGGACGTTTGGAACACAGAGGTTTTGAAGAGCTGATTCCGATCTCCATTCGGCAAGGTAAGATCGAAGGGTACGGTAAGATTCAGCAAGAAGTTTCAACCTCGAAACAGTGGATCTTCAAACATGATGAGTCGGAACACTTCACTACATACTCCAAAGATTCGCTAGGTAAGCATACCTGAGAGGAATGTCGGAACGAGAACCTCTCAATGCTTTCTCAATCCGACTCATGTCGGGATCCTTTACTTCGTGAATTATGTGAGATATTGAGCCCAGAAACCCTAGACAAATCGTTCTCCATGAGGACCTACGCTCACCGGAGGAACCAGCGACCCAAGGGCGTCTTCCGCGTGGATCCACATAGAAATCGCCAGAACTAGGCGGTTTTACACGGGACCATCGTCTCAGCGGGGCTTAACATCCCGAGAGAAACTTAAAGTTCCGATTTCTGAACATTGTAGTCTCTGACTTCCATCTGCCTTGGTATCGTCTCTCATTCCGCCCCAGGCGAGCTCAGACTTCCGGGCTCATTGTGGCTCAAGGCGCAGAGGATGGGCTTCTGGATCGATACAAGATGGCCAGAGGACCGCTTTCGCGGCATTCGCCGAGGCTCAGAAAACGACAAGCAGGTTCTAACAGAAGGGAAGCATTGGGAACGAAGGTAAAAAGATAAGCCGCTTTTTATTTCTTGTGTTCAACCGCAGGAAGGGGAGGGATCAGTTGGAACTTGCCCAGACCTTAGAATGACTCGAGATCATGCGACTCCTTCAGAAATAGCTCTTAAACTCGTATTTGAACTGTAGTGCTCGGGTGGGCCTCCAGGATCAGTAGAATGAGATTCTATGTTGCGGAATGAATTCTCCACTCGACTCAGAACCCTCTCCAGATTTCAGTGTTCTTGTTAGTTTTTGGATCGATATCCATACTCTCCGTAGATGTTCTCCTTCCTGGAAAGTCATCAGTAGAAAACAATGAATGTTCTGGAAAATTCACTCTCCAAACAAAAACCTGATGGCAACGGGGAAGAAGCGTTTCAATTGCGAGACCTTACAGACGAGACGCAGGGAACAAATTCACGGCGGTCGGAACCTGCACGGATCCCGAGTACCTGATCCGAGAGAAGAAGTTGCGGAGCCCAAACATGCAGAGTTTATCATCAACACAATACGGAGGCATTCTCAACAGCATTCAACGACATCACAGAAGTTTTCACGATAGAACTTTATTCGATAAACAGACCACAAACGTTTGTACATTGATTCCGCACGACAAACAGCTCCAACCGAAATACAACAGCCACGTGCCACTTTGAGCGCAGGCGAGGTCTGATCACAGGTTTTTGTTCTCGCCCTCACCATTCACAACAAGCGTAGAAGTCATACGCGGCGGAGATTTCACAAAGATTCGATGCTTTATCAAAGTGGCCCTGAGCATCAAAGCCTAGAAGAGAGAACAATGAAATGTTGAGAATCACGCACTTCGCACGATTCCTCAAGAGTCCGAGTGGGAGAATAACTTCGAATACTCGATGCGGATGGATCGACTTACTTTGGTCTTCCGCTCGAGCTCATCGCCGATCTCGACACATTTCTGGAAAGTTGTCGTTCTCTGGTCGACATCCTTCGCGTAGACAATTTTATTATGAGAGTCGATTCTGGCCTGGATCTGATTATCCAGGATGAGCTGCATAATTTCTTCCTCCACCTGCAAGCAGAACGTCGATCCAATAAGCCATGAAGTCGCTCCCAAACACTCGGTTCCAACGAAATGCTCTGCTCCCGAGGCTCGCTCCAAACGGTACACGGACGTACTGTACGAACCTGCTGTACGGTTGTGTTGAACGCCGCAGCCATCCGGTTCATGTCAGCGCTGATGTACGGCGAGAAGTACTGGATCCAAGCGCGGTTTCGGATCTGGCCGTAGAGCGCGGACACATGGGGCGCCAAATAGATATCGAGCAAGAGGTTGTCCTGGATCGAGTCCAGCAGAGCGAGGCATTGTCCATAACGACTTTCGTAGAAAAATTGGATAATGTCCCGCAGCTGGGGATCGAGTTCGAGGAATTGTTTGAAATTCTGTTGATTGATTATGTTTCGCGAAAGCTCAGCGCGATCGAAGGATGCTAAGGCACACAGCCCAGCGTACATCGCAACATCCCTCGCGGCCATGATCTGTAAAATTGGGATGTTCGTGAGGAATCAGTTCAAGAATCTCATCTGACTTCAAGAACAACACCGTAAGTTAATCTCAAACAAAATCTCGAATAGGATTCAAGGCGTACGTCGGGAAAGTCGCAGTTGTAGGCGTTGGCTTGGAGAAAGTGGAGTGCGGCTTTTTTGTATTTCCTGGTGGCAAGATCTGCTAGGCCTTTGCAGCAACGCAGCTTGTTGATGATGGTCGGACTGACCGCATCTCTGCTGGTTCCTGGCTGCGCCGTTAACGAAGTCGCTGGAAATTATGATGCTCAATGAGCTCACCAGTCTCTAAGAGTCCGCGAACAAGGCAGGGATTTCGAGATCTTCCCCGATTTTACGTACCTTCCATCACTTCCGGAGTGTTCTCCGCTTTGGTGACGTAGCTTTCCACGTGCTGCCAATACTGAAGGTAGACCGAGACCCGTGTAACGTTCAAACAATAATCGATTATGTGTTTCCCTGAAGTGCAATAATCTCGAGCCCGAGCGAAAGACCGCAACGCGTTGTTCAGATCCCCGCAATCGAGATAATGCTCACCGAGGTCGTCGGTGCCTGCGATTCAAAAAAAAAAGGCTCAATCATCGCTCCCTGTTTGGATTGGGGGAAAGTGAAAAGTAAGTTCCATGTCAGTCAAGTTCAATGCATGCGGGACAGGGTGATTTTACCTCGGCGAATGCTCTCCTTGATGGAGTTAGCTTTGTAATTTTTGAGATCGATGTCGAGTTTTTCCGTTTTGAGCGCAACCTGTTTCATTCGGGACTCTACCCAATGGTTATCCATCGGTGGGAGTTCGCAGGTATCCGCTACGTCCGGAATACCCTGCGAATTGGCAGCTTGTAGAGCATCGCACAGCTTTCTGTGTATTTCCTGGAATGGCGAGCCAATTTAGCATCTCATCCTGCTTTCCGAATCCTGGAATGCGTTTTGTCTCCTTCTGACTTCTGGAAATCTCGGTGAACACGGTCGATTTGAGCGCTGTGATCGCGCGGAGATCCGATGAGACGTGATTCTGTTGAAGATACCGGAAACTGGAGGGCGTTCTGTGTGAAGCGAAGCTTCGTCAGCGAATATCTATCGAGACTTGCCTGGTACTTGAAGACGTTCAAGGTTCCCATGACATGGTCCATTGCCATTCTCAGGGCTTCTATTCTCAAGGGTGGACACCGATCGGCGATGAATAACAATCGATTCAGTTTCGCCAGTCCTGTGTATTGTGCCGCATACATTTCCAATTCAAAAGTGGGATTGTGAACCAAAACAACTTCTTCGGATGACGCTTCGGCTTCGTCGACCAGCATTGGTTCTTGATTTTGCTGAAATCGAATTCCACACACAGTGTTGTGAATGCTCGTTGATTTGATTGAGTTACCACGCGAGATCGTTCCCACGCCGAACTCCCAGAATATCGCTAGAGTATCACTCTGGGCTTTGGCAGTCATCATCGCCTGTGGCGATGATTCCTGTCATATTTTTGGTTGAGATTTCAACCTCCCGAGGAGCCCCGTGCTCCGAACACTCCCGAGAAAGAGGGAGAGGAAAAATACTCCGGGAGAACATATTTGAGCTCCGTTCGTTCATCGAAATCCCGGGATGACCGACTCACCTGATTGTTCACTTGGTGCGGCAACTCCATATGCCGCGCTCTGGGCAACATCTTCACCGCTTATTAGATGACAAAATTTGCAGAGAAAGGTTTTTCTTCGAAGGCGCCGTCAAACTCTGTCTTTGCTGCTGCTCTAGCAGCGGTAGCAGGAACACCTCTGCGGGAACCGGAGAAGAGAGTTATTTTGTTGACGCGGTATCCGCCAACCCTCGTGTCGACGCGTTCGGCCATTTGTGACACAGCAGCATGGCCGAGTTCGAAAATGTGGGGAGGCGCGCTTTCGAAAGCACACCTCTACCGTAATCAGAGCTACTTCAAACTGAGTTCAGGAGGTTTGGAAAGAAGTCTTGTTTCCCAACTTTCGCTGCAGTTTCCCCGCATATCTCGGATGAGTCATCTTCAACTGCAAAACCGCAGCCTCATTACGTTCGCGGTTTGATTGATTGAAGTCCCATGGCTCCATCCACACCTTGGCGCGGTCAACAAAATAATCTTGCCCATACTCCCTCAGATCCAATCATAGCTCATTAACTAGCTCAGAATCCCCACTGGATTGCCTTAATGGCTACTGCCCCCCGAGCGATGACTCAATTTTTCGAATCGCGCAGTATGCTGAGATTGGCAGTTCAAAGTTAAGTCGAGGCGGGCTCAAGCGCTCGACCTCAAAGTCCCGAGACGCGGCTTCCTCTTCGATTGATGGAAACTGTTGGAAATATGATCGCCCTCCAGTCAAGTGGATACTCGCGGCCATGCCGAATATTCGCAACCCCCTACGAGCGAGGCCGGATATCATGCCTTCTTTTTGGAAGATATACTGACGAACGGCTCGGAGAGTCGGAAAAGGCATACTCTGGAATCTCTCGATGGAGACTCAATCCCATAAGCCTCCAGTGGTACAGCGAACAGCTAATTCGGTTTGTCGTCTGACGAACCCCCCTCGAGCCATGGAGGTTATTGTGAGCTCTCGCAATCTACGTTCGCTCCCTCCGAGCACGCTTGGTGTATCGGCCATTAACAGGGAGATCAGGAGATCTCCTACGTTGTGGGGAAGTAAGGAACCTACGATTGTTGACTACAGCTCCTCATAACTCGGCAAGGTCGGATTCTAAATGATCCGATCGCAATGGGACGGAAGGCCGGGGGACGGCAAGCGACGCATCTTCAAGAGATGCACGAATACCAGGAAAGAGGTTCCAAATCGGAACCGACTCCGATTCAAAAGCCCCTCTCGGAGCCTCATCGCCTTCCCCCGGGGGGGCGGGGGGGGCCGCGGGAATAACTTCCTCCGTGGGAATAATTGGTCCCGGGGTGCTGGTCCACAGCAATATTGGTGTAGGGGAGCTGAACCTGTTTTCTCCTGTTTTTTCAAGCATTCGTTTCGACTCTTCAGATTCAATGGGAGATCATCCCTCGGCCGACGCAGCACCTGCGGTGAACCAGCGGGACCCGTGTTCGCATATTATGCGTGCCTGGGCAGTCTCAGAGTTCGAGACCGAGATCATCGCTGCGCGGCGAATCGCAGCTGTTTACGGAACTCGCCACTTAAGTGCGGCACGCGACCGGCACGGGCAGCGCTAGCAGGGACCGGTCCCCCACACTGGAGCTCCCTTCACACCTTACTGTTGACGCGGTAAACATCAACCCCGACCGAAAGGTGACAAATCCAACGATGATCATGTAATACTCACAAAAGCTCCCCACAACATCCAGCATCCGTACAAAACGAGATTGGTGGAACCATCCGAGAACGAGAGGCGCTCTTCTCTTGAAGGAATCGATCGAGAGTTTGTGTCACACAGCGATGTCCGCTGAACTAGCGGCCATCTTGGCTGTGGCCTAGAGCACTGCGCGGCTCACTTTGCACTGCGCGGTTATCTGCTTGGTCGGATCGAGATGACATTTTCTAGAACCACTGTGAACGTAGGCGACCGAATCCGTACGATTCGATTTCAGATAAGCCCAGTGTCTCTCGTTCTGATATTATCCAGTGTCACGCAGGTCGGCGAACGCGGCGAAAGCTTTTAGAGCACCTGATAAACACCCACAATCAAAAGCTGACAACCTGATGCTGCTGCTTTCGAGGTCGATGGGTTTTTTTCGGACTATAGAGAGCTTGATACGCTTTGACGAAACGATCTCTTCCGCTGAACGATGGGAACTAGCGGAATGCTCGTCGTCACAGGGTTCGGCTCATTCAATCCTCCCGAGCTCAGCTGCCCCACCATTCGAAATGGAGTTACATATATACAGCCTATCAGATCCTCATAGTTATTTCCCTGTCAGCTTTTTTACGGATATCGTCGCCGAGGAACGGTTTCGTCGATCACGTTCTCAGCATCGAGTGAGGGTCATGAATTGCACGGTGAGGGCTATCGAGAAAACTTACAAGAACGTCGTCGAAATTCCAGTTTTTCAAATTATATGGGTGGGCCCGGCTGTTCTCAAAATGTATCTCAGCTCCAAGTTCATCAACACTGCATCGATCAGCAGTGCAACCGAGCGGTCATCGAGTCCGTCGCATCGATGTCATCGTTTTCTCCACGCTCGGGGACTAGTTTGACAGTGCCGCGCCAAAAGCTGTCCTGTAGACTCCGACGGCCGCTGGGTTTATCAGCTAAGTTAGCGGGCTGTGAGCGTCGTCGTCCCGGGAACCAACCCTACGAAAGTCATGATGTGTGTGCGAGAGTGTTTGGCTGTAGTAGCAGAAGTCCGGCCATAGCGAGCGAGTGAAGGAAGGAAGGAAGGAACTCCTGCTGCTCTGGTGGTGGACGAACGAGAGTTGAGCTCTTCCGATCCTTCTGGAAGTGATAAACGTGTGCTTGATCCCAGTGACAGTGTTGGCCCGTCAGAGGGCCGGAGCGCAATTGGTTCCGTGTCATGCCCTCAATAGTTCACTAGTTGCCACTTGCACGAGAGAAAACGACATACAAGCCGCCGTACGTACAAACAGTTCCGAATTGAGCAGTGATCACTGTCGAACCGCACTGAGGATGGCCCCGTAGACCTTTTCAACATTCACCACGGAGGGGTATATCTACCAAGGTGAGAGTTCGCCATACCCACCGCCGACCGGCCACCCCGCCTGTCGGAGTGTCCACCCGTCTGTTTCATCTAGTGATTCTGGTTCGGTGCCGCGGCTCCGCACGTCTACGGGAGCTCATTTGACAGGTCCGCCCTGCCCCTATTGGCTACAAGTGTTCGACAATCTTGTTGTTTGTCAGCATTCTTCTCTCACACGGCACTGAGCTCGAATTCACGCTACGTGTTTACAACTCTCTCAATGAGCAAGCCAGACCTGCCTTGCCGTGTGGCTCCACGAAATTCTGATGATAAATTCTGTCTCTGTCCGTCTGTCTGCCTATCTGCGTGCCCACAACTTCGTCCGTCGAGCCATCGGGAGCGAATGGGAATTCGAACCACGAGAATTTTATGTCACCAATGAATGGGTGACGTTTTCAAAATTTCTCCCCGGTTCCCGCTGTCGGTCAGTCATTTGACCAAAGTTACTTCGAAGAGCAGCATTTGGTTGTTCGAAGTGTTCGACACCCAAAATCAATTGTTCAATTCAAACTGTGAATGACAACAGGATCGCAGATGACGACGTTGACTGCGCCGAGGCTTCAAAATAAAGACCGAAGCACGATGGCAAGTGACCGAGGAGTTCCCCAAAACTCTTGATTGACGTCATTGTTGCACGAATTGCTGCCCTCTTGCTCGGCAGGGCAGATGAATCACTCTGCCAGCTTGAATTTTACTTTTGATGACTCGGTGCCAAACGGTTCGCGGGTACCGTCATTCCTCAACAAAAACTGTCCGAGCGAGTCATCGGAATCAAATGAATCGTTGGCGATATCGAAGAGAGGCTGGCAAAGGAAGCGGGAAAGATGAGAACGACGCGAGAGATCTGTTCAGAAGTCGCGTCTGGAAACTCACTTCTGTTGGGAGTTTAGAGTGATCTCCGATTCCGCCCCGAAGTGAGTCCCGGCTCAGAATTCATGAGGTCTTGAAGACGGATGCCGCTCTGCTGGTCATGTTCATTGGCCGGGTTTGATCTGATGGACGTTGTCCGTAGGAAACAATGGGGAAACCACTGAAAAGAGACAATGGAACCGTCAGTATAGTTTTCATCGAGAAGTTCCGATCGGTACTGCACGCTGGCCTCGACGAGGCCGTTCTATGTTTAACGCCTGCGGGTGTTGCACGCCTGACTGTTCTCACGCAGTTCCGCAATCGAAGAGATTCTCGAACAGATCCGGAGCGTTTGCTTCCAAACTAGTTGAGTCGAGTCATCGTTCTCGCACCCGAAGGGCCGGCGCTGAGTATTGAACTAGAGCAAAATCGATAAATCTGTGGGATTGCGTTGCCTTTCACCTACAGCTTCTATAGCTGCCCGATGATTGTTGTGAAATCAATCTCTGTGATGATTGTTGTCAATCTCCTTGTCGCTCGGTCCGTCGGTCGATATCGGTCAATCAGTGTGACAGTCTGTCTGTCGGTCAGCCAGTCAGTCAGTCAGTCAGTCTTTCACCGAGACGGTGCTTGTAAACTACTTGATCGGACACCGAACGAGGGAAATTCAACATTGTGTCAGTGTTTGGCAGGCTATCCGAGTTGATTGATTGACTGAATAGGTCGGTGGATCGAGGAGGAAACATCTGGAGAGACCGGTCATGTGGCTTTGGCGCTTATTCGTATTCCGCTGAGGAGATAAATAATCAAAATACTCGACGCCGCGGAATTGACCTCGATAGATTACGATGATCAAAAGCATCACGTACTCGCGCGCGCGCATCCCTCTACTCCGGGCCGTGTCTCCCCTAGAGAATTAGAGGTTGCCTTCTGTCACGTGTCGAGGAAAATTCCGCGTATATTTCGCGGGTTGCGAATCATCCGTGGATTTCCCGGAGCCCTCGATTCCCGGGTTCCGCGGCGTTTTCCTGCGTCAGATGGCATTGCTTCTCGATTGCCTCGAAACGAGGGCTCACGCAACTGCTTGCCCGAGGATACTTCACTCCGTCGGCTCGTCAAGTTCTCCAACGTGCCCCAAACATCGTCAGCTCGGTCGAGCCTTGGATATCGAACCATCAATTACGAACTCATCAATTATTTATTCAAACCAAACTCCACGAACGATGGAAACTTGTGAGACGACCCATGTTGACAGGCTCAGAGTGAAGTTTCTGGAGTTTCCCGACATGGATCGAATTATTCAGACGAATTCGAACTCAGTCAGCCGACTGAGCAGTTAATCCTATGCGGACAATATTGAACATTTCGAAACTTTCCGGAACATGTTCGTCGATGGGCGCGTGATCCGATTGAAGAGTCCCTGTTCTCAGTGTTCGGAATCACATCATCGATCTCGCGAGCGATTCTCGAGTTGTGAAACTCTGCAAGCCATGATTTATTCAACCGGCGCTGGAGTTTGAATGAATTCGGGCTGTCTTCGCGTGATCGCGAGATTTCGTTGAAGGCCTCAGATGATGCGGACGGCAGCGGTAAATGAGCGAGTGACAGCGGTAATGCTACCTTGTTTTTTGTGTTTCTGTGTGGGTGTGATTCAAATCGCTAGGTAGTTTCTTCATCTCGTCTCCGACATCGCCGCCGCGGTTACCCTTGAGCACGGCTGTTTATATTTGCAGTGTGCCGCGAGCGTCTTCTTTGTTCCGTCCAATGCGTCCGCTCGGATAGAGAACTCAAACAACTCCGTCAGTCACGAGACGCGACTGAAACCAGTCGCAACGTTGCGCAACGTCGGCGACTCTCATCTTCTGTGTGACCACCGAGCAACGGCGGCGGCCATACTTGTGTCCAGTGTGCTTCTTCGTTGGCTTCATTGAGTCTCCTGAAGTCTACCACCTCCTCTATTTGTTGAGGGCGTTACCATCCTAACTGAATCAACTTGCGTAACATCACGTTGTCAGCTGTTCGCTGTGGTCGTCTTCGTCGTCGTCGGTTCTCAAGGCGTACGCGGGTCGCATACGAAGCTCTTTCCAGGGCCCACACGATCCGCTTATTGAGCTAAAAGACAACTGGACGTTTTGTTCCCCATCGATGGATTACCCCGTAAAATAATGATGCGCTATGAACTGATTTGGCCCTCATTATTGATTTGTCGGACCGGGGTCGAGTCGAAGCCGATTTGCGTCCTCGTCATTCTCAACCGCCGCCTTGAATATTTACGGACATCCCTCATTAAGAACCCCACGATCCATGGAGTATCTCCCGTCACTGAATCGGAAGTGATGTTAAACGAGGAAATGTCTGAGATTTGGATGGCCTTGAAAACAAGGGTAGAGAAGGTCGCTGCGGAGAATGAAGTTTTTCGGGAGCTGCTCTCGAATCACCAGTCTGGTCACAAGCGAGTGCAGCGATATGTGAAGCCTTGTCGGCCGCACCAGCAGCTTCTTGGTGATGCATCACACTTACCGCAGTTAATAACTGTCTCGGAAATATGTGGTTCCAGTCGACCGGAAAGGACCTACGTCGAATCTTACGTCGTGTTGCTTTCCGTCCTTCACGTTATTCCTGTTCCAATCGAGTCACAGCATTCTCCATAGGATACAGGATTCACGAAATCAACCTATCCGCCAGAATCAAGAGTGATTCCACTTCCGCTTCGTATCTCCCAGATGCGCGGCTCCGAGATAGTGGCTACTTCTCACAATCAGTTGCGGTTTTCTCCGTCCACCGAACCCGATGTGTCCGGCGCCGATCGCGTTCACCGCGATCCCTCGGAGAAAATTTCAGCTTTGATGTTATCTCGGGTTTCATCTGGGCAGTCCGAGATTGAAACTTCACCTGAAACCGGAGCGAAAACTCCGGCGATCGATGTTTGCTGTGCAGCAAGCGCCCTTATCTGTCTCTATGATTGGATTCTCCGTTCATGCATTCAGCTCGGATGACTTTGAAAGTATCGACTCCCGACGAGTCCTCGATGGTCACAAACCAGAACCCCGGATTTATAGACGGTCTCGTTGTCGGAAATACGGGACTTATTCGAGGGTATCTCGTAAAGTTCACAGATTACTCTCTTCTGTGAATTATTCACGACACGGACGTCGGGTTTTCGAGGCCTCGGAGTCTCGAAGCTCCTAGAAGTAAGAGAAAACAGGCACGCGGCTGATCAGACAGACTATTGCTAGGACAGGCGAACAGGTTCTAGACATCTACTTCGCGAGTTCGCTGCGGCTCCTCATCCCGTTATCTTTTCTTGTTCTTCGTTTTCCGCTCGTTTTCAAATCAATAATTCGCAGGGCTGGAATGCATGTTTGAAAAAAAAATAGGTACATGTCACGTGTGGATCAATCACAGTAAATTTAAATTCAATATGAACCGTGAATGCATGACACCAAAAAAAAAAACCGCTGTGAGCTTAAGAATGAGAAGGTTCAATGCACCGTGTTTCATGTGTTTTGTTTATTTTTTCGTTTTGTAGTATTCTTCTTCCATCAGCCGTTTCCACCCGCAGCTGACCACCAGCCGCTATGGGCAATCAGAGCTCACAGCACGCGGGTTCAACCGTCGCCGCAGAAGAGCCCGAGTCACTCCCGCAACTAAAACGAGGTTTTAGTCTTAGACGGAGTAGACGGCTTTCAAAGCGATTTAGGAGCACCAAAAGTGAGTTTGGCAAGGCATCGAACAGCCTGGCTAACACGCCATCTAGTACCACCTGAATGCGTTTCACCGCCTGCGCGTAGTTAGCAGCTTGCCAGCCAGCCTAACAGCTCGGACCTCGGTCCTGAACCTTAGAGAGCGAGTGGCAGAGCATCCACTGGAAAAACCCTGTTAGCACCGTCTCGAATAACCTGGAATGTTCAAAATTTCAAAAAAAAGAAGAAACACTTGGCTTCTCGATTCCGGTCATCAATCGCTGAGTTTTGGACCCGATCGCTTCGCCGCCGCCTTCACTGCAACGCCCACGTTCGCCGACACACACAAACGTTCAGTCATGTAAACGATGCTGTAGTCGCTAACAATGTGGCACCGCTTCGAATGCGGCCGATTTTGCAACCGCATGCTGCATCACAAATTGGCCGAGCCCTATCGTGCCCAATACTGACGTACCTGCGACGTGCAGTCGTCGTGCTACACGCAATGCTGCACGCAATCTGGTCTGGCTTTGGTGAGGGTCCCCAGTAGAGCACGGAATGTAGGGGTTCCTGCGTCGAGTTTATCTGCCTCTTTCTCTCTCTCTCTGTCACTCTTCCTGCACCGTGCATCGGCATCACTAATCGTTCGTTACGTTGTATTGTTTTGGTTTGCTCATTTTCGGTAGTTTGTTCATCTGGGTGTTTTAGGGCCTTTCGTCGCGCATCTGCACCTTCATCGTCTCCGTAGCTGCTCCGAACTTGTCTGCGATCGATGAATATGCATCGGACACTTGTGGTCCTGCATCTCGAGACGCCCAGTGCGGGGGAGAAAAACACGCTGGTCCTCGTCGAGGCCCTCCGCGGGCCCTCGCCGTCGACCAACCTTGTGGAAATTGCTATGCCTGACAGAATGGCAACGTCTTGCGTGGCAACGTGAGGTGCAACGTCTTGTGAATATTGGGCGGGAAGAGGGGAGGGGAGGGGGGCGCATCTGAGGCTTATTTCCCGCCCCATCTTGAGAGGATTACTTGCGCTAGCGTTATTATTCCGACTCGCAGCCTTCTTCGAGACCTCGACGAACCACAAGGTCTCGCGCTCCGATAAATAAAACATGAAACAATGACTGGCGGACGGCTCTCTGGGGACGGATGCAGGAGAGCTGCGGAGAAGGTTCGATAACCGGAACTTTGGGAATTACCTGAAGCTTCTCAGGGGTCTCGGACATCCGAAGCGAAGGAGGAGGTCCTCGGAGATCTTTCGAGGAAATTAAAGCTTTCCGATTGCGTCGTGGTACATTGCGAGACGTGGATACTGTCCTGGTTCTACTAACCCTTCTGAACCCGCTTTCAACTTAATCCAAGCTTTTGGGTGAATTTTTTGTGTGTTGAGGACATCTTTTGACCTTTCTGATCACTTTCCAGGCATGGACCGGCTTCGGCGGAGCTTCCGGGAGTCATTTCGTCGTAAAAAGGATGTCTCCGAGACGTGTAGCCCCCAGCTCTGGGCGGCGGACGAAGTCGCTGTACGTCAAGGGGACTGTTCATTTCACGTCAAGTACCTCGGATCCGTGGAAGTGTTCGAGTCCAGAGGTAATGCACCTGTCGCTCGACGAACATTCTCAATAGAACTGTGATCGATCACACGCCCCGCGATCGTTGAACCCTTCGGGTAGAATTCATTGTTGGACTGGGGAAAGGAAGCACCTATGAGCCACTCGCGAGTTCCAACGGCTCGGTTATTCGTAAGGAAGTCGACTGGTGTCCTCTGCAACTCAGGATAGACTCAGGGGTAGATCAATCTCGAAGTAAATTATTGACGAAGCTTGAAGCGAGATCCTCGCGGTTTGTTTCTCGTCGAATTTCCAGCAAGCCAGATCGTATCAAGTCGTCGTTTTCGTATGCGTGACCTTTGTGCATGAGATGACTTCGGAACGCAGCAATGTCAACAATTCGTTTAATCCGACGGCTCCGCGGATCCCTCTTTGCGTTCGTTTCCTTGTCTCAACGTTAATCCGACTGTCTGCCGATCAGTCTGGCCGACGGAAAGATCCTTGCTCCTTGAGCTCTCCTCGGAAAAGATCCGAATTTGATCTACGAAGCGGATCTCGTCAACGAGGACCTTCTGTTTCAACAGCTGCGGACAATCGGACTTTTTCCGCGTTTGGGACGGAGCGCCGGTGGGGACAAATACGGACGTCTCCTCTGAAGAAAAAGGAACAGTGGAGAATAGGGGAGAGAAGCTCGGTGGTTGGGAGAAAATTCCGCACAGAAAGCAGTTCCCTATGGTTTTAAGTTTTGGGTTTCGGGTCGACCTCCCTTGACAGCGAAAGAAAAGGGGTTCTAATTTTCCTTCGCACCGAAACGACCTGTGATGTTGGAACCGTTTCCAGCGGTCTCATTCGTTCCACCTGTTTTCGGAATTAGCCCTGGAGGTCTTTCGAAAGGTTCTTCGTTCGTTATTTCGTTCATCATAGAGCTTCCCCCTACCAGTGTATCGCTACACTCCCTGGACAGGTTCTTCCAATGTGAACAAAAAGTCTCTAGCTCTTGAAGCCTGCGGAGCGAACGATTCTCAGAGCGAAAGTTTGAAGCTTTTAGAAACTCCCTCAAACTGGGAGTTCATGACTCATCTCAAACGTTATGCGGGATATCAAACGAGTCTGATAACCTCCATGTCCCGAGTGGCGGCAGATCCGTATGCCAAGTTTTAGATGTTGACAATCGTCTATAGAGGCTGGAAATCCGCATCGTTGAGCTGCAGCTTTCAATCATCGTTTTTCGAAAGTTCGAATATCTGCATATTCCGCGTTTGAAGACGGAGAAATTCACCGAGCAGCAGTAATACGAGACCCGCGAGCAGTAGTGGATCTCATCTTCCGGAACCCCAACTCGGACTCAAGTTCTGTCGTCTGTCCCATGTTACGCAGAGTCAACTCTGTTGTGGGGAGAAATCCACGATGAAAATGTCTCGTGAAACAGAATCTCAACATTGTCGACGCTCTAGCAAACAAGTCTTGACGAGTGTTCTTTAGAATGGATGATTTCAGCTACACTTCGATGACGTTGTAGACGACCCTTTGTTCTCTTTGTAAACGAAAGTTTCCAAAGCCTTTGGACGCTTTTCTAAAGCCTACAGGCTCACTTGCGCCTCTACAGGCGTTCGGCGCGCGTAATCTTTCTAAACGAAACCCAATAGAAATCGAATGCCACTGAAACGCTCGTTAGAAGTGATAGACGCGTGTATTCGTTCACCGGAGGGGCTCGTGTCCAGTATCCCGACAATTAACTCTCGATTGGCGATCCGTGTCCACGACGTAGCCACGACGCACCAATTCATTGCCTCAGTGGCGATCTCGCGCGGAGTTCTAGCGCTTGCTCAGGGCGGGTGAGCTGGGAGCGTACGAACTCTGCTAGTGTGCCGCTTAGAACTGACACAATTCGGCGTTTGTTGACATGTCTCGAGTTTCATCCTTGAGAATCGCCGCAGCCGGCAATTGATAGTCCTCGATAGTTTGGATGCACATGGCGTGAAACGTAGAATCTTTATCGAAGCGATCTTCGTTTACAATCAACGGCAACTGTTTCTTTTCGAATCGTTGAGAAGTTCTCGAATGAGCGGTGATTTGTTTTTGTTGGACGAGCGATTCTTGTCAAGTTCAGAATATCATATTCCCAGGATAGTTCCAGCTTTTATCGGAATAGCGTTCGTGAAATTTTCACTTTCACTGCGAGATCAAAGGTATGCGTTATCAGTGCATCCTAATGACCGAGATGAGGACTATTTGAGATTAGGGAGTCATCACTGCGCGGCAGAGACTGACCTTTGATATGACGCATTCCCTGCTAGGTATACAAAAGTCGCATCCATCGGATTCCAGGGGAGCCCGGAATTGAGGCGCTGAAATAGTTTCCTTCTCTTTTTTCAGGGATGACAGTGTGCGAAGAAGCGTTGAAAACATTACGAAACTCGAGGAAACGACCGGTGAAAGGCATATTATACGTTACAGGTAGGTCGGCTACCCGACACGGATGTTTCTATTGCGAAGCTTCGGGATGACAATGAGCGGCATAAGTTCTTCATTTGCTCGATTACAGGCGATGGACTTCGCGTTGTTGACGATGAGACCAAGGACTTGATCCTGGATCAGACGATAGAGAAAGTTTCGTTTTGTGCGCCCGATCGAAATTACGAAAAAGGTTTCTCCTACATTTGTCGAGACGGTAAGCAACTAGTCCATAAGCTTCACCGGAAAAATCTCTCGTCCGCGACAGTTGAAGCATCATCTTACCGCCGAGCCGGCGTGACCTGTCGCTGCCAGCTCGTTTGCTCACTTATATTGAAACAAATTGCAGGCACGACACGCCGCTGGATGTGCCACGGATTCCAAGCAATAAAAGATTCCGGCGAACGTCTCTCGCACGCTGTCGGTTGTGCATTTGCCGTGTGTCTCGAGCGGAAGCAACACCGCGACAAGGAATCCAAAGAGGCAGCTTTACAAGCGGTGACCTTGCAACAGGGTCATCAAGGTCAACCGGGATATCCTTCGTCCATAACGACGGCGACGACAACAACAACAACCGCGGCCGTCGCTGCCGCAACCGTGACCAAGGAGAACAATAACTTTAGAAGAGCAGCTTCTATGCGCTGCACCTCTTCAGCTATTCGAGCTCCGATCGACCCTCAGGTGAGTTTTGAAGAACCTCAGGATGGTGTTCCCAGGTCGTGGGCTCTCTTACAGCCTTTCTCCTTCATCAGGGCACCCTTCCCTATAGCCGTCCTTGACGACGATCACTCACCGGGAACCCGTACCTTTCAGGAGTGTAAACCGTCCCAAATTCCTCCAGTGAAAGCAGTAGTGAATCCTTACGCCATCGAGCGACCTCACGCAACCCCGTCAATGCTTGAGCGGCAGGGCTCCTTCCGAGGTCTGGGAACCCTAGGCGCCCAGTCCCCCTTCAAACGTCAACTGTCGCTCAGGATCAACGACCTGCCATCGAATAGACAGAGGCAACGTTCAATGAGCCTCGATACGGAGGCTACCCAAGGACTCGTTAGGGATGCCGGAGGTTACCTCCAACAGGCCATCCCCGAGAGCTCCCCACTGGGCAGTCAGCAGGTGTTGAATGACGGTGGAATTCATAATCCTGTCTCTGTGCTGTCGACGTCTCTCCCGCAGAACCCCATTGGTGTTACAAGTACCGGTGGAGTACCGACCGGTGTTGGAGACACAGAATCTAGCCTCGACATCAGCGCCATGTGCCAACAGTTGTCATTGGGGCTAGATCTGCTAACCTCGAGCACCAATAGTGCGTCCACCGCGAAGCCTGCCATCTCATCTCAACCTCTAGATCCCTTCGATAGTCCCGTGCGAAACGGCACGACATCAGGTTCGTTTCCCAGGCTTCGACGCTTTGATTTCAAATTCAAGATGGCGGCCTCCGTTCCCCAAAATGGCGGCCTTCAGTCACTGTTATGGCGGCCTCCATTGTCGGTCAGGGTGGCCATCTTTTTGCGGGAACGCAACCGGGATTAGGAAGTCTGCCAAACGACTTCTTTTCAAGGATCAGTTTGATAAAACAGCGATTCCTTTCGCAGGTTTTCCAGATCTGACTTCACCCCCTACTTCTACAAACCCCTGGGCGGGCTCTAGTTCCAGCGGGCGCGGAAGTTCCGCGTCTTCCGTTTCGTCGCCTAGACTTCCTCATCAACGCGCGGGTCAGCTCGGCCAATTGCGGAGTCAGAGTCTGTGTGATCCTGCGCGAGCAGATTCCACAATCCCTCGATACTCTTCAACCAATCCCTTCATTTCGGATATAGCGCTCCAGAAGCAACAGAAGGTCGCGAACACAGCCTTCGAAGTGAGATTGTAGATTAGGCCGAGAATTAGGATAAAGGAAAAATTCCATGTCGTTCCATAAGTTCCCGCACTAGCCTGACGACGAAGACGACGTCAACACCAGCTGCAGCCATAGCAGCAACAGCAAGGAGATCTATGAGAGAGACAGCTTGAACACAGAATCATTTCCCCACTCATACGGCCCTTCGTCACCATGCCATCGTACCTTCACAAAACCCGGTTTCGTGATTTTACCTGTTTTTGAGAGAACAATGAGAGTCGATTTTGACGACGAAGACGACGACGGAGAGGACGGTCACGAGAGAACTGAATTTTTTTGGAACGCATTTACTCCGAAACGACGACGACGACGACGACCACGAGGATCCATCCCTACCCCCCACAGCTTCGATTCCACCAGCGGGTCACCGTCGATAACCACCGTGAATTCGTTTGTTTAGCACACAAAAGACGGTAGTGACATCATCGGTTATTTTGCCAATGATTCATCGATATCCTCATCGTACCATCCATCCATCCATCAATCAATCATTCTACCCCCATCATGGGCAGTTTATGATTCCGTCATGATCAACAGTGCAACCAACCGATATACCAATCCAGGTGCAACTGATCCTGCACCCAGATCAGCTCATTGTCACGGATCGCTCTGTCTATATTGGCGAAGCCGATCTACAAAGCAAATCACAACAAAGCCCCAAAAACCAGTGAGATGTTTCGGCTCCCGTTTTGGGCCCGTAGACAGAATCAGACAGGCCTAGTAGTTGAGCGACGGGTCGAGAACGAATCAGAGTCGTTGCGATCCGTCTCGCGCAGTGAGATATCACTTACAGCTACGGGACTTGGGAGGCCAGGCTTGTTTTCTGTTCGACTTTCTGTGTCCGCCTCGTTTTGCACGCAGCTAGCAGCGAGACGAGGATCGAGCAAAGTCCTCGGCAAGTAGTTCTCCTTGGTTTGGGAATAGAGGAAGGAAGGAAGGAAGAGGAAGTTCCCACTGCGCGTTCATCAGAAGGAACGATTTGCGAAACCATTTGATTTCGCATGAGTCGGCACACCGCGAAGCATTCCATTTGACCACTGCTGCGATGTCAACAGTTGATATCAAGAGAACAGAACATCATCAAGAAGAATCACATCAACTTTACATTTCCGCCGCGACGAAACTCGACGACAGCGTGGCAGTCATCAGCAGTCGTGCTCTGCACATACGCTTTCAAGAGAACGGAGACTTTCATAGATTAACAGTAGTTAGAGAAAGAGCCAACCATCTATCAGCCTAGCGGTTGATTAGCGAGCTTGCCGTCAGAGAGGATTCACGCATCGCGATTCGGTTGTGCCGCGCGTCCGCCTCCGCTCGATGGATCACAATGCAATGTTGTAGACTTAGTTTGGTAAGCCATGTTCTTCCCTCCCTGTAATTTCTTACCGTCCAACATCCCGGTCGCTCACGATCCATCAGAGAACGAAGAGTAGAGCATTGCACTACCGCGCTCTGACGAGCAGTACGGCGCAGCAGCCGCTTGCTAGAGAACAAAGTTCCCCCCTCTCCGTTGGCCTTCCTGACTTCCACTTTATCGCAGCTTTTCTCCTGCAATTTCACATAGACATATTAACTTATTTATATTTAAATGCTCGTTGTTCGTGCGTTCGTTCGTCATCGACGACGATCGACGTATAGCAGCGCGCGTAGCCGGACTCAAACCGACCGAAAACACAGCTAGACATACAGAGAGAAACAGTTACTTACGATGGTGGTGATGATCATTTGATTGCAACGATTATCATTATCTCGAGGATATTATTATCTTTATTATTATTGTATACCTTAACGGTCTGGGATCTTATTGAGAAGCGATAGAGATTATGGTGCCGTCGAAACTCTGATAAATAGATGGATTCGATTGTGCCGATGGGTCAGCCTGGCTTTGAGTCAGCTTCTGCGATAGCGCGAAACGCTATCAGCTTGGAGATGTCGATTGTATTGAAGCACCATGGCCAATAAAGTTCCCGTGAAGACGAAGAATCAAGATTCGCAGTTCTTGAAAGTTGTTGTCTTGTTGTTGTGGCATGCTGGATCATGTACCCTGTCGCCGATGTCCATAGTGCTTTCAGCTAGACCTAGACTGTCTAGACGCCGAACGGTTTCAACTTTCGGAACCAGCAGCCTTTCCATCACGACGAATCTTGTGGCCCGACGCCCGCCTCCCATAGTTACTGAAGTTGGACCCCTCCGCCGGAAATCCTCAGGAGAGCCTCAATAACTTTTCTGGTGGTTCTCCGAGAATCCGGGTACGAGACCCGTAAACATACTATACTACGTACCATTATTTCGGCTCGGACCGCGTCTTTGTCAGGGGAAGAACTCCTCACGGACAGGATTTGAACGAAGCGGAAGTCCTCTCAATATTCTGCTCCTGTGATCCCATTTATCGTCTCAGCCAACTTCTTTTCAGAAAGATAGAGATCCATGAACGCTCTAACTCAGAAACTCTGGAACCCAGTGAGCAGGATCGACAAACGACGCGTGAACATCATGCTCATGCCGGCCGAGCAGAGGTCAACGTACTCCAAAGAAAACAAAATATATGCTGAGAATGCTCATGAATGTTTCAAGTGCGGTATTTTATTTACACGCGAGATATCGATCGGAAGATCTTGGTTCTGATCGAGCCGTTCGACGAGCTCTCGGATTGAGAATATTCTGTACATTTCGACGAACTCTTGACGACAAATTACGACAGCCGCCGTCCTGGCTGCCATCACAGCGCTGCAGCGATTCCTAGTAGCGCTTACGAATCACAGCTAGTGTCACCATCCGAACACAGCGCGTTCTCTGAGAACCTTGCTCCCGAATCTGGTCCACTCCCTGCTAGTGATCCACAATTCTTGACTTGTATCCAGATGAGTCATAAGAGCGGCTCCTCGCCACACGCAGCAGTCGGCTGGCAGATCTTTAGGCTGCGTGGAGATCTCGATGATTTCGTCTGGAATCGATCGAAAGTTGCGTGAGCTTCCTCATCATCCCCGGTTCCCCGCACTTGAACAACTCGCTCCCGAACACATCTGATTCACACAATTCACAAGAACGAGAAAAGTCAAGAACTCTAGAGAATAAGCTTAGTGGTCATTCGAACGCAGCTTGCCGATCAGTCAGCTGAAGCAGTGAAGCTGCATCTGAGAGACGTCAAGACGCCGCCGGGCGAACAGCCAGACGTTCTAACTTGTTTACCACCAATCAAAACAGATGTCAGAGAGTTCGCGGCGACTCTCCAAACTTCTGTCGCTTTCGCTACGTCCCGCGTCGAACTCGATATCAACGAAACGCTCTTCAATTAAGAAATTAGACCCGTGAAAAGTCGGTTTTCCCGCGAAGGAAAATGTAACGGCAACCAGTATAAGGAAGCTGTAGTGATTTGTGAGGGTCTGGTCCGACTTATTCTCGAGCGGAGCAGGAATGCAGACAACAGTCAATCGAAGCTGACATCAGTTTCCTCGTATTTGAAAAGCATTGGATCAAAATCATGCCTCAAGGCGATGCTCTTGAATCGTAAAACACGGCTTTCGGTTGGATGTGCTCGAGGTATCGATGTCAATCCACGACGTGAAAGTTCGTGAGCAGAAATGGGAGCATTCTCTCCGCGGAAAACGCGTCGGATGATCCGAGTGCACTGCGAGCATCCCTGCGCGCGCGTGTTTACCTCCGTTACCGTGATGAGTCGACAAAAAAAAAACTTCGAGCGTAGAAGGCTGTTATTTGTGATGGTCACGGTTTGAATTATTTTCGCTAATCTGTGGTTGCGATGCCATAACGTAACGCATCGTTCGATTCGAGGGACTCGAGAGGGAGAAAGAGTCGCGCATGGTGATTGATTGTGGTAAAACGTCGCCATTCATGCAGCGACAGAGACCGTGGCGGGATTGTTGCGCCATCCAACCCGAGAGTCTTGGAATCAGCTGACTTCGTCATCAATAGCGCTAGTCCCCAATGTCGTTCTCAACAAGACGCGACGGACGCGCGAAGTTGCGCACGACGTACCGCTTAGTGAGCTGTTGTATTTCGTCGGACTTTGGTTCAACGGTGGAGGGGTGTTCTCGCCGGTGAGGATCGTCATCCATCGAGCTCGCATTGGTTGCAAACTGAAACCCGAGTGCTACGTTCACCCAACCGGCAACAATGAAGTGCGAGAGATTTCGCAGAAACTGCTGAATCCCCGATTTCCACCTCAACAAGAGTTTATCGTGGTGAAGTCACGGATCCGAGAGCTGGCGAGCGAGCCTCTGATTTGAGTGCCAAATTTCGCCGGCGAGTCTGACGAGAGGAATGATACTCCTTCTTAGACTCTGAAAGCTCCCACAACACCCGGACAGACAACAAGAAAACTGAAACCTCGCAAGGCTTTCATGGAGCCCGACGATTCCGGCGGAGGGATCTCGTCAGCATCGAGCGTCGACTTTGACGATCCGGCCGATTGGATCATCGCGAAGGTCCACGAAGCGGGTTCGACCTCAAAAAACACGACACTGACCTACCGCTCGCGCCGCTTCATCGCAAAAGGAAACTTTGGCTACATAACGCGAATCTTGACCTCAGAACGAAAAACCTTCGCGATGAAGCAGATTGACTGCAGAACTCGAGTCGCAATGCAGGAAGTCTACACCATGCTGCAGTTGAAGCATCAAAATTTAGTCCAGATCAACTATTACTACAAGGAGCACTTTGACAAAAACCACCTGAGAGTCTTCATCATCATGGAGTTCATGCCACAATCACTGGTTGAACACATTTATAGCCGCTTCATTAAAGAACGAAAATTCACCCACCAAGAGCTCACGTTGGTCATCTATCAAGTTCTCCGAGGACTCGAGCACATGCACAGACGAAACATCGCCCACCGCGATATCAAGCCGCAAAATATTTTGATCGACACTGACGAGCGAATCGTGAAAATCTGTGATTTCGGCTCCGCGAAAGACTTGTCGGCGGCGAAAACCACCAACTCCACGTACGTCTGCTCGAGGTGGTACCGGGCTCCTGAGCTCCTCCAGCAGAACGTTGAGTACACAACCAAGATTGACGTTTGGGCGTGTGGTTGTGTGCTCGCCGAGCTCATACTGCTGCACCCCTTGTTCCGCGGCGCCGACACCGTTGATCAGTGGGCCTGCATAAAGGACATACTGGGATCTCCTACAGAAGAGGAGTCCGTAGATATCGGGATCCGTCCCACTGTGAACGACCACCACGTCCGCAAGAAAGATTTGGAGGATGTATTCGAAGGAAGAGCGCCTCGAGTTGTGATCGACCTTTTCAGTGACTTGGTTCGATACGCGCACCGCAAACGGCCCACTGCCTGGACAGCATTGGCACACCCCGCTTTCAACGTGCTCAGAACGCACGAATCCCGTTCTGCCCACCCGCACTTGTTCAATTTCACCGAGGAAGAACTTAGCTACGAACCCGAAATCAATCAGTTGTTCCAGGTCGAGGTTTGAGCGAAACCAGTTCCTTAAGTAAGCTTAATGTAAGAAGCTTTTCCAGGGCTTGATATGGCATCGAGAAACTGAGTGCCAAAACAAAACGTCTATTGTTTCAAGAACAGTATTATTCCCTACCGATGACGGGACTTTGTGAGGACTTGTGAAGTTACCTTTGAAAGACTGTGGCATTTGTGTAGACAGACGATTCTTCAACCAAGCAGCGACGCCTCTGAAGTTGGCAAGACCTCCGCCGACAACGATGATATTTGAAAGCATCTTTCTCTTGACATCCTCATTGTCGCAGCGATCGACGGACTGCAGCAGAACGACATCGATACCCAACACCTGAAAAAAAATCGAAACTTGACTGAATTCTCGTCCGTCGTTGTTTAGATGAGTTTTTCCCGTATTATTGATGCCTGAAAGTCTTCCCGATTGCTCGATTCTGTACTGATGAAAATTTCGAGAAAATCCCAGCCCCATGCGTAATTTTTAGCAGATCTTTTCGTGGTCAGGACCATCGGGCGAAGTCTCTCACCTGTGACACGGGGATCGTCTCTTGGCGCACAGGGTCCTTGAGATCCACGGGCATTCCGTCTTCGTCTTCCCCATCCTCGAATTCTGCGTCACCTCGACGTCTCTGTGTTTGTAGGATGTAAAAATCGTCATGAGGGTCTTGAGGATCAGCTGCTTGGGGTGCGTAAAGATGACTGCCTTTGTGTCCAGTCAAGGACAGCACTTCCGGAGCGAACAGACCGAGAACACATTTCATAGCGTCGTCCTGGACCGAGATCGGAAACGTCTGACTAGAACTCCCAGGCGGGGAGTAGATGATTTCCCCTTCTACCGAGCCACAGTGGTCGATGTCCAGGTGGCAGAAAGCCTCTTTGACTTTCTCGAGTAGTCGCGCGTCGTAGACGACATCGATGTTGGGGTTTTTCCATTGCATACTGTCCTGAGAGTCAGAAAAATCATTAAAATCGGAAATTGCGGAAAACATCTTGCTTCAAGCTCGATTTTCAAAAAAGGCGACTTTCGTCAGAAGCTATGCAATCGCGATTCGCTATTTTTCTCTGAGAGAGTTGAATTTTCAAGAGATTGACTCACTTTGAATAGGAAGCCCATGAGTTGTGTCATATCGCCCCCTCCGAATTCCATGAGAACCCGAGTCTGTTTGAGGGAGATGCCGTCTTCGACACAAGTGACTAGAGTTTTTGACTCGCCGACGTCGATCACGCACGCAGTGGGTACGCCGGCGCCGAAAGCAGCGCAAACGCCTTCGAGATGAACAAAGACTTTCCGGAAGCCCATATCGTTGAACATCATATCAAGGATACGCTTCACGTGTTCTCCAATGTACACATCGCTGATTACGAGAACTGCACATAGCTCTCTAGGGTTTGAGTTGAGCTTCTCCTTTATTGCCCACATCCAGATGTCATGAAGGTCATTGAGAGCGGAAACCAAACTTCCACCGACCCCTCTGTGCAGGTGGAGGCGACCCTTCTTCATGGGCCATTGAAGACTGAAGTTTGCTGAGGGTGGCAGGTTTAGGGCGTCTTCGCCGAACACGTTCTGTTTCGTTTGCTCTGGATTGAAATACTCCGTTCCGATGTTCAACGTCACAGAACCGACTCTAAGGGGATCCGCACCATCGATATCGAATCTGTTGACTCCTTGAGACGTGACACTGTTCGCCAGGACGTTCCCCAACTGATCGGCTTTGTCGTTGACGTATCGGAACAACTCCGGGGAACGTATGGTCTGAAACAGGAGATGGTTCCAATGACTATTTCTCTTTATTTCGCAGCTCAGACGTTTATTTCATGATATAATAGGACGAGGACATGGCATCCCAGAAAATCTTGGTCTTCTATGAAGCCGGATATTTGATGGACGAAGAGTGCCTTCGAGAGCATCAATTTCCAACTTCCGGATGACTTTCCAGCAGGAAAAATTTACGACTGGGGCAGGGTAACCTACTTTTGGGAGATAAGGTTGGGACTTGGGTGGCGTTGAAGATTTGAGTCGGCGAGCAACGCAATGCGGGAACACTCGCGGCGCGCTCTGGGTGCCAAATCCGATCCTGAGATTCCTGCTGCCCGGGTGGATGACTACGATTTCTGAAGGCTTGGTCCATGTCGGCGAAGCTCCCTCCATGAGGGAACTGGAACAAGAAACCACATATCATCCATTTTTTCCTTTTGCCAGTACCAGAGGCACTTGAAATGACTGTGCAGTCATGGAGGAGCTGATGAGACGGAAAAGAAAGACTTCCAGAGGACGTCTAGGAGCCGGACTCTCGCGAATCGATAGCTGGCGCAAAAAATCTTTGTGAGCAATTTGCTTCGTCCGAGAATCCCTACCTATGCCTCTTGTTCTCAAGACTCACGTTGTGAATGAAATCTGAAGTTTCCAAATTTAGCAAACGGAGAGCGCTGTCGCGAGACAGCGCTCGGGGACGATCCTCCGAGACGGGAACGGAATGTGATCAAACCTCCCGCGCAAGAACTGCACCTCTTCGTGCTGAAGCGGAGAGTTTCCTATCCTTGGCACACACCCGTGATTTCTTTCCACGCACCGGAGACACTTCTTCATAGAGTGGAGAAGTTCGAGGAATCAGAGACCATTCGCCGGCATTTGTTTGGACATGACAGTAGCCCGGGCCGGCGTAAGCAACACGTTGAGCCGCTCTCTGCTCCAAAGACAGGAGCGCCAACGAAGAAACCTGAACAACTGAGGCTCCGAGGCCGCAAAGATGCGTGCTCCATGAAGAATTCTGGACTGGATTCCAACCGCTCTGGGGCAAACGAAACTCACAATCAGTGGATTCCGTATCGACGTATAGCAGTGGAGGCGCAAGCTCGATATTTTCAGTCTCTCCGCGATGACTCCCGGATGGCAGCCATGGGAACCAACAGTGCGGACTGTCAGACATTCTTTGGAGCAGAGCCGACAGTGTCACGGCGGCCTTCCCTTCCAAGTGCTTGGAAACCTTGTACAATCATGCCATGAAATCCTCGAACTCCAATGACACTTTCTTTAGACTCTAAAGAAAGTGTCATTGGACCTCTAAAGTTTAGAGTTTAGAGGCAGCCAGAGCTCCTAGGGAAGCCCGCGCACTGCAATCATGCAGTGCATCTCTTCGTGATTGCACATGATTACGTTTCTAACTGCTATAGGAGCAGTTATTGACTGCACACTACCTAGTAACTGTCACCGGCGTCCGCAGAGCTTGCTCGCCCCTGAAGTGAAAGGGTCATCCACGGATGACACGTGAATAGAAAAAAACCAAACCTCGGATACAGCATTTTGCGATATCATGATAGCTCGCGGTTTACCACAATATCTTGGAAAACTCCGGGAGCGCATGAATTAGATTCATTACTAGCGGATGGCGCGAAACTTTCTCCTCGAGGGTTTCGGGTCGGTACCCAGTGTAGTGAGGGTCGATACTGAATAGTAAAGCCTCCTTTAGGATCCAACAACTTTCCAGAGTCTCCGACCAATTTTCTGAAGTGCTGCAATGCGACGACCAGCGTAGCGACACAGAAACACTCGAACTGTGAGCAGTCCAGAGCAGCATGCGGTCAGCAATGATTCAATTTTCCCTCTCAGGAGATGCCTCCCGACAGAATGCTCATCGTTCGCATGAGAGGGCAGACTCATCGTTAGCTCCTAACCCGCTCACGATAGCGTCGTGCTTTGGAGCTCCGACGACGGCTTACATTCATGATTGTGGTCGCCTTGCCCATCACACTCCCCGTACAGTCGTCGTTGCCACATCCAAGCAATCACTGGTAACTACGCCACGTTCTTTCGACTTTAGAGCCGGCGAAGAAGTTCTAGATGTGTTGCGATCCGGAACTCTCTGAAATGACAGTCAGAGACCCGTTCTGTTTGATGAACATCAATCGATGTGGTGGGTCCGCATCGATTCTCCGTGGAAGGAAGAGGAAAAGAGGGGAAGCAGAAAGGAAAGAAGAGGAAAAATAGTGCGGTGAGCGAAACCCACAGGTCTTTCCAAACAGTCCAGGAGGCGGCCCTGGGCGATCCAGATCATGGTTCTCAAACATCACTTATGATAGTGCCGAGATTTTAGGCCGTGATCATTGTTTGCAACGAGTGGACTAAGAAAAGAAGAGGTCAGATCGAAATATTCATCAACATAAAGATCTTTTTTACTTCCATGGCCCACGGGTTAGCATCGGTTCTCGTGTTCTGGCTCATCATGTGTTACTCCCACGCTTGACGTTGCGGTACAGAGAGTCGAGATACGTCCCGCAGAGCGCATTGAGTTTCCCGTGTGCAATCATGTCGAAAAACACGAGAGGTCCCTGCAAAAACTCATCGGAGATTTCTCTCTCCAAAATGACCAGCTCAATGGAGATCCCGGAGATTCAGCTTCAAATGCTTCAACTGCAAATCAAATCCATGCAGTGGTCATCTGACCGTGCTTACAGCAAAGATCCTGTCTCTCATTCTGTAAATATCTGAGGAGTCACTCAAGAGGTCCTTCGCTGCTTGAAATGCCCTCAGGGTTATAGAGGAATGCCCGACGGATAACTCCGCCTAGTCACGGAGTCTCTCCTGATCGCTGGAAAAATGTCTGCCGACCACCAATAAGGCGAAGCAATGACAAGGGGTGACAGGGTTAGCGTTAAACGTACTTTACGTGGGTTTGACGCCGCAGAGCTTCGGTAGCCTAACTGAAACTCTCGGGTCCTCGACGGGCTAGGATACGCGCATTAATCTCCGCCGATCGGTACACTCTTTAGAGAGGGAGATCAGACCAAGTGAAAGCAGACAGCCGACGAAGATTGTGGAGACCATCTTCACACTTTCGAGCTGGATGACTCGAGTGCTCTCACTTCCGCCGAACATCTGGAGCTCATGGTATCCTTTCTCGAGACTTGAGAGTATGATCTTGATTCTCTCCTTCGCTGGGTGTGAGTGTCCCCAGTTCCGCTGACGAACTTGGCCGTTCCAGAAGAGATTATCGAAATAATCGTCAGGATAGAGGGCTGCTTTCACATGATGAAACTTCAACAAGTCGTGCTCCATCATCTTCTTCGTCAGTTTAAGATGCTCTTCGAAGAAGACATGCCCGTCGTGGCTGCTGCCTATAGAACAGATATGTTGAGATTCATATGATCCGGCCATGGTCTCGAAAACCAATTTCTCGCCAACGGAGCTTTGGTACAGTTTCATCAGCTCCGGATCATCGCAAATCGTGTGATAGTCCGCGAGGAGGGCGAGTTTTGTCCAGTTTGCCATTCCGCTCGCCAGGATTGAAACTCCTGAGCATTTCTTGAGCCGATTCGCCTCAGTCACCGCACCTTGCTTGCCGGAAGATTTCCCGAATCTGATGAAGTTTATATCCCCGACAGGGTCCTTCAGGAACCAATCGCCACGGTAGTTCACAGTTTCACAGCGATGCACCGCACAGTTTGAAGAATGAACTCTTTGCTCGTACGGTGACGAAATGACCTCTCCTTTCAGCAGATTGATCGGAAACTGAATCAGCAAGGAGACCACACCGCAGATGATCAATATCAATGATCCTTGCCGAGACGGTCGAATAAGAGAATCCTCGCTGATGCCACTTAGGAGATGGAAAGAGCTCCTGAGGATGGACGACGTGCACGCAAACGATCGATATCTTCGCATTGAAAGTATCCAGGGTAATACGAGCAACGATAAGATGGTCAGAGGCAGCTCGATGACCACGTGTTCCGGCAATTTAGAAACGAGCCTGGTCTCCCAGGGAAGAGGAACCGCCAGTCGAACAGGACGATGACTATGTGCGTACACATATAAATTCCGGTCCTGCAGAAGACGAGGGAGATATTTCACGTTAGAAGAAAACTCAGGATCTAGAATCCATTTGCAGCAATTCACCGAAAAGGAGTACTAATCCTGAAAGCACGAGATCCACCGAAGGTTCGCATTAGATATCGAAATGTCTCTCTTTTCTTCTCTAGGTATACATATGTACTCACATGAGAGCAGCTGTTAAACAGTATTACGCTGGCATGTTCTTCTTCGAAAGCTATCGACGCAAATCCAAATATGAATCTTGAGGTGCTATTCGTAGTTCGCTTGACTGGCTCGAAAGCTCGCTCCGCGTCACCAATCTCAAGTTCCTTCACCATCAATTTCATCACGTTGTTGCTGAGCACAGCACCTGATCTTTTGATGATGAGACTTGAATGCACGGTGTCCCTACCTACTTTCCTTATGACGACAATCGTGCTGCGATAGTTATGGTAGTAGTACTTCAGCCTGATGTTTTCTGTTAATACCTGTCGGATTTTCGCTGAAGAATAGTAGTGCCATTCGTAAACATTGAGCTCTCGGATTTGGATGAGCAAACGTTTCTCCAGATGGAACTGATCGATGGCTTCGTTGATGTGTTCACACTGCCGCGATCCGCATTTCTTCTGAATATCCCAATATTGACCCACATACCGCCCTGTTTGTTGGACATCGCGCTCCCAAGAGATCGTAATTTCTCTGTCCTCGGGTTTCAAAGGGAAATATTCAGTCGATAAGTACACCAAGGCGTTCGGTAGGGTGCGGAGAAAGTTGAAGGACATTTTGAAATCGGCTGTTGTATAGAGCACAAATATGAATGTCACGTTCGGGTTCTCCAAGGACGGAGCACAGATCAATTCACAGATGTTGATGAGTTCTCCTGTCGCATTCCTTGTGAAATTCGGCGACGGAGACATCATGGCATCGCCGAAGGCTTTGCGAACGATGAGAACCAAGAAGCAGAAATAGACAAAGCACGCCATATTTATATTTCAAGTATCCGCGAATCAAAGGACGGTTCATACATTCATACCCAACTAGCCCCGGTACAGTTGACATGGTCATTTGAAGCCGCATCTGGTTGACATGGCTGGCGAAACGAAGACTTCATCAAACGCACTTCTATGCACACCCGAATGTTTTCCGAAAAATATCTCATATCCGTTTTGTTCATGCGCTCAGGAGTATCGACAATAGCGAGGCTGTGTCTGTCCACTTTGCCACGATTCTCGCGCCGTTCGTTATTTTTCAAACTCGTCCACTATCTTCAATGCCGTCATTTTCCTCAGAGGTGTTACGGTCCCGCATCCGGAAATTGGGACGATTTTACATTCTCTGAAGGTTTTCGGGAAAAGCAAGCGCATCACCGATCAGGATGGCGGGAAGAGCGGACTCACCGAGATTCTAGAACCGAATCCGAGCGGTAGACGACTGATCCGCTTCATCCCTTCACTTGTTCTGCTCTTTGATTCGCTTCGCTGCCCTGCCGGCGACTTCATCTTAGGAATAAGGGAGCCAAATCGAGAATTCCGCTCGATGAACATGGGCGCCCAAGTCGGGTGGACAAATCTCGACGCAGCGCTTGCTTGTTAATCGAGTTCCTGTGTGATCGCTCGTGGCAGAAAAGGAACAAGAGTCGCAAGAATCGAGCGATCCCACCCCCTCTCCCCAAGCTGAACTTTTCATCGATTTTCAGCTTGTTCCAGCCTATTGCCTCTACCCGATGAACCATGTTTCCCATGTTTTCCTACCTCAAAACTTTGCTTGGATGATACGTGGCCGTACACTCGCCGTGGGTGCTGCCCATAGAGCGGCTGTGTTGGGGTTCTGTGCGATGGGGCAGACAATTTCGGACTCGTTCTAACCTACTGTATCGTATAACTGGACCCTAGATACATCGCTCATTCGTTCCACTGCGCGGGGACTTTTGCCGATCTTCGGGAGAAGATAGAGAAAGGAGCTCTCCGGGCGCGAGGTCTCCTCCATTGTTCCTCACTCCCTCCGCCTCATCACGGCGTTGCCCGAAGCTGGTCGACGCGAAAATACACGGGAAGCTGTCAAGTCTCATCAATGTGGATCAACACCGACATACGGTGGTTCCACCCGAAGCATGTTCGATGTGTTGTGAATGAGAATCATGAATGAAATCCCTCGAGCAAACCTTGAAGGAACATCGATTGTCGAAGTGCTTATGCTGCTTTGCTTTGCTATGTATGCCAGACTCCGCTCCTTACGACTTCGAATAACACGAATAGACGCGGATTGAATCAAGCCTGAAGCCTGATATTCGAGGTATCGGATCTCATCAGATGCCGATTACTTGCGGTTCCGTCGACGAGTTCTGAAACCTCCAGCAGCGTTAGAATCAGCTGAAGCGGATTCGCATCGCACTCTAGCTATCCGCTCTGTAACAGCTGTTCGTTGACGACTCCATCTAAACCAATTCGCTGGACGGGGATGATGATGTCCGTGATGTTCTCCGACACGGTTGACGGTTGTGAAGACGTGGAACGATACAGAGGTCTTCCGGATACAACGAGAACGTGTGGGTTGTCGATCATGTTCATTGGAATGATCGATGACGGAGTATTTTGATGATTTGAAGTCGGAACGCAATGGGAAGAGGGTCGATGCTCAACTGCGAGGCGGTTCTAGAATATAGAGCAACTCTCCAGATACGCCGATCGAGTTTCTGAGATGATGCTATCCAATGAATGCCGAGGCGACACGGAAGGGCTCAAAACCCTGAGCAAGTCAAGGCGGCCGCGGCCACCAAACCCAGACAACGAGCAGAGCAACTTCGAAAATCATCACAACCTCGCGCTCGGTGAGAGTCGCGGTGAATCATCCGCTGCATTGCATGTGTTTCAATGATTGAGTTTGCATAATGGGTTATCGCATCGGTTCAGCACTCCGTCTCTGAGTGGGCGGTTGGGCATGTCGGCTTTGCTGAGATCCGCGACCAATACCCAGTCGTACATTGTAGATCTTGGGGTTTGTTGATCCCTCTGCACATTGAGATCGTCGTAGATATGAGGACTGACGATTGACATCCGCGCAGCACAGTCTCTTGGATGCATTCGTGGAACACAAGTTTCTCATCTCTCTCTTCAGAATGTCGGCCGAACGTATTCGGATCACCAAGGGCAAGGTTTTCCTCCTAGAGATGCTGCAGGGATGGCGAGAGGATGTAAGCCCGAGAGTGCTGGAAACTGTGGTGTTCGGGTGCGAATTTTGCAGATATTCGCACCCGAGATTGGCGATGGTGGCTTTCCACACCAGGAAGTGCCACAAGGTCTCCAAGAAAAGGAAGCGAGCAGCCGCAGCCAAGAGCAGATGCAGTGCCGAGCAACGACCTCCGCCGACGTCGACATCGACCTCACCATCCTGAAGACACGGTGACTATGGATACCCTCGACTGGACGTATTTTTCCCGGATTGTCAATCGTTGGTTGCTGATTCCTGTAAACTCTGACCGAAAAAGATTGGCGTTTCTCTTCGCTCTCGCCCCTATTCCGCAACCGTGTTCCGACGATTTTGCACGGAAGGGAAATGACGGATGTTGGTGTCTGGGGTGTGTTTATTCTTCCAAGAGCTCGCAGTGAAGTGCCGAGGAGGTGATTCCTGATCTGGACTGTCTCGTCTAGGGATGTTTGTGCCGTCGCACAATCTTACGGATGAAAACGGAATATCAAGTTTATCCCAACTGGGAGCTAGAAAAATATTAAGAGGATTTTCCCCGAAGCAGCAGACATGACATTGAACGCGGAACCAAATCCACAATCGCATGGCGTCCCCAGTGGCCGCCCTGCATGGGATTGTTGAAGGCCCTTCTAGCCAACGATCCTCATCATGGCTGATTCAGCAAACAACGGTAGGGATTGAACGCTCTTCCATTCTTCAGCTACAGCCTGAACGGCATTCTATGTGGCGGGTTCAGCTCAAGGACCTCACCGGTTGGAATGTTCCTTCAGCGTCCCAGCTAGTTTCCTCATGTTCACCTCTCGAACGGGCAGAGCACTGGGAAACGCTCGAAAGACCCCGTGGAGAACCAGCGTATCGGCTCGGTGAGACGGCCATTGCTGACCTCGAGAAAAACCCATGCGAACGAAGTAGACGAGATCCAAAACTACGCGATTCGCTTCTCGAGACCAATCATTGAACCAATCGTTAAAGTGAAAAAAGTAAGAAGTAACGAATGGGAGACTACAGCATATCAGGGAGTCTCAGCCGGAAATCTGCACGGGCCTCATCGCTAGATGGGCGATGTAGGATTAAACCTCAGGATGACCACCACCGTGGAAGCTAGAGCTCTGTCGTTTGCATTCTGGACTCTCACATAATCGTCGAGCCCGGAACACCACTAAAGACTTCTCTGAGAATAAGCGTTCGAGACCGGCCTCGGTTTCGCGCTGAATCCGACCCATTGGCAGAATGTTACAACGAACGGAGTTTCCGGTCCGCAACGTGTTCGTTCTAACGAGATTTTACTGTAAACCCTCGCGCTCATTAGAAGTTGCGATTGATTATCCGCTGAATTCCGTGGGCACTGATGCTTGGGGCTGTATAACGTTTTTCGCATCAATTAAGCCCTCCGTCTCTGAGTGGGCGGTCGAGCATGCTGAGATCCGCGACCAATACCCAGGGGTACATCGCAGATCTGAGGGCATGGAGACCCCCTCCTCCCATTGAGATCATCGTAGATACAAGGACTGACGAGTGAGATCCACGGAGCACAGTCTCTTGAATACTTTCGTGAAGGACAAGTATCTCAACTCTATCTTCAGAATGTCGGACGAACGTATCCGGATCACGAAGAGCAACGTCCTCCTTTTGAAGCTGCTACAGGTATGGGGAGTGGAACGAACCCCGAATGGCGTGGAAACTGTGGTGTTCGGGTGCGAGTTCTGCAGATTTACGCACCCGAAATTGGCGATGGTGGCTTTTCACAAGAGGAAGTGCCACAAGGGCTCGAAGAAAAGGAAGCGAACAGCCGCAGCCAAGAGCAAACGCGATGCCCAACAACGACATACGACGACATCGAGCTTAGCATCCTGAAGACACGGCTACTATGGATACCCTCGACCAAACGAATTTTTCCCTTTTTGTCAGTCCTCCGTTGCCGACTCTTGTGAACTCTGACCGAAATCGAATTGACAATAAAATAATCGTGTTGATCTCTGTACGACCTTGCGTCACTATGATACAAAATACTCCTTTGGCGTTTCTTATCGCTTTTGCCCCTATTTCGCAACCATGCTCCTTCTATTTCGCATGGGAGGGAAACGGCGGATGCTGGTGTCTGAGGTGTGTTGATTGTTTCAAGAGCTCGAGGTGAAGTGCGAAGGAGGTGATTTCTGATAATTATTACAGTCGAATCTTGTCAAAAAGAACTCGTTCACAAGGGAAGTTCTCAAGAACGGAAGGACTGTCCACCTCCTATTCGGTCTGCCACTCCGATGGAGCAGTGTTGAGGGGATCCCGTTATTACGAGGATAGACATGAAGAATCGATTCCGGTGCTCGCAGTCACTGAGCGACCTGCACATCGCGGCATGACCTGATGTGCAAGCAATGAAAATGTCAGCAGCAGCGGTCAACCGCGGAGCGGGCGTCTTGCGCTCGGCCCGACTGACTCTGTGCGTTTTGTGCTTGTGCTCCTAGTTATCCTGTCGGTGTTTAATGGCGACAATAGTCAAGTTCAGGTACGTTCCTTCACCGTTCAGGTAGTGATAAAAGTGATGAACCGAAGAGAGGATAGAACCGCCCTTCTTCCACCACGATAGGCACGACTCATCTCTTTGATTGCTGACTTGCGTTGCTTGGTGGAAATCACGAGTACTTAATTCGGCTTGGAATTCAACCCATTCGCAGAATCTCGGTACGACAAAATCTTGTTACAACGAACGAAGTTTCCGCTCCGAAACGTGGTCGTTCTAACGAGATTTTATTGTGAATCCTCGCGCTCTGTAAAGTCGCGGTGACCCATCCGCTGAGTTCCATGTGTACTGATGATTGGGTTCGCATAACGTTTTCTTCGCTTTAATTAGGCTCTCCGTCCCTGAGTGGGCGGTCGAGTATGTGGCTTTGCTGAGATCCGCGACCGATACGCAGTCGTACACCGCAGGTCTGAGGGCTTGAGGACCCCCTCCTCTCACTGAGATCGTCGAAGACACTAGGACTGACGAGTGAGATCCACGAAGCACAGTCTCTCGAATCCTCTCGTGAAAGACGAGTATCTCAGCTCTAACTTCAGAATGTCGGCCGAACGTATTCGGATCACGAAGGGCAACGTTCTCCTTCTGAAGCTGCTGCAGGTATGGGGACTGGAACGAACCCCGAATGGCGTGGAAACTGTGGTGTTCGGGTGCGAGTTCTGCAGATTTACGCACCCGAAATTGGCGATGGTGGCTTTCCACACCAGGAAGTACCACAGGGGATCCGAGAAAAGGAAGCGAGCAGCCGCAGCCAAGAGCAAATGCAATGCCCAACAACGCTCTCCGCCGACGACGACATCGACCTCACCATCCTGAACACACGGCGACTATGGATATCCTCGACCGGACGGATTCTTCCCTTATTGTCAGTCCTTGGTCGCTGATCCTCGTGAACTCCGACCGAAAACGAATTGAGAATAAATTATTCGTGTCGATCTATGTACGTCCATACGTCACTCTGATACAAAATACTCCTTCGGAGTCTCTCATCGCTCTCGCCCCTATTTCGCAACCATTTTCCGAAGATTTCGCATCACACCAAGCGTGTGAGCGAAGAACCTTTTGCGGGACAGAAATTTTGAGACTTCTCTTGGATGTTTGGAATATCTGCTCCCGATGGAGTCCGGATTCGATAATCTCATCAAGTTCTTCAAGATGGTTTCAACCTCTCCAGTCACGAGTGCCTCATGTGGAAGAAGCTCCAGTGTACTGGGAACGATCAAATCATAAGTTCGAAACACAAAGGAGGACGAAAGGCTGTATGCTTCAGCTATGTTGTCAATTGAGATGAACATCATGGATCATCGCCAAATATCGCCTTTATCCCTGCGGGTCGAGGAGCCATGAATGAATCGGAATACGATGGGTCGCATGAGACCTTGCAGTGTCAGGTGGTCTTGCTCAGCAAGCTGCTGGTCTTGCTGAGATCAACTCGAAACGGAAAACGCAGCAGACATTTCAGACAAAACAAAGGCCCCGTTGTACCGTATGCCCGCTATCTGGAACTCTCTCCCAAACGATATCCAGAATGTCAACTCAAAACCTGTATTTTAAAAGCTCTTAAGAGCCTATATACTCTGCACATACCTCACTAGTGACACACATACGGCCTTGCCTTGTTCGTGATATTTAATAAATAATCGTCGATTGATTTATAAAACTTCAGCGGATCTCGTTGAATTCGAGAAGAGAGACTCCACACCCGGGTGAGTATATCCGGAATCCCCTAAGTCAGAGGTTCTCAACCTTTTTCGTTTTGCGGAACCATTTGGGTCCTCATACGAGCTCGCGGAACCATGCACCGGACGACGGAGGATGACGAAGTTGAGCGGCTAGCAGAACGGATGCTGAATTGAGATAACATGCGTTCGGATTGATAGCAGATTGGAAGATTTTTGAGCGTCACTCGAATGGAGTCAACTGGGGCTGTCAAGTCTGCGGCCTTCATCGATTCACCCGCTCTGGAAGGACCCCACAGGTGGACGGGGAGAAAGCCCTGCGGAACCTCCGGGTTCCGCAGGAAAGCTCCGGCGGAACCACCGAAGACTGTCGGCGGAACCGATTGGTTCCGCGGAACACAGGTTGAGAAACACTGCTCTAAGTCATCGTTCGCATCCAGACTCGTTTGATTTCATAGACGAGTGATTTATTCGAATACGATCTCGTTCAGCTCGCGTCCATTCTGCCGCAAACTTCGAGACGACCTTGACAGAGTACCAAGACCTATAAAATTACTTCGACGAGTCTTCCTTCCACAACCGGTTGAGACTCGGCGCTGCAATTACCCGGGTATCGGTTTTGGTACCCGGGTAATAGCTTCACTACCCGGGTGACGTTTCTGTTACCAGGGTAACGGAAACACTACCAGGGTAGTGCGTTTATTACCCGGGTACCAGAGCCGGTGCCCGGGTAGTGATTCTGTTATCCGCGGCCGTTACCCGGGAAGTGGTAGTCCGGTTTGCGACCCCCAGCTGAGACCAAATGAAGATCGCCACGGGAGAACTGCCCTAGCCCTATGTTAAAGAATAGGGACTTAGGCACTTTTTCCGTACCGGGTTTCAAATATAAATGTCCAAGTGTGACCTCGCATTCTCGGCCCCATGGATTTTGCCGCGTACCTGAATCCAGGTATTACGGGACGCGCAAGTGCATGAGGTTGAGAGTGGGCACCAAACTGCTCGAAGAGATGTCTTTGGACTGTAAAAGAGCCTGAGGTGAGGACCACCTCTGTAAGGAGACCACCTGAGGCATCGGACCACATTCGCCGAGCGCCGAGGCCATCGAGTCCCATAGTATTCGACCTGTCTAATGGGACCAGCCGAGTTATCGGACCACTTTTCACAGTCACCGAAGGTGGTCCCATTAAACAGGTTTCACTGTACTTTGATTCATGGAATGATTCATGCGTACCTGTATCTCGTGTCTCTATGTCAACTTCTCGCAAGAAGCCTCACACGATGGGATATTCGACGAAGTTGCAAACAAACTCGAAGAGGTGACAAACTTGGGAATAAGGAACGACAGCTATAAAAACGTGGATTTTAAAATACTCAAAGGGCATGGCATGCGGAACATTCAGGTGGAAGATACGAATTACAACCAGATGAATAGAATTTCTGGGCGGCCGAATCATTCAACCCTGTCTCGCTTCCTTGCTGATCCAGGAAGGCTTGTTTCAAATAGGTATAAGTTCTTTCCGATGGATTGATTTCGCGGGGTTCGTACTGTTTGAGTTGACAACATTATCTGTTCTCGGCGGAACCGAAGTCCCCTACTGGGCGCCTGTACGGCTTTCTGCTCGCTGTCTGGACACCAACCCGCCGCCAGAGGAGACGTCTTGCGAATTGAGAATGAGAGGTTCTACATGATGCGAAAGCGGAGGAATCTTGACTCCCTCTGGATCGAGGTTTCAACCTTCATGAAAATATGATGCGGGGAACATCCCTCCTCATCACATGTGAATCGCAATCATTCGGATTTGCTTTCGGCGAGAAAGACGTTGGCTGTTCGGAGCTTGCCTGGCCATTCTTCGGGAAGCCGTAGGGAGTCCGTGGACTGGAATTCACGGGGTCTTTCACTTTGCTGCATTGCGCTTGGCGGCGAGTCTCACTATGTCAACTACACTCATGCATTCCAAATGACCGCGGGATATAGGTCTATTTCATAATTCCAGTTCCAGGATCTCTTGGGGGTCAACAGCGAAACTAGAAAGTCCAGAGCGACCGAATGATCTCGGTCTGAGATCGGGAGTCGTTGTTCCAGACAAGAGTTTTCCAGGCCAATCGTAGGGATGTCAAATGATCGGGCATCCATATCATTCGCGCACCAATCAGTCGGCAGAGAGTTCTGTACCTCATTTCTTCGATCCGGGAAGCGAAGCACGTACCTGCTCCGAGCTCACTTCAATCTCTTCCAATGGTAGCACGCTCCAGGGAGGGAAATCACGAAAAGTGAAAGGAGACACACGGCGAAAGTGGTGAAGATCACTTCTACGTTTTTGAGTTGAATGGCTCTAGTACTCTCACTTCCTTTGAACATCTGGAGTTGCTGATATTTTCTCCCGAGATTCGAGAATACGGTCTTAATTTTCGCCTTCACCGGGTCGGAAGGACCCCAGTTCTTTTCCTTACCATGGTTGTTCCAGAAACGATTATCGAAAAAATCGTCGGGATAGAGCGATGCTCTCACATGATGGAACTTCAACAAGTCGTGCTCGATGATTCTCTTCGTTAGTCTGGAATGCTCCTCAAAGAAAATATGACCGCCATGGCTGCTGCCTATAGAACAAATATGTTGCGATTCATATGAGCCCGATATGCTCTCAAGAACCGATTCGTTGCCGCGAGAACTCTGATACAGGTTCATCAGTTCGGGATCATCGCAAATCGTGTGATATCCCGCGAGGAGGGCGAGTTTCGTCCAGTTTGCCATTCCGCTCGCCAGGATGGAAACTCCTGAGCATTTCTCAAGCCGATTCGCTTCCGTCACCGCACCATGCTTCCCGGAAGATTTCCCGAACCTGATGAAGTTTATGTCCCCTTCAGTGTCCTTCTGGAACCAATCGCCACGGTAGTTCACGGATTCACAGCGATGCACCGCACAGTTCGAAGGATGAACTCTTTGCTCGTAGGGTGATGAGATGACCTCTCCTTTCAGCAGATTGATCGGGAACTGAATCAGCAAGGAGACCACACCGCAGATGATCAATATGAGAGATCCTTGATAGGACGGGTGTATGAGAGAGTCCCCTCTGATGCCACTTAGAAGATGGTAGGCGCCCCTGAGGATTGACGACAACTGAACGAACGATCGATGATGTCGTATGGAAAGTATCCAGGGCAATATGAGCAGTGATAAAACGGTCAGAGGCAATTCGAGGGTCATATGTCGCGGCAATTCAGAAATGAGCCTAGTCTCCCAGGGCAGAGGAACCGCCAGTCGAACGGAGCGGAAACTGTACGCGTATACATACGTAGTACGATCCTGTGGAAGACGAGAAAGGAAAATCAAACGGGATCTACCAAAAGTTCGCATGAGATATTGGAATTCGTCTACCTGAAGAAACTCACATGAGAGCAGCTGTTCAAGAGGACGACGTTTTCGTTTTCATTATTGAAGGCCATGTTCGCGAATTTCAGGATGAGTGGTGATGTGTTATTCGGAGTAAGCTCGACAGGGTCGAAAACTCGATCCACATCACCGATCTTCAGTTCCTTCACCGTTAATTTCAACACATTTTTGCCGATCACAACACCTGATCTTTTGATGATGAGACTCGAATGAAGGGTGTTCCCACCCACGTTTCTCACAACAGCAATCGTACTCCGATAGCGATGGTAGAAGAACTTTAGACCGATATTGTCCGCGAATATCCGTCGGATCCTCTCCGGGGGAAAGTAGTACCATTCATACGGTTTTAGCTCTCGGACTTGAATGAGTAAACGCTTCTCCAGATGAAACTGGTCGACGCCATCGCTGACATGGTCACACGTACGCGATCCACATATTTTCTGAAGATCCCAATATTCGCTCACTGCCCGAAAACCTGGTTGGAAATCACGCTCCCAAGAAATCGTGATCTCCCTGTCGTCTCGTTTCAGGGGGTAATACTCAGTAGATAAGTACACCAGGGCGTTCGGTAGGTTGCGGAGAAAGTTGAAGGACATTTTGAAATCAGCGGTAGTATATAGCACAAATATGAAAGTCATGCTTTGGTTCTTCGAGTACTGCGCACAGATCGATTCACAAATGTTGATCAGTTCCGCGTAGGCGTTTCTTGACTTTTGAGGTGACGGAGTTGTCATGACCTCGCAGGTGGTGAGAACCAAAACGTAGAGATAGATTTGCCATGCCATTTCTTGGAGTGCGGAACTCCCTCTGAAGGCGGCCTCCAGAATTCCTCTAAGGTGAACACGGCTGGAGTCTGAATACACTTGAGGGACTCTTGAGGGAGTAGCCAGTTCTGTACTATGCACGACTCTCATTAGATTACTTCTTGAGCTAATCACATGGGATCGAAACCTCTATGAGCATGCCCCAGAGAGTGTTCAACAGCAAAACGATCCTCGACGTCTGCCAACTGTCGGCAGCACGATGTTGATGAGGATCGTTAACGTCGAGACGGATTTCCCTCGAGAAGGCATCAAGTCAGACATGTTCCAGCTTCGAAGTAACCGGTAAACAAGAGCGTCCGATGTGAGAACGGGCCGCTAACCCAGCGGGACGGGTAAATAACAGGTCCATACGTTCAAGATTAAGATCCTCATCCGCCTATCACCAATCTCCAGGATGGTGAGAGCTCAAGTCTAGCTGAAATAAGTCTGATCCCATACGAAGCCTCGAAATCCAGGTCACTCTGCGATGTACTGCAAGAGTGGGGGCTCCGACGGAACCTCGCATCATACACTGATTACAGGAGCCAGAGGAGACTCTTCCGAGGATTGGAGCCACTACCTTACGATGGAGTGGATTAGGTATCGGAGTCAATGACCAGGTGAGGTGAGGTGAGTCCTGAATATCTCCACCTCACGCCCCCTGGCGGTATGCATCTTCCAAGTTTCGAACTCTTCCGTCCTCAACTTTCGACATTCGACTTTGCGTTACTACCTACTGTTGGCCACGCTACCTAATGCAGCTGTCCTCGGCAGCTCTATTTCGGATATCTGAATCTGGGTTTATATTTAGCTCACCTACTCGGTTGATATCTTGGTTGATCTACCGTATCATATCTACGAGGCTGATTTTGCTTATCTGAATCCACTGCGCTTGTAGTCGCTTCCGGTTGATCCGTCCTCTCTTCCAGCGCGCCTTTCAGTCTCTCCGATGATCGAGTTTCCAACTGCACTTGATCTCCATCTTGTCTGTCGTTCCTTGACGCTGCCGATTTATTCGGGCTCTCACTTTCGTCGATTTCCATTGGCAGTATTTCTGACTCTGCTGCGAGGCTATCGTCTGAAATTACAATAACTTCGGCCTCGTCAATTGGGTTGCCTGCCAGGCTGCCTTCTGAAGAGTCTTCTTCCTTGACGACCGTTTCCTCAGTTTCCTCTTCGGAGTCGTCGCTCTCATCTGCGTGTGGTCGGTACCACTTGAGCTGCGAACTATGAGCAGTACACGTATAGCTTTGTGACTCATCTAACTCGAGCAACTCGGACGAGTCTTTGGCTAGGATTTTGGTAATGGTCATTGGTCCACGAAACTCCCCCCTGCAGTCTGGTTGGCTGCCCGGTCTGAACTGGTAACCTTTTAACGAATACCACATCTCCTACGGAATACCGAATATGTCCTCTTTTCCGCAAGTCACTATAGTGTTTGTACCGATCCTGACTCCGCTCCAACTGTTCTCTTACCTCGTGCTGAACTTCTTCCGTCCAATTTCCCGTTTGAGCCTCCTCAATCATACTTTCATGACTATCAACTCTTGGGAGATAACAATGCAACACTTCGCATGGAGATTTCCCCAGACTTCTCGACATCGTTCTATTCAACCACATCTGAACCTGCGGTAACCATGTCGTCCAATCACTTTTATCTTCCTTCCTGCATAGCGACCTCAATAACCTCGCTATCTCCTTGTTCGTTCGTTCGATCTGACCATTCGCGCATGGATGTTGAGTACTGATTGGGATATGTATCACCTTCTTCTCCTCCGGTCAGTCCTTTCAACCGACCTGCTTTCTACTTATTCACCATACAATCTAGACACGCCTTGAAATGAAACTCCGTGTTTCATTTCATCATCCCCGGGAACCAGTACCTTCGTTTCAACATTTCCATCGTTTAACCTTTCCCGAAATGCCCTGCTTTTCGTACCTTCTTCCTTATACAGAATTCCATCGACCACACAGAAACCTCCAGCAAATCCTGACCTCTCCTGTTCATCCCTCGCCAGAATTCCCATGCTTTTCTTACAATCCTCTTCTGCCGCTCGCATTGCTCGCATCGAATTCTCCTCCGTCCTGATCATTTGCACCTTAACCTCAGCTACATCAGTTGGTAACCTTCCGTCTACCTCACCTGCGACTACATTCCCTGTCTCTTCGTCTGGTTCTCGACCTAAAATAAGCTTAAACCTTAGTTGGAGTAGTTTCACGAGGTGCAAGGGAGTTAAGCGCATAAAATTGCTGATTTTGTTGGTGATGAGAGCACAATGATGGTTGTACAACGACCGTGTCGAGCTAGACCACGCGGATCTTTGATCCTCACGGGCTTCGAGATCACCGCTAGCTTCGGATCGCAGCGGCGAAATTTTGAGATCTCATTAGGAGTGTCATTCATCAATATCATCGGATGCCCTCTCAAATTCCGTCTTTTTTGAATTTCCACATTCAGCTCAGAATGCAGCCCGAGCTATTTCAGGGTGCAAGCTAGCCCCGCTCCAGGAAGTGCCAACTTGCCCCGAAACCGATGTTTACCTTGATTCGCTCATATCTCGGAAGCTACTATAGATGGGACTCTCGGAACGCAGAGCACCCGTGATTCCCGCGGAAACAGGCTCTGCATAGCAGTGAGGGAAAATTCCCAATTATGAACTACGGTCACGCTGAAGGTTGAACTATTTGCAACGCCCGTCAGCTCACAGAGCACGACTTGTAGCTCTGACGTTCGGAGATGTTCCAAGACCATGACGAGGTTCGGCAGGATGTGTTCATTTCGTCGCTCGTGAGTCTAGATTTTATGAAACGACGGGTACCCCAAACCGAGAGTCCTAAAAGCAGGTCGTTTGCCACAAAGGATGCAATCCCGTCTTCTACAGGGTGTGTACTTTAAGCTGCAACATTTTCGGCCCCTCCGTGTTTCGTCCGTTACTCGGTCAATTCTTGTCCGATCTTTTTTCTGATCGAAAGCTCTAAGCAAGACGCATCTTTTCGTTTTTTATTTTTTGAAATCGGTTGAGAATTGACCATTTGGCGAACGGTTCTTTCCGGGGGAAGTGAGGAAGAAATGGGTTACCTTTGACCGGCTCTGGAGTTCGCAATTCTCAACCGATTCCGAAAAATAAAAAGAAAGAAAAAAAACGAAAAGATGCGTCTTGCTTAGAGCTTTCGATCGAAAAAAGGATCGCCGCGATCGGATAAGAATTGACCGAGTAACGGACGAAACACGGAGGGGCCGAAAATGTTGCAGCTTAAAGTACACACCCTGTACATCAGTGCACGGAGTTAACACCTTCGAGGACGCCTTCTTCCGCCGACTAATATATCTTTCGAGACTTCCATGGACCTGAAGCTAGGCAGGACTTATCGCGTTTCGAGAATGAATCACCGTAGGACTTATCGTGTTCTGAAACGGAAGGCGTCATTCTATCTTGATTTTCGAGCGGAAAGCGGGCCGATAGCTCAGATTGAAGACCGCCTTAAGGTCCGGGGCAGATTTCTAAGCCGATATCAGTCGAAATCCGGAAATCGAGAAAAATAGACTTATCGTGTTTTGTGAATGAGCCTTCAATTACTCATTCATGGATAGGATAGGATAGGATATTTATTGATCTTCCATATGCACATATGGTCCCTTTCATTTCAGGGGCGAATTGTGTTGCGTTCGCAGATCACTTTTTCTGTCTTTGCCATGTTGACAGCGTGATTTTGGTCCTTCGTAGTGTCGTTGCATCTGAGTTTGATGGCAGACCTATGCGTCGTCGAATTCCTCTTCAGATTTTCCCTCCTCTTCACATGCGAAAACAACGTGTTTTGCAGTTTCGGGCGCCCCGATCGGGGACACAGAGGGTCTACGGATGGATCCTGTTTGTGCAGCCATGTCCTTGTATTCAGCATGCCGGCTCGATTTTTGGTTTTCATCTTCAATGTTGTCTGTTCGGTAGTCAGGAACCAATCCTTGAATCGTAATAAATCACTCGAAAACTTCCAGATTGACCAAAAAGGCGCGATTCTGCTCCGGTATCATCACTGGCGGGTCGTCTGATGTAGTTTGAAACTACATGCTGGAGGTGCACGCATCTTTATGGAACACACAAGTGAAAACAAGCCTCCCAACGTTTTTCTCGCTGATGTCGCCGGTGACGTGAAAGCGTACGGTTTCGTTGAGCAGACTGTGTCATTGGATTTTGGACTGCAGTTTTATAAGAAGTCCAGCACAATCGATCGACTCACTTGGAAATACGGGTTAGCGCATAATCATGGAACAGAGTGTATGTATAACGAGGGTCAGCCGACTTCTTCCAGGCTTGTGATCGTGATTGGAGAACTGAAAGATCATCTTCCGTCAGTCGAGCAGCCCGCGAGCAAGTCGAAACTTGCACGATACGATACATTAGCTACTGGCTCTTCAAACGGATCTATGTTCAAGGCGTTGAACACGAGGTACTTGGGGTTGACCAGGCAAAGTGACAGCCACAGATAGAGTAAAAACTCCGTCCAGCAAGCTTGTCACGGAATCGTACAATCGAGGACGCACTTGAATGATCCCTTTTTCATTATGGTCGGCAGTATCCGTCAATCCCCCAAAGTCCGTGGTCCGTGGCCGAGTTCCCAGCGTTGAGCTGCGACTGGCCGTGACGCTTTTCGACGGCGAGTCGCGCAAAACTTTCAGCGTTTCAGTCGGGGTGGACGGAAAAATATGGCGCGTCCTTGTTGATTCGACTGACGAAGCGCGAGCGTTGCAAAATGTTCGATGTTTGCGCAAAGAATCTCTCAACCGATTGGGAATTGAATTCTCAGCCAAGATGATTCCCGTTCCGGTGTGATTGTCCTCCGGCTGAAAGTTTGCCCGGCAGTCTTTAAGGGGCGTTCTCGCAAAGAGTATGATTCATCTGATAGGAGCACTGCGGTCGACCCGAGTTTTCACGCGCTAATGACGAAGATCAACAAGAAACTCTCGGGATTTTTTCCCAGTGAAACCGACAATTGAGTGATACAAGCAAAAGAGATTAACGATGGGAAACCAAATAGGGGGACGTGCTCAATATAAAGAGGTACTAAAACTTACCGAAGACTCGCGTCAGAGACGCTACCAGCCCAGAGATTGTGCGCGATGGAGACAACGGACCAAACGATACGCAGATGGGCTGAAAGAACACAGCGAAGGGTTAGACGCGAGAATTGAAGCGAACGATTGCCCGCGCGGCCAACTTGCCGACTACACCCTAGTAGGCATTTTGGGTGGGGGTGGCTTTGGTGCGGTACTCCAGGTCGCGCTCATAGGGCGCCCAGAATATACGTATGCGCTGAAAGTCCAGAAAAAAAACCAGATAGAAACAGATCCAGAAACACTAGAATTTAATGAGCGCGGTATAGAGAGGGCCATACTAGAAAAGCATCTCTTGTGGGTTCTGGGAAGTCCATTCGTCCTCAAGGCTGTGCAAGCGTTTCAAGACTTGAGACACGTCTATCTGGTTTCTCCGAAGGCAATCTACGGCGACCTCAGGGTTTTAACTCAAGAAACCCAATTGGATGAACAAACGGAGAAGTATATCATCGTGCAATTGGTTGCCGGTATCGAATACTTGCACGCCATGGGTATCGTCCACCGCGACCTCAAGCCAGGGAACATCCTCCTTTTCGAGGGATTTTACATCAAGATCGCTGACCTCGGATTAGCGAGAAGGCTCGCCGGAGAGAACGGGCGGGCTTTTAGTTTCAATGGCACGCCCGAGTACCAAGCTCCTGAGGTACGGCGGCATGAAGGCTACGGCATGGCAGTTGACTGGTATGGTCTGGGCTTCATATCGTTTGAGCTAGTATACAAAGTTCACCCTTTTGTGCGTCCGCATGAAGAGAGAGTCAGAGATATCCTGTCAGCCTTGTCGAACCGTGATCCGGTCGCCCCCGGTTACATGGATCTCAGGACGCCCAAGAACAGGTTCATCTCTTCATTGCTCATGGATAATCCTTCTCATCGGCTCGGAGGCCACGGCGCCGAGGCCGTCAAAAATCATGGCTGGTTCACAGACATCAACTTCTTCGATGTCCTCGACAGGATTGTACACTTTGAGGGAACACCGCAGCCATATGAGCCAGGACCAGATTCAGCGAGTGGATACGATTATCTCTACGACATTCCAAGTGTTCCCGAAGGTAGTAACAACCGTTTCGCGGAGTTCTGATTGAGCAAAAGACGCTTCTCTCGGCTGATGCGCTACATCACCCGCTGGTCCACCAAGAGCACCATGAGATATTCGACACAGAGTATGTTGTACCCAACAGCACTGCCGTTTGACTGCGCGAGTTCGCCGGTTCTCGTGCAATATCTCAACAGCGACTCGAAATAAAATAAAATATGTAGTTGTGCCCAAATCGATTCTTTTGGATACGTGTGGGAGGACTCTCTCCCAATGTATGACTGATGACAAAATTCGGTTGCTTACTCTGATTTCCTCACTGTCCTTTGCTTTGCTGTATCAGCAACCGAAAACTGTCGGAAAGACGCGAGGAGACCACGGAGGATCTTTTGTCCTCATTCGGAAACGAGGGATCATCGACTGAATCAGTCGCCCGATGGAGTACTCCCGAAATTCTCCGGATTAGTGATACCGTCCCGTTGTAGAGATCTCGCCGCCTTTCCAGCGGAGAGAAACAACGATGGGAAATGAGCTCTCCGGCATCAGAGTCGCCGATCCGCCGGAGGATGCGCAGCCGCGGCCGAGAGATGTTGCGGTGTGGAGGAAGCGGAACGATTCGTACACAGAATTTCTCGAGGGAGTGCGAAAGATAGTGGATGATCGCGTGGAAGCGAACGAGTGCCCGAGGGCCGAAATGGGAGACTTTGGAATGGTCACCGTTCTCGGCTGGGGTGGATTCGGGAAGGTTTTCAAAGTGAAGCACAATCAAGACGGAATACTTCTCGCAATGAAAGATCAGGAGGTTCATGGTTGTAATCTTCAATGTTGTCCGTTCGGTACTCAGAAACCAATGCTTGTCCTTGAATAGCAATAAATCACTCAAAAACTTTCTCATTGACCATCAAGGCGCGATACTGCTCCGGTATTATCACTGGCGGGTCTTCTGATGTAGTTTGAGACTACATGCTGGAGGTGCGCGCATATTTATGAAAACACACGAGTGAAAAGGAGCTTTCCAACGTTGTTCCCGCTGATGTCGCCGAAGACGTGAAAGCGTACGGTTCTGTTGATCATAGTGTGTCACAGGGTTTTGGACCCAAGTTTTATAACAAGTCCAGCACAATCGATCGACTCGCTCGGTTGTCACGCCAGAAAATACGGGTTAGCGCATGATTATTGAACAGAGTGTACCACAAGGGTCAGCCGACTTCTCCCGGGCTTGTGATGGTGATTGGAAAACTGAACGATCATATTCCGTCAGCCGAGCAGCTCGCGAGCGAGTCGAAAATTGAACGGGCATGCCTTCCAAGTAGATGAGATACGATACATGAGTTATTGGCTCTTCAAACGGGTCTGTGTTCAAGTCGTGGAACATGAGGCACGGGGAGTCGGTCAGACGAAGTAACATAGCCACAGGAGGAATGAAAACTCCATCCAGCAAGCTTGTCACGGAATTGTACAATCGAGGACGCACTTGAATGATCACTTTTTCGTTATGGTCGGCTGTGTACCTAGATAATTCTCATTCCGTTGTAATTGTTCTCCTCCTGAATGTTTGTCGGTGAAGCCCGGCCGTCGTGAAGGGGCGTTTTCGCAAACAGTATGATTGGGGCTGTATGTTTTTCGCAGCAAAAATGCGTGAAAATCGTGGCAGTTCGCGGCTCCCATAGACGCTCTATGGAAAATGGCCCCGCAAATGCCGCGAAATTCGCGGAAAAATCGCGGCTCGCGAAGAGATTGCAATGAAGGGCGCGAGAAAAAGCTGACCATTGCGATCCTGGATCCTTGCGTAGAGTCTGTGATACAAAATCGACACTCCACATTAATCGCCATTCCGAAGTTTACTTGCAAAGCACGATCACAAAGTAGGAGTGTCTCTCTTTCGAGAGAAGGCCTTCGCCTGCTTTCTCAACACAGTTTAGTGCTGAAACGATGTTATCGCAGAGCTTCAGTTTTCCTCTTCCGAAGGGGACGTCTGTTTCCTGGTCCCGGAGAATCGGCGGAGGGCGCCTTCCAGCTCGAGGAAATTCCGGAGCATTTGCAGTGTGTTGTGCCACCTTATGCTAGAAGCTCCCCCAACTTGACTCTTGACTCTGACGCCGCATAGCGGGCCAGCGGCGGCCGAAAATACTTGCAGCGATTTCTCCCGCTCCAAGACGTCAGGAGTGGTGATCAATAATGAGAATAAGCCGAAATGGGCAGATCCAGCGGGATCGACGACTGTTTTTCCGTTAAAAATTCGGCTTTTCAATTTTCCTATTGGTTTTTCAGCATGGGCTGGTCAGAAATTCGATTTCCCGGGCGACCGACACGTCCCGACACGCTCAAACCTATTTTATCCTACTTTTCAACCATTCAACTAGCAAACTTCGAATCACCGCGCCGATCGCGCTTATCCACAGCGAGAATGATTATTCCAGGATGACGTTGCCGTGCTCCGAAGATCCTTACGGAGCGTTGTGTGGGATTACACGGCACCTGATGACCACTTCGTTCACCTAGATTTCGTCTTCGGCATTGACTCTAGACGCTACAACCCACTTGTGAGCTTCATGGAAAAGTTGAGACTGTCGGATCCCCAGGGAAGCCGAACATAGAGTGATCTCGCCATGTCCCAGAAGCTCGTCAGCCTTTTCTTTCATTAATAAAACTCATTCTTTAACAAACAAGACAGATTCCAGCTGCGCTTTCGCGTGAGATTTATGAATAAGTTGTAATCAAATAGTGCTCAGCGATCGAAAACTCCGCTTCGTTGGCGTCTACGTTTTCCGATACGTTCCCTCCCGCCCAAGAAGTTGAAGACGAACGTGTACAATGCAATGCTCCGTCGAGGCTCGCTTCGATGAGTCACAGGTCTAGTCATGGTCCATATGGATGTATTTGGCGTCTCGTAAGAGATGGAGGACATTTTCAACTTCCGAAAACGAAATCCGATTGAAATCCTCATCCGCCTATCATAAATTCCCAGGATTGTGAGAGCTCAAGTCTTGCTAATCCAAGCATACGATAATCGCGTCCGAGCGCGTCCCGGTCACTTCGTCCATCCGGCGGGCTGTTATTACTTATTGTCAGATTGTCAGATATATCGGTGTCGCACCTGAATGGACCAAAGCGCCCCATACACAATCTCATATGAGGCTGCGAAATCCAGGTCATCCTGCGATGTATTGTGAGACTGAGGGCTTTTCAGAAGGCCGAACGGGTTACCCGATCCCCGTGTCTGAGCTAATCCGTTCTCCGCTTCAGGGAGTCCCGGTCAATCACCAGTGCAGTCTAAGCTCTTTTTCCGCCATGGATGCTCCAACGGAACCTCGCATCATACACGGATTACAGGAGCCCTTGAAGACTCTTCCAAGGACCAAGCGACTGCCTCACGATGAAGTGAATTAGGTATCGGAGTCAACGACCAGGCGAGGGGAGTCCTGAAAATGATGCGCCTCCGCGGAGGATTCTTCAAGTCTCACTGGGTTGGGATTCTTCCCCTGTTGAGATCGAATGGCACAGACACAACCAGAAATGCCTTCGAGAGAATACAGCGACGGTCTTCTGATCACACCCGGAGTTTTCATCAAGCGTCCTTTCGTGCGGTCGGAGCTTCTCGACTGCTGATCTCACCAAAATGGCGTCTGCGGTGCCGCCGCGACCGTTACAGTTTTGTCATGGGAGAGGGTGTGGAAGACTGCTGATCGGAAGTAAACAAGTTTAAGTGCGCGGAGGTCGATGCCGACTCCAACGGCCGTTGCCATGTTCAGCTTACACTTTCAACGGAGCTTGCGGCAAGAGGGAAGACGTATCGAAGCACGCAGAGCGAAAATTGGGTTCCTGAATGCGGCATGGCGAAGTGCGCGAACTGCGATTGCCCGTCAACGATACCTCCTACGGCTGAAGCAGCTGCGTCTGGAGCTCCGAGAAATATATCAAGCCTGCGCGTACTGCGCTCGTGAGATGGTGCATCGCCTGCCGAGCCCCCCTATTCGTAACAGGTGATGCGACTCTCGGCGGCCTCAGGAAACAGAGTCGCGCCGTTCATTGGATCAACTGTCCGAATAAAGATTTAACTTGGAGACGATTGGATCGAGAAATACGCGGCAATCAATTGACGGACCCTGGAGGGTGGGACGGTGTTTAGCATGCCAGCTACTCACGAAGCAACGCAGAGAACCACTTGGGCGACTGTTCGTGTTCTACTTTGATTTCGAGAAGTTCTGTGAGGTCATCTGAGTTGCTTTTGGCGGGAAACCGCCTCCAAGCTCGGCGGGGTTACACGCGGATCGTAGATCGGGTTCGCGATAATCTCGGAGACGGTGAAGTCGATGAAAGTATGGGCGGGGGGTAAGTCGAGGACGTGGTGGGGAATCTAGAGACATAAGAAGGAAATTTAAGGGATTGGTATCTGTGGCGCAATGTCTAGTTTCCGGGAAATTACACCGATCAGCGTAGAACTTCGTTGTCCGGAAAAGGATTTAGGACGGTTCGGAGACTGGAAGGTTCAACTTCAACGACGAAGTCAAAGCCAGGTGATTTTGTAACGATCGGCTGAAGCGGGCGGGACACGGAATTCAGAACTTGGCCTCAGAAGGATAAAGCGAGTATCAGGTGCGAAGAGGGGTATGAGCATGGTTCGTAAGCGTAGAGACATTCGTCCATTGACAAGGAGCTCAAAACGTATGAAGAGAGAGACAGAAACCAGCGAAGAGCGTGGGGAACGATAAGAAATGCGTCGTGAGGCATATAAGATGCGGCGTGAGGCAGGTGGGTCAACGGTTAGATAAACAGACGGAAGAAACAACGAACGACGAGGATCGATGCGTAACGTAGAAACTCAATTATCTAATCCGGTGCGACGCTGGGATCTCAGTCAGGTATGGGATCGAGCGGAAAAGTATTTAAAGGAACAATTTGTGACATTTCATGTACATGTCCGTCATTCAAGATTGTACTTCCACTCGTTTGTTCCCGTTCTTTCCTCGCCACATAAGCAATCCAGAAGGATACTTCTTGCCGCTCCTCACCTCGCCTACACAGACAGACTCTAAATAACCCACTCCGTTCCCCTCGTCCGTCTCGTTAGTGTCACCACTAACTCTCCCGATCGGGGTTTCCCGTCAACCCTAACGGTAGTGTCGGAGACACTACCGACTTCAAGTTTTTCGATTACCCCGTTTTCCCAGCTGCTGGCATGATATGTATGGTGGAGTCCTTTGTGGAAGCGGATCCAAGGGCCATGTGCTTCGTTGCGTTGTTCAAGGAATGGGCTGCCTCGAAGAATCCGTCCCGCCGCGCTAATCGTGTTTTCCGGAGCTCACGCATCGGCAAATTCGATGTTCAGTTTGCCGCGTCACCTTCTCTTCATTCGTCTTCAGTTCAGGTAGCATCAGGATTGAGCTCCCCGTGGAGGCCCTTGAGCTTGCCGCACGGGAGCAGCCCTGGTGCCCGCAGGAGGAGGCACGGGCGAACGCGACCCAGCTTCGGTACATCTTTGACTCTCGGCAAACGAGCGGGCCTCCAAGGACGCCTCTTGTTAGTGCCTGGGTTGGATCTGGTGTGCAAGATATATGTGCGTAGATATATAGATAGATAGATGTGTGCGTAGATATATGGCTGCTTTCTCGTCATCGAGGCCAACGTTCACGGAGATCGTCCAACATTAACCATTGAAGTCCGAGGGCATAAATTCGAGCTTGTGAACATCGACAAGCATTCCAACAACGAGCTCTGAACTTGAAGAGAAGTCCCCAGTCGGATGCCCTCGGAAACCAAATGAACCTGCGATCGCTGTCCCAACTTTATCAAGCGGCAGAGATTGGCGAGTTGTGGTCAAGTTGACAGAGATTCCTATTGAATTGATATGATATTTCCAAAGAGCTTTACGGATGGCATACCGCATTTACCCACGGGCGCTCGGGCGAATCGGGCAGATGGGCCCCGATTGTCACTATGATCCATGCTGTGTCCACACGCTGGGACAAGAGAACTCCAATTTGAGCACACAGTTTCTTTCCCGACATCACTGGGAGTATCATTCTCCAATCAGCGGCGTCCCTCCGCCTGATACGGCTTGGATCCGATGAGTTTCCGAAACTTAGTTGGTCACTGACCACGACTCGCATCTCGCTAGCGATCCGCCACTACTATCGGGCGACAAGGGAAGCAAATCTCTTCTTCACACACTAGCCTTCCGTCTAGAAATTTAGTAATAGGTCAACGTGAACCATGGCTTCAACAAGGAGGTAGCAATTGGTTCCATCGCTCTGATGCTTGTTTGGCCTCTGACTCGAAACTCTTCGTAAAGCGGAGGTTGTGTTACACACCACTCTCCAATCGGATCAACCTTGCTCTTCCAAAACGTGATCAACGAGACACGACGGCCTACCGGACTTGAGGGACCGGACATGAGGGACTTGATCACTGTGGATGATCATCCAAATTGAACGAGTGTAAATGGGCCTTATTCCATCAAATACTACCGCGGCGAATCCAGTAATCTTAGAATCAAATGATCGAATGATGTTGGATCCGGGAAGGCATCGAAAGTTCAAGGGGCTCAGAGATGGGTTGCCTCGACACGACTTGGTTTCATTGAGAATCCAGTCTAATCTCGATTCCGATTGCGTCCCAGGAAAATGCCAGCAATGCTGCGTTCAAGATTTCATGAAACATCAGTGCATTATCCCCCACGGCGAGGCATCCGGACCTTCCTCGATATCGGCGCTAACTCTCAGTGGGACCCAACGGATTCCACTCCGATAGTCTCTGAACATGCTCTTTACCCGGATGCGGTTTGCTGTTTTGCCAATGAGACTCTCTCATAAGGAAAGAGTGTGAATCGCGAATTCCATTTGATTTACACGGACGCGATCGCTGGACGAGTTGATCTCACCACAATTCGTTCCTGTTACTCGAGTTTTCAGCTGATAGCATTGTTGGGGGAACGAAACAAAAGTTTGAACCGTCTACTGACGCCCTCTCTGAAAACTGAACTTGTGATAGACTACTAGCTTTGACACGCGAGATGTCCAGAGCGATTCGCGAGTCTTCACTGATTCCATTTCTCGAAGTGTCCGAGTTGAACAGTTGTTGATGCAGATCAGTTTCTACCATACCCGTGATCAGTTCTGACAGCCGTGGTGAGTGAATTCTTCGAGCGTACACAAGAGTACGTTGCAAGCCTGTGTTGTCCCGAGTCGCCAGCAGATGTTAACCAGCCAAGCAATTCGATTCCATCCATCGCCTGGCTGGAATCGGAAGGGGAAAGAGACACCAGAGCTAGCCGAATGTCTCAAAACTGAAATCCAGAACAGATTTAAGGTTCATCGGTGAAATCATGAGTGAGCCTCATAAATGGCCTGTATGCCGGAGGCCAGTTGGATCGGGACGTTTCCGTTGAGTGGAGCTTGGAAATTCCTCTAGCATTGTTCTGAATAGTTTCGGCGCCTCTGAAATGTTTTGGTTTCGGTGCCCTGTCAGTCATCTGGAGCTCTGTGAGGAGTAGAATACCCGAATGGCATCGTCGTCATTCGCTATCTTGGCGATAGGAGTGCACGTAGTCACAGGTTATGGGCAGCTGCGTTCGGAGGGAAGCGATGAGGGATAAGATCTGACTCATTCGGCATCCATCGCGTCCACGGCGACCCGCGGCTAGACACTTAAGGACGACAACGATTGTAATTTTTCTGCCACGGAGTTTTTGAAGATCTCTCTCTTCAACTCAGAATGGGATCCCCCATCGGCGTCTCACTATGGTAAGACTGACGACAATAAAAGTGTCCACGTTTCGTTTTTTCGCAACCTCCATCTTTTCACCGGAGTCGCGCTGGGCTCAGATATCAGCCGCTGACGGCTCTGGAGCAGAGTTGTGGTGGATCTCGGCGACTGGACGTCCAGTCTCTTACTAACCCGCTCGGGTCAGAGATTTTCATCGCTCGGTTTGCGGTTTGTTTGAGATACTGACCAAAACAGTTACGACTGCCACCAATCCGAACTCAATGCGTCCTCCATCTCGTGACCTGATTCATCGCTGCATCTACAGGCATCCTATGTGATTCCCGAGTAGGATTTCCACCGAAAATCGAATCCTTTCTAGGGTGCTTCAAGCTCTGCTCATTCTCTCGCTGATTCCGTTCATAGTGTTCAGCTAGATAAAAACTGGGCATCGGCAGAACTCTTCGGAGACGCTGTCTTCATACACAATACACATTCGTCACAGAGAGTGCCGTTGTTAGAATTCGTTCGCCGAGACGAAATTTCGCCTTGGTATAAGTCTTCCGCATGAAAGCTGTATGAACGCGGAGACTGATGCGTTGGTTGTAGCTAAGAATAGGACCTGACTGACAATGAGTATGAATGAATATACAGCTGCCCTTGTAATCTGACTCCTCGCTGACCTGGAGCCGGATCGCATGGAACGCGAGAATTCCGGGCCACCGCCAGCCGATCGGGGAAAAGTCTGCTGGTTTCCTCGAGGCATCGAACGGGTTATCCGACGAAAACTTCGTCGTGAGCTTCATCAGAAGCTTGAGCGAGAAATCGTCGCACAGAGGTTCGTCTCTCGTCGTGCTTCCGTTAGACGTCTACGACGGAGAAGGCACTTATCGAAGAAGAAAGAAACATTTTCATGCGGTATCCATCGGGTCGAACGTTTGTGATCACTTGGCATTCCCGCACAGAATGATTTCCTCTTCCCGAGACCGGGGGTGTTGAGGTGCGTTAGATCTATGAGGTTCGTTCTCATAAGGTTCGTTACCGTAGGGCTTGACATGTTTCTCGTCCTCAATCCCAGTTGCGCTCCTCTTCAAGCTGAGGAAAAGAGGTAGCAGACCGTCGAGGAATCAGCCTAAAATGTTTCCCTCAAAGCTCTAGTACACCGAGGACCTCGAAATCCTCATGCTGGTCGTTAACTATAAGACCGACTCCACTCAAGCTCTACATCAATCGACTCCAAAAAAGCTATCACAGTAAAACCCGCATAGTCAGCGCGCGTCGGGGACACGCAATTTGGGCCGATTAAGCGGGGAGAGGGGGGGCATTAAACGGTTCCTCGATTTCTGGCACTCAAACTCGGATACATCAACGCGAAGACTGGTCTAACAAAACGCAGTCTTTCATGATATGATTGACCTACTCTTCGGAATGAATTCTCAATTGGAGAAACGTCAGTCGCGCAGGAAATCGTCAAACGTGACCTGCTTTGTCCGATTCAGGACGGAGCAGGCCACCTCACCGCCGCCGCCACCTCGCCGCTGGGCTGTTTCGCCGCCAGGCCGTTTCGCCGCTGGGTCATCTCGCCCCCGCTCATGACTTCACAGCATCCCCTTCAATACCGCGTACGGCGGAATACTTTCTTGACCATGAATGCAAGACGGCTAAGTTACGGTGGCACACCAAGGCCCCAGATTCTCTTCCAGTAGGCGCCCGCCGACCCGGTTGGCGAGTCAGCAAAGTCGGACTAAAGCCTGGGCGATTCATCGGTCTGTTATAGCTGCAGCTGTGGCAGGTGGAATTATCTTTGCCCGCGAGCGTAGCGAGCGGCATGCACAAGTATTAGATGCCTGCAAGCTATCGCAAGAAATGCATGCTTAAGTCGCCGGCTTGGGGTGTTGCCGCGGCACTATTTAACTCAGCAGGCGTATACCGAAAAGAATCCAGGCCCCATGACCCCTTAAATCGACGGCGAGAAATTAGGAATAAGTTTGGTGGGGGAGCAGTGATTTCCAGAAACGTTGGAGGTACCGAAGCGCTGACTCAGTAAATTCAACTGCAGAGGGAATCGGGATATTGATCCGGCTGCCGGGCGGCGAAATGGCTCGGCGGCGAAATGGCTCGGCGGCAAGATGGCCTGGCGGCGAGACGGCCGCGGCGAAACGGCGGTTGCGAAGTGGAGTTGGCCGAAAGTGGGCCCGATAACCGGGCCAACGCACAGTGGGGTATTTTGGCTCGGGGTGATCAAAAATATTTCCCGGTCTGGAAGTGTGGATATTCCTTTTGTGCTGGGTACTACGAGTCTCTCCAAGGATTTTGTACGAATTGGAATTTCCAGAATCGTGATTTTTTCATTTTTTTTCGATTTTTCCGTTTCACCAATTTCAGAAAATTGCAAATTATTGATGAAAATCGAGCCAGGTAGGGCTGATGTGGAAGCTGCTCTGTCGAAAAGATGTCGGCTATAAGCTCCCGTTCGATGCCCCATGCATCGTTCGCAAAAAATGCCGTTTTCGGAAACCGGCCACAACATGGGAGTCTATGGGCGGACATGAAATCTGCCTGTAGAATCGAAACGGGGCAACATCGGATGGGGTCGTCCATGGGGCGAATGTAGGCCTGTCACCCAGCTACAAGATGCGACGCGCACGGAATCTGTAGAAATCCGCATAAGCGAAATATTGCAGAAACAAGGAAATAGCCGATTCATCGGGGCTGGGATGGAGCGCTGCCTCCCGATTGGATTCCCGGCTGACGCGTGTCCAGGTAGATCCTATCGATCCGGTTCTGACTCTATTGACATCCTTTATGACACTTGTCCGCCAATAAATCGAAAACGTTGAGTGGGGACCGCCTGTACATCTCCGGGGTGAAACTCGAGCAAAAGAAGGCAACGCACTGTTTCTCTCCATGCCGTTAGATTCCGCAAAGAGGTTGTTATGATCGAAGATGCGGAACGCTTGGCATGTTGGAGACAGCGGAACACCGGTGCGAGCACTTCGGACAATATCAGAACGCATCAGCGCTTGACGGGCTGGCTATTTACTTGTTTCTGCGATATTTCGCTTATGCGGATTTCTAAAGATTCCGTGCGCGTCGCATCTTGTAGCTGGGTGACAGGCCTACATGAGCCCCATGGACGACCCCATCCGATGTTGCCCCGTTTCGATTCTACAGGCGGATTTCATGTCCGCCCATAGACTCCAATGTTGTGGCCGGTTTTCGAAAACGGCATTTTTTGCGAACGATGCATGGGGCATCGAACGGGAGCTTATAGCGGACATCTTTTCGACAGAGCAGCTTCCACATTAGCCATACCTGGCTCGATTTTCATCAATAATTTGCAATTTTCTGAAATCGGTAAAACGGAAAAATCGGAAAAAAATGAAAAAATCACGATTTTTGAAATTCCAATTCGTACAAAATCCTTGGAGAGACTCGTAGTACCAAGTACAAAAGGAATATCCACACTTCTAGACCGGGAAATATTTTTGATCACCCCGGGCCAAAATACCCCACTGTGCAACGGGCCGAATATCCGGGCTGGAATAACGTCAGATGGTATTGACAATTGTATACCAATAGGCGGGCCCAATAGGCGGGCGGGCCTATAATCCGGTGGGCCGACTGAGCGGATTCTACTGTATTCCGACCACGACCGCGGCTCTCTCTCAAAATCGGCAACGCACCTGACTACGTGAGTAAAGGGATTGAAAAGAGGAGAAGGAACGAGTCAGATACTTGACCTGAGCGGAAAAAATCTTGTAGCGATGGAGGCATAACAGAAGATTCCGAAAACGTCGAGAACGGCCGACCGGATGAAGATTATATTCTTCCGGGTTCAAATATTACAGGGTTTCATCGTTTCCGTGGCTTCAGGATGGGCGACCGACGGTGAGTTCCGCTGAGAGATTGAACGAAATCGAGGGTACGTATTATATTGGGAGAGCGGGAAGTAAAGGGGAACGCCCACTCGCAGAGCGTTGATGGCCTGGGTGCGGGTACCTTCGGATAATTCGCTGCCCCAAGCGAGAAGAGATGTCGACGCCTTCTTCCAGCAACTTGGGGGCAGTGCTCAAAGACAGGGGAGCTCCATTTTGAAGCATTACTTCATCTCTAGTACCGAAGAGAAGATTTCAAAGTTCTCTGATCAGAAATATGAGAAGGTGAGCTGAGTTCAATCTTTGTTTCGACGATTTTGTCTTTTTATTTCCTGCTTGGTTCAGTGTCTTTATTATAATGACCGCTACCGCGTTCAAGCTTGCCTACAAACTCGATGTCCGGGGCCCTGTTGAAAAAGTGAGGGAAGAGCTCATCCGACAGTGGCAGATGGATTTTGAGTTGAAAGTGGAGCACCCGTCGAGGTCCACTGGTGCTGTTCTCGACATCCAAGGAGTCAGTCTCCGCGTTGGTAACCTCGTCGGTGAATATAAACCTCGAACAAGCCTCTCAAAACACTCGATCTTGAGGACTCGCTAGTCGAGTCCAAACCTGAATGATTGAAGTCCCTCTTCGTTTTCAGCACCGAACACATTCGCGACTCAAGGAGGCTCCGAGGCACACTCATTGCGCCTCATGCTCGAGCACGCCTCGCGTCAGGTCTCGATCTTCTTCAATTCCCAGAGCAACGTTCATCCGCTCTCTAAACTGAGCTTCCAGTACAGGAACGTTCGGCGACTGATTATCTCAGTGGAGACGTCGCGAATAATTCTGTGCTTCCATTTGTTGAACGTGAGTTGCAGACCGTAGGTTTCCCTCCTTCGCGAAAACTGGGAGCTTTTCCCTCCATTGTTTGAAGAATCATTTCCTCCCTCGTGTGAAGATCCTTTGAATGAGGTCAACTGAGCTTCCGTTTAATTGTGCTCTCAGGGTCCCTCATTGTGGACGTGCCGGTACACGGGAATAGATCTGGAAATGGCTGAGCCCGAGACAGAGCCCCGCGATGCTTTTTACAACCGATCCTCTTCAATTTCGTCGTCGGGGTTCCATCTTGATTTGGAGAACTCTGAAGCCTTCAAGACGTTGATGGTGACTCTCCCCGAGCACCAGAAGGTGAAGTGACGGTCTCCTCTCGGACAAATTCCTGTATTCGATCGATAGGTTCAAGAATAAGCAAAAAATGTGGGGAGTTCATGGAGCTGTACCGCTTACAGCTGAGTTCGCTGTACAAAGTCATGCAAATGATTGGACGACATGGCGACGCCTATTTCATCCAGCTCAAAGTGGTTTCGGATGTCGACGATACCACTTCCCATCTCTTAGGAGGTCTCTCTTCCCTGATTGACCCAGAACATTTCGGTGCTCTCTACGCGGTCTTGGGTTGTATCAGCTACAGCGCGGAGTTTCGTCAGCGACTCAGGCACAAGTGCCAAACTCGGTGAGCTTTGGGAATCGGTCTGGCCATTAACGCCTTTCCTGCACGGCGACGAAGGTTTTCAGGCTTTCGGTGCAATGTTCACGTACCCCGGATCCAGGCACGAGTTTCCCGTTTTGTCACGAACCTTGCTCCGAGTTCGTCTCAATCAGCACTTTCTCCGACGATGGCGGACCATTACAATAATTCTAAAGCTTTCGCGTCCGAGGGTCAATATCCGCAGCGATCAGGAGAATCCTCACTCGACTGTCACAGAGATCTTCTCGCGCCCTCAGTACTCCGGCATCATTTTCGAATGCATTGAAGGACCCCCATGCCTCGAGTGATCCTCGATCCATCTTCAGCACCACGGCATGCTTCCGACAGGCTAAACTTGGGCGATTCTTTCATCCAGAGACAGAACCTTCACTATATGTATCATGCATCGTCAGGCCATCTGGCATCCATGAAAGCCGTGACCGTCTGTAACACACAACTTGGGATTTGTTCCTCATTTGCTCTAATTGAGTTCAGAGCGGTGCGGCGCACGACACGCATCGATTCTGCGCGAGCGCATCTTCGGAGCCTTCTATCCACCACAAAGCTTGCTTCGTTGCCAAAACACCATACCACACTTCCGAGACTGATTAGATTCCATCGACTGTCAAGCCCGCTCATGTTCTCAACCTAATTCTCTAAAAACAGCGCCTTGGTACCACCAGCCGGAGCGCCTGAGGTTGGCGGAGGTGGTCGGCAACCCGTAACATCTCCTCTCACTAACAGCTTCTTCATCATGAAAAGTCATTAATTTTGATTTTAGGGCTATGGTGGATTTGGTTCGATCAAACCTGGCTGATGAAAAGTCCCGAAGGGTTTTGAAAGACGTTTTCGAGGATATTTTGTTCTCCCTCGAGAACGGGGATATTGTTGACATCCTGGACACAGCAAAATATCTCATCCGTAAATACACCGAACGTCCGAAAGAGATCAAAATCATTCCAGGTATGTTGGCAAAAAATGGATATGAGGCAAAACATCGATCAGTGCTCAATTATTCCCCCTCTATCTGTCTTAGCCTACTTTTTCCGAACACTTCACAGGGACGGCACTCGTACGGCGTGTCATTGTCACTCCCGGGAGAACTCTGTATCGCCCCGCTGAATTGCATGCCTCCAACCGGATCCTTCGGAATTATGAGGCCGACTACGCGATCACGGTGTCCTTCCGAGATCATGATTTTCAGAAACTGACGTTCAGTGGAGTCGACCTCGTTCCCGAGGTTGTCTCACCTATTCTACTCAACGATTTGAAGGTGAGCATGATCAGGGGCGTGCCCAGGGGGGGGGGCCGAGGGGACCATGGCCCCCCCCAAAATTTCGATCCTGCCCATAGAGTCCTATGGGAGAGATCATCATCATCATCTGTTGGCCCCCCCCAAAACCCTGCCAAAGTGCCCTTGGCCCCCCCCAAAAAAAAATCCTGTGCACGCCCCTGAGCATGATGTCGTTTAGATAACGCTACCAAAGCTCCGATTCGATGGGTCTGTGTCGCGTTCACGGCGAGCGCTGAGGAACCTTCGGTCTTCCAGATTCTCGACCGCGCGTATCAGATGCTCGCATCGTCGTCCTCGCAGCTGAGAGATCATGTAGTTTGGATGTACGCAAGGGATTCCAATAAAAGAACAGCGGACAATATTCGTGATGAAATGGGAAACTTTAACGGAATCTCGAACGTAGCGAAGAAGATGGCAAGAATGGGCCAAACACTCTCGTCAACTCAGGAAACCGTAGACATCGAAGATCACGAGTACGAAGTCGTTGACGACGTTTCGTGGCGAGACGCACGGCACCCAGAGTCGGGCGAGCCCTATTGCTTCTCAGATGGCGTCGGGTCAATCTCTAGTGAGCTGATGCAGGACGTTGCCACTTGCCTTGGTTGGCAAGCGGACCCGCCGTCGGCCATACAGATTCGTTTCAAAGGCTGCAAGGGTATGCTCTCACTCGATCCAAGGCTATCCGGGCGGAAGATGCGCCTCAGGAAGAGCATGCAGAAGTTCACCTGTTCGGCACAATCCGGTGAATCACCCAAGTGGTCTTTGGAGGTCATCAGGAGGACATGGCCGACTCCGCTGTATCTCAATCGCCAGCTCATCCCGCTGTTGGAGCATCACGGGATCGCGAGTGAAATTTTTCACCAGCTTCAGCTCAACATGGTCTTCACTTGTGCGCAATCGCTAATCGACCAAGACGAGGCCCTGAAAAAGCTATCGGCCTACGTTAAACGGAGGTTTCCATTCAGGAACATGAGCCGATCAGGATGGGATCTTCTTGCCGATCCTTTCTGTAATAATATGCTCTATCATCTATTCTTCGAGAGTTTGAAGAATGTGAAGGAGAAAGCTCGGATCGCTGTTCCTCTGGAACACGGTCGGAACATGCTGGGTGTCATGGACGAGACTGGAATCTTGGAGTATGGACAAGTCTTCGTGCAGTACACTTCCATGGGACCCGAGGACGAGGGTACAGCTTTCGTAGTCCAGGGCAAGGTGCTCATGTCGAAGTGTCCCTGCGTGCACCCTGGGGACGTGCGTGTACTCACCGCTGTCGATGTACCGGAACTGAGGTAACAATCACGAACGATACCCCTTTCGAGTAGATCGGAGACGAAATCGGACAGGGTCCGGGCCCGCGAATCGCCATCATTTGTAAAACCCTTGCATCTTCCAGGACGTTGAAGGATTGCGTGGTATTCCCCTCTCGGGGCAAGAGACCCCATCCCCAGGAGATGGCTGGCTCTGATCTAGATGGAGATGAATACATCGTCATATGGGATCAAAGATTCATCTTCCGAGGACAGAACGAAGAACCTTTCGTTTACGCGGATGTTCCCCCTCGCGTGCCACGAGACTTTACGGTGTGTAGAGGAATCCACACTCTGCTCTTTCCCCTAGTCTCGATTTGAGGTCTCGATATGCACGGTCAACATAGTGTGTAAGGTGTACATATTGAGCGAAGAATTACTCCGGGAATGCGGTACGTGCAGTGAGCAGTTCCCTTCTTTCGAAGTCGGCTGATCCATGTTGAGCCACGCATGCTGCGGCCGAGAATCCTTTATTGGACGAATTTCTTGCCGAGATTTCGCGATTCCAGGTCTAGAGGTTGGCTCAGTTTCCCAGCGGGGAACTTAGAGTTTTGACTCGATAGGATGTGGATTCCAGAAACATGACGAAGCAACGTTCTTCGTGAAGTACATCCAGAACGACATAATTGGAATCGCTTCGAGCGCGCACTTGGCTCTGTCGGATAAACTCGGGTTCAATCACACCAAGTGTTTGAATCTCGTCGGGAAAATTTCAGCCGCCCTCGACTTCGCGAAGACCGAGGAACCGGCAAGAATCACACCTGAAGAGAAAGCCATGGAATATCCGGACTTCATGACTAATGGTAATCCCGAAATTCCAACTCTCGGATGTCTTGGGTTGTTTCTGAACACTCGAAGATAACAAGGCTCACCCACCCTCGATTTTCTCCAGGTAGAACGCACAGTTATGTGTCAAAGAAAGTTCTCGGTGAGCTCTACCGGACAATAAAACAACTGATTCCTGAAGAGAGGGTGGCCAATACCAAAAGCCGAATCTGCCCCATCGAAGTTCCAGGGTGGAGGAAGTTCCACGAGCAAGCATTGCAAGCGCGAAATGATTATGAGAGCAATCTGAGCGCAATTTTGCAGCAACACGGTATCTCAACCGAAGCTGAAGTGTTCACCGGCGTCATCAGCAGACACAGTCGCTTCAACTCCATGAAGCACGACAGAGAGAATGCGGAAATCGTCATTGGGAAACAGTGTGAATTCCTCCTGGAGACGACGAGGAGAAGATTCGATAACGAAGTTGAGCGCTTGATTGCTCGCGTGGACCCCGACGACGAAGAAGAAGCGTCCATGATCAAGAGACAACTTGCGTCGGCGTGGTGCATGTCTGTTTATGGAGAAGCCGACGACGAAGAACGGAACTACTTCAGCTTCCCTTGGTCTATCGCCGCCACGATGGCGGACACTCTCAAATGGCTGAAAAGTGAGTGTTTCTCCAAACCTGTCGCAGCGTCCTCAGATTCCCGTGTTCGGTCCAGGTTCTGATTCCGACGCATCTTAGAGATTACAGCGTGGATGCCGCGGAAACTAACTGTCCCCAGATGTCTCGGAATTCCAGCTCAACCAGATCATAAGAGAGACCCCGTTGTAAAAAACGTGCTCCGGGGTGTCCTTGAGGAAAACTTCAGCTCTAGCGGTCACACGCTGAACACTTTCATGAGAGAGTGGCTGGAGACCGACGCCGACGGTGCGTCACTGAATCAATGCCAATGTTTCGCGAAGGTGGTCGACCAGTATGAACTTGAAGTCGGTGTGAGTATCTCTGCTTGTTGCCCAAAAACAACGGTTGCCATAGACAGCTTCCGTATCTCCATGGAACGGAATTGTAGAAAAGAAGTAGAGCCTCGCGTCGCCTGACCGAGCTTGGCGCAACTTCAGGACTTCCGAGTTTTCACCGTGGTCGGGTTGGACAATTTGACTTTCAGGCATGCGACCTGAGTGTAGCTGAAAAGATCCTACTTCTCGTGAGGAAGCTCATTTATGGGGAATTCGAAGCTCCAAATCCGTCCTGCCCGAAGATATGCCAGCGTTTGCTTCAACCGGCTCAGCACTCCGTACCGAAAATCTCTGTTATTCTCTCAAGATTATACTTGAGGATGTGCGTGAATAAAGGCGAAACACTCCAAGGGATTGCTGAAGAACAACAACCATTCATAGGTTGATGGAATATGATTCTGTCACTCGAATAATCTGGCGACCAGATGCGATACATTAGACATCGAATGCTATGCGTTGTCTCTGATTCGATCGATCTCTTCAGAGACTGTGTCAACAATTCGAATCGAGACTGACGAGTTGCGAGGAATGCTTAAGGAAGATCGAAAGCGAGGATTTGAAACTACGATCGGACGATTGAAGTCTTGGACCAACATCGACGATGTGAGAATCCGACTCAAGGCAGGTCGCAGACGCAATGGGCACGGTGAGGTGGACTTCGAGTTTTTCGGAAGCTCAAAGCAAGTCGAGGACTTGAAGGACGTCCTTTATGATAGCTCTTTCGAGCGCGCTTTCTTGTCCGACGACAAGTCCTTGCTCTCCAAATCCGGAACACTTGAAAGGACTCCAGGAGAAGGAAAGGCATTACAAGGTTAGTCAAATATGATCTCTCCAATATGATTCTGTTCAAAGGCAGAATTCTTCGTTCTCGAATCTATCATCCATCATTTCTAGTTTTGCACCAACCAAGTGTTGGGCGCATAGTATCGGGCGCCGAATGCTTTTGGGCGTCGGATCTTTTTAGTTTTTTCGGCCGTGAGGAATTCGGGAGATGCGTAGCGGACGCAATGTTTTGCGTAATTGATGGCGCTGAGGCTTCGGGAGCTACCCATGCTCACTCGCACTTGGAAGATCGGGGAGGAACTTCCTGATCACCATCGCCCGAATCTTCCTCCGCCCGGATGACGGCTTGCCTGCTTCACTCGAATATTCTGGCGATCAAATGCTCTGCGTTGTCTCTAACTGGTTTGATCTCTTCAGAGTTAACACAGTTAACACTCCGAATCGTGACTAGAGATTTCCGAAGAATGCTTGAGGAAGACAGAAGGCGAGGATTCCGAACTACGATCAGACGATTGAAGTCATGGACCAGCATCGCTTATGTGAAAATACGACTCAAGGCAGTTCGCAGGAGCACAAGAATGCCCTCAGTTTGGCCCGGTGAGGTGGTTTTCGAGTTTTCCGGAACCTCAAAGCAAGTTGAGGACTTGAGGGTTGTACTCCACGACAGCTATTTCCAACGCGCTCTGTTGTCCGACGACAAGTCCTTGCTCTTCGTTGCCAGTGGTTGAATGACAGAGGCGAACGCTGGAAGATTTTCGAGACGAAATAGGCTCATATGCCTGGAAGCACGACGTTTTGTAGAGCGATCCCTCAAACATTTGTTCGATACTCCCTTGTTTACTTACACCATGACATGTCTTGATAATGTAGAATAAAATATTCGAACCTTCCCCGTTCCTACGAATCGATCAGAACCCGAGAACTAATCATACAGATTGATGCGTAAGAATCCCTTATGAGAGCTCGTGCTCGTGAAGGAACTCCGAGGGTATTCGGAGGGACCATCGTCAAGGATCGCGAGTAATTCCTTGAATATATGACGATGTTCGCGATATTCTGAACTTCTATGCAGTCGAGCTTGCTCACGAAAGATCCCTTTGAAGAGGAACTCGCTTCGGAAAGGCAGTCACTGAATCCCTGTCTCCATCTAATTGGAAGCGGAGGCACATGAGAATCACCTCAAGATTGCGCGGTTGAAGTGTGAAGCTTGGCGGGAAGGTGAGAAATCGCGCGAATCCAACCAAGCCGCGTATCTAACCTATTTTTCTCTGGAGAGGCCGCTGACAAATCACTCTGTCATGAAACGTGTCCTCTGAGACATGAGCCCGAGATTGTGGTCGCCATGCTGGATTCGTTTGCATTCTATGGTCCTCTTCGAGCTTCTGAACTAGTCGGTCACGTTGATGGTTTACTCAGGGTGCAAGATGGGTACAGGTCTCATGATTGCAGACTCATGAAAGATGCTCACCACCGTGTGGACCTGGCCAAAGATCTCGCCCAGATCCCCTTCTAGTTCATCCACAACTTTCTCGAACGGTAAAAAATATGCTGCAGGAATCGGACCAATACCCGAGAGCGACATCGTCGCGGAAGACGATCGAAACGTTCTCGAAGATGATACAATCGTCGAAACAGGATATGGGACTCCATTCAAGGCCGGGGTATCTCGATCCAGCCGTCCGTGTGTCAGAAGCAGTATCTATAACTCGAAATAAGCTCAGACTCAAACTTTGGACGGAGCTGGACACCTGATCGTCCTTTACAACCGCTGGAACCCCGCTGAGTCTACTGAGCGCCGACTAAGAGAGCTCCGGAACGGGCGCGTGTGAGTCGTCGCTCTGTTTTCGACGTCGAAAGCTCGCTCGTGTGTGGATGCCGTTGGAGCTCCGCCCCGTCAAGAATTCAAGATCTTCCCGAATCTCGTATGGATGACTCCGTAGAACATTCCAATCTGGAGCGTTTGAATTGTCGATCGCTTGGGATAACTGCACAACGCGGGAAGCACTCGTCATGGTTTTCACACGGAAAACATTCTGTATGAACAAAGACTGACAAGAACGGGACATGCTTTTGATTTGCACTCTCAAGATTCATTTTTGATTGTATCATCACTTCGAAGACTGCACCGATTCTTTCGCAGGGTAACTTCAGTGGATCAGGGGATTTCGGGAAAACCGTCGAGGGCGTGAGGATTTTCGCGCCGAGACTGATGAGATCATCTCACTTGTCAGACGTCTGGCGCGAACTCATCAGCTTGAACGCTCCGCAACGATCGAAAAATACGGTCCAAATGTGACCGATACGGAATTTTCGAGGCATGCGGAATTCCTCCTATACGGGAAGACTCTTCCTCAAAAAGACGCGAGAAACGCCATTCGTACGATGGTTCGATTTCGCCTACGTGCGGATCGGGAGAATAAATTTTGCTCCGGTTTTTCGTTCCTTTCCAACTCTGCTTGGAATATCCCTGCGGTCGCTTCGCAGAAGATTGGTGTGCTGACTTGCTTCATCTTTTTGCGTGTGCAATCGCAAAAAGAAGTATCGTGCCCTGCACAACGACACAAAGGGTCTCGCGGCATGCAACGGATTCACGGGAAATGGATCAACTGGTGCAAAATCTCTCAAAACGACGGGAAATGCAGCCCTGGTACTTTGGGCGCGGAAAATGATGCCTACTGACGAGCCCCTCTATTCATAACAGGTGATGCGATTTCCGGCGACCTCAGGAGACAGAGTAGCGACGTTCATTGGATCCGAATAAAGATCGAACCTGGAGACGATTGGAGTGAAAAATACGTGGCAATCAGTTGACGGATCCCGGAGGGTTAGATCACAATTAGCAAGCCAGGTACTCAGGAAGCACCAATCACCAATGTTGCATCGTGCAGATTGAGTTACAATTGTGCAGAACCCGAGCTTTTTTCAGATCGAGAATGGCATCGATGGACAAGGTCGCAGAAATTTTCATTCGAATGCCTGCGAAAACCAAAGGAAGCTGTCGCAATCTTATCTAAACAGTTCCTTTATCGACAACACTGGAAGTATATTCTCTCAAGCAACGGCTTCCCTCCGTCTGGTACGGCTTGGATCCGATGAGTCACCAGAAATGAGTCACTGAAACGACGATTCGTTTGTCGCTACCAACATGCCAAGGCTCAAAAACGCTCTCAGTCAGACAAGGAGTGAATGCATTTCTCAAGCGATTTTTTTCTCTTCTACCACCACCGGGCGACGAGGCAAGCACATCTCTCTTTATCACCTATTAACCTCCCGTCTCGAAATTCAGCAATAGATCAACTGAACGATGGCGTCAACAAGAAGGTAGCGACTGTTTCCATCTGTATGATGCTTGTTTGGCCTCTCTCTCCCCCTAGAAACTCTTCGTAACGTAGAGGCTGTGGAATACAACCACAGCCTCTTCAATCGGAACAACCTCGCTCTCTAAAAACGTGATCAACGAGACGCGACGGCTAACCGGGTTTTAGAGAAGCAATTCGTCAAATAGTACTGCGACGAATCCGCTAAGCAATGCCTAAACAAACCAATCTTACCGCGATTCGTGCCCGATACACGAGTTCTCAGCTGATTGCTCTGTTGTGGAAACAAAACAAAAGTTGGGAGCGTCGACTGCCGCCCTCTCTCAATACTGAACTTGTAAGAGACTTTCTACCTCTGATACGCGACATGCACAGAACGGTTCGCGAGCTACCGCTGGGTTGGTGTTCGCTCGTTCCATGTCTCGGAGTGTCGGAGTCCAACAATTGTTGATGCGAATCAGTTTCTACGATTCTCGTGTTCAGTTTCGACAGCAGAGGTGAGTGATTCCGTTGATCGTACTTAAGAAATTGTTCAAGGCCTGTATCGTTTCAAGTTTTGGAAAAGTAGGAGTAGTATGTGTGAATCGTATTTGACGTCGCTATCATATGTCAACCATTCACCGTGTTCTCTTGCCCGGCTGGAATCTAGACGGAAAAGAACAGGGATTGCCGAATTTCCCGAAATCGATGTCACTGAGAGACTCGAGGTTCATAAGTAAAATTATAATGAGCACCATGGGTGGCCTGTCCCCCGGAGGCGAGTTGGATCGGGAAGTTTCCGTTGAGTGGAGCTTGGAGATTCCTCTGGGATTGTTTTGGAATGGTCTCGGTGCCTCTGAAATATTTTGCTTCCGGTGCCCAATCGCTGATCTGGATTCCTGCGGTCTGTGCTAAGTACAATACTAGAATCACTGCTATTTTGGTGATAGAAGGGCACGTATCAACAAAAGATGGTCTGCTGCGCTCGGAGGCAGGCTATCGGGGCTGAGATCTGATTCATCCGGCGTCAAGTGCACCCACGGCAGCTCCCGGCCGGGCGCGTATGGACGACGACGATGTGCATTCTGATTGCCACGCAGTCTGCGAAAATCCCTCTCTTTACCTCAGGATGGGACAGGCCGTCGCCGTCTCACGAATGTAAGACTGATGGCGATGGAAGCTTCCTATCTATCACGTCCCAGCTGATCGGAGATTCGGTACATCACTGCTTCTGTATGCATACCATGTGATTTCCGAGTAAAGTATCCACCTGGAACCAAATTCACTCTACACGCTCGTCACGAAATTCGTTCGCCGTGACGAAATCTAGCCTTGACGTGAGTCTTCCGCTTGCAAGCTGTACGAACGCGCAAATTGATTCGGATGGTTGTAACTGAGGATCAGACCCAACTGGTTCAAAACAAAAATATAGCTGCTCTTGTAATTTGATTCCTCGCCGACCCAAAGCCGGATTGTATAGTAGGCTAGAGTTCGGGGCTGACGTAAGCCGATCGGGAAAAGGTCGATTGGTTTCCTCGAGGCATGGAGCGGGTTACCCAACGGAAAGTCTGTCGGAAGCTCGTCATCGAAAGCTCAGACAAAAAATCGGGGAACAAGAAGTTTATCTGACCTGCTTTCGTGCTCCGTCTACGACGGACGGAAGAGGCACTCGTCGAAGAACAAGAAACATTTCCGCGCGGTCATTATCGCATCAAACGTTTTGGTTCACGAGGCATCCCAACACAGAATGATTTCTTTTCCCCGAGACCGGGGCTGTGGAGATGCGTTAGACGCGTGAAATTCGAACTCATAGGGTTAGTTGCTGTGGGGTTGAACATAATTTTCGTATTCAATCGCAGCTACACTCCTGGCCCACCTGAGAAAACGAGATAGAGACTGTCGAGGAATCAATCTGAAATATTTCCCTCAACGTTCTGGTCCCGAGAGCCCCAATATCCTAATGCTGGACGTTAACAACATGACCGACTCCGTCCAAGCTCTACATCGACCGACTCCGAAAACCTATTGATCGACAAAGAATTCCGACAACGGCTGCGGCTTCTTCCCGAAATCGGCACCGCAACTGATCACGTAAGTGGAGGGATGGCAAAGGAGAGAAGCAACGAGTCGGATAGTTGACTTGGGCGAAAAAAATCTCGTGTCGATAGAGGCCGACATCAGCAGAACAAAACTGTCAAAAACTGTCGAGAACTGCCGTCTGAATGGAAATTTTATTCTTTTGGGGTCATTACAGGGTTCTATCGTCTCTGTGGCTTCAGGATGGGCGACCGACGGTGAGTTTCGCTTAGAGATTGAATGGGATCAGGGGTACGTATCATAACGGGAACTAAAGAGCAGTGCCCACTTGCAGAGCTCTGATGGCCTGGGTGCGGATACCCTCGGACGATTCGCTGCCCCAAGCGAGGAGAGATATCGACGCGTTCTTCTCGCAAGTCGACGGCAGTGTTCGCAGACAGGGGAGCTCTATTTTGCAGCATTCCTTCATGTCCAGCACCGAAGAGAAGATTTCAAAGTTCTCTGATCAGAAATATGAGAAGGTGAGTTGAGTCGAATCTTCGTCTCGACAATTCTGTCTTGTTTCCTGCTCCGTCTAGTATTACGATTATAATAAGCTCTACCACGTTCAAGCTTGCCTATAAACTCGACGTCCGGGGCCCGATTGAAAAAGTCAGGGAAGAGCTCATTCGACAGTGGAAGATGGATTTCGAGTTGAAAGTGGAGCACCCGTCGAGGTCTACTGGTGCTGTTCTCGACATCGAAGGAGTCAGTCTCCGCGTTGGCAACCTCGTCAGTGAGTATCAACCGTGAGCAGGCCGCCCAAAATACTCGGTCTTGAGGACTCGCGATTGAAGTCCCTCTTCGTTTCCAGCACCAAACACATTCACGACTGAAGGAGGCTCCGAGGCACACTCATTGCGTCTCATGCTCGAGCACGCATCGCGTCAGGTCTCGATCTTCTTCAACCCCCAGAGCATCTTACTTCCGCTCTCGAAACTGAGCTTCCAGTACGGGAACGTTCGGCGACTCGTTATCTCAATGGAGAAGTCGCGAATAATACTGTGCTTCCATTTGTTGAACGTGAGTTCTTCACCGCTGATTACCCTTCTTCGCGAAAACTGGGAGCTTTTTCCTCCATTGTTGGAAGAATCATTCCCTTCCTCATGTGAAGATTCGCTGAATGAGGTCAACTGAACTCTCATCTAATTGTGCTCTCAGGGTCCTTCATTGTGGAAGTGCCGGCACACGGTAATACATCTGGAAAGGACTGAGCCCGGGACGGAGCTCCGCGACGCTTTCTTCAACCGATCCTCTTCAATATCTTCGTCGAGTTTCTATCTCGATTCGAAGAGCTCTGAAGCCTTCAAGACATTGATGGTGACTCTTCCCGAGCACCAGAAGGTGAAGCGACATTCTCCTCTGGGACAAACTGCTGTATTCGATCGAGTAGAATATGAGAATGACTCGAAAGTGAAAGGAGTTCATGAAGCTGTACCGATTACAGCTCAGTTCGCTCTACAAAGTCATGCAGAGGGTTGGACAACATGGCGACGTTTATTTCACCAAGCTCCAAGTGGTTTCTAATGTCAACGATACTAGTTCCTATCTTTTGAAGAGTCTTTCATCCCCGCTTGACCCAGAACATTTCGGTGCTCTCTACGCGGTCCTGGGTTGTATCAGCTATAGCGCGGAGTTTCGTCAGCGACTCGAGCACAAGTGCCAAACCAGGTGAGCTATGGGACCCGGCTTGGCCATGACCACCTTTCTTGCATGGCGACGAAGTTCTTGGGCTCTATACTCGTCTAATTACCATAACGCCTCACATTAACAACTTCTTCATCATAGAAAGTCATACATTTCAATTCTGTAGGGCTATGATAGATCTGGTTCGATCGAACCTAGCCGATGCGGAGTCTCGAAAAGTTTTGAAGGACGTTTTCGAGGATATCTTGTTCTCTCTCGAGAACGGGGATATTGTTGACATTCTTGAAACAGCGAAATATCTCATCGGCAAATACACTGAGCGTCCGAAAGAGATCAGAATCATTCCAGGTATGTTGGCAAGTCATCGATATGAGGCAAAACATCGATCAGTGCTCAATTATTCCTCCTCTATCATTCTAACCCTACCTCTATTCCGACCTCTTCACAGGGACGGCACTGGTACGTCGTGTCATTGTCACTCCCGGAAGAATTCTGTATCGCCCCGCGGAACTGCATGCATCCAATCGGATCCTCCGTAATTATGAAGCCGACTACGCTGTCACGGTATCTTTCCGGGATCATGATTTTCAAAAGCTGTCGTTCAGTGGAGTCGACCTCGTTCCCGAGGTTGTCTCACCTATCCTGCTCTACGATTTGAAGGTGAGCATCATGTCGTTCGGATAACGCTACCCTACCTTCGACACGATGAATCCGTGCCGCGTCCACGAGTAACCCTGAGGAATTCTCGGTCTTCCAGATTCTCGACCGTTCGTATCAGATGCTCGCATCGTCGTCCTCGCAGCTGAGAGACCATGTTGTTTGGATGTACGCTAGGGATCCCAGTGGACGAACAGCGGATAGTATCCGCGCTGAAATGGGAAATTTCAGCAATATCTCGAATGTTGCGAAGAAGATGGCAAGGATGGGCCAAACACTCTCGTCAACTCAGGAAACCGTAGACATCGAAGATCACGAGTACGATGTCGTTGACGACGTTTCGTGGCCGGACGCTGTGCATCCAAAGTCGGGCAAGCCGTATTGTTTCTCTGATGGCGTCGGTTCCATCTCCAGTGAGCTGATGCAGGAGGTTGCCACTTGCCTTGGTTGGCAATCGGACCCGCCGTCGGCCATACAGATTCGCTTTAAAGGTTGCAAAGGTATGCTCTCACTCGATCCAAGGCTACCCGGGCGGAAGATGCGCCTCAGGAAAAGCATGGAGAAGTTCACCTGCTCGGCGCAATCCGGTGAATCACCCAAGTGGTCTTTGGAAGTCATCAAGAGGACATGGCCGACTCCGCTGTATCTCAATCGCCAGCTCATCCCACTGTTGGAGCACCACGGAATCGCGAGTGAAATTCTTCACCAGCTTCAGCTCAACATGGTCTTCACTTGTGCGCAATCGCTGATCGACCAAGACGAGGCATTGACAAAGCTATCGGGTTACGTGAAGCGGAGGTTCCCATTCAGGAACATGAGCCGAGCGGGATGGGACCTTCTCGCTGACCCTTTCTGCAATAATATGCTCTATCATCTATTCTTCGAGAGTTTGAAGAATGTGAAGGAGAAAGCTCGGATCGCTGTTCCTCTGGAATATGGTCGGAACATGCTGGGTGTCATGGACGAGACTGGAATCTTGGACTATGGACAAGTCTTCGTTCAGTACACTTCCATGAGGCCCGAGGACGAGGGTAAAGCTTTCGTAGTCCAGGGTAAGGTGCTCATGTCGAAGTGTCCCTGCGTGCACCCTGGGGACGTGCGTGTACTCACCGCTGTCGACGTACCGGAACTGAGGTAACAACCACAAACGATACCCGTTTCGACTGGATCGGAGACGAAATCGGACGGGTTCCGGGCCCGCGAATCGCCATCATTTGTAAAACCATTGCATTCTCCAGGACGTTGAAGGATTGCGTGGTATTCCCCTCTCGGGGCAAGAGACCCCATCCGCAGGAGATGGCTGGCTCTGATCTAGATGGAGATGAATACATCGTCATATGGGATCAAAGATTCATCTTCCGAGGACGGAACGAAGAACCTTTCGTTTACGCGGATGTTCCCGCTCGCCTGCCACGAGACTTCACGGTGTGTAGATATGCACGGTCAGCACATTGTGCAGGGTGTACATATTGAGCGAAGAATCACTCCGGGGATACGGGACGTGCAGTGAGCAGTTTCCTTCTTCCGGAGTCCGCTGATCCATGTAGAGCCCTGCATATTGCGAACGAGAATTCTTTCTCGGATAAGTTTCTTGCCGCGATTTCTCGATTCCAGGTCTGAAACTTGGCCTAGTTTTCCAGCAGGAAACTGAGATTCCTAACTTGATAAGATGTAAATTCCAGAAACATGACGAAGCAACGTTCTTCGTTAAGTACATCCAGAACGACATAATTGGGATAGCTTCGAGTGCGCACTTGGCGTTGTCAGACAAATTCGGATTCAATCACACCCGATGTTTGAATCTCGTCGAGAAAATTTCAGCCGCCCTCGACTTCGCGAAGACCGAGGAACCGGCGAAAATCACACCTGCAGAGAAAGCCACGGAATATCCGGATTTCATGACCAATGGTAATTCCCGGAATCCCAACTCTCAGGTCTCTTTGGAACAGTTTCCCATGTTCGATTCGCGTCAACAAGGCTCACCTAGTCTCGATTTTCTCCAGGCAGAACGCACAGTTATGTGTCAAAGAAAGTTCTCGGTGAGCTCTACCGGACAATAAAACAAGTCATACCTGAAAAGACAGTGCCCAATACCAAGAGCCGAATCAACCCCATCGAAGTTCCCGGGTGGAGGAGGTTCCACGAGCAGGCATTGGGAGCGCGGAACGATTATGAGAGCAGTCTGAGCGCGATTTTGCAGCAACACGGTATCTCAACTGAAGCCGAGCTGTTCACCGGAATCATCAGCCGACACAGTCGCTTCAACTCGATGAAGCACGACAAAGAAAATGCGGAAATCGTCATCGGGAAACAGTGTGAATTCCTCCTGGAGACGACGAGGAAAAGATTCGACAAAGAAGTTGAGCGCTTGGTTGCTTGCGTCGACCCGGACGACGAAGAAGAAGCGTCCATGATCAAGAGACAACTTGCATCGGCGTGGTTCATGTCTGTTTATGGAGAAGCCGATGACGAAGAACGGAACTACTTCAGCTTTCCTTGGTCTATTGCCGCCACGCTGGCGGACACTCTCAAATGGCTGAAAAGTAAGCGCTTATATAAAATTGTCGTAGCTTCCCCGTATTTCCATGTTGGTTTCGGATCTAGATTTCGATACATCTCACAATCAGAAATGACAGTGTTGAACACGGGTAGAACGGATTGTCACCAAGTATCTCAAAATTCCAGCTCAACCGGACCACAAACGAGACCCCGTCGTAAAGAACGTGCTCCGCAGTGCCCTTGAGGAGAAGTTCAGCTCTAGCGGTCATACGCTGAACACTTTCATGAGAGAGTGGCTCGAGACCGACGTGGAAGGTTCGTCGTTGAACCAATGCCGATGTTTCGCCAAGGTGGTCGACCAGTATGAACTTGAAGTCGGTGTGAGTAATTTTACTTGATGCCCAGAAACAACGGCTGGACCCTATAGCGATATCCGTAAACCGTAATTTCGGATTTGATCCCCAGATGGGACACTGTGACCTCCAGGAATGCGACCTGACTGTAGCTGACAAGATCCTACTTCTCGTGAGGAAACTCATTTATGGGGAATTCGAAGCTCCGAGTCCATTCTGCCTGAAGGGATGCCGGCGTTTGCTTCAACCGGCTCAACATTCCGTGCCAAAGATCTCTGTTATCCTCGCAAGGTTATACTTGAAGATTTGCGTGAATAAAGGCGAAACACTTCAAGGGATTCCAGAAGAAGAAGAGCCCTTCACAGGTTGGTGGAATAGGATCTCTGCAATATGATTCTGTTCATAGGTAGAGGTTTCCTTTATAGAACTTATCACCCCTCATTCTTAGTTCAGCAGCCACCAATTGATGGGTGCATAGCATTCGGGTGCCGAACTGTTGAGTGACGCGACGGGTATCTAAGGCTATGAGGAATTCGGGCGATGCGTAGCAGACTCAATTTTTCGCGGAGTTATTGTGCTGAAACTTTGAGAGCTCCTTGAGATCATTCTCACTGGAAGATCGAGGAGGCACTCCTCGGTCACCATCGCCCGGATCTTCCACTACTCGGATGACGGGTCGCCCGATCGTCCTGCGTCTCTCGAATAATACCAAATTCTACATACATCGAATGCTAAGGAGTCGTCTCTAATTTGTTCGACCTCTTCAGAGCTTGTGTTAACATTCCGAATCGAGACCCAAGCTTTGCGAGGAATGCTTGAGGAAGACAGAAGGCGAGGATTCGGAACTACGATCAGACGATTGAAGTCATGGACCAACATCGACGATGTGAAAATCCGACTCAAGGCAGGTCGCAGACGCAGAGGAATGTTCTCGAGTGGGTACGGTCAGGTCGTCTTCGAATTCTCCGGAACCTCGAAGCAAGTTGACTACTTGGAGGCTGTACTCTACGACAGCTATTTTGAACGCGCTTTCTTGTCCGACGACAAGACCTTGCTCTTCGTTGCCGGTGGTTGAATGACATGGGCGAACGCCGAAATATTTTCGATGGGCTCCCATGGCTGAAAACGACGTTCCGTGGAGCGATACCTTAAACATTTGTTTGGTACTTCCTTGTGTCTACGGGTCGATCAGAACCCGAGTGAACGGTTCTTATGACCGAATAAAATATTGAGCCTTTTGCCTCTGGTTTCATCAATATGACGCCTTCAGGCGCGTAGTCAGGATTTTATTTTTGGGGGAGGGGGGGGGACCATTCTTGCAGCATCTTCGGGTGACCAACAAACGATGCTGCTGAGATTTAGCAACCAAAAATTTTTGAAGATGTTCGTGATTTTCGAACTTCTCTTCAGTCGAACCCGCTCACGAGATATTCCCCTAGAAATGAAAACGCTATCTCTGTCCGTCTGGAACCACATCAGAGCGGGAGACGACTGATCCCACTCACGGGGTCTCTCCACCTATATTGCTCTCCAGCTTGTTTGGCTGCTTTGTCGACGACACTCCCTCAGGATATGAGGAGCCGAATCGACAATTCCGCTCGATGAATATGTGTGCATCAGTCAAGCGGACAAATCTCGACAGAACGTTGGCTTGTGAATCGAGTTCCTGTGTGATGGCTCTGAGGCTCTGAGGCATAAACAGAACAAGAGTTTGACGAATCATATTCAGATTTTCAGGTGTCGTTGATTTCGTTAGTTCCTTCTTTCAATTTTGGAGATTCGATCTCTCCTCCAGTGGTGCCCCTAGTGGTGACACTGATCACACTGCGGAATTTCGACTTCACTGGGAACGACGCAAACATCTGCGCGGGTTTCGACCACACGCAGAAGGATCTGCTTCTTCAATCGGCCAAAGACGAAAATCCAATTCTCATCGACCCCAAAGTGGACCTTCGGGAGGTTGTGCCCAGTCATCCCTGAGCGAACACCGACCGACGAGTGGTAGCGGCATTCGGAGTCATGAAGCTAGTCAAGCTCAGGTAGCTCCAGCTCCACCCCCATCTCCCGAGGGTAACCTGCAACCGTGTCATCTTTCAGCACATATGCAGAACAGGCACGTGAACAGCTACGACAACAAGCTCGCAATCAGGCCCATTTCGCAATGAAGTGCCTCGTCTGGATCTTTGTTCTCCTTTTGGTGTCCGGGTAGTCCGGGGGCATTCTGTATCGCTGGCTCAACAGTGAGTGTTAGGGTCTTATCATTTTCGTTGTACAATTGTTTCGTCTTCTATATGGTTTAACATTATTCATCATTTGTTGGGTCAGACGACGCATCTAGAACCTGGGAGCCAATTCCGATCTTCATGATTCAACTCATCGAATCAACACCGCAGCCCACCGAGGAACCAGCCACGATTCCGACAACGACGACAACGGTTCTTTCAACGGGACCGTTTCGTCCCGCTTCGGCTGCGGCTCCCATATGGCCAAATGAGATCCGTATTTTCAATTTCGTCGATCTCGACCGTGAGATTGGAACAAAGATCGTCGTAAGTCATCTTGGCTTCGAACGTGTCTGCATTATGCGCAGTCTCGGGATGCCCTCAAACATCAAGCTTTTGACGGCACACCCGGCCACCGATTTTGCCGTCACTAAACACATTCTCTCATCAAGAGAGCTCTACTGGCGTGCTCGAATGTCTGAGTGGTACTTAACATTTGGATAGAAGTTCCTGTGAACAGTTCTAGTCATACTCAATATTTAGTACAGCGACAATCCCCAATATTCATTGTAGGTACGTTTTCAACACACACATTTACCCTTTAGGTCGGAGCTCGTCGATGACTTTATTGCCGATCATGGTCTCGATGACGTAGACGTCATCAAACATCTCGAAATTAGTTGCCGAAGAATGGATAATACCAGCGATGTTTCAGCATTCACTGACCGAACGCGAATTCCTTGAGAATCCGAATCTAATCGTTCTCTTATATGCGGGTTTCCCTTATAATCGAGTCCCTTTTACGCAGTGTATTTTAACATTGATATGAATATAGTGATGGAATCGGGAGATGCGAAACTGTCTCTTGTCGCCGAGGATCCCTTTATCCGTGTCTCTTATGAGTGGGTTCAACCGTACCTATTTCCTTCGATCCTTCGGAAGCGGAGCACGTGCCCGCTTCGAACTCAGTACAATCTTTTCCGATGGTAGCACGCTCCAGGAAGGGAGATCACGGAAAGTGAAACGAGACACACGAAGAAAGTGATGAAGATCACTTCTACGCTTCTGAATTGAATGGCCCCAGTGCTCTCACTTCCTTGGAACATCTGAAACTGATGATATTCACTCCGAAGATTCGAGAACACGGTCTCAATTTTCGCCTTCACTGGGCGAGGATCACCCCAGCTCGGTGCCATATTGATGCGGTTCCAGAAACGATTATCGAAAAAATCGTCCGGATAGAGCGATGCTTTCACGTGATGAAACTTCAACAAGTCGTGTTCTATGATTCTCTTCGTTAGTTTGGAATGTTCCTCGAAGTGAACATGACCGCCATGGCTGCTGCCTATAGAACAAATATGTTGCGATTCATATGAGCCTGATAAGCTCTCGAGAACCGATTCGTTGCAGCGAGAACTCTGGTACAGTTTCATCAGTTCGGGATCATCGCAGATCGTATGATATCCCGCCAGGAGGGCGAGTTTCGTCCAGTTTGCCATTCCGCTAGCCAGGATGGAAACTCCTGAGCATTTCTTGAGCCGATTCGCCTCAGTTACCGCACCTTGGTTGCCAGAAGATCTTCCGAACCTGATGACGTTTATGTCCCTTCCAGGGTCATTCACGAACCAATCGCCACGGTAGTTCACGGATTCACAGCGATGCACCGCACAATTCGAAGAATGGACTCTTTGCTCGTACGGTGATGAGATGACCTCTCCTTTCAGCAGATTGATCGGGAACTGAATCAGCAAGGAGATCACACCGCAGATGATCAATATGAGAGATCCCTGATAGGACGGGCGTATGAGAGAATCTTCGCTGGTGCCACTTAGAAGGTGGTAGGAGCTCCTCAGGATCGACGGCAAGCGAAGGAACGATCGATGATGTCGTATGGAAAGTATCCAGGGCAATATGAGCAGTGATATAAAAGTTAGAGGTAACTCTACGTTCATATATTGCGGCAATTTAGAAATGAGCCTAGTCTCCCAGGGCAGAGGAACCGCCAGTCGAACAGAGCGAAAACTGTACGCGTATACATACGTAGTACGATCCTGTGGAAGACGAGAGAGGAAAATCAAACGAGATCCACCAAAAGTTCGCATGAGATATTGGAATTTGTCTACCTGAAGAAACTCACATGAGAGCAGCTGTTCAAGAGGACGACGTTTTCGTTTTCATTATTGAAGGCCAGGCTCGCGAATTTCAAGATGATTGGCGATGTGCTGTTCGAGCCTAGCTCGACTGGGTCGAAAACTCGTTTCACGTCACCAACGCCCAGTTCCTTCACCGTTAATTTCAGCACGTTTTTGCCGCGCACAACACCTGATCTTTTGATGATGAGACTCGAATGAAGGGTGTTCCCACCCACGTTTCTCACAACAGCAATCGTACTCCGATAGCGATGGTAGAAGAAATTTAGACCGATATTGTCCGCGAATATCCGTCGGATCCTCTCCGGGGGAAAGTAGTACCATTCATACTGTTTTAGCTCTCGGACTTGAATGAGTAAACGCTTCTCCAGATGAAACTGGTCGATGGCATCGTTTACATGGTCACAAATACGCGATCCACATATTTTTTGAAGATCCCAATATTCGCTCACCGGCCGAATACGTGGTTGAAAGTCACGCTCCCAAGAAATGGTGATCTCCCTGTCGTTCCGTTTCAGGGGGTGATACTCAGTTGATAAGTACACCAGGGCGTTCGGTAGGTTGCGGAGAAAGTTGAAGGACATTTTGAAGTCGGTTGTTGTATAGAGCACGAATATGAATGTCATGTTCGGTTTCTCCAAAGACGGAGCACAGACCAATTCACAGATTTTGATAAGTTCACCTGTCGCATTTCTCGTGACTTTTGGCGAAGAAGACATCATGCCATCGCCGAAGGCTTCACGGAGGATGAGAGCCAAGACGATGAAATAGAGAAGCCACGCCATGTTTATAGTTAAACTATCCGAACGAAGGTTCCTAACTCACAGCCCGGGAACAGTTGACGTTGTCAGTATGAAGCCGAGTCTGGTGGCATGGCCTGGGGAACGAAGAACTCATCAAACTCACTTCTACAGCCAAATATCTCCCGAGGACGGCTCATATCCGTTTCGTTCATGCGATCAGCATTATCTTCAATTTCGAGCAGCGGTTCTCAACCTGGGTTCCAAGGAACCCCGGGCTTTCATGGGGCACATTTCGGAGCCTTCGGGGGTTCCGCCGAGTGATCCGCTGACAGCCTGCACACATCCGAAAAATCTTTGCGAAGCCCCTCGGGGTTCCGTGGAGGGAAAAAGATTGAGAACCACTGATCTCGAGTCTGCGCCTGTCCAATTAGCAGCGGGTCTTTAGCGCCTCGTTATTTTTTTCAAACTCGTGCTCCACCTGCAACCCTGCCAGTTTCCTCGGAGGTGTTACGCTCCCGCATCTGGGGATCGCGAGGATTTCACGTTCTCTAAAGGTTTCCAGGAAGAGCAAACACATTTCCTATCGGGATTGAGGGACATGCGGACTCACCGATATTCTGGAACCACATCCGAGCCGGAGACGACCGCACCCACTCATGGGGTTTCTTCACCTGCTGTGCTCTCCGATTTGTTTGGCTGCTCTGTCGACGACACTCATTCAGGATATGAGGAGCCGAATCGAGAATTCCGCTCGATGGAGATGTGTGCATTAGTCAAGCGGGAAAGTCTCGACGGGACGGTGGCTCGTGAATCGAGCTCCTGTGTGTCAGATAGCTCTGTGGTAGGAACAGAACAAAAGTGGGGAAAATCGAGCGATGTGCCCCCTACCCAAGCTGAGTTTTTCAACAATTTTCGACTTGTTTCGGAGGTTCCGGGAGTCATCGCGGACGATTCCAGACTCGTACTAGCCTATTGCCTCTACCCGATTTCGATCTTACTTATGCCTATATGCTCGTTTCCATTTCGGGGGGGATTGCTTCGCATTCACGAAGCAGTATTGGGTGTTGTTTTCCCATTGCGTTTAGATATTCTTCGTCCTTCCCAGGTTCTTCGGAGCGGTATGGGGGTTTAGTTCAGTCCGAAACGTGAACTCCTGCTGGGAAAATCTCCTTTCATCGCATTCCAAACCCACATGTTGGTCGGTTTCCGGGGCTCCACGTCGAGCGCATTCGATGTTGACAGAAGGATCGCTGGTGCTTCTTGGAGTCCTGGTTCAGCGCGTTCCCGCTCTTGTTAGACCCACAGAGCGACGGCTTCGCAAGTCATCGTTTATTTCGGGAATCTTCTAGGGACTACAGAAGTCTCGGAACAGTCGGCTGTTCCGCTGACGCTACACACGCTTCCCACCTCGCTCCGTGAAAACCTGTGCAAAACAGTACGAAACGAATTTTCCGTGTTCCTCCCGCGCTCAGTGAACGCTCTCCACTATCCTCGGTCAAAGACGAAAAATACACGCTTCACGTCATGAGGCACGCACTCAACAGCGAAAGCCTCTCTGTTGCATCAAGTGTGGCGACCCCGTTCACGACTCGTCTTGCATGTATCCTCTGCTCGGCCTGTCCCGAATGGACCAAAGCCAAAGAAGCATGCTCGAACGTAGGTTCTGCGGACGTTAAACAGGAGTCGGTTGTCAACAACTTCCGTTGTGTCGAATGCCGGTCCTTCCACACCGACCAGGAATCCATGGAGACAAACAGCACGCCTCCGCTACTAAAACCGGCCTTTGATCTCCGGCTCCAGGTGCCGATCGCGCCAAATCCGAAACCGCGCGCGACCGACCCGCGCACGACAATAACCGCGCCGACAAAAACCGCCCCGACGAGGATCGCGGCCGACAGCAACCGCGCACGCCGAAAATCGCGCCGCCGAAAATCGCTCCCGACGAAAACCGTGCCGACGAAAACCGTGCCGACGAAAACCGCGCTATACGGAAACCGCGCGGAAATACTTGCGCGCGATCCGTGCAAGCCGTTCGCCGGCCCGACTCCATTGCGCGCAGTTCTCGTCACGCGCGGTTCTCGTCGACGCGATTTTCGTCGGCGCGGTTATTGTTGTGCGCGTTCCATGTCGCGCGCGGGATTCGCTGGTGCGGTTGCTGTCGGCCGCGGTTTTCGTCGGCGCGGTTTTCGTCGGTGCGGTTATTGTCTTGCGCGTTTTCTGTTGCGCGCGGGGTTCGCTGGCGCGGTTTCGGTCGCGCGCGGTTCCGAATTGGCGCGATCGGCACCTGGAGCCGATCTCCGTTGTTACACGGTCCTGAGGCGGCCGACCGCTTCCCGACTCCGTTTTTGCACGGAGTTGCGGCTACGGAAGTTGTGGATGGACAGCGACCGCGGTGCCGCAGCTCACCGGGAGGTAGATCGTTTTCTAGGGGCCCCGCCTAGACTTCGCAGCGGTCAAAAAACCGTAAAAACCGCAAGATTTTGCGGTTAATTGACCGCAAATAACCGCAACATTTACGGTTCTTTCCACCACGATAGCCCTGGCTAATCTCAAATTTGAATGCGTTGCTTGGTAGAAAGAATCAGTAGCTCTGTTGATTCGCCTCTCGAACGCGCAGGGCACTGGGAACCGCTCGAGAGACACCCCGGAGAACCAGCCCATCTGCTCGGAGGGACGGCCATCGCGGACCGCGAGAAATCCCCATGCGAACCAAATAACGCACGATAAGCAATACGAAATGGATCCGAAACGAGGCAATTCGTTTCTCGAAAACGATCATTTCCAAACAACCAATCATTGAAGTAAAAAAAAGTAAGAAGTAAAGAATCGGGAACTGCACGATGTCAGGGAGTGTCAGCCGGGAATCTCCACGAGCCTCATGCCTCATGGCTAGGTGGGTGATGTGGATTCGACCTCAAAATGACCGCCACCGTCGAAACTGGAGCTCTATCTTTAGGAGTGTTGACCGTCCGCATAATCGTCGAGTCCGGACGCCACTGAAAACGTTTTCGAAAATGAGCGTTCGAGACTCCCTCGGTCTCGCGCTGAATTAAACTCATGTCAGATGCGACTGATTCCGCGTCTGCGATCTCCTGACATGTTCTGGATTTCGAAACGACCAGACCTGCTCTGACGAGACTTTTCCAGGTCCAGGGCACCTGTGTCTCGAGTTTACGGGTGATGCCTCTTTTGAAGAAACGAAACAGCAGAGATGGGTTTGGAGCATCGACCGATGCCCCTGCCTAAAACTGAGCTTCCCATCGGTTTTCAGCTTGCAGTTAGCATAATTGCTCCGCGAGATATCGCGGGCGACTTCGATCTTGTGCTAGCATATCGCTCTCACGAGCTGAAACTTTAACAATTAGTGCTTCATGACCTACCCGAGCAATCTCATCCATGGTTATGGTGTTCATTGATCTTTGTGCGTTTTGTATCCACAATCTAAAGTCAAGGCCATTTATTCGAGATTCAAGACCTTTCAAGACCATTATTCAAGACCTTTCGAAAAATGGAAACGATCTCTTTTATCCGGTTTCTCCAATAAGTGGGGAGAGCTAAACAAGCATGAGTCGGAGCTTCCTGATCTAATGAGGTTGGGATTTATTCCATGATACATATAATCCGTGGCTCCATCTGCATCAATACAAGTGCTTCCGATATATTTTACCAAGAGTTCGTAAGATCACGGACGACAGAAACCATTTCTCATCTGAAAACTGAACAATTTTGCGTTGTCGGAGCTCGTCGATGACTTTTTCTTGCCGATCATCGTCTCGATGGCGTAGACTTCATCAATCGTCTCAGAATCATTTTCAGAATGATGCCGAATAATGGATAATACCAGCGATGTTTACGCAGTGTATTTTAACATTGATATGAATATAGCGACAGAATCGGGAAATTCGGAACTGTCTCCTGTCGCCTACGATCTTTTCTGTCCGTGTCTCTTATCAGTGGGTTCAACCGTACCTATGTATTTCCTCCGATCCTTCGGAAGCGAAGCACGCACCTGCTCCGAACCCATAACCATCTCTTCCGATGGTAGCACGCTCCAGGGATTGAGATCACTAAAAGTGAAAGGAGACACACGGCGAAAGTGATGAAGATCACTTCCACGCTCCTGAGTTGAATGGCTCTAGCACTCTCACTCCCTTGGAACATCTGAAGTTGATGATATTTTGCCCGAAGATTCGAGAATACGGTCTTAATTTTCGCCTTCACTGGGCCAGGATCACCCCAGCCGGGGTGCAGACGGCGGCCTTTCCAGAAATGATGATCGTAAAAGTCGTCGGGATAGAGCGATGCTTTTACGTGATGAAACTTCAACAAGTCGTGCTCTATGATTCTCATCGTCAGTTTTGAATGTTCCTCAAAGTAAACATGACCGCCATGGCTGCTGCCTATAGAGCAAATATGTTGCGACTCGTATGAGCGACCCGAAATGCTCTCGAAAACCAATTCCCCGCTGACCGAGCTGCGGTACAATTTCATCAGCTCCGGATCATCGCAGATCGTGTAATAGCCCGCGAGGAGGGCGAGTTTTGTAAATTTTTCCAGTCCACTGGCCAATATGGAATCTTCTGGGCATTTCTCGAGCCGATTTGCGTCGGTTACCGCACCTTGCTCGCCAGGGGTTTTTCCGAATCGGATGAAGTTTATATCCCCGACAGGCTCCTCCATGAACCAATCGCCATGGAAGTTCACGGATTCACAGCGATGCACCGAACAATTCGAAGGATGAACTCTCTGCTCGTACGGTGATGAGATGACCTCCCCTTTCAGCAGATTGATCGGGAACTGAATCAGTAAGGAGACCACACCGCAGATGATCAATATGAATGATCCCTGATAGGACGGGCGTATGAGAGAATCTTCGCTGATGCCACTTAGAAGGTGGTAGGAGCTCCTTAGGATCGACGATAAGCGAACGAACGATCGATCATGTCGTATGGAAAGTATCCAGGGCAATATGAGCAGTGATAAGAAAGTTAGAGGTAACTCCATGGTCATATATTGCGGCAATTTAGAAATGAGCCTAGTCTCCCAGCGCAGAGGCACTGCCAATCGAACAGGGCGATAACTGTACGCGTAAACATACGTATTACGGTCCTGTGAAAGATGAGAAAGGGTAATTCAACAGGATTCACCGAGAGCTCGCATTGAATATCCGAATGAGTCTACCTGGGGAAACTCACATGAGAGCAGCTGTTCAAGAGGACGCCTTTTACGTGTTGATTTTCAAAGGCTATGTTTGCGAATGTCAAGATTATTGGCGATGTGCCATTCGTAGTTAGCTCGACTGGGTCGAACACCCGCTCCACATCACCGATTTCCAGTTCCTTCACCGTCAATTTCAGCACGTTTTTGGCGCGCACAACACCTGATCTTTTGATGATAAGACTCGAATGTAGGGTGTTTCCGTCCACGTTCCTAACAACAGCAATCGTGCTCCGGTAGCGATGGTAGAAGTACTTCAGATCGATACTATTAGCGAATATGTGTCGTATTCTTTGCGGGGGGAAGTAGTACCATTCATAAGGTTTCAGCTCTCGGATTTGAATGAGTAAACGCTTTTCGAGATGGAACTGGTCGATGGCATCGTTGACATGGTCACAAGTACGCGATCCACATGTTTTCTGAAGATCCCAATATTCGCTCACCGCACGAAGACGTGGTTGAAAATCACGCTCCCAAGAAATCATGATCTCCCTGTCGTCTCGTTTCAGGGGGTAATACTCAGTTGATAAGTACACCAGGGCGTTCGATAGGTTGCGGATAAAGTTGAAGTGCATTTTGAAATCAGCGGTAGTGTATAGCACAAATATGAAAGTCAGGTTTGGTTTCTTCGAGTACTGCGCACAGATCGTGTCACAGATCTTGATCAGTTGTCCGTAGGCGTTTCTTGAGTTTTGCGGCGACGGAGATGTCATGGCCTCGCAGATGATGGTGACCAAAACGTAGAGATAGATTCGCCACACCATACCTCGCAATGCGGAACTTTATCTGAGGGCGACCTCCAGAATTTCTCCTGGATAAACACGGCTCGAGTCTGAATACACTTTAGGGACTCTGAACACCAGTCATTACTGTAATATGCACGACTCCCTTTGGATTACTTCTTGAGCTGATCACATGGATTCGAAACTTTCCGAGCATGCCCCGGAGAGTGTTCAGCAAAGGGAACTTTTCTCGTTGGATCACATGAGCAGTGGCGTATATAGGGGGGAGGGTTCATAAGGAAAATCATAAGTAATCCCCATAGGTGGATTATATCCCGGAGGCCAGTTGGATCGGGAAGTTTCCATTGAGTGGAGCTTAGAGATTCCTCTGACATTGTTTTGAATAGTCTCGGCGCCTCTAAAATATTTTGGTTTCCGTGCCCTATCAGTCATCCGGAGTTCTGTGCTGAGTAGACTACCCGATCGGCATCCGGGAATCGCTGCTATTTCAGTAATGGAAGTGCACGTATTCACAAGTGATGGTCAGCTGCGTTCGAAGAGAGGCGATCGGGAATGAGATCTGACTCATCCGGCACCCATGGCGCCCACGGCGACTCGTGGCTGATCGCGTTTAGACGACAACGATGTGCATTTGCACCGCTACAGAGTTTTCGACGATCTCTCTTGTTTCCTGAGGATGAGATCCCCCGTTGACGTCACACTACAGTAAGACTGACGGCAATGGAAGTGGCCACGTTCCGGTTATTCGCGAAAAGCCATTTTTCGCCGGAGTCGCGCGAGGCTCAGATATCCACCGCTGACAGTTCCGGAGCGGAGATGTTGTGAATCTCGGAGACCGAACGTCAAATCTCCCACTCACCCACTGGTCGGACATTGTCACCGCCCGGTAGGCGGTTTGTTTGAGGAACTGACCAAAACAGTGATGACTGCCAGATGAAATTAGTTCGCCGTGACGGAATTCAATCTTGACGTGAGTGTTCCACTAGAAATCAGCACAAACTCGCAGACTGGCTCGATTGCTGTACCAGAGTGTCAGATCCGACGGAGTGAGTTCGAGAGAGAATACAGCTGCCCCTGTTATTCGATTTCTCGGTGACCTAGAGCCGGATCGTATGGCTCCAGAAGAAGAAGAACCATCCACGGGTCTGTAGAATATTATCTCTTCAATATGATTCTGTTCAAAGGTAGAGATCTCCTTTCTCGAACCCACCATACCTCATTTTGAGTTCTGCATCAAACAAGTGCTGGGAGCGTGGCCGCTGGCGCGGAATTCTCATAGGAAGAGGGTCTCTTGGGCCGTCAGAAATTCGAGCGATGCGTAGCAGACACAATTTTCCGCGGAATTGATGGCGCTGAGACTTCGGGAGCTCCTCGAGATCACTCGCGCTGTAGAGGTCTGAGAGTGTTCCTTGATCACCATCGCCCGGATCTTCCTGCGCCGGGATCACGGGTCGCCCGATTGCCTGCGTCACTTGAATAATCTGGCCACCAAATGCGATGTATATCGGATGCTCTGCGTTGTCTCTAATTCAGTGTCTCTAATCCAGACTGGAAATTCCTCGAATGCATGCTCGACTCCGAAATAGGCATCGCGTGTCGCGCCGTGTGGCGGAGCGGAGCGCCGTCGGAAGATTCAATGTGAATGAGGAACACAGACCGCCAGGTGGCGCTCTTCTCTTGGCGGGCGCTCAAAATTTCGGTCGCCTCCTAGTTTTCAAATATTTGAAAATCGATCGATAACTGCAGATTGGACGTTAGCACGTCAAGGTGGGATTTGCTCCAATGCCGTCGGTACCCGTGAACCACAGCAAGATATCATAGCAAGGCTGCGATTGGAGCCGCCTACTAAGCAGGACATCCATCATCAGATCTCCAAACAAGAGCATCCGCACACAAGGAGGTAATTTTCATCATGACTGAGCCGAAGAAGGCGAAAATTCGAACCTACACAGAGGACATGCTGAAGTTCGGCTTCGTTCCATCCCCGCAGAATCAAGGGTTGCCTTTTTGCCTTATCCGCCACCAATGCATGTCCAATGAATCAATGAAGCCAGAACGGCTCGAAAAGCATTTTCGGTCGAAGCATCCTAGCCACACATCTTCGACATTGGATTTCTTCAGATCTTTGAAGGAGAACTTCGACAAAAGGTCAACGATAAGTTCCCTCTTCGCCGAGTCGCACAATACAGCGAATCGTGTGCAAGAGGCTAGCTTCGAGATCTCGTTACTGATTGCCAAACTTGGGCAGTGTCACACACTCGGCGAGCAGCTTGTTAAGCCGGCACTGTCCACGTTCATCAGGATTGTGCAGAAGACGGACGACAAGGAAGTACGTTCTCTACCCCTGAGCAACAATACAGTCAGGAGGAGGATAGACCGCATGGCCGCAAACGTCGAAGAACAGCTTGTTCACAAACTTCGGAGTCGCGATTTCTCCCTGCAACTCGATGAATCCACCATCAGGGACAGTGAGGCTCTGCTCTTAGCCTATGTAAGATACATCGACGATGAAGACCTCAAGGAGGAAATGTTATTTTGCAAAGCCCTCGAAACAACTACGACGGCCGCGGACATATACACAGTGCTCCACGATTACCTTTCGGATCATCGAATTCCTTTTGGAAACATCGTGTCCTGCGCGGCCGATGGAGCTCCGGCCATGATGGGAAGAAAGACCGGATGCTTGAGACTCCTCAAAGATCAGAACCCGAAAATGCTTACAATCCACTGCGTCGTTAAGAGACAGAATCTCGTTGCTAAGAAATTGACGCCAGCTCTGCACAAAGTCATGACCTCTGTCAGGTGTGTCAACCATATCAAAGCGAAACCAAAGTACGAACGAATTTTCAAACAACTCTGCCTCGAACAGCAGGAAGGTCACGTAAGCCTACTGCTCCACACTGAAGTCCGTTGGCTCTCGGAGGGTCATTGTCTTCGACGTTTCATGGAGTTATATGAAACCATTCTCAAGTTCCTAGACGACTTCGACGACATCATCTTTCTGAGCACGCTCGATGGAAAAACGTACCTGAGTTATCTGACGGATGTTTTCGAATTACTGAATGGCCTCAATCTAAAACTACAGGGGAAAAAGGTCATTTTGCTCGACGCGCAAGGAAAAATTGTTGGTTTTATCAGATTTTTGAAGTTAGCTGTCGAAAATATCCGGTCGAGAAGATGAACAGTTCCCTTGGCTGAACAAATGTAAAGTCTCAAACGGCTCCCTTGGAACGATAGTTGAGCACTTGACATCTCTTATCGACGATTTCACTGAGCGATTCACCGACTTGATATCAATGAAAATTTCCCTGTTGATAACAGAGCCGTTTCTTATAGATCTCAGTGCAGTCGAACTCGAATTCCAGCACGAACTTGCAGAACTGCAGTCTAATAAGGTCTTAGAGAGCGCCGCCTGGAAGTCACTGAGAGATGGGATCTTCGTATAAAATTAACATCGCTCGTACCCGAAATCAAGAAATTGTGCGGCGAACAAAACGCCCACGTATCTCATTGAAATAACTTCTGTGATAATAAGGAATAACAAAGCCTGCATCAATAAAGTCTCGTTGAAACTGTTGCTGATGGACGGGGGGCTTGGATTTTTTCAGAGTGATTTCTGGGGGCCTGGGGTCGAAGTCTTTGGGAAACACTGCTCTAATTTGTTCGATCTTTTCAGAGGACGGAGTGTTAACATTCCGAATCGAGAGTGAAGATTTTCGAAGAATGCTTGAGGAAGACACAAGGCAAGGATTCGGAACTTCTATCGAACGATTGAAGTCATGGACCAACGTCGATGATGTGAGAATGCGACTCAAGGCAAGTCGCTCAATGTCCTCAAGTGGGTACGATCAGGTGGTCTTCGAATTCTCCGGAACCTCGAAGCAAGTTGAGTGCTTGGAGACTGTACTCTACGACATCTATTTTGAACGCGCTTTCTTGTCCGACGACAAGTCCTTGCTCTTCGTTGCCGGTGGTTGAATAACATGGGCGAACGCCGAGATGTTTTCGGAACGTAATGGGCTGCTATGCCTGAAACTACGGCGTTCCGTGGAGCGATACCTCGAACATTTGTTTGGTACTTCCTTGTGTCTACGAGTCGATCAGAACCCGAGTGAGCGGTTCTGATGACAGAATAAAATTTTGAGACTTTTGCGTTTGGTTTCATCTATACATCCGCGTATGCAGGATTTTCACTGGGAGGGGGCTAATTTATTTTCATCGAGGGGGTCCCCGTATGAAATTTCCAGAAAATCAGTCCCTCGATCCGGAGTCGCAACTTAGATAGATTCTAATGCAGATCCATGCATAAGAATCCCACATGGGAGGTCGCTGAAGAACTCGAAAGGAATTCGGAAGAATCATAGTCGAGGATCGCGAGTTAATCCCCGAACATGAAGATGTTCGTGATTCTCTGAACTTCTCTCCAGTCGAACCCGCTTCCGTGAGAGATCAATGATAAGAGGAACTCGCCTAGAAAAGGCAGTTACCGAGTCATCGTCTCCATCTAAGCCAGTGGTCCCCGAGCTTTTCCCCCGCATGGGCCCCGCAGCGCTACCGCTATAAGCTAGTGGACCCCCTCGCTGAAGTTCAGTCCGCGGCATCTGCAGCGTAAATAGGCGATTTACTTGAGGCTTCTTTCATGCTAACAAGTAAGCTGCACGAGCTCAACCTGGGATTCGTCGACCAAACTTACAGACTGTCATGGAATCATGTTCCTTATATTGGAAAAGTGTTCAAAATGTGCCAAATACACACTTGAAATCCCATTATTTGTAGTCATTGCAGCATTTTCAGCGTTGAAGCGCCCCGAATCGTCGACTTCGGCCAACTCCGTGGCGCGGTGACAATTTTTCCCCAGACAGTGGGCCGATTGCGGGGACGTCCCTGATATCGGTGTACCCATTCCGTGTCTCTGTCCGAGTGCGGTCGCGAAACTCCAGATCGAGGTTGTGCACCTTCCTTGTGAATGATATTTGGCTAGAGCCAATAGCCTCCGCGCTCAGCAGGGATCTGTGCTCAAATCGGCTGTGCGCTCTCTTTGGCGTGCGCTCATTTTGACTGCAGCCCTGCTCTGACCATTATCACTCAGATATTCGGTGTTGCATCTGGATGGACCAATGCGCTCCATAGTCATTCTCACGTTTCGTCATCCTGCGATGCACTGTGAGACTAAGGGCTCTCTGAAAGGCCTAACGGGTTACCTCGTCCCCGTGTCGCTGAGAAAGCCAGACCGTCCCGGATTTATGAGAAAATTCCGCGGCGAAAATCCCGCGACTCCGCTGAGGATTCTCCAAGTCTCGCAGGCTTGTGATTCCTACCGTGTTGCGAACGAATGGCACATACTTAACCGAAGATGCGACATTCAAGAAAATTCAGAACTGCGGTTCAAGAACTGCGGCTGCCCGTCACCAATAACGCCTGCTGCTGAACCAACTGCGCCTGGAGCTCTGAGAAAGCATCAAGCCTGTGCGCACTGCGCGCTTGGAACAGTGCTTCGCATCACGAGCCCCTCTATTCGCAACCGGTAATGCGAGTTGCGCTGTTCGAGATGTCCAAATAAAGATCGAACTTGAAGCCGATAGGAGCTAGAAAATACCTGGCAATCGGTTGACGGATCCCGAAGGTCGCGATGGTGTTTTGCACGCCAGTCACTCACGGAGCAACGCAGGGGGCCACGTGGGCGACAGTACGTGTTCCACTCTGATCTCGAGAATTCCTGTGAGGCCATTCGAGGTCATCCGTTTTCCCAGCCTTTCCGGAATTTTCGGATGAGGCGGACCCGAAGCAGCTCCGGGACATACTGACTCTCGGCAAATAACTTGAGCCGTGAACGATGTCTCTCAGAGCCCGGCTCGGACTGTGTATATTCATATCAGGCGGTCTCGAGCCGCTTGGTGCGGTCCTCGTGTCGAACCGCGCGTCCTTGAATGCCTGTCAGTTGGGCACAATCAAAGCTGTGAGAGTTGTTGGGGACTCGGTTTGTTCAGGTTGCGCATCGCGATGGGCCCCTAAAGCGGAGCCCTGGCGCCGATGCCGCCGTCCGCGATGCCCTAATGCGGCCGACCGGTCCCCGCCTTTATTGTTGCACGGTTCTGAGGCGGCCGACTGGTTCCCGGCTCCGTTGTTGCACGGAGTTGCGACAACGGACGTTGTGGATGGACAGCGACTGCGGTGCTGCAGTTAACCAGGAGATAGATTTTTTTCAAGTAGGTCTTCCATGAGTCTCAGACTGACTTCGGAGCCGGAATCCGATCTTTCGTCGGCCTCTACGAACCGGAAGGTCATATACTTGATCGATGGTTTTTGGACGACTTCTTTGGTCCGGACAGTAGCCCTCTGTCCGCAGGAGCGCCCCGCCGAATGCCTCCGAAAACCAAATGCAGCTGCCCGAACATATCACAATCGCTATCACGACTTTATCAAACGGCGAAGTTTTGCCATTGGCTAGTCGCACTCAAGCTGACAGCGATTCCCGTCCGGGATTGATATGATATTTCCAGAGATCCTCACAAGTGGCATTTCGCATTTACTCACGGAGCGTTGTGAATGGGCTCCGATCATCACTAAGATTCATGCTGGGATCAAAGAATTTCAATTCGAGCACACAGTTCCTTCTCCCTCACCACTGGAAGTATGTCCTTTCAAGCAGCGGCTTCTCTCCATCTGATCTGGTTTGGATCCGATGAGTCACCAGAAATGAGTCACTGACAACGATTCGCTTGTCGCTTTCAACATCACAAGACTTGAGAACGCTCTCAATCAGACAAGGAGTGGATGCAGACCTCAAGCGATCCCCTACCACTATCGGGCGACACTGCAAGCCGAGTTCTCGTAATTACTGACCACTGACCTTACGACTCGAAATTCAGGGATAGATCAAGTGAACGACGGCCTGAACAAGGAGTTAGCGACTGTTTCCATCTGTCTGTTTAGCCCCTCTTTCAAAACTCTTCGTAACGCAGAGGCTGTGGAATACAAAACTCTCCAATCGGATCAGACTCGCTCTCTCAGAACGCGATCAACGGGATGCGACGGCTTCCAGGGCTTGCGAGATTCATTTCCTCTGATACTCCGGCGACGAATCCATTTATCGTAAAATCTGATGACCGAAGAGGCACCGAAAGTTCAAGAGGCTCTGTGATAAGTTGGCTGAAAACACGACAAAGAAGTTTTCGTGAGGATACAGTCCGGCTCAAATCGCGATCGCGTCCAACAAAAATTCTCGCAACCGCAATGCTTTCGGGATTTCGTGAAATATCAGTGCATTCCTCAAGGGAATGTTTCCCGCGGCGAGGAAACCGGGCCTCCCTCGGTTTCAGCGCTGAATTCGAGCGCAGCCCAACTGAGTCCACTTCGATGGTCTCTGAGCATGAGCATGGTCTTTATCCGGATGCGGTTTGCTGCCCTGCCGCCAAGACTCTCTCATGGAGAAAGGGTGCGAATCGCGAATTCCGCTCGATTTACACGGACGCGATCGCTAGACAAACCTATCTCACCACAAGTCGTGCCTGGTACTGGAGTTTTCAGGTGATTCTTCTGTTGGAGAAACAAAACAAAACTTTGAAGCGTCGAGTGGCGCCCTCTCTTAAAACTGAACTTGTAAAAGCCTTCCAGTTTTGATACGCGAGATGTCTTGACCGATTCGCGAGTCACCACTGGTTCGGTGCTCGCTCGTTCCATTTCTCGAAGCGTCGGAGTCCAACAGTTGTTGATGCAGATCATTTTCTACCATTCCCGACTTCAGTTTTGACAGCCGTGGTGAGTGATTATTTCGTTGAGCGTACTTACGGCATTGTTTCAAGCCTACATTGTCCCGAATCGCGGGAATGTACGAGTAGTAGGAGCAAGTCATATTTGACGCCCCCAGCATATGACAACCATTCGCCGTGTTCTTTGGCCCGGCTGCGATCGAGACGGGATGAAAACATCTGAGATCGCCGAATGTCACGGAATTGAAAACCAGGAGAGATTCTAGTTTCATAAGTAAAATCAATAGTGAGCACTATAGGCGGCCTGTATCCCGGAGGCCAGTTGGATCGGGAAAAATCTATCGAGTGGAGGCTGGAGATTCCTCTTACATTGTTTTGAATAGTCTCGGCACCTCTGAAATATTTTGGTTTCCGTGCCCTATTAGTCGTCTGGAGTTCTGTGCTGAGTAGAATACTCGACCGAAATCGTCGTGAATGGCTGCTATTTTAGTAATCGAAGCGCACGTATTCACAAGTGATGGTCAGCTGCGTTCGAAGGGAGGCGATCGGGAATGAGATCTGACTCATCCGGCATCCATGGCGCCCACGGCGACTCGCGGCTGGGCGCGTTTAGACGACAGCGATATGCATTTTCACTGCTACACTGTTTTCGACGATCTCTGATGTTCCCGGACGATGGATCCCCCGCCGACGTCAGACTACGGTAAGACCGTAAGACTGACGGCAATGAGAGTGGCCGCGTCTCGCTTCTTCGCAACCGCCATCTTCTCACCGGAGTCGCGCGGGGCTCAGATATCCGCCGCTGACAGTTCTGGAGCAGAGATGTTGTGAATCTCGGAGACCGAACGTCTAATCTCCCACTCACCCGCTGATCGGAGATTGTCACCACTCGGTATGCGGTTTGTTTGAGAAATTGACCAAAACAGTGAGGACCGCCAGCAAGTTGATTACAATGGGTCCTACATCTCATGCCGTGGTACTGCATCTACAGGCATCCTATGCGACTTTGTGTAGGGTTCCCACCGAAAACCGGATTCATTCTCAGGTGCTCAACGCTCCGCTCATTTTCTTGATAATTCCGTTCAGAGTGGTTCGCGAGATCGATAACCTGATTGATCCGCGCGCATCAGCAGAACTCTCCGCATACACCATCTTTGTATACAAAACACGCTCGTCGCGAAAAGCGCCGTAGATCAAATTAGTTCGCCGTGACGGAATTCAATCTTGACGTGAGTCTCCCGCTCGAAATCAGTACAAACTAGTAGACTGGCTCGATTGTTTTGGACCAGACCAGAATCAGATCCGACTGAGTGAGTTCGAGCGAGAATACAGCTGCCCCTGTTATTCGATTTCTCGGTGACCTAGAGCCGGATCGTATGGAAGGCGAGTATTGTGGGCTAACGCCAACCGATCGGGAAAAGGTCGATTGGTTCCGTTGAGGCATCGAGCGGGTTATCCGACGGAAAGTCTGTCGGGAGCTTGTTATCGAATGCTTATACGAAATATCGGGGTAGAGATGTTTATCTGACCTGCTTCCGTTCTCCGTCCACGACTGGGAAGGCGCTTGTCGACGAACTTGTTGTTCTCCTCCTAATCTGTGCTCAATCTCAACGTGAGGCTTCATATACCTAGGAGCACCCCGAGGTCGGACCTTCACAGCAAACACTCCAGCTCCTTCGAAAACTTCTTCCTCTTTGCTGCGGAGCGGCTCCTTCATGAAACGCACCTATGGTTGCCAATCAATTGTTCGCCACTGTATATGATCGACTCCATTCAAGCTCTGCATCAACCGACTCCGGAAAACCTAACAGTCGACGAATAATTCCCACCACGACCGCAGCTCCTTCTCAAAATCGGCATCGCAACTGACTACGTAAGTCGAGAGATTGAAAAGAGGAGAAAGAACGAGTCCGATACTTGACCCGAGCGGAAAATATCTCGTGGCAATGGAAGCCTATATCAGCAGAACAGAAGTGCCAGAAACCGTCGAGAACTGCTGACCGGATGAAAGTGGTATTCCTTAGAGTTCGAATGTTACAGTGTTGGATCGTCTCCGTGGCCCCGAGATGGGCGAACGACAGTGAGTTCTACTCAGAGATCAAATGGAACCGAGGGTACGTATCACACTGAAAGAGCCAGAGGTCAAGAGAAACGCCCTTTCACAGCGCGTTGATGGCCTGGGTGCGGATACCTCCTGACGAGTCATTGGCCCAAGCGAGGAGAGATGTCGACAGCTTCTTCTTTCGACTTGGAAGCAAAGTTCGCAGACAGGGGGGCTCTATTTTGGAGCATTCCTTCATCTCGATTACCGAAGAGAAGATTTCGAAGTTCTCTGATCAGAAATATAGCAAGGTGAGTTTAGTCGAATCTTTGTCCTGTCTAGACGATTTGGTCTTGTTTCCTGCTTCGTTTAATATCTCGATTATATTGACCGTTGCCGCGTTCAAGCTTGCCTACAAACTCGATGTCCGAGGCCCTGTTGGAAAAGTGAGAGAAGAGCTCATCCGACAGTGGCAGATGGAAAATTTCGAGTTGAAAGTGGATCACCCGCCGAGGTCTACTGGTGCTTATCTCGACATCGAAGGAGTTCGTCTCCGTTTCGGCAACCTCGTCAGTGAGTATCAATTGTGAGGAAGGCCTCTCAAAATGCTCGATCTTGAGGACTCGCTGGTCAAGTCCAGCCTCGCATGAGTGAAGTTCCCATCGTTTTCAGCACCAAACACATTCGTGGCCGAAGGAGACTCCGATGCACACTCATTGCGTCTCATGCTCGAGCACGCCTCGCGTCAGGTCTCAATCTTCTTCAATTCCCAGAGCAACGTTCATTCGCTCTCGAAACTGAGCTTCCAGTACAGGAACGTTCGGCGACTGATTATCTCAGTGGAGAAGTCGCGAATAATACTGTGCTTCCATTTGTTGAACGTGAGTTCTTCACCGTAGATTCCCCTTCTTCTCGAAAACTGGTAACGTCTTCCTCCATCATCGAAGTACGTACTACTACGCCTCTCAGCGGTCTTGGGACCGCGGGCACCCGCGGGTGTTTTGCGGGTATTGCCCACAGAAAGCCGCGCGTCTTCCGCGGGATAAACCCCAAAAACCCGAATAAGAAGATGAGTGAATCTCGACGAGAAATCAGGTCTGGTGAGCTTCTCCGGGGATCCGCGTGGACATGCTGATTTTTCGGAATGGAATTCCCGAATGCCAACCATGGAATTACATGGCTCGTTTCACAAATCATAAAGTAATAAGGGAAGATCTGATTGCTATCCCGAGCGCGATTGAACGAGCTCGGATGCTCAGATCGTCTCATAGTAACCTCTCTCATGAACTACAAGGTGGAACTTCTGCTTCACAACAACTTCTATATGACGCAAATCTCTCGTCGATTTTGACCCTAGCCCCTTAGTGGACCAGCCCGAGCTACCATAGGGAACAGTCTCATTATGGTCTGTATCAGCGACCCACGTTGCTCTTCCGCAACGGCGGGACTCGCGGCGCGGTTCTCGATGCATGCTGCGAAGATCTCGGGGGTCATTCCGACCTCGTCGGTTCGAATCGATCGGTGATTCCAGCGCAGTGAGAACTCTTCTCGCTTGAGAAACGCACCATACTCAAAAACTGAACACTCTCCGAAACATTTTAGATGCGCGGCACGCTCCAAGGCCAACTTTGTGTCACGAAAATGGACTGTGTTCCTGGCACGGACGCGCACTTTCTTTATTCGAATTGATTGTGCACCTTTCTTCCCAATAGGAGGAATACGAATCACGATTGGCTTATTCCGGGTTTTCGCGGTTTTAGAACTTGCGGGTATATGGGGAGCCTACGATACTACTACATGTATGTATTAGATTCTTTCGATTAGGTCACATGAACCTTCATCCAATTGTACTCTCAGGGTCCTTCATTGTGGACGAGCCGGGACTCGAGGTTAGATCTGGAACGGAGTGAGCCCGGGACGGAGCTTCGCGATGCGTTTTACAACCGATCCTCTTCGATTCCTTCGTCGGGTTTCGATATTGATTCAAAGAACTCCGAAGCTTTCAAGGCGCTGATGGTGACTCTACCCGAGGACCAGAAGGTAACTTCCAACCAACTGCTGTATTCGATCGAGTGAAGTTCAAGAATGGTCCGAAACTGAGGGGAGTTCATAGAGCTGTACTGTTAACAGCTTAGTTCGCTGTACAAAACCATGCAAAGGATTGGACAACATGGCGACGTCTATTTCACTCAGCTTGAAGTGGTTTCTGATATTGACGATACCAGTTCCCGTCTCTTGAGGAAACTCTCATCTTTGCTTGACCCAGAACGTTTCGGTGCTCTCTACGCGGTCTTGGGTTGTGTCAGCTACAGCGCAGAGTTTCGTCAGCGGCTCGAACACAAGTACCAAACCTGGTAAGCTACGAGACCCGGCGACGAAATTCTTGGGCTGTACACTCGTCTGATAGTTATAACGCTATTACATCGCCCACCAACAAGCTCTTTACAATAAAAAGTCATTAATTTCGATTTCGTAGTGCGATAGTGAATCTGGTTCAATCAAACCTGGCCGATGCGGAGTCCCGGAGGGTTTTAAAAGACGTTTTCGAGGATATCTTGTTCTCTCTTGAAAACGGGGATATTGTTGACATCCTGAGGACAGCTAAATATCTCATCCGTAAATACACCGAACGCCCGAAAGAGATCAGAATAATTCCAGGTACGTTGGCAAGTCATCGATATGAGGCACGTCATTGATCAGTGCTCAAACATTCCTACTGCATTTGTCTTAGCCTACCTATTTCGAACTCTTCACAGGGACGGCACTTGTACGGCGTGTCATTGTCACTCCCGGAAGAATTCTGTATCGCCTCGCAGAACTGCACGCATCCAACCGGATCCTCCGTAATTATGAAGCCGACTACGCTGTCACGGTATCTTTCCGGGATCATGATTTCCAAAAGCTGTCGTTCAGTGGAGTCGACCTGGTTCCCGAAGTTGTCTTACCTATCCTGCTCAACGATTTGAAGGTGAGCTTGATGTCGTTTGGATAACGCTACCAGAGCTTCGATTCGATGAGTCTGTGTCGCGTTAACGGAGAGCACTGAGGAAACTTTGGTCTTCCAGATTCTCGACCGCTCGTATCAGATGCTCGCGTCGTCGTCTTCGCAGCTGAGAGACCATGTTATTTGGATGTACGCGAGGGATTCCAATGGAAGAACAGCGGACGATATCCGTGATGAAATGGGAAATTTTAGCAACATTTCGAATGTGGCGAAGAAGATGGCAAGGATGGGCCAAACCCTTTCGTCGACTCAGGAGACCGTTGACATCGAAGATCACGAGTACGAGGTCGTTGACGACGTTTCGTGGCCGGACGCTGTTCACCCACAGTCGGGCAAGCCGTATTGCTTCTCCGATGGCGTCGGTTCCATCTCCAGTGAGCTGATGCAGGACGTTGCCACTTGCCTTGGTTGGCAAGCGGACCCGCCGTCGGCCATACAGATTCGCTTTAAAGGCTGCAAGGGCATGCTCTCACTCGATCCAAGGCTACCCGGGCGGAAGATGCGCCTCAGGAAAAGCATGGAAAAGTTCACCTGCGCGGCGCAATCTGTTGATTCACCCAAGTGGTCTTTGGAAGTCATCAAGAGAACATGGCCGACTCCGCTGTATCTCAATCGCCAGCTCATCCCGCTGTTGGAGCACCACGGGATCGCGAGTGAAATTCTTCACCAGCTTCAGCTCAACATGGTCTTCACTTGTGCGCAATCGCTGATCGACCAAGACGAGGCTCTGAAAAAGCTATCGGCTTACGTGAAACGAAGGTTTCCATTCAGGAACATGAGCCGAGCGGGATGGGATCTTCTTGCCGATCCTTTCTGTAATAATATGCTCTATCATCTATTCTTCGAGAGTTTGAAGAATGTGAAGGAAAAGGCTCGGATCGCTGTTCCTCTGGAATATGGTCGGAACATGCTGGGTGTCATGGACGAGACTGGAATCTTGGAGTATGGACAAGTCTTCGTGCAGTACACTTCCATGGGACCCGAGGACGAGGGTACAGCTTTCGTAGTTCAGGGCAAGGTGCTCATGTCGAAGTGTCCCTGCGTGCACCCTGGGGACGTCCGTGTACTCACCGCTGTCGATGTACCGGAACTGAGGTAACAATCACAAACGAAACCTGCTTTCGACTTTATCAGATGGGAGACGATTTCGAATGAGTCCGGGCCCGCGAATCGCCGTTGACTGTAGATCCATCTCATCTTTCAGAACGTTGAAGGACTGCGTGGTGTTCCCCTCTCGGGGCAAGAGACCCCATCCGCAGGAGATGGCCGGATCTGATCTGGATGGAGATGAATACATCGTTATATGGGATCAAAGATTCATCTTCCGAGGACCGAACGAAGAACCTTTCGTTTACGCGGATGTTCCCGCTCCCCAGCCACGAGATTTTACGGTGTGTATATGAAGTCACAGTTCGCTCTTACCCCGACCCAGGTCTCGATTCAAGGTCCTTGTATACACGATCAATATATTGTGCAAGGTGGACATATTGAGCGAAGAATTATTCCGGGAAGAGGTGACCTGCAGTGAGCAGTTCCTTTGTTTTGGAGTCGGCTAATCTATGCTGCGGCCGAGAATCGTTCCTCGGATGGGTTTCTTGCCGCGACTTTCCGATTCCAGGTCTGGAGCTTGGCTTAGTTTTCAGCAGGAAACTGGAATTCCTAACTTGATAAGATGTAAATTACAGAAACATGACGAAGCAAGGTTTTTTGTGAAGTACATCCAGAACGACATAATTGGCATTGCTTCGAGCGCGCACTTGGCTCTGTCGGATAAACTCGGGCTCAATCACACCAAGTGTTTGAATCTCGTCGGGAAGATTTCAGCCGCCCTTGACTTTGCGAAGACCGAGGAACCGGCAAGAATCGCACCTACAGAGAAAGCAACGGAATATCCGGATTTTATGACCAATGGTAATTCCCGGAATTCCAACACTCAAGTCCCCTTGGTTCTTCTCGAACACCCAAAGCTAACAATGCTCACCTGTCCTCGCAATATTCTTCAGGCAGAATGCACAGCTATGTGTCGAAGAAAGTTCTCGGTGAGCTCTACCGGACAATAAAACAAGTGATTCCTGAGGGGAAAGTGCCCAAGACCAAGAGCCGAATCAGCACAATCGAAGTTCCGGGGTGGAGGAAGTTCCACGAGCAAGCATTGCAAGCGCGGAACGATTATGAGAACAACCTGAGCGCGATTTTGCAGCAACACGGTATCTCAACTGAAGCCGAAATGTTCACCGGCATCATCAGCAGACATAGTCGCTTCAACTCCATGAAGCACGACAAAGAAAATGCGGAAATCGTAATCGGGAAACAGTGTGAATTCCTTCTGGAGACGACGAGGAAAAGATTCGACAAGGAAGTTGAGCGCTTGGTTGCTCGCGTGGACCCGGATGACGAAGAAGAAGCGTCCATGATCAAGAGACAACTTGCGTCGGCGTGGTTCATGTCTGTTTACGGAGGAGCTGACGACGAAGAACGGAACTACTTCAGCTTCCCTTGGTCTATCGCCGCCACGCTGGCGGACACTCTCAAATGGCTGAAAAGTAAGCGCTCATATAAAATTGTCGCAGCTTCCCCAGATTTCCATGTTGGCTTCGGATCTAGATTTCGATACATCTCACAATCAGAAACGACAGTGTTGAACACGGGTGGAACGCATGGTCACCAAATATCTCAAAATTCCAGCTCAACCCGATCACAAAAGAGACCCCGTCGTGAAGAACGTGCTCCGCAGTGCCCTCGAAAAGAAGTTCAGCTCTAGCGGTCATACGCTGAACACTTTCATGAGAGAGTGGCTCGAGACCGACTCCGAAAGTTCGGCATTGAACAAATGCCGATGTTTCACGAAGGTGGTCGACCAGTATGAACTTGAAGTCGGTGTGAGTAGTTTTACTTGTGGCGCAGAAACGACGGTTGCCATGGACAGCTTCCGTAATTCTATAGAACGAAATTGTAGAGAAAGAGGAGAGCCACGGGTCGCCTTACCGGGCTCGACGCAACTTCGAGGATTCCGAATTTTCATCGGATCATAGTGAGCTGGGATAATTCGTCTTTCAGGCATGCGACCAGACTATAGCTGAGAAGATCCTCCTTCTCGTGAGGAAGCTCATTTATGGGGAATTCGAAGCTCCGAATACATTCTGCCTGAAGAGATGCCGGCGTTTGCTTCAACCGGCGCAACATTCTGTGCCGAAAATCTCTGTTATCCTCGCAAGGTTGTACCTGAGGATCTGCGTGAATAAAGGCGAAACTTTTCAAGGGATTCCAGAAGAAGAAGAACCATTCACGGGTTTGTAGAATATCATCTCTTCAGTAAGATTCTGTTCGGAGGTAGACGTCTCTCTTCTGGAAGCCTCCATCCTCTCATTCTGAGTTTTGCACCACAGAAGTGTTTGGGGCGTGGCAGCTGGCGCCGAAGTCTCTTACGCGACGGGTCCGTTGGGTCGTGAGTAATCCGGGCGATGCGTAGCAGACTCACTTTTTTGCGCGGGAGCTCCTCGAGATCACTCGCGCTTGGGAGGTCAGAGAGTGTTGCTCGATTACCATCGCCCGAATTACGGGTCGCTCGATCGCCCTGCGTAGCTCGAATATTATTCTGGCCACCAAATGCGAGGTGCAGCGGATGCTACGCGTTGTTCCTAATTTATTCGATCTCTTCAGCGGACGGACTATTAACATTCCAAATCCAGACCCAAGATTTGCGAGGAATGCTTGAGGAAGACAGAAAGCAAGGATTCGGAATCACGATCGGACGATTGAAATCATGGACCAACATCGATGATGTGAGAATCCGACTCAAGGCACGTCGCAGACGCAGAGGATTCTCACGTGGATATGGTCAGGTGGTCTTCGAATTCTCCGGAACCGCGAAGCAAGTTGAGTTCTTGGAGACTGTACTCTTCGACGCCTATTTTGAACGCGCTTTCTTGTCGGACGACAAGACCTTGCTGTTCGTTGCCGGTGGTTGAATGAGATGGGCGAACGCCGAAATATTTTCGTTTAGTATTTCCTTGTGTCTACGAATCGACCAGGACCAGATTGAACGGTTCTGATGACAGAATAAAATTTTGAGACTTTTACCTTTGGTTTCATCAATGTAACACTTCGGAAGAACCATCGTGGAGGAACGCGAGTAATTATAGGAAATCTCTCGAAGGTTACGTCACCACCAATGACGGCCCCGCAGCGAGCCGACACTGGTGGTGCGGCCGCCAATGACGGCTCGCATTGGTGCCGTCATGGGCACCAATCTATCATGTACATTGGTGTACTTCAGATATCGCCACCATGTGCGTCGCAGGAACCGAGATCGGAAATCGTATGTTGCGTGGCGCAGGAATATGAATGTAACGTTTGGGTTCTCCAATGACTCAGCACAGTGCAATCCGCAGATGTTGATAAGCTCTCCTGTCGCATTTCTTATCAGATTCGGCGACGAAAACATCATGGCATACCCGAAAGCTTCGCGAATTGCTAGAGCAAAAACGAATAAATAGAGTAACCTCCAAGTGCTGCTTGACGAGCACTGCAGTGATAGGTCATGGGCTACACATCCTGCACATCCGATGATGCAGGTCTGCGCCCCTCGACTGTGCTGACGCACAGCCAGCCTGAAGTATTTTCACCACGATAGCCCTGGCTCATCTCCAATTCGAATGCGTTGCTTATTGTTAGTAAGAATCACTAGCTCTGTTAATTCGGCTCGGAAGTCGACTTTGTGGCAGAAACTCGGTGCAATGAAATTATGTTACAACGAACAAAGTTTCCGGGCCCCAACGTGTTCGATGTAGCGAGATTCTGCTGTACATCCTCGCGCTCGGTGAGAGTCGCGGTGAGTCATTCGCTGGGTCCCTTGTGTACTGATGATTGGGTTTGCATAACGTTTTCTTCGCATTGATGGAGCCCCCCCGTCTCTGAGTGGGCGTTCGGGCATGTCGGCTTCGCTGAGATCCAGGACCAATAACTAGTCGTACACCGCAGATCTGAGGGCATGAAGACCCCCTCTTCTCATTGAGACAGTCGTAAATATGAGGACTCACGATTGAGATTCGCTCAGCACAGTCTCTCGGATTCATCGTGGAACACAAGCATCCCATATCCAGAATGTCGGAAGAACGTATCAGGATCACGAAGGGCAAGGTTTTCCTTCTGAAGATGCTGCAAAGATGGGGAGAGGATTTAAGCCCGAGTGTCCTAAAAACTGTGATGTTCGGGTGCGAGTTTTGCAGTTATTCGCACCCGCGATTGGCCATGGTGGCTTTCCACACCAGGAAATACCACAATGGTGGCAATAAGAGAAATCTAGCAGCCGCAGCAAAGACCAGACGCACTCCCGAACAACGACCTCCGCCGACGGCGGCATCAACATCACCACCCTGAAGACACGGCGACTATGGATGTCCTCGACCGGACGTATTCCTCCCTGTTTGTCAGTTCTCTGTTGCTGATTCTTTTGTATCCTGAGTGAATAATTTGAAATAAAAATAATCATGTCGATCTGTGCATTTCCATGCGTCACTCTGATAGAGTATACTCCTTCGGAGTTTCTCATCGCTTTCGCCTCTGATTCGCAACCATGTTCCGACGGTCTCGCATGGACTGGAAACGACGGATGTTGATGTTTAGGGTGTGTTTATTGTTTCAAGAACTCGCGGTGTGGTGCCGAGGAGGTGTTTCTGATCTGGACTCTCTCTTCTAGGAATCTGTTCGTACCGTCGCACGATCTTACGGATGAAAACGGAATTTCAATTTTGTCCAAACTGGGAACTAGAAAAATATTCAGAGAGTTTTCCCGAAGCAGAAGACATGACATTGAATGTGGACCGTAATCCACAATCCATTGCATGGCGTCCCCAGTGGCCTCATGGCTAGGTGGGCTATGTGGGTTCAACCTCAAGATGAAAACCACCGTCGTTTGCAGTCTGGACCCTCCACAGGATCGTCGAGCCCGGAACGGCACTAAGAACGTTTCTGAGAATGAGCGTTCGAGACTCGCCTCGGTCTCGCGCTGAATCCGACCCATCGGCAGAATCTCGGTACGACGGAATCTTGTTACAACGAACGAAGTTTCCAGTCCGCAACGTGGTCGTTCTAACGAGATTTTACTCAAAGCCCTCGCGATCGGTAGAAGTTGCGATGAATCAATTATCCGCTGAATTCCGTGGGTACTGATGCTTGGGGCTGTATAACGTTTTTCGCATCGATTAAGCCCTCCGTCTCTGAGTGGGCGGTCGAGCATGCTGAGATCCGCAACCAATACCCACAGATCTGAGGGCATGGAGACCCCCTCCTCCCATTGAGATCTTCGTAGATACAAGAACTGAGGAGTGAGATACACGGAGCACAGTCTCTTGAGTACTTTCGTGAAACACAAGTATCTCGACTCCATCTTCAGAATGTCGGCCGAACGAGTCCGGATCACGAAGCACAACGTTCTCCTTCTGAAGCTGATGCAGTTATGGGGAGTGGAAGAAACCCCGAATGGCATTGAAACTGTGGTGTTCGGGTGCGAGTTCTGCGGATTCTCGCACCCGAAATTGGCGATGGTGGCTTTCCACACCAGGAAGTGCCACAAGGGCTCCAAGAAAAGGAAGCGAGCAGCAAAGAGCAGAAGAAATGCCGAGCAACGACCTCAGCCGACAGCGACATCGACCTGACCATCCTGGAGACACGGCTAGTATGGATATCCTCGACCAAACGGATTATTCCCTGATTGTCAGTCCCCCGTTGTCGACTCTTGTGAACTCTTACCGAAAACGAATCGAGAATAAAATAATCGTATCGATCTATGTACGTCCTTGCGTCACTCTGATACAAAATACTTCTTCGGCATTTCTCATCGCTTTCGCCCCTATTTCGCAACCATGTTCCGACGATTTTGCATGGGGTGGAAACGACGGATGTTTCTCTCTGAGCTGTGTTTATTGTTTCAAAGTCTCGCGCTGAGGTGCCAAGTATGTGATTTCTGATCTGAACTCTCTCGTCTAGGAATCTGCTCTTACCTTCGCACAATCTTACGGATGAAAACCAAATATCAAGCTCGTCTCTCGTCCAAACTGGGGAGCAACGAAATCTTCGGAGGATTTTCTCCGAAGCAGCAGACATGACATGGAGTGCGGACTACAATCCACATGGCGGCCACTGGGTCCTGATCATCCATCCTGATCATGGTTGGTTCAGCAAACAACCGTAGGGACTGAACGCACTCCCCTTCTTCTGTTACAGCCTGAACGGCATTCTATGTGGCGGGTTTAGCTCCAGCACCTCGCCGGTTGGAATATTAACTCAGCGTCCCAGCTATTTCCCTCATGTTCGCCTCCCGAACGCGCAGCGCACTCGGAGCCGCTCGAGAGACCTCCTGGAGAATCAGCGAATCTGCTCGGTGAAACGGTCATCGTTGACCCCGAGAAAAGCCACGCGAACGAAGCAGCCAAATCCCAAAGCAACGCAATTCACTTCTGCAAGAAAACTATTGAACCAATGGTTGAAAAGATCAGTATATCAGGGACTCTCATTGTCAGCCAGAAAGCTTCACGGGCCTAATGGCTAGGGGGACAATGTCAACGCAACCTCAAGAAGACCGGCACCGTCGAAGCTAGAGCTCTATCGTTTGCAGTCTGGACCCTTCGCATAATCGTCGGGCCCGGAATGCCGCTAAAAACGTTTTTGAAAATGAGCGTTCGAGACTCGCCTCGTTCTCGCGCTGGTGTTTCTTTGTTAGGCGGCTTAAAAGTAGACACGGATTCCGTAACACGCCAGATTGGCGACTTGACGATTGGGCTGACATGGTCTGGAAATGATCTTCCAGGTCGGAAGTGTGACAATCGAGAATTGCGTTCGACGTAGAAGGATGCGTCAGTTCAGCGAACAGATCTCGACGCGATGGGCACCTCTGTTTCGAGTTCACGAGTGACGCCTCTGTTGAAGAAACGAAACAGAAGAGATGAGTTCGGAGCATCGACTGATTCCCCTGCTCGAAACTCAGGTTTCTCATCGGTTTCCAGCTTGTTGTTGGTATAATTGTTCCGCGAGGCATCGCGGGCTGCTGCGATCTCGTGCTAGCATATCGCTCTTGCGAGCTGGAGCTTCAACAGTTAGTGCTCAATGATTCATCTCGATACTCACTTCAGAATGTTCGTCTAAGGGCACAGGCTTGCCGTATCTGCCGCCTAAAGAACAGCTATTTCGTGATTCCCAAGAACCTGATATGCTCTTGAAAACAACAAACGAGAAAGCTCTGGTATCTAGTATACATCAGCGCCGGATCCTCGCAAATCGTGTGATGCTCTGCGAGGTGAGCGAGTTCTCTCCAGTTTGCCGTTCCTCTGGCTGACAAGAAGACCCCAGAGCATTGATTGAGCTCATTTGTTTGGGTTGCCAAGGTTGATCACAGGAGACCGTGCTTTCCTGTTCAGGATGACGTCGAAGACGGATATCGTCACATCGAAACGGTAATGTTGGTGTTCGGGCCAGTGGCGGCGCCAGCATTTTTCATTCGGGAACCTGAAATCTGGTGCTTTTTATTCCTGCCCGTAGCTAAAACCTGGTTCGGTCTGTTTCGACCCGTATGTCGAGCTGCTCGAGTGCCCGACTTGTAGGGATAGCTTTCGCCGGATTCGAGAGGAGCGGCGGATGCGTTGCAGGCAAACATCCCGAGAAACTGACATCGATGTATTCAGGCTCGAACGAAAAATCTGGGAAGCTCAGCTTCCCAATTCCCAGGATTGGGAGGCTGGTAGAGCTTCCCGCTGGCGCCGCCACTGGTTCGGGCGCAACTATCGGCGATGGTTGCTCTCTCAGCAAGGAAATACCACAGAAAATGCGAAAGGTATGTTCTCATATGCCAGAATCTCATATGCCAGAATGGCGCCCTTTCCTCCGTGGTCTTAGGCGGCTGGTGGCAGGATGGCGGGTTGGGCTTTGGAAAACTCGCAGCCCGTGCACAGACTAGCATCTTGGCTTGGCGTTCTTTTGCTCCAAATCATGGGGCGAATGAACGAAAAGCACCCACAAAAACGTGGGAGAGGGCACCATTCTGGCATTTGAGATGCTGGCATTCGATACCTAACCGATATCCTTGATCGGACACATTTTCTCCGGTGCTGAGCTCACACCAACCATGGAACGGGAGGCAAATATTCGCACCGAGCATTCTCAGGCATGTTTATGGTTATGGTGTTTATCGATCTTCGCACTCATTGTATCCACAATCTCAAGTCGAACCCGTTTATAAGAGACCTCTCGCAAGCAGGAAATGGTCTCTTTCATCCGGTTTCTCTCATAAGTGAGGAGAGCAAAACAAGCGTGAGTCGGAGCTTCTTGATCCAATCAGGCTGGGATTTATTCCAAGATATCATCCGTGGGTCCATCTGCATCAATACAAGTGCTTCCGATATATTTTTACAATAGTCCTAAGATCACGGACGACAGAAACCATTTCTCATCTGCAAACTCAATAATTTCGCGCTGTCGGAGCTCGCTGATGACTTTTTCGCCGATCATGGGCTCGATGACGTAGCCGTCATCAGACGTCTCGGAATTCTTTCTAGAATATTGCCGAATAATGGATAATATTAGCGATGCTTCGGCATTCACTAACCGAACGCGAATTTCTTGAGAACCCGAATCAAATCGTTCTCTCATATGCGGGTTTCTCTTATAAGCGAGTTTATTATTTTACGCAGTGTATTTTAACATTGATATAAGTATAGCGATGGAATCGGGAAATTCGAGACTGCCTCCCGTCGCCGACGATCTCTTTCATCCGTGTCTCTTATCGGTGGGTTCAACCGTACCTATGTATTTCCTCCGATCCTTCGGAAGCGAAGCACGCACCTGCTTCGAACCCATAACCATCTCTTCCGATGGTGGCACGCTCCAGGGATTGAGATCACTAAAAGTGAAAGGAGACACACGGCGAAAGTGATGAAGATCACTTCCACGCTTCTGAGTTGAATGGCTCCAGTACTCTCACTTCCTTGGAACATCCGAAGTTGATTATATTCTCTCTGAAGATTCGAGAATACGGTCTGAATTTTCGCCTTCGCGGGGCGAGGATCACCCCAGCTCGGTGCCATATTGATGCGGTTCCAGAAACGATAATCGAAATAGTCGTTGGGATAGAGCGATGCTTTCACGTGATGATACTTCAACAAGTCGTGCTCTAGGATTCTCTTCGTTAGTTTGGAATGCTCCTCAAAGTAAACATGACCGTCGTGGCTGTTGCCAATGGAGCAAATATGTTGCGACTCGTATGAGCCCAATATGCTCTCGAAAACCAATTTCCCGCCGACTGAGCTGTGGTACAATTTCATCAGCTCAGGATCATCGCAAATCGTGTAATAGTCCGCGAGGAGGGCGAGTTTCGTCCAGTTTGCCATTCCACTGGCCATTATGGAAACTTCTGGGCATTTCTTGAGCCGATTTTCTTCGGTTACCGCACCTTGCTCGCCAGGAGTTTTTCCGAATGTTATGAAGTTTATACCTTCGACTGGGTACTTAAAGAACCAACTGCCACGGTAGATCACGGACTCACAGCGATGCACCGCACAATTCGAAGGATGAACTCTTTGCTCGTACGGTGATGACATGACCTCCCCTTTCAGCAGATTGATTGGGAACTGAATCAGCAAGGAGACCACACCGCAGATGATCAATATCAATGATCCTTGCTGAGACGGTCGAATAAGAGAATCCTCGCTGATGCCACTTAGGAGGTGGTGGGAGCTCCTTAGGATCGACGACAAGCGAACGAACGATCGATAATGTCGCATGGAAAGTATCCAAGGCAATATGAGCAGTGATATAATGGTTAGAGGTAACTCTATGTTCATATATTGCGGCAATTTAGAAATGAGCCTAGCCTCCCAGGGCAGGGGAACCGCCAGTCGAAGAGAGCGATAACTGTATGCGTAAACATACGTAGTACGATCCTGTGAAAGATGAGAGAGAAACATTTAACGGGATTTCCCGAGAGTTCGCATTAGATATTCGAATGTGTCTACCTGGCGAAACTCACATGAGAGCAGCTGTTGAAGGCGACGACGCTGTGGTGTTTTCTTTCGAAGGCCATGTGCTCGAATTTCAAGATGATTGGCGATGTGCTATTCGAACCTAGCTCGACTGGGTCGAAGACTCCTTTCACGTCACCAATGCCCAGTTCCCTCACCCTTAATTTCAGCACGTTTTTGCCACGCACAATACCTGACCTTTCGATGATGAGACTCGAATGCAGGGTGTTCCCGTCCACGTTCCTCACAACAGCAATCGTACTCCGATAGCGATGATAGAAGTACTTCGTATCGATATTATCAGCGAATATGCGTCGTATTTTTTGCGGTGGAAAGTAGTGCCATTCATACTGTTTGAGCTCTCGGATTTGAATGAGTAAACGCTTCTCCAGATGGAACTGGTCGACGGCATCGCTGACATGGTCACAAGTACGCGATCCACATAATTTCTGAAGATCCCAATATTCGCTCACCGCCCGAAGACGTGGTTGAAAATCACGCTCCCAAGAAATCATGATCTCCCTGTCGTCTCGTTTCAGGGGGTAATACTCAGTTGACAAGTACACCAGCGCGTTTGATAGGTTGCGGATAAAGTTGAAGTGCATTTTGAAATCAGCCGTAGTGTATAGCACAAATATAAAAGTCATGTTTGGGTTCTTCGAGTATTGCGCACAGATCGATTCACAGATTTCAATCAGCTTCCCGTGGGCGTTTCTTGACTTTTGGGGCGACGGAGATGTCATGGCCTCGCAGATGATGGTAAGCAACACGTAGACATATATTTGCCATGCCATTCCTCGGAATGCGGAACTTTCTCTGAAGGCGACCTCCAGAATTTCTCCCGGATGAACACGACTCGAGCCTGAATACACTTTAGGGGCTCTAAACAACAGTCATTTCAGTAATATGCACGACTCTCACTAGATTACTTCCTGAGCTGATCACATGGAATCGAACCTTTCCGAGCAGGCCCCAGAGTGTGTTCAGCAGGGGAAGTTTTCTCGTTTCTCGACGTCTTCCAACGGTGTGATGTAGGATGCTAATGGAGTTTTCCAAAAGCGAGACGGATTCAATTCAGAGAAGCACAAAGTCAGATATGCTCCGGTTTCCAAGCTGTCGGTTGTGTTCTGTCCTGTTATCAGGACGACGCGCCGCTCACTCAGCAGGACAGGTGAAAAATGGAATACCCAAAGAACAGCTTCATGCATGCGGGATCGAAATTCGCATCCGCCCAACGAAGATCCCTAGGATGGTAGAGCCCAAGTCTCGCTACTCGAAGCGTAAGATGATCGCGTACGAGCGCGGCCCGTGGATTTCGTCCTTCCTGCTGACTATAATCACTCAGATACTCGGTCTTGCACCAGGATGGACCAATGCGCTCCAAACTCATTCCAGTGATTTGTGAAGATCCCGCGACCAAAATCACGCGGAGGAAAGATTCCGCGGTGACGGGTGTCCACGGGCGGAAATCACGAAGAAATAAAGAAGCCATGGCATGTTGGGTCCGTCCAGTTTTTCACGACTCTCGTGCCGTTCCTTATTTTTCAAACTCGTCCTTTGACTCCAACGCTGCCATCTTCCTAACAGGTGTCACGGTCCCTTATCCGGAAATCGCGAAGATTTCATATCCTCTGAGGGTTCCGAGGAAAAGCAAGCGCATCACCGATCAGGGTGGCGAGAAACGCGGACTCACCGAGATTCTGGAGCAGAATACGAGCTGAAGACGACTGATTCCCCTCATGGGTTTCTTCACATGTCCTGCCCTTCAATTTGTGCTACTCGAGACACTCCCTCAGGAAGGAGGAAGCCGAGACGAGAATTCCGCTCGATGAACATGGGCGCATAAGTTAAGCGAACAAATCTCGCTTGTCAATCGACTTATTCTATGAGAGCTCTGCGGCAGAAATGGAACAAAAGTCGGATGAATCGAGCGATTCCAGCGTTCCCCCCGCCTCCCCAGGCTGGAGTCTTCATCTATTGTCAGCTTGTTCCAACGGTCCGTGACACATCGCGGACGATTCAAGATTCGGACTAGCCTAGTGCCTCTATCAAATAGAGCTCCATCAAGTGATACTCCATGATTTCCCTTGTTTTCCTACTTCGAAACTTTGCTCGAATGATACACGGCCGTGTACTTGCCGCTGGTGCTGTCCATCGATCAGCTGTGTTGGCGTTCTGTGCGACAGAGCACACGATTTCCGACTCGTAGTAACCTACTGTTCCGTTAAACTCGGGGGTTCTCGAACCGTTTGCCGCGGCATCATTGGTGCCACGAGATAGGCTCCTTGCGCGTGGGGCAGGGCTGCCGGTTTTCGGGGTCGGTCCGATCATACTCACGAACATCTGTGATGCTGTCCATTGTGATAGAGGAATTCACCGTCCCGGATGTCTTGGTAAAAATCAAGCATCTTCGGAAAGAGCTCTTGGGCTACACATCCTGCACCCTAGATGTTGCAGGTCTGCGCCACTCGGCTGTGCTGACGTACAGCCACCTCACGGTGCCGCTGGTGCATGTTGCACCACGAGTCAACACACAATGCGGTGTGGTGCCGATCCTTCAGCAACCGTCCGTTCGTGTTTTTGGAGCTCCTCGATTGCAGATCTTACCGAAATAGTGAGATCACTCACGGCGCAGCGCAGAGAGCTACCTGTGGCGACTGTTGTTCTTCTACTCTGATTCTTAGAATTCCTGTGAGGTTCTTCGAGGTCATCCATTTTTCCAGCTTCTAGCATGAAGTCCATGATGCAGTCCTCTGTGGGAGCGGATTTGATGGTCCAGTGCTTCGCTGCGCTGTTCAAGGATGGCTGCCTCGGAGTTCCTGTCGCGCCGCGCGAATCGTATTCTCTGACGTTCACGTATCCGCGGATACGATATTGAGGTCGCCGTTCCATCTCTGCCTTCATCAGGAAAATCCGGCTTCAGCACCCCGCAGAGGCTTTCGAGCCACACGCTTGCCACACGGAAGAAGCCTCGATGTCCGTGGAAAGAGATTTGGCTATATCCATCAGCTTTTCCAGCTAAGCTCCTCGAAGAGCTTCGAGTTTCTGTCGATATTCTTTATGAGGTCAAAAACCGGATACAGGTTTGCGGTTTCTGTGACTCCTCACGGCATCGTGACAGCTTCCCCGGAATTTTCGGATGAGGCTAACCCGACGCAGGTTCAGGAATACTGACTCTCGGCAAACGACGCGGGCCGTGGATGATGCCTCTGAGAGCCCGGGTTGGATTGGGTTTTCAAATGGCAGAATTCAATATCATGGGAATTCGCTTAGAAAACCTGTTCCAAATGCGTTGATATCTGGCTGCTCTCTCGTCATCGACGCACTCTGACAACAACGAGCTCCGAGTTGAAACTTCTGACTGAGGAACTCGGAAGGGGGGACTCGGAACCTATAATTGTTTTTGTATCGTGCCGATTGAGTTACGATCGTGGAGAGCCCAACGTTCTTTCAGGTCGAGAATGGAATAGATGGTCAGGGTCTCAGTAGTTCCCCGCCGAATGCCTCCGAAAACCAAATGCAGCTGCCCGAACATACAACGTTCGCTGTCATGACTTCCTCAAACGGCGAAAATTTGCCGTTGGCGAGTCGCAGTCAAGCTGACAGTGATTCCTGTCCGAAATTGATATGATATTTCCAGAGATCTTCACGAATGGCATTTCGCATTTCCTCACGGAGCTTTGCAAATGGGCTCCGATCATCACTATGATTCATGCTGGGACAGAAGGATTCTAATTCGAGCACACAGTTCCTCTTTCGACACCGCTGGAAGTATCTTTTCTCAAGCAGCGGCTTCTCTCCATCTAATATGGCTTGGATCCGGTGAGTCACCAAAAATGAGTCACTGACAACGATTCGCTCGTCGCTACCAGCATTCCAAGACTCAAGAACGCTCTCCAGCGATCCCCTACCACTATCGGCTGACAATGCAAGCAGAGCTCTCTTTATCATCTACTGACCTTCCGTCTCGAAATTTAGTAATAGATCAAATGAACGATGGCGTTAACAAGGAGATAGCGACTGTTTCCATCTGTCTGATGCCTGCTTGCTTCGCTTCTCTCTCGAAACTCTTCGTAACGCAGAGGCTGTGAAAAACAACACTTTTCAATCGGATCAACCTCTCACTCTCAAATCGTGATCAACTAGACACGACGGCTTGCGGGGCTCGAGAGAACCGATTCTTCAGATACTACCGCGACGAATCCCTCAATCGTAGAATTCAACGATCGGATGATGTTGGATCCGGGAAGGCGCCAGGAGTTTACGAGGTTCAAAGATGGATTGTCTGGACACGACTAAGAAGTCATATTTAAAGTACAGTCTGGCCCCAATGTCGATCGCGTCCAAGAAAATTTCCGCAAGACTGCGTTCGGGATTTCATGAAACATCAGTGCATTTCCCACAAGAATGATCCCCCACGGCAAGGCATCCGGCCCCCGCCTACTCGACTTCGGCGCTGTATCCGAGCGCAACCTAACTCATTCCACTTCAATCGTCTCCAAACATGCTTTCTGCCCGGACGCCGCGCCGTTTGCTGCCCTGCTGACGAAGCTCTGCAATAGGGAAAGGGTGCGAATCGCGTATTCCGCTTGGTTTACACGGACGCGATGGCTGGACAGACCAACTACAGCGCATTTCGAGCCTGTCACTTAAGTTCTCAGCTGATAGCTCTGTTGAGGGAGCGAAACAAAAGTTGGGAGCGTCGACTGGTGCCCTCTCTCGAGACTGAACTTGTAGAAGATTTCTACCTTCCATACGCGAGATGCCCAAACTGATTCGCGAGTCACCACTGGTTTGGTGCTTGCCCGTTTCATTTCTCGAAGTGTCGGAGTCCAACAATTGTTGATGCAGCTCAGTTTCTACCATTACCGCGCTCGGTCTTGACAGCCGTGGTGAGTGATTTCTTCGAGCGTACTCACGAGTTTGTTCCAGGCTTACATTGTCTCGAGTTTCGAAACTGTACGAGTAGCAGATGAGAGTCGTATTCGACGCCTCAAGCATATGTCAACCATTTACGGTGTTTAGATCGATAGATTTTATTTCGTTACCTGTTTTCTCAAACATAGGTAGATTATTATTATTGCACACACTTATTTAGAAAAACACAAGCACAAGTTGCTGGTAAATGGGGCCTCTACTAGCTCAGCTCTCGTGTTAGAATCTCCGGAAGTTGCATTCGAAGACCGGCGCACAATCACTGGGATCGAATCCTGGTAGACTGGGGAACCACAGGGAAGAACGACACGTTGAATGACTGACTTGGCATAGTGACGGTGTGTCACTAGTTTAGCAGCAAGCATTTATTGGAATACACTCAAAGTTTCTACACTGGTCGATCATGGCCGAGGGAAGGTTGTATCAGACACTTCTCATTCGCTGACCTTGGAATAGTAACAAAGTAACAGAATTGGTTTCACGTTACGCCAGGAACTAACCGACGGCTGCTGGATTGGAAACGTCGCTAGACGATCACCAGAAACTCTGAATAAGTCAACGACGAGATCTGCACTATGAGCTTGTGATGGTGGAACTCTCATCATACCCCTTCTCACCAGAACAAGGGGCGAAGTGCAGACTTCACAGGGGATTGAACTGGCTAACAATTTTTCTTCGTTGTTTCTTCTGGTTCCAAATGTGGGCAGAAAAGTTGTACATAAACACGTCTTCAATGTTTTCAATCAATCCCTGTTGACGGGAGCGAGAATTATTAGAATTTTGGATTTATTTTGAATCTACCTGAAGAACGTAGATCAGGCACATACTCTCACTTGACCGGCAGACGTAACACTCCGTTTGGCATGACCCGATTCTCGGTGTTTCAGTATCGGCACAAACGACACGGTGTTCTTTACAAGCTGTCGTAAAGCACGTTCCGGAGTCGAATCTTCGATTGAGCCATCTCAACGGACAGTCTGTTCAGCGTTGAATTCTGGTAGTGCTCAGAAACTAGAATGACTGCTTACTTCAGACTTTGCGCGCTTCCACAGGATGTCGAAAGATGCATCGGTCGTTTGGTACATGATAACGGATTTCATCCATGAATACCAGAACACCGTAACTTGACTTTATCGGAGTTCCCTCCTCCGAAAGGCTCTTCCGCTTTCCTCGCGGAAACCTCACTAGACATTGACCACGGCTTACAGCTTCACTGGCGCCTCCTTCCGCAGTTAACTCGATAGCGGCGACATGATATGAGCGTCAGTCGAGAGTGGGTTCAACGGTGTCCACTCTCCTAAAAACTGTGACCGGCGTCCGCAGAGCTTGCTCACCCGTTAAGTGAAAGAGTCATCTTCGGATGAGACGCACTATAAACCATAACCGTCTTCCTACACAATGCACCCTCGTCACGAATAGCTCCGTAGTTTAAATTAATTCGCCGTGACGAAATTCAGCCTCGACTAGAGTCTGCCGCTTGAAAGCTGTACAAACGCCCAAACGGATTCGTTGGTTGTACCTGAGGATCAGAGGTGGACTTTCAGGCCTTCCGAAGGCCTCTGTATGCCGTCGGTCGCTCGGCGCTTCCTCTGCTCCACTTCTCGTTTGCTCTGACGATTGTCGCCGACCGTGTCCCTTATATGTGGTGTGTGTGAAACTCTATAGTCTGGATTTCATTGTTTCGGTCATGAATCTGAGAGAGATACTTGTTTCCGATTTTCGATGTCAAATCCGCTCGTTCCACCTTGGTTCTGTCAGGAGTCACTTCATAACCTAAGGAGCTGGAACTTGATATGGATGGGCAGCACCATGTTCGTTGTGCTGCTGCTGATCGGATTTTTCTCGTATAGCGCCGGAATTCAGTGAGTTTCGGGTGAGTTTTCCAAGAATCGGACGTCCTGCACACGGACTGTGTGATATCCCAGATCGGGCTCCAAGTCTTGCTCAGTTTGCTGAAAACCGGTTTGTTATACGTCCCCTGCGCACCCAATGAAACGGCTATTTATATGTATCTCTCAAATTCAACGGGAGGGCCACGAATCTCCTGAGGAGACCATCGTCTCGAGATCGGAGCGTGAGAGGAATTGAAATGCATTCGCGTCATAACCGGCATAGGGAGATTGATCTGACCTGCTTCCGTTCTTCGTTTACGACGGAAAGGGCTTTCGTCGAAGAGGAAATAAACATTTCTAGACGGTCACCATCGCGTTCAACGATTGGGCTCACGCGGCATTCCCGCACAGTATGATCTCCTCCTCCTTAGGCCGGGGCGAGGAGTCAGTGTGAAATGTTTGCCTCGAAGTTCTGGTACCAAGAGCCCCAACATCCTCATGCTGGTCGTTAACAACATGACCGACTACATTCAAGCTCTACATCGACCGCCTCCGAAAAACCTATAAGGCGACGACGAATTCCGACAACGGACGCGGCTGCTTCCCGAAATCGGTATCGCAACTAACTACGTAAGTAGAGAAGAGAACAAGAAGCGAGTCAGAGACTTGACCTGAGCGGGAGAATCTTGTATCGATAGAAGCCGATATCAGCAGAACAAAGAAGTCACATCCCGTCAGAAATGCCGACCAGATGAACGTAGTATCCTTTCGGGTTCAAATTCCACAGGGTGTCATCGTCTCCGTGGCTTCAGGATGGGCGACCGACGGTGAGTTCCGCTGAGAGATTGAATGGAATCAAGGGTATGTGTCATATTAGGAGAGCGGGAAGTGAAGAGGAGTGCTCACTCGCAGAGCTGTGATGGCCTGGGTGCGGATACCTTCGGACGTTTCGCTGCCCCAAGCGAGGAGGGATGTCGACGCCTTCTTCTGGCAACTTGAGAGCAGTGTTCGCACAGAGGGGTTCTCAGACTTCGGAGATAAGGAGATAGACTTCCGCCCGTGGAATGTTCAGGTGAGTTGAGTCGAAGCTTTGTCTCGACGATTCTGTCTCGTTTCCCCCTCTGTCTAGTGTCCCGATTATAATGACCATGTTACAACGTTCAAGCTTGCCTACAAACTCGATGTACGGGGCCCTGTTGAAAAAGTGAGGGAAGAGCTGACCCAACAGTGATCTAGCAGTATTTACAAGTACATTGCGAATCTGGGTCGTGGAATAATACGTTTTCACAGAGCTTAGGATGAAAACCATGCGCGATGAATCTCGGGTAGATGTGCCTCCTCTTACACGCTCCTCTTTCCCATAGTTTCTTGTCTGTGGATGGTATGGTGTGATATGGTATTTATTGATCCCCCTCATTTGCTTATCTATCTATATATATATAAACCCAGGGTATGTTTGTATGTTTGTTTGTCCTCTAAAAACTCTTCCGCGATCATACCTATAGATATATTTCTTCTTCCACGGTGACGGGGAGCCTTCTGGGGATGACATAGGCTATGCACACCAGGTCCCAAAGGTCCATTTCCAGTTTTCTAGAGCGCTTTTCATGAAAGGTGTCTTTGGGTCGTTTGCCCACTAATTCGTGAGTTCACCCTCGATGATCGCCTCGGCGATTGATCAGTTTACTCTCCACGATGTACTGGAGCCATCCGACACGCACATAAGCCACCACCTCCCCCCTCCCTATTTTTCCGAAAAAAACAGCCATTAGCCGGTCTCCGATAGGGATGAATGCCTCTCGCTGCAGCCCCTCAATGGAGGCGAATGCGACGTCGATCTGGACATACTTCCGCGAGTCCATGGCGAAAGGGTCGGTCAGACCTTACTTTCTCGAGCGTATGGAACAATCTTGTGGTCGGTCTGATCATACTTTCTGGAACCAATGGAGGTAATTTTGGGTCGGTCTGACCATATTTCTGGGAGTCTATGCGAATACAAGGCGGGGATTTCGAGGTCGATCATAACCTACATTTTCGAGTCGGCTGCTCCGGGGCCTTTATGGCCATACTTTTTGAAACCTGTGGCGGATCCAGGAATGGCTCGAGTGCCCTTATTCCTTCGATAATCTTTGAATACGAATATTCATCCAATACTGAGATAAATCATGTAATTCTTCCTGCTGACCTGCATATTCCGCCCTGAAGGCCCTACTCGAGGGAGGCCAGACTCTGGATCCGCCGAAGAGTCCGATTATACTTTCCCAAGCCCATTGGGGTTATTCCAGGCCAGCTTGATCGCTCCTTTTGAAACCCTTAGAGGCGACTCCGGGCCAGTTCAATCATAGTTTTCAAAGCCCATGGATGTGATCACGGGATCGGTCTGATCATTTTTTGCGGTACCCCGTGACGCGGTTCTGAGTCGGTCTGACCATACGATTGGGAGTCTATGGGGTTTTTCGTGGCCAGTCAGACCATGCTTTCTCGAGTCTATAGGGCGATTCCGTGGTCGTTACGATCATAACTTTCGAAACCCATGGAGGCGATTCCGGGGTCGGTCTGACCATACTTCCGGGAATGTATGAAGGTATTTCGGGGGCGGACTGATAATACTCTTTGACGGAAGGTACGTCTTACCGGGCGTCAGCCATTGGCTTCTCCCGGAAGTCGCAGCAACGGAAGTCAGTCAATACTCAGTCGAGTGAAAAGTCAAGAGTTTTGCTTCCGACTCAAACTAACTCAAGCTTTCCAATTGGGTTTAGTACCTTACAGTCAAACTTCAGATTTGTCATTCTATCTACAGTAATTCCGAGCCAACGCGCCCATCCCGATGCAATGCATCTCGATTCGTTATCTTTCACATTTGGAATCATCGTTCATTGCGATTTGTCTGGAGCGTCTGACTTCTCTCTATGTGCTATGGATGGACAAACATCAGAAGTGGCATTGAGCCATTGGCATTCGATCATTGGGAAGCGTTCACACAGGACACGAACGTTGTGAGATTCTGTTCTCGCAGAAAGACATAGTACTCCCTCCATGGAAGGAGTACAGGTTTCCTCCAGAACGCAGAAATCCGCCACCGACAGGAGCCTCCAGATCCTTCCCGATTCGTAGGATGGGATGGAGACCGCTTTCATTGAGAAGATGCAGTTCGCTGTGTCAAGTGGTAGATGCCTGGGGCGTTCTATACTTGAGGCCATAGCTGAAGTCGCCTTAACTGCGGCAAACTCGACGTGTAACGTGGAGCTCACACCAAGGACAGCCCGGTGCAATCGCAGGTATTTCGAATTTGGCAGAAACTGAATCGGGTTCATTTTCAGCTCGAATCTGCTCGTCTCAAGAGTCGTCCCCCTCCACCGAGGAGCCCTATATTGGGACATTCGTTTGTCTCGGTTACCGAGGAGAAGATTTCGAAGTTCTCCGATCAGATATATTATAAGGCGAGTTGAGCCGAATCTTTGTCTCGATGATTTTGTCTTGTTCCCTGCTCCGTCTTGTGTCTCTATTATAATGACCGTTACCGCGTTCCAGCTTGCCTACAGAATCGATGTCCAGGGCCCTGTTGAAAAAGTGAGGGAAGAGGTCATCCGACAGTGGCGGATGGATTTCGAGCTGAAAGTGGAGCACCCGTCGAGGTCTACAGGTGCTGTTCTCGACATGTACAGAGCCAGTATCCGCGTTGGCAACCTTGTCAGTGAGTATCAACCGTGGGCGAACCGCGTGAAATCCTTGATCTGATTGTGAGTCCAACCCTGCATGAATAAAGTCCCTCTCCGTTTCCAGCCCCAAGCACATTCGCGATTGAAGGACGCTCCTTTGCATCCCCATTGCATCTCATATTCGAGCACGCCTCGCGTCAGGTCTCGATTTTCTTCAATATCGAGAGCAGGCGTCGTCCGATCTCAAAACTGAGCTTCCACTACAGGAACGTTCGGCGACTCGTCGTCTCACTGAAAGAGTCTGAGATAACACTGTGCTTCCATTTGTTGAACGTGAGTTGTGGCCCGTGGGTTTCCCTTCTTCGCGGAATCTGTGAGCTTTTTCCTCCATCATTGGAAGAATAATTGCTTCCCGCATGTGAAGATTCTTTCAATGAGGTCAGATGAGGCTTCATCTTATTGTGCTCTCAGGGTCCTTCATTGTGGACATGCCAGTCAAGTCTGCCATTTCTTGACCCCGAGACGGAGCACCGTGATGCTTTTTTCAACCGATCTTCTTCATTTTCTTCGTGGGACTGCCATCTTGATTCAAAGAACTCTGAAGCCTATAAGGCGTTGATGGTGGCTCTCCCCATGAGCCAAAAGGTAAAGCGACGCCCTCCTCTGGGACAAACGATCCCGATTCGATCAAGAAGAATGTAAGCACGACCCGGAAGTGAAGGGCGAGTCCATTAAGCCGTACTGTTTACAGCTGAGTTCGCTGTCTAAATTCATGCAAATGATTGGACAATATGGCGACGTCTATTTCACCAAGCTCAAATTGGTTTCCGATGACCTCCATCCCAAGGATGCCACTTCAGATCTCTTAAGAAGTCTCTCATCCCCGCTTGACCCAGAACATTTCGATGCTCTCTACTCGGTCTTGGGTTGTGTCAGCTACAGCGCAGAGTTTCGTCAGCGGCTCGAGCACAAGGGCCAAACCAGGTGAGCTATGGAACCCGGCTCGGCAATTCATTCCACAGCCCTTTATTTTCACGATGGAGCTAGAAGGATTGGTGAGAAATTCACAAGGCAGTATGCTGCGGTCAAACAGAAACGAAGAAACCGCTGTTTATACGTCCCTTGGCTACATTGGAACCTATGCACCACGAGCAGGAGTGCTTGTCGATGCTCGGCTCTATGGAGCAGCCACAGTGGAGACAAATGGAACGGTTTGGGCAATACAGTAAACAGTGGGAACAACCGCTTGTTCGGTACTAAATGCCAGGTCCCGAGTCTTCCAAGCTCAATTTACTCCGCTTAATCGGATCAGGACTCCACTCCGTAGGATCGGTCGACACTGCGACCTTGTCCCCGAAATACGGACACTGAGACCAATTGCCCGCTTGATTGTGTCAGCGACGATATTTCGTCACAAACTCGTAGCCCCTGTGAACTCCCGTCGATTCGTTCAGGATTCGTGGATTTTATGAGCCTGCTCACTCCAACTCTGTGGCGTCAGCGCTCGAGAGTTACAGAATTAAGGAGAGATGTATTCGGGTTCATTCATCCTCGCTGTGAAACAGTCAAATACGTCCGTCCCCCTGAGTTGTGCACACCAATGATGCGCGTTCCTATGATACAGATCCGTGAGAGCATGAAACCCATAATGGTCCGGTATGAAAAAGGTTCATTTTTTTGACACCACGATACCTGTTTCCGCTTTGGTTTCGCGGTTGGTCCGCTGTAATCCCTCCGATAACAGATTCAACTCGGGCAGGCTCCGGTTTTTCTGTGTTCAGCTAATTCCGGCGGTCATGTGCCCACGGAAGATAATTGCCGTATTCCCCTCTTATCAGGATCGCTCTGCTCTTCGAGATCAGAGTGGCCCGGTCCCGAGTTGTCCCTATCAAGCGGCGTTGACTGCCCAAGAGACTTGTAAAGCCTCACGTAGAACTCAAGTCGTTCAGCCAAGGAGCACCTGCATATACTATTGGCCATAGTACGAGCGGAGAGAACATATGCCAGAGATATGAGTGGAGAAATCAAGAAGAGTACCCCATTTAGAGGGTAGGGCGGGAAAAGACCCCTTCAAGAGGACGGCGCATTTGGGCGTCGACAGCAGCATCTGGGTGTCAGTCTGCCACGCCATTGATGCCCCGCTGGAGATCGGCTCTGTCTGTAGAACTTCGTGTATGGCTATATACACTCAGTTTCATAATTATGCGCGCACCCCCATATTATTGGGTAGGTCCTGAAAGGTTCGGTCGATTTCGCTGACATGTCGTGTCACGTTCGGGCATACCCCCACATTGGTCAATGCCTGAATGTGGAGGATTGATGATTCCGCGATTTTGTGGGCACGAAACAAGTGTGACTCTTGCACTAATGAGCAAAAACAGCATCCGGCTCGTCCGTTCAGTGGAGTTCCGCAATCTCTGAGTGGAGTTCCCAAGCACGGATTGCGAGAATTCGATCTGGAACATGGTTCGGATCGTCTGCAACATGATCTTACTCCATGTTCCTCGTTGTCAGATGGTTTTTGAAATGAATCCTGGAGGTGCGCGCATATTTATGAAACAAGTGGAAATGGACCTTTTTACGTTTTTTTCACTTATATCGCCGCAGACGTGGAAGTTGAAGCTTTTGTTGATCAGACTGTGTCACTGATTGTGAGTGTTAGACCGAAGTTCTGTGAGGATTTCAGCAAAATCAAGCGACCCGTTCGGAAGCTACTTCAGAAAATAGGGGTGCGCGCATGATTATGAAACTGAGTGTATATCCACATCGTAAGCATATTAAAGGTAGCAGATGAATGAGGCAAGATGGTCAAGGAGAGGTAGGACGAATATCATACATGTCTCAAAGTGGCAGGAGGGGCCGCCCTTAAGGGACATCGGCGATAACATTCTGAGGGGCGGAGACGTCACCATCGAGACGGTCTCTGAAGGAGCGCTGGCTGAGATATGCACGTGGCCGTGCAATCGTCTTGTGGAGTATTCAGAGTTGCTTCATCTTGTTGAGGAGCAAGTTGTGACCAACCTTTTCAAAGGCCGTTTCGATATCAGGATGGGTCTCTTGGAAGGGGATCTCATCGGTGGCGAATGCTGAGTGCTCGTGGACTCTCGAGGAATGAACCCATGTTGATGAAGGTCGAGGAGTTTGTTCACGCTGAAGTATTGCATGAGGTGGAAGGAAAGGATCTCTTAAAACCGAAGACGAGGAATAACCGCGGGCACGGGAGTTGTGTACCCTGTTCTGAACGACACCGGAGGTCCCCCGTCTTTGCATGATCGTTGGAATGTGAGGTAGAGTGGTTCAGCACGGAAAAGTCGGCAGATTTCGGGGAATATTGGAGGGATGCTGTGGATAGTACAGGAGCTTTTGGACGGTAGATTCGACACTTCCTCCGGCACCTTCATCTTGAAGAGAAGGCTATCTGCACAGTTGGGAAGGGCTCGACAGTCGAATCCGGGACGATGGGACTGTTCAGAGGGGGGCTAGAAACCGATGCAAGTACCACATTCCCTGCGTTCCCCCGTTCATGGTTTTATTTGTCCACATCATAGCTTCACATCATAAAAAGTCACATTTCGATTTTGCAGTGCCGTGATAGATTTGGTTAGATCAAACCTATCCGATGCGAAGTCCCGGAGGGTTTTGAAAGACGCTTTCGAGGATATCTTGTTCTCCCTCGAGAACGGGGATATTGTTGACATCCTGGAAACAGCAAAATATCTCATCCGTAAATACACCGAACGTCCGAAGGAGATCAAAATCATCCCAGGTATGTTCGCAAGTCATCGATCAGTGCTCAAACATTCCACCTCTATCCGTCTGACGCCACCTCTTCCGACCTCTTCACAGGGACGGCACTCGTACGGCGTGTCATTGTCACTCCCGGGAGAATTCTGTATCGCCCCGCTGAATTGCATGCCTCCAACCGGATACTCCGCAATTATGAAGCCGACTACGCCATCACGGTGTCTTTCCGAGATCATGATTTTCAGAAGCTGTCGTTCAGTGGAGGCGACCTGGTTCCCGACGTTGTCTTACCTGTGCTGCTCAACGATTTGAAGGTGACCATTTTTTCGTTTAGATAACGCTACCAGATCTCCGACGAATCTGCGCTGCGTCCGCCAAGAGCCTTGAAGACACTTCGATCTTCCAGATTCTCGACCGCTCGTATCAGATGCTCGCGTCTTCGTCCTCGCAGCTGAGAGACCATGTTGTTTGGATGTACGCTAGGGATTCCAAAGGACGAACAGCGGATAGTATCCGCGATGAAATGGGAAATTTCAGTAATATCTCGAATGTAGCGAAGAAGATGGCAAGGATGGGCCAAACACTCTCGTCAACTCAGGAGACCGTTGACGTCGAAGATCACGAGTACGAGGTTGTCGACGACGTTTCGTGGCCGGACGCTGTGCACCCACTGTCGGGCAAGCCGTATTGCTTCTCAGATGGCGTCGGTTCCATCTCTCGCGAACTGATGCAGGACGTTGCCACTTGCCTTGGTTGGCAAGCAGACCCGCCGTCGGCCATACAGATTCGCTTCAAAGGTTGCAAAGGTATGCTTTCACTCGACCCAAAGCTACCCGGGCGGAAGATGCGCCTCAGGAAAAGCATGGAAAAGTTCACCTGCGCGGCGCAATCTAATGATTCACCCAAGTGGTCTTTGGAAGCCATCAAGAGGACATGGCCGACTCCGCTGTATCTCAATCGCCAGCTCATCCCGCTGTTGGAGCACCACGGGATCGCGAATGAAATTCTTCATCAGCTCCAGCTCAACATGGTCTTCACTTGTGCGCAATCGCTGATCGATCAAGACGAGGCTCTGAAGAAGCTATCGGGCTACGTGAAGCGGAGGTTACCATTCAGGAACATGAGCCGAGCAGGATGGGATCTTCTTGCCGACCCTTTCTGTAATAACATGCTCTATCATCTATTCTTCGAGAGTTTGAAGAATGTGAAGGAGAAAGCTCGGATCGCTGTTCCTCTGGAACACGGTCGGAACATGCTTGGTGTCATGGACGAGACTGGAATCTTGGACTATGGACAAGTCTTCGTGCAGTACACTTCAATGAAGCCCGAAGACGAGGGCCGAGCTTTCGTAGTCCAGGGCAAGGTGCTCATGTCAAAGTGTCCCTGCGTGCACCCTGGTGACGTGCGTGTACTCACCGCTGTCGATGTACCGGAACTGAGGTAACAACCACTAACGATGACTGCTTTCGACTTCATTAGATAAGAGACGGAATAGAATGGATTCCGGGCTTGCGAATCGCTGTCAACTGTAAAACCATTGCATTCTCCAGGACGTTGAAGGATTGCGTGGTGTTTCCCTCTCGGGGCAAGAGACCCCATCCCCAGGAGATGGCTGGCTCTGATCTAGATGGAGATGAATACATCGTCATATGGGATCAAAGATTCATCTTCCGAGGACCGAACGAAGAACCTTTCGTTTACGCGGATGTTCCCGCTCCCCAGCCACGGGATTTTACGGTGTGTGAATGTCGCCGAAGCTCGGACAGATTTGAGGTCTCGATAGGCACGGTCAACGTGGTGTGCAAGGTGTACATAATGAGCGAAAAATCTCTCCGGGGAGGAGTGACGTGCCGTGTGCAGTTTTCGTCTGTCGGAGTTGGCTGATCCATGCTGCGGCTGAGTATTCTTTCTCGGATGGCTTTTTTGCCGCGATTCCTCGATTCCAGGTCTGGAGCTTTGCTCAGTCTCCCGGCGGGAAACTGAGAGTCCTAACTTGATGGGATGTGTTTTCCAGAAAGAGGACGAAGCAAGGTTCTTCGTGAAGTATATCCAGAACGACATCATTGGAATCGCTTCGAGCGCGCACTTGGCGTTGTCGGATAAACTCGGGTTCAATCACATCAAGTGTTTGAATCTAGTCGAGAAAATTTCAGCCGCCCTCGACTTCGCGAAGACCGAGGAACCGGCGAAACTCACATCTGAAGAGAAGGCCACGGAATATCCTGATTTCATGACCAATGGTAATTCCCGAAATTCAAACTCTCAGGTCTCTTCTGTTGTTCTGGAACACTCAGGGACAATGAGGCTGACCTACTCTCGATTTTTTCAGGAAGAATGCACAGCTATGTGTCAAAGAAAGTTCTCGGTGAGCTCCACCAGACAATGAAGCGAGTGATTCCTGAAAAGACCGTGCCCAATACCAAGAGCCGAATGTGTCCCATTGAAGTTCCGGGATGGAGGAAGTTCCGCGAGCAAGCGTTGCAAGCGCGGAACGATTATGAGAGCAGTCTGAGCGCGATTTTGCAGCAACACGGTATCTCAACTGAAGCCGAAGTGTTCACGGGCATCATCAGCAAACACAGTCGCTTCAACTCGATGAAGCACGACAAAGAGAATGCGCAAATCGTCATCGCGAAACAGTGTGAATTCCTTCTGGAGACGACGAGGAAAAGGTTCGACAAAGAAGTTGAGCGCTTGGTCGCTCGCGTGGACCCGGACGATGAAGAAGAAGCGTCCATGATCAAGAGACAGCTCGCGTCGGCGTGGTTCATGTCTGTTTACGGAGAGGCCGAAAACGAAGAACGGAATTTCTTCAGCTTTCCTTGGTCTATCGCCGCCCCGCTGGCGGACGCTCTCAAATGGGTGAAAAGTGAGCGCTTACTCAAACATGTCACAGCATCCTCAGATTACCGCGTTCGGTCCAAGTTTAGATTCCGACACATCTTAGGAATCCCAGTGTAACTCGCGGAGTGAACGATTTATCACTAAATATCCTGAAATTTCAGCTCAACCAAATCACAATAGGAACCCCGTCGTGAAGAATGTGCTTCGCGATGCCCTCGAGAAGAATTTCAGCCGTCGTACACTGAGGTCTTTCATGAGAGAGTGGCTGGAAACCGACTTGGACGGTTTGTCACTGACAAAATGCGGATGTTTCGCGAAGGTGGTCGACCAGTATGAGCTTGAAGTCGAAGTGAGTAGATTCACTCGTTGCCCAGAAACAACGGTTGCCATAGAAAGTTTCCGTATCTCTATAGAACGAAGTTGTACAACAAAAGGAGAGTTTCGCGTCGCCTCACCGGGCTCGGCGCAGGTTCGGGAGTTCCGAGCTTTCATCGGGGCCGTCGGATCGTTATGACACAACCGGATCACTGAGTTGAGACAATTCGCCTTCCAGGCTTGCGACTTGACTAAAGTTGAGAAGATCTTACTTCTCGTGAGGAAGCTCATTTATGGGGAATTCGAAGCTCCAAACACATCCTGCCCGAACAAATGCGAGCGTTTGCTCCAACCGGCTCAACACTCCGTACCGAAGATCTCTGTTATCCTTGCGAGGTTATACCTGAGGCTGTGCGTGAACAGAGGCGAATCTCTCGGAAAGATTCCGGAAGGAGAAATACCTTTCATAGGTCAGTGACACATTATCTCTTCAACATGATCCTGCTCATAGATAGAGATCTTCTTTCTCGAATTTATCTTCCATCATTCTTGGTTTTCGGGCATTCGGGCGCCGAACTCTCTTTTGCGACGGGTCTTCTGGGCCACGAGAAATTTGGGCGATGCTTCATAGACTCGATTTTTTCGCGGAGTTGATGGCGCTGAGACTTTGGGATCTATTCGAGATCCGTCGCACTTGAGAGGTCGGGGACGCACTTCTTGATCACCATCTCCCGGATGACGGGTCGCCCAATGGTCCCGAGTCACCCGAATAATACGGCGATCAAATGCGATGTACATCGAGTGCTATGCGTTGTCTCTAATTTGTTCGATCTCTTCAGAGACTGCGTTAACATTCCGAATCGAGACTCAAGATCTGCGAGCCATGCTACTTAATGACCGGTATCGGGATTTTGAAGGTGCGATCGCAACATTGAAGTTATGGACCAACATCGACGATGTCAAAATCCGACTCAAGGGAGTTCGCATACGCAGAGGAACCCGTAAAAGCGGTTACGTGGTCTTCGAGTTCTCCGGAACCCCGAAGCAAGTCGAGGACCTGGAGGCTGTACTCTATGACCCTTATTTTGAGCGCGCTTTCGTGTCAAACGACAAGACCTTGCTCCACGTTGCCGGTGGTTGAATGACATGGGCGAACGCCGAGAGGTCTTCAAGACGAAATAAGCTCTCCCGGGAGCTATGCCGGAAATCATGACGTTTCGTAGAGCGATACCGTGAACATTTATTCGGTACTTCCTCGTTTCTACGAGCCGATCAGAACCCGAGTGAAGGGTTCTAATGACAGAATAAACTTTTGAGACTTTCGCGTTTGTTTTCATCAATATAACACCTCGTCTAACAGAGTGACGAACTGAATATACAGATTATTGCGAGCTCCTCGATTGCTGGTCGCACCCAAATGGCGTCTGTCGGTGCGGCCACGACCGTTATAGTTTTGCCACGGGAGCGGGCATGAAAGACTGCAAATTGGCTGCCTCGGGGAATCTGTCCCGCCGCGCGAATCGTGTTTTCCGTAGCTCACGTATAGGCGAATACGATGTCGAGTTCGCCGTTCCACGTCTCCCCGATTCGTCTTCAGAAGCATCCGGCTTGAGCTCGCTGCGGAGGCTTTCGAGCTCGCCATCCGGGAGCAGCCCTGATATCCGTGGAAGATTCATCTGGTTTCATCGGCTCCTGGCGCAACGTTCCAGGTCTCGAGTCTCGAGTTGCTGCCAATGTCCTTCATTCCGGCAAGGAGAGAATAGAGATTTCTCGGTTCCTGTATCTAACCGACGCAGCATCCGGACATGGTGACTCTCGACAAACGAGCGGGCCATCAACGACGCCTCTTCTTAGCGCCCGGGTTGGATTGGGTGTTCACATGGCAGAAGTCAATCTTACAGGTATTCCCTGGAAAACTTGTTCCACATTAGTTGATTAATGGCTGCTCTCTCGTCATCGACGCTCAGGTTCACGAAACATCCGCCAACATGAACGATTCGAGTTCTAGGGTCTTATTCCCGAGCTTGCGAGCATCGACAAGCATTCCAGCAACGAACTCTGAAGAATACGACCCTCTCGAGGAAATGATCCAGCGGAGAAAGGAGCCAGAGGAATAACCTGTCATCGTTTTTGTATCGTGCAGATTGAGTTTGGATTGTGGAGAACCCAACGTTTCCTTAGATCGAGTATGGCTTTGATGGTCACGGTCTCAGGAGTTTCCCGTCGAGTGGCCCGCCCGAAAACCAAATGCGCCCGCTCGAACATACCCCGATCGCTGTTACAAGTTTACCGAGCGGCGAAGATCTGCGATTGGCAATTCGAAGTCAAGTTGACAGAGTTTCCTGTCCGAATTGATATGATATTTCCGAAAATCCTCACGGATGGTACACCGCATTCTCCGACGGAGCCTTGCAAATGGGTTTTTATTATCACTATGTTTCATGTTAAGTCCATATGCTGAGACAGCAGAACTTCGATTTGAGCACTCAGTCAGATTTGAGACACGACGGCTTACAGGCCTTCAAAGAATCACTCCTTCAAATGGAGCGTGAGAAGGCTTGGGAAGAGTACCTAGCAGGAAAGCTGCACGATCTCAACCTGGAATTTCTCGACCAAACTCGCAGGTGTTCATGGATTCAAGTTCTCCATACCGGAAACGTGTTCGAAATCGGCTAGATACAGACTTGAAATTTCATCAGTTGTACCCATTTCAGCCTTTTTTAGCGTGGGAGCGCCCCAAATTGTCGATTTCGGTCAATCGCAGTGACAATTCATCGATTATTATTATCGATTATATTATCATATCGAATATTTATTTATTCCGCCGTTAGGACTTTTACATTTTTCTGGAAGCAGAGGTCCATTCGCGGGGAAATTGCTCCTGAGAGGAAACTTCGGAGCCCAGTTCCTCCGATCTTATGTTCTCATGATATCCTACATGAAATTCTGAGTTGTTCTGGATAGTTCTTAGCGTTTCCCGAGAACTCGACTCGGACACTTCTCCCAAGTCACGCTTCGAGTACTACTGCGCCGAATCCACTAGTCTAAGAATCTAATGAAGGAATGATGTTGGATCCGATCCGGAGAGGCACCGAAAGTTCCAGAGACTCAAAGATGGGTTGCGTGACGGCTTAAGAGTTCCTCAAGAATCCATTCTGGCGACAAACTCGAGGGCGTTTCACAAGAATTCCCGCGATGCAGCGACAGGCGAAACACTAGTGCATTTCCTACAGGAACGATTCCCCGCGGCGGGGCATCCGCCCCTCCTCCATTTCGGCGCTGAAACCGAACGAAAGCCAACTGATTCTACATCGATTCAGTGGAATCTCCAGATTCCACTCTAAATGCTCTTTGTCCGAATGCGGTTCGCTGACCTGCCGACAAGACTCTCTCACAGAGAAAGACTGCGAATCTCGTATCCCGCTTGATTTACACGGACGCGATGCCGAGACGAACCAATCTTACCACAATTCGTGCATGTCACTTGAGTTCTTAGCTGATGGCACTGTTGGGGGAGCGGAACGAAAGCTTGGAGCGTCGATTGGCACCCTCTCTCGAAACGGAACTTGTAACAGACCTCTAGCTTTGATACGCGAGATGTCCAGAACGATTCGCGAGTCACCACAGGTTTGCGGCTCAATAGTTCCATTTCTCGAAGTGCCCGAGTCCAACAATTGCTGATGCGGATCAGTTTCTCCCATTCGCGCACTCTGTTCTGACAGCCGTGGTAAGTGATTTTTTTTAAGCGTACTCAGGAAGTTGTTCCAAGCCTACATTGTTTCGAGCTTTGAAAGTGTACGAGTAATAGGTGCGAAGCGTGTTTGACTCCGTCAGCATCTGTCAACTATTTTTGCTGGTTTTCGGCCCCGGAAGAAAACACCAGAGGTCGCCGAATGTCACAGAAGTGAAGTCCAGTAGAGATTTGAGGTTTACAAGAGAGATCATAAGTGAGCCTCATGGGTAGCTTTTTAACCGACGGCCAGTTGGTTCGGAAAGTTTCTGCTGAGTGGAATTTGGAGATTCCTTTTACATTGTTTTGAAATGGTCTCGGCGCCTCTGGAACATTAGGGTTCCAGTGCTCAATCAGTCATTTGGGCAAAGTTTTCAAATATCTCTCTTGTTTTCCAAAGATGGCATTCGCCGTCGGCGTCTCACAATGGCAAGTCTGATGGTGATGAGAGCGTCCTGGTATCGCATTTTCGCAGCTCTCGTCAACTCACCGGAGTCGCCCTGGCTTCGAATATTTGCCGCCGAACATTCCGATTCGAAGAAGTCTTGAGTCTCGGAAACCGATCGTCCACTCTCTCACTCATCCGTTGATAAAAGATTTTCATCGCTCGATGGGCGATTTGTTTGAGATAATGACCAAAAGAGTGGTGACTGCAAGCAAGCTGATTCCAATGCGTTCTCCATCTCATCAACCAGTGAGCATCAGCAGAACTCTTTGAATACACCGTCCTCATACAACAATACACGCTCGTCTTGAAAAGCGCCGTGGTTGACATTCGTTCGCCGTGGCGAAATTGCGCCTTTATGAGAGTGTTCCGCTTGACAGCTGTACAAACGCGCAAATTGATTTCCTGGTTGTACCTGAAGATCAGACCTGACTGAGCTCGAGCTGAGATATAGCTGCCCGTGGGTTTCACGTTCACCTGGAGCCGGATCGCGCAGCTGGCGGAATTTCCGGGCTGCCGCCAGCCGATCGGGAAAAGGTCGATTGGTTTCCTCGAGTCACCGAGCGGGTTATCCGATGGAAGGTCAATCGGAAGCTCGTCATCGAAAGCCCAGACAAGAAAATCGCGATAGACAGGTTTATCTGAACTACTTCCGTGCTCTGTTTACTACGGAAAAGGCACTCGTCGGAGAAAAAAGAAACATTTGTACGCGGTCACCATCGGGTCAAACGTTTGGGCTCCCGCAGCATTCCCGCACATAAATATTTCCTCTTCCTCAAATTTCCGTCGCAAAATCGGAAAGTTGAGAGAGTTTCTCGAACTTGGTGCTTTCGATCATGCTGGCATTATTCAAATGCTTGTCCTCGAGCTCGAAGATGGATTCTTTCATGAGATTGCAATCGTTGCACCCCTTCCTCAGCCCCGCTTCAGATTCGAGCAAGCTTTCGCCCGAAGTCTCAACCAGCTTTCGAAAATGCGATTCGAGGAGCAATGATGTTCCGGTCGATCTGTTTGACGCTTCGACGAAAATCCCCCTTCGACTGCTGAACTCCGCCGCAGAATCATTTGGGTTGAAGGTTCCACTTCTTTGTTTGAAGTTGGTTCACTCGTCAGTGGAGTCTCTCAGGCCTGAATCCATGCAACGGACACAAGCGAAGAAAGGGAGCACGTATTATCAGCGTGAACCGTGAACGGAACGGATTTATCTCGATTTCGGAACGAGGTCATCGTATGATTAGTGTACGACGCGCGTCAGAGAGAAACAACACCCATGCTGGCCGTTAATTACATGACCGACGCCATTCAAGCTTTACATCGACCGACTCAGGAAAACATATCGGTCGACGAGAATTCCGACCACGGCCGCGTGGCTCCTTCTAAAAATCGGCACCTCAACTGACTACGTAAGTGGAGAGATGGCGAAGCTAAGAAGACCAGGTCAGATACTAAGACTAACAATAAGCGGAGGAAATCTTAGGTCTGAGGAAGGCGATATTAGCGGAAAAAAACTGTTAAAAACCGTTGAGAGCTGCCGACCGGATGGAGATGATTCTCTTTCGGGTTCAAATGTTACAGAGTTTGATCATCTTCGTTGCCTCAGGATGGGCGATCGACGGTGAGTTCCGCTCAGAGATCGAATGGAATATGGGGTGCGCGTCATATTAGGAGAGCGGGGAGTAAAGAGGAACGCCCACTCGCAGAGCGTTGATGGCCTGGGTGCGGATACCTTCGGACGATTCGCTGCCCCAAGCGAGGACAGATGTCGACGCCTTCTTCCGACAACTTGAAAGCAGTGTTCGCACACAGGGGAGCTCTATTTTGGAGCATTCCTTCATCTCCAGTACCGAAGAGAAAATTTCAAAGTTCTCTGATCAGAAATATGAGAAGGTGAGTTGAGTCGAATCTTTGTCTCGACGATTTTGTCTTGTTTCCTGCTCCGTCTAGTATTACGATTATAATAAGCTCTACCACGTTCAAGCTTGCCTATAAACTCGACGTCCGGGGCCCGGTTGAAAAAGTCAGGGAAGCGCTCATCCGACAATGGAAGATGGATTTCGAGTTGAAAGTGGAGCACCCGTCGAGGTCTACTGGTGCTGTTCTCGACATCGAAGGAGTCAGTCTCCGCGTTGGGAACCTTGTCAGTAAGTATCAACCGTGAGCAGTCCGCCCCATCCACTCAATCTTGAAAGCTCGCTAGTCGAGCCCAACCCTGCCTGATTGGAGTCCCCCTCAATTTTCAGCACCAAACACATTCGCGACTCGAGGGGACTCCGGGGCACACACGTTGCGTCTAATGCTCGAGCACGCGTCGCGTCAGGTCTCAATCTTCTTCAATTCCTGGAGCGATCGTCGTTTGCTCTCGAAACTGAGCTTCCAGTACAGAAACGTTCGGCGACTCGTTATCCATGTGGGGAAGTCACAAATAATACTGTGCTTTCATTTGTTGAACGTGAGTTGAGGACCGTAGATTTCCCTGCTTCGCAAAAACTGGGGACTTCTCCCTTCATCGTTGGAGTACCCTGAAGGAACCCCGTTCTCCGGAAAAGTGTCTATCGTATAAAGAACTTTTCGTATAAAGGACTTCTCGTATAGAGAACTTTCCGTATAAAGGGGTTTTCGTATAAAGAACTTTTCGTATAAGGGACTTTCCGTAGAGAGAAATTTTCGTATGGGGGACACTCGCGGCGCCCCGGGTCGCCGCGAGATAGCCAATCCCAAAGGTCTTGTGGCACCTTCGGGCGCCTCGAGATAGCCAGACCCAGGCGGTGTCGCGGTACCCCGGGGCGCCGCGATACAGGCAGACTGTGTGGTCCTGCATAGCCTTTGTGCGCCCCGAGATAGACAGACCCAGGTTGTACCGCAACACCTAATTGGTCTGACTATCTCGCGGCGCTTCGGGATGCCGTAACACCGCCTGGGTCTGGCTATCTCGCGGCGCTCCGGGGTTGCCGCAACACCTCATGGGTCTGGCTATCTCGCACCGCCCAGAGGTACCGCAGGACCTTATGGGTCCGGCTATTCCGCGGCACCCCGGGGCGCCGTGAGTCTCCTCTAATCGAGAAGTTCTTTATACGAAAAGTCCCCTATACGAAAAGTTCTCCATACGAAAAGTCCCCTACCGGAAAAGTTCTCTACGCGGCAAGTCCTCGATACGAAAAGTTCTATATACGAAGAGTACTTTATACGAAAAGTTCCCTATACGAAGAGTACTTTATACGAAAAGTTCTCCATACGAAAAGTCCTTCATGCGGGAATTCCCTCATACGAAAAGTCCTCTATTCGGAAAGTTTTTTATACGCAAGACTTTAGGGTACATATATGGATATTCTCTCAATCAGATCAGATGAAAAATCATCTAGTTGGGCTTCCAGGGTCCTTCATTGTGGACAAGCCGGCATTCGGGATTCGATTTGGGACTGACTGAGCCCGGGACGGAGCTCCGTGATGCTTTTTTCAACAGATCCTCATCAATTTCTGCGTATGAATTCCATCTCGATTTGAAGAACTCCGAAGCCTTCAAGGCGTTGATGGTGACTCTCCCCGAGAAGCAGAAGGTGAAGCGACGGTCTCCGCGGGGACGAACTTCTGCACTCGATTGAGTAGAATTCAAGAATGACCCGAAAGCGAGGGGAGCTCATGAAGCTGTACTGTTTACAGCTAAGTTCGTTGTACAAAGTCATGCAAATGATTGGACAGCATGGCGACGTTTATTTCACCCAGCTGAAAGTGGTTTCCGATGTCAACGATACTAATTCCTATCTTCTGAGGAGTCTCTCATCCCCGCTTGACCCAGAACATTTCGGTGCTCTCTATTCGGTCTTGGGTTGTGTCAGCTACAGCGCAGAGTTTCGTCAGCGACTCGAGCACAAGGGCCAAACCCGGTGAGCTATGAGACCCGGCTTTGCCATTTCCACCTTCCCTGTATGGCGTTGAAGTTTTCGGGCTGTACACTCGTCTCATGATCAGAACGCCGTAATAGATTCGCACATTAAGACCTCCTTCATTATGAAACGTCACACTTCGATTCCGTAGCGCCCTCGTGAATCTAGTGCGATCAAACCTGGCCGATGCGGAGTCCCGAAGGGTTTTGAAAGACGTTTTCGAGGATATCTTGTTCTCCCTCGAGAACGGGGACATCGTTGACATCCTGAAAACAGCGGAATATCTCATCGGTAAATACACTGAGCGCCCGAAAGAGATCAAAATCATTCCAGGTATGTTGGCAAGTAAGCGGTAGAATGCGAAACATCAATAAGTGCCCAATTATTCCTCCTCTATCTGTCTTAGCCCACTTGTCCCGAACTCTTGACAGGGACGGCACTTGTACGGCGTGTCATTGTAACCCCCGGAAGAACTCTGTATCGCCCCGCTGAATTGCATGCCTCCAACCGGATACTCCGGAATTATGAGGCCGACTACGCGATCACATTGTCTTTCCGAGATCATGATTTCCAAAAGCTGTCGTTCACTGGAGGCGACCTGGTTCCCGACGTTGTCTTACCTATCCTGCTTAACGATTTGAAGGTGAACATTTTATTGTTTAGATAGCGCTGCCTGATCTCCGATTCGATGAAGCGTAGCCGTGTTCACGGAGAGCGCTGAGGAACCTTCGGTCTTCCAGATTCTCGACCGCTCGTATCAGATGCTCGCGTCGTCGTCTTCGCAGCTGAGAGACCATGTTGTTTGGATGTACGCTATGGATTCCAACGGAAGGACGGCAGACAACATCCGTGATGAAATGGGAAATTTTAGCAGGATCTCGAATGTAGCGAAGAAGATGGCAAGAATGGGCCAAACACTCTCGTCAACTCAGGAAACCGTAGACATCGAAGATCACGAGTACGAAGTCGTTGACGACGTTTCGTGGCGAGACGCACGGCACCCACAGTCGGGCAAGCCCTATTGCTTCTCGGATGGCGTCGGTTCCGTTTCCAGTGAGCTGATGCAGGACGTTGCCACTTGCCTTGGTTGGCAATCGGACCCGCCGTCGGCCATACAGATTCGTTTTAAAGGCTGCAAGGGTATGCTCTCACTCGATCCAAGGCTACCCGGGCGGAAGATGCGCCTCAGGAAAAGCATGGAGAAGTTCACCTGCTCGGCGCAATCTGTTGAATCACCGAAGTGGTCCCTTGAAGTCATCAAGAGGACATGGCCGACTCCGCTGTATCTCAATCGCCAGCTCATCCCGCTGTTGGAGCATCACGGGATCGCGAGTGAAATTCTTCACCAGCTTCAGCTCAACATGGTCTTCACTTGTGCGCAATCGCTGATCGACCAAGACGAGGCTCTGTCAAAGCTAACGGCTTACGTGAAGCGGAAGTTTCCGTTCAGGAACATGAGCCGAGCAGGATGGGATCTTCTTGCCGACCCTTTCTGTAATAACATGCTCTATCATCTATTCTTCGAGAGCTTGAAGAATGTGAAGGAGAAAGCTCGGATCGCTGTTCCTCTGGAATATGGTCGGAACATGCTCGGTGTCATGGATGAGACTGGCATCTTGAACTACGGACAAGTCTTCGTGCAGTACACTTCCATGAAGCCCGAAGACGAGGGCCGAGCTTTCGTAGTTCAGGGCAAGGTGCTAATGTCGAAGTGTCCCTGCGTGCACCCTGGGGACGTGCGTGTACTCAACGCTGTCGATGTACCGGAACTGAGGTAACAACCACAAACGAGAACTGATTTCGACTACATCAGATGAGAGACGGAATAGAATGGATTCCGGGCTTGTGAATCCCTGTCAACCGTAAAACCATTGCATTCTCCAGGAGGTTGAAGGATTGCGTGGTGTTTCCCTCTCGGGGCAGGAGACCCCATCCCCAGGAGATGGCCGGATCTGATCTTGATGGAGATGAATATATTGTCATATGGGATCAAAGATTCATTTTCCGAGGACGGAACGAAGAACCTTTCGTTTACGCGGATGTTCCAGCTCTCCAGCCACGGGATTTTACGGTGTGTAGACGTCCCCAGAAAAAAATTTGCCCAGATTCAAGGTCTCGGTAGGCACGGTCGACATATTGTGCATGGTGTGCATAATGAGCTGATCCATGTTGAGCCGCACAGGCTGCGGCCGGCGATTTCTCTATTCGAGGTCTAGACTCTAGAGCAGTGGTTCCCAACCTGGGGTGCGCGGTGACTTTTGGTACGACAGGCAACAGCGCGCAATAATTGATCGCTTTCATCGGCTTACGAGTTAACGTTAAAATTAGTTCGTTTGGAATTCAATGGGACGGTTGAGCTCGTTGTCGCCTACTCAAATTGTTGATTCTGGGCTCGTGCTCAGACAGCTTCAATCTCAGATCTCCTCTGGTGGTGATTTCCAGACGACCACTTTTCTTCGAACAAATTAGCTTCAAATGGTTGGGTTAGCCAAGGGAAGAAAACTATTTCTTCAATGACAGCAAACCTTGCTGAGAAATCAGGCGCTAACTGCACCGAGTGTTTTCGAAAACTCCAGAATTCTCTCGCGCCCCCCCGTTAAGAACCACTGTTCTAGAATAACACGCGACGCTCGAATCCTGGCTAATGGAGTTGAGGCCGTAACACCGCTTCGAACTCGTTTGGTGTTGGTTCTTCATTTCCAAGATTGCATCATCATTTTAACGAGCAAACAACTCCTCACAATACTTGGGGCACGTCTTAGGCAGGGGTGCGCAAGAAGACCTGGAACTTTCCCGGGGGTGCGCGGAACGAAAAAGGTTGGGAACCACTGCTCTAGAGCTTGCATCAACTTTCAGCGGAAACTGAGATTTCTAACTTGATACGGTGTGAATTCCAGAAACATGACGAAGCAGGGTTTTTCGTGAAGTACATCCAAAACGACATAATCGGCATGGCTGCGAACGCGCACTTGGCGTTGTCGGATAAACTCGGGTTCAATCACACCAAGTGTTTGAATCTCGTCGGGAAGATTTCAGCCGCCCTTGACTTTGCGAAGACCGAGGAACCGGCAAAACTCACACCTGCAGAGAAAGCCACGGAGTATCCGGATTTTATGACCAATGGTAATTCCTGAAATTCAAACTCTCAGATCTCTTTGGAACAGTCAGAGACAGTGAGGCTGACCTTCTCTCGATTTTCTCCAGGGAGAACGCACAGCTATGTGTCAAAGAAAGTTCTCGGTGAGCTCTACCGGACAATAAAACAAGTGATTCCTGAAAAGAGGGTGCCCAAGACCAAGAACCGAATCTGCCCCATCGAAGTTCCAGGGTGGAGGAAGTTCCACGAGCAAGCATTGCAAGCTCGGAACGATTATGAGAACAATCTGAGCGCGATTTTGCAGCAACACGGTATCTCAACCGAAGCCGAAATGTTCACCGGCATCATCAGCAGACATAGCCGCTTCAACTCGATGAAGCACGACGTAGAAAATGCGGAAATCGTAATCGGAAAACAGTGTGAGTTCCTTCTGGAGATGACGAGGAAAAGATTCGACAAAGAAGTTGAGCGCTTGGTTGCTCGCGTGGACCCGGATGACGAAGAAGAAGCGTCCATGATCAAGAGACAACTCGCGTCGGCGTGGTTCATGTCTGTTTATGGAGAAGCCGACGACGGAGAACGGAATTACTTCAGCTTCCCTTGGTCTATCGCCGCCACGCTGGCGGACACTCTCAAATGGCTGAAAAGTGAGCGTTTCCTCAGACATGTCGCAGCTACCCCATATTCCCATGTTCGGATTGAGTCTAGACGCATCTTAGGCATTCCAGTGGTAATCCCCGGAGGACACGAGTTGTCACCGAATTCCTTGGAATTTCAGCTCAACCAGATCACGAAAGAGACCCCGTCGTGAAGGATGTGCTCCGCAGTGCTCTCGAGAAGAAGTTCAGCTCTAGCGGTCATACGCTGAACACTTTCATGAGAGAGTGGCTGGAGAACGACTCCGACGGTTCGCCACTGAACAAATGCCGATGTTTCGCGAAGGTGGTCGACCAGTATGAACTTGAAGTCGGTGTGAGTAGTTTTACTTGTGGCGCAGAAACGACGGTTGCCATGGACAGCTTGTGTATGTAACGAAGTTGTACAACTAAAGTGGAGCCCAGCGTCACCGTACCGTGCTCGGCAAAACTCCGGAGATTCCGAGTTTTCAGCGGGGCTGGGTCCCCATGACACAACCTAACCGCAGTGAGTTCGGACAATTCGACTTTCAGGCATGCGACCTGACTGCGGCTGAGAAGATCCTCCTTCTCGTTAGGAAGCTCATTTACGGGGAGTTCGAAGTTCCAAATCAATTCTGCCGGGAAAGATGCCAGCGTTTACTTCAACCGGCTCAACATTCCGTACCGAAAATCTCTATTATCCTCGCAAAGCTATACTTGAGGATGTGCGTTAATAAAGGCGAAACACTTCGAGGGATCCCAGAAGAAGAAGAACCATTCACAGGTCAGTGGAATAGGATCCCTTCAATATGATTCGGTTCATAGGCAAAGATTTCCTTTCTCGAACGTATCATCCCTCAGTCTCACAATTCGTTCTGCTCCCGGTGCTATGCTCCCTGCTATGCACCCAATGTTGGGTGCATAGCATCCGGGCGCCGATCTCTCTTTGGCGACGTGTATTTTGGGCCATGGGGGATTTGGGCGATGCGTAACAGGGTCAATTTTTCGCCGAGTTGTTAGCGCTGAGATTACTTGAGAGAGCTCCTTGAGATCATTCGCTTTTGGAGGATCGAGAATACTCTTCTCGGTCATTATTGCCCGGATCTACCACCTCCCGATCCCGATCGTCCTGCATCACTCGAATAATGTGGTTACTCAATACGATCAAATGCTAAGAGTCACCTCCAATCTGTTCGATCTCTTCAGAGACTGTGTTAACATTCCGAATCGAGACCCAAGCTTTGCGAGGAATGCTTGAGGAAGACAGAAAGCGGGGATTCGGAACTACGATCGGACGATTGAAGTCATGGACCAACATCGATGATGTGAGAATCCGACTCAAGGCGGGTCGCAGGCGCAGAGGAATGTCTTCAAGTGGGCACGGTCAGGTGATTTTCGAGTTCTCCGGAACCTCGAAGCAAGTTGAGGACTTGGAGGCTGTACTCTACGACAACTATTTTGAACGCGCTTTCTTGTCCGACGACAAGACCTTGCTCTTCGTTGCCGTTGGTTAAATGACACAGGCGAACGCAGTGGCGTAGCCAGCCGGAAGCTTGTGAAGCTGAAGCTTTCCGAAGAGAATTCCGGAGGGTCACGGCGCTTCACAAGTCACGAAACTCAATCTTGGAATATTTGTTAGGCCAGAATCAGGTCAACGGCGGAGCGAGACATTTTTCAGCTTCGCGATAAGAATAGGCTGGCCACGCCACTGGCGAACGCCGAGAGCTATTCGAAACGAAATGCGCTCGCATGCCTGAAATCACAACGTTCCTTGGAGCGATACTTTATGCATTTGTTTCATACGTCCTTGTTTCTACGAGTCGATCAGGACCCGAGTAAACGGTTTGATGACCGAGTTAAGATTTCAAGATTTCCGCCTTTGGTCTAATCAATATAGCACTTCGTCTGACAGACGGACGAAGTGAACATACATATTCACGCTAAAGAATTCCACATAAGAGGTCACGGGAGATCGCAAGACAGTGCGGGTACAATCCGCCCGCGATTCTACCGAGCTTGTGATTGTAGAAGATACTGGGGAGGTCGATGTGGTTTATGGTGAGAAACGTCCGGAACTCCAACTGATATGTTCTAGTTCCTGAAGCAGACCAAGGAGAGGCAGCTCCCGGCGCGATTTGCTCCATGAAGAATCAGTTCGGTCGATCTGAACCAGAGAACCCTAAATTTATTATAGAAGAGTGATAAAAAGTAGCGGACCGATTAGGTCTACAACGGGGATGCCAAACCTGAGGCCAGCGGGATCATATCAGGTCTATACAAGGCCAGCAAGGAAGCTCCGACGGTGCCAGAAACTCGTACGCATGAGGAACCACGGAAAAAATAAATTGATTCCGTTCAGCACGAACCTCCCGCGAGGGGAACCCCGCGTTCAAAGAAGCTTCCGTGAGGAGACCTATACTCCAATAAGGAAAGTTTGTAAGAGACAGAGGATTTCCAACAGGAGGCTCCTTATCAGGGGCGTGCCCAGGGGGGGGGCCGAGGGGGCCATGGCCCCCCCCAAAATTCCGATCCTGCCCATAGGGTCCTATGGGAAGGATCATCATCATCATCTGTTGGCCCCCATTAAACCCTGAAAGAGTGCCCTTGGCCCCCCCCAAAAAAAAATCCTGTGCACGCCCCTGCTCCTTATACGGGAAGTTCTCTTTACGAGGCGCCGGCGCCGCTGTCAGCGCGCTCGAGTTTGGGGCAGTTGTGAACCAGGCGACGAGAGTGTACGAACATTCATCTTGCGGCCACAGGATTCCGTGAAACGTGGCATGCGGTCTGCCCGAATTCTTAGCTAGGTATTGGATAACTGCTTCAGAGGGACGCGAGAATCTATCGGTTCAGCCTCCCGCAAAGAAGATTCGACTCTTGAACGAATGATGGGCGGCAATCCCGAAGATGGAAACCATAAATCTGGTATCTGGTCCCTTTGTCATAATGGTTAGTTGATCACATAGCCGCGCGTGTCCAGAGATCGCCGCTGGACGCGTAAACGAGGGATGATCACTGGAACCAACGCAATGAAGTGGATTCTGTTTTTCTCGCACCAAGTAGGATTTCTTTACGTCCAGTGTTTAAAAAAGCTGAAAACTGAGATCTCTCATCCTCACAGTTTATTGCTGCAATAAATGAGTGTGATACCGAAGGGATGCTCCATGGCAAAGGCTCGACACCGTCTACCGAAGCCGACCTCTATCCCTTGGGGAAAGGGCCGCAGCCAAAAATGCAAGTGATGTGTCCGATTCCCAGCCAGACAAACTCATCGATAGGTCCTCGTGTTGATCCTGCGGAAGGAAACATACCTCTCACATCGTAACTTCTGCGAGACATTCCCGGTCGTATCCCCGGAAGGAGAATAATATTTTTGTTGTTTTCGCGAAAGAAAATCCGATTGTCGTTGAAACGAGGGAACGCTAGATTGCTATCTGAGATTGGACTTCAAAATAACGCTCTCAATGAGCTCAGTTCTCTGAACGCATAGGAGCATCTTGGTGTCCTTCCCAGGATGTCGTCGCATTCCTACGGACTCGGACTCAAAGCCGTTGGGTGTCCCGCCCTTAGTTACCGGAGTACCAGCGACACCGAAGAAGGAGTCTCGGGCTTCTGATTTCATGTCTTGCGGGCTCGCTTTCGTTGGCAGCCATGTTGAAACGTACATTCTGCAACGGGCGGCTGGCGAGCCAGTCCAGCCTCCACAGATCATGAACATCTTGCGCGTATTGACGACGCGTTTGCCGTGGCGTGATGCTTCGAATCTCCCTCCCAGGGCATGTTCCGTCCAGATTAATCTCCCTACGCTCTGCCAGGGCCTGGGGATCCCGACACCCACCGCGGTTGCGGTCGCTTCGCTCGCCGCATCGTGCCACGCTGCACTGCCCGGAATTCGTGACAGCCTTTGAGATTTGTCGCTGAACGCACACCTCTTCCGCCAATGACTGAAATCATATTATCCCACCATCATTTATCAGAAACGACTGAACTCCTCGCTCCATGGATTGAGAGCCGCAGTCTTAGGAGTTGGCAGGACTCATGAAAGACTGGTGGATGCCGACCGAAATATGTTATGACGACATTCTCCTCGAACCGTTCCGGGCATCTCTTCGTCGAAGGCGAAGGCGAGACGTTCGGAGCTCGGGAGCGATGGCATTCTCATCCGCTTCACGTGCGATGAGTCCGACAGGCGAAACTCCGAATAAATAGCAGGCTGGATCTCTTTTCCCACGATTCCCAGATCGTGAGGCGGTGCCACGTCACGACACCCTCGGAAATCACGAGATCCCACCAGGAATTCAGCTCCCATGCAGCTAGATTTCATCAATCCCTGTCGAGCATACCTATCTGGAAGAAGTCGCCTCACCTTTTTCTGTGGGTTTTACGATTACATAGAAGAGCATCGAAAAGAATAGGGCCACGATTATGCCCACAGTCACGGCAAAACATTTCACCACAAAAGCTATTGTATCGTTCCCGCTGTGCTTTCGTTCTCGTGACATGAACTTGATCGGTCTCCTCTCCGTGATCACGGGATGATTTCGAGCCGAAGATCGAGCTCGATTAGGATTCACCAGCGGTGCTACCGACGGCGCGGATCTCAGAAGCGATTCTGAAGCGGACGAGCTTGCGCTACGTGAGTCCTCCCCGCTCTCTCCGGAATCGTGCATGCTGTCGCCGCCAACGGAGCTTCGGAGCTTTTCGATATGGATGTCTAGTCACCGTGCCTCGTTTCTATCGAGCAATGAATGGAGAATGAACAAATAACGGAGCTCAGTGAAGACATCAGTTCCAAATAGGAAACCTTAACTGGTGTCCATTAGATGGAATAAGTTGATTTTATAGAATACTAGCTGCGAAAGGGCTCTTTCAAGCGTACTGATGCGTCCAAGCGAGCATATTTGCAATAGTGAAAGGCCGTGGCGACATGACTCCCAGCTCCCAGGTCTCCAGATTTCATTGTACACCGGCAACATTGCACTCTTTCTCAATATGACCCCATACACCCGCGATGATAGGGCATACTTTTCCCCCGAAGACGCTATGACCGCTTCGCGAGGCGATCGCGGATGATTGAATTGCCTCTTCCCTCTCCTTTACTAGTTTCAACGGACTTTTGATATCAATACCATCCCCAGGAACGATCATCCGCCAAGGTTGAGTTCGAGATCCACTGGTCCAACTGAGGGTCTGGAATTTAGGGAGCCCAGACGAAAATCCAGATGAGCCAACCGCAGTCCGCGACGAACAACGGAAACAAGTGCTTTTGCTTCATCACGGTCAGACGAGATAACATTCGATCCTGCCTTGACATGACTAGGAATGGCCATGAGACTCCCGACCGTAGTGATGCATCCTGAGAGGCGGTTCTTGCATAGTCACTCCCGGTTGATCAAGAGTAAATCATCGAACCTCATCACTAATCACCTGTTGTCTTGGGAAGCGGCCCTGCTCGTGGAGCGTCGGTTCTTGGATGTCTGGTTTCACCGAATATGAGGAAAATCTCATTCTCTGGAAATCGCAATTCCCACGGTTTTGTATATGAGCGATTTGAGTGCTCAGGGTATGCTCAAAGAAACCTCCCAGACCAATGGGTTGTGTGTTGTCGGTTGTCCCGTTTCCCCCGGAGCACTCTTCCCGCCCCGGAGCCCATCATATCGACCCACCATCGTTGTTGTATCGAGAAAGTTCCAATCGGCCACAACAAGCAGCCGCTTGAAACGACTCCGACCCTGTACGGCAATTCGGCTGTGTTTAATTGTATCACGAAAAAGCTCACCGACCATGGTTGCCATCGGGCAAGGCTAACAAGCTGCGGACAAGCCTAGGACGCTTCTCGCCGCGTTCGCTAGACTCGACCTTTCGGCCACTGTTTCGGTCCGGGTACAGACCGCGACCCAATGCTAGACAGAGGCCTTTCTCCCTCAACAGGGGAAAATACAAACAAAAATCCCACAAGCTCGGAACGAGGAGTTGGGATTTGTTTCTGCCAAGAGCCCCCCTTCCTCTATTGGTCCCCTTCGCGATCACCTCCTTTTTCCACGAACTCCATCACTATGAGGTCGGATTTCATAGTACCCAATGAAACATTACCTGAATAAAGAAGAACCTCTTCGCGAATTTTCCGAGTTCAGACTCGTTTTACGCGAACCAACCCAGTTCTTGGTACATTCGTCGCTGGTACCGAAACTTGACTTGTAACTTCTTGCCCTCAATGTTCGTGAAAACATTGGTATACTGTTCCGCATTCAAAATGAAGAAGTCTGTAAGGGCACCGGCCTCGTAACCTAGAATCTTCTCTGCGGTCTACAACAAAATAGTCTTCCTCGTTACCTCCTTCCCACCTGCTGAGTATTGATCTAGAAACAGACCCGTGTCACTCATGTACTGTCAAATGCAAGAAATCGCAAGATAAACAACGACCACTTGTTATATCAGAAAGAAAAGTACATCAAATCGCATGGAAAACGAATTCCTCAATGACGAGCTTCCTTCGTGGTAGAATGACCGTAGTAATGAAGGGACCAGGAGGATCGGAGATTCGGTTCCGAAGCGACTTCCCGGCTTCGGTGAAACGCTCACCAGCGTCTCACCGTGTTGTGAATAACAATGAAAATGCACAATGTCCCGCGAGCGAACAACATGTGATGATCGAAGATTTCTCTATATTGGACCAGGTCGAAGACCCTCAGGTCTCGCTCGCGGATGACTGTTCCTTCCGTCATCTCCATCAGAACTTCTCTGTTGGACCTCTCAGAGTTGTAGACTCCCCATTCACTCTGTATTCCTAGCGAAATAACATCTCCGGCCTAAGAAATGTGGTTAATCGACATTCGCCTCTCATTACAGGACTGCTATTCACGTTAGTAGAACACCTCACTTTGTGAAATGAGTTTTAGAAACATTTCAATGACTCTCCGATTCGCCCCCACGCTTCCCCTCACTCCCTCCCTCCCTCCCGGAATTCCGCATTTCTGCGAACCGCAGGTTGAATGCTAGGTTTCTGCTTCAATGATCAGCCCCCATAATCCTGATTCGCCATTTCTGGAAGCCATAACATTTCGACAGAGTTTCGGAGCTAGGAAGAGCGTGAGAAACATGACGCCGCGCGATGTCGGGCATTCGGGAAGGTTCTTTCAATCGAAGTAAGGGGAGTCAGAAGTGATATGATGATAGGAAGAAGGTGAAGTTAGAAGTAATATCGCCGAGTATGCCCGCGGATCGGAGGACGATACTGTTCCTCATGGGCGGCGAACAAGGACGATGCGCCATCGGATGCCTGTACAATCCCGGAGTTAAGTTCATAAACGGTATCGTTCAACCGTTAGATGTGTTTTCTTTTCCGCCCGTAAAAGTTTTTCCTTCGGTTCATCACCGGTACCGTTGTCGACGAGACGGAACTCAACCTCTGGCATCGGAAGAAGATTCTGGCGATGCAATCCTCCGCACTGTTCTGTGTGATATGAGTGTAGCTGATTGCTGGGCTGAAGATTGAAGAAAACGCTGATTTCGGACTTGAGCTATTTTCGATAAGAAGTTGTGTCTTTGGGAGATTCGAAGAGCGTGAGGTGTACATCTCCCTGGCAGCTTCCAGACCAGAAACCGACGTGATGGCCGAGCGGTGCGGTGTAAGCGGCGTGCGCGTTTGCATAGCCGTAGCTGAAGCCATCACGATCGGGAGGATGTGGGATCGAATCCAGCTTCGGGCAGCTTCTTTACGAAGTGTCCATAAAGCAGCTGGACCCCTCCGACCCTGTTGGAATGCAGGTCTTAGGTACGGGGCCCTGAAATAATGACGTAGCTGTCGGCCAGGGCCCCCATTGTGGAAAAGAAAACTTTCACAACGCACCGATCCTCGTTCTCCAACTTTCTTGAAAGAAAAAAGAAGATTTCGACAAGACGAGTTCAGCAGTCACGAACGAGGCATCGCTACGTTCGGCTACGTTACACTGAACCTGATTCATCATCAAACTGGGACTCGAAATCATTGTTTTTGCATCGTACACATTGGGTTACTATTGTGGAGAACCAAAGTTCCTTCAGATCAGTGGCGGATCTAGCCTCGACGGCGCCCGGGGCAGATCACCGAGAAAGCGCCCCAACGCCCGAGTTTTCGTCGGAACAAACTCAAGTTTCAGGACCTAGTGATGTCTCTTTGCAAGCCAGAATTACTTTATTCCGCAGTATTGCAAGTTTCTGCATAATCCACATGATATCACAAGATCAGAACCCCAATCTTGCGCCCCTTGGAGGCTGCGCCCGGGGCTAATGCCCCGCGTGCGCCTCCCCCCCTAGATCCGCCGCTGCTTCAGATCGAGAATGGTATTGATGATCGAGGTCTCAGAATTTTTTCGTCGAACGCCTCCGGGAACCAAATGCACCTGCCCGAACAAACCCCGATCGCTGTCACAAGTTTATGGATCGGCGAAGGTTTGCCATTGGCGCCACTGGCGAGTCACATTGGAGTTCACAGAGATTCGTCTCCGAAAAAGAATGATATTTCCAGAGATCCTCCGGAATGGCACGCCGCATCTCCCCACGGAGTCTCGCAAATGGGCTACGATCATCACTATGATCCATGCTGTGTCTATATGCCGGGATCGGGGAGCTTCGATTCGAGCACACAGTTCCTTTGTCGACACCACCGGAAGTATCTTCTTTCAAGTCGCGGCTCCTCTCCGTCTGAAACGGTCCAGATCCGATAAGTCACCAGAAATTAGTCACTGGCGACGATTCGCTCGCCGCTACCAACATTCCAAGATTCGAAGACGTTCTCAATTAAGCAAGGAGCGAATGCATTTCTTGAGAGAACAAAGAATCCAATACTACGGCGACGGATTCACCTACCGTAGAATCTGATGGTCGAATAATGTTGAATCCGGAGAAGTAGCAAAAGTTCGAGGGGCTCGAAATGAGTTTCCTGCATACGACGGAAACCAATCATTGAGAATACAGTCTGGCCTTGATCTCGATCGCGTCCAACGAAAATTCCCGCAACGCTGCGTTCGGGATCTCATGGAAGACGGGTGCGTTTCCCACAGGAATGTTTCCCCACGGCGAGGCAACCGGGCCTTCCTCGATTTCGGCGCTGAATTCGAGCGAAACCCAGGTGATCCCACTTCGATTGTCTCTGAACATGCTCTTTGCCCGGATACGGTTTGCGGCCCTGCCAACAAGGCTCTCTCATGAGGAAAGAATGCTGGTATCTCTCTTGGGAAAACGGAACAGAAGTTGGAAGGGTCGATTGGTGCCCTCTCTCAACTGAACTTGTCTAGCTTTGATACACGAGATGCACAGAACGATTCGCGGGTCACCACTGGTTTGGTCCTTGCTCATACCATTCCTCGAAGTGCCCGAGTTCAACAATTGTTGATGCAGATCGATTTCTTCCATTCCCGTGTTCAGTTTTGACAGCCGTGGTGAGTAATTTTTTTGAGTGTCCTCACGAAGCTGTTCCAAGCCTATATTGTCTCGAGTTCTGGAAGTGTACGAGTAATGGGTGCGAGTCGTATTTGACGTCACCAGCATATCTCAACCATTCCTGGTGGTTCTCGGCCTTGCTGAAATCGAGCCGAAAAAAAAGACACCATTTCGGCAATGATACCTTTGTCCTGACCCGACGTGAGTCATCTTGCATCTATCTGAGCCCGTATCCCGGAAGCGACTCGGATCCGGAAGTTCTCGTTGCGTGGAGCTTGGAGATTCCTCTGACATTGTTTCGAAATCGTCTTGCGGCCTATGAAACATGTTAGTGTCTATAAGTCCAATCAGTCACCTGGAGCTCTGTACTGAGTGAGTAGGATACTCAAATGGCATCCGGGAATCGCCGTTATTTTGAAGATGGAAATGCACGTTTCCACGGATGATGGTCGGCTGCGCTCGGAGGGAGGCGATCGGGAATCGGCAGGAAGATCTGACTCATTTGGCGTCCGTTGCGCCCACGGCGACTTCCTGCCGGACTTGTGTGTATCACAACGATGTGCATTTTCACTGCTACTGAGCTTTCAAAGCTCTCTCTTGTTTCCCATGGACGAGAACCGCCTTCAGCGTCTAACTATGGTGAGACTGATAGCGATGAAAGAGTGGTGGTCACTGGTTTCAAATATTAACCACTGACCGTTCTGAAGCGGAGACGTCTTCAATCTCGTACACTGAACGTCCAGTCTCTCGGTGATCTCAGTGATCACCGACTGCCCGCAGGTTGGCAACATTGTGTCGTCCATCTCTTGCCCTGGTACGTCGTGGCTCCGTCCGTAGACATCCAATGTAATTTCCGTGTGGGGTTCCACCGAAAAGCGAATTCATTCGCAGGTGCTTCGTGCTCCGCTCATCCTCTCGATGATTCCGTTCAGAGTGGTTCGCGAGACCGAAACCCTGATTAACCAGTGAGCCTCGGCAGAACCCTTCAAATACACCGTCTTCGTACGCTATACACGCTCGTCGCAAAAAGCGCCGTAGTTGACATTCGCTAATCGTAACGAAATACAGCGTTGACGTGAATCTCCCGCTTGGAAGCGGTCCAAACGCGCAAACTGAGTCGGTGTTTGTACAATGCCGGATTCGTTGGATCAGACCTGACTGAGTTCGAACGAGAATATAGCTTCCCTTGTAATTTGATTCCTCGCTGACCTGGAGCCGGATCGCATAGCAGGCGAGAATTCCAGGCTATCGCCAGCCGATCGGGAAAGGGTTGAATGGCCTCCTCGAGGCATTGAGCGAGTTATCAGACGGATAGTTTGTCGGGAACTCGTCATCGAAAACTCAAGACAGAAAAAATCGGGATGGAGAGGTTCATCTGACCGGCTTTCGTGCTCCGTCCACGACGGAGAAGGCGCTCGTCGAAGAAAAAGAAACATTCCTACGCGGTCACCATTGGAGCAAACGTTTGGGTTCACGTGGCATTCTCGCACAGAATGATTTCCTCCCCCTGAGACCGGGGCTGTAGAGTCGCTACAGGTATATGAAGTTTGATATCATGGGGTTCGTTGCTGTGCGATCAAACCTATTTTTCGTCATCAATCGCAGCTGGCTTGTTGGTCAACTTGAGAAAACGAGTTGGAAAACGTCGAGAAATCAGTCTTCCCCCGGAATCTGTACCGCAACTGACCACGTAAAAGGAGGGATTGAAAAGAGGAAAAGAAACGAGTCAGATAGTTACCTAACCTAAACGGGAAAATATCTTGTATCGATGGAAGAAGGAAATCAGAAACCGTCGAGAACTGCTGACCGGATAAAAATTGTATTCTTCTGAGTTCAAATGTTACAGGTCGTTTTCATCGTCTCCGTGGCTCCGGTATGGGCGATCGACGGTGAGCTTCGCTTAGAGATTGAATGGAATCGAGGGTAGGTACATATCATATTGAGAGAGCGAGAAGTAAAGAGAAACGCCCTTGCCGCAGCGCGTTGATGGCCTGGGTGCGGATACCTTCGGACCATTCTACGCCCCGAGCGTGGAAAGACGTCGACGCCTTCTTCTGGGAACTTGAAAGCAGAGTTCGCGGACAGCGGAGCTCCAATTTGGAGCATTCCTGGATCTCGATTACCGAGGAGAAAATTTCGAAGTTCTCTGATCAGAAATATAAAAAGGTGAATTGAGTCGAATCTTTGTCCCGACGATTTCGTTTTGTTCCTTGCTTCGTCTGAAGTCTCGATCATAATGATCGTGGCCGCGTTCAAGCTTGCCTACAAACTCGATATCGTGGGCCCGGTCGAAAGAGTGAGGGAGGAGCTCATTCGACAGTGGCAGATGGATTTCGAGTTGAGAGTGGAGCTTCCGTCGAGGTCCACTGGTGCTGTCCTCGACATCGAAGGAGTCAGTCTCCGCGTTGGAAACCTCGTCAGTGAGTATCAACCGTGAGCGGGTAGCGTAAGACGCTTGATCTCGAGCATTCGCTGGTCGAGTCCAACCCCGCATGATTGAAGTCCCCCTTCGTTTTCAGCCCCAAGCACATTTGCGACTGAAGGAGACTCCGAAGCCCACCCATTGCGTCTCATTCTCGAGCACGCCTCGCGTGAGGTCTCAATCTTCTTCAATTCCCAGAGCAATGTTCATTCGCTCTCGAAACTGAGCTTCAAGTACGGGGACGTTCGGCGACTCGTTATCTCAGTGGAGAAGCCGCGAATAACTCTGTGCTTCCATTTGTTGAACGTGAGTTCCGGACTGTAGATCTCCTTTCCTTCCATCATTGGAGTACATGAAGAATCTTTCAATGAGATCAGGTGAAACTTCATCTGATTGTGCTCTCAGGGTCCTTCATTGTGGACGAGCCGGGATTCGGAATCACAGCTGGAGCATGACGGGACGGAGCTCCGTGATGCTTTTTTCAACCGATCCTTTTCAATTTCTTCATCGGGTTTCCATCTTGATTCGGAGAACTCTGAAGCCTTCAAGGCGTTAATGGTGACTCTCCCCGAGGACCAAAAGGTGAAGCGAGGGTCTCCTCTAGGACGAACTGCTGCATTCAATCGAGTGGAATTTGAGTATGGCCCGAAAGTGAGGGGAGCTCACGGAGCTGTATTGTTCACAGCTGAGTTCGCTGTACAAAGCCATGCAAAGGATTGGACAATATGGCGACGTTTATTTTACCCAGCTCGGAGTAGTTTCCGATCTCAACGATACCAGTTCCTATCTTCTGAGGAGGCTCTCATCCCCGCTTGATCCAGAACATTTCGGTGCTCTCTACTCGGTCATGAGCTGTTTCAGCTATAGCGCGGAGTTCCGTCAGCGACTCGAGCACAAGGGCCAAACCCGGTAAGCTCTGAGACCCGGCTCGGCCATACCCACCTCTACTGCACGGCGACGAAATTCTTGGACAGTAAACTCGTCTCATAACTCATAATCATGAGCCCATCCATTACATGGTCCGCTAACGAGTTCTTCATCATGAAAAGTCATTCATTTCGATTTCATAGCACCATGGTAGAACTAGTTCGATCAAACCTGGACGATGCGGAATCCCGGAGGGTTTTGAAAGACGTTTTCGAGGATATTTTGTTCTCTCTCGAGAACGGGGATATTGTTGACATCCTGAAGACGGCAAAATATCTCATTCGTAAATACACCGAACGACCGAAAGAGATCACAATCATTCCAGGTACGTTGGAAAGTCATTGGTCAGTGCTCAATTATCCCTCCTCTATCTTTCTCACCCTAGCTTTCCCGACTTCTTCACAGGGACGGCACTGGTACGTCGTGTCATTGTCACTCCCGGAAGAATTCTGTATCGCCCCGCTGAATTGCATGCTTCCAATCGGATACTCCGGAATTATGAAGCCGACTACGCGATCACGGTGTCTTTCCGAGATCATGATTTTCAGAAGCTGTCGTACAGTGGAGGCGACTTGGTTCCCGACGTTGTCTTACCGATGCTGCTCAACGATTTGAAGGTGAGAAATTTGTCGTTTAGATAAGGCTACCAGATCTCCGATGAATCTGTGCTGCGTCCGCCAGGAGCCTTGAGGACACTTCGATCTTCCAGATTCTCGACCGCTCGTATCAGATGCTCGCGTCTTCGTCCTCGCAGCTGAGAGATCATGTTGTTTGGATGTACGCTAGGGATTCCAATGGAAGAACAGCGGATAGTATACGCGATGAAATGGGAGATTTCAGCAAGATCTCGAATGTGGCGAAGAAGATGGCAAGGATGGGCCAAACACTCTCGTCAACTCAGGAGACCATTGACATCGAAGATCACGAGTACGAGGTCGTTGACGACGTTTCGTGGCCGGAAGCTGTGCATCAAAACTCGGGCAAGCCGTATTGTTTCTCTGATGGCGTCGGTTCCATCTCCAGCGAGCTGATGCAGGACGTTGCCAGTTGCCTTGGTTGGCAATCGGACCCGCCGTCGGCCATACAGATTCGTTTTAAAGGCAGTAAGGGTATGCTCTCACTCGATCCAAGGCTACCCGGGCGGAAGATGCGCCTCAGGAAAAGCATGGAAAAGTTTACGTGCTCGGCGCAGCTTGTTGAATCACCCAAGTGGTCTTTGGAGGTCATCAAGAGAACATGGCCGACTCCGCTGTATCTTAATCGCCAGCTCATCCCGCTGTTGGAGCACCACGGTATCGCGAGTGAAATTCTTCACCAGCTTCAGCTCAACATGGTCTTCACTTGTGCGCAATCGCTGATCGACCAAGACGAGGCTCTGTCAAAGCTATCAGCTCACGTGAAGCGGAAGTTTCCATTCAGGAACATGAGCCGAGCAGGATGGGATCTTCTTGCCGACCCTTTCTGTAATAATATGCTCTACCATCTATTCTTCGAGAATTTGAAGAATGTGAAGGAGAAAGCTCGGATCGCTGTTCCTCTGGAACACGGTCGGAACATGCTGGGTGTCATGGATGAGACTGGCATCTTGGACTATGGGCAAGTCTTCGTGCAGTACACTTCCATGAAGCCCGAAGACGAGGGTCGAGCTTTCATCGTTCAGGGCAAGGTGCTCATGTCGAAGTGTCCCTGCGTGCACCCTGGGGACGTGCGTGTACTCACCGCTGTCGATGTACCGGAACTGAGGTAACAATCACAAACGATAGCTGCTTTCGACTATATCTGATGAGAGACGAAATCGGATGCCTTCCGGGGCCGCGAACCGCCGTCAACTGTAAAACCATTCTACCCTCCAGGACGTTGAAGGACTGCGTGGTGTTCCCCTCTCGGGGCAAGAGACCCCATCCGCAGGAGATGGCCGGATCTGATCTAGATGGAGATGAATACATCGTCATATGGGATCAAAGACTAATCTTCCGAGGACCGAACGAAGAACCTTTCGTTTGCGCGGCTGTTCCCGCTCGCCAGCCACGAGAGTTCACGGTGAGTAGACGACGCCACAGTCTGCTCTTGCCCCTGGTCTCGATTTGAGGTCTCGATATGCACGGTCAACATGGTGTGCAAGGTGGACATATTGATCGAAGAAATACTACAGAAAGATACGGGACGTGCCATGAGCAGTTCCGGATTTCTTCCGGAGTCCGCTGATCCATGTAGAGCCATGCATGCTGCGAACGAGAATTCTCTCTCGGACGAGTTTCTTGCCGCGATTTTTCGATTCCACGTCTGGAACTTGGCTCAGTTTTCCAGCAGGAAACTGAGAGTCTTAACTTGATAAGATGTAAATTCCAGAAACATGACGAAGCAAGGTTCTTCGTGAAGTACATCCAGAACGACATAATTGGGATTGCTTCGAGTGCGCACATGGCGTTGTCGGATAAATTCGGATTCAATCACACCCGTTGTCTGAATCTCGTCGAGAAAATTTCAGCCGCCCTCGACTTCGCGAAGATCGAGGAACCGGCAAAAATCACACCTGAAGAGAAAGCCACGGAATATCCGGATTTCATGACCAATGGTAATTCCCGCAATTCAAACTCTCAGGTCTCCTTTATCCTTACCATATCCTTTATCATGAGAATAAAGTGCCTGTTGATTGATTGATTGAACAGTCAGAGTCAACAAGGCTCACCTACTTCCGATTTTCTCCAGGCAGAATGCATAGCTATGTGTCGAAAAAAGTTCTCGGTGAGCTTTACCGGACCATAGAACAAGTGATTCCTGAAAAGACCGTGCCCAATACCAAGAGCCGGATCAACCCCATCGAAGTTCCGGGGTGGAGGAAGTTACACGAGCAAGCATTGCAAGCGCGGAACGATTATGAGAGCAGTCTGAGCGCGATTTTGCAGCAACACGGTATCTCAACTGAAGCCGAGCTGTTCACCGGCATCATAAGCAGACACAGTCGCTTCAACTCGATGAAGCACGACAAAGAAAATGCGGAAATCGTAATCGGGAAACAGTGTGAGTTCCTTCTGGAGACGACGAGGAAAAGATTCGACAAAGAAGTTGAGCGCTTGGCTGCTCGCGTGGACCATGACGACGAAGAAGATGCGTCCATGATCAAGAGACAACTCGCATCGGCGTGGTTCATGTCTGTTTACGGAGAGGCCGGAAACGAAGAACGGAATTTCTTCAGCTTTCCTTGGTCTATCGCCGCCACGCTGGCGGACACTCTCAAATGGCTGAAAAGTGAGCGCTCCTCGGCTTGTCCCGTCGGCTTCTCCTCAGATTCCCGTGTTCCAGATTCCGACACATTTTAGAAATTACAGTGTTGATGTCGAGGGAAACAAATCGTCACCATATATCTTGGTATTCCAGCTCAACCCGATCACAGAAGAGACCCCGTCGTGGAGAACGTGCTCCGCAGTGCCCTCGAGAAGAAGTTCAGCTCTAGCGGTTATACGCTAAACACTTTCATGAGAGAGTGGCTCGAGACCGACTCCGAAGGTTCGGCACTGAACAACTGCCGATGTTTCTATAAGGTGGTCGACCAGTATGAAATTGAGGTTGGTGTGAGTAATTTTACTTGTTGCCCAGGAACTACGCTTCGACCCTATAGCGAAATCCGTAAACCGTAATTATGGATTTGATCCCTAGATGGGACACTTCGACTTCCAGGCATGCGACCTGACTGTAGCTGGGAAGATCCTCCCTCTCGTAAAGAAGCTCATTCACGGGGAGTTTGAAGCTCCAAATCTATCCTGCCCGAAAAGATGCCGGCGTTTGCTTCGACCGGCTCAACATTCCGGACCGAAAATCTCTCTCATCTTCGCAAGGTTATACTTGAGGTTGTGCGTTAATAAAGGCGAAACACTTCGAGGGATACCAGAAGAAGAAGAACCATTCAAAGGTTAGTGAACTCTGATCTTCAATATGATTCTGTTCCTGAGTGGAGGTCTCCGTTTTCAGCCTTCAGTCAATCATCCGTCAGTCTTAGTTCTGCATCCACCAGCTGTTGGGCGCATAGCGTTCGGGCACAGAATTCCTTTGGATGACGGGTCTTGTTGGCCATGAGGAATGCGATGCGGGCCAGACTCGATTTTTCGCGGAGCGGATGGCGCTGAGACCTTGGGAGCTCCTCGAGCTCATTCGCACTTGGAAGATCGGGGGGCACTGCTTGATCAACATCGGTCGGATCCTCGTCCATCGAATGCTATGCGTTGTCTCTAATTTGTTCGATTTCCTCAGAGACTGTGTTAACATTCCGAATCGAGACTCAAGATCTGCAAGGAATGTTTGAGGAAGACAGAAAGCGAGGATTCGAAACTACGATCGGACGATTGAAATCATGGACCAACATCGATGATGTGAGAATCCGGCTCAAGGCAGGCCGCAGATGCAGAGGAACGCCCTCAAGTGGTTACGGTCAGGTGGTTTTCGAGTTCTCCGGAACCTCGAAGCAAGTTGAGGAGTTGGAGGCTGTACTCTACGACAGCCATTTTGAACGCGCTTTCTTGTCCGACGACAAGACCTTGCTCTTCGATGCCGGTGGTTGAATGACACAGGCGAACGCCGAAATATTTTCGATACGGAATGGGCTCCTATGCCTGAAAGCACGACTTTCCGTGGAGCGATGCCTTAAATATTTGTTTAGTATTTCCTTGTGTCTTCGACTCAATCAGAACCCGAGGAAACGGTTCTGATGACAGAATAAAATTTTGAGTTGACGCGAAAGCGTCTCTGTTCAGAAGACAGAATGCTCGTACTTCGTCATTCATGTAACGTTTTTTGTAACAAAGTAAAGAGCTCAAACTGCGTTTAGGTCGCACCGAAAACGTTCCGGTTTTCTCAGAAAGGTTCCTGATTTACGGGAGACTCTGTATTTCGAGGCTTGTTACAGTTTGTTCCCGACAACATTGTCACTGATGAAGATTTATGACCCCTATCCCCCCCCGTCAGATCATTGAAATCCGTATAAATAACCGTTTCGTTCGGAGTCGAAGAGGCGTGTGAGGAAAGGGTTTCCAGCAATCTGGACGAGACTAGCAGCCTGATCTGAAATATCTCACACGTTGGGTGTGGAATATCTAGTTCTTGAAAAATTTAACTGAAAGTCACCGAATTTCGGCGTTATACAGAAAAAATGCTATTGTCGGTGGTATGACGATCATAGTACTGTCCATTTATATTGAGTAAAATACAAACAAAAATCCCACGAGCTCGGTACGAAGAGCTGGGATTTGTGTCTGCCAAAAGCCTCCCTTCCTCTATTGGTCTCCTTCGCCATCACCTTCTTTCTCCACGAACTCCATCACTATGAGGTCGGATTTCACAGTACCCTATGAAGCATTACCTGAATAAAGAAGAACCTCTTCCCGAATTTCCCGAGTTCAGACTTCTTTTACGCGGACCAACCCAGTACCTTGTATATTCGCCTCCGGTACCGAAACTTGACATGTAACTCCTTGCCCTCAATGTTCGTGAAAACATTGGTATACTGTTCCGCATTCTGAATGAAGAAGTCTGCAAGGGCACCGGCCTTGTATCCCAGAATCTTCTCTGCGGTCTACAACAAAACGGTCTTTCTCATTACCTCCCCCCTACCTACTGAGTATTGATCTAGAAACAGACTCGTGTCACTCACGTCTCCAAACGCAGAACAAACGTCCTCGACCAAGAACTCCAACAGGATGACCCATCGATGGGTCATCGTGCTTCGGTGGGTCCCACCGAAGCTGGGAAGAGTCATACATCCCAGCGGTGAGACGCGGTCCCTGAACCGCGCGTCAATGACGAGCTCCCTTGGTGGTAGAATTGGACGGAAGTAGACTCTAGGTGGAAGGTTTGTTCAGATATCTGCGTCCAACAACAGGAAGGAAACCAAATGCACGCGCCCGAACATACCGCGATCGCTGTCTCAGGTTTATCGATCGGCAAAGTTTTGCCATGGGCGCCACTGGCTAGTCGCGTTGGAGTTCACAGAGGTTCGTCTCCGAAAAAGAATGATATTTCCAGATATCCTCCCCGATGGCGTACCGCTTCTCCCCACGGAGTCTCGCGAACGGGCTCCGATCATCACTATGATCCATGCCGTGTCCATATGCCGGGATCGGGGAACTTTGATTAGAGCACACAGTTTCTTTGTCGACACCACCGGGAGTATCTTCTTTCAAGTCGCGACTTCTCTGCGTCTGAAACGGCCTATATCCGATAAGTCACAAGAAATGAGTCACTGACGACGATTCGCCCGTCGGTACCAACATTCCAAGATTCGAAGACGTTCTCAATTAGGCGGGGAGCGAATGCATTCCTTGTGAGAACAAATTATCCAAATACTACGTCGACGGATCCACCTATCGTAGAATCTAATGGTCGAATAATGTAGAATCCGGAGAGGTATCAAAAGTTCGAGGGGCTTCTGATCACGACTAAAACGTTAGAGAATGCACTCTGGCCTTGATCTCGATCCCGTCCAACGCGAATTCCCGAAACGCTGCGTTCGGGGTCTCATGGGAGACGGGTGCATTTCCCACAGGGATGATTCCCCACGGCGAGGCAACGGGGCCTTCCTCGATTTCGGCACTGAATTCGAGCGAAACCCAGGTGATCCCACTTCGATGGTCTCTGAGTATGCTCTTCGTCCGGATGCGGTTTGCGACCATGCCAACAAGGCTCTCTCATGAGGAAAGAATGCTGGTATCTCTCTTGGGAAAACGGAACAGAAATTGGAAGGGTCGATTGGTGCCCTCTCTCCAAACTGAACTTGTCTAGCTCAGATACGCGAGATGCACAGAACGATTCGCGAGTCACCACTGGTTTGGTGCTTGCTCATTCCGTTTCCCGAAGTGTCCGAGTTCAACAATTGTTGATGCAGATCAGTTTCTACCATTCCCGTGTTCTGTTTTGACAGCCGTGGTGAGCGATTTTGTTTAGCGTAGTGACGGAGCTGTTCCAAGCCTACATTGCCTGGAAATTTGGAAGTGTACGAGTAGTAGGTGCGAGTCGTGTTTGACGTCGCCAGCATATGTCAACCATTCCTGGTGGTCTTCGGCCTGGCTGGAATCAAACCGGAATTTAATAAACACTATCTCGGTAATGATACCTTTGTCCTGACTCAACGTGAGTCATCTCAAGTTTTCAAAGCTTTCTCCTGTTTCCCAAGGACGAGATCCGCCTTCAGCGTCTCAGTATGGTAAGACTAATGGCGATGAAAGCGTCTGGTTTCGGTTTTTCGCAACCTCCATGACTCCGATTTGACTGGAGTACCGCTGAATTGAGATATTCGCCAATAACCGTTTGGAATCTCGTACTGATCGTCTTGTCTTTCACTCAACCGCTGATCAGAGATTTTCAAGGCTCGGTATGTGGTTTGTTTGAGAAAGTGACCAGAACAGTGATGACTGACCGATGGTTGACCACAATGTGTCCTTCATGTCTTTCCCGGGTACGTCTTCGCTGCATCTATAGACATCCGATCTGTTTTCAGGGTGGAGTTTCCATCGAAACCCGAATTTATTCTCAGGTGCTTCCTGTTCAGCAAGGTTCGCAAGATCGAAACCCTGACTAACCAGTGAGCCTCAGCAGAACTCGTCGAATACACCGTCTTCGTACACAATACACGCTCGTCGCAAAAAGGGCCGTAGTTGACATTCGCTTATCGTGACGAAATACAGCGTTGGCGTGAATCTACCGCTTCGAAGCGAATCCTAACGCGCAAACTGATTCGTTGTTTGTACAATGCCCGATTCGTTGGATCAGACCTGAGTGAGTTCGAACGAAATATAGCTGCCCTTGTAATTTGATCCCTCGCTGACCTTGAGCCGGATCGCATAGCAGGCGAGAATTCCGGGCTAACGCAAGCCGATCGGGACAAGGTCGACTGGTTTCCTCGAGGCATTGAGCGGGTTATCCGACAGGAAGTTTGTCGGGAGCTCGTCATCGAAAGCTCAAACAAAAAATCGGGATGGAGAGGTTAATCTGGCCCGCTGTCGTGCTCCATCCACGCCGAAAAGGCGCTCGTCGGAGAAAAGAGAAACATTGCTACGCGGTCATCATCGGATCGAACGTTTGGGTTCACTCGGCATTCCTGCACAGAATGATTTCCTCCTCCTGAGACCGGGGCTGTAGAGTCGCGCCAGGTATAAGGAGCTCGATATTATAGGGTTCGTTGCTGTGCGATTGAAACTATTTTTCGTCATCAATCGCAGCTGACTTGTTGGTCAACCCACTCCGAGAAACGTATCAGTCAACGGGGAATTCCAACCAAGGCCGCGGCTCCCCCCGGAATCTATACCGCAACTGATCACGTAAGTGGAGGGATTGAAAAGAGGAAAATAAACGAGTCAGATGCTTAACCTAAGCGGAAAAAAAACTTCTATCGATGGAAGAAGAGAATCAGAAACCGTCGAGAGCTGCTGACCGGATGTAAATGGTATTCTTCTGAGTTCAAATGATACAGGTTGTCATCGTCTCCGTGGCTCCGGGATGGGCGACCGACGGTGAGTTTCGCATAGAGATTGAATGGAATCGAGGGTACTTACCATATTCAAAGAGCGAGATGTAAAGAGAAACGCCCTTGTCGCAGCGCGTTTATGGCCTGGGTGCGGATACCTTCGGACCATTTTTCGGCCCGAGCGTGGAAAGACGTCGAAGCCTTCTTCTGGGAACTTGGAAGCAGAGTTCGCGGACAGCGGAGCTCCATTTCAGAGCATTCCTGGATCTCGATTACCGAGGAGAAGATTTCAAAGTTCTCTGATCAGAAATATAGAAAGGTGAATTGAGTCGAATCTTTGTCCGACGATTTCGTTTTGTTCCTTGCTTCGTCTGAAGTCTTGATCATAATGATCGTGGCCGCGTTCAAGCTTGCCTACAAACTCGATATCGTGGGCCCGGTCGAAAGAGTGAGGGAGGAGCTCATTCGACAGTGGCAGATGGATTTCGAGTTGAGAGTGGAGCTTCCGTCGAGGTCCACTGGTGCTGTCCTCGACATCGAAGGAGTCAGTCTCCGCGTTGGCAACCTCGTCAGTGAGTATCAACCGTGAGCGGGTAGCGTAAAACGCTCGATCTCGAGGACTCGCTGGCCAAGTCCAGACCTGTATGAGTGAAGCCCCCCTTCGTTTTCAGCACCAAGCACATTTGCGAGTGAAGGAGAGTCCGAGGCCCACCCATTGCGTCTCATTCTCGAGCACGCCTCGCGTGAGGTCTCAATCTTCTTCAATTCCCAGAGCAACGTTCATTCGCTCTCGAAACTGAGCTTCAAGTACGAGGACGTTCGGCGACTCGTTATCTCAGTGAAGAAGCCGCGAATATCTCTGTGCTTCCATTTGTTGAACGTGAGTTCTGGACTGTAGATCTCCTTTCCTCCGATCATTGGAGTACATGAAGAATCTTTCAATGAGATCAGGTGGAACTTCATCTGATTGTGCTCTCAGGGTCCTTCATTGTGGACGAGCCGGGATTCGGAATCACAGCTGGAGTATGACGGGACGGAGCTCCGTGATGCTTTTTTCAACCGATCCTTTTCAATTTCTTCATCGGGTTTCCATCTTGATTCGGAGAACTCTGAAGCCTTCAAGGCGTTAATGGTGACTCTCCCCGAGGACCAAAAGGTGAAGCGAGGGTCTCCTCTAGGACAAATTGCTGTATTCGATCGAGTGGAATTTGAGTATGGCCCGAAAGTGAGGGGAGCTCACGAAGCTGTATTGTTCACAGCTGAGTTCGCTGTACAAAGCCATGCAAAGGATTGGACAATATGGCGACGTTTATTTCACCCAGCTCGGAGTGGTTTCTGAAGTCAACGATACCAGTTCCGATCTCTTGGGCAGTTTCTCATCCCCGCTTGACCCAGAACATTTCGGTGTTCTCTACTCGGTCATGAGCTGTTTCAGCTACAGCGCAGAGTTTCGTCAGCGGCTCGAACACAAGTGCCAAACTCGGTAAGTTTTGAGACCCGGCCCGGCCATACCCACCTTTTCCGCACGGCGACAAAATTCTTGGATTGTATACTCGTCTCATGCCCATAACCCCGTTACATCGTCCACCAACAGGTTCTTTATCATAAAAAAACATTCATTTCAAATTTGTAGTGAAATGGTAAATCTAGTTCGATCAAACCTGGCCGATGCGGAGTCCCGGAGAGTTTTGAAAGACGTTTTCGAGGATATCTTGTTCTCTCTCGAGAACGGGGATATTGTTGACATTCTGAAGACAGCAAAATATCTCATCCGTAAATACACCGAACGCCCGAAAGAGATCAAAATCATTCCAGGTACGTTGGCAAGTCATCGATCAGTGCTCAAATATCCCTCCTCTATCTGTCTTACCCTACCTATCCCGAACTCCTCACAGGGACGGCACTTGTACGGCGTGTCATTGTCACTCCCGGAAGAATTCTGTATCGCCCCGCTGAACTGCATGCCTCTAACCGGATACTACGGAATTATGAAGCCGACTACGCGATCACGGTATCTTTCCGGGATCATGATTTCCAAAAGCTGTCGTTCACTGGAGTCGACCTGGTTCGCGGAGTTGTCTTACCTATCCTGCTCAACGATTTGGAGGTGAGCATGATGTATTTTGGATAACGTTACCAGAGCTCCGACTCGATGAGTCTGTGTCGCGTCCACGAGGAGCCCTGAGGAACTCTTGGTTTTCCAGATTCTCGACCGCTCGTATCAGATGCTCGCGTCGTCGTCTTCACAGCTGAGAGACCATGTTGTTTGGATGTACGCTAGGGATTCCAGTGGACGAACAGCGGATAGTATCCGCAATGACATGGGAGATTTCAGCAATATCTCGAATGTGGCGAAGAAGATGGCGCGGATGGGCCAAACACTCTCGTCAACTCAGGAAACCGTAGACATCGAAGATCACGAGTACGAGGTCGTTGACGACGTTTCGTGGCCGGACGCTGTGCACCCACATTCGGGCAAGCCCTATTGCTTCTCTGATGGCGTCGGTTCCATCTCCAGTGAGCTGATGCAGGACGTTGCCACTTGCCTTGGTTGGCAAGCGGACCCGCCGTCGGCCATACAGATTCGCTTCAAAGGTTGCAAAGGTATGCTTTCACTCGACCCAAAGTTACCTGGGCGGAAGATGCGCCTCAGGAAAAGCATGGAGAAGTTCACCTGCTCGGCGCAATCTGTTGAATCACCGAAGTGGTCTTTGGAAGTCATCAAGAGGACATGGCCGACTCCGCTGTATCTTAATCGCCAGCTCATCCCGCTGCTGGAGCATCACGGGATCGCGAGTGAAATTCTTCACCAGCTTCAGCTCAACATGGTCTTCACTTGTGCGCAATCGCTGATAGACCAAGACGAGGCTCTGAAAAAGCTATCAGCTTACGTGAAGCGGAAGTTTCCATTCAGGAACATGAGCCGAGCAGGATGGGATCTTCTCGCCGACTCTTTCTGTAATAATATGCTCTATCATCTATTCTTCGAGAGTTTGAAGAATGTGAAGGAGAAAGCTCGGATCGCTGTTCCTCTGGAACACGGTCGGAACATGCTGGGTGTCATGGACGAGACTGGAATCTTGGAGTATGGACAAGTCTTCGTGCAGTACACTTCAATGGGGTGCGAGGACGGGGGCCGAGCTTTCGTAGTCCAGGGCAAGGTGCTCATGTCAAAGTGTCCCTGCGTGCACCCTGGGGACGTGCGTGTACTCACCGCTGTCGATGTACCGGAACTGAGGTAACAATCACGAACGATTGCCGCTTTCGACTATATCAGATGAGAGACGAAATCGGATGGCTTCCCGGTCCGCAAATTGCCGTCGACTGTAAAACCATTTTACCCTCCAGGACGTTGAAGGATTGCGTGGTATTCCCCTCTCGGGGCAAGAGACCCCATCCCCAGGAGATGGCTGGCTCTGATCTAGATGGAGATGAATACATCGTCATATGGGATCCAAAATTCATCTTCCGAGGACAGAACGAAGAGCCTTTCGTTTACGCGGATGTTCCTGCTCCCCAACCACGAGATTTTACGGTGTGTATATGAATTCACAGTTCGCTCTCGCCCCGACCCAGGTCTCGATTCAAGGTCCCGACGTGCACGGTCAACTTATTGTGCAAGATAAATGTAAATTCCAGAAATCTGACGAAGCATGGTTCTTTGTGGACTTCATCCGGAACGACATAATTGGCACGGTCTCGAACACGCATCTGGCATTATCGGATAAACTCGGGTTCAATCACGACAAGTGTTTGAATCTAGTCGAGACAATTTCAGCCGCCCTTGACTTTGCGAAGACCGAGAAACCGGCGAAACTCACACCTGAAGAGCGGGCCACGGAATATCCTGATTTCATGACCAATGGTAATTCCCGAAATTCCAACACTCAAGTCTCTTTGGAACGGATCATAATATCCTTTATCATGAGAATAAAGTGCCTATTGATTGATTGAACAGTCAGAGTCAACAAGGCTCAACTGCTTCCGATTTTCTCCAGGGAGAATGCACAGCTATGTGTCGAAGAAAGTTCTCGGTGAGCTTTACCGGACCATAAAACAAGTCATTCCTGAAAAGAGGGTGCCCAAGACCGAGAGCCGAATCTGCCCCATCGAAGTTCCAGGGTGGAGGAAGTTCCACGAGCAAGCGTTGGAAGCGCGGAACGATTATGAGAGCAGTCTGGGCGCGATTTTGCAGCAACACGGTATCTCAACTGAAGCCGAACTGTTCACCGGCATCATTAGCAGACACAGTCGCTTCAACTCGATGAAGCACGACAGAGAAAATGCGGAAATCGTCATCGGGAAACAGTGTGAATTCCTACTGGAGACGACGAGGAAAAGATTCGACAAAGAAGTTGAGCGCATGATTGCTCGCGTGGACCCGGACGACGAAGATGAGGCGTCTATGATCAAGAGACAACTTGCGTCGGCGTGGTTCATGTCTGTTTACGGGGTAGCCGACGACGATGAACGGAACTACTTTAGCTTCCCTTGGTCTATCGCCGCCACGCTGGCGGACACTCTCAAATGGCTGAAAAGTGAGCGCTCCCTCAAACATGTCGCAGCTATCCCTGATTCCCATGTTTGGATCGAGTCTAGACACATCTTAGACATCACAGTGTTCTTCTCCGGAGGGAACTAATTGTAACAAAATACTTTGAAATTCCAGCTCAACCAGATCACAAACGAGACCCCGTCGTGAAGAATGTCCTCCGCGCTGCCCTCGAGAAGAAGTTCAGCTCTAGCGGTCATACGCTGAACACTTTCATGAGAGAGTGGCTGGAGACCGACTCTGAAGGTTCGGCACTGAACAACTGCCGATGTTTCGATAAGGTGGTCGACCAGTATGAACTTGAAGTTGGTGTGAGTAATTCTACTTGTTGCCCAGAAACAACGGCTGGACCCTATACCGAAATCCGTGAACCATAATTATGGATTTGATCCCTAGATGGGACACTTAGACTTCCAGACATGGGACCTGACTGTAGCTGAGAAGATCCTCCTCTTCGTAAGGAAGCTCATTTACGGGCAATTTGAAGCTCCAAATCTATCCTGCCCGAAGAGATGCCGGCGTTTGCTTCAACCGGCTCAACATTCCTTACCGAAAATCTCTGTTATCCTCGCAAGGTTATACTTGAGGATGTGCGTTAATAAAGGCGAAACACATCAAGAGATTCCCGAAGGAGAAGAACCATTCGAAGGTTAGTGGGATATGATCTTCAATATGATTCTGTTTATGAGTAGAGATCTCCGTTCTCAGACTTATCATCTGCATTTTAAGTTCTGCACCCACCAGCTGTTGGGCGCATAGCGTTCGGGCACAGAATTCTTTTGGATAACGGGTCTTTCCGATCACGAGGAATTTGGGCGATCAGTAACAGACTCAATTTTTCGCGGAGTTGATGGCGCTGAGACCTTCGGAGCTCTTCGAGATCATTCGCATGGGGAAGATCGGGGGTTACTGGCTGATCATTATCGCTCGGATCTTCGTCCATCGAATGCTATGCATTGTCTTCAAGTTGTTCGATTTCTTCAGATTCATTGTCAACATTCCGAATCGAGACCCAAGATTTGCGAGGAATGTTTGAGGAAGACAGAAAGCGAGGATTCGAAACTACGATCGGACGATTGAAATCATGGACCAACATCGATGATGTGAGAATCCGGCTCAAGGCAGGTCGCAGACGCAGAGGAATGTCCTCAAGTGCTTATGGTGAAGTGGTCTTCGAGTATTCCGGAACCTCGAAGCAAGTTGACGACTTGGAGACTGTACTCTACGACAGCCATTTTGAACGCGCTTTCCTGTCCGACGACAAGACCTTGCTCTTCGTTTCCGGTAGTTGAATGACACAGGCGAACGCCGAGAGGCTTTCGAGACGATGAGGACTCATATCCTGAGATCACCACGTTTCGTGGAGAAATACCGTGAACATTTGTTTGGTACTTCCTTGTGTCGACGAATCTATGAGAACCCGAGTGAACGGTTCTGATGACAGAATAATTTTTTTTTTTTTTCCTTTGGTTTCATCAATATAACATCTCGTCTGACCGAGTGACGACCTGAACATACACATTCATGCGTAAAGATCCCGCATAAGAGCTCGCGAAAGAATTCCCGAGGAATTCGGAAGAACCATCGTCAAGGATCGCGGGCTATTCCTTGATCATGAAGATGTTCGTGATGTTTTGAGCTTCTCTCCAGTCGAACCCGCTCACGAGAGATCCATTATATAAGTGGAACTCGCCTGAATCGTACAGTTGCCGAATCCCCGTCTCCATATAAGCTAAGGCTTGTGAAAATAACCTTGGGACTACGGCTGAAATAGGAAGCTTGGCGGGGAGGTCAGACAATAAGGGTCCACGCTCCGAATGTAATCGTGAAGTCGCTACGCTGATCTTGTCAGCGAGGACCCAGGGTCTCTTTTGAACTTCTGTACTGGTCGGTTACTCTGATGCGGTCACTCTCAGGGTGCAAGATCACAGCCTGGTACATTTACCCTACCAACTGATCGATTCCGTCCCTTTGTCATCATGGTTAGTTGATCACATAATCGCGCGGGTCGAGGGATCGCCGTTCAACGCGTGAACGCGGTATGATAACTGGAATCAACACAATTAGGTGGACACTGCTTCTTCCGTTCGAAAAATACTTCCTTTATATTTTATGTTGAGGAGAAGAAGCTATGGCGTAGGGCCGCAAGCAAAGCTCCGTAGCAAGCGCTTGAGACGGTCAGCTGGAGCCGATCCCTACCCTTCCTTGCACGGCACTATACAAACGATGGTCTCCCAGATGCGCACATCGAGAGGTTTTTGTGTTGATCCTGCGGAAAAAAAAATACCTCAGACAACGTGACTTCTACGAGACATCCCCGGTCTTATCCCGGGAGGAGCCTTATCGCCGTGTGTTTGCGGGGAAAGAATCGATCGTCGTTTAAACTCGGGAACGCTAGATTGATATCTGGGATTGGAAACTTCAGGATAACGCTTCGATAAACTCAGTTCTCTGAGCGCATAGAAGCGGCTTGTTGTCCTTCCCAGGATGTCGTCTCATTTCTACTGACTCGGACTCTGAGCCGCTGCGTGCCCCGCCCTCAGTGACCGGAGTACCAACGGCACTGCAGAAGAAGTCTCGGGCTCATGATCGCATTTCCCGTGGGCTCGCTTTCGTTGGCAGTCATGTTGCTACACACATTCTGCAGCGGGCGGCCGGCGAGCCAGCCCGGCCTCCACAGGTCATGAAGATCATGCGCGCACTGATGACACGTTTGCGGCTGCATTCGAGTGCATCCTTGAAGTTCCCTTCATAGGGGATGTTCCGTCCAGCTTGGAGATTTGTCGCTGAAAGGGAGTGCACAACCTTGACTCGCAGTTTCTTGGTCGAACTCGGGCAGACTCACGGGATTGGGACGCTGGTACTGGGAGAGTTTCCCAACCATTGGACAATGGACAACCTCAGTAACTTACGAAAATTGCTTAGCTTACTGAGGTTACTGTGATGCCCCTGAAAATCCAAGGCTGGGACGTTTGGTATTTCGTATTTCGTGGTATTCCGGGGGTATCTCAGTAACTTTAGTACTGTGTTTAGTTATTCAGTAAGATTCTCCAGTGTTCGATGGTTAACCTGAGTACCTTGCTGAGGTGCTAAATCATGAGTGCATGCATGAGAGCCAGCTGCATAACTCGCGAATACTCTATAAACTACGCAACGCCTCGTGAAGAGAACCTCCAGTATGAAGAACTACATATAGCTTGAACTACTGAATTCCCCTTTTCATGGATTGAGAGCCGAAATCTGAGAAAGGGGCGGAAAGTCATGAGTGAAGGGTGGATGTCGGACGAGATCTGTTATGAAGACATTCCCCTTGATCCTGAGGGAATCTTTTCGTCGACGGCGAGGGCGAGACGTTCGGGGCTCGGGAGAGACGGCATTCTTATCCGCCCTTGTAGGCTCACTGTGCTCAAAAAATTCACCGGAGAGTCATCCCTCCATCGGGCTCAACCCTGTCTCGAAAGATTATACACGTGCGATGCGTCCGATCAGCGAGGCTTCGAATGAGAGATCGGGCTGGATCGCTGTTTCCACAATCCCCGGCTCGTGAGGCGGTGGTGCGTTGTTGCACTCCCGGGCATTGCGAGATCCCATCAGGGATTACGTTTCCATGCAGCAAGATTCCATCAATCCCTGTCGAGCATATTTATCAGGAACAAGATCTTCTCACCTTTTTCGGCGGGTTTGATGAGTACGTAGAAGAGAATTGAAAAGAATAGGACCACGACGATGCCCGCAGTCACAGCAAAACTTTTCACCACGAAATCCGCTGTATTGTTCCCAGTGTGCTTCCGTTTTCGTGACATAAGCCTGATCGGTCTCCTCTCCGTGATCACGGGAAAATTTCGAGCCAACGATTGAGCTCGATTAGGATTCACCAGCGGTGCTGCCGACGGCGCGGATCTCACAATCAGAAACGGTTCTGAAGCGGACGAACTCGCGCTACGTGAGTCCTCCCCGCCCTCTCCGGAGTCGCGCATGCTGTCACCGCCGACGTAGCTTCACAGCTTTTCTGTATAAATCTTGAGTCACCTTGCCTCGTTTCTATCGAGTCATGAATGGAGATTAGCCGTTCCGACATGACTCCCAGCTCCCGTGTTTGGCTGAGGGATCCACGTCAAGAAATTCCGACGTGATTTCTCCCTCCACAGCCGGGAGCAAGGGTGTGCCCGAGGGGGGTGGGAGGCAAGGCGAAATCTCCGTTCTCTCCATAGAGTCCTTTACAGGAGATCATCATCACCATCTGTTTCCATCCCATCCCCCAAAAAGCGTGCAGGAGTGCCCTTCCCCTACCCCCCCCCACTTCCTGAAACAGAAATCCCGTGCGCGCGCCTGCCTGGGAGTGACGTTTTGCGAGAGTTAGAGGTAATGTGCCTCTTGGTTTTGAGTGGCGCTCTAACCTCGATGCGAAATGCATAGAAATCGAGATTTAGGTTGGCGAACACTAGCAAACGAATTGCAAAGAGCAGGGGTGTGGCACGACTCACGTTGGATTCGGCGGAATCGAGCCGTCAAACCGTAATTCGTTGTCTTCACCGGGGGAACAAGTCTTGTGATGCACCTCTCTTGCTTCTCTGTGAGAATTACGATTCTTCCGCGCTCCAGACTACCAATTCACACTGAAACTTTTCTCCCACTTACGTGACAGCTTCTATTGGTCTTGAATTCTTCTCCTCAGAAAGAGGCCCTGAACACAGCTTCATACATTTCAAACTGCGGAAACTGGTGAGGACTGTAGATTCTCGGGTTGTCCCGATATGCTACCTACGTATTATCAGGCAGGACTCCACTAAGTTTAGAGGAGTTTTGTCCCGGAGCATAGCTGAGCAGCTCCTGTCTCGTAGTCGTCTCAACCGTGCGGTAAGGAAGAGACACGTGAATTCTCGGATTGCTTATCAAGGCTCCCGCCCTCGGGGAACTGATGCTCTCTTCCTTTTGTAGCTTTCTGCAGCCGCTTCGATACGGCCGAAAACACTTATACCAGAAACTACCGCTTCGAGTCGCGATCAGATTCCAGCCTGCATCTCGACGCACTTCCGATCGTTGGATCCTGCATGGTACAATGAACCCCCGTTAAACGCGTTTTTTTCGAACTGTGTTAGACGGGTGTCTCTGCGTAAAACGGAGGATGGCTCAAATATGCGAGATTTCGTTTCCAGTCATGTTGCGACCTGCGAGAAAGGATGAAACGGACCACTTCTTCTGCTTGTGGAAAAAATTGTATACCTCAGGGATGGATTCATTATCCGTTGAGCTCATTTTAATAGCTTGGAATACCGTCAAGGTTGAATCAAAACTCCGAGGAGTCCCCAGTAGCTTCCTCTGGATATGTTTTTCGGTATGATGTCGGAGCTTCTCGTCGATGATTCTCTCTCATGTCAGAGTTCTATCTGAACGAATACAGAAACGGAAGACGGGTGTTGAACCGGCGGAACTTCTGACAGCTGCAGATCTTTCGTGTGGGCCGTTCCGCTTTCATGAAAAATATTCTACTCTCCGAACTCTTTCATTCTCCTCCACAATAAGAAACGGTCGGGATAGCTTCGAGAATGGCTAGAAATGAGTCCGCACGAAACGGGGCATTACTGAAGAGTCATTGATAATGAATTCAACGAATTTCTCTCTATTTTCATAGAGGGGGGAATTGCACTCTTGCGTTGAGAAGTAGCTCACTTGCACCACACCGGGCTAATCCGGTGGAGGCAGTTTCGTTGAAATTGTAGTCGCGCTCAGATCACACGGGCGCTAAAATCGACTCCGCGCTCAAATCTCTTCAGCGCTCTGTCAGCTCTGACCCGTTCATGTAATCCCGGAAACCAGATGAGTATCATTCGGCCGGGAGATACATATGAACCGCCTTAGAATGCCTAGGCTTGTCAGCTTCATCCGATCACACCCCATTGTCAAAGTTGTGCAACGTCCCGCAGAAGCTCGATGGACCTTCACGTCACCGGAATTAGAAGAGGGCCTCAGCCTGAACATGTTCTGGTTTTTGGAGAGGAATCGATGCGCTCCGTATACGCGCCTGCTAGGCCTGGAGTCATGACTGCATTCCGAAAATCATAGAGTTCACTCGAATGTTCGACTGCGTGACGAATCCCTTTGTAAACATCAGGCAAGTCCGACTTTTTCTCTTCTTGCGCAAGGTTTCATATCCGCGGAAGAAATCTGATTGGAAAGAATGTCATCTGCTGCATATTCATGGCTGTGTGATCATGCAAGACAGCTCCAGTCTGGGCGGAGGCTGGTCATCATGTTTCCAGAGCAGTTACCACATCCAATCACGCCCCCCGGCGATCGCTCTTTTCGTTGTTTTGTGGCTGCCGCAATTCGTTCCGAGCGATAAATATCTGCACGGAGTGCGTCGTCGTGTTCGACACTAACAGACACTCAACCGCTGAATAGCGGGGGGAACACACAAATTTCGAACGAACTTTCTCGATAGAAAGGAACCGCAAGAGGCGTGATGCGGAGCTGCCGAAGACGCATTGCCTCAGGAGAGACCAGAAAGTCAGGCAACGATTTGCGAAGCTATAATTGATTGGTCTCTTCGGAGGCAAATGACGCGCGACTTTGGAATCGATGTACAAGTTTCTGTTCCACAAAAATCTTCACTGGAATCGATTCGCTTCATTGAAAACTGCAGGCTATCCAGATGAAAGATTCCACCTGTTTTGTTTAGATGTCATCAATCCGATATATTTCCGCTCGACTGACGCTCCTATGCCGGACAATTATCTCGCGCAGCGAACGTGGAAACTTCAATTTGCAAAGGGCAGATTATCGCTTTCCCGCTCGATGTCGAGTTCCCGGTTCGACATCACAGTCGTCGTCGTCGGCGGCATCGTCACCATCGTTGCTGCGGACGCCAAATTGCGTGTGTCACTTCTCCCAGGCAGAATCCAACTTCTGCTGCTCTGTCGTCAAGCGACGTTTCCTGCGTTTTCAAATTAGTCGCAGCTGCAAAACGGCATCGGTTTCGGCGGCAAGCATTCGGGTCATGAGTGGAGGCCTGGCTGCTCAGCCGGCTCGTTTGACTGCTAACCAATGTGGATATAAGTTATCACCTTTTAGCAGCGTTTCAATGACTCGCGGCTTATCTTTACTAATCGAGCAGCTTTCGAAGAAGAGAAAAAAAAGTTCATTTGTATCGATTCGAGCGAGCATTCCTTCAAAGCTCCGATTCAAGTTCTCTCTCCACCATGCCGAACGGCGGCTTTTTACTTTGCTTGATAAGAAGGTAGGTGTACACCACCTTCAGTCTGGACTTGAAAACAATTGCATTCCGAGTCGCTCCGTGTTTGAACCTGCGCTGGAAACAGCGTTGAAGTTCTAAAATTCTAAGGTTGACGCCGATCCAGGACAATTCGAGGGACAACACTGGGGACAATTAGTTAAATGTTGAGAACCATCATCCCGAACTGGAGTAAAAAGCTAGAAAATACAGGGATCCCCCGTATAGTGCGGCTCCGATCAGTGCGGATTCGCTATAGTGCGGTTTTTTTCAGGATTTCTCCTATTTCCATTTTCCGGGGTTTTCCATGCCATTTTTTGTGTCTTCGAACTCCTTCGGACTCTCTGTGAACATTCTGTCCTATTCCACGTGTGACATATCTCTATTAGGGTCGAAAATGCTAAAACCGCACTCGGTATGGCATCGCCCGCCACCATCGTGGCTCATGATACCGATTTCGAATGAATAAGGAATGCAGCCTTTCATCGATGTTCTCTCTATTCTACCCAATATAACATGATACGGGGTCAAATGCGGGTGCGTATTGGCTCAGAAGGAGTCCTGGAAAAAGCGTTTTTCCATAGATTTACCAAAGCCCGATCAGTGCGGTTTCACATAGTGCGGATGCCTCAGAACCGATCATCCGCACTATACGGGGGACCCCTGTACCTCAAACGCCGCCAGTGAAGCTTGTGTCAACGACGGACTACTTTTTTCCCAAGGTTAGAGCTTTTATGACAGCGAACTTCGCCTCTCGTTGTTTCATCTCACGGATCCTCGCGGACCCCCGAAGGCTATGCGACCGAATTTCTCGCCGTGGAAGACGACGAGGTGCTGTCTCCGAAACTCTGACGAAGTGGGAGGAGGCGGCGACCATCTGTGAATGGAGTGTCCGAGTCATCTAAAAATGCAAATTCAACGAAGCGAGATTCCGAATTCTCTCCTCGAGGCCGAACCGGTGACCTTTGCTCTCGTTTCGTCTTCCAGACTCGATGTCGCATGGCGCTGTCGCTGACATGTCCCGTTGGCTTTTGTCGCGACGGAGCGGAAAATGAGGTTCTGATCCGCGGTAAGCGTAAAATGAGGACAATGTTCAGTCAGAATGTGATACCATTGACAGGACGGAACTCGGCAGGCGGTCGTATGAATCAATGACGCCGGAGCAGGAGGAGGAGAACGTCATTGCGACTTGGAAGGGGAAAGCGAAAGCAGCGAATCCTATAAGCGACTCTCGTCCTGAGAATCATGCTGGAACGCTCGAGTTTAGCTTCTATTTGGTTCTGTTTCGTTTTGTGGGGAGAAATTGAGGAGCGTGATGACGAGAAAATAGCCTCGAGCAAGAATCAGGAACCGATCTATGATTTGAACAGCGAAATGTCACCAAACACTCGATTCTAACGCTCCCGTAATCTTTAACCTTTGTGCTTGTCGTTCCGAATCGTTTCCAGACCTTTCTGCTTCCTATCCCTCATTTCTTTCTCCGTGCTCTCCTTCAAAGCCATGTGTGACCGTCCGTCGCGTCGCAGTCAAAAGATCGGAGCGAATGTTACCATTTTCTGTCGACTTTGTTATTCCTCCTGCTCAAGATGAAGATTCGGAATGATGTCGGCTGTCTCCATCACAGCGCTCGCTCCTGCTACTCCGGTTGACAGGTTCTCTTCGAAGCTCAATTGACTCCGGGTCTTCCTTTCTTTCGGCTGCTCGCAGACGGAAACACAGTGAACACAAAATGAGAAAATCGATCGATCGCTGGCGTTGCCTCGATCGAAATTCGCGGCGCCCGGTTTGTCGAGGTGCTGAGCGCCGACGAGTGTCCAGCCGATGTCTCGGTGTCGGCGATTTTTTTTTTTGGACTTTTTTCCCTCCTGATTCACTGCGCAATCGGCAGCTGGACTACTTGTTGAAAAAGCCAATTCGTGTCGCTCGTGAATTGGTCTCCGCGCTCGTAACTGCCTGCGTGTCTAAGCTCACCGCAAATGCGCGGTTCGAGCCTCGGAATGAGTTGCCGATCCTCCTGCACTGCTGTGCCCGCTGAGGACCAACCGTCGAAGCCATGGTGAATGCCAAAGTTTTGTCTAAAGTAGCGGAATTTCGGTTCAAAGATGCTTGTTCTGGTGAACAATTGCATCAAAAGACCTGCTTGAATACACACGGTTCGCTGGTGATCCGACCAACAAATGTCCACGATCGGAATCGGACATCTTAACAGGCTGTTTCTCGATCTGAAACGGCTCCAGAACAAAGTCGACGATGATTTGTGATCGTCAACACCTTCGGGCAGTGCGAGGGATCAGAAAAGCGAGAAATCTGTCATGTGCTTGACGCCGACACTTACAGGAATCTAAATTCTTTCCAATCCTTGAAAGCTGGCTCGGAGATCCTGAATCGCTCGGTGAAAAGGAACAGGTCCGCTGATCTCTTCGGAAACTATGGATTTTGGGGTCCTGGAAACGTTTTGAAATCGAGAATTGAAGGTTCTCTGCGGGGATCCTATGCGTCAACCAGAGAAATTTTCGAATCAACTACAGGCTGATGCTGACAAACTTGCCAGCAGAATCGATAAGGTACCAAATCTTCATGTAGAACATGCCCGGGAACGAGTACATTGCTTGTTGCACATATACCCGAGGGGGGAGAAGGTTTACACTGAAACACGATTCAAGTAAGTTGGACTGCGGTTTGGGACGTGCTTGGAGTCATCGAATGTTCTCAGGTGGCGAGGGGGCGAAAGAACCGCAATAATTCAGTTTGAAATACCGTTCTCTCGACAGCAAGGTTCGGATTGAATTGAAGAACGGAATCCCATTCGGGACTTGGTTTGACGCACCGTCGTCGGAGATGAACAATAAATCTAACCAGGTGAGATTTAGTGCCTCAAGAACTACCATCGTTTCGATTTGTTCACCGCCGAATCTCACGAAGTGGATTTTCTAATCGAAATGCTTCAGTTTCGATCCTATTCCGGAAAGTTTCCAAGGAAAGCGCTCGGGTGAACGACCAATGGCTTCTTCCTCCGGGCTCCGCTAAAACCGTCAAAGACGAGATCAACTCTGGATTAGCCGAAGTTGCTTCCTCGAAGAGACTTCTCCACTCGGGGAATCTGAAATTAGGCGCTCCAGTTTCCGCTCAGACTCCTGCCCTCAGTTCCAAAGATTTTCCCCACCAAACGGAAGACGGCATTGAAAGTTTTGATCATGAAACGGGTGAAATTTATTCAGAAGAAAGTATCCAGGTCCAAAGTATGGGCGTAACGAGTAAACAGCAACGCTCCCAGACTTCAAGACCGTCCCACTACCAAAAGACTTTCAGCTTTGTCTGCCTCTTGCCACCGTAGGTAGGCATTATTACAGCAAACAAGGCAAATTACAATCGAGAAGAAGACCCTCGAAGCGTCGTAGTTGAGCACGGGAGGCGAAACGAGGGTGAAAATACGGCAAATGTCTAGATGGGAGCACGTAATTCGATCTCAGCTTCAAATACCGACCGAGAGAAGCGGTGGATCGGCCACACCTTCCTCCTGTACGTTTGCCCCCACTCACGCCGGCGCCGCGCCGCTCAACCGCTCTGCGAATGCCGCCGAGGGAGGGTTGGCGAGTGTCATTCATTTGTGTTCGGAGCGGCTCGTTCGCTGTTGTTGTTGATGTCGTCGTTGCTTCTGCTGTTCTTAAGGAGGAAGGTTAAAAATGCAGTTGGGTGCGTTCTTGACTCATTCTAGCTGCTTGTTGCCATTCAGCAATCGTCTAGTGGGTTGTAACAAATTGAGAGGCGTGGGACGTCACCGTAGCGAAGTTACGTTACCGTTGCGGCCACTCTGTTGAGCAGTGAAACCATCGCCGGTGAGTCGGCTTAGATGGAGAACAAGCGTACGAAACGAGAATCAACCGAATGGACATCCCAATTCAAGCTCGAAATCTCTCACGGAATTCCTTCGCAGAGAATCGCTCGTTGCAGCCAGAGTTCCGAAACGACAATCTCAGCCGCGGGGGTGGGGGGGCTCAGAAGAGAGGTATAACGAAACTTGTTCGTTATCCCAAACTTCCTCCCAAAGTTCGTTGTAACGAATGAGTCGTCGTCGTAGGCTAGGGTCGAGGGAACGGATGCTGAGCGAGCGTTGCGTGCGAAGCGATTGATTCAATCAACCGATGTTCGGTTCGTGCTTAAGACAGACAAACGATTGACGTTCGGAAGCGGTGGCACGGGAAAAATCGCTTCCGTCTAAAAAACCATCCCCGAACAGCTGACACTGCGCTAATCCCCGTTTGATAGCGGATCACAAACTTCTCGAAAGAAGAATGCGTCGCACATGTCGAGCAGGGTGTCTTCCGGTGGCCTGAAAGCTCGTCCGTTCCCTTTTAGAGCACGATTTGAAGCCTCTCGAACAGCATTCCGCTCTAACATCCCGGACCAGAATGAAAACGTACTCGACCAGACCTGCGGACGGGCGTTCGCCGATATTTTCGTTGGGCGCGAAGACTTTCGGAATGTTCGATGATTTACAAGGTTCCCGTGCTGACTCCGAACACTGTGAAAGTGAGATTTACGTTGAGAGAAAATGATGAATTATGCAGAGCTTCCAAACAATACCCCGCGTCGATACACCTCGGGTCATTGCAGTTAGGCATTCGGGAAGCACAGTGAAGATCTATTTATGAACACCAGCGTGCATATTCATCGTCGAATGTCACCGTCGCCACTACCGTTGTTGTCGTAGTCATCATTGGTCATGCTCATGGTGACGACGCGGCGGCGGCGGTGGTGGTGGCTGGTCCTCATGGAATGTGCGAGGCAGGCGAGCGCGTATCCTCCATTGTGATCTGCTTCAACCTGTTCAATCGGAGTGAAAAGAAATTCGGCAGAGAAAGAGAGAGATAGTGAGAGAGTACAGGCTTCTGAGCGAGGCGATAGAGAAAGCAATCTAAAAGAACGAGCGCTAGACGCGAGCTGAAAAGAGCTGCGGATGTTTCGCTTCAAGAGACTGCGACACGGAGTGAGAGGCGATGAGACTTTCTGTCGGAGAGAGAATGAAATGCAGGATTCGTAAATGCCAATGCGGCATCTGTCGGTCGATCGATGTGTCTTGAGCATTGCTCTGGCATTCTAGCAAGGTCTCCGGTTCGCGATCGATTGCTCGAAAAGCAGTCGACCGTCTTTTCCACTGCAAAATTCGTGAATCTCTAACGGGATTGTCAGCGTGAGGGACTTTCCCGACGACTTTCAGGAACGAATCCAGGAGTTGTCGTCTTCTCCTGGGTCTCAGAAACGCAATCATGGTAACTTCATGAAGTTTTGTAGCATATGCGCCATCGATGAGCGTTCTATGATTAAAACAAGATCATAATGCGGTTCACTATGATGCTAGCGTCCGCTTCCTCCTATGTAACTCATTCATCGGGGCGTAAACTCGAGGAACCATCTTTCGAAGCAGCTTCTTGAGTTATTGCTTTCTTATTATGATTCATTACTTTGCGTGCTCCTGATGAACGCGGTGAATTTCAAGTATTGTAATTACAACGGCATCGTGCAAGGAAGCGAGCGGACCAAGCAGCCGGGAAAGTAGAATGAGTTCCCGTACAATGCGGTGCCCAGCTCGAATGGTACTGGGCTGGACACCATGGCTGTGTGGTCTCGTTTGGTCATGTTCGCTGGTTGTTCGACTTTTTTTTTGTGATGAAGCTCGATTTCCGTCAGCTTCTGCTGGCGAGCGAGCGAGCGAGAATGGTTGCCGGCTCAGATTTTCAAATCAACTTCACAGTGATTAACATCCGAACAAAAAGGGATCGACATTGAAAAATCGAAGGGCCCGGCCGTTTCAGCAAACCAAGCGGTTCGTCCAACGACGAAGCAATAACATCGTCAGGTAGGCGGCAGTGCAGGAAGCCACGAAATCAGGCCTGCTCCATAAATACACTATGGAAGCTTTATACGTGAAGACCCGTTGAAGGATTGCTACGACGGAGTAGTTTCAGGTGAATCAGATCTGGGTTGCGGTGGACCGAAAGCTCCGAAGTTCGGTATCCGGAAAACTCTGGGTCCCGAAGAAGATCTTTCGATATAATTAACGACACTTTGGTCGAGCTCAGGTCTCTTGGCTCAACGTATCTCGATACCTAAGAGCGTTGTGCGCTGTAGCTCTTGATGCGAAAGCAGCGGCGACAGTTCGAAAAATTAGAATGCTGATAATTGCCCTTGGCTCGTTGAAAACTCCGTCGATATCAACGGCAATAAACTGCTGTATCGAAATGCTCCCAGAATTTCCGCGGAGCCTTTCTCCATAGAGTTCTCACAATAATTTGTCGTTTTTGCTCGGTGATCGATGATTCTGCACGAACGCAGCTTCTCCCACCTCTGACTGAGGCACCGGCGGCGGAGTGGAACGGAGTGCCGACGAAGAGAAGAGAAAAAAAGAAAACGAAGAAATTTTGTCGTGCATCTCGGAATCGCTCGTTTGTTTATATGGCCTGCCTGCTGTCTGTTTGTTTATCTGCTCGGAGCATTGCGATTATATCGCTACATCATTCCAGTCGGCGCGGCGCTCCAAGTCGGACGGGTCGCTTGATTCTGACCGACCACTCGCGGGTCGAAGCGTTGACTCTTCCGACCAACTCCACCTGATGCTGTGTTGGTGCTCGCCGCGGCTTGACAAATGAGACCACAGACGATCTGTCATTTATCTCGGCAGCATCTATCTTCCGAAACGCCAGCCGCTGGAATATCTAGTCAGCGTCTATTTCATAATAACAAGCGATCGACGGTGAGTTCGATTTCGGAAGCGAGAAGAGAATTCGCAAAGCAGGAGTTCGGACTCTGTCTCAAGACGACCGTGAGCACCAAGGGCTCGGAGGGCCTGTGAAGTCGTCGCGGAGCGCCTCAAGGCGACAGAAATCGGCCGGAGACGATATGAGCACTGGCGACGATAGAGAAAATGGACCGATAAAACTTGAGTTGAAGCTAATGAAGAGGAAAAAGAAGACTTTGACCCGAATGAACGCCCGTCACCTTTGTCACCACTGCGCATCCGATCCGTGGCTCCAGAGCTCTGTCGGTCGAGGAAGCGGTGTTGCAGCCTCGCTAAAATTCTTTTCCCACGATGATCCACCGTCGCATCGGAAGCCAGTCCGATCAATCGGCTGAGCGAGCGATCCACGCACCGGTATAAGATTTCTGACTCGATCGGGGGTGCGCCGACGCACACGAACAAGCAGTACATCGTACAACACAAAGAAAATCAGAAATGGCCACAGCGACGTGAGCTTTTAGGACCGTCGAGTCGTTGGCGTGGCGTTGTTATCTTTTAGCGGAGCCACCTTATAAAGTTTATCGAGGACTTCGTCGGATCTTGTCTTGAAGCGTGTCTTGTACTCAGCATGAACATCTTGTCCAACGGCGACAGAACTCAAAGCTCGGTCTTGTGATGGTTGTGCCGGGTTGATCAAAACTCTCGGCGAGAACTCAGCCCAGAACTCAATGGAAACGGGAAGAGCCTGACAATCAGAGTTTGTATGATTCATGAACTCAGGACGCTATCCACTTCGACAGTTCCCAGGAGATTCCTGAACAATTCAGGAGCTCACATCAATGTTCTTGAACAGTCGACATTACTCCGGACTTGGTATGATGAGTTCAGACCGGAGTTTGAACTCGAAGTTGACGATGCGGGTCATCGTACTTTGGATACGAAGTTGTGTGCCAGGACGATAAGGGAATCTGAAAGAATTTTCGGTTCTGATTGTGAGTGTTTCGTCCGTTCTCAACAGCGATCAGTGGTCCTCACCTGCAATTTTCGGTCACGAGAATTCCGAATGACGACCAAGGCAAATCCTCAGAAAGAAGGTTTTGAGGTGATCCCGGAGTCGGCCCGACCGCGTGAGACCGTGAAAGATTCTCTTGAATTTTCCCCCTTGGAGAGTTCCTCGGCATACCGCCCGAGGGTCACTTGCCCTATCGGAACCCCTCTTTCACTCAGAAGAGTGGGAACGTGTTGGAATCATAGGATGCTTCCCTCTCGAATCCGTGTCAAATGGAGGTAAATCAACTTTGTCACGACGAAGATCCGTCCATATGCCTTTGGTGAAATCCTGGATATTTTTCGTCTTTTCTTCGTCCCCATCGCTGTTCCCCCAGCTTTTCATCGTGACTAGATCATCGTCACCTAGGGAACTGCTTAGATGCTTTCTTGCGTCCCGGGATCCACATCTCGGCAGAATCTGACAGATGACATCCATGACGAGGACGACATCATTGCGAAGCAGTCGGTGTTGAGTGTCACAAAAATAACGAAGAATAAAATGAAGATGCTGTTGTGCGACAACGTTCTGATATCTCCGGGCAAAACGCCGAGCAAGTCCGACATCTCGCCAGCTCTAATAACCATGTTCCAAATTTCGATGTCAATCATTTAAAGTGTTCCTCGATTTTTTTTCGGTGTTTTCCCGCCTGGCTTCGTTATTCCTTCTTCCCTCTCTTCCCGACCGTGCGAAACGCTGGATTCACTTCTTTCACCTCGAATGAATACCTCCTCCGTCAGCGAAACTCAATTTTCCGTTACCTTCCGGAATAGATCACATGGAGGAGATAACTCAATTGAACGGTGCTACGTGGAATAGTATCGGGGCAAATTGTCGAACAAAGGGGAAAAGTTGGAAAGATGAGAAATGAAACGAGTCTGCATGTGGGATCACCCACTTTAAGAAATAAGTTCGAGCTTTCCGGAACTGAGTCAGGAGTCTCAAGCGTTTCCAACGGCTCGATCGATCTAAAAGCAGTAACCAAGCTCTTGGAGGTCGAGGAGGTTGGAAAACGTTGAGTATATGTTGCAAATTCGCTTCGTTTGGAGGGCTTCGGAGGAAAAAAATGGTCTATAGGCGGTGAACTACCGCTCCGATCCTTGTCCCGAATAAAAACTTGAGCTCTGTCAGGTTCCTTGATTAGTGGAAGCTCTCTTTGCGGCCAGAAGAAGAGAGAGCGAGAGTGGAACTGTTTATGCAAGAGGAGCGGAAAGACATAGAAGACTCTGACCTTCGCATTTCAGATCGGTTTGCTGCACTATGAGTGGCTTCTATACCTGTCCAACGGAAATCTCTTTTTTTTTGGCGACGCGGCTTCTGTTTGTCTGGCAGCCACAAACTCGCCGCATCCGAATTCTGTTCTGGATTCCCAACTCGACGGTTAACTCGGGACAGAGGCTTCCCGACATCCTCCTTGGTGAATAATTACATGCCCGCAGGCTTCAGGATTGCCACGGAAAGTGTTTTCAATCCCAGGATTGAAGCCCCATTGGACTGGGTTAGATTCAATTGTTGAGTTCCATACCGCAACATCCCCATCGTATCAGCCCGCGCCACTGATGCATCATTGAGCTGGTTGAATTCGTCCCACTGATAGCTATGATCTGTCGGGCGGCAATGCCTCACCTTGAACTGAGTTTTCATCGCCCTAACTTCTCTTTCTTTCGCCGATCAGATGAACGTCATCCGCTGATGACTCCATGCTCGTTGGTGACTCGACGGGATATTTCACAAGATTTCACAGAAAATATAGTTGGATACGTCTCAGGCGTGGTTGAATATCAACACCACTACATGGGACGAATGGTACATGTTGTGACACGAGCGAACCAGTCTGAGTGACATTGGTCATTGAATTGTCACTCCAAACAGGAGATTGAACAGCTTGGTTTCCGGATTCGGTGAGATTGCCGTATTCATCCACTCACCGAATTCCCTGGAAAAAAGACACCTCTGGAAACCACCGGTAACCCTCCGAGGAAAGGCATTACCCGAAATTGACTTGAAAAATTGGTTATCCATAAATCGGTCTTCCGCCTATTACTGGTTTTCATGCGCCTGAATATCTGCTTCTGAAAATTCTTCGAAAGTTCCTGAAGCAGGATGCTTGCAAGGTGCAAGCAGCACTTCTTTCAGCGTCGCAGCATGCATCTCCAAATCGTACGTTCGACTTGGAATACAGCTGTTGATGTTTGTGATTGCAATCACGTGGATTGGAATGGAACAACAGAAGCTCGCGCGCAGTTCGCGCTTGCTCTTGAAATCCATGCCGCCAGATGGCACTGCTCAGTTCGGCTCTGCTCTGCTGCTCGGCAGCGGTGTGGTGTAACACCCTTTCCGTTGATACAGAACTGCGGCATTGGCCACATGCTGGTCGAAACGACCGGCGAAGGAGATAGTGGAGAAGGTGGTCGGCCACAGCGCGCAGCAGCAGTTGAAGGTGGTTTTGTCGAATCACAACAAGCTGAGCAAGTAGAGTCGTGGTTGACGGTGACAACCAGAGAATCGAATCGCGCCAAACGTGGTCGAAGCACAAGTGCCGTTCTAACGGATGTGTTCTGGTCGCATGCTGTGATTGAAGAGTCCCTTTAATTTATTCCGTCCATAAAGAGTGAAAACCAGTGAGTTCGTGTGTGTGACCGCTTCGTTCTAAGGATAAACAAACTTTGATTTGCACACAACACTGCGGATACCGTTCCCTGGACCGGAGTCACGCGACCCCTGTTTCGGTAGGTGTGACATTAAAACTTTTATCCTCCCTCAATCTCAGAGTTTTCGATCTTGAGCGATGGATCGGAGAAGAGTTCCGAAAGCTCTCGGATGAGATCGCTCGTTTACTGTTAGTTTGACTTGAACATTTGATCCGTCGGAATTTTTCAAAGTCTACGACGCGCATGCTGGCGCGGCTCCCGTAGCTCATTCTGTCCGAAGAAATGGACCTGCGCGTGTTATCTTTTTATGGGATTTGGATAAAAATAATTCCACGCATTGATCTCGCGGTTCTGGTGACAAATGATTCTGAATATTCGATTCCCGAAAGACTGTGATTCCGAGATGAAGTCCGCGAGGGGATCAAAGAAAACAGCGGAGAAAAGAATCAAATACCATCTGTCGGATTACTGAGATGAATGGGATTCGAGAATAAAAACCCGAGGTTGACTGTCGGCGAAGGTTACATACAATATGTATTCTCCTGTCAATTGTCCTCCCGACGATCTTAAAAAATTCAAGTAAGATCATCGCACAAAACAAGGTTCAAATCAAGTTCGAGACTGTTCTGAGGCAAACTCGAGATCGTGTGGGCGAGGCGGTGTTCGTGCTGCTGAAGTTCTTCAGTATTCTTGTTTCCTTCACGACGATCGGAATCACTGAAGCGATTTCCAGAAGCAAATTTCCATCTAAGAGTTTCCCGATTTGACTTGTTTTTGTGTTGCTCTGTTTACTCCGTGACCAGCAAACCATCCGAAGGCTTGCCCCGCGGCCGAAGCTCACTATCCTGCGCAGCTTCGTGCTCATATCATATCGTACGAATGAAGTGTTCCAGTGTTTTTTTTTCTGGTTCTTTAGTCTTGTCTCAGATTCGAAACCTCTGTCACCGGATACCGAAAAGAGATCCGTATCCGGTCTCTGGGACAGTTTTTGAGGTGATCAACCCGCATCGAGGAATTTCAGGAGATTTCAATTCTCGTGTGTATTATGAAGTGTTCTGCACTTGATTTCAGATTTTCCCCCGGGTGCAGGTCCACAAAACCTCCTCGATTAAGCTCAAACCGTCGGGGACACTGACGCCTGGAAGCCGGTTAGCAATGCCGTTTCGCTATTTTTCGGCTCCATGTGGCCTTGCAGCGAAGCGGAGCATCCGGAGAACCCTTGTCCATGGACACCTCGTAACCGTTCTGCTCCTGTGCCGTTGTTGCGCGGAAAGTTTGGCAAATCTCACCGTTCTCAACTCAAAGTGTCAAGTGTACTGCGGTGGTTGAAATCGATTCGGAAGAACTTCGTGATGTTTTGCCGATTCAGTCAGCCGTTCTCTTATTCGCTCGACTGACGTCACTCACGCAAAACGAACAAAACTCACACCGATTCGGTCATTCCGTCAAGTACGAAACAGCGGAGCCAGCGGAGAAACACCGCGATTCTAGAATGCCGACAGCGCACCAGAAAACAAACCGAGAAAACACGAGTTTTCCTTCCCCGACCGAGCTTTCAAGAGTGGTTTCGACAATCCATGAGATCGCTGACAATTATTATATTTCTAATTCACTTCTGGTCAGTGTTCGTTTCGTGGTCGTCCACGGCTGCGGGCCATGGCCTCGTGGTCGGCGAAATCGGGAAGAGTTTTCTAATGAGAACTTTATGGGACAGTTGTCGGTTGTCGGTATGCAGACTGTTGACACTTTCGGTGAGATGCGAATGTTTTGATTTGGCGTTCGTTAGTTCGACGAACTCATTGGCGGATGCAGCGATGCGTTCAAAGAGATGCATGCAGAGAAATGGAAGCAACTGCTCTTGAGTAATCAGATTGCTGCTTTCTAGATTCGGAGATATGTTTGTTGGAGCACAGCTGTCTCTATGTTTCATCTCTATGACTACGTGACTGCTTTCTGTGTCGTCAGGCAGAGTTCCTCTTCCATCGTTCGGCGGTAGGCACACCGTACGTCGGAAGGCTTGGATAGCAGCCGCAACCTTCAGCGTTTGATTTGCTAACGATCCGAGCTGGAAGCTCTGCTTGACAACAGCTTGAACGCCCCTCATGATCACCGCGACAACAGCGATGTTGCAAACCCTAACCCTAAAAACTTTGCCGACCGAACGCCTCTGCCACAAATCGCCTCGACATGTGATCCTGCTCGAAACTATTCCAAGGAGTTTCCAACATTTCGAAATTTGGAAATCAAATCCTTGGAATCGGGACTCATAGAACCTATCCTCAGACCGAGTTTCAACGAAATCACAGACACGTCGGAAGTCCTCCGACTCTTTTTAGCGGAATTCATTCTCGAGTCGCCTGATTTTTCGAGTTTCGTGTAAAACACGCTCGATCGTAAAAAGGGCATCTGGACGCATCGTCGTCGTCAGAGTCTGGTCTGTGTTTCGGGTGGAGTGTTCCGCGGTCCGTGAATCGTGTTACGAACACGGTTATGTTCATGTAGGTTGACATTTTTGACCGTGGAACTAGATTGGTTACCAGGCCGGAAGAGCACGAGCTTATCGGTCGTGACATGTTTCTCGTTCTACGGAACCTACGACATAATCCGGCCGTGTGCGCCTCGCGTCACCTTGACGGATCTCGTTCGCCACGAACCGTCGGAACTCGGAAGTGAATTCTGGTCAGTCTACATCCTGTTATTGAACTGCTGGTTACGCTGGTCGTTCCGCTAGCCCACGATCGGTGACCGAGTGACTTCCAGTTTCAGAGTCCTTCTCCTGAACCAAGGAGCAACTGCAGACACAGGAGTCATATAACCGTCTCGTTTTGGCTTCACAGGACTCGCGATTCGCGATCCTGAGCACCGTTTTTCTTTATTTCTTTCAACTCAATCTCAGATGGTCTTTACCATCCGTGAGGCAAAGTTCTATCGTTGAAACACCGAGCATTCCACGTGAACTTATCACCGCCGAGTATCCCCTCGTCGTAACGAAGCGATTTATTCATCGACAAGGAAAGGTGCATCATCGCGGAAGGTTCGGCACGATTTCCATCTTCCATTATGGGTGGTGTTCCCTCTGTTTACCTCTGCGCCGGAACGGCTTGTTTGATCCGCTGGAGAATGGTTCCCTACTATCAGTTGCTAGCACATGTATTCATTGTTGTCATTCCAACAACAAAACCCCGTTTTTCGATGACGATTCTTCGGTTTCGTAATACAGGCATACATGAATGCGTGCGAACTTCATCGATCAATGCACAATAACTACGACATCGATCACACGAATCGTTTGTGCCGTCAAAAGTCGATGTTCGCAGGTTGCCGAGTTCCGCGGAACCCGGTGGGTGTGGACATGGAAAGTCAAGTGTGTGCTGTAGTATGGTCCTGCTACCGAAAAGTTACCTCTCATCGCTTAGTGGCTCATCAATTCCTGAGGGTTTTTCTTCTGGCTGGACACTAACTTCGTCCACCCTACATTGTTGCAAGACCATTCTTGGAGCTGCCGCTCTTCTCTTTTCTCTCTCTTTCATTGGCATCGTATCGTCTGTTCCTGCCGTTTCCCACGGTGGAATTCTGAATTCTCGAGGTTTCGTCGGTCGCCACTCATATCGTAGTCTTTTGAGATTTGTATGCTCGAGTCGGCTGAATTTTGAGACAAAAGTAGAAAGTGAAAAAAGCTGAAAGCCGACTCTCTTTCTGAACCATCAACCGACGAGCACGAGGAACCTGCGCTTGAATCGAGCGCTTGACATCCGCGTTTGACTACGGTCGAGTGAATCTGAAATCGCGCGCATTATGCAACTGGAGGGAAAAGCAAAGCGGTGAAGTGGAAGATGAAATTGGAGATGATAGAAACGTCGTCCGCGTCAGCGTCTCTTCTCACCGAGCCGACGATGGCGAGACAAGAGTCTTCTTCTCATGTTTTGCCCGACAGAATCCCACTCCGAGTCTTCTTCTTCCACCAACACCACCACCACCACCGTCGTCGACATCGACGACGACAACAACGATTCGTTTTCTTTTTCGCAGTTCGCTCGTCCGCCGGCAGTGCGCGACTGATATTCCCAAGCAGTCACTCTCGCAAGCGCGACAGAAAAACACGAAATCCGCCGAAAGCGCAAACGCGAGCAAGCGAGCGGACGGACGGGCACAGACGCGAGGACAGACCCACGCTATTATATATTTTCTATTCGATCGGTATTGATCGCTGATATTCTTTGAATGTCAAATCGAAAATCGCCGCGTTGCTTTGATCATCCATTCGAGCTCTTCGGACGGCGGGATGCCAAGCCCGCGTTGTTGCTTTTGTTGCTGAGAAGCTGTGAAGAATTCATTTAGGCTTGATCTATCTGGATGTCGACGCTCCACTTCGTCTGTCGAGTCAATTCGGTTTTTGCCGAATCATTCCGCTCTTCTCAATCATAGTTTGTTGTCGCATGCCTCGCTTCGGTCGCTCGCGAGCTCGGTCGATCGCGTCGTTACGCGATTCTTCATCTGATCAGATGTGTCTTGATAGCTCACAACTATCGCGGCTGTCCGTTTGCGGATCGCGACCAAAAGACACTTCGGGAGCGGACGAAGCTCTCATAAGTTCAGAGAAATCAGATCCACAAACTTCTGAGACTTCTGACCACTCAAAGCGAACTTCTGACTCCTCCGAAGACGCGCTGATTCCGAAATCTGAGCTATCTCGCCCAACAGCGAGAACGGAAACCAACGAGAGTTTTGGTCTCCGGGATTTGGAGGTCCCCAGGGACCTTTCACGGATCTGTTTCAGGGAACGTTGGTGAATCTCGATCCATGTTTGGTGACATTCTGCTCAGAGCAGCGCAGTGCCGAAAAGCGATCGATGCGCTTCCGTAGTTCGCCGTCCCGCGATTTTGTGGTGCTTTGCTCCTCCCGATCCGGTAGAGCGTCGAGCGAGTGAGCACGCTGGCGACGATCGACGGAGTGACTGACTGACTGACTGACTGACTGGTGGACTAAAGCGGAGAGAGATAACTGAGTCCTATAAATTTCAACGGTAACAAATCACAGTGAGTCTGTCAGCTCGTTCGTTCATTCGTTCGTTCGTCCGTCTTCTCTTCCGCGTGGAATCGTTCTGGCTACCCGCATCTGTGTGTTTTGTCTCTGTGTGTGTTCTTGTATCGGATCTACTGACGAACTGAGTCCCCACCGCGCCATAGTGGAGGCGTGCGCGAGGGAAGTTTTTCTTCCCAATTATCGCGCAATCGCCGACAGGATAACCCGAGCAATTCCTAACTCATTTTCGAGGGCACAGAACCGTCCATTTCGTTCAATCGATGAACTTGCTTCCTATTATCGAAAATCTTGGATGTTCGTCGAACCCGCTCAAACTCATCGATTCGAATGTTTTTGCGGCTTCTTTTCAGCCGACTCGTAGTTGCGGATGTTAAGCGTCTCCGAGAGGACAACAATCAACATTCAACACTGGTTCGACGAACGATTTCAAGCATGTAGGCTGTACTGCGATTGCTTAGCTTCTTGAAAGGTAGCACTGACAAAGTCCAAGTTGAAACAGGTAGCCTACGAGATCATCCGGAATCCGGAGAGTTTCGGCAAAAGAGCCCCAAACTACTGGAGATTTCATCCAGATTCGGTCTTGTTTATGGCAAACCCGCTCTTTAGACCCGCTCTTCACTCTTCTCATGGCTCCCTCTGTTGACAAGGTTATGAGTGAGTGCTGACAGCGACTGACACGTTCAGTCATCGACTCAAACTAATTGTCTCGGCAGGGATAAAGCTCCCTTGGAATCCTCAACTCAATCATCCGCTCCGTCGAGATGATTTGGTGACGAAGTGACTTGGAAGCCGTCGAATGAATCGTGGAGTGCAGAATATCGGGGAAACTATCTCCGACGAGTATTTGCTATCGATGATCTCAATCGTTCGAAATCAGTCGACTTCCTAATATACGAGTCATCAAGTTTTCCACAATCCATTGAATCCGATGAATCAAAACGGAATCATCTGTTTCTCGAGAGACTCCCGGAGATTCCTGTTTCAGGCTCATACCCAGCAAGTATGTAACGAAACCGCCTTCGGTATTGACAAACTGTGCGATATAATCCTGCGAATGTACTCTCACGGCTCCATTCGGAAGAGTGCCGATATTGTTGAAGCGCCAAACACGCATCTATGGACGTGTGCTCCAAACCGCGCTGACCACTCGGCCATCTCACCGTTGCGTCGTATCGGGAAACAGAGCGTGATCGAAAAGAGGAATCGCTCAGCCCTGTTCTCATGACTTATCTCGCCTCCCAGAGACGCAGTGTGGCTTCGAAGTCAAGCGTGAACCGATTCCTTGATCGGAAGACACAAAGCCCAGAAAACGGTTTGAAATCTCTTCTCGGCTCTCTTCGCTTTCGTCATCAAATGTCTCATGCCGAGCACGTAGCTCCTCAGGTGCTCATCCGACCGAGCGACTTTGTCCCATGCTTTGGAAATCGCCCGAGGCGCCTTCCGCGGAGGGAACTTCCATGGGTACCCCGACGGACACCCTCACGGGTACTCGAGCTGGTGCCCTTGTAGATTCTTTCAGTACTTCAGTAACTTCGGGAGTACTTCCGACACCCAGACGACTTCTAACATGCATATTGCTCGCTCGTTGGTGAGCAACGTTTTTCGTTGGCTTCGGTGTGACTTCAGACTTCGGTGTGTGAAATTCTTCCCAAAATCATTTTCGTCAGCGAAAATTTCGATGTCATGGGCACCGAAAAACGCGACTTCATCTCGCGCCTTCGCGTTTCCTCGGCCCGTCGTGTCGCGTCAGCCGTTTTGACGGAGTGATTCTTTTAGAGAAAGGGACAGAAACGCCGAAAACAGCAAAATCAGAAGTCGATATCCGAATTAAAAAGATTAGAATTAGAGCGAAATAGGGTCGACCCTTCTTGATTAGCGAACATGGCTCGCTGCCGACCAACCGACCGGCGGAGATTGAGAGCACGAAAACCAAGGAGTGAAGGGGAGAAGAAAAAAAACTCGCTTAACGCATCGACTTCATCAGACAAACTGAAAGCGTAGGCGTCCGAAGGCTGCCTTCGTTCTCCCCGTTTGGGCAGGTCAGCTCCCCAGTCGACATCGCCGCCGCCGCCGTCGTCGTCGTCGAAGACGTCTACGTCATCATCATCATCATTATTATCATGATGATCATCATCTACTGGGTAATCCGCTTACCGAGAATCAACCATTCCACCATTCATCCGGCCGCTTGGTTGGTTGGTCAGTCAGGCCCGCCGCGCCGCGTTAACCCGCCAACCACCAGTATCCATCTTATAGGAATCGCAGGCTTCGCTTCCAGTGGATGCTCCCGCTGCTCAGCTTAGCCTGGGTCACAGCTCTATTTGGTCACTGGCTCGCCGATACAACGCTTGCTTAGCGATAAGAGAGGAAATACTGAGAAGCGATGTTTCAATTTTCAAAGATTGTGGATCGCCGCGCGGCGGCGACGAGGCACGTGGCCCATTCCCGAAGCATGAGAGAGATTGGAGCGCTCGTTCCGCAACTGCCCACGTCTGCTTTTTCTATGTATAGCGTGTCCCTCCGTACGGAAAGGTCCCGCTCGCAGTTTTCCAATCGGGAGCACACCGCATTGGGTCGACCCGTTTTTTCCCGTTTTTCAATTTCCCCGACTCCTACCGAGTTCAACGACGCAAGCATTACCGGGGAAGCTTCTACAGTTTGAGCTTCTCAAAAAGGGAGTTCGTTGTAACGAGCTTCGACTGCAACAGTATGCGGATTATGACTGGGTTCGAGCCTTCAGGAGAATCACCTCAAGATCTGTAGGCTTTGTCAACATATCCGCACTGTTGACTTCGTGGTGATGTGATGTATTTCCCAGATTTTTGGGTCGTTAACCGTGTGGAAAATTGAGTTTGTGAAAAACATCGCCTTGACTGCAGTCCAGGCTGAGTAACTCGTCATTCATCTTTATCGCGTGATAAGATGTAAGGAATGAAGTTCTCGTTTTCTGCTATCTTGAGGCAGAAGGAAGTTTTTTCCACAGAAAACTTGAAACTATTCGTGGATCAACGAGGTGGAAAATTCGCAAATTGAGCCTATTTCACTCCAGCTATCTACTTCAATCTCCGATGAAGTTTTCCGCAGTTTTAGGCCTCACCACCGAACGGAATTCCCATTCTCAGGGATTTCATCGCAGCCAGACTGGAGTCCAACTATTTCCGAGATTCCGGATAACATTGAAAAACTTTTTCGGAGCCGCGGCTCTCGAAATCGCGTGGTCACTGGGTGCAACAGGTGGTCGCACGGTATAGAGGTCCAGACCTACGGAAAGTTTCGTTGAAGGCAGTCGAGATCCGCTTGCAGTCGAGTTTCTGAGATTATTCCGTCGATTCATAGGGAGAATTTCTACACTCGTCGTAGACAAACTCATCAACGTCTCAGCTGAATTGGAAAAAGATGGCTCAACTTGTTTATGGTTTCGACGGGGTTGAAGGCTCTTGACTGGAAAACGGCGGGAACATTGTGATCTGATTTCGCAGACGGGGCCATCCGATTCGGGTCCGGACTTTGTGCAACACATGCGCCGTATGAATTGCCATATGTGCCGTCGGGTGAATCGTCTAGGAGAATCGCACCGCGTCGCGCCGTTGAAACAAAAAGGACATATGTTTCGCTTGATGCTTCGCCGAATGGCTCTTCTCATCTTTCGCATGACGATTATTGCCTCGAGACACACTTGCACCGACGACAGTTGGATCGAGCGACGGCGGTAGTGAGTCGGGCGGATCGACGGACATATCGCCATGATAGTATTTGATATTCCCACGGCAAAGAGTCCTCACTCAGACGTCGGTTTCCGTCTTGAAAGTCCGTCGCTTACGTGGACGTGAGCAACAAGTCAAGTGTGCCGCTTCGTCAAACTCGATGATTTTCTGAAACTCTGAGAATAACTTCTGAGTGAGTCAGGGATGTTTTCTCCACAATTTTCACATGAAGCTTCAACGTGCCTCCACGTATCCATCCATCCATATATCCGAGTCTTCTTGCGAAGCAAGTATTCTTCCCTTAGAGTCGTTTGTCGCGGAGGAAGAGCATGAGTGAGCGTGTGTAGGTAGCCTCTCAAGGAAGAAAACATTCCCTGCGATCCCCTAGAGTAGTTCTGAATAGTCACTGCTTCGCAGACCGATGCACAGGAGCTGCCGAAGTGTTGGGAGCAAAACATTTCTGAACGAGCGGGAACAGATTCGGGAAAATTCAGATCTCGACAAGTGATGTCCGAAACGCGCCCATGAGAAATCGCGGCCTTCATCGCGACTGCTTCGAGTTAACGTTGAAATATGAGCGAATGGAGAAGCCGCCCACGATTTCTGACGCCCGCCCGCGGCGTGCAGCCTTTTATCCACGATTTCGCTGCTTTTTGTCTTCTGTTGAGACTCCATTCGCGTTTTTTCTTCTCCCACATCAGTCGCTATTAGGATTGAACGATGAGGATCGACCACCCGACAGCCGCGTTTTCTCGCGTGGAGTAAGAATCGGAGCTACGATTTCTAGCAGAGATTCGTTCTCTCGATTCCGGATACGGTCTCGAGTACGAAAATTCTTTCCCAATTTCAAAAATTTGAGAATTTCGTCGAATATTTGGGAAATTCACATTTTCTCGGATTTTGCACCTGTTTTTCGGGAGGATTCCAGAAATCACGAAAATTTTCCTTGAAGAATAATTTCGGGTGAGGTATGCACTGCCTCACAGGACGCCTGATCGACAGAATCACGGGTCGCGAAAGGAGAAGCTCGTTACAACGAACATCGAAGGCGATCCGAAAGAGGAGACCTTCCTCGACGTTCGCGTTTCCACCGTGAAAACTTCGGATGAACGGATATCCGAAGAAGCCGGACCGCTGCTCGTGGCTTTGTTCTGAACGATCGAAGCTTCGGTTCGCATGCGAGAGAAGTCCCGCTGCCGGCTTCTGCTTCTTGTGCTGTTGCCACAGTTATTGTGCGATGAGTTGATTAATTTGACTCTCAATCACCGTCCCAACAATTCTATTGTTCCTTTCGATTTTGCAAACGACGTTGTGAGCATCGTGTACACTGTTCGATTCTTGGACAAGCCGGGACACCATTTCGTTGTTGTTGTTGTTGTCACTGTCGCCGGCGGTCTTGCTGATTTGCTGCCTTCTATGTGACAACAGCAGCTCAATTGTTGTTGGTTCCACCGCTAGTTCCGCTGTTGTTGTTAATGTTGCTCAAGTCATGCTGTCGTCGCTGCTGGTGAGCTCGATGTCGCCGTACTTCAAACACCTGGCCAAACGAACGAGCAAACGATTGAAGTCCCTTCGTCAGACTCTCGTTCGATGATGACAGAAAAAAAACCGGGGAACCTCATATCACGGAAAGTGTGCGTTAGTCGCGCATGCCGCTGAAAGCTCGGAGGGCGACCTCCCTGAGTTGTTGATACACCGAGCAGAGAATCCCTGGTCGTCGACAGAAGAAAATGCCGAAAAAATGATGACAGAAGTGCATGTATGCCCGTTATGATTGAAAGATCGTCGGCTTTTTTTTCCTCTTCCCCGACGATCATAAGCTGAAGTATCCAACGGATTTGGATTCGAATGGGAAGCGGAAGTAGTAACAGATCTCAGCGGGATAAAACGAGAGTTTTTTTCGACTTTCTTTTTTTTCACAAATCTGGCATTTTTTGAAAGCAGCAGTCTTCGGCGGTGCCATTCTCAGACAATTCCAGAATCTGAGTGAAGATTTGGTGATTGACACTTGATGAATCATAAAAAGAAGATCTCAGGGAAAATTGCGGCAGAAGACGCAGTTTCCTGGGACTGTCTGGTCACACAGAGATTTAGGAGAAATAATGACGGAGCGTGGAAAGATGATGACGGTGATAAGGAAAGGCAACAACTGGCTAAGAAAAATCGAAAGTAAGCCGCTCGCCCTGCCTCCCGCCCGCTAATGATCACTAACAGATTTGGGACTCGTATAGCCGCTAGCTGGCTGACTCGCTAGCTGGCAGTCTATCTATCATCCATCTACCTTCCTATCTATTGATCTTCGGCACGCAGGGTGCCCCACTCAACAAATTCCTCGGATACTCTTCTCCATTGATTGAATTACGACCGACTTTGTTGGCATACCGTTCACCACCGGCGCGAGAAGCACAGTGCTTCTCTGGTCGTTACTGTTCAGAGAAGAAACGGAACAGAATTCAGTCTTCGAGTACTACGTTTACTTCGATTGCAAATCGGGGAAAATCGCAGTTTATCGTTCCGATTTCGTGACTTGCGCTTGGGAACGAATGCAAAGGGGCGAACAGGGACGCTGCTGAAAACTTCATCGCAACTTCTCCCGCCCCGGACAAAGCAAGTTCGGAATGATGGAAGAAAAGAAGCGGTCGACGAGGGAAGATTCATTGTGTGTGATAATCTAACGCACTTGCTGAGTCAGATCGAGCTGATAGCTTGCGGTCAGTTCTCATCATTGCCGTAGCTCTGGAAGTCATTCGTCTAGACATCCTCAGACTACAACAATTTCGGGAAGTTCGTCCGATTCTCTCACACCCCAAGCACACGGGCATAATGCAACCGAGACTATGCGCAGTTCAAACCACGATACAATCAAAACCCTGGCAAGATTTCGACGAGCCGGTCGAAATCTCGTTTTTGGAACAGGAAAAATATCAGGAAGGGGAAAACTGTTTTCACAGCTGATACAAACTCTATATACACACGCATACACTATTCCTGTTTTCGAATAAACGATTGCATTTTGAACAAGGAGCTTCTTTTCACGTCCGCTCCCCCTGGATTCGAATCTCTTCAATTCAATCACATTCATGTTCTTTGTCTTCGCATAAACACACACCCAAACTCCGCCGCGCACGCAGTACGGCTGACAATAGGCGTCACGTTCGTATTACGTGACGTTCCAAAGCTGGTCGGGACCCAACGGCTGCTTCCAGCTCCTTTGCTTTGGCACTCGGAATCCAGACTTGCTGCAACAGACGATGATTCTTTTGCATCGCATTCAACTACAAAAACATTTAGCAACATCAGACAACAGAAACAACATCCAACGATACGAGTACTGACATCAAGAAAGCCAGCGGCCACAACACTGTATCGTGAGAGCCCGTGTAGTAAGTGTTTTTGTCTCTGTGAACGAATGCTTTATAGCGTGTCCTTTGAATTCGGCAGTCATTCGGCGCTACTTCAACCTATCAACAGCTCGAGGCATCGCATTTTCACATCAATGTGATGACTTACGGTGTATCTTCCTAATTTCTATCCATCCCCGCGCACAATGTTCTCTTCTAAAGCGGTTCTCGCCGGTTTTCGAGGATTGCGCAGCACCACGCTGCGTACCTGTTCATGCCTCCAAGTTTATGCTGTTTTAAGGTCCATTTCTCACTTCTATCGACGGGAAGCGTGTGTGGGGCTCAGGCCGCGGTCGCAAAGTACAAGAACCATATGCTGGCAAGATGCGTGGCTAGGCGCAGCCCCAGTGACCTCTTCAACTCGTCGACGAACGCTCCAGCAGTAGCCTCCGTCTGCTCAACTAGTTCTGTCGGCTCGTCCGTCAATCAGCGCTTTCGGCTTCGTGTCAGCTGTGTTGTTGTTGCTGCGCTACCGTGGTCGTCGCCTCCGCTGCCGTAGTTGTTGTGAATGTCGTTACTGTTGTCAATCTGCGGTCAAACAAAGCATTTGCTCAGTTCCCGCTTGCTCGCTCGTCGAACGAGACAACCCACTCAGGATCAACAGCACATATCTGAGCTCGAGGTTCGAGTCCTGGAGCTGTCGCCTCTTCTGCCCTGTCGCAGAAAACGCAGATCGCAGATCAGGTTCCAGAGGGAGCGGAGATTCGGAAAACAAAGTAGAGGAATCGATTTTTGCAATCTTGTTAGATTTTATGGCGCCCATTGTTTCTATTATTGCCTTCAGTCTATGTGGGAAACGTTTTCCCTGTACCTGCTCCTCGGCGAGATTGTAAATGTTCGTGTTTGTTGGAGAGAGGAGCTGTCAGTCGATCCTGTCTGACAATAAGAAGCAAAGGAAGGACGCTCGGAATCATTGTAACGACAGCCGGCGAAGAGCGAAAGAGATTTCTTTTCGTTCTTCGCACTTTGTTGTTACAGTGCCTCGAAGCGGTGGTCGGCGGCCATCGACTCTTGGGTGCTGCTGCATGATTGGCGGAATTCGCTTCAAAGCGTTGCTTCAGCACTGCTCGGCAATGTTCAGATTTGTCGTTTAGATACTTGCTAATCATAAGGGTATATTAAGAACGACAGATGGAAGACCGACTTCTTGAGGGAAGGCATGAGGGCGCAACACAGCGGGGCTCAGTGAGCTCCCGGGATCAAAATCATGAGTTGCTCCCAGCACGCGTTCGCTTGTAGCTGCCCTAACGGTTCGTTGAACAGTTCTCGAGTATTTGAACCCGTGGAGAGTGGAATTTCGATGCTTCAATTGTTCCCGGATGGATACTGTACCAGCTTCAGATATCGCGGTCCATGTGATAGAGTCGGTTATCGATCATGTTACGAGGCTTACATAAATTCATGAATCATGATGTAAGTGTGGACAAGGTGGGAGTTCTTGTGTCGCGTCGCCGCAAGTGTTCGCTAAGGCGGTGGGGCGTTCCGAATCGAACAACGATTTTAAACTCACCATGACGTCTGGGAGGCGTTAAGTGAATGAACTTTGTGAGCATTTTTCTTCGCTCTTCTCGCGCCTCTTTGATCGTGATCCAATCTGTTCTGTTTTCGTCGGAACAGAAAACCGAAAACAGAAAACTTAAATAACTCACCGGATTGTTGGGTGCGTTGAAAAAATCGGTTCTGACACCGCACCGGTTGCATCGACCACCTTTGGTCGAATACACGACGCGCGCGAAATGAACGTCAAACGACGTGAGACGATCGTCCGAATTCCGAGCGATTTCTGATTCTCTTAATTTGCGAATGTTGAAAGTTTTGAGAAGCAAACGTGAGTCGCAGACTGCTGAATATATCGTTAGCGAGGCTCGTAAGTGAGGGTTTCGCGTTTTCCATCAATTTCTACGCGGAGCTCGGCTCGATTGGTAAACTATCTAAATTGAGATGATTGCATGCGAATAAATTACGTTGAAAGCAATCGTTAGTCTTGTCGTCAACTGTATAAATATGTCGTTCCGTTCGTTGAGCGTTGTTAATGATCAGAACGATGATCAAACGGTGCTTGGACATCGGGCCGGTGTTGTTGATATCCTCTTAGGATAACTTCCCGCGAAATAACCCAAACCGTACGAGAGCTCACAACGTCTGACCAACATTTCTCTCGATTTCAATCTCCTCGCTCCTCTCTAGAATCATTCTTCCTCAAATGCCACTTCAACTACTGAAACAATCGAACTTGAAAAGTCGTTTTTTCTCCATTTTCCAGGAGGGCAATCTTCAGTGCTTCCAGAACTTGAACTCGAGGAATTTGTCCAGCTCGACCCAACCAATCCACTTCGAGACTCCAAGGCTTCACCAACTGGACTACCCGATGCATCAACGGTTGAAAATGGTAAGTTGCCACAATCGCGGGATATCCGGGGCAAACCTTAAGACTCAACTATCCGATTCCGGAGTGCTTCGACATGGGTATCAAGGTTCGGGGATCACACCTGATGGCGAAAGTGAGATTTTGGTAAAGTTTCCCGATTCGTGACCAATACGGGTAAAACAGGGAAGAAAAAAAAACTACTCTTTCACCTACAACTGAGTTTCCACTGATATTTGTGTGGCGGTTTCCATTTTTCTTCGCTGAGAAGTCCAATTCGCGGTTTCAAATGGAACTCGCAGGGCGGGCAAGCGGGTACATTTAAGCGAGCCCGTATCGCTGTCGTTGATCTTCACGCGGTCGCCTCGCTTACTTCGGTTCACTTCGAAGTGTTGAAGAAACGCTGCCGAGAACAGCGATCATGGCGGCCACAACAACCACGGCGACGATGACGGTGGCGAAAACTGTTAGTTGAACGGAGAAGCCGCCAAAGGGCGTTGAAGGAAGAAAAAAAATCTTCTTCTTCTTCTTCCTTCGCAACGTCTTCTACTCGCTTTGGACGTCTTGGATGTTTTTCCAGGGTGACTTCTCAAGGTGCTTGCGGGGTGCCGGCGAGCTTCCAGAATTCAGGACTGAGACAAATTAGAAGTCATTCAAAGAGCGATAAATCGAAGGAACCCTTCTCGCTTCCCTCGTTTCGGCATAGAAACCCAAAGTGGTTCATTATCATGCACCCATCCGATGCCGCCGAGAACTCGGCTCAACAAGCGGGAATGGTGTCGAGCCCAACAGCTTTCGATTCTCCTGTTCCGATGATTTTGTTCATCCTGTTTCCTGTGTCCTATGTCGGCGACTCCTGGCGTTGTCGTCCGCGTTGTCGTCCGCGTTGGCATCTCCGTTCAGCTCGAGGTACATTCATCGATCCGTGGGTAACTCGAGCCAAGCAGTACCAAGTGCCAAGTCTGCGGGTTGGTCGATGCCAGCGCCAGAGTTGAGGAATGGAAATCAAAACGATCCGCTCGATCCGTGCGAGAAATGAGAAAATACGCTCGGCTGATCGACTTACTGACTGACCGACCGACCGGGCGGACGGCCAGAAGTCTCGTGTTTTGCTGCTTACAGTCGCAGTGGCATGGTACATAGTAACACGAGACGCGCCAGACTGGCAAGCGGGCGAGCAAGGCGCCGAATTATTGTCGAAAGTCTTCTTGGCCCAGGCCCAATCTGGGAAATTGTACATTCGTTTTCTTTCTATACTTTCGTTCGAGATATCTTCGGTCTGCCAACATGGCGAACGATTTACTGTCGGAAGAGAATGGGACCCAACGGTGGCTCCTGTGAGAGAGACGATTAAAAAGCAAAGAGAAGAATCCGAATCTAATTTTTTAACGGTTCTGCTCTGGATCGCAATTCAGCTACTGGATAAATGCTTCGAAAGCTGCCGATGTGTTTACGATTCCTGCCGAAAAGATTTCTGTTCTGAGATTGCTGCCTTGAATTTACGATTTTTTCGGTTTTCCGAAGACTGCGAATTTGTTCGTGATTGTGGAGACCTCCAACCCTCACGGTTTGACACTTTCACACTGCGATCGATAGCAGGTCGATGGATCGCCGGAGCAGCTTCCGGATGATGGGGAAACCTGGAAAGAATCGTTTCTGGAACAGTTTGGGCTCTTCCAGCGTTTGTCGGATTGTCCTCCACTTTTTTTTCTTCCGGGAGATTTATTTCCATTTCGCCAGCCCCGTCCATCTTCTCAAAAAGTCTCAATACACTCGATCAAGTTTTCGATCGTTCACATTCATTGTTGTCGGTTCTTCCACCGGTGCGGCGTCATAGCTTTTTAAATTAATGGTGATCGCGTTTCACCGGGAGCTCGAGACCGTTTTCTCTTATGTCCCTTCTCCTAATTCGTTTTTGTGGTCTTTCGTCTCTGTCAAAACAGCTTCGCCGACCGCTTAGAAAAGCTCTACCACTCGAAACCTGAGCGGCTCATTGTTTTATAGCTGCAGTTCTTCATCGATAGCTTCCGTTGAGCTTCCGTCCTCTGGTTTCCTCAACAATGATTTGTGAAACGGGGCGCGATCGAATTCGGAACTGAGAAGCACTTGTAGCATATTTGGAGTTCCGTCTCTTCGTAGTCGAGTCCGGCCGAGCATATTCGGAAGCGTCTTCATGGTGTTCCCACTCCACGTTCTCTTGGATTGGTTTTGAGCTCTTCCAACTTAACTTCGTTCATCGCCGACGTCGGTCGTCATCGTAGCAACCGCGACATCAGGCGACATAAAGTACGGAGTGCTTTCTAATTACCACCAGCATCGAGAAAAAGAAAAATACCTCCACGGGACCGAAGATACCTACCTACCTACAGGCGAGGCAAAACACCGAAAACCGCACGAATCCGATACATAAATTGATGCTCGGACGAGTTTGATGTTGATACGAACATTGATCGAGGGATCGACGAATTGATAAACGGGCGTTTCATGAGAAAACGAACTGAATGCCGCGTAGATAGACTAATAGTCGCAGGCTGGGAGCTCTCCGGTGGTGGAACGCAGATCACGTATCCTCTCTTTCGAGTTCTAGCGCGAAAGACGAGAGACCCTCACGGTTATCGTTCTTCTACTTCTGTCAAATACAGAAGTTTTCTCACGTAGATACAGCTCCGGGCTGTAAAATGTGAGAATTCTCACTCAAGCAGGCGGTAAATACCGATAACCGAGTGTCACTGATATCGATGAGGTGATGACCGATAAATGGAATTTCATAATCGGATCTTCTGGACATTTGCAATAGGTTCCCGGTGTCGCATTTGACAACGTTTTCCCCTCTCTCATTTTCCCTATCCCGTCTCTCTCTCTCTTTCTCTCGGTACTTCTTCCTTTATTTTCCCCTGCTCTTCTCTCTTTCTCTCTCGATCTGTTCCGCTGCCGTTTTGTGGTAGTTTCCGACGAGGCCGGGCTTTCCAGAGTCGCGCGAAGCCGAGAGGCCGTCCGACCAAGATGGATGTGTGACTCTGAAAGCTTTCTTTTCTGCTCGCTCATACACTGACTAGCTACCTGACTGACTGACTGACTGCCTGCCCGAATGATGTACAGACAGACAGACAGACAGTCTGACTGACTCAATGACTGACGAACGGAGGGCTTGTGGTCGTCCAGCGAAGCGAGCCGAATGTTTGATTGAAGATCCGCTGATGATATGATTTCGGACACAAAGCCCCACACCACAAATTCGGAGACGAAACGACAGAGAACAACAGAACGAAACGAGAACAAGAAAGACAGCGATTCAGCTAACTTTTGTCCAACAGAGAATCAACCTCTGTGCTTTTGCCTTGATTCTAATGTGGATAAGCGACCGACCCTAAGCTGCGCCGAACAGCAGAGGCGATACCCGGGCTGCGAGGGCGCCGCAGTTCACGGGCATAATGCTGACTGAGTCGGAGAACGAATGCGAATCTGAATCTTCAGAGGATGTCCGGAATATATCTCCCGAAGATTGTTCCTTCTAGCTCATGCTCTTCATCGTGGCTGGTTCGCGGCTGCATCGGGCTGGAATGATTCCTGGCTGGAAAATTATTCCGATTCCGAAGAATCCAATTCATTTTCTATGATTTCATGTGCTGTCTTTCTGCATTTCGGTTCTCTGGAAAACGCGTTCTCTGGGAAACTTGTTTGTGCGGAGCACAATTTCGGGAGACGGAGAATAAATGAAGGATCCCGGGCAGGGATCCGAGTTTGGCTGGACGGCACGCATGAATTACATTTTTTATACAGCGTCTCTTCATTGCATTCCAATTAATTTTCCACTCCGCGATTCTATACAATGATTCTTCACGCGTCCAATGAAGTAATGCTCGTTAGCACGCAACATTGGCGTTTCTCGCCGCTCCACGAACTTCAAATGAGAAACGTTTGGGCTTCATTGGAATCCTCGGTGACGGAGATTCAATCCATCGCAACGATGGATAGTTCAAGTCTGCGTTCACGCCGCCGGTTGCGTCAGGAATCAAGAGACGATTCCAACTCCGATCGCTCGGGGACGGTTGACAGGACTCATGGAAAACTTTTTGGAAACTATTTCATAAATTGAAGGTTCACGGGAAGCTGCCAAAACTGGGAATTGGGATCTCGAACAGGGCAGATAACTATTTTCAGTTTGAAAGCTCTCTCTTTTCTCTTGTACGCTTTCAGGCTACGTTTGAGCAAGGAGTCTATCTAGGTAGACTCGCTCCAGAATATCGTAGCGATTCAAATGAGAATATTCGAACTTTCGCGTCGTCCCCTGATGGACTTAATTATAGATTACCTTTGATAGATCATTGCGAAAATTAACGAGGAGACGAATTTCGAGAACGTCCGGCGTGCGTTCAATGAGCTCCGTTTAGAACAGCCGGTGAACGTCGTCGCCCGTCATTGGGGATAAGGGGGCTGTTGCGGTCAGCTGCATGCAACGCCGCATTACGCCAAAATTTCGCATCGATCGCGATGCGGACAGTTTTCGGATGAGCATTCCGTAGCATTCACCGCTGGAATCTCTGGAAACCTGATCAGCTCTCGCCACTCGTGTTTGTTGTCTACCTTCGTTGTTGAATAAAGCCGCAGATGTCATTGGACGACGATTGGTCGTAACAAGAGCCTCAAACAAGGCTTTTGTTCGTTGGCGTCCCTTTGTGAGCCGTTCGTGCGCCTTTTTTTGGCTGCCAGCGGCGAAACTCATCTTTCAATCCACTCATTTGCTCATTCACTAATTTGCTCATCACTCATTCCTTATAGCGAGGGAATAAGCAAGCAGGTATTCAAGGCGGACGAGCTGATATGTGGTATGCCAACATCGGAGCGACTTCGTCATTGTCCCCCGTAATGCAAGGTCAACCGCATCGGACAATCAACTTGCGTCAAATATCATCTCGATATCGAGCGAATTTCGAGAAAGTTCAGTGTCAGGTCGTGGAGATTGGTCAGCGTCGATGAAGAGGTGATGCAGCTTCTTTTAACCTCCCTAGAACATGTTCGGGCGTGTTCTGGTTTTCTTTGCGTTCATGGCAAGCGCATTCTCGTTCCACCCGCTGAATTCGTTGGTTCGTTTTTCATTCGCTGGAGATGACTGATTCTTATCTGCTCGGCATCTTGTTTGCTGACACGAACTAACTTCTTGGACAAGTGCAGTTGACATCGTTTGTGCAACAGTGGCATGTAATGAGTTCGTTCTTGTTTTCAAACGAGTCTCGTAGTTGAATCTTCATCTGGGTTTGTCACGCACCTGGAACATATGTCGGAATCGTCTGATGAAGCAATTATCCAGCTCTTGCCTTCTCTGAAATTCCCATCGAGTTCACTCAAAAATCTTCAGGGCGTATTCCTGCTCCCTGACCAAGGATTTTCTCACTCTCGTTTGCCCCGAAAGAGTTCGCGACACAGGTTGGTGAGCCACCATAACAACAAAACGGCTACACTCATTGAGAAAATCGTCAACCTTGGAGCTGATTCGTGGCTTTTCTAATCGGATTCCCCGACAAAACGACGCTTGGTGAGCGGCCGGCGCCGTGAACTTCTGGTTGTTCCGTGGTCTTCGTGACTTTGTTTCAAATCACGAAGCGCCTCTGCGCATCGATCGCGTATTTGTCCTTGTGGGTTGCGTGGTTTTTGATCGATTCGCTCGTGACCTTGCTCAGAATCCGCATCCGCAGCTCCCACCCGAGAATCCCACCTGTAACCTCGGGACTGTAACCCGCTGTACGTCGATAGTTCCGGAAAAAATAGAATTTCAGCCCGTCGGAGATTTGTTCCAAGGTCCAATAGAGGATTTTTTTCAAAGTTCAAGTGTGCTAACTCTGTTTCCACGGTTACAGTCCGTTTCCCCGAATCCGTTTCCCCGAACCCGTTTCTCCGGACCCGAATATTCAAAAAGCTGCTTGCCAGTGCGGTGGGGCCCGTATGCTCGCTCGCTTCGCTCGCTCGCCCAAAACCTAACCTAACCTCACCCAATCCCCCGCCATTTGCATCCATAGTTTCGGGGAAACGGGATTCGGGGAAACGGATTCGGGGAAACGGGAGGACACCGTTTCCACTGACTGTTGAAGTTTTGCCCAGAATGATCCAGGTTTGGAGGTGGTAATGGTCGGTCAGTCTTACGTCTTGAATTATATCGGTAGGATAAAGATTTCGAGAAGATCGAGGATTTCCAGCAATCTGAGCAATTATCCTCGGCTTATCGGTCACAATCGTTCCTTGTCATCGGACTTGTACAACGTGCTGCTGTTTCCGTTAATCCGAAACGTCACCAATGATAATCTTATCTGAAATGTGGACGTTCCTGACGGAAAATTGAACGAGGCGAAATAAATAGTCTTGGTTTCCGTAGCTTCCATACCTGACCTTTGACTCCGGGAGCAATAACAGCAGCTATATGTGGAGTTTGTTCAAATATATTTGGAGCAGCTTCACCGAAGATACCAGACGGACGTGTCCCCAGGTAGTGAGCGCGATGACCAATTCACAATCGTTCGACGAAGTGTTGACAACATCACTCCACGAAACCGCACTCAGACATTCGGCAAAATCCCGAAAATTCATGCTTTAGTACCATCTCATAAAGTTATGACATCTCTTTTATCCGACACTCGTCTCGCCCACCGGTCTCCGCGTTTTTGGACAGAGCGGACGGTCAGTCCGTCCGTCGGACAGACGGCTTCTCACTTCGCGAGTTGTTCGTCACCTGAAGCGTCCGCGTCGTTTTCGAAACAACACCTTCAGCTTGGAAGAAGGTGACAACGAAAATAAAAAAAAAACCAAAACAACGGCTATAACGGTAGCAACAACGACGACAAAAACTCAGGGACCATCGACAATAACGGTGGCAACGAGAAAAGCTGTTAGGATTGAGAGTCTCGAATCGGGTAGTAGCTGTAATGTAAGGGGCGAAATCCCGAAAGAAGGCTTGTTTGGATTTCAGACTTCAAACTTCGATGTTTGAGTGATCGCCTGGAGAGATGGATCGCCGCAAAGCCGCGGCTCGATCCCACCTTTCGAGAACCTGTATCGCTGCTGTCGTGACGTGCATTTCATTGTTGCCGTTGCTGTTCTAGGAGACTTTTTGCAACGTTAATCCAATTTCGAGGACTCGCTGCATCCATCACGATCCCGAACCTTGCATCCGATGCTCGACTTTTTTTTAGCACTTTGCGGCTCACGTTTCCATTATTTGACTCTTACTGAAGTGAATGTTAGCTAATGAGCTCGCGCAGAATACTTCTGCGCGAGCGACGAAAGAAGGTCAAGTGAGAAGGATGCAACCGAGAATCGTTTTTCACGACCAGCGCGGTTCCATTACGGATGATATGGCCCTAATTCTATTAACACAGACGAGGGCAAACACGAGATTCTTCCCAAGCACAAATAACTTGGGGACTTCAAGCTTTCCACGTTCACATTCATGTGCCCGACGAGTTTCTTGAGTTTGACTTCAGGGATTCTAGATTTCGTCCGTGTTCTGGAAAGTTTACAGTTTTCGGAAGAAGTGGAAGATGTCGTTCAAGCTCGCTTTCGTAGTTGCAAAACTTCCCATGAGCTACACCTGACAAACGGAAGCACGAGAAACTGAGACGGTAACAACAGCAGCACGCGACGCGGACGATCTGAATAAAAAGTTGTTCGGGAACATATTCAGATATCGCGAAGACGACAAGTCGCGCTATTTAGGTGTGACTGAACGTTCGTAGAGAATCGTCGCTTCGTCAATGATGAACGACAATGAGCTTTTAATGACGACCGACACCGAATCCGCCTGGCCGTCGGCTCGCTCCGATGGTCCTTCTGCCGAGTGGCCGCCAAGCAAGCTGGGATTCTTCTCGCATTGCTTCATTCGGACGGAGTGTCTCGTTCAGGAGCTTTCCGCAGCTTTCCAAAGATGAAGACGTCGTCGTCTGCGGCAGCGGCGGCGGCGGCGGAGGTATCAGAAGTGAAGGCACAAGGCCTGAGAAAGGAAAAGGAAAGAAAAGATGAAGGGCTTCAGCGTGCAACACTGATCGAGTTTTCGGTCGTTTTTACTTTTCGTTTCTTCAAGAAAGCCCCGCTCATCCATTGATCCAGCAGCGCACATTCGGTTTCGTCGGTTCGAGCATCATCGCCTTCAACGCTTGAGGTCCATCATCATGATCGGAAGCGCCGGTTCTATTGAGCCGCAAGAGAAACCTGTGAAAAGTCTTTCACGAAGAACTTCAAGTTGTAACATTGCTGTGCAAGGTGGAACCGATCCTCTCGATGACTTCACTGATGAGGGTGCTGCCAAGGTGCTCTAAATGTTGAGGATTCCGCATCGATGTCGATTCAGAAGCGTGCCATTTTGGCTTCTCTGCTTCTCTCGCTGGCCGGCCGGCCGGGTGTTTGTTTTGTTTTCCCGTTTGTTTGTGCGTCGCGTCGCTACCTTTGTCCATGAGCTCTCTTTCTTTTTCTCGTTCTTCTTGTGGGCGCGCGTGCGAATCCAATCGCTCAAAGCTTTCTTTCTGCTGTTAACAACGTCGTCGTTGCCGGTGTCGCCGCCGGCCGCCGTCGCTGTTGTCGAAAATGTGTTCTTGCTGTGCTCGTTGCGTTCGGCTTGGTTTTTCGACAGGTTCCGAGTCGTCGATCGGCGGAACGTGAAAAACGCGGAGAAAAAAAAACACGTGTTCGGAGCAAAACCCATCACCGTGACAGTGCCGCGGCGGCGTTACACTACACGACACGACGACGACGATGTCGATGTTGCTTTTCCATATCACTTCTCGCGTTTTTGAGCGATACTCTCGGTGTGGCCGACCGGTCCCTGCGGCGGACACTGAAGCTCATGCTGTTCCTTTTGGGGTATTGAGCTTCGGATTCGATGATAGCGGAACGACGGTGCTCACGAAAGAGTCCCCGAATCCACGGCAGCCGTATCGAATGTGTTGACGAGGAAAAAGTCGCAGACAGAATTGAAGTGTCAGGTGTGACACTGGACATCGCATGGCCCGTTCGGATGGATCCGAAATCGAGTCGGTTGACCGGCATTTCGTTTTTACGTTCAGATCGACTTCATTCACCGAAGTTTCTCGCGATCGCAGAAAACCAGAAGAGCCAGGAGTCCAAGTGAACCCGGCCCGGAAGGACTGAATAATCAACGAACCAAAACTGACCGAAGTCCGTTTTTCCTGGCAGAAGAGGAACAATTGAGATAACAGAAAGTGAGGTGAAATTGCCGAGAGCGAGTTGATACTCTGTTGCTGTACAATGCGGCGCCGCGGCGTCGTTTCCGAAATCCCCTTGACCCTGCGACGGATAGCTATTGGCACCGCATCGGCAAGTTGTCGACAAGAAAGGGATTTCCCCGATTGAACCAGCGTCCAATAACGGCAAGTTTGGTGATCGTCGGCAAACACGAATACTCACCATTAGTTCCGCCGGCACAAAGCCGCGCGATTGAGAGCAGACGACGAGTCTGGCACGGAAGTTCTCCGTCCGCATTGTTCGGATCGGCGACTGAAGTTTTAACACCTTTTTTTTTGTCACTTCTGGTTTCCGGGGCCTGGCCTCTTCCCTGAGGGACTCGCGGACTCTGTGGTGTTCAGATTCCGCCTTCTGCACAGCAGAAATCAGACCGCATAGTTTGTAAGCTACGTATTATTCTCTTCTGCGATCAGTTTTTGAATCATTCTTCGGAACTCTCTAGTGTTAAGATGATATTCTCTCTCGTGACGTGGTTTTCCAGATTTCGATTGGTTTTCTTCCGGAACTATTCGGAATTTCGATTCCGCAGATCTCGATGAGAAGTCGAATCCTGTATTTTGGAAATTTCCGAGTTTCCGCGCTGGAATATTCCAGATCTAGGCTGTGGTCGCTCGACAGTTTGGGTTACTGAAGTTTCTCAACGAGCTGCTGTGACGCTCGTGAATGACGTCGACGAGCTTTTATGATCCCAGAGTTTAGGCACATTCCGAGCGATTCAGATGACGGTTCAGATTAAAAGAAACAATTGAGATCCGTATAGCAGCTGACAGAATACGTGAGCCATAGCATTGGACTTTCGGGATCTCTGGAATTCCGAAACAATCAGGGAGATGTCAGGGTCGGAACGTAAAACTTCCAGCGTTCTCGGACGTCCTCGCTCTCGGCGTCTACTGCAATTCCTCACACCTCTTCTGACGATCGTAAAATTTCTGCGAAACCGCGGACCTGCTGTTGCAGAACAGTTTGCCGTGTATCCTGGTCATTATCGCACTCATTTATCGAGACCGTTATCAAGCCCCTTTATCGCAGAAGATTATCGGAGTTTGGACTGACATCAGTACTGTTTCTCTTTTAATTCGCGAATTTCGTTGATTTTATTGTCGGATCAAACACAACGAAAGCACAAATGAATAAAACTCGAAAGTTTGATGCGGTAGGTCGACGGCGTTTTGTTGACATCGCCATTACCACTGCCGACCGCCGACGACTGAGACGCGGACGACCACTCCGGGGACGGTTGTCGCAGTGTCAGTTTCTTAAATCTTATATTATCAATCGGTGTAGGATGGATGGATGGACGAACGGACGGACAGACAGGCGCGCGGCCTGATTGCCGGACGAATCGATACAGACAGCTAGATAAACAGTGATGCAAGTTATTTGAGAAGTGCTCGCATCGAGAAAAAAAGGACATTTACCGAGCGGGAATTTCTCACAAGATAACGCTGGTGGGCCGTTCAAGATGGGGCGAGATGCGAGACTCGGTTTTGAGGCTTCGCAACTGAAATACAGCGAAAATCTCGGGACTCGTGAAATTCGAAGACATTCTCCTCTTGTTTTCGCTTCATTGTTCTCGTCCCCATTCCCTCTTTTTCTTCTGTTCCGGGAGGGAGCTCGATTTTTGAGGTTTTTGTGGACGTCCAAATCTTGGGATGTACTTTTTTTGTAATTCCACCTCATGTGATCATCGTTTCTGATATTTCAAATTCACTCTCGCTGCCGGTTCTGGTTCCGACCGGTTTCGGCTGATTCCGGAGCATCAGGTGGCAGTTCCCACGCATTCCGCACTCTTTCATTTTCTGTCATATACCGAGACCCGAGGGCTCTTGTTTTTTCGGGCTCTCGCAATTTTCCAGGATTCGGTCTGGAATCAATCGAGAATCCTGCGGAAGAGATCGTGCAACTCGGAATCGCGAAATAAATCACGAGAAGTATGTTTTTTTCGAATGATTAGAAGCAGCGAGATATTCAGGAATGATAACGCGGAAAATGATGCAGAGGCTGACAACTCTCGCGGCGCAACAGGCGTGAATATCGCCAACGTGGTTTCAATATCATCTCTGATGTGAGCATATGATACAGATTCCCTCGGAGATTTCGCGCGGATTCGTTCGTCGCGTCGGCCGTACCGCCATTAGAGTAATGGAATTTCGTTATAATTGCGACCAACTTTCCGCAGAAGAAGCGAATAATTGATTGTGTTCGGGAGCCCGCTCAGTCTGCGGAAGAAAAAAAATCGAATGACAGTGGGCTTTAATTGCGTTTTGGAACCGTCTCTGCTTTTTTATTGCACTGTCCGCGCGGTCGAAGCCATTCTTGGTCAATTTTGACTATTCGGGACGATGAACACTTAAACAATCTGTATTAATCACCTCAAACAACATCGAAATTTGTCCCGTTTTTCCATCAAGTTTTTTATTCGATTCGTAGAGGGAGCTTTTAGAGCAACTTTTTCTTCGAGGATTTGAAGACGAAGACTGAGACAGCGGGTCAAGATCATCTGCGTAATCAGGGTTCAGAGCATGCGACAATCAAATCGCGTTCAGAGTCACGTACCGTCGTTTATGTCGCTGATGATTAGCGAAAAAGGCAAAAAAGAACAAAAATTGCGAGAGATTCGTCTCTATTTGAAGGAATCTTGCAAATTGTGTGTCACAATAACATTATTAGACACGTCTCGATGTTTCAGAATGAGACGTGAGCCATTCTTGGTATTTTTTTCGGAATCCGTCATGAAATTCAAGTGAGCACGAAAACAACGACTCAAGAGGACTTTTGACATACATATGTACATCATTTCATTATGACCATATATGTATAATGTCGCACAACATGTCAATACACCATAACTAGAAGGCAGATGAGAGATAAGAGCATTCCGAAAAGTATCGAAGATCCGGGAGTCATCTGCAGAAGCTTAACGAGTCAGATGCTCAGCGAAGCGCGAAGAATATCGGAACAAATGTATCAAGAACACTTCGGGGAGAGAAGCGAAGAGCGAACTCGTTGCATTTTTTGAAATGTGGTAGTCGTGCTTCGAAGCTTAACTTGGGATGACAGTCCCCGAATCAGTCAGTCAGTCAGTCAGTCAACGAACCAGCCAGGCTTTGGTACCACAGACAAGTGGACCGAGCTGTTGAGGTCGGTCCCGAAGGCGGGAGCGGTGAAGAGAGGGGAGGATAGCGAAACTTTTTTCGTGAGATTCTCGGCTCAAAAGCGTCGTTCAACAAGTCGTGATCGACATTTCGCTCATTCTTTCGTTTTCTCCGCCGTTTTCTCCCGCTCTTCTTTACGGTCCAATAGGACATGTCCAGAGCCGAAAATCCGTCAAAAGCTCAGCACCAACCTTTCACCGACGCGAACCTGAAGTTCATCTTTTGTAGAACACAATCAGCTACAGCCCCCAGGGTATCACACGCGGTGGGCTGTCATGAACCAAGCTTCCTGATGAACGACATCGAACAAATCTGGCACTTCAAGAACCTTCCGATTGCTCCAGAAAGCTCTAAATATCTTGAATCTTTCCTCTTTCCTGGAAGAATGCAGATCATGGAAGTTATTTGAGCGGCATCTTAGTTTTCTTCGATGGAGTACCACGAGGACTTTGCGCTCGTGGATCGATCATTCCGTCTTTTTTCATTTTCATGACGCTCCTGCGCTCCTTCGGATGAACCGCAGTTCTGACGATCCCCCGCCATCTTCGATGAATGTCTCCGATCTATTCAGGAGCTAATCGGCTGTCGGACAGCGACCCAAAATAAATAACATGTCCCTATCGATCGCGAGTCCCTGTGCTGAAATGGCTCGATACCTGTAATTTGATTGACGACGTTGGCTACCATCACTTGGGATTACTGGTGATTGAGTTCTTTGCTGTTCGAGTGTTAGCAATATGGCGGTAGAGACAACCGACGACCACTTCCGACGGAACGTGGAGTTCAAAATCCCCGAATTGCCCTTTCTCCTTAAGATCTTTCGAAAAAATCGCCGAGAGGCCAAGTCCGCCGTTGGGTTGACTGCCGAATAGTTATGGTGGCAATTAACAAATCGATCGAATCCACCTTCGCGATTCTCCATGTTTGGCATCTGTCATAACTCTTCCTCATTTTCGGAAGAAGGAAGAAAGATTCCTAATGAATTCCGACCGTTACACCGCGAAACATTGTAAATCTCGGGCGTGGTGCTTGCTCCAGCTTTCGGCGACGCGACGTTGTGGATCGCAATTCCGCCGTTCCTCTTCATCCCACCACATATTTATCGGGTCGAACACGTTCTCATCTGGACTTTCATCCGGACATTCAGTTACCCGCGTAGAAGTCCATCTTTGAATCATGGTAGCAGGAGGGGGAGCATGGAATTTGAAGAAGCGGAAATTTGTGGAACAACGAAGGGTGCAGCGTCAATCGGAATTTTGAACGCATTCAAATGAAGCGGATCCCCGACAAGCGGTCCGAGAATCACAGTCACCGGAGTCCCGCCCGCCGCGCCGACTCGTTTCGGAATCAGTATCATTTTTCTTCGGAGCACTCGGAGCATTCCAACACCAGTCGGAGTCAGAAACTGGCCGGACAGAATGAGTGCCACGAATGAACCACATTGGGAGGATACGATGTGGGAATGAACCTTTGACTACGTGCTGATCCGAGCTCATGCTCAGCTGCTTCAGCATTTGAGACAAACTTCCAGAGTGGGTCCGACTCTCGGGATTTCACAGACCAGTCTGATTCCGCGCAAAACGCGAGTGGAAATGGACGAGGAAGAGACAATCGGGAATGGCGACAACCGCATGAAGACGTTTCGTGCCCGATGCTGAAGTGGCAGTTGTGGAGCGCGTCTAAGTGAGTGAGACGGAGTGCTGCACGTCCGGCCACCGTTGCCATTGAGCTAGCCGGCACCTCCTATGATTCGCCGCATGACGGGATCGCTAACTGGCTGGTCGGATGCCTGGTTTGCGGACATTCGGTGTTTGGGCGTGGTGGTTTTGCCGTAAATGAAGATTAGCGTTTCTCGGCGTGATCGATGGATCAACGCCGCTGACCAGTGTACCCGAAACTTTTTGGGGTCGGCTTCTTGGCTCGCTTGGTCTGATCACTGTTGTCCAACTGATTGTGAGTCAGTCACTGAATGACTGACTGACTGACTGACCGACCGTCTTAGCGAACTACCGCCTCGTCCATTCTGCACCGTAATGGATACGAGCTACGGTGAGAACAATCGTACGTTAGAAGCAGTGCTTATGACCACTCAAGAAGTGCGTGTACATTGGCAAACTGATGAATGAGGAATCCTCGAATTCCGCACTTCCCGCGTATATTACACGATGAAGATTAGACATGGATCTGTGTTTCTCGGAGTGCCGCCCGGGCGATGAAGATTGGTTTCGATTCGTGATCCCGTTCGATGCTATGAAACATAGGATGTTTGATCTCTTATTCCATGAGGCACTGTATTAGGCGGCTTACGACTCGTCCGCGCCCGGAACCTCATCATGTTGAGAAGGTCGTGTAAACGTACTTAAGTTTCAGACGCATGAGCCTGTTTCCCCCTCTCCAGTCTGGGAACCCACTCCGCTGACCTCTCAATGATTCTCGGGGTTTTGATTCCCTGCGACTTTGGCTGCTTGCGTCGGTTGGTTTTGTCGCAGAGGGCTTCATCGCCATCTTGACCAGCTGCGTTACCATGTGCTACCAGCACCACCACAACGGTATTATTAGTGTAATATGGTCATTTTCATTTGTGTCGAGGTAGCGTCACCGGGCCTCGCGTTGGGTGACGCCGACGACGAGCGCCAACAAAACCACTTTCAACGCTATAAGTGGGGAAAACATCGATTGCGCGCTTGTGTAAGCTTCAATTCCGAATGACACAATATACGCAAACGTCCATCTATTCCGAGGGGTCTGAAACTACAGCTCAACCGCTGGGATCAACCGTCTCCCATCCGAGATGGACGACGAAAAGAGACAATATCGGAAATCAGTTGCGGTGTCCGAATGTAACGATTCTAACATCTGTGATTCAAAGCGGCGCGGCGGAGGAGTTTCGATTGATGCAGGCTGCGGCGGTGGAGATAAAAATCAACGGGGCCAGTGACTGGAATCACCGCAAAGACAGTAGTCCAAAGCAATAAAATTTGTTTGCGCTCCGGAAGCGTGGTTCTATTGTCGATTAGATTCATTGATTGCAGAGAGTCTTCCCAAGCTCCTGGACACGTTACAAACCAAACCGGCTCAAGCAGGTCATCTAGATAAAAAATTGAAACCCGAGCGCTCGCGACATTTAAAGACTCCGGAGAGAAACGAAGTAGTGGAAAGTTCAAATATCACGAACGGTGTTCTATTTATGATACGGTAGCAGGGTTTTTACGCCGGAACGGCGCGGCGTTCGACATCGCGACATCAGAGTCACTGTGTGGTCAGTTCTCCGGATCGTCAGTCCTTAGAAAGCAACTGATATCGATCCAAGCCGCAGGAGTCTTCGCGAGTCGTTTTTTCTTCCTTCTCTAGATTCTTCGACGAGTTTTTGCAATCGTCAGAACCGTAACAGGACACCTTGGATTCGCGAGAGTTGCTCTTTTTGCTCGGACCGAGTGTCGAGTATTGCCGCGATGTTTTGAATCGAAGCAGTAGTCGTACTCTTGGCTGATCTTGCAGCGGTACATCCTCCTGTTTGAGATTGATGTGTTTTTGAATCACTCAACGTCCGTTTGAGCAAGCAGTGTCAGTGGAATTGTGGCTTCGGGAGCGATGATTATGATCTGCTGAAGCGGTGGCCGCACTGGAATCCAAAGATGCCCACAGATGACGCAGAAAACTTCGATTCGCGATTGGCAGTGACGTGAGATGGCCCAGATCGGTTGCCGTTTATCGATTACAGTTTCGACCTGTCGGGATTATCAATCGCGGTCATCGATAGTGAGCGACGTTTGAATAAGCGTTTCGCCGCGAAGTTCAAGAACGGTCACTTTTCCCAGCCGCGAAATAAAAAGCTCAAAAACACATGAGTGTGTGTGCATCTGTATTTTCGTGCAGTTTCTGGTTTTCCCCCACAACTTCCCGCAGACTTTCCAGACTTTCCCTCGAGTTTCAACTTTGCGAGCGGAACGTTCGTCCAGAAAAGTTTTGATAGATTGACCTTCGTTTCGGAGCCATTTGGGGGCTCGTCCCGATCCGGAGTCGTATCGGTCGGTCAGCCCGCGAAGACAATGTTACATAATCAGAAAGCGATCGTAACGCTTCCCTTCTTCAAACATGATGCAGCTTCACCGACGACTGGGACTCGTGGGTTGATGAGATCATTAGTTTCCCGTTTTGAAAAAAAAGAATCACAACTCAGTTCGCTGGTCTTTTGTCTTGAGATCTAATTACGATTTTGAACTTTTCGTACGCAATTAGTGTGGGTGAACGAAAACGCCGCTCGCATTCTCGTTCGGGAGAGATTATTAGCATTCCATTTCGCCGCCCACATCCTCTAAATATCTGTTGGTCGGCGCGGTCGGGTCCCTGGTGGTCGTCCACCTGTGACGCGAAGCTTTCGCCCACAAACGTCAAAAACGACCCTTGGGCACTGTCATTCAGCCGCAGCTCAGATAATTGGGGAGAGCTCAAGAACGCTGTGATCTCGGGGATGCACAACCTGACGGATGATTGAACGGACGGGGCTTGAGTGAGCGATCACGGACCATATATTCAGGCTAACAATCTGAAGCTCACGAAACAACAAAGATCCAAAGGAATCTCAACCCTTGAATCCGGCAACGATTGAGAACTTCTTCCACCGCTGCGCCGCAACTTGGCGTGTTGTCTCTGATGGCCGGGAAGTCGAGAGTCACGAAGAGAGAGCTCACCGTGGGTCGTGGTGCTGAGGTACATACAGACAGTACGTTGAGTACACCAGCAGGAAGGGAACACTAATCCCAAGATCAAACATGTTCTATTGGATTCGCGGAAATGGCCGAAGATGTAGTTGGCGGTCCGAAAATAGTAACAGATTTGCTCCACAAGGAATTGTACGGAACGTGAGAAAAAAGTCCGACGAGAATCGGGGAATATTTGGAAAGGAAAAAAAGACGATGCTTCCACCAGTGTAACGGTGTGTGATTCGTCTTTGGGGCATAGATTTCCGCTGTTCCTCTTTTTCTTCCGTCCGTTTGACGCTCATCCGACAAGACAGACGAAAATTGCTAAATCGCGATCGCCCGCCCGCCTGCCTGGCTGCTTGCTGGCATTCATCGGTTCCGTGACATCGGTTGTCGGCGACAGCGTCGCGTCGTCTACTCACAGTCGTAGACGGTGGAGCGGAGCAGAAGTCCCATCAGAAGTGTCTGAATGTGCGATAAATCATCGCTTATGCCTTGCACTTCCTTTCGTGTAGTCAATGACGTAGCTCTTGTTCTCTGCACTGGACCGACTAGGTGACCAGCGAGAAAATCGGAAAGTTTCCGAAGGAAATTCCAGGCAAACTTCCGACCCGATCAAGAGTCATAATTCCTGCTCGCAGGACTTTTACCCCGAATTTCACGAGGGGCGACGAAAAAAGCAGAGCCCGTCGGACAAACCAAGCGTAACAACTTCTGCAGAGCTTTACCGGGGTCATTGTGGCCGTCATCGTGTTCATCGACGTCATTGAATTTGATTCTTTCTCCTTTCTCTCGGGTTTTTCTTTCGTCTTTCTTCGTTTGACTTTCGTTCTGCCCTAGGTCGGTGAGTGGATTTGTAAGCTTGTAGGCGTGTCGGTCGCTGCTCATATGAGGAACAATGGTAACGATCGTAGGCGATTCAATAAAGTTTCAATGTCAGCCGCGGCAGCCACTGTCTGCCTTATCGTCTGGCCGGTTAGCTGTCAGCTGTTCGACGTCTGAGCAAGTACGGTCACACTTTCGACAGAAGGCATGCCTTGGACGTGGTTTGGTTTGGTTTCCCGCGCGAATTCACGTGCGTCGTGCCCCCGACCGATCCCAGATGGCGGAACTTTTCCAGATCTTTCCCCGGAATATACATATTCGAACAGGACGCAACTGGGAGAGAAGTATCTTGGTGTCGGAGAGTCTTCCGCGATTCCGGATCTTCTCACAATCGGACAGGTCCAGGATAGTCGATCTCATTGTCATGACACCTTCGAGAGAGCCCCGCCGCGGGAGTCGATCTGAACTAGCACGAGCCGTGATCTCCTGAATATATTTTTGAACACGTCATTGATCACGACGACGGGGACGAACAGAAGAATGGAGTGGGGAACGAAAACAAGAGAAAGAGGCCTCTCTGCGCTTTCGTGAAGAGCGAGAAGATGACTTGCTTTCCCATCAGGCTGACACAACGACAACTAACACAGTAGACTAGAGCGAGTGATTTGGACACTACCGCCGCCACCACCACCGCCATACCACCATGGCCGCAACCGCCACGAATAACTCCACCAACGACCACCACAACAACAACGACGCCGAACAAACAACGACACAACCGAATCGAATGCAAAACGATGAACTCGATGTGTGAGCTTCTTCTTTACTGTGGAAGCGTAACACCACACTGTGCCCTGGAAGGGCCTTGTGAGCACAACGATGACTCCGGACAATCAACGACAGAGGGAAACATCGGCCACCCCTGGAAACCAACCAACACCGCCAACGATTGTCAACCCACGGCAGCCTATATACAACAGACGATTTCGACTAAATTCCACGTTGAGTCCAGGCTGAACAGAGGCCCCAAGAAAGTCATCATCCCCGGAATTCTGAAGTTGGAGGATCAACCGAAACCTCAGCAGATGCTGGGACGCTCACTTCGGCGAAAGTGACGAGCAGAACTTCTGCGATTGTTGTTGCCCGCATATCGTCGGGTGACCGCGAGTCTGAACTGTTCCAGGGCAAGCGGTGGTTTCCGTGCGCAGGAGAAACGTTTCGGATTCAACCCACTCGCGCTCCAGTTGCATCTCACTGGAAGCTGATAGCTGTCGTTTCCTCGCTCTGTCCGATTGTCGATCATTTTGTAACCGATGCCGGTGCCTTCGGTCGCATCAGCTGCTGCTAATGCTGCGGTTGGCCGCTTGGCTCGTTGGTCAAGTCGATGGATGAATCGAAGAGAAGCAGACAGGCAGGAAGGACGAAAGGATGTTCTGATTATAAAACGAGACTCCAATTAAACATGACCAGTTCAGGATATTGTTGGTGTCGCGGACGCCGCGCCGCCGCCATGGACGGTGGTTTTGGTCGAGTCGCTGTTGTCCTATTTAGAGCTCGTTTGCTCGCTGTCGTTGGCGTTCAAGACGCCGCCGTGTACCGGGTCTGCGAAGTCCGAGGAGTGCTCTACATTTCCAATTTTTTTCCATAATTATGTCTCCTACTGTCGAAAATAAATCAACCAAAGATATTGCGTTGACCGGGTAGTCGGGAGAGCTCTCACTGATGCAGTGCATTAATAATGCAACTGAGCTTGGGCGGATGACTCGGTTTTTGCAAAGCTGTTAGATCCAACGCTTCACTGGAACTGGAAAACAAGTGCCACGATGTCGAAAATGGACCTCCAAGCACAGATGTACCGAGTTTTGGACTCATCCAATCGTTCATTGCTCTTCTTTTTATTGTTGTTTATTGCGGGTTATTGCTGCTCATCGTCGTCGATTATTGTTCAGTGTTGTGTATGTTGCCTCAATTCATTGCTTTATCTAGTTCTCTCTGTTCAATATTGTATTTTGTTTTGTTCCGTTGTTTTTTGTGAAGATTTGTTGTTCCTCGTTGTTGTTGTCGTGTTTCCTTGCTGCAAGTTCCAGTCATGACCACCTCAGTATACTAATCCGCCGACTTCTCTTCCAGGTGAGCACTTTGAGCAGAATACCGTTTCCGATCGGTCGGATGGTTTATCTGACTGGGCGTTAAGTGACGTAGGTGTCAAATCAACTTCAACAATGGGAATGAATGATTCCGGAACCAGCATTAAGTCCCCGTCGGAACTCAATGACAAAATAGCGATGATGACCTTCCGTTTTTCTTTTCTGGATCCGTCGGCTTCTGGCTTCACCATCATTCTTGCCTGATTTCATAGCCTCCGTTTTGACCCGAAGATACTTTCATCATATGATATCGTCGGTCAATCATCGATAATTCATCGTTGCCACTCACTATCTGTCAGCGCTCGCGCGATAGGCCAATCACCATCATGAATCGATTTCAATCTATCAGCTCAAATCGTCCGATCCATGGATCGATCAATCAACTAAATGAGCAGCTCTGCCCGGTTCTGATCCAGTGACTAGAAAATGTATCGGACCTTAGACTGATACCGTATTACCCTGAACTACCCGACACGACACGGCAAGGGACCCTCGTCATAACAACGTGGAATCTCCGACGGATCCACTATTTGTCGGAGCTCGAGAATTCTCCGCTCGCATCATCCACGTACATATGTACATCGGACGCGATTTGGGCGGCACCGCGTGAACCCTTGTTGACATTCTCTGCCCACTTCTGTGTTTTCCAGTTCGTGTCCGAACCGGGCTATCTCGCACTAGACTTGAAGACCCTTCCACGGTCGACAGAGCGTGTGAATCGCGGAGGTGTTTGCAACAATCATTCCAGATTTATTTGCTGCTAAACTAACGAGGGCTGCTGTTGATCGGCTCCTATAGACCACGCCCTGCTTCGATTCAGATCATATTTCACGACTTGTTTTCAACTACATGAACATTAATTGCGTGTTCGTGCGTCGCGCGCGCGGGTAAGCTTACCAAGGGAGACCTCCCAGAATCACCGCGCGAATCGAAGTCTAGGAACAGAAACTTTCTGCAATTTCTTCGACTCGGCATACAAGTGGTGAGGATTAGAAATATATTTCGATTTGCTCTTCGTCTGCTGGGTTTTGAACGGGAACTTGAGTCGCACATTTCCGCTTGGAGAATACTCCCCGAAGTCTATCAAACTTCAGCTCAGGCAAGTGTAGGTGTCGCTTTGCGCTGTAAAATCACTCCGGCGTCGCGTTTCCCAGGTCGGGGCGTCGGATGTCAACCCCGCAAATCTGCGGAGTTTTTCATCTCGGAATCAAAGAGACAACCTGGACGAAAAATCGTGCGTTTGGATTAGCTATTTATTGACATAATAGGGTCGATCCAAACAAGATTGCGAGGCGTCGCAATAGCCCCGAAAAAGCAACGGCAACTAGAACTGGTTCCCGAAATCTTCTTTTTCCCCCGAACGGAGTCGAGAGATAAAAAGGAGACGTCGAGTCCTATCGCACAGCATCTCAATGCCAAACCACTGACGGACTGAAATGCCCTCGACTGGTTCTGGCGATTTTCCGACCCGTTGCGCGCCGGTGTCGCGATTCGGTTTCGATATTATTGCTGTTGTTTCTATTGCTGACGCGTCGGTCTTTGCTGCGCGACGCCGGCGTTAGGGATTAAACGAGAATCAACATCGATTTAGCACTTCGGCATCAGGAGGCGGTTTTCGTATTTTTCATCTCTGATATCGTTGCGCGTGTTCCCGGGTTTGAATTGCAGTCACAAACGTTGTCTCATCAAATGGAAGTCCGCTTGAATCATGCTAATCTATTAATCTGTCAACTCGTATCAGTCTAAATTAGAAGAAAATCTCCTGACTATCCCGGCTCCTGGAAATGTTCCGAAGGAACCCAGAGCACCCGACGACGGATTAGTGAATCGGAATCGAAGGCGTCAGGAAGATTATTTCACTTGATGATAACGCGGCTCCTGGTCATCGAACTGCGATTGTGAGACGAAACTTGAATCGGTTAGCCCCGAACTGGAGGTGGGTCGACCTGAGCTCGCGAAAATTCTTGTCCGGCCAATTTCGGGGGTCAAGTTGATGATTTCAGGGAATTTCGTGACCGCCGATATGATCGAAAATGAACATCCCTGACATGCTTCGTTGTGGAAGCATCCGATTGAGGATTTTGTATTCCGAGCGAGGATCCCAGTTTGTTGACAACATTTTAACCGTAACAGAAGATAACTGTAACCTGCTTTGTTCAGCTGCTGTCGACCTGCTCAAACCGCGTCACGTCGTCGATAACAATCGCAGCGACAAAGCATTGCCGCTGCGAAAATCATTCCCATTGCCGAAGAGCCTCTTATTGAGCGCTTTACGCGAAGACTCAACCGCTCACTCAGTCAGAAATCGCTCTTCACCGTGTGACTTTATGAGACGCGTGAAACGTTCTTTATTTTTCGACGTTTCTTCTGGAAATCCTTGTCGTATCCGTCAAGTGTCACAAATCAGCGGTCGCAGCAACCGCGTCGAAGGCAACGGCGGTTGCGGCGGCGGCTGTCAGGGACTGGCCAGCAATTGACAACGAGCAACATTACACTGCTCGGCCAAATTTGTTCTTAAACTTCCGCATCCGGACTTGTCAAGTATGGTTCCATCTAGGGGATTTCTGATTCTTGCTCCTCTGCTGCTATTCTGACCATCTTACCCACTACGGTGGTCACACAAATATTCTGGCACATCTCTTGCGTCGCGCATGCCGCGAATCCCATTTTGGAAACGTCAGGAATCCAGAATTCGGGGGAAGATGTGGACAAAGCGACCCTTCGAGAAACTAGAAAGTGCTTTACGCGAACCTCTCCATCGGAAAATCAGTTTTCTGAGCAAACCCAGAATACGTGATACGATCAACAGCCAGGAAGCGATGTGGACAGGCACTGATCAGGGAAGAAGTCGATAAGGGCGGTGATCGTGATCATCAGCTCATGGAATCGGCATGGGTCGAAGTGTGGGTCTCCCTGATCGATGTCGTACACAGCAGTCGTCATTAGATCAGACACGCAATCGTAGGTGTGTCCTTAGCGATACCGTGCGTTCGTTCGCGTGGTAATTCCAGCTCGACTGACTGAGACGGAGATCACCGTTACGGAACTGTCGAGGGAATCACGCGACAGAAAATTAATTCTTCGATTCTGGTTCGGCCAAACAGCGATAAGTATCTTGAGCTCGTAATCGAGCTTACGGCTCGATTGGCAAGGCTTTGACATACTCGCAAACAGACACTTGCGGAACATTGGGGAAGAATATGAGATTCAGCGGAGCCGATGGGCATCGATAACAGACACGGCCTGTAAAAACCGCCGGAATTTCGAGACGCGAAACATTCGTGGATTGCCACTCTCATCGGAAAACCGCCCCTAGACTTTGTTTATGCACGAAAGAATCGATTCGAACGAGACTCACTCAATGGGCATATGCCAAGCCGTAACCATCCAAGTCGTAAGCCATTCTGTCGGCGCTCGGTAAGTCGGCACCCGCTTAACCCGCTCCACTAACAATAAGTCGGCACCCGCCAAGTGGCTCAGAAACCCCAATGAAAGGGTTTTTGAGAGAAGCTCACTTTTTCGTCCCATGTTCCTAATTCTTCTGACTGTCAGTGAATAATTCTTATCGACTTTCCTGGCAATATCGGTAGGGTTCCTCTCCGCATCCTCTCCGTCCCGTCGGAATCTTGATTCAGGATTTTTCAATGGATCTCTTGAAGAGAAGTCTGCATGGACTGTTCCCCATTGAGAAGAGTCCTGATCGTCTGGCAGATATTCGGCCGCGCATTGAGAATGGGAGAGTTTTTGAACACCATAAGCTGTCTAGTACATGCCGGAGATAAATATCCAGTCTAGCGCCGAGCCAGTGGGCAATTATACACCGTTCGGTTCGAATTATAGTATTTTTGTTACTAATTACAATCCCTCGTCCGCTCGCCGCGAGTGTCTCGAGCGTACAGACGAAAATTTGAAAAGTGGTGTACGCCCAGCGCGTTGCATGGCCACAACAACGCCGACAATGTACGTAAGCAACAACATTCCGGTTCATTTGAATTTAAGAGGGTTGACGCATAGGCGGCGACCCGCTGAAAAATGAAATCACGCACGGCAGTACAACCAACGGCGAAAATAATGCTTTGCGCGATTTTTCTCGCCCCGCTCCCTCTCGTGCACTCTCACTCTCCCTTCGATAGAGCTTATCCAATCATCTTATGAGTTCGTGTCTGATTTTATTCAACTCCTGCACATTACTCCACGAGTGGTCGCGGACCGCGGACCGCGCGTGGTTCATTCGTACAATAAGCTTATCGTTGTACGTTTCTTTTTTTTCATTCGAGGGTCGCACTGGACGTACGTCTGGGCTTTTGAAAGTACTGCAAGGTTGCACGCGCGGAGAAAGGTCGAAGGAGTTCTCACTTTGGGTCAGCTGACATGGCTGTTCGCCCTCCCCGAGCGAAAGGCCCTTGCTCTGAACTCGTTGTAATGGATTCGACAACAATTTATTGTTCCAACTAGTTAACAACAGTTTACTGTTCTTCGATGAAAAACAGAGCCAACCACCAAGAGCTTGGCGAGCGAGAGCTCGATCACATCGTGTTCCATACATGATACCTGTCGTATGTTGTCGACGGTATTCATCTGGAGCCTTCGGATTTGTAGCCCCGGTGTCATTCGGGCGAGATTTTGAAATTGTGCGTTTAGAAATGCTCAGAAGACAGGTTCATCCTCGTTTCTCACATTACGCGACGAAGTCAGCTTTCAGTGGCTTCTTGACTACACTTGATCGTGTGTCAAAACGCGGCTCAGACTGAAGGTCGTTCCATTAATTCAGAGCGATACGACGACTTCGGAGCGGACTTAGAAGAAGCGGATGATAGTTCTCAGATGCTCCACTGGACCCGGTGAAATTACTGCGCGCGCGAAATTGCTCACCAGCGGAGCCGTGCATTCATCACTATTTTCACCATTCTCGTCACCATCTCAAGAATCGGCCACCACCATCGACCCGCCACTAGGGAAGCGTGACTTCATAGCGATTGGGATGACGAAAAGATGTCGTGCTCGAAGCGTCGATAGTTAAAAAGGCCTTCAAGAAGCCTTTTTTTTTGTGATTCGATAATTTCGGAGCAGTTTTTTCTCCTTCGCATTCAATCTTGCGTTGTCGTTTTTCTTTGTCCGATTCTCGTTACGTCGGGAAATCAAAATGTTGGTTTTGCGTAAGAAACGATTGAATATTGGTCACTGCAAATAGATTTGCATTCGAGTTCTTTTTGCTTCGATTTCGTTCTTTTCGATTACGGAGACTACAATAAGATCAACATAACTGCGTCTAGGGCTACCGGCACCGTTGCTCGTTCTTTCCGCGGATCGGCGCGAACAGCACGGAATTTCAGATTGATATGAATTCATTCTTTTTCTCTTGTTGAACGAGCCATGACGTTGTTTACTACTTCTCCGCTGACTTTGACGGGGTTGTGAAACAGTTCAACGACAACAAGACCCGTTGCACCGGAATTTCGGGAGGCATTTGTGTGCGATACATGACGCGAATCCCGATGAAGGATGAGTTCAACCTCGAGCTGCTCATACCACGGAACTTTTGGATATTCCCAAGAGACTAGAACAAGTTTTCCACGCGCTCCAGTGCGAATTCCAAGTGATCCTTGGCGAAACTCCTTTAAAGTCAGTCGTGCCCACTCATCTGGAAACTCTAAGAAACGGAGTTGCGGAATCTAATTCTTGAGAGTAAGGTCGGGAACTTCCAACGCCTAGCTTTGCTTTGAGGACTGGTGTACAGGTAGTGCCAACTTGATCGCTCCTTGATACCAATGCTCCACGGGTTTAATCCCGGATCTTGGAACTCCTATGTCCTGAAAATCCTCAAAATACTCCCTAATGACGCCATCACGCCATTCAGGAGATCAATGTCCATGAAAGACCTCATTCGCTCGACTCTGGGATCGGAAACCTCTGACAATGAGGATGTTCGGCTCAAATTCCTCCAGAGTTCAGGAGGAAGGAGTTTGTCAACGCACAGTAGGTCGTATACAGGACGGTGAACATGCATAACAAACATTGCAAGTGAGATTTTCTCGGAGCTTCCGGCGCACGGGCTTGAGCGATCACGGTCTGAATGATTCGATCATCTCTCAACTAGGAAAGATTCCGGTGTAGGCTGCGTTGTCGCCGCGGCGTGAACTTTCGGGAGCCGTTCGTGGTTTGTCGCTAACGCCGCGCCGCAGGAACATTCCAAACGCTGTAAACGTCATTCTGTTGAGTAATTGAGTGCCATGTTGTGGGGAAAAGGAGCGAAAGACTGTTTTGCACCAAAAACAGCGACCCAACAAGCGCGGAACAACGACCGCGTGAGCAAACACCATGCAGGTCAGAGTGTTGGAGGAGGAAGGTCATCACGGCAAATCCAGGCATACGGATCCGCGCCATCACGCGCGTCAAACCACCACTTCTATCCAAATCGACCGGTGAATGGTCGCGTTTTTATTGCATTCGGGAGCACTAAATAGTTTTTTGGTGACTGTCGCGTCCTAATCTCAGACTGTGCGTCGAGTGCGTCGCGTCGTGAGAAACCGCGTTGATCTTGATCCGCTTCGGACTGTGCTCCTAACTTCTCGGAAATCCTTGAAAACTACACTCCCGCGGTGTTCCTTGGGAAGGACTCCGAATCGGAAGGTTTCCCCGGGAAGAGGAGCTGTGGCCTTCTTTCGCTCGGGAAAAAAATTTCCCTTGACTTTTCGAGATTACCGTTGGGTGTGTGTGCTCTGGTTTTGAGGTCAGCCGGTTTGTGGGTCGGTCCGGATAGACGAAGTCAAAATCCACAGGAAGCATCCGCGACGCTCGAGAGACCGCTCGTTGCCGCCACTGTCGGCGCGGGTGTAAGCCGTGGACGCCGCGCCGCTGACTGACGACGACAACAACCCTCTCCAGCGAGCAGATAACGTCAATACGAGAGCGAACACTCACGGCGTTGAGTTTGCAAGTGGAGCTTTAATACGTTGTGTCGCTCTCGTGTTAGCAAAGACCGACTTCGAACATCTCTCAGACGTTGTGGCGATATCCACCGCATCGAAGCGTTCGAAAGCGATCCGAAGCCGCGTGCTTCCCGATCGATCCCGATGGATTTTGCTCCATAGAGGAAAAGCCGACGTTTTCGAACGCGAACGACGTCCGCCTGTGAAGTCAATTCGTGATTGGTTCAAATCGCTTCCGCAACTCCCGTGATCTCGACAGTTACAGTGATAGAGTTAGTGAAGTGGATTGTGACCGGTCCATGGCCGCGGTATTTACGGCGAGTTAACGAGGCTGTAATTTGAAAGAAGCGAAAAGAAAACGCCGATCAGCGTGTAGAGGGCCGCGTCGAGCCGAGTTGGCAGCGGTCAACACAAATATTTATCGAATCGTTCGATTTCACCCAACAATCTATCTCAGGTATGCTACCGATCCGCAGCGATTCAAGACGCGCCCATGAATTCCAACGTTTGTCACCGGTCCTGGATAATTTTTTGAAAATTGAGCTCGCTCGATGCAGCAGCTCCAAACAGGATTCCGTTCCTCTACCGACGCCGACGTCTGTTCCAAAATCACCGGGCGTGGAAAATCCACGCACCATTCGAGACCTTGACACCGAGAACGGTAGCACATGTCACGAATCCGCTCCCTAGATTTCTGTTTATATTCGATCCGACCGCGATACAAGATCTCTGAAGTGATTAGAAACATGACCAATGAGACGTATGTGGTTTAGAGATTGTCAACTGGTTGAACAGGTTGAGTCACTTTGGTTAGCTTTGTGTCGGCTTGCCGCGACACTGAATCACGTTCTAAAGAAGGCCTTGACAGCTTGGAGACTTTAAGGCAGCGCGAGCAGCAACCCATGTTACATGAATAGCGGGGAAACTAAAACCTGATACTCCGGGGCTGGAAACTGGAACTTGAACGAGGAATGGCGGGCCGCAAAGACCTATGTATGGATCCGCGGGAGTTGAGTGGAAAAGTTGAATGAACTCTGTGATGAAGAGTTCATCGGTTACTCGAGCGAATTCCAGACTCTGACGTCAGTCCTCGGCCATGAAGTTGCGAGACTTTTGGAAAATGATTCATACTCCGCTTAGAATCCGAAATTCCACCTGGGAACCTGCAAATCCAAGAAAAAGAGATCGGGATTCAGATCAGAGGTCGTGGTCACCAGTGGTCCACCGTTCAGCCCTATCGAAGGCATCCGAGGGGGAGAACTTTTCCTTTTCAAATCAACGTCTCTATCGACGAGCTATCCGATGCTGGAATGACAGAAATGCTGCAAGTCAATAATTCAGGTGGATGGTCAGGAACGTCTGCCGTTGCCCTGACTGCCGTACGTGTTGCTGTCATTAGTGTATATCGAATGGCGTGTAATGGAATTACTCTACTGGGGGTGTCAAATTGAGTTTGAGGGAGCGCTTTAGCCGATTGCCTCGATCGAGATCGGAGTCTGGTCGACAAATGTTGTTCGAACCCTTCAGGGCCCGCTCTAAACATGCCTGTGACACCGCTGCAGACTACTACTATGTCATCACGTGAGGCTAACGTCCCGAGACTTCTGTTGAGCATTGCCGTCGCAGAGCAAGAACAAACGCGATTAGTCGGCCTTTGCCGGCTGTTTATTTGTCTCTCTCGAAGCATCAGTTCCCTGGATTAGTTCCCGCGGATATTCCTGGCAGACCAGATACTGCCTCGATAGAGCTTAGTATTTGTGGAGCGGTCGCCGCGCTTGTTCTGGAATGAATGATTGGTTAACCTAGTTTTCGAATCGCAGCAGAACGAAACAAAAAGCATTCGAGAGTTTCGTCGTTGCCGGAATCGATCGTCTCTTCCAGAGGATCTTCCGGGGATGATTCTACCCTTGTTGTGTCTGATCTAAGATTCTGAAACTTTCGATTCTTGGAGGGAAGAGCTTCTGCTGTTTCTTGACCGGCTGTGCAGCATTGCTCAGGTTATCGAGATGTTCATTCGGAATTCCCAATCCCAAAGAGGCCGTAACTCGGCTCGAGGAAGGGAGAAAACTTCATCCGGAAGGGGTTCACACTTCAAAAGAGAGGTTTGGAGAGGCTCCGGGTCAATGGCCTCGCTACGTCTCCCCAGGAGCATCCCGAGCCAATCCTCGAATTGATCTCAGCTGGAATGAAAGTTTTTCCTTTTTTCTTGCAGCCGCCGCGGGACCGCCCGGTCGTTCCTGAGTGAAAATGCAGAAGACTGCGTCCGGTAGAAGATATACTCCCAGTCAGCATCCTTCAGCGCCCTATATGCCTCTTCCAATGAAAGCTCCTGCGTCTCCACTCGAGGTAGGATCGCTCATAAGTTTCCGATAACTCTTATATCGTCTCCAACCTTCCCGCCGAACAGAGCGAACGACATTGAGCAACGATGTCGAGGCGTTCCCAATGCAAGACATCGATCGCGTCCTCCGGGATGAAGTGAACCAAATCACCCGCGACGATAGATGTGGATATCAGTATTCGGGGAAACGTTTTCGGCACAAATGAAAAGAACGATTCCGGAAGTTTTCCTCCTACCCATTTTTCTTCCTCAGTTTCTCAACCCATGTAAGGATTTGAGTCTAAGGTTTTCGTTTCTCTTTCCAGACAAAACTCAAGAAGCCGCGACGATGGGGCTGTTGCCGAATTTCGATAGCTTTAATATCGCTGGTGTTCTTCGTCGCCTTCATTGTTACTCTCGTTTACGTAGTCCTGTTCACGGATCTCGTCGGTCACCTTGCCGGAGGAGGGGAAGCCGGAGAATCTCGCCGAAATTCGTCTGAGAGCACGATTCGTCCCAGCAAGATCGTTCCTGACCAAGGAATCCTTACCACCACGGCGGCACCAATCAAAGAGCTGAACATTTTAGTCCTGATTGTGGACACTAGGAGTCACATCATGGACAACGGGTCCTTCAAAGCCACCATGGAGGCCTGGCGGAGAACGGAAACCGCCTGGAAAGAGCTTTACGAAAAGAAACAGATGACGGATCGTCTGACTGTGATGTTCTGTCAAGGCTGCAAGCCCGTGGGGGTCAAGGACGAGGACAACATGCCCACTGTGTTCTACACGGTAGAGCATTTCAGAGGCGACACCCATTCGTTCAATACGGTGGTTTTCGCGGCGTTACCGACGCTGCCGGGTGAGCTGCTCACGATACTGAAGAAGCACGCTCGAACAGACACACTCGGAGAGATTTGCGAAAAAGGGACCTGGTCGGAAACGGGTTGCGACTTCAAAGTCGCGAAGGCCAGAGAAGCAGGGACGAAGAAGAGCGGCTACAACTTCGCGATTCAGGTCCCTGCAATGACCGAGCAAGATCTTTTGAAGTTCAACAAAACGGTCATCATGCAGAAAGACATTAATACTTTCAAAATTCTAATAAGTCAGCCGATGGCTGTTCGGTGAGAAAGCGGAACCGAACCGCTAGGTAGACTCCTGAGTGATACACTGTATAGTTGTTAATTTATTCTTGCATTTCGAATTGACTGATTGATTGATTGATTGATGTACTTAATTTTCCTCTCCTCTTGGAAATACCCTGATCTGAAAAGATGTTCGACTCCCCAGTCGGTTAGAGCTCGACGACGACGACAACGACCCTGTTGCTGTGAGTCTCGGCTCAACCTGTTGCGATGTGAACTCTCAACGATTCAAGCAAGTCTGACTCACAGAGAAGGACATAACGGAGAATGTGAGGTGCTCTATTGAGACGCACAGCTCGATGCATTTGGAGCCCAACGATTTAGCCAGAGTTCATCCGAAAGAATGACCTGATCTAGAATGAAATGATGTTGTATCCATGAGGACCGACTTGGGGAAAGCTGGGTTGGCCTTGCCTATTTTAGTTGTTGATGTACATAAGAGCAAGAAATGTGTATTGGAAGTTGGAATGACGCGATCATAGAAGCACACTCATAGAGACCTCTTGAAGGTCTGATGACGTCTATTAAATCTCTTCTGGTGATCGGAGTTCGGAAGAGGAACGAAAAAAGAACTAGTGAAGGAATATTGAGGGAATATTGGTTCGTGGCAGGGGTTTCCGTTTTTTCGAACGGGAAGACCCGTTCTAAATCTCGAATTATTATTGGCATAATGTGAAAACGGTGAGCGAGTGATATGAACACGATCACGAAGAGCAAGGGGATGGGAGACTCTCCGAGAGGCCTGGCCATCCCGACAAGGTTGTAATAAAACAGGACGTTTTTTATCCAAAAAATCAATGTTTGCTCCCATCATTCAACTATGAAAGATCAGGCCTTGCTCCTGGAAGCTGATTGTACAATTGAGTTTCGGTTCTCAGGAGCTGCAACAATCTGCGAGGAGCCAATCGCAGCTTCAAAGCAGAGAGTCAAGGCCGGGGAGTTCGCTGAGTTCCATTGAGTGCATGAATGAATAGATTAGATTCGAGATTCCTCGGATGTAGTATAGTCTCCAATAAAGGGAAGCTTCGCAGTTAACAGCGGAGGAAGGACGGACGAGAACGCGACAGAATTGGGCGCATTACGAAGCTTTATATGTGGCGTTTATCGTTCTGGGTTAAACATCGCGACTCTTTCTGTTCGCGATGCAAGAGGGTCAAGGATACCCATATATACTGCTGCGTGCTAGATTGACGTCCGATGCGGATCAGCCTCATCATCGGAAACTCCGTCCTCAATGTACCTCGGAGCAAAACGACGTAACTCTTTGTCCGCGACAGACTCGACGGCCACTGACTGAGACCAGTGGTGACGAAAATATGTGATGAACCCCTCGACATGTTTAAAACAGGTGGTTTGAGCCCTCTTGACAGGCCGACTCCATAAAATCCGCTTTTGAATGAGTCCGGCCAACCGGATAACGTCGAGTTTATATTTGTTTCTTTCAGCGTCTGCTGAATAGACCTTAACAAACACAATAAATTCGCCGCCAACCTCCGCTGGCAGAGTGCCTTGCCTTCGCGCATCAGATGACCACAGGTTTCGTCGGTCTCTGACCCACGCACTCGAAACGTCCTTGAGCTACTCGCAGTATCTCTGCAACCTCCAGCGATGGCTAACCTAGCGCGGATCTTGAAGGAATAGGATAGAAGGTTTCGGGTTCGGTCGTTGACAAAATCGTCGTGCGGCGAATTCGACGGCGCCAGACCAATTTTACTAGAACTCGTTCGGCGAGGGTCTCGGCGATTCTGGATGGGTGATTCACCCAGGAAAGAGTGACGAAGTGAATGTGCGTGAGCATGAGCTTCAAGATGCATACCCGACTTTCACTTGTCTCGGGGCGTGCAATCGAGGACGAACCTCCGCGCGGAAAAAGGCTAATTGAAGGCTTATTCTTTACTAACTAATAGACACAGCAAAAACACGCGCCGAGTTTCTGATTTTTCCTCATCACAGTAACGAAAGAAACACGTTCCGGCATCGCTGATGAAAATCTTGATGTAAACGAGGTGTTTCCTCGGTGCAAAGTGTTCTCTGGGTCGGATGAGACTCCTGTTTCAAGTATACCATCAGATGCGTATCTCCAGTATATTTGTTTGAAGCTCAGGGATTTTCCCAAGCGTCATCCGATACGCTCAGATCATGTGTTTTGGGATATTTCATACCGGATAGAGTGTCTCCTCCGGATCACGTTCCCGCCTCCAATCAATATACAATTGAAATCTCAGGGATCTCCCTACACGCATCAGACGATGATTTGAATCACGATCAGTATTCCGAGAAGTTCTCGAAGGTCACCGGAGCTTTTCAGTGCGAGAACTTTACGTCCTTGTCTTTTTCTGCGTGACTTCCCCACGGAGATTCATCTCCCATATCGGGAGTCGGTTGATTCCTGTGAGATGTGCTTCAGCTTATTCGTACTCGTTCAAATTGTTTTCAGCGGCAAACGTGTCTGGCCGACTCCGCAAAGTCTGTAGAAAAAAAAGTCTGTCGATCACGCCATCCCCTGGTCGTCGGCTCATTGAACTTGACGGGAATCCATTCCTAGAGTTTGCTCATTTCATACAGACGCTTTCTGAATTCGGCTGCGCGGGTGCCGTGCTGAACGTTCCATCTGGCGGCGAGGCACTTGCCTCTGCCACCATTCCCGCGACCACAATGAAAGAACCTCGTCCACGTCAGAACCGGTTCGCAGAGAGACCCCTCAGAATCTCTACAGAGAGGTAGATGCGAATATTGAATTTCGAGCGGGGCCTTCCAAGTCGTTGCGCTACGGAGCGTGAAAAACAAACCTTCTTGTTCCGCCAGGTTGCCTCCCACAAATGTTAGAACCCACTCAGATGATAAGATAAAGTACCTGGCGTCCTGGCATAAGGGTCATGAGCGACCATTCCTGAGCGATTTGTGGACTCGGCTTGAGATACACCATGCAAGGTCAACCCATTCGGCAGCATTGTGGCAAGCGCTCACCATCATTGGAAGTCCTGACCATTTGCGATTCAACCATAGGTTAATAGTAGAAACAATCGGCGGTGGTCTGCTCCAACTTTGGTTCCTGCCCCTCTTACCGAATATGGCGGTCGAGAAGTCCGTTAGAGTCAATCGAGCTTTCAAGGACGAGCGCGAATCCTGCTCCCTCTCAGATACCTCACCCAAGATGCAATGATCAAAAGTCTCGGGACATTGCTCATTGCTTGCAAGCATCCACACCATTCGGCCGAGAAAATATCAGCCAAGGAACGTCTTGTGCGATCCTAACTGCAACATTCTCCTTGGCTTGACTGCAGATGCGTCCTGCCGCTTCTCGAATAGTTGAGCGCTGAGGCTTTGAAAAATCGCATTTGGGGTTGAGAAAAGCCTGCTCGGGATTTATTATCCATGGGACGTCTGACTCGGGAGCGATTCACATTGACATGCGAAATTCTCAAATCAGCAGCAAGCGGAATCTCTAAGATGCTTTGACAAGATTCGACATAGGCTCCAGCTGGCCGAACGCTGCTCGGGCTAAGCTCTTGAATTCGAATGGGAACGCGAAGGGTCCAAAAGCCAATGAGATCCGTGGTAAACCAAAGTGCCGCTTATCTTTGCTCCCGGCTTCGGCTCCCGAAACCGACAAGGAGCCGAAAGATTGCCGAAATGGTTCGACACTCAAGCGTCAATCGCAAGCCGAGGAATCAGTCGCAAGCCGGAGCTGCGAAGCGTAGGCGGCAATCAAAATTTATTCCTTGGCAAAACGCGGAAAGCTCAGCACAAACCGCTGAAGAGAATCGATGGAGCCTCCGAAGCTTTCGGCAAGTTCCCGACGCCGACGCTGCAACTGTTCGCGGATTCGGAGGCGGCAAAGCTCTCCAGATGATCCTGAGCTCCCGTTTCGGGAGACACTTCCGCTTGTGGCTTCCTTGTTCGGGAGAGCTGGACGATATGCTCCCAACCACAAACCCACAACGCCAAACACGGAAAGAAGATCGAAACCACGGCGGTTGAGCCGAGAATCAGATCACTGAATTTACAAAAGTCGCCGATCTCCGATTCTCGAGCGATCTAGTTCCGGTTATCGGCTCCTCAAATCTTGTCCAGCTGATCTTATCGGGGATTTTCCGTTGTTTTGGCATTCTATCAAAGGACATCAGGCTCAGGTGGGGCGCGTGGGGTCGACGAGGGATAGGGAGGGGGGATTATTACTCGAGGAGCTCCTCTCAGCTTTGCCCGTTTCGCTGGGAAAGTAAAGTCAACCCGATCGTCAGGACATCTCAAGGGGTGAGATTCCAAGAAATCTGTAAAGGTTTCAAGGTGAACCCTGTCCCACGATTGGGAAGCAGTCTCGTCTGGAGCTCGATCGCTGCCCTGACAGCACGGTTCATTGTGCTTGGATTTTATAGCGGTAGATGGCTCCCAGCTAGTAGGGAGCAAAGATCTTGAAAGCAAGCGAAAATTTGTTTCGCTCACAGGCTCGATTTGTGCGAACCAAGCACAGCTCAGCGTGCACTGCTCCCCATCAAACTCAGGCTAACCGGGCGCCGTCGGTCGGCCGGTGATATTGCGTTGCTTGAGAAATCTCGTTGACATTCGCTCAATCGCTGACTCTCCGGTTCCCGAGCAACTTACAACGAACGATCAAGAAGGGAAAACTTCCCTCAATACCCCCTGAATCTCACGCCTGTCGTGTCTCGGTTTCGAGAAGACGAAAAGCTGTCACAGGAACTCTTGTTTCTGTAGAATTCCCACGTGAGTTTTTCCCCTCGGGTCTCATCAAGAGTGATTCTCAGACAATCTCCACTGTGCAAAAAGTCTGCGATCGGAGTACCTACATTCCGGGCCAACGTGGTTTCCCAAGGGGAGCATATGCACCATTCTCCATCTTAGAAGCTGCGTGAGAGGTAGCGCTACAATATTTTCATTCTCGTCCATTTTGCTGCCTTTCCGATTTTCGCAGGGAATGTGGAATTTCTCAAGGAAAACTCGAGGAAACTGCAACAAAACTTTTAGTGGCTCGAAGCCGGTATTCTCAACACTCATCGAAAGCATCCGGAAAATTAGTCTCCAGAATTCGCCTACCCATGGAATCCTTGAGGGCTTCTGCTCCAACTCGTGAACTCTGTCGATGTGAGGCGGCTGCATTGGCTCTCGTTGATAAGTGATATCTCTCATCCACCGGATGGAGTTGACGATGTCCGAATCGAGGTGGATGAAGGAGCGTATACATTGGGTTGTCACCGAGTCGATCGAGCTTACGTCTCGAACTAGTAAGCTGTTCGAGCGATGAGTGAGACTTCTCGAAGATAGCTTGTATGCGGAACCAAACGACTTCGACTCGGATGCGATGAGAGCTCATCCATTTGTTCGCCTTCATTTGTCTTGAATCCAATTCGTTTCGTTCCACAGCGCAGTTGATACGTGAGAACGCGAATGTGCGCAAGAGGTTGGTGAAGCATAATGAATTTAAAAGGAAAACCTCGAGTACGCGCACAATGTCTTCCCGGTTGGATAGTCTGCCTGAAAACCAAAGATCGAAGATTTCTGAGATCACTTTGGATGAAAGCTGGTAAACCAAAGATCAGCTTCAATCGAAGGATCGCAACGGTGACTAGCCGACCCACCGGAGAGGACCCTCGGTCGTTGTTTTGGATGAATTCGGTAGGCTTGCCGAGTCTTTGACGAAAATCTATGATCATTTCGAAAACCAAACATCGGGCAGGTGATGCAGAACGCAGGAAAGAATCGTGCGCTTGAGCTTCCTCTCGCATGAAAAGGCACAGGGGAATTCATTAAAATTGTTCCATCGAATTGTTGCCAAACAGTCTAGACTCCAAGGAATGTTCTGAATGCTAGTGCCCAATGGGGAGTCGTCGTGGAATACGTCTCGTCGGGAGACCTTGAAATGGACTGGAAAGTTCACAGAAGCGCACACAATACGACGTTTAAGAACCCCAGCAGAGAAAAAAACGTAACAACAATAAAACAGATTCCCCGGCCTAATCGAAAGCATTCGCCGCAGTACGAGGGAAGGTTCGTGTCTGCCAAGAACGTGGCAGCGAAACAGAAAAGCGGGCCTGCACGGCCCACCGCGTCCTTTCCTCATGATGAAACGAGACACCACTGCTGTTGGCTTTGGACTTGTTTTCCCGATTCCAAAGAGCCGCGGTCTGAATTCGGAGAATTTCGGCGGAGTACTCGGCTCCATCGGCGTCTGCATCGCGATCCACAACCATAGCGAAACACGAAGTCCCAACATCGTCACCCCGATCGCGCTTCATAACGGATAGCCTCTCAAGCTCTGCTTTGGACTGACCCACATGTTCCCTCAATGAAGCTTGTCAGAGCTTACAGCAGAGATAAGCCTCAGTCTTGTCGAAGAAGAGCGGCGGCCGCCGAGAGGACGAGTTCCCGGAGGAATATCAGCTGTTCGCGATTCCTTGGGCGGGAATCAGAAAGCATATCGTCTGCGGAGAATTGAAGGGAGTTTCAAATCAGAACTTGAAAGATGGACGTCGCAATCTCTTCCGTTATCAGGCCTCTCGACTTTGTTGCGTCCACTGAAATACGGGAGACGGCATCAGTCCCAGTGTTCAAGATCAAAGTTGCGCTGTAATACGATACCACAGTCCGTGGGAAGTCCGTTTGGTTTGTCAGCGGACGACCATGGCTCGCATTACAGGCATTGCTTGGTTGTTGGAACGCGCTGCTCACCCACCAAGGGCTGCTAGGATTGAAACATGAGAAACTTTGTGAGCCTTGGTGCAAACAGCGCCGTTTTCCGGAGAGAATTCCGGGATGACGAAGTTTCTGAGAATCGGATGGCTGCAGACCGAGTTCCCTCCCAATCAGCATTCGATGACGGCGTCGTTCTTCCGCCACCCTAATCATGTTCTACTCTAGTCGAACGGTTGCTTGAACACCCGCTTCAGGTCTTTCAAATCTCGAGTGCAGTCCCAGCTCGTAGCGAAGGAGACTTCGCGCTACTATGGGAACCGATTCACACCAGGTTCTTGTTTCCGATTCAATAAGATCTGCGTCCCCGTCAAGAGGAACACAGCGCTGATCCGAGTTCCGAGAGTGGATTATCCCCTTGAGAGGCGCGGGAGCTCTCTACTTTGGTGATTGAGGAAAGTCGTCGAGCCTCCAAAAGGGAGCACGCGCTAAGAGAGAATTTGAAAGGAGCGAGAAATCCTTGTAAGGATGTTCAACGCGCCTCCATTGCATTCTTGTCTCACAGCCTCTCTTCCCGCTAGAAAACCCCCGCTGAATGCTCGGGGGGTGTCAACGTGCCTATACCGTGCCAAGGCGCCAGTGTTCCGTTACTTTTGGACCCGAGGTGCTTCCACGACTCCCTGCCTCCCGTGGTGTTGTGTCGTACTCTAAGACACGAGCGTGTCCTGGGGTCGATATTTTGCGTTTTTCTCGCTGGGAAATCACGGAAGCCAGATATCTCGTTCAAAATAATCGATTCGTCCATGGGTTGATGGCCAGCATAACTGTTTTGATCTCGACTCGTGACGCCTATGGAGGCGCATGCAACAGAGGGTTAGAGTTGATGAAGCAGCTCGGGTGCCATCCGCGGCTTGCTTAATTCGATCAACTAGGATCGACGGTTCTGGGTGGGATCGACGTGGATCGCCATGCCCTAGACAGGAACGGTGCTGTGATGTACTCGGTGGCTAGTTCGTATCATTAGAAATTTTCCCCGAGGAAATCGTCTGACGAACGCTTTGGGGCTCCGGTCGTGTCCGCGTGGCTCATACGCATAACACCCACGCTATTGCTATCGTGCTTATTACGGTACGTAGCCAAGGGCATGCCCAGGAGGGAGGGGGGAGGGCAATGGACAATGCCACAGGATCCAATTGTAGAGATCGTCATCATCATTTGTTTGCAATATTTATTGGTCTTCCTGCTCGTAGCTGCAGTATGTATACCTTGCTGTCAGCAACGCTCTGCCACTGTGCGGCCCGCGCCTTTTGATTTATCTATTTGTCATAATTTCTTTCTTCAACTTCTGAGTTTCTCTGCCCCCGACAGTCAGCTGAGACATTCCTTCGAGGCCTTCGCAAGGACCGGATCCTGAGGTCTCTCTGAGGTCGCCGCCCATCGTCCTGGCAACGTGCATTTGCCTCGAGCGTGACAACGGCAACTCCATCGCGTGAGTCACCGCATCAGTCTGCTTGCGAATTGATTTGAAATAGGGTCGTTGCCTTGAGTCCATATCACCGGAGGTATCTGTTCTGATTGTGAGTGGGAGAAACTTGAATTGAATGAAATGAACTGATGTAAAGGTTTGGATTCCGTCGATCTGAAGCTCGACGATACTCTCCTCCTTAGCCAAACTGCGGCGCGATGCGAGATAGAGCGGGTTTCCTCCGCTCAATCTTTCCTGTCCGTGGAAGGATAGACTATCCGGCATTTCAGAGAACTTAACAATTTCCCCTCATAAAAGGAGCCGAATTCTCGAATGTATATTGTGTAGTTTGTTGTCACAAGGCTTCACTACATCGGCGCAACACGTTGGGCTCAATATTACATATAGGAATCGACAATATACTCAACACCGATGATCGTCGAGGACTCGCTCCGCGAACGTTAGGGTCCGAGGGAGCTGCTCTCGCTGGTAAGCTGTTCAAAGCCTCTTTGAATGAGGTAATCTCAAGAAATCCTCTCTCCGAGTCCTACCCCACTTCCTCGAGACGATGCAGCATCGCTCTCCGCAAGTCGTTTCCGCTTTCGCGAATCTCTGGAGGTTCGTCTCTACGATCGTGCAGATTAGCTGATACCGTCCTCATAGCCTCAAACCCAACACACATATCCGCTCCTGACATTCTCCGATCTCCTGCCAAGTGCACTCCTTCCGTTCTCAGGCGTCAATACTCATTGTTTCCACGGAGCCTTGTCAACGAGCCTCGCGATCGAGGGAGCGGACTTTTGCTCTTCGTTCATTCTCGGTTGCTCCTGATTTTGTCAGGAGTCATCTGGGAAAAACGCGGACCTGTGGCATGTGATCTTCTGTGGGGTAAGGGCCCAGTTTGACGCTCGGTAGAGTCGAGTGGTCGAGTCTTCGGATGCATTGGACGACATCCTGACTGAGCTGATCCTTGTCGTCATATCTCCCAAGGTCCTCCATCCTCGACTAGCGTCTAGCCACGACGAGAGAACAATACGCCATAATTATACCTCGAAATGGTTGTATGTCACGGTACGATTCATGATACACACCTCTCGATAAGAGAATACGTCCTCCCGAAATACTCAAGAGTATCAAAGATGTTCGGAGAGGTTTTCCCCAGGTTGAGACTCATTTCTGCAGACTGTTCTCAAGCCCAGCCGGGACTGCGCTTACCCACAGGAGCGGCTGGAGCCATTGTTGATGAGGTTATCCACCGACGGAGTACGCCCGTTTGGATTCCGTACCATTCGCATTAGGCCAGCGGAGGAAGACTACTAAGAAAACAACAATCGTGTGTCGAGGGGCACCGATGATCGTCAACACCAGTATCGTGGAATTCCGTCTCGGTTCTTGCTAGAATGACGGATCGTGGCTCTTTATTTAGAAACGCATAGCTTCATATCAGTGCCCGACACGCTGACAATGGCACCGAAGCTCGTCAACGACGCGTTGTTATTCTTCTAATCTGTACCTAATTACTCGCATTTGGAGCGTGAAGGTTCGCGGGGATTGATGTCACGTGTCGGAAACTGCGTTTCTAACTGTAACGTGCCACCAACCCGATCCATTAAGAACTCGTTTCCTTTGCCTCTCTTGAGGCCAATCAAGCACATCATCGGATTTGAGCTCCGGCGTCGATCACGTCACTGATTGTGAGAGCCCTGTTTTTCATGTAGAGCCACTGTGTGAAGATTGGAGATATGGTCTGGAGATACAGACGATAACGGATTCGATGTTATGACGGATGTTTGGTCGGGCGCCAAACTCACGATGTGTACGTCTGTTTGGTTGCCTCAGTATGGTGCCTCACTGCGGTACGTTGGCTTAACAGCTGACACCTTCTAGCCGCGAAGAGAATCGAGGCGATATTCATCTTACAACGCAGCGATCTCTTTCCTCTATCAAATAATATCTCTTCGTTTCTATCTGTCTCTCTAGTTTTCTCAGTTTGTCTCGCTACGTGGAGACATCAGTAGTGATTTTGATAATGACCATCTGGAAAGGGAAGTCTCGAGGCAAAAAAAAGCACATGCGTCCAAACTCGCGCTCATTGTCGTTCAGGACTGCCGAGGAGGAATTATGCCAACCGCAGTCATGAAGGAAACTTCCAACGGCCTTCCGAAAGTGACTAATGGAACCCACACGAATGGGGACCCGATTCCGGAGCGGGTTTCAAAGGGCTACATCAAGGAACGCCGGACGTCGCAGGCGAACAACTCTCTCGTGTTCACCATCAAGGAAGGCGTCGGTCAGCTCGCGAAAACGCTCCAGATATTCACGGACAACAACATCAACCTCCAGCACATCGAATCGAGAAGCTCCCAGAAAATCAAGGACGCCTACGAGTTCATTGTGAATTTCGACAGCGCGAGTGGCGGCGACCTCAGAACGTGCCTCGAAAAAATCAAAGAGAAAGCCGAACACGTCACGCTGTGCACTCGCGAGAAGATTTCGAAGCAACTTTCGGAAGAAGTCCCGTGGTTTCCCCGGAGGATTGAAGACCTGGATTTGTTTGCAAACCACATCCTATCCTACGGGAGTGAGTTGAGCGCCGATCACCCGGGTTTCACCGACGAAGCCTATCGGGCTCGAAGGAAAGAAGTCGCCGACATCGCTTTCAACTACAAACACGGTCAGGAAATCCCCAGAGTAGCCTATAACGAGAAGGAGATCGAAACCTGGGCCACAGTCTACCGAGAACTCAGCAAGAAGTACCCCACGCACGCATGCAGGGAACACAATCACATCATGCCTCTCATGGTGGAGCATTGCGGCTACCGGGAGGACAACATCCCGCAATTAGAAGACATCTCAAAGTTCTTGAAACGAGCAACTGGTTTCACGTTGCGACCGGTCGCCGGACTTCTTTCGTCACGGGACTTCCTCGCTGGTTTGGCTTTCCGGGTTTTCCACTCAACGCAGTACATCCGACATCATACGACACCGTTCTACACCCCAGAACCGGATGTTTGTCACGAACTTCTCGGTCACGCACCTTTGTTCGCGGATCCGGATTTCGCGAGATTTTCTCAAGAAATCGGTCTCGCATCCCTCGGCGCTCCGGACGAGTACATCGAGAAACTCGCCACGTGCTACTGGTTCACCGTCGAGTTCGGTTTGTGTCGCCAGGACGGCGAGTTGAAGGCCTACGGCGCGGGTCTCCTATCCTCGTTCGGGGAGCTCGATTACAGTTTGAGTGACAAACCCGAGGTTCGACCCTTCGATCCGGCGGCGACCGGAATCCAGAAGTACCCGATCACCCAGTACCAGCCGGTTTACTACGTCGCCGAAAGTTTCCAACAAGCGCAGCAGAAGATGCGAGAGTACGCGTTGTCCATACCGAGACCTTTCGACGTCCACTACAACGCCTACACCCAACAAATCGAAGTTCTCGACAGCGTTCATCAACTTCAGGTTCTTGCCAATGATCTTGGTGTTGAAATGTCGCTGCTTTCCAGTGCGCTGAGGAAACTTCAGACGTGATCATCTGAAACCTAGATACTTGAGCTTGTTTTGCCTGTTTAATTTTTTGCGTTGTCATTTGTTGTCATTCGTTCATCACTGTACTATCACGTTCCATCCGAGACAGGGTACTCCCATACTGTGTCTCGTCATACTTTTATCTCAATCAGCTCGCTGACGCGTCGTCGGCGCATATCGAGTTTCTTCCAAGAGATTTCTGGTCCTTATCTCGTTGACTAGTTTGCGGCGCGACACGACCATTGTTCACACATTCAAACTGAACTAAATAAAAGAAAGAAAAAGACACTCGGTCGACGAGCTATATGAGGAGATAATAAGTGTAAGTTTCCGATGCGAATAATCACGTTTAAGATGAATTGCCGCAGGCTGATGCAAAGCCCTTCCCCTCTGACATAGGACAACCAATCAGCATGTTGATTTAGGACCCCAACCCCGCTCGTTCGGGTCGAGGTGTCGTCAATGCTGTAAAAAGGTGACAAACACATACAAAACTCGCCGAAGGCAGCCCGTAAATTTACTCTTTTTTCTTCTTCTCTTCTCGCGCTGACTCTCAACTCGTGGTGTGCCTTCTCGCGGACACGCTTTCAAGGCACTTAGTATCTCCGAGGATCGTTTGCTCCTCGTACACAGAGGAAATTTATTACTCTTGCCTAAGTGAGCGAGCACCGCCACTCCGTCCTTTCCCGACGAGAAGCGCTCCGAGTCTGGGCCGAAGTTGCTCAAGTCGACGGAACTTTCTGAAACATAAACCACAAAGTCAGTCAATCACTCAAAGCGATTATGGACGCGGCGCATGCGAGATATTGCTGTGACATTGAAGTCTCCACTCAATCCGAAACGGCGCAATAAAACGGAGCTTAACTGCATCACCCAGCAAATTGAATGGGATCCGTTGTGAAAGCGAGTCGTTTCGCAAATCCTCGAAGAACTGTGTCAGGCAGGGGAGCCATAGGCGAGCCGGTTGCGTGTCTCGCTTCAGTTCTCCACGTCGGAAACTCCTTCCCGGGGCATAAAACAATGTAGGAAATAAGGTCAGTATCTTTTGGAAATTCTGCTCCCTTTTTCCTTCATGATTTCATGATTCCCATGTTAGGTTAGACCGGTTGCCCTAATTGCGGCTTTTTGCTTTCTAATTTAATTTTCGTCTCCCAGTCTCCGTCGGATGTCTTGGGAGGCATACTGAAGGATCACGAGAAAGATTAATCGCAAATGTTACGGCGAGGAAACTTGACCTTCAGTTCTGCAGATTCATATACATCCCGTCCCTGCTGCGGGAAGAATGAGTTGTTCATCCAGAAGCCAGGTGTTCGATCCTCTCATTCTCAAACAGTTAGTTAGAATCCATTCAGTGTTGGTCGGTTGTCATTCGCTTTCCACCCCTGGGACAATGGAATGATGCAAGTCGATGAAGTCCATCACTAACTTCACTCGACACAGCTTCTCGATTGCAGAATCAGGAGAAAGCAGCATTGGACGGGTGTCGAAAGTCTTGATCGGCAACCCGAATCACACGATCCTTAACTCGATGAAACGAGAATCGTCGACACGTCGTTTCGTGACGGGGACTTACTGTTCACGTCCACGCCCTATCTGTCTTACAACACATCCCAGCGAGGCAGATATTTCTTGGCTCAGCCTGTTCACGCTTCGACATAATGGAGTGAACCGGTCTTCTCTGTGTTGTACTCCGTAACGAATCCGTCACTGCCTCTCAGCCGAAAATTTGTGTTCCCTCATTCATGGGACCATGCACCTGCGCATGTACACAAGCGGAAAGCTCCGGCCTTGTAATGAGTGTGACAAAAAAACTCGCCCATCTGCGCTCGCCATCCGCAGGCGTGTCATTGAGGAGCACACACCGGAGAAAAACCCTGTCAATGTCTGGCTTATGACGATGATTCTGCACAGCCCGACAGTCTGCGGCTTTGAAATTACGTTGCTTCAGGAAAAAAATCTCATCCGTGCGATGTTGCTCTGACTTTCTTCCTCGAGGAGAATGGCAGGTGGCTCTCACCAGTCCCTCAAAACTTGCAACGCATTCGCAAAGTCTCCTACGGGCAGGACACCACACCTATCGTTTCGAGAGGAGGCTCATGCCATCCTCACTCTCCTGGAGAATACCGAACAGGATCTCCAAGGTCATGGCTCGATCTACTGTCAGCTTTAAGCGGTAAGCGTCGCGTCCTTTCTGCTGTATAAAAATCATGCTCGAGTAAATCATGGGTGAGAAATTAAAACCTGTATGATCGGAGGACTTCATAAAGAGGGAAATTAGACGTCGGTACTATCATGCATCCGTGATAGAGGCAGGAGTTGTCTACGATGAGGGGAAACTTTTGAGGTTGCGGTAGATCTCATTCTCCCTCAAGTGGTTTTCTGATCCCGAAACGGGGAAAACGGGATAAGATCGGCTGTTACGAAACCGGTGTCCCAGAAATATTCCCTCTGCTGTAGGCGGTCTGGCGTCATCTTGACTCATCGCTCATGTAGAGCCCGCGTTTATCCACTTCAGGCTGCATATGGGCCGACTCAGCTGTGACTCATTTCGGCAAATACTTGTGAAAGTTCTACAGAGCAGCGGTGCTCCAAAAGACAATCGGCCGTTTCGATTTCTGTCCGAAAAACACGCGTTCGACAGTAGATCGGCAAAAGGCCATACAAACGGAACGTCGCGTCGGATGCGAGGAATCCGTCCCTTTAGCAGAATGGAGGCGATTCGTATCGGATCCCACATCCGATTTGAGGGAAATTTGCTCGACACGGTCACACCTGTCGCTGTGTTCTGGGTCTTGCGCCTGCTTTCCTCGCTCGTTGGAGCGATTGTGAGGCTCTGCGCGGTTAATAAAATTAATTACCGTCAGAATTCTGAGGATCCGTAGCGAGCTACCGATCCGTCGCTGATCGCGATATGTGTCACCGACAGCTGTGGATGAAACGTAGCAAGCTTCGCGCTGAGAAGCTCCTTGAAGAGTTCGATATTGATGCCCCCGTATCCATGCGCTAATATGTGTCGTCAAGGTTGGAGTCTCCATGATTGACTTTGGCTCCAAGTGCCTCCAAGTGCGCAAGTTGCACTATTGTGGGTTGTGCATTGCTTTTGAGGTCGACCGCACGTTCGAATCTGAATCATACCTTCCGCGGCCGATATCCAACATCTTTAGAGTACGTCCCCCGGGAGACGGGAGAGCTTTCGGGATAGATACTCCCGCCTCCTCCGAGTGAAGGTTGAGGACTCGAAGTTCCTTATCGAAGGCTCCACGTCGACTCCGGGGATGTTTCGGCAGTGCTGTGAGAGCCTGTCGAGTCGCCATCGAATAAGTTCAGTCGGGTTTCCGATTTCTGTCGCTCTGTCTGGTGCGAGATCCAACGTCAAGCCTTAAGTCAATGAAGTGGAGTTCTTTAGCGAGACGGCCTTGTTGAGCGATTGGTGGAATTTCAGGACTCGCCGACGTGCGCTGCCAGCTCAAATGGGGGATGAAAGCGCTCCGGATTTTCCCTAAGTCTTGAAAACGGAGATTGTGAGGCGGGTGCTCGTTCATCCCTCAACGTCCGTCTTTTTCCTTCGCAAATTGTCGTTGTTCTCGCGAGCTTCAAGTTTTCCACAGCTCTCAGCACCCAGCCCTTCGCAGAAGAGGGAACGACTGCCGGCATCGATGGGGGCTATATAATCTGCTCCAAGTGGAAAACCAAAGCGGAGATTATTTGTTTTGGTATTGGATTCGGAAACATCCAGAGGAAGCGAACTAATGATACGCTCCGAGGAGTTCTCATCGGATTTCTAGCGAGGCAAAGCTCCGAGAAAGCCAACAATGGCCCTCCGTCCTGCTGACTTAGCAGAGGAGAGCTACCGTACCCGAGAAAGAGGTTCTCGTCGAGCTCCGCTTTCGTAGATCGCAAAGCGAAGCGAATGATGCGTGTCAAAAAGCGACTCGAAAACCTTATGTTGAGTACTTGGCTGATCCGACTTTTGGAGAACAGGACGAACCCCGATCAGAACCCATGCAAAACGCTGAACGAGCCGTCAATCCTAGCACACGATCCCAGCTGGTCCGCTCCGACGGTATTCCGAGCCTCTCTCCACCTACAATATTCACAACATTGAACACCTGCGGGCATGTTACGACTTCCGAAGTCATAGGCCCGTATGCCGTGATGCCCCTTCTTGCCAAGATTTTCGACGGCGGCAACCGCCGGAAAGTTTGCACGAAGTTTCGGATTGTTTATTTTTATACAAGGAAAGCACATGTTTGCACGTCTCCGAACGATTATTATCAGCTTGCAAATTGACGGGATGTTACAGTCGGAGGAATCGCGTCGCAAACTGTGCAAAAGCTCCAAATCTACAGTTCCTCGGAAGAATGAATTCGTTGTGGCGCGCATCTCAAGCGAGTAGCATCAGTTCATTATGCTGAGGAAAGTCTCCCTGCACGGTCACCGCGGCTCTGGGTGGTTTACCACAAACCCCGAGGAGACACGTGCTCTCGGTTAAACCACGCTCCCTGTTCCACTCTCCCCTCTTACTCGGAGGAGCTATGTTCGCTCCAAAGCGGCGATGTGTTGTTGTAAACGTCGACTCCGGTCCCGAAGAGAAGTCCCGAGGGACGGAGCATTTCAAGCGAAGCAACAGCGACAGAGGAGAGAGGGCTACAACATAATTCAGGACGGGAGTGTCCTCTGCGCAGGAAATCTCTGCTTTTGACAGGGGACCGGGAGCAGTGTTTCTGGCAACGGGAACATCTGCTCGAGAATGCATGGCATTTCGGCTCACCTCAAAAAGCCTCGGGAGCATTTTTCAAATCAGCAAACACGTCCATGTGAAGGTACTCCGGAGGCTGGTCGGAAAACGTCGTCGGGACGCGGAAAACAGATTTTGGAGGTCCGTCGTTGAACTTTGCCTGGAGCGCGTTCATTCTTCATGACACGGTATGAATTCAAGCTGGGAATTCGTCGCAGGCTTTGTGCCGAACTCGCAAGTGAATATTCTCCGTTAGATTCCTCGGTTCGCACCACGCGGGATTCAATCAGTAGGATCAGATGAGGACAAGAATATCTCGAGTGAGCGGAATAGCTCGTAAGGGCGTTTCGATCACGTTATATCAAGCCCATTCGTTAGGAACTCGTCCTCATGGGAGCGACTCCGCCGTCTATCTGACTGTGCTGCCCGATGCGTTCTCTGTGCTTCTCTCCGGCGGATAACAGCCGGCAGTAGACCTCCGTGACCTCGCATCAAGCATTAATGTAGTCTTCCATCTCCTGCATAAGAGAAACAACTATTTCGACTAGGAAAGTGGACTATGAAAACAGGGAACATGTGACTGCGTGTGACTTCACAGGAGATGTTTTTGCGCAAGAAATTCCCCGATTTTTAACGGGAACAACATTCACGCATTGAATGCTCTCGAGCACCATCCTGGCGATCCCGACTTCTGCGGGAAGATCGGGGGCCTGACTTTCGGTTGACTGACTTCCGTTGGCTGACTAGAATCCATAGCTGGCCCGCGGTAGGACGTACCTCACGTCAAAATGTGCTCAAGACGATTGTTCGCGCAACGGCATCATGAACATCGCATGAGTATGAATTCGGAGGAGACCTGGCTCATCACCGACTGACAGGAGGAAACCCAGGATACGCGACCTTCAGAATTCTCTTCACAAACATTGAGGGTTCTCCAACCACCGTCCAAAACAATAGAATCGCGCAGTCAAAGAGGATGACGAGGACAAATGGAGACATGCTGAGCTCATTTGTGGCACGGTGGTTATTTTGAAATGCTCCGATCGCTTCGATAGCGGCTCAATGTTGTCATTGACCGTTCCTGCTGTCTTCAAAGCTCGTTAATCATGTTTAGTTCATTTTGTAGTGCAACAACCTCCTAGCCATGTCGAATCTAACCTGGATCCGAATGAAACCAAATTGTGTCCGGTAATTGCGAAAATCTCGTAGAGGAGAGTTTGATTCATACGAACTGAAACCCCTGGGCCCGACTTCTGACTTCAAAGGCAATGAATGGAATCAAGTTGATGACTCTGCGACGGCAAAGAGACCAGGATTATTGCAGCGCGCTTCGGAGATTCATCTACAGGCTGATCGCAAACTCGGCCAGACGTACGAGACACGAAACTTGTTTTCAAAGCAGGCGGCTTCGGCGCGGAATCTCAATGTTCAAGACAAGTCCACGTCGAAGAGGCCAGCGTCCTGATTTATTGCAGCTTAGAAGACAAGTCATTACCTGGAAGGCCAATGGTGATGGTGAGCACGAGCTCTGATGAACAAATTTTTCTCGTCGTGTGAGATACAGAGTGTATGCATGAGCGATGACCAGTGGCGTTGCTGCGCCGCGGGCTGCGGACGAAAATCAAGCCTCCTCCGAGATGGATCGAAAGCCTCTCCACTGCCCTCACATTGCCCTCTGAGGGAACAAACGCTTTTTGGAAGAGCCTTCGATTTCCGGACCTCATTCAGCTTCGGCGGCAAATATCTTCTCGCTTCCCTTCAGGCAGCAACAGCAGACAGGAAGACGGTCGACGAAAGAGCTCTTCAACTCCGATTCCCGGAGAAACAGTCTCCTGTCTTCTGTTTGATCACTATGTGTTCTCCAGAGTCCAAGGGTTGGTAACATCGCATCGGTGTTCGATTGTTGCGTTGCGCTAGAGCGTTATTTGTCCCTCCCTCACATCTGATGGCCTGCAGAAGCCCGAGCTTGACCGACAACTGACGGCAAAAGTTTATCTTCTTTTTATTGTTCATGTCAAGCCCAGAGCAGTCAACTCTGCTGATTCAGGTCTCCTGGGCGGCCCATTTTTAGGCCAAAATCGGCAGCATGCCACCCTTTCCGAGTGGCAGGGTGCAAGTGCTCGTTGCTGGAACTGAAACAAGCACAATATATAGACGGTGAAGTTTTTAGAGAAGCTCCAGTCCCCTTTTCTATCAACACCTAGGAGCCCACGCGCTCAATCAGGTGAAGCGGAATGTGAATCAACTTGGATGTGGCGGGCACACAAGGTAGGTGCGCCTGGAAACGAGCAAAGAGTCCACGTGCTATGCAGGGGACGTTTTATGGAACCGAACGATGCGCTACCTAAGTCGGAGCGATTGTTTCTGTTCGCATGCTGGTTTCACGCGTGGGGCCGACTAATATAGAGTTCCACGGTTTCTCGTCCACTGAGGCGCTGGTTTATTAAGTCAGCAAGTTTCCCAGACTCCATCTCTGCGACTTGGACGGTCGTTAATTAGTCTTGTTCCGTTGAAATTAGTGAAGCTGCGACCTTTGAACCTTGTGTCGATCAAGGCCGAATCTCGTTCTTTTCACCGGGTAAACTCTTGCCAATCACACTTGGGCCGAAAAGAAGCGTGCATGCATTTCCAACAGTTCGGAATATTTGGGCACAAGAGGCTCTCCACCAGTCCCCGATATTGAACCGAATTTACCTTAGAGTGAATGGGCATTTGCAATGACTTGGAAGGATGCCAATTCAGCAGACCGCTCGGGCGTTACAAACGGCCCGCGACACTAAATTTTTCCCCGTTCAGTCAGCTACCGAGCACGCGTGTTTCTCGTACCATTGGAAAGACCTGTCGCGATTCCTGCGGGACAACGGATTGACGAGTAGACAAACTCGTGGCTGCTTGCTCTCAGAAACGAAAGAAGAAGTGTCCGTATGGTAAAAGCGAAATCCCGTTTCGAACAATGAAGGAGCTAGACTCGGAGTTTACGTTTCCTTCCCCTCCTCGTTCAATTTTTTTTACTCCTGAGCTCGAGTCATTCATTTCCTCTCGAAATCAAGCCGAAATGCAAAAAACGGCTTCAGGGAAAGTCGCAGAGCTCTCAATGATATCCGAAAGACGCTGGCTTCTGAACAGCAACGGATCATATTCCAATGGCTTGACTCAGGGGGAGGGAAGAGACTTCCCTTCTGCCCCCAAACTGGTATTCTCCGGGGATCAACGTCAGCGTTTCCTCGCAGAAAATGAGCGTCGAGCCCATCAAACGGATACGGCTCGTCGGTCGAATGAATGCACGACTGTAATTACATTTTTTTTTTCATCCGAAATTTGCGGAGTGAGGCGAATCTCTGCTGGGGCGAGCGAAACTATGCATTCTGAAAATCAAATATGAATCCATCAGGCTGCAGCTGATGAGATAACCATGATTTGCATGCTGTTCTCCTCAAGTTTCGACATGGCCTTCGCGCCGTATCCGAGATTAGCGCTCATGTTCCGAGTTGCTCTTAGGCGGGAAAACGAAGAAAATGTCGTAACGGAGAGAAACGTTTCTGATAGTTTCGTACCTCGCGCGGATGATTTTTGGGATTATTCGCTGCGGAGTGATCCCGCGCGGAGTGATCTCCCTCTGTTCCTCGAATCTTGTTTCGGGAAAACGGTTGCTCGGACGTCCCCTAATCCTCCGTCCTGCGGGTTCCGAGGAATTGGCCGTTTCCTTCCCCAGCTATTCGAAAGCTGAAACGGACGTTTCACTCCAATAAAGACTTCGAGTTTAATCACCTCGGCCCACAGTGCCTAATTAAACGTTTCTCCAATGTGAGTCGGACTCTTCTCACAGAGTGTTTTGTTCTGCGGTCAGGAACAATGAATTCGAGTGCTGATCCAATCGCCGGCGACGGAGTGTACAGTTTCTTCTTGCGCCGGAATCCTAATCAGCCTCTTGGAGCTCGACGCAACAAACCTCTTTGCCATCCTCGGTGAGTGAATGAGACTTTTAGCGTGAGGCATGCTCCTGTTCACCACCAACGAAATTTTTCTCATCGGGAGGCCAGAAAGCTCTCCGCCACATAACGCAATCAGCGGCCTGCGTTGCGCTGCGGTTCCTCTCTCAATTTCAGAATCGAAGCCATATTTTTTTTTCTTGTCTGGCCTGATTTCGTTCGACGGATGCCAGCTGACAATAAAATATACGAGTGCACAAGACACTCTGCAATCGCCAAAAGGATTTCGGACAGTGGATGTTGGTTATCATTGATCTCGCCGTCCCCTCGTCGCCACAGAAGAGATAAAAGCCACTTCGAGATTCGAGACCCACAATGTTTGAGTGACAGCTCGGAAGCTTCGTTCGCCGAAGTGGCATCGGAAGCGGAGCGATCGCAATGCGAGTGGAACTTCTAGCTGTCAGAGAAGAAAATCACTCCGCGCGAAAGACGGTCGGATAGCCTGCACTCAACCCTGACGGCCGTTATCCGATACTGGGATTCGAGAAAGCCGCGTTTGATTACACCGGTCAAACAATCCACTTCGGAACTCTAACATACGACCGTCCATGAAATCAGTTACAGGAGCATTTCTGAAACACAAGCCGACATGACGTCGCGGAACGAAGCTATCCTCGTCTTCGCAGGTGACGGTCGATTCAACCGCTCATCAGCCAGCAGAAGTCAGTCAAACGATGCGTTTTGTGCGATGATCTGTGATTTTCTGTCCCGAGCAGAAATCACATTCAATGAGTGTGGCCTTTCCCATTGCTCAACTTGAATGAAAACTTATCGAGGCTCGTAAGGTCTCTCATCGAATCTTTAACAAATTCTCATCAAAAGGGCGATGAGCTCTTTCCCCGTGTTTCCCGACCGACCAGCGAAAATTGAAGATTCAGTGCTAAGTCATAGGTCGCGGACCGGTTGTATGAGTTCCAAGTCCAAACAATGTCTGAAGGCATGTAGCGATGGGGTTCACGGGTCCGAATATCAGTCCTCGATCACGAAGATGGCCAAGTGCTCTAGTGGGTGCGATGACATCCATTATAATGGAGTTCTGTCACATCCTGTTTCCCACATTCTTATGTCGTTCCATTAGTTGTGCTTTCTCAGCTCGATCACGGCCGTTGGGGAAAACAAGAACAAAGAGACTCTTACAACGGGAATACACAATCTGAGTTCGGTTCCCCGTGTCAATGATGTCATTATCAGGTTCAATACTCAGATCTTGCCGGTGAATAGATTGGAAAGAATCTCTTAGCCTTATCCGAGAGATCTTCAAATCGCTTCTCAATACCGAGTCTGATTCTGCAGTTCCGTGGTCAGGTCAAGTCTAATGTTTCGATATGCAATCATACGGATCTCTCGTATTTGTTTCTGCTCTCATATCCCGTTCGCGGATGATGATTGATCATGGCTCAAAGGATCGTAGTGGCCTAGCTTGAGTTTGTCAGGGTTAACGTATTCGTTGAGCGTCGATGGTAGATTTCTCTACAGAGACCATTTGGACGCAGCACGATGGCTCTGCGCAGACCGGACAGGTTTTCCCACGTCTGTCATCAACATGCATTCCTCCCGATTCTCCAGAGAGGAGGAATTCGCGAATAAGTCCAACGATGCTGACGGTGATGAATGAGTTGACTGAACCGCGGTCGGCAGCGGAGACAATAGAACGGCCAAAGCTCGGACGATTGTTCGAGATGGACTCTCCGATGATATGTGGTTCGAACAACGCAAAACAATGTTGGACAGAGGTTACGCAGAGCAGAGTAGCGTTGTGAATGATGGCCAACTTTTCCCCAACTTCCTCTGTACTCGTGGTACTCGTCCTACGACAGTCACAGGAACCGGTCAACCAAGGCTCTATAGCTCTATGTACATTTGCCGTTTGCGAGCTTCTCGCGAGAACTCCCTCGTCGAGATCGGTTTGAAGCTGAAGCTTTAAGCTGCTCTTACGGAATATCCGTATCGCTTTTCCTTGCATTGGGACTCTGTATTCCTGAAGATACCACGGCGCTTTCAACATGACTAACTGTCCTCGAGAATCGGTATTCCTCTGATGTTATTCCCTGGGCTGCGAAGGTTGGACAATATCCCTGGAGTATTCCATTCTTCTTGGGGTGAATCTTGGGTATGTATTCTCCCTGGGCCGCGAAAGTTTTCCCTCGTATGGTGGAGCGTCGGAAGTCGGAAGGCGAGTGGCACTCAACATTTCTGCCGGAATATCCCACGAAAAAAGGTTCTTCAACATTTTACGCGTGGCCCCACTACGCGTCATAGACTACTCAACTAATCCTTATGGATGCAATCCTGTGTGCAAAACCTGAAGCGGGATGTGTGCCGTTCGGACAAAGTCAAGGTAGCGGTTGTTTCGATGGTGTAGCGAGAATGCGAATCATGTTTTGCACTCCCTCTGAATGCTGTTCGCAGCCGAAACAACGTGGAAGACACAGGCACGGATGCCATACTAGATGCATGGGAATCACATGCCTTGAACGTATTCACGCAGACTCACAGATACGAAAAAAAAGTAGATATCAAAAACGAGCGGAGATTTGGTAAATCTTTTGGTGGTATCACCAATCATGCGGGTTCCTGATGCTTATTGGGGAGTGAACACCCTGGAGCTTCAACAACGGCGAGGAACACGCCCGGCCCGCTCTGGTGATATTCTGGCCGATCGTCTTGAGAACGACGATTGCTGCAGGGTAGTACAGGCTAGTCATCAGGACTCATTCGTGACCAAAGGATGCAAGCGTAGACCTCGCGCTCCCAGTACAGCTTTTTTTTCCCGACCTTGAAGGAACTCCCTCCGTAGGTTCTCCCTCCTGGTTTCTCAGCAAAGAAGACGCTGAATCTGTGCTTCTCAAATGGAAAGGCCTTTGGGCAGCTCGATTCGATTCCTCGGAGGATTGTATCAACAACAAAACCTTCTTTGCTCGTATCCGTTACTCGCAGCTGAATTGACGGTACTCCCAGGTCTCCACTCAGGCGGAGACCTTGAGAACACGCCTTCTCGGTCGCAGCCGCCAGCCGCAAGAGAAAGATATGTATGCTGGGCTCATGCAGTATAGTGTCCGGTCGAGATTCTGTAGAGAGAGTGAACGCCCGAAAAATTTGGAGTCATTCAAGTTACAGTCGCGGAGATTCAATCATGAGCGAACTCCCATAACTCCGAGCCGGAGTGGACCTACGGCAAACGTGGGAGACCACGTGTGCGAGGGATTCATTGGCGAAGGCTCCTCTCGGCATGTGGGAGCATTCTGCCTCCATAAAGCGACTCGCCATCCGAGCTCGACATATCAGTGCAGCTCTTGGGATTCCCTAATGGTGGAATCTTATAATAATTATCGCCCGTCGAGTGCAGGATACACAAGGCATTCCGATACGTGCAACGAATAACGAGACGTAATTGGTCTCTTGTTGCTTCCACGGAGAACAGCGAGCTCTGGTAGGACGGCTGATTCCTCAAGTCGAGGAACGTTAAGACCTCACGTAACTCACAAGGGTCCTGATTTCTTCTGACTCGTGAAATTTCCATTAGGTATGATAGTGAAAAACCTTTTTCCAGATTTCAGAAAATCCAGTGATGATAAACAGGTAATCGGGGCGAGGTAGGAGTGCCAAGCCGTGTTGGACTCTGTGAATGGTCGACCGATGAAAGTCCTCCAATCCCTGGGTGAAGTATAGCTGTTTTAGTGCGTGAACCTCTACCCGATGGCTGAAACGGGGTCCTCGAACTACTACGGTCCCTGACCTCAATGAGGGCGTGATTGCGCCAATTTCAACCGAAGAGGGTAGTGCCCAAATGCTGGTTCTATAGTCGCTCTGCAGTTGTCCTCCATACGAACAAATTCGAAACCGATACGAACCTGATCTGTACCAATCGGGGTAGATTGCATGCGGGTTAGGGAATTCGGGCCGCGGCTTGGGTTTCATGTGAGCTTCGACCACTTTGCAGCACTCTTCAAAGGGAAACCATAGCTCGAGCGTGCCTCCAGCGCGTCCCGATCAACCTTCCCTCTTTTAGAGCCGCGGTTTTGTCGCCGTGAGACGACTCCGAAGACAAAAATTTGCGTCCTCATTCCTTAGCACCAGAGGTTTCACGAAATCGACGAAAGACTATCATCCGGGAACGGAGAAGGGAGATCGTTGGATCGCTCGGGAACGGAGAAGGAAGATCGTTGGATCGCTCGGGATCGCTGAGCTCGATTCTGTGGCAAAGTTTTGTTGATGGACGAAATCTCAACCATTTCTGGCCACAGCTCAGAGCCACAGTTCCAGACGACAGGCTGTTCTCACGTTGACTCACAAAACAGTTTGGAAGCGACTCAGTCGCCAAACATGAGCTATGTTGCAACCGCTTCGATGCCAGTCACGTTCTGTTTTTCATTACCCTCGGAATAATGCACGCCCGGCATGCTCTCGGATTCGAGACTGTGTTAACGTTCGACGCGCTTCGAAAATGAAGCCAACAGAACGGGGAGGCGCTTCGCGTATCCCCACCGACAGAAAGTATTCCGAGCCGAGGCACGCGGATTCCAGATCCGTACAATGTTCGTACGAACGTAGAAATATTTTGATTGAAAAATTCCTTCGACGATGCAACATGAAAGAACTCGTTGTCAACGAGCGAGGAGACGCCGGGACTCCTGATTTCTGCGGATCCCTGAACTCGAGAGTTCGAGGATCGAATTCATTTTGACCTAGCAGATACATGACATCTCGTTAAATACACGCCTCAATCCAAGAACGCGACCATGAAAACAGCCAGTATAAAAAACCGGTGAAATATAGGGTGCTCATCAATTCCTCCCTCATTTACGGCCGCCTAGGCTACCAGCGACGCCTGGTCTTGCAACGCACGGGAATAGAATCCGTGGCCGCCCCAAGAGCGAACCTTTGAAGTTCGACTCCTCAACGCCAAACTTCATCATCAGATCTCATGTTACAGACCTGCCTCAAGTCTTCTAAGAACCTTGAAAGGGCGGGCTCCATCCAGTTTGGATGTGACCCTCCAAGTGAGGTTTCGGTAGAATAACAGCTCTGAGATTGCAATTTTCCGGGGCCAACAGATTCGAGCGATGGGGCGAAGTCGCCAACTCAGCAGGTGGCCGATCACGCGGGTTCCACGGAAGCGGTTTGAAGTGTTCTTTCTGCGTGGAGGGCAACGCGGCACGCTTTGAGCACGACTAATCATTTTCTCTAGATTTGTATCCCAACACCCGGGCTTCGGAATCCTTCCCAAGCGCCGTTGTCCTGTGATGACAGCCGCCTGCGCCTGGAAGATCCATCACCGCCCCCAGAGCGCACCCACCAAATATCCAAAAGGCTCACATTGAAAACCCGCAAGCGTGAACATAGTCCTGGCTTTTTCGGGACTCGAGTGATGGGGCGTCATCGTGACTGGGCGCCTTACGGTTCTATCGACATCGATTCCACCGAACGAGGTTGGCCGCACTTTAGATCATGTGTCGTCGGCACGAAAAGGGCAACATCCAACTCGGTCGAGAGCAGCCATCCTTGCGTAAGACCCCGAACGCGGTTTGGGACACCGCTACATTCTTCTCAACATACCTCTAGTCACTTACGACGATTTCTGTGTTGGCGGGTGACTCGAAAGCGACACTCAGCACCTGAGAATGCCGAGCGTTGACCTGGGAGTACCTGGTGGCCGGCGAGGATGTCAAGGCAGAGCTGAGAGTTATGCTAGCGAAGATTATTGCCGCGTTACGCACTCGCCTTCCAGTTGCTGAATCCCACGAGCTCCGAATACTTCTGTTCCCTATACCAGCAAAGCTTCGCTCGCTGAGACCCTATGCAACGCTTGAGCTTGACAAAGCTGAAGATGGCGTCGCTGAGGAAGTATTACGTGGACGGGCATTCCCGAATCACGGAAACGGATTAGCTCATGGTTCGTGTTTCTTGAGGGAGGAAGAGTACGGTTCTCGTACCTCATAATCCCCCTCATGCGGTTGATTACTCTCGTTCACCGCTCGGGAGTAACGTTTACTGCGGTGCCATCATGAAAATGGGACGACTTTCAATGCAGCGCTCACGAGACAGGTCGGTGGGCATTCGTCGAAGTGTCGTTTTGAGGCTCACAGCAGTGACAAAAACCCACCCATCCATCCAGTACGAAACAAAAACTCACGGTCGCATTGACATGGAGAAGCGAAATTTCTCTGCACGAAGCCCAAATAAGCGTTTTTATCCAGAGAATGACCGGGTGTCCTGCAAGCAGTTTTTCCCATCCGAAGATCACTTATATTGGTCGCAAATCGCTTCGTTGTGTGTTCCTATCGGGCTGACAGAGTTGCAGCAGCCGAATCATCCATCCGAATGTTGTGAAACAAATCTTGATTCTAGCTCTGAAGTGGCAGCTCACGAGGGATATCGTCGTGCAGTCTTTCCGGAGCTCTAGCTCGGCGTCGCGGTCCAACTGTATGACTCGGACGGGACGTCCTCATCAAACGCGAGAGAATCGACTCCTACCTAGGGATACTTCTGTTACCGTAGAATGACTTCCAAGCGAACAAAGTAAGGTCGAGCGGGTGTCGGAATCGGGCCAACTTTGCACAAAAGATGACTCCTTCAGCTCCCTTTCCACTTCATCGGTTTCCGAAGTATCCGGAAAGACATCAATCATTCCAGTGCATGAGGTTCGGGTGGACGTAGCTCTCGTTCAACTCGTGTCCGACCTCACGAAGAATGCGACACAGTCGGTCGGAACCAACAAAGGTTGCGAGCTGCACACCCTCGCTCGAATTCTGAGACATGCTCATCATGGTCCTCATTGTCCTTCCGGCGACAGACAGCGAGGAAGAGCGGGGAGAGCGGGGAGAGCAAAGAAAAGGTCTAACCTGATTGATTGGATGAAGAGGCGTGAACGACCGCAACTTGAATAACTGTCGATTTCCGTCACTGCCCGCGATTCCCACAATCAGCAGAAATCAGAAGTTTTTCTGATCCTATAAGATGGGCCATTGAATCGATAGAAGTTCATGAATGTGATCTCTTCGTGGCGGCGGCGGCGGCGCGAAAAATGAAGATTCCACGGGATGTTGAGAAAATCCTATCTAACGTCCTGAATTGCTGTCATGAAGGAACATTCATGATTACAAAACATCGTTATCAATCGCAAAACTGCCATGATGAGGAAACTGAAGCACGATGTTGACGAGACGAGAATGCGTGTATTCTTGCTTTTCTGAAGGCCGAGGACCGATAAGCGAGGGAAGCAAATCTGGTCAAGGTCACTGAATACATCCGCGACGAAAACTTTTGCTACGTTGTATGGCGAATCCCTGTTCCTAGACTGCGTGCTGGACTACAGCCGAAGAATGGCGTCGCATCGCACCGAAGGTCCTCAGCTGTTCTGAGAAAGCTTCACGAATGAAATATTCCATGAGATCCCGAACAAAAGGTCGCTGAGGCAAAGTCTTATTGATGTGATGTTTGCTTGTAGTCGTCTCCCAACAACATCATTTGTGAGGTCGTACGAACGCTGCTTCTTGTTTACGCCATCAGAATTCCCATGAATTATCGGACGGCTAGGAGAGAAAGCAATAGACGCATTTTTCAATCGCTTCCTTCTCCTGTCCGTGACGGTGTGCTCACTCCGGAAATTTCCAGAATCAAATTTCGGCTCACACTCCGTTGACCGAAGCGAGAGGAACGGGTCAAGTTCGAAAATTCGTTTTGGATTCGAGACAAACAAAACCAGTTTCAGAAAAACTCTCTCAAAACTTGAATCCGGCGATCTGTTGCTGAGGTCGTCCATGAACTAATGACGTGCTGCTGCTCGGGTTTGATCGAAGCGCGTCAACGTGGGCGGTTCCAACCGCTACTGCTCGCATGTTCCCCGCTTCTTCCTTCCTAGTTTCTTTGTCATTTTTCGAGTGATGAATGTTGCTAGGGAAAGGACGCGCCTCGAAGAAAGACGCGGCTCGAACGAAAAATGGGACAGAAACTGTTCCGACCCCCGAGACAGAGCTGGGAAGGTAAGGAAGCCGTGGGCCGTTCCGAAAGTTGAAGTCCTCCGGGAAACGCTGCGCGGCTTCCTCGGTCAATTGTCTTCCTTCCTTTCCATTCTCTCTAGTTTTCTGCCCTTTCCATTGACGCGGAGCACCGCAACTAGAGAATGGCCATCATGGTAATGTTTTTCCGATTTGGTACGCTCGTTCGTGTGCCAATATGTTCCCGCTTAACATTGAGAGCAGCCATCGAGCTTGAGTTCCCTCTCTCGAACCCAGAGTGTTGACTCAATGTTTCCTCATGCGATGTTTCTTTGGAGGTTCTTCGGAGATAGGGTGCGGTTTCTGTCAGCTGGAGAAACAAGCAACGAGTCCCAACGTGGACGTCACTTCTGATCAAGTCTATAAGAGCCACGAAGTTATTTCAAGATCCATTGGAGAGGATCAAATATACAGCACGTCGGCGAGCGCCCACGCGACGAGGAGAAAAGAACAGAACGTTCCCAAGGACTTCGCCTACAATGGAGTCCATCGGTACTCTATATAGGTACTCAAAATAGCCGCAGAATAGTTAAAAAGCTTCCTCTAATCATCATCGTATTTACGATCCTCAATGTCGGTAGCGTAGCAGCTTCCGTTGCTAGGCGCTCGCACGTGTGCCATCAAATATGGTTCAAATCCTACTCCGTGACTCAATGGAGAGCATGCGGTCGCGGGGAGGAGCTCTCTGTTGTAATCTACAAAGTCTGGAAACTCGGCCTGAATAGACGGAAACGTAATACCTCATTGTCAGCGCTGTTGAGAGTCATGGAGTCAATTCAAGTGGAACAGCGGGGACGAGACCGATCTTTCCAGTGAAGTGAGTGGGAGATCGCAGTCAAATTCTCAACCCAAGATTTGGGCACAAGTAATTTGTCACAGTGAGTCTTGCATTTCATGACTAGAGAGGGTTCTGGATGTGAACTGATCCTACAGAACAGCGAACTCCTGGCCGGCGCGGTAGAATGACTTGATGTGCGGGGTAGGTAGATAATGTTCTCGAGGATAAACGTGCCGTGACCGCGTCCGAGGTGAGTAACAGCCATATTTAGCACGCCGGCTGATCGTCTGATATAATTTATCATACTCGAATAGTCGGGTTCCTGGACGGAAACGCGACTGTCAACGAAATATCGCGTTGAGAGCAAGCGGTGGCTTGGACGCGATGAAGCGTGGTTGCAGTGATGATCGGAGGGTCCCCATCTATGCTCTGAGAGTCCGATTTCAAGTGATTTCAAGGGGCCGAGAGGGAGCATTTTCTTCCCGATTCATAGTCACAGCTCACAGTTCGGCGCCACCCACGGCCTTCTTTCCGAGAGCTCACGACATTCCACGGTCCCCGTGGCTTGTCTACATATGTGCAGAATCGTCGGGGAATTCACTGAGTTTTGACGGATTTTGTCGGGGCCGTGAAAAACTTCGAGCCCTAGACATAGGCCATCAAGGCCGAGGTTTTCAAGGTGGGTTCTCTTTCCGTTCGACCGAGGCGTCCAGCCGACGCGTCCGAGGAGAAGTTCGTTAACCGAGATCGCGTTTGTCGACCGAGGTATAAAAATTGCAGGGTACGGTGTTCGTTAACCGCGACATTCGCTGAGCGAGGCGTTCATTAACCGAGGTATAGCTGTATGTGTGTCACAGCAAAATATTTTCCTCCCCAAGTCATTGAGCTCAACGCCGCGAGGAAAGTTCCGGGCAAGCTTCATGAATAGGCGGTGGCGATGTCTGGAAGGTCCCAAACCCGAGGAAAACCTATTTTTCTCGCTGTGGCATCTCATGAAGCCGCCATCAGCATAACTCGCGAGAAGTCCGCGCACCGCCAAAGTAGACGTGATAGCGGAAAGCTTGCGGTGCGAGAAAGAGCCAGCCGCGCCTCGCATGATTTCCTCAGCGGTATGATGTCGGCAATTTCGTTTTTTCGCTCACGAATACTCATCAGCAGAATAACCCGTCCAGGGAATTTGAACGCGATGCGCTACTGCCTCTCAACATTTCAAAACAGCTGTCATTAAGTTTCCCTCCGGCTCTCCTTCTCTAGGTCGGCTAAGAGAAGGATTTTTCGAGATTCACGATCTGTTCCCCTACCATTTTCGACGTTGAGCAAGCAAGCAAGCGAGCCCTTTGTACGGCCGACTCTGCAAGGGAACATGTTCCCATTAGGTGAAACCTCTTTTTATGGAAACCGCGCACTCAATCCTCCCTTTGTTGGCTACTACGCCCTTCCTAAGGCAAGAAACGGAAGCGCCAGATGGTGCTTCACTGAAATCGATTGTAATGTTGAGCAGAAGGTGCTAAGGGAGCTTTCTATCTCGACCCGCGTTACTCGAGGAGGTCAAGCCCCGGAGGCGTGAACATGGATTCAGTTTTGGCTCGTTCGAAGTCGATGTGAACATCGACTGCATCGGAAACGATGAGCCCGAGATTCCATTCCTGCCGGACCTTGTTCGTCCAAGTTTCCTTCCTGAATATTCTAAACAAGGCGTCGAAATTCCTCACCACTCCATCGTATGCGTGCCTCAAACTCAGTGAGCCTGGATGCCAATCTCGGATTCCAATCCCGGCATCTTCATGTTTTGGGATGAACATAAGTTCCTTCTCCATTTTGCTGCACCTGTTTTTCGATTCCCTTGCTCCTTAGCGCCGTTCTCCTATCTAGACCGCCGGCCGGAAACTGTGCTGAACAGATAATTGGCTTACTTCTGGGCAAATATTGCTTCTTAGGAGTCTGTTCTGTGATAATTAGCAAGCAACTTGCTCAGAGAATCTCTAGAAGCTAATCTCGGTCTGGTGGTTCTGCTACAACCACCTACTTTAGTTTCCCGAAGAGAGGAGGAATCTTTAACTGCTGTCTTGTTTCGTTAATGAGTCTGGACCGGCGGACAGCGTATGTTTGGCACGCCCACACTGAGGCATGGAATCACCGCTGATCACTCCCGAGATCAGGAATGTCATTTCGGGAAAATAAAGTCTTGCATCGAGGACGAACTTCACTGAGCTGAATCTCGTACGCTCAGCTCATCGGTGGAGGGTAGTACGCATTTCCAACACGTTCCGTCACCATGTTTGAGAGGGGAATAGTCAGAGTACTAGCGCGAGATTCGAACTATTATAGTTCCATGTATGACAAGGCTGATCTCATCTTGAGTCGTTTGTTCTCCTGAGGAGCATCGACAGAAACTTTCAGCCTCGAAAACCAGATCTGCCGGGAGGGGACATAGGATTCCTCTCGTCTGGAATATTGACAAAGGCCACCCATGTGTTATGCTTTCGATAACGCCGAGAGATATTGGGATCGATTCTATCTGGACGGAAGCAGCTGGCATTTTGCTCAACGCTCACATGACATGTACAAGTTTCCATTCACATCCTGACGAGAGAGACCTCGTTTCAATGATAGTTTGGTTTTTACCTCACATTGACGTCATCGAAGATGCTACTCGTTTCTGGACTCCGTCGGCGTCGGTGGTTTGGAGAAGTCCCGCTGGATCGAAAACTTGTATGTATACATGTACATAGAATATCGCGTCGCGTGGGAACCTGCGTCGCAAACTCAGAGACCTAGCTGATCAGTACTGCGGGAGCTCTTTCCGCAACGGAGTATATTATCAAGCTACCAGCCGGCCTTCGGCCGGCTGGAGCCGGCCGCGCGGCTTCCGCTGTTCCGATATCGCCGCATTGAGACCTCCGCTGCGCGCGTCGCCTCTTGAGTTTGTCGCCTTCAAAAGTGGCAGTCCATCGCAGATCGCTTACAGGGGAACCGGAGGATGGGCGAGGCGGTTTCGTTTTGCGAAACTTGCAGTCGTACTGGCATGGTCAAGATTCGCGCGAAGGCCGAATGTTTCCTTCGCTTGGCGCTTGCCCGCGAGAGACTTCTTGATGATGCTCTTGATCAACAAAGGGGCACCATGCGCGAGTTCACCTTATCCACGGAGTCGAGGCGTACTCGCCGAATTTCCGAGGGCGCCGCTCCATTCGCCAATCGCGAGGATTGATACTGTTCATCTCCATTGCGTCAGTGAGTTCACAAAGAAGGAAAACTTCAACGCAATCCATGAGAGTTCCTCCGCTCGCGATCGGCTGCGGGCTTGTCGGTGCGCTAAGGCTTCGGGAGGTGAACGAAGATGAATCCAACGCGCCTCCTGACGTCATTTCCCAAGTTTTCCACGGTGAATAAGTCTAACTCTGGCCCTGCTCATACACCGGATGCCAAACCAATCGCGGCTCTACTTCGGGTAGTTACCATCAGTGGCGGATCCAGGCGGAGGGCGATGGGGCGACTCCCCCCACCTCGAGTCTGGCCTCTCAGGCGGACTATGAGGTTTAGCAGGGAGCATCACATAAATCATCTCTCTATAGATAAATGTTTGTACCCAACAATTATCAAACGAACAATCCAATATTTAAGCACATCATTTAGGAGGGAAAAACACTCCCGGCACACTGGAAATCTGAAACCGCCCCCTCGAGCGATTCCTTGGTCCGCCACTGGTTACCATAGAGTGCACTCCGCGAGCTACGCCGTAGATGGATCGCGATGATTGTTCGAGAGATCAGCTGACAGTGGTTGGCAAAGAGAAAGAAGCGCAGAGAGGCTCCAACCTACGGAGATTTGCGCAGAGAAAGTTTTCGAATTTGGCGCCGCGGTGATGCGGCGACTTGCGCCGTCAAGTAGCTCTTCTTTGGAGTAATGCAGAGCCCCTCTGCGGAGGATGCGCGCGTGTGAGCAGCCATCGTTCGACTCCGGCCAGCTTGGAGATTTGTGCGTCGCGTTTTTGGCGAGATCAGAAGACTTTTCAGGCTTCACTTTTCAGCCTTAGCGCTTTATTAGTAGGGTTGATACCCTCAACTCTAACCCGGAAAGATCAGCTCTATACGGTATACTGAAATACAACCTGGTCAACGTGGGCTCGTGCGGTCGAACGGAGGGCAACCCGATGTGAATGATAGCTGCGGAAGGGCTACTCTCATGTAACGCCAAGATGTTTCATCAAGATACCCGAATTAGATACAAGACTCCCATTCACCTCTGAGGTATGCTTTTATGCAATTGCCCTCCGAACGCTGCTCAACGTCGAGTTCCGTAACTCCGCTTCGCTTGCTTTACCGGAGTCAATGCCTAGGGTTGATTCCACCTGCGAAAGGAAGTTTATCGGTACTGCGGCAGTCTCTGTCCCCACGGACGTGAACGAAAGTTTCCCCCTCGATCGTGGTTCCGAATCAACCGTAAAAATCGAAGTCTACCCTCCATGATGAGTCCATTCCCTTTGGTTGGGGATAGCAGGTACTTCATCCATCTATTCAAAATATCCAACTATTCTTTGACCTATTCGGAACTCCTATATTCTCTCTCTTTGCTCCACTTTTCCCCCCGTTCCCCGCTGTCTCTATCTCTCGAATGTCGTAGGCGTTTTCAAGATGCGCAAGGTGATGTACACGTCAGGATATATCGTAACGTGGTGATCGAGGAGTTCGTTTTGCGAATGTATCGATAACGCCATCCCGAAGACAGTTCATAGTACCACTCAAGGTGTATCTCTCTACCGACTCGTTCATGGTTATCTCATCCGAGAGGGACAGTTTCGGCTGTGTGTGTGAGAAGCTCCTCTGTGGTTCTTTCCTTTTTCGAATTTTTCACTTACATGGCCTCGGGAGGATTATCGCCTTGTGATCCGCTCCCAAGCGATGCAGTTTTTCGCATGCTTGGGTTCCGCGTGGTACGCTTCACACCGCATTCATGGAGAGCGCGATTTCCACGCATCGAGATCGGTTCCAACGGAGAACGTCACGTTTCTGTGTGCTACATTGGATTCAACGCGTCAGGGCAACGCGAGAGCTGGATACGACATCTCGACTACTCCCATCCGATTGCGTTTATTAGCAACTTCGTGGTTTGTTCTCCACTCCTCAACTCGAAAATTTAATTATTCAAGTAAAGGGATCGGCAGACATTTTGCGGCGGTGGCGATCACGATCGAGTTCCTCTAGGTATTGCGGACATGGAACCTTGTGTGTGCGCTTCAACTTCGCAACCAAAATCCCTCTTCCGAAATTCGGTTCAAAAATCGTTGAGATTCGATATAGACGCTGTCCATCAACGGAACAAGCTTCGAAGCTCCAGCAATCGCTCGATTCCGAGCTCTAAAAAGCAAATTGGTTGAGCTTAAATTGGCTTCGAGTCCATGCGCTTCATAAAACACTCACAATCTCCACTCGACGAGCGGATTTCTTACTGATATAAGACATTCTGCTTCGGAAGATGTAGACAAAAATCAAGCCTTGTTGGCGATCATTGATTTCATCGGAAATGAACGTTATACATCTGGAAACTTTGCTCTCTTGAAACATCCCAAGTTTTTCCCCCCATGGAGCGTATTCGAGGTTATTTCCGTATGATATACCTAATATAATACTCGTCGATTCTAGCAATAGGTCGACACGACACAGCAGTGCTCGAAAAGCCTGCCTGGTACCTCACCAAGCTAGAATGTCAACTAACACGGATTCTCTGAGCCAGGAATGTCAACACAGCTCGGAATTCCGCTTCGATGGGATCCGTATGCAGCAACCATCGAGGAATTCGGGGGCAATGAACAAACGGAGTATTTTTCTGGGTTGTGAGATTCCTCACTTGTCAAGGATCCTCGCAGAATCAATCCTCAGCTTCCTGAAGCCGCTAGTTTCCTGAATTAGCACAAAACATTCCTCATAGATGTTAAATAGCCCGATCTCAAGTTCGCCAGATTGCGGAATGAAAACTTTCGTTGGAGTTTCAATCCGGCGTTGAGGTTGAACTCTTCCTGTCGCTCTAGTATAAAGTAGGAGTCAGAATCAGGCGCGTAGCCAGGATTTTTTCTTGGGGGGGGCCAAGACCATTTCTGCACCATCTTGGGGGGGGCCAACGGACGATGATGCTGAGCTTTAACATGGAGCCCTATGGGCGATCCAAAAATCTTGGGGGGGGCCATGGCCCCCTCGGCCCCCCCCCTGGCTACGCTAGTGGTCAGAATAGCGGGGACCAAATAGACATCACGCTCTATGCCTCCTTCGCCCCAGTTGATCTCAGTTGATGGCTGCCATTTATGGTAAAGTAGAGTAGACTCGAGGGTCGTTCTTCCGCTTACGGAGATCGAGCGACATGGCAGGAGTAATGTTTTGATCACTTTCCTCGGCAATAAGTCACGTCGCAGACGAAAGCCGTAAGGATTTTGAGGGAGGAACTCGATTTCTGTGGTAGTGACAACCGAGTTAATAATGGATGACCACTCGAGACTAATCCGTGTCTGAATCGAACTCCGTCGCGGGTAGTTGAGGCTCTCCACCCCGACATCTGGAACCCACCTAGTCGAGCGTTCATCCGGGAACTCGTCTAAATTCGGTCATCTCCGCATCGTTTCGCTTGGTATCGAGCACTCAGCAGTGTAAAGGTCCCCAAAGGGGGACAGTTCCCCTGATCGGGCGCGGAATCGCAGATACGCGATACCCCTCTTCGAAAATACTTTTTTTTTCTCGGCTAGTTGCGACCGCCACCCAACTGCAACAAGAAGGTAAAAAGAGCATAACCATGGAAACGACAGTTGCCACGTGGCACGGCATGAGGGAAGCAGAGGATTGTGCCCGACTCTCCGATTCAGTCGAGGTCGATTGCATCTCGCTATTGTGACCTCTATCTAGAGAGGTCTTTTGATAACTCCGCACACCCACCGGTGAGCCAGCAAGCCACGTACTTAGCCGTCCTCGATCGAGTCGCGGTGAATGGCATCGCTGCTGTAGAGGTTTCTCGGCAGAGTTGGACACTGCATAGGGAAGATCATATGGTATCTTCCGCCGCCTGCAATCCAGCGTCTAGGGCTGAACGTTCAACGTTCCGTGTCGGCGCTGGTCGGAGTCGGACTTTGGTCGACGATGGTGGGAGGAGTACGACACGACTTTGGTCGAGTTCCCGCGTGTCCGTTTTCTACAGGAACCGCTTGGAACAGTTCTCTGTGTGCCTTCAGTCATTTCGTCCCCAAGCTCTTCCGATTCATTACTAAGCGAATTTAACAGAGCGATCAAATGGAAGCTTTTACAATGAATCCAAATTCATGATGGACCTTGGGAAATCACTCTTTGTAAATCTGTCCTCGGGTAGCCTTCAAAGGGTCGTCCCAACAAGTCGTCTCAAAGAATTCACCTCATAGAACTTGCAGAGGAGCGATGCGTCGAAGATAAACCTCCCCCCGTACTCATGGCCCGCCATTCTGTTCAGAAACGCGCCCCGATCCATTCGAGCATCGTCATCAGTTCAACTCGATTGGGTCGTCGACGAGCCTGAACACCTCTTCAGGCTCCCCGGGAGCCAACGGCGAAGGTGCCACACCAAGCAAAACAGTTCCGTTCATCCGCTTCTCATTCGTTCCCGTTCGAACCCCGCGTTCACTGCAGAGCAAACGGCCTGTTGAGAAAAATTTATGTCCGGATCCCCGTCCTTTTTACACGTCGACACAACGAGCCGGTTCCCATAGGCCCTACGCAAAGTTCCACCGAGAAAAGGGTCTGTCTCCTGGGTAAAATTCTGTAGAGCAAGGCATATCATTTTCTTGTATGACGTTTCTGTTATCAGATGATCGCCAAAGTCGTTACGCGAAACATGGAGCGTGACGCTGAACGGTGATACACCTCTCGACCACAGCGGGTCTTATCACTAGCTTGACATCATTGACACATCCGGACGGCGATGGGTATCATTTCGTGTCATCGATGTCAAGGAGAACAAAGTTTCTGTTGTCCGTCGAAGGACCTATGATAGCACTCGCAGCACTGGTCTATTTCTCGTCGACAACGTGGACTCGTCGAAAACATCGTCAGATGGAGACGAGCGACCGGACCGACTGATTCGATCTTGTGGTGACCTCCATCTGAATCCTCCGCTAGGTCGACGACCATTGTGCCGACGATTAATAGCTCAGGGTTGAATCTTACCATAGAAACTCGAAAACGAATGAGGGTCGATTCGAGGGAAAATTTTCAAAGTTCAGGCGAACAGGCTCTATTAGCCGGGGTGTCAAGTTGACATATTCGAGTCCTTCCATTTATCCTCGTCGGAGCACGTCGTCTCCGATCTCTGGCCGACGGAAACACTTCAATAGAAAAGGTCACCCATATGGATCGTATCTCTCTTTGATCTCGGGCGATAGAGGACTCCATAGAAACGGTCCGGTGTGCAAATATGAAACGCTCTCTCTTGGTTCCCAGGGAACGTGCTCCAATCCGGATATAATTACGCTTCTTCGAGCTTCCTAATCCCGATTCAGTGCAGATTCGGTTCTTCGAACGAATGGAATTGTTCACGGCCAAGTACCTATGGTTCTCAAACTGTGTTGCGCCTAACCAATCAGACCCGGGAAATCATTTTGATACGAGTTCGCACTTTAAGGTACGATCGCCCGGAGTTATGAACAATGAGCACTTGCATGAGCCGCTCGTTGGGAAGTTCAATCTCAGAAACGCGAACTTCGGAAGAAGAAGGAAAAGAGGACTCCAACTCCTTCGAGAAGCGATGCCACCGCGTAGTTTGAATAGCTCTGAAACATTTCTAACATTCCAACAACACGCCCTCATGATTTCCTCCTCGTCGATCCATGATTCGGTGGGATGGAATATGTTGCCTCTACGTGGGGCCTTGCTTCGTGAATACTGAATACACGCTGTGATAGACATCATGTTGGCATTCATAGGCAGGAGGCGCTCTCATCAGCAGGTTAGATCCAGTAAAGTTGGGCAAATGGGCCTGACTACAAGCGCGGACAGGGGAAACATGAATGACGAGGCGTTGGCGTTAACGAGGCAATCTACAGTCTGCATTGTGCGGGAACAGGGACACGTCGCTCGATTACACACCTCCTACTAAAGAGTTCTATAGCATCCTCGCAAAGTGTTACTGTCATCGTCTGGATTAGGCTATCCTCAACAACACGCTTGGGAAGCTTGTGTAAGAAGTAAGGGCCTCATGCATAGGACTGTTAACGGGCGCTGTTAACCTTGAACCTGGGCATTCTGCCGAGTGGAGGACTTTTTCACGACCCCACCAGGTGTTGCTGGCGCAACTCATTGACGCAAGGAGCTAGGAATAAAAAGTCGAACGCTTCCGCTCTCATATGCTATCGTAAACCGTGAGCTGTCGATATGTCTATTGATGATCCCATGGGCGCTAGACCACGGGTTATCTCATCGCTGGGAGTGTCGGCATAGCGATTCAAGCTTCCAGTTTTGATACAGCGCGATTCTCTCTCGTCGTTCGTCTCCGGAACAGAAAACAGTCCGACTGACCATGAGACCTTCCGTGGCTAGTAGAGGGATGCGAGACATTGAGACGAATCAATTCTGTTAGCCATCTTGTATCATACCCTGGAACAGAGTGTTCCTTGTAACGGGCTTCTACTGTATCTGTGATCCTCAGCCCAAGAGATCACAACAAGACGGATCATCCCTCCAGCAGGGAAACTTTCCTCCAGTGAAAAATGGATGACACATTGAGCTGAGAAATTTATGATAGTCTACTTTGAAGCAAAGATCCTGATAGTGAGCCCGCAGTCGGAGGTTCATCCCTAATCAAAATAGAAGTCGCTGCCTGCGCCGATAACCCGTGTCAAACCTAATTATCGTACTTGCTGATCTTCCTCTAATGTTGAATCATCCATTCACAGACTTGGCGCCTGTGTATCCTTGTTACTGGATTGTGGAAACTTGCGATCGGATTCCTCATTCACCTCGGGAAGACTCCCCCAAAATATTCACGTAGCAGTCAAGTCGTGGAACGTCATGATGGCGAGCATAATCGGAACATGGAGGCTCCGCGGTTCTCTGACAGGGCCGCAGTACGCGACGCGAAGTCGGCGAATCTGAGCGGCCGAGAAAGTGTCCCAAACCGTGCTGATGGGAAGGTAATCCTCTGAGATCCAATTTCTCCAGTTTGTTTCGATCCTCTGGCGGAACCGCCAACGCATTGATTGAACGACCCACATCTGGTTATCTTCTCGGCAACTTCGCAATTCGCTATTCAAGCGCGTGTGTAGGTACGTCTTGCTAGCGAAAGCCACGTTCACCGACACTCGGCTGGTTCGAGAAGGCCGTCGAAGCATGATTATTCACTGTTGGGCCCCTCTAGGCACCGTAATCCGAGTTGGGGACGCAGTCAAGTCGCTGCTCTTCAATTTCAACAGTGAAGCTCCAACTGCTACGTTTGATTATGCTAGGAGAGAAACCTCGTGAGCGAGAAGGGAGTCAATTTCCTTCTTTGGGAAAGGAGATTGACTTCCTAACAACACCTCCACAACGGCATCCAATCCGACTGTTCACACCCTCGACATGGAAGTTGGAGGAGTGATAAGAGAAGCATGGAACCGATGTTGAATTCTTCACCGTCAGCGTAAAATATGGAATTCCCAACGCCCCAGTGATTGTGGAATACTGCGAAACTTCATTGCAATTCGAGAGCATCCGCCTCGAAACTCGCTCGATATCCTCGATGATCCATTCGGCTTCATCCCCGGTCGGGGAAGACTCCGAGGATCGCGATATCGAGTTCAAGGAACGATCGCGAATCATCAGTGTAGCGAGGACGAGTTTGGTCTGCAGCCAACGCCTCAATATGACGAGCGAGACATCCAGAATCGGAAGCAGAAAACCTAGTGGAGTGAGCAGGCGTGTTGAACAACCACAAATATTTCATCTAGACATCCTGTTCCCCCACGTGAATCATAATAATTAATCATCCGTAACCATAGTGCGATTCTTGCGGCTCCACTCAGCCGACCCAGACCGACACGGAGACGTTAGATCACACGAAAACGCTCGTACAGTCGATCCTCGCGCAACATGCACTGCGCGAAAGCCATGCGCTTGATCTGGTTTCCGCGCGAGAAACAGTCTCCCAGAACATCAGCTTTCGAGACCCTGGCAAATATAGGTATGTAAACGGGGAACAGAGTGCTCATGCCGACAGCTAAACTATGTTCCTGTTCGTGTCGTTTCTCGCGGATCTGCTCTTCATCAGCGTCGCATTCCTTCAAGATCGTTACAGGGACGTAAGAGAGTTTTCACGCTTAGTTCTGATTTGCTTTCTGAATGAAAGCTTAGTTTGCACGCTGTTCCCTTGAATGAATTCAAAGTTTCTTCGAAAACTTCCCACCAGGCGTTCATTGAGAATTCGAGGTCGGCTCGGCTCCAGAAGAAACGGAATCAAATACGAACCACCAGAGCCTATTTTTCTTCCTCTTGCTAGAACGTTCAAATGGGAACATCTTGCGAAGATTAGGCCCTACCCGCCGCCAGTGGTAAGGGCATTCATGTGCGTGTGCCAACTTGTCTACCCGAGGTCAGACGACTCATACATTAACCAGATGGAAAATGAGGAGGCGGAATGACTGGAAGCAAAGTCAAGGCTCCCATACTGCTGGAAAAAGTTTCACGCACAACCGAAACAACGTGCATCGACTGTCGATATGAATATCAGACGCGTGAAGTCTCGGTCCAAGGACGCTTATCAGTGACTGAATGCAAAAAGGTTTCTAAAAGTGCAACAGCAGTATCAAAGTGGACGGAGTCATCTGTCACTCGAAGAGCGTCCGCATCTACTCCCACTCGTGTTTTTCCGCGTACACTTGGTCCCGACGAACTTTTGATTTATTCCCGTAGAGCTGCGGGCTTGTGGTCGTGCTCTCATGGCGAATCGAGACACAGTCGTGTTGCCTGGTCCCTCTTGCGGGTCCCTAGATCCTCTATTCAACAGAGGTACACTTGAATCCGGTTCTGGATTCTTCATTCGGCTTGCTGGAAACCCGTCTCCCCTGCGCCCTTCTCTAGTCCCTTCCCGAGGAAATCGGGACGAATCCAGTTCAAACTAGCCTTCTTGAGCCATTACCTTCTCCTCAACTTGGGGAAGCGACACTCAACCGGTAGTAAATGAAAGCCGATCACTTCGAAGTACATTCTTGGCCAAGAAGAGCGTATTCCTTGATTTTCTCGCATGCTCCATGTATTTCATGTTCTATTATATATCACAGAAGAGCTGGAAGACTGATTTTTAGTCAGGAGTTCACTTCCCAGCCGATAGGCTTCGGTGATCCGATGAAGCTTTCCATACAACAGAGATCTCTTCCCGGAAGTTTCGGTCCCCGACAATTTCGCTCATCAGCTAGGGATCTCTCATTCACAACGAAAGCGAAGGGCTCTAGTTCCCTCATCCGACTCGCAATCTTCGCTTCCCCTTCAACAATCGATTGTATCACGCTGTTTTCGGCATCCCTCACATGCAGATGAAAGAGGTTGAGAGTTCTGAAGAGACAGAAGAGGTTGAGTCTCAACTTCAACGGATCGATTACGGAGACGAAAGTCGAAGACAGACAGAGCCTACGCAAACTGGTCCTGCTCAAGCTCCTCCAAAACAAGTCAGAAGAGAGAGGCAAATCCAGGGCTTCGAGCTTGAGATTCTCCAAGTTTTCGCACATGTGGAGAAAACTTGAAAGTTTCCGATCGTCGCCGAGAGAGTCCACATTCAGCTTGATGGTCCGCATCGGGAGCGGTTTCGTGATATGATCGAGGAAATCCTCGCTCACGCGAGCTTCTTGCAAAGCAAAGTCCTCAAGATGTCCAAAGCCCGTCAGATGCATCATGAGCAGACCGTTCACTTCGGCCGTACACCTAGCGCATTTCCCACCGGACGATTTCACGTGGAGTCTCCTGAGTTTGAGGCTGACGAGCGTGACCAAGATTCCCTCATCGACCGCGGGAGGACCGAAAGAGCTTACCAAAGCGCACACCGGTAACGCTAAAGCTTCAATCTTCGGTGTGGAATCCAACAAGGATTGCCAGGTCGCAGCCGTGTGAAGCGCATGGCTCTCTGTGAGATCGAGCTCGCGCAAGGACGAAAGACACCCAAGGTCGGGCATCCTCGCGCCGCTCTTGTTTCCTTCGAAGATTACGCGGACTCCAATTGTTTCTTCGCTGTTGTGGAAGCTCACGAAAGGTCGAACGGTCCCGTCGCGATCCACGTAAAATTTATGGTCATGGTACATCTCTTTCAGCTTCGGTTCAGCAGGGACTCCATCGCTTATCACCTCATGGACGAATACTCGCTCATGTTGATCGAGGTCGAGGATGCACCTGAGGAGGGGATCAGCCCACCCGAAGATTAGCAGCAGAACAGTACCGCGATGCCAAGAACTCGCAATGCTACTGAATACAGCAACACTATTATACTTTGACAATACTTCCTCGTCGTCGTCGAGCGGATCCGACGGAACTGGATCTGCTACGGTCCCGACGACGTTGAGTTGGAGATTTTTCGCACATTTGCATCCCTTCAGAAACCTCAGCACGAACCTCGCATCGACTTCTTTCGGAGCGAACTCGAAATAGATGTTCTCAATGCTGGTGTAGGAGCCAGGTCGCGTGTTATCATCGGCTTCGGTCACTGTAGCGCTGAGTTTCTTCAAAGTTTCCAGGTTTTCGAGTACTTTCAATAGGTGCTGCACGGTCAATGATGAATTGACGACGTTCAGCTCTGTCAAATTCCGGCATCGTTGAATCACTTCGGCCATGCTCTCTGAAGTTGACCAACAATCGGATAGATCGAGAGACTCCACCCACGACGCATTCGAGGAGACGAGCCGATGCAGGAAGCGGTGCACATGCTGACTCTTGATTCGTCTCAAGGAGATCAATCTCTCACACAGTTCTCGAAAACGGGGATGGGAAGTTCCCAAGTTGTGAAGCGACTCATCGTCGACGAGCCGTGCAATCCGTTCCACCATCTCGGTTGGTAGAGACATCAAATCCACTGCGGTTTCGCGAGACATGTCTTTATCAAATATTTCCGGCTGCACAGTATGGCACTTGGAAACAATGCCTGTACGTCCCACTTCGAGAAATCTCGAAAACTTGAAGCACTGTTTTTACTGGGCAGAGTTGACTCGGCGAGGTGCGATGCGTCTAATATCGCCGCGACCCCACGACGAGCACACTGCGCCAGCAGAAGTTGTGAGTTGAGGGGGCTAATCACGACCCAGGCTCAGTCGACGGACTCTCTCGTTTGAATTCGAAATCGTCTGCTTGTTTCAGAAGCAGCGGTCGCACTGCTACTGGTTCGAGATGATCGTCTGGTATCCAAAACGCATGTTTTGATTCCCGCTGCCCGACGGCTCGTCGTTGTGACGTCACTCAGAAAAAAGGATGAAAAGATTGCGGCTCCCTGTTTATCGTTGTAATCCCTTATAGCCATACTTCTATAGCCCGAAACGGTTTCAGTATTTTCTGGATATCTCACAGAGATACCCGAAGCCGGAATCGAACCTGGGCCCCGCGGGCGACTCAGCCGGTCGCAATCAACTCGGTTATTATAGTCCTGAGTTCTAGCGCATTTGACACAAGCGTCGGACAGTTGTCAGGAGTTCTTGTCCTTCATGATCACATTGGAAACAGGCGATAGGGATGAATAATTAAACCGTCCGACTCCGCCCCTCTTCCGATTCTCAAAAAGCGTTGATCATTTGAGGCGTCTCAAGGTATCATTTGATCTCTGATCCCGCGAGAAATGATATCAGGCGACGAGGATTGCTTCAGTCCATGGCTCGAGTTCATCTGGTTTTCAGAGGTCAACCAACTCACGAGCGAAGGAAGGTTCACATCGTGAATTCGGAAATCGGAACAGTGAGTCGATGCACTCACTCAGTGATTTCGGGAACTCCGAAATACAAATCATCGTCAAAATGATTTCTCTCGTTGGACTCGTGTTGCTCGACCCGTTCCCGCGTTCGACCAGTATCTCGACTATAACATCACTCGAAAAACGGTCGACACCCACGTGCGCTGTTCTGAAGAACGGTAGAAGAAATCCGCGCCCCGAGTCCGGCGCGAAACTCCTCCTGCCGCCGCCGGAGTTGGACGTGTGTGCAAAGGAAAATTCAACAAACCCACCGGACCGCACAAAACGAATGAGAGATGACTATGACGTCATCCAGATGCTTGACCATTCGCAGGCGCCGGTTCATCTCGATGCACGTGCGTTCACGCCGTGTTGTTCACTACTCGAAGAGATCAGGGATCCCGCATTTTTCCCGAGCGCCAATGTCACTGCATGGGTTCGAAGGAAGGTCTGCCAATCCCATCATTCTACGAGTTGCATCGGAATTCGAGTGTATAAATACGGGTGCTCAGCGCTGAGGAATATTTGAATCCAAGTCTCCCCCACTCGCAGGAGTGAGGATGAATGACAGGACTGGCTGGAAACCGACTAGATTCCCGGAAGAACTTACAGAGCTTCTTCCGGCAGGTGTGCCTGATTGTTCCCGCGAAGTATTTTCATTTGAAATGTTCTATTTTTCTGATCGGGAGCGCGGGTCCCTCACTATACCGAAGGAACGTCCTTAAAGACGAAGACTAGCCACAGAACCACAGGACTACAGGATCCTGTCACTTGATGTCGACCTCGCCGTTGAAAGGAGATTTCATGACATTTCTATTTTAAATCTCTCAGACACTCCTCGTCGACTTCGGATGGCTCTATCGAACTGACAGACTGGAAATTGGAAAGCCGTCCTGGGAGTTCTCGGGGAGCAAAACTCATCTGATTCGACGGGGACGCATTTGAGTTTACGATTAATTATATGAAAAGTTTGGGACGACATGAATCCTCTGGACTTCCAAACTGTATATAGGCCTTACATCGGCTTTGAATGGCTTTTTCAGATGGGCGCAATATGGTTTAACCACAATTGGCCCGTCAATCGAGGAACTTTGACGGGAGTTCCGATGCGCAAAGTTGAATATGAGCTGCACGAATCATTGATTGGTTGATGTCACACAGCTTTCGGGTCTGTAGGGTAGGTTCAATCGCAACTGAGCTGAAAGCGAGCTTGGGCACTTCCGGCGATTGCACGGACTGTTAGTTTACCGACTGTAGCTGCGAATAAGAGAGCCCTGTCGCTGAATTAGAGGAACCGAGATAGAAGGCCTTGCCTCGAATCGACGGACATCGAAAGCTTTTTATTGGTCTCAGCGGACTCCGTACGATTAACGACATATCGTTGTTGAGAAACCGAGCCCAGCCAAGAGCTGAGAGGAATCACCGCTCTGGAGTCTCTCAGCGCATGTCGCTAACCAAGATGTCTCCGTAACGCTGAGCAAGGCTGAAAGTCTCGCAGCTAAGGAGACTCTCCGGATCCATGTGTGTTACCACCCTTAGAGGCATCCAACATCGTCGGGAGACACAAGTCCGGGTGTGTATGCTCTGGCAGATGCTCCCGCGAGCGAGACGAGACAGTTTTGCCGAGCCAGCGAGGATAACTCGGGCTACGGAGTGAACTCAAGTGGAAATGGCTCTGTTCCTTACTCGAGTCTGCGCTCCATAATCCAGCCGAGAGCATTGGAACGAGTAGGTGCATTAGGGAAGCTCGGAACATGATTTCAACGCCGGGAACGAAAGCTGTCTCGGCTCGAGCAGCAGACACTCTCGCGCGAGGTTTTTTAACATTTTCTGGGCGCGGAAAAACACTCGATGCACACTCAAAGCTAATCGCTGCTCTCCCTGATTCTCCTCGATAACGGAGGACCCGGAGGTCAGGAGATTATTCCGGAGACAGATTTCCCCATCGAAAACAAAATCTCTTCCTCGACGGATGTTGATGGTCCAAGCAGAACCGTAAGATTCACAGGACTGAGAAGAGTATCGGGGACGCCGATCGTTCTCTCTCTTGTCCTAGTCGAGGCTGGCACTTCAGCGAGTCCGTCTCTCAAGTTTCACAGTCATTGCGCAGTTCAATCTCCCCTCGAATCACCGAGCAGATATCGAGAGTGTTTGGTTGTTGACAGAGCCGATTGCGTACGTCGTCCATATTGCCCTTTCCATGGTCTGTCCGCAGGGTTCTATATCGTAGGTATGAGAACTGCCCGAACACTCGAAACTTGCCAACCATAGAATCATAGCCATCGTAGCGGCATCAAGAAGTTCCCAAAAAGAAACTTAAAGTTTCCTCCGGAATTCGACGTGCGAAATATCCAGAATGCAGACCGCTCTTCTTTGCGTATTTCACGCGCCACGGACAGTTCACGATGTAGGCGAGTCAGGAGTCGACACGCGATTCATCAGCGCGTTATTTGTGTTTTTGTCCTGCGAGGGAGGTTTCCAGACGGCCCAGCGAATCCGTCTGATGCAGAGCCCGGAATCTTGACGCCTCCGTCGCATGCGTTCGAGCAATCCGCGGTAGTGGTATACCATGTCCTAGATGTTCGCTCTCCAGGCGCTGGAAAGAAGTCCAAACCGTTGGGCGCCTATCACTCCCGGATCCTCTGCGGTGATCCTCCACAAAATCCTAGAGAAGTTCCGAACGCCTAGCTAAGAGCTATTCTGGGGACTGAAGCTCGCTGCGGGAAGTCCTTTCAATTGGAATCGTTCCAAGCTCGCGGGTTTCCAGGGTGAACAAGGGTCAAGCTTCCAGACCCCAAGCCGAGACGCGAGGATGAACAACGCGATCTCCACCTGACCTCATCTCGGTCTCACCTGAACACAAAGGCCTGAACACAAATAGACTTCGACTTTTGAATTGGAGCAAAACTTCGCTTGAAGACTGCTGAGGTGGTTAGGTGTGCGACATGGGTCGAACCTCGATTGCGCCCGGTTTCGAAATATAACGCATTCGTGTGTTCCGTCCGATGTCGGTGTCGCCCAACGCGATGGTTGTTTCTCAATTTCTGTCGAAGCGCTTATCAATCAGACTCTGGCTCGGGGAGGAGCTCAGTCACAGTGCCCGCTTGCGTAATTACACCGTGTCGTCTCAGAACATCCTCAACTAAGACCGTTCCCACCGAACGCTTGCGAGAACGGTTTCGACATTTTTTCCTCCAGCCGCGCGCCAATCGGGGGCAAGAATTGATTTCATTCGTTGGAGCAAACATGTCCTCGACCAGGAACAGAGATGGGCGACGAACCAAATCCGAAGATTCTCGGATTCCCGGGGAGCTTCTGTGAGTCGATGGACGCACGAGCGGGAAAGAAGGAAGCCGATGCTGCAAGATCCGTCTTTGAATCGCCTCCACTGCAAAACTTCAGCGTCTCGCAGTGACTGAAATCAGGATTGATTCTATCTGCTGACTGTCTGCGACAGAGAATCCCCGCAGGTTGTGGCCGAGAGCCAACTCTGGAGATTCCGTGAAAGTTGGTGGAACGTTAACGGTGACCGAATTTTCGAATTCGTCTTCCATTTGTTCCCTTTTGGACAATACATATATCCGCCGACAAAATGAATCTATCCCAGGGCAGCCCGGACTAGGAGCTAGGAGTTAGGATTCGATTTGACATGACTTGAACATTGGTAACGTTGCGCCCGGTAACGTGGGTCCTCTCAGGTAGTGGAGTCCCAGTGTCCTCCTAGTGTCCTTGTCAGAGCTCGCGAATACTCTAACACGGACATGCGATACCGTGAAAATGACGGCATACCGCACGCCTGCCGAGAGTTTCCGCGCTCTATCTCTCAGCGGCATATCTCCTCACCGCGCGCCGCGGCGTTCTCTCGCAAAGCCTTACTTTTGTGCTCCAACGTCTTCGCCACGGCAGATTCGAGCGCTGCCGCTGAATTTTATCGGAAAAATAAAAGAAAGCGGAGCTTGGCAGTGCCGGATGCCTTGCCCAGTTTCTCGCTGATTGTGAAACAAGATAATGATCTTACCACAGAGATCTCGCCAAAGCTGCAGAGGATGCATACAGCAACAATGCTTGCCAGCAGGCGTTGTCTTCTTATCAAGCTCCACAAGGGGGTAACGATGAGTTGGATAGGTTAACCATGATCGTTATCATTCGGCAGCCTTCGAATCTTTTAGATGAACGCGATTTTTGCATTAACTGGATAGCTGAAACCATTCCTCAGTTAAAGACAATTGACGCGTATTGTCTTGGATTTTTTTCAACCAATTCAGTGAGTTTTGCGTCCATCTGGATGAGTGTATGATTTGCGTCAAACGGCTTCAATCAGCCGTCGTTGGTTGCTTCATGGAGCTCTTCCCAATATCCTTGTTGCCCTCAACATCATCCGTCGCTTCTCGATCCGTTCGGAGAAGAAATGTTGGGATCAAAAACCGAAAACCTGTGCTAGATGTGGCCAAAAGATAGCCGAGGGCGACCGACGCCTTTCTGCGTGGAGTACTGTTGCGTTTGGCGATCGCACAATTGAAATGTCCAAATATGCCGGAACCCCGCGATCCCAAACTGGCACAAGACGATGGCGCGCATAAATTGGATCTTCATTCAGTGGTGGTGTCAACAGGAGTATCAACTTCGTTTGGCATTGAATCTTCTGCAGCACGGCTGTTCGGCGAGCCAGCTCGTCCCTGATCATTTTCAAAGCTCAGCCATGAACGGGAATGCGCAGAGTCGATCATCTGGGGGACGGGCTTTAAAACGTACATCTGTCCGAGTCCCGACTCGACGGGGACATTAATTTCATGGGCTCCGTCCTCAATTATCATCTCCAAGGGAAATCCCAGTTCCGTGCCAGGAAGCTTCCTCTCTCGCCACTGTGAGACATTCTTTGGTCGTGAGTTTCGAGAAGAATCGTTCGTTCCAGGAGCTGAATTGCCGAAACGCAGACCGCGCTCTTCTGCCTATGCGTGTCGTCAGAATCAAAGTTCGATGAAAGATTCAGAGTTCGCGGTTCAGAAGTTTGACTGAGCCTATCGTGAATGAGAGCGATTAGAAATCGCATTCGGCTAGGATGGCGGTTGTAAGACAACCAGCAACGTGTTCATCAAGAGTGGGGATTAAGTTCCAGTTGGTGAAAACAATGACATGGCTGAGGGGAGATTTTCGCAGCGACTGCGTGCTCTCTTCAACCTTGGAAGAAGGGAACGAAGTGACAAACACGGGAAAGCAAAACGATGCATCATCGAAAAATCTTGCCAAATCAGTGCAACTGATTCCGAGCGCGGGTCGATTCATTCCTCAACTCGATCGGGCAGCTCTTTCAAGCGTCACATAGCCCGGATTCGTTTCTTTCAATCAGATTCAAGATTTTCCCACCTTTCTGCAACGAGAGCACACGTCCTGAATAAACAAAGTTTCCCGTCTCGCGAAAAGCTCTTGAATTGGAAATCGGAAACCAATCTGGATATTGAACACATCAACATGAATGTAGAAACAAATGTATCGTAAGTATTCAGCAACGCACTCATATGTTGAACTCCATTCGACTCGACCGTTCGGAATGACGCGTTCAACCATTTGTGCCTCCATATCTGCCATATACGCAAACCGATCAATTTTGCAATGCGGGAAGCTTCCCGCGATTCCAATCTGCACGATGGGGCCAGTCGTGCATTCTATTTGGCCCGTTTCATTTTTCTCAATTGTCTCTGTCCCCTGTCGCTGTCGTCCGAAATTGAGTTCAACTGATGGCGAGAAAAATCCGAGCGGGCTTCCAGCGGGCATGGTTCCGAGTCGCAGCAGACGACGCTCGGCCGATCGATTCCCATCATCATGGGACATGGGATGTCTCGTCGTGGGATACGAAATCAGGTTTCTCATGTGTGATTCACCGAGTGACATATTCCTCCAAGTTGAACGTGTTCTCCTTCCATATTGCCCAAACTCTTGCCAGGAACGTTCTCCTAACTTGGAAAAAATCCGCTCAAAAAAACATAGTGCGTATGATTCCAGCGCGGATGAGAAATCTATCGTAAAAGAGTTCAGACTTGCCTTGACCTCCTTTCAACGAACCAAACGCGTTCTCTTCGCAGGAGTGAATCACGGGTTAACATCGATGTCTTCATTTGAACAATGAGCCCCGAGTCAACTCTGAATAAGTCGAAACCGTCGAAACGGAAGTTAAACTCATGCGAGGAGCTCGAATAACAAAGCTTGAGAAACAATCAGTGCTACGCAGGTTCACTGAGTCCACCGAAAGCTTATCGAGCAGGCACCTCAGTCCGCCTAAAGCAGGGTTGAAAGCGCACGGTTGAGGATCGGTCTTGTTGATAGAGTGCGGAAAACGGCTCTGTCCTTGGGAGCTTGCAGTGTTCGGTAGCGAGTCTTTCCAGGCGAGCATCGCTTCGACCTTGCTCAAGTGAACGCTCCTTCGTGAGGCCCGACTCATGAACTTCCCCGTGATAGGAAGCTCCGAAATCACCGAAGTGCTCGAAGTATGAGGCGTAATACCGGGACTGGATGGACAGATTGAATTTCGCGATGTTGACGCAGTTGCTACAAAACTGCGGTTCCGAAAACTCCGAAAGCCGTGCTCGTTCGCACTTTGTGGGAGACCTCCCGCTGATTTATTTCCCGTTTTCCCCTATTCCCGTGGTCCCCGAATACCCGTCGAAGCAATATTCCGAGGATCCAAGTTGGACAATATAATTGTCCAACTTGGATTCTGACCGTATATAATTAAAAACCTTGATTCGCCTGTTTCAATACCGTTCTCATCGGTGAAATTCAAGTGCGGCACCAGTCACTGCCTGCAACACTCTCAGCATCAAACCGATCGGGAATCCCTGAATTACCCTAAAGTCTTGCGTATAAGGAACTTATCGTATAGAGAACTTTTCCTATAAAGGACTTTTCGTATAAGGAACTTTTCCTATAAAGGACTTTTCGTATAGAGAACTTTTCCTATAAAGGACTTTTCGTATAGAGAACTTTTCCTATAAAGGACTTTTCGTATAAGGAACTTTTCCTATAAAGGACTTTTCGTATAAGGAACTTTTCGTATAAAGGACTTTTCGTATAAAGAACTTTTCGTATAAAGGACTTTTCGTATAAAGGACTTTTCGTATAAAGGACTTTTTGTATAAAAGACTCTTCGTCCCTCGTACTGGTTCTTCATTGGAAAAGTCCTTTATACGAAAAGTCCTTTATACGAAAAGTCCTTTATAGGAAAAGTTCCTTATACGAAAAGTCCTTTATACGAAAAGTTCCTTATACGAAAAGTCCTTTATAGGAAAAGTTCCTTATACGAAAAGTCCTCTATAGGAAAAGTTCCTTATACGAAAAGTCCTTTATAGGAAAAGTTCTTTATACGAAAAGTCCTTTATAGGAAAAGTTCCTTATACGAAAAGTCCTTTATAGGAAAAGTTCTTTATACGATCGACACTTTTCCGGAAAACCGGGTTCGTTATACGCAAGACTTTAGGGTAATTATGACCCGCTGGAAGATGAAAGCCGTGAATCTGATGAGGACTCCAGTCAATCGTGCGGTCTCAGGGGTCATCAAAGAGAGTTCGTCAAAGACATGGCTTTCGGACTATGCAGCGACCATGCCAGGCTTCTTTGCTGCAACTCTGCGATCCGAACTCTGCGATCCGCTCCATTGGTGTGATATTCTCGCAGTTCGCCTCTCAGAGCGGCAGTTGAGCCGCATGGGCGCCCAGTCTGCGTCGACCGGTCCATTGAGAACATGCATCTCGCACGGGGAGAAGTAGGCGCGGAAGGCGTATCAGTTTCATTGAGTCTCTAGCCGCGAGCCCGAAGCAAATATGCTTCCTCCGCTGGTCATTCCTCATCGTCATCAGGCGACACGTCGATTGCTCTGGTTTCCGTCTTTTCTTTTCCGCAGGCGTCCATGGCTGTTACCGGAGTTTTGAACTTTCCATGCAATTGCACAGAGCGGTTTGGACAGAATCGGCTGGGTTTCCCGAGTCGTATTCTGGGCATTGCCCAGCCTCGTCGCAATGGTCCACCTTCAGGGTGTCCACGAGTTTTTCTGAAATGTTCCGCAGCCGTCAACCGTCAAGCACAGAATGATCAGTACTTTCGATGGTACGATGCGAAACTTCCCGTGTAGTGATTGGTTCCTTTTCAACGCCCCTAATCCGTTCTCATGATCTTTCTGACCAGATAACTTTGTCGGCGGCTAGTCCCATGTACCTACGTATTTTGTTTGGTATTTTGTTGAAAAAATCGCAGTTCCGAAACATCCTATAGTTTGACCCGGGGCTTGTTTTTAAGATCGTCTTCTCTGCAAGTCCCCCTTGGCTTCCTTTCCGGGAGCTGGAGAGACGGTGGGCATCAACTGCATACCCGATAGAGGACGAATTGTCATCACTCATCAAAAACAGATCATTTGCTTCTGTTGTAAACCAGACCGCGCTGAGTGCCCCTGCCCGTGGCACCCCATATCCGATTTCCGCCGAGTCTGAGAGAGCTCCTTTACCGCATTTCAGTCGTATTCAGCGAAAGTATCGTTCTCTCGCTCCTTGCGATTCAATTTCCGGAAGGGTCTTGCATTCCGAATCACATCTGAAAAGAGCGATTCTCCAGTTCTTGAAGACTGGAGTGGATTTTTTCCCCAAGATACTGAACTCCGGCGTCACTTCACCTTTCTTGCAAGCGATCGGGTTACTGGTATCCACTGACAGAAAACGAGTCACTTTCCCTGCGACTGCTGTCATCGAGTTCAAGCTTGTATTACATCTCAGCGTCCGTACATCGAATTCCCCCACATTAGACGCAAGAACCATCACACCAATCTGAATTCCCATGTCTTTTATTGTCACCTCAAGCCCGTCATGCGGTTGCACAGGGATCGCAGCGAGGAATAACAGACAGCACCTGGCTCCGGTGAGTTTCGTCCCAGATTTCAACTTTTCTAACAGCCTTCACAAAAAGATAAACTGCGAAGAGCAAGAGGAGGGAAGACATAGTTATGGAATGTGAAACCATGTAGCCGCTCATCTCGGTACGAGAATCCCAAGGAAGAACGCAGTCCCACACACCTGTTGTACCGAGCGCCGCCAACAGGTTGAATTCCCTCTGCGTGGGACTGGTCGTTAGGGAGCCGGAATGGAAAACTCTTCCAAGGCGGAGCAGTTCATGGGCTCTGACGATAAGGATGCTCTTCTTCTCGGATGACAACTTTTGTCCGTAGACCTTGGGTCGCGAATTTCTCAGTCGGGATCAGGATCGGGAGTTCGTCAAACGCGCAAAGCATTTGACGCGTACATCCTTTTGAGCCCAGGTGGAAAATGCACAGTCTAATCCCAGAGCGTCTTTCTGCAAATTGTGTCGCATCTTTTTCCACGATCATATCATGAGGTACATTCGATTCAATAAAGCGCACAGGGGAACAGGATGCGAGCAGCTCCAATGTGGCTGTGCTGGCGCAAACCACCCGCCTGAAACCTCAATATCTTGTGCCTACCTCCCGAGGTCCGACACGTTCACTTGGTAACGCTCACCGTCGACTGAGCCCTGCTCCCTCTAACATCCTCTCAGAGCTCTGATGAGGAAGGATCCGTTCGACCTCGTGGTAAATCGGACCCATCCGTCGCGATCATGGATCATCTTCGTGACCTTTGCTTTCGCGCCGTCTCGAGTCGTTCCTCTTTCTTAAGGTGTCACAATGGGTATCATTTGGGATGAATAACACCTCGACAACGCCGGGTATTTCAATTGGACCACCCGCGCCCGTCTTTTCGGTTACATGGAAGTCATATGTCATTTTGTCTCCATGAAACGAGAATTTCACCTGGGCGTGCGCAAAATAACTCGCGGCAATGAGGGGGACACGCACGACGGGGACCAGTCTCACTTCAGTTCGCAGTTGCAGAAGCCCAGGCGTCCAGTCGCGGCTTCAAACCGGGGAGAGTCTCTTTCTTGTCAAAATTTTCCACGGCATATCACCCTGGTATCTTCTTCAAGGATGTGCTTCTGGAGTCAGGTGCTAACTCATTGCCAAGGCTATCCGTTCCCAACGACCGCGTATTTCGCGAAGTTAAGCAGCGCACCTCGACGAATTTTCATAGATAAGCAAAGTGAGTCGAAGAATAACAGCGCGCCCTCGACCAATGACGCGATCCCTCAATCCGTGGGGCTTGCCTAAGGCCATCATGGGCCCTGACTCCGCCCAGGCACTCCTCGTGGAATTTTCGCGCGTCTTCTTAAGCGTGTGCATGTCCACGCGCTGCGAACTTCTCTACACATGTGCCACCACCTTTCCGTCTCGCTCCAGTTCTTGCGCCCGCACTTCCTTCGCCCTTTTGTCCCGCGCCGTTTTCCCGCGCATGTGCTGCACTGAATCAATTGGATGGAAACCCGTGGTTGTGTGACGCGAGGCATTCCGCCGTACCTCTGGCTCTGGTGTCCCGCGAACATCTGTCCTTACACCCCGCATGCGCGGATGCATCAAGCATCCGGCGACGTAGGGCTAGATCGAAGCCCTTCTCATGTCAGAGTCAATAAACACGGCCTATATTTTCCGTTCTTGACCGCATAGACTTCCCTTTGTTTCTGACATCACGACGTGAGGAGCATCGCTAGTATCGATTCTTTTTGTGGAACCGAATTTTTCAGGCAGCGGATGCGCCTCCAAAAATAATTCAGTTCGTCTGACCACTCCTTTGAACAACATTCTTTTGCGAGTCGCTTCGCTCGCGATACCTTCGAAAAGATAAACATTGTCTTTCGCATCAGAACTCTTATCTTGGTACAAAAGAGGGAGTCTTGCCCTGTGCCACGCTTTGAGGATTACTCCGTCGTCCATGATCTTGTTGAACAATCTCGTTACCGCTCCGGTGGTGTGTGAGATTGATTCTCTCCCGTAAACATAGTGAAGGCCGTCCGGACTCTAAAGCTCGCCGTTTGGCGAGGTTGAGACGATCGTTCCAACCCCTTGATGGAAGTTATTCGAAGGGGAACGATTCGATCCGGGGCTCAAAATACACGAGATAGGAGAGCGGCCGTCATTTGTAAATTGTTCTCGAGAAGACGAGAGGGAACCCAACGAGGAAACGAGGTTTCCCAAATGTGTCTATTGGAGGGAAAATCTGTCAAGGCATCCCCTCCTGGATCTGTGTCATCTTGAAACCTCTCATCGGTCTTTTTCCGCATCAAATTCCAAAATCTCCTTCGATAGCGCGGCGGTGGCGTCGAATCAGATAGTAAAACCGCGGAAAGCGTCTGAGCGCGATAACAAATCGCGCTCTCGGGTTGGCAGCGATCGTTTACTGGGAAGCGGCTGTAGGCTAAAGCGTTGCGGCAACGGCATGCAAATATAACTATTCCTGAAAAAATCCTCCGCCGCGTGGTAAACGAGGGTGTGACGCTCGTGTGCCTCCGCGGATGAAGATTGGCTCGCGTTATCTCCGGTCTACGCATCGTATGGCTTCACTTATGTTAGTAACGGTTTTGGTATTACCACGAAGTCACACCCTAGGTACCGAGAGGCTTGCTGCCTGTGAGAGATGCGGCAGCTGAAGCTGTTGACCACACGCAGGAAACAGATGGCGCTAGCTGCTGGAATTTTCAGAGGGCTTGGTATGAATCTCGAGGAAATTCTATGAGAGCGGAGAACCCACTCTGGAAAACGGGCCAAATCTTGTTATTCGCAGTCGACGTTTTGGGAGTAACATGTTTCGTCGATCACACTTTCAGAAATCTGAATTGTCACCAAGTATTCTGGTCATTTAATAGTTCCCCGCAAGTTCCATTTTGTTTCGGAGACAGTTGCGAACCTTGTGGCATCCATGCAGGGAGGATTCCAAGATGGAACTAGAGAGGTTTTCTGCCAAGGTGTTCTGTTACTTAGTACATTAGCATGTTGAGCGATGACTAAGATACAACGTTATGAAACCAGAGCATAACAAATCTCTTCAGACTTCCAGAAAAGTTCCATCTCACACCCGCTGACTCAACGTTGAAACTTCACGCGACTGTCTCGCTGGTGTTGACGTGTCCCGTGTGCGGTGTTTGTATGTAGAGGCCTCTGGAAGCCGAAGAGCGGCGGAACTGAATGTCGTGAAACTGTACATTATCAACTTCTAAGTTCTCGTTTCGAGCGAGTTTGCTCGTTAATGGCCTCCAAGCCGGATTTGACGAGCTTCGAGTTTGTTTTGAACTTCAGGTGGGCGACACACAGCTATTTTAGTCGAAAACGGACCATAGACGGCACCAAGTTATAAGCTTGACATTGGCCTGAGTTTCTGATCTAGGTATCGTTCGCATGTGCTCATTTCCAGCACAGGACGGCAGGGGGTCGTTATCGGTGTTTCAGTGACCATCCGGGCGTTCAATTCTGTTTGTTCTCCGGAACTCGCGGACCTGAATGCGCGTACGTCCCAAAATAACGCGTATAATGAGCAAAGAGGAAATTGAAAATCGCAGATAACGAGTTTCGGAAGCAATGAGCTCTCGAAGTTCCTACGCCGAACGCAAAGGTCAGGTACGTTTGGTATACGTGGCCCTCTTCCCCAAGGTCGTTCAGGAACCCCGCCATGGTGGGAAACACGTCATGTTTTCTCCTGGATTTCATTTGGTATATGGGAGCATCATTGAGCGCCTCACGTCAGGATGCGATCAGGCTCGATCCATTATCCTTCATTGGATGAACCTTTTGAAGAAACGTAATTCGCTTCACCCTCGAAGCCTGTGATTGCTTTGATTCTTCTTGAGGGACCGCTTTAAGTTCTCAATTTCGAGAGAAATTCCAAAACTCAACGTTCGAATCTACGCGCAAAGAACAGGCCATCGGGGCAATCGTGCAACAGCTTGCGGTCTGGCTGAATCGTTCAAATGCCTGGTATGAACGGTGCGGCGATCGCGGTGAAGGTCCCTAGTTCCGTTAGGAGCGTTTTGGGACAGTTTTGAGGAGGGATGCTCTCTGCGTAATCACTGTTTCAGAATTGGGAACAATTCCGTTTTGGCCAGTCATTCGTGGTCCTGAGACTCCCGCTAGAAACCCGGACTCGAATCTAACGCAACCTCAATCGTATATTCGTGAGCCCGCCTAGGCTCATTCAATTAGGCTAGATGAGTGAGCACAGAACTGGCTTTAAGCAGGGGCGTAACTAGACGAAACAGCTCCCGGGGCGGATCCTGAAATGGGCGCCCCCCCCCCCCCCCAAAACCGACCGAAAAAAATTAAACAGGTTACCGGATCAGATTATTGAGTACACTTTTCTCTTTGAGACACAGGCATCATTCTCAGAGTCGAACCCTACGAGCCTTGCGAACTCGTCTGTAGCGTCTCCCACATCAACACCATTCAATAAATCATTCTCTGTTCAAAAGATCGCGGGGGTTAGACGAGCGCATCTGGCTCATAGTTGACCGCAAGTACGATTCGATGATACGGAGGCAAACGACAATGTTTGCGACACGAATATCGAGAATGTAGTCCTTTATGAACTGCAGGAACTTCAGCGGACTTCCTTCGACGATGTAATCACTCCCTTGCGTTGCACAGCTCGCGAGGAATTCTCAGAGTCCCGTTCTTTCGACTAGGGCCTCTTCCAGTTGATATTCGGCAAAGCGTGTTCAAGATTGCATTCGGCATTCTCATCGAGAACCTGTGCAGGCTTCAGAAATCCGAGTTTTCGATCAAGATCTTGCAACTGTTGAGATCAACGAAATCTCTTGTGTGATTCTATCGATGCAAAAGAACATCTCCCGCTTGATCTCTTCTTCGGATGTCAGACCAGTGAACTCCGAGTGAAATTAGGCGAATCAAGATCAGCCCAATCTCACGTCGCCTTCGACGACGGAGCGGGAATTCGATCCGGAGTTCTCGACAAATACTCTTGGCAAATTCTAGCCCAGTCGCCACGGATTCATCTCGACTGCCAGGAAGCCATCCTCGCAAGCTACGAATTTTCAATGCGCTCTTGTAGATGTCAATCCCTCTCGCCTGAAGGTAGGGCTCGGAGTCGTTGGTTTCACGAAGAATACCAGACTAGAAGCTCAAGTAGCAGGAGTATCGTAAAAAGTTCCTCGCTCCATATCATATGTCCCTCTCCTCTATCGTCGATAACGTTACATATGCGAACAGGGGGAACATATGGTGATGGGGGCACCATGGACACTACTGAGTCAAGCGCTGTTTACTCTGTCAAGATTATTGCTTTCCTGACCTCCATCGATCGATAACCGAATCGTGTCTCCTCTTACGGGGGCGGAAAACTGAATGGCTGAGGAAGCTGTTGCGCGGCAGAACTCCGAGGGCGAAATTGAGTGACCGAGGCTACCTGCGCTTTCATCTTTGAAATTTTTGACGGGAAAGCTCGTTGGTGACTACGTTTGCCCCGCTTCTCGGGTTTTGCAGATAAGCTGCCGACTCGGGGCACTCCGCTCCCGCAGCGGCGATCTATCACGGAGAGTCTTGGACGAGACTTAATATTGTTTGCGGTGATCACCACTCCTTCAATTTCATATACTTGGAGACATATATTCTTAACACCGCGGAGAGGTTGAACGCGGGAAATACCGCCCCCCCGCCCCCCCCCCTAGTTACGCCAGTGGCTTTAAGGCTCCCTATTGAGCCGTCGCCGTGCGGTCCCAGAGCGCCCTCGTTGGTTTGGGGCCAGGGTCCCCCCTTGGTTAGAGTTTCGGCTCCCTAAAGACGAATCTCGTGAGCAAACCGCATGTCTCCCATCTCCGGATGTTTCAAAATTCGTTACGCATCTGCTTACAACCAGCGGCTTCAATACCCGATAGAGAATGGCCTTGACCTTCGTATGCATCTCCGTGCTGATTATCTTGGACTTTCTGTCGAGAAGATCCCATACATATCCAACTTTCCTGTGCGCATGAAGCAGAGAGGTTCGCGGAGAGCCTGCGGAATTTCTCTCGTTTGCGCTCGTTTTTCTCAAACGACGACTGAGTCAAACTATCAGATTCCTTGATGATAAATGTCAACGCTCGGTCGTTCAGGAGTAGTTGGATTCTAGTTTCAACGCTATACAGTACCTCCCTGAGAAATGCAATTTCTCCTCTCTCGCGGGACGGTGTATTCGAAACATTCTTCTGTTGGATTCAGAGGACCCTAGAGCTAAAATTCATCTTGGCGGAGACAGACCTCAATTTTCTATCTCGAATAAGTTTCAATCCGACTCCGAGGTGAAGGTATACTTTCTCTGTCATTCAGCAAACCCCAAGAATTCATTCTTATCCCTCAACCTAAAGTGCGGAGTTTCCTATGACATGGTTTTCCTCGGGATACATACGCGTGCATGGGTTCCGATAGAAATCTTGGCGCACGAGAATATTGCGACGCTGTATACTGCAGAACTCCAACGGGAGCGAGAGCAGCAGCGAACTGTGCTGACCAGAGCGACGGAGGAAAGTTTCCAAAATAATTTGGGAATCCCACGGTGGGTGCACCGCAGCATTCTGATCATTAATTTCTACTAAGGCGACTCTCTCATCCGTGTTGTTTCCAGGCTTAAAGTCGACAAAGGTCGCCGCTTCTCTCGACCTATACAACACTCCAGAGAACTCGGCTCGGCCAACTTTGTCTTCGTGCTCAGATGATCTGGTCCGAACCTGTGCGCGTGTGCGTCTATCGTATCGAAAGACGCTTCAGGGAAATGCCACCAGATTCTTCAACGATCGGACACGAACGAACGATCCGACATTTTGGCAAGTCACACCGAACTCAGATCTGAAAGTTTTGGTGAGAGAGAGAAAAAGAAAACCGCTTCAGAACGGTCGCCCTGTATACCTATACCTGCTTGTAGGGTCATTCAAGGCTCCGTCCATGGGGCTCAGGTTGGAACGAGCCTTGGAAATACTCTTGGAAAACCCGAGGGAATTCGTCGGAGACCATTTGTCACAGGGAGCTCTCGGGCGATAACTCGCCGAAAGTGCATGTTCGAGCCCAGAGAACAAATCTCCACGCGGAATGGTCTCATTGGAGAACTGCTGGTCGAATTGCTTTTCCCCTCTCCTCTAGGCCATAGAGTATTTGTTTCTCGATGCGATGCGATACGCCATACCCGATACGTCAACATTCGGACCGATCTACGGTCCGCTCCGGAGTCACGCCCAGCCCGATATTTGACGACCGCTCCAGGTCGTTCCCGCCAGAGGTTCTAAAACTTTTAAGCACCACGCACCACATCCTTGGGATCGACTCGCCGCAACTCACATCTCACAGCTTGAGTGGAACGATAAAGATGATTGTTCTGAGGACGGGAGCTATTGGGTTTGAGGGAAAGTATTTGATAGATGTCTGGCCTCTAATCTAGCGGTCTATTGAGGTCCGGCGAAGAACTTCCCTCCGGGTCGCGCGGCTTCCGAACCATTTCTCGCAAGCGGCATGCCGCGGCAGTGGGAAGGTTGCAAGCCTGGTGCTCAATTCCAACATCCCTCCAGAGTCGATTGTGGCATCGGATCTCTGAAAACAGTTTTTGGAGAGGATGAAGTCAAAGTGTGCCCAACTCGACAGGGACATGACTGCAAGTGTTTGTGGGCTCGAATTGATGCTTATCCACTGAGTAAACGATTGAGACCTGTGCGAGGGCGTACAATACCACTTGAGAATCCGACGCAGGTTGGAGATTATCAAGGAGGCTCGTTAGTTCCTGTGGACGAAGAGGACGAAGCGAGCAGATACAATTGAATCGTCGGGAATAGGGGGATGGGGGAAGCTCCTCGACCTCGTAGAGACTTGCAGACGAGTTTGAACTGTCCGGAAATCGTTAGTGGTTCGTCCCGCGGAAGTGGCACTGCTCACTGGAAATCCTGAATATAACCATGCATTCCTCGGTTCGTTTAGATCTTAGATCATGTCATTCGTACAGCTGAAAACGATGTCTCAATATCCCCTATCGAACTTCTCATTCTCGTCACGATCGCAGTTGATGAAGCGAAGCCGAGCGATGAAGTTTAGAGGAGGCACTAGGATGCACTTCGCAGCCTACGTGGAGTAGCAACCGCGTGCCCCTCAGGGAAGAACCTTTCTCCCATGAGGATCGAAATCAAGTCCAGACTGATTCAACAACGATGAGGAATCCTCCACTCTCCGTTCAAGGTCGTTTGTGGTTAGCTTCTAACGCCACTTTGTAAACGATACACGTCGCGCACAATGCTGAAGTATCCAGCTGAGTGAATCGAGCGTTAATCTTTTTTTGCAGCCTTGGATTCCTCCCAGGCCTCGCGTCTTTCACATTCAAGTCTCGAGTCCCGGCGTACTGGATGGCGATAACGACGGAACTCTTCACGTCCGTCGTCTCGCTAGTATTCAGTTACCTTCTGTTCTTGCCTTGGGTGTAGCCGAATGCGAGCCGAAATGTCGGCATGCTCCTGCGTTCTGACGATTCGCTCCGCTGCTCCGTTGAGTGGAGAAACGATAAAAGCTGCCTGGAAGCCTGCCACGGCTTGAGAAAAATGACTCCAGCGCTTTCATTCAGCTCCGAATGTTTCAGGTGACATCGGAGAATTTTCCTCCTTGAGGCGGAAACGATGGTTCCGATTCCTTTCCATATTTCGACAGTGAGTGGTTTTCACGGTTGGAAGAGTTTGCATCCAAAGAATCGTTTGCAGCGGTCTCTAGGAGGCCGATGCCAGGCCACACAACGTTTCGTTCAGACTCAGATCGAGCCGAATTCCTGGATCCCGCTGCCGGGACCTCTGTACTCCATCGGAATCCCGTATCAGACCGTCTGTACGCTCCTGAGTTCGTGCGTCGAGGTGAAGTTTAGACGACGGATACGCATCCCCGAACACAAGCTATCCCATGCAACTGGAACGTGAGCAATCGGATGTCTGTTTGGTACACTTTGAGCCTTGCAGGTGCACGCGTGTTGGGTAGATGCTGTGAGGGGAATAGACTCTTGTCGTTGTCGATAGAACTCAATACGATCTGATCAGGGAGCGAGATTTAATTCAAGAAAGAATGAAGATGTCTGCTCCTGTCGCAAGAGGGGCCAAGTTCTCCTTTTTCATGAAACCGATTTTCGGCCAACGGGAGGGGTGTGCCTGAACCCTGCGCCGAACGGCTTCGGAACCCTCGCAGCACTCTTGGGAATGCGGCCGCCAACTCTTTCTTTTCCGATAAGAATGTGTAGGAACTCCGGCCCTTGGTCAACGCAAACTGAACAATGACCTCTTAGCAGTTGCGGGAACAATAGTCACTTGTAGGAACTCAATGAAGCTCCCAATGAGTTCTGCACCTCCGCGGGAATGGCTTGACTGAGCTGTCGACTGCTCGACTCCATTGAACCAGTGAGGGAGAAAACTACATCGGTTTTCTCCTGTCCGCGGAGCAGGTCTTTGTAGAACAAGCATTTGCGGCGTCGGTGGCTGCGAAAGCAAGCTTCGTCTTTGCCAAAACTTTTTCTTTACTTTGTGCGAGTGCACATTCAACTTGAGCATAACCCCCGACTGCTCCCTTAATACTTTCGTGTGAGTGTGTGTGTATCCGCAGGAGGATTGCACGAACTTTCCACATTCCGTAGTGTTCGGTCGGGTTATTGCGTTCCAAGCAACCAGAACTGTAGGTGGCTGCTCACAAGGCGCCGGTATCGCGCGGGCTCCACTTCCTCATCGCTACTGAGGTCCTTTGAATCGGGAAGATTCGGCTTCGGATCGACGGACGGATAAAATTTCCAGAATGACGGTTCCTCCTTTTCCGAGGTATTTGTCATCGAAAGCGGCGCGGATCGTCCAACTTCACTTCCTTTCGTCCAATCTCTCGATTCTGGGATTGAAGTCGCTCTGTTCCTGTTTGTTGAATTTTTCGCCGCGGGAGATTCCAATTTCCAAAACGCCAGGACCGTCGGGTCGGTCGTCCAACACAATTTTGCGATGGAAACGGTTTGCAACTCGAATCAGTGGTGATGGCCATGTTTCGAAACAGCCCTGGAATGATTTTCCAGAGTGGAACAAAAAATGAAGAAGGCGTTTGCGCCGCGACACAACGCGGAAAGACACCGAACCGAAGCAACATGCTAAAATTTTCGGGTCAGCAAATCAAACGACAAACTTTTCTTGTCGCCGGAACTGGAGCACGCTTGCTGGAAAACGGTTTCCTGATCGCAGTTCCGGACAAGACTGACCTTGAACAGCATCGAGCCCATATCGGACCTAAATGCTTTACCGCAGTTTTTTGTTCACGCGGATGAAGTTTGAGGCGACGAAACCGTGGATCTAGCGAATTGCTCCGGAGTTGTGGGAATATTTGTTGGGAGAACTTATTTCGGTTCATTCATCTCGTTAGTCCTCCAGCCGGCCGCGCGTCCTCCGTCTCAAGAGAACGACTCTTTCCGAATTTTCCGTCTCTGACGACAAACTTTTGAGGGTTCCACAATTCCGTGCATCTGCGGCGCTCGACTGTCATTGGTGCAACGCGTATGCAGCCAAGATCCAAGAGGGCAGGAATTCGAGGTCGCTTCCAAGTCCAAGACCTTCCAAGACCTACGGGATTCGCAAATTGGGATAGCCTTGATTTCAGACTTCAAGATCCTATGCAACACTGCTCAATCCGAGCCGGACCTTGTCCTCGCAATTTCTCAAGATAGTGTTTCCTTTTTCTTCTTCCTCCCTCCTTCTCTCTGAATTCTTCGGGGAAAATCTTGTTTCAAGTAGTTCCCACGACGAACCTTCGATTTGGACGCCTCAAGTCCTCGAAAGGTTTTTCTCCCGGAGCAACGGACGATGAACGGACCGCATGGAGCTGTCAAGATCGGGCGCCGAAACTAAAAAAATTCGGGAAACGTCCTTAGTTTGAGTTCGGTTTAGCACAGAAAATCATCCGAAAAGCTGAAACGGGGTTGGCACGGATTGCTGTTGCGGCTTTTCAAAACGCACCAGAGCAAATAATGATGTTGTTGAGATTTCTCCCGTAAATCTCGGCTCGAGATGTGTTGCGAGGCCGCTTAACAGCCCGCTAAGCACAGAGCCTTCGAGCGGCTTATGCGATAAGTTCGGGCGGAGGAAAACGTCGAGTGAGCTGCATTTCTTCTCGCCAACGAACCATATAAATCCCCGGAGTCCGAGCCAGCAGAAACTTCGAGAAATTGCTCGCCAATGTGTTCCGCTAGATTGATACCATGATAAGTGAACTCAATAAATCAGGCTACGGGCTAGTTCGCTTCCGCTGCGCAGAAACAAGAGTTCTGCGTCGGAGCGGAATGAGCTTCACTTAGAGGTACCTACATCGGAAACCAACAAGTGGAGAATCCTTGGATGCCTTTCTGTCTCTCATATATGCTACCCCGGGTTATCTAGTTCTGCGAGACTGTTCCCAAGTTGGACTTCACCTGACCAATTCGATCCACGACGAAGCACATATTCTCTCGGTAAGGATGGTAATAGGCTGAAACTCTGCCATAGCTCCTTCAGGTGAATGACCGAATGGGATATGACTATCAATGAATCAGCGTTCAGGAATTCATCAAGGGTGAGATCCACTCAGTTCGCAAAACCTCGATATGATGACGCTCAAGTTCTCTCTGGAGACCGCTAATTCCGAGCACTGCCTCTATTGGACGTACACAGCTAGGTCGAAGCATTTTTCAAACAAAGCTTTCGGCCTTGATGTGTGAAACGTGCTCCCGTTCCTTTGGAGTCGATTTCGTGAGGGATCACGCTCGCTCCAGCCGCAGACATTTTCCACGCAGGTCCTCCCAACATCGGAGAGAAGCTCCGCTTCGGCTGCCGATGTGATTCGTATCTGTTCGAACTGAATCCTGGCGAATGAGTTCCCACGAGCGATAACGTATAGTTCATCACTCATTCATCGATCCAGAGTGAATCGGTTTGTCGAAAACAGTTCTGGCTTCCTAAATGTTCTCGGCTGCTGACAAGTGAGGGAGTCGATGTTCACGATGGGAGAAACTTTCCCGAAACCATTGTTCGACTGCATGTTACCGATTCCGATGAATAATGTACAAGAATCACCTTTCGGCATCACGCTCGACGGAACGATCAGAACCTGGCGTTTTCCCAAACGTTTCAAGTGTGTTTTCTTCCTCTTTTCGTCGTGGGCCGCTCTTAGAAAACGCGGGAATTACACGGTCCGAACGGCGAGTGAGTGAACATCGGAAGAATCGGGTTCCTGGTTGAGGATACCGTAGCCATATCCGCTGGCTCGTTCGATCACAGCTGGAGCTCGTCAAGAAGAGCTTGAGGGTCCCTTGTTCGTGGTCAGAATAATGCACAGCAAGGCTATGTAGGGCATCGACCCAAAAGTCTCAGCACACCACACATCTTGAGGCAGACGTTTCAGAAGTCTCGACGCTTATTCTCCATTCGCATTCTGGCCCTTGATTGAGCTTTCCAGTTCCTTCCTTTCTACCTACCTGCAAGCAACAAGTGCCTCCGAGGCCCGGGAAGTTTCGTTTCGATCCAACCGCAGCGCAGCGCGGATTCGCGGGATCGATGCCACATTCCGAAATCTTCGGGCGGTCGCCCATGATAGAACCGATATTCTCATCTGCATACCTTATCTCCACGCGCACAGCGAGCCTGCGATATCAACGTGGTGAGAACGATCGGGTTTTCTCGGATAATTATCCAACCTGAACCTTGTTTTGGAAGCTCAACGCTCCCGATATCCCTCCAACGCAACGCGTGTCGCAAGCTCCGATTCTGGCTGCTGGATGCGCCCGTCTTTCGACACTACCAGTTACCGTCTTGCGTGCGGCGCTGCTAACACGAACGATCATTCAATTTCAAGCCTGACCAACAAAAATGAATTTCGGAGCTTAGATTCTAGGGCTAAGCCAGCCGTGTGAGCACTGGTGGCACGCACTACCCGAGGTGTAAGCGTATGACGTGCATGAGGTAAGACCCACCGAGAAAATGCATCTTGCAGTTGTGCAGAGTTCTGCTTTAGGTGAGCTGCCTTGGCCAATGGTGAGTCCATTACATTCGGACGTGACTCAAGTAGAAGAGAAAGTCAAGTGGATTGCAGACCAACACTTTACGTGCTCCTGCCATCTATCCTACGTAGGCGCATCCTCTCCCATGTTGCCGGATTCACCGAGAAACTCGAACCAATGCGGGATATTGTTCGTGGGTTTGCCAGGCAGGCATACCCTTGAGGTTGTTCGTCCGGCTCATTCTTTTGGGAAAGTAACAAGACTTGCTCTGAACATAAAAAGCTCTGATTGGAAGTCGATGGAGTTCAGCCAACAAAGTTTTCCTGCCTAGCTAATTTACTTACACCAGGGGTAAGGCTGACCGCTGATCCAGTTCAGACTGACTTGAGACTACATTATCATACGCTGACGATTCTTGCTGTTCCAGCGGTATGCGAGCTTCCATGAATATCAGTCAATGCCGCTGCATTTGAATTGCAACGAATTGAGTTTATTATTACGATGTCGCGGAGCTGCATCAGTCTACGTTACAGAAAAGAACACGGGCTGGTTTTCGACGAATCTTATCCAGAGTATTACGATAGACCTCAATATGTCGTCTGCTCAATTTGACGTCTGTTCTGTCCTTGAAGAGACGAGAGCATGTCCGGTCGGCTTAAGTCATCCGTGAAAGACGGGACAAATGTTCCACCGAGCGAGAACGAGCTTGACAGATGGAACTCTCTTGCGTCTCTTGTTCCTCCCGCGAGCTCTTGGAGCAATGACTGACTGTGTTGCCGTGCCCGAATTTCCTGCATCGCCTCTCACCGTAAGAGTGGAACAGAGAGAATGACGACAAAAAAAAGAACCTAGTTTACACAGTAGATAATTGTGGCGCGTGTTCACGCTCCTTGCTCCGCAGCGGTGAGGTTTTTATGCTGGTCGTTTCTAAGAGGTTTGCCCTGAGTTCAGAGGCTCTCAGAGTCTCAGAGAAAAGAGAGCTTTTTGTATCTAAGACAGTGTAGGCTCACTGCCCTCTCGCTACAGGAAGCCTCGAACAACTAGGAGTGAAAGCTCGTGAGCTTGTCAGCGCCCAAGTGAACTGAATTCGAAGTTGCTGTCCGAAAGCAGAGGTCGCCCTTGCGGAGCGACGCGCCTTCGACGCCGCCGGTCACTTCCATGCGAGTGCTCTGCCTTAATAGAACTGCGTCTCCCTTTTTGAGATATCTCGCACAAAGGACCTGATCAATTGATATTATACTTTCAGCCCTGCGACGAGAGCCATTAGAGCGCTCAGCCGCGGGAGAAATTAGACCTTCTATTCGGATCTAGAGTTGACGTGCCGCGAGCTTTCGTGTGACGAGCAATAGAGCTCGTCAACTCCTAATAGACGACTTCCACGAACAGTTCCGGCCAGTGAATCAATGGTATATATACAGCAGTCGTACGAGAAAACAGTTAAGGACATCTGTTACTGTCGCTAGTGGTTGTTGCAACGATAGGAGCTCGTTGTGCTCTTTTCGTTCGAATAGGCAATAAGTTACTGCGGACGCTCCATCGGCGGTACTGATCGGTTCTCGTTCCGATCCCTCATGTTGTCAGATTCTCTCGCGGTCAGGATTGTACACAAAAAGCCTCGGCTTCCCATCAAAACGTTCTGAAAAGGAAAATCCCGCCGCTCGCTCAATGCGAGCCGTGAATCATAACGGCTGTCTCTGACACGTTGGGCCGAGAGTAGCGCAGTGGCCTCCGAACACTGCGGCACTGTGACTCCTTTCATGGAGGAAGGGGGCTGTGCTACTCTGCAAAATACGAGCTAGACGCGTAGAGGTATTCTTTTCAAAGAGATCCACAGCGTAGATCCAGCCATCCATCGCTCGACTAGTCCAAGTGGTGCTGCGCATCCTGACCTAAATATTCGGCAACGCGGTTGTCCCAACGTGTGGCGTTACTCCTTTTCCTGGAGTATCCTGAACCGTACTAGGAGTTTACGGCTGGTGAAATGAAGCACCAAGACTCATGATCATAGTATCTTGTATGTATGTATATCTATGAGAATGTTGATGTAGACGAATACTGATGAAAGTTCAAATCGGACCTGATGAGTTGTTCGAGAGCATGTAATCGTGATGTGAGTCTATCCGGTCTGTGGCGTCGCGCTTCCATCCTTTTCATTCTCCAGCACAGCTCCTACGACCGACCTCACTATATGTAGAAGTATCTCGCCCCTCATTTTCCTCGTCCCCTGTTCTCCTATCGTTTGATTATCGAGAACCAGTTTCCTGCATGCGACAAACTTCGGAGCGGAGGTGTTCTCCGAACCGAGGAAAGAGGAGCAGGCCTTTTGTGTCTCGTTTCGGCCAGATACCGACGACTTTCGATAACCACTGTTCATCCTAGCGTTTCGGAGACTCCCGTGATCCCAAGGTCCTCACAGATTGCCGCTGCCCGGGGTGTCAGAACGCTCTCACGCCAACACTCATGTGTCTCGCAGCCTTTGGGCATGCATGAGCTGCTATACGTCCCCATCCTGGAGAAGCGATGCTTCCCGGAGTGCTTTTTGGTCCGCGCCCGCCATACTCCGCGGAAGTATTCTCGCGCGATTTCGCCTCTTTCGGAAAAAATCGAGAATGCCATCCAGTGGTATCGTCGAGGCTCAGAAACCGGTCACAATATCAGTTTTCACTCGCGGACCAGGATTGGCCATTCTGGGAATGGGTGGGTCGACGTGGATGTTGGAATCATAGGATGACCCTCCAAAATATAGTTTGGTTGCGAGCGCCTCCGACGTTGCCATGACGTAACTCCCCTGCTCGACACACGTGCGTATCCCATTTCCACCATGCAATTCATTCATTGCTACTGACGCTCCATCGCAGGCTTATACCATAATTGGGAAATTCGACGCCTGGAATACTATCCGGGTTGTGCGTCCGATGACCCCGTTAGATACTCCGTATACCTCTGAGTGAGCAGAACTACCCCGTGAGCTCCCCGGAGAATAACGAATGAATGAAAATATGTGTTATTCCACGTAGTCGGCAGATAGAGAGCATTGTGATCTGGTCAGAACGTCGCGTTGGGGAAAGCGGTTCCAACCTAAGGCCGCTGTTTTCCGCGATTCCAATGAGAAATCGCACCCGCTGTTTCGCTAGGGAGGCCCGTGGCTTGCAGCGTATCTTGCGGAGCTTCTATACCAGTGGTTCCCAACCTGGGGTGCGCGCACCCTCTAGTGGTGCGTGCGACTGTTCCCGGGGGTGCGCGGCGGATTTCGGCGCGATAGGCAACAACGCGCAATGCGGAGATTCTGTTTGGTCATCTGATTTTCGAAGTCTGGCGGACAAAGTTGTCGCAGGAACACCATTTGGAACTCTAAACATGACAATACGTCAGTGTCCCCTTAAAATCAGAATGGCATCACTGACGATAACCAATAACCATTCCACCGTCATCACATGAGATCGATTTCCCTTAAGTTATCCTGGTGACTCCTCCTATCCTTCATATCCTCTATCCTTCATCCGCGTCGAACCGCTTGTCTCATCCTGTACGGAGGGGCAAAGATTCGTAAAAGTTTGGGATCCGGTGCACCCCTCAGGTACCCATACTTTCCGAATCTTGAGGCGCCACCGACTGTGACGGTGTTCACGACACATCATCGACTCCTATTGGTAGAGCAGGGAGGCGGAAACTCTACTTTCTCCAGGAGGGTGATCGATGACATCCCTGATGACGACTTCCGATTGAGCGCGCCGAATATCCTCTCTGTCCGAGAGTACGAACTACGGTCGACGTTCCGTTGGGACGAACGCGTGCTATCAGTACATGCACTCAAACGATTTCCGAGCGAACGATCATCGCTAGAGCGTCGAAGTCCCGGAGGAGTCCCCATCTCGGATATCGCGGCATTCTGAATCTCGTGAGTCGTGAGTGACCATACGAACCATATCGATGGGGTAGGCGAGTGATTTACTGATTGTGAGCGGAACTCATGATTCAAGCCTCGACTCTAACGCTTAGAGCATCTCAAAACGAATGATTGAAACAGGAACTCTGCGACTTCGGAAGGGGGGATTACGCGGTTATTAATCACCCTCAGCTCGGAATGGTGTTTCTGAGTCCCTGCTCCGCAGAGGCATTCTCATCCGAGAGCTGGCCTCGGTTTTATTAGGATTTATGCTTCCTAATAACGTGACTTCTCCCTTCACAATGGAGAAATTTCGCCGCCGCAACCCCACTTCAAGCTCTGAGGATTTGGACCCTCGGCTCCCAGTGGCACAGTGTATTGGGCAAGACTACAATTTCCCAAAAAGTCTGAGGGAATGAACAGGAGACACTTCTATTCCTCTTCGGAACAGAACTACAAGACTCCCTGTGAAACTTGAAGCCTGTAAAACTTGGAGAGATAGCGGACAGCCGTTCTAGGAAGGTTTGAGACGGGTCTTCCGGGGGTCGTTCATCGACTGCTCTATGGTGGGCCTTCCAGGGAACGGGAGAAGCAAGCAGCAAATATTACCCCACCAGCACCGAAAATACATCGACGACAATCGACCACTGTCCGGCGCATCCATTAGAGCCACTTCCTCAAGTGCCGGTCGTGAAGAGACGAAAATCCTGGGGAGGAGTCCTTCGCTCAAGTGCAAGGCAGAAACCAATGTGATACAGCGTGTTGGAGTTTAAAGATCGGATGCCGATGTCTTCTTCGCGTTGGATTTCCCGGATGACGATGTCAGGATACGGGCGAAACAATAGCCGCCTGTTCCCCCCACCTCGTTGCTTCGAGCGTTGGTGCTGCTTAAGCTGAAGTCGAATTCGATTCCATCTCCCTTGACGCTGATAGAAGCGGCAGCGGCGGCGATGTTCTTGCAGCGGAATCGAAAAGTCTATCCTCTTCTCTAACCGGATTTTCCGCTCTCGATTCAATGAGAGCTGCGATTCCGAACTCGACAATTTCTGGATATTCCGGTCCACTAGCCATTCGGAACAAACTTGGTGGCCTAAGATGTAGGGAACGGCAAATGTACCACGTAAGCGGTTGACGAGAATTTTCATAGTTCACTGAGCTGTCCCAGGAGCCCTTTGGTTGAGCTCCGAAAATGCTGATGTTGTTCCCGGAGCAAGTGTGCAGTCATGCGCGACGTCAGACTGCGCCTTTCTAGGGAGCAAACGAAGAAGAAAAAACTTTCGGAAATGTTACCCTGCAGGAGATAGTCATTGTCCAGTTGAGATGTCCCGTCACGAACACACTCGATACCCAATCGAGAGGGACCTGTAGACACCGAACTGTAAAGTTCTTGTGCGCAGTCCACTTGAGGGTCTCAGATCGTTCAATGCGAATTGCGTTCTGCATCCCTGCAAAACGATCCTAATGAGCTGCATATGCCGATGCCCTGGTGCGCGCAGTTTTCGACTCCAATCTTGCGCACGCGGCGGCGACACAAAAAGCTAAAACTCCAGAAGCGGAATCAGTGAAAAGTTGAGCATTCGTCGCCGCTGTACAGCTTTATTCCAGGGTCGTTATGAATGTTTACGAATGACGTTTCCGTGCCTCATGTGCGAGACCTGCACTGTGTGAGGACGTGCTTTGGACGCGTGGCACGCAGCTGCTCGTGAACGCAATCGTTGTCGGGAACCGTTGGCCCAAACAGGCGCTATTGTGATCGGTCTCGAATACTTCGACAAAGGCAAGCCTATTCCGACATTCTCTGTATTTTTCTTCTACCGAGTTCCGGATGCTTTTCGGAATGTTGGATGCTCATTCAAATGTTCGATGCTCTTCAACTTCGAACCCAGGAGAATGTTTTTTCGAAATCAGAGTTTTCATCGTTGCAGGACTTCCGTTAGCGAGTTGAAATATGAAGCCCCTAATCAAGGAACCCTCCGGCGGCGTGACCTTGAAACCGTGCCAGGGATGCGATCAGCTGAAAGCGAAGTTCTACCTATGCGACCGAGGCCACAGCACGTGCTATGACTGTGAGGAGTCCAGAAGCGAAGACGTTCGACAGTTGGCCCAGAGATTCGAGCGCTTGAAGGGTCGTTCACCTCCGAGCACCGACAGACTCGCGCCATCCGAAGTTTCTCTTTCAGATGACCATCTTCCAAGCTTCGCGTTTCGATCGCCTATAAGATCACTGATCACATCGCCGGTAAGAAGTCATACTCGACGGAATCCTGCCCCAAGGGCGCCGCCTTCGTCTCCAGTCGCTGGGGAGAACCGACAGAGTGATCCTCAAATCTTCTGTCAAGCCTGCAACGGCTTCGTCGAAGTCATTCTAGTCAATCTGCCGACGAACGTTCTCAAATTGGTTCCACAAAGCTCGGATTTCGTCGAAGCCAAAGAAGATCCGGCGGAAGCTCACGAGCCCTGTGTTGACTACTCTGAGACACTTCCCGAGATCCGCGTGGCGAAAACGGAACCTTGCGGAAGGAGAATTCTGAAAAAGGACGTGAACAATCTCCGTGACAAACTTGTAACGGCCTACTCAGAGCTCATGACCGCTAGGAGAGACCTCGGCGAGACCGGTCAGAAAACGGTGAAGCTGGGACTGGACGTCGATATGTTACGAGGCGGAGTGGAATTTCTATACTTCAACTTCGATGTGCTGCAGAAAAATAGAGAAATTTGGATCGAGGAAAAAGTTTGCGGAATTCCCTTTGTGATCATGGTTCGTCTGCGCAGAGTGTCGCGGGTCCCTCATGTGGGATTCTTTGTCGGCCTCAACCCCTCCGAGGGTCTCGCACACAGTCCCCTGGAAAAGATCATCGTGTTCAGAGCTCACAACGCGTACGGGAAGGTTATCGAGACGCAAACTTTGAAAACTTTGGAAAACGGTGAAATCGCTCATCCATGTTTCGATCTCAGGAAGCGACCGCTCAACGACGGCATCTGGGGCTACGCAGATTTCCTCAAGATGGATCGGGTTATGAAGCCTGATATGTTGAAAAATGGGATACTGTGCCTGTCGCTACAGGTCAAGATGTTGCAGTAGGACCTTCAGCCATGCGGCTGGAAATAATTTGACTGAAACCCATCCGTTGTTCATCTAAAAATTTTAGCTCCATTAAATATCGACATTTTTACTTTAAGCGACCATGACGAGTTTTCATTGGCTGAGTAGAGGGATGCTTCGGTTTACGTAGCATCGTTGGGACCCGAGCATGATGAAGCTATATTAGGCAGATGTATTGAGGGTATCGCCCGAGAAAAACTCGGAGAATCACACCCTCGGATTCCTGAAAGTCCTCGCCCGAAAAATTCGATGAAGAACCAACGCTTCCTCATTCCAAACCTGAGGAAATTTCCGAAGCTCAGAGATCTGGTTCTGTGAAGCCTCGAATCGTATCTAGCCGCTGATGCAAGCCGGCGGCTGCTCAAGTTATCCGATGTATAAGGTCCTCGCTCGTCGCTCACCTACATATACTGCGCATGTCGGCAGCGCAACGAGGATTCCCTGTTCCCGACCATCATTGCGCAACCTCCGTGTCAACTGCGAATGTACTGATGACTATAAGCGCGTACGCAGCGATACCGGGTGAATTCTGGGAACAATCGAGATAACTCCTGTGGACGATGCGGGCGACAGACTAAGCATGTTTGACTGTTGTTGTTTGCGTCCAGTGGAACCGGCAGACTCGAACCGGCGTATCGCACTCCACACTCGACCAGCAGAGCCATTAGACCTATGACTTGGTTTGAACTTCCTCGAGCACCAGTATCATCTTTCGCAGGTGACTCCGACATGCTGACCAGAAACGAACTTTGGAAGAGTTGAACTCCGGTCTCAGAGAGGCGTGTTGACAAATACCACTTTGGCTAGCGCGCATGTGTCGCCGCACGTGCTTGCGACACGGTACGTTCTGCAGATCGCGGTTAGAATTTGAATCAGTTTTGAAGGTTTGAACTTACTTCTCGTTTCGTTCTCGAACATTGGTCTCCTCCAACAGGGGTAAGTTTCTCGAGACTTTTCTCTCCACAGAAACAATATCAAACATTGAGAGCTGTATGCAGTGAGGCCGGCTGCCACGCCGAGAAGTGGACGGTTGTGATGAAACTTGATCGGTGTTCAAGTTCCATTTGCTTAGGTCGACATTCAGGTCAACTGGTAGGCCGTCTTCTCAAATGACGATGGTCGGGGTAACTTGTGTTAGTTCGGGGTTATTTCGCGATGTTTTGTCTCTTCCCACCAAACTTCCTGATTTCCAATTTCGTCATTCTTAAGTTAAGCCAACTGTCCGTATATTTCAGCTCGCTAGGACTCACGCCATGAGAAGCGCGTCCAATGATCCACCTGAAGGCATCGCCTTGGGCCCATGCCAATTATGCAATGAGCTGAAGACGAGGTTCTATCTCTGCAGCCAGAACCACAGCACATGTGAAGATTGCATGGCAACCCAAGACGAAGCTGCGCTCCCACCCCTGGTCACCGAGAAGCTTTCTCCTTCGGTAAGAAAAGACCTGCGTTTCTCGCTCCCTGAAACGCCGGGTACGAGCCCACAGCCACCAAAGACTCGCAAGAATAGACTCTCGCCATCATCTTCAAACCTGGACACTGAAGATGCTGTCGAATCTCCCGCGGCAGCGAAAATTTCACCACGCCGATCTCGATCCCCTTCGAATGATCCTCCATCAATTTTCTCGTCAAGATCTCCTATAAAATCTCTGGTCACGATTCCAAAACCCAGCAGGAAGAGAGCAGAAGAGCCCGATTCGGACTCAGATGAGTTGAGATTCAAGGCATCTCATTTGGCTCCTCAAGATTTTCTCAGATCGTTGGGTCGCTCGCCACCGCCGCCTGTTATCGTAGAGGAAGATTGCTCGGACATGCTGGAAATCTTCTGCGCCGGATGCGGTGCATCCGTCGAAGCGACTCTGATGACTCTGCCGTTGAACATGCTCAAGTCCTTGGTTCCGAAACGGTCGGAAACCTTCGAGGATTTCAAAGAGGATACCGACGACGTCAACGGAGATTACGAGGATACCGACGACGTCAAAGAAGATTACGAGGATGCCGAGTCCGTCGTCCCCGCTACGAGCGTCGAGCTTTACGACGATGACGGTTTACGCAGAGACGTAGATGAATTGCGTCTTGGACTCGTGGAAACCTACTCGGAGCTTCTCACCACGAGGAATGAGCTCGACGAAGTCATTTACGCAACCGAGAAACTTGAAATGGACGTCGACATGCTACGCGGCGGCGTGAACTACCTCTACTTCAACTTTGACACCGTCTTGAAGCGCGGGGAAGTCCGAACTGAGGAAAGAATTTGTGGCATACCGTTCGTGCTAATGGTCAGACTGCGCAACGTGTCGCGAATCCCTTTTTTGGGTTTTTTCATCGGACTCGAACCTCAGGAAGGTAGGACGCACAGTCCGCTGAAGAAGATCATCGTGCTTAGAGCTCACAACGCTTACGGGAAAGTTATCGAGAAACACGCTTTGGAAACTTTCGAAAACGGACAGTGCGCTCACCCATGTTTTGATGCGACGAAAAGGCAGGACGGTAGCTTGTTTGGATACGCGAATTTTCTCAAGAAAGATCGGATCATGAAGCCCGATACGCTGAAAAACGGGATCTTGTGTCTCTCGCTTCAGATCAAACCTTTCATGTGAATGAATAGAAAGCAGAGCCAAGTATTCAGTTTCCGCGGACCGATGGGATTCATCCGGAACCTAATCAGAAGTTCATTACATTATCTCATCACCTTGTAAAGATAGCACATATTTTCGTTGGTGAATCAATCGGGAGTCCCAGGACTACAGTTTTGCAATCTCGATTGGCTCCGATCAGTTCATCTTTCCGAATAAAACTCAAATTTTTCCTTATATGGCCTTAATTGAAGTTGTTGTGACTGGATATCCAGGCATCGAAGTTCTCATCCCCATCTTGCTCGATTCGCCGGTGGAGTATTGAGATGGAAACGTAGGGCTTAGCCTTGCTCTCAATTGGGGTTGCATCTTGATTGCCAGTCAGCTGGAATCAAGGAGGAGGGTTCGTCGCATCCACTGGACGAATTTCAGCTCGGGTGATCACATCAATGAAGTATGTATGTTGGCTTTCTCGTGGGACTTGACGAGGCTGACCCACAGCTCCAACGACTCCATTCGGCAAGCTCGATAAATCTTGGCAAGGTCAATCTGGCGAGGGTCCTCCAAGGATACTTGATGGCAGCGTAAGCTTTGGACACGGATATCCTTGCAAACAAGCCTCATTAGACGCAAGCTTTGAGAGAATCATCAGATTCCTCGGCTTTGATAGGCCTAGACTCTTCTACCACAACACGAGCGATCGGAATCAGCCATGAATACTTGATCACGGCCGCGAAGGAGTTCCGCCCTCGAGAATGCGCCCTTGATCACATACTTGTCAAAAAATCAGTCCGATGAAAGAGGGCTGCGAAAATATTGGATGTTTTCACTCTCGAGAAACTATTGTTTCGTCATCTGTTTCTCGTCAATACCCATTTTCTCCCGTCAATTCCGCTCAGGTCAACGGAATCCCCACGTTCTACCTTCTTATAACAGCCTGAATGTTCTCCTTCATGACTGGCCACCACGGGGCAAGCCCTGAAGAGACGCCGAATCAAACTTGCCGGTCCTCTGCTATGTTCATGCGTCGTTCATTTGCACCGCGTTTCGTATGCGTTGATTTCAGCCGCAGCCGACACTTTCTCATGTATGTTCGTAGCCTGAAATTCATGTTCCACTTGGCTCGCTCCAAGGTCATGAGCGTTCACAAACACTGCCTCTGGAATTCTTCACCTTGACCTCGGAGGGAATCCCATTGCTGAGCGCCTGTGCCGATAACCTGTCTCCGAGCGACCTCGCAGTGTTGTTGTACCTGCCGCGGCCTCGATCATGAGGCAAACTCGATTCAGATAACTTCGCAGGGATTCAATTGGATAGAAGACGACAAAGTTACCCTCGACGAATTTCGTTCCGGGAAGCCACTCAAAAACGACAAGACACTTCAAACGACGCTCACAGTTTTTGGGAGGATCGCCCTCCTGAATTCTCCCTTGTTCCAAATTCGCATTCCTGTGGTGAGCTATATCACGATCATGACAGGTCTCAATGTCAAGGATCACTTCGTATGCTCTCCGCGCTCAACCAAGCAAACGGCAGAAAGGAATGAGGGCGAACGAGAGGGCAGGAGAGGAATGCGGGACGGGTTGGAAATGGTCCTCGGAATGGGCACGTAAACAAACTTTCAAGCCACTTCAAAACTCGAGAACGGACGTGCAAAACGGCCGACCCTTGAACTCTTGCGGTCAAACTGAGCTCTGAGGTCTCCAGGGAAACGCGAGGCTGTGAGCCCGCTTGACTAAGAGTCCGACGGGATTTCAACCGGAAAGAGAGCAGTCACCAACAGACGACACTGAATCAACACAATCCTCGCTGGGCTTCAACCATTTCGGCCCCAACGACCTCCCTTCTGACCAGGAATTCGGTGTTTTGTGAGAAAACACGTCTTGAGTCGGCGTAGATGGAACGCCTGCGAAAAGCTTCTGGAAAACAAAAAGTCGATCTGAAATCGTTGTCAAACCGTTGTTCGGCTTGGTGGTGATATTGGATCCTTATCGACCCTCGCCCCGGCAATAAAACGCAATAGCTATAGTTTGCTCTGCCCGTCAGATCGGACTGATATCAGAATGAGAATCGAGCGTTCTGAGCCTCTTCTCGACTCTTATTGCGTCTCACAGACCCGTCGAGCCAGGTGACGTTTCGAAATGTTTACTGACATCCGCCAGGAAAGCCTGTATAACGAAGAGGGGTTACCGGGGCGTTCAGGGTTAGCTCTTGCACCTACCTTCCTCGGTGACTATTGACGGTTCCTCTAGTTTTCATCGATGTCGCAAGAAACATCATTTACTCATCGTCGCCGTGTCCGTAACCCAAGACTCCCAGGAGCCATTATCTCCCATCGAGTCGAATGCGTCTCTGGTTCAAGAATATTCGAAGTTTGTCGCGAACTGCCGCTGTAAGCCTTGAACCTTGCCTTATTCGGCTTATGCCGGAACGGAATTTCCGGAATAACGCGTGGAGCTATGGCGGAGCTTTATGGGCATGCCTGCATCCTTCCTGTCAGCTTCTGCGCCCCGCCGCCGAGCCGTTTCCATCCCTCCGAACGAATCCTGGCGCAATATCGTGAACTTTGAAGCTGTGTCAGATCGAAGCGTTGAGCATCCAGTGCATGTTCATTATTGAACGTGAACACGTAAATTCCGCTACCGCTCGCAAGACATTCGGCATGAGCTCCGTCGTTTTACGATCGTGGAAGTGCGGTTCAGAATGACACGCTCATTTAATTTCTACCCGGTTTGTATCCTGAACAGGGGCTCCTCGCTATTCCTTGAACTTGCGCCGATATTCCCAGGATAAGTCGGGGAATTCCCCGCTAACTCCTGTTCTCCTTCGGACGGGCAGGCTCAATGGTACAGTGTCGTGTCGTACGGCAATGCAACGCTGCCCAAACCCACGGAAGAGCTTGCGTTCCTTTCATGAAGGTTGTTCGCGTTATTTTCCAAGTGATCCGCAAGTCTGACAAACGTGTTTCCAACCATAACGGTGCCCCGTCCCCCTACAGAATACTCCTTACCAGGAGCATCGGCAATGCCCAACCTCCACTTTCGCCTGCGACACGAGGCCCACCGCACGCCACGTCTGAAAGAGCAGGCCGCAAAACAGATCCTTTCACTGCGGTGACCGCTGTACTCTACGCCATGAGGTCGCGCTAGATGGCGGGATCTTCTGAATAGCCGGGCTATTATGCGGTCGGATAAGATCCAGTGCTGCTCCTTGGTATCTACCATCACCGATGGTCTTTTAGATGCGGAAGGGCTGCAGATTCTCAGACGATCTCGTCACGATGTCCCATGCAGCGTTCACCTTGGATTATTCGTGCTTCCATGGGTTCATTGCAATCGATCGAGAGTCCGAACTTGTGAAGCTCCTTTCAGTCATTCTCTTGCGGCATCTACAGTCACCTCAGAATCACTGCCATTCTGTTTCATTTGAGGTTTTGTCATTTTCGATACCATGTTTTGGAGAATTAGTTCCTGATTCAAAACAGCAGTTTCCGGGGCCCAATCAGGAACATGGTCAACCCACGCGGACTGTCGGTGTCGGCTCTTCGTCAGGCTATGGAGAGATTTCCAGAAACAAAGAAATCCAAACTTCAAACTCAATGGCAGCTACAATCGCAAATGTTTGAAGAGCGCGGTAAGAGCACTCATGGGGAAATTGCTTCGCACCAAGAGCTGAGACAATGTCGAGAGCCGGGAGCGTGAGTCATCGCAACTTCGAAACTGCGCATCGAAGAACCTTCTTCGGTTTCGCGTAGGGAACATATCGTGACGACACAGATCTCGATTTAGGCCGCGACTCGCGTCTTTCCCGCGGGATTTGAGCCGCACAACTTGGGTAAGGACCCATGCAAGCGACCGCCGGACGATCATGTCGTTGAAACACTCTTCTGTCAGACCGACTGGTGGCGGCGAGGGAATGGCTCGATTCAGTTCGATCGCATACCCGGTTCCGGACACTGCTGTGGCCGGATTGATCGATACAGTCGTGCGCAGCGGTCGAACACGACCTTGCATGCACACCTGTGGGCCGCCAAGACAGCGCTGTAGTCCAATACATGCGGACCACAGAATGCATTTGAATAATCATTGCCCTTCCTCTCATCCGAGACAATCATTCTGCAAGTCTATACCCCAGTAACTCGTTCGCAACCGAAGTCGCAGCACCTGCTCGAATGTTGAAAGGTCACTCGATGAGATCTCTGAGTTGTTTGCACATCGGCAGATCCCCAGCCACAACACCTCAGGAAGGTCCCCGACTCCGAAGGAAGTGTGCTTCCGACCGGAATTGCATCATCTACCTATGTATATGAGTGTTCGCGCGAGTCGGATGGAGGAAGAATGAAAAGTCGTTTGGTTGTATTAAAATCAAAAGTGGAGATACGTGCATCGAGTTTATTCGCATTCATTGAATGTAGTTGGTGGTGACGCATCCCATATCTTGTACATCGCGGACCAGCTACTCGCAAACGTTCTCATCAGTTTCAAACATATTCACAGCAACATTTTCCCTGAAATCCCACCGGCAGATGCGACCCGCTGTCGTTGACGGTTTTCGAACTCTTTCCAGCTTCAATTTCGATACCTTCTCTGCCGAAATCCGCGTCACTGCACTACTGAGCACTTTCCAAACGATCGATTCGTTATTCGTTCATATTGCAAGCATCAATCACATCAGGGTTTCAACGTTATTAATCTATTATCACGTAAGCTCACATTCAGTCGGGCGAAGCATGGGTGAACATGTCTTCGCCAAGTACACTCACGCCACTTCTGTTATCTTTTCGTTGATTTTAATAAATATTCTTCGAAATCGTGAGTTATCTATGAATATATGTCCATTGTTATATCATGTCCGAGGTGAATATTCGAATACATGTGGATGCTCATGCGTTTCCTCTCTTTTCGATAGCCTTTCGGATTTCAGAATACTATCAGGTGATCTTCTGCTATGAGGCTGTTTCCTAACTCGCGTAGGGAACACTTCCTTGTTCTTTCCAGATTACTCGGAGTTCCGGAATTTCTCGGAGTCAAAACCGCTGGAAATGCCATCACGGAGGCGGAGAGAGTCTCATATTCCAGCGCATAATTGCCGAGTAGGCTCCCGAGCGCAGCTTGGAACTGGTATTGCGAGACTCGGAGGGTTTCGATTTTCCGTAAAGTGATCTTCCTCGTGGCTACTGGTCCTAATGATCCAGTATTTGATGCAACCGACACTCCATGGAACGTTAGACGTTTTCCACTCCGTTCTGGGCAACAGGCAACTGAAGTTTCAAAGTTGAAAAGCAGGTGTTCTCAAAGAGATTCGAATTTAACTTTCCGACCAGAGTCAAGTCTGTCTAACTTATAATGAAAAATGCAACCTGATCTCTCTCTCGGGAATCTTGCCGCAGTGGAACAGAAAGCCCTGAGTGTCTGATTTCGGAGCGGAATGAGAACGATCCCTTATGGCCTTTTCGAAGAGCTTTGAGTCGTGTTCTTAGATAGAAGTAGGAAGCACTCGACAGCACATGTATGATGATGTCTGAGAATTACTCCTCAAAACGAGTCGACATGAATGAGATTTTAGACTGAAATAACTTTTCATGATTGAACGAACACCCCATACAAAACAAAAACGCTTATATCAATGGCCATGATAGGTCCTTGATGACGTTTGATGATTTGAATAAATATCCTGGTGTAGTCATCCAGGAATTCGACTGTGGCCCCGCGTCAAATTTTTGGGCAATACTGGAGTACATCGATTTTTTCAACGTGTGGCGAAACTTCGACATCTCATACTCCAGGATGTCACATCCGAATCGCGGATCGTGAATATTCCCACCATGAAATCAGTTTTTAAGCGGTTACCATCCGAATGCAGAATGGTACTCGTTCTATGAGGGAAGAATCACCAGACGTTCCTCGCTTTCCGCGAGGAGTACAAAGGAACTCTGAAGAATTTCAGGAAACTACCGGTGGCCGAGGAATGCTTCGGAGCTTTGTGTGGGCAACGAAATGGAATGGCGACCAGAATAGAGGGATGAGATGCCCAAACGGTGAAGATCGGAACCGACCATCTTGAGGAAGCGCAATCTTTGACGGAGTGATTGATGACGATGATGATGATGATGGCGATGATGCAGAATGTAAAAGAGTCTTTACAATTGGACTTGGCGGCGCTCTGGAAGCCCCGAGCTTCAGAGATCGTGAACAAGCCCAGTCAGGGTGGGTTGGTTGGTGAGTGAGTGAATCCGTTTTCGATTCCACACTAACAAACAGCTTGTTCTTCAGACGATCTCGCGTGTTCAACTAAAAGAACGGCTACTTAAACGGGTATCACGGATCCGATCATAGAAACCTTTTTTGAGCTTGCTCAGTGACAAAACGCAAACGATACCGATCAGGGCTACATCAAAAACGATATCGAGAGGAGAGTCATGGCGATGACATGGTGATAACACGGACGCCGTAAACTTATCTACAACAGTTCCATCCAAACAAAATCCATCCAACATCCCCGCAAAGAGTTCCCACAAGGCAATTTACAAGTGAACGATATTACAATTGGTACATATAGAACATTGGGTCTCTCTACAGCCTGCCGGGCGCTGTAGGATTCAAGGATCCATTTGCGACGTCATTCGAGTGCTCTCCGTCCTTTGGTTGGTTGGTAGGTTCGTTTGTTCAGACACCGGAGTACAATGGGGTATCGAGGAAAGAAAACCGAAGATGAATCAGGGACGAGACAATGCAGCGCCTCGAAGACGAAAAGCTCTCGATCGGAAGCGGCCTCTTAGAGGATACTGTTCACACCGCCGTCGGCACAGCGGGTGCTATTTCCTGCTCTACGACGACCGAAACCACCTTTTCCGGAATGGGCGCACATGATTCCAAATCGATCCGGCTGGAACTTCTGAAATAGAACAAACACAACGACTTTAGGAGGAGTAACACTGAAATAAACTCAAGTCTATCTCAGTGAACGCCTATTGGAGGAACCAGTCTGCATACGGGCGAGCTGCTTTGAGTAGATGAACAACACCTTGTCCTTTCAAGCCTTCGCTGAGCGCCATAAGAACTTCGACCAAGATTTGATGATCTTTTCCTGTATCGCAGATTCCGTGACGGAACTTCCCTCTTTCCGTACCGTGAAACTATCGAAAACATGAAACTGTTCAAGTCGAGCAACCCGTGACTGAGCACGAGCCTATACTACGCAGTAGTGCAGCAGCTGCGCAGCAACGGAAACGGCCGCGCGAACACGGCAAGATGTTCGCGTATGATCTCTATCGCAACCGACCATCGAGCACAAGCGGGATTCCCCATCAATCTCATATCGGAAACTCATTCTTCTCGTTTGAGCTCATGTTTTCACGCAGTCCCGTGTGCGCCACGTTTGACGAGCGAGCGTTCGAGCGTTGGCAAGTCCGCAAAGAGCGACGTGCGCAGTCGTCAAGTGTGATGAAGTTGTGGCATTGGAGCGCGGCGAATCGCATGAACAGCGAAAACAGAAAACTGTGCCACCCAAGAAGGAAAACAATGATGCGATGGCCAAACCCGACCGCTAATCTTTCGACTCCAAAAAATAGATGGAGCATTTCGGAAATCAGACGGCGCCGCAACAATCTTTACGCGATTACGCGGGTCAATTCAGAATCAACATCTTCTGGAATGGATGTGAAATGGGAGCTGACAGCCCGCACTGAGCGACCGGGAAAACGTCCACTCCCCGCCTCGCGATGAGCCGTGTGCTCGTGCCAGCTCCGGGATAGCATAGGATCGGGAACAATGAGTCAAAAATATGGCTTCTCCGAATTCGTGATCTTTGGGTGAGACATGCTATACAGAGGAAAACAGTCCACAATTCTTCCAAATGCACGCTCGAATTCAATGACAAGTTATTGGAAAAGGTAATGTCTGAGACCTCGAGTCCTCAAGGAATGTACCCGGAATTATTCACCATTGCGAAGCTTAACACGCATACAGAAACAGTGTTTGTACTTGGCATACCCTCGGGTGCGTCGCAGTTCCATGAAAAGCAGTCGTATTCCCCGAAAAAGAGATGTATGTCCTCGTAAACACGAGAACATTAAGCATGCGAAGAGCCACATCCTGAACGAATGCAGACATTCGACCGAAAATAGAACTCGCTCGTGTCTTCACACGGAAGACGCTCGTTTCGAACCATCGGGACGGGACTCGGGACATCAACACACGCTGTCTTGTGGGCCGTTCCCAAGTTTGCAGCCACAGAGCTCTGAAAATGCTCTTCAGAATAAAATTGTGAGACCCTTCAGGTACGACGGCGAATCCTAAAGTTCCCTAAATCTTCCAATTCAGCGAGAGTGGTACGCTTCACTGAAACTAGGCCAAGCTTCTTTCAGGCGAATTACGGCGTAATGCGATTCATTAGGAATCTCGTCTAATTCCGCTCAGCGCTCGAAACATTGCTGCAGCGATTCGGAGGTTCCCCTAAGCGAGCTTTGCGTAATCGGTGCGCCCGTCCGCGATTCCAAACAGTATCTGAGTCCCTCAAGGATACATTCAGGGAATTTTCGAGCGCTGTCCAGCAGTTCTGCCGAAGTTTCTGCTCCACAGAAAGCCCTCCCGGACTTATTTTGATGATTCAATGAGCCTCGCTTGATCGATCACCCGTTCGATCGTCTTTCTCGTTCAATCGACCGAAGATTCGGAGTAGGGAACAATTCCTCCCCGTTCAGATGGCATACCGTTCGATGGGAGAATTCGGATAATCGGCCCGCTACGCTAGCGGGCTAAATCAATCCGCTGACTCAGCGGGCTGAATCAATTCGCTGCCTTAGCGGGCTAAATCAATCCGCTGACTTGACGGGCTATATCAATCCGCTGATTTGGCGGGCTAAATCAATCCGCTGACACAGCGGGAGATTTTGTTTGAGCGAGAGCTCAATGCAGAACGAAAGTTCGGCGCAAATCATTCGGATAGTATCATAGCGTTCATTGCGATTTCCAGAGACATTGTTTCTCGAATCCTTTATCTGGCGGCACTACTCAAGACAGTTTCCCACATAAGGGCGCCGCGTGAAGAGAATTCGAGAGGCTTTGCTCTACCATGCGATTCACCGCCCAAAAACAAGATCCGTCGAGATCGAAGCTCTACGTGCGAATCTACATCGAAACCGTGTGCGAGAATATTCGAGTAGTCCTTCTGATCCCCCGGAATAGCCTCGTTCGAGCACGGAGCCACTGAGCCGGTGAGGCCTCGTAAAACGAGAACGAATGCTCGTCCACAAAATGGGAGCTTTTGTGGATGGTTGGACACCGCAGCGTCGCCGTTTGCACAGACTCGGCAAACGTCACGAAAAGTGGGAACGAAAACGGGCTTTTGTCGCTTAGGGATGTTTCACGTCCATGATAACTGCCTAACTCCTGAAATGGGTGAAAAGCTCAGAAACCGTGTAAACACTCACATCTGCTGTCATATGCGCGTAGAGTTTCTTCGGTCGGTAACCGAGTGCCGTGAGATGAGAGACGCCCTCGGCGAGGTGCTGTCTGCCCGAACGGACGGATGCAGCGAATGCCGGTAGGAGAGCATCGAGTTTTGCACAATGTTCTTGCTACGAGGCTGACAGAAGAGATACATCTTGAAGTAGGATCGGAAGGCGCCCGAGATGAAGAAGAGCGCGATCGGATTGAGACACGAGTTGACGAACGTGAGCACATATCCGAACAGTTTGAATAAATGCCAGAAATCGTTATAATCCTGATGAGCTGTTGGGTGGTAGTAGAGCCAAATCATGACGACGTGATTTGGAAAGAAGCACACCGCAAAAATCACGACGAAGCAGAGCGAGATCTTGGCCACTTTTACGCGAGCTTTCTGCTGCTTCTTAGCGGCAGCGTTTTTCTGGTCACAGAGCGCGCTCTTCGCCGTCTTGATCAGGGAGCGAGCCATCAGAATGTAGAATGTCGCGATGATCACCAGTGGGATGACGTACATCATCGTAAACTTTAACATCACAATCAGCTGAGGATACCAAGGGTGCATGTGCTGAGGGAAGGGATGACAGTAGACAATCGTTTTTCGCCCGGGTATGTGAGCCTCGCCCAGATACGAAAAGTAGGCGCCCGGCAACGCCATCAACGACGCGATGAGCCACACCATGCCTGTGATGAACAGTGTCACTCGACGGTCGTGTCTGCCGCCCTTGCGTTTGTAGAGTGGCAATGCAATAGCAATATACCGGTCGACACTTAGCATCATGAGCGTTAGCACTGTTACGCCGATTGACACGTCGCGCATGAATTCCGAGAGCTTACAGAGGAACAAGCCGAAAGGCCACGAGTCCAGGACGTATATTGCGCAGATGAAGGGAACTGTGCCTGCAACGAGATATCATCTGAGTTTAGAGCATGTATAGCGGTTCTGGGCGGGTTTTGGGTTTCTTAAGGTATTTGTCAGAGTCGAGTCGATCGGAAACCCAACCGTCACCAATAGAGAGACAAATATCCGCCCCAGGTTCATTCTATTTCTGCTCGTCCCACCTTCCCGATTCGTATTTTCATTTAATCCCCTTCATATCTCGTTTCATCCTCCCGTTTTCGCCAGAAGGCTTCCCCACTTCGACGAAGAAATCGATGAGAATTCTCGTTCAGGGATCCCATCCCTCGGTTGTGTGGGAAATGTTGTCGGGTCTGCTTGAGACCGATCGATTCGCTGCCTCATAGGAAACTTTCCACCGATAATATCTAGATAGAATCAATGTTTTTCGTCTAAACGTCCACTTACCGGTAATAACAAAAAGATCGCCGACCGAGAGCGACATGATGTAGATGTTGGGGACACTCCGCATGGCTTTGTTTTTGATGAAGATTAACATCAATGTGCCGTTGCCAATTAGACCGACGAGGAAGATTATCGTGAATACTGGCGGAGCTAAATATGTTTCTAATCTCTTCCCCAGCGGAACGAAGCTTGCCTCTTCTGAAATCAAACGCAGGATTTCCTTTTATTTTGATTCACCTTCATGGTTCGTCGGCTTGAGTTTCGCTCAGAGCTCCTCGAGGATACTAAACTTCGTTCATTCTTATGTAGATGTTCCTTAGGGAGGAGAAACCACCAGAATCTGTTTAGCAAAAGACATCCTCGATGTCCCCGTCTCCTTGGCGAGTGTGAGGCTCGACAAAAAACACCACCCGTGCCCATTATCAGAAATAGCGGTTCCTATTGTCTCAAACCCAGTTGAGATCTTCTCGAGTCCCCGTATCGAACAATGAACCAAGAGGCTGTTGAACCAGAGATTTGCATACACGCGCGACTTCCAACTGAGCTGCTATCGCCGAGCTCCCCTTGCGAAGCGAAGCCACAGCAGCTCAAATGACCGACTCTTCGGTGTTCGTTTGATTGCGATCGATGTTCTCGCACTCAATCGCCACGTCGAAACTCTCTTGTACGTGGATCCGTTGATGTTCTCACTCTCGCAATTGATCAGATGTTCTTTCTGCGGTCGTTTCGTCGTAGAGATAGGTAGATGTTGTGAAAGATTCGGGACCCTTACCTTCCGTGAGGATGAAGGAAATGTTCCCATTCGTTGAATCATTGGCCAGTAGCTGGTTGAGACTGGGCAATTCGTCCAGGAGCTCGGCCGATGTCAGGTTCGATAGGTCCTCCATCAGAGCCATTGGGGCCATGCCCTGAGGCCGTCAAACTTGTTCAAAGTCGAGCCTGCAAAGAAAAGTCAGGTTCATTGAAGATGATCGTCTATCTTCTCACGTCTGTTTTCGATCGTTTCCGAAATCACTGATTTATATAAACAAACTTCAGCATAGGCAGCTGAAGAAGCAAGGGATACCGAAGCTGAAAATGTGATCCCAGGCCCGCATTCCCACGCCGAGTAAGGACATGGCGACTGATGCGAGATCACTTAGAGTAGAATGAGCCATATGTAGGCGATGGATTTCTCTTCCGGGACACAGATAGGCCCATAATTGTCTGCCGCGTACCATTCCTCGCGATTGTTGTCCGCAGTTGATTATCTCCGCGGAACGGATTCATGGGGAACGCTTCGTCCCAACTCGCGGCGATTGAGTAATGGATGGCGGGCGAACATTCGGCCTGCGAGCCATCGTTCTGCCTTCCGGCGTCATTGTAGTCCAACAGGGATTTGCGAGAATCGCCGAGACGGCTAGCGACGTTGGACAACTTTTTAGAGATGGCACGTAGGGCGCTACCCGGAAGCGCGAATTTATCGCAAGCAGAATGAGAAAGAGGCGTGTGCTCGAGTGGAAGTGCGCAATCCAGGGGCTTTCCCTTCACCAACACTCGGTCTTTGTCCCATCAACGTTTCTGGTCACCCAGATCCAGACTGATGGTCACGTCTCCTCTGGGCGGGACCGATTTCCTTCAATCGGGAAGTTGGCTTGGGAATGTAAGTGTCTGCTGCGCTCACTCATCTTGGCTTTGAGCGACTTCTTCAGCCTTTTTTCTAGCCTCGATTCCAGAACATCAACCCCTCCTCAAGTTATACATCAATTATAAACTTTGGAACATTTCGAGATGAGTACCTAAGTTCGCAAATACAAAACGCATAATAAATACAAGTACATCAACCTCATTCGAATACGGAGTTCACTTCGTTTGCCAAGCTTCCGTTCTTCGTGCATGAGCAGCGCTCCGAGAATCCTTACTTCTGCATTCATCGAGTTCCCGTCGTTTCCCCGTCCGGTTAAGTCGAGGGAATTCCCAAGCTTTCAAGATATCATGCGCGGGAAGAATGGGGAACAAGCGTCCTACGACGGCCCTGATGTTTGCGACTCGGTCCTCATAAATTCATCGGTTTTCGGTGCAAAGTTCACCTGGCTCGAAGCGGAAACGCAGCGTTCGGGGTACATGTACATCAGATGCTAATGAAGACATCGAGGAAACTCCGAATTTGCTCGGAAGCCCCGAGCTAGGACATCCAAAACCCAGTGATAGCGGAGCGATGAAGTTTTCGCTGCGTTTCTGAGAATGTCAATGAGAAGCATCACGCCACAGCATTCCGCCCGAGAAGTCCAGAATGGAGTGGGCGACAGGGGGAGGGAGTTTCACGTCGGAGTTGAACAGAACCGGAACCGGTCTTGATTCTTTGCCCGTTTGAATCTTCTGTCTCGGAGCCGACTCCGGTCTTGATTTTGTAGCGAGTGCGGAGTTGACCGAATTCCAATCAAGTCTGAGAGTTTAGCCGGGCGATGACTTTTCGAGAGCGCCTCTCCGACTTTAGAAGGAAATGAGGTGAGAAGAGACCGAGGGCGAAGAAGCCGAATAGAAACGCGAGGAACAGTCCGAGCTGAGCGGATAGGAGCACTTGAATTACATATACGTTTTACGACGAGTAGTTCCGCAGGATGTAGACGTTCCTGCCGAACCTATTCTATGACCGAGAACGATTCTCTAGAGGTTCTCGATCTCGAACGCGTCTCATCTTATATGGAATCTCGAAAAGTTGGAGGTCACATGGTATGCGCACCCAGAGCCACCTGCCGAAGGCTGCGGTGCGACGAGTTTCGGTCTGGGCCAAGGGCAGACACTTCTCCCTTCCAGAGCAAATGCATCGTTAAATAAGTATCAACATCCAAGCGGGTTAACGAAGACAAAAACGGAATATTGTCATTTAGGTCCGGATGAGCTTGCAAAAACCCCTTTCCGATCGCTATCTGGAGTTCCGAAGCGGACAAAGCGGCGTCTGGAGCTCGGAACTCTCAAGCGACATTGCATTTCGGCGCCGGGTCCGTGTTTTTATTTTCAGCCACCTCGCTCGGAGCCATGCGCACGGAACTTACTCGGTGGAGGCGTACGAGAAAGACACACAGAACTCCGAGATAGACTCGGACGGGCAGGGGAGCCCATTTGAAGAATTCGAACACCATCCATTCTTTCGCACATTCGGTCGACCTGTCAAGCTGGCAATGGCAAATCTTGACAACTCCGAACGAATGACCTCAGAGTAACCACCGATCGCACGGTTCTTGGCGACGTGATAGGAATTTTTAGGCCTTGGCGAGTGAACTATACTCTCCGAGCGTCCGTTTGCCACAAGTGCGCGTGAAATGTCAGACCAAGAGCCACAGCACGTCTTGAGGGATCGGTTTCAAGCAGCCGCGTTCTGCGAACGATCCCCTCAAGGCCCTTCGCTGCGCGTCCTCTCCGCATCCCACAATCCATGCGCGGAATGGCTCTCAGCGGCAATCGACGGTTCACGTGATGACTTTTGATCTCTGCGCAATGATTGCTGTCGTTAACACTTCACCGATAAAGTGATGGCCGTCGATGCGATAATAACTCCGGTCGCCGTGCCGTGTGTCTGAGCGGTATCTCCAACACTTTTGGATGGATCGAAGTGATTTCTGTACTGATTCTGGGGTGTCAAGGGAATGCTCAACGAATGAAAGCGCGTCGAGCTCATCAACGAGACCCTGTGTCGATCTGCGTCTGATCGTTCATTATTCATGCGGTCATTCGATTTCGAGACCACATGTCAGGGCACTCGAATGTTAGACGAGATTCATTCAGTGGTCTCTTGTTGCCCGACAACACTGCGCAACTAATTGCATTCACTGGCGACCGCAAAAATCGTCGAAAGAGACAATCCGATGAAAAAACCGACGGAACTCAATTACATACGCGACAAACAGCATGAATCAAAAACGGAACGCATTTAAATCAGCCCCGTATAGAGAGGATCGAAGATAATCTCTTCCGAACACTCTCCCCCCGAAATAACATGCGCGACTAGCGGCCCACGTTCTTTGACAAATTTGGTCAACAAACCCTGATAGGCAACTTGCCCTGACAGAATCGCACGGCATAATTGCGGTTCCGATTGATGCAGACGTTCTGACTCCTGAGGGAAGTTTGTAAGAAAACATCGTCAATGTCCCGGATTGCGGTGATAACCTGCGTTTTCGCAAAACTAAACGCGTTCCAGGACGCGAGTTCTCGATGATCCGATTCTGTGGTTCTTGACGCGGAGTGAGACATCGTGACGATGGGAATTTCGAAGCGAACGAGTTTTCCGCCGTTTTCGCTTTCAGGGTACTTGCGAGGAAAGTTGGAACGAAAACAGAAATGCGAGCGTTTATTGGCGAGAGAGTGGGCCGGCTTAGATGCGATTAAGATTTATGGATCACTGCAAATGATCATTGACACAACTTGTCCGAATATTTTTCTGTTTTCTCCTTCTCTTGGCAGAGCAGCGGTCCCAGTGGCGGCTTTTCTGATTTTTTGCAGAAGGCACCTGAGATAATGAACGACCGTACGACGACACCGTGATACCGCCGAGGCAGCCAGAGATCCGAATCGCCCGCTTCCTCTGTTTCACTCTCGAGATGCAAACGTAAACTTGACTACGTGTCTCAAATGCGAACTCGCGCATGTATATCTCTGGGGAGAGGGCGAAGCCGTATACATAATTCCGATCGGTGTTTTGAAATCACTCTTTAATTACACGTTACACAGAATAACCATCAGAGACGGAACGTTATCTCTTCATTGGGATGCCACGTCGCGCATTATTGACATACAAAGTCTCGCAACGCAGAACAAGATTGCGTTGGAATTATTAAACGCAGACTGGAAACACCGCAGGAACCGAGTAGTGTTCATCGGAAACTTCGACAGTCGGGGAACATCGAAGGGTTGGAAAGCTTAGACTTTCGGCACCCATCTCAGCCTGTGTGAGTGTTGGAGTCCCCATGAGTTCGCAAGAGATTCAGAAAAGTAATTTTCCTGGAATCTACGGATATCTATACGGTCATTCTGTCTTCCTCGAGTCGCGAAGCCGACGAACGGAAGTTGCCGCAGGCTATCCCGCGAATCATAAACTGGAAGAAGCGCTCGGAAGAGCAGAAAGCTCGCCAGAGCCAATCAATCGGCACCCCCACATCCCACCCACAATGAAAACTTCTCAACCTGCGTTTTGTTTCGCAAGGAATGTAGGTGTCAACTGATGACAGAATGGATTGCTCCCAATTGCAACAAATGTTCCAAACATCTGTTTCCAGACAAATGTTTGGAAAACAGAAGTGCACACGATTGAAGTGTGTTTTCGATATCAGCGGGTACCGGTGCAGTCACGGTGACTCATACAATCTGAAAACGGATCACGTGCAGGAGGGAGGTAGGTATGTTCGGTTTCTCAATTTCACATCTGATTCGATTTCTACTCGTCGCAGGATGCCGTCATACCAAGTGCGGTAATACCCCCCGTGTTCTCACAAAGTCAGGTGCGTGGATCGGGTTCTCTCCACTTGGCACGTTTTCCGTTCACCGTGTCTCTCCCCATGAAACGCCGCGAGCAGTCATCACCATCTTCCAACTTTCTCCGTTCACATGTTGACTGCGTGGCGTGTATCGAGCACGTATCCAGTTGTCGCGTCGCATCAGGGAAAAAAGAGCGCGGGCGTTTGATGAATAAGGAGAAGTTCTCCGGAGAAGTTGAAGCGGTCGTTTCGGTGCGGCAGCTGAAGATCGGAAAGTTGCGTGATGAATCACTCCCCAACAATGGAGAGGAACGAAGTCGTTTCCAGGCCTGTCAAAGCCGTCGTTCGCGAGAGTCAGAGACTGGAAGACGCATCCAGTGTTCTCCTCACGGAAATCGAATCCCACTGAGCCACTGTCAAACAGACGTCAGAAGCTATCGCATTCGCACGCCTGGAATCGAGTTTCGCTCAGGGAGTAGAAGGGCCCTACCGCCCCTTTTCAGAGGGACTCCACACCTATTTCAACCTAGTCTTCCACGTCGACAACATCACACAGATTCCCTTTCTCAACTTTTTATATCGCCAACCACTTCCCTGGCACGCCTTTGGACTCTGAGTGTCATGCATCAGACGGTATCGAATTCAGGAGGCTAAAGCTTCTTTACTTTCTCCTGAAGCGTGAATCCGTGACGCAACCGTTCCAGAGCTTATGACTTTGACGCGGGTCCACTTCCTCTTCTTCGAGTCCTGAGGGTTCAATCAAAAGTTCAGGAGGTCACCGTCCTGGGCACCAGAGTCTTCGACATCTGCATGAGACGCACGCGAATCTGAATCCAGGCAGAGAGTGCAATCGAAAGCAGAGAAGCGTGATCTTGCAGTTTCTCATCGGCGTTCATTCAAAATGAGGAGGGCGGGAACGTCTTTTGCAAACTCTCGGTCTGTTGCAAATGTTCGATTCCAATTTCAGAGGAACAGCAGCGCAAACTGTGCCCCAAACTCTGTCGCACAAGATCTTCGGAAGGCAAGCGGAGTGCCCGCTGATAAGGTGCCACTCTCGCCTCGGGCTGCAACAAAAGTCTGGTTGACGACAACAAGGGGGGAATTCGTCGGGTTCGTCGCAAGCATCGACAGAAGCATCAAGGTTGATTGTTTGCGTTTGAATTTCCGAAAACGGGGTTAGTTCTCAATGGAGTCCACAAACTCTGCTGTTCGTGTTCGGAAAAAAATCTCTTCTGGACCTTCTGCGACACAATGGATTCTGACAAAGCTGCAGTTCGAATCGAGATGAACCTTTCTCCCAAAAGTCTTATCGGCATCGAGAGGTTACTCCGAGATTTCTCACTGCCCGACGCTTCAGTTGATTTTTCTGATTATTTTCTCTCAGAAGATATGATCGCAAAACCGCAGCGAAACATCGGCAGGAACAGCGGCAATATTCCGAAGAGAAGAAAAAGAAAGGAAGGGAAAAAACTTGTTTTTTCTTCTCATTTAGATATCTATTCGAAGATTTCCGAATACGAAATCGTGAGCTTGATCTTCTTGTGCACGAGACCGGACAGAATACATCGCTGATGCTGTTCCACCGTTCTTCGGACTCGAGTTGCAGCGAACGAGGATTTCTTTCCGAGTTCCACAGAAGAGAGGAAAGATCGTCGGTCGTTTTCTTCTTCATTGCCTCCCGCGGCTTTCCCCGGTTTTCAGAAAGACGAAGTTCACTAGCGCCAATTCCACGACATCTCTGTGCAGAGAAAAGTTCACGTGGCAAGCATGACAGATGAAAGGTACACAATATTGTCCGACTTGAAGCTGAGAAGCCTTGCGCAATGAACGTATCATCATGATTCATAATTTCAATCGAGGGTCTCCCTGAATCACCAGAAACTATTGCTGCATTTTGAGCGCCGATAACGAACAGGCACCAGGCGCCGAAAGAATTTGTTGCTGACTCATATCTTCTATCGCAGTTTTCTCCCCCATGCCGAGAGATTCGGTCAGGTAGATAATCACGTTGGTGTGCAAAGTATAATACAAGATGCAGCACCGTCGTCGACAACTCCTTGCCAAGTTATGTGGATCTACGCACACATCAACGTGCTTAGCTACACTGTAGAGTGCTTCCCTGGCGAGATGGTTCTTGAAGGCAGAATCTCGCGTATGAGCTTCCTTCCGTTCTGAAAGGGTCTCGGAATACATTCCTTCTTGGGGAGCCTACTTGCTTGACTAGAACTTTGAACCCTTAATCGCTATGGGTGCCCGACAATCGGCTCCAATGTTGAAGTACGATCTCTCGAATAAGATCTCAGAATCATGGCAAAGTATATTTGGAGAGTTCCCAGCACGGTGGCGGCAGAATCAAGCTCGGGAAAGCGGCTCTCGAGAAGAACTTTGAATCAACGCCAAGAGCCCCAATGTTGCCAAAACTGTGTTTGATGGCCTCGATACGAACTCGCCGCTGAGATTTGTATCGATGAACGAACTCAGCAACTGCAGCATTAGCAGATGGCAGCGACTTCAATCGCTGGGTCGTTCAATTTTAGATTGTGGCGATCATGATTGTTGAAAAGAAATCTTTAGCGTTCCATTGAGAGCCGGGAATGAACCCGACGTCGAGTCGATGAGACGACTTTCCTCGCCATTGAAAGATCCGCTTGTCTCGGGAGGACCTAAAAGCGACGGCTTAGATCCACAACCCGATTTGAACCTCGTAGTTTAAAACTTCGTGCAGAGTTCTCCGTGAGGTGACGAAAAACGAATTCGACCCTTATCACTCGATCGAAGATTCGTGCTGCCGAGGCGACTAAGGACCGACAACGACAGCTGCGGTTCTAAGGATATCGGAACGGAAGCCGGCTATTCACCTCTCACCAGAGGGTTCGATCGCTGGGTCAACATAGGCTTGCACGACTACATGAGCAGTAAACGTCAGCAGAAGATAAAGATGGCCCTACGGAAGCTCAGCTTAGTCCTGCTGGGCTCGTATTCGTGATACAGGGACAGCGTAGTTGACACTTGTCCGCTTGGTTTCCCTGTCAACCTCGATCGAAGCTTCCTGTCCCTAGAACTGACCTTTCCTCCCCCCCTAGTCTGCAACCTATAGGCTTCCTTCGCATAATTGGCGGTCAGCTCCAATGCAAGCCTTCGGCAGACGGCAGCTGTCAAGACCGCAATGAACACGCGGGACAAGAATTGCCAACCTCACTTCCGGCTTGGGTCGTTGTTGAGCCGGGCTCAAGAACACTCGTTAGCTCCTCGGATTAGTTCTCGGACCACTGTTCCCCAAATATGCTGTCGTTCCGTGGGGAAGGTTCCGGTCCACCGCATTCCCAATCATTGATTCCGCAAGCCTTATTCCGAGCCGCGTGGTATGCCAGCTTGATAGACGGGTGGACGGAGCCATTGACGATCAGGATGGGAACAACGAGGGAATTGAGCGAACGAACGAACGGAGAGTGCCATCCATCGAGATTGCACAAACGACTCCACCACTTGCGCGAATCATTCGTGCTCCCTCTCTTTTGGGGAACCGGCCACGCGGAATGATGCATCCTGGGATCTCGATGTGGGTGAGACCTAAGCACTTTTAAGATACTGTAGGATCCGCGAGTTACTCTCAGCCCTATGAACTGGGGTCCATCCACTCATTAGGCCCGGATTGCGCTGTTCCGGAGTGGGCCGATTAGGCTGATCGCATCCGAATCATGATGTGGCTCTTATGCAAGTCTCGGGGTCGGGCAGTTGAGCGGGCGTGGGAGTTCTCTTGTGTGTGGAGGAAAACATTGACATTGAAGGACTATAGAGGATTTTTTCAGAGTGGGAAGAAAAACCAAAGGTGATTCGGCAAGATCCCTGCAATTCACGACTGTCAGACACCTGACAGACGATACTCCTTCAGACGAGCTCCTGAACGGACTATTTGAAAGTGTTAGGTGGCTACCATGCAGTGGCGTACCGTGCCTGAGTGCCGCCCGCAGCAAATCCGGAAATGCCCCTGAAAGCGTCTCATGGAACGGTCCTGTCCGTGTTTATTATTTCCTCCTCTCCATCTATTCTCATGTCTTCAGCCAGGGCCATGACAGGGTCATTCTCTTGTTGTGATTCCTTTCCCCCATGTCATTACCTTCCCCCTGATTGTGTTGTCTTGTGCTACATGTCTTTCCGTTGAAGGTTTGGCGCCTAGTTTTCCGCGGGCCATAAAGCATCGGGACAGTGATCATATCTACCAAGATGATCATTTACTTCCTTCGACGTTTTCCTCGAAAACGTTGAGGACAAGTCCTCACAAGCGAGCCATTCGACCAACTATTTGATGACATTTGTCTCCATTAGTAGCAACGACGACAGAAATGTTTGGCTCCTCGTTGGCATCCCAACAAACTACAGGAACAGTCCAATCAGCATCTTCGCGACGCCCGTCGCACACTCGAAAGTGTGTCAAACCAACTCAACCCGTTCGGCTGCGACTCGGGATTAGACAAGCTCTCCCTTTCTCCGCTCCTGTTCCAACAGATAGCGTAGACCATTTGTTTCACTGAAGGTCCGAGGTGCGTGGAGAGCGTATCCGACTTTCCGTCCGTCCGTCCCTCTGCTAAACTGTCTGACCCGGAGAGCTCTCAAGAATCCATCCATCATGCGGGTCCCGAGCGAGCATTGTGCCTCGCGTGGCATCCTCTACGCATTTCGAGATCAACGGTTTCGTTGCCAACGGAGAATAATCGAGAGAACGCTCGAAACGTCGTAAGTTCGAAGTCTTCCTCGACGCTTGAACGGCGTTCTCGCGCAAAGGAAGAGGACCTCAAGGTCCGGAGGCAGAAGGAACTACATCACAAGGACTACTTTTCCAGCTTTCACCGGAAAACGACTCAGAAGCGAAGTCTGTTCCGTCGGTGATATAGCTCAGAACGGTTCTCGATGATTGTTTTTCGACGGGGCGGCTGGCCCCAGGGGACGCGCATAAATTTCCAAATCCGAGAATAACAATTCACCGCACTACAAGCCGCTTTCCGCACTGCTGAGTCTACGGCGAGGAAGGAACTGTTCGCGTAGAAGTTCCACAACGTGGGAAGAATAGCAAAGCGGATCAGCGACTACCAAAGGACACTGCTTTGGAGTCGACCGTATGCGCTGCCCTCGTTCCAGGTGTACCCACGGATTTTTTACGGCGTCCGGTTTTCGAATCGGGTCCATTCAGAGTGGGAACAAAAAGTTCAGCCAGGCCACTAAGGCTCGACCAGGCCATAGTTTTTTTCGATAGCGCTCCTGTGGGATTTATGCTAACGATGGCCTACTCGGTGGGCACCAATCCCACCAATTGACTTCGCACCAGGTCCCGAGGCGCGAAACAATGACCCTTCTATCCCGGCGGGCTACCTGGCTGACTGTGGACGGAAAAAAGTTTCGGGCGATGAGGTTAAGCACCGATATTTACCGCAATCTCGTGTCCCAGTGTCCCAGGTATTGCATTCAGCTCGTCCAGCTCGGCCTCAGTAGATCCACCCGCAATGGCAAGTGACGGCGACAATAACCAAACCGGCGGAAAGTAACTTCGTCCTCTGCGGCTGCTCATAGGTGATTTGGTCGCGTCTCGCTCTTTATTAGAGCCAACGGACCAGTTCAGGGTGTGGGAACGTCACAAGGAAGAAATTTATGCGACCAGAGACGAGCAAAGGCTGCTCTGGGTAGAACTCGTGCGGAATTTATGCAAAATCGTCTGCTCCCCACTTCGTCCGCTTTGGGCCCTTGAACAAGGCTCATATTATCCGACGATCGACTTCCTGCTTGAATTTTTTACAGCTTTCTCCTCCCGTGATTATGCTCACAGCCTAGCTTCTCAAGGCTGCTCGAGGATATCTCGAATGAGAACTCAATTTCAATGTCTGCGAAGTTGTCGACCTTGGCAGGACGAGAGTAATCATCTCAATTCCGTGGAAAGTTTTCTCTGTCAGGAATCTCCTGCAATCAACGCTGGTACTGGAATCTCGACATCACTGGAGGTCTTATTTCAGAGTTGAAATATGGTGGCAGACCTTGACCTTCACCTCCGCTCCTGGCTGACTCTTTGATTTCATCGGCCATGTCAAGAAACACGACAAGCGGAACGCTTTTGAACGTGGACCTTGCGTACCGGACCTAATTAAGGTCACTGGGACACATCGGACAAAGATACTTGATTTCATGGAAACGAGAGAAGAAAGAAACTCTAATTTAGGTGTCAAGGAAGCTATGAAATATGGCTTTCCGACTGTTGTCTCGTCGAGAAGCCGAACGAGGCTGAGGCTATCACTCAAGGCTGTTGGCAACTGACTAACGAACGAACGAGCGAAAGAAACATCGCTTCCAAGACTCAAACGCCTCGATCGGGTAAGAACCATTCCGACGGAGGCAAGCGAATCGAGGTTTTGCAGATCGATTGTTCTCGAATGACTGAATGTTGCTTCAAAATGTTTCTTCTTACGACTCCGGGAGGAGGAAACTTTGTTGCTCTTTGTCTAAAAGTTCCTCTGATCGGGAACATTCGACAGAGTTTCAAAATCTTCTCCTCTCCCGAGTATAGTCATGATACTTCCGCTGTGTCAGACATGCAAATGACAGGTTGGTGATCACCACAGATTGAGTCCTCATGGGTTGGGCTTGCTCGTGATCATTCAGCCTGATTGCTCCGCTGACCGCTTGGGGCTCTGCTGCTGAGCCAGAGCTCCAGCCGAGAACGAGAACAAGAACTCTTCGCCTACTCTTACTGTGTTATCTCTGCCCATCCGTCCCCCTTGCGTGATTCGATGGGACTGGACACCCGTGGAGGCTCCCAATTCCCGGAGGAACGAGGCGGAGGGAAACTTCCGACTTTGTCAACGCAGACTCTCAGTCGAGCTCTGAATTCAGCCGACCAGCTGGTTTTCACAGTGTTAATATTCATTCTGAACCCAGGGACGGAGATTGGACGATTGCGCCTCATCAATTATGATACAAATGATTTGCTTGCGTTGTTGCGGAGGGAAAAAATACTTCAGGGCAATCGAAATCTGCAACCGCCTTCCCCCTCGACCCAGCACCGCCCGAAACCCATGGAACCCGGCAGGATGTCAGGACCTGACGAGTGACTTGTGTCCCCTCGTGTCACGGGGGCTTCCGTGTCATGTCAGATCTTTCCATCCGGAAACCTCTGCGAGGCCGGGCTAGTCCCGTGGTCCGGCAACGACGGGCTCAACTTGATTGAGGGCGAGAGACCTCAGGCGATGCTCCCTTCTCCTTTCTCCTTTTTTCTAACGTTCATCGCAAAGTCTAGGAGATCTTTTCAAGCAGTGGAACTATCGCTAGGTGCACTCTAATCGTCTTGAAATCCCCGCCCTTCCACAGGCTGGAATTGGTGGAAAGAGTTCCAATTTCTGTCAGGTTTGAGTTAGGTTGACTAAAATCCAAGTTCAGACATGAAGCTTGAACCGCTGGCTTTCAAGTCGATACACAAAACGAAACCCTGAAAATCGTCCGGACTCTACGCCTTACGAACAAAGCGCTCTGACCGCTTCATTGGCTCAGGTTTCGAGCAGGGAGAAAGCCCACGTGGTGAGCTTTCTACAGTCGCATGGGGGACCATTGCATTTCGGCGTTTCCGTAAACATCGATCGAAACTCTAGCCGCCTCTCGAACAGGAAGAACACCTGAGCGAAACCGGACCTAGCTGTGTTTGCGTAACGGACCGTGACCGCGATGAAAGCAATTTGAACATAGGCTCTACTAGCGACTGATGAAGCGGCCAGTGTTCAGACGCAGCAATCTCGAAGTTTGTAGCCCAGATAACAGAGTCACAATCGGGTTCAATTCGTTTAATGAAACCGTCCCGAATTTTTTTCTGAATTTCACCAGATCTGTTATGGATTCGCTCTTGGAGTTTTTCCGAGATCAGGATTGATTTCGTGAATTCATCGAATATGGTGGTTCTTGTTGTTCCTGGTGGCTTGATGCATCTTCGAGGTGATGGATGTTCTGGAGCTGATCAGTTTTCTCTTTCTCGGCTGGACGTCGTGATGAAAGCTTTCGTATTGTCTCCTCCTTCTCCGTATTTTTATACAAACTCTATTATTGGAGAGTCTTTTGTGTTCAAACAGGGTTCATTGAGCTCGGACAAAGAAGCAGCGAGCGGCGATGATGGAAGAAATCTGCTCGTCGATCGATGAAGGCGTGAAAACTGCCTGGGGGAGTATCCGGAAACTATTGAGCTCCGTAATGAACCCACACGCCGCTCCCGTATTGGAATCCACTGATGGACAACTAGTCATGAAAGGAGAGAATAACTCAAGCTGGGTTCCTGGTCTGAAGTCTTGGATTGGGACTCCTGAAGACGAGCGGGATGAACGAAATCATACTCGAGTTTCTGCCTTGGCCAATGACATTACCTTTGACTGGGGTTTGAGCTCCAAGGGGGTCTTGTCACAGAATAATAGAGACATTCTTGGACCCCGCGAGTCCCCCCATGGGCGTCGTTGAACCATGTTAACTCGATCTCGAAATTCTCATTGCGCTGTCCTGAATTCTCAACAAAGGTCCCGCACGAAGAAGACCTTCTACGGGGTGCACACCGAAGGTTGCGCTCGTGGCTGTGGTTTCGTCGGATCAAATTCAGTCCTTTCTCTACGAAGACGCGCCGTCTCGGATTCGCCAGCCGGAAGCCGCCATTCCCTGGCCAACCCACGACTCGTTAAGCAGTGAAACTTGCGGCGAAAAGTTTGTGGCAGAGACCGCACCGCAGTGACGCAACATTCGACCCGAGTTCTCTGCTCCGCTCTCCGATGTGAGCCTGGAGCCCTGGGTGGACAAAGGATTCTCTGCCGGATCTTCGAGCCGATGTCGCAGAGTAGAGGTCCGGAGAACTAACTTGAGAGCCTTGAAAAACTTTCGTGGGGTTGACCAGTAGCCGCGATAGCATCCACAATGTGAACTGATTCGGAAGATCCATGAATTCAGGAGAAAGATTCGAATCGACCGTGAACAAGAAATGCATATCTTGAAGGCTCAAGTCTCGCCGAGACGCATCGCAGACCCAAAAACTCTTCGTTTGGGCTCCTAAGAAGAAGTCTCGAAAGCGATTTGGACACCGGAGAAAATGTTTGCCCCGTCCGCTGATCGATATTCCTACCGGAGTACCCAAACATCTGAGTGAGCAGCTCATCAGCTGTCTCTCTGTCTGTTGAGTTGCTCTGTCGTTTCCCGCACGTTCGTCGGACGTGTTTTGCACCAGTCAAGGCGAGAACACCTTCGACGGCCTTCTACGTTGCTACTTCCGAGATGATGCCGTTTCGCCCGCGCTTTCCGTACATGTCGCCAGCCAGTCAGTCAGTCAGTCAAACAGTCAAACAGTCTTAGTGTAGCGCTTAAGGCGTTCTCATCTCACAATCAGAGGGAATCGACAGCGAACGACGACGACGACGACGACAGCCCCGAGCCAATGACCTTTTGAGCAGAGTGGCTCTTCACAGTTATGTAGTTTCTTTATTTTTCTTTCGGCTCTTCTCGTCAGACAGATTGTTAGGGTTGTGTGGTCGATGTTTTCGTTCATCGTTCGAGAATGGGGAGAGGGGAAACGCGCTCTTCGAGGTCGGCCTTGCGCTTCATCCGAGTTATACAGATGAGAACGCCATAAAGAAGCCGGTGTCGGTTTAAAACCTGTGTCAACAAATAACGAGCTCCTCCTCTCGATTTTTCGGCATCGGCGTCCTTCTTCCGTTGGATCGATCAGCTGGAAGTTCTTTTCTTCGTTCTTGTCGCTCCTCCGACGACGACGAAGACCGCCGCCGCCGTCGCCGCCGCCGACACCGCTATCAGTTGCAGAAAAACAACTGCAACTCTCTTTCTCGCTCGGCCGACCACCGATTTCTGGCGGCTTTACGAGGGAGCAGAATTTCTCGCATGCTCGAACCGATATGAGACTCGCTGCCAAACTATTTTCATCAAAGATCTTGGCTGGTGATGAGGAAAGAGAGAAGTCGAAGTTTGTTGAGCGTTTTGCGGTTCCAACACGCGTTCGTACTAGAGTTAGGTTCCAGATGTTCTTGCTATAAAAGTCCAGTCGAGCGTAACTGGTCCAGTCCCCCTTCCCCCCTGCTGCCCAACCCCCGGGTCCCCCAGGTCCCCCAAATCCCCCAAGTCGGACTGAAATAACTCTAACAGGAAGTCGTGCTAAATTCCTCACGGAGTCCCCTTGCTCTCAAGTGCGCATTACTACAAACGACGAATTTTTCTTGATTCCATCGGATAGTCAGCCAAAAAAGGAGACAAAGCAGCCGACGAAGCAGACGCCGTCTCCGCGCGAATGAGGAGAAAGTGTTTCACTTAACTCACGCGTTTCTTCTCCCGGTAAGACAGATCTCTAGGCTTATGCTGCCTGTCACGATGTCATCGTTTCTTGAGTGACCGAAATATCTTGCGAAACTGACGCGTTGTCAAGCGAAATGGATGAGCATCTTCAAAACATCCCACTGACCCACACCAGCGATACACGCCTGGACACAGGCACGAGTGAACTGGACAGTTGATAGTGGCAAGCCGATTTTCTAGCGTCAATATCAGGCGATACAAAGTGTTGTATGCTTGAATTTCTGGAAATATCTCTCAGGAAATTTCAAGTTCCGAAGGGTATTTCGAGCCGTAGTGAGAGTGAGCGAACTCGTTGTGCTCCATCGACTTCAGATCTCTCGACTCGAGTGTCGCAGGTAACGAATGGAATTCCGGGAATTGTGCGAAACGCTGATGGGGCTTTTTGATGTTTCTTGAGAAAGGATGTTCCCGAGAAATTCCGAAATCCCCCTAAATGGACCCCTTTCCCCCCAAAACCCACCGCTCTCTCGATCGAAAGGGCGATCATCGTTCTCGGTACTCAAAATAATCTCCTGGAAAGGGAACATAGGATTTGGTCTGGAATTTTCCCTCCTCTCCCAGAGCTTCCTCCGTCCAGGAAAGATCAAGAAAAATCAGATGATCCGGGTCGGGAATGACGGATCCACGATCAGACAAGTCAAATCAATCAGTTGATCAGTCATTCATCATGATTATTCCGGTCCCCCGGAGACCTTCGCTCTTTTGAGTCAAGCGTGACCTTCAAACGCCGGGAGAATCGTGATCTCTTCATGTTTCGGACCCAAATTTAGGATCCCGATAGAGAGTCCGGAGGATTTCGGAGGAGCGAGCGTTTCGCGAGATCCGAGGCATGAATATAGAACGGGCGAAAAGAAGCAGAAAACGCTGATATCGTAAAATGACGAATCGCCCATAAAAGTCCTTGGGTCTGCAGACGGTGACGCAACGTCTCCGTGAGCATCTCAGGATGTTTTACAACGAGGAAGCTCGCGCGTCGGCACGCCCCGCCCTAGACTCCGACTGTTTAGTGAAACCATCCATTCATCAGGCTGTTTGTACAAGAAACATTCATTCACTGGTTGGGTATTGGACATCAAAAACTTTTCGTGATCTTCGCGAAGGAGACCAACGTGGATCCTTCTTCTTCCCACCTCCAAGACATGAGAAAGTCTGTGTTTGGGCGCTCAGGTCGAAGAACTTGGCTACAATCGATCACGTCTATCAGCCTTGCAGGTTGCAAAGAGAGCAGAATATGAAGGAACCTGGCAACAAGAACCCTCCCTGCCAGGGGAGAAATATCGCCGGACTGAGACTCTGCGAGAGATGAGCTCAGGGGCGCGAAGGGCGAAGAGAGATATCTTTGATAAATTCGACTCCGCCGCGTCAAGAGATAAAACGACGTTAGCGGGCGTTCCGCGAGTGGCTTCGAAAGGAGGGAAAGATCAAAGACACAGCAGCAACACAGTCGCTAGCCATCGCCGAAGACTTGCTGCCATTCCCAGCCTCGATTCCGGTGTTGTTCACAGACTTCTTTTTTCCTCAAAACCAGTGACAGAAGAATTGCGATATTTTTAGACTCCTCGTCGACCTTTGGAAATTTCCCAGAGAGTGTTTGGTCGTCAGTGGATTGTTGGGGCCTTCCGCGGGATCAAGGATTCTTTTGAGAAACGCGAAAAAATCGCTCTTCAGGATTTGAGTTATCGAGGGTGTTTTTGTGCAGTAGGAGCTGGCCTCCCGAGTTTGCGTCTTGTTCGCGAAAGCCATTTGTCAAAATCGGAACCATCCATGTGTCAAAATGAGAGCACGCGGGAAAACCTATTGAACCATCAAGCCTAACTGTCCTAGGCCGGAACGTTCGGATGCAGTGCAGCACGTCAAAAAATATTATTTACGGCTGAATATGTATGGACTCGCAAATTATCTCTTCAACTTCATCACGAAACTCGCAGCTAGTCAAAGCATGTTTTATGCACCTACAACAGGTACGTCGGGTGGTCGCACGGCGAGACTCACAGTGGCTCGACGCGCTTATCAACACTGGTCATTACATTTTGTCTCCTATCTCGAACTATTTCCGAGCTACGAATCATCGTACGAATATGTACATAAATCAAGTTCCCGAGGTACAGGACCTCGGGTACAGTCGACATGACTCGCCGATGAGAGCGGTGGTTTCTGCATACATCAAAACGCAAAACTCACCCGGAAACCTCTTGCCCGGAGAGATATTTCCTGAAGTTTCTAGATCATGGAAACTGTATCATTTCAACGAATCTCTCATTCCCAGCAGAAGTTTCCGGTAGGAATTCAGCTTCCGGTTTCGACCTCGAGGCTCCACAATGACAAACAAGAACGTGCCCAATCATGTACCGTTCTCGGTCATGACACGGGACCCTGGTATTCCCCGTTGGCCACCAGCGGATCGCTGAACGTCAGCTCACGAAAAAGAGTTGTGTTCAAAAGTTTGATTTCGGGATGTGCACCCGGCAGTGCGACCATGGCGGATCAGAGTTTCTGCGAGCACGTTATCTACACAATCCGGGATCTATGGAGTCTCTAAGCGAGATCCTACACTCGATCGCTTCTCATGGTCTGCGCAGTAAACGATGTGACAATGGTTTCCACGATCGAATGACCTCGGGGAGTCATAGAGAGTGAATGGATTACATATCTCGGATGAGCACGGATGAGACAAAGATAAAACTGCGAACCCTAGCATCATAATCGATCAGCGACCCGGAATCATTCAAACCACGCTATCGTTGAAAACCATACAAAGTATAACCATTCCGAAACAGGAGAACAAATTCGGAAGAGGCAAACTCTCCAAAGGCAGAAGAGAAAGGCTCCTGAAGATGAATATATGATGTTCTCCGACACAACGACCCGACTCACTCGATCGCTGCCGCGATCATCCCAGGCTCAATAGCCATCATCTGCAACTTGATGTGTGTTCACTGCGACGGAGCAATCCCCGCTCGGACCTAACGATGTTTTGACACGGTCGAGATAAAATGTCGCCCGTACAAAAAAACAGCAAACTAATAACGCCGTTTACTCGTCTGCATGTACAGGCCTCTAGGACAGCGCGAGAAGATCATCGACAGTGGTGGCAAGTTCATCAATCAACAACGACGCCATTGAAGCGCGATTCGGAAGCAGTGATCGCGATCCCCGGACTCAATCCTTCCATTGGGAGGCGGTCGGCACTCGTCCCCAAAGATCTCCATCAATTTTAGGGTTTTCTTCGTGGAGGCCAAATAGACTACACGTACCCTGCTCAATTTTTCCCCTCTGGCGTGCAAGCTGCGAGCGGCGAGGGCAAACAGCATCAAGGAATTACGCGAAGTGAGGTCTAGAGCGAGCGATTTGTTTCGGGATGCCGGCGCCGCGTGCAGCATGTTGAGGCCTCGCTCGCATTCATTATGCTGATGCATCGACGAGCGTCGCCCAACTGTACGACGCGACGCAGCTTCCCGGAGCCGCTTGCGGTTTGCTTTCATTTTGACGACGATGTCGACGTTGGATCGGGTTTCACGAGAATAACGTGGGTAGAGAGATTTCCAATAGGTTGATTCGATCTAATTGATCTTCCGGAAATTCCCGTAAAAGTTTCATGACACCCTTGGGTGGTGCGAGCCAAATCAAGCGCATCGTGGACCACCAAAAAATCTCTGAATATCCTCTCGGTAACCTTTGTTTCAGTCTCAGGGAAGCGAATGTTCGGGAGAAGGATGGCTCTTTCAGTATTGCTGTGAAGAGTGCAACCACAGCTTTGTGTAACGGCAGGTCCTCAACAAGGATTTCGATCTGATGACGTCATATCATCACTTTTTGAAATGACATGGACTCTCATCATCGATGTTTTATTGATTATCATTATCGCTTATCGAGAAGAGTGGAACAGCGCGCGAGAGAAAAAAACGGATCGCACCATCAGGTAGTTACGGACGGCGCGAAAATGAAGGGTTTGACAAAGTATCGACTTCCGACACCTGTGTCAGCACAGTAGACCATCGTTAGCCGGCAAACTTATTCAACCCAACCACGTGGCGTGTTATTTCCCACCCCCTCAAGAGCATCGAGAATGATAATGAACACAGAAAACATCGAGAACTACTTAATTTGAAAAGGAGGATTGCGTAGCGGTCAGCAAGTCCCGCAATTGCTCCGGATCAGCTGAGGAGTCAGTAGCCATCAATTCTTTCCGCCGTTTCTATTCGATCTACGCGCGCGCCGAGGTTCATCAAAAGCCCCGAAATCCCATGGAATTTTTTTTGGAAAGCCGGGAAGCCTCTGGAACAAAAATCCTTCAGCTACACAGAACAGCATCCTCAATAAATTTCCCACTTTTCCGAAGTCAGACTGTTACGGAAGAGTTATAAACTTGTCTTCCTCGACTCGAAGACTCGTCTAATACTGTAAACACTTCGTCATTGTTTCTCAGAATTGGAGTGCATACCGTCTCGCTGATTCCTTCTGTTCTGGCACGGAAATATCGCGACTATCCTCCTCGTTTCCAGGAGGGGTTGGAGTGAGGCTTCAGCTTGGAAGTTTGGGTTTTTCCAGGAATTTCCAACCTTTCGATTCGTCACAAGAACCCACCGGCCTGCACATTTGCACATTGATGAGCCTCAGGCACACCACCATCTCAAACCTCTGGAATACTCGATCACGATCGCTACCGCACGACAATATCGTTCGTGAAGGACATCCCAAACCAATCGGGTGCCTGATTGGAAAGTGAAAACATCTCTGGAAAGAGCGGATCACTTGTCGCGCGCATCGACCGCGATTAACGGCTGGCTTTTCCAATGGACATGGAACGGAACGGGAAAACAGAAAGTTTCGCGGTACGGGTAGCGCATAGCGTGCGGCGCCCTCATCGCTGGGTCCGGCCGAGTGGCTCTTTGTAATCGTCTCTCAATGGGCCACGGCCATGTAACTCGTTCTCGCTCCATTCTCGTGAGAACTTCTACCGCGCCTGCTAACCACCGGTTTTGCACTTTGACGAAGCTAACGTGCGTCGCACAGATCAGGACTCAGGAGTCGAATCAATTTCATCTGTATCGAGGTATTGCTCCGGAGTCCGCAAACAAACGGGCGAGTCGGAGCTGTTTCCTAGTTGAAGTCAAATGTTGACAACCTGCCGTCGTTCACTGGAAAGTCCTCGAAGTTCTCGTCGCCTGGAGCAAAACTCCGAAGTCTAATCGATCAGGAGCACTTTGGGAGCCGTGACTCAGTCAACGAGTGGGGCCGCAGGAGTGCGTTGGAGAGTTGACAAAAGACAATCTAGCCGAGTGCACTCCGACTAGTGGTTCCGAATCTAATAAGGCACCTGGCGACAGCGACACTTTGCGCTGCTCTTCGGATTTTCTCTTGCGGATTCGTGAATTGGAAGTCTTTGGTGGAGTACTTCCCTCAACCTTTGAGCTTCCGAATGCTCCCCACTTCTTCCGCGGAACTTTTCCAGACCCATTCCCCCCCCCCCCCTCTCCTGCGTCCCAACATCTTCAAAGTGCGTCTCCTCTTACAGGAATTCCGATCTTGTGAATTGCCCAGAGTTGAATGTCACGTTTGCGCATGGAACAAGACGTCACGCAGTCACGCGTTCTGATACTCTCGCTTGTTAGCCCGTCGCGTCTCTGCTTTTCTTTCAGCAGTCACACCTCCTGAGCCCGAACGTACCTAGTTCTTTGAATGTTTCCCGAGCCTCCACGCTCTCGTCGCAAGACGCTACAGTAGGTTCGTTTGAGCTTTGAAACCGTTGAAGGCGAAAGCTGGCTTCACTGTTCTATTCATGTCGCCTGTTAGTGCGCCTCGCTCGAGTTGCTCGCGGTCGGGCGTGAGCTGCATAGGGAAACGATTCCACAAACGAAGCTCGCATCCGCTGTTGCCACTTCCAACTCTGAAGACATGAAATCAAATGAAAATCCAGGTTTCCGGGCTAACATGAGCGGAGCGATCCGCGTCATCCTTGAAGACTTCATGAGGCCGAAAAAAAACTCAATTTGACTTCCAGAGAAGCTTTCTCGTTTGTTGGCACCCTTATCCAGACCCATATCTTGAGAAACCAAGATGCAAAATCAAGAAAAATCTTTCCTTTTCCCAAGGATTTCCGCCCAACTTGTGGGTAGGTTTCCTCCCCCTAGTGCTCTCGTGTTTTTTCAATGTTCCTCGTGTCGTATGCGGTTGCTTCGGGCCTTTGTTCGTCTTTCGGTCGTCGTCCGGGGGTCATTCCAACGCATTTCCCACGCTCTCAGTTTCAGGAGTTCTCGTGCAGTGTCGTCAAGAGCCTCGCCAAGTGAATCGCCGCTCCTGAGGCCATTTGATCCTGAGGCCTGGAGCGGACGAGATGCGGCATACATTAATTAGGACTGTCGGGACTTGAGACAAGTCTGTTTACACGAGATGTTTACGATGCCGTTGGCGTTGTTGAAGCGCAAGCTTTCGTGGGAGCCATTCTGAATGGGAGGAGTCACTCAACGGGAATCCTCAACAACAGAAACGAAAAAAAAAACACCGGAGCTATGTCTGCATCGTTGAGCTTGAATCTCTGTGCTTGCATCTTTGAGCGTGACTGACCAAGCCAGCGACATTACCTGTATCGGCATTGACCACGGCGACTGACGGACGGCACGGCGCGCGCCTTCTCTTCTCCGCCGAGGAGACAGACACCAGACCGAGTGAGCGAGTGCCAGTCAACGAAGAAGCCGCCGACATACTTGAGTAGAGCGTTTCCGATGAGCGAACTCAAATCACCGGTTGGTCGGCATTCGTTTTGGTCGTTGTTCTTCTCTATCCGATGATTATTCTGTGTTGTCGGATGAGATTTCTTCCAGCGAGCGTTTCTCGGCCGAACAAGCTGGATGCGGGCAGAAGCTTTCGTTGTGTTCGGAGGAACAGAGCGCGGGATCCCACGGCCGGAAACCTACAGGTTTCAAGTTTCGACTCGGAAGCTTCTGCTGTCCGAACCCGAGCCGAGTTCCGCTCACTCGCAAGCAACAGCCTAACAACGTTGGGGCTCGTTCAGATTCAACCTGATGACAGCTAATAGCTTCGGAGAACGTGTGAAGGTGGGATCCTGCGAAATTCGCATGAATCGCGAACGACTTTTCCCCGTTACCTTTGGAAAAATCTCGCAAGTGAACTATTTTCCCAACGATTTTCCCGTAACTGATTGGAAAGCGGGAAAAATTATCCCAGGACTATCTACGTCGAGCTCCCACGACCTGTTATGCGCTGATCTTGTCGCGGAAAAATCACAATCGCAGCTGAATATCAAGCTATTGAAAAGTGCGCGATGTCTGGAAGAAAGACCACCATCGTCGACATGTCCATTGACCATCGTCGCTCTGCTGCATGCCATTTGACATCAAAAGCTCAAAACGGGCCCGGCAAAACGTCATGCACTTGACAAAATGTCATGATGTGGAATACCAGTTTTTGAGGTCATGGCATTGCCAACCGTCTCCACTTGGAAAAGGGGTTGTGGCTTCTCTGCTGCTCGGCTTTGCGGTCACCACATTCTGACCTACGGTCGGAGCACATGGAGTGTATTTCTAACCGGCCGGAGTGCCGGCCGCCACTGAACCCGAAAGTAGGGTTTCATTGCTCGCGGGGAACGCCCGCGACGCACCGATGTTCGAGTGTTGGCGAGCGCTTCAGAAACGATACGTCGTGATTCGTTGCTCTACCTCTGCGCTCCTGTTCAGGTGTAAACAGTAAAAACTCCACTATGTTCAGTCTTGGCAGAAATGGCGACACAATTCGCTGCTCATGGTAAATGAATCATGCCTCTAGAAACAAACTTCGGGCCGACAGCGTGTTGTACTCACTCAGCGGAACAGGGGCAATAACTTGCTTACGATCTTTCCCCGCTTCCGTGGAATACCGTGAAGCTGACGGTGGACGAGAGTCGATCAGGTTCGCGCGGATGAAGCTTTTCTCGTTTCTTGAAGCTGCGTCGAGTGCGAGTCAGCGGATGGACGAGCAAATGAAATTGACGAATAGAGCTCCTCGATATGGGATGCTCCGGAAAACTCGCTCGGACATGGAAGTTTAGTGAATCGCAGAAACCTTGTAGAAGTTGTCTTGGCTCGCCTCTTCTTCTCCTTCGTTGAGCAGCCAGTGTGATTTCGCTCCTGGTTACTCGACGAACTGATACCAATCGACGATAGGTGATTCCCTCGATTTCTGCCATCATCTCGAAGCGATTCGCTTTGTTGGATTGCGTTCGATTCAGATATGGATGGAGAACGCGTTCAATTGAATGTAAATTCAGTTTCGAACGCTTCCGCAAATATGAAGAATCGTAATTTGAACAGAATTTATCACCAGGAAGTGAAGCCACAGGACTGTACGGAATAATTTCCTCGATAATTCCAGCTTCTGTTTCTTCAGTTTCGTGATTCTTCTGCACATCATCATCATCCGAAGTGCGATACGAAAACGAAAGGCCTGACATCGCAGCGGCGCGAGCGGACGCAATTGACGACGCCGATAGTATCGCATTTATCTCATCGATCCCGAAGTTCATGTTGCAACACTCAACCACATCCCGTTAATAAAGCCTTCAAACATCGGTGCATCAATAGCTGCCTTCGTTTCCCCACTTTGATGTTGATGATTCTTCTTTCAAAGTTCTTTCGTCGTTTTCAAAGTTCCTCCAAGGTAATGCGGTAACTGAAAGGACCAGTGGGGACGTTTCTCGTCCAGTGATCTTCAGACGAACTGGCAGAGAGCCTATCCTGAATTTTCCAGCTTCTTCGTTACTCACAAGAACGACGACGACTTCTGGAAACAATCATCATTACTTTCGTCTGAGAGTAGAAGCAAAGTGAAATTACTCGAGTCAGCGCGACTTCTCGACGCGCGCGGCTCGCGCACTCACTCGAGCGAGCGCCGCGCCGCGAGAGCTCAAGGAAAGATGTGTTCCCAAGATGGATTCAGCCAACACCAGAATACTCGAACGAACAACACTGACGCTCGGCACGGACCGATAGCAAGTCGTCCTTCGCCCGAGCAATAGTTGCTCACCGCAGAATGCGGGATAATCGATTAGCTCGCGCGTCTGTTTGCGGAATTCTGGCGAGATTAGCGACGTAATCGGATTCCTATAGGCTAGTCCCTACTACACAACCCAACGGAAGCTATTCAGGTTTGTCGTCCTGGCAGATGATCAAATCAGAGAACTGCGAAGCTAAACATTACTATGAGCTAAGTTCTCAGAGCGACTCTACCCTCCCATCGGGTCACTTCGTTCTTCTCTCGTTGAAGGTTGATCGATGATTCACAATTCATGGTGGAGCAAGTCTCCGCAAAACTTCCAACGAACCGAAGAAAGAACGAGGGAAGACTGAGCAGAAAAACAAGCTCGGGAAAACAAGGACTCGAAACAAGTTCTTCCCGCATACCCTCTTAGGTTTTTTTCAAACAGAAAACATGTCAGTTTTGAGAAGTGGGATCAAAACGAACCTTCGGGACTGAGGAGTGATAGGCGCGGACATATCGGGGGAGCGAATCTGGGCTCAGAAACACTCGTCGGAGATGTTGCTTTCCAAACATGTAACCAATAACTCGAGTTATCGCGCCTCCACGAGTGCTTTTCTGGCCAGATTCATTTCATGCGCGAGTTAATTCATAATTTGCCACCGAAATCATTCGGGAGCTAATTGGAATTCTTGAGAGATTAGATCACAGCCGAAAACGGGTCTCCAGACGCAGAAGTTCTTCAGATGCATCGAACTCACGGTGAAAATCCCGGCTCCGTTGGAATTCTGCTGGGAAACTCCATCATAGAACATTTTGGAAAACCCAAACGATATCACGAGGGAGCGTTGGCTGCAAGCCTAGATGAGTCATCTGAGAGCTGTTATCATGGGAAGCGGGGTACTTTTGGAATTCCCGCTCAGTATCGACCCGAAATCCGGAATTTCGAGCCCTTGAAAATCCAACACCGTCCTCTCCTTTCAAAAAAAACCTAGTCAAAATTCGGAGAGTGCTCGTTTCTGCGAGAAGTCGCTGAATATTGGTTCACATCGAAGCTTTCCACATCGGGTGACCTCTCTCGATTGTCGAGGAGCTTTTGCATAACCGTTTTACGACGATTTTCATCCCGATTGTCAGCCATGATCCATTATGATTTTTTTGCAGAAGTGTTCATTTTCTGTCATCGTCTGCTCAAATTGTTTGTCTCCGCCCATGTTGGATGGTGTGCATTCTCCGTTGGCAAACGTTCTACGCAGCCGGATCGCAATAAATGACTTACTGGCCTGACTTTCGAAGATCAGTGGCCAAGAGTTTCTAGAAGATTATGCGATGTCCGTATCCATTGATCTATCCTCAAGATTAGCGCCAAATTCTCTTGCCGCGTTTATCGTATATTACCTTCATCGAAGCAAAAACAGGTCCCCTCGGCGTGCTCCTGGGAGCTCCCGAGGAGTGAATTGTTGACAACTCCGCGAATCTTTCACTCCTTTGTGTGAGCCGTACCTTCCTCATCTGAGAGAATACCACCCCGATTGTTCCTCTCAAGCCCGGACGCTACACGCAAGGTAATATCGAGATCTCGGGGCACGAATTGGAGGTGATTTTCGGCGGCAACAGATGGAATTTTTTTTTTCCAAAAGCACAACACTGTAAGCCGAAGCACCGATTTCCGGCGTCATCGCGGGGTCCTGTGATAGAATTTCGTCATCCAAGGCGACGTGATCGCGACAAGAATCAGAAAACAGATACCGTTGTATGTTTTGAACAGAAGAAGACTTCGGCTGAGAGGGAGAGGGAGAGAGAGAGAGAGATTCTCAAGAGATGTCGGATCAGGACACGTGGACGACGATTATCGAAACATATGGATTAAGCCTCAATACCGGGCCGCTCAGCGGTTTTCATGCACGAGGCAGAATAAATCCCTGACTGGTGAAGTCATGCGCGCTGCCATCCGAGAGAGAAGATTTGGATTTGGAAGTTTTTTTTTTTTGAAAATCCAAACACGTGACTCTATCACGAGAAAGAATAACATCAAAATGAAGCAGAGAAGAAGAAAAGAAACTGCCCGTGATTTGCACCCATCACCCTGTCACGTAGGCTCGTAGAGGATCGGTGACCTTAAGAGATGTTTGCAATCCGGGAGATTCTGGCGAAATTTCGCGTTTTATGGGGCATTCGGCGATCTATTCGATCCGCGCCAAAACATGCCACTGTATTCCCAATTACGAGTGATCGCTCACTCGCTCAGAAGTTCAAAGTATCGGGGAAGCCATTTACAGATCCGGCTTGGTGTCGATCGGACATGGGAAAGTACGAAGTTTTCCGTTTTGTTTCGTTTTCCATTCTTTTTTCAGAGAAGGGCCTTGAGGGTTATACGATGTCCACCGGGTCGGAACCGAGCCGAAGGATTCCACACAATAAAAAAAAAATCGCCGCGGATCAGTGTCTCCGCCGCGGCGACGAGACGTTATGCTTCGAAAACTTGTTTTCTTTTCAACAAACTCGTTTTTCCCTTGGAATATTTTCCGCTTCGGAAGAGGATTCCTCGCAAAACGATCGAAAAATCGGAATGAACATCTGAACCGCGGAACACGGCGAAATTGTCTCGCGAAAATTCTGCGGGAACAGAACTCGAAAAGATTTATCCCAAGAGTAGCAGTTGGTTCGGAGCAGCGTTCATTCCGATTCAGACGGGGATTGGAAACCAGCGAAAGCGGGAAATCCTCCCGCTAGTTTTGTTCACCAATCATTCCCATCGTTCCCCGGAGCTTTTGTGGAAGCACTGTTTCAAGTGGATAAGCCAGCAACACAAAACTCACCGTTCGACGAGAGACGGCGGCATCGCAACCGTGACGATTGTGCCTCCTGAGTTTTTTTTCTCCTCCTGCAGCGGAACTTTTGTTTTCCCGAAACTCCGACTGTGTGCTCGGCTCAGCCGACGATGAGCCCAGGGATCGCGAGTAGACGGGACCCCGTCACAACAACACTTTTGACGAGAAACAACGAGACGAGAGGCCTCCAACCGTGGCTTTCCTCACTAGCTGCGATCCTTCCAGCTGCGAATTCCCCTGGAGTGAGTCGAGCAGCTGCGACAGTTCGTCGGAGAATCACAAATGCAAATCACAGAACGCCAACAGAGAAAGAAACGTCCGAGAACCTAACAGGCTGCGGTTATCCGACTGAAAGCGAACTCTGCCGAGTGCAGTGCAACGTAAGCACCCTGGGTGTCACGGACAACAAAGTTCCAGCGCTTGAGATGGTCGAGGTAAGGAGATGAAGGAGTCACATAGAATTAACGTGTCACTATCTTCTCGATGCTTGCATTGGAGCACTGTGTGTTGTTCGAACAAACTTTTCAAACTTAAGTTAACACCGCGAAGCGTGAGCTCCAGTCCGATTTCGTCCCGACTCGAACGGTGGTAAGCGGTTTTTTACGGAAGGTAACTCGTGGAGCGCGGTCCAGAATAAATCCTTGAGGGACTCCCGTCAGGCTTCTTGTGGAGCTCCTTGGGTGGAGGAGCATGAAGGGAGCACCGGGCCGAGTGTAACGAGACTCACTGACTAACTGACTGATCGACCGACTGTTCGTCTAGCTGACTGACTGATTGAGAGATCCGTAGACCTCAACAGACGTGCTGAAGTGCGAAGACAGCACGGCCACGCGCTCGGTCGGGTCCCTTCCCTGAAAAGAGAGAGTCCTCAGTGCCCTCGCCGCCCCGCTACTGAGAGCCCGCAGGCGTGGAGTTCGTTTGCTCGTTCGACGCAACTGTTGCTTCGAAACAAAGCGGTTACTTTGTCATCATCGAAACCTATGCGGTTTTTTCTTTGTCATTCGATCTCAAATTGAGCTGATTCCCTCGCTGGTGTTTCTAGACCCCCGCAAGGGATTCTGTTTTGAGACCTACGCTTCTTTTTGGTGTCGAAAACTCGCTGGGAGAGGGGGATTCCGTCGTACCGTTGAAGAAAATCCCGTATCTGGCATCTGGAATCCTGTCATCGCGCTTCTGTGGGCGCACGATTATGGAGCAATTCGATTTGGTGTGCTCCAGGATAACATCTGGATGCGTTACCTTCAGCGATCGAGGCAAGCACAGAAGTTTTAGGTGTGAATTTGATATAACAGCCCCCATCTATCGGAAGTTCATCTTCATTCTGGACAGGAAAACAGGGATGGTAGGCAAGTTCCAATCACTGAATTTGAATAATCGCGTCTGATAACGACTTTACGGAGCATTCCGAACGATGGTCTTCTAGAGTGGCAGGCTTCATTCGTCGCGGTGTATCCGATGATTCCATGTTGCGATACACAGAAACGCAAATCATCGAACAAGACGAACGACAAATCTGATGTTACAGCACAATGGACGGTTCCCTTCCAATTGTACAGGCGCATTGAACAAGATGCGATACCGTGTTCGCAGTTATTCTAAATTCATGGACAATACCCATGGAGCCCTAGCAAGGACCACAGTACGTAGGCTTACACGACCAAGAGAAGGAAAACTCCGAAATCTTTACTAAGTCTTCTATAAGGTGATACCGCTGCGGCCTAAGAGTTCCATGACTTGAGCGACCGGTAAACCAGTTCTGAAGGTTATTACCCGAAGACGACCCTTCCGTTTTACCGAAGGAGGATCGAGGATAGTCAGCGAGTTATGTAACCCATCTACCCGCGGTGTCTCAAAATGGTATGGAGTGATGAGGACTACCATGGCGACTTCCTAGTCGAATATGGAGGCTCAGGTGATCGTCTTCCGGGCTAGGTATTGATCATCAGAGGAGAGAAATCCGGGTTCACGTAAGAAGACCTCGCCAGCGCCGCGGGATTTCCGCGCCGAGAGCTCCGCAGCGAACAGGCTCCGCGACGAGGAGATCGACGCGACGATTCCCAGCGATCGAGAATTCCGCGGCGAAGTATCTCGTCAGGATGGAAATTCGGGGCCGCGTGATTTTCATCGGAGGTTTTCAGTCATGGCCGACTTTTCTCATTGCGGAATCGTCCCAGGGTTTCTTTTTCACGAACCAGAGGAATTTGACTCATCCTTTGGATGTGTTTGACAACACGATTCTGAAAGTCTTTGAATTCGATCGAAAAACACGGAAGGGTTAATAAGGAAACTGGTGAACTTTCGGTACCCATGCAAGCAACGGTGACCTTGGCACCCCAAGACGACACCGGATCCCCGGATGTATGGATTTCGGCTCTGACTTTCTCAAGGGAACTCTTCGGAGACTCCTTGCGTCAATGTACACGGGAATACACGAGAGCGAATCGTCACCTCTGAGCTTCCCTAGAAACACGTCAGCGATCGAGTGACGACTCTTCAATATAATAACTGTCCTCAAATACTACTCTCTGTCTTCTCCTCCGTCGTTGCGGGAGGTTTCGGAGCGCCGAAAGTACTATTTTCACGAGAAGTTGTATAACCCAGTCGTTTCGAACGCATGCCCGACCCGAGCGAACTAGTTGTTATCGAAATGCCACATTCGGAACTGTAAGCGCGCTGTGTGAAAGGTGTGGTTGAGCACGAATCATTTCGTCAGGACGATTGCCAGGATGCTCGTCAGGATCTCTTGGGTTGGGTGCCCGGAACGAAATCGAGCTTTGAATCGCGCGTGTCATCCTGGAAGCTGACTCACCCGCACCGCCGTTGACCTTGACATTCGTTTCCAACAGAGCTGACAAGTCGATCTGAAGCAATAATCACCTGAAGCTACCGCTACTTTTGATTGTAACCAGGGGAAGCGCTTCCTTGTATATTGAAGCTTTCAGGGCTAGAGTCGAGGTTCCCATGAGAAAGTAGTGCAAAGTGATTTCCGGATCATTCAAAGCCGGCACTTTCCTGAATTCGCGTTCATCCTCGTGTATCCTCGTGGTCAAAACCAGAATTCAATTTTCTTCTATTTCAATGATTCTCAATGACGGGATGTCCGACCGTCAGTCAGGATCCGCGATGCGCCGAACGATCATTTGCTGCTGCTGCGCGTTCGTTGTACGTACGGTAGGCGCGATGACTTAACCCGTGAGAGGAAACATTTGGGCAGTGATCGATCGAAATATGCGTGCGCGGTAATTTTTCATTTTCACTTTCTAAGCCGATATTGGGGAATAATTCTTTCGCGGGTAGAAAAATCGTCGCCACGCCATGCGACTGTAGAAAGCCGGACCTCGGGCCATGCGATGAACGCTTGAAGATTGATGTCGAGGTCAAAAGTTTTGCACGAGTCACCGCGATGATTTGTTGTGCTGCAACCGAATCCATTTCTCGTGTCATTTTTTTTTCTTCTGTTTCTTCTCCGTTTGGGAAGGTGCGTATCGAGCTGGAGTTTTCGTTCATCGATTTACCGACAGAAATTTCTGTTGACCGACCGTCTCACTGACAGCTGGATTGACAGAGTGATAGACGGATTGTGGTTCTAGTTGCGAATCGATACGAAGACCGATACGAAATTGATAACTTGTCAAGATGCATATCTTCCAGAGATGCTTCAATCTGATGGATTATGTGATTATGAAACGATGGATCGATCCATCGATCAGTCATTATCCAATTCATTGGAGAATTCCGCGACAGATCTGTTCATCGGTCGAGTCAAAACTCAAGCCAACGTTTTCAACGCGATACAGACACATTAACGATGACTTTCGGCGGGAGTTCCGTCCATCGAAATTCTGGGGATCCTTCCCCGATGAGCATTTGATGGCAGTGGCGTGTGTATATGTCTTAGTGGTGGTTTGAAAAATGTAGGAAGCGGACACCGACATTCCTAGTTTGTGTTGGACAGCGAGAAAGCTTATCGCAAACTCGGATTTCGATTCAAGGAAGGACTCAACGACACTCAACAATCACCTTAGCTCGTTCGCATTCTGTTCCTTCCATCTTGAATTCTGATTCAAGCTCCGGGAGAAGAAGGTCACCGAGACCTTCAACATAACCTACCATCGGTTTGATCCTCGCCCTTGATACCCGTCTTCAGGGATCAGCTGTCAACATCAACCCTTTTTCGTTTTCCTTCTGGAAATCTACTCCTTTCTTCGAAATACAGGAAAACGAACGACAGTTCACCACGAAACCGCACTGAGCGCTTTTTTGTGAGTGTTTCCTCTTGAAAAAGTCCGAGAAGCAAAAAATACCTTCACAAAGGTCCCCCCTCTCTTGCATGAGGGTCGCAGGCGTGAACAAAAGCCCATGGAGCAGAACGGAATGCAGTTCGCGGTACTACGCAAGCCTGACCCCACTGGAGTGAGTTGACCAGGGGGTTGCAAGGTCAGAGTCCTAGGCGCAATGCTATTGTGACTTCAGGACGCTCGCCGCAACAGGTTTTGCGAGAACTTCGTCTTTCTCGAACTCTTCCCCCTCGCGGAATGATCAATATGCGCGTGAACGTCTTCTAGCCGAAACCGTACCAAAGTTAGTGTTTCAAACTCCGCGCTGACTGAGACGGTTGTGTCGCAGTGAATCAAAGTTTGAACAGAAATTGGATTACCGTTGTTGTCGTCAGGCGGAAGGGAACCCTATAACCCCGGAGCACGTACACGAAATGATCGATAGATAGATAGGGACGTTCATTGTGTTCCATCGCGCGGTGGAGAGAAGTGGACGGTGAAATGTCATCGAGTTCGGAAACGCTCGGTCAGTGTACGAAGCGCAGCGGATGTATGTAAATCCTCGGAAGGTGGACGAGCCATCGGTGTACGAGTTTTGGCCTCGCTAGAAGCTCACGGTTGAAAGGGCATCAGTAATTGGCTTGTCACGTTGCCATGTTTGTGGTGTTTTCCGTCAAGGAGTCAGGCAAAAAGAGAGAGTGAAGCCTTGTTCGTACCCCGGAGAGACAAGACGGGAAACGAACAATTAGCGGTTGACATCAGAACTCGATCCGTGTTATTATTTCCCCCCGATGCTTAGCATGCTTGAACATGTCTGGCATGTTAGACACTCCACCCATGGACGAGTTGGATTGTCTCGCTCATGGCACTGTCCTGCTCGAGTTTCGGTAATTGCATTATTCTTCATCTTATTTCGGGCGTTGGAGACATTCGAACATGCGAGCACTGTGGCCAAGGTCGCTGCCCAAAGGGTCATCCGCTTTTTCAGGCCTCACGCCGGATCAAACTCCTGTTTCGGGAATCAGAGCTTCGATAATCTCAAACCCGTGCCCGAAAGAGCAATCCAAGGTTCGATTTCTAATTGGTGACGAACCTTCGCTTCAGCTCCTTGAGCCGAAAATTAGCGAGAGCGGCTTCATTGGAGGACGACGCGACGTCCGAGTCGTCCGAATCCTGCGAGTTCGAACGGAACTTCTTTCTTCCGAAGCCGAAATCCGTCATGAGCAGCCAGAAGGCTCGATCGGACGAATTAACGACAGAAAAACGACTTCTGCGCTGATTGCTGGAATTTTCCAGAGCTCGGATTCCCGTTCCGAGCTCCCGGATTGATGGATGAGCGGGACCAAGGTCGTGGGGATCAGAACAGCTAGGGAAATGCTGATGACGATAAACTGGGGCATAATCTCCGAACAGACTGAGGGAGTTCGCGAAAAGGAGTCGATGGAACTTTCGCGAATGAGTCCCCATCTCAACAGCAAATGCATGCGGGAACACACGCAGAAACGTACTCAAAGCAGTTTACTGTCAATCAAAGCAAACGATTACCACAATCGTGAAGATCATCATCGCCGTCAGCGCCGTCATCGCTAGAAGTATCATCCACGTGATCATTACATCGTATCAGAGTCCTTCTTTTTTTTTGTTGCTTCTGCCTGGATCCTCGAGGAACAGAGAACGTTGACCTCGAGCGAGGTCTTTCCCTACACCGAGTGAGGGGAAACGTTGATACGTAATCATCTGTTACGATCCTTGCTTCGATCATTACAAAACGAAGACACTAATTCGCACACTTGGATTCCGCTCAAACTCCACGCATGTACTGCTTGCCAAACAGCCCTTGACTCCCCAGTGTCAGCGCGAGAACCTGCACCGTTGTGATGGAATTCCTATCGCGGTCCGATAATCGCGAAGAATCTTCGATGGACCGGTCGGACGGTCGGCCGAGCAAGCAAGCAAGCAAGCGAACGAGTATCTCCTCGCTTCTCGGAGTCAGCATTGCTGGAAAAATGGACGAAGGAGCTTTCTACTGACCTTGCTTGATTCGTTGCATTTGCTCCGAGAGGGATTCAGCGATTATCTGAACAGGTCCCGGACGGCATCTCCTGGTAGATGGTGGATTTCTGGTCGCCGCTTTTGGCAGTGATCCCGGTGAGCGGTTTTGCATGAAACTACGATCCGATCCTCGGTGCTCCGTAACGTCGTTAGTCGATGCCATATCTGACGGAATCGCATCGCCTCCTGATCCCAGGATCCTCGCTCCACGGCGCCGCATGTTGAGCACGGAAATCGTGTTGAAACCCGTGAAAAATGGAGAACTATTCCTATCCGAAATTTTCGAGACTTGGAGGTTATGGGCGATTGCAGAACTCAGTGTTTCAGGCCTATCTCGAACATCAGCATCATCGACTTCCGTCACCTATGCAGTTTCGTGACCTTCATCTCAGGTCGTTGAACATTCTTGAAGATGTAAAAGAAAATTGAGAAAATAACACGGGGTTCTCTCGAGGTTCACACCCTGCAGCAATCATCTCGATTTTGGAGGAAATGGAATCACGACGTTCTGGATCTAGGCTTTCCGATTCCTCCGGAAATGCGCCCTCGAGGGGAAAGGTTTCTGTTTTCATTCCGATCTCTTCCAACAGATTGCGGAAAATTTACTTGTGTAGGATTCCAGCTGAGATTCCGGCTCTGATGGATGTTTCAGGAACGTGTTTGGTCCACTTTCAACTCGTGAATCTCACGTTTTTCTTTCGGAGCGTTTTCTGTTTCTTCATGATCCTCTCGTGTCGCACAGTTTTCTGGGCAACTCTGTGGCTTCTCTCAATTTTTCATCCGATGATGCTCACGATAACAGTCGCGATCCGCGGTCGAATGCGGCGAAATTGTTTGCAGAACGCCGTGGATTACAACGACGGCGAGTCGATTCAGCTGAGGCAGGCAACTGCGGTCAGGACACCGCGGGTGATACAAGAAAAAAAAAGAGAGAAAACGAAGATGTCGCGTATGACTGGAAATTGCTCTCGGTTACAAGAAAGGAAAGGAAGAAACGGATCTCAAGTCATTGAGACCTGTCAATCAGCGTACAATGGTTTATTTTTCCTGTGCGCCATCCGATCCGCTACAGCGTATCCGCCGATCATCTCGCACCGAATTTTTGCGATTCGATTGGGAGCCGTCGTTGGACCTCTTCGGATCATCTTCGCCGTTTTTTCTCCCATTTTCTCTCATTCCGCAGATCGGATTTTTTATTCTCGCACAATTTCGGCGAGCCGGCGCTTCCGAACACGCAAGGTTTTCTGTTTTCTGTCGTCTTCTTTCTTTCCGCCGTGCAAGCAGTGCGCCACCGAGGCCTGTGCACGAGATGGGCGACAAATCCGAGAGAAATCTTCGGCCGGAAGTAATTGTCCGCTTAATTCCAGTTGCTGCCTCCATCGGCTCTATCCCAGATAATCTTCGTGGATACCCAGCTCACTGATGGCTGCCAGGCAGGCTGGCTGGCTGGCTAGCACAGTGGCGCACTGTCTGACTAAGTAAGTAGATACAGGGATCGATCTATGCTCGAGACAGGTCGTTACGGAGTTGTTGCGCGATGGGTTCCAAAATGGACATTCTTTTTCCTAGTCTCTATTCTGAGAGAAAATCATCTTTCTCTATCCGTGGGACTTCTTTTTTTTTATCAAATTCAACAACAACCTTTCTCAAAACACGTGACCAATCTTCTAGTCCAGCCGCCTGGGCTATGATCGATGTCCAGATGAAAGAAGTGCGCTCGGTTCGATGCTCATTTCTGCAGGGAGCTGCAGAGGAGGCTTTTTTCCCACAATTTCCATCCAGGCGGATGCAAACCACGCGGAGAAAATAAGAAGCCTACTACCTTTTTCATTCGTTTCCCACACGACCAATCGATAAGGTCGCAAAGGATTGCGGAGTCATGCGAGCTGAGGTTCGGATCAAACTGACGAATTGTCGCCGATGTGGTCTTCGATGGTCGATGAACTGAAACCATCGGTTCACGCCTCTGGTACAGAACGTCCAAACATGTATTTCCCAGACAGTTGTCCGAGGTCACTCCTGGTATTGTATGAATAGTCCTGCTAATATCCCAGCCGCTAAGCGGTCGTTCAACTCGTATCAAGACGAGCTGCGCCACGATCGACGTGCTATTACGGGAAGCGAACTCATCAATCCACCTGAATCGATGCAGAAATCAATGTCCCAGAATGCCGCGGAGTTCCACCTCTCATCGCATCGTCTACGATGCGACAGATCAGCGGTATTCCCCCGCAGGGCTCGAGCGGCTGATAGTTGGGACTCTGCGGCGACTTGCGGAGACTCATGCTCATGAGCCACGACCCTTCGTGGGGGTTCCCCGAGCGACCGCGAAGAACTATGCGATTCTTCTCGCCGGAACGAGAAAACGGCGGATTCGCTTCCGATCGGCCGTTCCTTCGAAACGGTGGAAAGTTTTCGGCCCCTTAAATGACTTTTTCTGATGGGCAGGTAGGTGTACACAGAAGTAGAGAAATACGTTGTCAAACAGATATGAGACCCGAGACCTTGAGATTATCTCCGACAACAACCTGGGACAGTAAACATGTGCGCAGCGAAGCTCAACGACCCTCCGAGCTCCTGCTCGTCTGCCGCGCAACAGGTGTTTGACTAGTTGTAAGCTGTCGGTTGCTAACTGTGATCCCTTTTCACTACTTTTACTTCCACCACGTGCATGCGGACAGATTTCGAAAGCCCCGCAACACGACACGATTTTGCTCGCTCGAAAAAGCATCGTTTCCTCTTCTTGGAGCGTAGATGTTCCGCTGATGGGATTAGCCGAGACATGACCGAGTTCTCGAGAAAGGAACGACAGAAAAACGTTTCTGCGATTGAAGAGGAACCAAATCCGCGACATCGGATCATGGAAAGGGGTCATCGACCAAATGGTAATAACCAAATCGGGAGAAAGGCGCGTAATGAGGATAGATAAAGATCCTCCGCGATCAATGTAACAGCGTCTACTTCTTCGGAGACTTTGCGACGACCTCAACGTTTCAGAACATGAATTGATAACGACGACCTGCGAGCTTGAGACCGATCTCCAGGGCAGTATTCTGCCTGTATTGCTTTCCTCTTGACAAGTGGCGCGAGGTAACGAAGATGACTCAATCTAACGCCTTTGAGCACGCTTCGCAGGATAGGATCAATCCTTTCGTTCAGTGAATTACATTCAGGAGCGAAAGTTTCCGCCAGAAATATGAAAAATGGATTCGTAATTGATCGAAGCGTTTCGAGAATGGCTTTCACTCATTTTTTCCAGCGAGCGGTGCTCAATTTTCCGCGAGTGGAAAACAATAATCTCGGTAGGTACTTATTCTGACCGATAATCACTCATCGAATTATGCTCCCAGGAGGAAGTCTGGAATCTATTCTAGGTGATCGCTAATAGATCCATCTTCGACACTGTAGACTCGAGGTGTTGAAAGTAAACGGAAATTTGCGCGATTGCCTCCAAGACGGCGGCGACTGGGATCTCCGACATCTCAGGGGCCTTCAGATAATGATCCTGCGCTTTTTCAATTAGACGCACCAATATAGTTAGCCAATGAATGAATTGAGAGAATGTCCGAGATCGATCATTTTTCCGCAAATTTTTCTCTCACGATTTCCACAGAGACTCAGCATCTTTCAATCATCTCAAAACAACCGTAGTGCGCGTCAACTTTGTTTTCGCGCCGGATTCCAGTTCACAAACAGCATCACGTAGAGTGTTGAATCGGTCTGTCGAAGTCGCGGCGCAGAATTGTTTTCCTTGAGACTCTCTTGGCACGAGGTTCTGAGCGGCGGCGCCTGATCCTGCGCTGCTGGTATTTGATGGAGCAGATTTCCGATCGACGGCAGGCATGGACACGCATGTTTCCAACCCGATCAATTACTGAAGAATGTTCAGCCAAAGCTCGGATCATCCAGGGATTGCCATCGGAGACACGCCGATCGCCAGCTCGCTTGCTTGCTTGCTTGCTCGTTCGCTTGATGTGGTCTCAGTCAGTCAGCGTCGCATCGTCGGCGCCGGACTCATTGAGCGCCAAGGCACTTACGAAAACTATGATCTGCTCGTCAAGATGATGTTTGTCAGAGTTCGGGAAGTTTCTGGCGGAAGACCTTCAGCCGAATCCCGACCACAATTCAAGTACCGTGTCATTCTGTCGAGACTTATGGCAGTTGAGTCGAAACTCGCGTCTATCAGCAGTCTTGATTGTCGTCACATTCATGGGACAAATCATCCCATGTCGACTGGAGGGATTCTCGAACGGGTATGCGGGAAGCAAATAATTTTCTTATACGGAGTCCAAGAAGTCCCAAGGGATCCGTGCGAGGAATTCGGTAATCACGATCATTGTTCGATAACCGAGATTTCTGCAGGCAATTTCGTCATCGAGAGAAGCCTGGACCCTGGGCGATAAAATCGACTTGCTTCGAACAGATCTCCGACGGATTGAATTCTCATCTGACATTAGCGTTGAGCAGTGGAACCAGCTCGAGTGTCACCCTGTACCATCACAAATCCGAAGCCCCTATCCTGCCGATGTGGTGGATCGCGGAAACGCGAACAGAGACCCACTTTTCCTAAACGTTGACCGTTCATGAAGCTTCCATCGGAAAAGCCATGCGTTGAAGCTATTTTGAACGTGTAAGAAACGTGACGTTTGTAAGAAAGCGGGCCTCCGGTGCGAATACGGTTGGGGCTTCTTGTTTTGGTCGTCACTGGCACCATACCATACGATGCTTCTATCCTCCTTTGAGAACACTTCCAGATGGAATTCCAAAGTTCGTTCATGATTATGTCTGTGGATATACCGTATTTATTCTGATTGCCCGTCAATAGGAACGTCAACAGTATTCGCCATAGACATTCTGATTGACGGGATGGCCGTCAATTCGGATAAATATGGTATTCATGGAGAACCCCCCTCAGCCGTTTCATACTAGGGAATCTCGAGCAGAATGAGCGACTCATTGGATCAACCGATTTGGAATAGGCACACGACGATGTTTCGAGGCCGAATCGTCATAATCCGATTGAGCGGAGTATCAGATCATCCGAGGTACCAAATTAGCGAGACGCACGGTATTTCTCATCATCAGAGGTATTGATCACTCTTAACGTGTCGATGTATTCATTTCGAGCATCGGTATAAGGCGTCGAAGGAAGAGTTCGATGAGCCGTCGGGAATCTTGTCAAGCCTGAAACTCTGGGAAACATCGTTGGATTCAGAATTACGCTCAGAGCAACCTGATTTCGATGGTTCACCACCCCAAAAACCCATCCGCTGGGTGTTACCTGAGCGTGTTCCGCAGCCTCGGAACCAACGAGTTCACTTCGAGTTTCGCCGTTCAAGCTGTTTTTTTCGACTCGGTAACATACTGGTCATGATTCTGCTCATGTTTTGGCAATCATGATAGCCGTGATTATCATGGTGTATGTGTATATGACCGTATTCATGATCAATTGCCCTAATCATAATATTTATCACAGAAATCTAATGGACTGCCGCTGTCTATCTGCCGAACTGCAGAGCCAAATTCAAGGTCCACCAAACTGACCACTCGGCCAACTCGCCGGGGGTGCACTTTTGGAAGGAAGGCGCCATGTTATGGAGGCTGTCCTCCAGAGAAAATTCCTGACGCTGAGATCATACGACGATGAACGATGAGGAGACATTCCAATATTTCGCGGCATTCCGAACAGCTGCAAAAAGTCCGCATCCCTGACAACAAGTCTCAGAGAGATAACATGCCACTCGTTCGAATGACGCGTGCGGGCCATTGAGCTAGGCTCTCACCTCTCTTCGTTAAATTAGTCTCTCGAAGCGTCTCTACGCCCACGAAAACTTCGTCGAAGATTGCGTGCTCCAAGTGCTCCAATGATGAAGTCTGATGCTCATGAGGTCCCAGCTGTTCCAGTGTCAGTACTCAAGCGCGGAAAGTTTCCTCAAGTTGCGAGAGGACGTAATTTTTCATAGAAAGAAAAAGAATTTTCCATCCCTTTCCTCAAGGCTTTGGAAGAAATAAGGGGTCCCCGGCGGCGATCGTTCTGGACTGAAGATTCATCACTAGATCCACATGGTGCCTCGATCTCTCGGGATGTATCAGTACAGATATCGTCCCTCCAAGGTCGTCTCGATCGCTCATAGGCGTACGGAGATCTTTGCACCGCTCGGTCGGAGAAGTGCGATTTCAAGCTCGAGGCGCGTTTCTTTCAGGGCTAGGACAGAAAAACACTCATATTCTCACCTCACCTCGGAAGAAGAAATCGAATGCCGACAGCAGTCGCTCTATTACTTGTCTCATCAGACAAGAGGGAGGCGTAGACTGCGGATGAGCGCGGCGGGAAAAACACGAAGATATTTATAGTCAAAACCATTGATCTGGCTCGGTGCTTGCCAAGATAAGCCCGCCTAAGCTCTCAAACTCCGCGAACCTGTCAACGTTTGAGCCTTGCGATGCGTAGCTTGACGAACAATGGGCAGGTCGTGTATGGGATAGTTTGGAGAATTACGGAGAGGGAAGGCAACCGTCTTACGGAAAACATTCACAAAAGGCCTCTCTGAGTGAGTGAGTGGCAGTCGTCGTGACAACCTCTTCCCAGAGGGATAACGATGCTCATCTAGGATACTCTCGCTAGTCGAGAGCCAGACAATGACTATATCTTTCTCAGGAAGTAAACTTTTCGGAATTTTAGACAGAAATATTCATATGGCTGGCTGGCTGGATAACGAGTCGAGAAAAATACACACTAGGGATGGATACTTGGAATGAAAGTTCGGGTCGCTCATTACAAAAGTCACAGAAAATAATTTCGACTCGGAAGGGTCGGAACAGGATTGGGAAGTCAGAAGAGTTGAGCCGGTGCATTCTTCAGAAAGTTTTTCTCCAGTTGATGAATTGATCTGGTGTCACTGGCAATCGATCGGCGCCATCCCGCAGGGTCGCGCAGTAGCGGACACAGATAATTCAGAGAATCATGGAAAATCGAATCGGACGCGCTTTTTCCATTTCATGAGCAGTGTGCAGTTTTCAAGATATCCAATTATGATCTCGGAATGATTGAAATTCTCGCTGTCGATGAGTAATCGTCAAAATTGAATCTTCCGATTCGAGCTGACCTCCGGACGCGGGAGGGTTATGAGGAGAACGGTGTCGTTTCTGTATGATTGCAAAATCGTGGCAGAGAGTTCTCTTGATGGGATTTCCTCGAACTCGAGAGCAACTGCGCATTATGATCCAGGATTGTGATTCGGACATGTTTTGATTCTCGCGCTGGACACTATCGGATATTTCAATACTCACAGCGTAGAATGCTCAACGTAAGATCAGGCGGGGACTTGAATCTCTTTCTGTATACGCAAGTACCCCACTCACGGCGGGATCCCTAGGAATTCGAATCTTCCACTTGCAGCGAGAAAGCAAATTCATGACAGACTCATTGATTCAAGAATTTTGCAGAAGAGCTAGCCCTGAAACATTCGAGTCCCTAGGTGGGATTTTCGACTCAAGTTCCGATGATCTACGACACGCTATGCATCAAATAATACATGCTAAAAGGAAAGGTCGAGTCTCTGCTCGTTTGAAACGTTCTTAATGACACAAGTGGGAATAAGATATTTCGAGTCCCACAGGACGAATTATCATTTTTCACGGCGAGCTCCTCGGAATACGTCGAGTCCACGAATTCTTCAAAATGAATCCATCCGCACACGAGACTAAACAGAGTACAGTTTCCAAGGCTCAGACCATGAGCATTCGAGGAGTTGGTCGCTCAAAATGCTGATTCAGTTCAGGATGTGCACTCTTGCGTGCTCCGCCGGAGCAGCTCTGGTATCACCCTAAGGAGTGGCAACCATGACGATGAATTAGGAACCTGATCGGAATAAATCGAACGAATTGAACTGAAGGATATGTGGATGAAGCTGGGATTTGCGAATTGAGAATTGGTGAATTTCAGCAGTAAAAGCTTCCCGCTGCTGAAGCGTCTGTCCCTAATTCGTAAGCTGTTTTCTGTTCCCCCAAGAGAGCATCATGAAATCCTCCGAACGCCGCGCCGGCAGGCGGAGTCAGCTCATTCTGGGCAGTCTTCCTCAATCGACTTCTCGTTTCTGTGTTCACTCCTATCTGAGATAAGAGTATTGTGGGTACCATGAGGAGAAGAAAGAAACACAAGAACTCATTGAGCATGGCGACTGTGGAGCATTGCGACGGAATATTCATGATTGAGCGCAGACAGAACAGAATAAAAATAGAGTCTATCGAGAACCAACGAGCGTGACAACATCAATATCGACAAAATGTTCTTGCTTTGGTTCTTCTGGCTACTTGTGTTGCTTTCCTTGAGTGGATTTCCGCTCGCATTTGCTCTTTTTTCACTCACGGACGTCGCTTCGGTTTTTTCTGCAGCATGTTCACTAACGATCCGCGGTTTTTATGTTCCGTTAACCCGATGTTCATACTAGACTGAAGGAAGCTTCTCCGTGCATAGTGTCACATCCTATGGATGGCTTTCGATCGCGTTGCGAGTATCGATTCGAGCCTGACCGATCCCACGTCTACATCTACACTCAGATCAGGCGCTACAAAGAGCCGCGAGGTGGGAAACCGCGGTCTCGGAAGTCAAGTATGGCGCACAGATCCTGCGAAGAATCACAAACGGTTTGATGAGGATTCGTAGTTTTGCATGAGAAGCGGTTCAGAATCATTCCCGAGGGAGCATGTTCTACCACACCCGCATTTCGTTGAGTTGAGAGCTCGGGAGAACTCCCCGGGACATGAGGGAACCGAAAGATCCCGCTAATCGATGGAACTAGATACTGTGCTTTCTTTCTTACAATTAGATACTATCGAGGCTCTTGGAGATGACTAGACAACGCGAGATGTTCATCCACTGCGGGAATCCCTCACGAACGAGGGAAACTTCCCTTATCAATATCAGCCTCTCCAGAGATGACCCCAGCTGTGTTTCTCAACAACAAGCCTCTCATTTCTCATCGAGAAACGATTTTTCTTGTAACAATTTCGGAATCGATGTTTGGTAATCGATAAGCACTCGGCCTACGGTCGGTACATGATTGCTTCCAACAGAAACTTTCTTTCATTCTCACGACAAAATCTGAAATGATGTGTATTTTCTGTGCATCTCAGTCGGTGGTCGATCGCTATTGCGCTTCTCGCGTGCCGCCGGACCCGAATCATCTTCCGACACTTAGCCTAACAACCATGTTCGCCACATCGAAAATTGTGCTCCCGAGCATTAACTCGGGAAGTGGGTTGTAACCGGGCAAACACGCGGGGAAATCCCCGACGGAATCTCCCGAGACTTTTCAAAACGAAATACGGAGAGACCGTTGTCGAGACCTAACATTTTCTTCAATGATGATCTCTTGTTCGTTGTTACCATCTCTGCGCACGATGAGCACAGACGGAGCCCATGACAGTCGTTCGTTTAAGATTTCAGTCTGACATTCGAGGAATGCTAGTCCAGGGATGGCCTGAATCGAGCCTGAGGTTATGTCGTAATTGCTTTGACTTGGTTCAACGTGACCCTGATGAAACGCTGCCAGAAACTTGAGTGGTGCTAGAGAAAGTGGTGCTTCTGAAATTCCACGTGCAAGGGAGCGAAATAGAATATTTGGAGAATGTTCTCTGTTGATTGTGAAATTCCGTCCTCTTGGAACGAATGGAGTAGTTTTGCCGAATCCGCGGTCACGCGGGTCGGGGGGGAGGGGGAGGGGGGGGGGTTATTCGGCCTGGTAGACCGCTGGACTCCTGACATTACCAGGAGATGAGAACACACTCTTGGATTCAATTCTTCGGATCTCAGTCTCTTCGCAGCGTTGGATGGAGGAAACTATGGAGAACATTTGTATGGCCACTGTTGTCGAGGAGGGCCTGGAATCTGGAAGATCTCCGTCTGGATTCGACTCATCGAGCTGATCAAGGAACGTCGATCCACTATCGTTCGGTCGAAAATCGAAACTCTTTGTTCCGAATGGAAAGGATGAGTTTTGAATTCTGAATCTTTGTGGTGGGTTGTCCAAGCTGCAATTCAAATTCTTCCCCAATATCAGATTGCGGTTCGGCTCCTGAGTGAGCTGTCCTCCTCCCTCTCCTGATGCGGAAAGCGTTCTCGGCACTTGTTCAATGCCTCGCATTCTTGGGAGTCGTCTCGTGACCTTGGCAGCAAACGAAAACTCCCCTGTCCGAGGCCAAGTATTGCATTCGGGGAGATGGGCATCGATCGATTGAGGGAGAGCGTCGAGAGGCATCGCAAAGAGGAGGGAAAAAGAGGAACTGGCAGAACCGGATTCGAAGTCTTTCTCTCAGGGTGCCTGGGAGGAAAATGAATGGAAACAACTCGTCCGATCGATCGGCTCGAAGAAACGCACTGACCAGATGTTCAGTCCACAACTCTTATCCTTCCGCCACACAATCACAGAGACTCCGTAGCTTTTGGACTCAAACTCGGACAGACGGTGTAGGGCCCCTTGCCTCGTTCTGAGTCTTGAATCTTGAACAGGAAATTTGCAACGAATTTTCCCGATCCTTGTTACTCCTTCAAAAGACGAAAAAACAGGAAAGGAACTGAGAATCCGTCGTCCGATAGCGAACCTGAGCAGAGTTCGACGGATTCGGGCTGGGATCAAGAGCGGGCCGGGAGTCCCGCAGCGGGAGCTCTTTCCCGGCTCCTTATCCGAGGTTTTGGCTCAATTCGGGTCCGATTGATCTCCCACTGACAATACGAGTTGACATAGGGCGATCGGAGTTCTCTGTTGAGTGCCCGGAGCATCGGAAGTGCTCCCGAAAGCGGGATGTCTCCATGGCGTGGATCACCTGAAGTGCTCTTCTCCGGTGCGCCAAGAGCGTCCGGTGTTGTACGAGGCTTTCGTCGCACTTCGCGCGAGGTCGGTTTACTGCGGATGAGGATGCAGCGGTGTGGACGAAGAGTGCTGTGAGTGAGATCAACTGCATCGGGGGATCGGATCTGGCAACTCGTCATCCAAGTTCGTTTTTCCTCGGGTCAGGGAACTCCTAGAGCTCCTATGACCGGCCGGGAGGCGCCATCGGCCCCCGATCATTGTAGGAAAGTTCCGTAGGCTTGTGGTTTTTTTTATCGTAACGGTATCCGGGACCGAATCTGTATCGTGACCGCGGAGACCCGCGAGACCCGCGGGAGAATTGTATCCCGATCTCGGAATGGAACAGCTCTTGAGTTTACCTCACGCTCTAATGATAACGATATCCTTCAATCAAGGGAGAGGGTCCCTTCACATCCCCCTCCACATCCTCCCCTCGCTAGGGACGGAAGTTTCAAAAGTTCACAAACGCGAGCCACGTGTGGGTTTTCCGCCTTTGAGCGCTCACGGAGAGGGAACAATCTCTTGCTCAACATGGTGCCGACCTTCAATCAGCTCTCGCGCATCGAGAACACCTACCTCGACATCCTTTGTGCAAATACATAAATAACACGTCGTCCAGGTCTACTACGCTCGCTCCGCAGACTCTCCCCCTGAACGCTATCGGTGCGAGAATTTTTCACGCATTGTATGGGACAAGCTCGCATGAAAGGCTCGCGCCCCGCGGAAAGCTCCCGCACGTGTCGAGCATGGTATGGACTTCGCGTTGTGCGAACCCCAGGTCCTCGAAGTTTGGTATCCCGGGGCTTGCAAAAACAAGACCGAGTTGGGAGGTTGAGGTATTCGCGTGATCCTCGCTTTCAATGATTATCAGGGCTACGTCTTGCATGAATCACGATTCGCCATCCATCCATCCATCCATCCATCCATCCATTAATTATCATCGATGAGCCCGTGTACGGATTGGTGGACGCGAGAAATGAATGAAGAAAGACATTGCGGGTGAATGTATTCATCTAGTCGTTATTTGATTGATCATATAATGTTAATACATCAATCCATGAAGATCTTTCGATCATTGGAGAAGTTGGTGAACAATGTAGCATGGGGTATGATTAGAGTGTGGCTCCCTTGCGTTGATGGGATTACCAATATTTCAGAGATCTTGAGTCGAGCTCCCTCGGCTCCAGGTTTCGCGACCTGGAGCGAGATTCTAGGTCGCTGCGACCAACGCGTCCCATCATTATTCCCGCTGTTCTCGCCGACTCGCTTGTTTTCGGTCCGGTAATCAGCATACTCTTGTAGCGCTAACCAGAAACACCGGGTGGCTGTTTTCTCTCTGTCGGGCTGCTGCGACAACCACCCAATATTGTTTCACAGACCTTTCCTGCTGAGAGGACGTGACCCTACTGGACGTGCCAGCTGCAGAATAGCTGCCCTCATACCTTGCTCCCCTCCCGGCGTTGACGACGGTCAAGTTCTCTCCACAACGTCTTTTCGGAGAGCTCAGACAAGAGGTGTTGGCTTACCACTGCTTCGAGTTGTCATAGGCAACTCTGTTATTGGAAACAAGAGGGTCCTCAATAAAGAGGGCATGCTCTACCACGATCCAGAGGAGATTTGGCCAAGGTGGGAAGTGTGTGCGTTGAGTTCGCTGCCCCTCGAAATGAAAGATCTCGAACCAGAATGACCACGCTTACCAAGAGCGCGAATGACTCGACGAAATGAGTGCTCGATGCCGTGTCGTCCCCGAGAATCTCGCTCCTCAGATTCGATGGACACTCCAAATCGTTGAAGATGTTCCCCGGTGTGTGCCCGCTAGATCCCGCTGCCACCACGGAAAGCAATCTCGCTGGTAGCAATATGCTCCGACGCTCAACGGACCGAAATTCAATTTCCAGCCAAGCGCTCAGTCGACGATAATTTCCAGAAAGACGGCACCCTCACGCAGATTCGACGCTCTCAAGCGTCTACCATTGGGTTCTCCTGGCGGTCTATTGGCATGAGAGTTGAGAGTTCCCGTTACAGGTGTGGAAGGGTTGGGGAGAAAACTCACATCATGGTGGATTATTCCGGAACCTATGCGGGAAGTTTGGAAATGTGATTTTTCCCAAGCGGCGGGAAGTTTCTACTCGGGAAGTCGGAGGTTTCCCACAGGCGGAATCGCCATATCCATTGCCGTAACACAAAACTCGCTAATTTGGAGCTCGGGCAAGTATGTAGATTGATCTGGGTTATTTTTTGGCGCTCTACGGCGAACGAAGCGAGAGAGATAGAGAGAGAGAGAGAAACTCTCGCGTGATTTAGTGATCGCGAATAATTCAAAGATGCCGGTCGCAGCCCAAATAGGAAGGCCATCGATTGCCTGCCTTTTATCGGAGAAACCTCTCAATAGAGACGCTGACTTACTGTGTGCTGCTTCGATTTGCTGGCGATATCATTGATTGGTTAGCTTCTCATTGAGAGACCTCGGTCGGTGCTGCTCAACGTCCGTGGGCGTGAAGGGCGCCAACGGAAGAACGGACTCGAACGGGGCCGAATCGGAATCGCTCCTGAGAGAGTCGATTGCCGCGCTGCCTCATGCGATCCGATTGACCGGGAAGCTGATGAATACCTCAGCTCAGAGAAAAGAGGGCTATTCCAGCGAAATATGAGGATTCCGATGGACGAGCGAGTGGCCCAGGATAACTTGATGATAACTCGAAGCGACAAACAGCCTGGACGGAGTTTCGCAACAAGGATCGTTCGTTTCCGCGACCGGCTGACTGAGAACAAAATTATTTGAGCGGTGGAGCACCATTCCCCGTTGAGGAGCGAGATCCCGACTTGAATCATATGTTCCGACGAGACATCTTTGGACTTCTTTCGAGAACTCGTCATTGCTTGAAGAAAAAACTGATGCCTTCAACACATCGCCCTCGTATATGAACTCCCCGCTGCTCCCCGGTGACAGCGGAAGATTACGGATAGTTGTTTTCACATGATGTGGTGGACCGCAGTGTCAGATTTGTGCCATTTCATCGATATAACGTGGAATCGAAACCGTCTCGCGGCTCTCGCTTGACAGGGGAGCTGTTTTTCTCTAGAGATTGTTCCTAATGCGACTTTTCGTTTCAAAACTAAAAGTTTGAACGATCTGTAGTGCAGACAATGCCGATTTTTCCCGCGTTATCATATGTGGCGGATCCTTTTTGCCGCCGCTCCTGCCAGGACAGACACAACATCGGACAACCGTTGAGTGACGAGAAAGGATGCATCTTGGGAATTGTTTTCATTGTTTCGGGAAACTTCTCCAGACTGGCAATGTTGCACACTTGTGGCCATCTCAAATGTGACGCCGCGGATCGGTGGCGTGGCGCAGACACCGCTACTTTCAATCGGGCGGACGTTTCTAAAGTTTTCAGATGAAAGAAAACAAATTTAAAAACATTTTGCAAACTTCGTTTCCATTGCGGTCGACAAGCCGACCCAACCGTGGGAGCAGGGTTCACTCAGAATTGAATTTGGGGAATATTAGATAACAGTTGCTTTGTGCAAAGCTAGAATGCAGAATCTTCAGCCGAAAAAGAGTTCTCTAACGCGGCGGTTGACCACACATGGCACAGCTCCAGGTCATCGACGATATCGAGATGAAACGTCGTTTGTTTCATAGATGTATCGCAAATTGATCGAAATTTCCCTCGTGACACCTGAGGCAGAGGCCGTTGATAGTGTGAAGCTTGTTGATGACTGACGGAGCATGCAGTTCGTTAGAGCCAACCTCATTCGCACAATCAGACCGTAATCAGAACACATCGCTTATTGTTGCTTAAAGAATACAGGGCTCCGTCAATCATACGGACCTAGATTACCTCCATCGACCCTCAATCATATCAAATACACATGTATTGCGGCAAGTAGTGCGGGGGTAAGTGCGCGCCTGAATGAACCACTTCGACCCTCACGAACCTGTTCACGGCTCGTTGCCTGAGATTACATCTACGGATAGTCCAATCAACATCGATTGCTTTTTGCACAGAGACGCATCTGGAGTTGTTTCGAATATTTATTTTCGTCAATCAGGGAAACTAAATCCAAGTGAGTATTCGTTCGCATTCATTCTTAGGTTTGAAAAGTCGTGCATGATTCTAACACGTCGTGATTTGATCGCAGAACCCACAGTGCGAATGGCTGATCTCGGCGAAGCCTCCGTCATCGGAAATTCACCGATGAAGGGACTTTCGTTGTGATTCTAACAGTGTACCACCAATAACACTACGTCTCTCTGTCAATGCATGCCCTTCTGTCAGTACAGAGGTTCTAGAACTCTTCTCCTCTTGGCCTCCTAGGGTACGAACTCAATAACGATTCGTGAACAGAATCCGGAGGAGGAAGGGGTGGGGAAGGCGAAAGAATTGGGGTGTAGGGCGAAAACGGGTGAACCGTTTCAGGAACGGGCTCGGAGCTCCGGAAAGTAGCTCCTCTGGAAATGCATGGTGGAAATAAGCTTCCCTGCCACGTGAAGTGCCCCACATTATCCGGAAAGCTCACCATTCGTTTCCCTGGGCATAGCTCGCAGCTGTCTGAAGGCTAGGGAATGGAATTGTGAAAAAATCGAACCCGTCCCCAGATGGAACCACTACTTTGTTCCTATCCGGTGGCTAAGGTCTCTATGGAAAGCTCGTTCTGTTCATAAGTCGATGAGCTCCATTTTTGGGACATTATTTTCACATCGCGCGATCGTCTAACTCTAGAGTCTAAAGGTCTTCCATCACACACGCAAACCGCGTGTAGTCTGCTACTGTTCTATCAGTCAACACAATTTTTGGTCCTTCGTCTCCGATTCATAATCAGCCGGGATGTTTGAGTCTCGGCCAAATTGGGAACCATTGGGTGAATCGAAGAAGAAGGGCCACTAGTCAGCTAGTCTTGATCTGTTTAACTGGTTGCTGTTTCCGTACTCGTCGTTTCTGCCTGACTCCCGTCACTGACATCTGAACGCCGCGGAAATAATGGTCCATGTCCCGGGTTCGCTCAGTACGCAGGTCGAGCAGTTGATCTATCACTACGAGCCGTGCTGAAGCCTGCATATCCAACGAAGCGTTCTCTTCCTCTAGCTCTTCGAACTCCCAAACGGCCTCTGGAATACATACTTTCGTAATGCTTGTTGCAAGAACTCCGTCTTTTTGTCAAATATCTGAAGGTAGCCATTTATTCACCTTTTATCTTCAGTCGAAGCGTCGTGATTATGTCGTCGAGCTCATCTTTTGTGTAAGTTGCGACTGAAACAGGAGCAGAAGATTTGAGATTCGAATTAGGTTCTCTCCGGAGTCCAGAGGGAGGGAATCATTGATCGACGAAGTTTAGTTTGAGTTTGAAGGATTCCGAGAGTCAGGTCTCACTTACGCTCCGACTCATTGTAGCGTCGCCAGAAGAAACTGCAATCCATGTCATGCAGGTCCGCCTATACGTCCGCGCCTGATCTGCGAACATGGATTTCTATGATTGAGTCCGAGAACGCACGTCGGGCGCGCTGACCTCGCGATTGGGCGGATAACATTCGAAACTATTTATAACAGAAAAAACAAGGATTCGACGCGATTCTAGAGACTCTGCCTCCAATGTCACGTTTAGATCGTCGGCTGTTGACCAATAACAACTTTCGAAATCGACTCTAAACGGCGGGTTGAGGGATAGCTCGGGTATACTGTGGAAAATCCATGTTCCTCCTGATCACGGCCTGAAGATATCGTACAAGGCACGTTGAGTGACGTCACAGGAGTACGGAACGTGCATCATACGGAATCGCAAGCGTTACGTGCCGCTTAAGCAAGACCTATCTGCTTGAAACAAGGAATGTAACACGGTGGAACGTGTATCCTCGCAAGCCAACCAACGATACATGCCGAAAGTTTGGGACAGTGTTTCCGAAACTATGTTCAACGAGCCTGAAATCGATATCGGCTGCGCATGTTCCTCTTCGAGTAGGCACAGTAGGTGTACGAATGGCTCAGGTCACGTCCGCATTCCTCACACAGAACTGAGCGATCGGTTTCCGTTGCCGACAATTCAGGACACCTCTCCTTTGTTCTGAAAACTGCATCCGATCTTGCCGAAGGGTTTGATAACCCTAGAGAGAAGCAATGGGAGCTCATGAATTCGATCAAAATCAAGTGGAACCGTTATTGTTCCTTCTTCTGGCGTCCAAATTGGAGCTAAAGTTTATAGAATGGTCTGTAGTCTTCGATTTCGGTCGGCGGCCAACATATGCCCGGGCTCTGCAATCTTTGATACCGGTGGCGGGGGAGCTCGACTTCCCGGATTGAATAGGCCTCAATTCGACTCATCAGAGATGCCTCGAAACTTTCCATCCGCGTAGTAGCGCGGATTCGCTCCTGTTCTGCCGCCTGCATCCCCGAATCTGACGTATCGTCGTCCAGAATCATTATAGTCACTACGTGTCTTGCGCTTCTGCATGCTGCATAGCCTGAGCAGAACCTCCGGGTTTGTTCTCAGATGGGCATCCGTCTCCCATTCGGCCGCGCTGGATCGTTCCCGGAAGCTCTGATGAGCGACTCTGTCGGTTCAGCGAAAAGTTTTGGCCGGACTTGGTGATGGCGGTAATATTTTCCGAACTTTATTTCGAGCCAAAGAAGAACGAGAATATTGAGTTCTTCTCTCTGAAGTCCGGTATGAACTGTGCCTCTGAATTTCATCTTCACATCTCAAGGAGTCATCCTTCTTTGAGTTCTGGGCAGAGATATCTGTTGAAAGAGTTTAATAAGAGCACCTTTTTCAGAGGTCTGCTTGTGGAGTCAACAACCACCCGACTCTACCTTCATTGTGGTTCCAACGCTAGGGACGCAATGCAGGAAGGAGATCACAGGATCCTCGGTTTCGATCAAATTCGTACTCTCTTAAGTAGATGGAAGAGGAACCGAGGAAAACATTGAATTGGCACATCCAGATGATGGTGATCAAGTGAAGATGGTAGGGCAAGGTACGGAAAAGGAGAGGGCGCGGCTGCCTGTATCCACAGGAGTTCTAGATAGGGTTCTAGTATTGATTCGCTCACGGCACGTGTAGCTACCTCAGTCACAAAGCATGCAATGGCTCTGATCTCTCGGCTGAATTAGACAGCTTCCATAATTGGCAAGCTCCGCGGGATCACATCCCATCGATGATGAAGAGTCTTCCTCTGAATCATCGGATGATCAGATCCTCCGCCTACTTGACTTTACACAGTCATGCTTCGCGTAGATCACTTTCGGTATTCGGTCTCTTTGTGTGATTTCGCCAACGAAGAGACCCTGTTGAAGGAAGCAGGTGTACGGCCCAATCAATGCGCACCAGGGCTCGCGCTCAACATATCCTCCAACAATGATCAGAGTCTCGGCCATGGAACACTCGTTACTTCGGATTTGTGCTCGGTCAATTTTCGCTCTATCAGAACTCATCTAGCATAGAAGCGCATGACATCGCGTGATTCAGGTGCGCGTTGATCAACGCGGCATCAGGTCGCGTCGCCAAAAGCAGCTTGCACTCAAGGTTGAAGACAGTGAGAACTACTTACAGCTAGCTTGCTCATGCCACTGTATTTCTGTCATTACGGTGAATATTCCCAAAGAAGCAAAATCTCCGAAGTCGGCAGCTCACCGAACCAGCCGAAGGATACGGAAAATGTTCCCTCATGGGGAACGTTTCGTTATAACGGGAGCCGTCGTACCGTGCGTGTTCTGCACCAGAAAATGGTAGGAGACCAAGATCGTCACACATAGTACGACCACAGTGTAGCCGGGAGGAACTTTCAAAAACCGAACCTCCAATTCGCACCTACCACAAGGAACGCCGTGCATGGTAGTTTGGAGTCGTGGAATGACTAAACCCCGATATTTCGATGGTCATAAAATGACTCAATGTCGAACAGATGTGACGTAAGTTCGAAAACACAAGATGATTCCAGAAATAGCCTCGGTATCTTTTTCGGGAACAGGGTCTCGCCCCCATCCAATAGCGATCGTCAGAAATTGATCGAAGTGCTGAATCCTGAAGGTGTCACCTCCGATGATGTTCAGGAACGTTGTTGAACTTACCGGAGAGAACCCTCTTCAGAGTCGTTTCAACTATCCAATCTTCTGGACTCGACTAGAAGCTACACGCAGCAGTCTCACGCCACAATCTGGGTGCGGTAACTGAAGCAATGCTTTGATGGAAGTCTCGAATAACTCAAGGTCCCAAGATACTTAGCAGGCTGTACATTCTGTGAAACATTGATTTTCGAGATGCGGGTCGATGTAACATCACGACCGGAGGAACTTACCTAGCGACCTTTGAAGAGCTATTCGTGAATAATTCACATTTCGCGGGGTCTTGGTTCAATCTTTGAAATGCCACCATAAACGGAAATCCGAGAGCGTCATAAGCGCTATGATCACTGACTGAGACTCTATGACGGCTGCTCGAAGCAGACCACGGGGCCTACGTTGAGCCTGAGCGCAGGCAAGCCGTCAGGCGGAACGAACGTCGAACCTAGAGCGTCTACAGAGCGCATGCTCAGTTGCCGTCTCTGACGCTTTCCGACTTTTACTCGTGGCTTTCTGCTAGTCCGCTCGCTCATCCAGAATGGTCCACAGCCTATGATTTACTGGGTACTATGGATGAATTGAATTTACGGCGGACGTCCGCGGCGCGATGCTGACGTAGCACAGGGAGCGATCTGACTTTACACCTGACTCTCCGAAAGCATCGCCAAAAGTGGAGAAGTCTTCGAGTTCTACCAAGTATCAGCACTAGTGCTATCAGTGCTAGAAACATCTTCCACTGCAAATCTATGTTGAGGGTCCTCAGGAGTCAAAACCGTTCACTAGGTCCGATATGGATCGACGGAATCCGCAGCCCTCTCCGATCAGACCTCCGAACTTTGTCTGTCGAAGTTGTACGCTCAGTGTTCCATTTGGAAAGCTCATCCGCAGCAATCTCTTAGGAATGTCTCAGCAGACTTGATAGGCAAAGTGCAGCTCCAATGGCGCTCAGGTCTTCTATCGGGGGTGTTAGTCAAAAGGGATCACATATAAAGTAATCACCCATCAAGGAATACGGGGATGGGAGATGACCCGACTGCTTACCTCACTCGTGCTGTGTGGCCTTGGCACGAATCGGGCAATATCAGAATCCTCACTGTCATTCAAGCAACGAGAGACTTGGCGCGATTTCGCCATCAAACGATGGCGGGAGACTACGAGAGCTAGAATCAATGACGATAAAAGTTTGCCAGGACGAATCAGGAGCCCCCAATCGGTCTGGTACTCGCTGATGTTCAACAAAAATAGGAAGCACTAATTTCCGACAGCACAGAACTAATACATCGAACCTTAGAGACATCTTTGTGGACAGAAGTCGAGCTGTCGACAAGAAAGAGCCCTGATCTGAGCTTTCCGGAAGAGGTACAGATCACCTGAGGATCGAGAAGACTTGATCCTGCTTAAGCGGCTTAGAACATCCGAGTCGGCACCGGCGAGAGAAAACTGACAGAATCCCGCGATATTCTGGACGAAGTGAATCGAACCCACTTCTAGATCTCATCAGAGATTTTGAAGGTTGAGAGTCCAAGCCGATTGGATTGCTAAGGAAGGATTGCGTAGTTCCTCACAATTTACAAAACAGCTGATTGACTCAGAATTGTTCCCGAGTGCCTCTCTCGGTCCTCCATGTAGGCGTTAGAACACTCCGTCCCGAAACTTCGAGGTCAAGTGAATGAGATTGGTTCCATTCAAAGGGATCGATTCCGATTCTTCGGCATATACCTCTGGGTCGTGAATGCTGCACCGATAAGTCGGGCGCTACATCGGCGGACATCACCGTTTTCTCTCTTCTCAAAAGAAAGCCTGCTAGCTTGAATAATTCTGAAACATAACCGCTCCTCCACACAGGCCCTATGCGGCCTCCACACAGACGTCGCGTCGCGATTGGTGAGCTCCCACGTAGTCACGGAGATGGAGAACGGGAATCATCTCAAGCTAATCTGAGCCTCGAAACCAGAAAGAGAGACACCTATCAGTCGTCATTCCCATTCAACGCTCGGGGGCGGGGACCTTCCCAAGAAGCCGGCCTGGAGCTCAGGGGAAGGCTGACATATGATTTACGTCGACCGGCCATCGAATCGCGAAAGAGCAAGCCGCCAGCTTGCGTGTCGCGGCGGAGCCGTCTGAGTGTGCCAGCGGACGGTTGAGAAGAGACACATTGCAATGGAAAAGTTGCTTTACGGTAGGTGTGAAGGCTGCCGCCCTCTGAGTGAGCCTTCCGATACACCGAAACCGAGGATCGAATTCTCGAATCACAGCCTTGACGAACGAGTCGACGGGAATCGACGAAAAGGGGAAAGAAATTGCGCAAGTTGACCTGTAGAGTGTACATAGAGAGAAAAGGAGACAGCGGGACAGCGAGTGATGTAATTATTACTCCGACTGTGAAAGACTGTCCGTTCATACGGAAATCTTGGAAGAGCACCGCTGCATATAGCTCCAGTTCGTTCGTCGCAACGATGGTCTTCGAGGGCAAGCTGAGCTTCGGAATCAGTTCAAAGCTCGCGATGGTTCTCGACATCGCAACTGGCCGCGGTACTGACTTCTCGTGTCCTTCTTCGGTCTAGCTGAATAATTCCGAACGTTTCTCGTCTTCTCTGGATCACCCTCCCGAATCCTCTTGAGCCGGACCAGACTGAAAATGCCGGCTTCGCGCCGGGAAAAATATCGTTACTCAAGCTCGTTCCGCTTTGCAGCCAGCTTGCGAAGGCTTGCCCCATCTCGACGCGTCCTGGTCGTTTCAAGACGTGTTCAAAATTCTAAGAACGCTGTTGCAACAAACGAAGCTGATCGATCGATCTGCCATCGAAAGCAGCTCTTTGGGGCATTGGAAGCCCTAATTACGAAAGCAACGACGTTCTTGAGATCAAGCCTTCACTCCGCTAAGACCTTCGTTCTTAACCGAAAGGTGAAAACTGTTTCCCGTGTATGATTTAGGTATGGCGGCTAGGTGAGCGGGCCGATGATTTATGTGTCTTTCAAGGCTCTACGCTCTCCTCTCATTCGAGCTGGTCAAACATGTACGCACTCGGTCCAAAGTTCGTCCATTTGTTAGCGTAGAACCTCGAGTTGCTCCGTTTGGCGTAAGTTGTCACAGCTTATCAGTATTTCAGAAATGTCCGGGCGTGGCATCAGCGCCGCTTGTGCACTCTACCTGCTAACCACAAACGTGACAAGGTGTTACCCGCGACATGGGGCTCGTAATGAACGCGCGGATCATGATCCATCACATGCACTCCAAACAATGACAAGTACGCCTTCGATCCCAGGAATAATTTCCGATGATGATTCCGAGCGAAGAACCGTTATCCGAACCTGAAACTAGCCATGGTTTCAGTCTGGGGTGGAGGAGACCGGCGACGAAAGAATGAGAAACGGTATGGAGAGTTTTGGAGTTACTGGCTTCCCTACAAATCTTTTATTCCTCTCGTCTTTCAACCTTCCTCAGTAAACACAATTCCACCTCTGCTCGGATACTGCTGCAGTCCTATGCGCCGCTCGGGAACTGGGAGTTTTCTCGAAATATCCATGCGAGTAGGAGCTCAAGGTTGTCAGAATGATGAACAGTCGGAAGGGCCAAAACAAGCATTCTGAAGAGCCCATGATAGGGCTATATGGATTGCGTCATGCAGACACGCGAACTTGGGGCGCAGATCCATCCCATCAATCACGATGTCGTTGTACCCTCAAGTCTTGCATCCGTTCATATTGCTTTTCCTCAAGTGTCTCGGATGAGAAGACATCTGGTATCGTTTACAATGACAGCAGATCCGGTTTCGAAGTGAAATTATGGATGCTAGACTTTTGGTTGGAAGGACACTAACACTGTCTAGGTTGAAACGAGCCCGCTGACTCGATCAAACAAGAGCAGGTTGGGGTGATGAGGGTCTTTCTGAAAGCAAACGCGTCAGTGGGGTACATGTTCGACCTTGGACGGACAGTCTGGCTCGGAATGAAGGAGCAGGGAATCGAGACAGGTCATACACTCAGGGAAACTCATCTTTACTCAAGATCCCATACAGGCAAAACGCAATCTCAAAAATGAGCTGGCGGAGCTCGGCAGCCAGGAATATGGTGAACGATATGGGAAGGCAATCGTTCCCACCGATACTCCAATGAGCCACTTTGGAGCCTGTGAATGGAATTATCGGCAGGTATCAGTCACTCTCGGTCCGGCGAGGCTCGGGAAACTTTAGATCCGCTGTTGAGCCATCGAGAAGTCGCGTTGAAAATTGCGCGATACAGTAGCTCATTCAGAGCGTGCGTGGGGTCTATCTGAACTTGAGCTCACTCGCTCCGCAGTGAGCTTTAGATGAGCTCCACGAGCAACACAGTGAATGAAAGTTTCTTCATGAAAATTTCAACGGGCTGATCAAAAGTTGTCCGGAGTATAATTTCGCCAAGGAGGAGTTCGGGCCTGGGACCACGGACATACAAGTGCAGGCCAACTTTGTCAAGAATTATTCACCATCCATCCATTATTCGGAGCGTTTCAAATGGGGAAATTGATGAGTGACTTATGAACGAGCGACTTCTGAGCGTTAGATGCCGCATGCAAATGAGGGCTTGGTCTTGGTTGTTGTCTCCTTCCGTGGGAGAGACAGCCGGTCGCGCAGTTCCGTGTGCGAGACAGATGAATTTGAGCCGCGGAAGCGTACTCAGAGCACTTCAAGCACACAATCCGTCTACTTCAGAAGTTTGGGGATATTTTCAGTGAATTCTCTCACAAGCTCTCGTCGGCCTGGGTTTAACAACAGCGTTCTCCGTGTTTCGGAATACGTGGCGGGAAATCCACAAGAGGGGAGACAACGATTTTTGCTCCTGGAACGAACGGTCCATCGTGACTTGCTGTTTCTGGGCTATCGTCTGAAGAATCAATAACTTTGAGTTGCACACCCGCCTGGCTTCCAATAGAGAACATATGATATTGTGCCATGTGCCATGAGTACCCCAAAGCTCTATGGTATTGCAATCGACGCCCGTGGACGAACGTTAATGTTTTCAGTTGGAGTACCAAATTCAACTTTCCGATCTGAACTTCGGGCGAATTCCGGGGAAGTCTTAGAATTGGATGGGCTGGTGTGAAAAGCGCGCTGCTCCAGAAGAAGTCAGCAGCGTGCGCAGTCCTTTCTTGTTTTCTCCTCAATCGGTTATTCTCGCTCCGGGCTTGAAAAGCATTACTTCATAAGAGCGTATCCATTTTGCTGTGATGCCCATGGGACGTTCTGTGGGTGGTGTGTAATGTTGCAATATTTAAAGCTGATCGAACGGACTGCCATCATTTGCACTGCGAAACTACATGATTGGCCGCGACCGTCTGGGACCTTCTTGGGGATACGTTCATAAGCTCGGTGCCGGAAACGGCGAGACAGACACTTGTTGATAGAACACCGCTGCTTTCTGCCTCCACAGTGTGTAGAATTGATGAATCTCGGAAGCTCTCGTCATTTCGAAGAAACACGATGTCGTCCACGACTCCATTTCGGAGCAAGAGTCGCGATGTCAATTCGCGCGAACAGCTCTCGAGCAGACTGCGCGGCAGCCAGTGCCTTCTCGATTTTTTTCCTCCTTGATCATCAGCATCAATTCGAAAACAAAGCCCGGGGCACTGCCTAGCTGACAGAGTGTCTCCCGTAGGAAGTGTGCGCTCCAACGTCTCCATTTGAGAAATGCTGTAAGGCTATCATCCGCCGCGTCAGGCAGGGTCCGGGATCCTCATCTACATCGTTTTGTTCAGTTTTCGGTTTCACAGAAAATGCGAAGGCTAGCCGGCGGTCGAAGAAGGCGAATTATAATTTGTTAGTTGAAAATTATTACTTCACTTTCGTAACCTTGACGTACGTCTAAAATCGAAGGAAGAGGGAGCGTTACATCATTCGAAATGAGTTTTCAAGTGAACACGGCACGGCCATATACAGGGCTCGTGCGTCCGCAGGGGACCTGATGTGAAATTCTTCTACGTCGAAAAGCACAGCTGAATGAAATATTTTCTCTCTTCTTTCACTTGTGAAGCAGTTAGAGACGGATATATTTTTACGCGCTGTCGAAGTCCTCTATGAACGGCGACGACGCTCGATTTCTATTCGTCTCTCTGCCCGCTCTCCAGCCATGACGGTGCGTAGTGGAATAAATTTTTTGACGTACATTGAGGAGAAAGGTCTGAGAGTTGCACGCTGACACGATTACCGTGTTGGCCACGAAATACTTGCATCAATTTTCCCAAACTCGAATGTTGCCGATTTTTCCACTCTCTTTGAGATACATGACTAACTGAAGAATCTCCCTACAAGGAAAACCGCCCGATCATCACGTCATTCCTATGACGATTTTCGCGATTCATTAAAAAAAAGGCCGACTTCCGCGATTATTGAGCTTCTGATGAGCTCGCGGATAAGCCAGGTGACAATCCACCTTCTCCGACCTATATTCGCTGATCAGCTCGTGCCCTCGGTCCCTCTGATGTTCGCAGCGTAGCCTCACTTGCACCTGATAGCGTTTGACGTATGGGTTCACTTAAAGCGAGTTAGAGAGCTTCAGTGAGAAGGAAAAAGGAGATAAGGATGATGAAGAGCATCCTTTTCGGCATATCACCGAGAGCAATATCATTACAGTAACAGTTTCCTGAAAATTCTGAACGCACTTCCTCGATCTTTCCCGTTTCAATTCCAGCCCCGACCGAGCACTTCCTGGGGGTCATCAGCCGCTGCAGTTCGGAGATATTTTCCCCAAAATGTCCCCCGATTCACGAGACCGATGAAGGAAGACTCAATGAATTTTCAGATTAAGGACTTCAGAAAATCGATAGATTGAAGCTCGATCTCGCTCGGTCGGTCGGGAAGCTTATCTGTTCCACGACTGTTGAAGCCCCCGGAATACACCACAGCACACAGCCGGTTGTCATTCTTCCGAAGATTGGGTGTTCCCGATGCTATCTTTGCCATGCCCGTATGTCCGTATGGTTTCAGACCATCAGGATGTAACGTGAACGCGGATGACGCATCGTGACATCATCGACACGAAAAAGAAACGCGCGCGCGCTGCAGTTACAGATTCTCCTCTCCTTCTATGATGGAGCTGAACCAGGCCCATTCGGTGATTGCGACCGACGCCTGGGGTCTCTGTTGACTCCGTGAGCTGTGCCGCGTGATCAGAGTCTGTGAGAGCCAGTGTCTGAAAATCGAGCGTGCCGAGGTGTACTGATGTTTTAGGAGCAGCCCTCAAGGGCAGATTGAAAGCCCCTGCGTGAAACTTCGGAGTCAGAGTGGATCGACGAGGCCGGCAATCGACCTTTCTGCTCGTGTTTTGATCTCTCCGTGGAAGGTGCTCCCTCACCACAATCTTCAGTGACGTCGGCGAGCTTATATCTGCAATGCATGTCCAGAGATCGTGTTTGTTCGCACTATGAGCCTCGTTTTCATTCTCGTGAGTGTTTGCTCCGGGCTCGTCATGTCCGTTCGAGGACGCCCGATGGAAACGACGACACCCGTTTCGAATGCGGTGACCAGTGCGAAGACACCTGCTAGGGATTCCCCGCTCGAGAACAAAGCCGGCGGCGCGGGCGCCAGCTCGAGTGGCTCAAACGATGTCGAAGAAGTCCTCCTGACCGTGACAGCTTCGAACAAAGACGATATTGTGGAGGAGTGTGAAAAATTCGCCCGCATCGTGGTTAACGGAAAGAATCGCATCGAGGAAGCGATTGCCACTTTTGGAGATCGGGAACTGTTCTACGATCCGGAAACCGTGCGTCGGAGAATCTCTGAAGCTGTGGCGCGGGTGTTGAATGAACGCTCCGGGAACAAGCTCGACAAATACTTCCGATGCGTCGAGAAGCTTTCCGGGTGAGCCATAATACTCAAGAATCGCCTCAGGAGTGGCAACAGAAAGAAGCACAGTCTCGATTTCGAGAAAAAATGATCTCTGAATAAAAAAGTAATTCCGCCTCAACCAACTTTGTTCTGCACATCGTCCTCGTTTTAACGAAATTTCGATCCTTCCCGACGAAAACACAAATTCATGCTAATAAGTAAACGAGGGTATGCCCTCCGGAGCTTTTCGGAACGAGGAAATGTTTTCACTTTCCATCTTTTCCATTTTTATTTTTCGGTCTTCTTGATTTCATCATCGGATGAATTTTTTGACGGAAACTCTGTTTTATAAAAAATCATCGAGTTCTCTCCGCGAAGTTTTTCGAAGACAGCGATGGATACTGTTTTCCTATCGGGTATGATTGAATCTGCTCCGCTCGGAATGAGATGTGGACGGGGACGATTCAATTTCGCCCCTTCGTTGAGTGTGAAGAGACAAACCATCCATTGCAGCCTCCGCAATGTAGGAAAACAGATCTGACTTCGAACAATATGAGATATTGTTTTTTCTCAGTTTCCGCTCTGCGATCAGAATATTCTGCCGCGAAATCTGCTGCATCAACGGTTCGGACGGAACCGCAAAACGAGCACAGAGTCCAGATAGCTGCGTGGGCCGACCGGATCTCCGTCACGATTCGATGCTGGACGCGCATAGATTTCACAACACTGAACCACGGAAATAAACTCAAATAAGGGAGCAAGCAACTTTGGATTCCATTTCCGGTTTCTCACTACGATAGCGATAAATCAAGATTGCTGCTCTTTCCGCTGAATATTCCCCCTCAGAGGTGTGATTTCCCTTTCTCTTTTTCCAATTCTTGTCTCTTCGCTTCTCCCGCTGGTTCTCGCGGGACTTGTTCATGAACCAGAACGGCGCACTTGCCGTCGAAAGATTACGTGCATATCCAGTATGCATATTTCAGAAGCCTTGCCATGTTTATGGCTTCCGTCTTCCCCGACCGTCACCGGCAGCGGATCCAGTGATAGTGGCACAGTAGCGAGCAGAAACACTCGTGGAAAGATGTTTGCGAAACCTTCCTGAACACCGAATCACGGTCAACTGCTTCCTGAGAAATATCAAAACTATAAACTATGTTAGGATTACTTCCAGATAAGTAGCTGAAACTCTCGAAGATGTGTTGACTTCTTTGCCAGATGACATCACGCACTGAGATCAGACAAACGCATAAAGTTCTCACAGAATTGTGATTCGTCCACTCCGGGTAAGAAAAATGGGTCATTGCTCGTACTTTGCGAAACATCGACGTTGTCATCGTCATGATGACCGCGTGGTATTGTCCTGTGCTATCGATGAACTTTAGCTTCGAGTTATGACAAACAAATGATTAGGCTAATAAGTGTTAGGTCGAATACATTAAAAACCAAGTATCGAGAGTATGGTCATGCTTCGCGTGATTCCGTTTCTAGTCTCGAAAAATCTCGGTCTCGACTGCATCCGAGAAGGGGCACATATGAGCGGCTCCCCGCGGCGTCTCCAAAAAAACCCCGGCCATGATTACCGTCTCTCACAGCCGCGCTCCGAACGGAACGCGGAACGCCACGAATGCCTCCGACATTCTCGAATCCGGTCTCAGAGTCTCCTAGCTCAATTTGACCCATCCAGCTGCTCTCATGACGCAATTCGCAGCCTCGTGCCTCGCGCCGCAACACCACTCACCTACACAACATCAAATCCGAATAAAGCGAGTGTATCACGAACTCAATAGGCAAGTTGTTTAAGCGCTGAGTATAGTTTCGGAAAACCAGTCGAGCTCATACCGCGAATATCCGCTTGAGCGCACGTCGGCATGGAAAAGCGATAAGCGGATCAGGGAAAACATTTGGGAACGCTCCGGTAGGCGAACGCCGGAGAAAGAGTTTCGCGCTGTTCGTTTTTTTTGGAGTAGGTTAACACCTACGAGTTCCCGACGGCCCAGGACAGAAAACAGTACTAACGAAAACCATCGAACCGCGACGCGGAGTTTCGTGACCCAGAGGTGTCAACAGGCTGCGCCCCGCCGATCTCGAACTTATTGTACAAGAGGGAGCTGTGATGGGAGCCACCTCAACGTCCCGAACGATCCAGAAAAAGATAACGGCATCGAGATAGAGATCTTCTTCCAGACCGGAACTTTCCCTGATAGCGAATGTGTGACTGAATGAGGATCCTGAGGAAGCGAATCGAAACCGGATATGAAGGGGTTAGCCAGCGGAGAAAAAAGTAGTGTGACGAGTGTGGCACGCGTCGTCACCAAACTGGCGGCCGTGATAGCTCCTCAGCTCGAGCTGAAAACTGCAAACGTATTCGAACCGAAAGGGACGACGATTCAGACCTGGCCGCCCCTGTAACTGTCTGAGTGGGATCCCATAACTCATTCCCATCAGGCCTCAATGAGTGGGGATCTCAGATCGAGTTTTGCAACTTCTAATTCTTCTGACGTGAGCTCGGTGGCAGAACACTTGCCAGCTCGGGGATCGTCGTTGCACACCGTGAAAGTTCTCAAGAGAGTCTGGGCGAAAAACTTTCCTTCGTGAAATTTCTTGTTTATGCGTCGAGTGTAAACACCTTATTTGTGCGACGCATCAAAGGCATCCCACTTCAGCCGCTAGGATTGTATAAAGCCGTTCGCTCCACCTTTCCTCCGACAGTATGTACCCGGCGGCGCGGCGTACCTTCCCCGTGCTGAAGGATTCCATGAAGGGCTCTTCTACTCTATATACGAAGTTTTCAAGATTTTGAAGCGCTTATGCTAGGAATTCGTTGAACCTCATCGCATTGAATGGTTTCCCCGCGTGACTGTATAATTGGAAGCTTTGTGAGTTAGATACCCATTGAATCGATCCAGGACGCATCTTCAGGACATCATACTTGGGAGAAGATACGAATTGTCGAGACAAATTGGACCTCAAAGGCTGCGTCAAGGTCTTGCGAACGTTTGAAACTTTGGAAAACTGAAGGGATTTCGTGGGCTGACTGAGCAGCTCCGCGCTCTGGAGCTTTGATATCTGGCTTGGAACCACCTCTAAAATTCAGGAAGCTGATGCGGGATCCCAAGCAGAGAAGCAAGATAGTTCATGGAGATGACTTTATAGGAATTCCAAGTAGAGATCGATTTAGAGATTCCGTAGAACGAGGAATACGTTTTCTGGGCGAGGAGGCGCTGAGCTCTAGCCATCGCAGGTCCCTCATTCATTTTGAAAGTCGACGAGGAATTCGAAAGCTTGAGGATTCCGGTTCGAGGGAGTCTGAACTCTGAACTAAGCACCAGCGAGTCGTAATCGGATCGCGCAAGCGCTCGATCCTCGCCCTCCTGTGCCGATTTCCCCGTGAAAGAAAGGAACCTTCTCCACGAGGGAATTCGAACCGACCACGTTCCCATCGAGGGCAAAACTTTCTGGCGGTTCAAGGAAAGAGAATTCATGTGACGAATTCGGAACTTGTTTTTCGGGCGAGTCGGAACGGAACTCCTAACGTTCGTCTAGACTCTGGTCTGAACTATAGATCCTGGAGAATTCCGTTATCGCACGTTTCAGCGACGCTTGGAGCTCGAACCCGGAAATGTGGAGGATCGCAGTTAGGACAAAAAACGAAATTCGATCGGCAGTTTGTATTGGCCTCCGTCACCTATCATGAGTTTCGAATCCTCATTGTTAACTATTATATGATCCCATGCTCCGATTCAAATTGGCGTTTTGGTGCAAGAGTATGCCGCACATTCCGCAAGCTCAACTCCGCCCCGACGTCAGCACCTTCCATAAGAACTTTTCTCAATCGTCATGAAATGCTCGTCAATATTTTTACTTGTATGTTCACTAGGAATCACAAATGATTCGAGATTTGCAATCACAGATAAGTTTGCCTCTTGGAGCGATCTTGATTGATCTAAGACGAGTTCAACACTTGCTGCATCCAGTCGGCGTATTTGGCAACTCGAGTGTATGATCCAGGGTAGCCTTTTTCAGCGCATCGACGTCCGAATGACGTGACTCCTATGACGGTGTAGCGTCCTTTTTCATTGAGGAGCATCAAAGGACCACCGGAGTCACCCTGAAACGAAATGATCGAGTATGAGCGGGGGGGGCCCGATAACCGATTCCGTTCTCGCTAAACATCGATGTCGGTACGCGTTGTTCTTCAGAATGCTCTCGCATAGAGTGCCCCGTTAGAGATATTCGCATTCTCCTTCAGCTAGATATTTGTGTCCGTGTGGTCCCAATCACAGAGTTTTGTCGCACGATTGCGGCCTAGCCACTTCGAGTTCGCTGCTTAACTTGCCAGAATTTCGTGCAAGGGCTCGGCCTACACATAAGGCTGCGAACAGCGATTTTCTGCGCGTCGCGCGGCATTTTCTCGCGCTCATCTCGAGAGTATCCTCCATGAGTCGCACTTCTTCCGGGCGGGACGGTGCGGCCGTTCTCTTAGGCCGCAGCCAACTAGCCTACGCAACCGAAAGCGGAAATGGCAACGTGAGGCGGAAGGAGTTTGGAAGAGTGGCCGAGAACCCACAAACGTGTTGTTTCGCGAAATCACGAACAATTTTAGGGTAGCGCGCTGAGAAGTCGCAGGCTCATCGTAAATCGTAAAGCTATCCAGCAATACACGTACTATGGGCAGGCGTTTAATGACTCGCGCGCGCGATGGCTCATACGTGTACAGTTCGTGACAAAACCATGCATGATACGGGCACAATGCAGAACAACAGATCACAACGAGAGGCGCTCGATAAGAGCAGACTAGTGAGTTTTGTAAAATGATGTAAGACGGCTTGCCGTGATGATTATTTAGCCAGCAAAGAGAGACGAATTCAACGGGAAATCGAGGACTCTCAATCGATCGGTCATCGATAAATGGATTCTCGTAACCGGGACATCCCTCAAGGTTCCAGAAGCAGAGCAACGACACCTCTCGCAAATACTGACAAGGAACTCTTACCCTGCACGTGTCTCGATCGCCTTGTAAACTGCCTGCGCAGAGGTAGTTGTCGTTGAATCGAATAACAGTTCGCTTGAAAGCTTCCTTGCAGGTGTCCAACGATTGCACCGGAATAGTTGTTTCTTGTAGTATGGAACTCGCGGGCCCGGCTGGAAGAAAGACAGGGTCATGAGCTCCGTCAGAAGGATCTCGCGACCGGGGGACTCGAGCTGCGGTTGTCGAGCATTGACTTTTTCGATTCACAAACAATATGCGAGTTGCAGATATTGGAGAACATATGGATAATAATCTAGTCCCCTATCCGACAAGTGCGTGTAATGATCAGTTTTCGGGGGGCGTTTCGGAGAAAAAGATCGTTATTTGCGGGTGGTCGGTTGTCTCTGCTTCCGATAGCAGCTTGAGAGGTTTTTCAACGTTCATAGAATATTGGCTCACCATAATACAGCTCGCCCCAGCCGGCAACGTTTGCGCTGCGTCCTTTGTATTCACTGTCGTCCCCAGCGGTGTCCGGAACACAGATGGGAGCCACTCCTTGGCCATACGGTATGGCTCGCCGGAGACTGCGGTTATTTCGGAGCATAGTTAGATTACTTATCGGTCTTCCTTCATGAATTATCCGTCGAGCCGAGCCGCAACCACCACTCTCGCTCGAGAGTATCGGCAACCGATGATGAACGCGATTCGATGAAGCGAGATTCCGATCACCTTAAGCATCGAGGACGATGTTTTCCCCGAGGCAAGCAATTCTCTCGAGAATACTCACCTCAAAATGGCAATATCGTTGAAATAGGTCCGGTTATTGAAGTTTGGGTGACTCACGACCCGATTGACGTCAATATCAACGGGACTGGCCCCGTCGTCCGTCGCCAGGTAATCATGTTCGCCGAGTCGCACGGTGAATCGGTTCGCGGGGAGACTGCAACAACCCACCAATGGTTCAACATTCGCCCCCATTAGATTGCCGACTGTCCCTAGCATTTCTCAGTGGAGTGCTGTTACTTGTATATAACCACTTTGGGACTGGACGCTTCGCAGTTTGCTGGTCAGGGAAAGAAATGAGGCTCTGATAAAGTTGAGCCCTCCTACAGCAAAAAAGTGACGAAACTATGTCTCTTGATCAAGTTCTCAATTTCATCTCATCCAAGTTAACTTCTTGGACGGAGGACGACCAAACGAACCAACATTGATTCTATGCACTTACACTTTGCCCATGAGATTCACGCAGTGCGCAGCTGTGAGCACGTGCTTTGGAGTTATCAGAGCACCCCCGCATAGAGGAGCTTTGTATCCATTGCCAGAAACATCGACAAAGAGCAGCGCCTGTAAATAAACCTAGTCCGTTACAGAATCGAGCACTCATCTACATTGATCCAAGGAATTCCGAAACTCAGCCTGAGAGTCACACCGGGACTTTCATGAGATTGCTATGCTCAAAAAATTTCAAAGCATCATACTCCGGCAGGATGTGCCACGAATCGGGTCATCTCGGATTGATCGCTAGAATGCTCGTCACCGCTCCGTTGTTCAACAAACCGTCTCTCGAAAATCGGGGTTCGAACTTACCAACCACGGCCAGGCTCCAACTGCGGCCTCGCGCCCCCCGACGATTCTCTTAGTGGTAGCGTTCGTCAGCCCGCAATCTGGAAATGACGCAATGCCTCAATCGGCGAATGACCTGATTTGGCTTCTCTTAGAGAACTAATCCGCCGCTCCGCTCTGTTCCAGCGTGAGAGGAACAACTTTCTGGTCGACTGTCCTTGACATAACGATATCAGAGGGTCAAGGTCGGCATTCGGAAGGAACCAGAACAGATCGTTTGACTTTCCCTTTTCCACTTTTGATTCGCGAATCCGATTCCGGTATTATTTCTCTTTGAAAGATGTGCCACAATCCGAGCTCGCGTGATTCGTTGGAGCGTTGACAGCATCAGCCACCTCGCTGGTTTTCGTTCGAAAGGAGCTTGTTTTCATGAAGCACACGACTCATTTGATTCGGAGGGACTCCCCTTTCGAAACATTACGTTGCTTGATACTAGCCGATTCTTGTCCCGCAGTTCGCGACACCCGATACTCACCACTGATATTGCCAGTTGTCGCGATACGGCGCAGAGTTAGCTCCGGCAGAAAAACGACAACCGGCGTCTACGATCCAATCATTCAAGCGTGAAGCGCCCAAAACAGCCATTACATCATGCTACATCAGCTTCTTACGAAGCTCAACTGGATCCAAACGCAGAAACAAAGTGCTTCATCTCTTCGTCTAATAATCCACGGAAAAATTCGCTCGCCGAACTAAAGATCCGAGTTTCTAACATTCGAGACCTACATCTCAGGGGCGGAAGGGCGGACCTACATCTCAGGGAGTACTCCCTCAGCCGGATGTCCGGCTTGGGGGGATTGCCAATTGGGCGACTTTCGCTCCGTGTGTTAATTGCATGGCATCCGCAGTTGATTCTGGGACAGCAATCGATCTATCATGATACTCCGGAATCTCGATGGGCATAATCAGACCAAAAACGGCTCGAGAATCCAGAGGCGTTTGTTTCATGAATCAACTGCGAGCTTCGGCGCACGTTCATCTCAGGTGTTTAGTACATGCTACAACAAGTTGCATGCGGGAACAGATCTGGACACGGATTCGTGGCACTTACATCGAGAGTTCAACAAGGTATCACTGTTGCCGTTATTCACATTAACGCCACCACCGATTCCGCCACCGTTGTTGAAGTTGTTGTTGTTGTTGTTGCTACCCCCAGCAAGGTCATTTCTGAACGGGGGGCGCAAATTTGGCAAACCGAAATGATTTGTGCTTTGGGCGGGTAGTTGGCCCACATAGGTCGGTGGGAGCGTGGGTCGAGGTTGCACATATTCCGATGGAGGGTATCCACCTGTGTATCCATTTTGGAACCGGTTGTTATTGAAGGGGATGTGCGCCGGGTACCCACTGGCGCCAGGGTACGACGGAATATACGCCGGTTGTCGAAAACCCGACGGCCTGAACGTATAACCATTATTACCGTAGTTGCTGAATCCGCCTCCAACTCCCCCACCGAAGCCGTTGTTGTTGTTGTTATTATTATAACCGAAAGGTTGCTGGAATCCAAAACCCGGGTTGCTATAGGACGGCTGTTGATAGAAACTCTGCGTCGGGTTGTAGAAGAACGAGTTAGCGAACGGGTTTTGTTGGAAGAAGTTCTGCTGGAATCCGGGCAGAAACGGCTGGAATCCCGAGTTCCCGAAGCCGTAAGTTTCGTGGGGACAGCAGACGAGAGGGCGTCGATTGGAAAAGCCGCACAGACTGCTTCGTGCGATGAACTCGTTCTCGAACGTAGCGCTACATTCAGAGTACGGAACGCACCGACCAACACCTCCTTGGAAAGATCGGCAGCCTTGTGACGCTCCGGACCCTACGGAGGTCAGCGCCCGACCCTCAATCTCTTCGGCTCCCGTTGAGTTCGCGTTGAAACTGGGATTCCCGGCGTGGGTGGGGTCGAATGTTGCTTCGGTTGTTGTGATCGTCGCCAGCAAGCCTGAAACCAGGACAATGCATGAGAAAGGAACGCACAGCATTCGGATGACTCCTTGGAATTCTTGTTCACTCATTGAGACCTATTGACCACAAGTGAGGTCCACCACAACGTTTGGGTAAGTCACGACAACGACGAGTTCCGAGTATTTGTGTCGACATCATGCAACTCAGAATTCGACGGCAGCCTGCCGCCATCAGGAATTTTTCTTCTAGGGAAAATGTTTTGGGGAGAATCCACGCACGACTTCGTTTGAACAGCCTCCTGCTGCTGCTGCTGCTCAGAACAAAGCGTTCTTCGAACTGCCCTCATCTGAATCAGTATCTGGGGATTCCCGGATTCTGTTATTACAACAGTCATTATTCTTCTGGGCTGCGACAAGCAATCGCTCTGATATCTTCGCTAGCAGCCTCGTGTAGCGATATCTGGATCTTGTCGAGGTCTGAGACGTTGCCAGCCTAGCCAACCCGGATCCGGCAGAGCGGAACCAAACCGAAAGGTCACGTTACGCGCAGTGACTGAGCTTCCGCGCACGATTTTGAGGAAACTATGAAACTTGGGAGAAATTCTCTTTGCTTGAAACGAGTGCATCTGTCACCATTCCCAACGGATCGCGCACCGGAGGTCGAGACGGAGATGCATCTCAATCAGGTATCTTGAAGGCTTGCACCTTGGATCTCTCGGAGTGAATTTGTTCATGCACGGTTGCGCGTCCCGATGAGTTGAGGATCGTCCCGGAATGGATGTCCAGATTTCGCGCTCCTTTCTCAGCCAGCTCAGGATAAAAAATTTGAACTTCCAAGATTCATTCTTAGTATTTCGCCGCTCCACGGAAGTACGACGATCAAGGGAACCGTCGAGCTGATTCCCATTCAAAGTTTTCTGCCCCTCTTGTCGATCCCGCAGTCGATGGCGGAACTTTGTTTCAAGACCGAGTGGAACATGAAGTTTCCAGCAGAGGAACGAAGTCCCCGGGCGATCGGAATCTATTTACAAGGCTCATCTGAACACTCACTTTCCGACCAAGACTTCAGAAAACCTCTCCGAGCTCACTTAGAAGCCACAGCGCAGCGCTGTCGTGAGCTCGAGCTCTGAAAAATCTCATCGGAGGTATGCTGGAGATTCGCACTTTCTTAATCATATGGAGTGGGCATCACTCACCGTCTTCGCCACAAGCAGTAGAGACGAGGATGGCGGAAATCAAGGCGAATTTTCTCATGATGGCTGTGTAGTCGTCGGCAGCGAATCCAAGTGAATCGATCGATGGAACCGAAAACCTTCAAACCACTAAACGAGACTGTACAAGTCAGCAACAACCGTGGCGGTCACTGCCGTCGGTTCGTCCGTCAGTCCGTCAGTCCAATTGTTCGTGTGTGCGTGCGTGAGTCGAGAGGAAGCTGACCCGTGAGCGTCTGACGTTTCTTTGTTCCTTCCTCTGATCCGTCTTCCGCAGAGTTCTCATCCACAGTTCTGATCCTAGAAAAACCAACGGTTGACGCGGTGGTGATGGCCGCCGCCAGAAGAGATATGATATCCAGCACGGGAATTCACGTGAACGAATTGAATTTCTCCGTCGTACAGGTCACTTTTTCACTCACTCCACCAGCCAGCCGGCAAGTCAGTTGGTCAGTCAGTCAGTCGGTCCTCCTAGCCTCGCGAACTTTCGCAGACTGAAAAGCGGCCTACTGACAAGCGCAGGACTTTCCAGTGCCGTTCATCGAGAAGAACATTTTCTGTGTCTTTCGTCGATGAATAACGTTCCTTCTGCGGCGCGCGTGAACTCGCCCGCGTAACGTATACAGTGCGTAATGCAGCGTTGGCGCCGGCACCGAGTTGAGATATATAAAAAAATTACAGCAGATAACAGCTAGACCAGGAGACCTCCTTTCTTTTGGAAAACTACGTCGACGACGACGACGACAACAACAGCCACGACGACATTCTCTTCTTTCCCGAACCTTTCAGCCCTCCTCTTGTTCTTTGTTGTGAGCAAGATCGTTCCGTCGAAAGATGACCCTCTCCAATCCTTCCACACGATTTTTCTTTCTCTCAACGACACCGCGTTTGTTTCGACGTCGTCTCTGTGCAGCTGAACCCTTGATGATGATGATGACTATGACGCCGATGACGCCGGCGTACACGAGACTTTTATTCGAGACGTTGGGGGATTCATGGAGCGTGGCCACAACTATGGCCACATATTGAGACGGTCGCATATATGCTGCCGGAACCGGCGGGAAGCTGGCAGAGATGAAGAGCTGGCAGAGATGAAGACAGGGATACGAATCGCGCACACGCAGCTTGACACGGCCAATAAGCATTCGCACTCTTTACGGATCAAGGAGATTTGGGAAGAACCGATTACACCCATCTTCAATCTCCTTGGTGATTGGTGATCCTCCTCCAATCAGGTAATATCCCGAGAACTCCCACAAGCAGTCATAAGGTTGAAGTAAAATCGAGCATAAGCTTGTACGCTGAAGGCTCGGGCCCGGTAGTCCGCTCGTCCCTGATGACAAAGTCGTAAAAGTACACTCGGGATAATGGTTAATCTTTCCGAGACTCTTCGCTTGCCTTCGTTTATTTCAACCAGGTACATTTTTTCTTTTTGCTGCTCTCTTTCATGATACTTCCTATATGTCAGCCCTACACGACTGTAAGACCGCGCTAGGTTGTCGCGCAATCGTTTCCTACTTTGAAATTCCGGCAACAGCTGCGCAGCGTATACGAAACAATGAGAAAGTGAGAGTTGAGGTTCTGCTTTTTGAAAAATCAAGCGAACCAACTTTCCCAAGGGAGGTCACCCGAGAGCGCCGCCGCGAGCGGGCTCTGGTAGAGCGTGCGCTTCCTTTACTTCCAGCAAGAAATCTCGTTGAATCCAGCGTCCGTACTCGAGGTCGGGGATGCATCTCCTCAGACAAACTTCCCGCGGAACGAACCCTGATACTCAATCCGGTACAGAGTCATTCCATGTTTCGTTCATTCAAAAAATGGTTTCCTGACTGCAGTGCTTTCAAGTTTTCTTCAGCCCGCTCACATGTTTGATTCTTTTCGTTCGAGTTAGCTTTGCGTCTTTCTGCGCTTGCTTTCTCTCGCAGGTAGAGTCATTGTTCACAGCGAAATGGATCTGCGCGTCTGCTCGTTGGAAAGTCTTGACCGTCGAGCCCTCAACATCATGCCAGATGAGCGCTCACTACGCCCGCCGAAGCTCCGCTCTGACCCCGGAGGCCAGAATTTTGAAATCTCGGAATGTGAAACACCGAATGAAATTGAGCTGTGAGAGCTGCCTACAAGGATCACGTGACATGAAAGTCAAAAACGCCCTCCGGATAGCTCTGGCAAGATGTATCTTCACGGAAATCCCGTATACGTGACGTCACAACTTTCTGGGAAGATTCAAGCCCATATCACGGAGGGTCATCGGACATCCGACGTGATGCACCTGAATGGAGAGAACGCGGAATATGACGTCAGCCAGCTCTACTAGGATGCCCATTTCTGTTGGGGAGCATCACGGATAACACGCGCAAGCCTCATTCCGATCCAAGATTTACGTACTTCGATTCCGAGTCTCCTGCGTCAGCAGCCGTCACATTCATGAGCAGAACAACGTGCGCGAATTCTCTATTCCTATTGTTTTCCGAAAGTCGATGCGAATGACGACGTACTGCCAAGACGCCTGTACTGTGGACAGAACCGATTCGTTCGGAGGACGGTCGACAATCTCGCCATAATATCGTGGGAAATATCAAGTCGTCCCATGTATCCAAATGCCCCAAGATAAACGAAAGAACCGAAACCGGTCGTAATGGATATCTCACAATCATCATGATCCTTCTAAACTCACACGATTGACTCCGTCGATTCGTAGCGCTAGTCTTGGATAGAACTCGATATAACAACGTTGGTCATCAATAAACGATTCCAATTATTCTCTCCGCAAAGCGACCTGTGCGTTGCAGCTGCGTCGAATTTCCGTAACGAATTTTGTCTGTACCCGAGTGGCACGCGGCTTTCATCAAGATGATGAGTTGGCTCTCCAGGATTCCGAATTGGTGGCCGTGCAAATATTGTTAGTGGTGCTCGAAGCCGATTCGTTCAGTTCTAAGGTTGCGAGCTGTTATAAATTCATAATGAGTGCTGACACGTGTCCTGCCTCTTCCTGGGAATTTGCATGATTACCGCGTCCCGATAAATTGCATTACGATGCATCAGGTGTCGGTTTCGGATGCACGGTCGAGAACCTCGGGACGAACCGTAGAGGATTTCCCCAATCACCGAGAAGGGAACCTGAAATATGAACTCAAGCAACGCGGCTATCTGATACATCACACGGATTATAACAGGAGGTATGCAGAGAGACTTTGATGATATTCCCGTCATTCTGCTCAACGTCTCCAATGGTGTTTCGATCAGTTTGGAATGAGCCTGGGCTTTCGACGAAACAGATCCGCAATCCTGGAAACGGGAAACTCCACTCTGTGCGGCTGTTGACGAGCTGTCAGCTATGGAAGTTCCGAGAGGCACGCTTATTATCTTGGAATCAGAGGAACAATTCCAAGCTGACAGTCCATAACGGGATTTTGCCAGCTTTGCATTCGCCGTTGAAATTCGGAAATCGTGTCCAATTCGCGTCGTCTCCGCGGCGAAGTTCACGGAATCGCGACGGAGTCCATTGTTGACATGCAGATGATAGGTTGTTATTTTGAACGCAATCGCTTTCTTATTCCAGAAGAAGATTCTGGGTGATGTTCCATGATTCCGGCGAGGAGTTTCACCGGCCACTGTAACAGACAATGGAACGAGTCTCATCTGTATCTTTCGTCGTCTGCATCATTCTGCTCTTTTTTGCTTTCATCGTCTTTTTCCAACAGCTCTGGAGTCACGGTTGCGCCGAAAATTGCATCGGCAATCAGAACCGAGTACATGTTGCACAAACGCTGCCGCGCACAGTACCTCGAAACGCATTACATATATGGTGTGATGGAGTCATAGAGAGTCCGCAATGAATCCGGTTCTCGCAAAGCTTTCATTGCCTCGGCAGATGGGGGGGGGGGGGGGGGGGGGGGGGGGGGGGGGGGGGGGGGGGGGGGGGGGGGGGGGGGGGGGGGGCCCCCCCCGGGGGGGGGGGGGGGGGGGGGGGGGGGGGGGGGGGGGGGGGGGGGCCGGCCCCGGGGGGCTCGGGGGCCGCTTGGGGGTTGGGTTTGTGGTTGTCACGCCTGTGATCATAAATACCTGTCATTCTTCCGTGAACCCAAGCGGTGATACTCAAAGTTCCATCAATCAATCAAACTCGAATTCAATCCGAGACGATCGCTGGACTTGCTTGCTGATGATGTGACTGAGTTGAACATTTAGTCTCGCACCTTACAGCTCCGATACAACCTGATTTGAGCGGCGATCGACTCCGGCACAGGATTGATTTGAGCCCGATCGAATTGAGCTCGTTCAATTTGAGCGCGGCGCTGCTTTTTCGATAGAATTATTCAAAAAGTGTGGATTCCGCTCGCTGAAGATATCCTTCCAGAAGCCGGACCAATTACGAGCCGAGTGTTCATACATCCATGTCAATCCTCATTACAGTGAAGTTGCTGAGCTACGATAACTGAGAAGAGCATGGTTACAAAGAGCCGAGATCGATAACAACACGACCGGGACTGCCGGGTGGAATGTATCTCGCGTAGAGTTTGGGTAATGTAGTCCTCGAAGGCAAAACTTGCTTTTCGACTGTTACATTGTTTTTCAGGAAGTTGGCGACAGCATAACAGAATGCTATTCCCAGGAAATACGTCAATCCGAATCGACGGCTCATCTGAGTTTCGAATCTGCTCGGAGCTATGCAGTGGTTGATAACGATGTGCGTGCACGAATGTATTTCCATTAGCGCGACCTGCATGCTCGACGCCGGAGATTCTGAGCAGTCTCAATGGCGGGAAAATCCGAGCCGAATCAAACGAGAACGAGTGCACCCAATGCGAGCAGGGAGTCAGTCACCGATTCAACCACAAACCAAGCACAAGCCAGCCAAGTACAAGAAAGCGTATCAGTCAATCAAGCCACGCCTGAAGTTCCCAAACGAAAAAGCGTTTTGTTTCCGGGTTTCAAAAAATTCGGTAAGAAAGAAGTCTGCACTTCCATCGTTATTCCTGGGAAAGGCAAAGTCACTACAGGGTTTGAGGTGAGCAAACAGATTTCGAGCTGAAGCTCTAGTTTCCCCGGAGACTTTCTCGGTGGGAGAACATGAGAATAAGAGACCCAATCCCACGCCTTGCAGGATCTCCTCGACGATAGAGATTTTAGCACCGAAGAAGGTTCCTATTCAGTCACGATTAACGCCAGAGGAAAGAGTTTCCGGTTGGATACTATCGGCGGTCCTGAGAAGTACCTCAGCATTTCGAAAAAATTAATCTTCAAAAGAACCCAACCTTCGGGGTCATCATGTTGTGTGTTAATCTGAAATTGGACGAGCCGAGCGAGGAATCAGGATCTTTGTTCCGGCCCCAGCGATTGTGGTTATAGTTTTGTGTATTGTGAAGTCTTGACAGACGGTACACGCATCTCGATCTTAATACGTTTAATATGTTTGTACCCGCCAGAGTGGTCGGGGGGGCGGGGCCCCAAATCAAGAGCAAGATCCACGGGCATTCAGACGACCGTGCGCGCAAGCTCAGCTCATCCCGATGATATTTTTTTCGTCTTTCCCGAACCATGCATAATACAGTGATAACGATGAGCGTGGTCTTTACTCGTTACATTTTTGAATGATAATTTTTGAAAACAATTCGACAATCATGCCTCGGATACCGGAAAAAGGTTCCGAGTTTTTTGCTGGAATCAGGTCACGAAAGAGGCCTGTTTGTCACTGGAGTATAGGAGAACTCAATAATTTTCAATTCATTTATTTTATATGTACTTTATACGCGAGTATCCTTTATCACAACGATAAGTCGTACCTAAGGATTTGGTCACGGGGAGAGATTCCTTGGAATGCGATGCAACGACAGGGTCGTCGTCGTGTAGTCCACAGAGCTCGACAGAGTATGACCTCCCACAACGACGCTGTGATTTTCGGAATCTTCTATGGTTTCATTCAATGCTTGAAGGCTCCGTGCTTCGCGGCTCGTGCTATGAATCGCTTCAAGACGTCTTCAGACAGCTTCTCGAAGTCATTCGTTTGAACTACGGCCGTGGCGTGATTCATGGCGAACCTGGGAATAATCAGACAGTTTCGTAAAGAAGCGACGATGAGATCTTCTGTCAATCGAATCACTGAGACATGTCAATTCTAAGCGCTCCAGGAACTAATGGGATGAGCTTTACTTGAAGCAGAAATCTTCGAGGTCTTTGGCATTGTATCGAACCGCGGCCATGTACAGGCTCGCGCAATTCTCGATCGAAATTCCGTTCCTGATGATTCTCTGACACTGTACCTGGAGAAAAAGACAGCATCCAAGATTTGGTCCAATCGTGATTCACTCAAACTCAAGAATTTCAACTCCTTCTTCAATCGGTAAACTCACGGTCAACGTGTTCTCGCAGCAAGAATTAGCCAGATCGAGGAGCTCGAGAGCCTCGGTCAGCGAAACATCCAGCTCGCCCGTGTAAAGATATCGGAGGAAAGCTTTGTAAACGGGGTAGCTAGACTGAGTCACTTCGATGGTGTCACTTTTGTTCTCGACCCAGGGTCCCTAAATATCAAGGATGATAAATTGAAGAGGATTAGCTCAAGAATATTTCCCGAAGATGGCGAAGCAACGCTGAAATCTCCTCGTGGCAGCTATATCACCTTGAACATCATCCTGAAGTATTCACACTGGAACTTTAGAACAGTTTTGTGAGCGTGTATCGTCTTGCCATCAACTACGAACTTCAGATCTGAGTACACGGGATTGTCGAACTGTTCAGCCATCGCCTTCGCCAGACTTCTCTCGAATCTGAATCGGAAATGGGAAAGCGAACTCTTAATCTCGCACCCTGTGATCGTCTGGTCGGAAACTGGAAACCGAAGTTTAGAAATACGGCACGACGTGCTTTCAACGATCGCGATGGAATCAAATTCTCTGCCATCTTCCTACAATACATTTCGGACTAACATATGTGTAGCAACAATCGGAACCGGGGAAACAGCTGCTGAAGTCATTGCCGCGAAAACATCCTGAACCGAATCGAAGGGGGTCTCAGTAGGCATCGTGACGTGATGTCCCCTGCACAGGCCCCACATCAAGACCTAGAGGGGAGAAACGGGACATGATTGGCTCCGCACACTTAGCTGTCGCGGTTTGAAGAACACCTGCGAATTATGGTTCATGACATCGAGCTCGAGAATTTCGAAGATGATAGAGAGCTGGAGAACTGTTCGCTCACTTTGGACGTCTCGGTCATAACGGCTGATGTCGTGTTGTAATGGCAAGCAGCGATCTCGATGACCCTCCCGTAAGTGTTCCTCAGGTTCGTATGACAGAGAGGGATAGACTGGTTGCTCTTGTTGTCGAAACCAAGCTGGCCCGTCGCGTTCGCGCCCCACACCCACAATGAGCCCTCATCGGTGAGAGCCAAGGTATGCGAAAAGCCGCACGCGATCTGCGATGAGAGTTTTCAGAGGTTATGGCCGGAGAACAGGTTGCGACTACGGTGCAGCACAAAATAAATCACACGGTCAAGAATTGACCTTCCGGATGACGACATTCTTGAGATGGTCAAGTTTCACGGGAGAAGTTTGGTGCGTCGTCGATCCTAATCCGAGTTGTCCGTTGCCTAGATAGCATTATTCTCATTTAATAAGCCGAATTTGCGCCGGAACAACGAAAAAATGTCAGCCCAAATGGAGCACCCAATATCTCATGTCGAGGCGGAGTTCCGGAGTACTTACCATTCGTACCCCAGGCGTAAACTTCTCCATTCTCGAAAACTGCGACCGTGGAGTTCTGTGAGCAGGAGATTCCGGTGCATTTGAGCTTCGCGATAGGGCCACCCACCTTCCAATGGAGGAAGCAAGATTAATACGCTGTTCCTTTACAGTGCGATTCGGATCACAGGCACATGCACAGCGAAAACACAGCTGATGTATTCCCCCGACCAGGCAGACTCCTTGAATGACCGCTGCCGAAGCGAAGCAGGGCTTCAATATTCGTTGAGGAATTGTTTCAACTTGTCGAAAGGAAGAATCTCACCTTGAGTGGTGCAGCATGACTCAGAGTTGAGCCGTGGCCCAGCTGGCCACTGGAGTTATTTCCCCAGGTGTACACCTGAAGCGAAAGAACACATGAAGCTGACATTGGTGCGATACGACTCGAGAGCCTTACGTCACTTGAACCATCGGAGAACATATCGGACAGGAGGAGATAGACCTCTGTCATCTTATCGAACCGACGAACTCACTGAGCCTCCCATCGTGCGACATACGGAGTGGTAGCTTCCGCAAGCGATCTCCACGGCAGGATCACTGTCACCGTAGACGATCATGGGAGTGTGTACCTGAGCGGGAAACGGGAATATCTAGATTTACATTCCGAGTCGTTCCCTAAAGAATCGAGATCTTTTTTTTTCGGCGGTCAATACCCCATTTGGGGTGTGTTTTTCCCGCGGGCCGGGGGGCGGTTGCGGCCATGGCCGACTTGAACTACTTCCCCGGCATTCGCCGTAAATTGGAGATGGGAACCATGGAAACCATCTCCGGGGGAGTCGGCCGGGAACGAGATTCAAACCAAGGACCTGCCGCTCGCGAAACTTCAGCATGGCCATGCGAATCTGCACGTAACATGCGGACCGCTTAAACAACTCGGCGATCGCGTCGGTCGAGAATCTCGATGATTCACTTGAGAAACTCACTGGTTGTGCAGGATTGTTGTGAGATGGTGAGTATCCATTGTTACCCCAGCCGAACACTTCACCCTTTCGCGTCAAAGCGATCACGTGAGGCGATGACCCGTAGGCGAATGATTGGACAGACTTGTCACAGAGTGCTTCCACCTTTGGAAGGAATTTAGATTAGCGTCGAGGATAGAAACACCTTGAATCTCATGTCTAGTCCGAAATATTCTCAGGAATGATTACTATGGCATACTTTGACTGGACTCAAACACGACCTGGTGTCACCGGTCCCGAGACATCCTCCAGTGTTCGTGCCGAGTCCCCACACCTGAGATACATGGTAAAAGGTAGTGTTTAGATCAGAGCATTGGCTCATGAAACGCCTCCCCTGAATTAATTCGGTTCGATTACTCTTGTAGATGCGGATTGTTTACATGATTTTGACGCCGCGATTCGTCGTTCGACTTGGGCACCCACCTCATCTTCGTCTGTCACCAGGAGAGCTTCGCTGCCAGAAGAACCGAACACGCAGCACAAGCGGATGGTTTTCACAAACTCTGGTTCGAGCATTGAGAGAATCAACCACCGTCTGAGATCTCCTGCGATTCCTCCCGAGGGGGGAACGGTGATTTCTCTGGAAGAAATCAATCGATCGAATTCCGTCCGCTTGATCGGAGGAGTGTGGGCTCTCTTCTAACTGATGAACATCGAAACAACTCACTTCGAATCCGTTTCCTGTTGCTTATTCTGCGTAGCATCATTAATGGTTGTCATTTCGAGTGTCTGGGAACAAGGGGCAAATTTTAAGTTCTGACTAGTGGCTCTCCTCGGAGCTTTCGGGCGGGCGAACACTGAAGGACAGAAACACGGAGGTCGCGCCAGGGTCCTCCAAGCCCGCACCCACTTCACTCAAACGTTCTCCTAGATATACGACTGTGGAGGACCCTTGTTTTCGCAAGAACCGATGCAAGAAACCGAAATCTAGCGCTGCATTGTCGGGGAAAAGTCCGTAGTTGACCATAACGATACGCATGAATCCGAGATTGCAGCAACCATTGCTTCCTCAAGCAGCCCTGGCTCTTCGGGGTCCGTAATCGTTCATATCCGGCTCCCCAATCAAACTCTTTTCGATACACTCGTTTTCTTCGCTTCCGGACGAGCGGCTGGAAGAGGGGAAGGGCTATCGGGGTAGCGCGCGCCGGGAAAACCGGCGGAGTCAAGATATCTCAGCCCAGTGAAAATGCAGGGACTCGAAGACAGCAAATCAATGTAGTTTGATCGCGAGACACTGACATTCTTCGATTCTACTTCATCCTGAGGTCAACCATATTCACGCGGTAAAGTAACAGAGAATCGGAGTTTGACAGTCTACCAACCACCTGCCAACATGCACTTTTGACAACCAGGTATGTTCTCAGAGCTCGGCCACAAACGATCTGCTCTCTCCCTTGTCTGTAGGGTTCCCCTGCTTTGTCTGGGGGAATGTCCAGACCGACTGTCATGAAAAGCGGTCTCAAGTTGTTGGAAATGAGTGACTCAACTGCGGAGTTGAGTGGACTGGCAGTGGCTTGTCTCGATTCAATCACTCGACGCACTTGAGTCACTGATACATTTCACGGGATGACGACTCAACGAAGAAGAACTCTGTCTGCAAAACATGATTCCTGTCATTTACCGTCGTCGTCTCCTTTCATACGATTCCACTCAACGGCGGAGAAAAATTGGCTCAACTCTGCGAGAGCGGTGCATACATGAGCAATTGTCATTTAAAGCAAAGCCCACACACACGCCTATTCAGCAGCTGTGTGCGATCCAGTCCTCCTTTCCGCTTGGAGCAACGCGCGGGCTCCAAAATGCTTGAGCTTCAAATGCGACCTTTGAGCCCGACCGGCTATCGGCAGTTTCGCGTCATTCGGACGCACCCATCATGGGCGAGTACTGTGCCTGCCGGACTGCGAAGCGAGCCCTGACTCTGCGGTCTCACTCGATAGCCAGTGTGGCGCAATTCGAGTTTGCTCCGAGAGCTTCCATCCTTTCTTCGGTTCTCGTTCCCACATTTTGCAGCTCTATTGAATCCGACGGCGTTCAGGTCTTCAGGGAGCGAGCATCAAAAATATTCTCGAACAATGCTTGTTTTATCTGTCAATCAGGAGTTCCGATGTGATCCAGTCGGAGTGCAACGAGGGACACTGTGCGTCGAATCGGCTTCCAGAAGTCCATCGCCACGGAGTGGCAATTGAAGTTTTTTTGGAACTTGAGAGCCAATTCGTTACCAGCTTCCTTCAGCTGATCTTCTCGGTTCTGTATTTGATGTTTGGTGAGGTTCTCCGGTGCTGGGTACCGCTTTGAACAAAGCTCATCCTAGTCGATTGCACAATTCCGCGGACACCACGATCGCAAGTTGCAACATCCGGAAGACGCTCGTTGAGGGCATTCACTTTTCAACGGAATGATCGGAATCTTACCTCAACAATGATTCCAGAAAACTTTCGTCCGCCCTCTGCCACCTTAGTCTCAGAACGGAGTCGAATGTCTGCTGTCAGATGCGATTTGGGTATCAGATTCTTCTTGCAGACTTCGATCTGCAACCACAGCTGAAAGTCGCTGCGAGCAGTAAATAAATGTCGCTCTTCGAATCGTTCACGAGATTCAGCATGCTCGCGCTATAGTTCTCTAGTTTCTGCGATCGCTTGTCATTCGATTACTCATTCATTGGCTGACAGCCGGAACTTCCCCGGCGCTTTTGAAGAGGTTTGTCGCAATGGACTCGGGTCGATAGTATTGAGCCACAAAAAACAGCTCCGACGGGCAGTTGCAAGATCTACGCAAAGAAAGACTATTTTCCGTGGAACGCAACCACGGTTGAGGATCTCTGATTGTCTGGGGCGCTTTCAGCTCCTTTCAGGACCTCCTTTTGGCGACGAGCGTTTTTTCAATTTGGATTCCGACCGCTCGAAACTTCATCCTTTCTCGTTCCCGATACCCTGTTGGATACATGGACCAGCTTTGTTCCCCTCCCACAGAAGCGGAGATTCGAAACTGGATGATTGCGGCTTGGCTCGACATATATGCGACGGTTTCCAGGACTCGGTTATCCGAGCTTGGGGCGTTCCCGGGATTGAAATCGAAGGGAATCCGGCGGGGAAAAAATTCTCCGTCGTCTCAGGAATGTGATTTATACACATCTGAATTAATTTTTCCACGTCACAAGAGATACAATATCAATGTCATATTCGATGGATACCGATTGGCGATGATACAACATGTTCACCGAATGGAGTCTCCCGCTGCCTTGCTCGGAGGTTTGGACATCTGCTCCAACTGGTATCTCTTGCGCTCCGTGCGGAGCTCATGAATCATTTCCTGCGAGAGAAAAACACCGCTAGATTGGATGAACGCGAAAAATTCCCGCAGTCATTATCAAGGACTCTCAGTTCCCCGTTCACCCGTCGGTGAAGAAATTTCCCCACTGAATCGAGGGAGGGAAATCCTACCTTTCCTTGTTTGTAGAAACGTTCGATGCGATCCTCGAGCACGTTGATCTCCTCAATGGTTGGGGGTTCCGAGCTGCTGTTTATGATTTCGCGACCGAGGATCCATAAGAAAGGATGCAAAGCGATGCGGGTGGTTGGCTGTGTTGTTCCTTCAGTCGTCGTAGTTTTTTCCGTCGTAGTTTCCGTCGTGGGTTCAACTTCGTTTCCGGGCGGTGTCCCGACAAAAGCTTTCAGATAAGGCTCGAAACGACTTCCATGGAGTAGGCCTGAGTTCGGGGACACAGCAATCGAGATTTACTTCGACTCCCAGAGGCGGAACAATTTCATACCCCAAGATGACATGATGGGGAAGCTCCAATACGAATCGGGTCTTTGAAAATTCGTGATGACTGACCTCTTGGAAGAACTCGGTAGAACGCGTTCAGAAGTTGCTTCTGGATCTGCTCTGGTTCCGGAGCGCCTTTGACTACTCCTCCGAGGGCCATGAAAACTAAAGATGCGATGATGAAATGTTTTCGACTCTGCATCGTCACAATTAAGAATCGCCCGGAACTCCTCGAGCGTCAATCCGAAACCTCTGAAACGGAAGCTGAGTCGTGAGAAGGAGCGCACGACAGCTTCCGACACCGTTTGAAGATCTGAATGAAATGAGTCCCGATCCGCTGAGCCCCCAGTGACACCCAGGAGGCCCCGAACGAGGCAAACCAAAAGGGAAAAGGTAACGAAGGCTGTCAGATCGGGGTCGTTGACCAACAGAGGCGCCCCTCGACGAGGGGCTCGATTCTGCGCTCTCTACAGAAATGTCACAGCGCCCCGCGTGTCGGGAAGCATTGTCATGTCAACAGCTTGTCGTCGATTTAGATACAGTATCTACCGATTAAGACAAACGAGCTATTTCTGGGGACATGTTCATGACAAGAGTTCGACCAAGAGGTCAGTCTATCAAGAGGATCATGCTCAACTGGATCTCTGCATGGTTGTCCGACTCGAAGATTCGTTACACCTGATGCCATGCCTGATACCATCAGATCTTCCAAATGTACGAAAGGGTCGACCATTCGACCGGAAGTCAGCTGTCAATCAACTCGAATTAGTGGGACACCATGTCCATCGCGAACTCTCAATTAGAATTCGCCCGCAACTTGCCGCGACAGGAGAGACTTTGTGAGCATGAGAGAACATTCGGCCTTTTGTTAGTTCACGCCCGCCGACTTCGACCTCAGACAGCGAAAACGCCAGCTTCCAAAATCGAATTGATCAATCAATGAGGGCTATATTCTGATAATTAAGCTGGGCCGCTCTCTATGAGGAAGCTTCACCGCTAGCCTTACGACCAGTCTCACAATCAGGTATATTCGTTCGTTGGATTCATCAGAGGAGTCGACCAGGGGCGTGCACAGGATTTTTTTTTGGGGGGGGCCAAGGGCACTTTGTCAGGGTTTTGGGGGGGGCCAACAGATGATGATGATGATCCTTCCCATAGGACCCTATGGGCAGGATCGGAATTTTGGGAGGGGCCATGGCCCCCTCGGCCCCCCCCCTGGGCACGCCCCTGGAGTCGACTCGACGATAACTGAATCGCGAGCTGGCTTCGGCACATATATCCGCGACATAGATACATATGTACTAATGAATACAGGCGTGGCTCTGAACAACAAAGAGGAGAGACTTGCTGCACACTGCATACCTGATCCATGGTTTGAAGATTCGCGCCAATTTCTCTCTCCCCCGCGGCTGCTGTGCCGGCAGCCATTTTGACCACGATTTGTCTTTTCGGTTCCATACAGCCTCGTGTGCAGGCTCGACGGAATTGTTGGGGGAAAATGGTGAGTTAAACCTCTTGATCACTGAGTTCCAATGTCTCAAAGTTTAAGTTTTGAAGCTGTGCATCTGACTGGGCCGGCTGCGAAAGCGGCATCCACTGTAAATCCTTGTGAACAGCACTCGCAACTAGCGAAGCGGCCGCTCTGGTAGCTGCCGATGTGAAAGCTTGTAGAGGTCCCCTTGCTTTTTTGGGAGTTGGGTTTGAACGTACCGAATTCTAAACCCCAAATGAATTGCAGGCGTCTCACAAGACGTTCAAGATCAAGCAGAAGCTCGCCAAGGCGGCTAAGCAGAACAGACCCCTTCCCCAGTGGATCCGTATGAGGACTGGAAACACGATCCGGTGAGTTCGTCCATCATAGAATCAGTTCTAGAAACTATTTTGTTGGAACGCGCGGCCCAGAGCGCTGAGGCTAATGAGGACCGTGTTTGCGTCCAGTATAAGGGAGATGATGGTGACTCTAATTGTTGTGAACACTTGAGTGCCTCCTGTCGTGTTCCACGTGTTCGTCCGGGGTGCTCGGTGCTAGAACGAGGCCTAGAAAACTTCACTTGTTCTGCTCGCATGGCATCTGTCTGTACTCCGGTTGGATGTGAGACAACCCGTTTTATGTCTTCATTGTGTTCTTCTTCACTTCCAGATACAACATGAAGAGGCGTCACTGGCGCAGGACTAAGCTCAAGTTGTAAGCTGTGAGACCGGCCCGCAACATCGCGAAGAACGTCCGCGTTGATTCCGATGAATGGAAAATAAACGGAGTACGAACCCGTTCATTTTGGTTGCCGAAAACTTGTTTCTTCATTTCCCATGGGTACTGGAAAAAAAGGGACTTCTCGCTTACCGATGTCGGATAGGGGTTGAAGTTTCATGAGAACCTATTAGCCTCGAGAGGCCAGTCGTGGCAGCAAGCAACAGTAGCTCGGACTGAATTAAGCTGGCAATATATTAACTTTGTTTGATGTTTCGGAGAAGACACAGTTCCTCAGTTATATTGCAGTCTGAGAATGTTAATGAAGAAGCGATTGTTGAGGCACGTCCAGGCAGAATTCCAACTCTCCAACTGACAGCATCAACGATTAAATGTATGTCGGACATTCTCTAATTGGCTCGAACTCTAAAACGAAGAATCGTCGTTGCAAAACCGAAAACAAAAATCAGTACTTCCGAGCACGGGGACGGGCCTCTGATTTGGGATCCCATCAATTCCAATTACGCTCAGGGACTTTCGAGTTCCATGTCAAGGAGAGTCCAATCACTGCATCCCCACCAAGCGATCAAAATACGCATTCGTGCCGTCAATTGAGGGCTCTGCTCTCTACTTTTCATGCTGAATCAACACACGAGTTCTACCTTTACTCTCAGCATCGGAGCTCACCCGAGTTCAGCTTCGGAACATCTGGAAACTCTCGAGTCAGACAAGTAAACACAGCTGAGATGGGTCAGAAGATTCTTGTTGGGTCAGCTCATTAGCAACCTAGTGTTCATTCATAGAAAGACGAGATTTCGTTTCGCGGTTGACTCGGGAAACAAGTATGGGCGAATTGCGTTCGATAGGGATGGACAGGAAATATCGGCCTTCATTTCTCCGCCGTCGCATCAACGTGGATGATGGGGCGATCCTCCGCGTTCGTCATACTGTAAGAATAGGGGACTTGATACTATTATATTGGAAAGTCAACGTTGCAGAGAAGAGGAAAACATCTCGTCCTAGAATTGAACCGACGATACAATCCCCGACGGCTTCGAGAGTCTGTTTGAGCGTAGATGCCGAATTGATACATATACTACGCAAGAATCTAACGAATGAGGAATGGATACGTCAGGACCGGAACGGCGGAATGAGAGGAACGTACATATTGTCAGCGTGTGAAATGACAGCCTCGAAACGTGATGTGTCCACCGGTTCAAGAGTCGGGAGCGCGCTCCCTTTGGCCGTGGCATTTTTCTTTTCTTTGTAAGCCTTAAGTTTCTCGATGCACTCTGCAAGAAAGAGTTGTTCCTCATGAACGAATACAATCACCCACGACCCATCTTGTGGGGAGGCAACAGCTGAGAATGAGCATAACATGTCGGACTCTAATCCTAGAATCGTCAAAAGCCCAACCTCCGTAGATAGGTGGGTTTTCCGACGCCTGTATTCCACGGAGTTCGTTCAGGAGGTCCCTGAAAGATTGTCAACTATGAGGTAACTTGTTTCCTGAATGTACACTGGATGGTTAACGGACGAAGGACAGCCGATCAAAGCTGGTCCTGAAATGAGTACCAAGCACAAGGTCATGATACAGGTAACTCGTCCGAGGTTTCTTACATTTCGGTGATCCTTTACAAATGTGTACGAGCAGTCCTCAAGTCACAGCCTCGATTCACAACGAGCAATGTCGGCGGTGGAAAAGGTTGGAACACGACAACTCTTCACTACGACAGCGGGTTCATCGAAGAAATGCTCTCTGTAGTGCGCAGCTCATGAACCCAGGCACTCTTGGGGAAAAGAAAGCTCAGAGAAAATTTTGTTCTTTTGTTCGGGAGGCCAAGAATGAGAATCAGCTGCTTCCCGAGCGCGGGCCTGGAGAGCCAATCGCAGTCCGGAGCATTCAAATTCAAAAAAGGGCGCCAAAATGTCGATCCATGGGTTGCGCCGCCCCGACATGTTGAAGATAATCGATCGAAGATCGGCGGAATCGGTGGCTCTCAAACTCACGCGTCGTTTAGCCCCGAGAGAATCTGATCGCTCGTCAGAGACTTTCCCTCGGTCGAAATCCGGTGGACTGCGGAACTCAGTTCAAAGAAGCACCAGGCCAGATGAAACGGTTCCCGAATTCCTCCCGAGCGGAGGGTTCAGTGACGCTCTCTATGAGACAATTCTACGCCATAAGTTTAACGTCCCGTGAAAAGAAGGGAAACAAGCGTTCAGTTTTTGCGAATCCAAATTTATTCACATCGTTCTATGGATGACTAATTCCAGCAACCAAACCGTGGTTACAAATGAAATTAGGAGATTAAAACATAGATGAAGCTTTTTCTACAAGGTTCCTATCACCGTATATATTTCACGACAGTTCGCTTTTGCGATGAGGCGTCAGTGTTCATCAGAGTTTATGCTGATCACAAAACTGCCAGCAAATCGCCACTCTCGATTGGTCGTTTTTGTTGGAAATATTTACATGGATTCCGACACTGGCATTCAGCGCATTCACACAGCTTCGAGCAGTTCTTGGACCATGGATTTCTTCACTCGATAATTATCGCCATGACATTACTCGAATTCCCATTATTTTGTGAAGCGGCGATCGCTGGAATTAAATAACCCGGGAATCCGATCCATCACCGAGTCTCTCAAACCACGGCACTGCTCTTTGGGCACTTGAAGCTTAACAGCATTCTCCCGGGTCACCCCAACTTCTCCCGAGATCGTTGTATGTCTCCAGTGAAAATGAGGCCTCGGGGCCCGTACGTTACATGTCCTTATCTTCGAAGCACATTCATACAATCATCTACACAATGAGGCAGAAGGTGAGCACGGCAGGCCGCAAACGTTCGTCCGGGAAAACTTCTGTTCTGAAGCACACCCCCCGGCGCAGAGATCCAAAGTACAATCTGTATTCTGGCCGGCAGAATGCCACTTGCAGTCAGTTCGCCTTCCGTTCTACTTAGAAGCCGAATCCGCGGCCGTGTGGACGGCCTGTCCAGTGCTCTCCTTCTGACAAAGGTGGCAACTCCAGGAGCCTTCCGGCGGCTCCTTGAGAGGGGGCGACAAACAATACATGTGGTATCCGCGGTCACAGTCATCGCAGAAAAGCATTTGGTCATCGTTTTCACTCGTCCCGCATAAAGTACATGTTTTGCACTCTATGCATTGCCACCTGAGAAAAAGAGCAGCGATGTTACGTTTCACGATTCCCCACTTTCTATTTCTCATCATTGATGGAATGTAGGATTTCTCCATATCTCAATAAGCTTGGGAACTTGTCTTACTTGTACTTCTTCACATTGGTGGTCATAACGTCGGTAAATTGCAGGCACGTTGGATGGCCCGAACGTCCGCAGTCGGCACAAGTTACCATCTCCTCCGGTTGTTTGGTTTTCTTATTCTCGGATTCTGTTCCGAGACAGAAATCGCAATACAATGGTTGTCGTTCCACGGCCGCGGGACCGTCAGAAGTTTCGGGTGCTCCCTCAGTCGATTTGTCTTTGTCAGCGGGAGACTTGAGGAACGACAGGAAGTTGTCTTGGAACTTCCGCAGCCCTGCGAGGGGCGAGGCTTCAGTTCCGTGACGCGAATCTTCCCGTTGTGGCGCAGGTGACGTAGAACGTGCGCCTGGCGAAGGCGTATCTTGACGCGATCCGTGCGCATGCGTGTAGTGATACGAGAGACCCGGTCGGGTTTTGTACCTGGAAGAAGCAGGAGAACGGTTTGAGAACCGAGAACGCACAGAGTCCAGCTGTTGCTGCACAGGAATCACGATTATCGCCTGAGTTGGATTAAACTTGAGATACATACCGTGCACCGCACATGTCGCAGACAAATGGCTTATCGTCGTCACGACCCGACGACGACGCGTCTTTGTCCTTGTCAGCAGCTCCTCGTCCACTCCGCCTTCCTCTCCTGGTCCCCGTTGTTCGCGGTGCTTTCGCGGTTTTTCCTTTTCGACGATCCTTCCTAGGTCCATAACTGTCGTCACGATCATCATCGTAATCCGATTCCGGGTCCTCCCAAACGTCCGAGTTCATGAGATACGCTGAAAACATCGTGAAAACATTGAGGACGGAGCTCCTGATTTCGTTACTCCAACTCGGGAGATCCTCGGGAATACTTTCTCTTCGAAGATTCAGTTCAAAACTCGATATGTACTGAGATGAGCTCGGGAAGTAACACACCTTCGTCCATGAATTCTTGCTCTCGAAGCCAAGATTGGTTGCTCTCGTCGTTCTTCAAGGCGGCGTCCCGAGACGTATCGTCCTCTTCGGGGATCGGTCCTCCTCGAACTCCGGTATTTTCAACCAACGATATGGCCGTTTCACCCTCAACGTTGTCTCCTTTCTCTTTTGCGGCTAACGCTTTCGAGAGCCTGCGGAATGTTCTATCGGATTGACGAGTAGGTACAACTATGTTAAGATTGGCTCATGAAGCAAGCGGGTGTGATGTGGGGCAAATAATCAGCAAAGCAAAAGTCTGAAAACCTCGAAGAACGAAGGTTTGGTGTGATATCTGGTAGTGAATCATCATAAGACTGCATTCCTACCTGTCGTTCATAAGGTATTGTCGCTTCTTCTTGAACCACGCGGTGGCTGGGTAGGATACTAGCTGGCCGTCTCTCCGTGGTGGCAGACGTTCCATGCGAGAATAACCGAGGTGACTGTGAGTTTGTGCCAAGTTCGTCTGTTGATCTGGAATTGTCCACATATCATAGAAGACATGGGCACATCAAGGGAGGATATTGCGAAACTTTATATCGAGAGCTCGGATGAGCCAGTCAGTACGTGTAAGAGTTTCGCGCGACATTCGGGCATGAAGCTGCTAGATATTTCGAAAGATTTGGGAATACTTCACAGGACCTAAGACGCACCTAAGAACGGCAGACGGATCTTCCGCTCGATGGCTATTCTGGTGTTGACGTTCGCAGTGGACTCGATCATTTCTTTGTACGACGGATCCGAAAGAGATTCTTTGAGCTTAGTCAGGAGTTTGGGGGTGATTTTCAAGGGTCCACAAGCATCCAGCGGGCTCGGACGAGCCCGGGAAGTGGTCGGGGCCATCCTGAAACATCATTGCATATATGAGTCCCAAATTGAACTCAATCCTGTTGAAACATTTGTCTTGCGGTTATTCGGAATTCCAGGAGCACCCCATGAATCCTCCAGAATCAAATGAACCCATGAACCCGATGAATACCAGACGAAAGCTCCGGTATTCAAACGCATCATTTAGGGGGGAACACTCCAGTCACACTGAAATCTGGAATCGCTTCCTCGAGCTATTCCTGGATCCGACATGTCGAACCTCGGCCTGTGGAGCTATGAATGGCTGCAGACAGGTCCCAGGTCGTTCTTCCGTGTCCAAGAACATGAAAAATCCTGGCGGAACCCCACTCATGATTGACACACGGCGGAATGAAACATGAATTAGAGGATACGGTTGCAAGACTGCTCCTTTTCCATCCAAGAGAAACTAAATTTACCAGTATATAGCCACAATGGTGTCCCATACTGAATCACCGGAGTTCCTCTCTGAGGATTTGCGAGGAAACCCAAGCTGACGAAGAAAACCTCTGTGGCCGTCGGATTCCCTCGCCTTCCTCTAATACGACCCTACTAAGTCGACTCATGCTGATGTCAGCATCCTCTCCAGGTGATCTTCCCATCATGAAGATGCGGTACGCCACAGTGGGGCACTGTCCCATCCGTCCCCCATATAAGTCCATTAAGTCGATCGCATTCGGACCTGAAGTCAACTTGCCGAAGAAGTCAACAGCTACTCTTCGGGCTTACGCGAGAGTGAGAACATTGCACTAAACACGAGCTCAGGCATCTCTTGACGGCCGCTAAGAAGAAAACACGTTCATCCGACGGTTCTTACCACCCCCGTGTATATCCTCGTCAACCTCGTTCAGCTTGCCATGCATGAGCAACCGTACCCCGAGGCTGAGTCCAGACGCTCGCAGATAACTACTTCCGACGAAAAGCCCAAGTATACTCCGGGAACTTCATGCCGGAAATATTGGACGCGATCAACTGCCAACACGGACAACAATGCCTCAGCTTCAGCGAGCGTCCCCAAAAATAGCACCGGTTTCCGTAACACTGCCCCATCCCACTGCAGGCTATAAACTCACTTGAAAGCTTGAAGTTCTCAAAATTCCGCGAAAAACTCCAGCTCGGCCCGCACTCCTGCAACGCAATGTTGGTAGCGCTCTCCTTAGGCGACAGCTGCGGCGTCAACCACAACAATAAACAAAAGCGTACCACATCGTACCACAATCGCTCTCAGCTAGCGGGATCGCTCGAACATGGTGGCGATGAGCCTGAGCGCGCTTCTCTCTGACCGTCAAGGCGATTGGGCGTATCTCGCGGAGGAGTCGGGACCGGCTCGGATCCGAAACCCCGAGAAGGTCAGGAGTCGTTCCGCCGGCTCAAGCTCTCGAGCGAAAAGGTCTTCGAACACTGTGTGTTAAAAGAAGTCACGCTGGTCCCGACATCCGTGTCAGCGCCACCAGAGTTGAGAGTACTCTGGGCGACGTTGTTTTGGCGGGCTGTCCGTGTGACTTGCAGCGATGGCATCGGTGGTCGTGGTGACAAATTCGGTTCGGATTGAGCGAGAGAAAGTGCTCCCCATCAGGGATTTTGTCTGCCGACGGCAGAATATTCGGCTGTTGCACATATTTGCTGTGTGTGGATGGACCCGTCCTCAGAGTTGGGGTCGGCGTAAGCTCCCAATAATGATGCCTCCTTAGATTCCAAGTGCACAGTGCAAGCGACGCAGCCAGCACCATGGCCTATGTTACGAACGGCACCGCGGTCCCGGACGAAATTTCTGTAAGAAAGCAACTCAGCTAACTGGAAGACGATAGGGGCAATGCTCACGGTGATCCGTCGTTGGTATCAGTAAATTCATACAGTCGTGATGGGGTATTGCAAGAATGCGTGCTGCACAGGAAGCATTGGGCTTCGGAATACCATGACGAGATGTTCGAAATCGCATCTCGCAGAACAGCTCCCGCCAGCGAGATTGAAACTTCAAAATTGAACACACAGTTCACTACATGTCATCAGCTACGGATTTTTTTTCCATTAGCACAACGAATCTGACAAACTCGGGGATGGGTGTGATACTCTTCACTGGAGACCAGTTAGTGCCGCCGGCGGTGGAAAATGAAAGCCCACCGGAATTTATTCGTCTTGTCAGAATGGATTTCTATGCTCGTCGCAGATTGCGAAGCTGACAGAATACATTATCTATGAATATCAATATAACAGCCTACAGATAATCATTGAGCGGGCAAGTTGTCTGATCCGACAGCTATTCACTGTCAGTTCAGAAACCCTCATATACCGGCTGTCCTGATCTTGTTTCGTCGTGGAGTTTCCTTCCAAGTCGGAAGAGAATTTTTCCAACGTTCAACACGCTGGATCACGAGCTCCAATCCGGCCAGCTGATGCATCAGCTGGATCTTGCAAGAGTCACGATTCTCTCAATTCACAGCCGCTCAGTTCTGCCCTGCAGAAATCACTGGCCTGGATGAGGCGGGAAACCTTAGTCGGCGATCTCTTTCCGCTGGTCAGGATTTGGGTAGAGAAATTAAGTTCACCGGGTTGAAGCGAGGATCTCTGGTACTCCATGAGGGTTTTCTGGTTCGATCAGATTCAGGTATTTGCGATCGGTCGATTAGCCCGCAAAACGCCCGTAGAACGGCGACTTTCAATGTTTTCGACCGGTGATAATAATCGATCTGTTAGTGTAGCAAGCGAGCCCAACTCAGCTTACCGTCTGTGTGCGCGAAAGTTATATCTCAGTTGTCTCTGTATTCGAGAGTTCTTCACTGTTGGAGATGTCTTGACAAAGTTTTCTCTGATGAGTTGATTCCTGTTTCAGCTCACAGCGATTCATGATGTAGCTGTTCAAGAAGCGACTGCGGATTTGAACCGTCTGTACACACAAGTGAATAAGAGCAGGGACTTTCCAAAATGGTTCCTCGAAGATTACGAGCACTTCACTATGATCATCGAGGCTTTCCAAGAGCATGAATCGGACATCGTCGACGCGCTCGGCTCGCCCACCGGGAACACGAGTCCAGATGAAACGGGGTCCAGGAACGGTGATCCGCCCCGTTCCCCGATGCGGAGTGTCGTTCGGATACAGCTGCCCAACGAGCAACACACGACGATTCAAGTTCGCACTGGTCAAACCGTGATGGAAGCACTTGCAAAGGCCATGAAGCGCCGAAAGCTCAGTCCCGAAATGTGTGTTGTGTACAAAGAGGCCACCGGAGAGATGATCGAGTGGAATACAGACATGGGCGAACTCGAAGGCGACACTGAGATCTGCGTGAAGATCCGAGACAAATACCCCATCGCCACCTCGATTTCGCACAATTACGTTCGGAAAACGTTTTTCTCATTAGTGTTCTGTGAATGTTGTCGGAAGCTGCTATTTCACGGCTTCCGATGCCAAACCTGTGGATATCGCTTCCATCCGCGATGCGCGGACGCCGTCCCCGCACTCTGCCAACCGCTAGGAGTGGAGCAGCAGTACTTGAAGCAGTGAGTTTGTTGACGTGTGTTCATGAATTTCATAGTTCCCGGCTGGTTTTCGATTGTACAGCGAGCATTTCATCATCCATCGGAGTTTAGAGCGTAAGATGTTAACTTGCCTTACGTTTTCATCGTTTTCTCCGCAGCTTGTTAGCGTTACAAGATGGCTTGGAACAAGCGCCGACCTACATCCCATTCATCGAAGAATGCAACCTCCAGCGAGCAGGCAACGCAAATAGGAGTGGTTCTGGAAGCAACCTCACCGGGCAACGAGAGAGATCAACCTCAGCACCAAACGTCTCGTACAACGCAGTGAACCATGATTTCTCAGATTTCCCTCGTTTCAAACAGGTGTACTCGTCTCCAGGTGAGTCCATCCTACACTTCATCATCTGTTCATTTGTGTACTGATCGAGCTTGAATGAATCTAGCTAACGAGTGTCATGTGTTCCGTTTGAACTAGCCGTACGGCATCCCATGCCAATCTAATTGTAGAACGCGTCATGATATCAAATGCCGGGATCGCAATGCTCATCGAATTAGAATTCTGAAGCATGTGTCCCTCTTGGGTGCTTCAATTGGGTGCTTTACGTTTTGAATGAAGCATTATCTTCCCAGTTTTTGCTCAAACCCGTTTTGTTCATCCCTGTCCCGCAGAAAATTCACCACCGCCAATACCGCGGCGGCCAAAGACGATTTCCCCTTCAAGCCGAAACGGTGGGACATTATGGAGCAATTTCAACGGCAACAGCACAAACCACAAAAACAATAACGACAACACCTATGAACAAAGTGGAGTCAGCACATACCTTAACAGTAATGGGACGATAACTTCCGTCTTCAACAATAATAACAACATCAGCTGCTACAGTAGCAATAACAACAGCAACAAAAACCTGAATCAAAGTAATCACAGCAGTCACAAAAACAATAACAACAGCGGTGCAAGCCTCAACAACTACTCTGACAACATCCTCGGGAGCTTCAACACGGACAACAGTAATCAAAACTTTGATAGCAATAACCAAGCCCATCAAAACAACAAAACCCGTGACCTCAGCGGCAGCCACAACAACAAAAGCCACCATAGTCACAGTAACCGAGCCCACCACGGTAACGGTCAAACGCCGACGAGCAACGGGACGAAATTCGATTTCTTCTTCAATGGGAAATCGCGTGATTTGACCGCGAGCCTCGGTAGCACCATAACCTCGGGATATCAGAGCTTAACGACGGGCCGTACAAATCGCAACAAGCGAACCACCGGCGGACGAGCGCTGCAAAGAAGAAACAACTCATCCGCCAGCCAGAAACTCATAGTGAATAATAACAGACTTATTAACAGAGGTTTGTGTTTGGTCCTTTCGATTTTACTTCGTTCTCCATCTGAATGCTGAATGGCATGCTTTCAATCCCCGCTTTATCTTTGTCTTTCTTCTCTGATCATCTTTTCTCGGTTTGACGAGTGGGACAACATCGGCCAGATCGTAGATCATGACTTTGACCATGCTACCCCCCGACTCCTATGTCCGTCTGCTCTGAATCTCTCTTTTTCGGCGAACTTCGATCGCCAACACTTATGATAACCTGAGACTCCATCACGGGACACTTTCCGGCAATAAAAATTTGTTAAAGAAGGAGAGAGGTCCTAAGTTTCCTACTTGTTTGCAGCATCGGGCCTAGCCCCTCCGAGGTCCAGCCAGGTTTCTTCATCGCCCACGCGCACGCAGAGTGCGCAGGGCTCCCCAACATCGTCACATAAAATTCCCAGACCAAGAGCTCGATCGGCCGATGAGTCGTCGAAGAAAGCCGTCAACCAGAAGCCCGCGCGAGAATCGAATGAAGACTGGGAAATCCTACCGGAAGAAATACTAACTGGGCCTAGGATTGGGTCGGGATCGTTCGGAACAGTATACCGAGGTCACTGGCACGGCCATGTAGCCTTGAAGAAGCTCAACGTCACCGATCCAACACCTGCGCAGCTGCAGGCGTTCAAGAATGAAGTGTCCGTTTTGCGAAAAACGAGACACATGTGCATCATCCTCTTCATGGGCTGTGTTTCTAATCCGCAGCTGACTATTGTCACGCAGTGGTGTGAGGGTTCGTCGTTATACAAACATCTACATATCGTCGAAACTCGATTTGAACTGCAGCACATTATCGACATTGCCAGGCAGACCGCGCAGGGCATGGACTACCTCCATGCCAAGAATATCATACATCGAGATCTCAAAAGTAACAGTGAGTATCGCTAACGATTCGTATCAAAGGCATCTTGTGGCCGGCAAGCGCAATTATGTGAACGCAGTGATTGATGTCTTCGTTTCCTGCAGATATTTTCCTCCACGATGATCTGACAGTGAAGATCGGTGATTTTGGGCTGGCAACAGTGAAAGCGCGATGGAGTGGTTCGACTCCCTCGCCAACGGGTTCAATCTTGTGGATGGCACCGGAAGTGATACACATGAAAGATCCCAACCCATATTCATATCAGAGTGATGTTTACGCTTTTGGCATCGTGCTCTACGAACTGGAAACCCAGTCACTGCCCTACAGCAACGTCAATAACAAGGACCAGATCCTGTTCATGGTCGGCAAGGGTTTCCTCAAGCCCGACATGAGCAAAGTGAGAAAAGACGCCCCGAAAGCTTTGATACGACTAACTGAGGATTGCATCAAATACAAGAGAGAGGATCGTCCATTATTCAGACAGGTAAGCGGGTCTCCCGAAAGTTTGAGACAAGTTTCCCTCATACGTGAGGCTCGAACAGAACTTGTGATTCGATTGGTCCCTCTTGCTTATCTGTGACCATACTTCTGAATAATGGGTCGTCGATTACAGATTTTAGCTTCTCTCGAATCCCTCAAGAGGTCGCTGCCGAAAATTCATCGGTCAACTTCAGAACCTACTCTCAACAGAACTCATCTACAGAGCGAAGAGATGCAGTTTGCCTGCGCGTCGCCGAAAACGCCTTCACAGTTCGGGAATCCAGCGTATCCGTTCTTCTCGAACACGGGAAATTTTTAAACGACGCCATGAGGTCTAGTGTGATGCGATCGATTGGAATAATTGCTATGTCGGTGTTTGTTATGTCAAGTTTTGCCTGTCTCGGTGGGAGATTATGCTTCAAACCAGAGCAGGAGTGTTTGAATGGGAGTCTGTGAGCTGTATATTGGAGGCGCGCTGGAGGGCGTGCCTCTCTTGGGCTTTATCGCGGCAGAGTTTGTATACTATGCTCTCAGTGAGTAAGTGAGTGTTGAGTATTTGAATGAGGGGATATTCTCAGGGATGAAATTGTTGAATAACGATTGGTTCAATTTGAGACGAAGTTCTTTTGAAAGGGCCGAGAACATGAACAGCCAATTCAGACCCGAGCATGTTGATCAACTTCGGTCATCGGCGGAGGCGATGTTTTGTACAGTATGGATAGAATGTGTGAATGAAAATCGAGTGGTTGAGAAGCACAGTCTCTCGATCTGATTCGAATCTCTGTACATGACCATGCGTGTTGTTCCGATGAAGACTTGATGCGGATAAAACTGCCCGACAGCCAAAACGCAACAAGAAAGTTGATAGCTTGGTTGGGGTTATTCGGGGTCGTAAATTCCGAATCTGAATACCGATTATTCGAATCCGCGCTCTAGTTTTGCGGTTACATCGATTTTCATTGCTTCCCTCGTTTTGTGAATCGAACCTGAACGGGTCCTCCGATTGAGCTCAAATTCGTCTTGATATGTTCGTTAGTGAAGCCCCTACAACGAGGTCAAGGGAAGCAGGTCTTGCGGGGCATAGTCTTCTCGTTATCAGCTGAGGATGAGGGAACCTCTCAGCGTCTCGCCGCCATTCTTGAATTTTGCGATTCTCTAACTCAGAGACAGTGGACCCGAATCGCACGTAATTTTTTGAGGGATAGTTCTATCATAGGTCTACATGATCCCAAATGTTCATGGATCTGGCTCACCCTGGAGCAGAGAAAGTCACTGAATGCGAAAAATCGATGTAACAGCAAAACTAGAGCAGATTCGAATTCCGAATCAGTTTTCAGATTCGGAATCTACGAACCCGAATTACCCTAGCCAAGCTATCAACTTTCTTGTCACGCGAATTTTTTCTGTCGGGCAGTGTAATCTATCCGCCCGTTCGATTGATGAGAACATTTTATTTTTATTTCCCCGTTGTCGAAAGGATGGATGAGTTACTGTTTTACGACGAGAAATCGAGTAAAATATCGATTCGGCTGGAGACTTGTACAGATTTGAAGCGGAAGTCTTCTGTGGCTTCTCTGTAGATTTCGCTTGCGTTCTCTCGGAGTCCCTCGAGGTTCTACGAACACTCGAGCACTCTACCATCCGGGAGTAAGATTGAAGGGGAGATACGAAAGACCCACACTTCTGCGAGATCTATTTGGGACGAGACAACGTGACGGTCAGAAGAAGATGCGTCCCTATCCTTTAACAAACTGTGATCAATAAGTAACGAAGAGACTGATTCTCATTGCTGTACAATAAGGAATAATGAATGAATGGGAAGAACCAGCTTCTCGAATATATACATATATCATGTAATAAATTGGACGTTCGTTTCAATATAATCTCGTAGGCCCGTGCATAGTTTTGTTTCTCAGCGGCAGCGAAGGCGTGAGGAGTGATCAAGGCTAGGAGAGTTTTTTATCAGGAGTCTGTCTTGAGTCTAGACATCTCCAAGAGTACGAGAATAGTGGGCATATGATCAGGCAATCCCTCGTCCGGAAGGAACGCTGTCGTGTTTCCGAACTTGTATAGCCGTTGTAGTCTCAGATGATTTCGATCGCAACTCCTGAAATGCTTTGGCAATGGAAGGTCCTCAGTTTTCCATTATGGGATCCGGTACTACCGTCTTCTGTCGCTACCGGGTGTGGTTTGTGGTTACCCGGGAGCTGCGTTTCTTCCAGTCGCTGCGCTGCCGCTGTCGTCACGCCGGAGTGAAGCTTGACCCACATTGGCTTCCTTCTTGGCATATGCTCCCTTTTGCCAGCTGCGCGGGCAGTGAAAAGTTGGAGAAGCTTCTCAACTTGGAAAACAAAACTTTGCGTCGGCCGGGAATCGAACCCGGGCCACCCGCGTGGCAGGCGAGTATTCTACCACTGAACCACCGACGCTCCTGCCACCTTCGGGGGAAGGAAATTCCTTTGAAACCAACTAAACGAGTTGGGCTCGAGTGCCTGATATCGCGTTCATTGGACGTACGTCTATCTATCATCGAATCTAGTCCTACCCTGCATGCAGCAGAACCCAAGGAATTTCCATTCGCTAGAAATTTCCGGAGTTGGTGTTCAAAGTGTCCAACGGAGGCGGCTCCAACTGCCGGCTCGAGATTCCACAGAAAAGATTTGAGACTTGCCGTACCGTATCGGAAACAAGTTTCGAGTTGGGACCTGCAAACGGAGACGCTCGCTGTCTTGAGGTAAGATCCAAGTTCAAGGCCGGGACAGCGGGAGGGAGCCCAACAAAAAGCCTGCCGTGACCAGGATTCGAACCTGGGTTATTGCGGCCACAACGCAAGGTACTAACCACTATACGATCACGGCTGGAACAGGATCGAATGTTTAGCGTGAAGATGTCGAAGATTTTCGGCGACTCGGCGTTGACTTGATGCGGCCCGAGTGAACCATCAACGGCCACAAAGGACCCGAGTGATCAGTTCAGAGGTCATCCAAGGAACGGAACCAGGGGGTAAGCTTTGTCGACGTCTGTCAATGCATGCGGTATGAACTCGATACAGATTCAGATGATAACAAGCAAACGAGAAAGAGTAGGAGTGCATTCCAGCGATTCGTCAACCACGACTTCGTGTCGATCGTCATCTAGTTTATTCGAGAATGAGCGGAAAACAAATGGCATAAGCCTCTACATATACACAACGAAAATATGTACATACAGCTCCCTTCCGAGACCGACGCGATCAGCCTATTCCTCTGGATTCCGTCGAGGGAATATGGGAGAGGATTCGGCCGAGACATCGGGGGCGGAACTGAGCAGACGAGTTCGTTTGTTCTCTCATGCGATCAAGGTTTTGCCATTTCAGGCTGCTCGTTGAGGAGCATGTCGATCTCTGGCGTGTACATCCCTTTCTCGAGCCCACGGTACATCTCCATGTACTGCTGTAACAGAGGCACGACCACAATCAAAGAGTGTCACACCAAAAAGACGGCCACTCGTTGGGAGTGTGACCTTGCATAGATATTCGTGGGATTTCGTTGGAAAGAAGATGAACGAAACGATCTCGATCTCCACACGTTCCAACCGAGATCGGAAACACGTATGTCACTGGACAATCGAACTAACCTTTGAAAATTCTTCTCTGAGAGTCATAACAGCTTTCTCTCGTTGCTTTACCAGCTCTTCGAGATATTGATACCGAAGCTTTTTACGAGCACGGCATTCTCGCGCGCTTTGACGACTCCTTTCGAGACGGACCTTGAAATGGGAATATTTTGATTTTAATTGAGCTCTGAGCGAGTTTCAAGTTCCCAACCTTCAACGGCTCTTTACATGAGGTCTCCTCTCGAAAATTCTACCAATATTCTCCAAGGTACGCATGGAATGGAATATTAAAAATCCTAGAAGAGTCTCCCCAATCGCTCAGATGATGGAGTAGTGTAGCGATCTTCCGACGAGTGCTCCGAGAGCTCCCAACAGGACAGCTATACTCACATAGGGAGCTGGAGTGCCGGTAGATGATTGTGCAGAGGACATGGCAGCAGCATGATGATAATCGCGTACCTTCACCTCAGATCCCTTCGGCATGTGAATCCCAGACGTAGACGGGAGCGAAGTCGAGAGGGGCATCGTTGATCCACTACTGCTCTTGCGAACCCCTCGGCGAGATCGTTTCTGTCCAGGGCTGAAATCTAGATCGCGTTCGTCGTCCTGGAAAGAAGCGACGATTTGAGAAATGGAAATGGAAACGACAAACCCTGAACTCTCCCGATTCCGGGTTCCCAACTCGAACGATCTCGAAAGGACCCGAGCCAGGGATCAATAGTGGAATTGGAAAATGAGCGAGCTCTGGAACTCCGTAAACTGATACAGGACGAATCGAGGTTTTCATCAGCTCTCCGTCCGGATCCCTCAAAGTCTAAAAAAGAGCAGGGCTTGATTACGTTCCATCATGAAAAGAGCCCGACTTTCTGCTGTTACGCAATCATTCATTCTGTGGAAATTCGATATTTCCTCCGATTGGCAGCAGCAACGCGTATATCGGCCGCCACCCCATGGAGAGTCAAACTTTCTCAAAGGATTTCTGAAAAACGAGGGCTATCGTATGGAAAATGGCGAGTAATTCACAGCCCAAGGTGATCGTTCGCCAGAATCCGCGAGCGTTTCGCTTACAGCGGAGAATCAGCTGTTCTCACTTGAGAACCGATGGAGGCTGGGCGTCCGCCTACCAACCTGCATCGCGTAGTCGTCCAGCGTGATGTAGAGGTCGTCTTTCGAGTATTCCATCGCTGACGAGAGTCTTACAGTGATTTTTGCCGCGCTACGTAAAACTTCAGGTTCAATTCACAGTAACTGCATAGTTGCTGGCAGAGAGAAGCTTTTGTTATGGTCGTTCGTGAGCTGTGTGTGACGGTGCTGCCGCCGCGGCCACCCGACGACAGCGCCACCCAAGGCGTATGTCCACCTGCGCTCCACAGGGCCCTGGAATGGACCCTCTCTAGAAGCGCAAACATTCGAATTGCGGCCAGTGATTCACCAATATTCTGCTCAGCCAGTTTTCTCTTGAATATCTACAACAAGTGGATGCCTGAGTAGCGGTCCAGCCACAGCGGCCGAAAGTCATGATGATGGACAACTCAGCTGAACTTTAACCCATGGACTACATTGCTTTCGAAAGACAATCCATTTCCGACGCTGCACTAGAAACTACCAACGAATGCAAATTTCCACGATATTCTCATGCGCCACGCGGAATATGGATCCTGTTGGACGCCCGCTCTGTTCAGGCTTGACGAGCAGCAATGAAGGGATTTAGTACAGAACTGCGCGGCCAGCTGTTGTATCTGATATTTCCAATCATGGTGATGCGCTTGGGCAGATATCCCAGCCTCAAATCATGGACCTCCTAGTTTATTCCAGTTTCCTCTTGATCGATGATCCCGTTCTCGCCCCTTCCCTGTGGCGTCGGCGGATTTTCTGAACTCGTCGATTCCCAAAATCTTGCGCAGTTGAGCTTCGGAAGGCGTCCAAAGTCGGCGAATTGAACTCGAAGAGCCGGCATCGGGTAAAGGCAGGGCATCTCTAGGGTCTCACGCTGGTGATATCATGTGGCAAGAAGCACCTGACATTCCTCGCCTTTCCACATTGAGACTCCACCTGCCTACATAATCCAGGTGTCAGCGCAAATGATGATCTGATAGCAGGGACGTGAGATATTCTCGGTTTGAGTCATTTTTCAGGTACGAGGAGACGGCAGGTTTGTTTGTGGAGAAGTCTGCAAAGAATAAGAGGAAGACTCCCGAGATCGTGGGACCGCCGGAAGAAAGAATATATAATAGAAAGGCCTAGTTCTCGCCGGCCTCGTTATTCCCCATAGGGTGAGCATCTGTCTACACCAGCTTATAGGGCTGACGGCTCTAGTCGTTGAAGCCAGGTCCGCCGTAAAAAGCTGAGCAATTCTCGACGTAGCTCACTCTCCGCTCCACCTGCGCGAATGTTGGAGACATCTCATTAACCCATTTCAGACTAATCCAACTCAAGCGGACCCGACAGAACAGGTGGTGAGGCTTCTGCGCAGTCATGGACAGTGTATAGCTGCGAAAAGTTAAAAATTCGCTACAACTTGGGGACCTCGCCCCCAATGCGACGCTGACCCCTGGGCGTATTGAGAGCATTGCTATCGCTGGAGAGGGAGCGCATCTGGGCTGTTAAAAATATTTAGGGGTCCGCCAAAGGCATAAGGTCGATGATTCAACAGCTTCGGGTCGTGCTTCTGCGAGAGGCTTGCCAACCCGGAAGGCCGACTGCATGATCTCTGAGACGATTCGAATTGGATTCTTGGGTTCGTTTGAGTTCTCTTTCCTGTTCCAAAGATGATTCCTTCGCTGATCTCCTTGAAGAGTGTGAGACAGTAGCCATCCTTCTGCCCCGAACTCTCAGCTGTAAGTCGTTCTGGTCAAGTTCTACGGGGAAGGCGATGAGAATCCAACTCCCGGCTGTTCCTTTCACGGGAATGTCGTCTCTGATCGAAAGGCTGCAAGAGCTTCGAGAAAATCCCAGCTATACGAAAACAGGTCTTTCGAATCACCAGATCTACTCCAGACGACTTGCGTAACCCCAGTCAGCGTCTTCAAAGTGAATGGAATCCTGAAAGTCTCGGTGTCTAGCGGGGGAATCCGAAAGTATGTGTGTACCCGGGCATTCGAAGTCAATGGATTCCCGTCTACGCGTCTCTGAAAAGGTTGTGGCGCTGTCTTGACTGCATAAAGATCGCTCCCTACTTACGATCCCAGGTTTCTCACGGAAACCGGGCGTGTAAGGTTCACATCGAGTTTCCGATTGGAACTGGCTCCAATCTTGGACGATATTGGACGAGCTAAAACCATTTTGGCAGAGGTATAAATAATATTTATTGTAATTTCCATCGAAAGAAACTCCTCCTCTATCAAACGGACAGTTTACAGTGAAAGCTCGTTTTCGCTGTCTTCAAGTGCCATTATATCAACGTCGTCAGCCAGCCTCTGCATTTCTCTGAGACCGGTGAATTCTTCGAGGAAATCGGGCTCATTGAAAACTTTATAGAGAAACTCAAAGCCGTCACAATCGTATTTTGAAAGAACCACGGGCGAGCACGCAGTACACATCGGGAATGCTTGTGCGCTGGGCGTCATGAAGTGCAGTCTGCTGAGGAACATCCTGAGCTGATGCGGAGCGAGCCCCAAAACATTGTGCATACTGGACTCATCCCCCAACTCGTTTTCGTCGTCATCGAACGCATTGTCGGCGAGCGCGTCGTTTCCGTGCTCGTGCTGTACAAGAGTAGCAAACAATTCCGTCAGAAACGACGCAGCCATGAGGCTGACCCCCGGCCTGGTCACGGTGCATTGCTGATCCAGGGTCCGATCTTTTGTGGAGTTCATCGGACCAACGATATCATTGCAGAAATAACATCCGAGTTTGTTGACGGGCGTCCCATGACGCATCGCGAGAAATGAGTCGAAACCTAGAGCTGCGTTGAGGACCATCTTGCCATGCCTCGACCCCAGGAGTGTGGGCAGCCATCGGGCTTCCCGGGTGTCAAGAAGAAGGAATATGGCGTCGTGATCCTCGATGAGCTTCTCAAGTCTTTCCACCGCTTCGCGCACAGGTTCAACCTCGGACGGCGTCACAGCATGACCTGGCATTGGGATCCTCAGATCTACAGAGTGGACGTTCAGTCCCGGGTGGATGGCCTTGAGGGCTTCTGCGGCCGCTTGAGCTTTTGGTCGACCACCGTTGTGAGTATCGCTGAAGGTAAACAAGGATTGACGCGCTGGATTAGACAGCGATACTTTCCCGTTATCCAGGAAAGTTATGTTTTTCACTCCCCAGCCCAACAAGCATCGAGCCACGTTACAGCCCAGGGTTCCAGCGCCGAGTAGGAGACACTTCATGTCTGAAATTTGCTTGAGTTTGAGGTCGGGGGCGAGACGCCACTTCATCAGTTTGAGGTTGAGATCCACGGCGTTCTGGGCTAGGACCAAGGGGTCGAAACAATGCGAAAGATTCGCCAGTCTCGGTCCATATTGGTCCTTTTCGTTCTTCTCGTAGCCTACGTAAGTCAAACTCGGCTCGTCGAAAGACACCTTGTGCAGTCTGACGGTGAAAATTTTCGATTTCTCAAAAAACGTTCTCGGGGACCCTCGAACGGCTATCACCTCGAAATCTGAGATCTCTTCTGGCATATGGTACGCAACCATCAGCAGGAAATTCCTCAACGTCCAACCGACGTTGGTTTCGGACGACGATGGGTCCGCGAAGAGTATGTAGTGGGTTTCACTGATGCCGTTTTTGATATCTGAGAAAAGTTTCCGTTCGAATGTTGATTTGTCGAGTAGAGAAAAAGAACGATTTTGGCAGCTCTTGGCTATCTTCTCACGATTTTCCTGCGAAACTCTTTCAGTAAGTGGGCTCATCAAACCAACTCGAAATTGCGTGTCGGCGATCATGGCCGAAGGGAACGCACACCAATAGTAGAAGAAATACTTCTTCATATCGGCATAAGATAACAGAAACATCCTATTGAGGAGAGTGGGGTCTTCGAGCGCGGCGCCGGATTTCACATCAGCTATGATTTCCTTCATGGCAGTTTCCAGGAGCTGCTTTTTGTCACAACTTTTGAAGGAGTCAATGCTGTTTTTATTGAGAAGTTTCCCCGATATCCGGTATCCGCGGGAGTTTCCACTCGAGACGTCGAACGAGTCGTAACTTACGCATGCAACCGCGTCTTTGATGTTGAGGTTGATCTCGTACTCGGCGCAAAAGTCGACTGCCTCCTCACTGAGTTTGAGTTCATGGAGTTTCTTGTCGCTGAGTTTATGCCAGAAGTGCAGATCGATCTGTGATGAGAACGGGAGGTATCGGAGCAGCTCCATGATTCGGACACTCTCGGAGAACTCTGTTGTCCCGGCGGCACTCCTCTTAGCGGCGACACTGTCACCTCGTCAGTATGACTCCTTCTCACTCACTGGAGTTGACTCTTGAATTTCCTCACTTGAAAACAATTTCCCTGCAGGGCTTTCATACGTTGCTACGCATTCACGGGGGGAGTGATTCGAATTCAGCTGTTCAACATCCAATGAGTCGGCGGTCTCTGGGTAAAATACAACCCAGACGTTGGTTGATACGGAGCCGCCGATGGCAGAGGCCCGCGATTTCTCGCTGGACGATTCAATTTGGTTGAAATTGCACTGACAACTCGGCCGGACATCCTCGAAGTCCCCGCTGCGCACCAGATCCAAGACTTTCGTCAGGGAGGTCGTATCCTATCGTGAGGATTATTGTCGGCCATCGATGGAAAATTCCCGAGAATCGAACAGAGATTACATGTCTGTAACATGTTAGAATCGACTCACAATCAGAAAGTTTTCCGTAATGTTCGTCGCCGAGCGGCGTTCAAGTTCCAATGAATCCAACCCGTTGCATCTCGAAGACTTCAGAGCGGTGAATCAGTCGAGCCGATGAGCCGACTCGGCTCAAAAGCTCTGGGCCTCTGATTGACGGGGAGAGAACAGACGTGGAATTCCGGCGCACCGCCAACAATGTAGCGATTTCAAAATCCTCCGTTTTCGTCGCAACTCTTCTCAATCCGATGAGATCCTCTCTGGGAGCTTCAAAACCCTAGTGGCTCCTAAGAGCTCTCAATCTCGTAGCTGCCCTTATTGGTGCTGTGGATGGGCATGTGGACCTAGGGATATGGAAGTTGCTCTCCATTCAGGAATCCACCTCAGTTTTGATTGCTCGCGTACCACCGATGGACAGCAGAACGTGACGCTCACATTCAGCGCGATGATTGTCTTGAATGAACTCAACGCTTTGGGAGCTGTTTCGTATTCAATTCAGAACGAGACCTCCGGGTTGGGGAATGACTGTACACTGGAATCCGCTTAATGGGACCAACCGCTTATTCGAGCAGTCATCCAAATCCCCGGATCCCCGATGTGATGCTTACTCCCTGGTCGCTTTGTCGAACCGGCCCCTTAATTGGGCCAAAATTGCACGGTCCCGATGTGGTCCTATTGAGCAGACTGTGCTGTATTTCGAGAGAATATCATCCAACGATCGTGTTCGTTGGGTCCTCGGAGGATCTTCATCGAGATTTTCAGCAGAAAACCATCGAGAGACAGAATACTCATCCGAGGTTTGGCACTGAGAGAGGGGTGATTTTCTGTCGTAGGCGAAGAAGTCAGTCGTCGTCGATGGGAACACTCGCCGCTGTTTTCATTATCGCGTTGAGCGGAATCGACAAGTTTGCTCGGGTACGGAAACTCGGTACACGTTGCTGTCCTTAAGAGCTAAGCTACGGTCTGTTTTTATAGAAATCTCCTAAAAAGTGCAACTATCCGTTCCCCTACGCTCGGAGCGCTCTGAATACAGGTTGCTGCGAGGCATCTTTGTGCAACTTTTTTATGATGTTTCAGATAAGCCGTCCTGAACAATTTGTTGCTCCCGTTAGCGAAGCAGAAAACGGAATTTCCGCTTCCTTCGAATGCCTTATCGACACGATTCCAAAAGCCAAGCTCGACTGAAGGGAGGGAGAGGAAATATGAAGGTCAGCACGAAGAGTCGAGCTTTTGATCATAGTGTTCTCGGGACGCGAAAAGGTCGTTTACAGTTGGCCACCGGCTGTGTTTTCGATGAGCCCTCAATAGCGACGCGTTGAGCACGAACGGTGTATGACAACCCTTGTAGGTCCGGAATAGGCGTTTCCATTCCTTGGTGGAAGTTTTGTCGTCTGCACTCAGGGTAGCAACTTTTTCGCTCACTAATTTACGAGCTTTCGCACTAATTTCAACGAAATTAGCTTCGGCATGTACCAGAAATTTACACAGCCATAAGAAAAAAACTTATCGCCGAGCTCACGGCATCATCAGGTTCTAATCGAGTTCCGAAGATTGGAGATGTTGAGATCTAGAACGCGATCTAGCATGGTTCTCCACGGGAAGGGAAAAAACATTTCCAACCTCGCTGGAATCATCAAAAATCGCTGAGAATGACTTTTCCAATAATCGTTGATGCGGTTCCGAGTACCGCAGCAGGTGTAGCCGACCTGTTGAGGTCAAGAGGGGTGGTCCTTTTCTTCACGGCCTTTTGACCTGACGGATCACCGACGGGGCCACCCTTATTCCGATAAGCCGTGTTTTATCATAGAGAACTTGTCCTGTAGCACTTTGTCATGATCCGAGAGCGTCCTGTCAAGGTTCCACCCGCAACTGCCAAGTGAATCAGAGCGATTCTGGGTGCGACACCGGATCTCTTCCCCTGAGAATTCGGCCGACATGGAATTGTGGGCGTCTCCGTCGGGGTTCCTGATGGGAAGGAGGGCACACCCCGAAACTTTGCGATTTAAGAAAGATTTGCAAAGCGGCTTCGGCAGTTTACGACGTGATGTTCCAGCGTTCCCAATAGAGCGAGAAATCTGGAGATGTTCCGCTTGAAGGAGTCATTTTTCAGGCTGGATGAATACACCATGAAAGTTTGGCAAAGCTTACGGCTGGTCCGGCACATGAGTGATAGCACACGTTTGCAGTTTATTTTTAACCTTCAGCGGCGACTCGATCGGCGGGCTCACTAGGAGCGATCGTCTTCTCTGGCTGCAGTCAGGGAAGGGGTGGATAGAGATTTTGGAGCTTCTCATGCAGAATTCATCAAAAACAAAACAAAACAGTTGCAGACTGATATCCGACCCGTGGTTTTGACAAAGTCGACGATGATCTGACCAGCTGCAGCTCCTCTGAGTGAGCTCTGCCGAATCCGTACAGGCTATAATGGAGCTTCAACTGGATCAACTCTCGGAATTTTTCTCCCGGGCGTAGTTAGGTGGAGTGAGCTTTTGGAAGAAGCTTGAAGCAGGTAAGGCCGTAGACGCTCCCGGGGCAGCGAACCACCATGGCGGCCCTATCTTGGCACGCCACCAATCGAAGTAGACGGCGTGCGACTTCGAAATCGAAGCCACAATCGGAAACATTCGGGGGGGGGGGGGTTGGAAAAGATGGAGGGTATGACATACATAGTATCTTACCCTCCGGATGAAACGTGGAGTCGGCGGGCTGATTCCGCTTGAAGTCACAACGGAAACCGCATCGTACGCGGATCGCGCTACGGATCGATGGTGGTCGGATACGAAAATACAGAGAAATCTACAAAATGCCTCCTGGAACCTAAAACAGGGTACTTTCGAAGAACGGCTGTCCGCTGGGTCCATCATCAAGGCTCCTGAATTCGCCACGCCACCGGAATCCGCCGTCTCCGGAAATTTCTGCGAGATACCGGTGACAGCCGGGTGAGATACTGATGTTCGAGGGCGATAAGAACCGGCGCTAACGGCTTCGTACCTTCGATGAAGCTCGTTGTTTCACTTCTTTCGTGGTTTCAGAATGGGGCAGGGGGCGAGAACTTTCGCGAGCTCCATATCTTGGGAAATTAGCTAAAAGACGGTGCATACGGTCGCAAAATCCTCTCGTCATACTACAATACTGACGACCACATCCAGCTTCCGGTGTCATTTGGAACCCTACTAGTGGAGCAATGTCGTTCTCCTGTTTCGGGTCGTTGACACTGAAGTTGTCACCGCGGAGATGATCTCACGACGTGCTATCGCACTGAGCACTAAGCTCCTCGAGTCCAACAGTAACTCCACCTTTGTTATCACAAACTCCACGCGCCGGAGAGATTTGTTACTCATGAAAAACTTCACAACGACAAGGAACCAGAGGGATGAAGTCATTGTATGCCGACTGCCTAACTACTTGCCTTCTTACCTTCCCAGAGAACTTCTCCAAGCCCGCAGCGATGAGGCCACCTTTCGTTGGTACCGTATATAGTCATATCTTCTAAATATATGGTCATATTCATCCGCAGTAGCGCTAGACCGCGAGGATTCCGCAGCGAATCGGGAAACTTCAGGAACAGCGAAAAAATGGAAGGATTGAGAAACAATGCGCCAGATGCTCCCCGACATCCGAGTTCCCGTTCCGGAACTTCTAACAATGGAAATGCTCGAGACGAGACATCCCAGTGAACAATACAAACGAGAGCCTCACACTCCTCGCTCGCATCTGTCGATGATGGTCTGATTCGACAGTCTTCCGTTGAGAATTCAGCAGAAGGTGTTTCGAGGATTCACAGCTCGTTCATTTTCGGCGAGAAACACCCACTTTTGACTTGTGATCAGTCTTCTTTTCCCACATCGCGCCAGATTGCGTTGAGTCAACGTGTTCTCGTCGATTGGCTTCAATGTCAGTTTGGGGTTTGGAGAAGGCGCTTTCGCGCCCATATATTCAGTCGTCCATGCTCTTTCTGGGGGCTCTGGTACACGTAGCGTTAGCGCTTCAAGCGCCCAGTATTGGCATATACCAGAACGGCTTTGTGAGCTCTCCACTCCACATGTAGCCTACAAAGTCACGGTTTTGGCACGGTGGAGCACAGTACCACGCATTTTCCTGAATAGAAAGCTTGGGAGGGCATAAACACAGACAAATACGCAGCGTGCACTGATGACGGATATATTCATCGATTGCATAAGGTATCTCGGTCTATCAAGCTCTCGTCAACAGGTAGCACGTGACCGTTTGTGAATGGTTCACTCCCAAGCATCGACGTTGACTCGGCCCGAACATCCTGGGCAAGGTCGGGACCTACGAACGTTCGGCCAACGCACGAACAATCGATAACATCTTGACCCGCAAGGACCTCTCGCTAAGGTGGTCATGAACACATGGGCTGCACCTACACGTGAAAATTGAGTGTGACCTCATCTCATCTGAGCTAAAGGAAGCTCCTGATATATGCGCAAAAAATATCCGATGGGGAGCATCCTCCAGGGCGCGAAAAATGTAGACGGGCATCTCCTGATGAGGGACATCTTCATTTGCGGCCCATGACACTAAAATTCGAAATACCGATATGGAGCTAATTATAATACCCTACGACGACACCATGTTTTGCTTGACCAGCGTCGAGGCTGGTTCCTGGCCATCAAATGGTTTCGAATCTTCTCTGGCGGTAGCCAAATGTAAACCCGTACGGCGTTAGAGTGTGGAGTCGTCTCTTCATTTCGTTCACTGTTCTCGCAAGTAGAAGTCCCGAGTTACCCTGTCCCAAATCTCGCCGAAATTTCTTCGGGATGTTATATATGAGACGTTTTGTAAGGAAATCGACTTCGAGGGAAATCATATGTTCAGCAGAGTCTTACTGCACATAGAAGCGTCCCATGTTGCCCGATGTGATTTGATTTGCATTCGGGATCCTCGAATCCAGGTTGACGAGCATCTGTATATTCCAAAACCACGGTGTTCACGGAGAGTGAACTGTTCCAGAGGAGAAAATTAACCGTCGGACATGTGAGCTTGACGTATAACACCTAGAGGCGTACGATCCCCCGCTGGAGAGTTGCGCTGGGGAACTTCTAAGGAATTTGCGGCCGAATTCTCTCGCTACCTGAATCTTATGAATTGCAAACCCGTTCCGTGTCAGGGATACGGACGATGGAGAGAAGTCAGAGAGAGCGCGGTTCTCCTTGATTCTCACACGAGAACTCCATTTAATGAATCAATCGTAATGAAGAAATAATTTTCATCAGAAACTTCTCAAAAGCAGGAGGTCAGTGCAAGTTTGAGAAAATCGTTGTAGCTCAAATTAAGCATGCCGTTCCCACGTTGGTCTCGCTTGCGGAAATTGTCAGTCACTCGTTTACACACCGAACAAACTCGGATGAAAGCGTCCATATGGATATTTGTCTGCTTTCCGAGTCTCCTGACAACGTTGTTCACGATGCCGTGGTTGATGTCTTTGTAACCCAGATCAACAAGTGCTCGAATCATATCATCCACGCTCAGCTTGCCACGTTTGTGCACATCATACTTTCTGTACAGTGATTGCCACTGCTCCATGAAGTAGAATAGATGAGCGAAGTCTTTGAGATCCAAACCGCCGCTCTCGTCCGAATCAAACATTCCGCAGAGGAGAACGATCGTTTCTTTTGTGAAATCACTTCCGTCCGGATTGCAAAACGCCTCGAACATCTCACTGCGGCTGAGTCGTCCACTGTTGTTCGTATCTATACGCTTGAACGTCTCGATGATCATCTGCAAATATCTTCAATCGGAAATCTAGTTGCGTCCACTAAGAATGAAACTAGTCAAGCAAACCTATTCATATGAAACACAGGGGTGCAGTATGTAACGGAAAGAGAACGGATATGGAGTCCAAGCCCTATTTCCGCGCAGGACGTCGCAGAATAAGTCGCGCTAACAAATGTCGATCCGAACGTCCAGCCCCAGTGAGTGTTCCGATTCGCGCCGGAATCGATCGGCTTTTTACAGAGAGAAACCTCCCCGGAAACTCCCAGTTCCTCAATCTGGATTCAGCCCCTCGCCTCTCTCTTTCTCTCTCAGACTCAGGAGAGCTGGGGAATCTGTCCCGAAAGGATAGTGTTTCCTCATGGCTCCTGAGAAGGAGATGCCTTCCCTGTCGCCAGGGCTGTACATCCGGGGATCCCTGAGCTTACAGGATAGCATGAAAGCGCCGGATTCATGAGAACTTCGTTCCGGATCGGAATGAGTCGAACCGCTTATTACCAGAGATAGGCGGCGAAGGTAAGTTCCTTCGGGGCTCGGTATATTCTCTCCAACCTCATTCCGTGGTACCCTTGAGCCCTTGAACATGTCGACGCTCGACTCCGGTATTCTCAAGACCCTCAGCACCGTCCACGAAATACAGATCCAGAACTGTCGGCGCTCAACGCGAGATGGAGCGCTCCGACAACCTCGTCGACTTCCGTTGGCACTTCCGTGGTTCCGTGACTCTCGTACTCCGCTTCGGTGGCCCGGGAGTTCTTTCTACGCAAGATTCCTGGTACGCGAGGCTTCTTATACGGGAAGTTCTTATCTTGGACGATCCAAACATCCGGACACCTGGCGTTTTTCGCCAAAATCGCCTACATAGCCCTCATTCGCTGGCCGAGTGTGGTATCGGACAAGATGAAATCACCAGACAGATCCTCATGAGGAGGAACCTCCTGAACTCCACGAACGAACTCACTTGTCACTACGCTTCATTCATTACTTAGATAGAAGGAACACTACAGGTCTAGGGGAGCCAAAGCCCCCCCCCCATGCCGCCCGTATACGCGCCTGGAGAAATTAGATTGGATTTGATGAAATGCATTTTGATACTGTGCAACAAGACATTGCTCTCGAGTCGCGGGGCTCCCACGTGAGCTTTAAGGATACATCTAGCGACGCTAATCCTCCGCTTTGTGTAACGAAACTCTTGTGATTCCTTTGTTCCGATCAATGGGTATGGGTACGTGGTCAGAAACTCCAGATTTGAATGAGAAATTCCCCGGAATCATCGATGACCCATTGGAAAGGGAACTCTTGTGCTCATTGGAGGGAGACTTTCTACAGAAACTGTGATCATAGGTGAATCTATGTCAACAGCTTTGCCGCGAATTTGCCGCAAACCCTAGAATGATGAGAGGGATGAAGGCTGATGAAACTGATCGCAACTGTATCTGGGAAATGTGGCAGACTATTCCGCGGATAATAAAGCGCTCTGCACCCACTGTGGATGAGCGATCTGCTCCCTGCTGCCTTCCTTAACGCGGTTGCGAATGCACTGGTGTCACACAAGTGGTTGTAATCTGGTCTGAGTCAAGGTAGGCCACTGCAATACTGCATAAGTGTTCCCTGGGTTGATCCCAGCGCATTATCCTCGGCACAGAATCGACTCTCCACGAATAAATCTAATACCCATCACTGAAGCCAAACACTCCGTCAAAAGGGAATCGTAGACGATGACGAAGATGACGACCACGTGAATACTCTCAATGGTAGTGGTCAGGAGTATAATACACAGCCGTCTTTCTGCGCGTTAAGCTAAGCACTCCCAGAGGAGTCTCTGCGACCAAGATCGACGACAGGATGCAGCAGTCAAAAATAACAAACCGCATAAGCCAAAAATATTCTCGGATCTCGGCAAGTGGGACAAGCCAAGGAAGAGCAGTCGTTCGCAGCAGTCGCAGACTTCGAGCCCGAAAAATGGGAGACACGAAACTAGCGAAACGCTTTTTGTATCAACCATGGCGCCGACATTTGGATGTACGGGAATACCGATCCTGCTCAGCTTCTCCCTCGATTGACGTCCCCCTCCTTCGGAAATGAAATGCTGCAGCGTCGTGTCGCACAAAGCCCGAGACCGCCGCTGCCGTGTCTTCAACTCTGTGCAGTGCTCGGGTAAATTGTACTATGTTCGCCTCGCCTAGCCTCGAGGATTCCTTCCAGGAGTGAAATCCGGATTGGATGACGGACGCTTACAGACAAAAGTTTCGGATTGCAACGCTCTTGAGACACTTGAGCGAAACTGAAACCATCGCCATCGGGACTTCTAGAGTCAGAACGTTCGCTTTCACGCTCATCTGCGGAACTCACCTCGTCTAAGTTATTGATGTCAATATCTCCGTGCTCCGTATAACCATACTCTGAGACTCCGCTCGACATCTCACAGCTCGTTTAGAACTCAGAGCACACAGAAGGTAAGGCACTACGGGGCGGTTTTGAGCAATTCGTTATTTTGCAGCGTCGTCGTTGAGATTCCATGATGAGTATCTCACGAGAATGGATGATAAAAGCAGCTCTTGATTTCAACGGAGAATGATGAGGAGCCTTAACATGGAGCCCTATAGGCGACTCAAAAATCTTGGGCGGGGGGGTTCAGAAAGAGACCGTTGGAATCCAGAATGCGCCACAGCCTGCGTGTCACTCGTGACTCGGAGCTTGCTGGAGTGCTGAGTCAAACATCTAGGGTGGAATCCCTCACAGATTATCACTCGCGTTCTCTGTGATTAAAGGTAGGGGACATGGAGTAGTCATTCAGGAGCTTCATATGTGATTGAAGCAACGCCGAACGAATCGGATATCGACGACTATCTCAAGAAATTTCCCGCCCGATGATCCGGGATTACGGGTAGCTTGAATTCGCGAATCCCGATGGTTTATAGGTAAAGGGGTTCCCATTTGACGCTCCACGAGAATGGAATTTCACCTCTGTATGTTCACGATGAGTTTCTCGGACTAGCCGCGACGAGGATCGATGAGCTACCCACCCATTGAAAAGATCCCTCGCGTCTGCCTGCTCGAGAATGAACGTCACCGAAACGTTCAAAGAAGATTTTGAGCTTTCACATCGGGGAGGAGCATTTCATACGATCTCCAGGTAACAGGGATCCCCGAATGCTCTCGAATCGTTCTGATGACTGTTTTCTTAACGGGTATTAAGGCGCTCGATCCGACCCATGAAATTATGTGATCCGATACCATTCCGGTTAGGGAGAGGCCTGGAGTCTCGTTGCATTCCGACGAACAACATCCGAATGCAACATAGCCCTGTGGATCAAGGGGGTCCAGCTGCGCGGAATCGCAGCTACGGGAGGGCAACTGCTCCAAACTTCCAAACTGAATTTCGCTCGATGAACACTCGGCACCGAATCCCTGAGATTTGTCATTCGAAGTCCTCTCTCACCTAATCCCGTCAGAGTTCCTGAGTTTCGATTCATGAATGGTGGCTATTTGGCTTCGATGAGTGTTATGCCGCGGGCTGAGAGCTTACAGTCCTTGAGGGCCACTTGTGGCTCGTATGCCACGTGTTTGACCACCCTCCCATGGACCAGAGCATCGGGAACTATTTCCAGCGATCTTTTCCAACTCGATGCTTTGGGATTGACGAACGCCTGACAGCGGAAAACATTCCTTCGTCGATGAGGCAAGTGGTGAACTCGATTTCACTTTCGCGGGTTCAACAGCAATTCCTCACCTCACTTCAGGGTGTCCCTCAAGGACGCATCGTTCGAACGAGCAGTTGTTTGAGAAGCTCTGGGGATGTTAGGATGAAACTTTTCAAACAGCTTCACGTCATCACGTTAGGACGTCATCTCAGTCAGTCTCGTCTGAAGGTCAGCGCCGAGCTAGCACGCACATTCCGATGATTGGCAACTCCCCGAAAGCCTCGAAATTTCTCGGGAAGTCCGGGAACCATCCAAGGGAAGAAACAGTTTCGGATTTCCATCGAAAGCGGCGCGGGCTGGGCCAGAAACGAGCTGCCGATTGTTCGATCCGTTCTCGAGACTTTGGAGACACCTCGCCACGCATGTCAAAGTAGTTTGAGTCCGGATCGATGTTCGATCAACCGATTCAGACGTGCCCATTGTATCTGGACAAAAAGGGTCCTTCGACAAGCTCGATTGCAAGTATCCGAAGATTACGTAAAAGGGTCATTAACTCGTGGAGCGTCTCTCATCGTGCTTCAACAGATCTCGTAAACAGCCCAGCCGAAAGCGATGGAACAACCCTGAAAGAGTTTCCGAGCTCGCGTTCCGTAACCACATACGTTTCCCCATTAAAGTGTGGGAAGTGAAAGAACTTGAAAGCGTAAGGATCTTCTTCCTTCCTTTGCTGGTTTTGGAGCTCATCGTGGTTGTTGGGGATTGAGCAGCTTGCTGCTTTCATAACTCCATAGTTTCGACTTCGGCTTAACAGATACGAGAATCAGATGCAGAGGCCGAAAAGTTAGTAGTGCCCTAGTTTTTGCAGTGACTGCGAGTGAGAACAAATCTTATCGTTACTAAAGTTTACGCATGTTGGATTAAACACTATTCCTGACTGAATGAGTGAGAGCTCCTCCAAGATCCCGATCAGGTGGGCGAGGACAGACAAGGGAAGCATGGCACCCTTCAATCCATGTCAGTCGTTCTCGACGCAGGAATTCCAAGATTGAGTCATTCACCCGGGAGAAACACCTCGATACGATGGTTCTTGGAGGGGATTTATCGCCGCGTAAACCGAAACTGAGCACTAATCGCGGGTTCACAGGGTCGACGGCATGCGATCACGAGAAGCTTTCCAGAAAAGTTCATGCTCATCGGAGCCTCGACTAGCGATTTTTCTCAGGGTTTGCGACTCGGAGGTGCAATGGAACAAAAGTTTGTGGCGGAACAGAATCATAAGGAATTGTCGCATTCAGGAGCCACCTTCTGCGCTGCAACCAATGACATGTTACGTGACCGCACACGTCGTCGTCAGTATAGTTTGTTCGGTTTCCGATCTTTCTCGGAACTTTGGCTCGATGGATATTCCACATGGATCGACTGATGAGGCTTCTGTTTCTTTGCGCCATCTCGCAATGTAGCAAATCCTCCTGAACTTCACAGGTGGAGTGCTCTTTGTCATCAACATAATGAGCTTTGTAATCGCTTGATCATGATCTGATCCTTCAGAGGTAGTTTTTTTTTGACTGATAGTCCGAAACATAGTTCTACAGGTGGGGCGTTGTTCCAGCAGAGAGCTATCGTGATCCAAAGCACAAGACGTGATGATCAGCGGTCAACCAACTTTGGGTATCGATGGGAAACAATAGCTGTCGAAACGTCCTAAAATGAGGCCATGCCAAGTGAGGTGAGGTTAGATGGCCTCATATCCAGAGAGAGAGAGAGAGCGCGCTCCTCTAATAATAGAAATCTAAATCAGGGTGTCTCGGATACAGGTGTTTATTTCAGAAACGTCCATATTGTCGCGAGTTGGACTGGTATGCTTGCTTTGGATTGGGAGGTCTTCCTGAGATGACAATGCCCTCATTCTCGAGAGAAGTAAGTTTCAAATTTCGCCGCCTAATGTTCACGAAAAACTCAGCCCATGCAAAGCATGAGCTTCTTTCCTTGAGTCTCCCTGAGATTCACCTTCCTCGCTGGTCCGGCTAGGCTACTCAACGAGGCGTTCCACATTCCACGGTAAAAGAAGTTCAGGATGATACTTCAGGCGTCGGATACATTCTTACGAGAAGCATCACAATCCCCGAGGGTAACAAGGAACGCTTGGGCGCTCGTCATGATGAGGGACACTGTGGTCGCGACATGGTTTTGGAGATTGCATGCTTCGAGAAGCTATCCGGGAAAGGTCAGCCGGCCCGCGTTATAGCTTCGTGGTGGTTTATAGGATGTCGTCCAGAGAAGCTTCCCCGGAGAGCTTTATGCCGCTAGACCTTATGATTTTCAAGAACTTTTGGCGTCCTGCATGTCTGGGCTGAGCTCAAGGAGACAACAGCAACATTCCCCGGAAATGATGATGAGCGAGTCCTTTTCATGAAGGTCATACTGATACCCCTTTTCGACGGCGAAGTTTTCTGACAAGATCTTGGATCGCGTCGAGTTCAATGAAGAATATCTCTATGCTGCGTCTATCTAGCTCTGAGCTTTCCTTGGAACAAATTTTCCTTCTCAAGAGAATCGATGTTATCCCAGAAAACGAGCGTCCCATCAAGGTTCACATTTTCACGGGCAAAGACAGGAAATTAACACGGATGGAAAACTTGCGGTTCCCAAGAACCGTACGAAAGAGCCTACGTTCACACTGTGCACCGCGAGTCGTTGAGCGGAAGACAAGAGGAATCGGCAGATAGACGTCTTGCTTGCTTTCCGGCCCCCTCATCGAAAGTATAGTCTTACCTCTTACCTGTGTACCCGCTCGATATCAGCTCGCGGCCCTTAAGGCGGTGACGTCTGAGCGATGGATCTTTATCTATGTGAGATGCAAGTCTCGGCCTGCGTGATTCTGCCGAGGATGTCCACAGTGTAGTAAATCCTGTACATACTCGTTACAGAGCAGTCTGGCCAGAAATATTCCAGAAATATTACATTTCGAGACTGAACAAGATCAGAAGAAACTCGTTGCTCAAGTCATCGGCTTGAACTTTAGGTAGTTCTGTTTCAGAGGATGCGCACGGGAGAGATACCTGCCTAACCTTTGCAAGAGTGCGGATGTGCAAGAACGAAATGCCAGAAACGCTCATGAGACGTCAAGTGATATCCCGAAGGAGTTGGCCGACCTTCCGGCGTGGCCTGCTTCGACTTCAAAGGAGTATCTAGTGATCGAAATAGGAGACTCAAAAAATGTTTGAGCAAGTGTGACGTGGGAAGAAGAAAATGGAAAACAGGAAATCACGAAGTCAAGTAAACAACAGTCTTCTGCTGAGATACCTCAAGCGAATGAGCGGAACACATGGGTTCCGCTTGTGGCCGGGCTTGGAGCTCTCATAGCCGTGGAAACTCTTGTTGTTGCGTAGAATAGCAGAACCTTGTACATATAGCAAAGCCTTGGGAGTCGGCCGCGGGTCAATTGTTCGAAGAGTGAGTTCGGTGTTCACAATTGAAAAACGAAGTCGAGAAAGGAGGTACTGGGCAGTCGCTGGAGGCGATGCGGAACGGAGGCGCGAGCCAGGAGTTCTTTCTCGCGTCGTGAAGGCCTTCGACGTAGAGTAAGCGCCTCTTCAATGGAGCCCGAGTCGCCGTATGACGTCATCGAGCAGAAACGTTTTTTTCCTCCGCCCGCTCCAGCCATGGGTGTTACGTTGAAGCTCGTAGGTCCATTGTGCTCTTGGGCAGTGGACCGGATACCGAGCGGCTTGCCTGACTGGGTGGGCAGAGGACGTTTCGTAGGTTTGTCGAACGAGCGTCGGGTCGAACTGACTGAGAGCTACCGGCCGGCCGGCAAGTCGACCGGCTTGTTGGTTCGGTTTGTGGCAAACAGAGGGACGAAGGGGTCGGTTTGAAGTTTGTCGGCGGTGAATTGTTCGGCAGTGATCCGGCCGACTTGGCCACTGACGACAACGGACAGTTGGCAAACTGACGTTGACGTCGGTGATTGCGGACTGCTGGTAGGGTAGGACGGTAAAGGCGGAGCCTCTCAGTGAAGCAGGCTATCCTCCAGCGAAGCCGCCGAAAGCCCTCCTCCTCTGCCCTTTCCCATGGCGGGTGAAGCTATAGAGCCGAGTGGGCCTTCACCACGAGTAGATGAAGTGGCGGGTCTTCGGAGACCACTGATTTCTGCAGAAATTCAACCCACTGACGTCTGGAGATTGCAAGACATTCAGCACTGTCACGATTTCGCACCGACACGTTCGTCGACCCCTTTCCCATTCTGACTTGCGCCTCATCGTCGAAGACTGCAGAAGAGAAAAAGAACACAGATCTCAGGTTCGGGAAGCGCTCATCACGAAATCTCCTTCATCCCACAACTGTATCACTTAGACTCTCAAGCAAACCGGTGAAGTTGCGCTCTGACAGAAACGGTGACAACAAAACAAAAAACTTTCCTGCTCAAGGATCAGAAACCGATCTAAGCCGGACTCAACGCCTCCACCGCCACCGCCGTCGCCCATCATAACATCAACGAATCAAGTCAGCGCTTTCGGTCATCGGTTCGACCACCTCGGATCAACAGGTAAAACTTTTTTCGAAACTTTCCGCACCCATCTGGAATCGAACGCGAGAACTTCCTTCCCTGTTGTTTAGTTTCTAGAGATCTTAGAACACTTGGGATCTCATTCGGGGTTCTGAGTTTAAGTTTGTTTGTGATGCGCTTTGGAACACATTTTGGAACAGCAGAGGCGTTACAACGAACTACGTCTACGGGGCAAACTTTGGATGAAAACTGCGTCGCTCGTCGAAAACCTCCAATGAGTGAGCTGGAGTTCGATTTTTTTTGTCGAATTCGAACTGTCTCATCGAAATTGTGCGCGACGATTATTATTGGCTCATACTATCGGTGAAGTGAGATCCAGTAGCTGTAGTGCGCCGATGGGTCACGGAGGTGCTCTATGAAAGGTGCGCCATTTTCCATTGGATTCACACTCCTCTGGAAGAATTTGTCAACAGGAAAAGTTCCCACCCTCATTGATGTTGACGGGAAACAACTTCCAATACCAGGCTGTTGAAGTACGGTGGCATCATATCGCGATGCTTCGCGGCTCTTCCAGTGTGGAACGCTGCACTGGAAAAGCACGAGGATGATTGAAAGTGCTTCCGAAGTATTCTTTCGAATTCCGGCTGCACTGGGAACGACGTGGCCAATTATCCATGCGTTCCCGCATTTTCTCTGGATACACCTCGATCCGAGATTGATTGTTTCAATCTCCGCCCTCGTGGCCTTTCTGCAATTCACGCAAAGAGAGTTACCGATCTTCATCGATTCAGCTGATGAAGGGCGTAGCGCGAGATGAGTTCCGAGCATTCCGTGATCTAACTTCTGATGGGTATAGCTCCTTTATAATGTATGCCTGCACGGTTCGATGGCCATGAAATTGCGAGCCATAAACTGCACGAGAATTCGAGAGCCACGAGCGTTTCCATTGAACTCTCATTAGCGAATCTGTGCGTTAAACTATGATCTATCGACTGCAAACTCAGCATTCAGTTTTCGAGGGAACCCAATCGAACGGACATGTAAACTGCGCCTCCGAGACAACTTGCCGGAACCAGGGTTGTTCAATGCTGAGAAAGCTTCCGAATGAAACTCCCGTAATGATATTGCGCGCTTCCCTCGGCTTGTTCCCGACCAATCTCAGGTGACGCGGTGGCGACGAACGAAGACTGTCGATTTTGATAGATTCGATGGAAATATTCCCTGGGAAGTTCCCGCTCTATTCCTTTCAAAAAGAGCTATCCAATCAGGGATATACTTGCCTGAAACTGATATTCAATCAAATAAACTCCCTCGGTTTCTTCATCCCGGAATGACACTCGAGTCGCAGTCTCGGCGATTCCATTTGAGCTTCAGCAACCCGGAATAGAAATCCAAGTCTTCTATCACACTGGTTTCTCCGACTATTTCCTGCCTCCCAGATTAGTTCATATCTGACGAACATCTCCATCTAACTTTAGAACCGATTTCTGGAGTGAAATGAGTTTCGATATCGTCACTGTTATGAGGAGTACCTCGAGTACCATATCGTGGACATCACAGCGCGGTACTCCGTACAATAAGGATCGTTGTCCCTAGAATGAGGATCTAGATCCCTCTGAGAAGCCGCGGACAGACCTCCGTCATTCCGAGTGATCAGAGGTCTTTCTCCACTCGAGAGTCTTTTCGTTTGCCGTTATCTCCGGAATCCATCGATGGAGCTCTGGGTGGTATTGTCCAGGGTATCGAGCGGCCAGCTCACCCAGAGCGCGTTCTCACAACAGATGGCTTTTTCTTAGTGGCCTTACCACATGGAACCACTTGAGACCCTTGAACAGATTTGTGTGTTTGTTGCGTCGTCGTCGTCGTCGTCATTATCCTCCTTCTCTGTAGGTCCCTCCATCGGTTCAATTGTTCCTTGTAGAGGATTTAGGTCGAATCCCTCGCGGAGGAGATAGTTTCGGGTTATAAAACGTGCTTCCGTTACGCTATTCGAGAGACGCACCTCGGTCTAATCATCCTCGAGGTAAATCCTTTGGCTGCAGGCGATATTTGACGTGAACTCAGAACTTCTCGAAGAGGCTGAGCGGGGACGTGGACAGAGCGTCCATCGACGGCCCGAACGGTCGTGGCTTCAGATGATCGAGTTCGTTGGTCGCTGCTGTCGGTGTTGTTTCACCCACTGCTGTAGCAGTTCCTTGAGGATATAAGCATGGTCATCGCCCATCGCCGTCGATGATTCTTTCGCGAGGCCACACGAGGGTCTGACTTTCATGGAGCCATAGGCAGCCTTTGGAATCGTTGATCCCCCTTTTGCCGGTTGTCCGTATTGACGGCGAGGCTCTCGGCTCCTCCAGCGAGACGACGCGACGGCGACAAACACGTCAGACCACGGACGGGACGGCGACAAACACGTCAGACCACGGACGGGACGTCGACGCGGAAAGCATTCGAATTGATGATTTCAAGTTCCTTTTCGCTTTTTCCGTCGGGTATCCGGGAAACCCGACCCTCAAGCAATCAACTCCTCGAAAAGCGGCGGCACAATGTATTACTTCATCACAGGCCAGATGGGACTCCTGGCGGGTCCAGGTCGAGCGAATTAAAGGAACGCGACACAGATTTGAGAAACAACCGATACTATCGGGCTTTGCGGCAGACGACGCGCCGCACCTGCACGCATCTTCGAATCGGCACTACCTACGTGGTATAGATGCCGATATTGCTGCGACTCCTCCCCCCAAGGTGCTCCCTACCCTCAGCGGGTCCAAACCAATTAAAAGGCCATCCTATAAAACAATCGTAAACTGTTATTGTATTTTCTCTCTGTGTTCTGCTGCCGCAGAGCAAGTCGACCGCTGTCGATTTACAACGAACTGAGCTCGGATCCGCGGGTGAATCAGCGGACAAGCGGCCCAGTCGCCGCTCGGGAAAGTCAGCCGGAACTTATTGGAAAGGCTTTACTCAAGACGTCGCCCGATTGCGGCGACCGACGAGATGGATTGTTGGCCTCGCTGAAATTGAGTTGCGTGCTCGACTAGGAACCCCCGCTTCAGAACGTCCAATAGAGTCCTGTCTCGCTTAGCTTGAGCTGCTCAACACCGAACGGTGATTGCAGGCGCTGCGCTGGTTTCCGCCGTCCGTCATTGTTGCCTGCCGGATGATACGGGCTTCGTATAACGGTATCGTATATGTACTCTCGTTCGAGATAGGAGGACAGAAGCAACAACACACCCACCGGATCTTATTGAAGAGTTTTCCATTCTGTTTCGCTTGTTTGATGATGTCATGATGTCGCTTGAGACAGCGGCCCACTGGCAATTACTACCGCCGCCGTGGCGCCTTATATCACTCCATGAGTACATTGGGGCGGAGGGTAGGGGTGTGAGCGGAAGGGGTTGTGAGTCCTTCGCGGAGAGTAGGAAAAAGAAGAAGCGAGGCGGAGGTGAGCTCTCCGCGACTTCACGTAGACGCTCTCTGGCTCTCGATCCGTGCAAATGTTACCATCCAGTCCGCCGGTGTAGCGTAAACAGACCCACGGATCGAAACCGCTAATCTCAACCGCCCCTCCCCGCACTCGCTTCCCGGAATCAAAGCATGTTTACGAGTGTGCACGTGCGTGCATGCGTGAGCATGTTGGGTAAGTTGCCGAATGTCGCTCAATATACGAGGATGCGGAAGCTTGTCGTTGAGATATTCGGGCGAGATTAGAAATCCCCGAATATGGCTAGGTCCGCCTGAGGCGAGGACAAAGTCCCGCTGCCGACTCGAATCTCAGTCTGATGACGAAGCGACCGGTCCTCAGGAAACGAGCAGCACAGCTACCGGAGAGGCAGGCGAACCAATATGACCAGCCGCATCTAATGACGCTGAACACAGGTTGGGACCTCCAGGGTGCTCCGTAGGAGTCTCGGTGAGGGTATACGTGGAGGTTCCGCAGGGAAACCGTTTTTGCGCCATCATTGCCACACCGTCTCGCGGTTCTACGACGACGACGACGACAATCTACTGCGACTCTGAGAATGAGAATGGACGCGTTGCAAACGGGTGTGGAGTGGCCACTCCTTTATTGGCCTAATGATCGCGGTCTTCGTGCTCGAAGTGGGTACGCAATGAATTCAAATGAATTGCCGCGCCCCCCACGCCCTCTCCGCCGTCCCCAACGGCGGAGGAGGAGGGGTGAGCGGGGGGTACGCTGTTGAGCAGGTCGTGCTTGATGCGCATGCTGCTCAAGATTTCTTCCGACATTGGATTCCTCGTTTCGAAGCAGAGCGGGATTTCTTTTCCTCATCCGTTCTCTTCCCCCTTGCGCCGATCCGGTCGGCCGCTAGGGGAATGCTCACTCGGATCTTGTTGAGTCGGTGATAGCCTCACGGTTCGCATGGCTGCACGGGGTGATTCCTACCCCGTCTGCCGCGCGGCTTTGATATCAAATACCCTTGCCGTAGGAGGACTCCTAACGTAGGAGTCGTCGTCCGAGTTCGAGGCCGTTCGCTCGTTCAACCGCAGAACATCAGATCGCAGTTCAGAATAATCCATTGAAACCTGAGCTGGCCTTTGACCATGTCTGAATGCTGTAAGGTGAACCAGTTAATGCACTTTCCGTAGACGAGTGACTCGATCGCTCACTTGTGTCCGCGACGCCGACCAGATCGGTATTGGAGAGCTTAGGCCGTGTCAATCCTCGTTCTCCAGGGCCCCCGAGCTGGCGGCGGGCGATTAAAAGCCGAAACTTGTTCGGACGCAGCCACTTACTGCTCGGGCTCAACGAACGCCATTCGCTGTCAGGTGGTTCTCACCGGCCGGCCCCCATGTTTAGCCTCGTTCTCAGGACCATTTCGCGAGCTTAACGACTCGCGCCCCAGGACACTGATGCCTAATGTCAACCAAGTCGCTCGCGGGTGGGTTTCCTTTCACGATCCAGGAAGGCTGCTGAATGAGCGAATTGCCGGCTGTGGGAAAATTTTTCGGAATTCTGTTCCGGACAGCTCGAGTTCCTCGCCGATTGTGTTCCGGAAGCGGAATAGGACCGCTGCTTTAATTCGTGGAGAACTCGGGTGGACGGGCTGCGGCCCACGAGCTCGCCGTGAATACGCGGACTCGTCGTTGCGTCGTGTTTTCCGCGGTTCCCAACACGATTCCCATGGCCTGCAGATCCCATCCCCTACGAAAGTGGTGTGAAGATTCATGGGCGGCGCGGCGGTGGCGTGGCATGGGCGGGAAACGGAGAACGAAGCGTTTATTAGCTCGGAGTTGTTTTCCGACCTCATACTTCAACATGGTGAAGCCGGAAAAGAGATTCTCCCCTTTTCTCCTCGAGAAGGAGAACGAGGCCGCGCAGCCATAGAAAAGCAATAACTCTTCGACCACTGACCACGCTCTTCCTCCTGAACATCCGCGTCGGTCGGTCGGATCGCATTCCACGCGAACGAACTGTTGTCGACGCCTGTTTTTTCTTTTTTGGTAAAACAGCAGCACTTTACACTCCTAACCTCGGACCTTCGACTTCTTCTCGCTTCGTCTCCCGCCCCATTGCCCTGCGCGTCCCCCTTCTTGAGTGAGTGAGTGAGTGAGTGAGTGAGTGAGTGAGTGAGTGAGTGAGTGAGTGAGCGAGTGAGTGAGTGAGTGAGTGAGTGAGTGAGTGAGTGAGTGAGTGAGTGAGTGAGTGAGTGAGTGAGTGGTGGTGAGTGAGTGAGTGAGTGAGTGAGTGAGTGAGTGGTGGTGGTGAGTGAGTGGTGGTGGTGGAGTGAGTGGTGGTGAGTGAGTGAGTGAGTGAGTGAGTGAGTGAGTGAGTGAGTGAGTGAGTGAGTGAGTGAGTGAGTGGTGAGTGGTGGTGGTGGTGAGTGAGTGAGTGAGTGAGTGAGTGAGTGAGTGAGTGAGTGAGTGAGTGAGTGAGTGAGTGAGTGAGTGAGTGAGTGAGTGAGTGAGTGAGTGAGTGAGTGAGTGAGTGAGTGAGTGAGTGAGTGAGTGAGTGAGTGAGTGAGTGAGTGAGTGAGTTGCGCGCGGATGTGTGCTCATGTCATGGACAGCGTACGAACAACATGCAGCTTGTGAGAACGAGTGTGACAAGGGGACAAGGAAAGGGAGCGGATAGCGGCCGCGGAGGAAATTCCGCCCGCCGATGTCGTCAAGTCAGAGCAGTAAAACATTATTACTTCGCTACGTCGCTGCTCGCTGCTATCGCGACGGTTCGTCCACTCGACGTGCGCATTAGTTGTCGTTCGCTACAGCCGGCCGGATCGGATACCAGCGGGCAAAGCGGGGAAGCGAGGAACAGCGCCTTAGGTGCTCTCGGTCGTGACTAAAGAGTTGTCGCCAACAGGCTCGCACACTAGAAGGCTCTATGTCGCACAGTGTGGTGCGGTTTTGTCACAAGCAAAGGTACTTAGTCGGTCGATTACCGTCATTATGGCCCCAACGTACCTCTTCTTGGTCGTATGTAGGCCGCTGCTGCTGCCACCGTCATACACCGTTACCGCTCAGTCGAATAACTACCTTTATGTAGAAACCACCTTCTATGATCTGCCCAATCCGACCTGCTGCCGCAGCGATTACTCATCGAAAAAGGAGTCTGCTGCATAATATCTTAACAATCAACACAACTCGTTTGCTTCGATTTACCTTCTCCCGTCGCCGTGACCTCCCGTATTACAACTGTTACTGCGATAAGATATTCCAGTAACTTTGAACTTTTTCGGGCTGCCCGGTGCACAGGTGCTTTTCCCAAGTCGTGTTGTGTCGCGACGTTTTTACATGATTTCCGAATCAACGGACCTGGCTTGTTCCAGAAGTGGAGCTGTCCGTGCGGAAAGCCTCAGGCTCGATGAATCCTTCCAGCGGGCTGCACTCCGTCTCCTCCAAGTCCTCGTGGCTCGGTCGTACGGTCCGCCTTTCGCCCGGCGGAAACATCGTTCTGGCAATCGAAAACGACGTCACCATCCGTTCTCAGTCAATAGTTCTTGTGATTGAAACTGCGTCACCGGACTTATGGTCACGTGGAAAAACGTACGACCATTGAGGAGCTAGAAGGAACGAAACAAAGGACAGGTGGAAAGGACAGCGTCGAGCTGCAACTGCCGCTTGCGAGGGTCAGATGGCAACGAATCGAGGAGATGTTTTTTATGTCCCGCCACGGTACGGTATCCTTCCAGACGGCCCCAAGTCGAGCGGAAAGCGTAGATCGGGCAAGAGGGATCACCCTGTAGACTTTGTATACCTTCTCAAAATAGAACGAACACTACCAAATCAACCGTCCAAGCCGACAGAGTTGCGCAGAACACCGGGCTGATGTACTGCTCCTTTTTTTGGAATGGTTGAAAAAATGAGGGCGGGAGAAGCGACCGTTAGATAGAAACGGAGAGGAAATGAAGTAGGAACGAGCCGCTGACAACGACGGCGGCGTTGGAACGCCATTTCCCTCTCGGGGTGGGAGGCCTACCTCTCTATTCCAGCTCAATGCGCGGAGGTATTCGCTCTGAAGTCTTGCGACTGCGACGGACGGCGGCGAAATAGAAAAAGAACAAAAACGTTTGGCAGAAGGTAAACTATCGCATTCCTCAGCTGATTTCTGGCTTCCACCTCTGAGGAGAGGTCAAAGTTCAACTTCAGCCACGTCTAACCACCCTGGCCGTTCGCTGTCAAGTGTTCCACTGCCTTATGCTGATACTGAACTTTTCGTTATTCAGGGCAGCTTTCTCCGCCCCGCTGGAAGCTGATCTGGAGGCTTCAGAAATTGTTGACCGTTTTTTTGCAATACTTTGAGCAAGGATTGGTGGAAGCGTGGAAAGCAAGCAACTTTCGCCGAGGCTCACTTTGTACAGCGCGACGGTTACGTTTTTTGAAGCGAGTGGAATGTCGGTGAGAGTACCGCGATTCTATCTCCGACTCCTTTCGAGAGCTCGTCGGAAGACTCCGAGATCCGGATCTGTTTCTGGTTGGAACGCCTGGTTCATTCGATCGAACCGAGGATAAGGATGGAAGAATGGTCCGTTGACATGGACTTATACTTTTGGCTCGGGACTACAGACACTTGAAGTAACGCACTCCGACGAAGCAAATCTCCAGTTGAACGGACATTTTGCTGGAGTTATCGAATCTTCGCAAAGGTTACGATGGCTTTTTGACTATGATTGCAACGAATCCCTCAAGTGTGTTTCTCAAAGTACATTGTAACGAGGACTTATCGCAGTCACTCACCGCTGAGCTGTTGGACTCAAAAAAATTTTCGTTGGATTCCGGATCGCGTGCTATCCTTGCATGACGGCGGCGTTGTGGATTGAAAACTCTCCTACCACAATAATTTCTGCGACGTTTCGGAGCCGATGGCTTTCGTTGTCCTCGAGTCTTTAACTGATTGTGGAGGAGTTTCGAGCGGCGCTTAATTTGAAACGGACACATAAGCCACACACGCCTCAGCTAACTCGCCAGAAAACGAGACTCCAGCTGTGGTCGACATGTCTTTGGATCGTTTCGAACTCTTGATTGGTTCGGTGCTGGCTGTCTCTGGTTCTGTGAAAGTTTTCCCATCCCGCTTAAGGGGACTTTCTAGTGTAAAAATCCCAATTTTTGGTATTTTTTTGACGAGAAACGAAGCAAGGCAGATCAAGTCCATATGTTGTGATAGGAACCTTACTCCATAGGCAACATTTAGAAAAAAAATTATTCAATTCGGGACAACGATTTTGCGTTGATCATCGTTTCTTCGACCCCATCGAAAAAACCTCGTGCCACGCACAGCTCCTAAACGGCGGCTCTGGAATCAATGAGGAAACGTGTGTATATACCTGGCAAGGAGGACTAAGGACCCAAGCAAAATGAGCAGAATCGGGCTCCAAGAGCGGCTTGGAGAAAATTTCCAAATTTTACATCTTCCATCTTTCGCTGACAAGAGTAAACTTTGGGTTGCATCTTCACCACCGTGATGGCCCGATCCGTGTGAAAGTGCTTGGGTCCTCACGGCGAAAATATACACGGTTTTCAGAAAATGAGTTCGAAAGTGTGACCATCAGATACGAAAAATCTGCCGTCAAAATTGAGGACCTACCGGTCGCAACCTATTCCTGGACCATACTCGGATTCGTCGTAGTTATCGAGTTCAGATAGAAAACGCTACTTGCTTCCCCGAAATCTGCAGCGCTCTCCGGATGGTTTCTTGTCAGCTTGATCTTCGCAAAGCTGATCCCGCCGTTCGACTCCATCAAAACAGATCACTCCGATTTTGAGTCCCAACACGCGCAGTAGGTACGGGAATGATCGCTGGCTTTTTCGGAGGTAATGACTACGATGTGAACCGCGGTTTCAGAGGTCCGCTCAGCGCAAAGGCATCACTTCAGCGCGTCCTCAAAAGTCGAATGATAGACTTCGTTGTTGTTCTGACAGCTGGCACCCAGACACCTGTCGGAGAGTTCGTCACGCGTTGAATCTACGTACATTGATTCGACGGCCTGACAGAATCATTTTGACCGTCTATTCTCGTGCACAAAGCTGGCCTTGCAGTTTCGATTTCGCAGACTTGTAATCACAGCACTGGTTTCCCCGAGACTCTCGTTCAGCTGGTGCAACCTTCCTGCGACTTCCTGTCTGATAAAGTCTGGTCAAGAGGGGCGTACTTGCACCAGTCTCACAAAAATGACACCGAATAACAAGAGTGTGCACTCAAACTCGCGCCCTGGGCTGGCCGTAAGCAAACTGCGCTGTAGCGGTCGCGGAATGTTTCGACGACGGCTTCGCGGGCAATTTCGAATCGGCACGGTGGACGCCAGACTGGGACTGCCCCGAATTTCACCGGATTCACCGTAATTTGGCCGGGGAGAACGACTGCGGGAAATTCAGAAGGCGATACAACTAATCCACTGGGGAAAAACTGGCCGCAGATTCATAAGAACGTCCGAAAATCAACCTGTTTTCGAGGAATTTCGAAGCGCGGCTCCGCAGACATACAAAGGAAGCGTGGAAGAGTACTCCTAGCGTATCGGCGAAAAATCGAATTTTACATTAGAAAGTCCCCTTCACACGGCCTAATCTGTCGCCATTGAGCAGGGATGTGAAATTTTCGCGGGGGGCGGCAAGGCGGCCCCACGGAAACTCGCGAAATTTCGCCAGAAGCCATCGAACTGACCCAATGGGCCACTGAGTTGGTAATTTGGTTTCAAGTCATTCTTACGAGTTCCCACGCGCTTTTCTACGAGTCGCAAAACCCTCCGCATGGTCGTCGCTGGCTCGCCCGAAATCTCGCCGACGAAAAAAACACATCTCCGTTCATGAGATATGTCACTCGGAAAGATCAGAGACCTCGCAGCTAGGAAACAGCACGAATTCACTCAGTTATCTCACTGCAAGGCTTCTTGACGGGGCACATTTTCGGAATGGATCGAAGAGACGCCGCGAGGGATTCCCGCCAAGGGATTCCCAGACAGCGGGAGAATATTCCACCTTGTCAAACCGGGGAATCCCGCCCAGGTAGATGGAGATATGGTTCGAAGAGATTCCATTCGTTTGAACTTGTCATCCAGATATTGGATTCGTAGCCCGTGGGTACGAGGCAGGCGCTACCAAGGGCCAAAAAGGAGACAAGAACAACGCAGGAGGGAAGGACGGTATTCTAATTGAGAGAATGTCCAAGACGATATTGTCGACAACGACCACCTACTTTTTTCCAACCTTCGAGCATGCACACTGTCCTCTCTCGTCAGTTTCCGCGAGCCGTTTTCACGATAATGAGCTCAACGCTGGATTTTCTTCCCCCTGTTCCTTCGTTCTTTTCTCATTTACTTCTCGAGACGTAGTTTACCCGGGCGTGCTGACTGAGTTAAAATCTCTCTCCAGCGGTCGCAGGGATGGAAATCGCGGGAAAAGCTGTTGCGCCACGCTCCTCCCTCAGAGCCTCAAGCACGACCGACCGTTTCCTTTCGTTTAATTCAAACGTGGTCCGCTTCCTGAGACCACTGAAGCTTCAGAGAAAGTTATTATTCCGATAAGTTATTATGAAGCTGATTAAGCGTTAGCTACGAAACGAGCCTAAGTCGAGCGATTTGAAACAACGTCGCTTACCGCTCCGGCGGTCTGAGTCCCTGAGGTTTCGTGGACGAAGCGTATTCCGAACAACAAATCCTTACTGCGGCAAGAGCTCAGAGGGAAAGAAACTGAATAACGATTTCGAGAAGTTCGGATCCGTCTCGAGCTTTCCCGGGCGCACACCATGAAACGCGATACACTTTGGCATCGATTCCTCTGAGCATGAAGCTTCCCTGTTGCATCGTGGTGGTTATTTCAGGCTGTGATGGGGATGGATACGACGCGACGCACTAAGTGTCCTTCGTGACGATGATTTCTTCGACTGCCCAGGTCAACAGTTTTCTACAGGGAGCGCAGTTGATACCGGGAAGAGCGCGAGAAAAGTGCCCCGTGGTCAAGACGTTTGCGAATTACTTTTGTCGAAGCACCAGGGACGCGCCCCTGTGATTGTGCCTTGGGGGCGTTCCGTATCGCTTTCAGTGCACGGGTAGGCGACTGTCTCGCAAGAGAGGGAACGCGTCGCAGACGCCAAATTTTCCCATCGATCCCGCCGTGCAACGTAGATGGGCCTGCGAAATTATAACTACTCTCAACATTTTCTTCTGCAATCGAACGCACCTTGACGGCAATTCCTGACGTTGAAGTAGTGAGGCCCGCACGATGCTGCTGACGACGTTTGGCTCGTGTCGTTGTTTCTCCCCCGCTCTCGATTCCTTCCAGCGCGAGCTCCGAGTTGGAGCCTGCAGTGACGGCGAGGGAGCCGCGACCAAAAATCCTGGAATCCGCGGGATAAAATCAGAAACTGAGATAGCAGGGGACGCTTTTCGCGGGAAGAAGAACATTGGTATTTTGGAAGTGGTTTCCGCGTACGTTTCCGGCCAGGTGCACTTCAATTAAAACCGATGGATTTTTCATCGCTGCTGCTGCTTTCAATGAGTAATTGTCGTTCGGGAGGAAATAGCTTGTTCAGCTGGTTTCGTAATCGGAACCGTTCTGACCTCTGTCTCCGAAAATATTCGCCCACCCGCCAGCGGCGACGTTGTGGGAGGTTGGATGTACACAATTCATTCAGGGCTCACGTGACAAGTCGGAATCCGTTGCTCTCATTCTTTTGCGACATCAGTGTTCGTCGATTTCGTTGTGCCGACCGAGATCATGGAGAATCGCAAACTTACGGATCAGGAAGCGTGGACCCCTTACAATTAGCTTAACGAAATCGGCATTGGAATTAGAAACTTGATACTCTTTTCGTATGCAATCGATCGCAAAATAGTACGATCCAGCTGGATGAGTGCCATGACGAACATTGTTGACCGCATCCAAGCATATAAAATCCCTTTCACCTTTTGCGAGTCATTTGCCACCGTTTGAAGGGATATCGTGGGGGCGGGAATGACGGCCTCGACGCGACAGAATTCGAGCCCGTCGGCTAAGTTTGTGCGGTGTGGGAGGCTAGAGAAGTGTGGAATAGCACCTACTTCGGAAAGTACTTCAAGGACCGAGATTACGGGAGATCGCTGCGAGGAGGTATTGCTCAGCAATTGCAAGTTGCGTAACGCCTCATCGTTCAATTTCCCAAATGCATCTGTTCATCCGCTGCACTAGGTTCGCGGCATCCAGCTCTCGGTTGTGAGCATGGAGTTTCACGTTTAAAGTGCTAGACTCACTAAAGCTCGCAGCGGTGTCGAATCAAAACTTCGGAGATCCATGCTCTACAATTACTCTTGCTTCCAGTGCGAGAGATCGGTGCAGCAAAGGCGAGAAAGTTTCTCAAAATGTTACTATATTTCGTAATGTAATTAACATCCGGAAACGAGTGCCTTGAACGGGCGAAGTTTTCGTGAGAACGCGGTTTACGCAAAGCTTCAGCAGTGCGGCGGCTCAACCGAATGTGCGTAAACGTCGTCTCGTCGCGCTGTGTGAGACTTCCCAGCGGAATCGACTCACAGGAGGCAGTGCGAAAACTTGTCCCAGTCGGATTCAGAACGGAAACGGTCGTTTCGAATTCTCCTGAGCAAAGTGCAAGAACCATGAAAGGAAAGAAAAAATTAGTTGCTTGGAGATGATCTCCGTACCGTTTTTGGAGTACTGTCCGAGACTAGATTTTTATGAAGATCGGTGCACGTTCAAATTCACACTCGCAATTCGGTGTCCGCGTTTCAGACTGTTCAGCTGCTTTTTGCCTCGGAGCGTGGGCGGAGCTGAATTTCTGAAGCAGAGAGTGCTTAATCCTTGGAAATGATAGGGTGGACATGTAAAGTCCAAAAGCGGCGACGGAAGAACACTGCAGCGTTCATCTCATTCATGTGGGGATCACCTGGAAGGTCGGCTGAAAAACGGACAACTGTTTGTTTCGAGAGTTGGGAAAACTCAGTTTTCAGATCACAGTTAATTAAATCTGCTCGGCGAGCCAGCCGACCACTGTAGAGGTGGATTGAGAATAAAAAATCCGCTGAGTCAAAAAGTCTCCAGGAGATGTTGAGCAGTCAGCGGGCGAGCGTCGAAGTGCTGATCCCATCGCAGAAGAAGGGAAAAAAAACTTCATTCACACATGGAACAGAAGTTAGTTCGAGTGAAAAATCTCTGACTGCTTTCCAGAGATCTCCGCTTCCTTGCTTTCTAAAGCTGCGATTTACTCCCTTTTGTTGAGCCTTCCCACTGGGGAAATGCCAACTCCAAGTGAGTCATAGTCTGCGCGTGAATGAGCGGACTGGAGCAAAACTCTACCACGTCACCGGGATTTCTCGGGGAGGGAGCCGAGCGCAAGATGAACGCCGACTTTTACACGTTTCGGAGCATAGGTTTGTGTCGCACATTCCCGTACCCCATGTACATGATTCGATTCCCTGCTCGGTCACACGGTCTGTGCAAGGTGCGGTCATCTCAGCTCCAGTGGAGGGTGTCACTCCAAGCTGTGTACTTACAACAGTGGCTCAAGCTATTAGGCTAGACACTGTCCATCTTCTCTCATTCGGCGAGCTCAGCCATGAGGGACTCGGTTGCCGCTCGCTAGGACTCCTCCAAGGCTACGTAGTCTTCAATTCGCATATTTTCAGAAAATATGACGATGTCGAAGTCCTCGATGAGATCCGTGAATGATTGAGGATGAACTCTCTGGCGTCGGTATGAATTGGAGGATGTAAGCTATTGCGGTCTCTACCGTCTCTGACATCTACGAGTTTCGTCAGAATTCCTCCAAAGAGCAACCCCGGGATTTCAAGATTCCAAAACAGAGCAACTTGATTAAGCAGTTGAAGTGGACCTTACGCAGGATGTTGCGGATCGAGAAGTCCTGCCGACACAGCTAGAGAGCCAGGTGTGCAAGAGCACTCGCGTGGTTGTGGTCGCGTTCGGCCGCACCCGAAGCGAGCGACTCGTGTTTCTGATGTTATCTATTTGCCATGGCGATACGAAAGCTTCCATGAGAGTTTTCTACGTGTACTTTCTCGGTAGAATCACGTGGCTCGATCAAAACATGGACTTATCCCGCGTGGGTGGTAGCTAGTTATCAGCTTTCCGCGTCGTGGAACTTCCGGTGGATTTCTTCTGAGACACCGCTAAATATAGTGTCGAAGTTTCTCGGAAGAGAACTGTTCAGTGACCCCCTTCCCTCCTGCGCTTCTCGTCTTACTCCTGCTCGAAAGTCTCTCGGGCGACAAAATCCTTAGAATCGACCCTTGTTGTCCGGAGCCGTCGATCTATCATCGTATGTGAGCGGTGTTCCATCGCAATGGATTACACATTCCACGCACGGAAGGCGTAATGGGTGCCCTTTGTCATCGCATCGATTCCCCTTCAGGGTTGGGTCACCGCCTGCGAATCGTTACGAGTTTTGAGGATTCCATGCCTCGCAGACCCCTCGTTGAATGCCTGTTGCCCGCCAGCACGGCGGCGGCTGAGCCGGGTTAGAAGGTTCATGAATATATTTTCGAAAGCGACGTCCTTGGGGAGTCGTCGGCGCGATACGCGTTTCCAGCGGGGATCCCGCGTCAAAAATCTCCGCGGAACCCATCGAGACAGTGATGGAATTTGTCAGCGGTACATGGACGCAAAGTGCAAGAGCCCCGCGCGGGAGCTGAAACTTTTCGGTTCCGCGACCTTCACGGAGACGCTTCTCCCCGGTCTGTTCCACCAAACTAACGTTCGTCTGTTTGAACGGTAGCGCTCCGACGCGACGGTAGCTAGCAGGAGCAACTTAGTTTCAAAAACGACATTCCGTTCAAGCCGAATGCACTCTTTCAATGACACAACCAGTGCGACAGAATCGCTCTTTCTTACTGCTCCCCCCTTTATTCCTTCTGCTCCATCTTCTCCCCCTGGTCTTCCCCCCCCGGCCTGCTCTCTCCATTGAAACACACAAAAACGCCAACGGCCTTGCAGGGTAGCCTGGGAACAGGAGGAGATTCCAGAGATGCGTTGGGAACACTCTGTGAATACACGCGGGGAGGGGACATTCCTGTCTTCCGGAACAAAAAAAAACGAAAACAATTCTGCTCGTCCTTTCTCTCAACCCTCGCGTCTCTCACGCCACCCATCCGACGTCACTGCTCTTACGCGTTAATTGAAGTTAGTCAGATCATATTCTGCCGGGAACGGTATCCGAGAGCACGTTTGCGCGCCGGCACAAAAACGTGTCAACGTGCATAGCCCCGCTCGGGTTTCCGGGGGACTGTGAATCCCTCGATAACGGGCCCATTCAGCTGGGATGACGAAGTCGTAATGATTCAAAGGACGATCACAACTGGGTATAATCGTCCCATTGACTGTAACTAAGAGGGAGCTGACACCGAAGAAAAAAAGAAACATAGTCAATATCCGAAGAAGAAATACATCCTGAGCATCACAACACTTGCAGCACGCATACATTCAGAGAGAACGAGGATTGGGTTCCCCCAAAGTTTCCACACCCGGAAGTCTCTTGATTTCATCAGGCCGAACTTCCCCGCGGGACCTGGCCGTGCCGGGGTCGCGGGGTCGACGTGGACTGCTGCCGCATCGTTGAGCCTGCGCAACAGGTGTCGGCTTTCCTCATCGACAGTTTCGATAGAACGGATTCATTGACTCATCGGAGAAACGTTTGAAAAGGATTCCGGTCGGCGAGGCGATCGGTGCCGATTTCCGATTAACGATTCCCTAAGATTCTGAGTTTGAAGAACGACCATCAAGGAAGGAAAAGTAGATGGCCAACAACTACGGCATCGATAACTGGGTGATACCATAGCGGAACGCCAATCGTGGGGGTCGATCGCACGCGAGCCGATAGGTTGGAGATGCCGATGATGTGATTTTTCTTGCGTCCCTCCCTCCCTCCCTCCACGAAGGGCAACAGCTGCAAAAATGTGTCGGCAGCGGGAAGTTCCTCTATTGAGTTCATGGATTATCCGCGACCGACGATATCTATGATGTTCGCCGATCGTTCCATAATTTAGATTCATCCGTTGTTCTTCCTGGGAAGAAAGTGGTATTTGATACTCAGATTGTGGTTTATGCTTACAGGATGAAACTTGAGCAGCTTTGGCGCGTTGTGGTCATGCTCTCGGTGGCGGTGAAAGCCCAGTACGGCCAGGTGAATCAACAAGCCTCGGCCGGCAGTGCTGGCTCATCGTCACGGGCAGGAAAAGAACAGATTCCCCCATGGGGAACTCTGACCACTACCGCTGAACGTGAACCAACCTGCGCTGAACTGCGAGCTATGTGGCGCCACACCCGACGCATCATCCGCCACGCCGCCGAAGACGCCAGTATCAAGCAACTTCCATCGTTTGTGAACACTCTTGAGTACGCGTACGCTCCGAAATTCCTGCAGTTTTGGCATGCGACACCCCCGCGGCAAGGCCCGAAAGCTTCCCTGCCGTTCGGCCGGATGCTTCTCACAAAAACGAAAAGCAAGCGGCCGCCGCCCGATTCTCTATCCCTGGTCGCGGACACCAAATACCAGGTGAGCACCATAAGATATTTTCTAATGAGCCGAACAGCGGTTTACAGGTTTCCCAAGAAGAAAAAGGTGGAACAAGATGCTAAACTCAGATATAAACTCAAAGATATGAACCGAAGCCGATGATTCCAATTCGACCTTGGCATTTATGCCTTGACCTAACAGTGAGGAAAAAATTGGGAGGGGTTGGAGAACGTCTCTTCGCGGACCAAGAACCTCACGTGGGAGTATTAAGTTCCTATAACGATGGATAACGGAACTTGCGCGCGACGAATCAAGGTTTAGTCGGCTGGCTTTTTATGCGTGAGGTTTTTTGCGTGAGCTCTTTAGTGAGCTCGAAACTCTCCATACGCAGAGCTCTTACCACGCGGCATGCTTTCTCTGGTCGAGCTCGATGTAGATGAATCCTTGTTCCGGCAGTCTCCAGTATCCCTCAATTTCAGCCCGCATCAATAGACAAAGTAATGGCTTGTCATTCGGATCAGAAAATTCATGCGCAAAAACTTGCAGAGGACAGCACAGGACTCCGCCCGGATACATGTGGAATCCGATTCTCTCCGCCGAAAAGTCCTTCGCACCAAAAACCCGCGATTCCCTCTCGACCCATCGATCGTTCACTTTTGCTAGCTGCTCCACAAATGATTTAAACTTGTCATCGAAACAACATCAATCGAGTCAATTACAGTGACGCTGTTTTTTTTTTCGGGAAGAAATGCTTCAGACGATCGAGCTAGGAAGATTCGAGACGCAATATTTTCGAGACTATCCTTCATTCATACTGTATATCCGATGCAGTCGTGTCATCAGCTACCTCGACCGTAATTACCGCACCGAGAAGTGCGGTTCCCCCAGTCTGAGGGTGCAACGGTCACGCTCGAGGCAGAACAAAGAGCATCCTCTGGCCTTGAAACGCGCAGAAGCGGTTCATAGCAACCGGTCAATATAAAAAGTAATTACAAACTGAATTCGAGCTCATATGAGCTCAAGGAGACACGGAATCCCCCTGCGTAGTCTGGCCACCCCTCACCAGAGACAGCTCCGAGACCTGCAGTTGTACAGCCTCATGCTACCATCTCAAGCGGTCATTCATGTAAAAACATTGTCGTTTCTCGGCCTCGGGATAACGCGGAAAGACCGAGGTGACCCAGTGATCGTCAACAAACCAGCTCTGCGAGCTGACAGATGCGCAGTATGCGTTCGATAGCTATGATTTTTTCGCCGATCACGATTTTTCCGCAAATCTCGTGGCATCTCCGAGGCCATTCCGCGGAGAGTGTCAATCGGAGTCTCATTGTTGCGCGAATTCCGCGCATTCTCCCCGAAAATTTGTAAAAAATCATCATATGGTTGAAGTTCCTTCCCCGTCACGTGATTGCTTATTTTGCATTCAATCGTTTCAGGTACTCCCGGGCCAAAAGACGCCTCGTGCCCCGGCTAACGTTGGCCTAGGAGGCATCGGCTACTTCCACGAGGATGACGAGGGGGGAGAACTAGTTTTCCAGGATCCGACGGCTGAGATCGATGGCGTGCCTCGTGAAGAAGATTTCGGCCGCTACGGCACAATCGTCCGGAGCCCTGAAGAAAAAGCCAAACTGAGGAGAGAGTTCCTTTTGAGCACCGCTAATCGACTCGGCAAGGGAATCAATTCACTCGATACCTACAGGATCAGATCTAAACTTGTGAGTGCATATACGCCTTCCATTCGCAGACAGAGTAAACGAACGAATTTGCGACACTTGAGATCCTATTTACCGGGAACCCCTTGGAGCATTCTCAGATTAAGCACAAGCTCTCGGACGTATGTACACGTACACAGAAATGTACATACGTATTCCTAAGCATGAGCCGCGGTTCTCAGACCGAAATCGGTTCAAGATTTGTTCCAAGATGAGAGGAAACAACTCAGGGTTGGGTTGTTGCAAGCTGCCATCGGATCGGTCAGCCTGTCAGACTACGAAGAGTGGTTTTGGAGGCTCAGCCTTTTTTTGAGACAAATCCTCTGATATTGACGCTACTCGCAGATTTCGAAGTTGACCTAGTGCCACGTCTGTCGACGAGCGCGCAAAGGCTCACTGCTTAACTCACACGTCTGCGGTGGCAGGATACCATGTTCCAAGATGCTTCCCAGTCTACGAGGCTTCGCTTCTTGTATTAGAACTATAATCTCCATTTCTGCGGATACGGCACGCAAGGGGATCCCGCTTTCTAACTGAAGTCCAAGCTCCGCGTAGCGCAAGGGTAAAGGCTGCATCACCGAGCACATGCCCATGGTCGCAGCGATGATCTTGGCCATCGATCGATCGAGGTGTGCCCAATGTTAGTAACATCAACAAACGCGCAGTCGACGCATTTGCGCGCAACCTTTGCTCTCGGAAAACAAGATAATGCCGTCTGTATCTGGTTTCTCACACCGCGAGGAGGGAATAGATTACCAGGTCCCCACATGGATCCCAGTGGATCGCTGGGGCCTACGCGTGGCGCGCTGTAGGTTGTTGGGGCCCGAAATTGGACCCACAGGTGGTGCGCAGCGGGTCGCAAGGGCCCGCATGTGGTGCGCGGTGGCTTACTGGGGCCCGCAGGTGGTGCGCAGCGGGTCACTGTGGCCCGCATGTTGTGCGCAGCAGGTCACTCCGGCCCGCAGGTGGTGCGCAGAGGGTCACTGTGTCCCGCAGGTGGTGCACAGTGGGTCACTGGGGCCCGCCGGAGCTGCGCATCGCGTAACCGCGGCCCGAAAGTGGGGCCCAATAAATTCAGATAGTGAATCATCCAGGCCGGCAAATGGTGCGTAGTATGTCATCGGGCTACACCGCAGATGAGGCCCCGTTGGAGACCGTACACGGTGCGCAGTGGGGTTTTCGCGTATGAACGCGAGTGGATGAATTTGTGATTCTCACGTTTCAACTGTTTCATATGTGTACCTGGCTCCCGACAACTATCTGTGCTCCAAAAGGAAGTTTTCAATCTTTCGGGAGATATCAAAGCTCACACCGGAAGGGAGTGGAACGTGTGGGTCGACTATGGGCTATCGCTCAACGATAATGAGATATTTGATCGAACGTTGATGAGTCGGTTAATATTCGGAGCGGTCTCAGGGAAATCTTTCCCCAGCCTGCTGCGCTCCGACCGTGCTCGAAACATTTCCATAATTGCTCAAGTAGCCGCCGAACCCCAGGCTCCACCCTACAACAAGATTGGGGCCGAAAGAGAAGACACCATAGGCCTTAGCGATCATAGACCATTGAACATGCGGAGAAGGAATGAGTCCAGCGAAAACACACTAGACTCAATGTCGTAGACCTCCGTCACACGAACTGAATAGGATCGAGTGTCGCAAGGAGGTCTCGTGGTCGACGTGAGGACTGGGGCTTCATCGCGTGCCTGCAAGCTGGCCGCACCGGCACCGCTGACAATCTCGCGATCGAGTTGGTCGTTCGGCCGTGTCGAGAAGAGTGATTTCCTTCAAAACGGAACGTAACGTCCAACATGGGTGGGGTCGAGACGACATTTCTGAGATCGACGGGAAGGTCATATCGCTGGCGACTGTTTCTAATAGGGAGTTCGTTTTCGAAGCCGGTCGCGATATCCGACAGGCCTGAGGTCCCCTCGTCTAGGTCCTCGAGAATATCAAGCCGTAAATCTGTGATACGGATGCATCCCCGTGGCTGTCTCCGAGTCAGATTATGGAGCTACCCCTTAGAAGTCGAAATTCTATGTAAAAATGCTGACGTGCAGTGCCTCACAACGCGATCGAAAGATCCGGAGCATATTCATGGCCATTGAGGTTGTCGGGAACGTTGAGAGGTAGCAATTTTGGCTAAACTAATGAAGCTCGCCCGCTATCAAATACTCGTGTGGTCCCCAGCCAGGAACGTCGACGCGGCACGATACGGACCCTTTCGCGACGCAGTGATGTTAATCCTAAGGCGGCTATGGCTTCCTTCCAAGACAAGAGTTTCAGTGATCACGCCAACCCAAATCTCTACCGAGCAAACTCTAAAGTGAGGATCTGAGTTATTTTTAGACATATACTCTTTGACCCCGTCTTTATGGCTATCGTTTCGCTAGTCACAACGCCGTGAGTCATTCATCGTTTCGGAGAAATTCCATTCTGAATTTCTAAAACCTCGCGATGTCTCCAGAAGTTGATCGACTTGATGTCTTTTCCGATGTTCTAGATCCGTTTGGGTTCGACCACTTACAACTCATATCGGTTCGAGGACGATTTCTACAATATTTGACCAAGAGATTGATAACCGACCCCAACGTGAAAGCCGCGACGGATAGCTGAGCTTCGAGGATGTGAGCAGTCGTAGTCGCTCGGAACTTTCAGTATAATACTACACAGCCTCTCTCTCGGCTCGAGATTCCGCCCGGTCGAGCACCGTTCACGCAAGGCTGAAATGAAAACGAAGTCATTCAAGGATAAATGAATATTTGAGACGGGTATCCGAATTAGCATAGTCTAAGATTGACGCTATTGCTAGGGAATGAGAAACTCGAGATAGGACTGCCCTCGGAAAGAAGGATTCGCTTCAGTGGAATCGGGCGGGTCAGTAGGCGGGGTTCCTGATGGAAATCCATCTGTCTTGAGCAGCCCATCTTAAGAATCGCATCCTGACGACTCGATTACCTTGAGTTGTCGAGGTTTCACATGAATGCTCTAGCTGAAAACTTCTCGAATGGACTCTCGCAACGAAGATTTCTGTTTCCCCAGTGAGATGAGGAACATTTTCCACACCGAAGAATTACTTTGTTAGCGGTTTGTTTCTAACCACCACGCTTCCAAAACGCTATTTCGATCTCTCCAGCTTCCTCTTCCTACGAGCGGGGCATTCGGGAGGCGCGCTGTGCCGGCCACGTTGTTTCGATTCAAAAACGTCTTAATTAGAGGCTTGGCTTGTTCAGCGGACTTTCGGAGGCTACGTAATTGTTTTAATCAAGATCGGGACGACCCAAGGAGGAGAAGCGTTTAACAAATGAAGAAGGAGTTAGTGACGGTTGAAAGCAAGGCCCTGTGAGGAAAAACCTCCGTACTTCTTCGAAGCAGCCTCCTTGACGTCGCGTCGCTCGCAGAGCGTTTCTTTCACTTTCGTATGCTCTGTGAAGTTCCTCGGTTTCGTTTTTTATGAAAGTCCATCCCTTCTCTTCGTCCATTAACGAAGTCACGCACGAGGGCCCTACCGCTGGCATTCACTCCGAACAGCTCCGCGACTTTGAAAAGAATGCAACCCAGTTGTTTGATACTATAAAGGATGACTTCTTCCTGATTGATTTAAAACAGACACCCTTGATCGCTCTCTGTCCGAATGTCACCGAGACTGGGAGCATAAGAACGAATGCCGAGCATTCGAAGCGATCAAACTTGACTGAATGAGGCATGTTACATCTAAAGGGTTTCTCCCCAGAGCACAGAATGCTCGAAACTCATTCAAAATAGTGCGACTCTGATGGTTGGAGTGCAGTGGTGGGTGGGTGTCTACTGTCCCACTTGTCGACCCCTGACGATGAGTCCGTTCCATTCCGGTGATCAATCGACGAACTATTTGACCTCTTTGTGGGTTTTTATTAATTTCCATTAGTCGAGTAGCATGTGTCAGTGCTCATTATTTTCCGCAAGGACCGAAGTCCTCCGTGAAGGGAGCGCTCGAAAGAGGTGCGACAAGACAAAGACTCAAATTCATTGAGTGGAAACTGTGGGAAATGTAGCATCTCTTCCTCAAAATCTTTGGAATCGGCTACAAATATTCACCTCCTCCAACTTTTTGGGTCAACCAGCGGAGCGGTCTCAGCTCAGGACGCTCTCCATAAATTTCCCTGTCCACTCGCTCATCCATTGACTTGGTCTCTGGGAGCGCCGGCTCATCTGACCATTCGTCAACCTATTTATGGAGGACCTCATCGTGATTTGCGCGGTAGCGGGTCCTACGGGCCAGCGCTGCGTTTACCGGAATGAAGTATCGGCTATTGTCTAACCGAGGTGATCGAGATCCGTTCCCGTTGGCGCTTTCATTCTATTCGTTGCGATTATTTCCCCCCATACATTATTCTACTGTTCACCGTGTTCCCTTGACTCCGTTTTCCGGCAGCTCCACAATCCTTCCCGTAACCCCGTTTCGTTCCACTTCGCCGCTTCCGTTCCTCGTCCATTTCAACCTTTCCTGATGAACCTGATGAGCGAAGAGAACAAGCGGAAGATGAACCTGATGGCCCCGCGCGGGAACTTTTCCCTCCGGCAAGTCCGATCAGAGGAACCATGGTTACTATTCGATCTCCCAGGTTGATTCTCGCGAGCTGCGCCGAGGACGTACGCCTCGCTAAAAATTCTGTTGGTTGCGTGAACGACCTGATTCGAGCGATCGCATCAGCTGATACCTGGTAGTCGTCCAACGCTTGTAACCACTGCCTGCAGGATTGGATTTCGTTGAGTGAGTGGAACCTTTTGCGGGGTCCGTTGTTTGCGCTAGACTGCCGCCTCGCTCGTTTGTGTTGGGTTGTGGTTGGCAACAATCCGCTCCGGAAAGAATACATGCGTAATTGTAAACCGGCGGCCCGCCGAACCGCGAGTCAGCCAAGCCGCCAGAAAACCGACAAGCTGACATTTCTACAGTGATCATGTTGCGGCCAGTGCACCCTTTGCGACATACATGGCTACAGCGACCGAAGTGCGGGAGCACTTACTCAGTCTCAAATAACAAGCGCCGCGCCGCCAATCCTTTCCTTCCTCCTGTCTCTGTGGATCCTTTTTCCGCAATCCTGGAATCTGAAGCTCCTGGGAACCTCGATGCTGCTTTGAGGAAAAATGTTTCCTGAAATCTCGCTCCGGACTCCCGATTCGTCGGCTCTCGCGTTGAGGAATGCAATGATTACGTCCAGTGCGATGAAATAGCGACGAAAAATCTCTGCACAATAGAGAAAGCTAATCATCGGAGAGCTCTCGTAACACCTTCCCGGACGACCCTCCGCGTAAATTCGCGCGGGAAACTGAATACCACCGGAACTTCATTTGGGACTGGCTACAGCTAATCGTCGAACCGTGTCGAGCACACGACGGACGAACGGACGTCCTTGGAAGGTTGCCTGAACCTTTTCTAAGCCATTGCGGAACCCTAGAATCAACGGCAGCTAATGAAGCATAGAAGAGTTTCTGCCGTGCGCGCCAAGGTTACGCTCAAGGACTCGTTCTTCCAATCTGCGATATTGTTGCCAGATAAGCAACTGTTCGCAGTCGTTTCGAAACGAGAGTGATGCGTCACCAAGTTGCCACTTGCGAAAATGTGATGGTATCCTCTCCCAGGAAACGTAATCTATAGATAGCGCATGGTATGTAGCGAAAACGTAACTCGACTGCTTCGTAATGAAACGCCTTTTCTCGCTCTCAATGACTGCGACGGAGGACGGCAGCAAGCTGCGAGGTTTGTTGTCTTCTGTGAGCCTCACCACGTTGCAACGACTGCTCCGAGAGCTGTGGGGTCGCCGAGTCTTTTCGGTGTGGCGCAGTTCTCCCTTGGGGAGTTTGTTTAATTTTTATCGGGCCAAAACATACCCTGACGTTGTCCCCGAAGGGTCCTCCTTCAACTCCATCTGAGGAGCACCCTCTGTAGGCCAGTTGGAAGCGATGCTTCTGCTTCTGGCGTCCTCGATCACTCAGGTTTCCTCTCGTGCTTACGCCGAAGCCGTTTTGACGTGGGCGCCGATGACGAAGTGATTTGTTACTCCGGGTTGGGCCGAACAATTGCGTGACGAGTCGAGGCTCGGAATCCAGCTGAGCAGCTCTTCTTCTGCCATTTTGGAATCCACGATCCGGGGCGACTTTTGAGCATCGAGCTACGTAGCTCTCGAACAAACTAGAAACACGCTCAAAACGTTCTTCGGTCGTCGGTTTCGGTTCGACGCGCCCCATGACTTCAAATTCGAAGCTTTGGGATCCACTCCCGTGCACTCGAATTTTGAGGTTCGATCCATCTCTCCGCATTCGGCCTTGCAGAGAACATATTGGGAGGCTGCGAGCAGACGTACGGCGACATTTTGAAATTCATTGATCATGAGTGTTGCATCCGGGGCCGAGTCTGGCTGGCTGGCTAGCACCTCGCTCGAATCGACTCCGTTTGATGTTCAACTTCCCAACGAGTGTGGCTGAACAGTTCACCTGTTTGAAGCATTCATGATGATGGTCGGAGGCGGTGGAGCTTGCATTGCCCGTGCATTGTTGGAAGAGAGCCACGAAGCATTCGGAACGAGCCGTTTGTGACGTCATCCCAACAGACCTTTGAACACCTCTCTGAAGTGGCACCTCGTTCATCCCCATTCTGCCGACGCCTCCACCACGAACTCTGGCGGCGCGGCGCGGCGTTGCGCAGTTCCCCGCGCAATTACTTTCTAATTGCCGTAAGCCACACTGCAGGTCATAATCAGATGACTGATGTTTATTTATAACGTCCGCTCCCCGCTGAACGAAGCAGTCGACAAAGCCTCATGTAACAATGCGGACCTGTTTCCTGTCCCGACCGACCGGCCGGCGCCGGCGCCTCGATTCTCGTGCGGTTCCGTTCCTCCGGAGCAGATTCCGGCTAAGTTGTTCGAGCGGTCTCTTCGAAGATTTCGAAACTCATTCCAGAGTTGCTCACATCCAGTGCTTCTGAAGACCTCCTCGGATCCGAGACCGTTGATGGAGATGCGTTGTTCTCCACCACGAACAGATCGTTGGAGACACAGGCCCCGAAGTCGCCTGTGAAACAATGAAACAAAGCCCACTCATCCGACGAGCGCTGGAACAGGGATCGGCGTTCACTGGGAACGACCACATGTCGGAACAATCAGCCGCTCGTCATCCCATCCGCCAAGTCTCAAACAGGCTGAGGAGCGGGACAAGAACGCATCGGGAGAATCTGTGGAACAAAAAGGACCATTTTTGGAAAACTTATTATAACGAGTCCCTGTATCTCACAGAGGAGCGCGGTTTGACTGCTCCCTTTATTCTGCGTGTGTGTACGGTACGCTGGCGTACTTTATGAATGGTAGTAAAAGTTGCCACCGAGTCAGGGCCTTGATCAGCGGGGCAGGCCTGCGGCTCAGTCGGCTCCTTGCTGTCGGCTTCAAAGAATCGAACTCAGCCCCGATACAATATCTCTCCACTATCCTTGAAAGATGGTCTAGGGAACGCTTTTGTCTTCCCGGGAGACGCTAATTGTACCCACGCACCCAGTCTCTTGTGCTTTTAGCGGTGAACGTTGGCCTCGGATAGACAGAAGGAAGAGAAATTCAGAAAACCCCCGGCCGCTGGACCCCTCGAGTGAGGTCACCTCGTGAGTTCACATGGGCTCAAAATGTAGCACCTCGAGGATATTGAAGACTTACATCCTTCGGAGCATCGTCATTCCTCCCTCATCGATCTAGCAATGTGAAGGTCATCTGGGGGGCGCTCATCCCCCAAGGGAAAGTTGTTGCGTCTCGCGGTCGGGCCGGTGTCCAATCATGAGGCAATTTGTCATCTGTCCCTCTGGCATTATGGCTCTCTTCAACGGTGGTATTCATATTGTCGGCCGCATACCAAAGCAACGGGGGCATACCAAAGGTCGGGGGCCCTGTACCGCGTCGGATGGCAGGGATGCGAAGCGTATCGACCTTGTTGGCGTGCTCCGGTAGCCAACGCTTTCGCTCAAATCCCTCGCCTTGCCTCCTCATGAGTCATGATCCATGAGTCTTCAGCTGGCAAGCCGGGCTTCGAGCTGATGAGATCCTGGACATCGACGAAGCGAGTGGCTGGACGTCGCTCCTTGGGTGGCGCTCGACTGAATTCCTGTGATATTTTCTTCGGACGACTAAGCGAAGAGGCGAACGAGAAAACAGCGCCAAGGAAGAGATGATAATGATGCTCTACGAGAGATTAGAACGTTGCGAAAACGCTGACGGAAACATCGCCCCCCCCCCCCCCCCCCCCCGGCGACGAAGGAGCACGTCCTCTAGAAGTCAACATGCCGTGGGAGGAGAACCCGGCCGGGCGACATGGGTCAAAGGCAGGCGGGTGTGCGTGCGTACCTGGTCGGCGCGTCTCTCGCGAGTCTGTCGGGCAGGCATCGAGCGGCGTTCGCTCGTCGGTCTGTTCGCTCGAATGAACTTAAATTAGTAGAGGAGAGGTCGGTCTCTCGTTGTTCAGTGAACGAAAGTGGGTGTCAGGAATCAGCCACGGAGGCATGGGGACTCGGCGTGGGCACACGGAGGCGCGGGTCGAACGGGGCAAGCTCGATTGCAGGAAGGCGAGCAGCGTGAGTGTGGATCATTGAGACTTCCAGCCGAGTAGGCAAAAGCGGCAGCGGCAGCATTCTTTCTCTGACGTCACCGAAAAGCGTTTCATCAGAGGAATTCCAGTTCCAGTGCGTCGACGTCACGACCGTCAATGATTCTCCCCAACCCGCACAAAAACTTCCCCGCTCCCCGTTTTTTTTTTGGCGACTGGTGATTTGCCTCACGAAGTCGCAGCGGCCCGAAGGCGGCGCAGTTAAGCGGACTCGCCTCTATGACGAATTTATGAAGAATCACCTGTTGCCGAAGTGCGATTCCCGAGCTGTCCTCCCTATCGCCTGCCTTTTCCATCTTAGTCGGGCACAAATTACAACTCTCGCTTAAACTTGTATTCTGGCCTGCTGACAGATTTGAGTCGGGCGCCGACCTTAAATGCCATGAGCAACTACTGCTTTGCTACGGGATGCAACGTCTCCGTCGACGAGAGAGCAGACAGCCGCTTTTGTTCCTCCACCGATGTTCGTTCGTCGAAGCGAAGTTTTGCCACCTTTCTCTACGAGCTTGCTGCTCCGGCGCCAGGTTTGAATGAAGTCCAGATATCTCCGTCTTCCCGTCGCTACATCGCCCGAGTAGGCGGTAATGTCGCGATTCCTTTGGAGGATTTACTCGCAACCGCTTTTGTCCAGAGCTAAGCTGAACAAGTAGGCAACGGACGTGCACCGATCCCACGTGCCCGCGTCAATGAAACGAGCTTTTGTATCCGTTAGGTAAACATCAGGGGATGATCTTCTCAATTCGCCATAACTCATACCGTACGCGATACTCCGGACCTTCCTCTACACTCCATCGCTACGACAGCGCTGAGTCGACCATGGCCGAGAGCTACTACCATTATAACACCCGCACAATCATTTTTCTCTCCCTCACTGTGCCTCTTGCGATCTTCTTCGACACTGAATGGCCACAGTCCCCGAGAAGCACCACGTCATTTGCACAAGAGGTGAAATTCTATCTCGACCAATAGATTAACGAAGATCTTCTCAACTTTCGTGTGCATGTCATGATGCTTGATCACCAGAAACCATGAAACAGCTATATCGCGGGCGTTGTCGTTCCAGCGTCGCCGTTGTCGTTTATTAGCCATCAACTTGATCGAATCTGTGCTCCGGGTCTCGAGAGACGATGGTGTCCGCTTCCTTGCGTCATGTTCGAGCCTTTGGACAGTGTTCCCGACGGAACAATCGGATAATTGATAGAACGACATGACATTATTGTTCCCAGCCCGCTCACGGCTCTCCCAAATCAGGCTAGGACCTTGTCGGGAACATCCGATGAAGAATGGGACGGAAAACACGACGAAGCTATGACTGACGCAAAATAAGGAAAACGTGACATTCACCGGAGGTGTAGAAGAGCTTCACTTTGATCTGGAGCACATAAGAAGATTTTTCATGGTCCTTAACCCGCCTTTTGGGGCTTCCGCGACTCAGCCTCCGGAGTGTGCCCACATATGTATGCTTGGAAAAACGCGTTTGGTATGACGTGTCTTCTAAACAATATTCCCCAGAGTATCCTGAGGGGCGAGCTCAGGGGTACAGCCCCCGTTGACGGAACGCCGGGAGGTCTCGTCGCGAGTAGTCTCTGGTTTACGGGTAAAGCTGATTTTCGAGGAACATGAACGGCAGTCTCTCTGAAGAGGCTCTGTAGTTCCATCACAATGCTCGAACTGATCACCCAACCGCGGAACCCGTGGCGGTTGAGCCGAGTAAACCAGCGATCGCCCGAGGGTATTTGCCAGGCAGCGAGCCAACCGAGGCAAGACTTCGTTGACCTTTCCAAGGTATAGCAAAGAGAGCATGCAGCGCAGATTCCGGATTCTTCTCCGATCCTTTCGTTGTCAACGATTGATTTGCGACCTATCAGGTTTTGATTAGGCTCTCGCCAATGAATCACGACCATCGAGGCAATATGTCCTTGGGAGGCCGATATTCTCCACCGGAATCTAGCTGCTGGTCCCGTCATCAACTCGGTGACCAGAATGTACCACCTGCGGGCTTTTTGGGGCCCCCGGATGACCTTGTTGGGCTATTCATGAGCAATTTCGCTCCACCTGGAAGTCCGTATGGGACCTCGGAAGGCCCACTGTGCCGTGATTCGGGTACACCGCGAAGCACCACACACCCCTCATGTTCCACCTGCTGGTGCTTGCAGGTGTCATTGATGAAACGCCGTACGCCAGCTGCGCGTCTCCGCGGATCCCCCTATGACCTTCATAGGCCACGAGGGGGCTCAATGTTGGGGCCAACAAGGTTCCGCAGGCCGACCGCGCGACAGCTGCAGGACCCGAGGGATCCTATTTGGCTGAATGTGAGACACCTTTCAGTCCCCCTTGGCCCGCAGGACCAACCGCACGAAGCCAGCGCGTCCCCACGGGCCCTGAATTTGTAACACATTGGATTTCGAAATCAATCACGCTGGAAAAGTCGATGTCACGGTGTTTACAGTCCTTCGATTGTGTGTGTCATGTCGAGGCTCCTCTGGATTAGTTTCGTGTTGAGATAGCTGAATCAAATCCCAACTACGGAGTTCTTGTCCGCGACAATGGCGAGAGATTGTCAAGTTTCAACTGGCCTGCTAGGTACATCGTTCTCAGAGCCTCTCGCTTTGTCGGGACCCCGCACGAAGCACCGCAATTATCAGCAGCACTGACATCAACGGCGGTCCACGTCCTACGACATCTTCCACAACAATTGCGGCAGCGGGCTGAGCTCACACTCACGCCCTCACCCAGAACCAACAGCGACGTAGTTTGGTACCGGCGGCGGCGGCGGCAGCCAAGGGTAAGGCTACCACGACGCTGTTTCGGGGCAAATCAGGTTGCTCGGGAAAAACTCAGAGCGGCGGGGAGGTCGGGGTCGCGTTCAAAATGAACATCCAACAAAAGCGCATGACGATGGGGAACTGATATGGCGTGAATCTCGCGCCACTGCGTACTCGGCACCGGGAGCTTCTCGCTTATCTTTGACTGAAGGTGCGGCTTGCTGTTGTTTCCCAACCCCTTGTTCCGTCACCGCGGAGTAAACAGGTTTAATGAGAAACGAAGATAACGAGTTCTCTCTATCTCGCTTTCGCTTGTTATCATTTTTCATTCCTGTCCGTATAGCCGCGGTGCCCTTTCGCCGCGCCGTCGAGGCTCATGCGATTCTGGAGGAGCCGCGTTGAACCAACGGCACCGCCAGACACCGCGAACTGATTGACAGCAAGCTCCTCGTTTTTTACACGGTCTCACCTCGTCTGGAGTCCGGGTACCGGCTGCCGACGACGGCCGCAGTTCCCACGCGAAACTCGAGCGTTATACGTATCAACTTCGTGAATGGTTTGAACACAAGGTGACATCTCTCTCTTCTGCAATCTTATCATCTCATCCCCCTCGTCTCGTTTTCAATGAACTCGCGAACCCGAGAACTCGATCTTGCCACGACAACGCTGCGTAACGTAACCCAGAATCCAGTTTCTCGGGATCATGACCTAGTTGCTCAGAAGACCCTTGTCGTATTGGGTCCCTCGTCTCCAGAAGGCTCTGCAAGGTCAGTGGCATTGCGCTATAATAGGCTGATTGACGAGCTGATTCTCATCATGCTGGTCAAAGGATATCAGCTACAAGAGCATCGACGACGAGAGCGAAACTCCTCTACAGAAGCGCTCGGGAAGCGCTCCTAACGAGCGAAACTCTGTTTCCACTCTCGGCGGATTTTCGGCGGGAGGAGTCCCCGCTCAGGAAAGGAAACAAGGAATGATTGCAGCCGAAGCAGAGAAGAAAGAGGACTCGTCGGCCTAAATTTACTGCAGGTCGACTCCTGGATTGAAATAGCTTTCTGCAGAAGCAAATCTCTGTCGAGTCTACGTCCGGGGCTGTTGTCGCTGTCGGGAGAAGGATTAAGGAACGGCACGCCGGGCGGAGGAAGCCGAAGGTGGAACGGGAGAAATGAGTTGGAAAAAGAGAAGTCAAGGAGTAAGAGGGCGGGGGAGAAGGTATTCAGGAAGAGTCGGCGGCTGATGGAAAAGGGCTAGCGGAGGAAAAGCAAAGCGAGGATCAACGAGAACGAAGTGGGGAAGTAACAGGGGCGACGGAGCGTCGGGACGAAAAATTAAAACGGTAGCTACCGGGAAAGAGCGAATCCAGGTTTCGGGGTCCATGGGTTCCGGAGCGGTATTAACGGGATAGGATGAGAAAGGAGACGGTATCAGAAGCAAATCGACTGTGTCAGTGAACACCGCGCAAAGCGTGGAACAGATACGATGAATGTGAGCGGATGCGGCGCTCGTTCTATCGTTTTACGCGGGTGCAGATGATTCGGCTCTCTTTCTCCGTGCTTCAGTGAGCCGTAGAGCTTTCTTTCCTCCCACACTCTTGGCGAGGTTCTTCTGTTGTCTGGTGGTGACGGCGTTCGAGACTCTCCCAACGATGCAACAGACGTATTTGACGTCGGCGGCCGGAGGAGGAGATTGAAAACTTGAGCGAGTCACAGCGAACTCGACGATCTCTTTCAGATCTCCCAGCAACGCCGGCGTCTTGAGTACAACTACACCACAACGCAGCTCACACTGCCGCGTGATTTTGCCGCAGATCGGCGGGGAGACTCGCGCGACGGGGACCCCCATTCGTCGACGAAAACTGATTCCGCATCGGAACTCCCGAGCTTTCAGGAAACGGCTTTCAAAAAAAGGAGGGGGGGGGCGTAAGATCATCAGCGAACCCTCTCTTCGCCGTACCCGCAATGTTCCAAAAAGGGCCCACAGGTCCCAACTCTGAAAAATTGCTGTCGTATCTTGACTGAACGATGTCGTACAGATGCTCAATCATTCCGTCGCCGTCTCGTCCCGTGTTCACTTCGCTCGGCCTTCGAGTTCCGTGTTGTTCCAGGCTCTCGGCTCATTGACTTTAATTGACTCGAGCTCCGTTCATGGAGGAGGCGCGAACGAGCGTTGCTCCTTTGTGACCCAAGCTTCGACGAGGAAAAGTTGCTACAACCCACGATGGAACCTTTTTTGAACACTTGTTCAGGAATATCGAAGGACGCTTCAAGGAATTCTCGCGCTTTCTCACATCACCGTGTCACAACACGGAGGTACGGCTTCAAAGATATCAACGGGATCGATGTAACCCGGGTCCTCATTTTTTCCAGGAGATGTGCCGTGAAAAAGTTGAGAACGCGCCGTGCAGGAACGATGGAGACTGCTTCTGCAGCCGGACCGTACATCCTTACACCTGTCACGAAACGCTTGGCGTCTGCGCTAAAAAAGGTGAGTTTCGGAATCCCTTACTCTCGGTATACTGCACGCTCATAATTCCTTGCCCGGGAACATTGATTCGGAATCTCCAGCTTGAGCACGCGCGAGATGCTCCATAGATTTCCCTCAGTGTTCCCCGTCTGTCGCCGGGACCTAGTCCCGCCGAACCCTCGCTTCGGTCGTTAACGTAGCGCGCAGGAGATGGACGGCGAGAAGAACGCGTAGTTTTTTGCACGCGAAACTCAAGAGCCGAGAACGCTTATCGAAAAGGAGAGCTCGGCGACCAGAAGTCGACATTGACGATGTCAGGACGGGAATCAAGACGAAGATCATGAAATGCTTGGCTGCAGTGTCGAACGACTACATGTAACTCGGGCCAGGATGGTGGCTTCGGGTGTTTTCAATATCTCGATATTGCCACCTCTAGTGTAACGTCTTGTCGCTTCCTGTGTTTTTTGATGCCTAGTGGACCGACCGAGCGTGTGGTTGCTCAGCTCGCTGGCTGACCTCATGCCCTCCATCGCGCGGGGAATTGAACAGCAAATCTAGTTTTTTTCCCACGAACACCGCGCGTCTTGAACGCTGAGAGGGACGGTTTCAAGGGAACTTCGTCTTCGCGTTCAGGAAGCTCATCGCGCTAGTCCGTGGTCGGGGAAAGGTGGCCTATGAAATTTTGGACTCGGGAATCCGCGAGACACATCGACGTGTCGCTGAACCCATTTCTCGAGAAGAAACAAGTTTCCGCCACCACATCGTCCCACTACGTCACAACATTCTCGAATCCCCCTGTTCCACACCATGGGAAATCTCCTATCGCGTACCGGCTGCACCGAATAACGCTGAAGCTATACGCGGATGTTTATGGCCGAAAGCATGAAAAGCTTCCACGATATGGAAAATGATTCGGATTCGATGCGCGGAGTTTCCTCGCGCGTCATTTTCCCCCGAGGAAATACACAGATGGCTTACAAACGCCAATTTGTGGCGAGGCTTCCCATGTGCCAGTATCCGGAGTTCAAACAGTTTCCCATCATGCATCCGCCGCGATTTCCGCGCGCGTAATGAAATTGGTGATATTCCCTGATGAGTTGGCTCAGTGCCGTCCTAGAATCAGATAGGGTTGAGCATCCGGGAGGAGGTATTACGCTTCTAGAGCTCAGGAGTTCTGAGTCCTGAGTCATCCAAGTTCAAGATATTATGAAGTTTATACCTCGATTCAGACGCAATCACTGGAAAATCCGCTCAAACTACTCGGATATCGGTGAAGCGAAGCAAACGGTTTCTCACTGCGTTGCTCAACACCGAGCCATGTATATTCATAAGCATGTAAGGCGAAGCTCGATGCCGCACCGGCCGTGAACTTTGCCCCGTTCTAAACTCGGCGGCAACAGATGTCCCAAGTAAAGCAGAAGAGCACGCTTCTGTGCAGAATTTCAATTTTGCTCAGGGCCCCGAATAATTATCCTCGTATCTGCTACATGAGGCTCTCGCTTGAGTCGGCAATCTGCGCGTCGCATAAACTGAACATGGATGCGTCCGAGCGTCGCGTCGGTCGCGGGCTCTTTATTGGATCAAACAAATAAAATGTCAGAGTCAGCGAGTGAGCGGGCAGAGCTATCGCTGACGCTGGTGACTTCAGAAGCGGAACAGGGAAAGTTCGATTCGCGAAACCCCTCGACTCGGGGAGAACAGCGGGGAAAAGCGAGAATCGAATTGAAAAAAACACGACAAGTACACGAGACCGGACAGCAGCGGCGAAAGTTGAGTGAAACGTACGATACATATGAACATGCGAGCCAGCTGTTTCTGCCAGTACGCAGTCAGTGTGCTTGTAGCGACTGGTGACGCTTTCTTCAGTCACTTGGTTGCTGCACAGAATGAGTGAAGAAGTATCCATACGTGATATCGTGCTATTGATGCTTGAATCGACATTGAATACATTATGAATTGTGTATGAGTGTATGATGTATGAATTGCTGACCGTTCGATCACGCATTGAATTTGATTTCGATTTCCATGAACGGCACGTATATTAACCCGATATATAGAGTTACGACGAATCATTTGCTCGGATCTCGTTGCCTCGGGCTCGTATCGGTTTCCTTCTTTTCTGACAATGTGACGTCACGCGTTATTTTCCACGTCACTTCGCCCGTGTGGTAAGCAACGTCCGACTTCGATGGCTCTGTTGACATTATCTCAAGTTTCTCCGACCATCCATCACAGCGAAGTCAATCGCAGCGACTGATTGTGACGGTCATGATGAACGCTGAAGAGACACTAATTGGCTCTCCGGTTAGCAGGAGCTCGAGTGAAGATAGCTACGCTTTTCATTCATGACCTCCTACGCCAGACTTTTCGGGACCAGTCAGACGAAAACATGAGTCACGTGATGCCGAGCTAGGCGGTTCTATCGCGATGTTCCTATACGTTCATGCGTTAGAGAAGAGAGTGAAGTTGACTTGCATCGGGTTTCCAAGCTCCAACTTCACGACTATTCAACAATCGAGGCGCCAGCTGACTTCCCGGAAGGTGATTGCCGTCTACGCCTACTCTGCTCTTGATGAAGATTCGATGACGTCAATATCGGTTGCTACATTTTCCTCCGATTCCTGCCACGCAAAGCGATAGTGAAATCGGGGCTCCTGTTTGCATTGGATTCGGATGCAGAGAAGAAGGATCAAGCGCTATCCGAGAGCGGTTATTTAGTATCGCATGAATCGCGGACCCCCTCGACAAGGACGGATCGATCTCCTCCCATGTCAGACAAACTGACTGACTGTGAGTCCGAATTGCGTATGGTTGAAACTGCTCTTCGGCATCTTCCCACAGCTGCAAGCAAGCTGTTGTTCGTCCGGTTGAAGACGCAGGGGCACAAGCGGCTGCATGGGCGGTGTATGGGCGTCAAGCGGGGACGGTGGGGCTGGCGAAGATGTAGGAAGGAGCTCGGCGGCCACGAACAACGGTTTGCAGAAAAGTAGGGGCGACTGCAACGGAAGGAGAAGAGCGGGTAGATTCCCCGGCCCCGCGGTGTGTGAGCGCGTGTGTCTGCGAAGGGACGGGGGCGAACGTTTTTCCGTCGGAGTGAGAGGGAGGCGGGCCAAGTTTGTTGCTAAAAATAGATCGGGCGTTTTGGGACGAGGTTGGTTGGCCCTTGGCTGGTTCGCGTGGTGGGTGACTGGCTGGATGGCGGGCAGGCAAGCAGGCAGGCAGGCTGACGATGGTGGGTGAGGGTGCGCTTGCTGGATCAGCTTCTCCACCGTGAGCGCACTCTCTCGCTTTGGGTTCCTGCCCGCCTTGCCACGGCAACCGGGCCGGCAGGCAGGCAGGCAGGCAAATGTACAGGAAAGAGGCGACGACCAGCGGAGCCGGAGGAGAGGACTCATCGTAGTAGAGTAATACGCTTTCATTGAAGCTCTCCCATTGATCCGAGCTGCTGCCGCCGCCGCTTCGCGCTCGCTTACTATGGCGCTCCAAATCGTTGTTGTTGTGGCCGTCGTCGTCGTCCTTCCCGACGCGGTCCTTGGCTTCTCCTACCTTAACCGGAGGAGCTTGTACAGCTACATAACGGCTCTGCGTCCATGAGCGACCACTGGTCTCGGGTGCTATCCGTCCGGCGGGTGAGCACGCGAGCGGTCGCTCCCGTACATTGAATGAGCAGGGAGTGAGTACGGGAGCCAGCTACGCATCCTTACAGATGCTTCACTCTCCAGCAGAAGTTTGCTGACATGGGCATGTACCACAGAGGACAGAATGCAGCAGAGTGATGAGCACGAGCACAGCTACATGAGCTACCACACCGAGGGACATGCGGGTAGCGCACCTACCGCGGTAGAGGACTGAAAAACGCCCTGCGTAACAACAGAGGATCTCCTTATTCCGGACGATCACAATGCGGTTGCGACCAAAAGCAACGTGCTCTGTTTCGTTCATCCTCAAGACCCAATCTTTTTCCGCATACCCCGATTTTTCATCGTAACATAGCTGACGTTTTTACGGAATCATGTGCGGAATCGTATTTGGACCAATGACCATAAACTTGTCAACGGATATATCTTGTAAGAATATGCATGAGTCTGTTTGTCTCGATGGAACATTCTCAGTCTCCGCTGCGAGTGAAATGATCTCAAATTTCTGGGGAAGGCTATATACGGCTCAGATTACGGGAGGGAGTCAACCTATTGGACAAACAGCATCGGGCAGACTCAATGGGAAGCGTACGATTTTGGAAGATAGTGTGGGCTCGACACAGCCAAAGATATCAAAAGTGCGATGAAAGAAGCAGTTTCGGTGTTGTGATTTCAAACTCGCTGCAGTTTTATCACTTTCGGCATTCAAGTGGTTCCACTGGATGCGTATCGAACAGAATGACCCGATGAGACTGTTCATAAGACTCGAAACTGGGATTGGATGTAAATGAAGCTCAATCAAAATTGGAACCCGGTGGCGGCAAGTGCCGGAGCTAGCCACCTGAAGCGCTTCAAGACTCTTACTTAGTTTGTTCTCACGATCCGCCGGTGATTACTCAGAGCGGAAGGAATTGTGCTGAGTCCAAACTGGAGAAGGTCACCGCGCGAGCAACCTATCAACAATCGTTCTGCGGGAATGTTGTTACAGGCGGCTAAGCTTCTAAAGGGAAGAAGTTCCGCTCTTCGCTGGAGAACGTTTCCATCTTGGTCTATTCTATTGCTCAGGCCTACGAGCGCCTTTAGCCGGCAGTCAGACGTGGGAGCTCGACATTTCTTTGGAGACAACAAGCCGAGCCGAAAGGTATTGCACAGACACCTGGAGAGCGACGCGAAACCGAGAACCTAGAGATGCTGACGTTGCCCAACTTACCTCTCACTCCCATTGGACGGAGCCGAACGAAAAAGAAATGGCCTAGTTTTCTTGGATTTAAACTGTCTGAGACCTCGTCGTGATCGGTAGTGCGTTCGTGTGTTGATCGAGTCTGCATCTGACAATGTTTCATGGCTTCACCCTGGGCAACAAAGGTGGAACCACAGGGAAAGGAAACAATACTTCGATGTCTGCCATGTTGCTCGATTCGCTGTTTGTTCGCTGAGCGGACCGCGTCGCTTTGAAAACAATTGTCCCGGGGTCGGAGGACAAGCTGAGCCGATTTGAGTAATTGCGGCCGAGATTGCCGCTGGTTTTGATGTTGTTGTCGCCGCAGCTTACAAAGTCCATGTTCAGCGGTCGGGAAACTGCGGCGTAGCGTCGAAATGTGGTCGACGGGGGCGGCGGGGCGGTAGCAATTTTGAATCACAAATAACGCGGCGCCGGCGCGGCGTGTACTAGATAGCGACTGAAGTGGAGATTCCACGCCGTGAGTGATCAACATCTGAGAGCACAACTCCCACGGCTGCGAAAGCTCTCGCAAATTGCCGCTCGTTATCCGTTTTGTGAGCAGTTGTCGTTGTTTTACTCTTGTTGTCGCCTATGACGTCGATTGCCCTCGTCCTAATTAGCCAAAAACTTGTTCCCCATGTCCGCGGAACCAACGGCGGCATCCGGCAACGTCCGCTCGCTCCTCTGTTCTCTCTCTCTCTCTCTCTCTGGGAGTCGTATCTCGGCGAGCCACGCCGAACGTGACGTCATTTCCGCCAGACTCAATGGTGAAACGTCCCTTTCCTTGGAAACGCGGCATTTTTGTGGAAACCTATCAGCACACAACTCTCGGAACGCTTCGCTTACTCGGAAGAACTTGTATACTCCGGAGAGTATACGAGGAAGAGGAGAAGGAGGAGGTATACTGGATGTATACGAGGAAAAGACCCAGCGAATCGCACTGGGTCGCCCTTCAACTTCGTCACATTGTTGGACCGTTCTGATGTGTGTCCACGTTCTCGAGGTGACTTCAATCTGTTTCCGATTCAAATTCAGACTCCTGCCAAGGATCGGATAGGGGAAGAATCATGATTCATCATTGGAATCGTTCCGGACTCCGCGAGAGACAACATCACCACAAACCTCCTCGTCTCTTGAGTTACACCGACGTTCTGTCATAATCTTCCAAGATGGGAACAATTTTCCGCCCATGCTGCTCGAGGTGAAACGGCTACGTCTACGTCTACGCCGCGCCGCAAGTGAGGAGGCGCTCATGATCGATGGAATCGCTGAGACGCTTTTGGTTGATCTGTTGCATTTGCGACGAATTCGTGTAATTTTCCCGAGAACGAAGGTTTTGATATGATTTGGACAGCGGTGATTGATACTGAACTTTCTGAACTCATCTCGTGGGAATCCCGCAACGCCGAGAGGAATAACGAGCGACCGATCAACAGGCTCTGTCGGCTCCGCTTCCCTCTCGGTGCCATTCAACCGGAATGGGAGTTTGTGTCCATTCATCGTTCCCGCGGCTGGGAGCAACGCCTTCCCGCCGTTCGGAAGAGTTTCCTCATGGAGAAGTTCACCGAGTACGGAGGAGGCATCGGATGCTCCAGACGTGCATTTGATTGTCCGCTCCGCGGACTTCAGAGAATCCGTTTGTCGAAACTCGTCGGCTCGGCCCTGTCAGCTGTTTGCGCGCAGTTGATTCCGGTTCTCCATTGGAGTGTTGACAATGAGACTTCCATTGGAGAATACATTCTCTCCACTCGTGTGTCTAATGACCATCTCCAAAGGCGGCCTCGGCCGCAAAACCGCTGACGCGAAACGTGTCGTTGAGCCACTTCAGATCCCTGAGTGGCGCTTAGCTTAGCCGGAAAATGTGGTTGACGCCAAACTAGCACTAAACCTAACGACGGCTGTCATAAATCATCACCGAGGGTAACGAGAGGGAAAAAAATATTCTGGTGCTATGGCTCCAGAGAGAACGGTGGGAGCGTTTGGCGGTGAAAACGATTTTTAGGAGTGAAAGCTAACATTAACCTCTTGGTTTTCGCGAGGTAATACTAGTTTGATTTTTGAAAATTTGATTTGCACCATGAATTTCGACTCCGCTTCGAAAGCGAATCTCTCCAGCTCTCAAAACGAGCCTTTCCGGAGCGATATAATTGCGGCGATCAAAGCGCAGTACTTGTCCCAGCATGCGATTTGTCGGCTTACTCACTCAGTACTCGGAGCAAAGTCACTCCGCGTCCGTCGCCAAAGTCTCGTTAGCCCTCACGCATAGGCTTAGTCCCTCGTCTTCGCTGTTGATTGTGCGATCAATTTCCAGCCACGGTCGGCTTGATTTTCCAGGTGCACCAAGGCACCCGGTTACATTGACTCCTGCGGTCTGACGTCATAGGGGAGGGTCTTGAAGGAGAATTCGGGCCACACACCGCCCAACGATATGAGAAACTACTCCTGAGATAAGGAACATGATGGCGCGCCAGGTGGCCTCGAGGTCTGTCTCGAACGACGGACGGAGATCCTCCGCCACCGCGCGAATGTCTGCTATCCCTCATTCCGTCGTTGCTGGTTTCCTTCGTCTTTGCCCTTTTCTCCGCTCCTCTTCGTTTAAGTATCAGCGCCTCCCGACCTCGTGAGTTGTCACAACCGCCAGCCGCAGTCGAGGATAAGCAGGAAAGCAGAAAAGGACGTGCACCGTTCCCGACGACGACCTCAACTATTAGAGACATCGTAACGTTCTGAAGCCATCCATTACCCCTCGGCAGAATAACGATTCCATCGCACAAATCGTCCGCAGCCTGGCTCTGAGGCGGAAAGCAACAGAAATGTCAGAAAACGTAGGCGAAAGTGACAGCTAAATGGCGGGCTTTCTCCTCCTTTCTCCTGAGGCTGCGTCGAGCGCCGCGACGATCGTGAACAGTATGGGTCCTAGAACTAGGACTTGAGGCACTCCAGCGGATCTTCAGATTCAGATTCTGCGGAATGATGAGAGAACGGACGTGGAATCAATGGGAGAGGCTTATTTCGGAGCTTTTCCGACGGGCGGCAAACAGACAGAAGCCCTGATGACGCTACGAGAAGCCCGCCCGGACGCGGAATTGAGGTCCGCCCGCAGTAACGCAACGTGAAACGCAATGAGCGAATGAATGAGGACTGCGGTTGCAGTCCCCGGCTCCAAGCGTCGACTGCCCTGCCAGGACAGAAGCTTACGCTACACGGTGTCGACAGTGAGCAGAAACTGCGAGGTGAAAGGCTGCCCGGCTCGAGTGGTAATTAAAGCTCTCCTCTCATTCGCTCGGGCTAGGATGGGGAAGGCGATAGCTGGCTCCGATGGTCTATGCGGTAGTCGACTTTGTTTTTATCCACTCTGTTTCTGTTCCCGCGCTTTCTCGGTCGTTCAATAGAAGTATTAATAGGCTATCTAGCCGGCTTATTGAGCACACACTGTAGTCGAGGCACGTGCTGTCGCATGTTGCGCAATTCCGTGCCGCGCTGCACGTTGATCCACCGTCTCCCGTTCCCATGTTGAGGCAGACGTGTCATCGGTGCTCGCGAAACTCGTACTCACTCTATAAATAGCAATATCCCTCCCATCCTTTCCATTGTACCAACTGAACGATCTCATTTGGAGAGGTGATGTTCATTTAGTGGTGTCGAAGGTTTCGAGAGCGATCTGGGTCGCAGAGGTTGCGCCATTTTCCAGTTTTCCCAAGAAACTTCAAAAACCCATCCGTGGAGTTACCGTTCTTGAAGGCAGGGCAGCAGTGTGAGAGTTTGACAGGGTTGTGCCTAGCCGGACGGTCTACGAAACCGAGAGACTGAAAGGACTGTGGATCAGTGGAGAACGGGGAACGGAGTCGGCGAAGAGCCGGGGAGCGGTGTGCGTGTCCCTTCTTCTCCGGCTTCCGCTTCAACAAGTCGCCAAGCCAATTTTGGCTCGGAAGCTTCGTAGCGAAAGAAGGCGACAGCTTTTTGCAGCCGTTGTGTTCAAACACTTCTCTTTCTAGCCTGGGCGTGCGTCCGTTCTGTCTACACTAGAGAAGCGAGCCGCGGTCACGCGAGATGGAAATAGGAATCGATGCAGTCAAGCTTTCCAACGAAATCCTAGCGCTTGATCGGACAGCGGGAGGCGTTGTCTCCATGACCGACATCACTTCGAGATTTTGAAAACATTTCGAATATATCGAAACTAGGCTGTTGCTGGAGATCCCGCTCTCAATCCTAACACCTGCCTCTCTCTTTTCTTTTCAGGCGGCATGCAGGTGCTGCGGGACACTTACGGGCGGTGGTACCAAAGGCCGTTCGATGCGCGAGAGTTAGGTTATAACGATGAAGTTGCAAACGACCTCTAAAACGGTCGCCCTAATCGACCGTACATTCCGGCGAACCTCACCAAAAGTCCTCCTGACTCTGGTTCCTCCATACAATAAGCCAAAAATCATATCAGGAAAATTTCCGCTCGCATTCCCGACAGAGTTCCTCTCCCTCCGCCCACAGTTGTTTTCCGTCGTGAATCTCCGCAAAGCTTCTGCCCATGTCGTCTAGGAAGAGCATTTAATCCGTTTCAGTTTGAAATCTTCGAACGAATCGGATGGAGAACCGGAGCATTTTGACGGAAATGATGACGTAGGAACAAGTACATCCTGAATCCTAGATTATTATTCAGAGTCCTGATTCGCTCCCGGATCCAAACTCATCATCTGCGCGAGTATAAGAACGGAGCTTTGTTGGATTCAATTTCATTGATCTTTGCGGAATCACTGATCTCATCGATATTTTTCGTGTGATAATCGTTGAAACTGCTTCCCCAGAGCGCCATTTTCCCATTGTTCTGAAAGTTCCTTGTGAAAGGAGGCTCCAATGTCTTTGAGTTGACTCGGCAGATTGCAAACTCATGAATACTATCGTAGGCGATCCCCCATGATGTTTCTGCTCCCATGACTCGCCATCTGAACAGATAGCACGATATATCTCAGAATAAGGAGCATAACTGTGGAATCGTTTCGGCGTGCTGATCCAGCGAAGTTTGTTGAAGTTTAATCTGCTGAGCAACAGGCTTACGTGCCCTTATAACCCGAGGATACGACCAAATCATCGTTGAGGCTATCTCAGTTGCTGATACTAATATTCTGATGAATGCAAAAACACAACAAAGCGTGAGATTTGGCGCAAATTCTACACGGAAGAAAACTTGAGGAAGAACAAAATATCGCGAGCAAAGGTTACCAAGGATACCAAGTTCCCTGAACACTAGGCGAAGACGTGAGTTTTGGACCCGCAGCTACGTTCAGAAACTACACAATTCGAATCATGCCTATTCCGTTCAAGGAATGCACATTTGCGGTGCCATCGACAGGGTTTTTGAGTGCCCACGTCGCGAAATCGCAAAGCGCGACGGCGAAGTGTCCGCTACGGTGACGACCGCACCAAAAATTGTAACTCGACGAACAAAAACATACAAGTTTTCTCGTGGCTCGCGTGGACAACGAAACCCACAACCAAATCTGCAGCAAGAAAATGGTGGAACTATGAACAAAGTTTGCGGTCCATCGAACAAGGAGAGTTTGCGAGAAGAAAATCGACGGAACTCTCAATCCACACCAAAAAAAAAAATATGGAGAAGCTCCCGGAATCTCCCCAAACAGACCTTCCAGAAATGCCATAACCAATATGGAGCGAGAAGCTCAAACCGATAAACTGACACGGATCCGAAATAGAGAGAACTACAAGAACAACACCAACAACAAGAACACGTAGATGTCATACAGAGCACCAAAGCCGGCTCTCAGTTCAAAATGACGCGGCTTCTTGGGAGGAAGACAACAAAGCAAGCTAACACAGATTATTATCGAGTTCCTCAAAACAGGATGAGTTTTAGTTTTAGTGAAGGAGCGGTTCAGCCTCATGACACAGGCACGTCTTTCCGTATTGTGATTCTTTCTGATGTTTGTCTGATTGTCTGTTGTAATCCTCGCCCCGTTTGTTAGTTCTCGGTTCCGATGTTGCTCCGCCGTTGTATCTGAACCCCGCTCTGAACCGAACGGACACGATATCCTCACCAAACCACCCCCACGGTCAATCGCGATAAGAGGTAACCCAGAGTGTGGCGGCGACAATTCTGTACATGGAACATATCTCTATATGATTCGCTTTTTGGTGAACGGCCAGACGTTGGGGAGAGCCTGTTTCGCTCTACGCATATCAAATATACACAATACATATACATACCTATCCAACATGTTTCGGGATGTTCATCACGAAAACCGGCGAGAACTCCTCAGCGGTTTTTTCATTTGCTCGCTTGGCGATAATTTGCCCATCTCGATGTGACAACTGTATCAGTCTAGAAACCGGAGATCACCTTCGACAGAAACAAAAAAAAAACACCGCGACGCTCCATCGCGAGATGGCGCTATACACACATTGAGCTGTATGGATTTCATGGAGATCTGTTGAACGACGAACCAATGCCGATCAAGCCAGAAATGCGTGAAGTTGAAATGAACACGAACACAACAAGCTGACCGCTTGATATATTGCGAAGCTACGCAATGCCATCATACAACATGAAATACAACTCTATGCTTCAACTGAGGACTTCAGTCGAACACATAAATGCATATCTTATCAATAAGACAACCTATTGGCTTGTCTCGGGAGTTCATCTGGTGTTTCTTTCCGCGAGTTCCCCGAACTGGACGTCGACGACATTCCGATTGCTGTGCTCATTTTACTACGCAAGTGATCACCGTTGGAATTCCGCACTGATCGAAGTGTTCAGAAGAGAGGATCGTATAGGATAGAAGCACGAAGAGCTCGGAAGAACATTGTGGGAACTCGTTCTCGATCGTTTTCCTCTTCTCAAAATGGAGCTCTTGGAACGCACGTCGTTTCGGTTGAGAATCTAGCACCGTGGCTCGGGGAGTTTTTTCGTTCTGGACAGATATTGCACCGGATGGACCTCTGGGACTGCCCAATATGTATCTTCACGGGGTCAGTTTAAAAAAATAGAGTCAGTTCACTCTATTTTTCTGTGAAGTTTGCCTTCTTCCCCATCCAACACCCCGTCGTGAAAGCTGATCAACCTGCTAACTGAACTAAATCCAGAGGACAGAACTCTACCGATGCCGTATCATGAACCATAACTAGGCAGAGAGACCTACTTCAAAACGTCGTCAGAGGTGGAGACTCTAGGTGAATGTTGGTTGGCCGGCCGGCCGGCCGGCTGTTGGCCCAAGAGACCTCAGCTGGAAGGAGACCTCACCCTTGCTTAGATCGTAGTTGATAGCCTGGCATCATATCAGAACCATACAAAGCCTACGGAGAGGCTTCGAGGCTCGGGCAGACTGTCAAGACGTTAAAGACCTAGACATATCTTCTGTCCCTGAAAGTTTGAGAGTTTGACTCTATGAACTACTCCGCAGAAATCAATATTTATCGTCATCATGATATTCATGTACACAAGAATAAAGAAAGATTCAACTATATACAAATAAAAGCTATTGTGAATATACGTATACTGTCAGGACTTTTCATTCTGCATTTCGAGACTTTCCATCCTTGTTCCGGGTCCGGAAACTATCGGAACTAATGAGCTGAGCTACCTATACTCAGAATTTTCCGGAGCTTGGCTTCGATTCTCCGCGAGGAATGGCAATGGATGTCAGGAAAGTCCTTCGAATCGATTCTGCGGGATTTTGCGCTGATTCGGGAAACGCGTTTCCGACGCGACGTTGGGCTGGTACGTTGCCAGGACTTTTCCCAAAAGAGAGAAGCAACCGAATGGGGAAGGAACCTCACGCGACTCCGATCAATACTGAAAACGGTGCCACCCGGAAGAGCCTCATAATACGAGCTCCTCCTTCAAGCGTCGGCTCCTTGATAACTTCGTCGGCAATCTGGATGATAATCAGAGGCTCCTCAGGGCCTTGTTCGGTGCCTTCGAGTGTGACGTCTCGTTTCTGCTCAACCATATTGAGAGATAATTGCTCTAATAGGCTCTCTCGGGCCGCGGAGAGTGAGCTGCGTCCAATAGACTCACCCGACGGGAACTCGGCCGCAGCCTCCGAGGGTGGCGTATCGAGGTCCCCTGACTGCAGTGCGTTACAGGCACACTTAGAAGCCGGGTGATTTCGTAGCAAAGTCTCTCTCTAGCCAAATGCTCCAAGCTGAGTTTTTGAAGATTTCGAGCAGAACTTCGCATTTCAATTGGAGGGAAACATTCCAAACAAAAGCGTAAGCGCTTTCGCCGACGCTTTGACGTCGTCGGATTAGGTTCTGAATGGAGTTGGGTTGGTCAGGGCGAGCACTGGCTGTGCTGGATAGCGGAAGATTGAAATTTATTGAGGCGCTGTGTAACCCAACACTCGGAGGCAGTTTTATTCTGTGTGTAAAAGCTCAAAAAAAGAACAATTTTCTGTGTAATCAGAGGTTTTTTCCACGCTTCAACCGAAGGAATTGCAGACAGTTAGAGATTGGTCGTGACCGCAGTCGCTCCGGTTTCTTTCCTGCGATTCCAACGATTGATCCAGATAGTGTCTAGTCGATTCTGGTAGGGATTTCTGCAAGAGGTCGGAAACGGGACTCGAAGCTGAAAAGGGATTGGGGTTCGAACCTCCTCCAGAGTCTAGACTCTAGACGATGTTAGCTATCCAGCCGTGAGGCAAATGCCAGAAAATCGTGGGCTGGACCTTTGAGTGCCTTCGTTCACTCGGCCGCATGTCGGCACCCAAATGTCAATCTTCCGATTAGGGATGCGAGGGTAAGAAGAACGCGTCCGTATCTTGGGCATTGCGTGCGAATTTCGAGAACAACGAGAAAAGCTTATCCTACCCGATCCCGAGCTTATGACGACGTCCGCTAGGCCGCGAAGATGCGATATCCCACCAGATCTCGCTTCTGTACATCGGCGAGAGATTTGTTCCCCATACTCCTCCAACAAGCTTGACCATGTGTCGGAAACATGTAGCCACAAAGGAAATCCCTCCCAGGTGTCATCCGATTCTCGTCCGGAGTTCACATTTCCCGCTCGCACCGAAAAACGCGATCCGACCCTCGCAACTTCCCACGTCTGTCGTCGAATCCGCTCATTCGGAACACCACTGGCTGCAGTTGGACCACACTGCACCGGGTACCACGAGCTTCGGACTACTCTCTCGACAGCTCCGGAGATATGCAATTCTGAGCTAATAGTAAGCTGAGCTAATAGTAAGCTCGAAAATTATTCCCGAGGAAACCCAGAAATTCGCGATCTGTGAATCCAAATTCGTGAACTCATCGGTGAATAGAGAATCCAAGCTGACCATTTGATTCTGACAGTTTCTCCACTCGACCATGTATATGATTCAACCCGATTCCTCCTTCAAGCGTGGAGTCGAAGGTGCCCATCGTCTATCCGTTCGCGAATCGTATGGATATCGTATGAAACTAAGTCCAACTATGATTCTATCGCCGGGATTATCGCGTAAAGCGGGAACGTATCAAAACCACATGATGCTGGGATGTTTCCGGTGGTTCTTCGCCATAGGCGTCGCACGCAATCCATAAGAGATAGAAGAATCATCGATTCGTGGTCTCGTGCCTCCTGATCCGGCTCGCTTTACAACCTCCCAATCGGCATAAGAGACAACGCCTCGTAGTATTCTGGAATCCGCGAGAAATGAAACGATTCACTGAAGCTGGGTAGCATGCGAACGAATGTCGCAGTTGCTGGTAAAGCCAGGATCGGATGCGTCTAGATCTCCTTCCCGCACCTAGAGCTCGCCAAACAGTGACTCACGACAGTCTATTGAGAGAAAGGAAGAGGGCGAGTGCTTAATTTGAATATCAACAAAAACACAGTTGCTATTTTATTAGCGAATTTGTTGCTTTGGTTCTGAGACGTATCTCGGAGAAGATAGGATATCAATGGGTGCGTATCCAAGGTACTAAACAATCCTGAGAGAGTTCCTCAGCGAGGAGAAGAGCAAGCGTAATGGTTGGTTGTTGGTTGGTTTTTTTTTGTTCAATTGAGGAACAGGCGACTCAGCGAGCGAGTTGAAAGATGTATCGTTCACTTTGAAAGAGCTTACTAGAGCACCAACTAAGCGACTAATCAACCTCGTCGATAGTGGGGCCAGCGTTTGCTTCATCTCCAGCAGGAGGAGCTCCCGGTGCACCGGCACCAGGCATACCCGTCGGCATACCACCGGCACCGTAAAGTTTTGTTATGATCGGATTGCAGATCTTTTCAAGTTCCTTTTGCTTGTGGTCATACTCTTCAGCTTCAGCGAGTTTGTTAGCATCCAACCACTTGAGGCACTCTTCAATACTGTCCGTTACAGTCTTAAGGTCATCAGCAGAAAGCTTGTCTTTGAGCTTCTCATCTTCCAAGGTGGTCTTCATGTTGAAGCAGAAGCTTTCGAGGGCGTTCTTCGATGAAACTCGTCCCTTCTGCTTCTCGTCTTCGTCCTTGAACTGCTCGGCCTCCTTAACCATCCTCTCGATTTCATCCTTGCTCAGGCGTCCCTTATCGTTCGTGATGGTGATGTTGTTCTGCTTGCCGCCCGCTTTGTCAGCCGCGGTGACATTCAAGATGCCGTTGGCATCGATGTCGAATGTCACCTCGATCTGAGGAACGCCGCGCGGAGCGGGAGGAATGCCAGTCAGCTCGAACTTGCCCAGGAGGTTGTTGTCCTTAGTCATCGCTCGCTCGCCTTCGTACACTTGGATGAGCACACCCGGTTGATTGTCTGAATAGGTGGTGAAAGTTTGCGTCTGACGCGTTGGAATGGTTGAGTTTCGTTTGATAAGGGCAGTCATCACACCTCCCGCCGTCTCGATCCCGAGGGACAGGGGAGTAACGTCGAGAAGCAGCAAGTCCTGTACTGCTTCAGATTGATCTCCCATCAAAATGGCAGCTTGAACAGCGGCACCGTAGGCCACAGCTTCGTCGGGGTTGATGGATTTGTTCAACTCTTTGCCGTTGAAGAAGTCCTGGAGGAGCTTCTGGATACGGGGAATACGAGTCGATCCTCCGACTAGAACGATGTCCTGGATGGCGGCCTTGTCCATCTTCGCGTCGCGCAAGGCCTTCTCGACCGGCTCCAGAGTCGAGCGGAACAGATCGGAGCACAACTCTTCAAAACGAGCGCGAGTGATGTTCGAATAGAAGTCTTGACCATCGAAGAGCGAGTCGATCTCGATCGAAGCCTGGGTCGACGACGACAGGGTCCTCTTCGCTCGTTCGCAAGTCGTGCGCAGACGACGCAACGCACGCTTGTTGGAGGTGAGGTCCTTCTTGAACTTGCGCTTGAACTCCTGCGCGAAGTGATTCACGAGTCTGTTGTCGAAATCTTCTCCACCGAGATGGGTGTCTCCAGCGGTGGATTTCACCTCGAAAATTCCGTCTTCGATGGCAAGCACGGACACATCGAAGGTTCCGCCTCCAAGATCGAAAATGAGCACGTTGCGTTCGCCGGTCCCTTTCTTGTCGAGACCGTACGCGATGGCAGCAGCCGTCGGTTCGTTGATGATACGCAGAACGTTGAGACCGGCGATGGTTCCGGCGTCTTTCGTCGCCTGACGCTGGGAGTCGTTAAAGTAAGCCGGAACAGTGATAACGGCGTTGGTAACGTCTCCTCCCAAATAGGCTTCAGCGATCTCTTTCATCTTGATGAGGACCATGGATGAAATTTCCTCAGGGAAAAACTGCTTCTGCTCGCCCTTGTACTCAATTTGGATTTTGGGCTTGGTGTCGACGTTGACAACATCGAAACTCCAGTGTTTCATGTCGGATTGAACAGCAGAGTCGTCGAAGCTGCGACCGATGAGACGTTTCGCGTCTGAAAACACAGAAGAACGGATTAGGCTTTGGGCACAAGTCGCTCCTTCTTCGGAGATTCGGATTCGAGGTTTCATGGATTGTCACGTATTTTACTGGAGGACGAGAGAAATACAGCTCATGCATCTTTGGAGCTCGTTCGATTCCGAAAAAGTCGAAACATTGAGTGATTCATAACATAAACAACACTGTGCGGAGAACAGGAAATCTTGGTCTAGATTTCGACGCAGCAGTGCCGGTGCATGCGCTATCCTATGTCCAGGGTCGCTGACACGAGCCCACTCGGCTCCTGCGTATGATTCCCCGTCGCAATTGTCTGCTCGCGCTCATTCATCCACTCATTCCACTACGATTGGCGATTGTGTAACGCAGCGAAGTGTATTTGAGAGAACCCATGGGCCACATGTGTTCCACAACACACTCCTTTGGAACAACACACCCCTAACAAAATGGCACTGGCAGCGCAAGGCCGCTCGACGATCACTTGTCGCTTGTAAGAACGCATAACATCAGAAGTTGGCACGGGGGTTCTTACCGAAAACTGTGTTGGACGGATTCATCGCCACCTGGTTCTTGGCGGCATCACCGATGAGACGTTCCGAATCGGTGAAAGCCACATAGGAAGGCGTTGTTCGATTTCCCTGCTCATTAGCGATGATCTCGACTTTACCGTGCTGGAACACCGCCACGCACGAGTACGTCGTTCCCAAATCGATTCCGATCGCTTTCTTCGACATCTTGCCTGAGAATGGAGTAAGTTAGGTCGAGCTGTTTGACACAAAGCGCCGTGGGGAACTCAGAATTCGCGACAAATCGATCGATAACGAGGCATGAAACAGAACGAGGCTTGGAGGTTCTAACGAGAACCCCGGAAAGCTGTGCGGTCTCCGATTTCACGGGGCCGTACAACACTGCCACAGAAGTTCCGGTTCGCCGTGCACGATGGAAGTTTCGGAAAGCTCACTGCGACAATGTAGAGGTTTTCAAATGAAATGACAGTGACGCGCTGTTTCGCGAATAGAAGGCTTGAGATGGAAACTCACTGCTTGGTGTGCGAAGAGAATTCGTTGATAGGATAAAATTCACGAGACTTGATGTTTAGAACCTGAGTTTCGATGTTTCTCGCCGACGAGCCTCCACCGACAATAACCAAACCAACAATCAGGCCGGCGACCGGCTCTTAGTTTTATGTAACGAGTTGCTGACGTCACAGACGAGGTTTCGAGAATGTACGATTTTCGGCGACGGCTAGCCAATCCACGCGTGAGTTTGGGGCGCCAAACTTTGAAACTTCTGCTATTCCCGCCCAGAAGCTCCGGCGGGAAATTCGAATCGACGCGCGACCCGACTTAGAACCCCGCAGGACCACGGGAGTTCTCAGAACTCGGAGGGTTCCTTCTAACAATCTTTCTCAGCGGTTTGCTCTGGGAACACTCCGAATTGCATCATCAGCGATCCCAAGCCACGATTTCTGCCCGAACGATTGTTGATGCTCAATACCATGTGGGTTCGCGTCTCATGACCTGCAGAAATTGTAGAACGGAACCTAAGCCAGGGTCACTTGCGAGCCGAAGCTGAATATGGATCCACTCCTGAAAGAACTTCGTTGAAGCCCTAGAGTCCTTTCGGAGCCTGATTATATCCCGGTTTCAAGTTGTGCCATCTATCAGCAACCACATATAAGTTACATCAGATTGATGGGAAATGACTCATTTGTCGATATCCCAACTCCAGTTGAACAGGCAGAGGATCCAGGGGATGAGGTATGAATCACCGTTCACTTCTTCATCCCAGTTGCGTTTCCCTGGATTGATGGATTGTGATTCATGATGCCGGTGATGAAGGTCCACGCTGAAATTCCGCGCGAGGGTCAGCATGTGCGGGCTTAGACTAGCCTTCCGTCCAAACCGAGAATCAATCTCGCGAAGAACCGCTCGGTTGGGGGGCAATCAGTGTGCACTGTAATTTGTGCATCCCCAGGCATTGTGTACAATCCTACCGTTCTTGAGCCCAGCTGGCTTCAGTGGCCACGCGGCGTTGGGTTGAAGCTAACTCGGCCACGGCCTCGTCGAGCCGCGAACCATAGCCTGTTGGAATCTTCAAAGACTACGCTGGTTCAGAACCGAAATCGCTCCGCGTGCCTCGTTCCCTCGAGCGAATCTCGGTGAAAGAGTGACTGACCCCAAACCTACCCGATGCGAGCTGCAGGTCCGGGCAAAAGTCTCATCTCGTGCCACCTCAGCGCAAGATATCCATGAACTTTGAAACCCGAAATCAGGACCATCAGGTCGAGGAGACTGTTTAGGAGGAAGATAACGTCGCAGGGAGGCCGTGGAGCACCATAGTATTCAACTTGTGTATGGGACCATCAAGATTTTCAGTCCGCTGCTCACTGTCAATGCAGGCGGTCTCATCGGACAGGCTACGCTGAACATTTATAGTTTTTTTCCCTTTGAAATACAGGGCCCCTGAATATGCACGACACGAACTTGCGAGACACTTTCAGGCAAGGTGGGAGCGCGCGCGACACGGGGTTTCGCGTCGAGCGAGAAAACGTCCAGCGCCGCGCCGCCACTCGTTGGTTGCTGTCTGAACTCAACGTTCCGAAAATGATCATCATTTGAGGAAGACACGAAGCTGCATACGATCTTCGGATCGGCTCGTATGAATCTCTCGAATCGATCAGTCTGCGATTCGAAATATCATCTTTGGTGACTGATGAGCGGCACCTGCGATTCCTCTGGGTTAATCATCGATGCGTCACCAGTTACGATGATGTGGACAAACGTTCAATTCACCATGTCACGATACAGCTCTCGTACCTCCAATGTATACGTGTCCTCCTTGATCACACCTTCCCTGGATTAAGACTGCCGTTCAATGGATCAATTCTTTAGGGGCGTCACGCGTCATATGATGTCATCGAATCCGAGAAGGCCCCATACCAAATCAGATGATGAAACCTCATGACTTGACATACTTAAGTACGTACTTCCCGACATCGGCCCCGATCAAATATAACGAAAAATCCTCTAATAACAAGGTTCTTAATTCGCAGACTTCCGCCTGAGACGTGAAAGGTCGGCCGGGGCTTGGTTAGGCTTTTGACCGATCGATGTAGATGAGTCGAGATGCCCGAGCCAATAAGTTGTCGGAGCTTCGTGGGTTCTGTGATCTCTGCGATCCCCCGGGTCAAAATCCAAGAGGAGCAATGAATTATAATGCTACACGCGGAAGTCTATCTCCCTGTCGGAAATAGGCAGTACATACTGGAATAATCAGATTCACATCCTCCCATGCGCTGTGAGCGTTGGTTACAGCGTTAGCACCCTCCAGGAACCAAATGGTGTCAGCGAGCCTCCTACGATCCGACCGCAGAAACATCATTGACGCCAACGTGTGTCAAATTCAGGGACTCGCTGCGATCTCCCTGCTCTACACCGGGCGAGAGACACCGATGGGCGGAAATCTTCATCTCGAATGTAAATACCTTTTCGCACTCACCAAATGTCTAACTGAAATTCAGTATCCAATCGTAGACTTGCGTACAAAAGAATACGTCGGCGACATCGAAAATTCGCAACAATCCATTCCCTTCACTTCTCCGGGTTCCAGTCGATATCCTCAAGGTATGTGAAATGTCTGTACACAGATTCCCCATGAGGATTTATTCTTTTCGCTCATGAATAGAGCTTGGAAGTTCAGGCAAAATAGGCATTCTTAGGCAAAATGGGCATTTTTAGGCAAAAAAGGCATTCTTAGGCAAGATAGGCATTTTCAGGCAAGATAGGCATTTTCAGGCACAAAATAGGCATCCTTGGGCGAAATATGCGAATTTCGGGAAATTCCGGGGGAACTCCCCCCGGGAAAAACTCTTAGAAGGGAGACTGCTAGGAAGTCAGGAGAATCCAACAATCGTGTTTCTTAGAGTCGGAGAGATCAACAGAATGAACCCCGCATGCACTCCCGAACGAAGTGACATGCTCCTTGAAATATCGGATGATCTCTGAGCCAGATTCGCGGCTGGGGTTCTCGCTTCAAAAGGCATCGTGATTTTGGAGTCACTGTTACGAGGTGATGGTAGTCACAGGCAGAAGGTGAATGATTCCGAGTCATGTGCTCGGGAAGCTCCGTGAGATGCACTTGTAAAAGTGTGTGTGAAAAAGAAAGTGAAAAAAACTTGAAAATAGCTTCTCCGAGCAGAGTTGTGATCAGTGCCGTAAATCCGCCCTCGCACCGTGTCGTCTCGTCGTGGTCGAGACCGATTCATTCACCATCGCATGCTTCTTCTGGGGTTTGTTATGTCTCCAACCGAACTTGTCGCCCCGATTCTCAAGTGGCTCTCGATGCGTTCGCCGCCGAGCTCCGTTCCGTTATTGTTTGGACACATATTTTCTCTTTTGAGAACCATGAATCGTCTCGATCGTGTACTGGTGTCGGAGGTGGTGCCAACTTGGAGATCCTTGCTCGCATCGGCGCTTCTCCGCATGCCGACCAGCTGGAAACGGTCATCGACGCTTCTCAGAGATACGGATCGGCATGCTACCCCGGATTCATGCGAGGATGACTCCGCGACGGATGACAAGCCTTCGCTCGCTACTGTCTGCGCGAACACAGACGGCTGTTCTACCGCTTATGCTTCTTGCCTATTTTGCAAATTTCCAACACCGATTGCGTCGATTCTCCCAATTTTATTCGCCGACTATGCTCATTTCGATCGAGCTCGTTGTTTTTTTGTTTTTGCCCATTTTGCCTCTTCGTCTGCCTATCTTGCCTTTTTGTCTGCATATTCTGCCTCTTCTATTTGCCTGAACTTCCAAGCTCGATGCACACGAAAACATGGGGGAACGTTCTCCGGTGGACGTCTTCCGGGGCTTCATGCACAGACGTGTAGGTCTCGCCTGGTATGCATCCCGGTTACCATTAAAATTCGAACCGCCATCCGGTTTTCCGAGACGGGATTCGCTGTCAATGACACGAGCTGGATCAACTCTGAACAGCGATGACGACCCTGAGCCGCTTCTTAGAGCAGATAACATTAGGAGCCCAAGCCCTAACAGGTTCATGCGTAGTCAGAATACGCACCGATAGGTTCCGGACGCGGAGGCAGAGATGTTGCCAAGGATGATGTCACTCAGCCGACAGGAGAGCGCGTCGCAGAGGGCTACGTCTACAAGCAACGTTCAAGGCAGTGGAGACACGTGTTTTTTTTCGGCTGATATCCGGGAGATGTTCGCGTGAGTGAACGGCGACGATCGAGTATAAGAGCAACACCCTACATGATAAATGGAAGCATGGCCTCTTCATCTTTTTCAGGGATTCAATTATGTACCAGCATGCGAACTGGCTGAATTCCAGTCTGCCGAGGTACCGTACTGCACGGTGCCAAAGACGCTCCTCTCAGGGATTTCAAGACCCAGAGCATGAATCCAGCTTATCTGATGAATGTGTTCCGGGTCAAGAATAACGAACTGCGTCTCTCATGCCGATCTACGTCACATTGGTTTCCAGATGATTTTCATTCCCAGTCGAAGAGCCGGAGGTCTCTTCCCTCAGCAAGCTTCCTGGCAAGATATGAAGTATTCTTCGGAGGCCTCGTTGAGAATGTGGAACGGTCCGATAGCATCCGAGCCATAACTTCGGGAATTTCGCATCCATGATCTCGAAGATTGCTGGGCAAGCGAGATACGGGCCATACTCGATGCGGAAGTAGGTCCGCTGTGGCTTCGTGTCCTTGAGCAGCGTTGCACCGTCGCGGGAACCCTGAACAGGCTCCAGAGGACGGCCATCCAGCATAGTATTCTCTCTATGCGATGGTCGGAACTTCTGAGTTTCCCCCTAATAGGAACATTTATGTCGTGCTATAGTCCATGGCAATGTGCGATCTGTTATCACACTCAACTACAGATATTTTGAAAAACTCGTTCAGAATCAATCCCGCTGAGAGATCGGCGAGACACTTTGCCGGCGACCATACAGGCACTTCCAGCCGAGCCCCTGATTTGGAGATTCGAAAGCCACAGCGGCTTCGTTCCCTTCGGTCACTCTCTTTCTTTTTGCCCACCCGGGTGAGAGCTCCAGCGAAAATGTGTCTCACTATAAAAGGCTGCGGCAAAGCATCTCGTGACCATTCAGCACTAGTTGAATCAATCGGTTCATCATGGTGCGTCTCGAAGCCCTTCTCATCCTTGTGTTCGTTTTCGCGGCCGTTCTTGGATCCGACTTAGACGTGCCGAGTGTCCAATCACCTGGATGTATTGACACAAACCTCAACACCACCAATCCCTGGGTCCCTAAGACAAAGTGGATCCGGATGTGCGGCTCGGTTCAAGCGAGCATTCTCATTGGAGTGTGTAGAGACCGAGGAGGAATCAACGCAGCGATTAAGAGTGGTATGTGTGCAAGCAAGGTTCGATACCTCTCTGTCATTCCTACTCGATCTACGCCGTAGGAATGTGGTGCTCTCCCGTGAGCTCGATGACATTCGTTGAATGACCCTATCGTGGAGCCATGTGATCTCCCGTTTCACTGCGCGACTGGATTTGCAGAACTTAAACAGTTGGAAAAAGGAATCCATGGTCTGACGAGATGCCGCTACCCGCCCGAAGACAAAGCCCTCAGTGTCGTTTGTGATTGCTGCGTCTACGGACCGTGTGAAGTCGCGAAGCTGTTCGACTACTGCGCGTGTGTCACGATCCAACCGCCGAATACCTCGCCTTTCTGGGTAGCCGACCCCTAGACCCCCCGAACGGATGATCATTGGAACTCTTCCTGCCCAATCCGGACAACACACTCACTCAACTACCAGATTCGCATTTTCCTGACAAGTATACTGGCTGTTCTCGTGTTCATTCAACCGACACTATTTCATTTATGGCTCTTGATCAACAACGATTGCTTGCTGCCCTAACGGAGGAGATATGTTCTCTCAGTCAAGATCCATCAAGTCCGAAATTCTGTCAATTCCAAAAAGTAACATTCAAATCATCTTCAAATGAAGCAATCCTGCAATTACTCGCAATATCTTGTGACTTGATTTCTTAGTATTGAGCACGAAATTCGGAAGTAGCTTCTTGGGAGTGATCAGATCTGCGCCGGTGACCAGCAGAATGAAGATTGCCCCTCGGGAACGAACGAGCGCGAACCCTGCAGAACTGAAGATACAAACTTTACTCGCGCAAGGGACGGATTGGACCTTCGCATTCCCGCTCGGGTAGCGTTGCAGAGGGTCCGCAAAAGAAACAGAGTTTTCGTCAACGAAACTTTCGTAAATTTTTCTTTTAATACCTTTCGCAGTAGGCTTTGTAACATTAAAAGTCAGTTCGCACAGAGTTCCGGATACGTCGGGAATATTCCGGGCTGGCGGAAAGAAGGCTTCAAATAGTTTTGAGCTACAGTTTTGAATCGATGGTGATCGCCAGTCGCGTATCCCGGTTTTCCTCCCGTTACCTTTGTGTGCCATTATCGTCGCTAGGACGACTGCCACACTGCATCAAGAATGAGATCAAGCTTTTCAGTTCGGGCGTTGTCCTGCCAGCAAGGTATGCTAGTTTCCTCGCGACGAAGCTCATAGCGGCGTTTCCGAGGACAATGTGCGTTGGTTCCAGCGCGTTGGTGCCGGAATGAAATTCAAGAGGGAAAATACACGCGCACAGGACATATGACGTGATCAAGAGTGCTCCAGATCGAGCGCTCCAGCGGTTCTGGAGCGGACGCTTGCATTCTTCCTAATTACGGACGATTCAGAGCATCATCGCTTAAGTTTCCAGCCAAGGAGCCAAGCGTCAGAGTCCGCGGGAGCTTCATGGTTCCTGGTCGCTCTCTTTCACTCATCTAAGGGAGGGCGAAAGCTCAAAGGAAAAAAGAAGTCTTCTATAAAAGGCTCCCGCGGAACAACCCATGGCCATTCAGCAGAACCTGAATCAGGCGGTCAGCCATGGTGCGCCTCCAATCCTGTCTCGCTTTTGCGTGCGTCGTCGTCGCTGCACTTCTTGGATACACCGCAGCCAAACCGAGCCTTGGCGGAGCACGATGTTCGTTCTACCGAAACACAACTGAGCCCCTCCCCATACCGGATGAACCGATGAGGCTGTGCGGCCCTGAAATCACCAAATTCCTTCTGCAACTTTGTTCCCGCCGCGGTGGCATTGAGATGACTTTGCATGAAGGTTGGTTCTCCGGCTTGTATCCGAAATGTTTAGTCCCAGATCTTGACTCGGCGACTCGAAACTCGAACATTCCGCCAAGAATTTCGGACATTAGATCAATTCTTGTTGTCTATTTCACTTCGAAACTCACTTTTGGAGACTTACTCTTTTACAGATATCACTGCACCCGCCGCGACGAACACGTCATTGTCAGCGTCGGATCTTCAGCAGTCGTGCTCATACGGCCGTCGAGGCAGGCATATGTCTTTGTCCTGCCTCTGCTGCGTCTATGGACCATGCCGGGTTTCGGAACTTTACGATTACTGTAGATGCGCTACCATTCAGCCGTCTTAAAAGTTCCCAATATTAGGCCGTCTTCGTTTGGATGAGTCTACCTTGAGCCTCATCGTCTCCAAATTCTGATCGGTTCACCCTATCGGCCCTCGGATTCGGAATCCTCTCATCCTGGGATTATTGGTCCCGCGCTCAAACTATGTATTATGACGACGGCTCCCCTTCGTCATCAATCAGCCTCATATGTGGAAGGGGAGAGCTACTCCAGCCGTGTTAATGAAAACTCTTCCGGGTCGGGAGACCGCGGATTTCTGGTGTTGTCGTGGAAAAGCACGAAGATCATCATAGAATAAAGCGTTCTCGAAACTACATGCAATGCTTCTCATGCTGATTCAATTTTCGGTATCATGGGTCTGATAGGGATCGCGGCGGTCAACTCGGAGATAGAACACTCGCACCGCTGCGTCTGTCAAAGCGGGAAGTGCTGATTCGCACGAGGATATCGCTCTTCGTTGCGTCCACGCTTGACTTCCGGACACAGCTCTCGAGCGAAACCGATACTCCAAGGTCAGCCGTACGTAAAACTCTCCTCAACCTTGATACGCCGCGGCGGAGATTCTTCTACCACCTGTCAGGCACGAGGGCTACCGAATGTCTATCGATTCTTGATCTCCGGCTCAACGCGTGTGCTAGCTCTCTTTGTCCCTTCCATGTGTTGTTACTAAGCTGGTCGGGCGTGTGCCGGAGCGGTACGGGTTCGACTGCGCCATGAAATCTAGAAACCAGTGCGGCCTGAGATCTCAATACATTCCTGGTTTACACGGGAGAGATGCGGAAGCCCAGGGAACTCCGAGCCAAATTATTCCGTATCCATCAGGAATCATTGACTCGTACTGAAACTCATGTCCTCCGAGGTATTCGTACCGAAGGTCGATTTCATGTTCACCTGAGGAGTGCCACACGCACTGGCGAAACGGATCAGAATGGACAGGGATCGAGATTATCCAAGTTCGCTCCTCCCACGAAAAAAAACGGTTGTGTGGTCCCGACGGAACAGCACCGTCAACCTCGCAGGCAGACAGGCCGAAATAGCGTCCTGGAGGAAAAGTTTCATGGGTGGCCCATCGGCATTGCGATTCTGCTGAGCGTAAGATATCAGACGGTTACAGATGGGTCAGTGGATTGTGTCAGCATTGGGGAAGCGCGTGATTCGAAGCAAAGTGGATATTCAAGACAGAGGCTTATGAAAGTTTTGGAACTCAGCTAGCTAGATTCGAAGTATCTCGCGATCCGAGGGGACTACCCCTGCGATCACCGGACGATAAACAGGGTATCCGATCATCTTTCGTTACGTGAACAAGCCATTCTATGACAGTTAAACTACAATTCCTTCTGTTCTGTTCTGTGGATTCATGTGGGTTCAATACCACTGATCGCGAGTTTGATGTTGCATCGTGACTCACGATTCGTGAGTGATGCAACCCCACTAGCGTAGCCAGGGGGGGGCCGAGGGGGCCATGGCCCCCCCCAAGATTTTTGGATCGCCCATAGGGCTCCATGTTAAAGCTCAGCATCATCGTCCGTTGGCCCCCCCCCCAAGATGGTGCAGAAATGGTCTTGGCCCCCCCCCAAGAAAAAATCCTGGCTACGCGCCTGTGCAACCCCCATGATTTCATGATGCGATCGGAGTCTCTCTAAGGTCCAAGTGTAAGAACTGCAAAAAGCGAGGCCGGAAACAGAATTCGGTCAGAATGGAGATGCAACAACGGTGTGTTTGTGGCCGGGATTTTCGTTTTGGCCGAACAGTGCGGCCCCGCTCAGAAATGGGGAACTTGTCGAATGTGGAAATCAGAGCTCATGAGAAATGTGGAGTGGGCTGCGTTACATCATACACATCAAGAAACCAATCGTTCTAGAACTAGAAGTTCTAGCCCTGCATCGGAACCAAGGACCCAAGGAGGTTCAATTCGCCTTCGATATCTTCGATCGCGTGAAGCGGCGCCGCATCACACACGACTGCCGGAGACCGATTCCGAATTCCGACACAAGGCACCATGTACATCATCTTTCCTGGCAGCGAAAGACAGCTGACTCGAATCGAGTACGTCTAGTGTTTCTCTCTGTGTCCACGACTCGACTTCCGGGTATATCGGTTTCCAGAAATCGATACTCCTAGGTCAGACACACCTGGAACTCTTCCGTCGTGGCACCAGCAGACATGCATCATTTCGAAGTGCGCAGAACGTGGAGAAGCTCGATCCAATATCGATCTTCCATTGAGCTTGAGATGATCGTTTTGCCACGCTCTAGTGTTCGTTCTCCTTAACTGACCAAGGTCGACGTCTTGCTCGCTTCCCGATTGATAAGGTGGATATGCTCAGGTATCCGCCTGTAATGCGATACTTCTGGTTTAAGGCGGAAATGCTGAACAGTTGATCAACGCTGTTTATGCCTCTGTGTTCTTAGTTAGCCCGATCAGCAGACGCCTTGTTCGGTGGCTTGTTGGTAGAAGACTAAGGTTCGATTTGTTACGCATCTAAGGAAACCGATATCTAGGGTAAAGGTTGCGGCGGAAAACTCAAGCCGGAAGTGTTCCGCAAGATCGTAATGGGCGATAGTGGAGCTGAGGACTCCCAGAAACAGAATCATCGTAGAACCACGGTCGATGTGTATGTTTTCGACATGTCATTGTGTTCGGTATCGTTGGGGTTATATATCGTGGGTTCACATATCGAATGTGACGGAAGGGGGAGCTCAGTAGTGCATTCAATGCTTAGCTGAGGGATCAATCAGACGACAATGTCGGCAGGAACTAACGAGAGGCATCGATGGAGCTTTTGTTCGATGCAACACTCAACGACCTTTGGCACCGCATGAAAATTGGGTGACTGTGTTCTTTCGAAGAGGCAACGCTCTTTGCCATCTGAATCAATCTCTTCTCTTTAGTATAGTTCGATTCGAAACCAGCCCATCGATTATGGCTGCGTATCTAGATCCACGAGCTTATTGGGGATCCTCGAAACACCCTTCTTCTAATAATCCGTATGACCACCAACCGCTAGTTGATGATTGAATAGCTTGGAATCCAAGCTCTGTGATAGACAGCATTACTTCTTTCCAGCTACCGTTCGGCTTCCAAAGTCCGAAGTGAGCTTGCCCAATAAGACAAAGTAAAACAAGTGATGCCGGGGAGTAGTTCATGCATGCACACATCCATGCATGCATGACGTTTTCATTCCTTGCGATCCACAGGACGACTCGCCCTGGGAGCGGTTCCTGTGCATACATGATCGACAAGAGTTGCATTCTATGCTTCCCAACGAGTATCGATTCAAAGTCGCGGTCAGTCCTGGAAAATGTGTGCTCCTTGGAGTAGGGCGTTGTCTCCGGCTTGAAAAGGAGCTGTTGGATCCATGCGACTTTGTATGCTTCTCGTCAGGCCTCCCGCTTGCGCTGTCAATGCGGAACACTCGAGGGAACGATCGTTTGACATGACTGAAAGTGACGTCTGACTGGTCCGGTGGAAAGGCTTTCTTCCTAGGAGGAAAAATGAGAAGCGCCGCGGTCTGGGTCAACTTCTTCTGATGTGTCATGTCAACGTTCGTCAACAGAAAACGTGGAAGGGGAGTATTGCCGGTATCGAGGGGTCCAACACCGTATCGGCAGATTAAAAGGTCTCCAGGCATGCCCTACCCTGCTCGGAGCGGGATGGGGTCGGTGAACCTTCACTCTCGTTGCATCATGCTCTCGATTGTTCTTCCAAGCGCTGACTCGGGAACGATTCGAAGACAACTTTGCACCGAATCACCACATCCATCAAACATGCCGGAAGCTGATCTGGCTCCCAATCTGTTGGAAACTTCAAGCTAGGTTTTGGAATTGCCGAGGTGCTAATGAGCGCAGTCGTGATTTTTCTTACGTCTACAAGCAGTGCGGAAAGTTCTCGCATGGAACGAATCGTCAGCACCGAAGAAGCGCAGCACGGCGATCTTTGTCGTTGTTGCCGCTGTTGTTTCTTAGGACAGGGTGGGTGTGGTGTTCCGACGCTCTAAATATCCACCCATTTGTCGTTCAGACTTCATACCCGCGTACCTGCGCCTCTATCCATCCATCCATCGGTGTTCACTCTTCGAACGCGCAGCTGACCATTTTCTGTTGTTCGATTTTACTTCTGGGATAGTCGCATCAGGAAGAGACTTGTTCACTCGCAGCGGGGACCGGTTCCGAAATGTCGCCTGCTCCCCGTTATAAAAGCTGCGCCGCAGAACCCTGGCTTGAATTTTTTTGCAACATGAAAGCATTCTTGGTGCTGTGCTCGGCGCTTGCCACTCTGTCCTCCGGGGCACTGGGCCAGGAGCCCGTGGCTCCGAGTAGAGAAGGTAAGCCCGCTGCGCCGGTCGAAGGTGACAGCTTGTCGCGCCTCTCCTTTCAAATCGTTCGAAGTGTCACCGATATCATCGAAACCGAAACGACGAACCCGGCTAGCTTTTCGGCGGATTTGATTGAAAACGTATTCGAGGACGCAAGTGTGTGCATGCTTGTAAGGACGCCTGGTCGCTGGAGATCATTTCTTTTATGGACGCCGTTACCTTTTGCAGCGGAGTGCGTGGCCAACATCACGAAGCTATTGGAGTACTTCAAGGAAGAGTTCCCCAAGCAAGTCCCAGATGTGATCGATATCAAAGGAACCGGCCGGAAACCTGGCAAGAGTGCGATGCTGCTCACAGGCTTCCAGGATACTCAGCTCGTCACCCCCGAGAAGCTGGTACGTATCCCGAATAGGCTCCTCGCCACGGGGATTTTCGTGATTTCCAGATTCGAGACTCGAAATATCGCACAGCGTTGAAGTTCCTCTGCCCTGCGGATACTGAAAGGCAGAACTCTTTTTCCTCCAGGAATGTTCGAATCAGACAACCGTTTCTTTCATTGTGCCGATTGAGGGACGTGCTGCCGTATACTTGGGGCCTGCAGTGAGGCCTGATGTTGCTCGCACATACTTCAAGGCTACGGTGAAACTTGCCGGAACTTTCAATCTCCTGAAGGGACCTTCTCTCGATAAGATGGAAGTCATCAAAACAGCCCTAGATAACGTGCAGCTCCTCGAAGCCAGTGCCCGCGACTCGACCCAGGTGAGAGACGGCTCAGAATTTCCGGAATCTGATACGATCTGAAATACGAAAACATTCCAAGAGCGAAATTCGTTCTGATCGCGGATATCGATAACTCCGGAATCCCCGCGGCTTGAGATTCTCCGGAAAAAAGTACCATGCTATGGCTTTATAAGAAAATCTCCGACTTAATTTGCAGTCTTTTCAGCCCGCTCAGCAGTTCGTGGCGAAGGTTTGCTCGTCTCTCATAAAGCGGGCTCTCTCGAAAGAGGTTCCCATCATCACGAAGAACTCCGTTGGAAAGTCGATGGTGGACCTCCAACAGACGTTCATCAACTCCTCAGTAGCCGCTCTTGAGAAACGCGGTATCCAGATCTATAAGCTCCTTGAGAGCATGTTGAAGACCAACAAGGAGTCGGCGAAGAACAAGGAAAAGGAACAACAAGACAAACCCATCACCACTCAGGATCTCCTCACTCGAAAGAGGAACTCTCACTGAAACGAGCAATATTGTGATATAAAACTTGGGCGGGGTATTTATTTAGATTTCAATAAAATTTCGCGGTGAAACCAACATTTGTTTCGCTCCCTCCGATAGCAACATATCCGTAGTTCTTCAGTGAATTCCTGAGAATATAATATGCAGAAATCAATTCGGAATCCAAACCGATTTTGGTCCTTTCCGTTAGAACTCGAATGAGTGTCGTTGTTTGGGCAGTGTATAGGAATGTGAACGTTTCGAAAAGTTCGGAATGGGGACAGTTGAACGAGAAGAGCGAGCGTCACCGCGATGACGATGTGACCCATCATCCGGACGGAACAGCTGAAATCTTTTCGAGGTGTTTCAAGTCCATTAGACGCTCGCGAGAACCGCTTCCTGGATCGCCGACGACGATATCTTGAACATATCCAGCAGCGTAGACGGTGGTCCGGACCGAGGGAGGTCTCTGACGCAAAGGTGCGCCACCACTTTGACGTTGTCCTCGTTCTTCACGACAGACGCCACGGCATCGCCGATGCCTCCTACAAAAGATATCGAAAATGAGTCTGGTTCGGCCACGAGTCAGCCCGCACGGCCGATGAACACCGATTTGAATCGCGGAAAGAGCCGCGGGAACTCACCCTCCGGGTAGTGATCTTCCACAACAATGATTTTACCACCGCATTGCTTGGCGTGAGTCAAAATCGAATCGCTGTCGATTGGTTTCACAGAGAAAACGTCCATCACGCGAATATTGGTTCCCTGGAAGCGATGGAGAAAACCGATAATTCCGATTTCCACCCCAGCCGTCAACGAGCAGGCCCAGTGGGCCCTTCGTCGATTTCGTTTTTCAGCGATTCCGATTTGCTTCTGGTACTCTACAAAACCTTTTTCTGGAGTTCTTTCGCGGCAGCAAGCGCTTCGTGCAGAGTTACCCCGGCCCCAATCACGAGGACTTTGTCAGAGTCCGATTGTTGAACGATCTGAAAATGAACATTCAAGTTGTAGAACAAGATGCCTCGAGAAACTTATGAGGTCTTCCAGTTTCCTCAGCTTCCCACAAATTTTCAGGAATCCGTTGCGTACGTGAGATTTTCCGGCGCCGAAATGTGTTGCAGCATCGTACAGTACAGCCGTGGCCGGTCTCGAAGTTCTGATGAAGACGATTCCTCTATAGTTGGCGGCCAGCTCACAAGCTCTTTCAGTCGAAACGGCGTCCGATGGGTACAAAACCAGGGCTTTCGGGATGGACCGGAACATGGCGAGATCCTCCAATGCCATTTGCGAAGGACCGTCCTCGCCTGCAGAAGCAAACAATCATGATGGTACAACTACGCGAGCGAATCAATCCGCCCGCCAAAACTGCTTCGAAACATTGCATGAAAGGAGCTGACCAAGCATAGGGTCGCTCTTGAGCGCATCGCGGAAACGAACCTATAGAGATTCCGGCATGAGATCCAGCGCACTTGATGTTCGCCTGGGAAATCGCGCCCATGCGCAGCTGGTCGAACGTTCGGGTGAAGAACGCCGCGAACGTGGAAACAAAGGGCACTGTCCTCGAGCGGGTCCCACAACCGATCGCAACACCGACGAGATTCTGCTCCGCTATGAAGCACTCGATGTACCTTCAAGTAACAGTTGAAAGGTCTGTCTTAGCGGTTCACGGCATAGCGATAGCAGAACTATCAATGAAGGAACTGTTCGGGGATATCGACGTCAGAATTTCCCAGTCCAAGATATTTTTAGAGGGCGATATTGCCTTGCATCTTTACCTGTCCGGGTGCGCTTTCTTGAATTTGTCAGAGTAGGTTGAGTTTTTGGTGTCGCCGTCCAAGGCGATCACTCGATCATTGGACGAGCCCAGCTTCGCGAGTGCCGTGCCGTACGCGAGACGCGTTGCGACCTGAAAAATTAAAAACCAAACCAGTCATCTCCGCGTCGATCACCATCAAAATATCTCTCTGGATCGGCGACGTGGAATAATCTTCGGCTGGAGAAATCCCTCATCCTCTTACTTTCTCTCCGGGTTGGTATGTTGGAGGCGAGGAAAGTTTGATGTTCGAGATATCGACCTTCGGCGCGTCATCCTTCGGAGACTCAGGTGTAAAGGGCGCGTCGCCATTGACGATCTGGGAGCGCAACGTTTCCAGGGCTTGCGCAGCCTTCTCGCCAAGGGGCTTCCCGTGCCAGTTCTCTGCATCTTCGATGCCGGCAAGCCCTTTTCCTTTGAAAGTCTTCAGAATAATAGCGGTGGGCTTCCCCTTGACTTGCGCTGCTTCATGGAAAACTTTGCACAACGCTTCAACGTCGTGTCCGTCGACGACAATTGCATTGAAACCGAAAGCTTCGCATCGAGCTTTGTAAACGTCCATTTGGTGCTGGAGGGGAGTGGGTTCGCTCTGACCCAGACGATTTATGTCGAAGATGGCAACGAGGTTGTCGAGGTTGTAGTGAGAGGCGAACGCCATGGCCTCCCAGACAGAGCCCTCGGCGGACTCTCCGTCTCCCATGATACAATACACGCGGTAGCTGAAAGCAACGGACAACAATGATGCTCCCAGTTGGCGATGAGATAATCTCAATTCTATGGCGCCCCGCAATGTCCTCTCGAAGTTTCAAGCGGCAGGTTCGATCCATTACCTGGCCTTGTCGAAGTATTTCCCTGTGTAGGCCATTCCGGCAGCGCAGCTCAGACCCTGGCCGAGGGATCCGGTTGCTACATCGATGAAGTTCAAACGTGGCGTGGGATGGCCTTCGAGATCAGAGTCGATCTTTCTCAAGTTTTTCAGATCCTCCTCCGGGAACAATCCTGCCATGGCCCATGCCGCGTAAAGGATCGGAGCCGCATGACCCTGGAAGTAGTGAAGTTGAAGAGAGCCACCTCAGTAGATATGGTGGGGGTCACCGAACACTCACAATGACCCTCGCTACGCTCGTCGCTTCTGGAGACTCAGATTCAGCTCGCTGGGCTCGGATACACCCTTACCTTGGAGAGAACGAATCGGTCCGAAGAGGGATGCCTTGGTTCCTGAATCGAGTATTTCATCGTTCTGAAGAACAGAACCGACATGACTTCCGCGATGGAGCAACATGTTGTCGGATGTCTGCAAGAATCGAGTTTTCATGAGGGAAGGGGTTACTACGCGCTTCACTCATCCTGGGCAACCATGACCTGCGATGATCATATAAACTTCACCAGGAAATGCTGGGTAGCAAGAGTGGCAGATTAAGGTGTTTCAGATGTTTCAAAATGTTTGAGGGATTAGGATCGATTCAAGGTCAACCTCGAGCTGGACGGGAGTTTTGCCCGAGAACAATTCGGGTAAACAATTTTACTTCAAACTCTACGCGGCTCAATGCAAACAGTCGTTGACCTAGCGCGCAATGCAAGGTCAGTCGAGCTCAAAACTAGGGACGAAAGAAGTTCGGCCGACACGTGTCAACAACCGGCCCGATAACTCGTCGGAAGGTCCTCAACGTGGATCGGGGGATTCTAATATTTTACGAATCCTTGCGCAGTTTTCTGCATCGCTTCGGATCAGAGTGACGGAGGAAAAGTACCCGATGCCATTCTCCTAGGATCAATGCAGCTATCCTCATCTGAATTGAAAGGAGACGAAAGTCGTCGTGCGCTCGAGAATAAAGCCCCTAGCCTGAAGCTGAATTTGATTTCCATGATTGAACTCGAGAAATCTTTCGATGAATGATCCGATGCCCGTGCTGCATGATCCTCTTGATCTTCTTCCCCGTCGGAGGAAATTTTCTGACGTCACCTAACTGATTGAGACACTCACCCTGAATTACTGCACTGAGTAGACTCGATACTCAGAATGCGAAGCTTGTTCGCCTTGTCCTTCAGGTCCTGGATATGTTTGGCGTCGGGTCGATGATATCCTGGCATTTTCGATGTTCTAGGAACACTTCACGTAAAGCACGCGTTCAGTTGCCGGTGTGTATTGTTGACGTAGGTCGGCGCATTGAGAAAGGGGCGTCCGGAGGGAAAGGAGTTTGTCGTGTACGCGCGGCGACGGCTAATAGGGACCTGAACGAAGCCACGAAGCGAGTCAAGGGGCCTTCCCGTTGTGTCCGGATACACCGCGAACATTGTTCGTTCCTCAGTGTATTTCTTTCGAGCGAATCGAAAAAATGATCGAGGATGGCATCGGGATGACGGTCCAGTTTGTCGTCTTTCTTCCCAGGAACATCAAGATTTTGAGAACAGAGGGACTCGATCCGTTTCTAACGAGCGGGAGTATCTGGAGAGAACTTCGATAACCTGGCCCCCATGACTTCATTCGGGGACTGTGCGCTGTCAGAGAAGAGTCGACCAGCGACTCCATTCCTGAGGCTTCGTCTTCATTGCTTGGCTGGGGAAGTCGCAGGCTAACATCACGAAACCAATAATCATCAGCGGATCGTGGGCTCGCCCTTGGGAGCAAAGTCGGAATGAATCTACCTACTCTTCTTTCTCTGAAATCTCGCCCGTCCTCGTCTCTTCGGGAGGGACCCACGATATTTTCGGGCGCAAACCATCATTGCGGATGATTCCAGGCTGATCCGTGTCAAGCTGTCCGGGGAAGTGAGCCTAACTCTCTTGACAACTCGGTTACTGATTTCCTCGTCGGATGCAGTGAATTTAGGGCCAGGCACAGAAAACTTCATTCATCGATCGTCGTCCATCCTCACCAAGGAGAGCGGAAACGGGGAGGACGTGGAATAGGACTTCGAGGTAGGACCCTTCATCAAACCGTGGAAAAAAGCGCGAAATTCAAGATTGGCGGAGGGTCGTGCACCGGGAGGATGTGTTGGTTAGGCGAGGCATTCCAGATTTCTGATTGAAAATATAGACTACAACCAGAAAACTTTATTCATCGATCGTCGTTCGTATTTGAATCTAGGGTTAACTTGGGAACTCAGCAAGGATGCAAATTGAAGGTATTGAATTGACATCAGGTATCTTTTCGGAAAAAATCTTCACGGAGCAGTCTGAGCCGGGAGTTCACGTCATGCAGGATATGTCGCCAGCACATGAAGATCTTCGAAGGCTTTCGCACGAAGTGCCTTGACGTCAAGTAACGAGGAAGCGGCAACTTACTGAGTCCGGCGTTGTCCAGGCCGTTAATGTGCACCAGAGACACATTGGCAGCCTTCGCTATGAAACCTTGAAAGGAAAAAGACGTTTCGTATCATCTGCGGTCACTCCTTGGTGGGGAAACCGCGTTTTGCTCTCGGATCCGATGATCGTGTTCATTTGCGGCATGAGGAATTCCTGATTGTGCTGACCGGTATCGAACTCACCCGTGAAAAAAACATCTTCCAGGTGTAAAGGTCTCGTTTTCAAATGCGAAGAGGTCTCTAACGCGGTTCTGTACAGGGCCTCAACACCCAATCGGTTCATGAAATACAACGGACCCGAAACGAAAGGAGGAAAAAGGTCCGCGGAGTACTCTTCCTGGCTGATGTAGTATTTACTCGAGCGACGTCGATAAGGTCTCGCTCCGCGTTGTATGTGACCGAAGATTACAGGTTTCCGACGTTCGGTTGAGTCTTTCGAAGGCAGGACGCGATTCTCGGCGAGGGTATCTCTGAGTCGAACAGGATTCACAAAAGTATCGTCGTCGATTTTTATGAGGAGCTTCACTGATGGTGCACATCTCGTCACGAAGTCCAGCACACTGAATGTTTTCAATGTCAGGTTGTTGTAGGTATCCAAGAAATCGTAGATCACCAAATCTCTCTGTCGTTCCGTTTCCTTTTCGAGAGCTTTCGCATCGCACCGAGGTTTTTTGTTGCCGCTGATCTCCCCACACTGTCCTAGGAAAAACTTGATCGGCAAAATGCTTCCGAAAGTCGTTCGGATCGCTCTCCGAAGTTGAACGTTCTCAGGTGATGAGCTGATCGCCACAAGAATGTTGTACTCGAAGCTGCACTCGGACGCGGACATGTTCCCAATCTGTTTCGGGAAACTGAACCTAGGAGTCTCGTTCGCGCGATGCTGCACCGCAATGAGCGAGCTTTGGTCAAGTTTCGCGGCTCGCAGTGGGTAGAAGACGAGAAGTTGAAGTATCAACACTGTGGAGCACAGGAGCACGCATTTCAGGAAACACGAAATATTTGTGAACCTCATGCTCCGATCCTGTACGCCATGGTTCATCAAGAGAACTCCAGTTTTTCGCCCATGACGGATTCATCAAAGCGAGGCGCATGAACCGTTACCAACCAACTAAACTAGCCACCCACCTACACACCTCATAACTGAAAACAGCTCGCGTGATCGTGAGCAAGAGTCGAAGCATCAGACGGATGTAAGTCTTGTTTTGTATTGTTGAATGTCGTTTTCGGAAGTTTGCATTCGCGTGAGTTTCCGAATAAGGTTAAGTGATTCCAGTAAATCGGGACCCGGTCCCGAACTGCATTCATCGCGATCGAATACAAATTCTGTTGCGCTTCCGACGGGGAGCTTCGTAACTAGATGCCGCCATGAATCTTTCATCGCACTCATTGTAGCCCTCACTTTCTCGCAACGGAATTCAAATGTCAACGAATGCCGCCGTGGTGTGACGTCAGCGAAAAATTGATTCGAGCCCAGCTCGGAAACCGTGACGCAAAGCGAATCGGAAGTGTTCTCGGTGCCGATCTCGACAGCGCTTAGATTGCAGTATCGGGTCGAGATTTCCGAAAGCTGGATGAGATGGTTCCTCGGGCGGTTCCCCGCCGCATCGAAAAACCGTAGTGCTCTACCCGTCGTTCCGTTTGCGACGAATCCGCAGTTGTGCATGCGTGGTCATCTTCCGACCATAGCTATGCTGCGACCTGATCGTTACCGACATTTGAGTAACGCCACGACCTCGGAATTGAGACCGCTTTAGAGACATATCGAGTTACCAGAGGGAGATGTAACGGTGTCGGATGTTCGGAAGGCTTCCGCTGAGAAATGTCTGGTGATCTTCCCTCGACAAATAGGATCTCGTCTAACGTCGAGACTCATTGATTACAAGCGATGACTTCGTCGAGCGAGGGAAAATCCGGATCAGGGGTACGATGGACGCCGTACCACGAGCGGAGGGCTCAAGGACGTGCGAGCTCCATGCATGCTACACGCTCATTGCGCCAGCTTCAAGCTTTACTACGACGGATCTGGGTGAAACTCCGTTGACTCGATATTTGTACCATCGTGGTCGATCTGGATACGAGCGAATCACTTCAACCGGTATCTGGGGCTGGAACGTATCCTATATGCTCCTAGTCGCTATCATGACCGTGTCACGAACAAGTCGTCCAAAACTCGCCTGTTGCTTCCAAGAGTGCCCGCGCTCGACCTCAAATTCCCCCGGAGGTGGCACGTTTCCTCGCACCCTTCCATTGCCACCGCCAATCCAATCCGCAACATCTCTGGTACGCAAGGGGGTGTCTTTGTCTTGCGGTTCAGAAGAGGCAAGGAGCGCAACATGACTGGAAACAACTCCAATATCAATGCAGAAGAATTTTCGAGAGCAGACGGCTCGCTTCACGACGATTTTGATCATGTCATCTACTTAATGGAGTCGAAAAAAGCGAATACACGGGCTGTCGCATCTCTCTCAGTGTGACTGAGCAGGATGAAGGCGATGGAAGGGTAAAGAGGATGAGTTCCATGAAGCTTGTGACATTTTCAACACTATTGGCCATCGGACCCTCCACCATAACTCGCAGAGACTGAGTGGACTGCGCTGGGCTCCAGGGCCCTGGAAGGCCGCACTCGTGAGGGAGTTGCGTGGCCAGAACCAGTTGCTTCCCTAGAATCGGACGAGCAATGTACAGAGACCGATAACATTTACCGGACTTATCCGATGTCCGAGTCTGCTCTATCAGTCGAGCATCCGTCGTCATATTCATAACCTTCTCCTCTTCAATCATACGGAACGGAACCGAGAGCATCGCGGTAGCTTTTTCCCGTGTAGTTAAATCAAAAGGCTCCTTTGTTCCTGATAAACGGTAATACTTCTGCTGCCGTGATCGTCATCAAGTCCCAGGTTAGACCAAATGTTCACCGCGGACTAGGACTATCACACGTCATCCACGGCATGCGAAGGGTAATCGCGATTTCGCTTTTTTTCTGCGCGATGACGCTCATCATAGACCCCCAACCTCGCCGCCTCTGATCGGGCCCCATATTCGTCAAAGATCATCATCATCATCATCACCGCGGCCATTTTCTTCTGATTCGAAACATTTTGAACATGGTTCCATAACCAGTGTTGGAACGTATACAACAATAATTGCCATGGACTTCGCGCGCCATCGGGACAGTTTACTCATCGTATTTCACTTCGTTTCGACGGAACAGCGGTCCTTCCTCAAGTTCTCCTACTGTTTGGAACTCTCTCCCTCTCCCTCAAACTGGCCGCCCATGTAGTCAAGAGGCTCGCGAAGAAAGAGCATAGGCAGGAGGCAGTGGGCAGCAGCCGCTGCTGCAACAAGACACGAAGGGTTTCAATCCAAACATCTGATGCGGAGAAGAAGCTGTGATACATGTGGGATCTGTTGTGCTGTGGACCATGTAGTATCGACTCAACAGAGCAGGATATGAAAATGATGGAAGCACTTAGTGAGCTCGTCGATTGCCTGCAGTTCAACACTATCATTCCGGGTCGTCTGTACTTCGTGAGTTGCACAGCTGATACCGTAACGAAGCTCCGCGCTCAGAAGAAAGTCTCAGTGTTCTGTATCGACGAGGAACTCGTCTACGAGAACTTCTACAATGACTTCGGTCCACTCAACTTATCCATGTTGTATCGTTACTGCGGGATTCTCCAGAAGAAACTCGCGACCGCCACCAAATTCCACCGAAAGCTAATCCATGTCTGCAGCGTCGAGCCGGAGAAGAGAGCGAACGCAGCATACCTAATAGGTTCATACCAAGTTCTCTATCTGAACCGTTCGAGTCAAGAGGCATTAGAAACCTTAGAAACAACGGAGGACTATATTCCGTTCAGAGACGCAGCTGTGGGTCGTAATGCGTTCCCTCTACTGTTGGAGTCGTGCTTGTCCGCGATAGAGAAGGCCCGTAAGCTGGGATGGCTCGACTTCAGTAGCTTTTCGTGTGCTGAATATGAGTTCTACGAACGAGTTGAGAACGGAGACCTGAATTGGATTCTTCCGAAAAAAATTCTCGCCTTCTGTGGACCTCACAACGTATGTCGAACTGAGAACGGCTACACGATCCACTCGCCCGAAACCTATTTCGATTATTTTCACAAAAACAACGTCACAGACATCGTTAGACTCAACAAGAGAATGTATGACTCGAACAAGTTCACCAACAACGGTTTCAACCATCACGACCTGTACTTCTTGGACGGCGGTGTTCCCTCCGAGGAAATCATGCTGAAATTCATTGAGATTTGCGAAAACGCGCAAGGAGCCGTCGCTGTGCATTGCAAAGCCGGTCTAGGCCGCACAGGCACCCTGATCGGGTGTTACATCATGAAGCACTACAACCTGAACGCCCAAGAAACCATTGCCTGGTTAAGGATCTGCCGACCCGGGAGCGTGATCGGCGGGCAGCAGCTGTGGCTCCGAGACCGAGAAGAGCTCCTGCCAAGTCTTCGTAACGTACATTCAAAGAATATCGGACGAAGAGGAAATAAAGACGGCGAGGAAAAGACTGACGAGAGCCGAAAGCCGAGGCGACCCACAAGACACCGCAAACTCGAAGAAGACATCTTGAAATGTGTGGCCGAGATCAAAATCGAGTCAAAACAGATCCTCGAGACTCAGGGCGATCGCTTGAACCGCGTCAAAGCCCGTCGGAAACTAGCATCAAAGGTAGAGAAACTCTGACAATTAAGCCGCTCTGTCGGGATGACAACGCGAAGCAAGATCCGCTCGCGGAAACCTGCCAGGTCTTGCCGAAGCTGCCCAGGCTGCCAGGCTTGAACCAGAATTTCCCCGACAGACGGCGATTCGAAAAATTCCGGATGTGCAATAGAGTCGAAACTGACCACTCTGTAGGTCACGCTTGTGAATCTTGTGACTGTATATTCTGTATGTAGTGACAGACTTCTACCACATCGGTTCGGTTCGCTTCAGGAAAGACGTGCGGATGTATCCCAAATTGAATGTTGAAAAATGTTGCTCGCACGGTCTTGCGTTTCCTCATCAAGTTTTCCATGGTGCTCGAACCGAAAGGTTTCGAACGGGAATTGAGAAGCGTTCCAGGAGTCGAAGTGCGTCACGCTATGGTTAGGAAGTCACCTCATCTTCAGTACCCAAAAAGGTTAAATGTCGATTCCTGGTTCCACGGGAAGCTATACCTAGAGGCAGCATATATTGTAAGATGCGTGCGTGTCGTCACGAGGTCCGACTGAATGTGTGTCTGTGTGAGTTCGAGAAACCTCGAAAAAAAAACATGAAATGTCTCACTATTTTCTGTCTATCGATGACCCGGGATGGTTGAGCGAGCACTATGTGCCTAATATCAAATAACTCACCTAATATATATATATATATATAGATGTAACCACAAGCAACAGAACGGACAAGCGAACCGCAGATTCGGACGTGAAAGCGGAGTTCCCAAATCTAGGCTGTTTGAGTGGTGGAAAGAATCGTGGCGGCGTTTTCTGTCCTCGATCTCGAGAGAACAGAGTCACAACCGAATTCGTAGAATGAGCCCGGTATTCGACAACAGAATCGTTAAATTGGTTTCCGAGGCATGCATGAGAATCTCTAATAAAATTCAGTGTTCGTACACTTCGTTCCCAACCGCAATCTCTCTTCAATTACACGCAGCACCCAAGAGAGAATTACCAATTTGCAAGGGACTGTTATTTTCCTCGTTCATCTCAGAAGTTCCTATTCATGTTGTACTCCTTCAAACTTGTGGAAGCTGCGGCTAGTTCAAAGCAGATTTTCGAGCAGCTGATTCACTACCGAAAAATTTATTGCGTCCTCTCAACCTCACTGTCGTTGAAAACGCCTACATCTGACTACATGTGTGAAATGAAACATGCTCCTTGTTCGCCACAAAAAGAATTGCTTTATTCGTTTCCATAACTCAGAATAGGAATCCGAAGACGAGTTCCAGTCCAAATTCCAAGATTTCAAGTATCTCAAATTAATCACAGTGCGAGAAGAGGCCCCGCTCGTCCGAGCTGTAGGGATCAAGGGTTCTTTTGAATGGGGTTCCACGGGTCGTAAGCGACCAAGTCGGAAGTCATGAAGAATTCTAGTAAGACATCCAAAATATCGCCGTGAACGTGCCCAAGATGCTACTAGGTTCGTCAAGTCTCATCCATCAGCTCGGACTCCAGGTCGGAACAAAACCTCATACAGAGAATGTGAAACATTCTTCAAAACTTCACTCGTCTACGCTACGATTGATAAGGTTCTATGGAACGAGATTTCCTCGTTGGGACAAGCGAGTCTGGTTTCTTCTGACTCTGTGCCCAGCGAGATGATCCTTTACTTTGAAGGAAGTGCAACTGTCAATTCTACAACCGGAAAATGCTTCAAAGCATCAAAAAGGGCAGGTTCTGGACAGAACCCGTCGTTGGGGAAGGGACGGGCGGATAAATACAATCATACGCTATGGTATGAGGTGGGTAAGGTTTCATTGGTCGTAGGAGTCTCAGAAAAGTTCGAAAGATCGAAGCACGGGATTTGAGCAAGCGGGTATAGAGAACGTTGCGTCCTCTGAGCGGACGGCATAAACAAAACATGATATCATCACTTAACGCTATGGATACAACGTCTGCAAGATGCAGTGAAATGTTTCTCCCGATTGAGGCGTACACTGAGCCGGGAGTTCGAATCTAGGAAACAGGTTTTCAATCGACTCGAGCTAGTCGAGCCGCAAGTGACCAGGCGCTTATGGAAAATAGAGTGCATCGAAGAACTATACAAAGGTTTCCAAATTCCAAGAAGACAAACCGGCGGCGCCGGACTGCAACGAACGAGTAGTTTGCGAACCGATTCATACCTTCGGCTCTCAGCAAAGAAGGGTCCGGAACTCATGTGAGGCGACCGTACGTAAAGGAGACTCGAGTTCAAGCACCATCGTCGAAGTGACTCAAAAGTTTTCTGAGTCTAAATGCTATCTAAATGTCAGCGAAGTTCATTCAGATTCGCCGTTGGTCTTCTTGCAACGGGAACGCAGGCGACGTAGATGACTGCGTTTCCGGAAGTCAAGTCCAACGAAACGGAATCTACCTAGGGGCTGGTGCTTGCAGGATTCAATCAGAAGCTAGTCCCCAACTAGTAATGCGCGCAGAAAGGCAGCGAAGCGAGTTATTCAAAGATTTCAAGCATCAACAGAACGCGCCATAGTAATTGCAATATATGGTTGACATCGCCAACCTTACGGCAGATCGCATCTTGGACGAAATATCCCCACAGAGCGGAAACTCTCCCATTCTCGTCTAACTGCCGTTCGAGCTCCCTTTCTGTGGGTCTGCATAAGTTCTTGTGGCCGATCAACTCTCCGAGTGACGGTTACAATCTTTCATCAGCTAATCAATCGCATCCGTGGAGTCTCTGCGCAGGGTGCGCTTCCGAAACTCCTTGGGCTCGATCGCTATATGCGGAGAGTTCAGTTTTTTTTTCACGTAAGTTCAACATCCAAGAACATAATACTGCATCTGTTTTTTTTTTGTTGTCGTTGTTGTTCGAGTGTATGTGCCCCTTTCTCTTCGGGTTTATCTTCACTTACAATTATCATTAGTGCTCGCAATGTGAACCTGGTCAACCACTTCAATTTTTGTTTGGTCTCTAGTGTTTTTGCTTATCCACTTGCTTCGTCTACGAGATCTTCTGTTATGCGAACGCGGTCGTTGTGTAATAGTTCAGCTGACATTGAGTCTCATTGGTGATAATGATAATAATCAAAATAGTACGATGTAGAGGTGGTGGTGTTGGTGGTGGTACCATCATCATTGTCGTAGTCAATTGAGTAATGTTCAAGTGAATAATATTCTTGACGACGGTCAGATGGACTGACAGAAGATAGACTTCAATTAACCAATCAATCAAAATAGTACAGGGTAAGTAGAGGCGAGAAAAAGCCAGTGCTTGTACGCGAGGTGTAAAAGTTGGAAGTCGAGAAATCAACAAAGGTCCATTTTTGTCGGAGGTCTGTTTTCCTCTTGTCGGTGATATCTCAATAGCTCTCGAAAAAGTCTCAGCTCCGTTGAGTCTCCAGCAGTGCAATACGATTTGATCAGGGGTTCTGGTCTGGGTTCCGGATAGATCTGATCGGGGCGAAGAACAAGTCGATTGATTCGAATCGACAGGAACGGCTAGTGAGCTGAGGACCTAACCTCGTGGCCGCACTCGTGAAACCAAATTGAACATTCACAATCTAAGCACTTGAACATCAGTTTCGAGAGAAATTTCTACTTTGTGGACTTGTGAACTCAAATCAACTGAGTTTAGAGGTTGAATCTCAACAGATACAGCTAGACAAGACCTGATGAAGATATTCAACTCCGAGAGAAAAGTCTGTGATGGTTTTTGTTTTGTGTGTTGGGCGGAAACGTCCAGTGACTCAAGATGTAGCTCCGGAGAATCACCAGAACGAAAGGTCTAAAAGTTCGGGTGAATAATTTTATCACAACCTGACCCTGTTTTCTGTTCGAGTTCTGGAGATTCTCTGCGGAGCTCATTTGGAAGGAGTATCCGAATGGCATTTTACAAATTTTCCATGAATCAGATTCGTCAGAAAGATTAAGAGAGTTCCAGTCAATGTATTGTTCGAGCGAATTCGCCAGAACAACAATGTCTGCACTCTGCTTTACAACCGAACCGTGTTAAAGCTGGCTTCCAAGGCCTTTTCGTAGTTTTCTCTGTCTACCTACTCTTCATCATCTATGGACAGGCTCGTCTCGAGGAGCGCTGGTCCTTAGAGCTGTGTTGAGGTTACAGCTTGTGTCGACTTTTCCCCTCATCTCTACATTGACAATCACAACCTTGTTGAGTGTGGGTTCACAACCGTTCCACGGACTGGAAGGTTTGTTGAGGTCCGACCTCGAGATCATACCTATAAAATAGCCTCCGGCCGTCCGAGTGGTACGTTCAAGTTCTTGTTCTGGTATCAAACAGTTTCTTCTTGTTGTAAATGCCACCGTCCTCTCCAAGTATTCAAAACCCTGGGCAGTGAAATCAGAAGGTGTGATTCTCCGAAGTAATTCTCTGTGTAATCCGATACTCTTTCCAGTTGAGTGGGCGTTTGCTTATTCTATCAATCTAGATTTTTCATGGACGTCCGTACCACTTGATCGGCGGGAGTATTGAATAGTCCAGTTCCGATTATGAGTTGACAGTAGTAATTAGTGGATATCAATTACGTATGTGGTCTATGGGTATTATATCTCGGTGTTCTTTTTCTCGGTGGTGTCAGTTATAGGCTTTAATCTCATATTCTTTCAACACTAAAGTGGTTCGCCTCGTCTCTACATTTCGTGCACTATTGTTTCGATCCTCCGTGATCTTGAATCGTTCGGAGTGAGTTTTGTCTTTTCATAGGTTCTCAATTTGACTTAATGTCTTGTTTGTTCGCGATTCGCTGACGTTCTTTGGTCAGATTCAGCGCTGTCACAACGTTCACACTCTAGGTATAGTTCATGTGAACTTGACGCTCCTCGACGCCCGGAGTTCACTCAGACTGAACTTTTGAGAGAGAAGGGACAAATTCGCTCGACAGAAAATTTCTTTCACTTGAATGTCATTGAAGTCGCGAGATCGATACGCTCGCTTGTCTACCGAAATGGAATGATCCAATTTCTCCTTCTCGCTCAGCCAATTGAGTGGGCCGTCGAAAGGCGTGCATTCATCTGCAGGAGTTCATTTTTTTAAGCTTTTCCGAGTTAGATCGATAAATATTTGTAGAACACAACAGCGGATAGGCAGCACAACCAGAATGCGATGCAAACTCGCCATCACCTGGCTCAGCACAGTCTCAGGTGTAGAGAGGTTGTTCAGGTTTTTAGAAGAAATAGCGTTTCTTTCTCATTTCTCTTTGCAAAAGAGTCATCAGCCGCGGCTCGAAGCAGGTGGTGGGCACCGCCTGCGTGACCAATTGCAAAAATATTCATCATACGCCAGAACCAGCAGAACAACGTCAACAAGCCGACGATTTGCTCTGCCAACAAGCGTAGGGCTTAGAGGCAGAAAAAATACATTCGAAGAAACGTCCAGTCTCCTGGCAACGTTTCTCCAATGGACTCCAGTTCTCACAACCAGAAGAACATCGGTATGGCCGACGAAGCGATGATGGGAGCCGAAGCCAAAAAAGCTTGGCGCCCTGAAAGCACCTTGTCCGGCGTACCGATAGGGACAACCTTCAGTCCGGACGAAGAGTAGTCCGGTTGCACAACGCAGAGCGCTTGCCCTTTCGAAATGAGAGCGAACACCGAGGCAGTAATGGAGGTAAGAACGAGCTCACCGAGCCGAGTGCACCCGAGGCCTTGGCCGTGTCCCGCGCCGTAGCGGAGGCCAACGGAATGGTCAAGGAGGGGTTTGAGGCCGTCAAGTTTGCGTCTGCACCACGTAGCAAGCAGGTTACATTGTGAGTACCGGATGTCGTGTCCGGTAGAATGCGGGTAGTCAGATAGGCTTAGTCATACTATGGCTGTTACCGTACGAGAGCACCGGGTTGGATCGGCTCGTATGGTAAGTGTTTATTCGAGCGAAGCAATACAACATCAGTACACTCCCCATTTTCGTCGTAGACTGATCTTGTAAATCTGGCGCATCTCAGTGTCAAAATCTCCGTGGACGCTTAGCGTGAAAAATCTTGGTAATACTCAAACTGCTAAAAATCGTTGATCGAACGACGGTTAGGTGTCAGCCTCACCTTCAGACGGATACCTAGTTAGGTATAATTCAGCTACTGTCATCAATAAGCTCATGTACAGAGAGTATATCACAACATTCGTACAGGCAGGTCAGCTTGCGTACGGACCAATTTGCATTCTAGCGTTGGGGATCGGCGCAAAAATCGTTTCATAATATATGAATAGGTTTCTCGATTTGTGGAGGGGTTCGCCTAGCCTACTAATTGCATCAGTATTAGTTTCAAAGTTGCAATATCTGGCTATGTTTACGCAACGTTCTCGACGTAGTCGCCGTTGGGGATGTCCGCGTGAGAAGTCGAAACCTCGTTCGTTGATGAGTCCCCCAGAGAAGACAGAAGATCATCCCCTAGAGATTCAACGTCATCTCCACTATCTGCGTCTAAAAGTTTGACTGGTTCCGGCGGCGGCCTTCTGAGACCTGTAAGAATATTGTCAGTCACAACATCAGCAACATCAACGCTCGAACTTTCTGTGGATCGGGAAAGCTATGCTGCCTCGTTGCCATAAATGAACGAATATGGAGGTGGGAATCTGGACCGACATTTTGGAGTTTATGAGGACGACTCACTGGGAAGTTTTGAGGGCGGTTGCAGTTGCGGTAGATCCTTTAGCGATGAAAGCGGTTTCAGTGGGGACAATTTATTGTTGTTATTGTTGTTGTTGTTGTTGCTTGCGTTTGTCGTGGTCGAATGTCTCTCCTCTGCTTGTTGAATTTTCTCAGACTTCCCAGGCGACCGTGGGGGACTGAAGACATTCGGTTGAGGTTCTTCCACTTCCACTTCGCCTTCCGTTTCCTCCCCTGGTTTCGTATTTGAACTCTCTTTGTTGTCTTCTCCACTGTCAAGCTGAGCGAAAAACGACTGCTCCGCAAACATTGTTTGCACATCAACATTGTGCCGATTCGTTGTCTGGGTTTTCTGTGGTTTCAGCGCTGAATTCACGACCGAGCTCAACAAAGGTTCCTCTAGAGAGGTCCCGATGTCCAGTTTGGCGGCTGTTTCTTTGCGATTCAAAAGCGTCTGTGGAAATAATTAACTATTGTCGGAAAATGCAAACACGATGCGGACGCGGGCTGAGTGAATTCCATCGAGCTGTCTTGGCAAGGGAGGAATATAACGGGACGAATCAGCGCCGAACGCTCACAACTAGATATTTTAGCAGAGCCTGCCTAGTATCAGTGCGAAGGCGACTGCCGTATCGCCGCAAGAAAAACTATGCTGTGCCCGCATGAGACGGACGGATTTCGGACGTGCGGTCTTTCATGCCGTCTCCACACCACAATTTACTATCTTCGAAACGAGGACGAACCAGGACCGAGGGACAAACCCTAAGCCTGTGTTCCGGATGAGCCGAAGAGACAAGACTCGGTTTATACTACTTCCAAGAGCGCAAGATGCACAGCTTACCTTAGCCTGAACTTCAGCTTCAAATACAGACATGGTGAAATTTAGATCTAAGCATTGCAGCAAGTCCCTCACGAGGGACAGCGCTAAGCGGCCTTCGTCGTGGCCGCTGAATTGCAAGGCACGCGATGGAGGCAGCTTTCCCCGAAGCTGATTTGAATCATACAGGGCCTGGAACACCCGGGAGCGCAGTTCAGCCTGAAAAATTCACCGTCAGCTATCGCTTCAATTCTCCTAAAACTCTTTCCGCTGAATCCTCTCGAGCCCCAAAATCGGAACCCGACAGCACTGAGTGGGGAATTCTTTCATAACTGGAAATCTTTCTGCGAATCCGAAGTTATCTGCAAGATCGAGAGAAATCACATGGGCTGCTTCCCATCGTAGATGAGGACCTCTGAAGCTGAGACCATGTGAATTCATCGGACTGGTTCCAACGGTCGCTCAATGTAGAGGTAGGAATCTGTAGCTATCAATGCGTTGCATTGTAGCTCACTCCACCCACGATAGGGATGGTCATTTCCAGGACTCGATGTCTCCCTCAGACACGCTGGAACACAAAAGAGTCCACCATTTGCCAAAAGGGTGTTGGGGCCTTTGAGGTCCATATGTCGTGTACCGGCCAGGCGTGATTTGACGGGTGATGACCTCTTAGATGGTTTTTTAATTCGAAAGTCCTCCCTAACTCCATTCAGTCAGACATCGGAGTCATCGATGTGCATGTGAAGCCGATACAGCGCATCGCAACACCTGAATTCGAGTGGGCACTGCCCGAAACCACACTCACCCCAGGCGGAACCCCTCTCAATCCATCCCAAAAACTCACCTTGATCTTACTGAGTGCTCCGGAGTCTTCGAGGAGCTGCAGAACAGCATCTCTCAGCTCGAGATCACCTTCCTCGCTGCTGAGAGCCATGCTCAACTTCGGCAAGCAGAATTTACTATGAAGGACCCATGAAGCCTTCACTGGGGTCCGGACCCACTACTTTTACCCCACACCGTTACCATGGAAACCACGTTATACGACGTACGAACTGAGGGCCACTGCCGGAAAAGATGTCAGCTGATCTCGTCTCAGGCGATTTCGAATCAATTGCACAACGAAATCGATGAATCGAAAAATACAACGATCATTCGAAGACGCTCGCGCCTTCCGAGCCGCTGGTGAGCAACCAAAACAGTGGTCGCCGACCGCGCGCTCATCAGTTTTCAAATTTGGCGCCTAAACCAACTTCATCCGAATAATAAGGAAACGGCCGGATACCGAGCTCTCGATGTAATCCGCGGTTTTGTTTCCAGAGACCCGAAGTCGCGTATAATTAGAATAGAGCCGAACTGTCGACGGAGAGTGGCGAATTACAGACCCTGTACCAACCTTGACACGAAACTTCCAACGGCTCCTCGAAAGTCGGTTTCGTAGGTTCTATGTTGTTTCGCTGAAGCCGCCGCCACTGCGGCTGCTGCCATTCGATCAACTTGGTCTGTCTGTCTGTGTTCGTCTATCTATCGGGTGGAGGAGAGCCGTCGTGGTGAAGAAGTGTGCGCTGTGCTGTTGAGAGACGAAATTACTTCGAGAAAATTATAATCTTGTGTCATTCTTGCGAATTTGACCACCTACAAAAACACTGAATTGCCGTCTCTACGGCGATGAAAAGGTCGCGGTCGGCCGACGTTGAGTGATGTTATGTCTCATTACGATGCCTTGGTGCACTTGCTCGCCGGAGGGTAAGCTATCGCAGAAAACTTGCAAGAACCGATTGATGCGTAATATCGGAGCTGAGTGGCATGAATCTGACCCATGACGTAGATTGATGGTTTGTGCGAGGACTGTAGGTCAATCAGTGCGATTTTGACACACTCAATGGTTCTATTTGGTGGTTTTGCTTTATCTGTTCATATGGCGCATTTTGATTGACGCGCACTCCATCTCGACAGCCGCGGGTTTGACCCTAGGTCTTTCCGTCGACGTTCCGAGCGATCAGTGGACATGACGCGCGGATAGTTTTCAAGATGCAGCGATCACGGCATTGAGAGTATTTCCGTCGAACTGTGACAGTTTGTCGAGATTATAGTGTTGAGATCTTCTATTCTGATAACGCGATCACTTCGGGGATGTGATTCGTTGTGCCAAAATTGTCTTACTTGCGCACATTCGCGAAATCGGCGCAGTTTTGAAGCATCAAGATACGCCTTCCATATCGTCGGTCTTCCTCAAACGTACCGGCAACCACATGCGACTCGCGATCCTACTACACGAGTCTATTCTTATCATGGGAGCTCTCTCGACGGCCTCCCGTCGGAACTGCTGGGATTCTGAGAGTGACTGGCTAGCAATTTGATTGCCAAGATCGAACTCAAGAGATTGGATTTGTGGTCGATATTTCGAATTTGCTGTGATCTCGACAGCGCGCAGAAACCTCGCACTTCAGATTGCGCTGAATCATAATGCAAACGATGAAGCAAATCCGAGTTTCTCCGTTCTGATCTGCTTGCGATGGTGACTCGGTTTCGCAGCTGACGGCGCTTTTTGAAGCCGAAAAGAAGCATCGGTTTTTATCGAAAGACTTCCAGTGGTGGCCTTCAAGATTCACAAATAACCAAAAGATTATTGAATTGCATCGGTATCGAACTGGCTCTTGAGATTCCTAGAATCTCATTCGATCCAAAACAAGTGTCTCCTCCGACGTCGTGAAGATTTGAGCTCTCTCTTTATGGTAACTGAAACGTCACCGTCTGCGGCATTCTCGAGCTCGACCAACAAACTTCCCAAATCCATTTCTGAACAAGACACTTCCTGGCTGGCTGATGCCTTTTGAGGGTTTCGATCACGAGAAACGAAGCGCTCCGATAGACATCGGAAATACAGCTCTCGGTCATTTTTTGATGGCAGCTTACGTTCGGAATGCACACCATGAGAGATAAGCCCATTGTTTCCGCAACAAAGTTTGTCATATGGAGCAGAGTCTCAGCACACACGGTGTCTGATAATCAGGAACGCCCATCCTCTGCCAAAGCCCATAAAAAAGGACTCGTGAATTAGATGTCCCGAGCCTAGCCAGCTCGTGCGTCATGGTTCGTCCGATCAGCTGGTATAGGCTCCGATATCCCGCATAAGGAGAAGGAAGAGAAAGAGAACCACTGGACAGAATCCTCTCAGCTTCCTCCTACAAGCGTGAATATACAACCCGAAATCGCATCTCACTCAATCGAGTGCTTCTTTTTCCAGATTGGGCGGAACAGTTGGTGCAATTGTAACTTGCCCGCTCGAGGTTGTGAAGACGCGACTGCAGTCTTCAGTTTCACACTTCAACATCACTGGGCCACCGTCAATCGTCAATCGCGTTTATTCGCTCGCTCTCGGAGCCTCTGAACCACCGCTGAATGCTCAAAGCAGTCAGCTGGGCATATGGAGGTGTTTACGGTGAGCTATCTTGAGGCACTACGTAATACGCGCGCTCTTGGAGAAAGTCTAGTTAATGCTGATTAGACGACATTGCTATGCCCAACCCAAAAATATTACATTGTTCACAAAGCTGTTCGTGAGCCTGTGAAAGCCTATCCCGATCTCATCAGTGCTTATCTTCCATTTTCAGATACATTGTTGAAACAGAAGGAGCCAGAGCTTTGTTTAAAGGCTTGGGGCCGAATCTTATAGGTGTCGCTCCATCCCGAGCGATATACTTCGCAACATACTCGAATTCGAAGACTATTCTCATCGATACTCTCCCACCCGATGCACCCGTGTCGCTCACACACATACTTTCCGCCGCGTCGGCGGGTGAGTAAAATCGCGATCGCGCCGGGACGATTGAAACTTATTTTGAGTTCATTTCGAGATATCGTTACGATCAAGTGAACAGCGCTGACATATTGATGTGTATCGTTCAAGGTTTTGTGTCGTGCACCCTGACTAATCCAATATGGTTTGTGAAGACGCGGCTCCAGCTCGACGAGAATACTTACGGCAAGCGAAAAAGGACGTGGCAATGCATCAGAGACATTCGCCGAATTCATGGACTCGCCGGTTTCTACAAGGTATAGAGCGTAGCGAGCGTACAGCGTGGCCAACTCATGGCTAGGCGGCGTGGGCTTGAGCAGTGTGAACCCTATATCGACCCCGTTCCTGAACTCTTTGGTCTTATCGTCTGCACGCCTCGCTTTTTAGGGAATCACAGCATCCTACTTTGGCATCTCGGAGACTATCATACATTTCGTCATTTACGAGCATATAAAAGCAGTCCTACGGTCACACGCCGACGAAAATAATCATTTTGCTCATTACATGGTAAGTACCCAAGTTTAGTGTCTCTTCTCTCATTCTTCATTTTGGGCGGCCCTGACTCGAAGCCCACATACGGAACCTCCAATCATGATTTTGTCTCCGGAACCTAAGTGAGACTTGAAAACGTGATGACCTTTTCGCAGATTGCTGGAGCGATCTCAAAGACGTGTGCGAGTGTAATCGCGTACCCTCACGAAGTGGCCCGGACGCGCTTACGACAGGAGGGGTCGAAATACACCGGATTCATGCAGACGATCAGCCTAGTGTACAAAGAGGAGGGCTATTCGGGTCTCTACCGGGGTCTGGGCACTCAACTCGTCCGGCAGATACCCAATACTGCCATAATGATGACAACCTACGAAGGGATCGTTTTCATGCTAACAAACCGAACTTCTGAGCTGTGATCGAACCCTAGAGGATATCGCAATGCGCAATGCCGAAACTCAGAGTTCTCGCCAAAACCGGAACTTCATGTCGTCCACCACTTGTCCGGTTCGGTTCGATCCGATTCCCAACCAGACCGACACGTTGAAACTGGTCAGTTCTATGCCAAAGATGAGCTAACTAGCAGTAGCGTTCTTTCATCCAAATCCCGACGTTTCCGAGAAATTAGCCCCACGGAAGCGTTGTGCCACGTGATGACGGGGAAGACAGCCGCTGAATAGCACGTGTCAAGAAACTGTCCCTAAAGCAGAGTATATTTTTTTCTGTTGATACGACACGACGTTGTTTCGATCATGGTCAATGTGGGTTACAATCATCGTTGATCCGTTGCTGTATTGATGACTTTCGGGCTTCGTTGATTTGCGGAGTGAAGAACAAATGAGGAATGATAATATTATTATTATTATTACATATTTGGGTTTTATTCGGGAGGCCGGAAGCGGCCGGGGAATGCTGTTCCCGATACGAATATTTCGACCAATTGCTTTCAATTATTTTCACTAGTCCTCTGCGAAGAAATCACACCCGCGTCTCGAGATCTACGTGTAAGGCCATCTCCACTTGCGGAGCCGCAGATACGTGGCAACTATTAACAGTGCGGATTTCACGGTTAAAGTTCCGGCATGAATTTATGATCCAAATATCTCTTTGCGGAGTCCTTCTCGTGACGTACGCATTGACCAAATCCAGACAACTACAATATTGAGAGACACATCAGCAGACAGCATTCAGACACGAAATAATATAAGTGTTAAAACTGTTAATACTGGAAAACGTAAATCGACCACAGGAAGTTATAGGTTTTTAATAAAGTGAATCTATTCCAAATTCCTGCATTGTTTCTCTCGTTTCGCTCTTGCCTCCAGTATTATCGAGCTGCACCACTGCTTGATCTATCCCCGTTTCGAAACGTAAGCCAATTAAGCTCTCCTGAGGTACTCCATAAGAGCATCTTTGCAGCCCTCTAACAGAATTGGAGGTTGCTCAAACACTGAGCTCGAAACGCCGCGAAGAGGGATCCGTCAGGAAAGTCATCTTTCGTAGCATCAAATGACGCTGTTATCTGTACGGAAAGTCATGATGCGAGATTCAGAATGGTGCAGGACTCCAATCGAGGTACACAGTTTGCGAATCTCGTTTGGCCGCCTTGAGCCGCTTTCGAAATTCGGGCAGTGTCTGGGATTTCCGCTTCGACACAGCTGACAAAAATGATGCCTGTGTGGGATGACGAACGGGTATCTCTCTCCTCCCGGCAGCTCAGCAGCTACGTTGCAAGAAGACGACAACTCGGTAGCCAGCATCTAGAGCAGAAACTTTTATTTGCGCAATCAAGAGTGTTCGCCGTTCTCGGAGGTTCAGTTTAGCTCGTAGTCCGTAGGTTGAAACCTCGGCAGAAGTCATCCAGGATGAGTGGGGACTGAGAGTGACGTTGCTCCACACGACCAGCTGTGACAATCATCTGAGAACCGCAAGCGACATCGCTCGGAATGAAGTGCCGCTATCCTCGACCAGTTCGTTGTTGTTAACAACAGCTGTGATAGAATCGTGCTGGAGTGGTCGACGAATGTGATATCAAATCTCGGTCATGCCTCGGGGACGTCAACGCGTCTTCCAGGACGAACAAGAAGCTCTGTTGAACTCGGAGTCGCCGGATAACTGGGTCCAACTGAGAAATCGAGGACATCCACAAGATGCTCCGACCGTGGGGTTTGTGCAAGGCGTCAGTGGCAGCAGTTTCCAGAACAACAACAACAATAATCCGTTCGCGTCGACTCTCGCCCGATACGACTTCATCAGTCATGAGATCCAGCCGGGCGATACGCTGGCAGGAATCGCGCTGCGGTATAACTGCAAATTGCCCCACCTGAAACAGGCGAACAACCTCTCATCTGAGGCACATCTTGCAGCGTTACCGTATGTCAAGGTTCCGGTGCCTCGCAATGGGGTCCAAACGGGACAGCTGATCGACATTTCGGCCAAAGTAGAAATCCAGCGGGAAGGTCCAGTCAGGGAAGAGCTGTGTCCTCAACGTTTCATGGACAACCTCGACGAAAAGTTGAAAAAGCTCCAGCTACAGGCTCCGCCGCCGGGCACACCGACACCCGCAACCGAGCTTCCAGTGAAACCGCGCACTTATTTCAACAGCACCTGCCTGTCATTGACGTGTCTTATTGGGGTTTGCGTCGGATTGCCCATACTTTACACAATGTACATACTCGCAAACGGTGACGTTTTCAAGCTCATCCCTTCCTGACAGGAGGCCGGGAATGCCTCTTCAACGGTCGCGAACTTGACCGCCGGATCCTCAACCTAACAACGAAGTTCTCTCTGGGTTCCGTCCCAACGAAACTAGAGAACTCTACTCAAACCTTGTGCGTTCGCCGTCGAATCGGAAACCCGCCCCACTCTTCCGTCAACTATCGCAAGAACAAAGCCAAAAGCAATCAACGGAAATTGACGGAAGTTCGATCGGGCGTCTCGGAAGGTCTCTTACCCCGATTCGAAGACTTGAGAGAAAATGATGAGAGGCATTCCCCCGAATACGAGAAGTATTCTGTCCTGAACGGTTCGTTTGTTTGGATGCCAGCCGAAAGCTCGCATCTCAATGTTGGTACAAATGAAGTTGAACCTCCATGTTTTCCTTCTATATTTACATATATGAAGATTTATATATACTTATAGATTATAGATAGGGACTGCGAGCGAGGACAAGAGTTCTACGGTAACGAATCGAACCATGTGCGTTGTGAATGTAGAGATAACTGCTGGAGCATGTAATAAAGTATGAATTTTCTACAATGAATATGTGGGAATCCTCATCTTACGGCTGCCTGATGAAATCATCGAGATGATTTTGAGCTGACTACTGTTGGCAGGAACTCGACTCCCATCTTCCTCGGTCGAGAACCTCAGTCCCTCAACGTTGTCAGTTGATGAGCTGCAGGTGGCGCGTGGCGACAATGACGGACCGAGCGGAAGTGAGAAGTCCGATCAATACAGTCCGCGTTCTCCTGCCGAGAACCGTTTCGATGTATCGTGCTGTCAACGGTCGGAAGCCCTCTCTCTGCTGATGTAGTTTCCCCAGTCATAAAACTGCCCTCGAGCAATCACAGCCTCTTCCAAAATCTTAGCTTCGCGATTCAGAGTTCGCATTTTAGCGGACGACGATGCAGATCGAAATGGATTGTTCTGTCATGAACTCGGGACAAGCTTCTACCGCAGAAATTCCAGTTCAGAGGCGCTTGCGTCGCGCTCGAATCACATGCCAGTCGGAAGTGGCCAGGTTGGAAATTCACTCTCCCAGTAATTGGCTCCTACCTTGAGTTGAATCTTGAAGTTTGAGGGTCGCAAAGTCGGATTGCCCGATGCAGTTCTTGTCGGCGGGCCGGAGAATGAGTAGCATATCAGCGTGAGATTTCGAGAAGAAGTTGCAGGAATCTGCCGGACCCAACTAACCCTTGGTCACCGAAACTGCCCATAGAGTCGCTCACACGCGCTCCAGGGGTAAGGCAGCGTCTCAAAGTTCGGAAGTTATCTCACACGCTCCGGGATCAAACTCGATTTTTTTTCGGTCCGCATCCCGCGGGCTCCTGTTTCAACGGAAAAAGCATTCTCGGAGCGTGCAGTTCTACTCAAGACGTGATCTCTTGATGTCATCTGCTTGAGGCCCTTCAGAGCGAGGATAAATGAGAAGAAAAAATCGAGAAATGGCAAACGACTCCGCTGCGGGATTATTGGAGAGGGGTATTAACCGTGTTTCGCTCGGCGACATTACCGTGTGGTCCATCCGAGGTGCATCCAGGAGCCCGACTCTTCCTTCCCTTGGAGGTGGCTGTTTCTTCTCGCGAGTTTAACATCAAGTAGTCGGTTGGAAACCTCCAAACTTCGCGGCATTTCATCCGAAGATTTGATAAGTGTTCCGAATCGAGGTCGGGAAAAGTTCGGAAGTTCCGGAATGACGCCGCACAGTGGGCCGGCGGCGGCCAAAATTCGCCCTAGAGTTCAATGGGGACTCCATTGACAATTTTGGCCGCTGCCGGCCCACTGTGCGCCGTTAACATCGACGTGTATCATTCTGAAGTCGGCTAAGATCGGATTTGACAAGGGTGCACGATTTGATTCAAGTAGCAGCCGAGACAAAGCCAGTATCGGATGGAAGTTTCCTGTCAACTCGTCTCAAACTCGAAGAAAATCGGCGGGCACATGGAATTTCAGATGAAAAACTTCGATGCGTTATCTTCCCATCGCGGCTGTCTGCCGAGAGGTATTCTGCGTTCGAGGAACGTGTCTAGCGCATGTACCTGAGGCGTGGTATGCAGTTCTAGGAGAACCTGATTTATCTCGGCTCTTGCGACCCCGTCTCGATTCTTGCTACTTCAATAACTTCAACCTGCAACCCGCGGGAATTCCTGAGAGGATGTCACAAGGAGAGCGTTCAGTGATTTTCGATTCCTTGCATTCACCCGACAGTTTTTGATGTCCATTTTTATTGCCGTGCCGTTTCATGTGGTCGAAGCTCTTGCACTGACCGCCTCATTACGATGCAAAAATCTCCTTCTTTTTTCCAGAACTTAAGCTTCTCGGGCGACGGAAGTCGTCACCAGTTTTTTCCATCATCGTTCCACGAGTCGGAACGTTTTGCTCGCTTCAGGACGTTGACGAGTCCACAAGTTCACGAAAGCCTTTTGCAATCATACGCCGTCGCTATCGCTTGAGCCAAAGACTAATCAATGCTCTCGTTGGCAGAGTCAATTTGCCATTCTTCCCGTTATCTCACGGGTGCGGAACAATCATCTCCGACAACTCATCGGTCCCCGGCTGAGTCAAGAGAGACACAGACCACTAGCGGATAGAGATAACTGTGCAACCCATTGCTCTCATCGAAAACCTCTGTTTGAATATCCATATTGTTCACGTTCCAGAGATCGCGGATCGACGTAATCGGAAATTCCAGTTTTCAGGAGTAGAATGAATGATCCATAGCTCCTCGGATGACGTCTGAATGACGACGTCCTCAGAAGCCGGCTCGGCATCTTCAGCGGAAGAACTCCTGTGTTTTAATTCATCCTGACCGGAAACAGAGCAAAACCTGAACGAAATATATTCTCGCTCCTCCTACATTTTTCTTCGTCCCGGCGAGAACTCGACTCAGTTTTCGAGCCAACGCGCTGGTGAACGCTGTCAAGGTCACGCTTTTCACGAGTGGAATAATTTTGCTATCAATTCAATAGACGAACATCATAGCAAAACAAGAGGCTTCACGAAGTCATTTGGAATCCTAGATATTCGCTCCGAACGAAGAGTTGTGAGGTGGATTACAACAGCCCCTTTTTTTATTCAACCAAACTCATCAGCATACACTCAACATCCACAACGCTCGTGTTCCGATTTGCTGCTATGAATCTGCCTTAGAAATTTTTCGAGACGAGAATCATTCCTTAGAAAGATATCGCGATTAAGATTTAGAGAATCGAATCGAATAACGGAGTATACGTATAGCAAATATGAAATCATCGAGAGCGTCCTCGGCAATGAGCAAATCTCGAACGCTTGTCGATTAGGGAACATTCGTTTCGATCATGATCAGGTCACAAAAAGCATACCAGCGGCATGTGAACTCAGTGGGGTATTGATCAGGTACACTTTTTGGCAAACGATGGAGACGGGAAATCTGAAATCAACAGCTGCGATCATCGGTTTGAGGTCATTCCTCGTTGCGCTATTTCAGCCCATAGGTACTATCAACGCGCTGATTGCATGTCGTCATCTTTGAATCAGCGTTTCGTGAGTATTTACACTGTGTATGATAAATGTTCGAGCCTACTGGAATCCTGACAATACATTCGGCGCACAGAAAACCACTTCCTGGGATCGAGTAAACTTCCGTCGGCAACTCGGTCGTCGGATGCGGCCTCGGCGATACTTTCACTCCGACTAGCCTAGTCTCCCTAGGCGGGTAGCACACTAGCCTTCACTGTGGCCTCCAAGGGGCCGTTGAGTCTCGGTAGAGTTGCGTTTTCCACCTCACTGTAGGGCACGGGTATTTCATTAATGTTCTGTTGCTCCGAAACGATGACATCGATCGGCGGAGCTGGCGTCTCTGCCGGAGATTCGAGACGCACGGCTTGGTGCTCGACAAGGGGCTCCGGGATCGGAACGGCCGCGGTTGCGGTCACTTCGCTGAGCACAACTTTTGGGGATGGCGTTGATGACGTTTCAACATTGTTATGAACAGTCACTGCACTTACGGTGCTCACGGTGGAGCTCACCACAGCCTGAGATCTCTGTTGAGTCTCGATGACAACGGTGTCCACGGGGAGAGCGACGCCGGAAGGTTCGACAACGGCAGTGGTAACTTTTACCTCTTGCAGAACTTCTGGATTGTCAAGAGCCTGAGTGTTGAGAGGCTTTTCCTCTTCCGAAACGGCAGGCTCGACGGCTTTGACATCAACGAGCAGCGCCTCCTTGACGGACTCTCCGGGGTTTTCGGTCTCGGCAGCGCTCGTTTCCGCGGCCCCTATTCGCTTGAGCTCGTGGTTGAGCGGCTCGTAATGATTCGTCTCGGCAGGTTTTTCACTGTATGTTTTGTTCGGATCCGCGGCTGGCTCACAGAGTGCACGAAACACACAGACTGCGAGTATTCCGATCAGTGTGAAAACGATAATCCAACTCGTGATTGTGAACAACATAGCTGCGCTGGTTGGTTGGAGCCGGCCAAACACTCGAGCTGACTACGAACTCCACGCTAAGACATGGATGAAGAGTTTAAGGAGCGTTCTCGTTTGCTCTCTTCTCAGTCGAGTGGCTCTTTCTTTCGAAACACACGCGCTATGTGAGCGACCCACCAAAGAACGACCACAAAAACCAATCATCTCTCCAATCGTTTTCCTCCACAGGAGCTTTCGGGGAAAGGAAAACTCGGCGAGGGGGACAGCTTCGGACCTATTCGGCGTGACATTCACGTCGTTCACTAGGGCTCAGGAATAACTCATGAGTAATTACTGTTAATACGCTCGTTGAACGTTTCCACACTGTGGAAATTTAGCGAACGGAAGAAACACGGCTGGAAAACGAGTTGACGCCAGTAGTTTTGTTTTACGAACTCGCGGAATCTGACGGAACATCTGTCGCTACTCCTGCGACTGACTTCCGTCCGAGGAATTTCTGGCACAGCTTCAATCAAGAATGCGTGGAGGGAACTTTCTGTTTCTGGACATGATTCCGACTCATCTAGACGGTCTAACTAGCAATCCGAGCATGCGACGCATTCTGCGTTGGAGCCGAGTCACTGGAAAATCGAATGCTCGCTGAGAAAAGTGACAGAAACTAGCAAAATGACAGACGGTTATCTTCATATGAATGAAAATAACTTGCAAAAGTAAAGAACATTCAATTCGGAAGTTTTAACAATGTTTTTTTTTCGAGGTATTCTCGCATAGAAGAAGAATTTCCTCAGGGGATCTCGGGAGCTTCCGCGCGAATCCGTTTCCATGTTGCAACAGCTCGTGTAATCTGTTGAAAAGAGACGCAAAACTCAATCTTCGGGCTTGTATAAAGAGATTCCGGAGATCAACGGTGCCAGATGTGGCCACAGCGAACAGATTCGGCAACATTTGGTGATTCGATCGACCGCGATTTTGAGGCTCGCCGCCAGATAGAGACGTTAAGATTTCCCTCACGACGAGTCGCACTCTTTACTCAAGCACTCGGATTCAATCGACTCATTTCCGACGTTTTAGAGAACAGGATGCGCGATAGGCGGTGACTAATTTCTTTGTTCGAAGCGACTCTGGATGAGTTCTTCTCCGTTAACGGATGTTATCAGAATTCGTGAGCCCTCCGGCGTATTGTTCCCGAGCGACAACGCAGCATGGGGGCTCCATAACACATGGTCAAAGCCAGAGATTCCAGAAATCTCTCTTTGAGCAACAATTATTAGAGATGCTGGCAAATCGCGTTTTCGTCACCGAGTCCGCGAGACTGACGCCGATAGTACATAGATGAAAATCGAAAGTTCAAACGGATGGTACGACCGGGTGGCGTCAACATCTTTGCGGGGGCTTTCACTCTCGATTTCAGAATTTGGTTCGCTTATCGTTTCTTAGACAGGACTGAGCTGAATTTCACTTCCTTGGCTTCGTCTCCCTTCAATGATGGGTGCGGCCGCGTCGATTAGAATTTCTCAGCATCTAGGATCCCGGCTCACGGCATCGCTGCTCCGAACGAAGGCGGTCGTACATCTGGTGCGAGCAGAATTCCGCTTCACTGATCCTAACCGCTTCCCTCAAAACACATGTTTCGCACCAGTCGGATCGGATGATCCGGCACCGAAGCATCAAAGTCCACCCCTATCTCCTCATTTCGGCTTTCTTTTTTCAGAATGGAATCCCATTCTGAATGCGGGAACCGTTGGGTTCCGAAATAGTTGGAATTCGGATTCGTTTTTCCATCGATTACATTCTCGAGCACTATTATTCATTCATGAAGTCTTGAAGATTTGAGATATTCCTTGAAGTGAAAAACTTTTCGAGCCATCGACGCCGCGAAACTTGAAACTTGAACGACATTCTTCTCTCTGTACTCTGATCGTCTACGGAACTCTCTCCGATAAGAGAGAAGGAAAACTCGGTCCCCAGTGATGTCATACTCAGTTCCGTCAATGCCGAGAGGCGAAACAGATAAGACCGTCGAATGAAGAAGCCAAGCCGCTGGTCAATTAGAAAATAGTTTTATTCAGTGAGCGGCTCGTTTGGTAGAGAAACAACCTGTATGCATCCGACTTACCTCCACTGAGATATGGAAACTTCCCCAAAGTTCGAAATCGAACTCTGCGCTCCGCAGCTCCGAACTCAGAACTTGATCCCGCGCTTCCATACCTAGACGAACTTGCCGCTTACTTGACTCGAAAACTGCTTTCGATCAAATACAAAGTAGAAGTGAGGAGCACACTCACACCGATACACACACAAACCGGGACAAATCATTCCGCGCCGGAATCTCTTTTGATATCCCATTTTACATCACCGGTAGAAGAGATGCCGTCGGCTGATATCATCCTTCGAGACCACCACTAGGTTTGGTTTGCTCGAAGCAGATCCAAAACACGCTCACGAGAAAGTTTTCATCTTCACCGCTTGAGGAGGTTTCACCTTCTCGTCCTTCGTCCTTCGTCCTCCTTCCTTCTTCACAACTCGTTCCGACGCAAATACCAAAATACAATGTACGGCTTTCTGCGACTCGCAAGAGGAAGGAAAGTCGAGTGCGAAATCGCGGTCGTCGATGTCGTAACTCACACCGAAGGATACAGCTCTTCGAACGCTTTTCCCCTTGGAGCTAAACAGACAGCGTTTGGAAGCTTGTACTTGCAAAAATATATATTGGTCATTTCGACCGGGAGACGGTATTCTCTGAAGAATATATCGGTCCTCTGATTTGACCGGTCATGTCGAGATTGAACTTTCTGCTTTGATTGAACACTTTGATTGAGAGGTATGTGATGGATTAGATTTCCGAGATCGTGCAACTGCCTAGTTGTATGTATAGGATATCATGTAACTCATCATGTATCATCTCCTTACAAAAAACTCTAGCCCTCCTGCAAACCTCACGAGCTTCTCCGCCTGGATTGAGCATTATGGTTGAAACCGATGTTTTCCAAGTAGATTTGGCTGCCGTTCCAGTTACTTCGTGACTCCGTCGAAACTTCGGATTCGAAATGGTCCTATCGAGACGTCAGATTACTGAGTAAAGCTGCAAATATCGTGGCAGTGTTGGACAGTGACCCGTGGGCACTATTCGATGCCGATGTTGAGTTCAGCGGGGTTCACGTAGTCGTTCTCGACGGCTTTGGTTTCGGGAACTCGGTCGAGTTTTTCATGTTTGAACGAGTCCTCCTTCTGCAGAGATCCTTTTTCGTCCGTTTCGCCAATCTCGATCGGTGGAGCTGAGCCCAGGTTCGCTCCGGGTTCTAGAACCGGGTACAGCGGTGATCGAGAAGCCTTCGTAGAGTTGTCGCCCACAACAGAGTAGTGCGCTGACTCCGAGCAGTATCTCTTGTAGAGAACCGATAACACGATAAGCCCAATGCTCACTAACACAAAGAACACTAAAATGAACACAAGATGGAAAATCATGATTGCTTCCTTCTCGCTGTGGCCGCTGGCAGGCTCGCCGGACAGAAGGGTGGTGCTGGTGTGTCGGTGAACGGGTGAGTGAAGAGGGTGGGGTGTTCCTAAAGTGTGGGTTTGTGCATAACCCACTCTCGACGGGTCCGGGAGGTTGTGGGCTTTAAGCGACGACTTGTGACGTGCGCCGGCTTGATGATTTTCCTCGATACCGATGATTTTTTTCCCGCGTCCGAGCCTGCGACCAGTCGAAGTTAGGCGGAGCACTGCCAGATGACGCTCGTGTTGGTTCTGCTGACCATCAAGTGCATTGTGTGCTGCCGTGATGCGGTGAGGAGCAGCATTGGCCGTAGTTGAACATGAGAGTCGAGAGGAGGAGGAGGAAGAGGAGGATATGAGCAGTTCGGCGGCGGCGCCGGCGGCCGCTCGATGGAGGCACTCTCGAAAATGCGACACACACGCACACCGAGGAAATACCACACACCGGCAACTCTATGGTCTCTCATGATCATCATCATCTTCTTCGAAAGACTCTCCTACCCAAGACCTACAACATTACTGGCACTTCTGTGGCGAAGCGGTTCGCTCTCTCCCTATGACAACAATCGCCGTCGCTCGTGAGCCTTGCCAATCCGATTTTTCGAGGGAGTGTGCTCATTTCACAGTTGAGCTCACTGTGTTTTCCGAAAATTGAATGTTCGTGGTCTACTCCTGTCATCTCGAGGACTTCTACACAGAGTGAACTACGTCTTCCATCCTAGGTGAGTACACTCCACGACGGATCGGGAATCAGTTTGCTCTCTTTCTGAGCTCTGTCGATAACTCGCTGCTTATCTGAGGAGTGACTTCTATCTGATCTTCCCACAGAGAGGTCCGCTGCGAACGAACAGTGCACCGCGAGCACTATGAGTCATCCTTAGTTTCGGACACCGAAGAGAGAAAAACTTCGGAAAACTCAGCGCGGCACCCAGCGTGCACCGGTTCATATCGTGCTTGATTCGTTTCACCGGTTGTTACTGATCCATTCATCTTTACGAAAGATTGGAACAAACTTTCAACAAACTGCGATGGTGCCGGACAAGGAAACTCGCTAGAACTTCTCTCTGGAGAACGTTGCTCTTCGGAGAAGGAAGCGAAGGTTCCTCAAGTAACGTAAACGCTGTCGTGAATCTCAGCCGCGAGATCTAGTGCACGATCCGGAGATGGAGGATCTCAGCAACCTCACGTTTTGCCCTCGCAACGAATCCATCTGGACAGTGTGGGAGCAACACGGTTTGTCACGTTGCTTCTCTTATACGTTGACATCATCCGTATTGGCGTTGTGGATCCTCCTTGGAGGCATCAGCGAGTGGTGGGTCTACAAAAAATACGGAAGCCATGTGGAGCGACGAGTTCTGGTAACCAAACCGGTGTACACAATCCAGATATCTTTGGTTTGGTTTCTGATCTTGCTCGTGATCGGACAACTCTTCATAGACTTCTTGAAATTAGACAGAGAGGGTCTCTACGGTTTCGACATCCTTTGGGGAGGACTGACCTGTTTCTCATGGCTTGTCTCGCTGTACTTAGTCCGACTGGAACGGTGTTTTATCCTCCCCAGTGTCCCGACCGGAGGCCACGGGCTCATACTGCTCATTTTCTGGACCGGGGCCCTGGTTTCAGAAACCATTCTCCTAGTCAACCTCAATTCGTCCGTGTGGTTCTTCCATCTCGCAAGTCGCAGAGATCAAATGCTGCTCGCGCTCTACGTCACGCGCTTCTTCGTGACGGTGCTGCTGTTCATGTTGGGTCTCAAAGCCCCCGGCATCCCACGCCAAGAAGACTATCTCCTGGGCGCAGGAATTCCGTACACGCTCCACGTGCGCGACAACTCCGCGTCGACTTGGACCGGACTCGGGAGAAAACTCCGACGTCTCCTGCCGTTCTTGTGGCCCAAGAGTAATATCCCACTACAGTTGGCGGTTTCCTTCTGCTTCGTGATTTTGATCGCCGGCAGAGTCCTGACTCCGATTTCTCCGATTTTGCTCAAGAAAATCGTCGACGGTCTCGCTGTCATGCCCGGCCACAAGAGAGAATTCCTCTGGCAGGACATCCTGATCTACAGCTCTCTACTTCTGATGATTCAAGGATCGAACAGTCTCTTCTCAAACGTCAGGAGCATCCTCTGGATCAAAGTTCAACAGTTCACAACAAAGTACACTCAAGTGAAGCTCTACGAACACTTGCACAGCCTCTCGCTGAGTTGGCATCTGTCCAGGAAAACCGGAGACGTCCTGAAGATACTCGATCGAGGAACTCAAAGTGTGAACAGTCTCCTGTCTTACATGCTGTTCCAGATCTTCCCTGCGTTCGCCGATACTTTCATTGCCTTTGGCTACTTCACTTACGCGTTCAACCTGTGGTTCGGATTGATAGTTTTGTTTTCGATTGTGATATATTCGATATTGACGATTAGCATCAGCGAGTGGAGGACGAAGTTCCGTCGCGAGATGAACTTGTTAGACAACGCCGCTCAGGCCAAAGGCGTCGATGCCCTCTTGAACTTCGAGACGGTCAAGTACTACAACGCAGAAGAGCTCGAAGTGAGAGAATATGCCAAATGCGTCGACGCGTACCAGAAGGCAGAATGGAAGACTTCGTCTTCGCTAGCTTTCCTCAACATCCTCCAAAGTCTTACCGTGAACGCGGGATCCGTGACCGGTTCCCTATTGTGCGCGTACATGGTCTACAAAGGTGATACGGGAATGACTGCGGGAGATTTCGTACTTTTCATAGCCTACATCAACCAAATGTACACGCCGCTGAACTTCCTGGGAACCTACTATAGGGTGATTCAGAAATCCTTCATCGACATGGAGAACATGTTCGACCTCTTGGATAACCAGCCGGAAGTCATCGACCATCACGGTGCCATCGATCTCAAACTCGACCAGGGCCATATTGAATTCCGAGACGTTTGTTTCTCGTACAGCAACGATCGACCCATTCTCAAGAACGTCTCGTTCGCTGTTCTCGCCGGTCAAACCGTAGCTTTTGTGGGCCATACCGGCGCCGGAAAGAGCACCATAGTTCGTCTGCTGTTCCGATTTTACGATGTGAAATCAGGAGCCATTTTCATCGATGGCCAGAACATTGCTTTCGTCAAACAGAAGTCGTTGCGAGCCCACGTTGGAGTTGTACCTCAGGACACCGTCCTCTTCAATACGTCGATTCTCGAGAACATCCGATACGGCCGACCGCTTGCAAGTGACGAGGAAGTCATAGAGGCGGCGAAGTCCGCGGATATCCACAACAGCATTCTTCAGATGCCAAACAAATACGAGACGGTCGTAGGAGAAAGGGGTCTCAAACTGAGCGGAGGCGAAAAGCAACGGGTCGCAATCGCTCGAACGATTCTTAAAGCTCCGTCAGTTATTGTTCTCGACGAAGCTACGTCAGCTCTTGACACTCGAACCGAGCGAAAAGTTCAGAAAGCTCTGGCGGAAATCGTAGAGGGTAAAACAACGCTCGTCGTGGCCCATAGACTGTCAACGATCATCAACGCCGACCAAATAATTGTTTTGGAGAACGGTGAAATCGTCGAGCAAGGCACTCACAAGGAACTGCTCAATTACAACAAGAAATACGCCTCCATGTGGTTCCAGCAGCAAGAAGAAGAGCGAAGACTCAGCGAGTCCGAACCCGGGCCGTCTGGTATTAACAACGAATTGTGATTTTTTTGTTGACTTGTACGTGAGCGGAGCGACTATGACAAACAGAGAGGGTCATGGTTTGGGATGACTTTCATTTCAGAGGCTTAATATTTATCTTGCTGCTCGCAAAGAGCAAGAATCACTAGATTGCATCACTCATCGTTTTTTCTAGGGAACCGTTGTTGAGAATAAAACGAAAAATGAACAAAATCCCGATGTTCTTATCATTATCCGCCAATGGAGCCTTGCCGTATGTTTTGTAGAATTGGGAATAGATACTTCTGGCTGCTCCGGAGAACGGGCACGTCGAAGCACCTTTCCTGGAATCGGGCTCCCTTCGTAACCAATCGATATTCCCGAAATTTTAGTATAAACCCGCTCAATAGTTCAATCGCAAGCTATCATCAAAAGCCAGAGTCCAGGATTCCCGTAGATTGGAGTACGAATGACGACAATGCGAAAAAGTCGATGTGTTTGATAACGACTGGTTAAGCTTCTACTAGTCACGTCGTCACTCACGATCAAATCCCCCAAGGCTCCATAATGTCCTAAAGTCCTAGCGCTCAATGTCATGGAGTGGAGGTTGGTTTTGATTGTGTCTGTTCATTTCGGAAGCGAGTCCGCCTGATTACTTCGCGGGTTCTCATCTCCCACATGGCTGGCGGCTGATTGTGAGCACGAATCTCAGCGTTCGCCTTTTTACTCACAAGTCTCACATCTCACAACTTTGCCAGAGAAATGATAACCCGAGATAACTCGAGGGGGTAATCCATTAGACGATGGAATCGTGATCCACTGGCATATGAACCCGCTCCAACAAAATCAAGAAAGTACTTCATCGGTTTTTATTTTGGGAATAGTTACAAGACACAAACGTGTGCCGAACGTTGACGCGGCACTGTATCATACAAGGAGCAACGATCACGTCAACCATATCAACACGCGCCGTCAACTTACAGTGAACACTTGCCTCCTACTTGCCCATCACAAGCTCAAACCACTGACGGAGAGCTTGGCCCAACACATTTGGTAACCTGTCCACGTTTTGGAGAATAATGTAAAACGGGAATGGGAACGACTCCAAGTATCTTGTAGTGATTGCTTTCCCGTTTTTGAAACTGACTGCCTGAATGTTCAATATGGACGCCTGGAAAGACGAAAAACGGTCTGTGAGCGGCATCAGGTCGACCCCCATGCTCGCTCGCTGTATTTCGCGCCTGGATTCACAACGTACCTTGTTCTGTTCCGCGTTATCGATGATGATGTACACGACGAATATACCGTTCTCTCGCGCCTTCTGCACGGTCGCATGAACAGCGTTCTTGCCTTCCGCGAAAATATTCCTTCCATCGGAAACTATTATCAACAATTGTGCGAAGTCTTTTCGAATCGAAGAACCTGTCGATCAAAATGAAGTGAGCCCCTTATTCGCCCAGTGACTAGGTTGCCACTTGTCATCGCCTCGAGTGAAGGTGATTCACATACCTGACATGGAGGATCGACTCTTTTCGAACATATCCGTTGCCAGCGAGACTAATTTCGCGACTCTCGTTGCCTTCTGGGCGAAGGTGAAATGACGAGCGAGTTTTGGACCCGTATCAGCTGATATAGGTTCCCCCAGGGGATGAATCAATGAGACCTGGAAATCGGGAGCACAGTTTTCCCTCAATCTTCTCAAATGATTGCGTCTTGGAAACTTAGAAACAACTCAAAGTCTGCCCCCGCCTTCAGTCAGTCAGACTTGAACTCACGTCTTCGCCGAAGGAAGCTACTCCAATTTCGCCTACTTCGAGCAAACCAAGTGATTTGGTCAATAAAACCATCGTATCAAACGCTCGGTCTTTTGCGAACGAATCCGACATCGATAGCGAGTCGTCCATGGCGAGAAGTATCTGATATTCTCTTTTGTTTGGCTGTGTTCTCCTGAGCCAGATCTTATCTTTCCGGAATCCGCTCGCAACGTAGTCAACGACCTGGAATCCGAAACGTTTTTGAGAACTTTGTCTCGTGAGTCGCCCACAGTTGAGCATTCTCCATCGCGAAACATACGAAGTACATGTCAAAAATTTCACGCAGTACCTTCCGCATATTGAGTCGCTTCCCAGTTCTATAGTCTCCTCTCAGTTTCGCCACTTTTGTGGGCTCAAGCACGAGTCGCAACTCTTCGCATAGTTCCTGAACTAGCTTCTTGACCCGGAACTCGGCTTGGGCCCAGGTCACCACCTCTGAAGGAATCCCGCTCAGGCGATCCCAAGTTGATGCCTTGAAGTAGTCGAGATCGTTCTGGAAAGGAGACAATCGCGTTCGGAATCATTCGAGCTGTTTGGTGGATTGAAAGATGAGAGTGACACGGAGGTCACATGTCGCGTGACGTCACGTAAGTCACAGATGTAAGATATCGACACAGAACAGAGCAACGATTCCGATACAGCTGCTTCCGAAGTGAGTGAAGTTAGGCTCACCGCTTCAAAATATCGCTCAAGCGAATGAACGGTGTTGAGATGGGACTGATCATCTGCAGCAACAGTTTGTGTAGCAATCCTCTCCCCCTCTTTGGGAACGACTTCGGTTTTCTCTCCATGTTCTCCTTTGGAGGATTTCGCGTTCTCCTTCCGTTCCTGACGTTGGCGATTCGTGACGGCCTTGAAGAAAAACACAATTGAAAATGCTCTCCCTTGAACAGATCCCCCTCAGACCACGGACTTCTATGCCTTGATGAAGTTCTCTCAGTTTCCTCACCTCTTTCTTTTCTGTTTCATCGTCATCAACTTCCATTGGCTCATCTTCGTGAGCCGCGATGTCTTCAACGTCGGATTCAGCACCGTCCGCGTCCTCGTCGTTTATCGCCATCTAGAACGGGAGCCCATAGTCGTGGATGCAAACTCACATCATGCATGCATGACCCGAATACGAATCGTGCATTTCATCGAGGTCTCAATAGTGGAGTATAATGGGTCCTGAATAGCCCTGGGAACTGCTGCATCTTCGAAGATGTACCTTCTGCGTTTTTTCAGCTTGATCATCGGTTGCCATGTCAGCGGCGACTTCTTCGTTCTCCGCATCGACTTCCGAATCCTTCTGATGTTCGAATTTGTCACTGGTTTCATCACCCGCTTGCTTTCTCTCGGTTGCATCGGAAATGTCGCCTTTTACCGCCTTCGAATCCTTTGGCTTTTGCGCGGCCGTTTTTCGGTCTTTTGAGGATTGCTTCTTCTCGTTCTCCCTCGACTTTCCTTCTTCGTTCATCGATTGCTCTCGAGCTTTGCTTTTCTTACCCAGACCTCCAGAGTCCGTTGCGCTACTTTGACCATCGCCAGTACCTGTTCATTGAGAAACGATGGAGACTTGAATATCGGCTCATGTCGCGGCACGCGTATCCGGTCTTATCATTCCGACGATTCTGTCGTCACGCATGCTATCAGTGCGCTAGAACCCGCGAATAGGTTACATTTCGAAGCATCGTCTTTCGAAGGTTGGCTCACCGTCGATGTCGTCGTTCGTTTGCGCGGACTCCGCCAGATTTTGATTCTCGTCGAGAGCGGACTCAGCGGAACTCTTCGCTCCTTCTGCTTGCTCGACTTGAGGCTGATGCTCATCGGCGTTCGGTTTAGAAACCTCTGGATGCTCACTCGCCTCCTCCGGTTGATCAGCTTCCTGATCCTGAGCTGTTTCTTCATCATCTTCGGGAGCTGTCGCCTCGACGTCGGCGGTGTCCTGCTCCATTGCTTCCTCCTGAAGCTCCTCAGGCATGGCCTCATCCGCCGGAAACTCGGTGTCTCCTTCGGCGTCACTCTCCTCCTCTGTAATCCAAGGCCATCAACCAATCATTCGATTCGAATATCGCATCACGAGGAACTTCTCCTGAGAATAAGAATAATTCACGGACTGGTTTACTCACCTCCGTCGTCATCCATGGCGTCGCCAGCCTCATCGCCGGAGGACTCGGCGTTCTCCTCATCTTCCATCTGCTGGTCTGGCAGCTCGAAGTCCTCGACTTCATCCTCCTCATCCATACCCTTCTCCTTGTTGTTCTTGTACGGATCTTCTCTCTCGCCCTCATATTCGTCGTCCATCTCGTTGATCTTGTCTTCTGGATTCTCGTCATCGTTGGGCTTCTCGTTTTCTTTGTCATCGTTCTGTTCCTGATCCTTCTCGCTGTTTTTCACGCGGTCGTCTTTCGCGACAACTTGGCTCTCCTCTTCGAGTTCCTCGCCGCCTTGCGCATCGTCGTCGGAGTCCATGTTCTGCTCTTCGTCTTCGTCCTTATCCCACATTTCCTTGTCCAAATCAAACGGATCCACATCATCGACGTCGCCCATCTGTTCATCGAGATCATCATCTTTCTCGTCGTCATCCTCGTCCTTATCCTCGTTCTGATCCTCCTCCTCCTCCTCTTTCTCGTCCGGTCCCTGAGCTTTGGCATCGAAATCTTCACTCATTTCGATTCCGTCCTTCTCATCCTCGATATCTTTCTGATCTTCTTCCTGTTCTTCTTGTTTCTCTTTGCCCGGATGGTGAGTGTCTTCGAGTTGGTCTTCACAATCGACCTTGTCGGATTTGTCCTTCTGACCTTCCCCGTCACCGAGACCTCCGTCCTCGATGTCCTGGAGCTGCGTTGCTCCGTCTTTGGTGAGCTCGTCGCGGAACTCTTCAGGAATACAGAAACCTTTCTGAGTCAACGTGACGCTGACTGAGAGGACAATATAGAGCAATTTCAACTTGGCTCGTTGCGATTTCAGGGCGCAAGCCACGAAATACTCGAAATGACTTGAGAAATTCCTCATAAATCCAACGAACGAGGAGAGATTCCCGGATGGGATCCGATTTCGCAGCGAAGCGAGGCGTTTCTCGACCTGCTCGAAGGAGGTGAGAACGCTTTTGATGTCGAGCTTCGAGAAGACTTGGTTTTGCTCATTTTCCAGGAGTTTAACCGAATCGTTGATGAGATCCTCTGAGTCCGGGACAAGTTGTCCTTCGAACGTTTTCCGGAGATCTTGAACAGAATGCAACGTCCGCTTGAGGCACCTCCTGATGCACCTTTCGAGACGCGCTGCCTCTGTCTCGCTGCACGGTATACTGTCCTCACAGAGGTTTAGGGAATCGACTCGGACAAGCTGATGCTCGATCTCTTCTTTCAGCTGGTAGTACGGTTGGGTAATGCAGTTTCTGCGGTGATCAGTTTCCAGCAAACCGATGGCGCCTTGGGCGTCACCCAGGATGACTTTCAGGGAGTCCACAGACTCGTTAATTGTGTTTAGATCGCTTTCGGAAAGCGGGATCGACTTAATTTCGTCGAGAGCGCGAAGTTTCGCGTCCAACCGTTCGATGATCTTTGTGAATGCGGTCATGGTCGGGTCGAGACGGTTTTCTCTCACTAAAGCAGGGGAGTCCTTGCCGGCGGTCGGGAGAGTCTCCAAGAGAGCAAGGAATTGATGGAGACAGAAAGACAGTTTGAATATCATCGAGTGCACTTCGGCCTTCTTCTTTGAATTCGATTTCTGTTCTGGGATAGTTTCGAAGCTCACAGCTTGTCTCAGAGTTGAGAGCTTCTTGCGCAACTGTCGGGAGGCTTGACAAACATCGTGCAGCTCGTTCGATTCGCTCAAAATGGTTTCAAACAAATGCGTTCCGAATCCTTGGAGTCTCTCAATCATGTAGAGTTCAAGCTCTTTGCTGGGGGACTGCATCGCCTTCTGTAGGTCCCGGAACTTCTGCACGCTACGGACGAAGTAGCGCTCGATGTCGTCGACGAGGTGGGCGGCCACCGTAGGAACCTCTGAGCTTCTTATGAGCTTCGTTGACAGCAATTCGAAGAAGCTTGATTTCTGGTAGAAAGCCACACCTTTGCGGTATGAAATACCGCATTTAGTGAGTTCTCGGAAAAGTTCCGACAGCATTTTCTTCTTCCGCTGCAGAAGGTTTTTGGCCTTTCGCTTCGCATCCTTATCGTCGTGACGGATTTGCTTTTCGGTTTCTTTAGCAAACTTGCTGACGCCGTCCGCGATGTCGCCAGCGAGCTCGTCGAGAACGTTTGACATGGGTTGAGCACAGAGTCGCTGCGAAACTTCCTGTAGATAACTTCGAGAAAGTCGATGAAGTCTCGGTATATTGGACAAAGTATCCATCTCTTCTGAAACAACCTAGAACAACAGAACGAAGATGAATTACCCCAATTCAAATTCCAGAATCACATTTTCAAACTGGAAAAGATCCACGAACAACCCGCGGTGAAATCGTGTTCCAAAATCCCTGTGGGATACTATCGTGCGTAGATTCACTTGCCTTAAGAGGAACCGTCTTGATGTTATAGTTCGCGATATCGAAGTCCGTAGTGTCGACGTTCTTGATCTTGCGTTTCCCTTTCCTCACAACAGCGGTTACAGGTGGTTCCTCTGGTGTTTGCTCGATATAGGTGGTTGAAGGCTCTGTGAGCACTTTCTCGAAGTTTTTCAAGCAACCGTGGAGTTTCTTGTGACTCTTATCTGCGGACTGAAACCATCACAGAGTGAGTCTTCGGGCTCTCAGAGCAGATAATCGGCAGCCTCCGACGTGCAGCCCCGTCAGTCGGGAAACGATGGACCCTGTTAGCTACGAATGAAGCGCAACGAAGGTCGAATGATCCAGGTCGATAGGCCCGACAGGTCACTCGCGATAGACCCCTCCCGACAACCCCATCTACCCCGCTGACGGGGCCATACGACTCCACGACATACCTGCTGCACGGCGAGGAAGCTTGTGTCTTTGTAGCGTACGATCTTGATGAAGTCCTTGATCTCCTTATCTATCTCCGCCTTCGTTGATTCGATTTTGGCTGATATCTTGGGCAGGAATTGCCTGGAACAAGCGAGAGATACATCAGACAGGAGTCGTCAAGCAAATGCAACGCGCCGTGGAGCACGTAAGATCTCAACCTGAGAAACGCAAGTTGAGAACGAATAATCCCATCCGATCGGAACTCACCTGTAGAAACAGTAGGCATTCATGATCACTGCGTGAATGCGGACATCTCCCGCGGCGTTTCGCATCTTGACATAGGAGGCCAGGTCGGACAGCATCTGCAACTTGTGTTCATAGTCCCCAACAGTGGTGGTCACCTCCATGAGGTTCACTAGCGCCGAAATGAGCTGAAAAGTATGAATTCCAGGATATATTCCTCACCCCCACTACTTTTAGGCGAGCAGGTCCACTGGCGGAAGAGACCGCAAATGTATCGTCAATCCCGTCGGAAATTTTACTCACCTCTTTGACAGAGGCCTTCACTGTTCCTTCGTCAGAGTCGAAAGCTGAAGAACCCTTTTTCGTACTGCTGCCCTTGGACAGAGCGTGCTGAAGTCGAAGCCAGAACTTCGTCGCTTCGATCCTCCGCTTGTCGACCGCGGCCTCCAAGAGACCCGACCAGCTTTGTAACTCGAGCTTCCTCCAGGAGGTGATCAATTGCGCCAGACACTCCGTCTCCGCGGCCATCTTGATTCCACGGTGCGCGTTCTTGTTCCATTCTTCAAGTTCGGTGAGCAACTTCATGAGTCCCGTGAGCACTTTCATCAGCGATGAGGTGACCGGGAGGCTGAGCACGCGGTAGCTCACACGAAGCGTTTGAACCAAGCCGTGATGGTTCTCAAAGTCACCCAGGAGCTGTTTGCAGTGATCGACGATCTGGTGGACGACCGGCTGGCACTTCACCAACTCGGCAATGTTCGAGTCGTTGTAAAAGTCTCTGAGGCCTTTGTTCCGACGGGTACCGAGTCTCACGAACCTGTCCAGCTTCTGATCATCTCCCGCTATCGTCCACCCAGTATACGCAGCCGCGAGGAGATATGAAGGATACGAATCGTCGTCTACTTTGATGCTCAAGCTAGTTTTGAAGTCAGGTCGCAACTCTTGGAACAACCGGAACCTCTCCAAAAGCGAAGAAACAATATCTGAAGGACCGGTGCGACAGTTTGCTGTTGCGGAAGCGACGATCTCGAGGAATACTCGATGCAGAAACGAGAGGTCGTCATCGGTAAATTTTCTGAAATCTGTATCTTCGGCAAGGCTCTGTTGTTTTTCGACTTGCTTTTCTTTGTTTAGGAAATCTCTCTCGTCGGTGATGTCTTCGTAACATTCCTCAAAATTGGGGAACAAGGCCGCAATCGCTCTCGCATCGAGGACTTCATCGCGTTCTTCACCTTTGAAGTCGATAGTGCGAATTTCGTACAGAGAGTCTTTTGTCAGGGCTCGCTCGGCTTCCTGTTCTGTGAATTCAACGTACTGGCTGCTGAACCATGCGAGGATTCTATCGGCCTTTTCGAGAAGCTTTTCTTGAATTCCCGAAGATGTACGGATCGCGTCGAGAATTTCGAGGAGTTCCGCTTTGCATTCTCGCATCTTCAGACTCCACTGAAGTCTCAGATCCTCTTCAGCGGTGCCACGCGAATTCGGTCTGACAGAAATCAAATGACTCACCGTAGCCAAATGAGTTTCGGTCTGCATTGACGACGGCATTCGAGGAAACCTGATCAGATCCCCAAGATTGCCCCGAATTTTCCTACATTTTGTGTAATGGTAGAATGATTCGAAGGCTATCACAAGCTGCGCAGCACCGAAGAGGAACGCCATGGTGATATCCCTGTACAGGGGATATGTCAAACGAATGCGGGAGATGAATTCCTTCTGATTGGTCAACCACGTGTCAAGTTCGGCATCGACATCATCACCCATGGATATCGCATCCAGGAAGTAGCTGACTTTTTCGTGAGTCGCGATGTTTTCGACATAACTCTGCGCCGTTTTGGCCATGTCGCCGTACTGACTCGGTTCGGGTCGGTAAGCGGACCTCTCGTCAAGGTCACGGATTTTCAGTGCTATGTTCTCGCAGGTCTCGGTGTTCGAAGAGTGCATCGGGTGAGGATCCAAATCTGCCGACCCTGTTCTTCGTTTCTGGAGCCAAACTCGAAGGTCTAGCTCGAGCAGAAGGTGTTGTCTCTCCGACGAAAGGTAGGTCTTCTTCATGAGGACCTTCTCATAGGGATCCATGGTATCGTAGGGGGTGAACAAGAGCAGCAAGAAATGCGCGACACGGATGCGAAAGATGTGGTCTTCAAACTTGACGGAGTCGGTGGTGTTGTCGAAGCAAGCAGCGGCTGCTTCAGCCTCGGAAAACGCAGAACGAAGCTCGGCGGTGAGCGAGGATCTGTTTTCTGCGACCACCCCACGAACGCTCTGGAAGACTTCCGTGAGTATGCGAAGGGTTTTGGTGGAAAGTTTCGAATCGACGGAAGCTTGGTTCCAAAGCAGTCGACGGATCTCCTCAAGTTCTTTCAGCTTTGTCTGAGAGTAGTCGAGATGCAGGTTGCCAGCAGCGTTGGTTTCCGAGTCGACGAGACTTCCGAGACAGCTGACTATCGCAGAAGAGTCGAAGACCAAAGCGCTGGAATGCCTCCTGCGCTCGGCCTCTGGAACGCTGAAGAAATCTTTCGCAGAATCTAAAGTGAGCATTATATGCGGAGGACGCCACTCCAGTTTCGATTGGAGATCGTTGAGACAGTTCCAACTGGCTCGGGCCAAATCGACGAATTTCGACATGAACTCGGCACCGAGTCCGTCCTCGCAGGCCGCGAGTTTGCTCCGTAGCCGTAGAACGTCCTTTAGAGGCTGCAGGTGCTTGTTTAGCTCCTGTTCGTGGTCGTAGCTCATACGGTAAACGTAGTTTTCGTCGTATCTATGCAGACCTTTCAGAAAATCTCCCAACTGCTCTTCAAAGTCGATGAGCTCACATCTTCGGGTGCTAGAAGTGATTCCGTTTTCAAGAAGATCATGCGTCACGCAGTCAACCAAAGGCAGAATCTGGTTTGTGAGTTTCTCCAACTCAGTCACAGCGCAGGTCACGACCGCTAAACCCTCATCGCTCAACTGCATGGCCATCTGGTCGGAAGCTCTTTCAGCCCTAGTCCTGAGGGCGATAGCTCTCTGAAAAAGTTCGGCGGATTCCCTGTTCCGGAAAACTTTCGCGGTTCCCACGCACTGAACCGCGCGCTTGCGGATCTTGCGCGCTCTGCTGAACAGTGCAGGGACACACTTCTCCAGCTGCTCGGTGAGCTCCATGAGCAACGGAGTCGTTCTCTCCGTCGAGACGAGCTTCATTCTCTTCATAGCCCAGATGTACATGATGGCGATCCTTCGGATGTCCACCTCAACGTTCCTGACCGGGCTGTTTGCACTCTGTCCGTATCGCCAGATCGCGTAGATCGAGCGTTTGGCTGCGAAAAGCTGTTCGTCGCTCATAGGACTGCTGGTGAGTTCTTCAAAGAACTTCTCGATGACTTCGAAAAGCTTTGGAAGTTGCCGGACCATAGCGTGGGGATGCAGATTCGACTGTTTTCCAGAAACACTGATGTAAGTGTCGCAAGCTTGACCCCCGTCACGGCTAGATTGCAAAGCGACAGGTTGTAGGTAGGTGTTCGCAGCGATAGTTTCAAAAAGAGCGAACATGAAAGTGTTCGCGAAATGGTTCTCGACATTCAAGCTTCGTGCAAGTTCCATGTTGAATCGGTAGTCGATGGGCAGGTGTTTCGGATAGTTGGGGACCCTCGGCACAAACGAATGAACTACACTTTCCACCGCACGTCTGAGCGGCTCGGATTCGATCATCGCCAGCTTCAGGGAATCGTCCGCCAATCGGAAGTTCTCACAAAACAAGAAAATTATCATCGCCTTCTTGACCATTTGGATCTCATGGTCGTCGCTCTGGAGCTGATCGGAGAGTCCTGTGAGAATTGCGGAGTCTTCGAAGTGCTCAGCAAGGATGGTACCGCTGGCGAAGTTGTGCACAGACGCGGTCTGTTGCGAGCCACTGGGTTGTTCGAGTCCTTGCAAAGCAGTCCGCAAGACAAGTTCAACGTCAACTTCACCATTGATTGAGCTCTCAAAACTCTGTGATAAGTACCGCCTCAGCGTGTCTACGGCAGGACCTCCTCGTCCAGCTTCGTCCTCCATGTAATCCACCGCTTTGAGAATCGAATTCACTAAACTGCTTGAGCGGAACGGCTTCAGTTCATCGAAGACACACCACAGCTTATCACAGATTCGTTCGTCCAGGCAACCCCTTGCTTCGATGAGAGCTTTCATGTCGTGCGCATCGATGGTTTCGTCCAACGGCAGCATGAAGATCTCGTGGCCCCGGTTGCGCATTGCTCGGGATATTTCACCGTGTTTGGGATTCATAGTCATAATGAGTCGGAAGTTGGCATGCGGTCGCAAAGTTCGAAGATTCCCGTCTTGGACACCTGCTCCGAAGGGAAACGAACATGCTTCAGGGATGATGGGAGTTCCTAATGACAGCTACGCTATCGTTCGACAGCTATCCATTTGGTTTCCACAAACCTTGTTCCGTAATGCTCAGCGAGCCGTTCTTCTCCAGGAGACTATTGAGTCTATCGAGAACCGACGGAGCGCAGAAGTTCACATTTTCTGCGAGAATCCATTCACCTTCCTGAATCGCTCTGACGAGCGCCGAGTCGCACCATGTGAAGTTCCCCCGCGCGGACAGCGAGGAATACTTTCTGGAAACTTCGTCTAGTTCGATAACGAACTCTGAACTTTCCCACGTGGACAGATTTTCGCGTAAGAAGGCAATCTGTGGAGAATAACCCCCATGGTTTTCGATGAGCGCGAATAGTGGATTTTTTCTCCAATTTTCACAGCCTAGTCAGTGCAGCTCGGGATAAACCGACCTCGAACCCACCTTTGCAAGGAACACATCAGTGATCGCGGGATCTTCCGATTTGAGATCGAAGTTTTGCAGAATATGCATGCTCTTCGAAATCGATTCGACTTCTGTGGATTTCTTCTCACGGGCCAATCTGCTAACGAGAGCTCGAGCTCTTTCGCAGCAGCGATCTATGAGGCGGCCTAAATCACGTTCAAGGTCCATCTGTAATTCAAGATAATATCCATATTTTCCTTGAGGCCCAAAACAAGCGGCCCCTCAACGTGCACGATATGCTGATCGATGGAATATACAGGAGCCGTTATTAGATCTTACCTGTTCGAAACCACCCAAAAGCTCGATCGTATCCATTTCTGAAGAAATCGGGAGTGAAACGAGTTTCCGACCGGTCAGTGCTGCTACTTGCCGAATCACCGAGGTCTTCCCGCAGCCGCTCTCGCCCACAACGATGCATAGCATACCCTGGAAATTCGATTTGCACGATTTTCGTTGAACTTCTTCGGTTCGAAGGAAGAGAAAAACGCTCCACTAGAATTCGTCGGGATGGAATTGCGAAGAGAAGCTCATGCCAGACTCACCTGACTCAGACATGACATGACGCTATGCATGGCGTCCCGTTGTGCGTGCAACAATCTTAGATTCCCCACTCCCGTTGTAGGGTACTCGAAGGTACCGGGACGAGGATCCCGATCCAGGAACACATCTCCAACCTGGACAGTACTGCTCGTGATTCCAAACTTGGGGAACGGTCGCTCAGAATCCGTTCGGAATACCTCCTTGATGAGTTCTGAGACTCGATTTTTGTCGTCCCGTGTTCGCATGCGATCCCCGTAGATGAATTGTGCGCTTTGTACGAAGTCCTGCTCACGAGAAATCAGGTTGATTTGATAAGCGCTCAATCTCCAGACTTTTTCTTTTCTCACGAAGGAGAAATCTCTGGCCTCGAAGCCAGGTCTCTAAAGCGAGAGGTCGAGTTTTTCTTCGTGTTTCTCGGTCGTGTTCGGATTTGATGTCAGTATCAAGAAAGCTTACCTGCTTGGTTTGTGCAAGTTCAGCCCAACGGCAGAGATCTCTTAGATTGAACTCCCAAGGTGAGCCGCTCTGGCCCCACAACCCTTGCTCGATCTCATGGACGATGCGAGAGTTCAGCTCCACCATCAGTTGAACCTGGTCTTCGCTCAGCGAGGGAAACAGGGAACTCAAAATACTGCGTAAATCATCGTCGCTCAGCGGATCCACGTGAACCTGCGGGCCCCAACCGTTATTCAATGCAAGATCGGTCGAATCACATGATTGGTTAGATTCCTAGATATCTCAATGGGAATTCGGGGTTTCTTTTTCGGGTGACATGCTCACCTGGGTGAATCGATTCAAAAACGATTTCGGCAGACCCTTTCGACCGCCACCCTGCCTTTGCGGATTCTGACACGCGAATATCTCAGTGCTTCCCCGCGCGACTTTGAATGACTGATTGAGCTCGGGAATGAAGATTTCTCCGCGGTGGTCCAAACAAGCGTTCAGTCCTTCGAGAACGGATTGCGACGCGAGGTTGAGCTGTAACCAGGTACGCAAAACTTATTGCCAGCCGGAGCAATCCAATTCCTGGGCGGGAAAACAAGATGGCTCGAGTTGAACTCGCCGATTCCCATAGGTAGAAGGTGCTCACCTCATCCAACAAGATCCAATGACCCATTTTCAAAGCACGCAAGAAAGGACCGTCTCTCCATTGGAACTGGCCTCCTGTTCCGCCCTCGACAGGAAGATCCGCACCGAACAAATCGCTGATATCGGTTTGTTCCGAGAGATTGATCCTGGTTATCTGCAGATGGATAAATCGAAGGTTATGTCAGCGAACCGAACCCCGAATCGAAATATCCAGCCAACGTTGAACGCTTCCGGAGGATTCACCTCGACACCGTACTGCTTCGACAGAGCAACCACTAGGCTCGTCTTTCCAACGCCCGGGGAGCCTTCAAGCAGCAGAGGCCGTCCCAATCCCAGTCCTCGGACGAGACGCATCAGGTTATCACAAGTTGTTTGGACCGAAAAGTGGAATCCCTGGGGTCCTTCTGAGATCATGGGAACTTTCCTCCGAAGCTCATAAGGCATCACGCATATGCTCTCGGGGTTGAAGTAGACGCCGATGCATCGATCCCCGGGAACTATCAAGTCGAAGCTCGACGCCATCGCAGTCAGACACTGGAACAACGAAAAAACCGTAACCTTTCTAGTGAATGTCGATCCTAGAGTCTGGATATACGGGAAAGGAAAGTAATTGCATTGAGTCACATGTCCGAATCCGGATCCGACGAACCTTGTAGCCATTTTGTCGAATCTCGCGGATCTCATCACGTTGCTCCGAGGAAGTCAGCCCGGTGCCAATGGGATCGAGGAAGGTCATGACGCCACCATGAACGAAAGCAGTTCTCAAACCCAGCCGAGGCCGGTAGGTGTTGACAAACTTCACCCAGGCCATGATGTCTCGAAGTGAAACGACGCTTTTGACACCAAACTCTCCTTCGTAAATGTGACGAGAGAACTGGCAAATGTATTTTGCAACGTCCTCGAATCCCTCAGTTTTTGCAAGATTGTTGCTCACGACGTCGATCAGTTCCGGATCGTTGGGATCGAAAGGACACCATATTTCAGTGAAACGGTTCCTTAGCGCGGGCGAGAGCTCTTTCTTCCCGAAATCACCTCCAGGGTTCATTGTCGCGACAAACCAAAATCCTTCGGTTGCCGTGAAGGACTCGCCCTCACCTGCAATGAATTCCAGTTGAAGTATCATGGGAAAACGGGCTTTGCTGTGGCACCTACGTGAATCCTTAGAATGAAAAATCACCGAAGCAAACAACAACTGCGTCGGTGGGAGGGAATCGCACCTTTTTCAGCGAGGAAGATTGTTTTCTCAGCTTCCAGCAGGGAATTCAGCCTCTCGAGGACTGAGTCGTCAGCCAGGGAAATTTCATCGGCGAGGAAAAAATCTCCCGACGCCATGGCTTTGATCAAAGGTCCGTCATTCCATTCGAATAGTCTGGGGATTCGAAGTCTTTTATTCGAAGGGAAAGTCGAGCATTTAACCCATCGAACAATTGCGATGCAGACGACTGGCTCCCCGCCAGAAAAAGGTTTCGTTCATATATGAGTGAAGTAGCTCACCGCCCGTCCTCACGAGAGGAACGACATGGCCGGAGACCACCAAGGAAATCAGAGGCCTCGCTATGCTGATGGCAACTGACGGTGAAGAGCCGTTTCTTGAGGATTTGCGCGAAAAGTTGCACGATCGTCGTTTTTCCCGATCCAGTTTCGCCTACGATCAGAACCGGCTCATCGAACTGAAGCGCTTGGCCCACAAGGATGGCGAGTCTCCGCATCTGCGCCGTCATAACCTGAAATTCCAACCTGAATGAATTTGAAGTTCAGCCTCCGTTCTGAACATTCAAACTCTTATCTCTGTGCGGAACGCGATGCGTCTGGAGAGGTTTCGTACCAAATGACTAAGTTCTTTCTTCTGCTTGACCGAGAAATTATCCGACCAACGTTCCAACATGAGCCGGACTTTTAGAGTAGTTATCGACGATTTCCAGATGCATTCAGGGTCGACGTCACGCTTGAACGCTTTCTTCAGCGCTCGGATGATGTGTTCTTCGTCCTCGGCTTTCCTTATCCGGCCCGCCAACAACATATAGCTGGAAAAATTATGGTTTCCCAATCTGTGCCGTTTGTCGGACGGAATCCAACGTATTCATGTCTGGATATTGGCTGATCCAGGCGAACGCTGAAAACAACTTACCCTTCCTCGGCTAGGAGCTGATCCCAGTCCCGGAAGCCTTCATTTGCGATTCGACGATGTCTCTCAGCCCATTTGAAGAGATCTCGGAGTGTGATGAAGCCCTCTTTGCCCGAAAACACCCCAGACCCTTTACGTACGAGCTGCAGTTCGACCATGACCTCAACCATTTTGGCGGAATGAGCCGGCGACAGCTCGCATTTCTCACTGAGTATTTGCTTCAGCTCGTCGCGCGGCAGTTCGTTGAAGTGTAACTCGATGAAACGATTCCTTTGGGGGTGGGAGTTGCATAAATTAAGATCTCGCATAGTTTAGCTTTCAGGGCGACAAGGGGTAAGACGTCCTTGCTCAAGGAGAAGATCGCTCCGTCGACCGGTTTGTGTTCTTCCTGAAACTCTTACCTGAACGCGCGGGAGAGGATCTTACGTCCGGCATATGTCCCGGGCGGGTTCTGCGTCGCGAACACGATGAAATTCTCGTGAGCTTCGATTTCGATTTGAGTCTCAGGAATGAAGAGTTTCCGGTTATCGTCGAGGACTCGGTTTAATGCCTCGAGGATCTCGGAGCAAGCGAGGTTCAACTCGTCGAGGATGATCCAGTATCCTTTCCGCATGGCCTCAACTAAGATTCCCTCCTTGAACACTAGAGCTCCATCGAAATCCGTCATGTACTGTCCGACGTATTCGGCAATGTCCGTGTGCTCGTGGTTGTTGACCCTCACGCATTTGTTCCCGGTGCACTTTGCCATGTACGAGATCATGCTCGTCTTTCCTGAAATTCGCGTGATTCGCCTCTTGAGTCAATATCTCGGCAGTCTGGTGGAGTTCTAAGGTTAGCTCAAGACATTCAGGTCTCGGGTTCGATCCTCATTATTATTAGTTGTCCAGGGAAACTCACCGAGTGACGTCCCGCCCTGAAGCAGGATGGGGTGTCGTCTGGCGCTCACGGCTCGAGCCAAGTCTCTGAGATTTTTGAGCACCGTCGGTGTCAGGATATAGTCACTCGGCGTTTGAATAGCTTCGTCACCTCGAGGAACCCAATACTTTTGGAAATTCACGAATTTGTCGCCCGGGGGCGATCGCATCTGCTCAGCTGTTGGTGATCAGGAGAAGCGAAAGTTATTTCAAACCGATTCCAGAATTCGACGTTATGATTCGACGTTGACTTGAAGAGAAATAAACCAACCCAAAACAGACGGAGCATTCTTGCCCAGGGTCGCCGCGCCAATGGCAGCTTCGACTGCAAGATGCGATGCAGCGTCTACCTGCGTCAGAAAACTGAGCCCGAACCCTTCGTAGACGCTTCGCGGGGCCGAATTCCCCTCCTGGATTTTTTGGGCGGCGAATCGCAGCGCTCTGCAGAACGTGCGAAGGCAGAAATGGGGCCTGTGACCAGTGGCGTCGAACAATTTGTCCTTGGACAGCTGCTTCAGGGTGGTAAACAGGTCGACACACTTCCCAATGATGACCGTGTTGACTCCTCTCAGATATCTGCGTCGAAATGAGACAATTTTTCAAACTGCATCGCTGATTGTGAGTTCCGACCCGTAGAACGGTAGCTCGGACTCTGGGTTCTGGTCCCCACACGTGGGGTCCCTTTGGTCTCAGTTCCGAAAGTCACTTTCCGCGTCTATACGATCGTAGCTGATCTTTCTCGTCGAACCCCGTCAACTATACTCACTGGCGCGTCAGGATGTTCAGATCGGGAACAGCCGATATTTCATCAAAGTAGAGCTCAGTGAAGCGATTTCTGACTCCGACAGGCAAATCTCTTTTGCCGATGTCTGTTGCGGGATTCATGCAGGCGAAAATCCGGAATCCCGGATGAACTTTTATGGGTTCCAAGTCGCCCCTTTCCTGTGAGAATGAAGTCGCTGATGAAGTCTTTCGCTAGCTCCGATGCTCCCCAACATCCAAACGGCAACGATTCACAACAAACCATTATGAGACCTTTGTCGAGAGATCGTGGGGGAGACCTACCTGAATGATGAGCTGCTGGCCGTCGAGTATAGAAGCCAAGCATTCGAGCATTTCGGGCTCGGCCAAGTTGATTTCGTCGAGCAGAATCCAGTCACCGTTTCTCATTGAGGTAACGAGGATACCTTCGATGAAAGCAAAGGTCATCGGATCCCTGTTCTGGGAGCTCTCGATCTGAGCCGCCATTGCGAGGGCTCGAGACTCCAGGTTCGTCAATTTACCACCCCAGTCCGCTTCGACTTTTATTTTGCCATTCTTGAATGCAGTGTACATGTTCCTGCAAGTTCTCCCGATTGATTCCGCGACACCCCTATAGGCTTTCGTGATCAACTTCATCTTGAGGCTTTCCAGGTATGAAACATTTGGCTGCAAGAGCTTCGACCTGCAAGTGAGTGAATTTTAGCAAGACAAGGAGCGAGTTTCAGTGAGATTTTTGTGAAACCGACGAACGACTCGAGACCGAAAACCGATATATACCTTATGCTGAGCAGGTCGCGTAGTTCATCAATGAGCTTCGCGATCGATCGACGCATCGGGACGGGCTTAAAACCTCCGACTAGATCGACCATGTCCGTCTGTTGACTGAGATTGATCACTCTCAGTTGGCAGTTGGCAAGCTCGGCTAGATGTTGCACAACCGTCGTTTTGCCTGTCTCATGAATTGCGGAATTTAGACGAGCCGTGCAACAGTTACTTATATAACTTCAGTGAAGATTGGGTGAACAATCCGAAAATGACCTGTCCCAGTTTCTCCAACGAGCAACACAGGCTCTCGGAAGTGTACGCATCGAGCGATTTTCTCGAGCATAACGAGAGAAACCCGGGTTTGGGCGAACTGATCAGAACAGCTCGTGATTGGTTGGTCGTACGCCGTGAGCGTTCGCTTCTCGACGACACAGCGACCTGTAAGTGTTCAAAGTGACAACATGATAGTCCTCCAAAGCTGATCCCCAGATCGGATGGTAAGACTTTGCACATGCGATTCGGACGTACGGGTCTTGACAACAGATTCCGAAACTTTAGTCAGTTCGTGAGAAGTCGTTCGGCTTACCTATGGTAGACTGGCGCTCGTTTACACTGATCTGAGGTTTTCTCTCCACGAGCTCATCTTCGATTTCGACTCCGACAAGGTTGAACCTGGGCCCGATCTCGGTTTTTGCTAAAGACAGTCGCAACGTGGGACATGGAATGTACGATGTCAGGCAGTCCGTGGCGTCCACGAACATCCTAAGCCGGTCGGCATCAGAACCTCTGCGGAATCGAGCGAAAACAGGCCGTACAGGCGAGTGTTGTTGAAGCGCTACTTCGGTAGCGTGTAATATTTAGGGCGCGCAATCTTTTCAATCGAGGCATGAATGTAGGAGAGCGTCCTGTCAACTCACGTGATACATTTGGCATATCTTGAAATGAGTTTCACGAGGTCTCGGAGGGAGACGACCCGCTTGCATTGAGGCTCCTTGCCGAGACGATCCTGCACTCGGCGGTACAACTCGATTATCCGCGGCACGAACATTTCCAAATCGCGACAACGCTCGACCAGAATTTGCTGAATTTCTGAATCGCTTTGCAATGGCACATGAACCTGGGGATGGACGATCGTTGCAATTGATGCGAAAGAACGGGTGGTAGACAATCAACGCTCAATATCGCTGAGCCCGAAGCTTGCGAGTGCTTCCAGATAGGGTCTGTACTTTCTAGATTCCTTGTTTCAAACCAACCTTGCTGAAGAGACCTTCAACGGATTGGCAGTTGCCGACGAGCTCAGAATGTTTATCAGAACCAACCACGCGAATCGTGGAGAACAGTCGGAAGTTGCTCTTCACTTTGAGGGTCGTGCCCTGAGCACCGGGAAGTTTCCGCTCTTGCAGGAGAACGATCAGAAGTGTGATGACATCTGCTGATGCGTAATCCAGGTCTTCCAACAGAATCCAATGGCCTTCCTTGACAGCTTTTGTCAGCAGACCAGGCTGCCATCGAAACTGACCAGCGATGTCCGTGCAACAGTACGATCCGACGAGGGTCTAGATTACGAAAAATCAGGTTCTTGATCACTCAAAAGTTAGGCCAGAGAACGATAGGATAATGGCATTCGTTGGCTCATGAATGTCGTTTGAAATTCTTCATGCAACAAGCTACAAACCTTGCTGTCAACGTGATTGCCTAATTGAACTTTGAAAAGTCTGTTCCTAGTTTTGTTCGCGAGGTGTTCAATGAGTTTGGTTTTCCCAACACCAACGGCACCCGTCACGAGGACGGCTTTGTTGGACACGACAGTTGAAGCCACTTCGCGAAGACATTGTCGGAACGAAGGCGTGTACACGACCGAATCTGAAGAAGATGAATAATGAATCATCAATTTTCAGAGTCTTAATACTTCAGTCATAATCGACGGATACATGTCTGCAGATCTTGATTAATGCCGCACCCTCTTCCTGCGGTGGAACTGATGAGCTGTCCGCATAGATGGTGACCCCTTCTATGTCGACGGTGTCACATGGCTTTGACAGAACAATTCTCTGAACCAACTGCTTGTTCTCAATTTCGAGCGAGGAGTCGAAATCTTCTTTTCGGAAGGCATCCACCTCCTGCGTGGTGAAATGCATCGAGAGCACGGTGTCCAAGTCTTCCGAGCTCATCTGATTGACGTGAGCGAGACAATGTGCCGCATACCTGGGGCGAATCGTGATGGGATTGAGGAACTCATAACTGGATCTCACGTGAGCATGAGGGAGGAATCATAATCTGCGTAGCATTCATGAGGTTTCTACTTTGATTCATTCGTTCGAGACGAGACAACTGAGTATCAAAAACGAACCATTTCAAGCGGGCATCCGAACCCCGCGACCGCCTTGATAGTATACGGCTCGCGAAACTGAAGTCCCAGAGACTGCCGTAGAACTCAGGATTTCGCCCGAGGAGAACGGTTGCTGCCCGCAAGACGCGGACGTCATCGTGTGAGTCCGATTTCTTGGGTTTCTTGGCCGCGGGCTCCCCGTTCGCGAGTACCTCCTTCTCAGCCCCGATAAATCTGTGGAACGATGAATGATATAAAAACGCTTCCCGAGGCCATTTCCTCGCGACACACGTATGAAATGAGAATGGATAACGGCATCTCGTCATCGAGTTGGAAATCGAGAAGATGGTATTTTCTCGGTTAAGGCACCCACCTGTCGAGGAAGGAGGCCCCATGTTTACTGAAGTAGTCTTCGGCCCAATATTCGACATCTGTGGACTTGAGACTAGCCAAAACGCAGCCCAGTGCTTCATCCTGCGCATGCTCGAGCTTCAACCTATTCAACAGGTCGATGAGGATGTCAGGGCATGTCACTGCTATGTGCTGTGCGTGTTTTTCCAACAGGATTCGTTTGGACAGTTTCTCAGCGAGCTGTACATCGTTCTGAAGCGGGAAAGAGATTTTTGAGATAACCGTTTCGACATCATCTAGAGATTTCAGCGTTTCCGGCTCAATTTCTACCACTCGCCACCTGTCGGCGACCACCCGAGCGGGCGCTATAGAAATCGTTCGATTTCATGGCCTTTATTCTACGCCAGCATAACGCCCTCGCAATTTTCGGAAATTCTTCGTACTCGTCTCTCGATTTATACTCGAGAGTTAGAGCAGATGTGGATGGCGTTCGAATCGAACGTTTCAAAATGTGAAGACTGTCACAAACTATCAGAACTTCCGAGAGGGAAATCGACATCTGTCAGATATTTCTGGCCTGGTCTGTCTTCTCCGGAAGTCAAAATCAGGTAATCTTCTATCCACTTATTCAGCCTTATTCAACCGAGATCCGTTCGAATTCTGACGTGAGGGTACTCACCGAGATCTTTTTCACGCTTTTCCAACATTCTTTGCAAGTGTCACGCAAACTTTCCAAACGGACGCTCAGGTCCATCTGACCGCAAGCTTTCCGACTCTCGTATCGGAGTGGAACTTGGAGGATCAGGCAAATTTAAGGACGACACTGATTTATAAAACAGATCTGCTCCGGCACAGCGCGGAGCCAGTCGTTCGTTGTAAGCACGTGGTGCTGTTGTTGTAGTGGTCGTCATGTGGTGGAAGAGAGAACCGCACACACACACGCTGTCGCCGCAAGCTCAGTTGGAGGTCTTTAGGGCCTCACAGTCACTGACTGTGGCAGCCAAAAGTTTCATGGCATGATCGCGCGACGGTGTCAGAGGTTCGGTGAGACATCACAGGATATCTTCAATCTTCTTATGAGTGTGTAGCTCTGCATCGAGTATCGAGTTTCGGAACAAATCGAAACAGTGTCATTGAGGTTCGGGATTCTTGCGTTACGGCCGACCAGGTACGGTTCTAGCGCGGTGAGGCAAGAACCTTATGAACTCTCCACAGACGAATGTAGAAGAACTCCGGGACATCGAGTCAAACCCGAGAAATCTGTATCGACTCTCCCGATTCGCCGCCATTCCTTGTCATCAGCTGAACTCCCGCAGACTTTGTTAATGGACCCGCGGTCGATCCTTCCGCGGAGAGCTATCACTGTTTTGGATACTGTGTTTTGAAAGATAAGGTGGAGATTCTCTTCGGATGCTTTCCTATGAGGGGCAACATAGCATCAGAACCGACCTTCGAAAGTCCATGATTGACCGGTGTTTCGGAAGGGCAGTCAACTTGATAATCTCAGAGCTCCTGAAGACAACCTGTTGAACTCTGTGGATCAAGACAGCGCAGTTTCACTTTTCAGCCGCTTGCGAGATGTCCTTCAGATGTCACATGCGTCTTTTCTCAACCCTCAAACGGTTTGTTCCAATCATGCCTCTTCAAGCTTATCAATGTGCATCATCTACGTCATCGTCACCTCGATACCTTGAGTCAGAAGTGATCGACCTACTTGATAGAGATCAACCCGTCGTATCGTTTGAATAAGGTATCCCAAATACGTACGAATCGTCGAAGTAGGACCGAGGGATGGTCTTCAGAACGAAAAGCAAGTTGTGCCGACAGACGTCAAAGTTCAGTTTGTGAATTCGCTCTCCAAGACGGGTCTCAAATGCATCGAAACAACGGCGTTCGTTTCACCGAAATGGGTCCCCCAGATGGGCGACAACAGCGAGGTCTTCAAGGTACGTCGCCGTCGTTCCGTGAACAAGGGACAAACAGCACTGACTTAGAGATATTAGCGCGTGAAGAAAATGTCCTCCATGGAGCCATTTGCACTCCTTCCTGAATGCACAAGTCTGATCCTGAATTCCGCGCAATCTGCAGAGTATCGAGAAAGTGGACGGTGTGAACTATCCTGTCCTAGTGCCAAATGTCCAGGGATTGCAGTCCGCGCTCCAGGTACCGCTGAATTTCGTTTCTTCCGGGAACGGCTATCATATCTCGACAATTCCGCATGAAACATACGCGGGTTTCCAGCAGTTTCCCACTCCCTCTTCGCTTCCAGGTCGGGGTACAAGAAATCGCCGCATTCGGAGCCGCGTCCGAAGCTTTTTCGAAAAAGAATATAAATTGCTCAATCGCCGAATCTCTGGAGAGAATCGAATCGCTCATAGATGAGGCCAAGAAACACAAACTCCGGGTTAGACAAAACACCTGATCTGATAATGACGAATTGCTCCTCGGCAGCACAGAGCGCCTCTGGGCCCTCTGGGACTGAATTCCCAAATCTTGTAAGAATTTTTCTCTCTGTTCTGACAAAAAAATTACATTCGAAGATACGTGGATACGTGAGCTGTGTTGTTGGTTGCCCGTACGAAGGACCGATCGACCCGAAGAAAGTAGCTTCGGTAGCCAAAATTTTGTACGATATGGGATGCTATGAGATTTCTCTCGGAGACACTATCGGCGTCGGCACGCCAGGCTCCACTGCACGGATGCTGGATGAAGTCCTGAAGGTGAGATCGCCATCCTCAAAATCGAGAATGTCGCCAGAGCCAGGAGGTACAGCAACGTATTTCCGCTTGATAGAGAAGTACAATATGAGGTTTGTTCCACCAGGTACTCCCACCAGCGGTCCTCGCCCTGCACTGTCATGACACGTACGGGCAAGCTCTTGCAAACATCCTGACGGGCCTCGACCACGATATTTCAACGTTTGATTCCTCAGTCAGTGGTGAGTTTCACAAGTTTCAGCAGTGAAAATGAGCTCACAAGCTGCACCTGAGACGCAACGATTCCGAATATCTACAGTAAGGCATCAACCCGCTTCCAGGTTTGGGAGGCTGCCCGTACGCTGCCGGTGCATCCGGAAACGTCGCAACCGAGGACGTCGTCTACATGTTGAACGGTTTGGGCGTTTCCACGGGAATCGATCTCGACAAGTTAATAGACGCCGGGCGTTTCATCTGCTCGAAGATTAACCGGACGAATGGGAGTAAAGTCAGCAACGCGTTGAAGAAGTGACAGCGATCGATTTGGACTTGCTCGTCGTCGACGAACATTTGCTCCCCAACGGTCATAGACGGCCCCTCAGCCATGTATAGCCAGGAGATACATCTATGAGCTCTGTTTTTTTTGAAAATGTGTGAATTCCTCCGACAGTTTCCTGAACAGCAAGCCGCTTGTGGGAGAGTTTGCTTTCCAAGGAGTCTGGAATTTCTCCTTCTAGATACAAGGAGTCTCTCATCTTTACATCAAGTTCTTCAGACGGGTGACTTCAGGAGTATTGAAAGTTTCGTCGTTTCAAGAGCTAAATGTTCCTCAAACCATGGAAACTATTCACTGAATGGCCGGTTGCAGAGATCGGACTCGCATCCTCCCGCCCGGTAGAGCGTCACGTGTGGGTACGCGAGCTCGGTTGAAGCTGAGTGCATCTTTCCCCCATTGTTCTCTCCGTTCGGCTCCCGCGAGAGGCTCCTCGAGCCACAGCTTTTCTCATTTCAGCACCCAATTCGTTCGAGCTTCCGCCTCCGATCAAACGGCGCCGCTGGCGAAATTCTTCCCGAGGTTAGAGGAACCAAGAGGTTCAGCCTGAATGAGAGCGAAAGAGAGAAACCCGAGCACATAGCCGCCGGTTATGATTCGGCAAAACGTTTTTAGCGTCGGCAGACTCAATCGAATCAACAGAGCTCTTGTCCGTCGGCCCTGACAGGAATAGGATTCGCAGAGGATCCAATGGAAGGAGCTTTCCGTCTGGAGCTCGACTAGTTTTCCGGAGTATTTGGTGGAAATTCCGGCTGGTTCACGTTGGTATCGACGAATATGGCGGCAAGATGGGATCGCGCTCCGATGGCTATGAAGAATAAACGGAATGCGAGTTCTGCGCACGACATATTCCCCTGTATTTTTTCGAATTATACTCGCTCGGGCAGCCCAGGTCCGGGGAAATCAATGAATCGGTCGGGAGAGGGCCTACAGACGCTTTCGCTTTCGGTATACATATACGTAGATGATATACGTATAGGATTTATTCAACCTCACAACAACAATAATATAAAATTTTAATTGATTATCTAGTAGATGAAATCCGTTGAAATTGTCGCTGAATGAATTCCCCCTCTCGGACAGATCTCCAGAGAACAGGGACCAGGCATCCTTTTAGGCTTCTTGAATGAATTTATATGATTCAGGTGATTTTCTTAGTGAGGATGATCTCGATTCGAACCGCAGCACCTCCGACGGAACGGGGACGGGGGATTCCTGCAACGCACAAACCAGACCCCTGTTCAGCCTCGGCTATGGACAAAGAATCCCACTGTGAGCGGCACGAAGAACGTAACGTTATTTGAGAATCGCGAACCTTTTCAATTCCGCGTCCTTCTGAAGTCGAATGCGCCTTTTGAGTGTCGCCGAGCTCAACCGTTTCACCGGAGCTCCTTGCCTTTCGGCAGTCGTGAGATTGGCATCGTATTCTCGAATGAATTGGATTTGTTCCGCAGACGAGGCTTCAAAGAAGATTCGGTACAACTCCTGGCAGGAATCATCCAGGGTGAGCAAGACTCTCTCGTGTAGTTCTACGTCCAGATCGTCGGGTGTGTTTTTCTCCTCCAACTGATGTAACTCAAACGCCATCTGCACCATGTCCTGCAAAGTAGAGCGCTCTGTCAACTCGCTGAAAAAAGCCAACCACCCTCAGGCGTCGCAACAACACTGCGATAGGACTGGGAACGAAGAAAATACAGAAAAGCAGACCTCCGGACCTCAAACTAGGAACGAAGTAAGACTCCTGAAAGCTGGGGAGATAAACGATAGCGGGAAAACGCCATGAATGAACTTACTTTGCAAACAGTGCAATCCATTCTCATCAACAAACAGTGGTAACTCTTGATGTGCATCCAGACATGTCGCAATCAATAACTATTAAACGTGTTCGATTTCGAACCGAAACGGAATCTGATCAAGTGTCCTGTGAACGATCCACAAAGAGGCAGCGTGCAACGAGAATGTGCCTTAGGGTTAGCCGGACGGAAGAGAAAGGCATCAGGGCCAGGAATAGGGGGGGAAGAAGGAGGAGGAGGGGTTAGTTTTGGAGGAGTAAGAGAGAGGAATAAGGGCCAAAAGCTCGCGAACAGTTGAACAGAGGCGATTCCGCTCGATTCGAGCGCGAGACTCACAGTTATGGTTCCGATGACTCCCTGCACCCTGCTGCAGCCGAGCAATTTCCGACAGAGATGGCCCTTGCAAAGAGCTGTAAACCTGACGAAACCTCGCGCTGTTTTCGGGTCAAGGTGTTGTCGCAGCACATCCCGTAAACCGCGGTTCCCATTGTGGTCCGACCAGAGTCTCCGCTCCACCCTGCGGGAGTTGCCTAGATCGGGGCGATTTGCATTCAAGTCGTCGCAAGCCGTGGAAGACTGGAGAGTTGATGAAGTCGCACGTCGGAAGCTCTCGTGGAGGGACGCCAGAGACTTGTTGGTCATGGGACTGTTTTTTGGAGTCAGCGAGCTGACCAGGTGCGCGCAACTCTGGAGTCGTTCGGCTAAATCTTGTAGATGATTCTCCTCCGGAGTCGGAGCTATTGAAAGAGTCTGCAGGGGAGGCAAAGTCGGAAGTCTGAGATTTCATCCAGGATGCGGTGGTCGTACTCGATCTTTCACTCGAGAAACAGGGGGGGGGGGGCGGTTATTGGTGGTCATCATCTGTGGTTTACTCACGGGAGTTTTCTGTTTGGCTTGAAGTATGAGGTACGTATGTCGTCTTCCGAGACATTTACGTGATTCACAACCATCGTGACCTTGTTCGTCGAGTTCCACGTCTTTCTCGGGACTCTCGAGAGGAGTGTGCATGCTTAGAGAAGAGGGCCGTCTGGGTATCTGGCTTTCAGCTTCTGATTCTGGCAATAGAGCCGACACCTCGTCAACTGTTGATACACCGGCAGTGTCGTCCCTCGTGTTACTCAAATCGGCACTGGGGAAGGATGCAACAGGAATGTCAATGCTCGACCTGAATGTAAGACAACCCCGAGCCCTTATGGCCAGGAATCAATCTTCACGGTCCCTCGGGGGGTCCAAGGCTCCCAAGGGGCCCCGTTGCGTAAGTGTTAGGGGAGCTTGTTACGGGGAAAGATTGCGTTCGACACGCGGATGATGGAGGATGCCCATTTTAGGTTGGAAAAAGGAAAACCTACCTCAAGGTGAGCGAAAAGTCTTCTTCCGTTGCGGACTCATAGCTTGGACTGTCCGACTCTAGGAGTCCGGGAACGCTATCGTCGTTCAGGCACATTTCCGAACGCATACGCTCAGTCATATCGTCTAGGTCAGCTGCTTGAAGCTTTTCATCGAGAGCATCGGAGGACACAATGAATGTTCCCCCTCTTTCGAGTTTCGTAGGGCTTTCGCACAACTGTTGCTCGACGAATCTAGCTTCTAGGGACGGCTCATGTCGCCATTGAGGTTTGAATCGAGGGGCGGCTACGGGGGGCCCTGCGTGAGCGAAAAAGATTGAAGTTAGAGTTTCGATTTCCTTGGGCTTCAACTGAAGTCTTGAAGCCGGAGGCTGGTGTGTACGTGAGTTAGTGACGGACGCGTTCGGATCGACGACCGAGAGTGGAAAGAAAGTGGGAGGAGTTAGACAGACGGCAATCTTATTCAGCGCTTTGTACCAGTGCTATGTGCGTACCGTGCGGGCCATGCAAACGCTAGAACGCACCCTCGTGCCGCAGTCTTCTAGCCGAGGGGTCCTTGTCGACGAGAAGGCGGCTCCTGACCTGAGTCGAAGGTCTGCTCAGATGAAGGTTCGCTTGAGCTGAGGCCGAGCGGGGAATCCGTGAGGGCGACGTCCCGTTCTCCCTGCTCAGGGCCTGAACGACCCCCATCGGTTCTTCCTCGCTCCTCCAGCGAATCAATCTCTTCTCTGGAGAACCTTCGCATTTATTGGTGATCGTCTCGTCCGTCTCCCGTCGCTGCTGTAAAAACAGCTGATAAGTCGATATTCTTTCCGAAGAGGAACCGATTGTTCCGTGTTTCTCTCTGCCTACAGCCTATGATCGATGGACTCCATATTTTTTAAATTTTTGAGGACTTTGCGGACAACCCCGTGTTTTGCTTTGCTTCGCCACCATCCTTGGCTCGGTGAAACAGCTGGTTCGGACGAGAGTCCACGAGTTTTCGAGAGAAAAAGTTGGATCGACAGCAGAGCTCCAGGTGTTCGTCCTCTGCGAAGACCCGCCATTGCAAGTCGTCCGGATTCAAGGCCAACTCTATCGTTCGCGGACAGCTTGAGTAGAATTCGCGACAAAACACAGACTTCCAAAATCTGCAGTTGGTGGTTGGTGGGGCAACAAGAAAGTAGACGTGGACCATATTCCGCCTCCCCCCCCCCTCTCGACCCCTTTGTTGAGGGGGTACAAGTGTTGTATTAGGATTCAAGTTCATGGAGAAGTCCCCCATGAGTGAAAGGCACGCCTTCCCACCGGACGGGGTTCGCGTCGCGCCCGGGTTTCCAAACTGATGAACAAAGGGAACGACGACGTTACCCTTTGGAGTTCCTTTCAAACATCGAACTCGATCCCAACATTTGGATTCCACTGGAACCGCCCTGCGCTCCACTCAGAAGCACGGGAACGTTGGAGAAGCGAAGTCTTTTGTGTGTGAATCGCGCGAAGATGATCAAAGGGTTGAATGCGAGAGTGCCGAACTCATTCAACGGGTATGTTCTCATTCGGCGCTGGAATGCACGTCAGTGGAACTCTATAGACTCTACCAGGCCCTATCATAATCGGTAGCTGAGGTTCGCACAGAGTGGCTCTAGGGAACCCTGAACTTTCCGAATACCTAATATCCCTCATCTGCATGGAGTGGTCGGGGAATGGAAGAATCAAAAGGAATCACAGGGAATAGGCGTGGAACGGTACAGCTGGGAAAACTCAGGGTTTACGCAAGAACAGAGAGCGATTTATCATCCAAGCCTGCCTTACGGAGCTCCGTGTTTTCCGAGGGCGGAATTCGTTATGGGGGCGAAGAGGACGAAGCAGAAAAGAAGAGAGAAAGCACTGAAACCACAGTGAAGGAGGTATAAGAAAAGCCGTATGTGTAGTGTCGTCCCGGACGGCTCGATTAGGGCGGGAAATGGGCGTCGTTCCTTCTTTCTGGAAGACGGAGTGGAAGAGGAAACGCGACCGCGCTGCGCGAGGCATCGTGTGATCAAGGTCGTTCGAACACATTTACAGGCTTTTCGATGACGTCTCCGGGAGGGAAATGTTGAATGGCATCGCTCCGAGTTTCGGAACAGCCTCTTCCTCCGTCGGAATGCGGTTCTCTGGCGGGGCTCGCGCGCTGAACCGACAGCTCTGGGCAGCTTCCAGAGAGGAGCGTTTTCTTCCGCATCATTATCTCTTGACTCCGATGACATCTGCCACAAAGCATCAGATGGCCGCCACCAGGGTCACCGCAAATTTCCAATGCTCCGTTCATTAGCTAACGGCTCGCTGGAGTCTTTCATTCGGTCTCGAATGGGATTGACGCGTTGGGACACAACCCGAATGAGAGACAAGCGATGAGACCGTTCCCCTCGGCGAAGGTCTCGGGCTTGCGAACCGAAATCCTTGAGACTCGACATCCGACAAGGAATGCCGGGGTCGAAAAGGGGGAACTCAAGTATTGCAGTTCTTCCCGGCGTCTTCAAAGCGAATGAAGACGTACCTATACGGCCTCAAGCTCTCCAAGGTGAGCAATCCTATAATCTTCATCTGTTTCGCAAGAGCCCCGCGGTCATCGGACCACGCGGACCAGGGTAAGAATCTATGAAGGGATTCTTTGCTCGCATCGTCGCCTTTAATGTGCTGCCTTTGACGTCGACAAAGATCTCACGCTGCGCTCAAATTATGTCTCGTCACTTTGGTCACAAAGAACGCGGAGTTCAATTCCAGGGGCTGTGGATGATGGTTTGCTGGCAGAGCACAATAGATTCCGCTCACCACCGCGTCGCGCATCTCCTCCAATTATCAGATTCAGTATCATGAGCGGCTTGGGTGCAAGGATTTCTTATCGAGCCGCGGAAAGTGATGAAATGTCCCGCATTTCCACTTTTTCTGTAAGGGGGTAAACTTTCGCAACCAATGGCGCCGATTCAAGGCAACTTACCACACGCAGCTGTTCCCTGCGGACGGCTTCGTTTCGGTAGTGCCTGGCTTCTGTTCTCCGATCCTGAGTCATCTGTGAACGAATTCTGAAGTTTGGAAACTATCTGCGCCCTTTCCTATCTTCTAGTCGCGATCCTCATCATACCTAAGTTTTAGCGTGAGTTCCTGAGGATAAGAACTCCTTCAAAAACGTGATCAAATCGTTCTGATATTCCAGAAACGAGCCAAGTCTTAATAGGAAAACGGAAACCGGTCTTTTTCAGATTGCAGAACGTCTAGATGTCATCGAAGCGCAACAGATAAGTTTAACAAATCGTCGAGAATCGAACACTCACAACAGGCGGGAGAATCGGTTTCCCGCGGCATTTGATCATGGATTCGTACATCTTCAAGGCTGGACATCGAACAGCCTGAAATCAGTCGATTTTGTGCACTTTCGTTTTTTCGAAGCTTCACTCAACACATGATATCCTTCAGAGGGTGCTGAGGTCCCTCGTCCGTCCGTCGTCTAGTCGTTATTGTTGTGTTCGTGCTCAGAGAGTCGCGGTGACGGCGGCGGCGGCGGCCGCCTCAGCTGCTACAGCTCGGAGCAACTCCTTACTCTCTCCCGTTGCTCCGGCCCTCGTACGGAACACAACACACGGTGGAGAGCGAGACGCGGGAAAGAGCGTCCCCGAGGAAAGGGACGATAAATTGTATGTAGCCCCACTTCGGAACCGTGAAGCGGGCTGCGTTTGAACGTGAAGTCTGACACCTAGATCACAGGCTATAATAGCACTGCCAGCTCCGCACTCCACGGACAGATCCGCAAAGTGGGCGGAGCGCGTGCGTCTACTCGGTAATGACCCTTGTTCCTGACATTCGTAACGCTGACCTGAGCCAAAAAGCTTGGCTGGTATGGGTAGAGCCTCGGCCTACATGCCCGAGAGCCCCTCAATGAGAGTAAATCAGATGTACAAGATGTACCGACCATGGCTGAGCGATCAAAAGAGTATTCTTGGAGTGAAAATGAGTTCAGCTGCGCGAGGAAATGGCGGAAATTCAGCTTCGAGCTTAGTTCCAATGAATCAGGCTCGCAATGTTCTGGAACTCGAAACGCGATCATCGATAACGCTGCTAGAACGTCTCGATTACAACCTACGCAGCTGTACGGCCCCCTCAGAGCTTTCATGGGCTCAACTGATACGTAACGTTCTCCCACTTGCGAGTGAGACCCGAAAACGACAACTAGCGCATGCGCAGCTGGAGGTCACCACGCTCCAAATGCCTTACGTAACAATTCAAGGCCAACGCTATGAATTGGCAGTCTCTGTTGATACTCCTGTCCATCGTTAACCACCTCTCTCTGGCCGTCGATTACAGCCGATGCCCAACAACACGCAGGAACTTGGATTTCTTGGGTTTCCGTACATGATCATCAAGTTTTTTCGTATTCGTGATGTATCACCTCGATCGTCGATTTTGCGGCAAAGAGCGGCTTCGAGGGAAACTTTGATGGAGAAACGCATCGCGGTCCTACACTTTGAGAAAATATACCTCGTTTATTCTATGTTTGTGTCCCCATTGGCAATACAATACAGCGGTCCCTCCTGACTTTGAAGGAAACCTTATGTCACGTTGGCTGGATTTCTCCCCTTGAGAGAAAAGGTCGCTTACTCCGGTCCGGCTTACTCAGCCGGTTCAGTCGCTTACTCCCTCGGACTGACTCTCAGATACTTCGACCTCTTGGGAGAGTTCTATTTGATGGTTCAGCGATCCTTCCGATCAGCGACAATCCCTGATGAACCTCCATGGTCTGATTCACAATCCAGAGTTCTCATTCTGCGTGTTGAACTCACAGTATCTAGCACCGTTCATCTGCGAAAACGAACCAAACCATTACAATCGAAACGATTCAGAGGAGGAAGTTGTTTTCAGCAAAATAAAATGATATTCCTCGTCGGCTGGAGGGTCACTCCGAGAATTTCCAGCATGGTCGATCGGTTGTTCCCCTTCTAGTGGTCAACTCACGGAGTAATCGTAGTCCAGGACGAACTGCGGAAGATTCAGTTGATCTGGAGATATGAGCATGTACAAATACTCGATTCCGCCCGTCAAGCGAACTTTGCCGTTGAGACCCGACGTGGTGATTGTCGTGAACCACCACATGCTTAGCTGCGAAGAAGAATATTCGTCATTAGGACTCAATTGCTTGCTTACTCGCGAATGTTCGGCACTCACAATCCTCAGAGTCAGTTCAACTCGATTGAATTGTAGAAAACGTAAACAGCGAGAAACCTCACCCTGCTCCACCAGGTGGGATGTACGATGTGAAGTGAATGTAAATTCTTCTTGTAGCGGTAGTCCAGTGTCTGATAAAGCTCTCGGAGGATGTTGTACGATACATGATTTTTGTTCGAAGTCATGGAATGCAAGTACACAACAACAAACGGAGACGCGACCTCTTTGTCCATCATCCGGATGATGTAGCAGCAAAGAAGTTCAAACGGCGTCTGGAAACCGAAATTCGACCTCTTCAGTTGCTCTTCTGGGGGACGAATTCGACGAGAGACGGGAGAGAATTCACTCACCTCACTGGGAGAATAATTTTTTCCCACGAAAACGAACACGCTGCGGCCCTGCTTGTCTTGTCCCGACTTGTAGATGATATTGGTCTCTCTGATCTCCCGGAAATCCATCGATTGGGCCTTTCGGAGTAGGCGATCGTAGCGATTCTTGCGCGATATTTCGGAAGTTAGAGTGTCGGCAGGGTCCACTGCGCGGTTGTTTTTCCTCTTCTCGTCGATATCATTCTGCATTCGGGCGAACGAGGATTTCCCAACGCATACCGACATATCCAGATCTGCGAAGTCGGCTCCGTTTCCTGGACGAAAATGAAAGATCTTCAGTTGGGGATTTTCCAATCGAAGTAAGTGAGGTAGTATTCTCGAAGGAAACCAGTGTTTTCGGGAGCTGGGCAAGTCCAATGATTGTAAGACTACGAAATTGTCAGCTGAGACTTCTTACGCGAACAACCAAAGAGAAACGACATTGGATTTGGCGACGGCGAATAGCTAGAATATAATGCAGGGAATGCGAAAATTTCGAATCCCATACCTGTCGAGCAGAAGAAAGGTTTGTCTTGGATGCGAATTTGTCGCTCCGGGATCACAGGTTCTCCGTACTTCCCTCCAAGGTCCTTGGGAAGGCCGTGTGCACTTCGTAACAGCTCGTTTTGCGTGCGAGGGAAGAACAAGGGCAGCAGCAAGAGATAAATGTCCAAATCTGCTTTTTCCAGGAGTAGGATGATTCGCTGTATGCAGTCGTCATGTGCGAATTCCTCTAAGAAGCGGCGTATAGTTCCTGAAGAGGGAGATCCTCGTTTATGCACTCATTCCCCACAGACACAATGCCCTGATGGTGGGGTGAATCCGAATAAATTTCAATAAATCAAGAGTTTTTGGAAGCTGAAAGGAATTCCCCGACACCGAAGATTCCCGAAGCCCCCGTACAAGTTATTGAGGTGGAACAGAACCGTCATCCTTTTGTGAGTCTAGAGGCGACAAAGACACAACACATCAGGCATTTGTGACATCGAAATCATGATCGTGATCACGAACAAAATTGTTGGAATACAAGAATTCTTACGGAGTGATAATGCTCATGGTTAGTTGTGATCAAATCAAATATCGGAAATGAGCGAGATCGTTCGATTTCCAGAGTGGGATTTTCGGGGCGCCAAGAACGATACAGCCACTGTTCTCGCACATGGAATTCCTATCCGTTGAGAGGTCGATCTAATTTTGATATGATCGTGGATATGATTCCAGCTCGATCATGACCATGACTACGCAATATCTATAATCATATCTTCGCTTTTGTAACCATAATCGGGAAGGTGCCCACCCCTGCTCTAGATGGCTCCCAATTGATAAATCACTTCCAATATCTTTTTTGATAACCTCGGAAACTTCGCGAGAAACCGCCCGAAGGGTGCCCGTATTCGTCTAGCTCTCGAATCGGAGCTGAAGGAGCTCGCGTGAGTTGTAGGAATTGTTTGAGGCGATGCGACCCCTAAATCTAGAGGATCTCTCGCCATCTCGATCTCATTGCACCTGAATTCCATGGTAATCGCTCATGTCAAAACGCCTATTGGTGAGCTTCCGAATTCCGGAGAAAAAACAGGGGACGGACAGAGATTCCCGTTGAAAACCGACTGCTTGAATCCCGTTCCACGGTCAGTCGCGGTGAAGTCTGAATCCGCTCGCGAAAGGTGGGTGAATCAATGCTCGAGGGAATCATCAGAAGGACTTCTCAAACGACCAAACACACACACACACACACAGCTACCACCATTTTTCTGCAGAAGAACAATAAGTGGTACCCACGTAGTGCTAGGTGGGCGCCCTCCACTGGGGGGAAACCCCTCCTTGATGAATGTAGGGGTGGAATCGCTAACGTTCGGATTCCATGTTCCTTCATCAGGGTCAGGCAGCTTCTGTAGGATGAATGTAGTGCGCTTTCCGAAGCCGAAAGATACTTCTGTTGATACCTTGGACCGACCGTGTGGATGACATGCCGGCACAAGAGGTCGTAACCACTTGTAATCTTCGCCTCTCCGGTCCGGCACGCTGCAATACGAAAGCACGAAACACGTCTCACAATTCGTAAACATTTCTTGAATGACAAACCAGCGGAAATCCATACTATTGCATATTCGCTCTCTAATCTTAATCCAGCTCGACTTGGGAAATCGATAAGACGGAGAACTGGTCCGTGGTAGAGTTGGCAAACCGAGCTGACTTTGGGAAATCACTCACTCTTAATCTCCGCGTGGAGGTCTTTTCTGAGTTGGGGACCGGCTCGCTCGATCAAAGTACGGGAGAACGTGTTCTTGTCGTTCAGATGCTCATTCGTTGGATTTACGAGCGCGTCCACCATGAGTTTCGTGAAGTCTCCCTCGAAAATCGCGAGTTTCCTGTTCACCGCCGTGGAAATGTCGAACGGGGGGCTCGAGTGGTTGGGTTCACCTTGCTGAAACTCCCGCGGGTCGATCTCCTGCGCGGGGGTGTCATTCCAGGTTTTGATTTCCAGATCACAGACCGTGTCCGAGGCTTCAATGCATCCGCTGAAACGAGCAGTCGGCTCTGATTGATTTCTCACTTTGACAGCTCTCGCACGCCGTTTCGAAACTCTTTTTGATCCGGACATGCTCGGAAACGCACTAAAAAAAATCCACTATGACGAATTAACGGAGCAGATGCCGTGGCCAATGAGCTCAGCAAAAAGCGAACTCAAATTTCAAAGCCGACGCGTCGCTCAAGCAGCTCAGTATCAACGACTCGATACCACAGTCGTCAGGGAAGCCTTATGGAGAGAGTTGGTTCGACTCTGTCTTCTCGACGAGAACAAGAGGAAGAAGAAAAAATGAGAGAACACCGAATCTCTGTTTACGAATCATCGGAATTGATAGCGACCCCGCTCGTGTGCCGTCGCCGATTCTCCACCAGATACTAGCGACGCGTAAAAGTCGCAGGATCGAAAAGGAATCGTGACGAACCGAACCGAAGGAACGGTTGCCGTAAAACTACCAACTAGTAGATAATTTCCCCTAGCCTATCAGTCTTCAGTCCGAGTGTAATTGAATATTGTTCGTGAACGTCCAGACGTCGCGCGGGAAGCCCAAGAAAAATGTAAGCCTATGTCTGGATTAATCAGCTGATTTGTCCGGCTCGAAGTCAAACTCACTCTGTTGGTGGGGGGAGCATGGTCGATGAAGCTCCGACGATCGCTTCGGTCGCCAGAGCCAGGATGCGGCCAGTTTTGTTTCGAATAAATCGGGGGAAAATCACAATTTCCACTTGGATGAAGTTTCAACGCAAAACCTGCTGTTCTCACTCTGCACCGCTCTCCGACACCTACAGACAGACTGCTACTTCTTCCTCTTCCGTTCCCTGATGTTGACATCGCTAGCAGACGACCTAATATTGTGGATTCGGCGGCGGCAGGGGACCAGGGACGGCGGAGAAACCGTCCGCCCACCCACCGACCACCAAAGCCGCCTTTCGACGTCGGCATCATGTCCAGCAGAATCGGGTATCATCAAAGAGAGCCCGTTGTGACGGAGACTAATTGGGTTACGTAAGATGAATTGCTCTTCTGAGCTTTTCATCGAGTGGGTCAACTAGCGATGATGAATGAAATTACGTCACCGCCGCTGCCATAGAGAATGGTTGTGAGCAAGCGGGCTGAATTTGCGCGTGGCAGATGACAGGTTGAATGAAACGAAGTGTGTTTCGATCCATCGACACTGTCCATGGATGACCAAACCGCTGAAGATTGGGTCGACTCGAGCTCTGTCTGGAAACCTTCGAAAAATCTACGTATTCCACCATGCTTCTCCCATGAGTTCTCCTGGGAATGCACTGTAGAATGAAGCTGGAGAAACCAGGACATCCAAGTCACCAATATTTGAACTGGACCGAGCTGAGACGTCATCGAACAGCCGTCCGTCATAATCATCCTAGACCTCACGCGCCAGCTGATATAATGCTCTTGTTGGAATCTCTGACAGGTAACTCAAGTATTCGTCGCAGTCCGAGAACATAAGCTCAAGTCCGCTCAACTTCTCATGCGGGAACCTTGCGTAAATTGTCAGCCAATGTTAAGCAGATGATGATGAAGCAGCGCGGTGGCCGGGGCTCGACAGGTTCACCAGGAGATTGCGATCCGTTTCCACCGGTAGGCAAACTGCATCATTGCGACACCTCTTCTCAGAAAAGAGCCCCTTCCCTCCGCTGGCTCCCTTGGTTCACTCGCACTGAAAAATCCTCGCCTCTCTGGTTTTCGAGATCCTCCAGAAATTTCATGTCGTTTCATGAACAGGTTCCACACAGGAATCTCACAAGATGTCGATTCCTGAACCTCGTCAAACACTGGCCATGATCTGCCCTGGCTCGCCAGTTTGGGCACTTTGTGAGCCTCGCGCATGCGACAACCCAAGTAGAATCTCCTCCAACGCCTCCATTGGCTCGGAATCAGTGACTGTAGCTAGGGACGCGATCGATTCTGTTGCGAAGCTGTTGAGCAATTCGAATTTTCACCCCAGAAGAACCTCCTGGGCGCAACCCATGGGGCTCAGCGAGTCCTGGATAAAATTTTCAAAGACCCCAAGCCCTCATGCGGTCTGCAGCCTCCAAGTCTTTAGTACCTAGTGAGCGTCTGAGCGGAGCCTGCTACGACATGGAACGGATACTACCACTGGTCAGCACATGAGTTGGCTGCATTCCTTCGCTCACGTTTCAGGAAAATTCGAGCAGCACTCCAAACCATTGTGAGTAGAGACACTTCCTTCCTCCTTGTAGTGCCACCGGCGGGAGATTCCTTGAGTTTGTGGACCAGAGCACCTGGGCATCCCTGGTGCTCCCATTGTTCCGATGCTAACTCTGTGAGGGGCGACTGTTACCCGTCTCAGCCCGCGGTTCTCAAGCCCGAATGATTCGGAGAAAAGAGTTCCTGGGTCTTGAGCCGTTTTCGCATCATCGATGGGGCCGAACCCCAGAAGTGCCATCCCCGATGCGCCTTTATTCTCTGAGACTAGCGGTCATTCAGATCGAGTTCATATACGTATTAAGACGCCGCCATAGTTGGGATATTTTGCGACACGGCTGCAGGCCATGCGGCGTACACATTGAATCACAGTGAACGATGATGAAAACTGTGATCGGGGATCCGCGCATCGGTCCGCCTCGATCACCGCGTCCGTGACAGCAAAGATCATTGTCATCATCGTAATTTTCGCGATCCATACTATGATTTCATCCCTCGTTCTTGCAGCACAGCGTGCTTATCGTTCTCGCCATAGGTGTTTTCTGGATTAGGAACATACGTCCGCTGGTCCGTGTCCAAACAACCGGCCGTTTCCGTGGTGCTGTGGCATGGAGTGTCATACCTAGTGGGATGGTGAGCGCATGGATGGGGCGCCGTCGTCTGCCTGTTCGATTGAGCGAACATATGATGGCACGAGCAGTGAAAGCTCCTGTCAGAAAGCGAGTTCCGGTGGTGTAAATCAGCTGTTCGACTCTGTGCGATCGGTGCAACTTGAAGTTGAGCAGCTTTTGCAGCTAGAATTGATGCTGTTATCATCAGCTGGTCGGTAGCTGATCTGTTCTTGGATCAGCAGCCAGCGATCGGCCTCTCCTCCGCGGTGGGAGAGTGTTACGTGGACGACCGCCGTAGTGGGGGGATTCGCCCTCGCGCTCGTCAGCTTTCTCCGCCCTCCTCACAGAGGCTGTGCGAAGGTACTCGCTCGCTTGCTCTATAACAGGGCTCCAGCCAGGCAGCCAGCCGCCAGCCAGCCTGCCAGCCTGCTGCCTGCCTGCAAGTCGTATCCAGTCGAGCCACGAATTTGAGGGCCCAACTCCATCAGGACAAGTCTACCTTCGAGTTTCAATAGTGGCGGCAGCAGCAGCACCTGCAGCAAGAGCAGCTTTTGAAGCAGCAGCATCAGCAGCAGGACGAGGTGCTGGAAGAAAACAAACAGAGAGCCAACAACAAAGACGACGAAAACGGCGAAGACGACGACGACAACAACAGCAGCAGCAGCAGCAACAACAACAACCCTCAGCATCAACAACAACCTGCACTACTACCACCACAACAACAACAAGGAATACGACAGCAGCAGCAGCAGCAACAATGACAGCAGAGGCAGCAAGTTCAAGAGAGACATGAGAGTCGACGACAACAATTGCTGGCAGTAACGCCTTGCTCTACGCCACCACGGCCGCAACCAGCAGCGCGACCACCAGCATTGCTTCGACTACGGTTTCAGCGATTCCATCATCAGTGACGACAGCGACATCGACGACAACAACAATGTGCTCTTGCGTGAGTGACAGTGAGCATTTGTGACTGTTCGTAACACTTTGCTACTGGCCGTGAGGTGTGTGTGCTCCATCCCGAAAGCAGGCGCACTCGCTCGCTGGCCACAGACGTCGATTGTCGACGGTCGATTCCAGCCTGATTCCTGACAGACTGAGTACGACCGACCCAAGCCTGCCTGCCAGGCAGCCAGCCAGCTACCGACCAACAAACGGACAGTTCCGTCGTCAGATAGCTGGCTACTGCCGCTACTGGTGGTGGTGGTGGTAGTAGTAGTGGTGGTGGTAGGAGTCGACGCCACCGCCGCCGTCGTAGTAGAAAGACCCTCCGCGCCGATGCCGCTGCTGCTGCTCGCGTCGACTACCAGGTGTCCAGGCGTTTAGATAGCCAACCTACCTGCTCACCTATCATCTAACCAGCAGCCAGCCAGCCAGCCAGCCAGCTCTGGAACGGGAGCCGCGCGCGAGGAGTTCAGAAATAAATCGGTTCCAAAGGTTCCAAGTTCAAAGCAGGTTCGTCGAGTGAGTGAAAGTGTGTGCGTGTGTGTTTACCATCTACAGTGAGCTAGTGTGCTGCCAGTCAGTCCGTCAATCGGTCGGTCAGTTGGTCAGTCAGTTGATCGGCTTACCAACCAGCCAGCCAGCCAGCCAGCCATCCAGCCAAGGAATAAAAGTTTGAAGGGTGGTGGTGGACAGTTGCGGGATATAAGCAGCAGTGCATAAGTTCCCGACCGTTCGACAGCGGCAGTGATCAGTCGGTTCGCTCATTCGTTCATACATCAATCGACCCGTGTCTGTTCTTCGTTACAGTCTGATCACAACAGAAGTGAAGTGTTTTCTATCATCTTGTTATCTCGCCTGTTGTTGTTGTTGTTGTTGTTTGTCATCATCACCACCACCACCATCACCGTCATCTCCGCGACCACGATCGTTGAGGCTCTTATCGTCATCTGATAGATAATCCGTGGCCAGCGAGAGAACAGCAGCACCGACAGCAACCTGGCAGTGGGAGTTATCGACGAATTTGATTGCCATATTCTGCGAGGAGGACTCGTTCGATCGCAACAACGGTCGGGTGGCCCGTGTGTGCAGAGTGCAGATGTGCCACGCTGTAGCGCGCATACGACGCAAGTGAACTGTGTTCTGTGCAGCTGAGCGTCTCGCTGGCAGCTGGTGACTTTCGGGTGGCTGTCGACCCGGAGCACGCAGCAAGACGGCCAGGGTTCGCGCGCGCGAACACTCCTGCGCCGTTTCCACGCTGGAGCATCGGGTGCCTCCCGCTACCGCTACTATCACGGATGCCTGGGGCTCATCGCGCGGCGCTGGTGCCCTTAGGGGTGCCGTCACGGGCTCCACGTCTTTTCCGTGACGCGTGAACACCGACCAACTTCCACCCTGGAACAGCTACAGCGAATACGACACCGAGATCGACGACGAAGACGACGACAACGAGATCCACAGCAAACGAAACAACTCCCAAACCGAGTTGACAGCGAGTGGGTTTTGCTGTCCGTGAGACTATTGAGTGTTGCTGCAACGAGTCGGGCACGCTGAGCCCGATTGTGGGTTAGGGACAGCGAGAGAGAGAGAGAGAGAAAGAGGGACAAAGAGAGCGAGAAGTTGGTGAGCCCCGATTCAGAGATCTGAAACGCAATCTCACGGCTTGAAAATGAGTGACAAAGAATCGAAGAAGGAGAAGAAGGAGATGAAGCGTGCCGACACCAAGAAGTCAGGCTTCTTCAAAGGAGTCTTGGACAACCTCCGATCTTCGGTTACCACACTGCCCTCGGGCGCCAAGGGCATTGCATCTGAAGTGCAAGACATTCCCGAAGACAAACTCCGTAAAGAACTTTTCAACGTGGCCAAAGTGAGTTTATCGATCGTTGCGTGCATCCTGTCCATTTGTTTATATTTTCCATCATTTTACTTCCCCCGGGGACGCTGCGTTTCCGTCGGACCGGGGCTCTCCGTTCATCCCCAGCAGCGTTGCCGAGATGTGTGCCTGGGCATAACTGTTGCTGACGGAGAGGCGGTAACCGAACCGTCGATATGAATGAGTATTATCAAACTAGGCTGATCGGGTTGAATCGTGTCGTGTGGCGATGAGTTTCATAATGACTCATGAAAGGCGAGCGCTCCAGTTAGATTTGATTATAAACTCGGCTGATATCCAATCAAGTTCATTCAAGAAGTGTCAAAGATCTGACTCGACTCGATTCATGCTCGATGTGGCTCACGTGAATTCGCCGCGGCCCCGATTTCAACTTTGCTTTCATCTTGAATCGAATCAAAATGAGAGTCCGTCACTCCCACCCGGTAACTTCCCCCCGCGGAATCCGAAAACCCTCTATCACAATTTTGAAGGTTCATATGACATTTTATTGCTCAGGACAATCTCCCGATCGGAACGCACATCTCCTGAAACATTGCATAAGGGAAACCGCGACCGAAGGACTGGGGAAAAACCCGAGGTTGGCGAGAACCGAGGGAACTGTCGGTTTCGGGGTACTCGAGATCGAATTCCAATCGGGTTCAATGAAGAAATCATGATCAAGAAAACCTTTGCCTTCCTGGCAGGATTTCCAGTGGTTCTTTGTTAGCTATCTGAGCTTGGGACTTGTTCCATGCGATTTCGTGGCCAGGAGTGGACGGTGGCATTGACGCCACTAAACGTGAGAATTAGGAGTCAGAGCAGTGGTCGCGTATCCTGTTTCTTGGCAGCCGCTCCGTTATCTTGTCCAGTGGGGACTAACTATCTCTTCTCCCATGGCCATCCTTTTCCAGTGAGATCCCTCGGTGTTTTTCCTCCCTTTGCCCTTCTCCCAATCCCAGCCATGCAGCCCATAGCGACGGTTTTCGGTGACGCCGTTACTTTCTCATGGCTTGCGTCTCCCGCTTTGCTTCCTTGCGTTCCCGTTCTCGGGTTCGCGTGAGTTTGTGCGCGGTGTACCTAATGACTCGTGATAAGGAGTGATGCTACCGTTCCCTCGTTACGTCGCGCACAACTTTGAGTCGGGCTGCGAACGACGGGCAATCCAGTCAGCTCAGCGACATTCATGCTTCGGCACTTCATAAGAGCCGCCTGTCATTTGCGTGCAAACTTTCCCTTGGAATTCGTGGCTCCAGCTACCCTGCTGTGGTCGAGCCATCTCGCACTTCCCTTCCTCGTAACGCAGAGCTCCATAAACTAGCGCGGTCATGGTTTTCCTATCATACCACCGAGAGAGCTTGGTCGTGGTCTCCTGACGAGCTGAACGAAACCCCGTTGCTCTGGTAGATCGTCGCTCGAGTGAGCGGGGCTCTCGCCGGATTTACTGTGATCCAGTCAGTCAGTCAATTTGACTTGAGCTCCCCCCGTTGGCTTTTTTCGAAGACTCAGCGGTTGCGTCCACAAGCACCCTCGCGGAAGCGAGCGAGTCAGTTCACCAAAGTCGGCCGTTTCAGAATGGAGAAATCGCTCTCTTGCCAGTCAAGACGCAAAGGGTTAATCTCGAGCCAACTCCTTCTGTTCTCCTGTTCCCTGGCGTTCTCCTTTCGGGTCCCTTTTCTGATTGATCTTTCGTCTTCTTCGTCCACCCAATTCTTCAAATGTCTTCTTTCCCGTCAACATCACCCTCCCCCCCCCAGCCCCCCCACAAGGCTTCTCTTGACCCCCATCCGAATTTGAGTCATTCGCCGCCGAATTTCCCCCTATTCTTCCGCGCTCCCGCTTCCTCTCCTATCTCCGTCTCCCGCGACTGATCCCTCCTTCCTCCCGCTACTTGTCGTCCTTGCGGAAGTAGCTTCTTTTCGGTGTTGTCCTCCCTGCATCCTCCTCCTGCTTGTTTCCCGGTGGGATGCGCTCAACTCCTGAACTGGACTCGATCTTTCATATCTACAAAAATATCGCAGCTCGCCATTCCTGTGATGCTTTGTCGATGATATCGGTTGCGTTTTCGGAAAGATCCGAAGGACCCGTGTGCGTCCTACTTCCATCTGAGCATCTTCCTTTCGTTCCTCCTGCAATAGGAAACCGATTTCTCGCAACTCGCGAGCATTTGCCTCTCCCGCGACTCTCGCGATGCCTCCCTTCGTGATTCCTTCTGTCGACTCCACCTCGTTCCTCCGTTCCGGACGAGAGAGGGGGCGGGGAAGGGACTCGGGGAAGTTTGTTATTTCGAGAGTTTGTTTGTTTGTTCGTTCGTTCGTTTAGCCCGCGGAGTTGCCTGGCGGTTCGTGCGTTCGTTCGTTTTAATAAAGGAGCTCGGCGTGGTCGCTCTCGTCGCCACTGTCGCGAGGACGGTTGCTGTCGTTGTTGTCGTAAATGAACAGTACACTGTAGTAGTAAAATATAAAAGGATAATAACCAGCACGGGTCTGTGTCTTCTATCCTAACAAGGGGGTTAACGCCGAGCAGGGCTGCCGACCAACCGGCTAAACGGGGGAAAACAGCGATTCCAGCAGCGGTGGCCAAAGCTAGCCGGCTTGCAGGTCGCTCGACGGATCGACCGACCTGCCGGCTGGGCTGAATAGTACAAGCAACGTTCACTCCTCGTCGCCAGGCTCTCGTTGTTCGAATCGTGACAGTAACATTCTCAAATCTTTCTCTCCGACAGCAGTTCCGACATTATACTCTGCCTCTATCCGACAGCCTCATGGCTTTGAGATAAATACCACCCGACGAAAGAACAATTCTGTCTGTTTCTTATCGGTTGCGAGAAGATAATATGCATGAGGGCGCGCGGGAGATGCCGCTGTACAATTGATTGTCGCGACCAGGATTCCGGATTTTTATTCTGAAGCTTTCTCCGTCTATCACCCGAAGACACGTGTTCAGATCTCAACCCCTCTCCTCCTTGACCCCGTCCCCCCGTTCCCCAACCGCGTTCCCGTTCTCCTGAGATACGGGAAATGCCCCATGTGTCCTGGCGAGGAGAATTCGGCGACGCTGTCCTGATCCCGCGTGGCAGCCATTTTGTTTCGAGCCAGTGATGTACTGACGCAGCGCTATACGGTGTCAAACAAAGTCGTTGATGGCGCTGCTTCCTGAAAGGGATCGAATCGTTGAAGAATGGGGGTTCGAATGGGAATGGCGCCCGTGGATCACTAAACGATTTGTGTTTAGCAAATTTCCCCGGCGGCGGAGCGTGACTTATTCATGCGAGAAGTGGTCAACATCCAAAAGCCCCTGGAAATCAACTGTGTCCACGGAGCAGGTGTACCTGCCAACAGGCCATAGGCTCTAGGCCCAGAACTGCTCTTCGTGATGAAACTTTGTCCTCAGAAGCTGAGTTGATATTCGAAAAGTATCCTCTTCATACGAAATACTTGCCCGGTCGCTGCATGCGCGACCTTCGGCAGCGTTATGTAAACAAACAGATACTGCCATGCTTTCGAGTTAGTCAAAACTTTTGCATCAGGGCGAAACACCATGAGCCACCTCCGCCGTCGATTTGGGGAATCGGAATACGAGAGATTCTGACGTACGAAGAGCATTCATGCTCAATCGAGAACGCGTTGGGACGGGAAAACACGCGTTCCGGAGTCCTGAAGTCGCTCTTCAACGAATCGGAGCGACCTTGCCCACGCGTTTATATCTGTATAAACAACAAAAGCGAAACGAAACAAAAGCGAACGATGGGATCACTCTTTAAGCAGCGGTAACTGACTGGCACTTGCTTTGTGTTTTCAGACGTCAAGACATGGATTTCCGCACAATCCTACTGCAGTGGCGTACGATCCCATCCAGAGACTTATTGCGATTGGAACCCACAGCGGGAGCATCAAAATGTGAGTAATTGACTGACTTCGAGCAGGAATAATAATAACAATGAGCGGCAACAGCACTTAGTCAACATGTTCTCTATCAATCTCCGACGCTTAGTAGACGCTGCACTGCTTCGATCACTTTACGCGTCAGCTGATGAAATATTTAATGAATCGAGCAAATGAATGTGTAACCGGCACCTTCGTAAATTATTCTGTCTTACCGACGCACGCACACTCACACAAAAAAAGAAGGGTTTCGATTGTTGTTCTTCTTCGGCTTCTGAAAGAGCCGAAAGCCCGCTCGGAATTCAACGGACATCTGCTTTCCGATAGGGTTGTGGAATCACCATGTCGGATTGAGAAGAATTCGAACATGGGACATGCCCCTCATATTGAGCTTGGGGAAAATCGTCTCGTTCCTTCCGGCTCCTTTTGTTCGGAAATTCTGCAATTAGTGTGGCGTGACAAAAGTTCGAGGCTGCTAAAACTTTCCGCGATTTCACCGACATCGCGCATCCTGGGACAAACCGCTATTCTCGACCCCGGGCATCTATCCAGCTACTTTCAGCTCTGAAGTAGTCGTAGTCGGGCCGTTCGGGCTTCCGCGATCACCGATGCAACTTTTGTCCATGGAATTTTCAATGAATTTCATTTTCTGTTCTGTTCAGCGGTGGAGTCTCACCGCGTTTCCGCGGATGATGACATCAACGTTTTGGATGACGTCGTGTCGTCGCTGCCGACTCGGCTGAGCTTGTGGAAAGACCGCGAGTGAAACAAGTCTTGTTAGTCCGATCGAGAATTTCATCGGACGACACCAAACGACGACGACGTCGAATCGTTCCGGAGGACGCCTCTACGCTACGCGCTCGTGATAAAGAATTTGGAATCGAGTAATAAAGCGTGGTCTCTCATGGCAGTAGTTTGGGCGCTTCCATTTCCCTACCAAGCGCTGTCGTATGGTCCACTGTTAACGTCTGCTAATAGAAGATCTGCCATGTCCTCAAGCAATTTATTCAGATTAAAACACACGCACATCGTGTCTGCAGCGGGGAGCGGTGAGACAAGAACAATGGAAATCGAAAGCATTTTTGCGAGCTGCATTACCGCAGGCTTTTCCTGTTCTGCGTCGTTGAAAACATATTCAACGCTAAACTTCTGTTTACAGCCCCCATGGTAACCATTTTATGGAAAAGACGGACGCTCAACACGCTAACCTTCCTCTTTTCCTCTCGTTTTATTCATGGGGAAGGTCATCGGGGCTCCCGATTGCCTCGAGCCACGGCCGAAAACTCCACTATTGAGTTTATTGGGATTCCAAAGTCGAACTTTCCGTGTTTTCGGCAATCATTCATGATTGCTTGTTGCATTCGTGGTTCCAAATGACATTATCGCGATTGCTTCGCTGAGTAGAGCAGATAATTTCTGATCAAACCCCAAGACTTTCTCTGTGGAAAATGTCCCCTGATCTTGCGACATAAAACGGACGCTTACGGGGAGTTGCGAGATATTCGAAGACCCTACTTTCAAATTGATGGGCGAGACCCCACGAACGTCCCGGACCTTTTCGAAAGCATGATGTATCTACGTGTCGAAAACGATCATGGGGAACTCCATCCAGGGAGATCAATCTTGAACAACACTGTACCGGAAATAGGCCGACATGAGTTTAACCGACTAATAATAATCGACCCTGATGTGGTGAAGTTTTGCGTGACGAAACCTGTTGAAGTTGATAGTTCTTTTGTTGACAAATCAGCGAACAGGTGGGCAATCAGCAAATCACTTCGAATTGAACAGAGATCAAAGAACTCAACTTCTGTAGCAAAACGTCCGATCCAGCTGAAGGTCCGAGACCGAGGAAGAGAGTTATAAGGAAAAGTGTGACAAAGAGCCAGACTAGGGGGAGATTTCCTCCTGGACGTTGAGCATTTTATGGCCTCGATTCGCCTGGCAGCTCCACAGAAATTGCGATTGCATAGTAGGTTGTGAGAGAGAATGAAAATACTGGGTTAGCTAATCTCAAGCCTCCTCCCAATAAAGCATCCGCGAAAAGGCGAGATTCGGGAAGAGCTGTTTGGCAGTCTTGGCATCAACTGGCAAACTTCCGCGCCTTATCAAGAATCATTGCGAAGCCCATCGAAAATGAGCTGTGTATATGAAGTCTCGCTAAGCCTTTTAGCTCGTTGCCTGGTTTCATGCGGCCGACGGTCGACCGCTGAACTCCGAAGTGAGCTAGCTGGGATACCGACGACGGTCTAAGCCCACGGTCGAAACGTTCCAGCGCTTGTTCCAACACAACGAGAGAACCCTAACCTTGGGACGGCTCCGGCTGGAACGCCGCTGAATATTCGAGATCTAAATTCGAGTATTGGTCATTGTCGTTGAACGATTTCATTACCGATACAAAGATTGAACAAAGATGACTCCGGTCCGTGATTTGAAATCTGGCAGAGATCTCCAGGGCAATTCAAAACTCAGCTAGGGCTCCTGCATTGGCTGTACTCCGCCGAAAATGCTGGCTTCGTCGCTCTCGTGCTCACATTTCTCTTCTCCAGTAACGTTTGGAGTGTTTTCGGGGAGCGCTCCCGACTGTTGGAAGTGTGTGTTGTTGAAGATAGCGCCGGGAGTCAAACAGTGTGAGACATCAACCATCCAAAGCTCTTTGCAGTCTGGCTGTCGTATGTCCTCGCGATGATTTTGAGAAGGCGAAAAAACGCGAGTTTCGACTCAGTCAGAACCCTGGTCTGACTCAGAGTTGTGTGAATTCCGGTCGGGCCTCGGCACTCTTCCGCGGCTCGATCGATCGCGCGGCGGACGGGCTCAATTATTCATTCGTCTTTTTTCCCCTTTCCAAACCAAAAAACAGACAACAGCAACACAGTTCATCGGAAGCATTCTCATTTCCATATCTTTCTTCTATAGCACGATGGGGACTGTGTTTATTATTCTTTTGTCTCCGTTGTAGCCCTTTGAAGCCGGAGGCTAGCCCGGCTCGACTAACAATAATTATTATTATTATCATTATTCAAAGATGCTGGTCCAATATTTCGGATGTTGGGATCACGAGGGGCCCTGCACGATCGCCTGTGAGCTGCTTCTTGATTCGAAGAACTGGTAGGATGCGATCGATTCAGGACGGCTTGGCCGTGCAGTAGCGATTCGAAGCGCGGAATGCAATTATGAAAGATCGCTTATGCATTGTTTTGAGCGTTCTTCGGAAATCTCGTGGAAACGGGGCCAAACGATACTCAAATACACGATGTACATACACGATGATGCTCTTCACTCGGGAAGTTTGCGGAGTAAATCCCCTGAAAACACGCTAACCCTGTGAAGCGACCGCGGGACCTCTTCGCCAGACAGCGAATAACACTCGCGCGTGCCGACATGGTCGAGATATTCAAGAAGAAGAAGAACGGGAATCTATCGCCGCGGGCAGTGGTTGTTTGGCGTCGTCTCTGGAATCAATCGGAATAAGAAGAAAGGAAGCAGAAAATCGACGCTGCTTCGGAGAGGAGACGCGTTCCTTCATTGCATGTTCGCTGCACGTTCCTTGTGACAACGAAGAATGCGGCGTCCTCCTCGTCGTCGTCGACGACAACGACGAGGGCGAGGACGGGATTTGTTCCGACTAAACAGAGAAAAGAAACAGACAACTGTCTCGAACAACAGTTTGTTTGTGAGGACGACTGCCGTCCCGAGGCAGGCGCTGACTGTACGCGATCTTTACACTCGCTAATTGTCTCCTCCTCTAATTCGTTCGCCTGTGAGGATTGATGGGCCCTACGGAGCGGAACGGCTCGTCTCGAGCTTGAGCTTCACACCCCGAAGTCCCGTCAGCTTGGTTTCGCCGTCGACTGACGCTCTTTTCGCTGCGAAATCTCCGTCGTCTACGTTCCTTTCGTCTCCGGGTCAGGTTGACCACCTCGCGTGGCGTCGTGGCCTTTTACCTACCTTGTCGGTCTGGTGGACTTTTTTCCCTCCGGCAAGAGAAGAGTGATCAGACGTTTTCTTTCATGGTCTTTTTTTTATATTTCGGACCTCCCAGTTCTCTCTCCGGAGCAAGCAAGCCAAGCCATCTTCCAACGACCGTTTGTTCAGAATTGAAAGCATCGCACAGCGGTCTACGGAAATGATGACAATCCGACGGAGGCGTTGACGTGGCCTGAGTTTCTCCTTTCTGCCTGACGCGCTCTTCCGCGGGGGGGGGGGGGGGGCAAGGGGAGATCGACGCGGCTTGGGCGAAGGGAATAGAAAAGAAAAGCAAAAACTGCTGACATGGTGGCGCGATCGAACCGAAACCTCTGGCGAATCAATTTACTCGGAGCACGGGGAACGAGTTCGGAGTTCGGCGATCTCACTTCTACAAATGTTACCCCGGCAACCAGCCAATATTTCACAATCTGTTCCAATATGTTCGGAGTCCTAGGAGTCCTCGAGAATGCGTCGTCGGTCGTTCAGACGAGGATTCAGACTCTGGGGTTGATTTCCAACGACTTCACGATGATTCGTTCCTTCCCTGTTGACGAAGTTCATCAACCAGAGTTGTTTTGAAACCGACCTTTGCTCGGGATTGGATCGCTGCTGCGCTCTCGGTTCGCACAAACGATGAGATGTCTCGTATTTTGCGGCTGTTCCTCTGCCTACTTTTGTCCGAACGTCGCGAGTGGCACAATATCAAGGATAGGACAAAGTTCTTTCCGGCTGTAGACTTCGAAGCTCATCAAACGACCGGAAGGAACTCTCGCTCAATCCCAACATTGACAATTCCCGGCGATATATCCCCTCGCAATGATGGCCTCTATTATCAGAACTAGCCCCAATAACGCGGTCTCATCGTTGACCGCCAGCGTCGACATGCCATATATTCGACGAGAGAAAATCTTCGAAGAAAATCTACTACGTAGTAGTTCGATCTTCATCTCTCCAATCTTCGTCAGCTGGCCGTCAGTTAACAACAAGACACCGGAGCCTCACCGAAAAGCACTGGCATGTACTATGTGCGAGATTTATTTATTTCTTCTTCCACATATCGGCGGATTGATCAGCCGGTCGAGAGACCTGGACGCACGAACGAACGTCTCCGAGGCCGGAGCAGAGAGAAGACGGTCTCCGATTCGATCGAAGCCGCTCTGATTGTGTAAATTGACTTGATTGAAATAGTTCGGCGTGCGCCGTCCCTCGAGCGAGTGGATCCAATAGACTCACTTGAACGACTCGCAAGCCGCCGAACGAAGGCGCAAGCCGGCCATGGATAGAAAGGAAAATAAGACCAGAAAAAGAAAAAAAACGCCGGGGAGAGGAGCGAAAGAACATCGGGATTCCCGTAGAGCTTCCACAACATAAAAAGCAGATTGCTGCTACCGGCTGTGATGGAGTCACTTTGGTCGAGCATGGCATAGGTGGAAGCGTCTTCGGGATAGCGAGCAAGCAAGCTAGCGAGCGACTAGAGAAGTAAATGATAAAAACACCATTTCTGTCGATTTGCGAGCAACGAATTCTCTGTTAGACGGCGGCGGAGGTAAGCGACTACCGGAGAAGTCGCGACCTCATTTCAGTACACACTGCTCGTGCACTGCCTCTGTGTTCGCGCGTGTTTGCCGAGCGCTGCGCTCACTCGGCGAAGGCGTAGCTAGCGAACCGAAGAACGAAACGAAGAGTCCTCAGCCCTATTTCCACCCGATTTTCGCGTCCCTCCATCTTCCATCGTTGATTCTCTCGAACTCCCGTCGAACGCGACCATGTTGCCGATGTGTTCTGCTCATCCGTCCCATTTTTCTCGGAGGTTTCCCGAGTGAAATGCTCGAGAAATAGACTACACCTGGGGTTCTCGAACTTTTCTGGTGGCGGCACCCAAGCTTGGAGTGCTGCAGGAGATGCAGGTGCGACATTAAAGGTGCCGTGGCACCCCGGGCACTCTCTTTTCCTCATCCTCATTTTCTTTCGGTCTTCAGTCCTCCCTCTCTTTCGGCTCTTCCTACCAGTTTCGGTATTCCTCCTTCATACTTAAGTTCCTCTGTCTTACCGCCATTCTTCCATTTTCCCCATTCTGCAACCTTCTGGAATGCGTATTCTCCTCTTTCTCCCTTTCTCTACCGATGATTTCCCATAATTCCTCTTTTGTCCCATCGTCAGGTCCCTCTCCTCCTCATCCACTTCTCCTACTTCTCCTTTCTGCCACCTCCCTTCTCACCCTGTTTATCCACCTGTCGCTGCTGATGGCTGTCGCACTCCTTCGTATTCCTCTTCCTCGTCTGGCGTCGGAGAATAAGGAACAGGGACGCTGAGCTACATCGTCGACACGAAAGGCATTCGCGAGACGCTGCGAATGACGGCAGGCATTGGGCCGTATGCAATCATCGGACTTTGTTCAGCATGCACGGATTACTAGAGCGGAGTGGGGTCATTACGCACTCAAACTTGGTGGTTCTCGCTTCCGTGCGGAATTCCCGTCGCCCGCGGGGAACTCGTCGAGACGAATGATGAGAAATCGGGTAGAAAAGCAAGGTGGGAATCGACCAGTCGCCCCGACGGACTGTCAGATCTGGCATAGATGGAGAGTGAAAAAGCAGAATCGGGAAAGCCGGTGGCTGACCGTCGAAGGCGGCGAACGGAATCGATGTCGTACATCGGCTGCGTAGTGGCGAACAACGAACGCTAGACCGAATGGCTAATCTTGTGCCGAACCACTCAAGCCCTTGGAGCAGCCAGATGAAGCTGAAGTATGTTTACCGATCCGAATCCGACGAATCCGTTGAATCGAAGCTCGGCTCAGATTCGAGCTCCATCTGAGAGGGTTCGGATCTATTCCAGGCTTTGAATGTGGATCTCGTGGGCTCTTTGGGGCTCTACGCGAGAATCTACAAAACGGAGTTTTGGGGAACCTTCCTCAGGTTCGCGCGGTTGGCAACGACCGACTCGAATGGCGGTTCGGGTACATCTCGACGGCTGACGCGTCAGTGAAGAAGTTACGCCGCTGATTCATAATCCCCAGCTTGATTTGGTTTCCGAAATGTTCAATTTGACGGGAAGACGACGCTCGATGAAAGTTGTTCCTACATCATGAAATTCCCTACGCAAAACAGGAGGAATCCATATCCAGGAGAACAGAAAGGGATACTTTTCGGTGGCTTTGCTGCTTCCAGTAGACGAACAGGCACAGCGTGTGGTGCGCATCGAGTGTGATTTCGGAGTTCGAGTTCGGGATCGAATCCTTGTTCCACGAGTGCCTACAGGACCGCAGGCGGTTCCAGGTGCCCGAGGTGGCACGAGCGAAACCGAGCTTCCGAGGTTGGGCGATGAGAAAGCGCTTTTTAATTGCTGGAACGACCGCTCGTCAGAGCTCGAGGCTCCGAAACGCCCGAAACGAGGAGGAGGAGCAGGCGCGCTGTTGATTCAGGCCCGTTTTACATCCAAATCTGGCAGTTTGAGCGCTGTCTTTCCGGAAGTGACGACCGGCGAATTTGAATGTGATTAGAATCCTCGATGATTCGGAGCGGAGCGAGTTCATCATCGTCCACCGTCCGACGGACACTTGACTCGACTTCGATTACAATTCTGCTGCTGCTTCTGCTTCTTCGTCGCTTATCGTTTCCGAAACCGATGGAGTCGGACGGAACGAAAATGAGCGCCGTATCGGAAGCGGTACTCGTCAGAAAACGCATCGGAAGAATATCTGATTTGCTCCCAGCTTGGGATTCTTCCTTGTTTATACTTTCTCTTGCATCAAAGTGCCAGTTACCAAATTCTGTCGAAGCAGACCACGGCCGGAGAATTCGGGCCTCGCGTTTCCCGTGCTGATAACGCGTCGTGGTCGTCGATTTTGATGCAAATGGTCTCTTCCGCCAACGGAGTTGATGATGAGCTGTTAGCAGCGCTCGTCAAGAACGGTTGGGCGCTTCGGTAGATGCTTCAGCATGCTGCTGGAAGCGGTGCTCGCGCTGGCGCGAGCAAGGAAAAAAAACAAGCGTTAACTCGATCCATGGGAACTCTCGTTCCGGAAAGCAGCGGGTGCAAGTCTGGAAGAGGGGAGTGAGACCAAAGACGAGCTTGGGAAAGTTGCGGCCGCCCACAGGAGGTTTGTAGATTAGCATGATTGCTCTCTCCTTATTACATATGCGGACAGACAGCAAGAACGCTTCGGCGAGAATGCATGACATCTAAACAGCCATCTTACCATACAGGGGGTTACAGACGGACACAACAAACTCGCCTGGTTTCGTGTCCTACGTACGTACGTACGCAGTAACGCGCACGCGCATGCTAGCGACGTCATCGCTGCACGCACAAAAACGAGTAGATGTGAAGAGTAAATAGAGAGCGGCCGAAAATTAGAGAGAGAATACGAGAGCGAAGCAAGGAGCGAAAGCGAGCGAAGGGGCGAGCCTCGAACGACGGATCTCTTCAGAACGATTCGTTTCAAAGAGAATTGTTCGAGTAGTCCAATAGAATTGATGAAGGGATCAGGATCAAAACTCTTTGCGTCTACTTTGTAAAGCCCCCTCCTCATCTGGGATACACCGTGGGGATCCTCTCGAAATCCGGGGTGAAAGTTCAATCCGAAAGAGATTCAGAGAAGAGACGGACGTGGGTCTTCGCGGATTGATAACCAACGTTTGTCTCTAAGATCATTATTATTCTGAGGCTTTCTTCCAATCTGATCGGGTGGGAATCCCAGATTCAGATGGGATTGGCAGAAAATATTCGCTGAAGGATCAGACTCTGGAAAGACATGAGAAACGGATGACTCCGTCAGATCAGACGATTCCTAAACCGAACGCTCTAGTCGAAGCTCAGATGGATGGCGCGAAGGAATTGGAGCAAAACACGCGTCGATGGGTGAAATTAATGGCTTCGGTGCTTGTCCGGAGCGCACGAGGTGAGCGACGCCCAGGCGGAGACCGGTATCTAGACTGAACGTCGTCGTCGTTGTCTTGTCAGATGAAGCTTGTGAAGAATTTGTTTTAATGAACGAACGCACAAAAAGTTTCTTTCTTCATTCCTATTAATCTTGTTCATCTCCCTCTCGTTAAGCTCGTCCTGTAGGTAAATCGTTTCACACCACGCAACACCACTTCACTCCACCAAAATGACGTTGAACGCGAAGAATCCACGAGCGTGCACGAACTTCGAATCAGAAATTGACTAATTGACCTAGAGCACCTCCTGGAGGAGCTCCAGGAAAACTTGACAGTATACTGTGTACTCCACTGAATGCGTCGTAGTTTACGGCGCCCGAGTTCCCTTGTTCGCTATCTGTGTTCGAAAGCCACAGCGGTCAAGGTCAGTGGGACAGCAGCTGGCTCCAATAGGCGTAAGTTGGCTCCCGGACTAGGTCGGCTTTTACCTCGGACGGGTCAAGTGTGGTCTTATCTCGTAGAGGGCGAAACTCCAAGCGCGACACCACAGCGGTGGTGCTTCCAAGCAGGATTCGGATAACGTTCTATCTGATCGAGAGAAGGACAAAATGAATTCGTTCAAACGACAACAGGCTTGACAAATGTTCTTCTAGGCCCTCCAAGAGACCTTTGCCTCCTGCTCCGAAGATATCAATCACAATTCAGCGCGAGAACGCTTCCCCCAAAGTGATATCGAATCCGTCGCGATTCGGACGCCCGCATTCTTGGTCACGTAAACCTTCGACTCCGACGAACCCGGAGGAGGAAGGCATTGGCGTGACAAAAATGTAGCCGTTCAGGAACGAGAACAAACGTGGGTCGGAGGAGGATCTCGGAGAATCGTCGAACGAGCAACCGCTTCGCTTTCCTGCTTCCCTCTCGATTCCGCCTCAACAACGTCGACGGGAACGCTTCCGAATAAGTGATCACTCAAGTTTGATGCTAACATCGTAGGATTGGAAACTAACGAGGACACGGCTCGGAATCCGATTCCCTCGTGGTTTTTCCCCCGGAATTCGAGACCGAGAGGTTGCTCAGAGTGTTTTGCAAACAAAGCCACACGAAGCCAGATCGGTCGACGTGGCCGAAGTATTCAAATGGTTCCTTTGTTTTCCGGTCGCGCTTCGGCTCCGACTGGGTATATCTCTGTTGTTATCTCCATCCCTCGGCGCGGCCTCGTGTAGTCGAATGTCCAGAGCCGGGAGAGAAACGACGTCCTACGTTGTCCTGCGGTCGCGAACCCCGGAGACGTTGATTTTTCGCTTTAACCAGATTACAGCTATTCTCTCTGGGCGCCACGAGCTCTCTTGCTCCGAGCATAGCAAATTCAAGTCTGAGGCAATTATCCCACTTTGTCGGACTACTGACCAACTTCCTCCCGAAGTCGGCGTCGGCGCGAGAGCGCACTCCTGGAAGACAACACACCGAGCCCACGGACGGACAGGTGAATGGAACGGCGAGTGGGTGGATGTCCACGCAGACTGGTTCGTTAGCGGAAGGCGCGGATTACGAGGGACACGTAGCTCTTCATCAGGCCCACGTCCATCATCATCATCATCATGATAGCCTCCATGAACATCCTGCAGTTTCCCCTCATTGTCATTACGTGATTATCGACAATTCCTTGTAAATTTTCGTAGGTGTTGGCGTCGGTGGTAACCGTGCCTCGGTCGTGAGGTAGAGGCGGACGGCTTTGCTTCGTTTTCTCCGGCTTCCTCGGAGTCACCGCGCGCTCTGGGCTCTCTCTCTCTCTAATGGAATGTCTGGACGTGGAGATTTGGACCACGTCGACGACGACAGCCACTGCGACGAAACCGAGGACGAGAATACCTTTGGATGTTCGCCGCCGGCAGAGCGGAAGCATTATACGGCAGCCATACCGACGTTGTCTCCGTGCGCGGCGGCGGCTGCAAAGCATGCTCCTGAGCGCGCACCCCAGCAGCAACGGCGGCGGAGGGGCGGAAAAATTAGGAGAACGGAGGATGAGAGACCAAGGAGGACCCCGCTCCTATCAGCGACTTGGAGATGACCTCCTCCGCGAATCTGTGTCCTTGCGTTCTCCAACGCCGGCCTGCGCTGTATTCCCAGCCACATAACAAACGAGCCGGGATATCATCGTTTATTGCGAGTTTCTTCAGCTCTCCGTCGCCGTCTTATTAAACATATGGACTGTCCGAGTGTTCTTTATGATATACAGCGGGATCCGCCTAATCGGCAACCCTCGGCACCGCCTCGTTTTTGGTGTGAGGACCGGATCTAGGAAATAACCTGGTTCCGCCTCACTCCGAGCCCAACAGAGGGAGATTTTTTGGACGGGATGACCGAAGCTGAATCTGCGAATTGGTTCATGAAACGAGAAGCCGACTGAGCATGTATTGTGCTCCGTTATGCAGAATGAATACGTACGTATGTACGTACTTCATGCTCCAAAGCAGCGGTTGTCAACCGCCTCCGACCTGTGGCGCCTCCTCACAGACCACAAAACAACTTGAAGCCTTTGAGACAGTGGATTCCAACCATTCTTGGCCGTTTGGACACCTCTAAGCATGTATGCTTAGACACCAAGCGGAACCGCGGTGCTAGCCAGAGGCCGCGGGTACCCGCCGAAAACCCGCGGGTAGCCGCGGTTCCGCTTTGCCGTTTTTTCGCGGGTTCTAGCCTATGAGGATCTTGAGAAGAGCTTTTCAAGTAATATGATCTGTAGACCCCCTCACGGACCAAGATGCGACTCGTCGACTCCCGAAGTTCAATACGCGTCTTGGAGAACCAAACCGGTCCCAAAGATTTTCGATCATGCCACGAACAAGAGCGTCTCGCGTGATCGTGACTCCCCATCCCGCCCACATAGCCAGGTTAGCCCAATGAGGCACTTGGTAGCCCACGGAACGCCTAGGATCCGCGTGAAATGATTGGCGAGCCTTGGGTATACAATGATCGGGTTCTCCAACCGAGGGTGCGGCCCGCGGGCCATGCTTCTCACATAAGCGCGTTGATCAATACAATGCTTCGGCAATGCTGGTGCTGCAGTTATGTATCTATCATTCTCTTGGTTGTTGTCGTATAGTATGAGTATGAAGCACTTCGCGGGTCAATCCATCGATGTAGCCCTAACGAATTGTTTTTTAAATTCCAGTCTCGGCAGGCCTGGCGTTGAGGTCTACTTTCAGCATATGCTCAACTCTGCGGTGGTCCAGTTACAGTTCATTGTCAACGAGGTTAGTGTTGATTGCATAAGTGATTTAGCATGAGATCGGTCCTAATTTGAGTGATCATTGTGTTCGTTTACTTAGGATCAGAAGCCCCTGATTTGATTTTCCGGTACGAATGAACAGCGTAAGTTTCCGCTCCGAAGAGCATTTATTCGCTGAATGAACACACGACGCGTGGATTGAGTGTCTCGAGTCGATGAACGCTACATTGTGTTCTTCCGACCGTCAGGTCCACGGATCTTGGGATATTCTTCGAGAGAACGGTCCGGGCACTCGTCCGGTTCGTGGGGCACTGACCCACTGCAGTACTTCGCAGCAAGGTTTCTCGAAGTATTGGCGCGAAAATTCGAAAACGATGAAGCGTACCTCTTGTAAGAATGATCGAGAGGCGCCACGAGGAGCTTGCCTCAAGTGTGTCAGGACCTTCTAAGGGGTCGGCTACTCAGCATCATGTTGCGCTATTTTGAGCGTATCTAATGTCGATGTTTGCTGACTTGATATCACCGATCAAATTCGCCTTTGATCGAAAATCAGCACTGCTACTGAAGAACATCTCCGGCGATTCGCAAGATCCCCATGATTTCTCGTGCGAATCCGTGTTAGGCCCCAAAAAACACTCAATGGGACCTCGAAGAGATGGCCGACACGATAAAGGTCGACGAGGTTCATCTAATCAAGGGCAGCCATAGCCACAGCAGTCTCACAAATTCAAGCCTGATTGACCGGCAGGGTTCGTCTGTGGGATTTTCGAGTGGAACTAAAAGCCCTGAGTCTAAATATCCATCCTGACCACCGGAGCGAATGAGCGAACGAGTGAGTGAGCTGCCCAGCCAACCAGCCGGTCATCCAACGATCCGACCGAGTTTCCGAATGAAGCTCCTCTGAACGAACAGTCGTACGAGCCAACGGTATTATGCTGAGCTCGGTTTCGAATGAGGCCAAAGGGCGTGCAGTCCAGAACCGTGCAATGGTGGCAGCGGGCAACCAGAGGGAGAGGTGAATCATACTCAATGCGGGATAACAAGAACATAGCTAGCACGATGAGTCTCTCTCATTGTTATCCTTGTATCTTTTTCTTTTTTTGACGTCTAAATATCCCCTTCATCTTTTGATTTGTCCTCTGAGTTGCGAGCGGGCCAAGGCTCGCGGAGTAGACGGCAACAATTTCTAGGGGAGCGCAATAAACTTGCCAATTCCGGCGCTTTTTCTCACTGCTGCTCTGTTGTCCACCACTTCTTCTGTCAGGCGATCCGTCGCGTGCAGAGGAACACTTTGTGTCGTGGTCTTCCATTCATCAGACGCAATTAGCTCCGTCGCGAAGTCTACGGACAGGGCCCGCTGTCGCTCCCCGGACACAGCCGCTACTGTGGCGGCTGCGGTTACGGCCTCTGCAGCAGCGGCAGCTCGGAGAGTTTTCGTCCTTGCTTTGTACGTCGTCCTGCTCCTTCATTGGAGGCACGGACTGCGCAGCTAGCCTTCCTGCGCCAGCAGAGGCGGCAGGCCGACCGGCCGCTCGGTCGCTCGGAGGGCTGAGTGAGACAAGTATCAGAAGTAAAAAACGGCGAGACGCATTGGGAATCGATTCCGAAGGGAAGCTGCGGCTGGCGCCGACTGCTTTCTCTGGAACAGAAGACAAAAATATCTGGGCTGCGGTCACTGTCGAACGTCTACTTGAGCGCCTCTAACGTGTTCAAATTGCTATTGCGGAGCGCCGAATATCTCCCGGAATTATTTATAGTCTACTGAACTGTAGCAGCCGCGGACTATGCCCCGGGCCTAGTTCCAGGATATCCCGATCCCGAGAATGCGGACGGGCGGCCGACCGGGTGTGCGGCTTCAGCAGAGGCAGCATGTTGTCGGGTGATCGCCGATCCGACTATGTAGGTGATCACAGATCGACGTCGCATTGATACGCGGCCCATTAAGTAGACCGTAAACTCGCCTTCTGTCTCGCAAACTAAGATAACAAGATGGAATAGTTGTCTCCGACGTCAAGATAGCGCCAATACAAGCAGCGAGGATCGAGTGGGGAGACAAAGAGAGTTTCTGTTCCCTACTTTGTCTGACAAGCTTGACATGGTCACCCCAAAGACAACTGAGCAAGTCAGTTGTACCGAACTGACTGCGCTCGTTCTCTTGATTCTTAGACCTTCGCTTTGTGGCGCGACTGTGAGAGCTTCCGGGATTACGGCGGATCATATGATTGCGCCACGGAAAACTCCTCCCTCGTTCCAAAGGGGTCGGTCCGTGCGAATACTTCTTTCCTCCAGGAATTTTCCCTTCGCCTCACCCTGGAATATGTCCTCCAATCCTCCTGGGAACCCTCTTGCAGTCTCTGAACAGCTAGCGAGTCGGAGTAGGTCAGCTCAAAATACTCGCTTGTCTCTCCTGTGAGAAGGGAAAATCTCGATATTTTAGTACGACGCTTAGTGCTGCACTGAGATCATCTGACGTTGTTTGGACCAAAAGAAGAGCTCTCAAGTTAAAATTCTGGGTACAAGATAGTAAACGAACACCAGTGATCCTGCGAAGAGCAGGAGTCAAGGATCGAATATATTTTCCGGAAATCCCGCTTGCCCCAGATCGCGAATCGTACACGTATGGCTGATGAAACCGCTGATGGCATCGGCGTCTCTTGCAGCTCTAGTAGCCTTTGATGACAGCGACAAAATATGAGTTTCCCTGTTCCGGCTTTGGGGTCCAGCACTGAGGCTGGCTCCGATCTGTCTGTGGCATCCAGAGACCGTTGGGTAAACACAGCAGGTGGCCGAAATGTTAGCCCCGTCTAAATTTGGATCAAGCTTTGACGGCACGTGGAATATCCTCGCCGGGAGGAGTGGAGTTCTGGCTGTGGGTCTCGGGTTTTCGAACTTCGAGCGGAACTCCGCGGGACACCGCGGTGGAAGTCCACTTTTCACGCTACCTAATTTGTATGCAAATCCACCTCTACCATCACCATCGTCGTCATTCTCGGCAACGTGGTGGTGGCGCGCGCGCTGGCTGTCATTACAGATCATTAAGGAAAGCATGAAGCTGGATGACGATGCTGTTCCTGATTCGCGATCGCTCATCTCGACAACTTCAATTTTCCAGGGACTACTGTTGAGCTTGTGCGCGGATGATTCGGTCCACCAATGGAACATCAAATCGCAAACACCGGAAGTCATACATACGCTCAAGTTCCAAAAGGAGCGCATCACCTACATGTACTTGCCATTCCAAACAAAATGGCTCTACCTTGGAACTGAGGGAGGCAATGTGCATCTAGTCAATGTTGACACCTTTACATTATCCGGATATATCATCAACTGGAACAAAGCCATCGAAATGTGAGTAAAGAACGCTCGCTCAATATCCTCGTCGGAAATCCAGATTTTTTTTTCAAGACAGTCGACTGTTCCCTTTTCCGGAGTCCTCCCGAGGGAAGTTCAAAAATCTTCGCGATAGGTATATCCGCATCACGTCTGTCTCACTCTAAATGAGCATAATCGCGTCTATCGTGCTGATAACGATTAAGTTGCTGGAAAGCATTGTGATCAATAAGGAGGCATAGTACGTTGACGTCAGCCCTGATATTGGAGCTGAACCTCGCTGGGAATTTTCATGGGGATCTGACACCAGGATCTCAAGTCCACATTTTGTTCGCCAAATGATTCTCTAGACTCGAAGCGAGTCAACTACCACATGACGAGAACACTCCAGGCAAACTAGATTGATGTCAAGTGGGCGGTGGTATGCAGCCCGGTTCAAGTCTGCGGTCGATTCAACGCCGAGTATGACAGCGCACGTGCGGGATGGAGAGACGCACCGACCGGGCTGCCGGTTCGCCATCCTGCGTGCCTCCCGGGCCTGCTCTCGCTGCCTTCGAGTGGGTGGGTTTGGTTCATTGGTTGGTTGGCTGGTTGGCGTGCATCGCTTCGCGCCAAACTAAATGAGCTTGCAGTAAAGTGGCCTAACAGCTGAAGGTGACGTTTAGAGAGTGACGTGATTGAAGACTGCTGGGCCTGGCCGCTCCTGGTCGTGTCGCGGGATCGGCATCGCGTTCGAACGTTTGTAGCCCACCAACCCGTCTTTCAACTCCGAACACTTGATCGGGATGATTTTGGCGAAATAAGCCATGATCCCCGTCGTTTTTGGGGGGGGGGGGGAACGGAGGTGCGCTCACGTCTGACTGCGCTGAGCCATACTTCAGCGGCTCGGTATTGGCGTCGCTGTGGCCGAGAATTCGAGCTCTATCTCGAGTCTGTCCGAAGGTTTGGGGCCTAAAGCTTATTAACTGAGATTGTATCCCACTTGCAGAACCCGCAAGACGAAACCCGGCGCAGTTGTGCATCTCGTTGAGAATCCAGCAGACCCTAACAAGCTGCTCATAGCATTTGAGACGGGTACCATCGTCCTGTGGGATCTCCGCAGCCGAATGGCTGAGGTTCGCTTCCAACACAACGAACCTCTGTCATCAGTATCTTGGCATTTTGAGGGTAAACAGTTTCTGGCGTCTCATGCAGACGGGAGTCTCTCTGTTTTCAACATCAGGAATCCAGGCAAACCTCTGAGTGTTATGTATCCACACTTGCGCCTTCTGATGGAACTGAATCCCGAGCTTAGTGCGGTGCCGACTTGCTTAAAAGGCTATTTTCACCCCATCTCCAAAGTGCAGTGGTGGGCCACCCGAGCTGGAGATAACTTAGTACTCTTTTCCGGTGAGTGTACCTTAGAGTCCCAAAGCAGAAATGAAACGAAACCGAAGATGACGCGCCGCATGCTATCTATCGATTTAGGCAGTCGATTAGGGATAGAGATTGGGAGACGATCAAACTCCCAGCAAAGCACGGTTTTCTGACGTTCTCTCGTTCAACAGGAGGTGCACCTCTGGGTGTTGACAAAAATGGACGTGAAATGGTCGGCGTTAGTGTCTCGAATTTGCAACGGGCTCAACTTCTGCAAATGGAAAGCCCAGTTGTCGACTTTGTCACAGCGCACGAATCGCCATTTTCATCCGACACTACTGAACCATACGCCACTGTGACTCTCTGCAAAAATGATTTGATTGTTGTAGATTTGCTGACGCATCCGTGAGTATTTCCTCATCTTCAACGTTCGCTATCCCTTGAAACGTCAGTTCCGTTCCGTTGGGTGCTTCCTTTCAATCCGCATGTCGTTCTTCCGTATTGAATTGTCCGCTTCTTGACATCGTGCCAAACTCTGACGAAACCTCGGCCCTGATTGCGTACAATGGGAATTCGCGACGCAAGATCTTGTGAATAGCGAGAGGCGTTGGTTCTGGAACATTGGTTCAGAGTGACGTGTTTCCATTCCCCAGGTACCCGAATTTCCGGCTGCCCTATTCGATGAACGTCCATGAGAGTCCTGTCGTATGCTGTCAGTACCTGGCCGACTGTCCCGGCGATCTGATTCCATGTTTTTATTCGGTGGGACAGTTTTTCGGCGCCAAAGCAACCAATATGTCGTCAACAAATATTAAGTTCTCGGAACGAGAGTGGCCCATCACAGGCGGGGAATGGGGTACAAGTATCGTTTCATATCCTGAAATCATAATCACGGGCCATGCAGATGGCACCGTGAGATTCTGGGATTCATCTACTTTGGGCTTCCAGGTGAGTTCAGGTTTAAGAAGAGAGTGATCTGAGGCACGATGGAGAATTCTGCAGGGCCTCGGAGTTTTTGACAAGTCTGAACCCGGGCCTCGGCTCTTAGAGCTTCGTAGAGAGAAGTCGTGTGACCTTGAGAAGAGTTTGACTGGAAATTCGCGCATCACCACGTTCTACCTCGACAGCTCCTGTACCGGTTCAGAACCTCGCGGCTTTTTGAGAAGCTCGTATCAGACGATGATCCATTTGCTGTGGAGAAACTTTTTTTCGATCCAGAAGGACGTCAACTCGGCATCGCCGGCGCCTCATATGTGGCGCTGTTTTCGTTTGCAAAGACCGAGAACACTTGCACAGTTGCAGGTAAGCATAAGTCTTTCATGACCGTCTAACTGTACATCATTCTGCGAAGCAATCAGTCTCATGCTGAATGACGAATTTCATTGGTATGGCGGCATATTTCGATCGTATCGACATGATCAATTGAACGGGAATGGGAACCGGAAAGTCGGTTCTCCAGCCGTGCTGAACACTGCCAGTCGGGGGCCGGATGCGAGGACACGTTCGTGTACGATTTGTCAACGCCGAATCAAACACTACGTGCTTGTTTGCAGTTCTCGACACTCCGATTCACTTCGAGATGGAGGAATCTTCTGAAGTATCCCCAAAGTCCAACGAACGCGTCACGGTCCGTCGTGAAGCTTTAACCTGGAGGGCCGGTTTACAACCCACACTGGTCTGCCAGTTCCTTTCCGGCGGTACCCCAGCGGGTGGAGAATCGGCGCGTCATGTAACTTGCATGGCGGTCAGCTCTGCGTACAATCTATTGGCATTCGGTAACGATCTGGGCCTGGTGGTCGTCGATACGATCCACAACACGTGCGTGCTCAACTTTGCCACGCCCGAACTCTATGGTAAGTTTTCAATATCGTAGATGCTTTGCCCCGTGTCCTCCAATCCGCTTCCACTCTGCTGCTCCCACACTGTGTCCATCTCCTACTGGTACCAAACGGCTGTGTTGCGGATCGATTTTGTCGGGCTCATTAAGATCATGCGGTGATCGAGTTCAGATCCGACGTTGTTGAAAGCATTGGCTGCGACGAAAAATCTCGGCAGTTAGTACTGGAAACGTCAGAAGCACGATAAATCATCCGCTCTGGAAATCTACAACATCCGAGAATCAGATTTTCCGAGCGCGATGTCGACAGAATTCACATTAGTTTGTTCCAGGAGGAGTGTTGTCAAATATTCGACTCTGTTATAGCTCTGATTCTTCCTTCTCGTTGGCAATCGGTTGTGCGAGTTGACGGGAAAATTGAAGCCAATCAAACATGACAACACTAGAAGAATCAAACCTCGGGTTTCGGGGTCCGCGGAGGGAGTAGGGTAGCGAAAGGAACTTGGGTCATGAAGAGGAAAATATACGGAGACTAGCGGGAATGTGGTAAGGATGAATTAGGATGGGAAACGGGGGAAATAGTCCTCGGATTTCATCGAAGACGTTGACGTGTTGGGGCAAGCTGCATAGATGCAAGTATAGAGGCTATCGTTTGAATCAAAAGTGCAAGAAGAGCCGAAACGGCTAGCTCAATACAAGACAGCGAACAACTGGAATCGCCACCTCGTGTCACAAAACCTATTCAGAATCGATGTCGGTGGATGGTGGAGGCCTTGCGTGACCACTCGTTCCTGGCTTTGAACGCACTCTTCTCACCTTCTTTCGATTCTTCCTCTCTGACTGCAAGACTTCTTCCGCGGAATATTTCGGAAAAACTTTTCGGGACAGCTCCCAGCGGTAGTTCTCCATCGAAATTGAATTCAAGTGTGAACATTCAGCCAAAGCGTATAATATTACCTCCAGCATTCTCCTCTCATCAGATCGACAGCTTTGAAATCGTCGTTGAAAGCTTAAAAACGTCACATTACAGATGCTCAGTCGACATTCGATTACCGAGCAAAACAAGGAAATTGTTCGCGTCCCTTACGCTTTTCCTTTACCCGGCACAGTTTGCTGAACTCTCTAAGAAGTTCACTACGGTTCCGTCGTTCGAGTAATTCTCCCTCGTCAACTTCAACCTCCCGACCGCGTAAACGACTGAATCTGAGTCGTTTTCGACGCTTCAAACGCTTTTCGTTCCGATCAAGCAATCCTAACCCCAACTTCAACTCCAACCTGAACTCGTTTCGTGGCTCCACAGACCCCCCTAAGACCGTCACAGCCGTCACCACCTCCACCCCACAATCCCCTGTTTCTTCTTCCACCCAAGACGACGACACCACCACTCGCAAGTCTCCTCCGACGGTTCTTAATCATGTCGACACCGACGATGTTGCTGACGATGAATGTCGAGCAAGTTCCACTTGTCCGGCTGCGAATGTTGTTCAGTCGGTTCCCAGCACCGGTAGAACAGATACTGGGGAGCAGCTGCAGCCCTCGAAAGACCCGATACCAGAGAGATCAAATGACAAGGGATCGGCGAAGAGCCGCAGGCCAGAAGCATTGCGTCGAGGAACCTCAATACAGGAGACGATAGCGGACGCCTGCAAGCGAACCTTGCAACGGATGCTATCCTCACCTACGAGTAAGAATGAAACGCCGCCGCTGATTTCTTGTGCTAACAGACTAACTCCTCGAATTCCGAGCTGCTACGGGCTATCCCTGGACGAAAACCAATGAAAAAAAAAGAGATCAGTTACGAGTCTATTCAGGCGCCCTCGATTGGACAGTCAGAATATCTGAAAGTGTCGAGCTCATTGTTTCGCGAGAATCACTGCGGCTTTCCTCCTGGGATATCCCGCTCCCTGGTCCAAGATTGACCCTCTGCCTTCTGCGAGCTCACTGTTTCTCGCGTTTCGAAAGACTCTCTTGCCGCGCTGCTGATCATTCCTACTGTTCGGGTCAAGCTTTTGACTCTACATCGAGCTGTTGAATGCTCGTGCTCTCTTCTCGCGATGTTCAGCCCGTTCGCCATCTGACCGCTAACATCTTGGACTCGCTTTGCTACCTCAGCCTTTGGCTCTCCAAAGACTAACTAGCCGCATCGGAAGTCTCTCAAACCAACGCTGCTATCAACGCTGCTCGAAGCCTCTCGCTGATCTGGGCGACTTCCACGCAAACAATCGACTGCTATTTTCGGGTTCACTAATGGACGGTCCGCAATCGCTTCTCTGTTGTTCCCACGTTATTTTCGGGAGGCCGCACGATTTTCGGGAGCGGTTTCGGAGTAACACTCACTAACCCACTCGTTGATTCATCGACTCATCCGAATCTTCGCCAACGGGTCGAACGAGTCTAACCAAGGATGTTCAGGGGACTTCTTTCCTGTCTATGGCTAACAGCTGCTTATAGCTCATCTGAGAAGAAACTAGAACGAGCTTCTGATTTCTAGGATCTTCTGACCCCTACCAGAGATCCCCGCGATCCCCAAAACGGCAGGACAACAACGGCCTACCGGACCCGACAGAAAGTTCTCCAGACCAGGTCAGTTTAATGCGATCGCTTTCAGTTTCCTCAGGAGCTCAATTGAAGTCCTATATAAACTGGATAGGTTAGGGACTAGACATGCGGGCAGCTCCGAATTGGCTACAACGTGGACGGGCAGAGTTTGAGATTGGCAGGAACCCTGAAGAGCATTTGCTCTTGGCATCTGTCCATTGTTAGAGGCAAGCTCCGAGCGTCTTGTTTTCTCCCCCTATATTTCTATTTCTTGTGTCGGAAACTCGGAAACGCTACATCATTTGGCAAGTTTTTATCTCATTCGTAGCACAAGGATAGGGGTTCGGGATCAGCGAACCAATACTACTCCGAAAGAGGCAGGTTTGTCTGTTCGTCGTGTCACGACACCGACCTACCGGACGAGCGAACATTTGAGTTCTTTGCCGGGGCAGAATGAAAGCCTGGAAAGCTTTAGACAGGTCTCAGCCTTCGAATTCTCCCGTTCACTGGTCTCTTTTATGAAAGATGTCACTTTCTGAAGGCGGTTGTGGTCGATTGATAGACAAGAGAAAAATCCATACAGGTGTCAGCCTCGAAGGAAAAAAGAACTGGAGTAGGAAAGCGGCACCCCAGACAGAATGTAATCATGCAGAGCGTAATGAAGTGTAGAAGGTTCATGGATTTTTGGAATCTAAGAATTCTACTTTCGGGAAGCTTCTCTGAAGTGGAGGACCGAGAGCTTTCAGAGCACTTCGGGTATCTCAAAAACGGGAGGGAGATCGGGTGACCAATTTCAAACCTCGAACTTGCAGATCATTTGTAGAATTCTGCAGGAAGAAAAACTGTGAGATACATTCGATATCCCGGGATGACCTTGAAAATGTTGTGTGACCTTGAAACGGAAGGCTGCGCTCAAGCGAACACCGACAAGACGTGTTCTAGATTTCAAACCATGGAAACTCTATTCGAGTCAACAACGATCCCAGAGTTGCCCCTCTTCATCGTTGGAGACAGAACTCCGTCGTTTCCTCCGACTTCCGCGAAGAGAGATGCCTCTGAGTGCTCCTGTATCTCGGAACGCTCCCGAAATTCAAAATGGCCTCCATGGGAGAAAAGGCGGGAAAATTTGAATTTGCCCTCGAACTCTGCCCTCGTTTCATGTCCCAGCCAATAGTGTTCCCACTCTGGGTGGGCTTTACACGTGTTCTCGAGCCACTTGAGTATGAATCCCCCTGATTTAGATCTAACAGAACCAATCTACCTTTCCCTGTCGATCGTTCCGGTACCCTCCGAAACGTCCGGTTAACGAGATCCGGTTGCATTGCAGCGTGCAGGTAACTAGTCAGTCATAGTAACATCGATGTTTCATTTCTCATTCTCATACCGAGTTCTTTGCCTATGCGGTGGCGGTGTCTTTATCTGGCTTTACTTTATTGCGACGGTTCGTTGACTCATCGTGCCATTATCACACACTCATCTCCATGTCCATATGTTCTCGCTATTTGACCGACGTCGTTCATGTTGTTGGTTTGGTCCTTGATGTTTCGCTCTGAAATTTTGCCGTACTCGTACGAATTTGCCGATTTTTGCCACTCACTACCTCTTGCCAATTTTCACGGACCGTCTGTTGTCCGTTGGTTTGCGATGGCTGATTTTGCGATGAATTTCAATGTCGATGATGAAAAATTTCAATGTCCATGACACCACCTCCGCCGGGCGCTTTTCTTTTCTTTCTGGATTTTCGTTGTCCAACGAACCACCACGCAACAACAACAACAACAACGAAACAACGCAACGAAACCACGCAACAACAACAGTCGACAAGTGTGAGCCCGACGACACTGAAGCCGCAACGGCATTTTCTCGACCGGCGATCCAAGTCTATGCAAACACCACAGTCGGGGGGCACAGGCGCTAGCACGTTGTCTGCTTCCCATCAGCAGCTGACCACGATGTCGAGTCTGGGGGCGGAACGATATCCTGGCCGAAAGATGCTACAGAAGCACCCCAATCTCGCGTCCCAAGACGAGCCTCCGCAGTTTTTACTTTCGACCGCCGCGTCCTCTTCTACAGGTGACTACGGCTCTTCCACGATCAGTGTGGCGATCCTTTTCTTCCTCAAAAAAAAAAAAGTTTTCAAACCAGCTTGATTGACTTCCAAACCATTGTTTCTGTATTCTGTGCAACGTTGATTGATCCTCCCGATCCCGCGGTTCGTAGCGGAGCGATATGAATGTATCGGCTGCCGAATAGATCGATCGACGAGCGATCCATGAGCTCGATCTATCGGAATCGATCAATCAACGAGAAAGAGAATCCAATCAAAAAAAAAAAAGAGATGTACCTACTTAAATCAAGCAAGCAAACCAGCAGCAAGCAAACCGAACACCAATTGCCATGCAATGCTTCTCTAAAATGTTCATGACGATCCTTCTTGATCCACAAAGCCGCTTTTGTGTGGGTCATCTAATCTGAACTGCCTCCGAATCCTTATTGTCCACCATCTCTATCAGTGCATACATAGCTCCTACCTATCGATCCGATCTATCTCCATCTTTCCATCTATCTCTCTTGCCTCGCCTCTTCTGTCTATTCACTCGAACTCTCGACTGCGTCATCCTTCCAATTCGCATTCCTCCTTCTCGAAGAGAATGAGTTCCCAGCGAGCGAGCGAGCGACCGAGTGCTCTATCACTCGGGGGCCCTGCCTCCACCTCAATGGAAACAGCTGTTCCCTCACTTTGTTCATCAAGGTTTCATCAAAAACCACTCAAATCAGGTTGATGAAGGGTGCATCCGTCCCTCGTTCGACTTTCTCGGCTCGTGCGACGGCATCGCACGTTCATCTGGGCGAGCGGATTAGAGCTCGACGCCCATCTCGCTTCGTTTGCGAACGTCTGCCACTCGTTCGCGATATTACCTCGAGAAAAACTGAGCGAATTTCCGCCTCGAAGCCCACGGTCCGCGCTTTCGGTCGTTCCTCTGAGGGCGCGAAGTAGGCGGACAGGCGGCGGCGGCGTATGCGCGTGTATGTGCATTCAATAAGTTCCGACCGGAACCCTGTGGAGCGCTCAACGGTGAACCTCGCACTGATTACTCTCAGACCTGAGATGTCTCATCATATATCCTGGCCCAGATCCTGGATCGTAATCCAACCTGCCGCTTCGCGCCTTTGGTCCTGACTGGTTGTCGTTCAGAAGTCTTGTCGAGAATTCTCTTCCGTCTTACTACGGTGTCCATCCGTCATCGACGCCTCGTACCGCGCGCAAACCCTGAATTTGGGAGCGCGGTTTTTCTCACGCGAGTCTGGCCACGAGTTATCCAAAAGCCTTAGGAGCCACCCAGGGTGCTTTTACAGGAGCTTCGAGGAGTCTCTCCTGAGTTATAGCACCTTTGCTCACACCAGTGGCGACCGAGGCTGGTCGTTGCTCCCCGAAGAGGACTAGAAGGCGGGAAGAGCGTCGTCGTCGACGGAGTATCGATCGGAGTTAAAGTGAAAAAGCTCCGACACGTTGAACAGTTTCTTTTCCAAGAAAAATGAGCCGCCGACTCGATTCCGCGGAAACAACATTTCCGCTTTCGAGAGTGCCTGGGATCGATCGGATTCATACGTTTCCTCGGGAAAACGTACGTCACCCGCAGAGTAACTTCCATTCCAGAATTAGACCAAGCCACCTACTTCAGATGTCACTCCCGCTGTACGATCCAGCGATGGACGCTCTATATGTGCCTCCACTGTGTTTGAGGTTTTGCGTCGACGTTTCGTCCTCATTAGGAAAGAAAAGTAGCAGATCATGGAGAGAACTTGTCTGTCCCAGGTCATGAGGAGAACTCACTCATCGCGTCCAGCTGCTCTGTTCTTCCAGTGTGTCTCATTGGTATTTCATCTCATCCATTCCTTGGCTTGTTCCTGGTGCGCGGTTCGTGCCTTCTGACCGATCCTTTCATGTTTCGGTCTTTTTGTCTTCCTATCGAATGACAAGGTCAAACCACTGACCTATCTCATCGTTATTTGCTATCGACCGAGCGGGAATCATCCGCCTAACCGCCTCGTCGTCGTTCATGCGAGCGCTAAATTTAGCTTCGTCCGACACTATTTCTCCTTCTTCCTGTTGAGAGAACGACTCCAAGTCGGACGGCAGAAAGCTCCGAAGAGGGAAAAATAGGGTAAAGTGGAGCTGGGTTGAGCGCTCAACCGCTGCTCGAAGCTATCGCTCCGAATCGTGCGTCGGGAGAACGAGAATCCGATAGCGAGAATTTGAATAAAAACTCCCGATCTGATTCTTCTCTACCCTACCTGTCGTTGTCGCCGTCCCTAGCTCATCTTCTCGAAAACCGCGGCTCCCACCGCCCCTGCCGTCCCTGAGACCTCAGTGTCCTTCTCATCCCTTTGTCTTCCCCATAGTTTCGGCCCGTCAATCTCGCCCGCCTTCGTTGCTCATCCTCTTTATCTCCGAACTTCTCCCCTCCTTCCCCGCCCCCAAGCTCCATGTCTCGCGTGTCTCCCCTCCTCCGTCTTGGTCGACGTTGTCTCCCCTCCTTCTCCTGCTTCAAGTTTGAGCTTAAGTGTCAGCTGACTATTCTAACTATGAACGGCAGGTTCCTCCCATCCGGGCGCTGTCGACATAAATACACATTCCATTGTGGCCTGTCAATTTCTACCTGTTGTGCCGGCGGCATACTCTATCTGACTCTCGCTTGCTGTCTCGCGGGCACGGAAGCAGGCTGGCTGGAGCTCCGACTCGGGCCTTGTCCTCCGGAACTATTCTGATGGGCTCCTCCGACCGTTCCTTATAGGAACTGCTGCGTGTCGCGGGAAGGAACTGTTTTCACAGGGTGCAAGCATCAACCTAGGGATGGCGGTGCACCGGAGTTGCGGATGTTGCGTTTGCGCCGACAAAGTTCCCAAGCTAGCGCCATAGATGGGATCGACTTCGGACGCTATCAATCGCTCGGTTTTCCCGTCGTTTTTTCCCTTATGCCTTTTCCCGGTTTTCCCTCGGCAAAATTTTCGTCCATGACATCTCGGCTTCCTTTCCTTCGGAACTTTTTTTTCGCAAAAAACACGAGAATCCTCCAGAATAGGTCCCTAGACCCTTTGAAAGAATTCGACGTCTCGAATAACCATTCGCTGGTCTTGACACCATGGAGGACGCGGTTTGTCAAATCGACTCCGATCCACAAACCGAACGATATCACTTCGTAGTCCTTTTTTTCTCTCCGATGGCCTTGAATTCCGTTCAAACCGACCATTCCACTGTCTCACACTCACTCCGACCCGGATCCAACCACCACTCCTGTCTGTCTCTGTCTCCACTGTAGCGCTACTAAAAGTTTTTGAGAGAGAAACTTTCCCTCTTTTTTTCCTCCTGTTTTTGAAGTGTCGTGTTATGCTATGGATGAGGCTCGACGTTGAGGTTGTCAGAGACCTCGTCGGCGAAATCCTCAAGATAAACCGCTGTTAAAATGATTAACAACAACTCTAAACGGGCACACTGTAATCACCGTATTCCATGCTTGATAATGGTTACCGCACCTTACTAAAGAAAAACCCACAACCGACCAACCCACCCACACCTCCGAAACAAATCATCATCCTCATCTTCATCGAATTTCATCACGTAGCTGAGAAATTGCTGAAATCTAGAGTCGTTTTATGAGTTTCTTTCCCTTTACGATTTGTTTCGTTTTCTCGCTGAATTGTTTCCGCTTCTGCAGCAGAATTAAAAGTGGAACTAGACAACGCTCTAGACTTGATTATCTATTTTCTTTCTTAACATTATTTGCGTTTGCATGTGTTTCGCTGCCTGCTCCATTCGATGCCTGTCTTCTACACGATCTACTTCTAAAAAAAAAAAACGTCACTGAAGCCGCTAAAATTCGACGGTGCCAAATCGAGGCTAAAGCCTGGAAGACGACACAGAGTCCGATGAGCCCACTTTGGAAAGGCTTATCAGCTCGATGGTCGTTCTTGTGCTGTTCCTCTATTTGGCGTCGTTCTAGCGGTAGACAGCGAGAGACTGACAGCTCAGTCGCTACAACAGCATCAACGACAGCAACCACATCTTCTACTACTACTACCACCACCACCACCACCACCACAGCAACAACTCACCATTCCACCGCTGCTCGTGCTGCTGCTGGCTTCGAATCAAGCAACGCTACATCGACTCTCCAAGAGGATCATTCGATTTCTGATCTCCAGAGGAACCCGTCGAAAAGGCTTCTTCTACCTGGTGGGCGGCTCTTTTTTTGCCTTCACTCAAAACTCCCCATTGTTCGAATTTTCTTGTGTCCTCAACATCTTGGCAAGGGGCATCAAACTCTTCTCCCAGTGACTTCCCACTTACCCACCTTGATTGTCGCCCCGTCTCCCCTCGTCGCCGAGCCCCACCGCCAGAGTCCCTTCTGATGAGTTTTCCAGCATCGACTCACAGTGAACTCGTGTTCTATTCTTGGTCGTCTTCGAACTGTTCCCGGTTCAATTGGTCCCTTGTTCGCATCCGGTTCTCCTGGAAACTCCTCGTGTTGTCCTGTAATGCATATCTGAGACCGAACAGACTTGGTGTACTGACCTTCTCCTCCTCCTCCTCCTCCTCGTTCTCCTCAGCCTTGGTCGTGAGCGAGGCCGGGAACTTCAGTCCCGGACGTCGTTCAGTCATGATTCATGATTCCTCGAGAAGACAAGCTTTGTTTGGGAGAGTCTTTGTGGCGTTGCTTCGCTTCTTCCTTGGATTGATTTTCATTGTCCTTGTTCCGTTCTAGTTCCTGATGGTGACATCAGGCGGAACAAGGGTTGTAGAGCTGAATAAAGAGGGACAAAAGAAGCCTCCTTCCAAGCGGTCGACTAACGTTCGGTACCGAACCGTGTGTTGTAGATTGCTCGTTTTCGCGGTCTCGCTCGTCTTCGACATCGAGTCTGGAGAATGTTTCCCGAGAATCAATCACGTGTCTCACTTTTTGCGACACGTTCTGCTCGAAGAAAAGTGATGCTTCATCGCCAGGTCCTTCGCTATGGGTAGGGACCAGTTACGGTTCTGTTTTACCTTTACCACTTAATCTCGCCAACGAAACCCGCTCGGCTCTCGCCACTCCTGGAACAGGTGAGCTCGGTCGCTGACAAAGAGAATCGCTAGATTATGTTTTACTTTGTTCCCGGAGCATCGGTCGAAGGAACGGTGGTCGCGATTCCGGAAGAAAGCATGGAGGGTAAGCTCAGGAGGCAGCTTCGGTTTCAGGATCATTGTTCAAGCTTAAGGGCCGAGTGCTCTGCATCGGATTTGTGGACAGCAATGGACAGCAACTCGTGTCCGAGGGTGGTCGTTTGCGGTCCGCAAACGGTTCTAAAATTCCTACAGGCGGACATTTCGCCGTCCTCGTGAGTGAAAAACTTGCCCGCGTCGCAAGCCTTCCCTCCCAGAATACGATCGTCAAGACGACTCTCAACGAAACCTCCATTACGATCTGCGCGGACATCATGCAGCTGAAACAATGCGGTCAGTTCTGTTTGTTTTCTGCGGGAAAGTTTTCCGTCTTGCCTTGACTAACGCTCGTCTTTCGGTGTCGTGCAGTTACTGCAATATTGAGGCGACGATGTTCGGGTCGGGTGTGCCGTTTGCGTTTCGTAACTCGCTCGACTTATGATTGCAGAGGTGCCGTGTTTGGTGTCGTACATTGCAAACGGCAACATCATGGTGCACAGTTTGCCATCGCTGAAGTTCGTCTTAGAGGTTGATTTCTACGCAAGTCCCGACCAGCGCATTTCTCGAACATTTTGTTTCTCCAAAAACGGTCACGGCCTGTACATGGCCTCGAGGAGTGAAATCCAGAAGTTCTCCGTGAGCACCGACTTCTGCAACCAACTGCAGGATCTCCGAGGCAATGTTTATACAACGAAGGAAAAGCCTGAAGCCCCGCGACAATCGTTTTTCAAAGGATTATTCGGTGGTGGACCTAGCGTTCTGGATCGCGACGAACTATGTGAGTAGCCCTACCCGATGATCCTTATGAGATACTCATGACCAAGTGGTGCCCAGTGCACTTCGTAATGTCAACAGGACCGGGTGGGGGGGGAGGGGAACTGGGTAAGTCGGGGGACATGGGGGAGGGAAGGAGCACAGAACTCGCGCGGAGAAACCTGGGAGTGCTTCCTGGTCGACACGTGGAGTTCACCTGGCCCCGTTTTTCTGTTCGATATTCACGGGGAGCTAATATTATACAAATTACGCCGCCAAGACGTTGTTTCATTGCGTAAATAATTCTCCGTTCATGAGTTGATGTTGTATAAAGAAGGCATTCGGGAATGTCTCGGAGTTGTGGAACCTCGCTGGGGGGCAAGCGGGCGCGCGAAAGGTGGGGGGAAAGCCCCGCCGCAAGCCAGTGGGAGCAGGAGGAGGAGTGGGAATTGAACCGCGTTGGGCGAAACCAATTTGGAAAATGCTCAAAGTCTGGAATTCAAAGCAGCTGCCTGGGATGCATCCACAGGCTTCTACGTGTGGGTGGGTGCGTTTGTTTGATCGTGTGAGTTCGCTCGCCTACCCGCACGCGTTCGCCAGTTCGAGACCACGTGTAAGTGCATAGAGCTTGCGCACCAGGCCACTCCAGCGAGGGAGCGAGCGACCCAGCGACCAGCCGTGCGGTTGTGGGCGAGCGCTAATAGCTCACCAAGTGAATTCATAGGTCAAGTGAAAATGGTTCCGGTGGCTCAACGCCGGAGGGATAGACGACCGCGCGGGTAGACAGACAATCGGACCGTTGAATGTTGATTACAAACTTTGAGACCATTTCAGTTGGTGAGACCGGTAGTGGGAAAGCTTCGAAAACCATCGCGCGACACATTCCTGGCAACTCTGCCAATCTGGAAGCCATGAGTCAGAGAGCAGGAACCCTAGCCGGTGAAGTCGCACGAACCCGCTTGGTGAGTGATATGTTCATATGCATGCTCGACATACGTACGTAGGTGGCATACAAATTGAGATACAGAGCAAACTTCGTTCGAACGTTGGAACGCTTGGGTTTCCCAGACTCTCCGACGACGCGGAGGAATCTTGTCCCCGAGCTCTTTTCAAACTTTTTTTGATCTCTCGTTAGCGAGACAGGTCTAGCGCCGCCGTCGGGTAGAGTAAACATCTACATACAATGGGGTGGGAAGGAAAAAAAAACTCTAGACCAGAAACAAGTACGGCGCTGCAAGAGGACGAGCTGTCAACTTGAGGTCTCAGATATCGAAAAGCGTTTTTGGAGCCCGCCAGCCGGGAGACATATTCGTCCATCGGGCAAGGCTTCTCCTCACTTCACAATGAACGCTTTCGAGTGTGCTCGATTGCTTCCAAAACTATAGACACCGCATTCCTTCAAGATATGGTGTCCACTCGAAGAGAAAATTCCCCTAACGGAGCAGCCGTTCTCCTTTCGGCGGGCGTCTACGCGACGCTTCCTCGTCGTTCCCTTGCTTCCCGACTTTTTCTATTCCAAGTTTTAGAATTGTTTTGACCAGCCCGCCCCGACTGAAAATTTGAATGCGCGTGCAGTCGACAGGAAGAAAGCTTCTCTCTGTTGGTCGGGCTTGTTGCCCAACGAGTCGACAGCCGACGGAGCCACTGCTGAAATCCGCTGTGCGAATTCTATTTCTGGTCGGCATTCTTATTTTTCCTATTTGTGGTTTTGTCCAGGGCAAATTTTAGGGAGTTGAATGCAGGCACACGCGCGCCAGCATACATGCATCCATCCACCCACCCACCTCAGGTGTTTCACAACAGCGATTCCGGGGCCTAAGGCATCGCCGAGAGTCGTCAATAATTTTGTCGGACCGTTCCTGTCAGAAAGTTAGGTATGCCTCGATTCAAGGGCAATCTGCGAAGCGCAGGCAAATCAAAGAGCAGCCAGGCTGTCAGACGCACGGAAGGCAAATCGGATCAATGCTGGTTTCACTTGGGCGTTCGATTTGATTTGAGAATTTTAACAAGTCTCTCGGCTAGGCTGTCGAACGATAACACCTTCTTCAGTGGGGATCGGACGAAAAATCTGCAGTTACAGCGGTCTAATGTAAGAGAACGATCCGTTGTTGGGGAGAGAAGTCAGCGGAGCGGGAGGAGAAAACGGTCATCGAATCTCACCCCCGCTCGTTCAAAGACTACGGAGCAAAAAGCGTGAGTCAGGAGAAGGCCATCTAGTATGGCGGGCTCGTGGATCCTGGGCCAAAGCAAGATTGGAGGCAGTTCTATTGCCCATTTGAGAAGGTCCATTCGAGACCAGTACTTAAGGGAATTCACTGTTATGGCTCGCCCTATCGACTTCTAGCTGGCCCCGCTGAGCGATATTGGCATAAGGTCCGAGTTCAACACTGTGACGAGTCCTCGGGTAATGTCCGCTCGGCGACCTATGTTCACTGCGGCGCGGCGCGGCCTGGCGTCGATGTCCGTCCACGGCGCCCTATGGGTCTGTATCGAGATTCGTTTTTGAATCGAGGAAACCCTCAGCGAGCGTCAGAAACTGTTTTTCCCGATTCAAAATAAGTTTTCCGAGGAAAATATCGAAAGGACAAGCGCTCAAAGAGTGAATCAGGAGAGCGCGTAGATACGACCAGCGAATCATTCTCGCGGACCATCCCTCACATGTCGGAGTCGTGTTTTCCGCCGTCCGAAAAGCTGTATAGCGAGTCTATAACACAGTTTGCTGCTGCTCACTGAGTCCGTAACGGCTGATCAGGGACTCAGCAATACGTGACCCATAGGTGATGACAAGTCATCATCACTTATCCCGCTGCCGCCGCCGCCGTGTGGTTCGGTCGACTAGTGGCTATCACAGGCAGAATCGGAATCACCTAAGCTCTCTGTGGCTCTCTGTTGCAACCGGGGAGTGATCGGACGGAGTTTACATCGGCGACGGGGATTTCGAGGTGAGATCTGTCGATGAACACTGTCTTCAGAACGGTGGTCCCTCGCGTGAGTCCAGCGCTTGGAAACCATGACGTGAACACTAGCTCTGAGCGAGTTGAGAACGCGAAGTTTTGATCGACTTCGACGATGGTCCCGGCTTCGGACCGACATTACTCAACGCTTTTGATCGAAAAGTGAGCTCCGCACATCAAGCACTCGGTTGCCAAAGTTTTTCATATCACGAACAGATCCAGAAATATTGGCATACATTCCTCCGTTGTGGAAACTAGTCCATTCTCCACTCGCCCTTTTGCCCGCCGCCTGCGCGATCGGTCGGTCGGTCCGCCGCTAGCAGGCAGGCAGGCAGGCTCAGTTGGTCGGGCGGCCCTGGCGAGGCCTATCTTGGGCTGGCAGGGATGCCAACGTACCCTTCCTCGTTCGCAGCGGCGCTTCGTCGGAGTCCTCTTCTATCATTTCACACTCTGTATGTAAATGACGCTTGCCACACAGAATGGAAGGCGCACAACTGAAGGAATACGATCCCATATGTGCCTCGTGCCTGTATGCTGAATGCATCGCGCAATCAGCGGAGGTCCGAGATTCCCTCTCGAATTCTTCGTGAGATGTCGTTCCGGCCACCAATCGACCGACAGAGCGACCACACCCTGGCTCTCGGTTAATCTACGCGCTGAAAACTGATGAATGGAACTTTCCGTACAGTTCAGCCTGAGAGACGGAATCAGGGACAAAGTTGCGACTGGTCATCAGTCCCTGCCATCGGTAATGGGCGCCCGTTTCCAGCTTGACATACTTCGTCGATTAGGGTATTCCGCCCGTGTTCAACGGCCTCAACTCGACCATCGGATCTGGCGATCTGTGATTTCACTCCTCTGTTCGTACTCCTCTGATGCACCTGCCTCGGATTCCGCCGCTGATTCTCGCCAGATCGAAACTTTTACGGAAGGCGAAATCTTCCGATGTACGAGAAGCAAGCAGATTTCAATGCCTCAGCTCTTGGCTTGCTTGTTCTGCAAGTGCAGGCGATTCAATATGCACCTTGAGGACAGTTCTATGCCTGACTGAGCTTCCTCTGTGAATCTCGACCGAGGCTGTTTATGGTCTAAAGCAGGACTTTTTGCAGGAAAACTGAGCGGTGGAGTTGTTGGTTGTTGTCCGGAAGGAGTATTTCAAAGCGTTTTCTTCTCCGCAGGCACTGGACGAACGAGGACAAGCACTATCTCAACTGGAGGAGCGCACTGGACGCATGATGAGTGAAGCTGAGATCTTTGCAAGTACCACGAATCAACTGGTGAACAAGTACAGAGATAAGAAGTGGTACCAGTTTTGAGAACGTGGATGAGAACAACAAGACAAACATAAGCCAGACATGAAACATCAACCCTTAGTACGCCACAAACGGAGACGCTGTATCCAGCTTCAACGACGACGTAGAAGACGATATCGATGCAGCCAACGGTGAATATTCCTACCGGACTGATGAGCTAACGAGCTCCAAACAGACGTTCCAACCGTCTACCGTTCCTACTACAGCATACTATCACTACTGAAGCAACTACTGATACTGATACTGAAATACCACCGATGCGGAACCCCCTTCGACGGCACAAGGGAACCGAAGACGCCATCGGAGGTGTCAACAGAGATGCCTAAAATGCCGTGGACATGGACGATGACAACCACGACGTTGTCGCTGAACGTTCCCGTCCACGCTGACAACAACAGCAGCAACAACAGAAACCAAGAAGTCGAGACGAGGTTGAATAATGAATGAAACACCTGTTTTTTTTAGAGAAACAGGCTTTCTGATCTAGGTAGATGTTTCTTATTTCAAACGATGTCCACTATTGGCAGATAATCACTGACCGTTGTTGCCAATGTGTGAATGACTCTAGTCAACGACTCTGTGCTTGATCTAGTTACGTTTACAAAAAAAACATAGATTTACGGACTCTTTCCCATGATCCCATGGTCCTATGAGACAATGATGACAGCAGCAGCAACAGAAACATGAAAGGAGATGCAGAAAATGAGAACAACAACACCAGCGTAGTTTCACATCGGGTAGGAAGAGAGAAGGAGAGAGAAAGATTTTCAGTCTATTTAGGATCGAACCATCATGTCAGTTTTGACATTGTTATTTGAGGACCGGTTAGTTCACGTGCTCGCTCACTCAGCAATTGAGCACTCTAGGACACCTGGTCCGATTACAGATTTTAGCGGAGTTAGATGGACGCCGAAGTTAACAAACCAGATAAGGATAAAAGACTCAAACACTAACAACGACCAGAGAGAGACAGTGAAAGAACAAGAAAAAAACCGCAAGCGCGCTGGGAATAACAACAAAACCAACAGCAAAAACAACAACAACAGACAAAGAAAGTCAAGGGGTCGAAAAATCGGAAACCCAGTCCACGGCGAGAGGTCTTTGACATTCGCCTTGACATGGGCCTAGTTCTTGAATCAGGAATCCGTCTGCTAGAGCTGACCACGTTTCTTTTCGTCAAACGAAACTCTCGGGGGCTTCGAAAACCTCTCTTCGACAGACACCGCGGCTGATACTGGTTTGCGGGTCGACGGTTGAAGTCGACGAGAGGATTCCAAAACAAGGGCGAATCTCGTGACACCTCAAAAGGGTGTGCTGAGCGCGTACTCGAACCTCAATGATGATGATTATGTTTCTAATCATCGGTTTGGGGACTGTTGATTATCATGATTGGTATCTGTGAACTTGGTCTTTGCTTGGCTGCCTGCTCACTCGCCCGCCCGCCCGCCTGCTCTGTTTTTTGCCCTGCCTTCCTCCGATGGAGTGGCGCAGCTCCGCCTCTCCGGCAAGCCTGGAGAGAGTTTTATTCCCGAACGGGGCAAGCTTACCATTCCGGGATCCGTGTTCATTCCCTCTACGTTTGTCTCAGTTTTCGTTACCCATGAGCCAAATCACGAGCCCGAGGAGCTATGATGATTATTTTATGCCTGTCGACTGTTCAAGTGCCATAGCGTTACTGAGGCGCCGCGAGGCTGAGGATTAGCTATGATTCCCGCCTGTTTCCGTTCTGTCAAGCGTTTCACAACGCTCAGTTCTTTGGTTGTTCACCAAGAAGTGCTTGACGATTATTACGCGGCTGCCGATGTGATCTTCGCTTCCCCGATTCTCGTTAGAGCCCCGGAGAAAATGAGCAGAGCCCGTTCGCCAATCTTTTGGCTCCTTGTGATCTCTAGCTATTCATGTAACTACTACTCGATAACCTAAGGAAGAAACCCGAAGCGAGATATCTGAAAAAAAAAAAATAAAACACACCACCGATTGCGCAAAAGTTGAGAGCGCGGCTCAGTTCTGCGCCCGAGGAAGTTGTTCGTGGTCCGAATGTGACAGAACGAAGTACGCCGATTGTAACGCTGCTCAAATAGTAGAAGACAACCATGTGACCTTCTGATGACCTTTAGACGGCTCCGCGGAATCGGATGCGGTGCGCGTTTTTCTACTTTTGCACCTAAGTAGCATCCTCCCAATCGACACCTGAGACGAAGATTCTCACACTGGAAGTGTCCTTCGGCGCTCTGACGGTGGCATTGGTGCGGTCAATTCTCAACGGAACAACAATAACTAAACTACAAATTCTTTTCTCCCTCTCGATTTTTGTGGACGTTCACGATATCAGGCAACTCTCATCGGACACACTCAACAAAAATAACGTAAAACAAATCGAACCTGAACATATCACTACAAAATCTCGACTGTCATTCGAAAACAAAGACTCAAGACACAATCGATTCTCAGATGGATGGTGGGATGGACTCTGACGGCTCAGGCGGTCGTCTGTAGAAGACGTAATCAGAAACGAGCGAATCAAATGATGAAAACAGTATTCGACGATGATCTTTTCCAATTCTTTGTTGCCCGGATAGAGGCAATATGACCTTTTGGGAAGCAAAATTCTCTCTGGAAGCCGTGCTGGATTCATTTCGCATGCTACATTCGATCATAAAAAACAACACAGCCCCGAACGAGACGTAAAAAGAAGGAAACGCAGAGGCTTCGATCTTCTGTCTGGCCCAGCGAGTGGGTTGAACCATGAATCAAGTTGCTCTGCAATCTTTCTCGCTCCTTGGGAGGAAATTCAGCTCCCCTTCGGCTCTTACGAGGATGGGAGCAGAGAACATCTCCTGCCGCTGTCGTTTTTGTGACGGCGCGGCGTCCTCGGTCATGACCGAAACGAGCTTCAAAACGAACCAATAGGGGGCAGGGGTCCACAATTGAGCCTAGAGAGAATTATCCGGGAGAAGAGTCGAAATTTTGGGAAAAAAAAACTGATTCCTCAAAAACTATCTAATTATCCATGGTGACAAAATGTCCACCTCAGAGACCGGCTCGAGCAACGCTCAGTAAACCAAGAGATTGGTTGGATAACCTCGCCAGCAAGCTAGCCAGCCCGCCGCCAAACTCCGTTGAATTCATTTGGGTTGATGATGCTACAATCCCTCCTTTCAGTCGAACTGACTGTAGCTGAGAGGCCGTCAGTTCGACGGGGATCCCGCTCCCACCGATCTTCTACCGCAGCACTAATGTTGTTGAAACTTTATTCAATATTTATATATATTTCTATGAATGTATCTTTGATGGTCGTTTGTTCATTGATTCATTTTACGACTCGTTCGTTTTTCATTATGCTCCGATCGAGTGTGATCATGATTGGAAAGTGTGTGTTTAGCGGCCAGAATGTAGTTAACAGACGACTTCGTTGGATGAGGCTGTTCGGACGAAGCGGCCGGACGACGCATAGTTACAGAATTATTTTCGAATCATCAGTTCCATGTGACTTTGTTGGTGGCACGAGCCCGAGGCGTTCAGGTTGGCCACTAGCTGCCCTTAATCTGCTCTGAAGATGCGCTCGAAAATAGTTTGAATTCATCATCGTCATTTATGTCTCATTAACTTTTCCCGTTCCGATCGACCTATCTTTCTATAACCTATTCTATCCGTCGATCTCCTGCCGCCACCGCCGCCGCGAGAAAGATGGTATATGTCAGACCCGGCCAGCATTCGCATGTACACGCATACCACGGATAGTTGTGATTTTCCGCTCAGACCTACCACTATTCCTATACTACCACTACTCTCATGTTGGGAATGTCGACAGAAGAAACGTCGTTAGCGTGAGGAGCAAAGACGCTGAAGAATCTACTCTAAGTGATCCACCACCACCATCTAACAGACGGATAAGAAATTGACGAGACCTATGACGATGTCAATGATGATGATCTTGATGGTGTCTAGAACAAAGAGATTGTAGAAAACCTTGGAACTTTCTCCTCGGCGGAAAAATCTCCCCTTCGACGATGTCGACGACGTTGAAGCGTGAGCAAGTCGAGTTGTCCGCGGACAATGAGAAGAAACTGATACTGGAAATAGTTATGCGGTTTGTTAGAGAGAGGATTAGATAGGTAGATAACAAGGTTGGTCACTTGATCAGTTGATTGGTCGGACGGGCGGTCGATCGTTCGGTGGGTCAGTCAGTCTCTCGGTCAGTCGATCAGTCAGATTCTCCAGAGTGCCTGGAGTGTCATAGATATATGTAATCGATCCGTTTCATGGTAGAGTCTGTGCTACTTTCTCCGAAACAACCGCAATGCCGGGAATACAAAAACAAAAACAATAATAAACGATGAACGATGATGTTAATCGTGATGATCAGTATAGAATCACGATAATGTTCGCAGATGACGTATGCGTACCAAGGTTCACCGGAGTAAAATGACGACGAAGACGATGATCATGATCATGATAATAATAATAATGATGATGATAATGATAGTTTATCTACACCTTTGATATCATCGGTTTTCGTCGGATGAACCATCGTCAACAGTGCGGCTGATTATAGTGATGATGATGATGATGATAATAATTTCATAACGATAAGGTGTACTTGACTGAATCTAATGCGCGCCCTGTTCCTGATGCGGGCCTGGGTCCCTTTCTGGACGATGACAGGAGCGTCACCGAGCCTCTCTGTGATTCGTGCAAGGCAGTTTTCCAAGCGTCAGCGTCCTGTCCGCTGCTTCCCAACGAGACCTCCTGAATCCTGATCAGTCGGCAAATTGCAGAGAATTCGGTCGAATTCGTTGGAACCGAAACAATATCGGTCATTCCCCAATACCAGAATTCCAGAAAAGGTCCGATGGGTCAGAGGCCAAGCAAGTTCCTTGGGGGAGAGTCTCACCGAGTGAAGGAGGGCTGTCCTTGCATCCTTGCAGAAGGGCATCAAGGACAGAATTCACTCCGAGAGCGGAGGCAGCGTTCGAGGCAGGATTGAGTCGAACGTTGCCGATTGGAACTCAAACAATACAAACCTCGTACAACGACCAGAACTCTATGGACGATTTCAATGCGCACCGTTGCTTGCTATGACGCCAACGACGGCGAGCTGCGAAAGGTCCGGGTTCCACAGTTTGATTGACGTCGGGTGAATTGACACTCGGATGCAGATATTCATGCACTAACTCTGATCTAACTATCTACGTAGCTGTCTATTTTTCAAGCGTTCTAGCGTATCATCCGACAGGTAGTGTATTTTAGAATTGAACAACGACAAGTTGTTCGACAAAGGTTGGACGGCTCTTGGAAACATTTGGCCCGCGGTTCTTGGTGTGATAGCGTATGAGACGGAATCTCGATCCTGGAACGTTCTCCTGATTCAACTCTCGATCACTTCGCTGTTCCGAGTATCCTCTTGAGTGATCGCGGACCCGATCATTTGATTGATTGATCGCTACACCCCTCGGAAGCGAATGCAATGCTCGCTCCAATGAGCTCGAATCCAAGTCGTTCGGTGTTCCGGAGCGAGTGCGTCGAGGAACTACTGAGGTCCTTTGCGAAGCCTGCTTCTCGTCATTGCAGGAGCCCTTGCGCGCTCGCTCGCTCGCTCGGAGGTTTTCGCTCTCTCCAAAACGGGTCAGTAACTTTCGCTCGGTTGTTCCTCGCAATTTTCAGCACACCCGGCGCAGTAGACTGGAGTTGATCGATGCGAGAAATAAGATGAAAAAAAAAAATTCTGCAAACGCGTCACAAGATGGGATTCTCTATTGGTTGACGCAGAATCCTCGTACACGCTGCTCCGTCTGAGCTCATCAGACATGCGGTGAGGGTGATGAGGAACTTTCGGCGTTTCTCCCAAACAACATTGCTCCGGGCCATCCTCGGAATCCTATCACAAAAACAAGAAACCATCGCGGATCGAATTCTAGGACTGTGATTGGATGAAGCGTGCCTGATGATGCTGATTGAAGGATTGATCAAATGATGGATGCGCAATGATGGATTGATTGACTGGCTGATTGATTGATTGATTGAATGAAAGTTGATTGCATCGCTGGTTCTTTGACTGATCGATTGACTGATCCATCTATCGAGGGACATCCTGGCTAATCGATTGAGTGGAACATTTTTTGTGGAGACTGTAGACCCTCGCGCGAAAGGCGTGTCTTGACTCCTTCTCAGAGAGATTCTAGAAATACCGGAACGGAACCGCAACACAGCAAAACATCAGGTATTATGAATATATTGTCATTGATATCATCGATACTACGGATATTGATATCGTATCGCCATGATTGTTATTATTATTACGATTACAACTATGATCATCCTTGATATAATAATCATTACGGAGGGCTAAGCGGGCGAAATGGATCCACGGTCAGGACGATACAAAGCGAGAGATGCAAGAAAAAACCTTGGCAAGGGATTAATTCCATGAACGACATTGTTGACATCAAACAAGCTAATAATTCTAAATAAATGTGTAGATGCAAAACATCCTAATGGACCAATCTTTATTCGAGAGGGATTATTCGGCTTTCCAGGTTATTGTTGCAAAACGAATACTACGAGTCACTCGAGATCCCAATCCAACAAGTTTCACTTTGCACCACGTCCATGTCGGATAATGCTAGAAACTCAACATAATCTGCTCGTCTCCCACGGACAATCAGCCTTGCAGAGCCCCGGAGTCGGGGTATTATCCTGCGGCTCATGTTCAGCCACTTTTGGGCTCGGTATCGTCTGAGTGAGCCGACGAAAATATGCTGATGAATTATTTTCCTTTTTCACCTTGCACTACTCAATTAACCAAGCTAGCGGCTCATCTGGCTAGCGGCGCTCAGGAGACTCACCGTACTAAGTTTCACCATCGGTCGACGTGTTCGCTTGGTTGTTCGGCTAAGCTCTGAGGGTCAATTTGAATTAATGGAAGTTCCGCCTCTCGTAGCTCGCTTTCATAGTGTTGCTCTTCCCGAGCGTCTCTGTGAGCGTGAGCTCCAGGAGCAGAAACGCCTGGTCCCAGGGCACCTGAACTTTTCCAGGGAATCTATGTAGAGGAGACAGGTAGACAGAAGGTTCCATCGCGAGCCGTTCCTCAATCGACCGATAAGTTTTCGCGACAACATATTTACCGGGATCTCCAAGGAATACCATGGTTCCTTTCGTTTCCGGAAATTTCAGCGCCTTTCCAAGGGCGAAGCCTTCGGAGTATCGGCGGTACGTTGTCTACGCTGCAGCGCACTGCAACAAAACCTGCACTTTGTTAGTGATGATCTCATTGCCTTTGACCCAACAAGTAGCATCGATTAGTTCTTGCAGGCTTAAGACGAGACTCGGAACGCTCCGCGCTTACGGAGCTCAATGAAGATCACCTGGAGGGTTCGACAACACCCCCGGCAGCGACGACGATCGGGGGTAGGGGGATGGGTGGGTATGAACGTAGAGCTGCCCGCTCTTATACGGCGCTCGAAGGGTGCTTGACCTTCATCGCTTGAGCAAGCTCTAAGCAATATATCACAAGCTCACACTCCGAGCACAACACTCACAGCAGATAGCGAAAGGACTGAGCAAAGGCGAAGAAGTCCGTACGGAAGGCAATACGCGCACACGAGAAAGGATGAGAGACACAGACACGCTACATTAAGCTGTTCGTTCTTGCTGTATCAGATATCTGAGGCATAGGGGGCAACGGTGCGAGACTCGGACTGAGACACCGCACATTTTTACTTTATCGGAGGGAGTTCCCGATATTCTCTGACCTATCCCGTTGATCGCCCGAAAAGACCGCAGTTGGACTCGACCCGATCGGACACGAAGCCACAATTTCCGAACCGGAAGCCGGATCGAGCCATTCTGACCAACCTCAGAGATGGAAGGTAAGTGTAGGACCCATCGACAGCTGGAAATTCCCGAAATCTACGGAAGCCGAGCACACCATATATTCAAGAGGAACCGCTCAATACTCGACCTTTCGCTGGGAACAGCTTTAATGAGGTGTCTCATCGTTTCCGTTACCTTACCCGAGCTTTCTTGGCGGGCTCAGAACCTATGGAATTCGGAATTGACTCCTTTTCGTCTTCCTCGTCCCTACCTAGAACTGACACGGATCGGTTTAGACGATGACGCAAAACGAGGTGATATCACCGTGGACAACTGGTCTCCACGAATCTACACATTCCTTGCTCGCTTCGCTTATTCGGACCACTTCGGGACAGCACGTTCCTGGTCCGATTAAGCGGATGTTCCGATTGAGCGGTGCGATTCTAACTCGCTGAAAGGAGCTCCATATTGGGGGTCGAAACCCGTTCCGATCCAGCACCCGGTGCTACCAGCAGGTTGAGTTGACTCCTCTCGGAAGGTGGTTGCCGTGTCGTGGATGTATCGGAACGTTTGTAAGGCGCAATCCGGCCCGCAGGCAGCAGCGACGGAGACGAGACGCCGAAGTCACTCTCACGTCACCACCGCCGGACAATGTAGGCACTCTCTGCGAGCATAATCTGTTCGGCTCGGAGCTGACAAAGTTCCTCAAAAGGCAGGAACTGTTGACCTGGTCGATAAATATTTCGCAAGTAACCTGCAGCACCTTCTAAGCTAACATTCCGTAGAACAAACACCGGAGGAGGGCTGTTGAGGAGAGGCCGGCTGCCGCCACCGCTCTCTCAGCCGAGAACGATGTCTCACAAAAACCCTGAAAGGTACGCCAGGAGAAAGATTCACTCAAGACGTTGTTGTCTTGCTCCGACCGAGCAAGTTCCTGTTTTGTACGGAAAAGACTTTTATTCCCGTGTCCACCCTGAATTCACAGATAGGATTATCTGAACGAGGCTATGTCCGGTCAGAGTTTGTTCTTTCCGCGTCTTCTCCGTCGACGATTTTGCGGCAAGCCTGAAAGGAGAAAACATTTCAGAGCGCAGAAATCGCTCACATTGCAGGGTGAACCAAATGGAAAACTCGGAATGCGTTCTGGGGAGAAGGCAGCGGGTTCGATCACGAAAGTTCATTCTATACACCAAACATCTTTTTTTTTAACTGAGGATCACTTGATCCTCAGTTAATCCTAGTTACGTTTGATACCTAGGTTATCTTGACTGATTCAGGGAAACCCGGATGCCCGAAGGTTGACAGCGCAATTCCCAAGTAGGTGAAATGTTTCACAAACTCTATGAGTACCGCGGCCAGGCTTAGTTTGTCTCCAGATCTCAGTCCGCCTCCTCGCCGAAATTTCAGGGCTTTGGTTTTTGAGATCTTAATCTGCAGGGCGTTTTTTTTTGACATATTACTGGAGTGTGTTCAATGCTTACCGGAGGTGAAAGGTGATTCCTTGGTGGTAGCATTGACTGCCATCGGGACGTACTTGGGGAATAGTAGCCTCGATCGTGCACAGCTGAGAATCTCGATCAACTATTTACTGTTTTGTTCCTCGCTTCCGCCGCTGGCTCGTTCCGATCGCGCGTATTTGTAGAAGAGAAGTCCCTGTCGGCTATATTTCATTCATCGGCTGCGAGAACGTCGCGTCGTCGTCGCCTCTCCACCACTGTCAAAATGTTCACGGCTTGTTCTCTTCCCCCGGCGTGCCTGACGACCGACTGACGGACGGACAGTAAGGCAGGCGATCTGGCGAGCAGAAAATCTGTGGACACGCTACTCTTGCGCCCTGACATCGGGTAACATACGAGTTTAGATACATCGATGGACGAGCCGCCGACTCGGCGCGCAACTTCCTGATTAGAACAATTAATGGCCCTCGTCGAGAGCAAACGGCCAGAGTCATTGGAGCCATGGAACTCTACCGGAACAGATCTCCACCGGTGCGTTTTGTGATTCGACTGTGCGTTCTGATTGTGTTCTATATCGTGTACAAGTTCATCAACGATCGTTCGTGATCTTCTGTGGTTTGTCGAGTGCGTCAAGCTCTTTGACTTGTGGACAAAACGAGCGAAACAAGAAACAAAAAAAGAACCAAACATCGGGTGCCACCTGAGCCAGTGTCGAAATCGGAAATCAGGGGCCCGACACACAGAGCGATCTGAAAGAGTTCGGAGACAGTAGTGTGTGTGAACTCTGTTAAAGAATACCTCGACCTTAAAGCGCGTCGATTGTGCACAAGATCATTCGTACGTGTGAAACGAAACTCATCGGAGTGTCTCTCAGAAGTTTCTGAGCGAAGCCCGGGGGAACTTCGAACCGATTGCACCCTCAAAAACAGAGTCGCCGTAACCCTCTTGGGGAGCTCGGAAAGTTCATGAACTAGATGCAGATGACTTCTGCCGCAACTCGTGGAAACTTTCGGACGAGCTTCGATTAATCTCAGCGCGAGCGGTGCACAGCAGGGAGCGGCTTCTCCCAGTTTGGATCCGGTGACGGAACGCAGGCCCGCGAATTTCAGTTCTAGAGATTCAAATTGTGACCACTTCACCGACGACAAACTACTTGCTTTTCGCGAATTCTTCGAATTTCGCGAGTCCGTCTGAGTTGATCACGGAACCCCCTAGCTCCGTAATGGAGCTCGACACGGCAGCTCAAACCGAAAGTAGTGCTTTGGTGACTTTCACCACAACAGTTGACCCGCTCATAGATTTCTTGAGAGAGCGAGGGGCGACAACCCACTCACAGTCTCCAGGCGTCATTGAGGTAAGAGCTAGTGACTATTCAACAGACCCAAGACAAACAAAGCCCCTCTCAGCAGCAGGATCCGAGTGAGACATAACGGCTCTCCACTCAACTCGCGAGGCTTTAGGACAATGACAAGAAGATCTCTGTTTGCAAACGAGTTTCAGGATGATTTCTCCGGTTGGGATCTCGGTTCCCCCCTCAATCAGTTCTACTCGTTGAGCTCCTCTTCTCTTATTGTTAGAAGCAAGATGATCCCTGAAAATCTACCCTCAGCATCCAAACCCTCAGAGAGGAGACAGGGAAGACTCGGAGACGAGTATGAATTCTGAAGTGATGAAATCGGTTACGGAAATTTAACGGCTCTGCTTCTGACATTGCAGGCCTCGATCATCTTAGCATCGGGTCCTGACTGGGAGAGCCACAGTTCCACGCTTACGCTCACAGCGTGTGTCGCAATAATCATCGCCTTCTGCGGGTTCATAGGGAACCTCCTTACAATAATCGCCCTCACCTCCAACCGGGGTCCGTCCACAAAGGTAGGTTCCCAACGCAATGCTCGACTCAACAGCTGGCATCTGATTCGAAACCTCAAAACGACTGGGAAGGGATCAATAAACGTTCAAGCAAGAGTTCAGCCCGAGGTTTTGAATGCGGGAGGAGTTTGAACTCCAGTTTTTGGGACGGCAATCGTCACGGATTCCAAACCCTCGGGGCAAACGGTTTCAATGCAAATCGGATCTGGGCTCGTTTCGTTTTGAAATCGCGCACACGGGTGCAGCTTTGCTTTATCGATTTTTGAGAGCGCGTGTCCGTCTCTCTCACATGCGACGGATGCAGTCATGAACCTGTGGGTTGGAGCTCGGGCTCAAACTCACCACACGGGCACCTCAAGGTGGTTCCACCACGGGAAAATAGGATAGATACATCGACCACATGTTCCCGAGTCGATCGGTCGTTTGACTTTTTCCGTGGACATCCTGCAGCATTGTCGCACCTAAAGATGATGTTGGCCAATGACTTTTGTCCGCCAGCGACTCAAAATGAAACGCCATCGCGTAATTGATGGAAATTCCGATATGCCTGACCTGGCATGCCTTATTACCCCCCTTATTACCCTTCATTAATTTTTCGTTCGACCGTCGCGCAGTCCTGCCGCACACCCAGCCGAGCATGGCAGCGAAAGCCGTGACTGTTGCGTCCACTCTGGAAGATCCCGACAGTTAATCAAGAATTAATCTGAGACCCGTGGCAATGAACCCGAGAAGTCCCTATGCCGAGACGACCCCGATAATTCAGAGTCTTTCGAAGCTGCTCCACGCGGCCCACCGTCAGCTGATCGAACGAATACTTCCTATGGATCATCAGCGAGCATCGGTTTGCTGCTCCTCGAAAGAGAGGCTGTCGTGAGCATTTCTAAGCTCCCCTCGACGCAAGATGCGGCGAGTCGAATCCTTCCACCTAGAAGTCGATTTCCGGAAACTAACTTTCCATTGGAGAGTTTGAGACGGAGGGAGCTGAAATGGCAATTTCGCTCGAAGTTAGAACGAAGCTACGGAGTGCGGAAAGGTATTCACGCCGCCGCTTACAAACGGTTGGGGAATCTCAAGGAAAGGTTGCATATCGAAGTTTCACTCGCGAGGAGTTGCGGCGCGGGTCGCCATTTCGGGAAGCGAACTCGCTGTGCTTACAGAACTTCTCGCCGCGAACAAGTTCCAGGAGAAGCGTCGTCCTTGATGATCATTTCTGAAATTTGAAGATTTCGTTAGTTCGTTATCAGCGCGCATTCAGCATAAACTCCACAAAGTTATACGCAGGGTTCGACCGAGATGCACCACAGATGATGCAGCATGAGGCGCCAGCTGATACGAGTCAAATACTGATAGAACGGGGAACGACCGAGTGACAGATCAACTGACTGAAAGCGGACTGTCAATTTCGTAACTCAGAGAGTGCGCTACTTGTTGTACCCAGCGAACATGGCAGGGTGTAATTTGATTGTCTGTGACGTCGTTCCGACTCTCGAATGGCCGGCGGCAAACGAGCGAGCGAGCTGGCTGGCGGCCGGGCGGGTGCCTGGCTGGAAGCGCGGACCAACGCGTCAGGCTCGGCTGTCCGTGTGTGTTTGCAACTGTTCCCAGGATAAGGCAACGAAAGCGTTGCGGAGGCTTCTCGCCTTTCGTACCCCGTTTCCCTCGCTTCGCTCATAGGCACAGGCTTGCTCGACAACGGCGCGGCGTTCACTCAACTCAGAGCCTATTATTGAAAATGCTCGTCCTGAACTTCTTTGTGACGCTCTGTTTGCGAATAGAAACGACTCACGAAACCTTTCCCTTTCGATTCCTCCCTCGCCTGGAAGCGTAAGTTGTCGAAAACACTCCGCCTTTTCCAACCAGGTGTCAGTAAGAAACGATCGGTCAAACATAAAAACAAACGAGGAGAACTGTCGGGGAGAGAGCTCGGTTTGATTTTTTGCGCGAGCAGGTGTTGTCCGAGTCATCGACGATGCCCAACGGCCCGCCTACAGTTTGCGGCTCGTTCCCCCGTCTAAATCGGTCCCTCAGCTCACATTTTTTCCTCCCTCAATTGGAATTATTCTATTTCGTCTGAATTATAAAACTCATAAAAACCTGCGGGAATCGTGGGGAAGCCGCGGCGGGGAGCGGGGCTGAACGACGCGACGTTCCGAATGGAAACGCAGAGGGCCAGAAGCGACCCTGTCAGTCACAGTCGCAGGATAGGCAGTTCCGACGGAGGGAGCAGGTCGGAAAAATTATATTTCCTGCTTTCCATTTCGTTTGAGAAGGTTGGGGCTCGAGGAATGAGACGGAACTGAGTAAGCTTCCCGCTGCAAGGCTGGCCCGTGACCGGTGTCGACCGAAGCTAACGGTGGCCGTACCGGGGTTCGAGAAGAAGAAGGCTCTCGGAAGCTCGGCCAAACGAACTACATATCGAATGAAACGATCCCGCTTGATTTGTTCTTCCGGCTTCATTGCGTCCTGATCGTTGAGCAGTCGAGCGAGAAAGCCAGTTTCTGAAGACTTTGTTTCCTCATTTTCTTCCCCCGCTCGGTCTCCCTCTCTTCTTTTCCTGGGGGATTCTCTTCCATTTTCTCTCTCGCCATATTTTTGCCTCCCCCCCCCCCCGTTCATCATTTCTCCCCTCTTTACTTTCAACCAGAACAAATTCCCGAGGATTCCTGTTCTCGGCATGGCATGGGTCTCCCGCTCCTGCTTCTTCAGCCGACGCAAGGCCTTCCGGGAGCGGTCCTGGGAACAATCGCGAATCTGCGATGGCGTCGATGATTGATCAACACATTCCCCGATCCATGAAGTTCGATAACCAGAGAATAGCTCGGAACCTGATCTCAGACTCCCGCGTTGGAAACGATGAGAGTTCTCTAACATCGCGACAGATATTTCGCTGGCCGTCAATGGAATCCCTCTCGATCGATCAGTTAGGAACATCAGGGTGCGGTGGGAGTCTGAGAATCACCAGCGTGCCGGAATATTGATGAGAATCGGGAAGTCGAAGCGCGCGTTAAGTAAAGAGCTCCCGTTCATCGTGAAGGGCTCTGGTTTTTGAAGCTGCTGAGGACGCCGGGGAATAGGTTCGAAGCTCGAATATTCGGTCTATCGGGACTCCTGAAACCGAATTAAAATACATGACGCGAGTCCACCGAGTTTCAATGGTCGGGTGTCGCATTGATACCTGATAAATTCGCGGAGAACTCCGAAGGAAGAATGAGAGGGTTTCTCTCAAAGACGTTGCCAACGTAAAAAGCCAAATAAGACAGTATAATATAAATTTGTGGAGATGTTTGGAGAATATTCAAATGCAGTGGCTGCTACACATGGGAATCGCAGTTTTTTGTTGAGACAATGACACCCTCATTTTGCATGGAGAAGAGGGAACAGAACCTTTGAGTGAGACACTTTGAGGGATGTCCGATCGGATTCTCCTGCATAGTCTAGAACCATGACGAACCCACGGGCCCCGAGCCATGGGCCTGGAACTGGGAAAAAAGAATATGACGCCAGGTCCCAGAGCCCGCGGAGTGAATGTGCAAAACACAAACCACAACGAGTGCCTGATCCGAGGACCTCTCCTTCGTTCTCTGCATCTTTCGAGTCGTTCGGAATGATCGACTTATCTCATAAAAAAGCAAGGTTGATTGTTCCGGACCCATTCGTCACTATGCTGTTGGGAGGGATCATATGCACGTGCTGGATTGAAGGCCCAATAATGTGTCCAGTTTAGCAATAATTCGTCTCTTTACCCGTGCCCGAACATCTGTCTATCCGTCTGTCAATCCCTCTGGCCATCTATTCATACGGTTCTCCGTCCATTCGCCCGCAGATGTTGTGTTGTCCCAAGGGTGATGGTCCTTTATTCTCGGGAACTCAATTAAGCAGAGATGCCCTAATAGCAATAGACGGGACAGATAAGATTACGGCGACGGCGATGGCCATGGTGGTGGCGTTGGCATCGGTTGAGGCGAAACTAGGGCAGTAGTGGGAGCTCCATCGACAACGGCAACTTCCATCGTTCGCGAATCTCTGCGAAAACATCTTGTCTAGCTTTTTTGCCCTGGAAAACCGGCTGGGATGTTTGCTCCCCGCTCGGCTGTGGGTAGCTGACTTGCCGTCGAGTGAGCCTCGAGGCGCTGTTGTGGGGCGAGCGAATCGCAAGCACCCGCCAAAAGGCGTCAAACGGCGACGAATGGCCAAAGGCAAACGGACGGCTTTCCTTCCCTCCTCAGCAAACTTTGCGAACTTTCCATTCCGTCGATGGATGTGAGGCAGGAGCGAGGCGTGGATCGATGGACCGATCGATCCGGCCTTCTCCATGGCTCTGGAAGGGTGCTTCCAGACGAAGATTCTCCCTCGCTTCCCTCTGTCCAGACAAGGTAATAGGAGAAGCCCATTCCCCTGGAAGCTTCTTTGATTTTTCCGACGGTCGCGCATCTCTCGATGAAACACGATGTCAAAAAAAGAGTTCATCCTTGTGCATTGCTGAAACCCTCGCACGACAAACAGGCGGGTTTCGTATGATTGCGAGTTAAAACCGAGCTGGCAGCTCTTGACGGTTTCGAATGAACAAAAGCATGCCAGCAGTGGGGTACACGTGTTGAAAATAGGCCGACGGAGGACGGATCGAAGAGTTGATTGCGCAAGGATCGCTGGATATTGGTTGAGGGCTGCTTCTGATGCAACCTGCCAGACAGAGGTTTCTCCGAAGCCCAATGTCGATTCCTCACCGGGGAGAGCACACGCGATCGGGAATCCTCATTAGGGATTCGAAGAAAATATCAGAATCGAGGGAAGACAGCTGAGAATTTGCGGAAAACTTCCGCTGAAATGAGCTCATCTCGTTTGGATCACATTCTGAACGGGGGAAAGGGTAGTGGTTCTTTGTGATACGTTTCTTTCGTGCTTCACGGACGCGCTTACTTCGCGCAATCTGACTCCTCGACCAGAGAATCGAATCGACATGCTGACAAGAAATGAATCTGGAGTGCCAACATCGCTGGAGATGTTGGGTTGCAGCTCCCCGCTGAAACGGCGGGCCACCAGCCGGATTTCGGGAGTCGGACATTCGGGAATTGCATATCCCAGGACCTGTCCTTTTGACCAGTGGTACTGTTCAGACACGAAAACGGTCTGGATAGAAACGCAGGGAGTGGTTGAAACGGGACACAACGAAATATCTGGAAGCACGAAGAATCGGGGCCCGCCACCTATTAGAGCCAACGCCTATAAGAGCGAGAAACGAGGATGGAACTTTATTTGCTTCTCCAGCCGTCATCGTCGTCTCTCCCTACTGCGTCGCCTACTGCGTTGAACGCGCGCTCACAAATCCTTGTTCGGAAATCGATAAATTCATACTCGGGAAGATGAGAGAATCCTTTCCCTGATCCTTTCGTTGTGCGTCTGCCCGAGCGCTCGCCGGAACGGCGCCGCTTCCCATCGAAAACACCTTGAGGACGATATCGATTGTCATTTTGAGAATTATCCCCGAAACCTACGGGCTCACTATGCCGGCGGCGGCGTTCCAGACACTCTCCTCTGGGTAGCATCGCTTTCCCTGTGATCGAAGTCGGAGCCGCGCCGCTGAATTACTCTGTGCTCGATCATAGAATCGGAACCGCTCCGAGTTTGCGAAGTCTGGCGACAACGTTGGTCGCAAATCTACCTTCAATCCGGCGGCGGCGCGGTGTTCTGAGTCCGTTGTTTAGCGCCATTCGAGGTTTATTCTGGATGAATCCCAGACTCCGGTTTCAAAACACTTCTTTCATAACCCCTTTACAAACGATCAAGTCACGCAAAGTTGCGACGCGACGCCCGGATGCCGTGAATTCCCCGAGTTCACTCTCTGAATCGGGTTGGGCAAATACGAAGCGCAGGGGGATCCCCGAAAACTGACATTGCGCGATTAGGATCCCGATAATCACCGTTGCGTAGTTCGTCTCCCTGAGCATCAGATTTGCACCATTCGGGGCCGGAAATCGAGCTTGCACAATCCATCCTCCGGAGATTGAAGTCGCGCGCCTGCGCGGCCGGTGAGGCGAGCCTGTCCCCAGCTGCTCCGGTGGCCCGGACTCCTTTTTTCCCTCAGTTTTTGCCCCGAAGCGCTCGGGAAACTTTATGGTCGCAGGAGAATATATGGAATAGCTGAAAGTTCGAGGAAGTCGACGTTTCCTCGGAGCCAAAATTATCTCCGCTAGACGATCAGATAGGAATTCGTCCTTTTCTGCAAGTTCTTGTTTTCTGCTCGATTTCGTGGCGAGCGATGAACCGACAATTGAATTTGGTGTTCACTTGTTGTTCACTGATTTGACTTAATTCGGAGTTCCTCCATCTTGGCGAGCAATGCGCGGCTATAGAGGAAGATTCCCGTCGAAACTATCGTTGCAGGCGAGAAAAAAGGGGTATGGAGGCAGCGGCGAGAGTCTCCGATGCCTGTCGCGATCGATAGAGCCTGTGGCCCTTCTAGCTGTCCTTTGCTTTTGGGAGACAGATGCTGCACTCTCAGGCCAAGCATAATACACAGCGGCCAGCATACATACACCCGCGTGCAGAGCCGAACGCTCACACACACACACAGTATGAGACACATCTAGTCTCCGTCTGCCGGCGGCTGGCATCATTATCTGTGTGGTATCTGATCGCTGAGCGGGTAATGCCACCATAATGAGCCTTTTCTTCCTCATTTGAGGTCGGACTGACCAGCGGACGAGCTCGATACATCGAATTGCTTCTTAGTTGTCTCTTGTGTCCTTGGGAGTACCCGCCGCTCGACGCTTCGGATAGATAGAACCTGTCGCCGTTCGGATTCGTCTCCTGAAACTGCTGAAAGGAAGGGACCTTTCATCGAGCGATGAATATACTTCAACACCGCTTGCCATGTACACGGGTAGCTCTTTCCCCCCTCTCTCTCTCTCTCTCTCTCTCGATAAATGGAAGGTAATGTCTCGAAGAGCTGCTTCCGAAAGCGATGGAGAACGACACGCTTTATCCATTATTTTTTCCATTCACCATCATTCAACCCGGGGTTCCATGCAGTCCAAGCCCAACAGCTGCCTACCCACGTCGCGTCCCAAACGACGACCCTCTCCGCGTGGGTGCCTCCTTCGATCCTGGCGATCAGGGGAAACATTCGCGATCGGGGGAAGCGGATGCGTTCCACCCGACAAAGAGAATTTCCCTCAATCAGACAACGGCTCGGAACTTGTCATAAAACGGATTTCAGAAGACTTCGGCCGGCTCTCGAAACAGACGTCTTTGACAGCGGAACAAGGAGGGAAAAAAGCCAAATGAACGCCACCGGAGTGAAGAGCAGTCCTCGGAATGAAGATTTCCCTGAGGGAACGCACCTAGCCTCGTGGAGTTCTCGAGAGTCTGGATGTTTTCTTGGTTCGAGAATCTTGTTTGTGCCTGGGGAGGCGGAAAAGCCGCGAGAGCCACGCTTCCGAAACGAAAATATCAGACCAGGCGTTTGTTCGTCATTCTCCGCGTTCCTTGTCTGCAGGGTAACACATACTGCGCATCGACGGACAGCCTCTTTCGCAAAGTTCGCGCTACTTCACATTCCGCTTAATCGGACCACTCGGAGAGCGTTAAACGGCGGTCCCATAAAGCGGAACACTGTATACCCGTCATCAGGGACGAGTTTGTTCTTGAGTTCAGCGTGAAGGAGAACTCTGAGGAGGTTATGAGGAAAACTCTTGGACTGACTTTTCGTTTCTTTCAGTTGCGACGGAACGCATCCAACCTGTTCATAGTGTCCCTGTCGTTGGCGGATCTGATGTTCTCCGCAGTGAATATGCCCTTTGCGGCGTCACGTTTCTTCCACCGCTCGTGGGTGCACGGAGACTTCCTCTGCCAGCTGTTTCCGTTCCTCCGTTATATGAACGTGGGGCTGTCGTTGCTCTCGATTACGGCTATAACCGTGAACAGGTAAGTGAAGTGGAACAATCGCCGTCCAGCTGACCGATTGACAGTCTGCCTGCGAGGCGAAGCGCGAGACGTTTCTTCTATTTGTCGCGTTAATCAACTTTCTCGATGCAAATTAGTCCAACAACCCGGCGAGATCTTTGCGGATCCATTTGCCTGGCGACGACACCGACTCAACGATTTGTCACCCATCGCCGGTTAGAGCGTTTTATTGATGAGAGACGAGACCCCGGACAAATGATTCGTACCAGCTTGCGAATGATGAAGACGTCTTTGTAGCGGGTTCACTTCAGATACTAATTAGGGACAGGGACTCCGAAGCACCATCTATTACAAAGGAGTTGAAAGATCAAGCAACCGGAGGATTCAAAGGGAGAAGCCTGGGGGAGACCTCTCAAGATGTCCGAGATCGACGGTAATGATCCTTGAGACTTTCCAGGTACATACTGATTGGGCACCGGCGGTTATACGAGCGCATCTACCACCATAAATCAATCTATCTCATGATAGGTGAGTTGATATTGAACGCCATATTCAGCATTGACCGGATTGTCGCTAAACGGTACAATTCGAAGTATCGGACCGCATCGAAAGGTTTCGATGTTATTTTGGTCCGTTTGAGCGGCGGATTCGAAAGAGCGGACCCAGGGCGCGAACTCTCTGAGGACCGAACTAGTTCGAAGTTTTGAATTTTGTTTGGAATGCGGGGTCGGCCCCATCATTTGGGCGGAATATTGGTATAACTATTATTATTATAATATATAATTGGTATTCACTGCTGTGTAGGCCTCCGAACCTTATTAAGGTATTAAGGTACCTTAATGCACCTTAATACCTTAATACCTTAATGGGTTATTAAGGTATTAAGGTACCTTAATTCCATTAAGGTATTAAGGCACCTTAATTCTATTGAGGTACCAGAGTCGATCGAGGTAATTTCTGGGAGTCTATGGGGTGATTCTGGAGTCGATTCGAGTATACTTTTGGGGGCTTCTTGAGGCTATCCTGAGGTCATACTTCCGGGAGTCCATATTGGTGGTTGCGGAATAGCTCGAACCGTCATTTTTGGAGCCTGTGGAAGAGGTTCCGGGATCGGCCCTGGCCATCAGAATACTGCAGCTTCCAATCAGGACGATTCGTGAAAGAACTCCAGAAATGAAGGTTCGAGCTATCCCGCAACCAATATGGACTCCCGGAAGTATGACCTCAGAATAGCCTCCAAAAGCCCCCGGAAGTATACTCGAATCGACCCTAGAATCACCCCATAGACTCCTCTCATAATAGAATTAAGGTACCTTAATAGAATTAAGGTACCTTATTACCTTAATGGAATTAAGGTACCTTAATACCTTAATACCCCATTAAGGTATTAAGGTGCATTAAGGTACCTTAATCCCTTAATAAGGTTCGGAGGCCTACTGCTGTGTGAAGAGGTAAATTGCGCTTTTTTGTTCACAAATCACGGATCACGGTCAAGCCGACCGGTATCTACCGGGAACTGTTGACTCCTGAGTCGGTATCCCAAGCAGCGTCACACCTCCGGCTTTGGTCAGGCGTTCTGGGAGAAAAGTTATAATTGCATGTGAGCTAACGAAAGAGCGTCTCCTGCTGGCCGCGTGTGTAGGCCGAAGAAAACCCTCGTTGTCCCTGTCTTCCCAACTGTTTTCCGACGCGCCGAACTGCCCGGAGACTCTTGCTCCTGTTGCTCCTGCCGCGAGCATCAAGGACCTCAAAAGTGTGAACGCGTGACGTCTCTCGCTCTTTGGCACTGTTCAGGTTTGTTGTGGGAGAAAAAAATCACTCCTCCGGCGCTCAGACTTAATCCGAGGAAAACACACAGCGACGGAAGCCATCTAAGACGCACACTGACCTTGGCGTTCCGAACGTTCCGAGAGCTGAAAAGCGTCACCGAACCAAGGACGGCACTGCTAGAAAGGCATTATGAACTCTTTTATGCGGGCCCTGAGGCTGATTACATCAGTGTGGAGTACGGACACAGGTGTCGCAGATACTCTCATCACCCCAATCTCCCCTAGCCCTGGCAAGACGGGTCCCCTCATACTTTGAGGGGCGGACACCTAGTATGAAAGGGGCGGGGTGGAGGTAGAAAGTTCCCCCCCCCCCTTGCGTTCTGCAGCGGCCTGTCTTGAAGGCAAGAGGAACATTTTTGGCGAAAGAGCCGAAGAGAAAGAAGACGAGAATTATGCAGAGCATGCATGACCTTGACCCTCGCTGCGTAGCCGAGTCAAGGTGTCTTTGAGTCCACCAACTCGTGTGAGACGCTGCCGGGAATTCGATGCATATTTACTTTCCGGATACTTTGTTCGCTGTAGTTCTTTACAACAAGTGACAGACCGACTGTCAAGTCAGTGTACCCTTCGCGGGGTTCCTCCTCTGGGAGCCGAGCAACGGATCTTGCAGAAAGCAGGAGAAAGAGACGGAGGATAATGAAGGACTACGAATGAGGAGGGATAGGAACCGTGTCGAGAGCGAATGGCAGCTGCGCGAGTTGGAGAACAGTTGCTCGAGCTCGGTGGATCGGTGGAGGGAGCAGGAGAAGGGGAACCTTGGAAAGAGAGGAGCGTATGTCGGAGGTCGTGGCGCACTGCACTCGAAAGAAGTGACATACTCTGATTCCGATGCAAATACAGCTGCCTAGAATGCCAGTCACGCTGAGCTCTTGAGGTGGAAGGCTGTTACAGTTTATGACTCGGAACAGAAGTTTACAGGAGGACTTTTAGGATCACCGAGGAGGGCGAGGGGAAACTTCAAAGGCGGCGATTGTCAGCGCTATTTTGAGCAAAAACCTTCTTTGTGCTTTCTAGGGTTCACGTGGATTTTCCCCATTGTAGTCCTCATTCCCACCTGGTTTGGCCGCTGGGGCAAGTTTGGATACGATTCTACGATTTTGAACTGTTCAATCCTCGAGGTGAGTTGAAATCTCAAAACACGGCAAATCGTCGGCGCGCAAAAGTTCCGAATCTAGGATCAATGGTCATCTGGGGCTGATCTTCCCTCATTACAGGTCAATGGCAAATCTCCCAAACATTTCTTGTTCGTCTCGGCGTTCCTGGTTCCGTGTTTCACGATAATTATTTGCTATGCAAGAATCTTTTGGATCGTCCATCGGAGCAAAGTCCAGGTACGAACGACGCAATCATACCAGCCCCGTCGTAATCCGATTCCGAATGATTTATTCACATCAGGACTGACCCTCCACGGCCCAGCGACGTTCAGGTGTCAGGTTGTTAGACAACAACTGAATCGATATAAGTACGGTCATGTGACTCGATATCCGAAAAGTGGACGGTTGAGAAGCTTCGAAGGGACGGAATCCGTCGCCGAGTCCTGTTTCCACATCCAGGGGTTCGCTGGCATTTTGCTGGGAGCCCACGTTCCGAAGAGCCGGAATATTCATGAAAGTCAAACAGATCCAAACCTTGAGCCATTCAAAGGTTCCACTGGCACCGTCTCATCAAAGCGGAGCTCGAGCATAAGCGGATTCACAACGGTCGAACATTTGCCACATTTTCCCACCACGCGAAACGTCTATGTCGCTCGAATGACGTCAGAAAATCCGCCGCGATCGCTCGATCGTGGAGTTCTCACCTCTTGTCAGACCTACAGGAGGACATTCACGGCTGATAAGAAGGGCGCGTTCCCACGCATCTTTGAATCCTACCCACCAATACCGGAGACGCGCTATCGACTAAGACCCGGGAATCTCGCTCTGGTGATCCGTGCGCGATGTTGTCTCTGGGCACCTCTCTCTACGAATCTCGTATTTTAGATGAGTTCCCACGCTCGCACGTCCGAGCAGCAGAAAGAGCGTGAAGCCAAGCGAAAAATGGAAGAATGGAGGGTAACCCGGATGGTATTGGTGATCTTCTGCTCCTTCCTTGTCTGCTACTTGCCCATCACTCTTGTCAAGGTGAGGACTCCCTCCAAGCGCCGCGCCGTCGGCCGGCGTCGTCCTTGGCTCTCTCTCTCTCTCTCCCTGTCCCCTATTCTCTCTTCCTGGATCGCTTCCTCTCTCTTATACGTTCGCCTTCTCCTTGTCTCTCGTTCCCCATTCTTTTCTAGAATGTTAGTCCTCACAGCGATAGAGGCACGGAGACATGCGCATAGATCTCTTGGATGAATATTCTAATATTGAAGGGTCATAGCTCCACAGAAATCTAATATTGGAGGGCTGAACGACGCTTTCTGTCACTTGAGCCTCATTCCAGGTCGCTGATCGTCGGGTTCGTTATCCGGGAGTTCACCTGTTGGCGTACACGCTCGTATACCTGAGTGCCTGCATCAACCCCATAATATATGGAATCACGAATCAACAATATCGAGATGTATGTCACAGTGGCTGCTCCTAGAATATCGTAACACGTACACAACTTCGACGCAGCGCTCACATTCAGAGCCAAATCTCGCCGGCAGCGAATTTTCCACCACATAATGCGCGAATTTATCTTTGGACGCTGATTTCGAGGAATAATCCAGCTGTCCGGATGCCAAATTTTCCAATCCCGACTTTGAGGCTTCGCGCCAGCCGGGTTCTGATCTTCGATGTCACAATTGATGACGACACCTTTCGCGTTCTGCTGAATATAATCATCACGGGGAGACATTGAGGTGCATCGGGGACTCCGGACAGTGAGGAATCCCTGCTTACGATTTCGATCTCGAATTATCTCTTTCAGGCATACAAATATACTATCTCATGGCTGTGTTCTGGAGTGTTGCGCAAGTTCTCTGGCTGCAGTCAGTGCACAAACGCGACTTGCTGCATCGACCCCGCGAAGCAGGAGGATCCCAATGACGACGACGATGGAGAGGACGTCGAATCCCCAAAGGTTAGACGCGATTCCGGAGTTTTCTCGGTGTCAGCCTTGTATCCGGTCAAACATCCCAGAGTCATGTCCGTTACGGATCGAACGCCAACACCACCAGCTGTCTCGATCGAGCTTCTTGGCCATACTAGTCATGCTAGTGATCTGGCGAGATCTAACCAAGTTCCTAATATTTCACAGCCCGGTCAGACTATGACCAGCTCTGTATCTATCCAGTGTCCGTCGTCCGACAATCTCAAGGAACTCGCCGAGTCGTGCGAGCCACCGCCCGAGACCGAGATTCCAGAGGAATCGACTCGGGACGAAACGACGGCTGGGAGCTCGTGATATGCAGGCGTGACAACGTGCGTGTGAGAACCTGGACGAATGCATAGGATGAAAGCTTCACTTGATGGTATTGTGTAACGAGTGTCTGATCGAAAAAAAATAAAAAAGTTGGCTACGGATTCTCGCGTCAGAAATACTGTTTCCTCCGAAAAACCTCAAGCCACACTTAGAATCGGAGTAAGTCCCGGAATGTTTATTCGAGTTTCCACATCGCTCTGCGTAATCTCATAAAGCGAGTCAACATATGAAATCCAGGCGTCTATTTTGCATACGGGAAATCAATAACCTGAGAGATATTCCAGAGGCGATTCTTCTGCAAACGGTCTCCTCAGCTACAGAAAGTCGTGCTGTTCCAAACATTTTCGAAACCTCGGTAACAGCCCAGCGTAGACGTCGGCTTTCCGAGGTGTGGCCACAAGCTGGGAAGACGGTTTTATCGAAGCCGAACCTTCGACACATCGCTGTGCGAGGATTGCTCCTCCCAACGCAGCGGAGTTGGGCACCGTCAAAGTGAACACTTGCAGGTCGAATACGTCCGCGAGAATCTGGCACAAAGCGGCATTCGCTGATGCTCCGCCCGTCACCAACAATCGGCTCGATGGCTCGAACTTGAAACCGACTCGCTCAGCGTATATGCGTTTACTCATGAATTGTCCTGTGTAGAAGATCGACCGGGTTGAAAACAGAGTTTCACGAAGAATACTCCGTCAAGATAAATCGCATATGATCTTCCGACAGCGAGTTCTGCAGCGGGAGCTCAACTCACCTTCGATCAGAGCGCGGATCTCTCCGGCGTCGTCAAAAGCGCTGTTGACCTTCACGGCATTCTGTCCGCACAGATCGAATCGTAGTCGTCCTTGGCGAGCGGGAAGGATCTCCATGAGATCGTAGAACACCGCTACTCTGTTATTGTTTCCAGCCGGTGTGGAACCAAGCAGAGCGTTGAAAGTGTTCCAGTCACCTGGGGATCGATTTCAGAGGGGAAAAGATGGTTTTCTCCGCCAAGAAGCTTCGAGATAGCTGGATAGCCGATGCGATTATCGGAGAATTCTGACCTTTGGCGCATTCTGCAGCGATTCTATCTCTCATCAAACTTCCGTTTTTGAAACAGAGCATCCCCATAAGGTAGTCTGGATCCAAAGGATTCGCCAGCAGGTGGCCTTCGAGCAAAGGAGGCGTCTTTTTGTCAACCCACAGGAGTAGAGTATCCGAACTGCCCAAGCTGACGACGATGTCTCCTTTCGAAACTCCCATGCCAACAAACGACGCCGGATTGTCTCCTGGGGTATTCATTCATGAACTGAGCTTGTGAGGTTCTTTACTGTTTCTAGCTTCTTGGTCAAACGGTCACATTACCTGTGAAAGCCGACACGCGACACTGCCGGCTGAAACCAAACCTCGAACAAATTGATGAACACACTTCCCCGACGTCGGTGCCAGTGGCCACGAGGCCCTTGTCTCCTCCTAATTTATTAAAAAGCTCCCCGGCTTTGTCCGACGAGACGCAGCCGTCCAGACATTTCTGACTCCAAGCGTTCGTACGGATATTCATCAAATTCATCCCTGAGCCATCACTGAAGTCGATTGGCACCACATCTCCTGAGGAAGCAAGTTTCCATCTTCATGTAGACGCTCTTCCTATCATCGTGTTCGTCTGTGTATATCGCGAAAGATGTACAAAAGAGGGATCTGATCGCAGGTTTGAAACCTCTTATTGACGACCATTTCCCTCTTTCCGCAAATCGGCTTTCAACCTATCCAGGAGTCAGAGACAGCTAACGACTCACCAACGAATAAACTCGGGACGAAACTTGAGACCAGAGATATCCTAGCAGTGTTCTCATATTCCTGCTTCTGTTCTGCCGCGATTTTCGCGATTTGATTCCCGCTGAAGCGTTCGTAAGCTCTCGATCCAGTAAGATTGGCCAATTCCAAGGGACCTCCCACAGATGCTTCAAGTTTCCTACACTCGGAGGTAGTCGACGAGTCCATCCAGATCGGCGAAAGCTCTACCGAAAAGGCATCATGGAAATTCTCCTCGAACGTCCTGAAAAAAACCAATCTTGAGTGATTTCTTTTCTCGCTGGCTCAACCTGGAATCCTGTTAAGCAGCGTCTGCCGTGCTCGTTATAACGAATCGTGCGTCACGGGGTCAACTCACTTTTGAGGATCCATCTGACTCAGTAACCACGGTTTCTCCCAATAAACTGTTCCGTGTTGTTGGCCACAACCACCAATGCACCGCACTGCTGAGAGGTCAACCTTCTTACTGAGGCTGTGAAACAGAGTCGAGGTGCTCGAACTTGGACATCATATTGTGCTATTCGGGATACTTAAGAAATTCGGTTGATACTTCTCCGGGACAAGATCGAGAAGAACACTGATGATGTGGAAATGTCTCGAAATGCGAGTGACATGGTTAAGTTGGCTACCTGTCCAGAAGTATCTCCATCGCTCGCAGCCACATCTTGGTTGGAGCCCTCACGTGGTCACCGTTCACGATGGCTCCGGATGTCGTGCCAAAATTCAAGTCATCGAACACCACATGATCTTCACAGACTACTTTGTAAGTCGAACCGGTTGTCGAAGGAGCCTCAGGAGATACGACGATGCCCTTGAGCTGCTGAGTGCTCAGATCCAAACCCAGGTAGTACGCCATGCCTGCCTCCCGTAATCTGCAGCCGCGCGAAGTGAGATATTCGAGAAACGATTTTCGCACTCTGGAAAGGAAATCCTCTGGTTTTTATGTTGAGTATCTACACACATGAAGTATCTCCGCACGTAGAGTATCTTTACACTGGGGAGAACGATCTCGAGGTTTTCATCTGAGATTTCGTGAAACTCCGTCCTCCTGTTGGTGCTGCCCGAAGTTTCCGACGAAGTGAACTTGAATTAAATCATCTCGCCCGAAATCGGATGGAAAGGCAGAATATCCGAGAGCACCCGAAACCCCCAAAAAGCACACGGGCGTCGAATCGGACCCCAGTCAAGAGCCGATCCGGGAAATGCCTCATGGACCCCACGAGACTCCTCGACGCGATCTCCAGTTTTCTCCCCAAAGGCGAGCACAATTACTCCACGCAATGGATCGATGCGCTCTTCATATGAGAAAGCCTTCAGTACCCGCGTGGAAGCGCACTCATCCCATACAGAGTATGCCATCACAATCACGGAATCCCTGAGTATACAGCCAATGTGAGTGGATATGGCTCAAACCGTATGAGGGAGCGATTCTTCAAAAAGAAACTTCCACCATGAACGGTTTTGAATACAAGATCTCGGCGTCAGAGCTCAGAAGGAGCGCGGAAATCCATTGCGCCAAACCACGCAAAATCGGGATTTCTGAATTCATAGGAGCCGGCTTGCAATTAACGAATTCTCATCAGGAAATTCACTCGCTCAACCCGCTCCTGAGGCAACCCGTGACGAAGGAGAGGGCAGAAAACTCCTTTAAACATAACTTACATGGATATCGATGGAATCCCGGGATGTGCCGCTGACGGATTTGTGGACAGCGCACGGCTTCTGGTGCTCTTTATCAGCACGGTTCAATGCTGCTCCGCGACCGACATCGCATCCTCTTTCTTGGATGTCCCAAAACGCTTCCTCATGTGTGAGTTCCGCAAATATCCCACCACCGACACGGCAAATCACTAAACGATCCGGAAACCTCATGAGGTGCGGTGATTGAACACTCGAACGGCCGCACTCTGAAGAATAGGTAGGTCTAAATTGGGTGTTGATTTTGAAAATTCCCGCCTTACCACGATACATGGTTGCCCGGCGCTGAATGTTTACCAACACAAGTGCTCTCCGTTGAGTTCTTGCCGCTGATAAGCTCTGACATGAATCTTCGCCGATAATAATGTACAATGCATGCACTCGAGGGAGAAATATCGAAATGGATCGAGATCCTCGGCAAGGCTCTTCTTTCGAATTAACATGCCTAATTCAGCGATGCAGGAGTTTTTCCAATCGAATCTCGGCCACATTCTGGGAAAAAATCAAATGCCCTGTCAATGCTACTGGATCTAGACCCTGCCCCATCCAAATTGGGAATGGAAGTGGGATCCCTGTATTCCCTCGAAATCCGCGTCGAACCTGGTGAGGAACAGCAATGCAGCTCCATCTCTCCTCATTCTTTGACTAGGATCAGGAACATCAACGGTAGAAAGAAGAAACTATAAGTCTCACTCATCAAGTAAATGGCTCGTTTATTGGAATATACATGAAACAAGAAAAAGCTTATCCTGAACAGCTGGATCCTCAAACTTATATACAGAACCTAGGGAAAGAGAATAAGCAGCCAGATATCCTATGCGATTGTCACGGAACATGATCAGATAACATCCATTGAGAATTTCGTTTTGTGAGTGCTGCGATAGCCCGTCGGCTTCATCAGTCACTTGGAAGGCACGATAGAAGCTGTCGCGATATCAGTCATCCTCGGGTACCTCACTTTTTTCTTGTCGAGCTCATCTTGCGCCCACAGGAGCATATGCAGCGCGACAACCAACGACGAAACGGTTGACTCGGCGCCGTCCTGTTCCAGAATGGCCGCGTTGACATCCGACGCTACCTTCTGTCGATGAGAAACATGCAGGAGGTCTCCAAAAGGAGAATTGGCCGGGTCGTCGAACGCGAGCAATGCCAGGGTACGTTCCAGTTCGGTCAGGACATCCGAGTTCCCTCCGACTCGGTTCGCCAATTCTTTCTGCGCGAAAGTGAGAACTTCCTCGACGCGCTTTTCGCGGATAAGCTCGATGAGGTGTTGCTGTTGCATCTTGAAGAGAAGCATCGGATCCTTTTGAAGCATCTGGGGATGTAACTGATCGACGAGAGCTTTTGCGTCCATGATCTTTCCTTCGTGAATAGCATCGCGGATCTTTATCCTCTGTTCCAGTGATGCTGAGATGTCGATTTCAGCCAAAGGCAGACCGCTCTCCTTGCTGAACTTTTCGGCCGCATCTTTGAAACCTTCAGTTACCAAGTAGTTCATGATCAACTTCGAGCCTCCCTGACGAGGAATCCTCGTCTTGTCCAAACTCTCGAGCCACTCTTTGAATTTCGGAGCCTCCTGAAACAGAGAGGAGTTCAAATATTTCGTCCTTGAAAATTGTGGGCTGCCTTGTTCCAATCTCCTGGCGAATACGCTTGTCCCGAGATTTCGGAGTATCTCCGGGAAAACCGGGTAAGCGGGAATATTCAGCAGGAGGAGAACTCAATTGTTATCCGTCGATTCTCGCGCCCTCGCATACATATAACTGGATACAACAAGCTCATCCGCAAGGATCCGGCTCTCCGGCTAATTCTCGACTCTCGAATCCTCCGAGGAAAATCCATCGGAAGTCAGGCCTCACAGAGTGAATGCAGAGAATGATGGTTGTCCTAATCATCAGAGACCCTGAGGACCAAACTTACCCTCAACTTCGGCAGTCCGATGCCGGATGACGAGTTATGGGAGCTCATATTGATCACGGAACCTCCCGAAGTCAATCACCGGTCCGATATGAAGCGATTTGGGAGAACTTGATGCGAAATGACACCTAGAGCTCCTCGGGGTCCTGTGTGTCGTGTTCTTCTCTAATTGAAGACGTCGCAGATTCAATGATACGAGAAGCACCAGCGACCGACGCAACTTAAGCTCGGAAGAACGCTCCTCTTCGACCTCGGAGGAAAGGTTGGAAGTTGAATCAAGCGCAGCGGTGGGACGGATCACGAAATACAACTTAGTTCTGTTCTAACTTCAAGCTTCTGTCATGTTTACACCAGCTGGGGCGATCGCAGCGGTTGCTGATGATGATCTCTGCTGTTTTTGAGACACCTACCGAAGTTCGTACTACTTAGCAACAACGCAAGGATATCCGCCGCCCTTGCGTTGCTGAGTTTCAGTAAGAATCAAAAGCACCATCGTCGTCTGCTATGAGAAATCATTCATTCCCTCGGAATCTCGACCCGGTTCTCCCGGAGCGTGGACCCTCATCAATGTTCTCCAATGATTGTCAAAACAGTGTTCTCCTTCGTACCAAACAGTGACGCTCGTCGGCCGCTGTAGAATAGCTGACAGGTTTGCCGTTGGATTGTTATTATGATGGAGAGCGCAAGCGGTATCTTCCAACCTGGAGAACAACAAGTTTGGGATGCCGATATTTTCGTTACTTGGGGATTCGGAGCTGGTTCATGCAACTTGATTCCCACAGATAATCGAATTCCGATGACCGTCGGTGATCTTCACGGTTTCCCAAGAGAAACCTCCGGAAAAAAACTTTCACCCCGCCGACTAATGTCCCCATCCGTCGTTTAAGGTCGGAATATACCGCGCGGAGCGGCGTTTGTGTATGCGTGCGTGTGGAGCAGCATTTGAGAGTTAAGAGCTTACCTCCGAAAAGAAACGTTTCAAGCCAGGACCAGTTGGAGGAAGCCTAAAAACAACCGCTGAAAATGTACGGCGGTGACGGTCAACAGTACGGAGGCTACGTAAGTGATCTATTCTGTGGAAATCCGACTCTTAATCGATATTTCCCGCCGCTGATTGATGGGAGCCAAAACCGATCTGGAATTTCGGCAGCGTAAGCGCCGGCTGTAGCGCGACTCTTCATTCGATTTACGCTCTAAAAACACACATGTTGCCAACGAATGGCATTCCATGAGCTCCTGGACATGATGCGACCGTCGAACAGCGAGTTTTTTTCATACCCAAACGTGGTGGTGTCAGCGAACCGAACTTTCAGCTTTGCCGAACCCTCAACCAAGACGCCTGATCACTTGGCCTTTGGTCTTCTCATTCGATTTGTTGAACAATCTCTAGAGCTAGTGAGGTTTCGATGTTGACAACGTCCGGTGCGCCAATCAGAACCCGGAAACACCTGGGATTTCGAGTGCCGCGATTGCGCCATTCCTCAACATGAGCTGCTCGTCGTGATCTCGCTGACCTATCGACAAAACCCCTTGGCGTTTAGGGCATTCATACCGTGTCGAACCGTCTGAATGGGAATGGAACTGGGAATGATCCGCATGGTTTCTACCCCTTCACCGATGTTGTGCGCCTCATTACAAGCACGACAATTCCCACGTAGTTTTCAAGGCCCGGGCGATCAACACCTTCGAGGACATAGGTTTCGTGCCTAAGTGAATTTTATCGCTTTTTGGGCCATATTGAAGGGGATCTTGGGGTTCCGACCTCGACCCCAAATCTCTTTCCATTAGCGCGAGAACAGAGAAAGTGACAATTTGGTAGCCAGCTACATTTATTTCTGGCAGCAGGTGAGTATATCGTCCATGAACCAACACATCGGTGTTCTGTGCATTTTAGGGAAGCCAGGGCAACCGTGGAGGTACGTGTCAGTCAATACACGATCAGGGGTGTGTCAACATAGATGAGTTTTTCTCTGAAAGTCCGCTCAGGACACAACAGGTTTGCTATAGACTCTCTCGAGCATCCAGGCCATGAGATTTCCGACCGATTTCCTTCGTAGAGAACCCAGCCTCTACTGACTATAGTTCCTCAAACTTCCAATCAGCATTGAGTTTGTTTCCTGACGGGGGATTGCTCTGCGCGAGCAGATCATGATACTTGAGCCTTCATGGCCTCCTGAATCCTTGCGTTTCGAGATTGAGTTTCAACGTTCAACTTGAAATTCTCAGAATCGAATATCACGGCTTTAGCTCAGAGTACAGATCCCCCCGTCAAGTGTTTGGACGGAAACATTTTGACGAAGCTTCGGGTTCAAAACCTGTATATATGTCTAGCGTTTTCCATGGCCTGTCATGCGCGGGAGGAGTGTTTTTCGAACAGATTTCCAACGCTCATGAAGTTGAGTGCAAGTTAGCATTCATTGGAGGTGATTCAGGTTTTGAGGTAAGCCTCGCCAGGTATGTGCAATGTTTTTCGTATCGGGGATGACAATCAAACGGATCAAACGGAGAAGAGCTCTTCATCGCGAGTCTTCATAGCAACTTCATCGAGATTGTCGCCTGATCGAATGTCGCCGATCGTGAGATGAGATCTGGCATGGGATTCACGTCTTCGCGTCTCCTTTCGAACACCTTTTCAGTTTCACTCCATGCGTCCTCAATCGTTCAGTCGTTGGGAGCCAGTTCCAGTTTTGACACCGATTCATTTCTAGGTTCAGGAGGTTATGGCGGAGGCGGCGGTTACGGAGGTCGCGGCAACGATAGACGCTCGTCGGGCTACGACCGTCGCGACGATGGCGGGTGAGCAATTCTTCTGAAATTCCAGAAATCGATCTAATGTCGGAATCATGATCCTCAATCCAAGATTCAACTCATGTCCTCATTCTCCCATGCACTTCCAGCCGCGGAGGAGACCGAGACAGCTATGGAGGCGGTGGTCGGGGCGGCGGCCGCGGAGGTTACGGCGAGAGCCGCGGTGGCGGTGGAGACTTCAGATCCGGAGGAGGCTTCGATGGAGGATTCGGTGGATCGCAAGACCACGATATGCCGGATACGATTTTCATAACGGGCATGCCCGAAGAAGTGACTGAAGACCAAATCGAAGAGCATTTCGGTGCTATTGGAATAATCAAAACCGACAAAAAGACACGCAAGAAGAAGATTTGGATATACAAGGTGCGTTGGAATTTCATCCGGCATCGGATGACACTATTTCCTCACTCTTGTCTCTCGCGCACCTGACCTATCTAGCTGATTGTTATCCGATATTTTTCATCTCTGCATCGATGACATCTCGAATTTCTCAAATTTCTAGGACAAGGATTCCGGGAAAGGGAAAGGCGAGGCCACTGTCACCTACGACGATCCACCGACCGCATCGTCAGCGATCTCATGGTTCAATAACAAGGAGTTCATGGGACAAACAATCAAGGTACAGGTTGCTCAGAGAAAATCGACTTGGGTTCCGCCACAGAAAGGCGGCCGAGGTCGAGGACGTGGCGGTGGCGGAGGCGGAGGTGGGTTCCGCGGAGGAGATGACCGAGGAGGTGGCCGCGATGGAGACTGGCCCTGCGACTCTTGCGGTGAGATTTTGGGACTATGGTTGTACTGAAAACTTTTTGAAGTCATTCGACGCAGGCATTGGATCACAATCGAAACTGTTCGGAGAGATGGATCATATTCAAGTATATTGCTCTCCTTATGCAGGAAATAAGAACTTCAGTTGGAGAAACAGCTGTAATCGATGCGACACTCCCAAGCCCGGAGGCGGGGGCGGAGGTGGTGGTGATGGCGGTCGCGGAGGCGGCGGCCGAGACCGCGGAGACCGTGGAGGCGGCGGATACAACAGACATCGCCCTTACTGATTTCATATTCGAAGCATTTTTGTATCATCCACAGCAGACGTGCAAAAGGCGTCAAATCCAACGAAACACTCCATTGTCACTGTCATTATCACTGAATAAAAGATGCTGCGAGCACGACCAGTTTATAGATGTGTGTTATGTCAGTCTGTCGAGCCTTGTGAAATCTAGCGCACCTTGCATTGGACGGTTCCAACGTCCGGGAACGCGAATGGTCGGTGATCTGGTGGGAGGATAGGCTATGCGAATTAGGCTCTGTTCGAAGAAGTCTTGGCATTATCTCCGTCTTGCTTCAAATGGTTCGCAGGAGAGAAGGATGGCTTTGCAGGATTAGCAGCGTCTTGGCACCGTATAGACAGAGATCAAAGAATTTCGAGCGATTCAGTTCTGATTGGAAATGAATTCTCGGTGTGTCTTGCTGTGTTTTTTCGTGCTTCTGTGTTTCGGATGCTCCGAGAGCGCCGATGAAGCACCTGTCGGTGTTCTCATTCCTAACACGGCATCAAACAGAGTTTTACTTCGTTCGGCACGTTACGTCGACGTAAACTACACTTGTAAACGTAAGTTCTGGACACAATGGATTTCGGGCGCAACTCCCCCGGTCTCCATCATTACGTGACCATGACAGCCTTAGTTCCGGTATTCCCATTCTTAAGCTTACGAATGAGGTCTCGTGCGACGGCTTCACTGCGCTGCGATAAGGTCGATGTGACAGGTCAGAAGCTTCACGTAACGACGAGCTACAGGTGGAGTCGAAGCGTTGCGAAGCTATGCTGCTTCGCTGGATAAGAACAGAGCTGATCATCTGCTTCAATCACACGCCCCAGAAAGACCCAAAGGAAGCATGGAAAAAGAATCAAATCGGTAAAATTTTCAGATGGATATGTCGACTTGCGTCAAGTTCCCGCCCTGACATTTTCATCAGGCAACGATGCCGCAAGGAACTCAGATTTGGTCGGAGGTATCAGACAGCTGCAGTGCTCCAATTGTCATGAATTTGGAGTGCCCGAAACCGCAACTTGCGTCAACGACTGTCAGTTCTAATTTTACCAACCGTTTCGCTTAATCTGAAGTCTATTTCCCGAACATATCGAATCTTCTAGTGACGAGCTGATCATGTGCCGCCAGGTGATTGATATTTGTGTTCCCCAGGGTTCGGAGATTCTGACGTAATTCAACCTCACTGGACCTGCACAGCTGAATTCAGGATTGGGGGCATGACGATAGATCGATTTGAAATTGACTGCGTAATCGATCGCGCGTCTTATTTCCAAAACTGCGTGAAACAAGGTTCGTCCCCCCGATTGCGCGAATATAAGGCGGGGAATTCTAACTCTTACCTCCGAGAGATGACAGCAGGATGAGGATATCTGAGGAGACTCAATATAGGAGAGTCTTCCTGTTCTAGGCTCATGTATCCTCAAGATTTCTGCATTGGCGGGCTATCATTGGAGCCATGTCCTGGCCGTGACGTTCTTTGTCACGGTAATCGGTATTCTCGTCTTCTTCGGTTTGAGATATTGTATCGAGCAGACGAGACTACGGAGGAGCCATTCACCGGTTCCTTCTGAGGATAAATGTGTACGTCTACGTCCTCACCAGCCGACTGCCCCCGAGCAGGGACAATCTCCGGTCGGTTCAAACGTGGAAGTCCCCTTCATCGATGACCTCGAAGAACTGCCGTCGTACGATCAAGTCGCGCAAAAGCAAACGCGATGATTGTTCTCAATCATACTCTTCATAGGCTATCGTTCTGATGGAATTATGCATTTGACAATTGATTCTTTGAATAAAGCGCTTCCCGGGTAATGTAGCGTGCAGATTTCAGACTCTTCGCAGGATTTGAATTGAGTGCTCCTTAGAGTCTCCGATTCATTGAGGACTCAAACTTCCGTTCAAGGTGGGGAGTGTATCTAGCAGGTCTGCGATCAGCTTTTCGGAACTTCCAGCATTACCAATTTTGCGTCATTGCGAAAGCTCCAGCGATGACGGCACCACAAGTCGATGCAGACCCTGCTTCCAATGATGGGAGTGAGAGCAGAGTCCCCTTCCCGCCTTCCTGAGAGACTACCTTGCGTAGGAGTGTGGACCCATTGGACATTGGTCAAACTCCATGATAGCCTGCATCGAGTCACGTATGGGCTCAAACTCGTAGCATCGTATTTATTATTGACTGCAAGAACTGAATTCCTATAATCACTATATCTCCTCTCCCACTGTTTCCAAGATAACTCACTCAGAGGATCAAAAGGATTACCGTGCTGGGAACAGGATGAGTGCAACGAGCATTCGAACGTGTTTCCCGACAATTTCGCGGTGTAACTTGTGCCGTTAGAGAAGAATCATGAAATCAAAATGGTTCTCCCTGTCGTCGGTTCTCATCGCCAGCTTCGGTTCGGCGAGAAGCAAGCAAGTGGAATGGACCCGAGAGGCCAGCATACAAACAGGCTACGCAGGTACCGCGCATGAAACTCTGAGCGTTGAAGGGAGAATCTGATCTCAGACGGCTGATTACGGTGTTGCATATTCCCATGAGTGTTTTGTCTGGATGGAAAACCGAGACTACTATTGCGATGCGCCAGCCCCATTCAAACCATAGTCGAGCTGCGTTTCCGTGAGTTTATATAGAGAGGTTATTGTTCCCGTCGCAGGCAATCTATCATGCACAAATCTGAGTGAGCTGAGCTCCATGAAGTTCTTCGCTATGCCCACCTTCGGAACTGACAGACTAGATTGCATTGATTGCGCGCTCAGCGGTACGCCAACCGATGTGCTCTGCATCAACAAGGGTGGGTATCGATAACTTTCGAACCATAATAAAAGTCCTCCAAGTGAGGTCTGGTGAGACTGAAATTCTGCTCAAAGGGCGGAAAACGATCCGAAAATCAACCTCCATGACGGTCATGTCACTTTCCAGATTACAAGAGGGCTGTTCCCCCTCATTGGGAGTGCTCCACAGTTTTCCCCCGTTCGGGTTTCCGGATAGTTGGCTTCTCAATGAACTGTGATTTCAAGGACGCAAGGCATTGCTACGAACCCGGTTTGTAGAAACGGATCTCTCTTTGAGTTCTCATTTCGCTTCAACGAACGGAGTTTCTTCCGTTCTGATCTTAAATTCCATAATCGAGCTGACCTTCCATTGAATCTTCAGGTATCTGCAGGCTGAGTATTTTCGTCGGCAGGAACCAGAGTCAGATGGTGAGAATCGCGTTGATCGCCGTCGGCGTGATGACCATATTCGCGCTTCTTTTGCTGTGGATCAAGCACTGCACGCGAAAGGCGCAGACGCCGGCGCGGTCGAGGGTGGTACGCCCCCGCGACTTGCCGGCGCGACGCGAAGCGCCCGCGGGCAACCTCAGACGAAGCGTTCAGAACTCCAACTCGCCCGATGTCCACCGCGCCGTTACGATTCCCGTCAGAGCTCCGCCACCCACTCGAGCATCGCAAAGCCATCTCGATGATCCACCTCCGACTTACGAGCAAGTAATCGCAGCCAGCAAGTGAACCTCCAAGAATCTCTCCTGATATTGCTAAAAACTTCGCGTACAAATAAAGAAAGAGAAGGGAATCGATATTGAATCCTCGTCTGCAGCGTTCTCAGCCACCATCATTTCCCAACGGTAGGTGATCACTAGCAACAAAACTGACACTGTTCACGTTGGAAGCTTCGTATCTCGACGACTGTTGTCAGGACCGGAAGGGGTACCAAATGAGTGGCTCTCGTGGGCCATCGTTTTCGTCCTCAGACCCTGGAATCCGACAGTCAGTGTGATATGATTGCTTGTGATCCTATGCTCTACGTTGCGATAATAGCAGCAGCGATCGTGTACTCGCTTGCTTACGCGGGGGACCATAGAATCTGATGCTGACAACGTCATGCGGCTTACTTGGAGCTGTCCCGCCAGCACGGAGAAGAAGTCAGGCTTGTCCACCCGAGATACCGCTCATTTCGTTCTGATCGATGTCTTCATTGACGGCGACCGACAGGTTATCGGGAAAAAAACTGTCCAAGCCACAATTGGCTCATCCCGGAATAAGTAGTCCGCAAATCCGCTAGGCTGGGGATTTCCGCAAATTCCGTTCATACGACCTGTCCGGACAAGGCATGCAATCTATATTCTTTTTGTGGAATTTGCGTTCGTAGCCGTGTCCTCAGCAGAACGCAGCGAGTATTGGGATCCCGCAGATAACAAAGGAGGTGCATGAACTCCATATCATCTTTCTTGACCAACGTCAAAAAGATCCATGGGTTTGTCTCCCGCATACGATTCTGAAGGTTGGATATTCAGATGGGCTTGAATATCATCCGGATGCAACCTGAACGCTCGTATGATTGGGAGTCATGAGAGTTAACGATTTCCGAACAACTTGAAGTTTGGGGTTGGAGTGAAGGGTTCGGAAAACGAGTCGTCTATTAGACGCATGCAAATAGTCGATTCCTGACAAAGTTTCGGTAACCGAATTGGAGAAACGCGTTTTTTGAGAGCTTTGAAACAGAAAAAAAAATCAGGCCTCAGAACTTGGCGATAACTGCATTGGAATATGAAGGGTCGATTCTATATATGTACTTCTGATTCTCTCCCTGAATCGCGCGATCTCTGATTCAGTCTACTATCTAGGTCCAAAATCCACCTTCGATCTCTCATGCTGACCGGCGATGTTTCAAGGCTGGGAATGCGTTTATGAGGTCTGTGATCGTCAGAACTGTTGCCGTCCGAGCTCCGGTTCGAACATGCGTACCAGTATGATCACGGCCGATCAGTTCAACGGTGTTTGGAATGATTCTCGAGAATTCCTGATAGGCTTGCAACGTTCGAAGTCTTCGTGTTCCACACAACATCCAGGTCAATTCTCTCGATTGCTGACGAGCATCAGAACCTGTTTCGCTAATCATCCCCGACTCGGAACCGTGTATCCGAGGGCTCTGTAGTCCCTATCAAGGTATGATATCCGGGCTAAGGGAGACTCCGGAAATTCGAATGACTGCGGCACTCGGAATGTCGATATATCTGAACGCTCTTCGCCCTGTCTGGGAAGAGAAACGGAATCAGCAGCGAGAGTTTCATCGAAGGTCGAGCTGACTGACGAGGGGTGATTTCTTAGAGGCCCACTGATCTTCCTCGCACAGAGGTCAGCTCTTCAACATAGATTATCCGATGGAAGTGCAACAATGTGAACGATATCAATATTCCTCGTTGCGCATCTCGATTTCAGTCCAAAAGGATGAAGTCGTCGGATTCGCGAGGTCCGTCAGCAAGCATGCTTTCTCATCCATAGCGAGCATCAAGATATTCGTATCAGAAAGAATTTCTGTTTTATCTGTTCCACTCTCCTAACCTCGAAATGAGAATGGATCTCAGGTATAAAATCATCCGCCACCAACATTCATTGCATCGATCGCTCAGAGAACATTCGGAGGCATAATCCTGTGAGCGAAGCGTGGTGCTGAGGTTGGATGACAATGATTTCGCAAAACATCTTCTCGGTTCTGTTAATCAACACAATGTGCGGCTCAACGACGGGTTTTTACGTCAAGCTGCCATCGGAGGGAGTGACGGTGAAAATACTAGAGATGCCTCCGCACGGAACTTGGAGCTCCGTCGAGGGTTTGAGCTCTCAGGATCAAGAATCCCCCGATGCATGCTCACGTAAGTCCAGTTTTAGGTTCGAGGCTTCTCTGCCGCTTCCGGAAGTCCAAGACTCATCAGAGCCTTTTCTCGTTCCAGCTCTCCCATTGTACGCGGATTTGAGAAAAGTGAATACCTTGACGTTCTTTTACGTGGGGTACTATACAGGACAGTGCAAGAACTGTACTCTTGACAGCTCCATAAGCAAAGTCAACTGCATAAACCAGAGTAAGTCATTTCACCTCAGAGAAAACTTCCTCTCTCCTCCATTGGTCAAATGAAGCTCTTCGCCCTCCAATCCACCGGCGTTTGAACCGCTGCTCTGTGTAATATACGAATAACCGCCTCATGGTCGACATTCACATCTTTTGTCCCATTTCTTCTCCCAGATGTCCGCGAATTCGACGCCGCGCCTGTGTGGTCTTGCTACGCCCTCAAGCTCACCCCATTCAACGACATGAAGACGGCTTCCGTCACTTGCAACTCATCGACCACAGCTCCGCACTGCTCTGATCTACGTAAGTTGGAATTTTTTGGTGTCATAAGACAGTTTCGTAGCAGTGGCCAACCTGGGCCAACTGTACCGGGTGAATCGATCCTCATCGCCCCAGTTCCGCTCGAGATAACCGTAGTTGAACATTCGCAGGTACGTGCAAGCTGGTGTACAATTCCCGTCCTGACACTGCAAATGATTATACATTGATTGGGTTGCTTCTGTGTGTGGCCTTGATGCTTTATGTCGTCGGTTACTGCGCGCGGAATACGGGGGTAGCACGAGCCGCGAGTCAAGCTTCGATCGCGTCAAGGGTGTACGACTCGCCTGAAGATCCGCCTCCGAGCTACGAGCGAGCTCTCAAAATGATGCAGTCGAACACCTTGAGAGCAGACCCGGATGTGACCGTTACGCGCTTGTGAGGGTACGCTATGGATTTCACGACTTGTTCCAGCAGATTCTCAAACGGACGAAAAGCGGCCAGCATCAGCTCCACTTACTCTTTTATCTAACGGATCCATCCCTTCAGAATTTTCGTATCAGTTCCGAGGCGCCGATTCTCCTGGAACTTGGACCTTGAGAATGCGCGATTTCGCTGCAAAGGAAGCTGGCTACAGGAAAAGCTGCGTGGTAAACCCTTGTAAGGTTGGGGATCTATGACGAGAGATTCGAGAGCCACCGCCTCAGTTCTTCCCGCTCTTCGGGCTCGGAACATGGTTATCTTCCGAGGCGACTAGGCTACTATGACGCCGCCGGTGGTTCATGCTACGCAATCTAGCCAATTATTTTCCAAAGATGTTTTCATTTACTCATGCTGAGTAGATAACTTTAAAATATATATAAAAGTACATAACTGGTATGTTACATCTCACTGATTCTCCTCACTACCTAATTATTTGAGTGATTCGAACATTTCGCATTCTGTAGCATGATATCTTGTACAATTCCCGAGACATTTTCTACATCTACAGCTCTCGTCTGGTTCGTGGAATCCAGCGCGCATACAGACTAGGTGGTGGAAACCGTGCAGCGCATTCCGTGTTATGAGATGTCTGTTATCTCGATCAGTCCCTTCCCAACTGTCGTCTTGACAGGCTCGGGTTCTCCAGAAATCACCGTCAACCTCGGCGAATTTCTGTTCCAATGCGGCGATGCATTTCGCGTAGGCCTCCGTTTCCGGCAGCATGAACTGATTTCTCAGATCCTCAATGAAAAGCGGCGTTTCTGCCAACAGGTACCCGAGTCTATTCCTGGACGACGCGTGAACCCCCAGAACTCTCTTGATGAAGGCCGCCTTGACGCGATTGAGGTCTTCCAGATTCCTCTCAACCAGATCGGCCCATATAACCTGAATTCCGTAAGCTGCCGTTGGAGCTACTTTAATCGCGAACAGCTGCAATGCAGTTCGAAATTGAGAGGCGCCGTGGGTCTTTGATCGCATTCATGGCTATCACCGTCTTTGTGCATCTCTCCTTCACATGCATTGAGAACGATTAGCCATTCGTCGGCATGGTCACTCTAAGGTTGAACGCGTCTGTGTCGGCGAGCTTGCTCCCTCGTCGGAATTTCATCGCCTCGGTTTTCTGCACGTTGATCGTCAATCCGAGTTCTCTCGTCGCGGCACTCAGTCAATTATTTTCACCACCCATCCAGGAGATGTGATATGTTTATATGAATGTGTACTTTGTTTCGGTATTACGCTTCCAGGTTACCAAAATACATAGTTACGACGAAGATGGTAGATACGATCAATTAGCCCTCTCCCAGATGAACACCATGACCATAACCGTGTCACTCATATCATTCCTTACTCAGACATCACGATCTTCTGCAAACTCGCCCGGATGAGTGAGTTTCACTTTTCCGAAGAGTAGTATATAAGCGTGCCCAAAGAAACTATGTTCTTTTGTTTCTCGTGAGTTAAAGGGTGTGTGCCCATCAATTTGTGGGTAAAACAAGTGCCCATCGACGTTTGCATGAGTCTGGTCTCTTCACCGTGCTGTCGACTCGATAGACTGCTTGAGAGCGCCCTCATTGCTCATCGAAGGAGCGGGATAGCATCATCGTATACCAGGGCCGCACGGTACCCCTTGATGATTCTTGTAGGTTATTCACTAAGCGGCGCGCGACAACCATCCCATCCATGATCGTTTGCAGTAGGCCGCGATTCTCTCTGTTTCTGACCGTCGTGTAGGGTCAACGATCATATGCAGGTACCCTGGAGTTCTGTGTATAAAGAACTCATTTGTCGACCGATCGAATATCTAAAACTTCGCTCTCTGTCATCTGGCAGGATGATGGATAAGAGACTGGTATTGTGTACAAGAGTGGCGCGCAACTGTTTCCATCGGGCACGACAGATCATCGACTTGCACGTATCTCACGTAGCAGTCAGGCACATCGTGACAATGGATCGAGAGTTTGCAAGGGTTGTTAATATCAGAATCCCTACAAGAGATTGAGCTCTTTCCTCTCAAGAGCGGAAGCGAGAGCCGAGGATTCCGTCACATCAGTGGGGACTGCGTTCTCCAATGAGGAGGACTTCTTACTTCTGCGTAATTGAACTTTTCTGTGGAAGGTTTGCACCTCGCCACCAATGCGGTCAGGTATGTTGAGTAACCGGCGGGCCTTTGTTCCACTTTTCCGTCGTAGCACGGTGTCGAAGCTACAGTGTTCACTGATGACTGCGCAGCACAAGAACGCGTAAATTGCGAATGAGTCGCGATGACGAATCGGAAAATCGCGAGAATCGTTTGGATAACACGTATCGTGATGGAACCGCATGGCTTCCGTTGCGAACCTGTTCAGAACTCTTCAGAACCTCCGCAAGATCGCTCGTCAACTGTATCTCCAGGTGTTTTGTTGTGAGATTGCCTGATCCGTATCTGCGCTGCGTCTCTACGATTTGCTATTAGTCCCCAAGTTCTACACGATATACATATAACCCCTTTGAATGAAGATGGTGAATTGAATTGGATTGAGAAGGAGGCCAACTAATCAGAGCCGGCGCAGGTACGGTGCTCGCCTCCACATACGCGTTGAGCCAGTCTGTCCCCCAACATCGCCCGTGAACGCTGACGAAGGATCACACGACGAGGAACGACCATCCAATCCACCGGAGGATCCGCACGCGCCCGCTGAAATGCTGCTCAGCGGGTTGATCCCGACGACGGTAAGACAAGCGCATGAAGAAAACTCCATGTCGAGCTTGATCCAGCGGCTGGGACATCTCTGAAGACTCCTACCTAAAATGATGCAAATACGAAGAATGAAGAGAAGGCGGACAATTTCGGAACCGAAGGGGTCCTGCTCCTGAAAATCGCGGAGGAGCAGTCACTCGTGCAATGATGTCTGTATTTTCAATCTGTGTCGAGTGCGAAAATAAAGTACTCTATTCCCATGAATCCCTTGTTGCAGAATCTGTTCATAGTCTTGTGCGCCATCTGCTGATCAGATCTTCGCCATGATTTTCTATGGGAATCCTCACAGCTTTTCCAAATGGCACCTGATTGGGTCAGTGATTTGTTTTCTGCAAACTCTTCTATTTGCCAAGAGGGATGAGTTTTTTTTCCGGAGAAAGATCGATTCTGGCCAAACCTCCACGCCTTCGACATGTCTATCCTCGAGCCTATTCTGGATCTCTTTCGCTTATTTGGAAGCTGCCAGAGAGCCGCTTTCGAGGCACATGCCCGACACGACATCGGTGGGGGCTGTCGCACATGCAACAGAGACCAATGTGGCCGGCGTTCGCGAACGACGGGTCCGGAATGAGAGCCGGATCGAATGTGCGCGCAGGGAACCAATGAGAGAAGACGTAGGTGCGAGTGAATGACATGAACGCCAAATGGAAGAGGCCGGAAGGGAAGTTCCAGCGCTGCCCTTTTATGGAGATTTTTAAGGGAATAAGCTCCATGACGTTTTCCGCAAATGCCACCGGAGCGATCGAAAGCGAGAACTGTGAGCTCAGTGGAATCCCTGCGGTCGTGACCTGCAACAAGTAAGTCTTCTTCGCGAAGTTTCGATGGTCCGGTCTGATTCCTTCATTCCGATGCTGAAGCCGGTATTCAATCGAAGCCGCGGCACCGGGGCCAGGTTTCGTGCCCGGAGGACCATAGGACTCCCGAGTCGCGATCTGATCTCGCGATTGGCGAGTCAACCGGAAAACGAGAACTGTCAATAGGTAGGACTTTCTTGATGTCGAGTTTTGGATTCCCAACTTTCAATTCCTCCCACAGATGCCGCAACAGATGCCGTCGTACCGGCTTGAACTTGCTCCGCCGAGTTCCCGACTTCAATCCACCGAGTATTTCCACCTCCGCATGTCCTCACAGAGCTAAATCAAATATTATTTTCACCCACGAAGTCGACTGATCTTCTGTGGACTGTGATCGTGCCCCGAGCTCGCCGCTCTGCTTCGATCTACGTGTAGCGATTGGAGTTGTCGCTGGTTAAGAGATAGCTTGGCGCATGGAAGGCAAACGTGCAGGTAGCCCAGAGAAGGGAGAGTGACTGACGCTGGAACAAGTGTGACGGCGGCAGTCAATGACAGTACTCAATGAATGAGTAGTATTGAGAGAGTGTGAGGGCGGTCGCGATCAGGTTACGATCGGCGGCGGTGTGAATGAATGGAAGTGTGAAATAAAGTGAAAAACTAGTGACCTACCTAGTGCTTTCCCTCCCTGCATGTGCATCCACTTGAAGAAGAGTAACTCCGTCCCCTTGCAGCTCGTTGCATACGCGAGTTCGAATCTCCCCACGGCTCTGATGAGGGGAAGTATCCGAGAATCGCGGGATTTGAATCAGCAAACCCACACGGAGAAATGACATCATATGAAGGGCTCATTTACAGAACACGATAAGTCAATTTTCTCGATTTCGAGAAAATCGACTTTTTCATCCTGGATGGGCTTGATGGCGTATTTTTGCGATGAAATTCTATCCTGATTTTCGAGCTGAAATCGGGCCGATAGCTCAGATTTGAGACCGTCATAAGATCCGAGGCAGAATTCTGAGCCGATATCAGTCGAAATCCGGAAATCGGGAAAAATGGACTTATCGTGTTTTGTGAATGAGCCCTTCATATGATCATGGCGGAAGCCGAGCTAGCAAGTTCCTTCATGAAGCTTAAGACAGGAAACTCGAGTTTCTCGACTCACAACTACTCATGATCAAGTCCACGGATGAAGCGACTCAGAAATATGTTCTCAAGCCTTAGACGAGCACGTGAAGGAAACAGACAATTGGGCGACAAGCGTTCCCGTTCTTCATGAACTGCAGCCGTGCTTCTTTAGCATGCTTTCGTCTAGCTGTCCAAAATGCTCCGTGCTTGATGGAAGAATCGGGCCCTCTGACGAGGGTATTTCCTTTTTTATTCAAGAAAGTTCGCGGAGCAGGAATTGTAAGGATCGAGGAGGCGAAATTAGGAGCGGCTTCCAAGGCACATAGCCGACACGACATCGGTGGGGGCTGTCGCACATGCAACAGAGACCAATTTGGCCAACGTCCGTGAAAGAAGCGGAATCGAGAATGTGTGCACGGGAACCGATGAGAGAACGTGCAGGCACAAATGAAGAACATGAACGCCGAATGAAAGAGACCGGAAGGAAAGTGACTGACAGTTTGTGCCTGCGAACGACGTCGCCGTCCCTAGCCCGCCACGAAGGCGGTGAGTCTTACTAGAGTGTACCAGCCTTAGCAGATCCCCACCGATCAAGTTCCTAGCCCATCCGGCAACACGTTCTAAGTACGGTGAAACCCCGTTGGTGCGGACCCCATTAGTAGGGATTCCCCGTTAAGAGGGACGTGATGCTTCTTGTGATGCCGGTCCCATACCCTCAATAATGATTTTACCCCGTTAGTTCGGACACGCACTGTCTACCCCGTTAGGAGGGACTCGAGCCTTCGGTCCCGCTGATTCTCTTCTAACGGGGTTCTACTGTACATTCTTATGTCTCTCTTCCTCGTGCCTTTGGAGGAGGCAGCCCGCAGTAGTTTTGGCTTTGGTCGCAGAATTTGTTCGGAACGCAAACGCAGCAAATCGGTCCGAGGGAGAGATGATCAAACATATCGTGAGGTGGCGCTCCTACAGCGAAAAGATGTGGCCGAGTATTCCCGCGGATCGCTGAAGAGAGTACCGCTCTTTTGGACTTATGGCCGTCTGACAAGGTCGATGCGCTGTCCGATAAGTTTACAACCCCCGGAGTTCAGTCCATAGAAGGACTCATTCTTGGAGGATGCACTGGTATTGTTCAGCCGCTAGATTTATCTTCGGCCCGTACAAAGTCCGCTCGGTTCATCAAGGATACCGTTATCGACGAGATGGAGCTCGAGCTCTGGTATCGGGGCAAGATCCTGGTCATGCAATCCTTCGTACCGTTACGGTTGATTGCGCCACGTTCAATACGCTTCTTAAAACGCGAGGTACACAGATGTACAACCCATAGAATGGACATTTGCCGATCAGGCTTCGCGTCGGTTATTTAACCGCGATTAATAACCACGATAACCGCAAGAAATTTGCGTAGTGAGCTCCTTTCGCGTTTCCTTGAAGGAAGGCGGCATGCTTTCTCATCCATAGCGGGCATCAAGATATTAGTATCAGAAAGAATTTCTATTTTATCTGTTCCACTCTCCTCCCCTCGGAATAAGAATGGATCTCAGGTATAAATCAGCCGCTACCAACATTCAGTGCATTGATCGCTCAGAGAACACTCGGAGGCATAATCCTGTGAGCGGAACGTGGTGCTGAGGTTGGATGACGATGATTTCGCAAAACATCTTCTCGGTTCTGTTAATCAGCACAATGTGCGGCTCAACGACGGGTTTTTACGTCAAGCTGCCATCGGCGGGAGTGACGGTGAAAATACTAGAGATGCCTCCGCACGGAACTTGGAGCTCCGTCGAGGGTTTGAGCTCTCAGGATCAAGAATCCCCCGATGCATGCTCACGTAAGTCCAGTTTTAGGTTTGAGGCTTCTGTGCCGCTTCCGGAAGTCCAGGACTCATCAGAACCTTTTCTCGTTCCAGCTCTCCCATTGTACGCGGATTTGAGAAAAGTGAATACTTTGACGTTCTTTTACGTTGGGTACTATACAGAACAGTGCAAGAACTGTACCCTTGACAGCTCCATAAGCAAAGTCAACTGCATAAACCAGAGTAAGTCATTTTACCTCGAAGAAAGCTTCATCTCTCCTCCATTGGTCAAGTGAAGCTCTTCGCCCTCCAATCCACCGGCGTTTGAACCGCTGCTCTGTGTAATATACGAATAACCGCCTCATGGTCGACATTCACATCTTTTGTCCCATTTCTTCTCCCAGATGTCCTCAAATTCGACGCCACGCCTGTGTGGTCATGCTACGCCCTCAAGCTCGCCCCATTCAACGACATGAAGACGGCTTCCGTCACTTGCAACTCCTCGACCACAGCTCCGCACTGCTCTGATCTACGTAAGCTTGAATTTCTTGCTGTCATGATACAGTTTCGTACCAGTGGCCAACCTGGGCCAACTGTACCGGGTGAATCGATCCTCATCGCCTCAGTTCCGCTCGAGATAACCGTAGTTGAACATTCGCAGGTACGTGCAAGCTGGTGTACAATTCCCGTCCTGACACTGCAAATGATTATGCATTGATTGGGTTGCTTCTGTGTGTGGCCTTAATGCTTTATGTCGTCGGTCACTGCGCGCGGAGGACGGAGGTAGCACGAGCCGCGAGTCAAGCTTCGATCGGGTCAAGGGTATACGACTTGTCTGAAGATCCGCCTCCGAGCTACGAGCAAGCTCTCAAAATGATGCAGTCGAACGCCTTGAGAGCAGACCCGGATGTGAGCGTTACGCGCTTGTGAGGGTACGCCATGAATTCCCCGACTTGTTCCAGCAGATTGTCGAGCGGACGAAGAGCGCCCAGCATCAGCTCCACTTACTCGTTTATCTAACGGATCCATCCCTTGATCTTGACAGGCAGGTCACCTCGAGTTCAGCCTGCACTGTCGTGGAGGCTCCAACAGCCCCACGGATCCGATCCGAGTCTGTGGATTCAATGAAGCTTCGAGCGGACAGTCCGCCCCCTAGCTACGAGGAAGCTATATTGATGGACTAATAAAGCAAGGTCAGCAGACCCGTGATCCGACGGTCATCCAAGTATATTCTCCTTCGTATCTAGCTCCCAGCAGAGAATTCGAATGGTCCTACTCCGAGTTTAGGCGGCTCAAGACGAGACCCAATGGGCATGGCTTCTACAGTCTGACGAAGACATCGATCGGGATCCTTGTTGCGGACAACTTGCGGCCACTTGCAACGTCGAGGTTCACGCTCAAACCACGGCCCGGAGCCAGCAGGAATCTCGCCAGGGCCCGAAGACGGACTTAGGCTACCTCAAACGGGACGGTACTCTGGGAATCCCGGGAAAACGAACAGATGTCGGGAACAAGGAAGTTACTCGGGGAAGCCGTTCCCGGGAAATTCCGGGGAAACGGACGGATGTCGGGAACCGGGACTGTACTCAGGAAATCCCGGGAATGCAGACAGATGTCGGAAACGGGAATGTTTTCGGAAAAGCCGTCCCCGGAAATCCCGGGAAAATGAAGAGATGTCGAGAAGGTACTCGGGAAGGCCGTTCCCGAGAAAACGGACTCGAACGAGAACCGGGACACCCACGACAACTCAGAAGGGAAGGCCGCGGCCGGGACGCTAGTAATGGCATGAATAAAGCATTCGGTCTTAGCAAGTGACAATTGTAGAACCCAGATACAAAACGTCGTAACCTCAAAACCCCGAAAGAGGAATTACGACGTTTTGGATCTGGGCTCTTCAATTCGTAACAACCAACGAAGCCGCTTTTGTTCTCTGCAGCTGGTCCTCACAACTCAGACGGCGAGCGAAATCGTGATTCGGTGAAATACATCATGGAGTCGTCGAACGGTAGTCGTTTTGACGAGAATTCAGAGGTGAGCGAAGCCTCCTTTTTCGGGATCACGGAACATACATGAAAGCATCCAGGAGTTGGTAGTGGATCCCGAAATATCCTGAGAAGTGTGCATTCATCTTTCATTCACCTTTCTTCATCCTTTGCAGGCCTCTGGACCCTGGCCCTGGACCTGGATAAGGAGAGCGTGGACCGGATGGGTGAGTACAAATCTCCAGTTTGCATTTGTCCGCTGACTTTTGTTCCTTGTTGCTCCGCAAGAGATCTTGGAGATTCGTTCTGATTGTCATCTTATCCGCTCGGATTCAGATTGAGAATACTCGGAATGGCAAGAAAAATGGTAGCAGGAACAATTCGTTCGGTTATGACGAGGAGGAGGAGCCGGAACCGAAAAAGCCTCAGCTTGCTCGACGAGGCAGAAAACCAGCTGCCGCAACCGCTGCGGCTGGTTCAGCTGTCACCCGCATGTCGCAGTTATCATTCTCATTTCTTTGTCTCCAAATAAAAAGGGTCCCAATAAGTCCGTCAGCTACTCAAACCCGGATAACGAAGCTCAGGTACCATATAAAGCTTGACGGCCGCGGCCCGCGGCATTCTGTCCACGGCTGCCGGAGAGGACTGACGGACGTTTTGGGACCGAGTCAAGAACGACAAAGTTTCATTATTGGTACGCGTCATCAGCCCTCACAAAACCCAAACTCACAATCTCGCAAAGACGTCGTCTGTGGACCAAAGCTGCATGTATTTCCGGGATTTGATATTCCTCAGGTGGCGATCCTCGTTTCATGAGCTTGACCTTGCTTGAGTTTGTTGAGTTGCTCCAGGTCTCGCAGTCCTCAGATGAGAGGGGCGCTCGTTTAAACCACGTGGATGCGTATTGGTTGGCATGATAACTAGCCAGACATTCTTGTTCAGTGATGGCAGGAACCCGCGATGGGTATTCCGTGCGCGGAGTATGGGATGATTCCCTTGCAGTTTTGATCAACTTCTCTTTGCTCCAGAGTTTTTCGGGGATGCGCTATGGTAACACGCTGCTCGTGACTCGTGTCCAGCTCGAAGTTGATCTGGCTGTCGTCGATGAACAACTTGTTTCGAGGCCCACTGCCTGGCTGTTGAACAATCGCGTCCTCCCGGAATTTCCGCATTTTCGAACTTTTTTCGAAAGTTTCATCATGTCGTCACAGTTGAAAAGCCTTGCTATAGAGGCCCTGCAACGCCAGGCTCGGTCCCCATATCATGATCTTCAGACCCCCTTTGGCAGAGATAAAGGATTTCTCAGCCTACATCAAATCCATGGAACTTCATGGCGCTCATAAAGCTGGAATCGCCCGACCTCGGAGCCCGGGCCTCGGAGCACTGAGTGAACGTGAGCGTTGCTGCCAGTTTTCTGAACTCATTTCCACGCCTCCAGATCATAAATCCGCCGGGATGGAAAGCTCGCAAAAGTCCTTATGACACACCGGATATCCTGGACATGCAGATCAGAGCTCCTCTCAAACAAAGGGTGTAAGGCGTCAATGGTTTATACGAGCGATACAGCACGCAGAAGAGAAGGATGACTTTTGGCCAGTACGAGGGACTGTACTTGTCACCAAAGTACAGAAGCGCCGAGTTCGTCGACTATAAAGATCTCGAGCGTAAGTGCTGGGAGACCATTACTTCCAATGAAGCACTCTATGGAGCGGGCGTGAGCGCGAGCACCTATGATCCCGGTGTCGAGGTTGGTCGATCTTAATCTTTCTACCCCCTTCGCGTTGATCGAGCCAGCGGGATCCTACCTATAATATTGATAGAGGGCTTGAAGGGGTCATCCGTAAGAACTATGTGAAGGGGAATTGAATTGTGCGCGAAACTATGTCGGTGTTTGATTGGTAGATCCGGGTAGGAGAGAGGGACAAAATTATAAATAACCTTGGGTTGGGATAAGTTGCGCTATTCAGATGAAGGAGTCAAAGCTGAAATAAAGAGAGTTGACGTGGAAGCCGTGTGTCTTAGGTCTGAAACGTCCGGGAAGAGTCCTACATTTGCAACCTTGTTCTAGGAGTTCAATGTGTCGCGTTTGAACACGATCCTAGATATCATCGGCGAGGACGGCGTGAAGATCGAGTAAGTGAATACCCCTTACCTGTACTTCGGTATGTGGAAGTCGACATTCACATGGCATACCGAAGACATGGACTTGTATTCGATAAATTACCTGTATCATGAGGCGCCAAAAAGTTGGTGGCGATTCAACCCGAACACGGAAGACGATTCGAAATCTTAGCTTCCGGTGAGTGAGCCTGACTTCTATCCTTCAAGTGTATTAGATACTCCAGATTCTGGGACATCTCCTGAAAGTGTCTCTTCCAGGCTTTTTCCCGGAATAGGTGAAGACCTATGATGCGTTCCTGCGTCATGAAACGACTTTAATCTCGCCGGCGATTCTGAAGAAATATTCGATCCCCTGCGATAAGATCGCGCAAGAAGACGGAGAATTCATCATAACCTTTCCCTACGGTTATTACGCCGGCTGTAAAAAAAAATTTTTCCCGGAATCGGTGAAGACCTGTGATGCGTTCCTGCGTCATAAAACGACTTTAATCTCGCCGGCGATTCTGAAAAAATATTCCATCCCCTGCGATAAGAACGCGCAAGAAGAAGGAGAATTCATCATAACCTTCCCCTACGGTTATCACGCCGGCTATAGAAACCCCTGCGATTTCCTGCGATAAGATCGCGCAAGAAGAAGGAGAATTCATCATAACCTTCCCCTATGGTTATTACGCCGGCTATGAAAACGGTTTTAACATTGCCGAATCAACTAACTTTGCTCCCCCCCGATGGATTGAATTTGGGAAGAGATGCACCAGGGTAAGGTCCACAGCTCATGTCGGGAGTCAGGCCAGAATTCAAGAAGGTTCCCATGTAAACATTTCGTTTCATTCGACGGCCCTGAAACTGCCCATCACTCATGTCAGTCGGGTATTCTCCTCTTTCAGTGCTGCTGCTGGCAAGATGACGTCCATATAAACATGGCCCGTTTCATCATCAAGTTCGAAGCTGATCGAAACGGTCACGATCTTGGTCCTTATCCGGAATATCAATCCAGAGTCGTTGGACTGGATCCTGTCAGATCTCCTGGGAAAACCGACAGCGCGTGCCTGTTCACGGGGAAAAAGCCTGCGAAGGCCTAAGAAGGATCGCGCAGACGAGCCACTCGTTCCGCCGACGATGGAACAATTTTCAGTCGGCTGCAGAGTCTTCGCCGAACACTGAACAGACGGCACAGAATTTCCCGTCTCGGCTCAGGAATTCGGTCACAAGACCTGTTTCTTCATAGAGTAAATCAGTCACCCATCCTCTTGATCGTCGATTCGCCAAAATCGAAACGTGAGTGATCCAACTCCTTCAAGACGCTCACCCATTTCTCTCTCTTACGATTGTCTGATCACGGAGTACCCATCGCTTGTATCGATAACGGTCGTCTTTTTCGCTGGAGCCCCTCCGACGATTTGTGGCTCGTATGCCCTGAGGAGCGTCTAACGACTACTCCAAGGTGGGCGGCGGTGGTATTTCAAGCAATCGGCGCCAATAGCATTCGCGATGACATTGATGACGATTGAGTGTTGATACTAGTGTCGGTCGCGCTGACCACATGCATGAGACGAGGATCATGATGGCGACGACCATGACTATAATGATGATGATTAGGAATGATGGGACGGATATATTTGTATTGTTATTTGAATTCAATAACATTGTTGTCGATCGCTACCACACAGCTGCTGACGCTCATCATCGTTTTCACATGAACTGCTCATTTGTCAAGACATGAAGATGGAACTCTCAAGCGCTCTTATTGCCACAGTTTTAGTAATCAGTCGAAACTCCCTAGATCAGTGATTCCTAACCGGGGGCACTCTTGCTCACTCTTGGGGGCATGGAGAGCTTTTCGGTGGGCATGGCGAGATCCCGAATATTTCAATGTGAAAACATGTCTCCTATTCCTCCCGCAAATGGATGAGCTGTAGGTGTAATGGTTGGAAATGTACTCGAGCTCTCCAACTTTGAGCTGGTTCTCATACATGTTTTTCGTCGAGGGTTCAAGACACCGATACCGAAGTGTGTGAATACCAACTCTGCTAATAATAACTGACGAGTGGTTGCTCGGCTCGGGCATCTCAGCGGCAACGTTGAAGCGCAGTACGCGATTTACATCCCTTGGACGCATGTTCCGATATGTGCTCTCCGGCTGTTCGATCAGCGATTCAAGCAAACGAAAACAGGCTCAACTGTCACCAGACGCGTAGCCAGGAATTCTTTGGGGAATTCAAACGACTAGAATGCTACGCTGCATGTTGATTTTAGTCGATGACCATAGAGCGTCGAGATACCTTTCACGGCATGTAAGTCTAACCGGAATCTCGCTTCTCATACGTCGCCAGTTTCGTGTGGAAAAATTCTATTCAGTCAAACACAGGCATGCTTGAACACAGCTACGTAGCTGATTTTAGTCGCCACCTGTTTTCGTGCATTTTAAAAAGCTATGGCTCTTCATCTGAAATATGCGAGCGGATAGTAGATTTCAAGAGGTTTGGATTGTACGTTGGAGGGAAGACATGAGAGGGGAGGTCATTCCAGAAGCGGGAAGTGCGAGGGAAAAAGGTAGAGTCGAAATGAACGGTTCGATTGGTGAGTAGTTGCCAGGAGTAGGGATGTTGTTTGGCAGTTCGCCTGGTTACGCGAACTGGAACCGGAAGAGGAAGAACGAGGGACGAGCTTTCGGCTGAGCATTCCCCATGAAAGTACCGATAGAATAGACAGAGGTCGGAGACTTTGCGTCGGAAAGACAAAGATTCAAGGCTCGAGGTCAGAGTTGTGTCGCCGATGAGACGAACGGCACGTTTGTATAGAGTCGAGGATAGAAAGGGATGAGGGAGCGGCATCCCCCCAGACATGCGAGCAGTACTCGAAAGAGGGGCGGGTTTGAGTTTTATGAAGCAATAGAAGGTGAGCGGGGGCAAAAAAGCGCTCGGCTCCGAATGGAAAACCTAGTTTGATATATGTGCCAATCACCCTCGCATGGCATATGATGGCTTATGATGATAAGGGAAGTACCCGACGATCCCTCTATCTAAATCTGAGAACCTACTCTGAGAAAATGACATCAGATGATCGGAAGCCAAGCTGGCACGTTCCGTCATCAAACTTAGAATAGAAAACTTGAGTTTTTAGGAAAAGATTGATATGTCTCGTCAAAGTTAGCTCGAGTAGACTCCACCGTTTTTCTCGATGTTCAGCCCCCACCTTTCGAATTTGCTGTCGATGTCGGGCAGCCAGGAGGCTTTTCTCAATCAAAGCCACGGGATAGTGGAATTAGAAACAGCAGAATGCATGAGGTATTGTAATGTACTCTCATGAGCACTAATTGACGTCTTTCGGGTCGCTATTCTCATCATCGCACCCACACCCCTCACACCCGTCGGGCACTTCAAAGCTCAGCCGCTAATCGGCGAATTTGAAATCCTCATTTTTATTTTCCCGTCGGCACGCACAGGGCGGTAAAATATGAAGACACACAGTATCATCAAGGATAGATTTGCGCACATGGACCGCGGTACACCTTCAAAGGTCGTGTTGAGCGCTTCTTCAGTTGCGGAATCAAGGGATCGCTACCCTCAACTTGAATCAACTTGGGCTTGATTCAGCAGCTTGAAGATCTCTGGGGACTCAAACTCCGGATGATGCAAGGGACGCTCGCATTCTTTTGTCAAGAGCTGGATTCGTTGATTGAAAAATTGGCGGATCTCGCTTGCGTTCCCTCTCCATTCGAGGTGAGGCAAGATGACCGCCTGAATTCTCGAAAATCATGATAATATCGTGAGAATATGAATGGAGTTCCATGCGAGGACAATACCACTTTCATTCCTTCCTGCCTCTCCTCTATCCCTCAGATCACATGGTGGGGCCTAGAAAACTCACGACACGAATAGGCTGTGCGGTCGTCGAATGCAACAGTACCAGAACTCGTCCGTTTTTATGGATGCTTGATAATTTTTTGCACGAGCGGCGGTTCCAGACGAGAGAAACGAGTCTCAGTGGGTCTCGTGCCATGAGAATGACCTCCCGCTGTACGCAACGTTAGAGGAAAAATCGTTCATACATCTATCATACATGATTCGACACACACTCCTCTTTGGATATGGCGGAGCTAGTATCAAATTGAATTATCATGTGATCAGAGTCAACGAAACGAGCAGTGGTGTGAACTTCGATCTCGAGTTTGGCCACGGAAAAATCTCCGCTTCCATGATTATCACAACCCTATTTCGAAGTTTAAGTCGGAGCGAAGCGAGATGGCCAACGAGTATCTTGGCAGCGCTGTCGCTGCAGATGCCGTCTAGGAGGAGCTAATGAGACTCGAGTTTCTGGCACGAATTGAAGTGGAAGCCAGGCGAGGCATACCACCGAGTGCCGAATACCCCGACTCTGGGTACCAGGCTGGGGAAGTTGATGTTGGTATGAGATAGATAAAGAATGTCGCGATGCGAGTAGTGGAGAACGGATCGATCATCGGGGAAGTCGTGGATGCCATTCTATAGAGACTCAACGTGAGTGAAAAGACAGAGAAAGACAGAGGAAGATGATTCTGAAGCTAGAATCTCATAGTTTTGCGTTGGAACATCAGGAGGGAATATCGCAATGTGAATGCTTCCCGATGAGAGCTTGTTGCTTTGCGCTATAGCTTCAGACCTCAGACGCAGCAGCCGCGCGAGAGATCATCGATGCGTACGGACCTCGCTCAGCAGTGAAACACATCATGATCGTTACTTCCAGCAAGCGTCGTGAATTCCAGGACCCCTGAAGAAGATCACGTTATTTCGTTCAAGAGCAATATAAACTGGAAGCACAGTCGCAGTTCCCCATCGTAGGGATACGAATATTCGCGGAAACGAAATGGGTTTGAATGCATGAAACCCTCCGTTCCCAAATGCCCAGGGGGCTAATGCGAAACCTCCCCGATTAGTTCTGGGTTCAACCCCGCAGCCGGGTAGAATACCGGCATCGCGAGCAATCTTCAACCAGGGCATCATGCTACATATTGAGATCGCGAACGCGGTCCATCAATGGTCGTGATCCTTCAACTGACCGACACTCTCCACAACAGCTTACACTCAACGTGGAAGTCGGCGTCGAGGAAGATTGTCTGAGCTCTCTCCCGAATCTCGAGAGTGGAAAGAAGCTTGCAACTTCAAATCTTGAAATAAGCTTAGCTGACGGGTTACACCTCATTTGTGTGCACCACGAAGTCGAGGCATAACAATGATTTCGAAATCGCTCATCGTTCTCTTGGTGGTCTGCGGGTGCATCCTGTCCGCGAAAGGCCGATACGTGGGATCGCCGATCCAAGGAGCCGAAATCGAAGTGCCGGAACTTGCCCCGCATGGGCAGTGGAACTTCGTAGAAAACTTCGAATCAGACCGGACGAACTCGCATTCGTTATGCCTCTGTAAGTCAGGATTGATACGCGATCATAAATGGCACCGCTTCATCCGAGCCATACATCGTCTGGAATTCTTCGAGAGTCTCAGGTATCGCAAATCTCCGCTCTCCCGACAATCAGATTCATGGAGTCTCCATTTTCGTTCCAGCGCTGCCATATTATGGAGATTTTGAGGAAATAGGCTCCATGACTTTTTTCGCAAATGCCACCGGAGCGATTGAATGCGGGAACTGTGAGCTCAGTGGAATCCCTGCAGTGGTGACGTGCAACAATACGAGTAAGTCTTTTGCGCTGCGTTTCGATGCTCCGGTCTTCATCCTTTACTCCGATGCTGGTGTCGGTATTCCCTCAAGGCGGAGGCACCGACGCCATGCTTCGAGGCCGGAGGAGCCCGGGGCTCTCGAGTCGCCATCTAATCTCGCGATGGGCAAGACGACCATCGTCGTCGACGATCGTCTTCGAGCTCCACATTCCTCACTTTCAATTTCTCTCACAGACGCCAAAACAGATGCCGTCATACCTGCATGGATTTGCTCCGCCGAGTTCCCGACGTCATTCTACGAAGTCGACGGAGCTTCCGTGGACTGTGATCGTCCTCCAAGATCGCCGCTCTGCTTCGATCTACGTGAGTTCAAATCTATCCACGAACCTTAGGGAGTCCGCATACCGAACTCTGTCATGGTGAAGACATAGGCTCCCAGCTGAGTTCCCTCCCCAACTGCATGAAGCGCTTACTGATCGAATATTCCAGGAACATGCCGGCTGAAGTTTTCAGTCAAGAAGATCGGAGGAAAAGTCACGGTAGGTCGCATCATGCTTTTCGCCGTGGCGATTGTCTTGACTGGATTCTTGCTGGGACTTGGATTATCGATGCTGGAGCATCGATCGAAGGCTCCCCGCAGTAGTTCTCCTTTCTGCGATGAACGAGCGTTTGACGGAGCTGCTGCGGATCTTGACAGGCAGGTCACCTCAAGTTCAGCCTGCACTGTCGTGGAGGCTTCAACAGCCCCACGGAGCCGATCCGAGTCTGTGGATTCAATGAAGCTTCGAGCGGACAGTCCGCCCCCTAGCTACGAGGAAGCTATATTGATCGACTAATAAAGCAAGGTCAGCAGACCCGTGATCCGACGGTCATCCAAGTATATTTTCCTTCGTATCTAGCTTCCAGCAGAGAATTCGAATGGTCCCACTCCGAGTTCAGGCGGCTCAAGACTTCCGCATCTTCGACCTGCCTAATCTTGAACCGATTACGATTTCGCATCTATTTCGCTGAATATGAAGCTGCCAGAGAGACGTGCATTCGACGCTTTTCAATTGTCCCGAAATTCATATTTCTCGTCAAAGTTCGCTCGAGTAGAAGCCAGCTCTTTTCTCGATGTTCAGCCCCCATATTTCGAATTCGCTGTCGATGTCGGGCAGCCAGAAGCTTTTCTCAATCAAAGCCACGGGGTTGTGGTGTTAGGAACAGTGGAATGCATGAGGTTTTGTTATGTGCTCTCCTGAGCACTAACTCACGTCTTTCGGGTCGCTATTCTCATCATCGCACCCACATCCCCCCACACCCGTCGGTCACTTCAAAGCTCAGCCGCTAATCGGCGAATTTGAGATCCTCATTTTTATTTTCCCGTCGGCACGCACAGGGCGGTAAAATATGAAGACACACAGTATCATCAAGGATAGATTTGCGCACATGGACCGCGGTACACCTTCAAAGGTCGTGTTGAGTGCTTCTTCAGTTGCGGAATCAAGGGATCGCTACCCTCAACTTGATTCAACTTGTGCTTGATTCAGCAGCTGGGAGATCTCTGGGGACTCATACCTCGGATGATGCAAGGGACGCGCACATTCTTTTGTCGAGAGCTGGATTCGTTGATTGAAAAATTGGCGGATCTCGCTTGCGTTCCCTCTCCATCCGAGGTGAGGCAAGATGACCGCCTGAATTTTCGAAAATCATGATAATATCGTGAGAATATGAATGGAGTTCTATGCGAGGACGATCCCACTTTCATTTCTTCCCGCCTCTCCTCTATCTATCAGATCGCGGTCGAGCTCGGTCCAGACTTCGACCGTTTCTATGGATGCTTGATAATTTTTTGCACGAACAGCGGTTCCAGGCGAGAGACACCAGCCTCAGTGGATCTCCTGCCATGGAAATGATCTTCCGCTCTACTCCACGTTAGAGGAATGAACGTTCATACATCTATCATTCATGAATAGACACACACTTCTCAATAGATATAGCGAAGCTAGTATCAAATTGGATTATCATGTGATCAGAGTCAACGGCACGATCAGTGGTGTAAGCTTCGATCTCGAGATCAGCCACGGAAAGATCTCCGCTTTCATGATTATCACAACCCCATTTCAAAGTTTAAGTCGCAGCGAAGCGAGATGGCCAACGAGTATCTCGGCAGCGTTGTCGCTTCAGATGCCGTCTGCCGCAACGACCGCTCAAGTATAGCTGGTGATAGATTTCCGTGTCCCACGGACGGGCTAGGTCCGGGAACAGCGTCCCCGTACTACGCAGCGACGATACGGAGTCTGAGACTCGGTCTAGATTGACGGCACCGTCAAAGTGGCCGTAGAGCCATTCCATAAGAGCGCTAAGCAGCCGCCGAACAACTGTCGAGCCGAAACCAAGGTACTCCGAACGAAGGCCACCACGACCCCAAATGCAACGAGTGCGCAACGAGCGCGCAGCGAACTGCGGCTGAATCGGGTAGTTCTTACAATTAGTCACGGACGTTGGAGCCTGCCAATATGGAGCATGACTGGGGTATTCCCGGATTTCCAAGGGACCGTTGTCAAGAATGCAGCAGAAGCGATGCGAGTAATGGAGAACGGATCGATCATCGGGGAAGTCGTGGATGCCATTCTATAGAGACTCAACGTGAGTGAAAAGACAGAGAAAAGCAGAGGAAGATGATTCTGGAGCTAGAATCTCATAATTTTGCGTTGGAACATCAGGAGGGAATATCGCAATGTGAATGCTTCCCGATGAGAGCTTGTTGCTTTGCGCTATAGCTTCAGACCTCAGACGCAGCAGCCGCGCGAGAGATCATCGATGCGTACAGACCTCGCAACCAGGGCATCATACTACATATTGAGATCGCGAACGCGGTCCATCAATGGTCGTGATCCTTCAACTGACCGACACTCTCCACAACAGCTTACACTCAACGTTGAAGTCGGCGTCGAGGAAGATTGCCTGAGCTCTCTCCCAAATCTCGAGAGTGGAAAGAAGCTTGCAACTTCAAATCTTGAAATAAGCTTAGCTGACGGGTTGCACCTCATTTGTGTGCACCACGAAGTCGAGGCATAACAATGATTTCGAAATCGCTCATCGTTCTCTTGGTGGTCTGCGGGTGCATCCTATCCGCGAAAGGCCGATACGTGGGATCGCCGATCCAAGGAGCCGAAATCGAAGTGCCGGAACTTGCCCCGCATGGGCAGTGGAACTTCGTAGAAAACTTCGAATCAGACCGGACGAACTCGCATTCGTTATGCCTCTGTAAGTCAGGATTGATACGCGATCATAAATGGCACCGCTTCATCCGAGCCATACATCGTCTGCCATACATATTCTTCGAGAGTCTCAGGTATTGCAAATCTCCGCTCTCACGACAATCAGATTCATGGAGTCTCCGTTTTCGTTCCAGCGCTGCCATTTTATGGAGATTTTGAGGAAATAGGCTCCATGACCTTTTTCGCAAATGCCACCGGAGCGATTGAATGCGGGAACTGTGAGCTCAGTGGAATCCCTGCAGTGGTGACGTGCAACAATACGAGTAAGTCTTTTGCGCTGCGTTTCGATGCTCCGGTCTCCATCCTTTACTCCGATGCTGGTGTCGGTATTCCCTCAAGGCGGAGGCACCGACGCCATGCTTCGAGGCCGGAGGAGCCCGGGGCTCCCGAGTCGCGATCCAATCTCGCGATTGGCAAGACTACCTCAAACCGAGAGCTGCCAATATGTGGGATTCCCTCGACTTCGAGCTCCACATTCCTCACTTCCGATTTCTCTCACAGACGCCAAAACAGATGCCGTCATACCTGCATGGATTTGCTCCGCCGAGTTCCCGACGTCATTCTACGAAGTCGACGGAGCTTCCGTGGACTGTGATCGTCCTCCAAGATCGCCGCTCTGCTTCGATTTACGTGAGTTGAAATCTTCCCACGAACCCGAGGAAGTCCGCATACCGGACTCTTCCAGGGTGAAGACTTGTTTACCAGCGGAGTTCTCTCCCCAACTGCATGAAGCGCTCACTAATCGAATATTCCAGGAACATGCCGGCTGAAGTTTTCAGTCAAGAAGATCGCAGGAAAAGTCACGGTAGGCCGCATCATTCTTTTCGCCGTGACGATTGTCTTGACTGGATTCTTGCTGGGACTTGGACTATCGATGCTGGAGCATCGATCGAAGGCTCCCCGCAGTAGTTCTCCTTTCTGCGATGAACGAGCGTTCGACGGAGCTGCTGACGATCTTGACAGGCAGGTCACCTCGAGTTCAGCCTGCACTGTCGTGGAGGCTTCAACAGCCCCACGGAGCCGATCCGAGTCTGTAGATTCAATGAAGCTTCGAGCGGACAGTCCGCCACCTAGCTACGAGGAAGCTATATTGATCGACTAATAAAGCAAGGTCAGCAGACCCGTGATCCGACGGTCATCCAAGTATATTTTCCTTCGTATCTAGCTTCCAGCAGAGAATTCGAATGGTCCCACTCCGAGTTCAGGCGGCTCAAGACTTCCACATCTTCGACCTGCCTAATTCTGAGCCGATTACGATTTCGGATCTCTTTCGCTGCATATGAAGCTGCCAGAGAGACGTGCATTCGACGCTTTCCAATTGTCCCGGAATTCATATTTCTCGTCAAAGTTCGATAGAGTAGAAGCCAGTTCTTTTCTCGATGTTCAGCCCCCATATTTCGAATTCGCTGTCGATGTCGGGCAGCCAGAAGCTTTTCTCAATCAAAGCCCCGGGGTTGTGGTGTTAGAAACAGTGCAATGCATGAGGTTCTGTTATGTGCTCTCCTGAGCACTAACTCACGTCTTTCGGGTCGCTATTCTCATCATCACACCCACATCCCCCAACACCCGTCGGTCACTTCAAAGCTCAGCCGCTAATCGGCGAATTTGAGATCCTCATTTTTATTTTCCCGTCGGCACGCACAGGGCGGTAAAATATGAAGACACACAGTATCATCAAGGATAGATTTGCGCACATGGACCGCGGTGCACCTTCAAAGGTCGTGTTGAGCGCTTCTTCAGTTGCGGAATCAAGGGGTCGCTACCCTCAATTTGATTCAACTTGTGCTTGATTCAGCAGCTGGGAGATCTCTGGGGAGTCATACCTCGGGTGATGCAAGGGACGCTCTCATTCTTTTGTCAAGAGCTGGATTCGTTGATTGAAAAATTGGCGGATCTCGCTTGCGTTCCCTCTCCATTCGAGGTGACTGCCTGAATTTTAGAAAATCATGATAATATCGTGAGAATATGAATGGAGTTCTATGCGAGGACGATCCCACTTTCATTTCTTCCCGCCTCTCCTCTATCTATCAAATCACGGTCGAGCTCGGTCCAGACTTCGACCGTTTCTATGGATGCTTGATAATTTTTTGCATGAACAGCGGTTCCAGGCGAGAGACACGAGCCTCAGTGGATCTCCTGCCATGGAAATGATCTTCCGGTCTACTCCACGTTAGAGGAAAGATCGTTCATACATCTATCATTCATGAATCAAGAATGACACACTTCTCGATAGATATAGCGAAGCTAGTATCAAATTGGATTATCATGTGCTCAGAGTCAACGGCACGATCAGTGGTGTAAACTTCGATCTCGAGATCAGCCACGGAAAGATCTCCGCTTTCATGATCATCACAACCCTATTTCGAAGTTCAGGTCGCAGCGAAGCGAGATGGCCAACGAGAATCTTTGCAGCGCTGTCCCAGCGCGAGACTCGGTCTAGATCAACGGCACCGCCAACGTGGCCGTAGACCAGTCCCCTAGGACCCTAGGAGCTCAAAGCAGCCACCGAACAATGATCAAGCCGAAACAAAGGAACTCCGAATGGAGGCCGATACGACCCCAAATGCAAAGAGTACGCATAAACTGCGGCTGATTCGAGCGGTGCACAGTCATGGACGTTTGAAGCTGTCAATATGGGGAATGACAGGAGTCATTCCGGATATCAAGGAGAAGCTCATGGAACCAGAGTTTCTGGCGGGATAGGAACTGAAAGTCAGGCGAGGTCTATCACCAAGAGCTGATCGCATAAGAATAATTAGAGGCGTTCCTCTGGCGTTTGAAGAGGCGAACTTCCTTCAAAACCCGGAAGGGACTTGATCGATCGGAGCTCATAGGTTGAAGAAGGGCCAAGAGACATGATACTAGCAACCCGGGGGCCGACTTGCCTCATGAGATCGGAATCGGTTCCGCTGCGTCAGCTGTGACGGAAACTATCGGTTGCCGGGCCTACGTTCGAGAACAAGACGAGCTACTTCCGAGTAGGCGCAACAAAAGTTGAGATGCTAGTTCGTTGCTTTGCGCTCAAGCACACACGCAGCAGCCGCGCAGAACATCATCAACAGCTCGATCTGGATGAGTGAATCTATGTACCTGCAGAGAATGATCTCATATTATCACGGCGGAAAGCGAGCTTTGCGAGTTCTGCCTTCATGCTGAGGATGGAAAACCTGAGTTCGTCGGGTGGTCAAGGTACTAATCATGGTCGAGTCGCGTACTTCGAGGATGTGGCAGCTCGAGTACGTGTTTGCAAGCATGAGACGTCACCGGCGACGAGCACGTCAAGGAGACAGACAATGAGGCGAGGAGCCGTTCTTCATGGTTTGCGACCGTGCTTCTTTAGCATGGTAACGTCTGGCTGTCGGAATCGCTCCGTGATTGGTGGAAAATTAAGCTAACTGACGAGCGAACATTCACTTCCTTCAAGAAAGTTCGCGGAAGAAGGTGGGTGCGTTTTGTAGGTCAAGTCCGGGAATTCATCGGGCATAGACCATTTCTCTGCAAACTCTTCTATTCGCCAAGAGAGATTAGGTTTTATCCGGAGAAACGTCGATTCTGGCCACACTTCCGCGGCCTTTGACTTGCCTAATTTCGAGCCGATTTTGGATCTGTCTCGCCAATTCGGGGGCTGCCAGAAAGACGTGCATTTGACATACTCCAGTTCTCCCGGGAACAATATTTCTCGTCATAATTGGCTCGAATAGGGGCCAGCGTTTTCTCAATATTCAGCCTCCATATTCTGTATCCGCCGCTCATGTCGGGCGACCAGGACGGTCTTTTGAATCAAAGCCTGAAGTTTGACTTTGAGTTTGATAAAGTTTAATAAGATAGTGAAGTTAGAGACCGTGTAGTGCATGAATAGAAGTCGGGCGGTGCGGAACGCAACTCCTTTCTTGTGGAGAAGTTTTCCAGCCGAGTAGAGTAGAAACACTGGCCGTACAATCGAGCAATCGAGGAAGCGGAGAGGGGAGCGGCTTTCAAGGCACATCGCCATTGGGATGGTATGTTGGGGGTTCCTCAAAAGGGGGCATCATATTCTTGATCTCGCAATCGCGGCCAATCAGCAGCCGTGATTCTTCAACTGGGCGGCACTCCCCACAACAGGTTCTAGCTGACGGTGAAGTTTGAGTCGGGAAAGATCCTC